>CM048840.1:22136764-24636764 GCA_026545765.1 Plantago major | reverse complement strand
TGATCAGGAAAAATTAAAGAAATACTCTTTTCACATGCCAGGTAAAAGCTTCTGTGACTGCTTTGCGAAACATACGTGGCTTGACATGGCCAGCATCATTTGAGCAAACTCGGCAGAAAGCAGGGGAGTTGGACCTGCTTGACTGGCTGAGAGCCATGTTCGGGTTTCAGGTATGACACATAACTTTAAATTATAGAGCAACCTGCTTCCTGTTTTCAACTGATGATTAAACCAATTTACCATTATGATTTTTACAGAGGGATAATGTAAGAAACCAAAGGGAGCACTTGACTCTGTTGCTTGCCAATATTCACATAAGGCTAATCCCGAAGCCTGAACCACAAAATATTGTACGTTAAGAATCACTTTATGGTCTAATAGAATAGGAAATTTATAGAATGTGGCTTCTAAGAACCTAGCTGTATGTTGCTGCAGTAAGCTGTATTTATTCTATATGGTATTTACATACATTTGGACAGACCAAGTAACTAAAACTAATTGTTTGACATAGCTTGATGATCGAGCTGTTGATGCTCTCATGAATAAACTATTCAAGAACTACAAGACGTGGTGTAAATACTTGGGAAGAAAACACAGCTTAAGGTGAGATGAACGGATTGCATAGAAAGTGGCTTGCTCAGATTTAGTATCATTTTTCATGAAGTAGTTGGATTACCCAGTGATTAATACAAATACTGCTCATAGGCTCCCGCAGGGACAGCCAGAAGTGCAACAAAGGAAAATACTTTACATGGGCCTTTATCTTCTTATCTGGGGTGAGGCAGCTAATGTTAGGTTCATGCCAGAGTGCCTGTGCTACATTTTCCACAATGTGAGTGGTTTATTCTTCAACATATAGGAAATAAACATAAATATGGACCCTCATTTTCCACTTCTCATAAAGAGACAGGTGAAATACTATACGTATGTGCTGTCACCATATATTTTTGTTGAATGAATGGATGTCAGATGGCATATGAACTTCATGGGCTTTTAGCTGGAAATGTTAGCATTGTTACTGGAGAAAACATCAAGCCTTCTTATGGTGGGGATGACGAATCTTTCTTGCGGAAAGTCATAACACCAATTTACCGAGTGATTGAAAAGGTACCCCTACCTCAGGTTAATGGCGAGTTGTAGCTAAATGTTTCTGCTTCATCCTTAACAGACATGTGTTTACTCACTCCAGGAATCCAAGCAAGGGAAAAATGGAAAAGCACCTCACACAGCTTGGTGCAACTATGACGACTTAAATGAGTTTTTCTGGTAAGGAACTGGACTTGGAAATTAAATTCATTCTTGTTTTGAATTATATCTTTACTGCTAGTATGGCTTGTGACTGCTCCAGGTCTTCAGACTGCTTCTCGTTGGGTTGGCCAATGCGTGACGATGGAGAGTTCTTCAAATCAGCTCGAGAAACAGTGCCGGTGGGTGTCAGTGCAAATACATTGAAGTGATTATCTATTTGTGTGAATCAATATTTGGCTGGTAGTCTGGCACTTATAAAGGTTTTGGTTTCAGGGGAAACGTGGTTCTCAGAAAAATCCTGGAAAACTGGGGAAATCATTCTTTGCCGAAACCCGGTCATTTTGGCACACTTTCAGAAGTTTTGATCGTCTCTGGACATTTCTCATACTTGGCCTACAGGTACAGAATTACATGAAAGTTGAAAATGATATCCATCTATTCCAATTAAGTGCCCGTTCTAAATTTCTGAATTTGATATTCTGCAGATTATGATTATAATTGCATGGAGTAACGTAACCATATTTGATATCTTCGAGAGGAGAGTGTTGTACAGATTATCCAGCATTTTTATCACTGCAGCTATGCTTCGTTTCCTCCAGAGTACGTCATATTTGACACTTCTACTTTGGTCATTAAAAGAAGATAAAATGTGTGTCGAAAATGTGTATACTGAGCTCTTCAACTTAGTAGCATATCATTCTGTAGCCATCTTGGTTCTGAGACATAACTTTTGTCTCCTAATGATTAAGAAATTATGTTTTCATTGCTCTTAGGTATCTTGGATCTCATCCTGAACTTCCCAGCATACCTTAGATGGAAGTTCACAGATGTGGTGAGGTCCATTTTCAAGATAATTGTGAGCGTGGCCTGGTCCGTCTTGCTTCCTATGTGCTATCTGCAGCAAAACAATTCATTTTCATTTGGCAACCTGGGAGATGTGCTCTCATTCGTTGATAGAGTCAGGGGTGTGCCACCTTTATACATTCTGGTGGTATCCATATACCTAGTGCCGAATTTACTGGCCGGGGTATTCTTTATCTTCCCCATGATGCGCCGATGGATAGAGAACTCTGACTGGCATATCATTAGATTGTTCCTGTGGTGGTCACAGGTACATCTGACCTTTCCATGCTTAACCGAGCTTTTGGTCATTTTAATGTTGGAATTCTGAAAGACATTGGTGGAGGCTATCCCGTTGTAGATAAACTGCACTCTGCACCCTTTCCCTAGGTGTTATGCAATGAGAATGTTATCAAGCTTGAGATTCAAGTCTTCTAGTGGGAATTACGTTTCCTAAATATATTATCTTAGGAAGAGAAAATAAGATTCTAAGTTCTCTTCCAGTATTATAAAAAAATAACACTTAAACTTTTACTTTAGGCTAGATCCATTTATTAATGTTATATAATGTTTTTTATAAATTAATCGAATTTAAATTATAACATCTAGTGTGTGATTGATGATTAAAATGTGAAAAATAATGAGATAAGAAACGACAAATGTGGGTTTTACTGGTGTAGCAGAATTTTGGAGTTAGGGTTTTACTTGGTGGAAAGCTGATGTGGCATGGGAGTGAGGCTTTTACAGAGTTTTAGTGTTAAAGATGGTCTTATTCAGAATAGAAAATCTTGATCTTGCTTTAAGATGAAGAATTTGGCAGTTTCCATAAGAATCTTCTATACTGTCCTGCCTCATACCCTCATGTTACATTTCATGATTTTTGTGTTATATGGATATGACTGACATGTAAACTCTTGCAGCCGAGAATTTATGTGGGTAGGGGGATGCACGAAAGCCAATTTGCGCTTATCAAGTATGTTTTACCTGAGTTCTCTATCCTGAACATTTTTTTCATCATATACAAGAATTTGACCATCATTTTTGTCATTGTAATGGTTGTAGGTATACTCTTTTCTGGGTGCTGCTTCTGTGCTCAAAATTTGCATTTAGCTACTTTATGATGGTAGTCCTCATATCCTTCTGTTAGTCAATGTAATGTATGATACGAGCAATGCTCTCTCTCTTATTTCAATGTCTCAATTCCTCCAGATAAGACCTCTTGTAAGGCCCACCAGAGATATAATGAACATTCACCACGTTGAATATGCTTGGCATGAGTTATTCCCAAATGGTAAATAATTTGTGTTCACAATTCATTTCCAGATTTAATTTCTCAACTTCTACAGATAATAACATAATCATAACATAATCGATACATGATTCAGCTAGGCACAACTATGCAGCAGTTGTTGCATTGTGGGCACCAGTTGTGTTGGTATGTTCTGATCCCTAGCAAACTTAAGTTCAGCATGATTTTCTGGAGTTGTTTTATAGTACAACAATCAAGTGTTTAACAAATATGATAATTCCCAAACAGGTTTACTTCATGGACCTACAGATTTGGTATGCCATATTCTCTACCTTGTGTGGAGGTTTCATAGGGGCCTTTGATCGTCTGGGAGAGGTACATATCTCTATTTCTCTACATTAGTTGAATTTTAAATCTTTTGTACTGGTCACTTAGTATGAGCAGTTTACATCATATTAACTTTGAACTGTCAGTTTCTATCTGTTTTGTATTTCTGAAGTTTGAGCATCTGTAGATTTTCTTTGTTTAGACATGCAACTATAATTTGCAGAATGCAAGTATCTAGAAATATGTGCCTCATCTTTTAAATAAAAACCAAGTGCTACTTTTTCAGAAACTAAACGTATTCGAGGCTATTATTTCTGATTTCTAGTTTTAGGGATAGTTTTAATCATATCTACAACTTTTTTGACCTAGATTAAGAGCTTGTTTTCAGTAGTACTGTAGTAGCAGTTGATACTAAACAATTTATTTGGTGGAGGTATATTTCATGTCTACAACTATCGATAATCCTTAGGTGTAACTTAGTTTTGGGTCGAGATAAGTATCAGATACTCTTAATGATGGATAATGTATATCTTCAGCTGCCTTTCGACAGATTCGAACTCTTGGCATGCTAAGGTCGCGCTTTCAGTCTTTACCTGGTGCATTCAACGCATACTTGGTGCCGTCTGACAAAACTAAGAAAAGAGGGTTTTCTCTTTCAAAACGCTTTAATGAGGTTGCATTTCACTTTCTAGCAAATTAAAATTCTTCCATATTCCCAAGTAAATGGCCTTAGCACCCCATTTATCATCTCTTAATTTATGCCATATGTAGGCCAATGCAAGTAGGAGAAGTGAAGCTGCAAAATTCGCTCAACTGTGGAATGAAGTAATATGTAGCTTTCGCGAAGAAGATCTCATAAGTGACAGGAAAAGTCCAGAATCATTACTTTATAAATCCAGTCATGCTTTCCCGCCTTTCCCGTTTGAAAATTTCAGTATATGGAATTGAATTTGAAATTGCCTACCTCAGGGAGATGGATCTGCTTCTAGTCCCGTATTCTTCTGATCCAAGTTTGAAACTAATACAGTGGCCCCCATTTTTACTCGCTAGCAAGGTTATATTAAAACTCTTGATAAGTTGCTTTTGTTAGTATTCGACTTTCTTGTTTGACTCTCTACTGTGCAGATTCCAATTGCCCTGGATATGGCAGCTCAATTCCGACATAAGGATGTTGACCTGTGGAAGCGTATATCTACTGATGAGTACATGAAATGTGCAGTCATTGAATGCTACGAGTCATTTAAACTTATTCTAAATGTGCTGGTCGTTGGAGAGACAGAGAAAAGGTACTTGTTCATACTTATTTATGGAGCCTACAAGCCACATAATCTACGATCCAACAATAAGAGAAACCACATAAGCGTATAATGTTTAGCACCACGTTTACTCGTTTTTCCTTGAACATATGAGCAAGTCTTGGGAAAAAACCAGCTTTTCCTAAACAATAAGAGAAACCACTTGACACTAGCCTAAATTAGGGGGATGTGTCAAATGGGTGGATGATGGTGTGGTGTTTCAAATGTCTAGGAAAAACTGGAAATTTTCTCCTAAGAATTTCACAACGTTTATAGAAAAGCCCTGAGGATGGTAAAATGCTCCAAAGTTAGTGTGCTACTAGATTCCTACTTATATGTTCCTTTATGTATCTGTTTGAGGGGCATGTTCCTAAACATATCTTCGTATTTATATTGTTTAAGTCTTAACTTATTGTTGGTATGTTATATCAAGTCCTTGTTTCATTTTCTAAAGTCATTACATGGTGATAATTTAAAGCTATATTTAACATGTACTACTTTCTGAATAATTACAACAACTCATGATAATTCTAGTAGAGGCATGTATTCCAATCACGAAGTTCAATTACATTAACATCAATCTAGTGCTTGAATGTATCATCATTGTTTGTCTGAATATCTGGCGATGCAAGTCTTTTTTCTTGTTTTCAAACATTATGTAGTGACTTCTGCTTGGTTAAGATATTTACAGACTTACTGAATTTTTTGTAAGGGATTAAAGTTCTATTGGTTGCATCACAGTTCTAATCTAATCTCTGTTTGTGTGGAACAGGATAATTGGAATCATCATAAAGGAAGTTGAAAATAATATATCGAAAAATACATTACTTGCAAATTTCAGAATGAAGTCTTTACCTAATCTTTGCAAGAAATTTGTGGAACTTGTGGAGATATTGGTAAGTAATTTATGATTAATCCCCTCATGATGTTTCTAGTACAACTCATACTTGTCTCTAAATCTTCCCTTACATTTGGCAGAAAGACGCTGATCCACCCAAGAAAGATCGAGTTGTTTTGCTGTTGCAAGATATGTTGGAAGTGGTTACACGGGACATGATGGTTAATGAGATCCCGTCAGTATATATCACTGTGACATGAAAATTATATTCATAAAACCTATTGAACATTTGTAATACCATTATTTGGCAGAGCCCAAGGAAACTTAATTCTACTCTGGATACAGGGAACTCGCAGAAGTTGGCCATGGTGGCAAGGATACTGGAAAACAACTTTTTGCCAACATAGTGTTTCCTCCCCCAAACACGGCACAATGGGAGGAACAGGTCTGTGCAAAATTATCTTCTCCTACATTCCATCCACTTACCTTAACACATTAGACATGAATGAAAACCACTCATATTATTTACCAGATAAGGCGCCTATATCTACTCCTTACTGTTAAAGAATCGGCAATTGAGGTGCCAACGAATCTTGAAGCACGCCGGAGGATTGCATTTTTTACAAATTCACTTTTCATGGATATGCCACGTGCACCTCGAGTGCGCAAAATGTTGTCATTCAGGTATTATACATGGTCCTTCCACTCTTCACAAAAGGCATCTCCCTGTGCTTGCTTATTTGATCAGTATTCTTTTTCCAGGAACTTGCTTACAGAAATACTGACAAGTGTAATTTCATGTTTACCCTCGGGTTGTTTGTTCTATAAAAGTATAAAGAATATCCAAAACCATAGATAGCATATTAACATGGCAGAGTTACCATATGGTTTGGAATATCGACTCTGTTGAAATCAACCTCTTCCAATAGTTCAATGACTGCTGCTTTCATACTTGGTCGATATCTCTTACAATTGAGTAAAATGTATTTATGACTTCCTCAATAACTCTATAAAGTTACATTGATTACATAAAATAAAATCATTGTTAGGAATCTTCATGCTTAGAATGTTAATTTCCAAATCCACCACTTTCCAGAATCTAATAATCAGTGGCTTGGCAGTGTCATGACTCCCTACTACAGTGAGGAGACTGTCTACTCCAAAACTGACCTTGAACAGGAAAATGAAGATGGTGTCTCAATCCTATATTACCTTCAAAAGATTTATCCAGGTCAGCTTAATGTGCCCAACTGACAAGTATTTGAGATTTACCAGGCAAATCAAGGTTCATGCTATCTAACAAATGATATAGTCCATGACCTTGTAAATAATTCATTCAGATGAATGGAACAATTTCATGGAGCGTCTGAACTGCAAAGAATATGAACTCTACGAAAACGAAGAAAACATACTGCAACTACGCCATTGGGCCTCCTTGAGAGGACAGACTCTCAGCAGAACAGGTTCAGACCAGTTTCCTTTACAGTATTTCTCCTTCTCTTTCCTCCAAATTGTCAATTTACCATGATATTTTTTCATGCAGTAAGAGGCATGATGTACTATAGAAGGGCGTTGAAACTTCAGGCTTTTCTTGACATGGCTACAGAGCACGGTAAGATGAATGTCTTCCATAATATAAAATGGATCATGCTGTATTATATTGAGAATGTGAAATGTTATTATAGCAGGATATTATTGAACTCGTGATAAAGAAGATTTGAGAAAATAGGTATACATTTAGTGAAAGTAAGACAGGAAGAACTTGGATAAACATGCCTAAGTTGAAGCATGGAGTATTGAAGTTTGTACTAGTCCATTATCTGTCCAGATTTTTATAATCCAGACACAAAAATTGCTACTGGAAATCTTATTTCTGTTTCTGACTGTTATTGTTTTGCCCAAATTGAACAGAGATTCTTGATGGCTATAAAAGTATAACAGAGCCATCAGCTGAAGATAAAAAGAGTCAAAGATCCATGTATACAC
This sequence comes from Plantago major, assembly GCA_026545765.1. Lineage (NCBI taxonomy): Eukaryota > Viridiplantae > Streptophyta > Magnoliopsida > Lamiales > Plantaginaceae > Plantago > Plantago major. The sequence goes on along the minus strand of CM048840.1, from coordinate 24,628,981 downwards.
AATTAGAAGCCGTGGCTGATATGAAATTCACATATGTTGCCACTTGCCAGAACTATGGTAACCAGAAGAGAAGTGGTGATCGGCGTGCCACTGACATCTTAAATCTGATGGTTAAGTAAGTTGTTCACTTCAGACAAAGTTAAGGTCCTTCTGTAGAAGTTCTTTAATCCTTATGTTTATAACCTACCCTGTTGTTTTTCTACTTTGGTGCAGCAATCCATCTCTTCGTGTAGCATATATAGATGAAGTTGAGGAAAGGGAAGGTGGGAAAAACCAGAAGGTTTATTATTCAGTGTTGGTAAAAGCAGTTGATAATCTTGACCAGGTAACTCTCACTATTTTCAAATTTTGAATCTATTATCAAGGTTCATTCTCTTTAATTCAATTTCTTCTTTGTAAAAGGAAATCTACCGCATAAAACTGCCAGGGTCGGCAAAGATAGGTGAAGGCAAGCCTGAAAACCAAAACCATGCTATTGTTTTTTCTCGTGGAGAAGCCCTTCAAACAATTGACATGAACCAGGTAGTTTAGGAGGCCTGATGTTGCTGACCGGATGCACATTGATTATGAGTCGTCAAATAAATGTAATCTTTTGATTCATTTGTAGGATAACTATTTAGAAGAAGCCTTTAAGATGCGCAACCTACTCGAGGAATTCAATGAGGATCATGGGGTGCGGCCACCTACAATTCTGGGTGTTCGGGAACATATTTTCACTGGAAGGTCTGGTTTTAGTATTAATTTCTTGTTAATTTTAGTGCACTTTCTGGTTAAAGTGTAGTAAAGTAATCATGTTTCACCTGCAGTGTATCATCTTTGGCTTGGTTTATGTCAAATCAAGAGACAAGCTTTGTTACCATTGGTCAGAGAGTTCTTGCAAGACCCTTGAAGTACGTTATTTTCTGCTACTTTCTCAAACTGTGCCGATAATGTTATGTTTTCTTCATTGTTAGTCGATACACTAATTCATGTATAACTATATTTATTGTCAGTAGAATATATGTGGCAAGCATTCAAATATATTATGGCAAGTCTGTCAATATTGGGGCGCCAATTTCCCATTACTTGATATTTTATTACCAACTTGCAAATGAATGTCACCCCAGTCCCATGTACCCTTTTACTCCATTTATGAGGAAATAAAAATGTGGGCATTCTTACTTGAATTTTGCATGCTAAAAGATCTCATCGCTCGCACTAATGATCCAGCTTACACATCAATGCGCAACAACATAATTTCTTCTGCCATAGTTGGTCAGACATGCATTCGCATCCTCAGTTTTGATAATACAGCAAGCCCTTATGCACTTTATCTATGTGTATGTTCTTTTCTATAGGGTGCGATTCCACTATGGGCATCCAGATGTTTTTGATAGAATCTTTCACATTACCCGTGGAGGCATCAGTAAAGCTTCAAGAGGAATCAATCTCAGTGAGGACATATTTGCTGGTGAGATCTTAAAACCACTTCACTCCACCTCAGGCATATTATTAACTTGAATCCACATTCTAACATCTTTCCTGATTTGAAGGTTTTAATTCAACCTTAAGACGTGGAAATATCACCCACCATGAATATATTCAAGTTGGAAAGGGCCGAGATGTTGGTCTCAATCAAATCTCACTTTTTGAGGCAAAAGTTGCGTGTGGTAATGGGGAGCAGACACTGAGTCGTGATGTCTATCGATTAGGACATCGTTTTGACTTCTTCCGCATGCTATCATGTTACTACACCACTACCGGATTCTATGTCAGCTCAATGGTAAGATATCCTACTTGCTGATTATAGTCACAACTACCAAACTACGCATTAAGTTCGTTAAATAATTTGTTTCTTGAATAGTTAAAATATCATCCCGGCTCATGAGATTTCTTCGAGGCTATGTAGTCTTTTACATTGTTTACAGGGCTAAGAGAACTAAATTGCGAAAGTTCTTATACTGTCAGAATCTAAAGCAAAAATTTCTCTACCTTTTATGACTGGAAAGTGGAAATTATTTTTACCAATTGCATCTCTCTTCATCACATCGGTGACGACTCATCAGGGCTTGACTACACAACTGGGATCCAGAACAGACTCCTTTATTCTTTACCTATCCTCAATCTCAACAAACCCGAAACTTTCCTGGTGGAGGTTTCTCTCCAGTCTAGTGCATTGGGTTTAACTTCAGACATTTTTCCCTTCAATGTACGAGAACCAAATGTCCTAATGTTTCCATCTTTCCAGTTCTGCTTTACTTGTATTGCATTTTAGTATTCTGTCATTCTGTGCTTTTTTTGAATGTTATGTTTGTCCGTCTGATAAATTACTCATTGTGATTCTTAAGGTTCGTGAATGTTCCTGCATTTTGGTATAATCATTTTAGCTTCGTGAATGTTCATTGATTTCAGTAATCATTTAACAAATGATTTTCTCCTGAAATTAAGCAAGGACACTAGATATAATCTAAAAAAAGTTGACCTTGCTCTTTTGCTTCTATTCGTGAAAGATCGTGATTATGGTATTCGACGTGAACACTTAAATTTTGTGGGTTGCCTTCTAACCAACATATCATAACCTTAGTGTTTCCTTATGCTATGCAGCTGGTGGTCCTTACTGTCTATGCCTTCCTGTATGGTAGACTCTATCTTTGCCTGAGTGGATTGGAGGCCACAATAGTTAGATTTGCAAGATCTAGGGGAGATGACGCTCTGACTGCTGTCATGGCATCACAATCTATTGTGCAACTTGGTCTGCTGATGGCATTGCCCATGATTATGGAAATTGGACTGGAACGGGGATTTAGAACTGCAGCTGGTGATATGATAATCATGCAGCTTCAACTGGCATCGGTCTTCTTTACATTCTCTCTTGGAACGAAACTCCATTACTTCGGAAGAACAATATTACATGGTGGGGCTAAATATAGAGCCACTGGGCGTGGCTTTGTTGTCCGGCATGAAAAGTTTGCTGAGAATTATAGAATGTACTCAAGAAGTCATTTCACAAAAGCACTAGAAGTGATGGTTCTGCTGGTTGTTTATCACGCTTATGGGTCAGCAGCGACAGATAATTCGAGTTACATATTTTTAACTTTCTCGATGTGGTTTCTTGTAGTTTCTTGGCTCTTTGCTCCCTTCCTTTTTAATCCGTCAGGTTTCGAGTGGCAAAAGATAGTAGATGATTTTGAAGATTGGAATAAATGGATGACTAATATTGGAGGAATCGGAGTCCCAGCTACCAAAAGTTGGGAATCATGGTGGGAGGAAGAGCAAGAGCATCTACAATTCACTGGACTGTTAGGCCGTTTCTGGGAAATCATCCTGTCTTTACGTTTCTTCATCTTCCAGTATGGAATTGTTTATCAGCTGCGCGTTACTCAACAAGACAAGAGTATAATGGTGAGCATCTCTCTACACCCCCACCCCCAAAAAAAAACCTCATTTAACTATTGGTCTTACCTTAAATGCAGATTAACAGCATACTATCCTGTTGCATTTTCTAGAAAACTGACACCAAATCCTGCAGTGTTAAATTCCGACCCCAAAGAAATGTTACCCAAAACCTTTACAACTGCGATAGTTTTGTGATAGAAAGATGGTGAGGTGCAAGGTTTGTGAATATGCAACCATATATGTATATGACAAAACAAGAACGTGAGGAAGTATGAGTTCACTATTGTAAGGGAGTGGCCGAGTGGTCATGCATCTTCCCTGTAGAACAAACACATACTTATCGGAAAGTATATACTGCAATTTTCATTGACACCATATCATTTGAAATAGTACAACCTGGGAAATGCACAAAATCTTGCCTCTAAACCTATGTCATTGGTTGTAGGTTTATGGTTTGTCATGGCTGGTCATTGTTGCTGTGATGCTCATTCTCAAGGTGAGTTCAAATATTGTGAACAAAAAATCTTTTACTTTTTCTGTAAAAAAGAAAAATTAGTTTCCAACCCATTCATAATTCAATAAAACATATCTCAACTGCAGATCGTGTCCATGGGAAGGAAGAAGTTCAGTGCAGATTTCCAGCTGATGTTCAGGCTTCTAAAGCTATTGATGTTTATTGGCTTCCTAGTCACACTTGTGATTTTCATACAATTCCTTGAACTCACAGCCGGAGATATTTTCGCCAGCTTGCTAGGATTCTTGACAACTGGGTGGGCTATCCTTCAGGTACACCTACACTGTTATGTTAAACCTCTGATTTCGATTATATTCAAGAATTAGAAAGTACATAAACGAGCAGTTACTTATGGCAAGTCTTCGAGATTCTATTCAAGTCCATTTGAGCTCAATGGCTTGTATTGTATTCACTGTACAGATAGCACAAGCTTGCAAGCCAGTTGTAAAAGGAATTGGAATGTGGGGTTCAGTTAAAGCGCTGGCAAGAGGATACGAGTACCTGATGGGATTAATGATCTTTGGTCCGGTGGCAGTCCTGGCCTGGTTCCCATTTGTTTCGGAGTTCCAAACTAGGCTGCTTTTCAACCAGGCCTTCAGCAGAGGTCTTCAGATTCAACGTATTCTGTCCGGTGGAAAGAAGCATAAGTGAGATTACCTCATAGGATATGTGGGATATTTTTGACATAACACTGGGGGCAGATACCCTACCACGATCAAAACCTAATTCTTGAGCTGACCCTTATATACATGTATAGAAGTATATGTATAGTAGGTTACACATATAGTTCAGTCGGAAAGATGTGAATAACTCCCTCCTGTTCATAGGGTTTAAGCTGTGCAATTGCCTGATGCCTGATGTTGATGTATGTATAGGGCCAGGCGCCACAATAGTCTGTTACTCTGTGGATCCATAGGACTCCCCGACATTGTACTACACGGATAATGAAACTAACACTACATACCGTGAAAAGATTACATCTCACATTTCTTGTTGCCTCGTGGGCGAAGCAATTAGGATTCTTCACGCATATAGGAAAGACTGTTGAACGAGTAATCGAGTAGTATGTCCAATTTTGAGTGTCAGAGACTAGGATTCATCTAAGATTATGTAAATGTATATATAAATCTTAAGTTTTGGATGGAGAAGACAATTATGGTATTTAGCTTTCTATTCAAATCCCGTTCTCCATCTTAGAAGGATGCAATATATATGTCTGGCAGAAACAGTTATTGTTACATAAAGAAGTCGACAGGAAAAGAGAAAACGAATTATTCTAAAGATGATACAAAAGGGCTCTCTAAGCTTCCGATTACATTACTCCACTTTCAAAACAATAAGACGGGGTACATAGTTAATATACAATATAGTGCATCCATACCTTCCCTACGAGCCCAGACAACAATATGCAATCTCCCTACATCAGAAACGTCAATAGCCACCCTTCACCTAGATTCAAGAGCTAAAGTCTCTGAGCCCCTAAGAAATGATCGACGCCACCAAATTTGGAATGCTTTACTAAGATTTGGGCATTCCGTACCGCTCTTTGAAAAACACTGAAACCATTCCATAAAGAGAGCGTATTGCTCTTTCAGGGGAAGGGTAAGCAGTGCTTGACCCATAGCCTCTTCTAACACCTTTACATCAAGCCCCTTTTTGCATCTCTGTAACCAGCCAAAATCAGACAGCATTGGTCTAAACCAAGCTAGAAGAAGCCTCAGCCTCGTTTCTGAACGGCAATGGAGCTTCCCAGTGCCCATTGCTATAAATAGAGCTGCTGAGATGCGGCTAAGCTCATATCTAATGATTGGTGATATAGTATCGTGTAGCTTGCACAGTTCTACTTGATTAGCCCATATATCTACAAATTCCTCTGCCATCTGGTGATCGAGTAAGATATCGAGCAGCCAATTTATGTTTTCGACTTGCTTCGAAATGCGCTCTAATAAAGGTTTGTCTCTTTTCTTGTCTGTCATCTTCTGAGCTGGTTCAGTACCAGAAGCCTCCTGAAGTAGACCAACGAGCAATCCCAGACATGAGTTGCAAACAGTATATATATCCTCCTTATTTATATCAGGATTGTCTTTTTTGTATGCAGAGCTTTTGCTCAGTAGACCTTTAACCAAAGACTTCATTTCATTTCTAGCATTGGTGTCAGTAGAAGTGGCAACAGACCAAATAAGCTGTTTGGTGTAAGTGCGATGGGAATCAACGGAATTATGGACGACAAGTCTGTCTAAGATGCTCGTGGCCATGCAATCATCAAAATTAAGTCTGCCAAACACTTCCCTCAGCTTCTCCTCTTCTTCTTCAGTCCACGGTACAGCCTCGAGGTACTGTAAACATGAAGAAACACACCTGCCGAATTTGATACAAGCTGCTACCTGAGGATGTACATAAAGAACCTCAAAATGCATAACGAACGAAGAATTGACTGAGGGATTCCTAACAATGAAAGTAGGACGCCCATGAAAGTAATCCACAAAGTTTTTCATACTTCCAGAAAAACAAAATCAAGACATCTTTCAGTTATATCTAAAACATAGAGAACCTTAGTTAAAAAAGAGAGGCCCTGTATTGAATTTTGCAAACGGAGGTGATTACTGAAACAACAGCTCACACTGATGTCATATCAACGCAAATGATATGCAGAATTCTTTTAGCACGAGAAGAATTAACGAACCAGACAAGCAAAAGACACAAAATTTCTCATTACTAGCGTGCATGCATACATCTAGCCCATCTCACCCGAAAGATGTCAAATTTAACAATGTAGCTGCACCAGGAAACAACAAAATGTTGCCCATTCGTTCTATGTCCTCCCATTTTTATCCAAAATATGCTTGTTTGGTACCATATCAATCCAATAGGCTCTTCCCCGAAACATCAGAGTTGAGTAATAGACACACAAAGCATCACCAATCAGATAGTAAAACAAGATCGTCGAATTCTTGAACTACAACGGCAATGATACTAAAACAACTTCCAAGAACAAGCACAAGAAATTCAACCAAGAAACCTTATCATCAATTCATCATGAATAGTAGTAGTATAGTACCTCGAGAATGTCAATTGCACGGAAAACACCAATTTTGAGGAGCTTCCTGAGAAGATCATCCTCAAACATGAGCTCAATCGTCTCACGAAAGAGCCCCAAATTCCCCACATCCGGAACCTCAATCCTACACAAACCCCCATAGCTGCTCTTCCGATGATCCGCAATCAGACCAGAGAAAACCGTACTATTCCCAGCCAAAACCTCGGAGCTGAGCTCCAGAACCAGAGACTCACCCCCATTTCTCCCTTTCAGATTTAACCTAACATCGTAAATTCCACAATTACCCTCGAAATTGCGGACGGAGATGGGCGATTTCGGCGGCGTGGGGAGCGGAGCGGGGGTCTTTTTCTTCAACGGAGCGTCGGAGATGGGTGAGACCCGACCCGGAGAGAGGATCCAGCGAGATAGGGGGAGTTTCTGTGGGTGGGATAGAGGGGAGTTTGAGGGTAAATCTGTCTTTTTGGGGGTGGTGACGTGGGTGTCCGGGCTGAGTGGTGGAGTGGTGAATGAGCAGCACCACCGGTGGCGGTGGCGGCGGCGCGTGGTGTCGTCGTACATTGGAGGAATTACAGAGGTGTGAGTGAAATGGTGAAAGAAGAAGAAGAAGGAGGAATGAGAAAAATGTTGACTAATGAGGAGTAATGAGAGAGTTATTGGAATTGAGTGGTGTCAAATCGGAATCATCGTTTTCTTGAGGTGGTGGAGCCTTTCCTATTCTGTTAAAACACAACAAATTCACGAAGCACATTGTTTTTCTTTCATGGATTCTCTACATTTTCTTCACACTTTTACAAATGAAAAGGAAGGAATAAATTTAGTTTAAAACGTTTCATTATGTTTGGAAAATCTACACAACATTTATCATCATTTTGGATTGGCTAAAATTCATACTTTATTTATTAATTATACCGACAAAACTAGATCACCAATGCAATGATACAATTAACGATCCACTAACAAATATAGATTGACCTCATAATCAAGTCGGACCGTAAAGGCTTGCTGGCTAGCCCATCTAACCATCAACTAGTAAAAAGGCTAGCTAGCCCACCTAGTTCGGTCAACGTTGTTAGTCGACCAACAGTTGACATGCTAGCTAACCCGCCTAGCTTAGTCAGTCGAGTGACCGAGTCAACCCGCATAACTATTTAAAATGTTAGCTAGTCCATCCAGCCGTATCAATCGGCCAACTAGTAGAGAGTCTAGTTAGCTCACGACCAACCTAGTTGAATCAACCATCCAACTCATTGACAAGCTAACTAGACCACCTAGCTAAACTGGCTCAACCAGTCGATTCAGGCAACCAACTGAGTCGACAATGTTAGTCGACCAGATGTTGACACACTAATTAACTCGCTCTCCTTGCCAAATGTGTCGAACCAGTCAAACAACCATCAAGAGGAAAGGTTAGCTCAACTTATAGGGTTAGCATGAAACTAGGCTTCCGACTAAGTAAGACATGGTCCAACCCACTTAATTACGCATACCTCACCTCACCTAAATCTGATGGGAATCAGGAGTGGGAAGAGAAGAGCCATCTCATTCTAACTACGAAAAAACCTATCTATCTCTCTCTCACGCCATCTATTATCACAATTAAGTTCTCTGATCAATCTTCATCCAACATCATCATCCATTGTCTTCCATCACCTTCCGACTACAACCAGCTAGCTTACTCTGACAAGGCTAGCTTCTCACTGGTACTCGTACATACTCTGTCGAACCGACCCAAATCAACATAATAAGTCGACTCCGACCATTCTCTCCCTCTCCCCCTCCCTCCCTTAATGTATGTACATTCTACAAGATTGGTAACTTGAATGTTGGAGTCACTTCGATCGGCACCACACTGTAATTGTCACATTGGAACCTCACGTCTCTAAGTTTGTTGTTGTCGTGCAGGTTGCTGGTGCTCCAAATTTTTTAACCTAATTTTGATTGTAGACTTTTGAACATCTACACATGCTCTTTTTTATTGTTCAAAATCCTCTTTAAGGTTTCAAATTTTGTGTGAATTGGATTCAATTTCACGGCTTTCAGATCAATTACTATAACATTGTGGATTACAAGTGAGTTTTTATTCGCTATTGTTGTTTTTATTTTTGACAAATGTTTAGCAAGTGACATTGGCATGACAATTCCTCCAGTGGAGATCAAGATACCTATTTGAAAACTTGATGGGCAAAAGATGGTGAAGTTAAATACTAAGATGTTTTGGATTTTTCACACAAATTAAGATAATTCTCTTTTATCAATAGTCTTTATAAAATAATGAGAATATACAACTATGGCGCATCCATGTGAAATACCATCACAAATTACAACAGTATCACTACTGGTTCAAATAAACAACTATTTGGTAAATGCCAAAGCATCCCTTACCATTTCAAATGTTGCATATATATCTTACCTTACCTAAATGACCAGCACTAGAATTGGCTAAACGTTATCTGACATTAGACTTTAGATCTAGAATATAGAAGTATTTTGTTATATAGATCCACAACATGTTGGAGTTGGAGTAGTGGTAGTATATATTAAAATTTGATAGGTCGACAGAGAAAGTTATCTGCATTGTCACTACTCCTAGTATATGAATATTTGGTACGTACTTGGAGGCAGCCGGATAAACATGCACGAAAAAGAATATTATATAATACGTATGTGAATTTGGTGAGCATATTGTTCCGTACGTGGAGTTCACTGGTCGACAGGACAAGGCGGCAAGCTATTGCTAGACGTAACGCCACAACTTGGAATTTCCTTCCATTTACATGTTTAATATTATTAGTATAATCCTAACACATCTTGACAGGGACGACTAAATACAGAATTATGTTATTATATAAATAACCATAATGTTTAAAGTTCGTTTATAGAGAGACGACGTCTACTTAATTCAAGAGACTGTCTCGGTAGTTACTCTAATCTATGAGAAAACATTTTAATAGTCAGTTTATGCATATAACAATTACTACTTCCTCCGTCCCGGAACAAGTTTCTCACATTCCAACTTTAACTACGAATTAATTTTAAATTGTAAATGTAAAATGTTCAATTTTTTTATATAATAAGTATATTCTTATTAAAATTCGTAATATCATTTTAGAATCTCCGAAAGTTAAGGTCCTATCTAATCTTATTAGCTAGGTTGCTCAAGTTTTGGAACAAGAGAGACCAATAAGTCGGCGCATCAGCGGCCACGTGTCTGATTCGGGAAGAATGAGACGTGGTGAAAGAGATGAATGATCTTAAAAACCTGCCACGTATTCTTACACCTGAAAAACACCAATTAAAATAAGGAATAATCGGTACCCATAATCTAATAGCGACTTTTAGGAACTATATATATAGACACATTGAACATTTATCTATCCAAATTAGAATTAGAATATTGAAGTTGTTGTTGTTGTTATAGTAGTAGTATAAATACTCCAGCTAGCTAGCTAGCAGACCAATAATCAACTAGGAAGCTCCTCTTTTTTATGGAGTTGGCATCATCATCATCATCAAGTGCAGATCATCAGGATCAGTTAAGCTGTTCTTCATCATCTCAAATGAGCGGACATTTAGCAGAAAGACAATCCTCTATCGAAAAGGAACCTCGTACTCTTAACATCACCCAGCTTGATTTTGCCAGGGCAAGTACTTCGTTTTTATACATCCCTTCATTTCTATTTTAATTACATTTCTATTTCATTTAGGAGGAGAGACGGAATATTTGTATGGCTACAAACATCAAATCAAATGTTGTGATGTACTATTAGTGTTAAAAAACACTGCAATATAATACATGTTGTCAAATTCATAGAGTGCCTAAATATATATATATGTATGATGTCAATTCCGTACGTGAATTAATCTAATGTAATGAAGTGCAGCAGGAAGTAGCGGAGTATGTGGTGAACACGAGAAGCCCGGAAGATGCTCTACAGATATTCACTCAGGTAGTAGTAGTAGTAGTAATCAAATCTATCACTGATTCATATATTATCTCCTACCTCTCCATATATAAAATTTTTCCAGAAATTTCGAATTTGTATATTTAAGACTCTGTTCTTTTCAACTGAAATTTACTGAACTGAATGAGTTTTAAGTTGAAAAGAACTGAATCAGTATATATATGTTAACTCTGGTTGTGAATCCATATAGGGGTTGGTTCCGGTGGCACGGCCATGCGCAAGCTTAGTATTGACGACGGGAGGAGAGGCGGATGAGTGTTGGAATTCCCTTGCTCCTAGAGATGTTGCATCCGCCCCATTTTGACGACATCAATTAATTAATTCCCACATTATATATATATACACATACAATAAATATATACATGCAGTATGGATGTAGTGCGGAAATTTCTGAGACGCAAGTAATACTGTGGCAGATGTGTGATCAAGTTTTCTAGTAGTATTCTATAGTCGTCTATACCAAATGCAAAATCTTATACTTATCATCAAACTTATGAGTATGCTATCGACTAGGCTTTTCAACTTTAACAATACTTTATCCTACTTGCAACTTTAAAATCAACTTCAAGCACCTACATATCTTATTTTCTCCACCATAAAAGTAAACAAATCAGCTACCTCTAAGCTTTTAAAGCAGCAGAACGTATACTGAACCAGCTTATTTACTAAAACCTATATCCCTCTTTTGACAGGAGATAATCAGGGCATTTATGAAAAGACACTGGAAAAAAACAGCAACAAACTTGATAACTGCACGCAATGCAGGGTAAAAATAATTTGTGCAATTATTCATCTGTTTCACAACAGTTTATCCCAATACTAGGGTTCAGTCAGCACATAAATACACCCCAGATAGAAAAGATCGAAACTGTAAACCAAACAAAGCTAGCGGGCGCTCGAAATATCATGCTTCTGTAAGGTAAACACACATCCATCAGCTGAGGCAATGTGTGCACCACGTTCGACATGCACAGACAGAAGAGAAGCAAATAGCAGTTGAGAATGTCAGCTCTTAATAACCAAATTATGATCTAGTGTCATCTTCTGCAGCCAAACATCTCTTCATTGACATTCAGCCCATTGCTCGATTGTCCATAAGTGAACGGATCATACGGAGCATTAGATCCTAGGAGATACTGGTTGATCTGCTTAAAGTATACATTGGAGCAAAGGCGCAACAGATGAGTATAGGAATCGAGAGTATAAACAATTATGAGCGACTAAATGGGCTCAAAGTCCTCACCTGACCGACATCCAGACCACTATTCCCGATGTTGGATTGATTGGACACCATCGGTGGCTGATCTGTGCAGGGAGCAGGCTGGTTTGTGCCATTAAAAGAGAACTGCGGCACATTGTGGTTGCAGGAACCAGCCACGTCATAGAACTGATCTATTCCAAAAGTTTCAGTGGGGCAATTCAGTGGTTTTTCAAGATCGTCAAGTTCTATGTAGTCGGAACTGTCTTGCATAAACGTGCTGTAAAAGGCATAATCATCAACTATTGGCAACCCTGACAAATCAAATATCGGTTGGTCCATAGGGGCAGATGTATTATTGAGATCTTGCAGTCCATTGTATATATCATATCCATTCAAGCCAGGTACAGACATGTTCTGTGGCATACCAATGAGAGTATCCTGAAAAGCACAAAATTCTTTATGTTCAGTCGTAGGATGGAAACATTCAATAGATAGAGTAGATGATGGGGTTACAATAATCATTTTGAATGAAAATGCAAGCTCGCACCAGAAGCATGCTTGTATTGTGGAAACGGGAGAAATAGTGAAAGTTAAAACCACAAACCTACTACTTACAAAATGTGAGTTCTGAAGAAATGAAAAGAAAAGGACAAGCACCCACGTGATTGAATATCATTAGTTGGGAAGGACGTGTGCCATAGACTAAATAGCACCGACTATATTTAAGCTAGTCAACAGTGAAGATAAAAGAGGAAAGCTACCATCAGAATCTCAATTCAACAAGTCATAACTTGCTTCCTAGCAACTGATACGAATTAATTAAGCTTTCCTTTGTTGTGTGCATTACACAGGAAATGGGTTGTTAAATGCCAGAAAAGTTAGCTATATACAATCATTAACGACATTACTAAGTACTTCATATCCGGGTCAATGAGAAGTAAAGCAAAGAAGAGTATGGGGGTTGCATACCTCATCATGTCCATTCTTAAGCAGCAAGGGGTCATCAGTAAAGGAAGCCAGAAAACGATTAATGTCGTCATCGAACTCTTGATCAAGAAGCTCACTAGCTATGGGCTCAGCTGAGGGATGTGAATTTTCAACGAGAGACTGCCCAGATGTACTTCCTGGATGAAGCAGGCCTGTTATGGCAGATGTTTGCTTCACATTTGGACATTCTTTAATCAACAAAGTATCGGATGTAATTTCAGGAACAAGCGAGTCTAATGAGACACAACTTTGCTTTTCAGGTGTCAATGCATTGGGCGGTTGAACGTTGGGGTTTGAATCAGCAGCTTGAATTTCAGAAGCATTTACATCATCATCAGACCAATCCTCCTCATTAAATGGTGCTCCGTACTGTGCACCAATTTTTGGTCCAGGACCATTCTTTTTGAAAACTTTACAGAGAACATATGTGTCCTACACAATACCAGGAAGGAACAGTGAGAAAATAGAAGATCTCCATATTTCCAAAGCAAGTGCCATTTAAGATCCACGAGGTCGAATGTATCTAAAATTCTCATTTTACTCATTCCAAGTTAACTCTCAATACAAGATGATATGAAGCTCAATTTGTAATAGCCACAAAACAGACTCATAAACAGAATCACATATTCCTTCCATTTCACTAAGATCTTTCGATTTTTGGCATTTCACAAAAAAACTTTCCAGACTATCTCCACTTATTAATTTTCAATCTCTCTCTTTCATACTTTATCAAATTCTCTCTCTTACTTTTTACCATTCACTTACTATTTTATCAATATGAACCATTTTTTAACTCATCCCCTTAAAAATTGTTCCCAAGGAAAATGGGAAGCTTTCAAGGGGATGGAGGGAGTAATAACTAGTTGACTAGTTTATGGATACAAAATTTTTGGTCTATCCAGTTTCAAAATAAGCAAGATCCCAGGTTCAAGATTTTAGAAATCCTCATTCAAAAAAATATTATAAATAAAAACGAAATGCAACAAAAACACAAAACATATGAAAGAAAAAGGAACCGTAGAAATAAAATTGTGCAAAAAAGAAAAAGGAACCATAGAAATATAACAATGGAATGCTCTCACTTGCATCAACAGTCTTGGTGATATTATAAGATAAATAATCCGACATGTAAGCAAGAGATAATATTGAATCACAGATACGTCACATTTTAGAGTCCAGTATAGATGATCCGTAACAAAAAGGTTTATCTCAAGATTGTAGTGTTGAGGAGTAAAAGTTGCAGACGAATATTTCTTATGTTGAAGTTGGTACAGGAATAGACAGTCTAACATCTGAAAATATAGTAGAAATAAGCGGATTCACTGGAACACAGGGGTTACAAACAATAACTGTTTTACACTTACATATAAGTAAGGCATGCACAGTTTATTCAGTCAGATACCAGTAGACACTAGATCGAGTAATATTCTTCAAAAATGTGCCCCACTTAAATCTAATGGATTATATATACACACCTTTAATCGATCGGCAATTAAATCTACTGCATTAGATATATACCTGTAATCCAACGAAAGCTAGCTGCGCATCAATTATCTTATACTCATGAATAACCCAATCGGTTCTTTCGCCTTGAGGTGCATGACCCAAGTGGAAAATCAAAGTTTTCACTGATCCGACAATTTTATCACCATCATAAACATTTCTGTCCTTTCCAGTAGTTTTCCAATATCCTTTTTCAGTAGCACGCTTAACTCTTACTCCACGTGTATACTTTTTCTCCATTGGGCAGAAAAAGAACCATTCTAAGTCTTTGCTCTTCAAGGCAGACATATCTGCAAGAAAACATAAATTATCTGGGCATTTAGATACTTGAAAAATTATGCATAATGGGACATCAGGTACTTGAGATAGAATGCACAGTGCTCTATTCCTCTTATTTGATTTTCTAGTGCTCAAAGAAGTTTAGAATTTTTAGTTTACATATTACAGATTTTAAAAATGTGTAAAAAATGGAACATACCATATCTGTATTTGTCTTGGTACTTGAGATAGAATGCACAGTGCTCTATCAAGTACCAAGACAAATACAGATATGGTATGTTCCATTTTTTACACATTTTTAAAAATCTGTAATATGTAAACTAAAAATTCTAAACTTCTTTGAGCACTAGACAATCAAATAAGAGGAATAGATAGTCTTGAAAATTAAAGAGACAACAAAAGATGGTTGAAATGGAAAATGTGTTCAGCCTACAATTTAATAAGCCCAAGAATTCCAAAAGGCTATAAACTAATACAAACTGCAGTAAATAGAAATAATAGCAAAGGGAAAATCAATAGCTTTGAAAGAAACAGGGAAAGGCTGCAGCAGCAATCGGTGCCGGGGAAGGGATGAACAGCTGCAGATTGGCGATGGATTGTGAGAATTGAGCAAACGCAGCGGATTAGAATGGAGTTCAGAAAGAGATCAATCTTTTTAATTGACAAAGGTATAGGTTATCAGGTCCAATTTTAATTATTTTTTAAAAGATTAAAAAAGAAAACAGAAGCAAAAGAGATATCTGTGCGTATCGTTATCCCGAATAGACATGTATTGGCCATAGCCAGTACAACATCAGGTATGTTTACAAAAACAACAACAAATGGCTAATCATGTGTTGGAATGCACTGGAGAAAATTATAGAGTTAACAAAAGTATTTAAGAGTACCTGTTTACCACACCGGCCCTTACCCTACCACAGTAGGCATATTCGTACATATAATTGAAGGAGTAGCAATAAGATGCAGGATAAATTAACTTAGATATGTATCTGAAAGCAAGCAGTAGCAAGTATGATACCAATTCATACATATACACTATTTCATTTACACATGGGCATGCCTATATTGGTCCAGTAAAGTTGTCATTTTGAATCAAGAATAAATTGCCGATCAATAATAGAGAAAGCAAGAATAAATAAGTACCTGGAAGATCCCATGGAGAAAACTGGTATATATTGACATCAGCAATAGCTTCAGAGAGAAGCTTCCTTCCCGTTACTTTCCTCTTGAGATAGTACATAACAAGTTCAGGGTCAGTTGGATGGAACCGAAACCCCGGAGGGAGAGACTTCTTTCTTTCCATGACGCTGATATCTTCAATCTTACAAAAACTATAATCTTACCCAAGATAAAATACTAATACTGGCAATGTCCAAAACCCGCAGAGCTTAACAGAAATTTTACTTGATATGTAATGCTAATACCTACACTAATTCAAACCCGGGCTTCACGAATAGTACCTACAGCATCCCCAAACCCGGGCTTCACGAAAAGATGGAGCTTGATTGATAAACAATTGAATTTAACAGAAAATTAGAAAACAGAGACTCGAGATGCTAGAGATTGTCAAGTCCAGTCGCGGAATAACTGAGAGCACCACAGCCTCCCTCTGTTCATGAAACAGAATGAACTCCAAATAGACCACTTCTTGCTCGTTGAATCAATTGACATCTGGTGTGCAATACAAAACCTAGCATTTTTAACTAGATTATTAAGACTTTATACCAAAAAACACAGAAACAACATAATCAGAGCTTAAACAAACGATCCAATCACAGACAGAAACACGATCAGAAACAAATCAAACACATCTAAAGTCAAATCCAAAGAATTTAACACAAACAGCTGATAAATCGAGCAAAGAAACAAAAGAACTGATTTTTATTCAATCTAATGAACAATTAAACGAATCAAGAAGTGAAGATACGACGAACAAAGCACACCTTCAAGGGAAAGGGAGAGAGATGAACCGATGAAGCAGAGAAAATTGGGATTGTAGAAATTTTGCAGTGAGAGAAAGGAAGGTGGATTGACTGAAGACTGGGGGTTTATATAGTGGGTGAATGATTAGGGTATCCATTGGAGTTTTTTAGTATTTTTTTATTTGATTTACTTAATTTATGGAAAATCATTTGTTAATTAATTAATTAGTGGAAGAAGGCTTACTGATCAAGTAAAGACAGTTGACCAGGCTTGGCATTGTTGTCGTTTCGTTTGTCATAGTAGTAGTAGTACTAATGACATAATCGTGGGAAACACAGCAAACATCCCAACAAGGAAAAATGACATGCAAATCATTTATCTCCAGGCCAGGGGAATTCTATTTCTACCTTTTTGGTGATGTAACCAGTTCGTGCTCGTTACGAGTTACTATTTGAAAAATTATTTGAAATATGTAGTAAATTTAGATTTTTGATAATTAATACCGCTATTTTTCATAAAGAAATTTTGATATAATAGAACACCACTATCAAAACTAGTGTTCAAAGTGACTTTTTCAAATATACTCCCTCCGTTCCGAACTCAAATTTTTATTTTCAATTCTAATCCGTCTGAAATTCAACTTGCCCTTCTTTCAATGAAATTTTTGTTTCTTACTTTATTCACATTATTTCATGATTTATTTATTCACTTTTCTACTTTATTCACTGTTTCTCCCAATTTATTCTCTTTATCTTAAAAAACTTATATCCGGAAGTTGAGTATTCCCATGAAGTATTTAAATAACACTATATTTTAACAATTTATATCTTAGGAGTAGTACAATAGAGTGTTTTTATAATACTCCATTAGTGAAACCAACCAAAACAATTGAGTTGGTGGATAATGAAAATTTTAAATAATGGTAATAAAATGTAATTTTTCATAATTCTAGGAAAATCATCATTTTCTTTAAATTTCACGTATACTATAACTTAATTAGTTAAAGGCGAGGAAGGCCAAAAAATATCATGGCTTTGCCCCTCTCCAAGATATGTGAACCCCAAGTATCAAGCCTGGAACTGGTAAGATCGTTTTTAACTAGTACTCCTAACATAAAGAAGTTGCACTACGAATCACACAAATCAAGTAAATCACATTTAAGTCAACCAAGTCAAACATATTAAATTTAGATGACAAATTTCACTACTAGGTTTTCTAGCGTTTCAATATTTAATTGCATTTACGTTTGATGTAGTGCACTTATATACCTAAGCTCACCAATCTTTGGAACAGGACTTTGATAAAGTAACCCAAGATATCATTTTTTACATGAACTCGGACTTCAATAATATTGATAACTTGCAAATGTTGGAGATACCAGAATGTACAATTCAATGAGAAACACACAAGGATATACCGAATCAAAGATCAAATTCAGGATCACACGATAACTGTACTACTTTTATACAACAAAATGAAACAATAATGTGCAATCGACTTAAATGTTGCCAAACACGAACGTTTTCTATCAGAACAAGTAAATCGACTATAAGAGCTGTACTCTAGTCTTGACATTTTTTACATGATACACCAGAACGCGGTTCCATGCATTCCTCAAATTGCACATGAAAGAATCGAAGGATAACGATGGACAAAATGGTCGATGCAAATGGAAACAACAGCTAAAACCTCATCTGGATCTGAAAAAAGCTACAATTCGATCGAATGATGGCAGTAGATACAAGCTGAGTTCTCTGCTATACAGCTACCGATACCAAACTCAAAAATGAAAACCCATCGTTCCATTGGCCGTCTCACCATGTCCATCTCTATTATCAATCACACTGTACAGTATGTCCCAACCAGAATGGGTTGAATATTGACACCCTTTGAAGGAAACTCTATGTCCAGCCCAGCTAAACTTCGTTAAAACGACGGACAGTGAGAATAGAAAAAACTAGTAATTCCATTCCCAGAAAGGCCTTTCATCAGCCTCCGTAGAGCACTTTAAACAGAATCTATCACTTCACAGGGGCCAGCTCTGATGGGCTTCTGAAGCGAATAGCCACAAAATGATACCTGGGGCATACTTCTTTATACCCAAGATGACTTTATGAGCCATTAATATGAAACATTCTTCATTCTCATAATATCCCATTTAAAACTCTCTGATAATAATCATATTGCCGTGTCCGCCATGCATCCAAGCTGCTACTAATGAGAGAAAGAACCAGGGATACACATTGCTGCAATGAAGCAACAGTATCAACTCAGTCCAAGCAAATACACACACACACACTCTGAAAGCAAACATAATGAGCAATATATAACCTCTTCGGTCAAACTCAGATGAAATCGTTTCCTCAAGTTCTGTATAGTTCGTGGACCACCCTTGAAACACGGAAAACCAGAGTCCTAAAACAAATAACAAGAATATGAGAACAAGGCCAGTTCCAGATCTGAAAGTATCTCGACCATATTCTCAAAAAGAAAACAGGTAGACTTAATACAATTAATTCCCTGATAACACATGGGCTAGAGAAATAAACGTGATCTCCCACCAAAGCATGTAAATGCCTAAATGGGTATACATGCATTCGCATAATAAAATAATGAATTGCCAAGAAAATTTAGTGGGAAAATGTTTAACAAGGTGGGACAAAAAAGAAATCCCACATGCTGCCATTAAAATTGTAATCTTGTTCAAGTTCACTTGAGCAAAGCTCTTTGGTAATTTTAAAATGCATAGAACAGAAGTGTATTTCAAAAGTAGACAAGCTTTGGATCTCTGCCTATTATCAAGATAAACTTTATATTGTAATTAGGACATGTATCTAAATTAAACTCGACAATCTATATTTCTGGAAATTATATAAAGGGAGTAGTATTATTTTAGTAATTACTCAGAAATAAAGTCAGACGTCAGAGAAGCTTCAGACCTACTTTGAAGCGCGCCATGGACCACCACAGAGCAGAGAAAAGGGGTCAAAATGAATGCAGTATAATTCCTTATCCTAAATTGGTGATCTTACTTGCGCACCAAAGGAATGGCAACCTTAAGGTGGTGTCTCTCACATATGGTGAATTATTAGGAATGAGCAAGGAATCTTGATGTATCCAAAATTGTTTTGCTGTACTTATCATAGTAGTGTTCTCATTCTACAGAGGAGACCTGACAACTACATCTGCTGCTTTATTTGTGATTTACATTCTAATTTCATCTTTAAATCGAACTTAATTTGCTAATAAAACAAGGAAGAGGTTGAGCTAGATTTATAACTACATTCATTTGCATCAATCATTAAATGATTAATTCGGGAAGTAGAATGACATGTTTTACATTAGATAGTAGTTGGTTTAAGTTATCAAATTAGAATTACATGAAGAAAAATGAAAACAGGTTCAGCAAAAAAGGATGCCCCAAGGGAAGTCTTAAAGAAAGAGGATGTATTTTCTAGGGGTGTACATAAAAAATAACCGCCCGACCCGTCCGCCAAACCACCCGCCAATTACCCGCCAACGACGGTTAGAATTTTTCAAAAACCACCTGCGGATTAAAAAAATTTCACCCGCCTTTAAATGGGTGGGTGGCGGTTGGCATCCGCCAACCCACCCACCCCCCCGCTGATTCTGAATATGAAGTATTAGTAATGTATTTTAATTTTTATTATATTAGATATTTAGATTGAATAGATAAACTCCTCCACATATTTCTTTCCACTTTCTAATCTTATTTCTACAATCTTATCTTCTCAATCTCAAGTACAGGAGCCGACTTCTCCTCTCCTTGCCGTCGATCCTCTTGAAAGTGATTGTGTTGCTAGTTAATATATATATATGCAGAAACTCCATTCCATTTCCAGCTCATAAACTCATCAATTAGCTTGAGAGCATATAATGTGTTGTTACTGAATTGTTTCTTCCTTTTCTTTTTTCCAAATTGCTTAAGCGTTTCCATCATATCGGATCAGAGGGCGGAGGGAATATTATTTTGTCATGACCTTTGTAATTTGAGGCTTTTGAGCAACTCATGAACTTATATTGTATTTGGAATTTTATGTACTTAGACTACTTGTATTAAAGTTTGAGAGATTGTGTTATGTCATTGTTTTGATTCGTCATATATGTCATTGTTTTGATGCGTTAATAAACCGCCAATCCACCCGCCTTCAAGTAGTCAACCGACCCGCGGCGGTTGAGAGAAAATCCCACCCGCCGCGGTCAATGATTTGACCTACCCGCCATAGGGCGGGTCGGTTAGAACTTTGGCAAATAACCACCCGCACCCGCCCGCGTACAGGCCTAGTATTTTCTATCAAGCCTTCACTTAGCAAGGAAATGTTTCAGTACAATGCAGCCATAAGTCTGTAACAGAAAGTATGGTCACGTGTAAAAGATAACCATGTCGACTACATTGATCTTTCCAGGCCATTCAGTTTGCTTATGCCAAAAACAGGAAAGAACAGAAATAGATTTTCCATCTCACACCAACTGAGAACGAAAGCTGTCAGATATTAATCAAACTATGATTCTCGTTCTCCATTGTTGAACTAGAGGATCTCAAAAGACGGGCCTAGTTCTCCTACCTTATGCATCCCGTACACAAGTTTCCAAGAACCATCAAATTTTAGCATTGTTAAAAGATAAGCAGTCAGACAACTCAGAACTGCAGTAACATTACCTGCAACATCTCCACGAGAAGAATTATTCGCTCCGCATGTTTACGGCATGTGAGGAAACCTTGAATGCATAAAACCTGAACCACGAGGTGGCACGGCAGTAGAAATACCAGAAATATGAGAAATAAGAGATCAATTTCAGAACACAATTATTGATTCAATTGAAACGAAAGCGCCAGAAATGTGCAATTTACCTTAAAATAATCAAAGAATTCACTTGGAACCCCCTCAGCATCAGAGTCCATCACCTAAGGCAAATGCTAAATTGGTTCATATGAACTCCAGGATAGATATTCTAGGCAACCTCAAAATGAAGTTCATACATTGCCACATATGATATGACTAAAACAACTTCGACGTCAACTGCAAATCATAATTTCTTACCTCAAGGAGTTCACGGGTCAATTTAAATGGCGCACTTTCAAAATTCACTCCTCCGGGTGAATTAGAAAGCATGAAACCAAAGTCGATGTGTATGATATGGCCCTCTTCATCCAGCAACAAGTTCCCGTTATGCCTATCCTTTACCTGGAGACAATCATAGATTTCAATATGGTAGGACGTGGAGAATCGAAAATAAAGAGAGAAATAATATCTGGTCTCACTGAAGAAAGGATAATAAGCTGAGCCATGATGAAAAAACTCAAAATCAGAATCTCAGGTTCTCGATAATCTGAATTAGAAACAATTGATCGTACCCACAGCCAGCTGATATAAATATGTTGTTTCACTGAGACAGAAAAAACAATTGCAGCTATTGCTACACAAATTCCTTTTGTAAGAGCTTACTGAAACATCAAGTTTGAGACACAGGAGAGAATGGCAGAATCACCTGTAAGAAATAGCAGACTATAGAATATCCAGCCATGCTTTCAACAAAGTTCCGCTGCAATGAATAAAGATAAACGTAGAGACTCAAATTTCACTGATGTAGCCTATTACTCATTATTTTCTGACACTGCTTAAGAAAAGGTAATAATAATCATGAACAGTAAGAATCCTGTGTTTGCAATTAATTCAAGTCTACCATCAAATATTTAAAAAATAATAATGTTGCCCAAGTTAAGCAAGTAGAAGAATATTCATCAGTAGCATAAAGGACATACATATGAACATAATGTCCCAAGGTGCAATAACCTCAAGATTTGAGGAGTTGAGGTACAAGACACTAAATGAAAATTGTCTCAAAAGTAGAAGGCAGCTAGATGTTAATTCTTTGCAAATACAAAAGCCAAGTAAGTGAGTAACATCTGGTAATATGCTTCTTCTTACAGTACATATGAAAAAAGTAAAGACTCCTTCACTTAGAGATGTGCCTAGTTATGAAAAAACAAGTAAACAGGACTACTGGTGATGTGGCAGACATAGCACTCTCTCCATTCCATGGAAACGACTAATTTTGCAGTGATTGTGTAATTCTCATGAAAATAGCTGCACAACTCACTGAGATACAAAACAGCCTAATGAGGTACAGGGATGAGTATCAGCTATAAACAACAATTACATGGACTTTCGGATACATGAGGCATTCCTGATATTTCTATCCAGATATTTAGATTTCTAACCTTGCCTGATTTGTTATATCCACTTCCGTGGCTTTCAGGTACTATATCTGGATCCATAACAATCCAGAACATCCAAAACCATTTCTTAACTTTTGGTGCCCATGTAACATACAGTAGATCACCTTTTACTCTCTAAAGATAAAACCATTACCAGTACAAGACCTGATCAGACTAAATATAATCAATAATCAGCATTGTCTCAACCAAATGAAATATTATCATTCAATGACAGGAATGACAGATTTTTTCACAATTTTATCTTGCTCTAAAAGAGCCTAAAATTATAAGAAAATCAAGTATGGGATTCTGAACCGACATAGCAACTTCCAAAATCATTTCGCCACCAAACGAATGCATATATGCACATTGATGACACTTCTAATTTTGCAAACAAGAAAGATAGAGAATTAAGCAGTAGCTATTGCATCAGAACATTGTAAGAGAAAATTTACCTGAGCAAGCTTGAAACTCGGAGAATTTTCTTGATACTTGGCAATAAAGAAGTCACGCAGACTTGAAATATTCGGAAATCTACTTTTGATCGAGTGAATTGACGCCTGGTGCAGAAAATTATTACATATACATGAGGATTATGCTCACAAGAAATCTATAAAAAGTACTGCAGCTAGTGAGATGCAATTACCGTGTCTGGGATAGTTTCAATGAGAGCTGTATAGGAGGAGGTGACTAAGACTTCATAAGGCCTTAACCACAGAGGAAGACCAGCTTCCTGGAATATATCTGGCAGGCAACGACAAAATAATAATAATAAGAGCATGAGCAATGACAACAAGCACATACAAGTTAAAGTTGATGAGACCAGGGAAAGGATATACTACATCCCAGAGCCCACTAAACAAACAAGGGACAGAAAAAGCACTCAGCACAGAACAATGAACAATCAAAATGTAATGCAACACAGTAATGGACAACTAAGCAACTGTGAAATTCCAACAATGTAAATGTATTAAAGGCCACGTTTCAAGGTGGTCACAAAGACATTCTTCTGGCATTGCAATAAGACTTAAGCCAGATCATTAAGAAGCTCGGTTGCAGACTTGCAGTTGTTGGCGTCTTAGAATTTTGCAGATATTGCAGTATATGCTTAAGGAATTACTCAAACTGTAAACTTTCCATAGCTTACAGAAGAGGAACTATCTCATATTTCCATAGCTTACAGAAGAGGAACTATCAAAGAAAGGGAAAGGAAGAAAAAAAGCCACAGGATCAGAAAGAAGTTGGGTTCAGTAATCTCATAACGTAATAAGATGCAGAAAAGATGAAGCAGAATCAAAAGTTTGTAGACAGCACAGGCAGGCAAGAGTAGCATATCTTAGCAATACAAGAAGAATATAAAAGGACAAGAATGGGAATGGAGGAATACTGAGGAGATAATGCGAGAAATAGGCCACAGCCCCCTAATCACCTAAAAGCTTCTGTTCCCTGCCCTTCTCCGAGCACTCTACTTTGCATTTAATATTTTGTTGATATTTATGTCAAAGCAAATTGCCAGTTAAGATCCGCTATGTAAGGTTTCAGTACGACTCAGAGGACAAACACCCCCAACATCAATTAAGCATTACTATGCACCCAATAAAGCACCTACCCAACAGCTGATAAACAGAACGTCGGGTATTATTTCGCCAAGGTGCCCAGTTCGTATTTTGCCATGCATCGTCATTATTTGTCAATTGCCACCTACCAAGCTATTTGGCATGGATATAAAGTGCGGGAAGACAAAAGTCCCCCCCCCCCCCCAAAATCATAGTATTATGAGCCTACCGCTAGAACACCAACTATAAGTGGCTTACAACCTTCAGACACTCACCAAGGCAACAAATTCATTTCATAGATGCAAAACAATGTGTGATCGCCCAATAATATATATGAATCCATGAAACTCTAGTGTTCTTATCAAATATTTTGGCCCATTAAGGCATTAAAAAGTCTCCAAAGTGAAAAGTAATGCAAAATATGAACACATAAAAATGGGGCTATGCTACATGAACTCAACTTCTAATTTACCAGCTGAGGAGAATAAGGCCAAGGAACTTATCAACATACCATAAAAATGAGAAATAAGTTGAACGGCTAGGTGTTCCTGCCTACAGTCATCCCCACTCTTCACAATTGCCTAGGAAAAAACAAGAAAAGAAAGTTAGGTCACATAAGAATATAACATGGTAATGTACGGTGAAGACAGGAGTGATGTAAACAACAAAAATCTGGAGTTTATTTGAACTGGAACTATGATGTTATCGTGATCTTGAGAAAACATACCCCAACATCTTGATGAATCAACAATCAACATAAATACACAACACATTATCTTCTAATTTGGTATTATTTTGGCCTGTGTTTGATTCAGTTTTTGAATCAATGGATTGAGCGCCAATGTATTGGGTTGAATAAAACACAGATCAAAACACGATTAAAATTTATCTCATATCACTATGACTAAACCTACCGTTTATTGCTCCCCCTTCGCAACGCCAACACCATTATACATACATGTTCCCTTACTCTTCCTAAATGTAAACATCGTTTAGAAACCCTGATCAAACACTTCAGAAACTAATCCAAATACTATTTTTTACCCCATCCAATAATGGAAATACAGACACCAGTCTGCTGCTAACAATTAGCACAACTGAGAATCATATACATCAACAAAACAAAAGAGGTCTTTGCATGTCTGGTGACACCTCAGACTATTAGGGGCCCTTGTTAGATGTCGACACCTTTTCTTAGGGCAATTTCTCTGTATCATGTCATGGCCATATTTAGTAACTTTACACAGAGCAAAGGCCACCAGACGGCCCTTAAGCATACATGTGATGTAACTGTGTCTGTGATATCAGAATCATATACCTGACCTGTAACAAGAACATCTAGCCTACCTCATCTTCGCATAACTATAATAAGGGTTCCAAACTAATGATCCCAAGAATTCGAATTCAATATACGATTATACTATCTTTCAGCAGAAAAATAGCTCTGAAGAATTTCAAAAGGAATAGCTACATTTTTCAAAAACAGAGACCAACCATAAAAAGACATGGAAAACAATTTCATGTACCAAATTACAAGAGTTTTTAAGGAAAATATTTAAAGAAGCGACTTACAGAGCGCAAGTCCCAACCAGGTAATTTTCCATACACAGAAGCATTCTGTATTCTCTCCTTCTTCACCTCCCAAAGCTCACCAGATAACGCATCACCAACTTTGGGAATTCCACCATTTGCAATCTGTTGAAAAGTATAATTTTTTAAAGAACACGAATACTATCGTGAGAGAACACATACATACACAAATGAGTTCTAACGAATTACACACCTTTGGCTGTGCATCTGATGAATCCTGACCAGCCCCTTTCAGGGGAAGTCCTGCAGGTGCTTCTCCTTTCAATGCAGCAGCCTACAAAAAGGATAAAAGTGACCAAACATTAATAATTCCAAGTAGAGCAGATGATCCATGAATCTCATGGATGTATATTTTCACATGTCACAGTGCATATACTGTTGCATCACCTTGACTTCCTCCATAGCCACTGTACTTGGAACACGCCTGTGCTCTTTTCGCCTTGGTGGATCTTGGTCCACAATGTCATCCATGCTAACCCCAGGCTCAGCTGACAAGACGACCCTGACCCATTCCAAATCACAAGCATCATCAGGTCGACACGGGCAACCACCCTCTCTGGTTTGGCCAATATTTGCCTCAGCAGGGTGAGGGTAGCATATGTGATCTCCTTGATCTGATTGCTGCTCCACAGAAAAATTAACACGGACAAATTTCACTTTCGCCTCCCATAACTGAGTCATTGCCTGATCTATAGCTTCAGAGGTAGACCGGGACATCCTATCATAATTATTATGGTACATATCCTGTGACGTCCACACAGGATAAGCCCACGGTGGAGGCTTAGGCAACATTGCATCTCCATTTGCTAATGGGATACCTCCTTTAGAAAGCTTTTGCTGGTGGGAAGCATCCTTCGAATTACTACTCAAGGAGTTAGAAAAATATTACGACCATTAGTCTATGCAATATGTTCTCATAGAGTCATAGTTGCTACAAATAGCTGAACTGAACCTGCAAATACACCTCACCTTGGTACTTGTACGTCACTCTTCAAGACTTCAACACATATTAAGTAAGGAGCCTTTTCTCTCGAATTCAAGAGCACAGCTTCATCTTCAGGTATATGAACCACGCGATGCATACCCTTTCCCATTGGGAAACAAATTCCTTAAATAACATCAAATAAAGCATAAGACCAATGAACGATATCTTCTCACTAATAGGTTCAGCGGATAAATGCCATGGAAAATTTACTACCTGAACTGATTTCAAAGACCAGGAAAGATAAGCTGAATCATATTCAATACAAATTTTACACTCGATAACATTCATTGAACCATATGGAAATTCACACTTGATAATACATGTGAACATTTCACTAACTGCACTGATTTCACAGACCAAGGAGGAAAGTTCATTTGAAAGAAGAAAAATAGCTAAATCTTATCCAATATGACAATTTCATGTGAGCAGACCAATACTTGTCATATAGTGTCGCGGCCAACAACAGTTTCAATATTTACTCGCAGGTCCCAACTCACCATTCACAATCTATTGGCCTTTAATTGCGTTTTCCAATAAAAGTGAAATAAGCATCCAAAATATTCACGGAACAGGGCCTAAATTTTAAGAGGGGCAATAGATAGGTATAAACAATTGGGAGCTTTCTGGAAGGTATCAAGTGTCTCTAGACTCTCGACTTGAAAGCTGAGACAGAATGTTTCTTCAGAATTTAAAAACCTTAAACTTAAACGATATAGGAGGAAATGGAAGAATCCAACGCCACAGATAAAAAAAGTTAACAATTAAGCCAACAAAAACTAGATGCAGATCTAACAGAAATTAAGAAAATAACCTGAGGTCGCAAACACATGTCCAATCCAACGAACATGGATTATCTTAAGTATGGTAATCTAACAAACATAAATATCCAATATCCAAAGATATTAAAATATTAAGGTTCCAAAAATAACACACTCATCAACAAGACATTAATTTTATTACCTCCACTACTCTGAGCATCATCTATGTGAGAATTGATCTCTGCAAGTGACTGAAAGTGCAAAGAAAAACAAAAATGAATAGTTCAGTTTAGACGAATGCTGAACGAATGGAAGCCTTGAGTGAAGCAACAGAAATAAATATGCACACAAAAAGGAGATAAATTAAACCACCTCACAAAGAGCAGCTTTCCGGTCTTCAATGGGAAATACATCAACCAGGCCATATGAGGTTTCACATAATGTCTGAACAAAGTCTAGTGATTCATGATATGTTCCTTTCCTAAAATGTGATGCACTATTAGGAAGTGGAGGTTTGGCATTAGACTTCTCTTTTGGTGAGCCAGGACAATTCTGCATAAGAAACATAACTCCTGTCACTCCAAAAGAAGCCAGCAAATTGCTTGTAATTGATAACAATTTGAATAAATGGAACACTAGATATCTTGAGGCATTTACAATTTTGACACCATAAATCTGAATTCAGGGCCTAGTTGAGTTACTAGTTACATACATAGAAAATATAAGATCTAGAGTACGACGGCTATGTACAACTAAACCAATGACTATTGGAATCGGCTCTGTATCAATGGAATCTCATCATCCATACCTAAGGAATTCTTGGGTATATTCCTATCATTATATGTGTTATATTCATATCATAATATATGAATAGTAAGAACTAGCATTCTTATTGAGACTAGACCTCATAGGGAAGAAAATAGATTTATGGATGGAATCAAATATGCAGTATTTACAGACAAAAGTATTCGGTTATTGGGGAAAAATCAATATACTTTTAATGTCGAATCAGATCAACTAGGACGGAACTAAAGCATTGGGTCGAACTCTTCTTTGGTGTCAAGGTAATAGCTATGAATAGTCATCGACTTCCGGGAAAGGGTAGAAGGAAAGAGATTGCCTATTCTTCATTGGAATGTGTTTCATCGCTTCTATCACTTGGATTGAGATTGTTTGTCATGTGATTGAGTGGGAGAGAGTATAAAAATCAAGGTGGTGTGAGAGTGATGTGAAGTTTTCATAGGATTTCTAGCGAACGTATCCGCGTGTGTTGGGTTGTATTTGAACAATAAGTTAATTGAGTATGTGATAAACGAATTGATATTAGGTGAAACGGTGTGAATTGCAATATAGACGGGTCTTGGTATTATAGACTTAGCTCTTATGGTTCAATGTTGTATCTAGGAACCATACTAGGGGCAGATTTTAAGGATTTTAATGCTATTTTTTGTAACTTGTACTAACAATAGACCTCCTATATGTTCTTTTTTGTTATTAAAAAAAAAATCGAGATTACTCATCAGAAGAACATATTGCAGCATCTGAAGCATTACCCTAGCCACCATATTAAAAAGGTCAATAATCCAGTCCCGCTCGCACCATTATAATCGTCCAACTGCTTAAATTCATCATATCTCTTCTTACAAAATCTGCTGGGCTTTTTGTTTAATAGTCGTACGCCTCCTCTTCTCAACATTCCTAAGAAATTATTCAGCTATTTTATCCAGACAGGGGTCTATCTTGTTCTCCCAGGTTGAAACAAAAAAGATTGCTTTACAGCTTCGGCTAGCAGGACAAACTGTTGTCAATACTTTAAGTTGTTTATTCTATACATTACTTATTTAACACACACACACACATATATATATATTACAGTATATATATAAGTGGACAACTATTAGAGTTGTGCAATTGAGTACTTAATTTAAGTTAAATTGAACTCATTTGTAATAAGTATATAAATTAGACTTTAGTTAAAAAAAACAATCTGTTTAATCCAATTAAATTACAAGCCCTAATGCAACCCTAACAAAATCAATTCATCATTCAAAAATATTCGATGTCTTCTCCAATTAAATTTCAAACCCTAATTCAACCACAACCAAATCAATTCATCGTAAAAAAACAAGGATAATCAATATTTCTTCTGCATCTTCTCCAGTTGAATTAAAACATATCAATTCGCACTAACCTAAACCCTAATTCAACTCGAAAAATAGGGCAATCCATTATAAAAAACAACGATATTACTTGCATTCATATATTTAATCAATTGTTTGTAATTAAATGCCACAATAACACGCGTTGCGTGTTTTCACGTTCTAGTTGAACATCTATTTTGCACACAGATAGTGTGCGACGTTATTAATTAAGATGAAAAGCTGGTTAACAGATATGGTTCTGATTACCATGTAAACAGTTGATTATTATCCAAGAACAAGTAGCTAACATAAAAATTCAAACTTAACACTAACAGTGATCAGAGAAAAGAAGGAACTAACCATCTTGTTCTTTTTGGATCCATAGAGTTCAGAATCTTCTACAGAACGGTCACGGTCCTTGAACAGCTTACGGAAAAAGTTCTCTGTTCCAGGACTGCTTTCAAGCACATTGCTACCGTAGGTGCTATCATTTAGATTTGAAGTCCTGGAATCTTCAGGGTGAACACGAAATAATTTACGGAACAAAGAGAACTCTGAAGTCTCTTCATCTTCACCATAAGCATGCTCTTTCCTATCATCATCAGTACGCTCTACTGACTCCTTTTTGTCTTCAAATTTCTCTTTAAATAATTTCTTGAAGAATCCTTCCTTATCATCATCTTCCAAGTTCCTTCTAACTTTTTCTGCCTCCTCTTTTTTGTCACTCCCATCCTTCTTCTCATCAAATTTATCCTTAAATAACTTCTTAAAAAATCCATCATCTTCCATGGACTTGGACAACATTTTTTCGTCGGTCTCATTTTTACCATCACGAAACAACCGTTTAAAAAATCCATCAATGTTAGGATTGACCTCCTCTTCATCATCTTTGTTGCTCAAAAACCTACGAAGGAAACCATCTTTCTCAGGCTCCTCATCAACATCCATGGACTTCTTAACATCCTCATCTCGGCTACTACTCAACAACCGCTTAAAGAACCCTCCATCTTTCTCGTGTTCATCCTCATCTTTATGTCTATCTGACGACTTCCGTAAATCTTCTTCTCGGCTATCCCTCAACAATCGCTTGAAAAAACCTACTTCCCTCTCATGATCCTCTTCATTTTCATTATCCTTGCTCGCAGTCGCAGACTTCCTAACATCTTCGTCACGACTATCCCTTAACAGCTTCTTAAAGAACCCACCATCCTTCTCTGACTCCGCTTCTTCCTTATCTGCTGATCTCCTGAACAACAATGCATCCCGCACCTTTGGCCCAGGAATAAATTTCTTGAAGATCTTATTGCTCTCATCGGGTGATCCAGCTACCTTTCCAGCCCCATCATCTGGTGTGCGTGAGGGGGAAAGTGAGATAGACCACGGCATCGATGTACTACTGGGAGGTGAGGACGTCAACGACAATAATTTCTGCTTTGACGATAACAACCTATTTAACATCTGACTCTTACCAATCGGACTCCCATTACTGTTATTATTGTTACTGCTAGAAGAAAATGACATAAAACTAGTACACGGCGGCTGAGGTTTAATAATCAGAGGTGTCCATTCGCCCATTAACGTGGCGGCAAACTGGCATTTCTCCTGAATCCTGCTAATCCCCTCGTTATCATCAACATCCTCCAGCTCGGCCATCAAAAACCATTGAACTTTGAGGGCTATTTTAAGCGATTTGGAGCAAATATCAATAACAAACTTATCTAAGGAAGGGCTGGGCTTGTGAATCAACATGTAGCAAATTTGAAATAAGTAGCTCTCAATGCCAGAGAGGGGAAGAGTATACATACGATTGCACAAGTAATCGCGTACCCCAGGGTGATTGTGTTTGTAGAGGTAGCTGACAGCGATCCATTCGCAGAAGAAAGCCGAGTCGAAGAACCTGATCAGCCAACCACTTTCCCCGATGTTCTCACTAGTCGGAATCGTCCGAGTGACCTCACGAGGTGAGTCGGACCACTCGCCGAAGCTGCGCGTCAATCCGAGTAGTCTCACCATCGTCAGATCCTTGTCCCCATCCCCAATCAATCAAAATGTTGAAAATGTCCAAAACCCCTAAATTGGGAAATTAGAGAGTCTAATTCGCCAGGGTGTGTGTGAATTGTCTCACAGTTGAGGTAAGATTGAGATGTGCGTGGAGGAAGAGCGGCGGCGGAGTAAGGGGAATTTGCGGGGTTGGTGCTAACGTGCGCGGGTGGTGATTTTTTGGTTTTTGTTGAAATTGGGTTGAAGTTTCCAAAGTGGGGTGGGTGACGGCAAAGGGAATCGAGAAGCGCATGTGAAAATTCGGTGACTAGTCAAAGTGATTTTGAATTTCTTTTCGCCAATTTTTTTTTTTATTTCAATTTCATTGACTTCGCTCTGTTCCGTTTCAATTG
The DNA here is from genome assembly GCA_026545765.1 of Plantago major. Classification (NCBI taxonomy): domain Eukaryota; kingdom Viridiplantae; phylum Streptophyta; class Magnoliopsida; order Lamiales; family Plantaginaceae; genus Plantago; species Plantago major. Next base: position 24,596,515 of record CM048840.1, on the reverse strand, counting down.
AAATTTTGAAATCAATTTAAATATTTAATAAGTTTCCAAGCAAAGAACTAAAGATTGTCTTGAATTTCGAATGTTATAACTTGGGACAATTCAGGTAGATAATAAAACGTGAATAAAGTTTAATTTTTCGGTTTTTTTTTCTTTCATATTATTTTGGAATTTTGTAATCTTTTAAATATTTTCAATAGTTCTTGAACAAAAAGTTATTTTCATTTCACCAATGGTTGGTGAAAAAAATTTGAAGTTATCAGTTGAGAAACTTTGATATTTCATTTCATTTGGGAAACAAATTGTTCTACTATGCAAATACTCACAAGGTTATGATACACTACCTCCGTCCCAGAATAAATGTTACATTTTGACTTTTTGCAGTCAACATTCTTCAACTTTGACTCCGATTTTATCTTGAACCGTAAATGTAAAATGTTCAATTAAATTATATAATAAAACTTTACATCCTAAAGTTTCATTATATAATTTAATTGAACGCAGTCGATACCGGTACCCCTACTCAGTTCAATGAAACTACTGTGTCACTTAGCTAAACACCACACCACGATGGATGTATAGAGTTGTATAATCACAGTTTACGTCTAAGAACTATGTCATTAATATAATACGGCATATAAAGAAGTAGCACAACAGAGTTTCGGCAGTTCGCCTTTACAATACAAGTTTAATTAGCTACTCATATTAATAAACTAAAGAGAGGAAGCGAAACTAAGAGCAAGAGAAAAAGGAAAGCTTAGTCTTTGATGTCTTCGTGTTGCTTCTAGAGTTTCCTCCTTGCTGTTGCTGACGATCAGGGTTTTGCCGTTTTGGTGTTTCACTTCCCCGATGACTGGTTTTATCTCATGAGAGTTGCTTTTATCGCAATGTGTGTGATTATGAGACCCCAATGGTCTTATTTATACTGAAAATTTCGAGTGCTGGCCGCCCATAATGTATAAAGAAGGTTAGAAAGGCAGGCTCTAGCCCTGACAGGCCAGGAAAAGCCTGTTTCTAGAAAATTCTTCTTCATTGCGGCCCCCAAGGGGCCGCAAAAGGGCTCGTGCAGCCCCAAGCCCCTTGGGGCCGCAGTCCTTTGATTTTCACAGGATCGAATCTGTTTTCTCCGTTCTTCAATTTCGAGCTTCGTAACTCTCATTTTCTCGAAAAGTGGTCTTCTGTAATGTTGTATCATCTTCAATTATCTTCGCATTGGTTTGTCACATGACATGCTTTGCCACCTCGAACTCCGTGCAGCGGCCAAATCAACGTATTTCCTTATTTTCCTTGATTTCGCCTAAATATGACGTTTTGGCACTGGAAATCGTGTAATTCCTCGAAAACGCGATCATGACCTACAAAATATACAAAAAGTTGGTAATTGGCCATAATATGATGTGAATATTGAATATTGGGCAAAAAACGAGGGTCTAAAAGCATGCAAAATCGCACATTTCATTGTCACATTAATTATGCAACAATCTTCAAGGATAAAATCGCTCTTAAACAGCTAAGTTACTATTTATCAAACAAAAAACACAATATAAAATAAACATATAAACTAGTTTATTTTAATCAATCAACAAAATGTCACTACATATAAAACAGTTAAATAAATTCAAAATCACTATCTCCAAACTACAATCATTTTTGCAAAAAAAAAAAAACAAAAAAAAAAAAATCCACGTCCCAATGACATTCTTTACACCCTTGATTTGTTCGTCCACTTGTTCATCCATGTCTCCATCTTTATCATCAACCGTTTTTTTTATTCGACCACCATTTGTACGAAAACATAGTATATGCAACAAAAACATCAACCATTTAACATTTAACATCAACAATTGCAATACAAACATATGATATTGCTGGTGAGAGAATTTAAACACCCATAAACATAATGCATCAACAACATCACCTATTTAACATTCAACATCAACAATTGCAGTATAAACATGCAAAATTGGCATACCAGTTTTACAAAACTACATAATATCTAAACTGGAAAACAATGAAACCACATACATCAACAATTTACAGTTAGACATACATCATTTACATCAAAACCTAAACAGTAAGAAATCTAAGACATCGCCAATTTATCACTAAACATCAACAATTGTAGTATAAACACATATATGCATACATACATCACAATTTTACAAAACTATAAAACTTTATACAGAAAAGGAATGAAATCACATACATCAACAATTAACAACTAATCATACAATTTACATAAAAAAAACAATTAAACAATAGGAATTTCAAGATATTAAACAAAAAAACATAATCAATTTACCAATAAACATCATTAATTACATAATGAACATATGCAAACTTAGCCAATAAGCATTAGAAGATCATAGATATAGAAAGATATATAATGTGTTTAATATAATTAAACATAAACTATTTACACATAAACTGCACAATTCAGACATAAACTCAGACAATTAAAACAAAAAACTACAAAAAGTTTAACCACAAAGAATGAAACCACAAACATCATCTATCTACAACTAAACATACAACATTTGCATTAAGACCTAAACAAAATCGAACACTACAGTGAAAATTTGACAACAAACGAAGCAATAGCAAATAAAAACTAGCTAAAAATAAAGAAACATGCAAACATCAACTGTTACATGCAAAATATCTGCAATTCAATTTAAAACATCAACAATTAGACATCACATATAAAGTTACGCGAATTCACTAAGAATCACTAAAACCAAACAAAAAAACGAAAAAAAAACCGAATAATCGTGAGAGGAATCCTTAAATCAAGGAAACGACGAGGTAATGACTTATGTGTGTTGAGTTGTCTGACATCCGTCGGAGAAGACATCCGAATTTTTTTTGAATTCTGGGGTCAACATTTTCAAATGTCGACAAACAAAAAAAAAAAAAAAAGAAAAGAAAGAGAATGATATAAAGGTAGACCGGGTCATAGGTTACTTATGCAATCGGATTCAAGATTGGTGAGCAAACGACGGAGAAATAGAGGGGGGGGGGGGGGGGGGTTGTGCAGGAAGAAGGAAATGGAAGAAAATAAATGAGAAGGGGTATTTGTATTAATATGGCAACCCGCGTAGATCCATAACACCGAAACCGCAACTGAAGATCCACAAACTGAGACCCGCGAATTGAGAACATTTTCTAATGAAGAAGGACTCTCATAGTGTTGGCTATTTGGCACGTAACTTTACTCGAGGGAATTTTAAGGTATAAATGATGATTGGTAACTAATTTTAATTGAGTTGTGAATTTTTTAAAGGGTTTTGTAGTGACTCAATTAAAAAATATAACTGTTAACTCAACTAAAATGTTAAACCAAATACGAAAATATAATTGACTCGATTAATGGTCTGTTAATTGTATGTCAAACATGTAATACTCTTTTAATTTTTAGTAGGAATAATTACAAAATAGTGCTGGTTTAAAACTTCTTACACATTAATTATACATGAAGGACTCTTTAATTACAAATCAGTGGAGAAATTTTTACAAATTAGTAATTGTGATAATCTTCGTAACATTATATTAAATCTCATTCAAAAAAATTCTCCAACTACCATATTAAACACATTCCGGAATCACGATGGTACTTGATTAAAAAAGATATTTAGATATATATGAAACCCATAAAAAAAAACTCTCTTGTGTTTTTGGGAGGATGATGGTCGGAAATGTGATGCTTGGGTGTATGATGCTTGAGATTATGATCAAAGTGATGATTGATGATGGAAACAAGTATCGCTGAATCCCCACAAAAACAAGCAACATGATCCTGGAAAAAACAAGCATCATTGAATCAAGTATGAGAGATTGTTGCGTAATGGAAACAAAGTATCGTTGAATCTCCACAAAAAACAAGCATCATGATCCTGGAAAAAACAGACATCAACGAATCAAGTATTAGGGATTGTTGCATAATGGAAACAAGTATCATTGAAACCCACAAAAACAATCATCATGATCCTGTAAAAAACAAGCATAACTAAATCAAGCATCAGAGATTGTTGCGTGGATGGTTCGCTTCAGAATAATTTTGGACTGGATGCTTGGAGTCAAACAATACAATCCCATAAGTTTTGGGATCATATTGTTCTACTAATTAGATAGTCTCTTAATTTAAGTAGGGATATTACTGTAGTTGCATATTAAAACACTAGAATGTAGGAAGATTTTTTTTTTATGTATTTTTAGAAAAAATGGAATTTATACATGGTCTAGGCTAATCGTAGCACTGCGTCGCACATTAGTACATTATTTAAATTTGGACATGTGGCATAATTTAAACATTAAAATTAATTTGTTAACAATTTAAATAATTTAAACAATTTTTAAATACAAATTACATAAATTTACAAAACACACCCCTCCTAAATAGTCAATTTACATCTTAAACAAAAAATTACCCTTTCTTCCCCAAAATTTCCCACCACCACGTCCTCCCCCACTTCTTCAATTACACCACCACCACTGCTACCACAAACAACTCCACAGTCACCGGAGCTCCGATAAAGAATTTTTTAATATTTTATTTCATAATCGACAAAGTTCAAATAACTTTCACGTAAGTTGGACTGAGCTTCCATAGTGGAATCTCCGTCGAGCTTCCAGATCTGGAAAGCTCGAAAAAGAGATTCCACCATTGAAGCTTTCGAGCTTGCAGATCTGCCATGGAAGCTCGAGAGAGCTACTAGATACGGAAAGCAAATAAAGAGCTCTTTGCTTTCATACCGGAGCTCTGGTGAAGTGGTCGGAACTTCATCGGAGCTCCGGTCTTCTTTATTTTTAAATTAATTATTATTTTTTAAATGTGAAATAGGTGTTTTGTGAATTTTCTATTCATGTAAGGTTGATTTTGTTAAGTTTTTTTTTAAAAGATGTGTAAGTAATTGACCCGGATAACATTTTTAAATATTATGCGACTTAGTACGACCTTATTATGCGACAATGCGATGCCTATTCATATTAATAAATAATGAAAGGTTGAGAACAAATCTAGAAATGATTAACGGTTTAGATCGTAGTACAAGTACAATGCGACAATACTAAAGTTACGTTATGATCTCTTCATTTGAAAACCCATTAATTTCAGTTAAGTTCAATTTGATTTAGATTTGTTTGGTTGAATTTTATACTACAAATAAATTTAGTTCAATTTAGATGGTCAAAATCTTGGAAAAGGTAAGATTTTCCAAAAAAAATAGGAAAGTCAAGGTTTTTTATGGATTTTCATGGTTTTTGGGTTTTAGCGGCCCGACCAGCCGAGTTTCTTAAAAAACCACCGAGACACACATTTTCGTTATGCTTTTAATAGATTATGTTATGGTTTTAAGTTGTTAGCATTGAAAGTTTTAGTTACAGTTTAAACGTATTTTATTAATGTTTTAAGAGATGATGTGATAGCTAGTTTTAATGGGTCAGTATTGTATGTTTCAACATAATTTTAACCTCTCTTGTTAATTTTTAAGAAAGGTGTGATGGTCTTAAGGAGTTACATGATAGTTTTTAAGATGATTTGTTATAGTTTAAAGTGACAATCTAATATGATTAAACCACCATTAAACAAGTTTAAAAGTTTCCGGGATGTCATTAAAACATCAATAAACAAGTTTAAAATAAGCTACTTGACACACATGTCATTACAATATTGAAATATTCAGTCATCCAAAGGTTTTTAAGACATCTATTCTCATAGAAAAATAAAAATTACAATAAACGTTCATTCGGTGTTTTTTATGCAAATGCAAACTGAGTTGTTAAAATAGGTTTTTTCGATAAACTTGTTGGTGAACTCGGCTTCCTTCCTTTTGTTGCTTGTGCTTGTTGCTTCAGTACTGCAATGACACATTTGAGAGACCTATCATCAAACTTGATGTCATCATCAACACCTGATTAAAACATTTCCTAACTGGGTTAAAACCATAACAACTCTCATTAAAACTATCAAATTGGTGCTTAAACAAAAAAGGAACAAGCAAAACAATATAAACATAGTAACATTGATGTTTAAAACCATATCAGTGCCTCTTAAAACTAATAACAATTCATATTAAAACTATAACAAGGCAGAAATATGCAACACAAGCTAAAAACAGTAACAATGATGCTTAAAACCATAGCCTTGTAAAACTATAACAAAGCATTTGCAAATAATCAAATCATAAATATTTCATCAGAAGCTAAAAAGACTAATGTTGCTGCTTAAAACTACATCAATAGGTCTTAAAACTATAGCACATGCGCTAAAAATAATAACATGCAGAAATATTCAACACAAGCTAAAAATAGTATTATTAATGCTTAAAACCATGACAGTGCATCTTAAAACTATAACAATGCCTATTAAAACTATAACAAATCATAAACATGCAACACAAGTTAAAAACAATAATATTGATGTTTAAATCCATAACAGTGCCTCTTAAAACTATAAGAATAACTTTTAAAACTATAACAAAGCATCTGCAAAAGATCAAATCATAAATATTTCATCAAAATCTAAAACGCTAACGTTGTTGCTTAAAACTACAATGATAGGTCTTAAAACTATAATATATGCATATGCGCTAAAACAATAACATACAAAAACATTCAAAACATAACAATGATGCTTAGAACAATATAACACCAGCTATTAAAACCACATCACATTTCTCTACACCACAACAACAAAAACACGAAACGCCACAAACAGAAACAACAATACAACCAGAGAAGAACTAGAATACGCCACAATTCTCTACACTACAATAACCAGAACATGACACGCCACAAACCGAAACAGCAATACATCCAGAGCATAATACAATCGAGCTATATTTCGTAATCACCTACACATTCCTCAAATTACAAAATACATCATCGAGAGGTAAGAGTAAGGGAGAGAGAGAGTTACCTGCTGATGGTGACGGAATCGGAGATAATCCGAAAGAAAATGAAGATCCGACGAAGCTCCGTTAAGCTCACAAGTCCTCCACCGGATCGAGCTCAGTTTCCATGAAGATCCGACGAAGCTCCGTATGGTGACTGATGTAGGGTAAAAATGGATAAGTCGCTAGTTAGTTCGTCGACACCCTAGATTGATTTCTTGCTCGAACGATGATATTAGTTAGCGGAAGTCAAATAGTCCTTGGTTCAAGTCGCCTTTACTTTGATTAAATTTGTGACTTCGCGAAGGTCGGAAAGTGTGCGGATGAAAAAGTGGACCGAGGTCGAGTCCGTCGGTCCTCCGTTGCGTCTGTCGGTCCTCGGTGGTGTCCGTCGTTGATCTGTGACAAGAAAATAAGGGGTTAGACCCTTTTGGGCCGGTTTGCCTAGGACAACCCAGTACTTAGATTCAACTAGTTAATAAGTCGGTCGACTTTTCAATCTAGGACTTAAAAACTTCGATAGTAGATTTTCGGAAGTCGTTACTTACCGTTTATGAGGAGTAAAGGCCTTGTATTTATAGGCAAAGGTTTGTTATCATCCTCTCTTGGATGAGTGCCAAGTGTACGGTCTGGATTCGTCCATGCTAGAAGTTGGGCTCATGGGCCCTTAATAGACTTGGCCCATTTAAGTAGATGAGCCTTGGATTGTAGTCCGAAGGTTGAAATATTAGAGGGTCGGCCTCTTGATTTTGGTGTAGTCGGACCCTTAACTTTGGTGAGGTCGAACTCCCTTGATAGCATTGCTCGATATGATTAAGTCTTCTTAGTTCGGGGGTAGGACTTAAAGGTACATATCGTAAGTCCCCCCAGTTTCCAAGTATCTTAGTAAAAAGATAGTTGTGAAATTTTTCGAGTTGGAGTCCGACATATCTCAATTCCGGTGGTCGTGATCTTGTCATAATGGGCTTCTTGTTCTGGGCCTATTTCATGTCCCAAAAATTTGTTGTTCTTAGGCCCAAGCTCAGGGCCATGCCCGTAAATGGGTTTTGTCACTTCGCTTACGTGGCGCCATCTGATTGGTTCTTGCGGACTATACATACGTACATCTTCTTCATCTCTTATTTCTTTGTCTCTCGTTTACTGATCCATCTAATCGACACAAAATAATTTCGACGTTCTCGTCTCGGCAAAGTGAGGTTCGAGATAATTTATTTGTGTCAAACTTTTTCGATCTGATTTTTGTGTCTAACTTTTTGTACCGACACAAAATAATTTCGACGCTCTCGTTTATTCATCCATCTTCCTCGTCTGCACCGACACAAAATAATTTCGACGCTCTCGTTTATTCATCCATCTTCCTCGTCAGTACCGACACAAAATAATTTCGACGCTCTCGTCTCGGCAAAGTGAGGTTCGAGATAATTTATTTGTGTCAAATTTTTTCGATCCGATTTTTGTGTCAAACTTTTTGTACCGACACAAAATAATTTCGACGCTCTCGTTTATTCATCCATCTTCCTCATCCCCCGAGTTTCCAAATATCTTAGTAAAAAGATAATTGTGAAATTTTGCGATTGAACCATATTCTCGATTCGTCATTTATACCGGTCGCTCAAGTCTTGATGTATGGGCTAGAGCTTTCGGCCCATGGGCCCGGTTGAACCGACCCATTTTACTTCTATATAAATGGGTTTTTACCCTCCATTTACCTCACAATTTTTTCACCCAGCCATAGAAAAGAACCGAGACTGTAGAAAAGAACCAAGGACCGAGATTGAAAGAAGAAAGAGCAGACCGACATTAAAAGAACGGAGAGCAGACCGAGAAGAAGCGAACGGAGAAGAGAAGAGAAGCAGTCTGACGGAAGAAGAGAGAGCAGACCGGCGGAATAAGAGAGCAGACTGACGGAAGAAGAGCAGACCGGCGGAAGAAGAGAGCGGACCGGCGGGACGGAAAAAGAGAGCAGACCGACATACCGAAATTGACTTGGAGGCCGCCGTTTCAAGAGAGTCCGAAAGAAGAAAGGAGGCCGATACCAATTTGGACCGAGATTGAAGCTACTGAAGATCGGTACTATTCCGAGTTTACTGTTCACCTTTTTTTTTAAAAAAAAACCAAAACAACACTAGACGCACATGTATGCTCCATCTTGTTCTTTAACATATTATCATAGTCTTTCTCTTGAACCATCTTCTCTTTTGCCAACTGAGAATTACTAATAAGCACACTCCTTCCAGAAGATCCCTCATTTACCTCCCTATATCCTTCCACATCCGACTGCTCATTAATTTTTATTTAGAATTTCTTCCAAGTAAAATTCTAACCCACTAATATATGGCCGCTTTGTTAAATTAAAAAAATGTAATCTTGATGCTATTCGCAGTAGCTGATTGAAACCTGTGATGGTATACAATTTGTCCACCATATCATTATAAGTGGTTCTACTGCGAACAATATTGGGCACTGGCTCAGCAACTTCATACGCAATGTCTCGAGAAGATGAAACGATCTTTCTGTTTCAATAGCAAAATATTGTTATGCTGTCACTTGCCATTCTTACGTGCGCTTGATTCACTTTCAGGTTTTAGCCGGATTTGGACCGAGGTTTGATTATTGAAGGCTGTTGTTCGACTTTAGACTTCCGAGATTCAAGGCTGCCACCATTGCGAATTTGAGGAGGATAGGAGGAGAAAATTGAGAGTTGATCCGTTCCGAGATTCGAGGTAGACCGAGGTTTGAAGGCGGCCGTCGTTGGGTGATTCCGAGACGAGACCGATATTGGGAGAGGCCGAGGTTTGAGAGAGACCCAAATTGGAGGCCGAGATCCCGTGATTTCGATCGTTTCCGAGATTCAAGAAGGAAGGCAGATTGTGGAAGTAAGCTTCTTGTTATGCCTTTTCATCTTTATTTCTAAATTTATTCCATCGGTATGCTTCATGGTTGCTCGGTCTTTGTGGTTGATCGGTCTTTTGTTGATATTTATCTATCTTGAACTTGCTTGGTGGATCGGTCTTTTGTTGATGATTTTATCTATCTTGAACTTGCTTGGTGGATCGATCTTTTGTTGGTGATTTTATCTATCTTGAACTTGCTTGGTGGATCGGTATTATGTTGGTGATTTTATCTATCTTGAACTTGCTTGGTGGATCGGTCTATTTTGCCTCGCTGTTCTGAACTTTGCATTTCTTGGAGTTTGCTTGGCCGAAAAAAATGTTCTCCACTTCTTCTACTTTAATTGGTATCCGAGTCTGGGGTAAAAACTTTTTTTAACTTGGGTGAATTCCTTTGTCTTTGATGTATGTAGATTCCCCGACTCGGATAAAAAAAATTAAAAGAAAAACATATCTGGGGTGAGTAACGATATTGGTGAGGTTTACTTGGGCGATGGGGAAGAGGTTCGGCCGCCTCGTGACAATATGGTAGTTCTGAAGGATTCCGACCAATTGTCTGATATGGATGAGTCCGAAGTACAGTTGGTAACCCGTAGGTCTCCTCGTCGAGTGGGTACTAGGAATTTGGTCCGTCTATCTCATTCCCGTGTTGTTAGGTTCGAGGTCTTGCCTCCTCGTCAGGTGGAACTTCCGCCTATGTATGTTGCATCTTTGGGTTATGGTTATAGGGTCCTTGTTTTTTAGCCGATGCCCTTATCATCCTTTCCAATGGCGGATCCCGAGGTTGTTGGGTCTTCTGGGACTCTTCCTTGTAACCGAGTCCTAGAGATAGATGATCATGTTGAGACCGTCGATAGGAGAGCTCGAGTCTCCTTTGTCTTTTGACTCCAATCGGCCCCCTAGGAATCCGAGCTTGATTTATGGAACTCGGATGGTTTTATCATCCCCCGAGCCCGAGGAAGCCGCGGCGAGTGATCCTTCTAGTTCCGGTTCTTTGTCTTCTTCGTCCAGAGATAGTGATAGTGATGGAAGTTCGTTTGAGGGAGATTCCGGTGAGGATGAGAGTGCTCCGAATGATGGGGCGGATCCGAGTGAGGGGGCGAGTGGTGGTAATAGAGGTGAGTCGGAGGAGGATGTTGACATCAAGGGTTTCGAGGGTGAGGATTCGGACCGAGGGAGTGATGTTCCGGTGTCCGAGAATCCCGAGCGCACCATTGTTGTTGCTCTTGATGCTTCGAGGTCCAAAGGTCGTAGGAATAAAAGGAAGCCCATTAAGACGAAAATTGAGTATAAGACGGCCCGTGTTGATCCCATTGGCGATTTGAGGGCCGACGCCGAGGCCAATGAGGATCAAATCATTCCTACTTGTTCGACGACTCTTTCTGTGTCGGTCATCTCTAGACTTTGTCGCCGTTCTGAGATCCCGGATGATTATGAGATTATGATCCCTTCGTCGACTCAGACTATGTACAACCCACCCGTGGGTTATATGGCATTTCACGTTCGAGCTTTCAAGTGTGGGTGGAGGCTCCCGATGATACCCGAGATAGAGGAGTTGTTTAGGGAGACGGGTTTGTGTCCTACACAGATTCTTCCTAATGCTTTAGGCACCATCATGTGTTTTGGAGTGATCTTAGCTTTGAACGGGGAGGCTTTATCGTATCAAAAGTTTCTAGCGGCTTTCAACATAGCCCTTAGTCCTGGGACGACATTCTTTTACTTCACGGCTCGACGAGGTTATAAATTCCTAGATGGGTACGAGTCATCCCATTCTTCCAAGTGGTGGCCTAAGTATTTTTATGTCAAACATCCTTCCGGTGATTGGAGAATACCTAGCTACTTTTGTAGAAACAAGTTTCCGACCACTAAACTTAGGAGAGTGCCTTCTTGGTTAGAATCACTTAGGACAATTGTTGCGGAGTCCTGGGGGGGGGGGGTGGTGGGGGAAGACCTACGTTCCGCTCATAGGGACGAGGGGGTGCACCACTTTATATCATGATACCGATCCCGAACTTTTTTTAGAGAAGGCCGCCGTTTTTGGGGTTGTTGGGAAAGATCTGACACTTTATTATCCGTATGGTTTGGTTGTGCAACCTCACTTGTGGTTGGCCGGATTGACTAGTGTGTCGGTCTATTGTAACGACAGGCCCAATTTGCGTGAGTAGATCATATACTTGGTAGAATATCTTTTTATTCTCAGCTCTTGTTCTGATGTTATTTCCTCGCAGGTTACTGGATCATGGAGTCCGCCACCAAATTGTTTAAGCAACATAATGCCGAGAAGTTGAAGGCCCGAGAGAAATTGAGGGCCGGCAAGAAGAAGAAGTACTCTTCGGGTCCGTAAAAGATCCCTACGACCGAAATGATTTAATCATGCTTCGGCTCCACCACGGCCTCAGGTGGTTCCTCGGTCCCAGGTGGTTCATCGATCCCTAATCCGCAGGTATCTCGGTCTAAATTCTCGCCTTTTGTGCCTTCTTTTTCTATTGTGCCTTCTTTTTTTTCAATTTGTTTTACCTAACGAAAGTTCATTTTTTAGGAGCAAGTGAGCATTGTGGCTCGGAGTGAAGCTGATGCGGCCAAGAGAAAAGGGAATGCACCGGCGGATAAGGAGAGGGCTCCTTCTAAGAGGATCCGAGTGGTGATGGGATCCAATGATGCCAATGTGAATGATACCACCACGCTTCGTGGTATGTCTAGGGTCGACCTTGTGGGGAGCCTCAATTCTTTGTCGGGACTTATCAAGAATCATGCCGATGCAGTAAGTAACTTCTTGTATATATTGCATTTTTCTCACTTGTCGCGCTTCATTTCTTATTTTTCTATCTTAATGACCGTCCTTGATTTGTAAGTAACTTCTTACTTCCTTTCATAGGTCACCGATCATGCCGCAACCTTTTTGGATTGAGAAGAGTCCGATACTACCCGACTGAAGGAGGAGATCGAGGCTTCGAATGCGAAGTTGGTTGCTCGTGAGGCCGAGATTGCCAAACTCAAGTCCGAGAGAGTCTTGTCGGACAAAAAGCTCGAAAAGGAGAAGATTGCTCATGGAAAGACCGAGAAAGCATGGTCCCTGATCACGTCCGCTCGGGCTAAGATGGCTGAGGCACTTCTCTCCAAAGCGAAGACCACTCATACTGATGCCTTGAAAGATTTCCTTAAGTCTGACTCCTACTATTTCCTTAGTAAGATGCGAGAGGGCGACGTTAGGGGGGATGCCTTCTTTGATTGTGTGAGCCAGTTGAAGGATGCCGGATTTTTGAAGGACTCCATTACGAGCCAAGATGCGAACCTCAATATAATGGGGAATTGTGATGGGGAGGTAGTCTTTGATCCCAAATTGAAGTCCCCCGACACTCTTGCTTCGGATGAGTTTTGGTCCGTGGTTGCTCCTTTGGCGGATTTTACCGTAGATGAATCTCCGGTCTACCCCTCTTGGTTACCCGATGTCTTTTACGCCTCTAAGATCGGTGGCGGGTAATCCTCCAACTGTAATGCTAAGTGGATGGATCTCCCGGGTCCCATTCTTGATCATGAGCCGGCTACGTTTTTGGAGGAGGTTGAAGGCAAGAAAGTTACTCGTCGCTTCTGGAAGAGGTCCGAGGTCTAGACTTGATTCGATCCAAGGGTATGCCCTTGCGTATTTTTGTAGAGTGTCTGACTTATTTGAACACTTATTATGACTTTAGTGATATTTTGACTAGCTATCCCCTCGGCTTTGTGAGGGTTAAACTCGTACTAACATTTGACACCTCTCATCGGTCATGCATGGATCATCCCTCGTACTTTTGGGTTTTAACTGTAACTTTTGTTGATCCAGGGGTGACCGACTTTATTGCAATAGACTTGGGTTTTGTGTTCGTCCATCTTGAATGTTCATACACATGTCTTTATTCTTGTTATCTTGTTGATCATCGGATCCATATCTTGTGTTACCGTGATATTCAAACTTCATGGTTTTATAGCTTCTATTCAAACGTTGAACTAATGGCCCGAAAATCAAACAAATTGAATATTGGTCCGATGCTTGGATTGGGTCGAGATTCGGTCTCGTGGTGTTGGTCCTTGATTGTTCTAAGACTCTTTGGGTCCTAGACTCCGGGAGTTGCATTTTTCGTGCAAAATTCGTCAATGTTGGGTTCTTCCAATGCTTGGTCTTGGATGCTTTTGGTCCGAGAATTTTTAAGATACTTTTTTGAGTTGAGTGTTGGTATGCCTCGGCACCTTGGGCCCGAGGTAATCCATACTTCAATCTTTGTTTCTTAGGGAGTTTCTCTCGGACTTTTAGGGTCCGAGGAACTTTAAGATAATTTTTGAGTTGAGCGTCGGTATACCTTGGACACTTTGGGTCCGAGACAATCCGCACCTCAATCTTTGTTTCTTAGGGAGTTTCTCTCTGACACTTTGGATCCGGGGAACTTTAAGATAATTTTTTAGTTGAGCGTCGGTATACCTTGGACACTTTGGGTCCGAGACAATCCGCACCTCAATCTTTGTTTCTTAGGGAGTTTCTCTCTGACATTTTGGGTCCGAGGAACTTTAAGATAATGTCTGCCCTTAGTGGCGCGTACGGTTCTTCTTGCAAATAGTTGACAGATAAACAAATGCTTTATTATAATCGAACGGTAGGATTACATGGTAGCCAGAAGATGATACATTTCAAAAGATCCTATTACAAATGATCTAGGCATAGTACTTCTGCAGATTCTTGGCGTTCCAGGTACGCTTGAGCGGTTTGCCGTCCATGCTTTCCAAAGCGTAGCTCCCATTGATACTTGCCCTTGTGACTCTGTAGGGACCTTCCCAGTTGGGTTCGAGTTTTCCGGTTGGTTTAATATATCAGCCTTTCGTAGCACCAAGTCTCCAATCTGGAGGTCCCTACTTTTCACATTTTGTTGTAGGCCCTTGCCATGATAGCTTGGTATCCTAAGGTTCGAGCTAGGACCGTACTCCTGTTGGTCTCGAGCATGTTGAGAAGTCGTACACTCTTTTGTCGTGGCTGTCCGAGGGAACATACCCTTGGATCCGGAAGGTGTTGATTGAGATTTCGGACGGGATTACAGCTTCGGATCCATACACCAAACTGAAGGGAGTTTCTTGTGTGGCCGTTCTTGTCGTGGTACGATAAGCCCATAACACTCCTTCCAATTCATCGACCCAATCTTTCTCTGCGTCTCCCAGTCTCTTCTGAAGATTGTCGACGATGGTACGATTAGTTACCTCAGTTTGTCCGTTGGCTTGAGGATACCCAACGGAAGTGAAACGCTGTTCGATCCTCATTTCTTCGCACCAATCTTTAAGCTTGTACCCGGAGAACTGTCGACCATTGTCCGCAACTAGTATTCGTGGTAGGCCAAATCGACACGATAATTTCCAAAGGAAGTCCATGACCTTATTCTCTGAAATGGAGGCCGTTGCCTCAGCTTCTACCCATTTCGAGAAGTATTCTACAGCCACAATGAGAATTTTTTTGCCACCGGGTCCTACTGGGAAAGGTCCTACGATGTCCATGCCCCACTGATCGAATGGACATGGGATGGTTGATGGTATCATTGGTATGGTAGGTCGATGGGGGATCCTTGCGAACCTTTGACATTCCGAGCATGATCGTGAGAATTTTCCAGCTTCCTTTTGCATTGCCGACCAATAATAGTCGTTTCTCTGAATTTTCTGGGCCAAGGCTCTTCCTCCTGAATGGTTTCCGCAACTTCCTAAATGGATCTCCTTCAACACTGTACTGGCCTCAGACGGACCCAGACAACGGAGGTGAGTTCCATTATAGGACTTTCTATATAGGTTTGTACCAGAGAGGAAGTAGCGTTGGGATCTTCGTTGGACTCTTCTAGATTCAGTTGAATCACGGGGTAGAATCCCGTTCTGTAGATAGTTCACGATGTCGCTCATCCAAGTGTTGTCGTCAGATATGACGCCCATGTTCATTATGACCTCGTTGGCAGTGAGGGCTGATTCATTGGCAGTCATAAGGACCACCGTACGGGTATCAACAGCTCCGGAGGCCGTAGCCCATTTTGATAATCCGTCGGCAATGGTGTTTTTTGCTCGGTTGATCTTGATCAGACTAAACATGTCGAACATTTTTTCTAACTCTTTAACTACCTTTAGATATTTGATCATTGAAGCACTTTTTGTCGTAAATTTGCCCGAGTACTGTTCCGTGACTAGCTGAGAGTCGGAGTAAGCTTTGATTTTCTTGGCCATGACTGACTTGGCCATCTTCATTCCTGCTATCAGAGCCTCATACTCAGCTTCATTGTTTGTTACTGGAAATGTTAAGCGGATAGCATATTCCATCTGGGCTGATCAGTAATAACCCCGTTCCACCCGCATGAGCGGCCGATGAACCGTCCACATAAAGTTCCCATATGTCCTTTTCTTCCGGACCGAGTTCTTTTGGGATAAAAGCCACTCGTAGGGTCGGTTTATGTTTTAGGGCGGTCACGAGCGGCCCTCCTTCTGGTGGGGGAGGTAAGCTAGGACTTTCTTTTTCAGCGATAATCCATTCTGCCACGGGATCGATTTCCCGATTTTTTTAAATATCCAATCCAACCACTTCCGTTGTCAATGTCAAAACCTGGCTTGTTGGTGAAATGTCTTTTGGGGCTTCACTGGGGGCTTGCTCATCTTTACCTTTTTGAGGTTCCGCGTTCCCCGGATATTTGGCTAGGAAATCAGCCAGGACCTGGGCTTTTTTGGCAGATGGAGCTTGATACTCGATCGTATGATCTCCTAACTCAATTGTCCATTTAGCCAACCTTCCTGATTTCGAGGCGTCACCTAAGATCTGTTTCAGCGGCTGGTTCGTGAGGACCACTATTTTGTGGGAGCGAAAGTATGGTTTGAGCTTCCTGGAGGCCTCTACCAGACAATAGGCATACTTCTCTATTTCCTTGTAGTTTTTCTCCGCCGTTCCCAGTACTTTGCTCAGGTAGTACACCAGAAGGTGTTCGCTCTTACATGTCGTGCAGACGGAACTCACCACTTCAGGAGTGATGGCGAGATAGATGTACAAGGGCTCTCCTTCTTCTGGTTTGGAAAGTAGAGGCGGGGAGGATAAATAGAGCTTCAAGTTCTCAAATGCCTCATTGCACTCATTGTTCCATTCAAACTTGTCCTTCTTCCTTAGGATTTTGAAAAAAGGGAGGTTCTTTTCAGCTGATCTGGAAATGAAGCGGCTAAGGGATATAACCTTCCCTATGAGTCTCTAAACGTCCCTGAGTTTCTCCGGATGTGGAAGCTCCAATATGACTTTTATCTTTTCTGGGTTTGCCTCGATCCCTCTCTGTGTCACCATGTATCCCAAGAATTTTCCTCTAGTTACTCCAAATGTGCATTTGGCTGGATTGAGTTTCATTCCGTATTTTCTTACTATGGCAAAACATCTTTCCAGATGGGGGATGTGATCAGATGTCTCCTTGCTTTTCACTAGCATGTCATCTACATAAACCTCCATTGATTTGCCAATCTCTTCTTTGAACATTTGGTTCACCAATCTTTGGTAGGTGGCGCCAGCGTTTCGTAGGCCGAACGGCATGACCTTGAAACAGTATACTCCTCCTGCGATGATAAAAGCGGTCTTTTCGATATCATGCTCAGCCATCTTGATCTGATAGAAGCCTTTAAAAGCATCCATGAAACTCAACAGTGCACACCCGGCAGTTGAGTTTACCAATTAATCAATTCTTGGCGGGGGATAGGGATCCTTTGGGCAGAAGTGAAGTCGTTGCACATCCTCCATTTCCCCGGACTTTTCTCTACTACGACCACATTGCATATCCAATCAGGTAATGAACCTCCTCAATGTGTCCTGCCTTGAGTAGTCGTTCTACCTCATATGCGATGATCTTGTTGTGGACGGGACCATGATCTCTCTTCTTATGTCGAATGGGTCGGACATTTGGATCAACGTGGAGTTCGTGTACCATGACTCGAGGATCTATACCGCTCAGATCTTTAGTTTCCCAGGAAAAAACACCGGCATTCTTTCTTAGGAAGGCAATCATTTTGATGGTTGTTTCTGCGTCCATTTCCGAGCCGATTTTCACTGTTTTTTTGGGATATCCTTCTTCAATTGGGATTTCTAAGACGTCTTCATGGGGGGCCATTCGATTTTCATGAAAGAAGCTTTTGGTCGGTGTTTCACCAGGTGGTTCAAGGGGAATGACTTGATATTCATCGATTCTATCATCGCACTCCTTGGCCGTTGCGGCCATTTTCTTTTTCTCCACACCCATTTTCAACCAGTTAATTCCTTTCCCGGGAGGTCTTTCTCGCCTCTTCCTTCGGCTTTCTTGTTGGATAAAGAGGCACTGTTTCTTTGTTCTCCGGTCATCTTCTTCTCTCCTTATATCATGTTCACTCCGGATAAAGAGGCACTGTTTCTTTTTTGGACGGTGCTCATGAAGAGGATGTTAGAGGAGGCACCGGTATCGATTAATACCTTTGTGATCTCATAACCTGCTATGTCCATTTCCACCACCAAGGGGACATCCGGGTCATGGACCAATCCTTCTCCCTTGCATGGAGGGGCCGGGTGCTTCAGATTCGTCAAAGGTGGTCACGTTGGTGCCGGGAGCCACCATATTGACGGATTTCTCATCCGAATTTCTCAGTGACCTTGCCATGGCTTCTCGAGCATTCCTACTGTCTCCTCCAGTAGGTCCTCCGACAATGCTAAGTATTCTCCCAAAATGGACCGGGTTATCATCTACGTAAGGCGGTTGAGTTTCGATGTATGCTACCCTCCTGTTCTCTCGTGCCGGACTTGGGGATCTCCTATTTTCTCGCTCTCGCCGGGGACTTTGGGATCTCCTGGCCTCTCGGCGTCCTCTTGGGCTCGGTGGTCCGGGTAACACTGATTGTCTTCTTGGGCTAAACGAGCGCCTCTTGATCGGAGCGGGCCTTTCACCTCTGTTATGCCTGGGGCTAGACCCTCTGGGAGGAGAATGACGGGGAGATGCATTTCTCCAGTCCCTTGCACCACACGACTCATTGGACTGGTTCCTTCGTCCGGCTTCGCGTTGGTCGGTGCCCTCGGGCTTCCTCATGATGTATTCTTGCAAATATCCCATTTAAATCAACCTCTGGATTTCCTGTCTGAGGTGCGTGCATTTTCCGGTGGAGTGTCCCGTCTGTTGGTGGAAGTGACAGTACTCGTTCAAGTTCCTGGTGAACCTGGTTTCCCTATGCTTGGGGGGCCATTGGATTGGGACGCCTTGACTTTGCATGATGGTCAAGATTTGTTCCTTGGGGGCTTTTAGGTCAGCGTAGTTTATGTAAACTTTTCGGGGAGATCTCCTTATTTCCTCAACCCTTCCTCTTCTGTCACCTTTCCACTTTTTGCTTGAAATGTTGGTTTCCCAACCTTGTGTTATCTGGTACTGGTTTTGCCTTCTTGACCTCGACTCTCACTATCATTTTGTCGAGGTTTTCGTGTGTGCTCAAGAATTTTTTTATTACTTCATTCAACTCTCGTTTGGTGGTTATTCCTGCATCAACAATCGTGTAGCGGAATGAAGCGTTGTTGGTGTTCTCGCCCATGTGGAATACTCGATCTTTGATGGGGTGTGACTCAACGAGGACAACTGCTTGTTCAAACCTTTTAACAAACGATCTCAAGCTTTCATATTCCTTTTGCACAATTTCTGCCAGGTAGCTGACTGGACGAGCTGTTTCGAGGAAGTTCTCGAATCACAGAGTGAATTTGGAGATCATCTGGTCCCAGGATGTTATAGTGTTGGGCCGGAGGTGCTTCCACCAAGTCATGGCGGGTCCGTAGAGGGTGTTGGGAAATAACTGTGCCTTTACATTGTCCGATACTCCCATGCCTCCCAGGGATGCCTCAAAACGAATTCGGTGATCTATTGGGCATGTGATTCCCTCATATGTTTCCTTAGAACTCGGGGCACTCCTCCCCGGAGGGAGTTCGGTGTCCCTCATAGCTTGGCAAAGAGGATTCAGGCTCCTTCCATATTTCATGATATCTCTTGCATGGGTAAGTGTTTCTAGCTTTGACCGTTCCAATTCTAGGGCAGCTTCATGGATCCTAACTTGTTCTTTAATTTGTTCGGTTTCATCCATGTGCCTGTCCCCCTTGTGAGTCCTGGCAGACCTTGACCTGGTGGTTTCGATGATGTTCCCTTCCCCTATCTCGGCTTCCCCTCCTGTTGTCTCGATAATCATCATTCCTAGTCATTTTGGTTGACGACTGTATTCTTTCATTATGGAATCGTCCATGGAGGGGATGGTTTTAGGGTGGTGTGTCGCCCCGGTACCCATTGAGAGTTTCATCTTCCCCGTCGTATTGCTCCCCGTGGTCCCTTCTCCCGTCATCTTGACGTTGCCAATTTCGCGCGGTGGTTCGAGAAGGAGTTGGGTAACGGCGTGTTCTCTCATCGACTCCCATGTTCTCCTCTCTACCTGTCCTCCGATTGTTTCTCGAGTACAAATTACTCCGAGCCCGGCGATTTAGCATGTTTCGTAAGTCTCCCGGGGCTCTACGACTTGAGGCTCTAAGACTTTCGGACCGATCGGTATTTCGAGAGTTCGGGGGTCATCTGGATTCCACCACATGATCTGTTGTTACTTGTGGTTGATTCTGGATCGGCAATACGGGAGCGCTTCTTCGTGGTGCGTTGTTAGAGTTGTCTGGGAGGTTCACGCCTGGCCCTAATTGAGGTTGGGTCCTTAGTAACAGGGTGGCTTGCAAAAGTTGAATTTGAGCTTCATTGTATCCGGCCAGTAGACCGTCGGCAATGACCTGAGGTATAACAGTCATTGCATCTATGAGTGCCGGAGTTGGTGGATTGGGAGGGCGTTGCTGTCCCATTCGTCGTTCCGTGGTGGAAAGAGAAGCTTCGAGGCCATCCCTATCATCATGTTCATTGATCCGTTGATTCCCTGTGAAAGGATTGACTTCCCGTGGGGTGCGGTTGCGGACTTGACTTCGGGGCCCAACATCAGAAGTTGTTGATCTAAGGATTACTGGAGCTGTCCTTCTAGTACATCTTCTAGCTGAAGCCATGGCTTTTTGTACTAAGTGATTCCCACAGACGGCGCCAATATGATGTAGGGTAAAAATGGATAAGTCGCTAGTTAGTTCGTCGACGCCCTAGATTGATGTAGTTCTTGCTCGAACGATGATATTAGTTAGTGGAAGTCAAATAGTCCTTGGTTCAAGTCGCCTTTACTTTGATTAAATTTGTGACTTCGCGAAGGTCGAAAAGTGTGCGGACGAAAAAGTGGACCGAGGTCGAGTCCGTCGGTCCTCGGTGGTGTCCGTCGTTGATATGTGACAAGAGAATAAGGGGTTAGACCCTTTTGGGCCGGTTTGCCTAGGACAACCCGGTACTTAGATTCAACTAGTTAATAAGTCGGTCGACTTTTCAATCTAGGACTTAAAAACTTTGATAGTAGATTTTCGGAAGTCGTTACTTACCATTTATGAGGAGTAAAGGCCTTGTATTTATATGCAAATGTTTGTTATCATCCTCTCCTGGATGAGTGCCAAGTGTACGGTCCGGATTCGTCCATGCTAGAAGTTGGGCTCATGGGCCCTTAATGGACTTGGCCCATTTAAGTAGATGAGCCTTGGATTGTAGTCCGAAGGTTGAAGTATTAGAGGGTCGGCCTCTTGATCTTGGTGTAGTCGGACCCTTAACTTTGGTGAGGTCGAACTCCCTTGATAGCATTGTCCCGATATGATTAAGTCTTCTTAGTTCGGGAGTAGGACTTAAAGGTACATATCAGTGATGAAATCTGATTGTCACTGCGTCGTCTTCCGACAACTCGATCTGCATCCACGATGCCGTTTCACCGGCTAATTCTCCCAAAATGCTCCTCGACCACCATGAAGGCGTCACGCTCTGGCTATAACCCCCAATTCTACCTGTCTCGCTTCTGGATCCACTGACCATTATGTCAATCTCTACAAATTCCAAGTAATTCATTCCTTTTATGCTTTTGGGGTTATTTGCACTCTGTCTGCTCTATTATGAACTGAAATGAGAGAGAGAGGGTTTTTCTTTTTTTAGAGAGAAAGATGGTTGAGTTGTGTGTCATTTGTAAGAGAGTGTTGTTTATTTGTAATATTTATATAAAAACTACTGACCAGTTTGCATTGATTTTGACTGATTATTTATCGTGATAACCGAATTTTGCTATAGATTTGGAAAATATTCCCTTTTACTATACCTACTCATTAAGGCTCTGTTTACCACTAGCTTTTCAGCTCCATGAGATTTTTTTGACCATTGACTAATAAAAAGCTCGTTACGTGAACGCCCAGCTTCTTAATAGCTAGCTGATTTAAGAAGCTACCCAAGTTAGCTTTTTTTTTAAAAAAAAGTTCTTTCTTATTTTTTTATTCCGAAAATATCCCTGACCTAAATTAGAAAAATAAAAGAAGGAAAAACTACCCGTTTTTATTATTTATTATTCTCGACTTATATTTTATATTGTTGGATCCTTTGTTATAATTTTGTGTACTTGTTTGCAACTAGCATAAGGATTAATGCATCCGCATCTCTTTAAAATGCATACATGTAGTACACATCAATTACTGATTTTTTTTTCATTACTAAGTTAAAATGCTCAACGAATATTTCTTTCAACTTCTGATAATTTTGATGATGTTATTAAAGTGGCGATGTAAAGTACATTGAATATATATTAGAATAATTGGACAAAATGTGATGTACTATTATTTAAAAAATTATAGACTAATAATACGATGAGAAAGGTTAAAAAAATAAAAATAAGAGTAATATCTTTTATGTTATTTTTACAAAATACCAGCTAATTTGCTAAACACTTACATTTAAAATCAATTTAACAATTAATTAATCGATAACTTTATCAACTATCTAACCAAATTTCACCTAATATTTATATTTTTACTTGGCCAATCAGAGACTAAGATAGTTATAGAAGAGATGATAGCCTTACTCATCCCTATTTCCCTTCATATACGTTAAACCTTATCTTCATAATTTTGTGCAAACAGGTCCTCGGCCAAAAGTGATTTCCCAATTCGGTTCAGCTCGACCGCTTACACCACAAACCTGCAAAAACCAGTCACAGGAGTAGAACTGTAGAAGAAGAAGAAGATGTACACCAACGGAATCACAGATCTGTAAATGACACAATCATGGTTAATTCAAGGGTCAATTCCCATACCAAGAACACATTCACATCGAGATACAGAAAGTCATCTGTTCTGCCAGTCACTCTTTACGTAATTCTCCTAAGCACTCTCTCTATATCCATTTTCGTCCTGTACAGCAAGGATATCTCAGAGCACGAACACGACAATTTGCCGCTAGTTAGAATAGAGCATTCCACATCCGACAAGGTGATTCTTCTATTGCTCTTATTGTTTTTCCTTGCTTGATTTGGATTGCGAATGTGATCACGACTGTGTTACTTTTCTGCTTCCCCTTTGGATTTTTTACTGATGAGAATGGCCGACATCTAATTGCGATTGAGATGCTGAAGTTGTTACCAATTTTGATTTAAATCTTTAATTGTTCATGATTGGAGCTCGATTTGTTTGGAATTTTGGATTTTACATTTTCGTCTCAGTAAACTTATAACATGGGGTAAATTCAGTTTTTGGTTTACTCACGGCTTTTGTTACTCCACGATGTATGCGTCCAATTAGGTATTGAACAATAACATCATATCCAATTCGCGTCCTTACATGTCAGGCATTAGGTGTTCAAAGTTTATTCCATTCGATTCAGTTAAGGTTAGTCCGTAACATACTTGCAAGAATCCAAGTATTAAAGAATTTAGATGTTTAAGGACTTGTATTTTTGCCATGTCATGAAAATCTAGAGCACTTGTTAGCTTATTCAAGTGTTTTTGCTCCCAGAAAGCTTCACATTTTCAATGCATGTTCCTTCTTACGCAATTTTGTTGAACAGGTTACTACAAGACTAAGAGTGTACTTAGTATTCTATTATATCGTATTAAAGGTTTGATTCACCCCAAGATCATTATAAGGCTAGTGCAAAAATGTCTCCATCCAAAGTTGCATCCGGATTCACTTGTTTTTACAGCTTTTAGTCTCTAGAATTCAGTTGAAGTTACAAAGCACACTTACTAAATCTGGAATGAGCTAGTGTTATATTTAGACGGGGAAGGAACATAAATACTGGTGATATGGCTAATTCTATTATGCCTGCAGCTATTATATGATAAACTTTGGGCAACTCCTTCCAGTCGTAGATTGCGTCCATGCACCGAATCATCTAGTAAATATAAAGGTTCGGTAATCTTCTATGACCTCATTGTTTTCGTGTCTCTCTTGCTTTTATTTCTAGTATCTCGTCTGAAATAATTATGGGCTGTATCATATGTGTTCAGCAATTGGAGCATCGGACCGTTATATGACTGTCCGAAGTAATGGAGGATTAAATCAAATGCGCACGGGTGTAAGATTTTCATCCTTCTCCGTTCCGTTGTTACATGTTGGTGCTTCATAAATTTCAAACTAGAGATGAACTACCGGAATTTCACCTGCTTTTGTAGAAACAATTATAGTGTTATATATGATGTTTCTATGAGAATTGCTGTTCAGGAATGCAAACTCGGTTGGTGTCCATTTTAAGACCAGTACTTTGAGATTTTTTTGCCATAAGGATTACCCTGTAACTGAGTATGTAGAACATTTATTAGTTCCGCAGAAACATTATACTTTTGTCTGGATTTTATCTAAAATTTATACAGGCTGCTGATAATGCTGTTAAACAGCCAACCAGAAAACTGATGCTGCAAGACTATCCAAAAAGTACGATTTGCGTGTTTCATAAATCTTGTTTCATCCACTGAGAAATAACATTGACAATGTCACCAGCTGTTTTTTCCCAACTAAATGGTTTCCAGTCTCCAGGAAGGAGAAAACTGAAACTAGAACTAAAACTGAGACAGTGTTGTTATCTCTAAAATAGAAGCGGCGATCATTTGAAGTCCGAATCTTTATCAATATATGGGATCAAACATGACAAATGACACTTAACATTTTGAAGGCTCTATCTACATATGGAACTTTAAACCAGATTATGTTACTCGGAGTCTCCGACATTACCACCATGCGAGGATTTAACAGCATTATCTTTCTTCATTTTGCTACTGTGGTGGAACTCTAGTCATTCATACTGTGGCATGACATGCTTTAATTTCGTTAATTGAAATGCTACTTCCATTTGTCTAATTCAATCCCTAAGCTAAAATGAAGACATGAACATTCTTTTAGTACTTCTTGTTTTGCTTTATCCTTTCACCAACTTTCTGTTTCTTTTAGATTGCTGATATGGTCGCTGTGGCACACATAATGAATGCAACATTAGTGATTCCCCAACTGGATAAGCGTTCCTTCTGGCAAGATACCAGGTAAATAGTTTGATGCAACATGATAATTTACTCCCCATGATTGGTCTATGTAGCTTGTCATGATACAGGGATTCTGTTCATAGGCCTGGCTTTGTGATTTCTATATATTATACACTCAGTTTTTTAATTATTTTCAGTACATTTGCTGACGTATTTGATGAACTTCACTTCATCAAATCTTTGCAACAAGATGTGAGAATTGTGAAAGAACTTCCAAAAGAGTTGGAATCTGTGCCTCATGCCAGGAAACACTTCACGACGTGGTCCGGTGTGGGCTACTATGAAGAAATGAGACAGCTGTGGAAAGAATATCAGGCAAGTTAACACTGACTCTCCCTTTTGTCATTTGCTCGTCCAAATATGCACCAGTTAGAATCAAATTACTTGCAAAATAGCATGGAATCATATAGCTTATTCATCTCAACTGGTATCTCTGTCAGTGAATAAATGTTTCAACATTGGTTTTATAATCTTAAAAATATATGTACATACATTGCTAAGCATAATCTGATAATCTGAATGCAATTATCGTAACAAGGCAAAATCTATATTGGGTCAATATGAAATAACATAATTGTTCTGCAGGTGATTCACGTTGCGAAGTCAGACTCCAGACTTGCAAACAATGATCTACCCGTTGACATTCAAAGATTGAGATGTCGTGCTCTGTATCATGGTCTCCGCTTTTCTCCTACCATTGAAAATCTGGGAAAGGTAAAATTCCCGATCCTGTCTTTTCAAATCATACCTGCACTGCAGGCTCACTGAAATTCCAGTTAGCATTTAAGTTTCAAATCCATTATCAAATCTAGTTGATGTCTGTAAATGAAATTGCAAACTGATTGTAGAACTGCTGTACTAAAAAGCAGTCCAAATGGTATTTGCAATGGCTTTTAGCATCTGATTCTCTAGGTATGAACAAATATAATGACTTTTGAATAATCAGCTAACTTTGTGATTCTTTCAGCTTATTTAGGTTCACACAGTTTTTCAGCACCTCCTGCAAACACTCACCGGATTCCTCTTAAAACTCACTTTTACCTGATTGTGCTACATTAAGCACTTCACAATAACAATTAGTCTTTGACTTTTTGCAAATAGGCACTCAGTACTAACTTGAAGATTGCAAAGATGTCTTTGGGTCCTAAAAGTATAGTATGCCGGATTATCTACGCTCACCTGAACTTAGTAATTTGACTAATTTCTGCGAATGCATTTAAGAGGTCTCCTATGGGGATTCATGTTATATTAGGTTCTGAGCATAAATGACGCTGACACCACAGAAGCTAGTGGAGCGACTGAAATCAAATGGACAGAGATACATTGCCCTTCACTTAAGATATGAGAAAGACATGTTATCTTTCACTGGATGTACTTATGGTCTCACTGATGCAGAGTCAGAGGAACTCAGACTAATGAGGTGAAAAGATTTTTGGTGTTAATCCTGAATGTTATGAATTCTTAAAGACATACATGAATACGTAAAGAATCATCAATTGCTTACTAATTCAATCAGTCAGAAATATTCCTAAGTGGCCTGCTATAGAATCTGTGTTCACCTGAAACAAAGACATTCAAATTATTGTGTCAACTTTTTTGCCAAAAATGTTTTTTTTTTCTTTACACAGTGAGAGATTGAATATCAGAGCATGGCGAGGAAGGAACAATGAACAGTTCCAGCCGAGGGAAATGGAAATGGTATACACTAGGCAAATAATATATGTTTGACTAGTACTATTGGGCGGGAGTGGACTGTATAGAATGAGATGCTCGGCATTATGTTAGAAGAATAAACATTAGATTTGCTCCATTTGATGTATGCTGTATTTTGTAGTAGTTTCTAATAATGCTTGGATTTTAAAATTGTTTCTGCTGTCTTTCAGTTACTAAGTTTTCTGTTAATATTTTTCTGGACATTTATAGGGACTAAAACTAAAATATTAGTAGTATAATTTACGAAAAGAGATCTCACTAGCACACTCTTTCAGTTTCTCCTGTTTGCTTTCAATTTATCTTCTGAGGATTCGTTATGAAAACTAACGTCCCTCTTTTCTTTTCTGTTTTAGGGAGAAAACAAGTCATTGGAAGATTAAAAACATTAACGCAACGGAACAGAGAATAGGCGGCCTCTGCCCTTTAACTCCCAAGGAGGTTGGGTTGTTTCTTGAAGCCCTTGGTTACCCTTCATCTACAACAATATATATTGCTGCTGGGGAAATTTATGGTGGTGAGGCTCACCTTTCAGAGCTCACCTCTCGCTTTCCAAAGATTGTTTTCAAGGTTAGTTCAGTCGGCTAAATGAATTACCGTAGGACTTGAATCAAGCCAAATTCCCTTTCAAATGCTGCCTTTTTGAACATCATGTATCATTCGTGGCAGGAAATGCTTGCATCCCAGCAAGAACTAAAACCATATTTGAATCATGCATCTCAAACTGCAGCTCTTGATTATATTGTGTCCGTAGAGAGTGATATTTTCATTCCATCACATTCGGGTAACATGGCAAGAGTTGTTGAAGGTCACCGCCGTTTCTTATGGCACCGCAAGACAATCACCCCGGACAGGTAGTCTACCTGTGAAATCATGATATGGTTAAATCAAGCATGCTAGCAGTATTATCTGCGTAGAATAACAAAAATAGAAACACCACTTGCCTTTTTTTTTTTTAAATTTAATGTATGGGGTAGAAATACTTGGAAGGAGAAAGTTATATTAGTGGGAGAGGGGGGCAGCTAATTGGAGCAACGAAGGAATGTTATCCCACTTCATATCTCTCTAAAATAATCAAATCAATATAGGTATCAGGAAGTGGAAAATATACTCCTTTTCTGCAGCTTCGTAATTTTCTGTAGTTTTGTTTTTCCTGTATAAGCGCACACTACCATCACAATGATGACATACTCTTGGTTCTTGATTTTGCTGTTAGCTATAAACTAGTGTAACATGCAGGGGAGGCCTAGTTGTCTTATTTGACAAACTTGAAGCTGGACTGATAGAAAGGGCAGCCTTCTCTCGTCGTGTGAAGCAATTACATAAGAACAGGTAAAGTGATGGCCAAACAACTAAATCTCTTAAATTACAAAGCACGTGTCAGTATCTTGAAGTCTTTCTCCACACAAAATTATCACACCTAGCAATGCAGAATTAAACACCGATATTCTTATATCTTCTGTCTTTCTAGAAGTGTTTAGTCTATCTATACCTCCTTAATGCTACAAAAACTTGCTTTTTACCTCCTAAAACCAATGCATTCATCATTTCATCCCCTGTAGGATTTAGGGAGTGTCAACTATCTAGTCTTCAAACTTTGAAGTGGGGGAAGTGATTAACAAAGAGATGTACCTTAAAATTGAAACCAATATCTGATTACATCCAAGTATTCAACCCCGTCGAAAAATTATTTCAGTAGCTAAGACATAGCCGTCTAAATTGGAAGGGAGATGAAACCAAGAAGCAGTCACCAAACACTTTGCTCTCATCTCAGGCAAAAGTGATGTGGCAGTATCTTTGCAGGATTGAACAGCTAATATTTTTTACATTTTTGCAGACAAGGTGCACCACGAAAAAGAGGAGGTGCGCCATCAGGAATCAGGGGCAGGGCTCGGTTAAGGCTGGAGGAATCCTTCTACCAAAACCCGTATCCTGAATGTATTTGTGAATCACAAGACAGGTAACACGAGTCAAAGATCAGCACGTTTATCACCTGGACAACAAGCTCACGCGAGGCATAATGATATTTTCCCAGGGTTGGACTGCACATGAAAGTCTAAACACGCCAGCTACTGGCTGTTGCATATATACTATACTGTATCAACAGATTAGGCTACAGTGGCAGTTTTCTTCCTAGTGACTAACATGTAGAAGTTGGGTGCCTGTCTAGTAATAAACCTTATCCTTTTCTCTTCTATATTTCTTTTTTTTTTTTTTGTTTTTTTTTTTGTTTTGATTGACAGTGGTTAACCCGTACAGGTGGTACAAGTTTAAAGATATATTAGCTCGATGCAGTTGTTTTCACACAACTTATGTTTTCAGCTCTTTGGTGTGTAATTTGAATGTAGATTGTCCCGTGTCTGCGTGTTATGTGAAGTATTCTTCTTCTTGTTTGAAACTGATAACACTGATTATTTGGTGAATCAACAAGATCCCTATTCAGAACTTTCAAAATCATGAAAATACGCATTCTCTCATAGCGTCAGGTCAATATCAATAAGAGAGAATTGCCAAAAAAATGTAAATTTAAAATAATATTTGGGTAGATAACAAAATGTGTAACATCATTCCCCAAGTTTATTAAACTGTTTGAGGTCCTCCCTATTCTTGGGAGGTTGCAAATTGCAATGTGCCCCTAAAGTTTATACCTTTGTACAAACTGTCATATGGCGATTTGACTTGAAATTTCAAATTGTGTGCAATTTACCCCCTATTATAAGCACCAAAATTCAAATACTTCATAGAGCATATCACACAAAGTTTGAAATTTATGGGGACAAATTGGAACTATGCAAACTGTAGGGGCATTTTGCACATCAATATAAAACTTAGAGGCAAATTGTAGCCCAATAAAGTTTATGGGACAATCCGAGCAAACTGTAACATCCAACGACAAGACCACTATTCAATAGAGACTCAATTTACCGATGGTAAGCATTTCATGTATTGCTTTTCAAAGTGATATCTTTACCATTATACCAACATACGATGTCTTTCCTGCGTAATTTGACTCACTTCAAGACACAATCAAAAACTTCACAGTAGAGATTGCTAAAGACCAAACACGATTACCGAGTTCTTATAGATGGATTTACGAAAATAAAACTACACCTTCATAACATGTTATAAGTATCGTTATCAAATACTTAAACTCAATTGAAACTTTGAGTTGTTACACAAATCCGCTTCAAATTTCCATATGAAATATGCAATGGGCTTTTTCTCATGGATGTTGTATTTGGAATTTTAAAATTGGACTTGTGGGTTTTGGTTTGGACTTGAAAATACACAACACATTGACATGGTTGTCTTCTCCAAATTGATAAAACAGAGAAAAGCTTGAAATAACAAAAGCAGATAACAAGGCGACTCAGGTGATGAGCACTCTCACACCCAAATTTTAACGTTAACTGCAACGAGATGATGACGAGCACCTTTCCCAGTACTTCTAACTCTCCTTCAACCCCTTTTCGGCTAAAACCCTTCTTACGGCGTTTTTCTCCATCTCCCAAAACCCTTTGCCCTTCTAAATTATCTTTCCTTAGACACTCTTCCTTTAATGGTTTGCGGTCAAAATCGAACCTGCGCATTGGTGTTTTTAGAAGGCATGGAAGCGTTAAATGTTGCAGCAATGCTTCTACTTCTAGCTCCGTTGAAAAAGAAGCTGACTCGGCTCAGCAGCTCTTCGAGGTGGTTTCCTATTTTGCCTTTGTTCTTGCATTTTAAATTGTTAGGAAATGCTGTTGTTAGCTTTCTTCAAGTACAGATTGCTCCTTTTTGTATGATTAACTGTAGCTATTATTTTGGTAGTAATTGGTATTTTGTAGGAATATAGCTGTTAAATTGAGAGGTTGGAGAGTTTGTTCGCTAGAAATAGGACGTAGGGAGTTATTATTGTGATATTAGGAAACAAAAACATGCCTGAGCTCATTGAATTGGGTGCACGTACGGTTAGAAGAAGTTAATTTGATTGTCGAGCTTCTTGTTTCTAACTAGTATGTCATGGCTTACCTTATTGTTGATGATGAACGAGGGCATTGGGCTTCTTGAGTAATACAACCCACATTCTCTTTGGAGTGATTGGAAAATTCATTAGCAAGTTTCTTTCTATTATTACTTTAATTTTTTTTTCGTGTTTGGTGTGGAAGTGAGTTTATTAGCATCTGATATGAACAATGTATTATTAGGATAATTTTTTTTTCGTGTTTGGTGTGGAAGTGAGTTTATTAGCATCTGATATGAACAATGTATTATTAGGATAATTTTTTTGTGTAATGTGATTGCCTATGAATTTTATTTTTAGTGATTGATGGTTGTCTGATGACATAAATTGATGGTGGAGATTGCCAGAATTTGAAGGCAGCTGAGAGAGAACGAATAAGCAAGCTGGAGGAGTTTGATAGATCGGCAAATGTTCAGTTGGATAGGCAGCTCATAATGGCTTCAGAGTGGAGCAGGAAACTATTGACCATGAGGGGAAAATTGAAAGGAACACAGTGGGACCCTAAAAGTTCTGATTGCATAGACTATAGTGACTTCAAGAAGCTTCTAGATTCAAACAACGTCAAGTTCATGGAGTACGCTAATTATGGGCAGTCTGTTTCAGGTTGGGATTATTGTTGGGTTTGTCTATGCATATTTTTCGTGTTCATTTGTGTAACAGTGCCTCTAAGTGAAATTACCATTGCACAGTATAGTATTATTATCTAATAAAAAATTATAATGACACTGAATTTATGGTGGAAATACCTGAGATGATATAACCGTCCTTACTGACTATAGTAGTTATGGGAAACATGACAGATTAAATATACCTGTATGGAATGATTGGTAAAACAGCCTTTCTTTTGTCCACTACAGCCATGTTCCAGAACATTATTAGTTGATATTTGTGCTATATGACGTCAAGCACACTTATAATTCCATTGCAATTTTTGCTAGTTTTATGTTTACAGCAGTGTGTAAAGAGCAGTTTCTTAAAGGTGTTCTTTTGTGCATATATAAGTTAGACCACTCTAATAATCATCCAACTCCAGTCTGGTTGAAAGCTCACATATGCCATATGTAGGAAATGCATGATGTTCACTTCATCCATCTTTTGTTTCAAACATTAAAATCTACCTTTTTTTGTTGCGTCTATATACAGTGATTTTACCATATTATAAAGAAGGTAAAACTGAAGGTGATGGAAAGAAGGAAATTGTTTTCCACCGTCATGTTGTTGACCGTATGCCCATAGACTGCTGGAATGATGTATGGAGAAAGTTGCATCAACAGCTCGAAAATGTTGATGTCCTCAATGCGAATACGATTCCTGGAGAAGTATATTCAACCGTGGCTACTGCAGTTGTGTGGTCTATGAGACTTGCTCTTTCTGTTGCTTTATATGTTTGGATTGATAATAAGATGAGACCAATTTACTCAAAATTAATACCTTGCGATCTTGGCACTCCTCCTAAGAGGCAAGTACTGGAGCCGCTCAAGAAGCAGGCTCTTGGGTCATTAGGGAAGAGTCGGTAGGTTGAATTTTACTTTGGTCCTTCATTTACTTTAGAGTTTAGAGTATATATTATACTGTCTTATGCAATCTACATGCACACGATATATCTGTTACACATGCATTATGCATATATATGTGTGTGTGTGTGTGTGCGTGCGCGCGCACAATATGTCATATGTTATGCACTCCGACGTGCTGATTAAGTATCATTAGAAACTCTTAATTCTTTAGTTTCTTTTCTTTTCTTCTGGGGGGTGGGGAGTGGGGGAGCTAGATCTAATTTTAATAAGAGTTGTCTGGTAAGTAATTAATGAATGGAAATAAATAATAGAAGAAATAAAAGGTTGATATGCTGTAGCTTGGATGTTGACAGAGCATGAAGAGAAGTAGGTGGTATGCGTTTTAATCATGTCTTTGATGTGTGAAAAAGTTATGAGTGAATCCAAACACTGAATCAGTTCAGATTTTGGATCAGATTCATCTGCATTTTTGTGCTAAGGTGTAACCTGGAGCGATGGGAAGTGTGAATAGTTAGTTACTTGTGACTAGTCTCAAAAGAATGTGAAGAATTCCCATTGAAGGCTAAGAGTAATAAATGCATCTACTTGATTAATACCACAATTGGAACTTTCACACTTTTTTTACTATAAATTGAAGATACCTTCGGCATCCTTGATATTATAGTTTCTGAATTATCTTACTCACCCGAGTTTACCGCATATAAAATCAATATCTGGCTTCTTAGATTTTTTCTTTTTTTTTTGGGGGGGGGGGGGGGGGTCGGGGGGTCAGATTCTTTGGATTCATGGCATGGTGATCATGTAAGTGTTTCAAATTATGCTCTAGTTATTATTGGACATGATGAAACTCACACGTGCTTCTTTAAAAAAAATGTTTCATCTCCGTTTATTAACTCCGATGGATTCCTTTTTTGATGAATCGGAGAGATACACGTAAGAAATGAGCATGAGGACTGGGGAGACACTTAGTCATATTCTGGTTTTGGCTTGTGTTGTGTCTTTGTCAAGTACCTGTCTGTTCATTTCTAAACTATGTTTTCCTTATAAACCTTTACCACAAACTTCAGAAAATTCCTGCAAGTACTTCCCATTGTTGTTTTCACAAGGACAGTTTGCATCTAGGTCAAGATAATTTTGAGTTCACGCAGAATGGAACAACTTTAGCTCTGATCCCCTTAAGCTAATTCCATCTCATCATACCAGGGCAAAGTTCATATCAGCTGAAGAGAAAACAGGTGTTACTTTTGATGATTTTGCTGGCCAAGAATACATTAAAAGGGAGCTACAAGAGATTGTTCGTATTCTAAAGAACGATGAAGAGTTTCAAAACAAAGGTATCTATTGCCCTAAAGGTGTGCTCCTACATGGCCCTCCTGGAACTGGTAAAACACTTCTGGCAAAAGCCATAGCTGGTGAGGCTGGTCTTCCGTTCTTTGCTGTTAATGGAACAGATTTTGTAGAGGTGAGATATCCTCCTTTTGGTTTCATTTCTAATATCCTTTCCAAGTTACATGCATTCAAGTAGGTTTATTTAACAAATTTGTTGACATAGGTATTTATTGACTGCATGTGTTACTTCTGTATCAAATACTCGAACACATGAGCTGTATGAGAAGGGGGTGGGTGCTTGGGTGGTATTCAAAGTGAGTTTATCAGTACAACCTGCTGGTTGGTGTCTCTTTTCCCATTTATGTAGCTGGTTGTTCAGCATCATGAATCCTGTGAACTCATGTTGGAAACTAAACAGTGCAGTGTGTCAGTGAACCTGCATCTCTTTCTATCTTCTTGTTGTTGTCCCATTCTGTATACTGTATCCTTGCCATTTTTATCTCTCACTTCGACCATCTTTACCTGCATCTGGAATGCAGCTTTTATAGATTCGCTTCATAAGTATATCTTGTCATCCATGAGGATAGCTTTTCGTTTATGCGACATTTGAATATGATGTGCTTGTGTTAAGACATGATATTTGTAGTTTACACATATTCTTTACCTCAGTAATGTCAGACTACTAACAAGTGCAATGAGTAATTACCAATAAATAATAAAAACTTACCGCCTTCTTATTCTAAATAATGAAAATTCTTTCAATGCGATGGTTGTAAAAATAGCTTCTTTTGTCTGCAGATGTTTGTTGGGGTTGCGGCCGCACGTGTGAAAGATCTTTTTGCTAGTGCCAGATCATTTGCCCCTTCAATCATTTTCATTGATGAGATAGATGCAATCGGCAGTAAACGCGGTGGTCCTGATATTGGTGGGGTATGACTGCTCAAATTCTTTATGCGAATTTCTCATCCACCCCCTCCCTGTCTGCGTTCAAATGATCCATAAAACCAACTCGTGTGGCTTAAGATGTAAATAGCCAGAAATTTAATACTTGGGTTTCTTTTTATATAGCATCTTAACAAGTATCTCTAGCACTCCGTTTAGTTAAATGTTTCACCTAATACTTTGTCAAGTCACAAGTAACTATTTGCATTATTTTGCTTTCCCTAGGGCGGGGCGGAGAGGGAACAAGGACTACTTCAGATACTGACTGAGCTGGACGGGTTCAAAGTGTCGACATCACAGGTGCACATTCAATAAGATTATTATCCTTTTGAATGAAGAAGTACTGGCAAAATTTCACCGATAAGTTATATTTTACAGGTATTAGTTATTGGTGCAACGAACAGACTAGATATTCTTGACCCGGCACTTTTAAGAAAAGGTCGCTTTGACAAAATTGTTCGGGTGGGATTACCTTCAAAGGACGGGAGGCTGGCCATATTAAAGGTATGCTTACAGGATCCAGTCTGATAGATTTCAGCTAATTTAGTAGAGTATCAGGTTCTGGAAATTTTCTTTTCTCTGTTTCATTGTTATGAACTTGTGATGTTATATTATTAAATAGTAGTTTTCATAATGATCATGCAGGTGCATGCTCGCAATAAATATTTTCGTTCAGAGGATGAAAAGGAGACTCTACTACAGGAAATCTCGGTGCTCACTGAAGATTTTACGGGAGCAGAGTTGCAAAATATACTGTAAATGATGCTTAATGCTTATAGTCTAGTATCATCTTCATCATTAGACCAATCTAATGGTATACACATGACAGAAATGAAGCTGGAATCTTGACTGCTAGAAAGGACTTAGACTACATAGGACGGGAAGAACTTCTTGAGGCATTGAAGAGGGTGAGTTTCATACACCAATTTTGTATCCTTTGTCTCAAGAGATTATCATAATGCATACTCAATTCATTATTATTAAATTTTGCAGCAAAAAGGCACTTTTGAAACAGGACAAGAAGACAGTACTGAAGTTCCTGAAGAATTGAAAGTGAGGTTGGCATATAGAGAGGCTGCTGTTGCTGTTCTTGGTTGTTACATTCCAGACTCTTACCGCCCTTTCACCGATGTATGATTTCAAATTGGATTCTTTGATTTTTGATACCGTCAGTTACCAATTCTTTATCAACCATACAAAACCAGGAATATGTAAAGAAGGTATAAATTATAATTACCCACAAGTCCTTGAATTTCTGCCTTTTCTGTTCTTTTTCAGACAGATATCAATTCCATACGTAGTCAACCAAATATGCGTTACTTGGAGACACCAGGAAGAGTGTTTAAGAGAAAGGAAGATTATGTGGACAATATCATACGTGCATGTGCTCGTAAGTTATGCCAGTCTAATTACATCAGCATAACATTTTTTTTAAATGTGCAGTTTGCTTGATACACAATTTGATCGGAACTTAATTGGCTGAAAACCATTATTATTGACCCTTATCACTCCCAAATTATTATTAGGATTAATACTATATAATTTTAGACTTTTGGACTTAGTAATGATGGGCAAGTTACCTATTAGAGTTCAAGTCAGATTAGGACATTGTTGATTATGACCTAATAGAATTCAAGCGAATTAGATTTGTTTTCTATATAAGAGAGTTGTAGGTTTTACTATTCAGTAGGCAATCTTTCTTTTGATTTATGTGGGTTGTAGCTAGAGAAATGAGAATGCTAGTCGTGTAGATGGCAGTTCTTATCATAGGACTTAATGCAATTATCTTGTGGATCACGCTTATTTCAACTTGTATATTTGTAGGGAAAAATTAATGCAACCTGTCTCAACTATTTTAAGACCAGTGGCATCTTTTTACTCTCCGGGATGGAATGTTCATGCAAGTGTAGTAATTTCAGACCGAGTCCCTTTCCTTATCAAACATTAGTGTCTCGATTATTTTATAATGAACTTCAGCCAATTCTTTATAGTTTACTTTCTTAGGCTTTGGGCAATACATTATTAATCTTGTAATTTGAATACATCTTATCTGTGGTGGTTTTACCTAGTCTCCAGAAATCTCATAATCTCCGTGAACTACGTGTTTTTTCTTCTGCATGAGAAAGTTTGTCTCGCCGCCCTTTCTGTATGTCTTCCTTTTTTTTTTTTTTTTTTTTTTTTGCTGAGTTGAGCAAAACATATTTTAGACAAAGGTGAAATGTTTTGGCCTTGTTTCATGTAGTTTTATACGAAATAAAAATTTTCTATGTGAAGAATGTTATCAGAAAAGATTCAAGTGCTCTGACACATGTTTTAATTGCTGTTCTTGATCCATTTTTTTAACATAAAAATTGATTTAACTTTCCCCTGCTAGAGCTTTGTTTGGTAAATTCATATTACCTTCCTTTCTTGAAATTAACTCTCAAATTTATAGCTAGAGCAATTGAAGAAGAGATATTTGGAGTTGATAGTCTATGCTGGATTTCTTCGAAGTCAACATTGGAAGCTTCAAAAATAACAGAATTTTTAATTCTGCAAACTGGAATGACTGCTTTCGGGAAGGCCTTCTACAGATATCAGAACGATTTGGTGCCTAATGTAAGTATATGATATTTTCCAAATTGTGCCAGATTTGGTTTAACTTTATACATTGTGATCGGACAGAATTAATGGTCGGTTCAACATTCACAGCTTGCTACCAAACTTGAAGCGCTTAGAGAAGAGTACATGCGATATGCTGTGGAAAAATGCTCTTCTGTGGTACGAGAATGCCGTCCTGCTGTGGAGAAGATAACAGGTTGAGTCTCGTACTTCTCATTTGGCTTCTTCTTTTCCTTTTTTAATGTTTTCCTGAATATTATATGAAATTATTTGTGATATTTATAGTGTTGTGGAGTGCTGATAATTTGTATACATACTTGTACATAAGCAGATATTCTACTCGATGAGGGAGAAGTTACAGCAGACGAAATTTGGAAAATTTACAACACTGCGCCCCGGGTACCCCAGGTATGCTGCGAACTAAACTGGCCAAATGATTGTTGTTCAAGAATCTGTTTTCTGGTGCCGCATATTGCATTGTATCTGTTGATTCTATTCATTCAGCTATTTGAGGAGTCAGGTTGTGGTGATTGATATGTCGAAAGCTTTTGGTGCAACCTCTGATTGCTTATCTGGAGAGTGTATTATTTCTATTGAGTACTGCATCTAGCAGGAGTTTCATATGAAGAAGAGAAAAAAAAATTCTGGAGTTTTATGGTTGACGGTTGAAACTTGTGTGAGTGTGTCACTCTGAGTGGGGGATGTAACTATGTCTATCTTGTTCAGTGAGCATTGCAGTGGACATTTATAGGATTGACTGTTAGAGCCCCAGATTGATCTTTGACTGCTTAAACTAAAGGAACCTTCTAGTAAGAACCACAATATCTTTTGTAATGTAAATTCATCATAAGCTTTATTGCCTGCTAACTTAAAAATGATGGCAAAGCTGAAGGAAATTTTAGTTTATTCTAGCTAATGAGGTGACACATCAAAGTTAGTTTTAGTAAGGAAAAACTAAAGAATAGTCCGATTCATATATCATCTTTGGTTGTTAAATGTTAATAGAAGTTCACAATTAAACTAGAGATTGGGAAGGTATGCAAGTCATTATAATTGAATATACTTGTTAGCCCCTGAAACTGCAAAACTGTTGAATCCTCCAGGCACCTAACAAACTACATATAGAAGTACTGCACGATCATATTATACAGTTTCCCTTTCATCACTGGTTGCTTGCTTGTTTGGATGTCCCAGATCTTAATGAATGTAAAATTTGATGCCCAACTCAAGGTAATTTCGCTAAATTCATACTCTCTTGTTTGCCAGCCTGCTGTGAGGCCAGTTGACGAATATGGGGCACTTATACATGCTGGACGTTGGGGACTCCAGGGTGTTTCACTTCCCGGGAGGGTAACTTTTGCACCTGGAAATGTTGGGTTTGCAACTTTCGGTGCACCTCGTCCGATGGAGGTTAGTGAACAGTTTTCTTATTTGTTTTCCTTCTTTTTTGTATGTGCAGGCTATAGTGTTAGATATACATATAATTTGTATATAGACATATTTATCCTTTGACATTGGGATTTCATTGCCTAAATTGAGTAAATTCGAGCTCTTATACTTTTTTTGCAGACTCAAATCATAAATGATGACACGTGGAAATTAATCGACGGAATATGGGAGAAAGGGATAGAGGAAATCAGGGCCGAGGCCTCTGCTGAAATCGAAGAAGAAGATGAAGAGATACCGCAACTTTTGGTGACCAACCATTTTCTATAAGCCATCATCATGTATCTGGTAAGCAATATTGACAAAGAGGCCCATGGGTGTTATAAGGTTGATTCTCGGAGTTACGAGGAGGATGGGCCTCTTGAAGATGATGGTTCAGTCCAAGTAAAATCGGTTCAAACACGAGTATGGTCCGTCTCAACAAAGCCCAAGCACTTTCTGAAAATTGAGAGGATTACATCGAACTCAAGATGCTCAAGATATTCTTGAAGATACAGAAGCCTGCATCTATTTTGCTGTGTATATATATATGATTTAGTCTTCTACCTTAGTATCTTGCAATTAGCCAATAAATAGGCCACTCACATGTACTCATGATTATCTTGTCAAAACATAACAAAAACCATTGCACTTTACTGTTAACAAGTATAGTACGGAATCTCACGTGCATTCACGTTTGAGTAAAAAGATGTTCTTATTTATGTAATCAAAGCATGTTGTTATCTTCTAAATTCAACTAGGTTTTGTTAAATAGGTTGCAGATCTCTCGTGTTTTCACTTTTCATCAGGTGAGCTAATAGTTTTTGTACTAATCCATCATTGGTTGCCTGGAATATTAACTAGTGGTTCGAATTAACATATAAATAGTATAGCGATTTTGCAGTTTAAGACTACCAACATAGCTGCTAGACAGGTTTGCAAAAGCACTACGACAAGCGGTCATAGAATGAAGTCAATTTCTACTATGGTAGATGTTAAAGGAATATAACTAACTGAAGTATAATTTTAAGTATCTTCAATTTTCTTAATCCAATTTCTAGAAAGATCCATGTATTCTAGCTTTGAATTTCGGGGTACATACAAATCCACTCAAAGTTGACGCTTTGGACTAAAAGAATCGAATATGAACAAAGGTTTTATGGTTCACTTTGAGTTCACCACATGCACATACAGTCCAAATAATGTTAGCTGGATTGATCAGAATCAAACAATAATCGGTTCACTTTCATCACCACACCTTGTACTAGTTGTGCACAAGATTGAATGACAAACCAAACTATGTCCAAAGATTCTCTCATCATTGCACTGTGCATAGCATAGATTTTCTATATTAACATAAATAATTTCCAAACCCTACACTGCTTCCATACTACTCAATTTTACCAACATGCTCTCAACATGCTTCATTTTTACTCAGATACAACATGCTCTCTGTTAATCAAATCAACCCAATTCAATCCAATAAACTCCAAACCAATCAACAAACAAACGCAAGAAAATAAACACAATATTTAACGTGGTTCGACAATTGTCTACGTCCACGGGATAACCAAGATTTCTATTAACCAAGAACCAAAACGCAGTTTACAAGGAATCGACCAAACCTCCCGAGTTTCAAGCTACACGCTCCTCTGTTCTCTCTTCCTCACTGTGTTTCTCTCAGAAATCACTATATTAGTTCTCTCTATGTTCTCATATCATTCTATTGAACTAATTAGTTATGGAACCACCTATTTATACAAAGTAAATAGTACCAATTCACTTCTAACTAG
Organism: Plantago major; assembly: GCA_026545765.1. Lineage (NCBI taxonomy): Eukaryota > Viridiplantae > Streptophyta > Magnoliopsida > Lamiales > Plantaginaceae > Plantago > Plantago major. The sequence continues at coordinate 24,556,015 of CM048840.1, read as the reverse complement.
GAATCAAATAACTAGTAGTTTCCTTTTCCAAGTTGGTTTCCAGTTGCCAATGGAATTCCTAATTCTGTTTCCAAAAGGATTCCTCAACATCCAACTCCTAACACCTTCAGTATTAGATGTTTAAGCTAAACTCACAATTCTCCACCTAGCTTCAACATCTGAAAATCCTCAAGTATTCCTTAAGTTAGAATACACCCCTTCCATCAACTTGATAGAACGTAGACACGATCCAAACTTCATCACAGAAATATCCTCGGCAATATTCAGTGCAAAATACACCATATCTGGATCTGCAGTAGAGGTTCTAACTCTTGGTTCTCTATCTCTGATGAGTTGATAATCCACAACATCATCTGGATTATTGAGCTCTATCCCTGTCCTTCTTCTAATCACATGCCTCTCCACCTGATTATGTATGTCAGTATTTTCCTGAGATTCAGCATGCGGTGTTGTCAGAACACCATAAATCCAGCGGTGTTATCAAGACACGGTGTATGTCTGCTCCATATTCGGTGTTCCTGGCACACCATCTTCGACAGGCTCCACCTGACTGAGTGTTCTCTCAACACTGTCAGTATTCCTCAATAATGGCATCACATCTTCATGGAAAGTCACATCCCTGCTGATGATGCATCTATTTACCCCTGGTGCTAAGCACCAGATTTTATATCCCTTAACTCCCTTTGGATAACCAAGAAACAAGCACTTTACTGCTCTAGCCTCTAACCTATCTTGCTTGACATGAGCATAAGCTACGCATCCAAATACTTTTAGATATGAGTAGTCTGAATGAGTTCCTTTCCAAACCTCTTCAGGTGTCTTGAAACCAATAGCTGATGATGGACATAGGTTAATAAGATGTGCTGCCGTAGTCACAGCCTCTCCCAAAAGCTTTTTGACAAACCTGATCCAATAAGCATGCACCTCACTCTTTCTAGAAATGTTCTATTCATCCTTTCAACTACTCCATTCTGCTGTGGATTTTCAGGAACTGATTTGTGTCTCAAGATGCCCTTCCCAACACAGAAGGTATTGAATTCATTAGACAAGAATTCCAGCCCATTATCGCCTTCGATCACCTTGAGCTTCTTGTTCGTTTGATTCTCCATCTCCATAAGCCATTCCTTGAATTTCATGAAAGTCTCATCCTTGGACTTCAATACAAACACCCACACTTTCCTTGACAGATCATCAATGATGGACAGAAAATATCTACCTCCATTCCTAGTGGTGGTTCTCATGGTCCCCATAAATGCATGCACATACTCAAGTATGTCCTGTGTGGTGTGTTTCCAACACCATAATCATTATTCTTGGACTTCCTAACACATGAGCTCACAAAGTTCCATCTTATGTATCTTGTCTCCACCTAAGAGTCCCTTAGATAAATCCATAAGACCTTTCTCCAACATGTGCTAGTCTTCTATGCCATAGAACGGTGTTGTCGTAACCGCCGGTGTTCGTAACACTGCATAATCGGAAGCTTCACCGACTGCTTTTCCTTGTAGATAATACAATTCTCTCCTTTCGTGAGCTGCATAAACACCTTATCACCCTTCTTAACTCAAGGACACCATTATCACTGAATACTTGATCCCTTAGTATCCATAGTTCCTAAGGATATCAAGTTCCTCTTCAAGTGTGGTACATATCTCACATTAAGCAAATCCTTACCACTCCATCAAACATCTCAATTATCACTTCCCATACCCTTTATTATGCATGGTCTATCATCACCAAGAACAACCGATCCACGCTTCTATGCTCAAAAGTTGAAAACCATTCTCTAATAGGTGTCATATGAAACGAGCACCTGAATCCATAACCCATTCGGTTGATTGACTAGTTTGAGGATCGAAAGTACCTCAAGAACAAGAGCTTCCGCAGATGATAAGCCTCGATTTGTTTGTAATGTCTGTGCTATAATTAGTATTCGTGTTGTCGCCACACCTTGCCTTTCGCGCCTTTAGACTCATACAATCCTTCTTCAAGTGTCCTTGCTTTTGCAATAATAACACTTCCTTGTTTGGCCATCCTTGGTATCGAGCTTTCCTTTGATCTGGATATTGCTTCTTCTTTGGTGGAAACTTGTGATGTTGTTTCACCATAAGGCTTTCACCAAGATCGAGTGTTGGTGGAACACCATCCCGTCCAGCCTCCTTGATCTTAATGCAGATTCAATAGCCTCCATTGTCAATGCTTACATCCTCCCATACACCAAAGCATCCTTGAATGGAACAAGAGACCTGGGAGTGAATTCAACAAGATAATTGCCTTGTCTTGGCTCCTCATCCCGTTTCGTCTCATCAGTTTCCAGATTGTCATGGTGTGCAACCATCTTCTTGAAAAAATCCAACTGACTCATGATTGATTTTCCTTCAACCATCTTGAATGCAAATAGCCTGTGTTTTGCATAGATTTTATTTGCATCCGACTTGTCATTATACAATTCTTCTAGCTTCTCCCATATCTCATTTGCCGATGAAAGATCACCGATTTCAATAAGAGCATTATCTCCCAGAGCTAGTATCAAAGAACTGTAAGCCTTGAACTTGATTGCCTTTTTATCAAGATCGACAAAGTTGTTTGAACTTCTCGCCAAGGCCGACAACACCGCCGCATTAACAGAGCCATCATCCTTCTCTTCCACGACCAAAGTCATCTTTTTCCTTCCAACGGTTTGAGGTCGAACTTTGGAGATGCCATTGATGAATAGATACCGCTTGATTCTCTTCCCATGACGGCCAATTGTTAATCAAATCAACCCAATTCAATCCAATAAACTCCAAACCAACCAACAAACAAACGCAAGAAAATAAACACAATATTTAACGTGGTTCGACAATTGTCTACGTCCACGGGATAACCAAGATTTCCATTAACCAAGAACCAAAATGCAGTTTACAAGGAATCGACCAAACCTCCCGAGTTTCAAGCTACACGCTCCTCTGTTCTCTCTTCCTCACTGTGTTTCTCTCAGAAATCACTATATGGGTTCTCTCTATGTTCTCATATCATTCTATTGAACTAACTAGTTATGGAACCACCTATTTATACAAAGTAAATAGTACCAATTCACTTCTAACTAGGAATCAAATAACTAGTAGTTTCCTTTTCCAAGTTGGTTTCCAGTTGCCAATGGAATTCCTAATTCTGTTTCCAAAAGGATTCCTCAACATCCAACTCCTAACACCTTCAGTATTAGATGTTTAAGCTAATCTCACACTCTCAATGTCCCCTTATAAGGTAAATTTTACCTTCTTTGTTTGTTAATCAACCTAGCTAGATCTAACGTACTTTGCAAACCTTACTGAAAAACCGATTCGTAATCAAATGTTGTGAACTTGTTAAGGTGTACGAGTTGATAATAACAATACTGTAAAAGTTAATACAGTAAAACCTCTATAAATTAATAATGTTGGGACCGGGATATTTTATTAATTTATCGAGATATTATTATATCGATAAATTAATAATTTATTAATTTAAAGAGGTTTTACGTATAGCCTTTAAATTTCCAAGTCCAATATACTAGTTACAACGTATACTAGTTAGAGATGAAAAATAAATTAGAAAAACAAGTTCCAATTAACATTTTATGAATTCACATTCACAAATTAATTGAATTTGTCAAGTTTATTGTTTTTGAATAAGTAAAAAGTTAGTTCATCGTACCAAAAAGTTGGTCCATGATACCAACGTAGTACATTAAACATGGTTAGAAATTGATAACTATAAAATGGCCATTGAAAATTTTTAAAATCACATCAACTATGGCTCCTAATCTGAAAGGTGTTCAAAAATCAACCATGACCAATCAACAACGAAAACTGTTATGCGAGTATAAGAGAGATCACCAAGGATGCACTCAACAAGATTTGATACAGTGGGTTGACAAAACTTTCAATTTGAAAGTGTCAAGGAACAATATCAAACACTCTCAAGCGATCATCAGAATTCCTATCAGCTGACTTTGACAAAGGTTGATCTTCCAAGCGTCCCAAACCAGCCAAGTACCCGGACATGGAGAAAGTTGTTTATGAATGGTTTCTCCAACATCAAGAGCGTGTGAATATAACAGGAGAGCTAATCATAGAGAAGGCAGTTGAGGCGCTGAAGCTTTTGTATCCCCATGATCCTTCAGAGCATAAACTTTCACAAGGTTGGCTTGAGAAATTCAAGTTAAGACATGGTATCAAATCATATCGCCGTTTCGGAGAAAGTGGCTCAGTCGACACACATGGAATGGAGAAGAAATTGGAGTCTATAAGGGAAAAAATTGATTAATTTCCTATGAAATATGTTTTTAATATGGATGAAACGGGTTTGTTTTACAGGTTACAAGCTGACCATTCACTTGCAACAAAACAACTTGAAGGTAGGAAACAAGACAAGGAAAGGCTTACAATTGTTATTTGTTGCAATGAGGATGGCTCGGAAAAAATTCCTCTATGGATCATTGGTAAGTATGCAAAGCCACGTTGTTTTAAGAATATCAACATGAATAGCTTAGATTGTGAATACCGTGCCAACAAAAGAGCATGGATGACTGGGTTGCTTTTCGAAGAATATGTCCATTGGCTGGATGAACAAATGCACGGTCGAAAAATTCTCTTGGTAGTGGATAATTGTCCAGCCCATTCAAATAATATCCCAGGGTTACAAAACATTGAGTTGTTTTTTCTACTGCCAAACATGACTTCAAAAATTCAACCATGTGATGCTGGGATAATTAGAGCCTTTAAAATGTACTACCGTAAAAGGTTTTACCGTAAGATTTTTGAAGGTTATGAGTTGGACATTTCTTCTCCGGAAAAGATTAATGTTTTAGATGCTATCAATTTGGCCGTCTCATCTTGGAGAAATGTGCAGCAAGAGGCCATAGCAAATTGCTTTCGACACTACAAAATTCGTTCAGCGAATCCAACCGGCTCAAGTGATTTAAACGATGCAAATTCTAGAGAAGACATTTGTGAGCTTGAGAACTTGATTACGGATATGCATTATCGGCACAAAATGGATGTGAATCACTTGCTATATTATCCTTGTGAAAATAATGAATGTTACGAGGTTCAAAGCATTGAAGAAATTGTGACGGATACCATTCAAAATCCGGTCGATGATGAAGCTGAGGATGATTCAATAGCTTTGGAAGCCATTACCGAAAGAAGCATTACAATGACAACTCTTCTTCACAACTTTTTGTTGCAACAAGAGAAGACAACGCCCAACTCTTTAGTGCAATGGGGAGATTTAAAGATGAACTCAATATAGATTTGAAGTTCAATAAAAAACAAGTGACTATAAATTCATTTTTTACTAAACAATCTTAGAATTTTATAGTGTATCGCACACACACACACATATGAAATTTTTTAGTAATTATTAATTTATAGTTTCGTTGGGACCAATATATATACACTGGGTTTCAAAAAAATTATTATCTTATTATTTTATCGATTTATTCCAAATTGACTTGGTTCAAGTTTAACTGTAGAAATTATTAATTTTATCGAGATTATTAATTTATCAAGTATTAATTTATAGAGGTTTTAATGTATTCCATATTGTTTCACCAAACGATAGATATTGCATATTGTGAGACAAGTCCAATAATTTGAGGGGCCATCCTATACTCTAGTGATCAGCAGACCATTTGTACCTAAAAATGATGCCAAGAAGAAATTATGTAACAAATTATCATTAAAATGTGACAGACAAATTTAGACGCGGAAAGAGGGTCTCCATTTAATTATCTCATTTTGGAAGATGTGACCCGTGAACTTATTTTGGTCTGTAGGTCACGTTCCAAAACGGCCTAACCATACATCACCCTTTCTTGCCCAAGACAAACCTCCATTCAACTTGGACACAAATGCCAAACACTACCCAATATTTATAGAACTTGATCTAGTGACAAGTCAAAAGGCTAGTCTATCTCAGAGTAATGATTCAAACTTTTACTGAATTAATTTTTCTATTAATATTAATCGATTTTTCATTGATCATGAATCAATTTTTTATTATTCATAAATTAATTTTTTTAATTAAAATTTATTAATATTCTATTAAGATACACGTTAATCCAACTTATACACATAAAACCAACTATATATATTCAACAAAGTACTGTTCAAAATTCATATATCCAGCTTGCTTTCTCACTCACTCATTCACTCACTCATAAGTCATAAGCAAAAGAAAAAGTAGTCCATTAAAAATGGGATTTTCATGGTTCATCATACTCTCCATTCTCCTCATATCAATCAACCAGACATTCTCAGCTCGAACCAACCCAGATTTAATCCAAAAAACATGCAAGAACACCAAATACTACGACCTTTGCGTCTCTTCACTAAAATCCGACTCTTCCAGTCCCAAAGCAGACACTAAAGGCCTAGCCCTCATCATGGTTAAAGTCGGAATGGCCAATGCAACCGCAACCAACGCCTACCTCTCGTCACAAATGCTCGGCGTCTCAAACGACACGATCACTAAAAAAGTGATGAAAGAATGCTTAGACAAGTACGCTTCGGCCAACAGCGCGTTCCAGAACTCGGTCCAGGATTTGAGCTCGGAGATGTACGATTACGCGTACGTGGACGTAATGGCTGCTGCGGATTACCCGAACGCTTGTCATAATGCGTTCAAGAGGTATCCTGGACTGGTTTACCCTGCTGAACTTGCTGTTAGAGAAGATGGGTTGAAGCATATTTGTGATGTGCTTTTGGGGATTATTGATACTCTTGCTTCTTGAACTTTGTGGTTATGTTATGTTTTAAAGAAAGTTAATGTGCTTATTCTTTTGATGTTGGTTTTGCTTTTTGTGTAATGAGGAGCAGCTTTGTGTCAAATGTTCTCTTGATTAGTTGTGGTCATTGGATAGAATAAAGTGGATGGTGCTTATATAAAGTCCTTTCATGTTAGCGTTTTGATGCATAAAGTACTTTGTGTACTCCATATTATGTCAGATACAGATATTTAAAAATTTATACTTTGGTCCATCTTGGATTGATATATACTTCTCTAGTCTCTCAAAGTGGAGAAGTCAGCTGAATCCAAGATTTTATGAAAGGTTTGACAGAATTTAAGTTTAAGATGATCCAAGTGGTAGAGTTTATAGATTTACCCAACAATCTTAAAATATTTAGTGTATGTTAAAGCAAAACGAACTGATAACGTGACTGATAAATTATTGGTAATCTTATGTTTTAAAAAGTTAAAACGAACTGATAAGTCATTAGTAATAAGTATGAGTTAAAACAATCTGATAAATTGACTATTAAATCATTAGTGATCTTATATTTTAAAAAGTTAAAACGAACTAATAAAGTGACTGATAAATTTTTTTTTTTTTTTTTGAGCAACATGCCTGACAAATCATTAGTAATCTTATGTTTTTAAAAGTTGCATGAAACCAGTCACCTGTTGACAATTAACAAGTTATATAAGGTGGAATCATCCACCTTATTTTGCTCATATAACTATACACGGTAGAATCACCTGAGAAGATTGTCCATCTAGTCGTGCCAACAATTTTTTTCATTTCACGATAAAGGTGTACAAAATTATACAGAGTAGAGGAGATAGCAATTCAATCGATAACCATTGGCGTAATGCGCCTCTTTGCAGGCTTACTTGGATTGGAATCAGATACATTTGTAGCCTGTGGAGCTGGTTTTACACCTTCATTCACATCTTTCTCCTTTTGTGATACCTCAACCTTTTCCTTCCCACCATTTACAGCAGCGCTGCTGATGCCATTGTTGATAGCTTCCTCAACAGGAGTCATATCTGTATCACCAATTGCATGCTTTTCCACTACAAGATAGAGTACAAGTTTCATTAGGTCGAAATTTATTATCATGTTTTACACAGAAGCTAGGAAAACATGTACAAACCTGAGGAGGGCATTGGTGATCCAAGTTCCTCACTGTCAAACTCGAACAGGGAACAGAACCCATCTTGGGAGGATAAGGCCAACAAGTTACCAGTTGGTGACCTACATTTCAAGTATTCAAATTGTCAAAAGGGACTTACAGGTGCTAATGCTAATGTTGTCCAGTAACTTTGCTTTAATGTGTGGTAACTAATACCATGCAATGTCTGTTATAGCTGCATAATGAATTCCAGCAACTATTAGTATAGGTTGAATGCTTTCAGTGTCATAGATGTACAAGGAATTCAAAGTGACCACTGCAAAGATAAGGCGGTAAGGGAGATTGAAAAATGGGGCTGCACAACAAGATGAGAGGTTCGATCAGTAAGATATAGCAGATAATTAGCTAATTACTTAAGTGAAAATGAGAAGGGAAGTACATGTATTTGATCCCCGAAGTTTAAATTTCATGGAACAAAAGCGAACTGCCACAACAGGTTTGCTGGCACCAGGGAGCATAAGTGCAGGTCTGATTGGAAACACAAGCATATATCAGAAACAAGAATCAAAGAAGAGCGTAGTCCTAAAATTACGCAACCTAATTTTATGGAGTAAAGAGTAAAAGAAAAGTAAAGAAACTGATACACACCAGATCTGAGATGGTCAAAAACTTACCTGGAAAGATCTTTCCTGGCAAAAACATATGCAGTATTCACGGCATCAGAATTAGGTGCACTTTTATGAGAACCTGCAAAAAGTACCCTTACAATGCATTATTTGCAAAATTATCACTTTCTCTTCAACAACACAAATGGGGAAGTATTGTTTAAACCTACCAAATACAAATATTTCACGCATTCATAACTGGATGTCGAATCTAGTATGGTCAAACAAGTATGTTATTAGTTGAAATAACACATTCTTTAAAGAGTTGCAAAAACATTAAACTGCTCAGAGCAACAATATTTTCACCCTGAACTCTTGATCACAACATAGGGATATGACGACATCTTTTGCACATAATTATCATTCTAGCGAGAAGAAATCAAATGCCATTTGGTATTTTCTCAATTTAGACAGGCACTAGGTCAAATTCATTAGGTACTACTAGTGAAGAAAAAATAACCAGAGGTGTAAAACACAAAAGCTTCCAAGTATTGCTTGAACATATTAGGAATCAAATTCACTTAATTAGAGTGGACAAGTCCTGTATTGATTTACCTGCAGGCACAACTAAGAAGGACCCATCTGTTGACCAGGCTAATCTTCGAAAGAAAGAAGGAAGCGTCTCATCATGGAAAAGATGGCATTTGGAAGACTGAATAAAACAAGAAAAGCAGGTTATGAATTTGTTTCCCCTAACCTGCCCAGAAAATGCACAACATGAATGAAAATGAAGATAACCTTGGAGTCATTTGAGATCTGCTGCTCTGTCTTGGTAATAATATGCTGACAAACATAGTTTGCCTTCTCAACTCCTTTTGTCTTGGATGGCTTATTTTGGTAAATACGACATGTTCTATCAGAACTGAGTGATGCTGCATATTTTGCCAACGGATCCCATGCTACTCCTTGAACATAATGGGCATGTGCATCCAGAATTTGGTGTACAGAGCCTATTTTGAGAAAAAAACTGTCAGAGAAATAACACTATACTATATACATAAGCATTGGCCCTGTGCTCAGCTGCGTACCTTTGCAAGTATCCCATATGATGCATGAATTATCAACCGAACCAGAAATAAGATATGCACCATCAGCAGACCACTGCAGGTCTAACACATCTTTGCGATGAAATCTGAAAGAAAATCACATATAAGTATACAAAAAGTAACAATGAAAATTTATGTTACCATTCATTGAGAAAAGGTTATCTGAACATTCTGCAACACGTTCTGATAAATACAAATATCAAGCTGACAAGCCCAAAATATCTGAAACACACACAACTAAACTTACAGTAATGACTTGAGGACTTTCCAGACTTCGCCAGCGTCAGCGGAATGTGATTTCCATATAATTAGCTCACCACCTGCAAAAACAATGACTCAGTTAAGATCTTCTGGGAACTTAGTACAGAGAATAATAATCAGCTTGGGCACCAGCACAGCTTGGAAAACGATTGCTCACCGTCACCACCAGAAGCAAGCTGCTCTCCTGTAATAGCAAGGATACAGTTAAACTTCTATACAAAATCATAACAGAATTAACAAGCAAACCTTGCTAGTGACGACTACAGACACATAATCAAACATGACGATACTTGAACAAAAAATGAAGAATCCTTCATTGTTTTACTTCAACTTAGATTACAAACACTGCGGTGCATGCTTGCAGGATTTGGCCACACAAGATGTCAACTCTATCCTTTACATTTTGTATCAATTCCCAAAAAATAATACTATATTAAAAAAAAAGAAGAAGAAAAGGAAGAAACATACATGCTTGTGAGTACCATGAGTTTCCAGGGCATGTACACAAATTATACTACATACATTAAAGTACAAGTATGGTGTGGGTTTCAAATGACTTTCAGATACCACCTCACTAGTTCAGATAGTGGATAAGGAAAACTTAATCAAGTATAAGCAGAGTAAAGCTCAAGGGCACATGACAAATTCTTTTCAAACAGAACTAAGGACTGTTCTTTTCACCAAATCTGTAAGGAAAGCTTGCCTGAAGGGGAGAAACGAAGGACATTAACAGCAGAACTATGGTAGGAAAGATTGTTCTGATAATTAACTCCAGGATCCTTTTTCTGATCTTTGCTCGAAACAATTGCCCAGATCTGCAACATATAATATCCATTATTTTCAAAACACGACTCTTGCACATAAATGCACATATTTGGCAAGTCACAAAAAGAAGCTACAAATGTCAAACAATATACGATGAAGTTTTCATCTGTAACCTACAGCTATAGTAATCATAGAGTGAAAGCAATGCTTGCTGTATGAACCATGTCGCGTACTTCTGTAGTTGATTTCTAGTAAATTAGTTCATGAATTACGCGTCTGCAATATATGTTGGTTGGATATGTTAACTAATTTCCACGTGCCTTGCAAGGTATCAAACTAATAGTCCAGACATGCATGGAAGCTGGTCTCTAACTTCACAAATAACTTGTAGACATTCATTTTCCCTTATGAAAGGTAAAAAAACAGAAAAAAAAGCGTCCACTACAGGTAATTGTTCATAAAAAAACATCAACTGGACCATGCAAATTGGCAAGACTAGAAACAAAAACGAATGGAACTGTGCAGAAACAAGCTCAGTGGAACAAAATGGAGAAGCCAATTGGTTACTTGGAGACCCCAAAAAAAGAGGTAGTATGAAAATTCACATGTGATGGAATTGTGGTGTATGATTTCCAACTGCCACTGCGATTAATTTGGGTAGGTCAATCGAATGTGAAATCCAATACAAGTAGCCGAATACGAAATAGCAACCGCAGAACATAATCTAGGTCGATTAAAGAAGGAAGAAACGAAACGGAGAGAAAAGAGGGAAAGTGTAGGTACCTTGATGTCATAGTCGGCACCGGCGGTGGCAAGGAGGCCGGAGTGGGGATGGAAATCGCAGGAGAGTACCGGTTTCGATTCGTGCCAATTGATCTGTACCGTTCCACCTCTCATCTTCTTCTTCCGGTCAATTTACTGACCAAGTTTTTCCGAGTAAGAAGATTGAGTGTTAGGGTTTCAGGAAGAAGCGGTGGAGGGAAAACGAAAGGGTACTCTTCTTTTCTGGCGGGAAACGTACTCTTTAGTTGGAAGCAAGATATCCAACTCACTATAAATTGGAAATTTAGAGATTTAGGATTTTAGCCTTTAGGTACTTCAACAAGGTCAAATTATTCAAAACCCCACTTTTTCTTTTTTGAGTGAAAAAAAAAAAAAAAAAAACCCAAATTTTATAAAAACTGATATAAAATAAAGAAGAAACAAATGTATCTCAATTGAAATATATATGATACTCAAGTGTTTTGTTATTGCGATGATCTCGAATACATGCTCAAGCTCTTTATTTATAGGCTTGAGCTTTAGACTGTCTAATATGAAAAGGAAAAGCCGCATATAATGTGAATCCAACAAGCCACAATTTCAATCGGTGGTTTGTAGTATTGCATGACCGTATTTATTGTTCTTGTTATTTGGTTTGGGCATTCAATTGGATTTTAACAAAAATATCATTTTATTTTATTTGTTTCGCTAGTTTTTTGTCATGTGTAGGAAAAGTTGGTTTTGTCTTAATGACTTGCTAGTTGCAACCCTATTTGCCTAAATTGAGCTAAGTTTGTGACCGAGTAAAGAAGCCACAATTTAATGGATCTGTGGATCTAAAATTTTGGACTATCACATTTATATATGGTTTACGCACACAATGATATATTAGTCTTATGGAACGACACATGTCTGAGTTTACTCTTTGGTTTGGCTCCTTAGTCCTTACCCATGGTGTGGGTTTTTCATTAGCATAGACAAATTATTACGTTATCATCTAAAACTATTAACTAGAAGTATCAACTTTAGGATGATGAAGCATAGAACCATTGGATTTTTTTTTTTTTTTGGCTCTAGCACGATTAGCATGCAAGAACCTGTTAACAAAGTCTGAAACAATAATCATAAATTCCAGATGCCAAATATCTTATATCTTGAAGTAATCTTTATCTTGATAACGAAGCTTCAAGTGTTTTGCAGGTAAAAAAGGAGAAGCAGAGTACAATTTTGACCTAGTCTACGGAAATGATCAAACAAAAGCTGAATGAATTTGTGATGACGATATTACAGGGAAAAAGATGCATGATCTATCGAAGTTTTCAAGTTAGCAGCAGATGTCAAGTTGCCAAACAAATAGGAAAACACTATCTCGTTCCAGATATCGGGTACTCCAGGTAAACACCAGTGGCTACAATCAGATATAGATGGATTGTCACTCCACACACCCAGGTGGGCATCACTCCGGTATGCTAACATTGGTGTAACATGGAGAACATTAACAGGAAAGCTCATATTCATCACAACCTCAAATATAGCATCTGAAAATTGACTCAGCTTCTTTCCTTCAGTATCTTTCATAGCAGGTACTTTAGTAACATTACACCTACAATACATAAGCTTCTTAAGATAAAAATCTTGTTTTGAATAAACAACAGATAATCAGGTTACCACTGAATTGAAAATGATAATATGCAGGCATTCAGGTGTTCGGTGCAAACTGTGCAACCTTTGGAAGATACTAGAACCAAAAGTGGGGTGAAGTGTCACTGGCAAGAAAATAGAAGATATTCAGTTCTATATGTGGAAGAACACAAGTGTTCAAAAGTACAAAAGCTACCTCCAGTGTGAAGGTTCGAATGATCTGAAGAAGACGCGTGTCCTTTCTGGATTTATCATGCGATCAATCCAAGATGCCCAGGTTTGCAAGGCAGTTCTGAATGCATCCTCTATTGACATTTCAAGCTTCAGCGATTTGCCAACCTGGAAATAGACTCCCCTGTCAACACAAATATTAGTAACACAATATAGACATGAATGTTATAGCACAAATTTCCATAGAGACCATTTCATAATGCTTTGATGATGCAGTTGTCAAATAAAAAAAATAAAAAAACTTCTTTGTCAATTGAGACTGACATGTCGGTCAGTTACATAGTCAAAGTGGCATTTAGCATCGAGGAGAACTAACCCGTTACTAACAACAAGCTTACTGAAGGCAATCCTAAAAGACTTAATGTAGAAGTTGATGAATTCCCAGAGCTAGTTCATCCCAGGAAAAGTTCAATAGAAGCAAATTTAGCATTACCTTTCTGAAGTCCACTTGGTTAAAAATTGAGTTAATTTATATTCAAACGCATGCGGCATGCCATCATAACGACGACATACTTGGCTAAGGAAATTGTTGTCACTGTTCAGAGTAATGACATGTACATGTCATGTGGGTTTAGAATCCTAAATAGTGATAACTGGAGCAAAAATTACTAATGTTTTACCTTATAATGCACGCCAACAGTTTACGTGAGGCTAAGACCACTAGACAAGATACCCCAAAAAAATAAATAAGTAATACTCCTTCCGTCGCGATCTCATCTTCCTGTAGCCCTTTTGGACGATCTAAACAGTCACTTGTCATTCGTAAATAGAAACATTTTAACAACAATCAATTTAAAAAAAGACATTATGAAATTCGTTCCTCCATTAAAATAATTGTCACCAAATTTTTATTGACCTTCAACTATTTCTCATTATTTTTTAAAAAGATGGCTATAAAATTTAACAGAAATATGAAATCGGGATGGAGGAGTAATAATCAACTAGTTTAATATTAGCAACACAAGGACTGCCTGAACCCTCCCTTATATAGGTCTGATGGTGGTTGCAAGAATATATGAGCAGACGTTACCTAGTATGAATGGTACATGTTGCTTCCAAGTATGACAAGGCACAAGGTGTTCAAATAAACAAATGACATTGTTAATCCACACTCCAAGCATTCCGCATGACCTTGGTTAACTAGTTCCAGAATACAGAACCTCAATGCCAATTGAAATGAGCATCACTCTTAAGCTTTTCAATTAACACCAAGAAAAGAACTTTTAGAACATGATCCTTGATTCATCAGCCACAAAATCCAAGTTGGTCAATCAATCAACATATGGACTTCCTGCCCGGAGTGTGCCAATAAACATTTTTGCAAAAAGTTCTAAAAAATTAATAAAATAATAATTACCAACTTAGCAAGCTCAGTCTTAACGGTAAATCATTTTACGTGGATAATTTATATTAATAATCTATCTACTGCAAGCTAGAAAAAATGAAACAAGAAAGCACTTTGGACAAGGGAATTTTTTATTTGGATATAGTTCGGCAAAAATGGTAAGCTTTAGAGACAATCAGCCAAGTCGATAAAGAAATTAATAGTGATTAGGTATTATGGATTTAACTGATTTCACACCTACAAGGAGAAGGTTTGTTAAATATTCAAGCTTAACTACTTATTGAATTTGGGCATGCAATACAGAGGAAACAGACAATTAAAAAAAATCCTGCCATGCAAATATAATAGGGATGTTCAGTGACAAGAGATTCTCATCATAAACAATTTATGATGGTTAAAGAAACAAAAAAGTGAGATGAAGTATGAACAGATATATCATCATACATAGTTAACGAACTTACAGTCTAGAAAGCTTCCTGGGAATCCACCACTGACCAGAATTGAAAATAAGAACATCTGAATCAATCCACTCTGCACTGATTTCATCCAACTTGTCTAACTCAACTGTCGATCTAACTTCCTTTGGTACATGTTTGGGTGCCACATTGACTTGCACAAGGAAGACTGATCGGTAGTATTCAATGGTGAAATTAAAGTAACCAAACCTTACTCCTAAGAAACGAATATCCTTTGTTATCACACTCTGGTTGACTTCATAAACACTTTCCTTATCATCCAATCCACTCATTAGTAAACATATCATTGACTCCCACTGTGTTCTACTCATTGAATCTCCAACAAAAACAACTCTTTTATTTCGAAGTGCTTCCAACACAAGACTCATATTGACCCTTGGAATATCACAGTTATTAGGTTTCCAACGCCATTTCAGATAATCATCTTCCATGCGACCATTATCTAAGCAATTGAAACCTTTCTCTATGAAAGGACATTCTGAAGCATTATACAGGGGGTAGCTATCATCCAGAACCCACTTTCCATCAAAAATATCACAGGTGTTTGACGCATCATCGAGATTACGAAATCCATCCTTGTGATAATAGATTACATGTATCATATGTGGCAGAATGAAGAAGCACCCAACACCAGTTGCCAAAAGGAACAAAAGTGAAAAAACAATCATGACTGGACCACGGAATAGAAGAAAAAATGGATTCTTGCCAAGTCTTGGGTTGCCAGCATTAGCTGCCCTATTTTTAGAAGAAACTGATTTATTAGAACCATGCATCCTCTCTATTGAGACCCTCATTGACCACATCAACTATGAAGGCGGTGAGAATGTCAGAAAGATCCTTCTTAACCCAGTTCTTGTATCCATATACAGAAAGAGGAGGGGCGGGAGGGATGAAAACCAATTAACTTGGAAATAATAGCATCGGGGATTAATATAAACAAAGTTTTTAGATCAACTTCATGCTATAAGGCCACCTTCTATGAAAACCTTAAAGAATGACATAACTGCCTGGATAGTTTAAATTAAAAAACAATTGTGAATCTGATTTCATCAAACAAGCACTTACAAACCAAAGTGAGCCAAGGCATGAGTAGAACAAATTAAGCCAAAGTATAAGCTACTTAACTTAAATCTCAATCTTGAAATTGAGGAATCCTGGTATCACATACTCAACGAAGCATATATCGAATGGACAGTCTCATCAATTCTCTAAAAACTGCCCAGGTATAAATTCTCATAAATTTCGCCCTGTGTATAGTATAAAACATTGAAACTGACAGATTTGCCAAGAAGTAAATGTCAAGATTCTTGTTATCATCTATTTGGAGAAAGCTATCATGAAAATTATGAGCAATGATCATGTCTACCAGGAACTATGAATGTTCTGTTGACAACTTATCTATGATCTATAGATATTGCAAAATGATCTAGAAGCAGTCACCAAAGGAAGACACGTATCACGTAGAAAATTATGAAAAAAATAATAATTACTTGAACCATACACTTACCTTTCTCCATGATACTCTTTTAGAAACCAAATTGAAACCGTTGTGCAAAAAAGTAGTTTTAGTTATGAAAGTCATTTCCCTTTTCTACAGGTTAGTCCCTGGATTGAGTATGTAAAGGAACTTATCGTCTGTAAGTGAACATAACTGCTGGAATAACAACTAACAATGTATGATCAACTTTTTTTTTTCCCTTTCTTTGTCCCTTTTTCCTTCTATTTTTCCTCTCTCCTCTCTTTTCCAGTACTTTTATTATCTGCTCTTTTGGTTGGACAAAAACCAACCATTCGGCTAAATTTGAAGCTGGAGTACAGTTAGGATAAAGAGGGGACATATAAGTCCACTTACCTGACAATTCACTAGAACTATTCAAAACCATATGGCTGGTCAGTCTTGCCAGGTTATGTGCTGCTTTGTTGCAGAGAGAGGAACTTTATTTCAGGATCCTCAACAGCCTTGAGATTTTCAACAAATTCTGTATGGATGTAGATACCATATAGAAATTTAATATAAGTATAATTTAGCGCACTGGCCAAATCTGATTTTTACCATTCTCAAGAATTATCTGTTGTTGGCAGGTATTACAATTTACAACATCAGAAAATTGAGGGGACAAGAAATAAACAAAATAAAATCCGTGTCTCATTTCCCTTCCAAGAAAGAATCAGAGTAAGGTCAGAAAAAACCTACTGCTAACAAGACTTCTGCCTGGTGTGTCGCACCTCTCTTCAAAATTAGTGAACTAACTGCAAAATTTATTCAGTTTCCAGCTGAATGATCTTACTTAGTGACGGCCATGGAAAGGAAAGGACCATGCATTACTCAGACAGGGTTATGGAGTTGTGAAGAAAATATGAATGACTAATTCATTCCACATATCAGGTACTCCTGGTAGACACCAATGGCTGCAATCGGATAGAGATGGCCTGTCACTCCATGTACCAACATGAGCATTGTATTGGCCAAAATTCACTTTTGTCAACTAGACTAGCGGATCGACCCATCAGGGCTACAACCCAACCCACAATCCATTAACGAGTCCGCCTTGACTTCATACGTGAGTCGGACTCAAAAGGCCAGTTAGCAAGCCCACCTAGCTGAGTCATCCATGCGACAATCACCAAGATGCCACCTGACTAGTTCACCTTGCCAACCCTCCAGCTGGTTGACAAGCTAGCTAGCTCACCCAGCTCGCTCGACCTTGCATGACTAACTCACAACAAGACCGACTAACAGACTAACTAACTCAAAGAGCTTGGCGACTTAGTCGACAAGAAGCAACCGACTCACTTCCATTCTCCTGAATACTTGAAACACGGTCTGATCCGTTCCAACGACCTCCCCGAGATTCGCGGGCAGACTCCAACGATGGGTGGGTTATATAGAGAAGGCTGAGGAGATGTAGAGGGCATCGCATTCTAACGGCGAAAAACCCTAACAATTAGTCTCTCACGCATCCATCTCTCTCGAGCTCTCTGATCAACATCAGCCGTCACATACCATCATCCATCATCGCTCATCACCATCCATCATCAACCTTCAACCATCCGCCATCATCCATCTCTGTCAGACAACTGCCAGCTAGCTCCTTCCTGTAAGGTCAGCTAGTCCACTGCCGGTGTTTGTCCACCACGTAGCCGAACCGACTCAACCAACAGGATAAGTCGACGCTTGCCACCATCTCTCCCTCTCTATCTCTTTCATTTGATTACTCCTTCTATCAGTCATCTAACTTGAGCGTCGGAGTCCCTTCGGTCGGCACCACACCGGTGTCACCTCGGAATCTCACGTCTCTGTTTGCTATTGTTGCCTTGCAGGATGTCGGTGCCCCCAATCTCTAACCCTAATTTCGATTGTAGATTTCTGAGCGTCTACAATTTGGCGCCCACCGTGGGGCCCCGGCTATCAAACAAGACAATCCAGTAGCAACAACTGCGATACGCTAAGCAATTGTCATGACGCACTCAGACGAATACGTTCTGGAAGAGGTAGAGGAGGTGGACGTCGTCACTCAGATCAAAACCTTGGCGGCCCAGATGCAAGAGAACGCCAAGAAGATCAAGCTCCTTGAGGACGAAAACCGCGCTGTCCGCCAGGAGAACTCGCTCTTGAAGGAAAGGGTTGATTCTGTCGTCCACCAGGAGGCTCCAACATTGGACGCAGCCTCGTCTCGTCGAATGACTCATGTCGCTGGGGTGGAGAACCCACCACGCAACACGATTGAGGCTTGCCAGCTAACCTTTGAAGAGACGAAAGGGGTGATTCCCGTAACTCCAGTCTCTCAAGTGGTGAGCGCTCCGCCAAGGCCATCCCTTGAGATCACTCAGGGTACCGCCAGCAGGAGGGTTTCGTTCGAAGGTGCTAATCCAAGGATGAACGATGAATCACCACATCAACGCAACCAATGCGCAAGTCAGGTAGATCACTTGCTAACCCTCTCTGCAGGTCACGGAAGTAGCAACGAGGAGCTAGCCTCCAAACTGGTGAGCCTGGAGGAGATGATCCAAAGAATCCACAGTGCCAAAGACCAATCAAGAAGAGCTTACCCAACAGCTTTGCTGACTCTCCCTTCGCCGATGCTATAGCCTTGGTGGAGATGCCAACCAAGTTCACCTTCCCAAGCATGAAGCTCTATGATGGAACGACGGACCCGGACGACCATGTCTCACAATACAAGCAGAGGATGTTCACCATAGCCATCCCCAGGGATCTCCGCGAGGCATGCATGTGCAAAGGGTTTGGTTCGGTCGATCGGACCAAATCTACAATGGTATACCAACTTACCCAACAATTTCATTTCCTCTTTTACCAACTAGTCGCTTTGTGGAACAATTCGCAAGCAGTCGCAAGCTTTTAAAACTGTCGGACGACTTGTATAGCGTCCGGCAAAGACCTAACGAATCTCTCAGGGAGTACGTTGCAAGATTCAACAAGGAGAAGGTGTCAATCCCCAATTGCAACAAGGACACTGCTGTCAACGCCTTCCGCAAGGGGTTGCCACCCAACTCGGGGTTGTCTGAGGCGACCATGTACCCCTGTCGAACAATGGAAGACGTGCTCGCCAAAGCATGGGCTCAGATAAAATGGGAGGAGGATGATGCCAACAGACCTTACGTGTCAAGCCAAAGTGTTCGTAAGGAGCCCAAGCCTGACAGACGAGTTGAACGAAGGGTTCCAGACTATCGTGCTAGGCCATACCCGACTGAGAGAAGACATGGTCCTGTTGCGAACCCACCTCGCCCTCCAGTCCAACAGAGGAGGACAGAAACCCGAGCACCGCCTCCGAGTTACTCCCTCAGCATTGAACCAGAGGAGTGTGTAGCAGTCATGAAGAGCATAGGTGTCAGAGTCAGGTGGCCAGGAAAACTTAGAACACCTCCAGATCAGAGAAACTCCAACAAGTGGTGTGAGTTCCACGGAGACCACGGACATACAACCGCAGTGCATCTCACTGCGATTGGAGGTAGCTTACGAAGAGGACACTTGACGGAGTTCCTCTCTGACAAAGGTAAAAAGACCCTCGCCAGTCGGCAGGGCACTGATCTACCTGAGCCCCCTCAGACCAACAAGGTAATCAACGTGATCTCTGGGGGATCAGAGATCAGTGGTGTCTCATACTCTGCGGCAAAGCGCCACAGTAGGCAAACGGTAAGGCCCGAGCTCGATGCTCGCAGAGCATCAGACACCTCTTCGTCTGACTTGACTATTAGCTTATCAGACCAAGAGTCTAAGCAACTAATTAGTCCTCATGACGACACTTTAGTAATTTCCATTCTTATTGCCAATTGTCTTACGAAGAGAGTTCTCATTGATAATGGGAGCTCTGCTAACATCATTTTTCTAGATGCTCTCACAGAAATGGGAATAAATGAGACCGCCATCCTCCGCCAGCCGACAACTTTGTATGGCCGGTGGAGAAAAGAAGTACGGTTGGGAGTGTTACCCTTCCGTCTATGCGGAAGGCGTCAACCTACCAACAAAGTTCTTGATCGTGAAACATCAAGCTATAATTCCATCCTTGGTAGGCCGTGGATTCACGATATGAAAGCAGTACCGTCAACCTACCACCAGGTGATTCGCTTCCCTACCAAGTGGGGGGTGAAGGAGATTCTAGGGCAGCAGCGGGATGCGAGGACGTGTTACATGGAAGCCCTGAAGCCCAAGGCAGCAGAATTATAGCAATTACAGCAACTCAACCCCCCAATTGACCCAGAACAACCAGGGATGGAAGAGCTCGATGAAGTTCAGATTCATCCAGACCATCCAGATCACAAAGTTCAGATTGGGGCAAGGTTGAGACCAGAGCTACGAGAGCAACTGATCACATTTCTCAAAGTTCACCACGACTGCTTTGCTTGGTCACATGCAGACATGACAGGAGTTGACCCAGAGGTAATCACCCACAGACTTGAAGTCGACCCAGACTACCCGCCAGTCAGACAGAAACGGAGGAAGTTCGCTCCAGAGCGGAACAAGGTTATCAATGAAGAAGTCCAAAAGTTGCTTGATATCGAATTCATCCAAGTACATTACCCGGACTGGTTAGCCAATGTTGTGGTAGTGAAGAAGAAGAATGGCAAATGGCGAGTGTGCATCGACTTCACCGACCTCAACAAAGCATGCCCGAAGGATTCCTTTCCACTTCCCCACATAGACATGCTAGTGGATGCCACCGCAGGACATGAGCTGTTAAGCTTCATGGACGCATTCTCAGGATACAACCAGATACTGATGCACCCTGAAGATCAAGAGAAGACAGCCTTCGTCACAGAGAGAGGAACCTTCTGTTATAAAGTCATGCCATTCGTGTTGGATCCGATTATAAGTTTAGCTGCAACAAAGGTCAGTATGAAAAATATATGACAACAGTACAGGAATAAAAAACTATCAACACTTACTGAAACTTGATTACACAAACAAAAACAAAAACACAGGTTCGGATTTAATCCTGGACGAGTCAGTAGTGAGACCACTTCCCCTTAAGCTAAATTTGTCCGCCTTTAGTAAGCTTCAGGCCTTCCTCGGACAATTAGCTCCCAAGGTACAACGTCGATCTCAAGAACCCTTGGAAGCTTCGGCAGAAGCTCCGTCGAACTTCTGTGGTGAAGAACACTCGAATATCTAAAGTGCAGAAAGAAAAACAGAGAAGAGAAGGGAAGAAGGATTTCTGATGCATGTTTGTCAAGTGAGGGAGTGGTATATATAGCTGTAGAAACGTAACAGCTCTGATCACCATTAGTAGCCAAATTGATGCTGCAACATTTAAGCTCAGAGTAATGCAGCATGTTAGTGGGGATGTTACATCTTCACATTTAAGTGGAAAAGGCCAAAAGTTGCGTTCCATGGAAAATTGTAGTAAAAAGATTAATATTCGACCATATTTGCTTGGAATTTTTCAGTTCAAATGTTTCTCCCCCCTGCGCGCGTAGGAGGTTTGCCATAACCACAACACACACTTGTGACCATGAGTAAACACAAGCATACCTTTATACTACTCTCTCCTTCCATATGTTTCCAATGTGGGACAATTGCAAAAAACAAGTCTCAACTAGCTTACTTTGAGCCAATTTATCATTCACACCTAGAATTGGTTATCTCCCGTATCTTATACCATTTCGAAGCTTGCGCATCCCACTTCGCAACGAACTAAAGAACACGCAAAACCGAGTGGTGGAACTTAGATAATTAATTGCTCAAAGTTACCCACTTAACACATTATAACACATAACAATTTT
Source organism: Plantago major (assembly GCA_026545765.1). Taxonomy (NCBI): domain Eukaryota; kingdom Viridiplantae; phylum Streptophyta; class Magnoliopsida; order Lamiales; family Plantaginaceae; genus Plantago; species Plantago major. Next base: position 24,533,704 of record CM048840.1, on the reverse strand, counting down.
TGGCTTTCTCTTGGTTGCCTCTTGCAATCACACTTAGTGCCTCTTGCAACCAATTCCCCAACAATCCCCCACATGAATGAGACAATTGGCTGGTAAATGGAAATGCAGCCTATCAATGCAAATTCGAGAGTTTTTCGAGAAAAACGTTGCATCGGGAAAGGTGGTTGTTAGCCTTGAACCTTCCCTAGTGAAATACCATCGGATATACTTGCCAACAAGTGGACGCGATGCCTTGAACTTTTCGGCTTTAGTGTGTAACAAGACAATGATATACACACAACGATTTCCTCTACACCACATAGGTCCTTTCGTTGTTGTCCGTTTGGCCCTGACGCCTTGAAACTTTCACCAAACGCCTAGAGATTTAGCCGACTATCATCTCATAGAAGCGGCCCTTCACGCTCGACATAGGTGATCTCTCATTAGAAGTATCTGTCATACCCCACGTTATCAACTTAACGTAAGGATCATTAAAAGCTTTCGCTTATCCTCCACCGCATGTGTCTATCACTCTTTCATCATAGGAATAGGTAGGGAACTCTATTTCCCGCGTGCTTTGGTCGATCCCCACAATTCGGTTGTCCTTTGAACTCGCAAATTGGGGTTTACAATTCGTGTAGGTTGCCATCATGGGTGGTAATCATTTAATGGGCTTTAACCCCATTCCCTCGATGATTCCTCCACACGGTCTCTAGTAAGACCTTTAGTTAATGGGTCCATAATATTATCTTTGGATCTTACAAACTCCAAAGCTATAACTCCCGTTTTAATAGTTTCTTCACGGATTTATGTCTCCTACGAATATGTGGAGACTTCCCATTATACACATTATTCCTTGCTCGTCCAATAGCAGACATCTTTATCCAGTTCAAACTAATTGGAGGCATAGGTTTTGACCACATAGGAGTGTCTTCCAAGAAACTCTGTAACCAATCGGCCTCTTCTGTTGCAAGATCCAACGCTATGAATTCAGATTCCATAGTTGATCGTGTAATGCAGGTTTGTTTGCAAGATTTCCAAGAAATCACTGCTCCACCGATTGTGAAAATATGCCCACTCGTGGATTTAATTGTCGAGTAACCCTTAATCAATTTCGCATCAAAATACCCTTCAAGCAATTTGGATATCTCGTAAATGCACCATAGTTAGCCGTGCCCTTAGATATCTAAGGACTCTAACTCGCTTTCCAATGTTCATGATTCGGGTTACTCGTATATCGGGCTAACTTATTCCCGAGTTAGCGATATTCGGTCTAGTCGATCCATGAGGTACATTAGACTGCCTATAATCCTAGAATACTCAAGTTGCCCCACACTTTCTCCCCTATTCTTGCAGATCTTTGACACCACCTCCATAGGAGTTCTGACAATCTCATTACTGTCTTTGTCAAACTTCTCAAGAACTTTTTCAACATAATGACTTTGAGAAAGTGAGTATCCCACATCCGTTTTGGAAATTTTCATTCCAAGTATGACATCGGCTAGACCCATGTCCTTCATAACAAAATTTCGTGACAACATTCTCTTAGTAGTTATGATGTTATCATTGTTGCCAATGATTATCATATCATCCACGTATAAGCACACTATGACATAGTCTTTGTCATCTCCCTTTACGTAGACACACTTGTCACATTGATTTATCCTAAACCCATTTGAAAGCATAACACTATCAAATTTCTCATGCCATTGTTTAGGAGCTTGTTTTAATCCATACAGAGATTTAACAAGTCTACACACTTGTTTTTCTTTCACGGAACCACATACCCTTCGGTTGTTCCATGTAAATTTCTTCCTCAAGTTCTCCATTGAGGAAAATGTTTTACATCCATCGATGAATCTCAAGATTAAACAATCCGCAAAAGCAATGACTAATCTAATGGATGTCTTTCTAGATACAAGAGCATACGTGTCAAAGTAGTCAACACCCTCTGTTTGTATCCCTTAACTACAAGTCTTGCTTTGTATTTATCCACGGAACCATCTGGTTTCATCTTCCTCTTGAAGATCCACTTATGACCTAGTGGTTTAGAACCGGTGGAAGATCCACAAGTTCCCATGTATGATTCTCAGAATCAATTCATCTCACTATCAATCGCCTCTTTCCAAAGATCAGAATCTGCTGATGAGATAGCCTCTTTGTAGGAGATCGGATCCTTATCTACCAAGTAGGTTAGAAAATCCGGACCAAAAGTTTTTGTTGTCCTAGCCCTCTTGCTACGTCTAGGTTCTCCTACTTCCTTTTGAGGATTCGCCCCACATTAGTCGCTTCTTTATTGATCTTCGAGTCAATAATAGTAGACCGATCAATGTAGGGAAAAACCCCCTCAAAGAAAGAAGCATCTCTTGCTTCAATAATAGTATTACTATGCATCTCAGAATTATCTGATTTGTGAATCAGAAATCTATATGCGCTACTATCTTGAGCATATCCTATAAACACGCAATCTACCGTTTTAGGTCCAATCCTAGTCCTTTTGGGAGGAGGAATAGGAACCTTTGCTAGACACCCCCACACTTTAAGAAATTTATAAGAAGGTGCATGACCTTTCCATAATTCATAAGGTGCTTTGTCTAGCTTTTTATGCGGTAGCCTGTTTAGGATGTAATTTGAAGAAAGCAAACCTTCCCCCCACAAATTTTGGGGTGCCCCTGAACCAAGCAATAATGAATTCATCATCTCTTTGAGTGTCCTATTCTTCCTCTCAGCAATTCCGTTTTGTTGAGGGAGTAAGGAGGCGATTGTTTGATGAATGATTCCATTTTCAAAGACATAATCGAGCAAATGGAGACTCATACTCCACCTCTATCGCTCCTCAACATTTTAATCTTCTTACCAAGTTGATTTTCAACTTCATTCTTATAATGCACAAACATGTCAATTGCTTCGTCTTTACTTCTCATTAAGTAAACATAGCAATATCTTGTGCAGTCATCGATAAAAGTGATGAAGTAACTTTTACCACCTCGCGATTGGACATACTTTAAGTCACAAACATCGGTATGTACCAAATCCAATGGCTCGAGCTTCTCTCAATAGAACGGAAGGATGCTTTTGCTAACTTCGCCGACACAAGTCTCACACTTTTATTGTTTATCAATGTTAAATTTGGGTAGTAGGTCAAGTGATATTAATTTTTGTAAACTTTACGATTCACATGACCTAGTCTACCATGCCATAAATTAAAAGAATTAGGCAAGTAAGCAAATTTAACATACTCATTAGCCTCTTGGGCAACATTCTTTCCATCTGAGCTAGTGGAAGCCTCAGTTACATTTGCGCCATAAGGCTCAGTACCAGGAATTACAGTAGTAGCAACCATCTTAAATAAATTATCACAAAAGTAACCTTGTCCTATGTAGGAGCCATCCTTGGTAAGGATAAATTTGTCACCTCAAAGCACATGGAGTACTTCATCAGAGTCGGCTCCTTCCGGATGTTAGCTTAGGGCCACGTACCCTTTCCAAAGAACCTTTGCCACAACAGAGTTTCCCATGTAGCACACCTCATTAGTTAGAGGTTGATAAGTCTTGAACATCCATTTGTTAGCACAAATGTGTCGAGTGGCCCCAGTGTCCACCCACCAATCCATGGAGTTTCCCCCAACAAAGTTCACTTCGGAAACAACAGCACTTATATGCATTTCCTCCGTTCCTTGGGTAATGCCCAAACTACCGGCCTCAGCTACATTAGCTTGACCACCTCTTGGTTATTATTACCATTAGCATTACGGTTATTATTACCATTCCTATTGTTCCTTTGGTTTCTGTTGTTGTTATTGTTACGATTGTTACTACGACTGTTATTAGCACGATCGTTACAATCTTTAGCCTTGTGGCCTTGCCTACCACATACAAAGCAATCCCCAACCCACTTCTGGTTAGGAGCAGAAGTCTTGGGGTCATTACGCCTTCTCTTAGCTCCTCGAGAGCTTTCAGCCTCAACAACATTAGCCTTAGAAACATTAGCAAATGGCTTCTTGGCAGCCTTTCTCACATCACTTTCAATCCTCAGCTTTAGGATCAAGTCTTCAAGTGTCATTTCCTTCTTCTTATGTTTCAGGTAGTGCTTGAAATCATCCCAAGAAGGAGGAAGCTTCTCTATCATCAACGCGACTTGTAAAGGATCATTGATCGCCATGCCCTCAGCGGCCAAGTCATGATAGATCCTTTGAAGCTCTTCAGCTTGCTCAAGCACAGGCTTGGCATCCACCATCCTATAATCATGGAAACGTGCAGCAACAAATTTCTTAGAGCCAGCATCTTCCACAGTATACTTCTTGAGTAGTGATTCCCAAAGTTCTTTTGCATTCTTTTTCTCGTAAAAAATTTGATACAAGGAATCATCAAGACCCAGAAGTATAATGTGGCGACACATATAGTCGCTGGATTCCCACACTTTACACGTTTCCTTGGTATTAGGATCAGCCGGATCCACCTCAGGTTTGTCCTCATTGATAAACCGGACAAGTTGGGAGGCGAAGGTAAAAAGCATTTTTCTTTCCACGGTTAAAATTATTTCCTCCTTAAACTTTTCCGGTTTATCAAACCGACCAAACCGGATAGGGGCGAGGCATTTGGCGATCGAAAGGCACTTGAATCACGGTCTCAGCACCGGTAGGAGGAACGTTTCCGGAACCATTGTTTCCGGGAGCAGTGTTGGTAGAGTTTCCATCAGTAGTCATTGTTACTACACAAAAAACAGAGAAAGTTAGTAACCGGATAATAAAACAAAAAGAAAGAGGGATTTAGCTTAAGATTGTTGGTTCCGATTATAAGTTTAGCTGCAACAAAGGTCAGTATGAAAAATATATGACAACAGTACAGGAATAAAAAACTATCAACACTTACTGAAACTTGATTACACAAACAAAAAACAAAAACACAGGTTCGGATTTAATCCTGGACGAGTCAGTAGTGAGACCACTTCCCCTTAAGCTAAATTTGTCCGCCTTTAGTAAGCTTCAGGCCTTCCTCGGACAATTAGCTCCCAAGGTACAACGTCCAATCTCAGCAACCACTGGAAGCTCAGCAGCAGAAGCTCCGTCGAACTTCTGTGGTGAAGAACACTCGAATATCTAAAGTGCAGAAAGAAAAACAGAGAAGAGAAGGGAAGAAGGATTTCTGATGCATGTTTGTCAAGTGAGGGAGTGTTATATATAGCTGTAGAAAGCATGTACTCTGATCACCATTAGTAGCCAAATTGATGCTGCAACATTTAAGCTCAGAGTAATGCAGCATGTTAGTGGGGATGTTACATCTTCACATTTAAGTGGAACAATCTGGAAAATCTCTGGAAGGCCAAAAGTTGCGTTCCATGGAAAATTGTAGTAAAAAGATTAATATTCGACCATATTTGCTTGGAATTTTTCAGTTCAAATGTTTCTCCCCCCCTGCGCGCGTAGGAGGTTTGCCATAACCACAACACACACTTGTGACCATGAGTAAACACAAGCATACCTTTATACTACTCTTTCCTTCCATATGTTTCCAATGTGGGACAATTGCAAAAAACAAGTCTCAACTAGCTTACTTTGAGCCAATTTATCATTCACACCTAGAATTGGTTATCTCCCGTATCTTATACCATTTCGAAGCTTGCGCATCCCACTTCGCAACGAACTAAAGAACACGCAAAACCGAGTGGTGGAACTTAGATAATTAATTGCTCAAAGTTACCCACTTAACACATTATAACACATAACAATTTTTTGCTTTCTCTTGGTTGCCTCTTGCAACCACACTTAGTTGCCTCTTGCAACCAATTCCCCAACGATTCGGACTCAAGAATGCAGGAGCCACTTACCAGTGACTGGTCAACCGTATGTTCACTAGCATGCTGGGGGACACCATGGAGGTGTACATCGACGACATGCTGGTCAAGTCCTTGGTTGCTGATCAGCACCTCGACCACCTCCGCCAAGCCTTCTCAGTCCTCCGCAGGTATAATATGAAGTTGAACCCAGCCAAATGCTCGTTTGGAATCTCCTCTGGGAAATTCCTTGGGTATTTGGTCACGCGAAGAGGTATTGAGGCTAGCCCTGATCAAATTCGTTCAATTTATAACATTCCCTCCCCCAAGTGCGTTAAAGATGTGCAGAAATTGACTGGGAGGCTAGCAGCCCTCAGCAGGTTCATACCCAAGTCTTCCGAGAGGTGTCGACCATTTTTTGACACCCTACGGAAGGCCAAAGACTTCCAGTGGACAGACGAGTGTGAGGACGCCCTACAACAAATCAAGCGTTACCTTACCACACCTCCAGTGCTATCAAAGCCCAAGGCCGGAGAGACTCTGTTTGTTTACCTCGCAGTCTCCGACTCAGCACTAAGCGGCGTCCTAGTCAGGGAAGAGGATGGAAACCAACTCCCAGTCTACTACGTGAGCAAGTCCTTACTAGATGCAGAAACTCTGTACAACCAGCTGGAGAAGCTAGCCCTTGCACTAGTCACCTCAGCAAGGAAGCTACGCCCTTACTTCCAATGTCATCCAATCGTAGTCCTCACCAGCTTTCCACTACGCAACATCCTGCACAAGCCCGAAGTCTCTGGTAGGCTCTCCAAATGGGCGGTCGAGCTCAGCGAGTACGACGTCTCCTTCCAACCCCGCACAGCCATCAAATCTCAAGCACTTGCAGACTTCATAGCAGACTTCACCCCAACCGAATTAGGTCAAGCGGAAAAGGAGTTATTTTGCTTACAGGAGAAGGACAACTTGCAGTGGAAGCTCTCAGTTGATGGCTCCAGCAATACCAAAGGAAGTGGGCTCGGCATAGTCCTTACCTCGCCAGACGGTGACACAATTCAAAGAGCCATTCGATGTGGATTCAAAGCAACCAACAACGAGTCCGAGTATGAGGCACTTATAGCTGGCCTCAACTTAGCTCGGGACATGGGCATAAAAATCATTCAGGTACAATCGGACTCACAGTTAGTAGTTAACCAATTGCATGGCTCTTACCAAACCAGAGACACCAAGATGGCTGCCTATCTCCAGCTAGTCAAGGAGTTGCAGTCCTCCTTCGAGGAGTTCTCTATTTCACAGGTACCAAGGACGGACAACAACCATGCAGACGCCCTTGCCAACTTGGGAGCGACCATCCAAACCACAGCACCAATGACTATTCCTGTAGTGTATGTACAATGGCCTGCAACATGGAAGGGTGAGTCCGCCAACCAGACAGTGGCCGATATAAAAACTGAGTCAAATTGGATGAGTCCATTAATATTGTACTTGTCCAATGGAGAACTTCCAGAAGTCAAAAGCGAGGCAAGGAGGATAAAGGCAAAGGCAGCCCGCTTCACGCTCCTCGACGGACAACTCTATAGGAGATCCTATTCAGGACCCCTACTCAGGTGCGTAACTAATAATGAAGCCAGACATGTTCTGAATGAATTGCATGCAGGGGAATGTGGCAACCATTCTGGAGCTCGAAGCCTTGCACACCGAGCGCTCACAGCAGGGTACTATTGGCCAACTATGAGGGCTGACGCCATAGACTTTGTGAGAAGATGTGACTCATGCCAAAGGCACTCACAAATCATCCACCTTCCACCAGAGAAGCTGCATCCATCCGTCACCCCCTGGTCTTTTATGAAATGGGGGATGGACATAGTAGGGAAACCCTACTGCACCAGGCCAACGAGTGTACATGCTCGTAGTAACCGATTACTTCACCAAGTGGGTGGAAGCAGAAGCCTTCAAGCAAGTCCGTGACACAGAGGTAAAAAAATTCATTTGGAAACATGTGATCTGCAGGCACGGAGTCCCCTACGAAATCCTGACAGACAATGGCTCCCAGTTCATAAGCTATGAGTTTCAAGACTTCTGCAAAGAATGGGGAATCAAGCTTACATTTTCCACTCCACGCTATCCCCAAGCGAATGGACAAGCGGAGTCGACCAACAAGACTATCATGAATAGTCTCAAAAAACGGCTGAAACAAGCAAAAGGAGCATGGGAGGATGAACTCCCAGGCGTCCTATGATCGTACCGAACCACACCAAGGACTCCAACTGGAGAAACACCATTCAACATGACATATGGAACTGAAGCAGTCATACCCATAGAAGTGGGATTACCCACAGCAAGATACAAAATGGCTAGCAAGCAGACCAACGACGCAGAATTGGCACACGAGCTCGACTTGGTCGATGAGCTCAGAGAAAGAGCCATGATCCGGAGCGCCGCCTACCAACAGAAAGCTGCACAACACTTCAACAAGAACATTCGCGTACGAACTTTCAAGCAAGACGATTGGGTTTTACGCAGGGTATTCCAGAACACAAAGGAGACAGGAGCTGGAAAGCTTGGACCAAATTGGGAAGGTACTTACAAAATCACAAAGGTAGTAGGCAACGGAGCCTACAAGCTCGAAACCAAGGAAGGACGACAGATAGCCAACAGCTGGAACGCCATCCACCTAAAGAGGTATTTTTTTTATACACTTGTTCTTTCGAGGTTGATCTTTTGTTGAAAACACCCAATCGACTAGGCAAGTCGGTTATCTAACTTTGTTGGCGATTGTAAACGCCCCACACCACCCCCCACCCCCCATAAACGTCTTGCAGGAGCATGAGAGACACCCAACTAGTCTCCACTCCTTGATGTTCACCAGTCACGTAGCAGCATGGGCATACATATCCTCGGTGAAGGTACAACTACATATATCCATGAGATTGATTTCTCACTATAATCCGCCGACCTGACAAGGGCTAGTGTCACCTAACTTGACTATGCAGTCGGTCAACCGCCCACCCCCAACCTTTCCAACGGATCGATTCCACTCATGCCGCGAGCAGTATCATGGTTACAACTAAAGAAACGCCACGTGACGTATCTTACTTCCAAGTGATCATCCAAATACATACTGCTCAACAAAGCCAACCATCCATCAGGCTGAGCAACAAAACATGTGGGTTCACATCTACTTTGATTGGCTTGCATTTGCTTAATCCGTGAAATGCGCCAAAAACAGCTCCATGGTTTAGACAAGTGCAAGCCTTTCAAAATTGATGATCACTACCATACAAAGAATGTCAGCTCCATCCACTTGTTAACAAGCAGACAAGAGCTCTCTGCTTATTCCAACAGTCTCAATCGATTTATCGAACTTAGTTGCCAACAAAAGTAAACAAATGAGCATGACATGCTGCCACGCCATTTGTATTCCAAGGTATGAACTAAAGTCGCCATTTTGAGATTGATTTCTCTCTATCACAACCAACCTGACCGGAGGCTAGTCGGTCAACTAACCCGACTAGGCAGGACGGTTAAAGGCCTCCCCTCTCCAAGAGGGTCCATCACTGAATTCTACCGTTAGGACACAGGGTGAACTCCACAAAGCTGCCGTCAGATGTGCATGGCGCTAATTACAAGCCAACAGCGCGACCATCCGATTGGCGTGAGGAGCCCGATTAAGTCGATCGACATCCGACCATCCGGCGTAGCATGGCGTCCAATTGCAGTGGATCGACACGACCATCATTGGCGTAGCATGGCACACAACAACAAGCTGACATACATAGATCTCTGACCGACCCGGCATGGCACTAATTCGACGAAGTAGGCCGACGGACACGATGATAGTTCAAGCACTACCCCTCTGGACTAGCGCTTAAACTGGGGGACAAACCTAGTAGACAGAGTCCAGCAGTGCCAAGCACGTCGTTTAGAGGTTAGCTTGCTATGTTTCACTCAAATTAGACTTCTAAGACGAGCATGATGCATGATTTATGAATATGTATGATTCTCCATCATGAATTACGTTTTAGTATAAAATCTAAGAACAATGCATTTTTAACTTCATGTGTTACTCACTACTCTGAGATGCCTCGCTCACGTATGTTAATTTTAGTCAAATGCTTATGTATTTGAGAGTATATTTGTTGCAACTATCATGCAAGTCCAAATACGAGACATAAACATCCCATAGCCTACGCAGCTCGAGACATCCCAGGAACAACCCAAAATAAAATCCAAAGCCACAATAAACATACATAATCTATCCAACCCTACGAGGGTAATGTGAACAACAAGGTTCAAATACGAATGACTGAAAGTATTAGGAAGTCGAATCCAGCACGGAGAGCGACATACAACATAAACGACAAAAGAAACAGATCATAAGACAACATTTCCAGAGTTTCACCACCCAACATGAAACTACTAAATGGTACCAGCTCCATCAACATACTCCGAGCAACCATCAGACTGACCCGAGAACTTCACCCCATGCTCAGTCAGATACATTTCACACATCGTGACCCTCTCTTGATAGTAACTTCCGAGCTCCCCCCCTACCTATGGCCTTCAAACAGAATGCCCGCTCATTCAAAATCAATTGATGATCTTCATTCTGCTTGACCGCATGCAGTTCTGCCTTCAGCTTTTCATTCTCCTTAATAGCGGAAGCCAGTTCCATCTCGAGCTTAGCGGCTTTAGCCGCCTCAATCTCTGCCAAAGCCAGCTCCCCCTTGACCTTAGCTAACTCTTCAAGTGCTTCATTCTTGCCCTGGCAATAGCGTAACGCTTCGCCCTCAAGTCGAACCTTCTCCCTCCTAAGTACCGCAATAGAGTGCTCACTGATCCGATGCTTCCTCGTAATAGAAGCTAACTCCGCCTCCAGCAGCTGCACGGCCTTGCCCATGTACCCTATAGCGCTCAAGGCCTACAAGGCAGACATCAATAATTCATACTTTGATCTAAGCACATAAACGATAAAGAGAAACGCTAGAGGGTGGCGGAGTTTACCTTGACAATTTGGTCGAGAGCATAATCCGTCAAAGGAGTCACTCTGTCTCTCACCAACTGATCAAGGTTGCCCATCGTTAACACCCTTCCAGAATTCAAAGTTATTGCGCCAAATTCACAAGAGAGAGTAGCTCCATCAACCTCAAAGTCGATCGATGAAGGACTGTCACCCACTTCTCCACGCGCCGCCATAGATGGTGAGCTCACACCCTGCCCAGCCAAGGAGGGAACAGAAGTAGTCCTGGCAAGACTATGCGAAGCTCCAACCGGGCTGCCTGGAAGAACACCCGGCGTATCGGCTGCTTGAGTACTTGCAAGGCAGCCCTCCACAACATTCGACAAGTTATTGGGTGGATCATTAGGAAGATCGCCTCCTGACTCCAAGAGTTCAAACCTCGGCTTCTTTGCATACCGCCCCAAGAAGTCGTCCACTTTCTCAACTGGAGCCGCGACCGACTTCGTCGTTTTCATCGCCCTCGCTACTCTGACAGCATATTCATCTCCATTGCCTGTCCATACACGAGATGAAAGAAAGGCATCGTCAGAACTAGTTATCTCAAAACGCATCCTATCGACATGACTAATCTAAGGATGTCATTACCTCCAAATGATTGGATAACGGCACGCCACATGCTACATGACTTCAACGTAGTCGGGCTCAAGAGGTGGTCGATCGATCTGGTCATACTAGAAGCATTTCTTATCGCTTGAACCACCACATCCCCGTCATCGAGCATATCTTTCCTTACGTGGCTGCCTGTAAGAAAGAGTGTTCAAAGTTCAATCCAATATAAAAAGTGCAAAGAAGAGGTAAAACTATCGCACTGAATAGCAAAGAGTTGAGCTTACCAAAAGGCTTCCACGATATCGGAATCCTTGCCAAGTCTGCCGGTTCAAACACGTGCTCCTTGCTCACCAGGAAATACCTTTCCTTCCAAGTTGACTTATCAGACGTTACTGCATCGAAATACAACACCTGGCCTCGAGTTGGTCTGAACCCGACCTTTATCCGATGAGACTTCTTTCACTGTGTAAAAGTGACAGAAGGTGTCGACAGACATCTGAACATTCATGACCTCACTCAGCACCTGCATTCCAAGAATAACCCGCCAAGCATTGGGCATCAACTGACCGGGTGCAACCTGGAGATAGCTAAGTACGTCAGCCACAAACTTGGGAAGTGGGAGTCTGAGCCCTATCTTGAAGGCAACTTCATACAAGCAGACCATCCCCGGGATGTCCCAATCTGCCTGCTGGCCCGCCAAGGGGAGTCGAGACCCAGGACTCTCTGGGATCCCATAGAGATCCCTCATGCGTGACAAGTTCGCCTCACTAAAAACTGAGGCCACGTCACCGGATAAGATGCCAGTAGGCTGACCCATAGCGGACAAAGACCCACCATGTAAATCCTGGCCGTTAACCCCAGTCGACCGAGAATACACAATCAACTTGCTCGGGTGCCCTTCCATGATCCACCTGTGTCAAGTTCAAACAAGAAAGCCTCACCCAAAAATCCATGAAAAGCATCAACTCGGTGTAGCAAAAAAATACAAGCCGACAGACACTGACTTCAATCAACACACTTCCAGCTAGAACTAATCCCTAACATGCAAAACACAATATCCATCGCCGACAAAGGCCAATATCTTAACATCATCAATATACATGCCAAACAAGGTATCCAACATATTAGCTCTACAACAGCCCATCAACACATCCATTTGCAAACAAAAAGCACTATAGCATGAGCATTACCAAAAGCATAGCTAAAATATCCAACGAATTCGTTTGCAAAATGTAATGATCGGCTTCACAATTTCTATATCCAATCAACACCACCGGGCACCGGTTCATAGAAAAAGAAGCATACAAATGTCTACTTGACACTATATAGCAAAGAAGTCTATACATTACTCAAATAAAATGGAACAACTTACAATCTGCCTAAGTAAGTCTACAACGCTATGTCTAGGATCCAAGCAAGACGATAGCACCACTCCTCTACCAACGGAGCAAATCCAACTTCAAGTTCCCCAAAATGCACTCCTACATAATTGAGCAACCAAGTTATGCAAGAGAAAAGTAAACTCCAATCATCGATTTTCAAGGCATAAAATCCAAACATATACATAAAAACCTCCGTGAAATTCCCATGCGACTATCAAGCACCCCACATACCATTCTCCAACAATAAAAGAAGCAAGCAGCGTATTCTTTGTCTTATCCTAACTACATTAGCTATTCAAGTTGCAACTCCAAATAGATACATTAAACATTTCAAATTGACATTGTGCGAGCATCAGGTCCATATGCTTTCTAAAAATGCTGACTGGAATAGAAACGGAATTATTTATTCCTCTACTATGGCTTTGGTTCTTCAATCATTATTCATCCAATTAGCATATCCAATTAGCATACAACCCAACTTATCTCCAAACAAAAAATAAAGCAAAAACATACAAAAATAAAATCCAACAAGAAATGGTCTCTCCTAGAGATCCAGCATTCAAAAAAACAAAAAAAAAAAAAAAAAAAAAATTGCAAGTGAACAGTAAAACGGAAAGATGAACGATAAGACATACCGCCTTCTTCTTCCGCCTGCTTGCTGCGGAAAACCCAAGCTCCTCCTCTCCGGTCACGCTGCCACGAACTCTCCACACTAGCTTACAGCTCCCCTCTCCACCTTCTCCAACTCGCTAGAACCCCTCCTACCGGAAAGCTCCAAGTTCCGGCCAACTCAACGCCTCCTCTGCCGGTTTCGTTTCAAAGAAGCGTTTCAGATTTCAAGAATCCTCTCTACGAAAATTGGGAGCTCTCAGATCTGCCCCAATTCCGCAGCTCGAACAACTCCAGCTCCGGTCTCTCTTTCTCCACGTGAAAAGAAGTCAGACTCCCTTCCGCCTCGTGCCTCTCTCCGCCTGTTAATGGCGTGAAAGAAGAAAATAGCGTTGAAGTGGAGGAGAAAACGGCGTGGAGGAAGAAGAAAATGGTGGGTAAGAAGAAGAAAATGGCGTTGAAAATAAGGCAGATATCCCTTCCGTCTTTGCCTCTCTCCGACTGCTCTCTTTTGTTTGTGTGTTTTTGTTTGTGCGTTGGTGTTATTGAAACAAAATTTAAAATTCTAGGGTTTTTGACCCCAAATCAAATAATGGATAAATATTACAAGTTAAAGAGTTACTATCACTCAAATTCGGGCAAGGCGTCCACTTTCGGGCAAGGTAACCTTCATTTCGGGCAAGGCAACCCATTTCGGGTAAGGCAACCCATTTCGGGCAAGGTTACCCTCAATTTGGGCAAGTCATTCACCAATCCGGGCAAGTCGTCTTATTTCTGTCAGCAAATTTCCACCTTGCTAGACGGACTAAGTTGCCCACCTTGAAATTGTCTGTCAGCAAATTTCCATCTTGCTGGACGGACTAAGTTGCCCACCTTGAAATTGTCTGTCAGCAAATTTCCATCTTGCTGGACGGACTAAGTTGCCCACCTTGAAATTGTCTGTCAGCAAATTTCCATCTTGCTGGACGGACTAAGTTGCCCACCTTGAAATTGTCATCACAAGAATTTCCATCTTCTCCGGACTAAGTTGCCCACCTTTTGAAATTGTCTCGACAAATTTCCATCTTCTCGGATTGACTAAGTTCCACCTTGAAATTGTCACAAGAATTTCCATCTCACCGATGTACAAAGTTGCCCACCTTAAAATTTTCTGTTAGCAAATTTCCATCTCGCCGGACGGACTAAGTTGTCCACCTTGAAATTTTCTGTCAGCAAATTTCCATCTTGCTAGATGGACTAAGTTGCCCACCTTGAAATTTTCTGTCAATAAATTTCCATCTTGCTAGAAAGACTAAAGTTGTCTACCTCAAAATTTTCTGTCAACAAATTTCCATCCTGCTAGAAAGACTAAGTTGTCTACCTCACAATTTTCTGTCAGCAAATTTCCATCTTGCTAGATGGACTAAGTTGCCTAACTCAAAATTTTCTGTCAGCAAATCTCCATCTTGCTGGATCGAATTACTCGTCCTGAAAATGCCAGTCTGTAAATCTCCGACTTACTAGATTGGCTTGTCCGACTGAGAACGTCAGTCACTAAAACTCCATCTCGCTAGGTTGATCGTTCCCAGCCAAGCGTGTCTGTCAGTGAGCTTCTGCATTGCAAGTTTGATGACTCGCTCTGCCAAACTAACCACTAGACCAATACGGGTGACATCCACACCTCTATCTGGTCGCTCTCCCTATCAATGAGCTTATATTTTGTTATCCTGATATACTTACGGGGTAACTGATACCTTTGATGGAGCAAAATATCATTGGCCTACGATCCGACGCGCATCACTCTTTTGGGCATAGAATTTCTACTCTCTGACTCGAAACACTCGACTCGAAGAGTGGGGGACAAACTGTATTGGCCAAAATTCGCTTTTGTCAACTAGACTAGCGGATCGGCCCATCAGGGCTACAGCCCAACCCACAATCCATTAACGAGTCCGCCTTGACTTCATACGTGAGTCGGACTCGAAAGGCCAGTTAGCAAGCCCACCTAGCTGAGTCATCCATGCAGCCAATCAGCCCGCATGCCACTTGACTAGTTCACACCTTGCCAACCCTCCAGCTGGTTGACAAGCTAGCTAGCTCACCCAGCTCGCCCGACCTTGCATGACTAACTCACAACAAGACCGACTAACAGACTAACCAACTCCAGTAGCTTGACTGACTTAGTCAGTCAGTAAGCAACTGACTCACTTCCATTCTCCTGAATACTTGAAACACGGTCTGATCCGTTCCAACAACCTCCCCGAGATTCGCGGGCAGACTCCAACGATGGGTGGGTTATATAGAGAAGGCTGAGGAGATGTAGAGGGCATCGCATTCTAACGGCGAAAAACCCTAGCAATCAGTCTCTCACGCCTCCATCTCTCTCGAGCTCTCTGATCAACATCAGCCGTCACCTACCATCATCCACCATCGCTCATCACCATCCATCATCAACCTTCAACCATCCGCCATCATCCATCTCTGTCAGACAACTGCCAGCTAGCTCCTTCCCGTAAGGTCAGCTAGTCCACTGCCGGTGTTTGTCCACCACGTAGCCGAACCGACTCAACCAACAGGATAAGTCGACGCTTGCCACCATCTCTCCCTCTCTATCTCTTTCATTTGATTACTCCTTCTATCAGTCATCTAACTTGAGTGTCGGAGTCCCTTCGGTCGGCACCACACCGGTGTCACCTCGGAATCTCACGTCTCTGTTTGCTATTGTTGCCTTGCAGGTTGTCGGTGCCCCCAATCTCTAACCCTAATTTCGATTGTAGATTTCTGAGCGTCTACAAGCATCACTTCGGGATGCAGACATTGGAGTAATATGGACAACAGTAACAGGTACTGTCATATTCTTTACCACCTGGAATACTGTGTCTGAAAATGGACTAAAATCCCTCCCTCCACTTTCTGTAAGAGGATACTTGGTGACATCGCACTGCCGTAGAGTTAGATTCCTGACACAAACACAGACCACCATTCAAACGATAGAACTTCGACGGGTAAAAGCTAAATGAAAATTGTTTTGAAAAAAGAAAAGTTAGCATCAATGACAAGAATGGGAAAATCAACTTTTTTTTAGGAAAATACAAATATTTTTAGCATGGGAAGAATGTTCCACGCATCACTGCAATACTTTCGCCACCAACATTGAATGAGAGTACATATAGTGTATCATAAGGCACTTTGAATATACTGACAAAAACAAATTCAAATTGACATTGTCGACAAGAGAGTAAGCTTTAGAATTTGAATACGTAAAATCTGCAGCCAATGTAAAGAAGCTACCTCCAGTGAGATGGTTCAAATGTTCGGAAGAAGACACGAGTCCTTTTTGGATCTATAGTATTATCAACCCAAGATGCCCATGTTTGTAAAGCAGTTCTGAAAGCATCAGCAATTGACATTCCAAGCTTCAACGAATTGCCAACCTGGAAATAACATCCCCTGTCAACACATAAAATTTGCAACATAAGAAGCACATCAACAAATGGGATGTTTAGCCATAATCATGTGTATATGCCTAAGTGTAAAGTTGCATACATACTGTATATATAGTTATATACAAAGAGAGAAAGAGCTACAGGATTGCTTGATTAAAAAAAAAAAAAATGGTTCAACTGACATCAAGTTTGACATGTGGTATGCATGTGGTTTCAATAAGATATGAGGGAGGGGAGACTGGAAAAATGTGCTAGGAGACAACTGCAGTTCAATGCACATTATAGAGAAGTAGAGGTTATTAAAGTATAGAATGGAACTTTGTATATAACTAACTTAAACAAAGACACATTGCTGAGGTGGAGTGCAGAAAGATCATGAAGACAAAAATAAGTTATGGGAAATCGAGCTTACGTCCCAAAAATCTTCCCAGGAACCCACCACTGACCAGAATTAAAAACAAGAACGTCTGAATCAATCCACTCCTTACTGATATCATCCAACTTGTCCAATATAAGTGTTGATCTAACTCTTCTTGGTACATGTTTGGGAGACCAGTTATGTTGCACAAGGAAAACTGATCGGTAGAACTCAATTGTAAAATTGAAGTAACTGAACCTTACACCTAAGAATCTAATTTGCTTTGTTATGTTGTTCCCATTAACTTCATAGACCTTCTTCTTATCTTCCAATCCTGTCATTAATAAACATATCAATGACTCCCACTGTGTTCTGCTCATTGAATCACCAACAAAAACAACTCTTTTATTTCTTAGCTTTCCAATACATGCTGCACATTGACTCTCGGAATATTACAATTCTTGGGTTTCCACCTCCACTTCAGATAATCCTCATCCACACGACCATTTGCTAAACAATTGAAACCTTGCTCTACAAAAGGACACTCAAAAGCATTATACAAGGGGTAGCCATCATCCGGCACCCAATTCCCATCAAACACATCACAAGTATCAACATCGCCATCAACATTGGAAAACCGATCCTTGTGATCATAAAATGCATGCGTAAGATTAGGCAACACATACAAGTACCCGCAACCAACAGCCAAAAAGAACGACACGAATGATCCGATCACAATTAGAGTACGAAACAACTGTGGAACCCCATTCCTAGAATATCCTGGGCTGCCAACACTGGCAGCCCTATGTTTAAACGAAACACTTCGATTCACACTTTTCATCCCGTCAATATACAGCCCCAAATTCAAACAAAACAACTTTCGATAGGAAGCAAATAGCCGAATGTACCTTATATCCTCCCACCCCCAAATTCAGAATACACTGCATAACTAAGCAACAAATCACTACCATGCTAAATCCTACTCTACCAATTGCACACCACCTTCAGACAAACTACACACAATCAACAACAGATACAATTTGCAATGAAGTGCTATAACGAAGCCAGTTGAGTACAAGTCTAATCGCATTCGAGAAGAAAATATAACAGCAACTAAGAAGACTATTATTAACCTAAACGAGCCATAACAAAAGGAAGAGTTATCGAATCTGGCAGATACCGAGCATGGCATCACCGATGTAGATACACCTCTGAAAAGTGTGTCTAATTTGGATTTCAATTGTTTGAAACAAGCGCTTGCAAAATCTGAGTGTAAGATGATCTTATTGTGAGAATGAGTAATAGAAAACGGATCAGTTGAATGAAATTGAAATTGTAGGGAAATGGAAGGGGTGGAAAATGGATGACGATGCCTCGCATCAGATTTTCTACAGCATTTGGACAACTGTGTAGAATAGGGAGGGAGTAGCTATTATGGAGGTAAAACTAAAAACAAAAGAGGTCAATTTTAGGCCAAATAGAGTTTTAACATTTCTACAGAGCGGCCCATAAACTTTGCATAATAGGGATTTGGTTGGTTTAAAATTTACAATAATCTCTTTACATTAGTTAGTATTTTGTAATATTAGTCTCTTCTCTCCAGTCTTTTCTTGAATCTTTATTGTGCTTCAAAGGGAGATGGACATAAAGAAAGACAAAAAGAGAGGTGTTTAGAAGTTGTGGAACTAAGTTAGTGGAAGCGAAAATAACGTAAGGGAAAAATACTATTAACGTTGAACTTAGTGACTACCCTCTTTGCATGTATAAGCTGACTTATTTCATACCAAAACAGTTTATTCCTCCGAATTGTTCTACGTACTATTGATTATATTTAAGCGAATAACGAAGAATTTGAATAAAGTGGGTTAAAAAGCTTGGTATATCTTGAACGATGAATTATTTTACGAACTAGTCAGAAAGTGAAATGATGCAATTCTTACTAAACATGAATTATTTTACTTTTTTTTTTCTATCTTGTTATTTGTTGACGCCTATGACTTTGTGCAAATTGCCCACACAGGTTTGCAATATTTCAAATTCCCCCCTAAAGTTTCAAATTTTGTGTCGTCCCCTCAAAACTTTTGGATTTCCGTGGTCTTAAAGGGTAAATCACATAAATTTACGATTTATGTGCAATATTACAACCTGTTGAACTAGTAGGCAAATCACAACCTCCACAATTTAGGGAATTCTTTGCATAAATAAAAGAGAAAATGTTATTTTACACTAATAACTATTTCGTTAATTTGAAGTTACACTTAAACCTTTTTTTTCTTTGATTCGACACCAAAATCTTTTTTAAAATTTTGGCATAACACAAAGGTTTTGACGGTGTTAAGTGTCCGCTAGTCATATTTTCAAGTTACACCGAAATCTTTTCAAAAACTTCCACTCGCTACCAAAACCTTTTCCTATAATGTCAATTTACACCAATTTACATGGCTTATGGTTAAGTTTGTATGATATAGAACATGGTTGTTTTTGTGGTAATGAGGGTCATTGGGGTAAATGATGAGTCGTGTTCTTTTTCTATTGTGATTTGTACGTGCATGTAACATTAGAGAAGAAAAAAAATCTATGTCACATGAAATTACTTATGAGTTAATTATGACTGTGTCACAAACATTGTAGATACAAAAATCAAACAACTCTCTTTAAATGTACATGTGGTTACATTAATAATGCCATGTTCATGTACCAATTCACTCATTCAAAGAAAAAAACAAACAAACTTAACTAAGAAAACATTATTATCATCATCTTTATCTCAAAATTTATACCTCTTGTCCCTAAATCCAATAAATACTCCTGAAAAAATAACTATTGTAAGGCAAAATTCTCATCTTTTTTTTTTTTTTGTGTGTGTCAAATTTCAAGTATTACTTATTCAATATCATTCATAGTTTACTTTAATTTTCATCTTCAACAATTTCATCACATCATTTCATAGTTTGATCACCAAGTTAAAAATGATCGGCACGAGTCTGTTGGGGGAAAAAGCTACGCATTGAATACGTAATACTTGAAGTTTGACACCAAAAAAAAAAAAAATGCCTTAATTAAAATAGTTATTTTCTTCAGGAGTATTTATTGGATTTAGGGACCAGATGTATACATTTTGAGATAAAGATGAGGATAATAATGTTTTCTTAGTTAAGTTTGTTTGTTTTTTTTTTTTTTCTTTGAACGAGTGAATTGGTACATGAACATGACATTAAAAATTAATGTAACCATATGTACATTTAAAGAGAGTTGTTTGATTTTTGTATCTACAATGTTTGTGGCATGGTCATAACTCATAAGTAATTTCATGTGACTTAGGTTTTCTTTTCCTCTCTAATGTTACATGCACGTACAAATTATCGCAATAGAAAAAAACAAGACTCATCATTTACCCCAGACCCGCTCTCCACAATGACCCTCATTACCACAAAAACAACCATTTGCAATAGCATACAAACTTAATCATAAGCCATGTAAATTGGTGTAAATTGACATTACAGGAAAAGGTTTTGGTAGCGAGTGGAAGTTTTTGAAAAGATTTCGGTGTAACTTGAAAATATGACTAACGGACACTTAACACCGTCAAAACTTTTGTGTTATGTCAAAATTTTAAA
Source organism: Plantago major (assembly GCA_026545765.1). Classification (NCBI taxonomy): domain Eukaryota; kingdom Viridiplantae; phylum Streptophyta; class Magnoliopsida; order Lamiales; family Plantaginaceae; genus Plantago; species Plantago major. Next base: position 24,512,999 of record CM048840.1, on the reverse strand, counting down.
AAAGGTTTTGGTGTCGAATCAAAGAAAAAAAAGGTTTAAGTGTAACTTCAAATTAACGAAATAGTTCTTAGTGTAAAATAAAATTTTCTCTAAATAAAATTTTAGAGGCAGGATGCTCATCAGTCATCCCCTCAATTGTATATAGCTACTATGCCCTTGAAATTTAGTTTCAAATTCTTGAAAAAGAAAGAAGCATTTTGATACTTTTAGATAGTTCCAACGTTTTTTGCAGTGTTCTTAACATCATATAATAAATAAAGAGGAAATTTTTTCAAACATTTCAAAGACTTTCAAATTCAGTACTTATTGATTAATATTATTTTGTTTTCTGAATATTAGTTTTAATCCATACTAAACTTCATTTTATATAATCAAACAACTTCGACACGCGGATTACTATCGTGTACGTCTCACATGTACGTTTTTATAAAATCATACACCAAAAAGATGAAATGAGGTGATGAAAGTCTATGAAATCTACCACTTTGATAGAGTACCAAAAATTTTAAACCGAAGTATGGAGGAAAAAAAATTTGAACGCAGTTTCTTATTGTCGATTTTTTTATGTAGTGCGAATTGTTTTTTATTAGGGTAGAAATCAAAAGTACGTTTTTTGTATTAATGAGAGAAAATGGATTTCTTTGTAAAATTAGTAAGTTAATGACACTCCCTCCGTCTTGGTTTCAACTTTATGTGGGGCCGGATACAAATTTTAAGAAAATAGTGAATAAAGTAAGAGAAATGCTAATAAAGTATGAGAAATTATGAATAAAGTATGAGAAATTATGAATAAAGTAAGAGAGAGATTTTTCATTTAATGGATGAGAAGTTGGAATTACAACGTCCCGGTTTCCTTTCCCCTACCGTACGCATCACCTCGCTTTTAAATGTTGTCTACGATTGCATCAGATGCATTAAATGTCAGACAGATAACACATTAAAGACTGGTGAGCAGTAAGAAGACGTCAGAGTAGAAAAAACCGAACGTCTCAAAATGGAATGCGGAAGTTGAAATCAGGCCGATGGAGTATTTCATTTGGATTTTTCTCTTCCAAATTACCATCTCATCCGTTGAGTTTTACTCTTTTCAATTTTAATCCCCAAAACTCCCATTTTCATCACTCGCGCTTTCCCTTCTTCTTCTCGCCGCTGCTAGCCTGCCTTCCTCTTTTTCTGATACCTCTTTGCTCTTTTCCCTTTTCTTTTCTTATTCTGTCTTTATATTTTGATTTCTTACTCGTTTTGATTTCAATGAGTTGAATTCATTACCATAGCTCGATCAATTGATCAGTTCTTTCTCGTTATCTGTTTGTTCGAATGTTGTAAAAGTTTTTAGAAGACTAATTTCCAATGGAAGCTCAAACCATTGCTCTCCATCACTCTTTCCAATCTGCCACTCACCTTGCAATTCAAAACCGATTAATTTCACCTTCTTCGTCTTCAAATTGGGTTTCCCTTAAACGCCACCCTTCTTTATCCTCACAATTAGTCAGCAAGAGAAGCTTCAACCATAAAAATGTAGTCTTGAAAGTTGCTATAGAAAATGGGGCTTCTAGTTTACAATTAGAAGAAGATGAGGAGAAATTAAAACCCAGGAGAAAAAACTTGGCTGTGTTTGTGTCAGGTGGAGGATCCAATTTCAAGTCGATATACGAGGCTACTGTTAACGGAGATGTTCATGGTGATGTTGTGGTTCTGGTCACCAATAATCCTGGTATACTGTGTTTCGAGCTGATTTACTGTTCTTTTAGTTAATTGCACACATTCGATGCTTCTTGTTTGGTTAAAGTTTCCAACTTTGTCTACATTATTGTGTGATCTTGATTTATCTACATGGGACTCGATTTTGCAGATTGCGGAGGTGCGGATTTTGCGCGTGATAAGAACATCCCTGTTATTGTTTTTCCGAAAAAGAAAGGTGCACAAGATGTGTTTTCTGGAGGTGACCTTGTGACTGCACTAAGGTCAGATCATACTTAAAAGTATTTACTTATCTGTTGATGCTCCTCGAGGAGCTTGATCAGTGCTTCTAGCTCTGCATCATTGAGTTGGATTGCATTATGTTCCATTTTATTCTCTCGTGTCTTTGAATACATAGTAGAAGGGAAGCGAATTGTAACTGGTGAGCGTGTCATCCTTGCGATACATTTGGTGCTGCTTTCTTAGATTTTAGCTGATAAGGGAACATGTACTGCAAGTCTGAATTACTTTCTTCTCTGGTTGTGTTTTCATGGTTAAATGGTACTTACAAAAGTGATGATTGTCGAGAAGTATGAGTTGTACAAGTTCTTTGTTCTATTTTGCAAGGCTGACTTCCTTGTAACATTAGCAATCCTTGTCTATCAGACTATAGGACATTGTTGGTGGTATTGCATTTTATGGTCATGTTTGCACCAGTTTACTTTATATTTATTCTTTTTATACCATCTGCGCAGATCCTACAAGGTTGACTTCATCCTTTTAGCTGGTTATCTGAAGCTGATTCCGGCTGAGTTGATCCAAGCTTATCCAAAATCCATATGGAATATTCATCCATCACTTCTTCCAGCCTTTGGTGGGAAAGGGTACTATGGCATGAAGGTGCATAAAGCAGTCATTGCTTCTGGAGCTAGGTGTGTTCTTGCTTCTGCTGTGTGTGTTCATCTTTTCAATTTTGCTTTTCAAATCATGACATGAGATAATGCCTTTTCTTGTCCCAATAACCTTTTGTTTATAATGTAATGCCTCTGATGTGTACGATGTGGTCATTCTGTATGCATAGTCAATTGTTTTCTTGTGCTAAGAAGACCATGTCTTCAGCTCCTAAAATTGGCTGGAAGTAAAAGATTCTTACCTAAAAAAGAATATGGGGTTGCTTTACGGAAGTGTACTGTTTCGTATCTTCTTCTAGTTCCGTGCTAGCTTTTGTCAGTGGAGAAGCTATTCCATTTACGTAGCTGCTAGTTTGAGCCATTTGGTGTAACTTAGTCATTGAAACTTAATAATGCTGTGCTTCTAACCGGTGTAACTATCATATCTTAAAGTCTCTGGATATTACTTTCTCTGCTATGTTCTCTTAAGATTTTCACATCTTCTACACAAAGTTATCTTTTTTTTTAAAAATCTCTCCATGAGCATTTGTTTTAAGTGATGATTATCAGGCCTTGATAATTGAATTTCTGTGTCAATGTCTTCACTTTATCGTATCTTCTTCTGTCTCTCTCTGTCAATTTTAAAACCTTAAAGCATTCCTATGATCATGGTGTGATGTGTATATAGGTACTCTGGTCCCACAATCCATTATGTCGATGAGGAGTATGATACAGGTCGAATCTTAGCTCAAAGGGTAGTTCCCGTGCTTGCTAATGATACAGCTGAGGAGCTGGCCACAAGAGTCCTTCATCAGGTCTATCATACTTGAACTAAGCTATTGAACATCACAAGATTGGCTAAACTGAAATTTGAGAAATCATATGCTTGTTCTAGCTGCTTGAATATTTACAACCCTTTGACTTAATTGTTACCAGGAACATAAGTTATACGTTGAAGTAGCTTCAGCTTTATGTGAGGATCGGATCATCTGGCGAGATGATGGCGTCCCTCTCATCCAGAGCAAGGAAAATCTTGATAATTATACATAGGCTTTGTCATACTACATTTTTATGCATCTTTAGACCAAGAAACGTATTGAATTGAGTTCGTTTCTTCACTCTAGGAGTGTGCATAATGATATGCAAATGCTGCATCACTTGCAGACATATATAGGACTTTCTTTTTTCGGATAGGCGTAGGAAAGGGGTTCGATTAAAATTTTGAGGGCTGGAAGCCAAGTCAATTTATGAGTTTCTGGTTTTGTATTCAGCATAGATGACCTGACTGGTACTATGGGTTTGTTGTATTTGTATTGTTACATGTCCAACTCCAAGACTAGAAATCTCAACTCTTCTGTGAAATGGAGAACCATCCCTTTATGATTACTGTGTATCGACAAATTTCCTTCTGTTTCTGTGAGTCGTTCGTGTCAGAAATTAGCTATGCTGTCGAGATATGATCGATGTTAGTTGGTGACCCCGCCTCGAATATGCCTAATCATGTGCAAATTCTGCAATGTATTCATAGAAACTGCTGCTTTATGTTTCCCTTCTAAGTTCTAACTTCTAACTTCTAACCAGCATTTCATTAGCTTAGGACAGATACTGTTACATTGGCAGGTTTAGTGAAAAAGTTACCGTTGATTCTATCATTAGTCACGCTATTTAATCATGTCCCGTATAATCATCAGATTCAAATAATTTAAGCCGAGTTAACTTTTTTATGCTAATTGCCAAGTGAAGTTAGTACATAGCTTCCTTGGCATTAACCTCATGCATAAAAAAAAATAAAATAAAAACCCTCATGCATAATGCTAATTAGTTGAAAGTTATAAAAGCCATGAAAAGAGAACCTTAAATGTGCATGGAATTTGCAAAGTCAGGTAGATTCGACTGATTCTTGTCTTTTAGGTGATGCGACCGAGCTGTCATAAGCAATAAAGAATGTCGTGGATAAGTGACCATTCCCGAGTCACATCATTGTTTATCCATTATGTTACATTTCGAAATATTCCATGTTATACGGGTCTTTAAACATTCTTCAATGTTCGTGAATCGGTTATATTTTCATGTTTCAATTTGAACACATGTCATGTCACGGTTTTAATACATACTATTTTATCACGTTTTACATTATAGTATTTACACATTATATTTAATCATAAACGCCTAGTAATTTCCATTTTCAGACTCTAATACAAATTTATAGAGATAAAAGTAGGATAACCGGGTTTCAGGATATGATAGGATCTATGTGTATGTTAAATGTCGATGTAATATTATACTTAAACATATTGTGTTCACGGTGTGATGCATAATAATATGGACACACAAAATTTAACGAAGAAAATTGCATATGTTCTAAATGTAAATATTGATTGGAGTACTACACATTTTTAGCAATTTAGAGTTCCAATGAAGTTCATTATAAGGGGAGAAATCTTTTCACATTTTCACCTCCAATCTACTCACTAAAAGCTTACACGACCCCTACATGATGATGTGAATTCAATTACACTCCTAATTGCCAATTGTACTTTGGAGTACTATTACACATACTCATGCAAACCACAAAACCCGATTCTCATTTTATAAATATTGAATTTGAATTAGTTGCATTTGGTGTGATTTACATGGCTTACGTGAACTTGGAGATTTACACCTCACACGGATTCCAATGTAAGGAAAAAACAAAAGGCATTCATCATCAATATCAATTTGTTGCTTTGCTACTTGTTTTTCTTGCAAGTTTACAAGGAAAAACAAAACACGATTGTATTCAATTTAATCGGTGATGATATTCACTTCTATTTACACAATGTAAACATTGGAAAAAATAAATTGGATTCATAACATATCATCATTTGTCTTGAATCTTGACCGTTTCATCCAAGTCATCATGAAACCAGAGGGAAAAAAAAAAACTACTCCTTCAATTAACATGTCAATTGTCAACAATGCTAAAATAAAAGGAGAAAAACCTATAGGTATATTGCATACGTTATCTTTGCAATTGCGTGACAAAGTAATCATATTTTTGTGTACCTATAAATTATATGTTTATATTTATATTACATCACCTTTTTTAATTTATTGCATTCCACACAAGGAATCAGACCAAAGACACTTTATTTTTTCGAAGAAGGACAAAAACCTTGTTTTGTATATATATATGAATATTACAAACAAATAAATTGTATTGGAGCTATATAGGCACGTAATTCAATGAGCTGCTAACCGTTTCGTGATTATTCCAATGCCTCTTTAGTCAACAATATCCTAACAAACCCTTTCTTCTCACACATGCATCAATTCAGTAATTTCGATTTTGTTTATGGTACAACATTTTATAATCTCATTATATTTATACGGTTAATTATACAAATTGTTGCACATTAATCCATTATTTTCCATATATATTGGATAATAATTATCACAATTAACTAAGTACAAAACATATATGTACTTAATTACATCCATGTTCTTGCTATTTATGACACACATATATAGTCATAGACTAATACATATATAGTTATTCATTAACGATCATCGCCAAAGGACTTATTAGGGTACTTAATTAAAGCAAACCGGACCATGATCATGAGTCACATTGTTACCTCCGAACAAGTCGTACGAGGTGCCTACATTCGCCATAGAGGAGGAACTCGTGACCCCGGCCGCGAGCCAGTCCTCGGGCGAGGCCGAACTGGGTCCCACATTCGGCACCGAGCCACCTGGCTCGTACTGATTGGTGCCGAGAACACGAATTTGCTTCTTCAAGAACTTGACATAGCGAACCGCCTCATCGAGCATGGAAGCAGTGTCCAATTTCGTCCCTCCAGGGACGAGGCGCTGCAGGATCCGAATCCTCTCGCTTATCCTCTCACGACGGTGGCGAGCCGCGACACTTTGCGGATCGTCACTAATGCGCACGTTCCGCCTCTTCGGCTTGCGTATGGTGGCCGGATCGATGTCCACCGGCTGCATTGAAGCAATCTTGAACATCATTTCCTTCATGGCGCCGAGCTCCTCTTCAGGATCGTCTTCTTGATCCCCGATATTGAGCTTGAAACCACCCTCCTCAAGAGGGTTTTCTGCAGAGAGTTGGTTTTGGAGATTAGGGTTGTAATTAGGCCACTGACTGTAGCCAAAAGGGTTGATTTCATGGTGGTGGTTTTGGCCATGATCAAGCATGTTGCCAGCAGCATCCATTGCCATGTTGTATGGCTGATGAACCCAGTTGGAGCTAGCCTGGAACTTGTGATGATGACCAATATCCATGAGAACTCAAATGAGTGTTTGTGTGTAAAATGCAAGGTTTTCCCACCTATTTGAAGAGGGTTTTGGTTGGTGTAAGGAGATTTACAAAATGGGATGCTTGTAATCTCATTACATTAACTAGATTCATGTAATATTTTGTAGTCTCTCCTCTGCAAGCTTTTCATAAATCTTTATTGTGCTTGAGAGAGAGAGATGGAAAGAAACAAAGAAAGAGAGATATTTGGGAGTTAGAAGTGGAGATGAGGTGAGCTAAGCAGAACCAAGCTAGCATTTATGGAAAAGGAAACAACGTAAGGGAAAAATACTATTACCGTTTGAAATTCGGGACCACCCTCTTAGTATACATACACACTTTGTCCCAAAACAGTTTAGTCAATCATTTACGTCGATTTTTTATGTGCAATATTGATTATATTATGCGAATAACGAATAACATAATGCAAATTTGAGTTAATTGGGTTAATTATATTAAAAAATAACTTGTTATATTTTAAACGATAAATTGTTTTACAAACCAAAGAGATATGACACAACTATTTCTAGACGAAAATTAATGGTATATATGATCTACATGGTATAGAAAAGGATAGGTCATAGGCGTAAGCAAGGTTTCTTCCCTTTACTTTTCCAGCTCATATGATCACCATCTTGTACAATTTTTCTAGGGTTTGTGTTCTTGGTTTAATTGTCAAATTAATTAACATACATATGCATCTTTATTTCATCTTTACTAAGTATGCTCATGGAACAAAGTGGGTTTCCTGATTTCATCACACACGTTGATTTGTTGATGGCATTATGAAATTAGTAATTGGAATGACCGAATGATGTAAAAGCCTAGATTTTGATCGACACTGGATATATACTGGATAAAAATGTTTGATATAAATTGAACAAAAAGCCAAACTGGATTATGTAATATAATGATGACGACCACATTGTTGATAGACGTTTAATTATCATGTGAGATTAATTTTATAAATCATCACGAGGATTTTTTTTAAATTTTTTGATTAATTCTTGGTTCGATCTCATGAAAATTGTGTTTAATTGTGTGAGTAGTGATGAATTTTAAGACCAACTATGTAATGTAAAATCATTCATCAATCCATCTAAATTTCGTTCAGATATTTTTTGTTTAGAATTCAATATAGTTACGTAGTCGGACAAATTAGTTAATGAGGACTTCATTTATTCGGAAAATACAGAGGCTCCACTCAGGCTTCATTTGGTTTGAGGGAAAATGGGGGAAAAGAAAAAAAAATAGGGGAAAATATTATTTTACACCAAATACCATTTGGTAGTTCTCATGAAATTCTGAAAAATTTATCAAAATCTATACAAAATACATATATCTCTACAAAATAAGGAAAACTGTTTTTCCCTCACATTTTTCAGGAAAATCTTATTTTCCCTTATTTTTTTTTCTTTTATCCATTTTCCCTCAAACCAAATGAAAGAAAATCACATAAATTGCATCACTGGGACAAGAAAAACCGATGATGAAAAAAAAGTGTTACTATAAGAGTTGCCAGTGAAGCAATAAACGACACGACACTGTGATTGTATATTACGTATTCATCGAATGAGTTCCTGATTTCAGGGTTGATTTGGATTCATTAAAACGAAGTGAAAAGTTTTCTGATTATCACAATGTTTCGTTGAATTGCGATTATGTTATTTGAACATTTTGACTAAATAATCCGTTACTTGAATCGCTCACTAATTTCATAAAGGTAAAATTCATTAAATGGGAGATTTCATGAGTACATTTGAAAGAAAAAAACTTTTCTTATCAGACGTCCGTATTACATATTACACTATATATAAACGATTGACATTTAAAGTAACATGACTACATCCAGATAAAACATGGAGTTTGTTAAGAGAAATCCCGTAAAACTATGAAATTGACATCTTCACCTTCTACATAGAACTTTAAGAAAAAAGGTTTAACTATACATGTCAATTATAGATAGTACTAGGTCGATTAACTTATTTAAGGGCCTTAAAGTACATATCCCTTTAAAAAAAAAAAGTTAGATATGAATTGCATCCGACACATACAGAGTCCTGAAGAAATGCTCATTCTTCTAAATTTAAGATGAATTAATAGGGAAGAATACCCTAATCCCAAACTTATAATAATATAGTATTCACTTAAATTCAATTTACAAATCAGCTGATAAATTCATGTTAGATACTACAACAAGTTTGTAATGCCAGTATCATTTATGTTCATTAGTTTTATGAAACCACATGAGGAGTCAAATTGCCTTTCAATTTCCCCTTTGCTACCCGTCTACTATTAATTCCAAGTCTTTCAAAATGTTCAATTTTGAGTATCTGTCGGTTTTTTCTACCCTACAAGCTTAACTCCTGGTGCTTCAGTGCATCGTAAAGTGCAACTTATAATGTATGTAGTAAAATCATGGTACAATATTTAAAGCACTAGAGGTAATACATTATGCTATAGAGAAAGAGGAAACCGTATCTGACAAAGCTCTCCATAGGAAATGGCAGCCAAAATGTTATTAATCCATGTAACATAAATGTACTTAATTCATGGACTCCGGCAAAATGAACTCTTTGAAGCAGGTTTGCATATGAGGCCTCGTTCAAGTGGTTGGATTGGGATGTGATAATGACTCTGAGTTTGATTTCTAAATCAGTTTCAATTCGTTTTTTTATTGGACTTTTGAATGGAACAAATTGTATTGTTGAACCTGACTCTTTATTTTTTTTCTCAAATAGATTGAACCTGACTCTTTGAAAACTGTTTAGCTGCTCTTTCTGTTATTTTGCAACTGGTACTCCTTTTGTCTAAATCAACGCTAAACTAGTAGGCTGCAATAAGTTGACCATTATTATATTTGAGCTAACAGAATTAGCATTTCATCAAAGATTGGCAGAATTATACTAAGTAATTAAGGTGCAGGTAAGATATGTATGAGATGTATGGATCAAATTCTAATGTCTTAATTTGAATGAAGTGTAAAATTAGCTGGTTAATATTAATAGATTGTTTGGCATGCAACTAAAAAAAATATGGTTAAAAAATAACTATTTCTCATTAACTCAATGTTTTAATCGCATGCCAAACAAACAATTATCAAACCAGACACACATTAATTGAAACATTGATAAATGCATAAAACATGTTGGGCATGTGTGACAATATTTCCAATTTCATACGTATCCATATATCCGGTTGGCAAATGAGTCCAACGCATACTGGTATAAAATAAAATAAATATCGTAAAATTTATAAAATAGTGCGTATAATTGGAGCCTTAAAAGTCTGCGGATTTTTGGTACTATTACAGATCACTCCTGTCATGTATGTCCAATTTGTTTTTCATTACCTTCTTTGAGAAAATCCAATTAATGGTCTGACGTCCATTGCATTTTCTCCAACTTAAACAATTTTGTTTGCACTATTTTTTACTAAATTTTATGTATTGAGTAGGTGTGGCTTTTGTCATTTGCAAATTATTGTATGTCAATTGTGCATCCCAAAGTTCCCAACTACAGCAAATTTTGATCGAACCCATATTTGCTCAAAATTAGGGTTTCAAACTGTTTAATTTTCCAAGTGGAGGATTTGCTCGAATCATGAATCAAAATTCCTTAGTAAGCAGCAACAACCACACTACCACTAGATCAACAGTTACAATGAACCATTCCGCACATTATCACTCGTATATATCCTGATACTCGAATTTAGTTTACCACCAGACCGCGTTATGACTCTAACAAAGGTTATAAACATCTTACTCTTAAATGCTGGATGACAGCGAACAAGTTAACTCGATCCGAGACTCACATAATATATATTTAAGGCATACAAGTCAAGTAAAATGGGAAAAAATGAGTGCAGAAGGGTGAATTAGGTAGTGGGGTGGTAATAAAGGAAGGCAAAGCAGAAATGAAAGACAAAAAAGGCAAAACAGGGTGAGAAATAAGCAAGAAGATGATGAAAGAATATGTTTAATAAAATGTCAAATGATGAGGTCATCTCTTCCAAAGTGTAAAAACCACAGCTTTTATAATTTCTACTGAAGTAGTATATGGCTCGCTATATCCATCATCCATCACTTCATCAATCAATACTTACTTATTATTAGTATTATTATTCGATCAGCTGGTACAAATCTTTTTACATATATACAACCTGGACCTGTAATTTCACTTTCATACTTTCTTTAATATGCACTGGAACTCAGTACATATACAAATCTTTTCTATATGGAAAAAAAATGGCATGCTAATAACCAAAACAGGCAATTATAGCTACTTAGGTTGTATTTCACCAATATATTTCAACACCCTAATCTTAATAGTTACTACTATTCATGCATAATTCATCATTAGCAAATCCATTTTTCCTTCTACATTCATAAGCAAATCCATCAAACATCATGTTTTCTGATAGAGGAAGAAATGTTGGATTTTATAATGAGTGGATAGTGTATCATGATGTGAGAATAGTACAGAACAAAACAATATTATATTGATGAGCAGGGGGTTTGTCATCGGTTCTTCAAACTTTATTTGACTGTATATAATTCGATAGCAAACAGTATTCAAAGATAGAACGACATGTGAGGTTGTAAGCTAGCACTTTAATTCACAAACTTGAATGAACTACTGCAATATAGATGATACATACTTTTGAGAATAGGAGAAAAGAAATAAAGAATTTGGACTTGAGTGAGTAGAACATTCAAATCTGGGGCTTATTTATAATTTTGAAGAGTTTGGGGTGAACAAGTTTGACTATTCGTGAATATATAAATTCCTAAAGTGTTTTTTTTTCAAACAGACAGACAAGTTTAGATTAAATCCGTCCAGTCACACTCATGCTACTGCACCATTTTGTTCAAGCCCATTCAGAACATACACACATACTTTTCGTTTCAGCTGATGATACTGCCAGCGTAATTTTTCTAATGCCAAAGTAATTTTCTGGAATTAATATGTGTCACAAAACCAATCATTAGTGTAAAAAATAATTAAAGTTGCTCTGACATTATTATCGGCCTTTTGTTTAAGATTTCCCTTCAAGACATAACAATACATAATATGTTTCTGCCAAAAAAGATTATAGTAAACTCAAAACCACAAACCTGTGAATAGGGACCTGGCCCCGGCTCCTGGTGATCGCGCTCGGGTCCAAAGTTAGAACCATCTCCTCCCCTTCCAAAATCATGGGTGCCCTGAGAGTCCCACTACAAGAAATTTGATCTAATACGACTTATAAATTTTACGACTCTTTATAAGAGTCACAAAAATGAACTAAAAAAGTCCTAAAAATTAACTCAAAGAAGATAAATAACTACTACTACTAATTTTGAGTCGTAATTTTAAAATTACGACTCTTAATTTGTACTTCAACTGAAAATATGACACACCCCTTTGCAATTTGCATTTCTTATTAAGAGTTGTAATTTTTAAATACTATTCTTATTTGCATGATACGATTCTTTTTAAGGGTTGAATTTGATCAATTCTCTTGTAATGCCATAATACATTACCAAAGTTTGGACTAATAACTAGTTTCTTATTTTTCAATTTTAATCATGTAGAACTTCTCCCATTCAAACGCCCTACTATGCCTCTAATTCCAACCCAGTAAACGTGAATATTGAAAAGAAAATGTGGAAGGAGGAGAATTATTAAAAGCATTAAATAACGAACTAACAAATCGGACGCGCATGCACATGGTACTTGTTTGCAAAATCATCAATGAGTAGCAGGTTGACTTTGGTCGTATCGTATATGTCATCAAAATATTAACAACAAATAAATCAAAGGCTTATACTTACTAGTTAAGTTAAATAAATACATTAGAATCGACCTCCCATGTTTTCGTATTAAAGGGCTCTTTCTAACACTTTACTACTACTTCCGTTCCACAAACAAATATTTTCATTTAATTAAATTTTTATTATATAATTTTATTAAATTATTTACTATTATAATTTAAGAGTAATTCACAGTCAAAGTCGAAGGCAGTTGACCGATCAAAGTCAAAATGGAAAGATTTCTTTAGAACAGAAGGAGTATCACTATTTCCAACATCATACATTAAATGATTAAACCATGTAAAAAAAATTTTTAACCAAAGAGAATACAAAACCATGTAATTTTTAATTTAATTGCCCTATGTGTGACTTTTCCTGCTAGTACCTCATTCAATGCCAAGTGCAGAAGCAGAATCCATCAGCCAGTATTCATACCAGTTTGCCCTTGCTAGTGTTGTTATGCGAGTCGAGCTTTACCGAGGGCTCGGATCGACTCGGCTCGGCTCGGTAAGGCTTGACTCGGCTCGGTTCGATAAGCTATTTCGAAATGACTTCATACTTCGTTATTATCGAGCCATTTCGATAAAGCTCGTTAAAAGTAATTATTTTAATAAATTTATATTTTTTATACATATTTTTAATATTTTTATAGATAAGGCTCGTTAAAGCTTGATAAGGCTCGCTAATACTCGTAATTTTTCGAGTTCGAGCCGAGCTCGAGCTCGTTACATGTTACTCGAGCTCGAGCCCGTTTTTTTTACTCGTTTTGTTAACAAGCCGAGCTCGGGCTCGGCTCAATTAATTGAGCTCGAGCTAGAGTCGAGTATCACAATACTCGGCTCGGCTCGGCTCGTTTAACAGCACTACCCTTGCTCTCGTGAAGAATCTAATCGGTTTCCGTGTTTCGTGCAATATAGATTTTGAGATGTTAGAATTAGCCAATACGCAGTGAAATCTATATGTAAGCATAATATAGAGATTGTTTCAAAATGATTACATCTAGAGCTGTTACACGAGTCGAGCCTTTGTTGGTTGTAGAGAGTGGTTGTATTAAGCAAGTATTTGACTTATAACTAGTTCCTTCTTTCTCAATTTTAGCCATGTGGGACTTCTCCCATTTTCAACTTTTGGCATTCCACATTTAATGCACCAACCAACACACTTTGAGCTTCAATTACTCTTTCACCTTTCAATAAATTTTAGTAATTCTTTCTCAAGTGCAATCTACTACTATAGTAGATTATTCACGTTCAAGGAAACGCCATTTCCAACGTGTGGGGCCCCTTTGATTTAGGTGCAAAAATATGGACTAGCCTTATTGTAGACTAAAATTCTAACAGCCTTATCGAGGGCTCGACTCGTTCGATGAGGTGTTCGAGCTAAATTTGAGTTTAAGTTGAAACTCGTTTTGTTATCGAGCCGAGTCGAGCCGATTCCTACTCGGCTCGTTCATACTCGACTAGACTCGATTAAATATATTATTTTTTCGTAATAAAGCTCGAGCCAACTTATTGTGACCCGAGCTCGAAAAGTTAGCCCGTTTTATTAACGAGCCGAGGTTGTCCTTGTTACAGCTCGAGCCGAGCTCGAGTAATGAGATGCTGGGCTTGACTCATTAAACAACACTATATAACATATCTAGCTAGTACTCTAACAAACAATGTTAGAGATCACTCTAGATCTCTAGCAAAGTAATTCGATGAATTGTAGTAGAAGTTAAACATATCCGCAAGGAGAGAGACAATCTCTACACTTGCATTTTGACTTGAAATTCGTTAATGTTATTTGAATTTTAAACCGTCAGTCAAGATGTCATCCTGACCTAGTATGAATAGATGGGCCAGGAGTTTCAAACTCTGCGAGTTTGAATCCGGAACTGCATAGTTACTTGAAGGTACGCATAACTGAAAGAAAAAAAAAATACTAAGTCTCATAAAAGTCCTACTACGTTTGGAGAGTCCAGAGAGACCCCTATGATTGTGTTCAAATTATCTATGTTTTACAATGACCCGTTTTCAATTTTTTTGCGGATCTTCTCGTATCCGGTTAGATGTTAATTATCGAATCCGGGTCGCAAACCCATTTATTCAGGATTCACTTTTCAGATTTTCTTTTTCATATTCTTCATTTGTGGCTCTTTCTTTTCCATTCCATCTACTCTCCAAAATTTTGCAGGAAACCCTAACATCCATTTATCCCATTTCGCGATCTAGGTTTCTGTTGTGTGTTTAATTTCTCCATATTGCAAACTCAATGGTAAGTAGATCTATGGATTAGCTTAGAAATCGGATCCTCCTGAAACCCTAACTTCATATTTTGGGGGTCATTGATGCTTCTGTTGTTGCTCGGGTAGATTCCAATTTGAAGTCTCCTCTGCCCAGCCGCGAGAAGGCATCTCTGCTTCTAGCGAGGTGGCGCAGCCCTGGGAGGAGAAGAGCTCGACGAATACAAGAGAGGCGTGTTGCTACTCGGTTGTGAGGTCAGCCATGGCGTTGTAGTTTGAGGAGGAGGAGACGCCGACAGATTTCCCGGGAGTCCGTCCGAAACAAGCGAAGAGACGGCGCTCCATAGATGTACGCCGACAGATTTTGTGTTGCTTCGATTTTGAATCGGTCTGTGTTGCTGATTCCAGTATTTTAACCTTCTCTTACAGTAATCCTGATTGTTCAACTCACGATTCTTCAGGTATTATTGTTTTTCCATGTTCGATCTTAGTTTTTGAAGCTGTTTCAGTTGTTTTTATACTTTTTTGAGTTTTCGGTTGTTGTTGTGCTCTGTTAGGGTTTTCCAATGGTTGGATCGATCTTAATGAGACTGTTGCTGGAGATCGGAGATCAAAATGAGGAGTTGAGATCGGAGATCGAACGGACGAGTTGAGATCGGAGATCGATCCGAGGAGTTGAGATCGAGATCGATCGAAGTGAATTACCACCATATTCCTCCCTATTTGCTTGATCCAGATTAATTTCAGGTATGATGTCTGCCTTCTATTTCGCCTGAACTCATAATCGCCTATCATTTTGTATTAGTAATCTGCCAAATTGACTGTTCCGATTGCTTGACGTGTTTAAATTTGATGAAAAATGTGTTGGTTAGATCAAGCGTGGTGATAGTGATTTATGGACAGTAGAGGCAATATCACAAGTTTGGTGTTTTAGTTGTGTACTTGTGTATGAGTAAGAAGAATGTTGAGTGGATCCAGAATTCTTTTATTCGTTGGATGGAGAAAGTCTTTCATAAATACTTGCATAAATTGTCTAGTTTCTTGCATATATTGTCTAGTTTTTCATGGTATAGATTTTTCTGAATTTTTTGTGTGAAACTGTCTAGTTGTTACATTATATTGTCTAGTTTTTACATCATATTGTCTAGTTTATGCGAGGAATCCTCTAGTTTTTACATTATATTGTCTAGGAATTCTCTAGTTTTTACATTTTCACCTTCACCTCCAACTATCAAATTTACTAAATGATCTCAACATATTTGTCTAGTTTTTAGAGGATATTGTCTAGTTTTTTATGAAATATTGTATAGTTTTATTATCAAACATGAACATAATTGTCTATATTGTCTAGCTTTTACAATATATTGTTTAGTTTATGAAAGAAATTATCTAGTTTTTATATGATATTAAATTTACATTATATTGTCTAGTTTATGAGAGGAAATCTCTAGTTTTGACATTATATGTCCAGTTTATGAGAGGAATTCTCTAGTTTTTACATTATATTGTATAGTTTATGAGAGAAATTCTCTAGTTTTTACATTATATGTCTAGTTTATGAGAGGGATTCTCTAGTTTTTGTATAAATGTTCTATATTTTTTGTATAAATTGTCAAGCTTGATTGGACTGGTAAACTTGGAACTTCTGATTGTGGTGTTTTTTCTGATAAAGCATATGGAGCTATTCCAAGGAACTCCTTTTCCTTGTAAGGATCTAAGAGACCTTCTGTTGATGATTATTTTGAAGAGGGTGTATTGGATGATTTGAAGAAGAATGCTTTGAAGAAACTAAAGCAATCGAAGAAAAATTATTGTTTTTTAACTGATGATGATATTGTCTAGTTTTGTAACTGAATTGTCTAGTTTTGTAAATGAATTGTCTAGTTTTATTACTTATCCAGAAATTTACTCAGTGAAACATAATTGTCTATATTGTCTAGTTTTTACACTATATTGTTTAGTTTATGAAAGGAATTCTCTAGTTTTTACATGATATTAAATTTATATTATATTGTCTAATTTTTACATTATATTGTCTAGTTTATACGAGAAATTCTCTAGTTTTTACATTATATTGTCTAGAAATATGGTAAATTTCTTATTTATACTTGACCCGTTTTTAATGAATCCGGGTCAAAAGATCTGCGAAAAACCATAAAAAACCAAGTCGAGAAAAAAGGTATAATTGTCTAGTTTTAACATTTTAAGGAGACTTTCGGGACTCTCCTATATATAGGGGGACTCAAGAAAAAAAGGACATAGAACTAGTGTTCTAATGGTTTACTCGTGTATGGACTATGGCATAAGGCGGCAAATTCAATAACTTATAGACTATAACAGATTGTTTACATTTTGTTTTAAGCTCTACATAAGAAGATGCTCAACTTTTTTCTTCCTAGATTCACAAGTGATACTAGCCTGGTATACTTAATTTGAACGAACGGGCATTATCTTAACTAGGCAATTACATATCCTCAGCTGGTCGCCCTCCGATTATTTTACCTTTGACGGGTTACATTACATACAAAGCCCCCTCATTTATGCTCTTTTGCATGGAAATCGACTGTGAATCGAATCTTTCCCTCAGCCATCTGCACTGCACCATCTAAGATCAGTTTTTGTATCCGAGTAAAAAAGACCAGTGGAGATTAGACAAAAAATTGGAGCTGAAGATGTTATACAGAAGTTTCACATGAACATTAGCCATGACCCATTTAGACAATTCCTCGTCAACTCCCTCCATTGTTCCCACGTCCTGACCACATAGTACAGAAGAAGGAACTGATGCCTTGTTTAATGACACATAAAATGCTTCGATAAACAAATAGCAACGGAAGAAATTAGGGCTCCGTTTCAAGAGAATGGTCCCAAGGTTAAGAAAACAAGACAAGTTTGTAAAATGGTCCACATTTTCCAGAAACAAGTGTAGTTATGCTCTCAGCCTAGACCCCAGCCTTATCAATAATTACCATAAAAGAAAATCATGCTGCTGAAAAGGACTTCTTGTAGATGTGAAAACCCCCCACTAAATTACACCCTACAAAAGAGAAGCAAGTCATAAAGAGAGGGATTGGCTTGAAATTCAACACCCGATAATTAGCTCCGCCTCAGAGTCTGCAATAACAGTGACTAGCTTTGAGAGTGAAATCCAACCTTTCCATGTACCTACAGGAAATAAAACAAAGGGAAAAGTGAATAGCTCACCTGTTGGCCTCATTTTGGCAATTAGGTAATGGTCATGCAAAAGTGACAACTTCTCATCAACTCACACATTGGAAAATCTAACTGCCAGCTACTCTTACTCTTGCAATTATAATACACACCAATATACAAATATACAGCAATCTGGATTTCAAGTTTCTAACTGTATGAAATGAAATAAATCAATGAGATCTGCACAATATGATTTTACATAAGTTCTGTGTAGTAAATGAGTCGTACCGTATCACCCATCCCACACGCTTTTGTATAGTAATTGCTTCTTTTTTTTTTTTTTTGAGAATTAGTAATTGCTTGCTGTTTTAAGACACAAACAATGACCAGTCTAAGTCCAGAAATGTTCCTAGTGTTTTGGCATTGAAAAGAATCTGAGTTTTTAAACCATGACCACAAGACGCGGTTTATGAGCCAGGCAATTCAAGCTAGCTGCTTGCCTCTCACAGCATGAGCTCACTGCTGTTCCTCTCTTCCTGATAAAATATCAGTTGCATAGTAACATAGAATAGCACTGCAACTCGGAAAGCATCAAGAGTTGGGCCAAATTCAGTATGAATGAAGTAACTCCGTGACGAATTTAGCTTTACATAATATCTCAAGATGATCAACTAGACAACTAGACACGAAAAGGGTGAGACACTCTGATAGAGCAGAGAGATTTAGGTCCGTAACACACTCAGCTGAAAGGGACTAACTAGACGGATGACCCTAGGTCCTAGGAGATGCATTCCACCAAAAATCTCAAAATCATGCGATGGGTTAATTGAAGAAGTATTTCAGTAATTGTCTATGGAGCAAGAAATTTTTTCTTCATGGTTCATTTCACGGTAAATTAAAAAAGTTTCTTATAATGCTGAAAATCATATACAAATTAGCAATTTTAAATACTTGACCAACATTATTTATTTCACAAACATAAACTATAAACTGATAGAGAAACATCTAGATTCCAGAACCACTTGCCTTAAGATACCAGAGCTGATGTAGCCTATGAGGGCTTCAACATCACATCAATAAAGGCCCTTCTCAAAATCTGAAACAAATAAAATGAAGGTTGCCAATCTTTAAAAAATTGGATTTTCTGAAGAGTAACATGATATGGTTTACTTGCGCTATTGTTTCAGCTGACTTTAACACAGATCAAGTTTTGGCCAAAGTATAAATCCTTCAAGAAAACATTAATGATAGAAAATTTTAAAATTTATATCTGCTGGTTTTGCAAAATTAAGCTCATGATCCAGAGTGACCAAAATTTTAGGATTTGGTTGTCAAGTTAACAATCGACTTCATCTACACTAAGATAAAATTCAAAATTCAAGTTTTTGTTTATTTGGCCTCAAGTCTGGCTCCAGCTCAACATGAACTTTTCTCAGTCTACTAGTCTAGCCTGGCCAATTGTCAATAATTATCAGCCCACTAAATTGGAGATTGATCTTTAAAGAAACTATAAATGCTTTACACATATTCAGCTCAAACCAACAAACCTGTCCAAGTCACTCAATAAAACCTATAGGTACATAATGGTTTAATCATTTATTCCACATCAAAAGAATATAGAATTGCAGCTGCTTATTGATAATACAGACAGACAAATGGATCTCTGTGTTTCAGGGCAGTATGTATTAGATTAAGTTCCTAAATTTTGATGAGCAACAAACATGTCTATTAGTTCAGTAAGGTAAGTAGTACTCTTAGTCCATAGCTTTCTAAAGGGACATTGTAAAAGTGAAATCTTGTTGAGACTGTTAGACTCAGTAAACTCGTACAGGATGTTAGGTCTCTGAATGTAATTTTATTTGAAACCTTTCTGAGATGACAAAGAAGTTGCAACTACATCAGCATGAGGACTACAAAGCACTGAACACTTAGTCAAACTGCACAAGTTTGCTGAGAAGGTGAAGGTTCTCCAGAAAGCTAATCTTCAGAAAGCACTTAGTCCATGTGAAAATCTAAATAACAGAGTAGGTTGAGAACAAAGCTTACTAACAAGGAGAAAACACTTAGCTTGAAAATCACTAAGTATTGTATCCGTTGATAAAGGAGAAAAGAGATAGTACTCGTATAAAATGCTATGAAGGTACTCTCTGAGAAAGCAAGCTTGCTTTTCAGAAACAGAAAAAACTCTCGGTGTACTATACTCAGTACAAGAGTAACATTTAGCTCCCATTTTGAATTTGTATCCCACTGAATTAAAAAGAACTATTTGGCACTATAAATACATGATTTATTAGCTGAGAAAGACACCGATTCCATCATCAAGCGCAAGCCTTTAATTGCGATCAAACTCTCAAGCTTAATACAGTTCTAAGTATCATATCATCTCCAAGACTTAAAGCTTTGCAAAGCTACTTGTGAAAAAGCTGAACTAGAACTAAAGTTTCGACTTTAAGCGTTCATTCTTCTAAGCAAGAACAAGTATTATTTCTGGAACAATACACTCACACTTTGAAATATAAGTACTTGAATTGTTTCCAGTTTCTACTAAGTAATTGTAATATTGTTACTTGATTTTGACAAATCCCTATAAACAAACAAATCAACATGGGTGTCAAGAGGGGGTAACTACTTAATCTGGGAGATTAAGGAAAACCCCTTGGAAGGAGCCGGAAGTACTTCACTTGGGAAGTTAAAAATCAACTCAACGATACAAAGTTGGGAACTTTGGTAGAACGGGATTCAGCTAAATATAGGATTTGTAACAAAACTCATTTTTGTCTTAGTGAATTCAAGTCCTCGGTAAGAGCAAAGTGGATTAGTTGAAAGCCACCTTTAGATACCACTATAAACTCTGAGTAATTTACTTTTTACAATTTAATTTCATCAATCTATCTGTCTAACTGTGTTATTAATTGATCACTGAACTCACACACTCAGCAATCGAATTAAACTTTAATCTAGTCTTTAATCTTGTTGTCTAAGGGACCAACAACTTGGTGTAGGCAATGGGTTACCACAAAACTTGGAATATTATTACTAAAATTGTATGTGTATGGGATGAGGATGAGTTATTTTCTTATCTAATTTTATGGCGCTAAAAGAAAAAAGAGTTTAAATGAAAAATAAACAGGTTATGCTACAATCATAAACTTGACCAACAGTATAAAGCTAGTATGGAGTCAGGATAACTTCTTTGGTTGAATCAAGAAACCATAGAGAAACTGTGTTTTATTGAACTATTGTCACATTAAATTTAACTCATAAAACATGAAGTATCTAGAACATATTAAAACAAAATATTGGATCTGTCCTTGTCTATTACTAAAAGTGCGACATGATTCAATGTACAATCGGAACTTAGTAAATAATCTTTGCTTGGAGGTGTCTATGATAGCTTGCTTATCCGGATAGCACCTAAGCTAATAGGAAGCCCACAATTTTTTTCTTCTTCTGTTCTTAGTTTAAGAGACTATGGTGTTGTTTGGGATAATATTACACTAGCTAGTGTTTTGTTTGGGATAATATTACACTAGCTAGTGTCAAATATTTTGAGTATAAGTTAGTTAATATAGTATTTTTAACAGAATTAGGTTGATAGAAAAACTAAGCCGTTATTAAATCCTAGTTCACTACGATCCAGCGCCTCATCTAGTAATGTTGCTGGATACTGCAGAGTGTCATACAGAGCATCATTTGAGTCATGCATGCTTAGCAGAAAATTATAAATCAAAGAGAACCGAATGCATCTATATTAATACCCAATCCGTTCTGCTAGTCTATACCTGTATTCCTTTTATATACATCCGGATAATTAATGACCCATACAAAAAACGCAAAAAAGTAAACTTTACTAACCACTCTTCTTACTTCATTATCAACCTCTCATGTTTTTTCCATTCTTTATCATTTCTCCCTCCTGCTTTAATACTCACTAAACAACTTTATCATTATTTATTCATAGTACTTTAAAAACCCACCATCAACAAACAATAAATAAAAACAGTGCCCAAAGAAATGTATATACATTAGCTTGCGGGAGAGAGTTCAAAATCAGGAGACATTTGACCATCACACGTGCAAAAGAAAGCATGCATGCATGCATGCATGCATACATACATACATACGTACATACATACATACATAGTAATTTAGTTAGTTATTGACACCAATGTCATCCAAAAGAGTGGAGACATACCTGTGTAGGTTGGAGCTGTATTGTCTTTCTAATTTCCTGTCCTCTAATCCTGGTGACATCTCTGGGCATATTAATGGTTCAGAACACTCTCGATAAGCAAACGAAAAGTCTGCAAAGCAGAAACAACATGATATGGCATGAATTTGCAATACAGAATTATGAAAAACAAGCTGAGAAAAGGACTATTGTTGAAACATCATGCAAGCCTCAATTGGATGATTCAAGGTCCATGCCCACCAGGACTTGATATCCCCCAACACTAGTTTAATCTCACAAGTCACTGCCCTATAACTGCACAGGCATGCATACACATCATGCAACAAGCACACACCAATATCTGAATATTATATCAACTCCACTGTTACAACGATTACATAGTTATGTATTACCATAACTTGCAAAACAACAGAGTCAAATAATATAAAAAAGAACTACGCCTGCCAACAACACCAGGATTATTCAAAACATCCGATCAGCTTTTCCTGCATTTCTTCCAAATATTATCCAGTTTTCACATCAATCCAACAGTGTGGCATACCTTAGGTTACTTACTTTTGACCCCTGCATAGTTACATACTACTGTATTATATAAGTAACCCCAATTTGGCTACATACTACTGTATTACTATATAAGTACCCCAATTTGGCCACACAAATTTTCAGAATTTTAACTCCATAGCAAACCAAGATGGTGCCATGGATTAAAATCCAGCTGCGACTGAATTCTCAGTTGTATCTCATTGAGATGAAACCAGTTGAAATTTTGACTTTCTTGTTTGCAAAACATTCAAGAATCCAATTTCCATGCCTTTTAAAAAACAAAATTGAATCCATGAATGGTACTAGAGTTCCAATCCCACATGCTTAATCATCATTCCATCATTTGAAAACTAATCCAGAAAATCTACTAAACAGTTTCAATCACATGCTAAAACGCAGGGGTGAGCGCGGGCGGGTGTGGGCGGGTTTTTACGAAAAATCAAACCGACCCACCTATGGCGGGTGATTATAATTATAAACCGAGGCGGGTGGAATATTTTTCCAATCATGTTCGGATAAAAAATGGCGGTATGGATTGGCGGGTGAATATAGATAAAATTAGATGTAGTATAAATTTGCAACTTGTGCAGAAGTAGATGTGCAAGCAAAAAAAAAAAAAAAAAAAAAAAAAAGCAACAAAGAGCATGTTCTGAACAAAGAGGGTAGTGATTCTTTTGAAGTAGTTATTCTTCTTTACTTAATTTTAAAGATTTTCACGCATTAATGGATGAAATGTTGACCCGAGAAGTTGCCAACTTGTGTTATTTTGCTTGAATACATGACATAAGCTGAGAATAACGAATGGCGAGTGCAAAAATAAAGACGAAATAATGCTTAAAGAGAAGAGTTGTAGGCTCACTTAAACTATATCTATATTCAACAACAACATAAGCAAGATGCAACTTCTCTAGCCTATGGTTCTCGTTATACTTAAATTCACAAACATATACCTACCTACCTACATACATACATAAAAATGACGGGTGGGTCGCGGGTTAAACCCATCCAACCCACCACCCACCCACTAATGGCGGGTGGAAAAAAAATTAACCCACCACACATTTTATAAAAAAAATAGTTGGCGGGTGCGGGTGAAAGGCGGGCGGTTTGCGCGAGTGGGTCGGGCGGGTGGTTTTTTTGCACAGCCCTTATTACGAAACTCAACACCAAATGAAAAGGAAACGCGTACATTAGTCGATTCAAGTGAAACTTCACTGAACAAAACACCTTAAAGACCGTTAGTACAATTAATAAAAAAAAAAAAACAGGTAGTAACAAAACTCACAGCCATTTGACACGATTCTAATTCCGGCGAATGTGCTTCTGAAGAGATCGTTGGTAAAGCAGATAAATCATGAAGAGAGTGTTTCTCCAGACTACTCGACTGTAATCACCCCAGTAAATCTGTAATAGCTGGGAATTTGAGATTTTGAGGGGAAAAGGAGATTATTAGAGCTATGTGTAATTTATACTAATACTTGTGGTGGCTCACAATAAATACTTGTGGAAATTAGTTGTTCAATTAAATATTCCATTCATTTAGGATTCAAATCAATCTAGTTGTGTATACAAGTTTTAAGATAAGTGTGAATAAAATAAAATTTATGGTATATAAAGTATAAGTTAGAGAGTGAATGGTGAATAAAGTAGCAGATATATGGATAAAATATGAAATCGTGAATACAATATGTGAAATATTTTCCATTTAACGGGAAGTAAGTTGAGAAGGAGAGTAAGTTAAGTTTAGTCCTGACCAAAATGGAATACGGGAGATTGAATTTGGGACGGAGAGAGTATAAACAATTTTTTCCGAGTTAAATTAAAGAATGAATTAATTTTTTTTAATTAAAAATTATTAATAGTGCGTGTAGTTCACGCACTAACTTGACATAAAAGTGACTAATTCACGATAGTTTTTACTAATTCGGTTAAAATTAAAAGTTCTGTTAAGTTTGACTAACGGAGTATCAAAATTGGACAAAACTGTCAGAACTTAAGTTACAAAAATTGGATTTTTCCCTAACCCGGTATATAAAATAATTTTCGGGATTAGAGACACTTTCTTTTTTCATTTATTCTTAGCACATCACCACGCTTTTAAGAGTCTTGACGCTTTTCGGTTTTCCTTCACCACGATTTGGTAAATCTCATTTTTAGTGTTTTCACTTTTCATCAGTCTATAATCGTGAGTTAATTTCTTCCCCATACAAAAGCTCCATTGTTGACGGGCACACTTGATCTCCTTCTCTCAGTTGCCACACCCAAAACCCCAAGTGTACAACAATCCAACCAAACAGACAAAAAGAAGAATCAGATGGCGACCAGAGCACTGTACAACGTCGGATTCTGGATCCGCGAAACCGGCCAAGCCCTTGATCGCCTCGGCTCACGCATTCAGGGCAACTACTACTTCAAAGAGCAGCGTAACTCTCCTTCTCTTCTCCACTTATGCTTTCTTTCACCGATTTCTTCATTTTTACTAGATTTTAATCGCAAATGTATGTCTATTGCCGATTCCCCAATTTCACCGATTTTTGTTCAGAGGTCAATTTGTTGAGTATTATTGAAAAGCAAGCAGCTTTTTATTAATTAGAAGAACTCGTAATTTATGGAGGCATTTCCTTAAACTTAGGTAGAAAAGGTTCTGAATGTTATGATGAAACAGCTGAAAATCAGTAGTTTCAACGGGATAAGTAAAATTTGCCAAGGGATAAGAGCCCTCTTGGACGGAGCAACTGAAAATGGGTCGATATGACAATATGCTGTCTACATGTGAAATGGCGTATTCCGGTGATCCTGGAGACTTACTTTTTTTCTTTATGATGGTCTGTTAAAGTTTGTAGACAATTGTATTTAATTTGGGGCTGTGATAAGATAAACTGCGAGGTCAGAGGTAAAGCAGTACTAGTATTTGTCCACCTTGAGTCTTGTAAGGCTATTGAATTCGGGTAAGTGAACTCATTCGGTTTCTCAAAAAAAGAAAAGGAAAGTGTTAAGTCATTTGATCTATTTGGGATCAGAGTCATCTAGGTGGTGTGGAGTATTAGACGTCATGTCTTACCCTTACGGTAATGTATGTATGGCTTCAAATAGATGGCAGAGTTGGATGAAATTTCACATAGTTTTGACCTATAGTTGATCTACTTCCAGACTCTGGAAATACTTAACAGAAAGTTTACTTGTTACTGGGACTCATAGTATAGGTTTTTTCGGAGTGAAACTATAGGAGTTCATGTCATGTCTCTATACATCTCCATTCAATTAAAAGTTCTATCGGCTACAGTTCAGAGTAACACTGCTAGTATAGTAGCCATGCTCTGTAAGAGTTCTTGCATATTTTTATTGTTTCGAAGTTCCAGATTGGGGAGGTCAATCGACATAAATCTTTCTTCCCATTTTAAATGAATGAATAAGGAACAACCATATGAAAATTGGTAACAAATTCTACGGGACCCTGAAGTTAGACAACAATGATTTACTTAGAGTAGCCAGCATGCATTATCCAGTTAATAGTGTCCTCTGAAATATTTTCCTTCCTTCCTTTACTTTTATCTGAATACTGCTATCAGCAAGGAAATAAAAGTTGATTGGAACTCCACTAATCTATGAGCCTCTCTTCTTTTATTCTTCTAGTAGTTTGATACTTTCTCCGTCCCAATAATAACTTCCTAGGTTAACTTTTTTTACGAATTTTGACTAAAAAACACAGCAGGACTGCTTTATTCATAGTGTAATTATCTCTGCTAATTGATATATTAATTGTTTCCACCAGTGTCAAGGCATAGAACAATCATGAATGCGTATGACAAAGTTCCTAGCATTGCTAAGGATGCATTTGTCGCTCCTAGTGCTTCCATCGTTGGGGATGTTCATGTTGGGAGTTCTTCCTCCATTTGGTATGGCTGTATTCTCAGAGGTATGTGATTTAAGAAATTGAGTATTGCTCCTTTTTCATTGCTTCCAGTTGAAAACAAATTACCTCTATCATTTGATCTCTCTAACGTTTGTATGTGTTCCGTGCTATCTGCTTGCTCTTGATTGCTTTGGTGTATTTTAGATTACTGCATATAATGGATTGAAGTTAATGCGTGATAGGTTCAAATCCATTGCAAATGGACCTGTAAATAAGTGGTGAAAGCCAAGTCGCTAAAAATTCATATAGACCTATTATAAAAAAATAGTTAATACAAAAGGATTAAAGTTTAGGAGACAATTATAACACATTGTAAAAAGCTAAAAGAGAAACATGAGCACATAATCTTCTTACATACGTACATGGATGAATATCACAAGTTCTGTAATTCATCAAACACGGAAAGTCGGAATTAATGACCCTACATGCCTTATCTCATGCAATTTAGTTTCTCTATCAGATTCAGCCTTGGTTAATTACAACTCTCTTTCAGCAAGCTGATAATCATAGCACATTGGCTAATTCCTTCACCCCTAGTAGATGACTCAGATTTAGTTTCTTCTGTAGTCTCGACATTTTGTTCATTGCTTCGCATGTTCATCGTTATTATTACTATTAACGACATGGCTTAGTTACATGAATGATGATGTTACCGGTTGAAATAAGTTAGTCCATTCCTAACAGCCTCTTTTATCCACATAAGTTAACGTTTAAATGCCAATTGCAGCAAAGATACTTGCACTGGCTTTACACTGTATCATGGTGATCACAACCCAGATCTAGATTGCATAATAATTCTTTCATTGTTAAGCTTCTGGTGCTGACAATGTAAATCCTTTCAGAAAATTCAGAGATCTAATGGGAAATTTTCACATATGGTCCTGTAATGTGGACTAAGTCCAGATATGTTCCTTTAATGTGTCGGTTGTCAGATATAGTCCTCTAATGTGGCAAAAATTCCACTTTCAGACATTTGTGCAACTTGAATGTTATATGACCTACCATCATGGTGAACCGAGTTTTAAAATGCATTTTATTGAAAAGTAATATGAAAATGATGAAGGTTTAATCTCATCTTTGAGCACGAATTGTGATGCAAAATTAATTTCAGACAACATGAAGTTGGTCATTCTTTTTTTTTTTTCTTTCTTTCCTTTCAATGAATTGCATTTCGAAACATGCGTTGTAGTGGTGTATGGTCATGTGGTGCCCAAGTTGCGATAAAGGACCTAGAGAGAAATATTTGACACATTAAACGACTATATCTGAACACTGGCACATTAAAAGACCATATGTGGACTCAGGCCACATTACAGGATTACATCTGAAAATTTCCCAAGATGTATGTATATATATTGTCATTGCCTCATTGGGGAAATTTAGTTCGAACATTTCGAGGTTCATAGAGTGGCATATAAGAATGTTCATGAGTAATATGTAATGTTTAATTTCAAGACATCCCTGAAATTAAGTGAATGATATTATATCTGGAAAAGCGCACACAACCGTATACAGTGAGAAATTCAACAAGGACTATCTTTCCCATATACATAATCATACAACGTGCTAATCAACAATTATACTGATATATGGATTCAGGTATGGGCTAGTGTGATCATAGTGTGCAGTGCACTGTTGAGAATGTACAATTAGTCTTGAACATGAAATTTTGACTAATAATCTAAGAGTGCATATGTTTCATAAACCTTTATCTTTAGCCGGGTCGGGATACAAATTATTACTTCTCTCTACATACACTAATATTTTATTTACCAGCAGTCATGGCTTAGATTTACCTCTCACTAATTATCCATCACTTCACATGTTTAGCTGATTCCATCTATTTGTGGTGTTTACTCGAGGCTTCTTTCGATTGTTGCATCTGGGCACGGTTTTCAGTGCATTTATTTCTTAAATATATATAAACTTCATGCAGGTGACGTGAACAGTATCAATATCGGAACTGGAACCAACATCCAAGACAATTCTCTTGTTCATGTTGCTAAATCAAACCTATCTGGAAAAGCCTTGCCTACCATTATTGGCAACAATGTTACAGTAGGTTTGTATTCAAACCCTTTTTGCATGAAAGCTTCTCACTTGGAATTTGTGTGTTGAGAGCTTTAACTTGTGCATTCAAATGAACAGGTCATAGTGCTGTCTTGCAAGGATGCACTGTAGAGGATGAAACATTTGTTGGTATGGGTGCAACATTGCTTGACGGGGTGGTTCTGGAAAAAAACGCTATGGTTGCTGCTGGAGCACTCGTGAGACAGAATACAAGGATACCCTCTGGCGAGGTGAAAATTGGACATGTGTTTTGCTTGAAACTGATCGTTCTGTTATAGGCGGCTCTCTTTTAGGATGAAAGGCTGTTGAATTGTTCCATACATGGGGGGTGTTTGCAGGAGCTTTTTGAAACTTCTCTTATTCTTTACTGGCTTCTAAACTTTTTTGCAGTGCTTGCAAATGTCTTCTGGCTCCTGCTTGAAATTTTATGCGTACTACTTCCTCCGTCCCGTCCGATGTTTCCCACTTTGACTTTTTGCAGTCAAACTTTTTCAACTTTGACTACGAATTAATCTTAAACCGCAACTGTAAAATGTTCAATTTTTTTATATAATGAAACTTTAGGGACTAAATTTTCATTATATAATTTAATTGAATATTTTACATTTGCGGTTTAAGATTAATTCGTAGTCAAAGTTGGAAAAGTTTGACTGTAAAAAGTCAAAGTGGAAAACTTCGGACGGGACGGAGGAAGTAGATGCCAAGCAGAAGCCAGGAGCACCTCTTAGGTGCTTTTAAAGCTGTTGAATGTGCTTTTAACTGTGCAAAACACCTCCCTGGTTTTTTTCTTCGTGTTGGCTAAATATGGAATTTGCAGGTGAAATGTGAACTTTGACTTGCATGATGATAACTGGAAAACTCGTGTGCTCGTGGATTGATTGTTTCAAAGTCTTTGCTTGGTTTTTGGCTGATTTTAGCCAACTGACATGGCCATATAGTGTTGTTGTTGCTTCATATTTGGCTTCTTGATTCCAGGTCTGGGGAGGAAATCCAGCTAAATTCCTGAGGAAGCTCACAGACGAAGAAATCGCCTTCTTTGCACAGTCAGCTACCAATTATTCAAACTTGGCTGAAGCTCATGCTGCTGAAAATGCCAAGGATCTGGACAGCGTCGAGTTTGAAAAGGTTCTTCGCAAGAAATCCGGCAAGGGGGGTGAAGATTATGAGTCATTTTACAGTGACCTTGAAGCTACCAAGGCTGCTTAATTTGGAGCGTAGTCCTCCTTTTTGTTATGCGTAGAAACAAAATCACCGATTTGAACATCAAATAAATGTGGGATCGGCCCGAGTTGAACGACCAGTCCAAGACATTTTTTCGTATGCACCAGCTTTAAGTAGCTGGTTCATGTACCTGTTCCTTGAGATAATTGCTGCTGTAGCTGTATGGGATGTTTTTAGCAATCCTAAGAGTTGTCGATTGTCGTAATTTATTCTTTCAAGATAAACTGCCTGGGCCTGAGAATTGGAGCTCAACTTTGCTCTTTGCTAGTTACCTATTACGTCAATGTTACACTTTTGGGCTATCCGATCGTAATTCATAACTGGAAATTTGCCCGTTGCATATTAATATCGGAGCATTACCCTTTGTTTCCCAATCTGTTGAAGGTATATTATTATTTCATTTTTACTTTGTTTGAGAATGTTGTGAATGCACAAACAATCCTCAACTCAACTAACACTTTGGTTTAGTATTCAGCTACTCCATTCAACTCTTGAACATTAGCTATAAACATATACTCCATCCATCCCAGTTAGTCGGATGTATGCGTCAATTAGTTTAGTGGTACGCATATTGTCCAATGAAATAAGGAAGTATACAATTCAACGGAACGGACAAAAACGAAATATGTATGCAATTCATGAATTCAATGAATCTCTGGGAGTGGCAAGTTACTACTACACCTGTAGGATGTGGAGGATCCACACAATCATCATCAATAATATATTTTTAAGGAATATTTATATGCTAATCTTCTAAATGATGAGGATCAGCTAGCATAGAACGCGCATGCAGCATTATGATTGGTGAAATTGAACTCTTAAAATGTGATAATGAAGCTTGTGTAAGAGGCAATGAGAGACAGGCACAGGCTGCATGCTTATACAGAAGTAATTATGTGACATAATCATGCTGCCTAGCTTGCTCCTTTCATCCAAATCATCATCTTCATCTTCTCATAAAATACTTCCACTTCTTGTAATTATCCTTCCACTACTGTATCCATCTTTTGTACAACTCAAGACTGAAACACACAAACCAAGGGCGCGTATCTGTATGAAAATTTGAACACGCGTCTATCTTAAACGGTATTAAGAAGGATGTAGTTTTCGACATTTTGACCCTGGACCCAACTTTTGGAAATTTTGACCTTATATTCAAGCCTAGTGGATTTCAGACTCCGCCTATGTCACTAATAAGTACTTGCTCCAACATTGTCTTGTCACTTGTGGCCTGCTTTGTTCGATCCCGTGCGGAGCACTGGAGCCCACTATATTACATTGAAAATTTGAGTCATTAGAGGTGTATGGTCAAACTTTCTTGTATTAGTCTTCCACCAAAGTGACATCCACATAGAAACATTGGAAAATGTATTGAGATGATATAATTGATCGTTGGAGAAAAGGTAGAGGAGGATAGACATTAGACTGGACTGAACAAGTTTAACTTAGAAGATTAAGCTTAAATCTTCTTTAAAAAAGGTAGGATTAAATTAAGGGGGTTTTGTCTTTCTTAAGGAAACATTTGTTTTCCTTTTGCCTTTTCTCCTTAAACATCTTTTTCTTTATTTTTCTTTCTTTCATTTCTTCTTTTTTGTCATGAAACAAGTAAATTCAACAGCCGAACATGTTTGGTCATTGGTTCGATCCTTGTTCCTTTTCTCCCCTTCTTTTTTCTTCTACTGCATTAGTAAACTAAAGGTAATTCTGTAATCAGTTACTATGCATGCCTATTTAACAACTCATTGGTCCTAAGAAAAATCTATACTGCATAGTCTCGGTTGTTGGCTTTTTTATTAGAGCTCGTACAAATTTCATTTTGGAATCAATTAAATTGCTTTATACTAGATAAATGTGGTGGACTGTCGATATACATTATCTCACTCACTCTTAACCGATGTGTTATGAGTGTTACATAATTACTAATAAATGAATTCCAAAAAAAGAACATGTTCTTCTATATATAAGAAGGTATAATAAATTAGAGATCCATTATTTTTCCCAACCAACCTAATCATCCAATTTGGGGGCAGAAGGTAAACTGAAAGTCAATGATAAACAAAAAAGACTTCATACATTTATTATTTTTAACCGTCACAACCCTAATAAATGAAGTTTTCCGGGACGAAGGGAGTATGAGTTATAAACCAAAGTCAAGTCATTGAACATTGATGATCGAAGTAATGCAACTTAAGTTCGTGGTACCAATGGAGTTGGTAGCTATCTACATGTACATCATTTAACAATTAATTTTATAGTTATTGGGTCTATTAATAAAACGTGCAAACCACTCTAACACTTGAAATTCCATGAAAATGAAGGGTTCCAATCCTATCCAATTCTTTCTTAAATTTGATTGTGATCCCATGAACAGTTCATGCATGAATATATACATTATATGGTAAATATATACATTAAGACTCACACTCTAAATCTCACACATGATATGACACATTTAAAATGATTACATACATATTCTTGTATGAGTTACGATCCGAATCAAACAATGTTGACAGTATCCATACTGATGTGGGGTAAAAATGGATAAGTCGCTAGTTAGTTCGTCGACGCCCTAGATGGATGTAGTTCTTGCTCGAACGATGATATTAGTTAGCGGAAGTCGTTTAGTCCTTGGTTCAAGTCGCCTTTACTTTGATTAAATTCGTAACTTCGCGAAGGTCGGAAAGTGTGCGGACGAAAAAGTGGACCGAGGTCGAGTCCGTCGGTCCTATGTTGCGTCTGTCGGTCCTCGGTGGTGTCCGTCGTTGATCTGTGACAGGAAAATAAGGGGTTAGACCATTTTGGACCGGTTTGCCTAGGACAACCCGGTACTTAGATTCAACTAGTTAATAAGTCGGTCGACTTTTCAATCTAGGACTTAAAAACTTCGATAGTAGATTTTCGGAAGTAGTTGCTTACCGTTTATGAGGAGTAGAGGCCTTGTATTTATAGGCAAAATTTGTTATCATCCTCTCTTGGATGAGTGCCAAGTGTACGGTCCGGATTCGTCCATGCTAGAAGTTGGGCTCATGGGCCTTTAATGGGCTTGGCCCATTTAAGTTGATGAGGCTTGGATTGTAGTCCGAAGGTTGAAGTATTAGAGGGTCGGCCTCTTGATTTTGGTGTAGTCGGACCTTTAACTTTGGTGAGGTCGAATTCCCTTGATAGCATTGTCCCGATATGATTAAGTCTTCTTAGTTCGGGAGTAGGACTTAAAGGTACATATCATAAGTCCCCCCAGTTTCCAGGTATCTTAGTAAAAAGATAGTTGTGAATTTTTTCGAGTTGGAGTCCGACATATTTCAATTCTGGTGGTCATGATCTTGTCAAAATGGGCTTCTTGTTCTGGGCCTATTTCATGTCCCCAAATTTTTTGTTCTCAGGCCCAAGCTCAAGCCCATGCTCGTAAATGGGTTTTGTCGCTCCGCTTACGTGGCGCCATTTGATTGGTTCTTGTGGACTATACATACGTACATCTTCTTTGTCTATTAGTTCTCTTATTTCTTTGTTTCTTGGTTCCGTCGGAGATATGGGCACGCCTTAGACGAGACCGAGACTCGGCAAAGTGAGGTTCGAGATAATTTATTTGTGTCAAACTTTTTCGATCCGATTTTTGTATCAAACATCTTGTACCGGCCAACCACAAGTGAGGTTGCACAACCAAACCGTACGAATAATAAAGTGTCGGATCTTTCCCAACAACCCCAAAAATGGCGGCCTTCTCTAAAAAAAGTTTGGGATCGGTATCATGATATAAAGTGGTGCACCCTCTTGTCCCTATGAGCGGAATGTAGGTCTTTCCCCCCTCGGACTCCGCAACAATCGGCCTAAGGGATTCTAACCAAGCATGCACTCTCCTAAGTTTTGTGGTCGGAAACTTCTTTCTACAAAAGTAGCTAGGTAATCTCCAATCACCGGAAGGATGCTTGACATAAAAATATTTAGGCCACCACTTGGAAGAATGGGATGACTCATACCCATCTAGGAATTTATAACCTCGTCGAGCCGTGAAGTAAAAGAATGTCGTTCCGGGGCTAAGGGCTATGTTGAAAGCCGCTAGAAACTTTTGATACGGGAAAGCCTCCCCCTTCAAAGCCAAGATCACTCCAAAACACATAATGGTACCTAAAGCATTAGGACGAATCTGTGTAGGACATAAACCCGTCTCCCTAAACAACTCCTCTATCTCGGGTATCATCAGGAGCCTCCACCCACACTTGAAAGCTCGAACGTGAAATGCCATATAACCCGCGGGTGGGTTGTACATAGTCTGAGTCGACGAAGGGATCATAATCTCATAATCATCTGGGATCTCAAAACGGCGACAAAGTCTAGAGATGATCGACACAGAAAGAGTCGTCGAACAAGTAGGAATGATTTGATCCTCATTGGCCTCGGCGTCGGCCCTCAAATCGCCAATGGAATCAACACGGCTCGTCTTATACTCAATTGCCGTCTTAATGGGCTTCCTTTTATTCCTACGACCTTTGGACCCCGAAGCATCAAGAGCAACAACAATGGCGCGCTCAGGATTCTCGAACACCGGAATCTCACTCCCTCGGTCTGAATCCTCACCCTCGGAACCCGTGATGTCAACATCCTCCTCCGACTCACCTCTGTTACCACCACTCGCCCCCTCACTCAAATCCGCCCCATCATTCGGAGCACTCCCATCCTCACCAGAATCTCCCTCAGACGAACTTCCATCACTATCACTATCACTATCTCCGGACGAAGAAGACGAAGAGCCAGAACTAGAAGGATCACTCACCGCGACGTCCTCGGGCTCGGGGGATGATAAAACCGTCTGAGTTCCATAAATCAAGCTCGGATTCCTAGGGGGTGGATTGGAGTCAAAAGACAAAGGAGACTCGGGCTCTCCTATCGGGACGGCCTCAACATGATCATCTATCTCTAGGACTCGATTACAAGGAAGAGTCCCGAAAGACCCAACAACCTCGGGATCCGCCATTGGAAAGGATGATAAAGGCATCGGCTCAAAAACAGGAACACTATAACCATAACCCAAAGATGCAGCATACATAGGCGGAAGTTCCACCTGACGAGGAGGTAAGACCTCGGAACTAACAACACGGGAATGAGATAGATGGACCAAACTCCTAGTACCCACTTGAC
The DNA here is from genome assembly GCA_026545765.1 of Plantago major. Classification (NCBI taxonomy): domain Eukaryota; kingdom Viridiplantae; phylum Streptophyta; class Magnoliopsida; order Lamiales; family Plantaginaceae; genus Plantago; species Plantago major. The sequence continues at coordinate 24,477,892 of CM048840.1, read as the reverse complement.
GAGGAGACCTACGGGTTACCAACTGTACTTCGGACTCATCCATATCAGACGATTGGTCGGAATCCGTCAGAACTACCATATTGTCACGAGGCGGCCGAACCTCTTCCCCGTCGCCCAAGTAAACCTCACCAAGATCGTTACTCACCCCAGACATGTTTTTTCTTTTAATTTTTAGATCCGAGCCGGGGAATCTACATACATCAAAGACAAAGGAATTCACCCAAGTTAAAAAAGTTTTCACCCTAGACTCGGATACCAATTAAAGTAGAAAAAGTGGAGAACATTTTTTTCGGCCAAGCAAACTCCAAGAAATGCAAAGTTCGGAACAACGAGGCAAAATAAACCGATCAACCAAGCAAGTTCAAGATAGATAAAATCATCAACAAAAGACCGATCCACCAAGCAAGTTCGGGATAGATAAATATCAACAAAAGACCGATCAACCACAAAGACCGAGCAACCATGAAGCATACCGATGGAATAAATGAAAAGGCAGAATAAGAAGCTTACTTCCACAATCTGCCTTCCTTCTTGAATCTCGAAAACGATCAAAATCATGGGATCTCGGCCTCCAATCTGGGTCTCTCTCAAACCTCGGTCTCTCCCAATATCGGTCCCGTCCCGGAATCACCTAACGACGGCCGACTTCAAAACTCGGTCTACCTCGAATCTCGGAACGGATCAACTCTCGGTTTTCTCCTCCTATCCTCCTCGAATTCACAATGGTGGCAGCCTTGAATCTCGGAAGTCTAAAGTCGAACTTCAGCCTCCAATAATCAAACTTTGGTCCAAATCCGGCTAAAACCTGAAAGTGAATCAGGCGCACGTAAGAATGGCAAGTGACAACATAACAATATTTTGCTATTGGAGCAGAAAGATCGATTCATCTTCTCGAGGCATTGCGTATGAAGGTGCGTCTAGTGTTGTAAAAAAAAAAAAATAGTTCTCAGTTGCCGGAAGAAAATATGGTTCGTGAGAAAGACGATGATAATATGAAATCGGATTTAAAGAGCAAGATGGAGCATACAGAGTGCGTCTACTGTTGTAAACAAAAAAAAAAAGTTCTCAGTTGGCAGATGAAAATATGGTTCAAGATAAATACGATGATAATATAAAGTCGGTTTTAAAGAGCAATATGGAGCATATCATTTGCCAGAAGAGAAGATGGTTCAAGATAATGACAATAATAATATAAAGTCAGGTTTAAAGAGCAAGATGGAGCATAGATGGAACATACATGGAGCATACATTGTAAAAAAAAAAAAAAAAGAAAAAAAAAAGATGAATAGTAAAATCGGAATAGTACCGATCTTCTTCAATGTCGGTCCAAATTGCAGTTGGCTTCCTTTCTTCTTTCTCGTACTCTCTTGAAACGGCGGACTCCAAGTCAATTTCGGTATGTCGGTCTGCTCTCCTTCCCGTCGGTCCGCTCTCTCTTCTTCCGCCGGTCTGCACTCTGCTTCAATGGCGGTCTGCTTATTCTCAATTTAGCTTCTTCAATGTCGGTCTGCTTCTTCTCGCTATGCCGGTCTATTTCTTCTCGATATGTCGGTCTGCTCCCTTTTCTTTCAATCTCGGTCTTGTTCTTTTCTACAATACTTTTCTATGGCTGGGTAAAAAAAGATAATGATGAGGTAAATGAAGGGTGAAAAATTCATTTATATAGAAGTAAAATGGGCCGGTTCAACCGGGCCCATGGGCCGAAAAATCTAGCCCATACATCAAGACTTGAGCGACCGGTATAAATGACGAATCGAGAATATGGTTCAATCGCAAAATTTCACAATTATCTTTTTACTAAGATATTTGGAAACTCGGGGGACGAGGAAGATGGATGAATAAACGAGAACGTCGAAATTATTTTGTGTCGATACAAAAAGTTTTACACAAAAATCGGATCGAAAAAGTTTGACACAAATAAATTATCTCGAACCTCACTTTGCCGAGACGAGAGCGTCGAATTTATTTTGTGTCGGTACAGACGAGGAAGACGGATGAATGAACGAGAGCGTCGAAATTATTTTGTGTCGGTACAGACGAGGAAAACAAGAGTAAAACGAGAGCGTCAAAATTATTTTGTGTCGGTACAAGATGTTTGATACAAGAATCGGATCGAAAAAGTTTGACACAAATAAATTATCTTGAACCTCACTTTGCCGAGTCTCGGTCTCGTCTAAGGCCTGCCCATATCTCCGACGGAACCAAGAAACAAAGAAATAAGAGAACTAAGAGACAAAGAAGATGTACGTATGTATAGTCCACAAGAACCAATCAAATGGCGCCACGTAAGCGGAGCGACAAAACCCATTTACGAGCATGGGCTTGAGCTTGGGCCTGAGAACAAAAAATTTGGGGACATGAAATAGGCCCAGAACAAGCCCATTTTGACAAGATCATGACCCCCAGAATTGAGATATGTCGGACTCCAACTCGAAAAATTTCACAACTATATTTTTACTAAGATACCTGGAAACTGGGGGGACTTATGATATGTACCTTTAAGTCCTACTCCCGAACTAAGAAGACTTAATCATATCGGGACAATGCTATCAAGGGAATTCGACCTCACCAAAGTTAAAGGTCCGACTACACCAAAATCAAGAGGCCGACCCTCTAATACTTCAACCTTCGGACTACAATCCAAGCCTCATCAACTTAAATGGGCCAAGCCCATTAAAGGCTCATGAGCCCAACTTCTAGCATGGACGAATCCGGACCGTACACTTGGCACTCATCCAAGAGAGGATGATAACAAATCTTGCCTATAAATACAAGGCCTCTACTCCTCATAAACGGCAAGCAACTACTTCCGAAAATCCACTATCGAAGTTTTTAAGTCCTAGATTGAAAAGTCGACCGACTTATTAACTAGTTGAATCTAAGTACCGGGTTGTCCTAGGCAAACCGGCCCAAAAGGGTCTAACCCCTTATTTTCCTGTCACAGATCAACGACGGACACCACCGAGGACCGACAGACGCAACATAGGACCGACAGACTCGACCTCGGTCCACTTTTTTGTCCGCACACTTTCCGACCTTCGCGAAGTCACGAATTTAATCAAAGTAAAGGCGACTTGAACCAAGGACTAAACGACTTCCGCTAACTAATATCATCGTTCGAGCAAGAACTACATCCATCTAGGGCGTCGACGAACTAACTAGCAACTTATCCATTTTTATCCCACATCATATTGGCGCCGTCTGTGGGGTACATGTTATTTCTTTTAATTTTTGGATCCGAGCTGGGGAATCTACATACATCAAAGACAAAGGAATTCACCCTAGTTAAAAAAGTTTTCACCCCAGACTCGGATACCAATTAAAGTAGAAGAAGTGGAGAACATTTTTTTCGGCCAAGCAAACTCCAAGAAATGCAAAGTTCGGAACAACGAGGCAAAATGGACCGATCAACCAAGCAAGTTCAAGATAGATAAAATCATCAACAAAAGACCGATCCACCAAGCAAGTTCGGGATAGATAAATATCAACAAAAGACCGATCAACCACAAAGACCGAGCAACCATGAAGCATATCGATGGAATAAATGAAAAGGCAGAACAAGAAGCTTACTTCCACAGTCTGCCTTCCTTCTTGAATCTCGAAAACGATCAAAATCACGGGATCTCGACCTCCAAATCTGGGTCTCTCTCAAACCTCGATCTTTCCCAATATCGGTCCCGTCCCGGAATCACCCAACGACGGCCGTCTTCAAAACTCGGTCTACCTCGAATTTCGGAACGGATCAACTCTCGGTTTTCTCCTCCTATCCTCCTCGAATTCGCAATGGTGGCAGCCTTGAAGCTCGGAAGTCTAAAGTCGAACTGCAGCCTCCAATAATCAAACCTTGGTCCAAATCCGGCTAAAACCTGAAAGTGAATCAGGCGCACGCGTAAGTATGGCAAGTGACAACATAACAATATTTTGCTATTGGAGCAGAAAGATCGATTCATCTTCTCGAGGCATTGCGTATGAAGGTGCGTCTAGTGTTGTAAAAAAAAAAAAAAATTAGTTCTCAGTTGCCGGAAGAAAATATGGTTCATGAGAAAGACGATGATAATATGAAATCGGATTTAAAGAGAAAGATGGAGCATACTGAAAAGCTTCATCGTTGTAAAAAAATGTTCTCAACAAGCGAAGAAAATATGGTTCAAGATAAATACGATGATAATATAAAGTCGGTTTTAAAGAGCAATATGGAGCATATCATTTGCCAGAAGAGAAGATGGTTCAAGATAAAGACAATAATAATATAAAGTCAGGTTTAAAGAGCAAGATGGAGCATAGATGGAACATACATGGAGCATACATTGTAAAAAAAAAAAAATAATAATAATTGATGAATAGTAAAATCGGAATAGTACCGATCTTCTTCAATGTCGGTCCAAATTGCAGTTGGCTTCCTTTCTTCTTTCTCGGACTCTCTTGAAACGGCGGACTCCAAGTCAATTTCGGTATGTCGGTCTGCTCTCCTTCCCGCCGGTCCGCTCTCTCTTCTTCCGCCGGTCTGCACTCTGCTTCAATGGCGGTCTGCTTATTCTCAATTTAGCTTCTTCAATGTCGGTCTGCTTCTTCTCGCTATGCCGGTCTATTTCTTCTCGATATGTCGGTCTGCTCCCTTTTCTTTCAATCTCGGTCTTGTTCTTTTCTACAGTACTTTTCTATGGCTGGGTAAAAAAAAGAAAATGATGAGGTAAATGAAGGGTGAAAATTTCATTTATATAGAAGTAAAATGGGCCGGTTCAACCGGGCCCATGGGCCGAAAAATCTAGCCCATACATCAAGACTTGAGCAACCGGTATAAATGACGAATCGAGAATATGGTTCAATCGCAAAATTTCACAATTATCTTTTTAAGGTTCCGTGTTCCCCGGATATTCGGCTAGGAAATCAGCCAGGACCTGGGCTTTTTTGGCAGATGGAGCTTGATACTCGATCGTATGATCTCCTAACTCAATTGTCCATTTAGCCAACCTTCCTGACTTCGAGGCGTCACCTAAGACCTGTTTCAGCGGCTGGTTCGTGATGACCACTATCTTGTGGGAACGGAAGTATGGCTTGAGCTTCATGGAGGCCTCTACTAGACAATATGCATACTTCTCTATTTCCTTGTAGTTTTTCTCCGCCCTTCCCAGTACTTTATTCAGGTAGTACACCGGAAGGTGTTCGTTCTTCTGTATGCGCACCAGGACGGAACTCACCACTTCAGGAGTGATGGCGAGATAGATGTACAATAGCTCTCCTTCTTCTGGTTTGGAAAGTAGAGGCGGGGAGGATAAATAGAGCTTCAAGTTCTCAAATGCCTCCTTGCACTCATTGTTCCATTCAAACTTGTCCGTTTTCCTTAGGATTTTGAAAAAAGGGAGGTTCTTTTCACCGATCCGAAATGAAGCGGCTAAGGGATATAACCTTCCCTATGAGTCTCTGAACGTCCCTGAGTTTCTCCGGATGTGAAAGCTCCAATATGGCTTTTATCTTTTCTGGGTTTGCCTCGATCCCTCTCTGTGTCACCATGTACCCCAAGAATTTTCCTCCAGTTACTCCAAATGTGCATTTGGCTGGATTGAGTTTCATTCCCTATTTTCTTACTATGGCAAAACATCTTTCCAGATGGGGATGTGATCAAATGTCTCCTTGATTTTCACTAGCATGTCATCGACATAAACCTCCATTGATTTGCCAATCCCTTCTTTGAACATTTGGTTCACCAATCTTTGGTAGGTGGCGCCAGCGTTTCGTAGGCCGAACGGCATGACCTTGAAACAGGATACTCCTCCTGCGGTGATAAAAGCGGTTTTTTTTGCGATATCATGCTCAGCCATCTTGATCTGATAGAAGCCTTGAAAAGCATCCATGAAACTCAACAGTGCACACCCGGCAATTGAGTCTACCAATTGATCAATTCTTGGCAGGGGATAGGGATCCTTTGGGCAGAAACGGTTGAGACTGGTGAAGTCATTGCACATCCTCCATTTTCCCGGACTTTTCTCTAGTAGGACCACATTGCATATCCAATCAGAGTAATGAACCTCCTTAATGTGTCCTGCCTTGAGTAGTCGTTCTACCTCATCTGTGATGATCTTGTTGTGGACGGGACCATGGTCTTTCTTCTTCTGTCGAATGGGTCGGACATTTGGATCAACGTGGAGTTCGTGTACCATGACTCGAGGATCTATACCGCTCAGATCTTCAGTTCCCCAGGCAAAAACATCGGCATTCTTTCTTAAGAAGGCAATCATTTTGATGGTTGTTTCTGCGTCCATTCCCGAGCCGATTTTCACTGTTTTTTCGGGATATCCTTCTTCAATTGGGATTTCTAAGACGTCTTCATGGGGGGCCATCCGATTCTCATGAAAGAAGCTTTTGGTCGGCGTTTCACCACGTGGTTCAGGGGGAATGACTTGATATTAATCGATTCTATCCTCGCACTCCTTGGCCGTTGCGGCCATTTTCTTTTTCTCTACGCCCATTTTCAACCAGTTAATTCCTTTCCCGGGAGGTCTTTCTCGCCTCTTCCTTCAGCTTTCTTGTTGGATAAAGAGGCACTGTTTCTTTGTTCTCCGGTCATCTTCTTCTCTCCTTATATCATGTTCACTCCTAAATGGTCGCGACGCCCTTCTAGTAGAGAGAGTGTAGAATTCCCATGCTCTTCTCCGATCTCCACTAAGGGATCCGATGCCTGCTGCGGTGGGAAACTTCATCCTTAGGTGGAAGGTTGACACCACTACTTTGAATTGATTTAGAGCCGGTCTCCCCATAATTATGTTGTATTCGCAACCTGCCTCGGTGACAACAAAAGGGACTTGGTGAGTAACCCTGAGTGGAGCTTTTTCCATGGAAACAGAGAGATACAGGATTCCTCTTGGCCTGATCCGGTTTCCTCCAAAGCCAACGAGGTCCGTTGTCACCGGTAACAATCATCTTAAACTCATTTCCATTTTTCGGACAGTGCTCATGAAGAGGATGTTAGAGGAGGCACCGGTATCGATTAATACCTTTGTGATCTCATAACCTGCTATGTCCATTTCCACCACCAAGGGGACATCTGGGTCATGGACCAATCCTTCTCCCTTGCATGGAGGGGGTGCTTCAGATTCATCAAAGGTGATCACGTTGGTGCCGGGAGCCACCATATTGACGGATTTCTCATCCGAATTTCTCAGTGATCTTGCCATGGCTTCTCGAGCATTCCTACTGTCTCCTCCAGTAGGTCCTCCGGCAATGCTAAGTATTCTCCTACAACGGACCGGGTTATCATCTACGTAAGCTGGTTGAGTTTCGACGTATGCTACCCTCCCGTTCTCTCGTGCCGGACTTGGGGATCTCCTAGCCTCTCAGCGTCCTCTCGGGCTCGGTGGTCCGGGTAACACTGATTGTCTTCTTGGGCTAAACGAGCGTCTCTTGATCGGAGCGGGCCTTTCACCTCTGTTATGCCTAGGGCTAGACCATCTGGGAGGAGAACGACGGGGAGTTGCATTTCTCCGGTCCCTTGCACCACGCGGCTCATTGGACTGGTACCTTCGTCCGGCTTCACGTTGGTCGGTGCCCTCGGGCTTCCTCATTATGTATTCTTGCAAATATCCCATTTCGATCAACCTGGATTTCTGCCGAGGTGCATTTTCCGGTGGAGTGTCCGTCACATTGGTGGAAGTGACAAGATTGCTCGAGTTCTGGTGAACTGGTTTCGTGCTTGGGGGGCCACTGGATTGGGAAGCCTTGACTTTGCATGATGGTCAAGATTTGTTCCTTGGGGGCTTTTAGGTCAGCGTAGTTTATGTAAACTTTTCGGGGAGATCTTCTTCTTTCCTCAACCCTTCCTCTTCTATGACCTTTCCGCTTTTGCTCGAAATGTTGTTTACCCAACCTTGTGTTATCTGGTACTGGTTTTGCCTTCTTGACCTCGGCTCTCACTACCATTTTGTCGAGGGTTTCGTGTGTGCTCAAGAATTTTTTGATTACTTCATTCAACTCTCGTTCGGTGGTTATTCCTGCATTAACAATCGTGTAGCGGAATGAAGCGTTGTTAGTGTTCTCGCCCATGTGGAATACTCGATCTTTGATGGGGTGTGACTCAACGAGGACAACTGCTTGTTCAAACCTTCTGACAAACGATCTCAAGCTTTCATTTTCCTTTTGCACAATTTATGCTGTGGTAGCCGACTGATTTAGCCGAGGAAGTTCTCGAATCGCAGAGTGAATTTGGCGATCATCTGGTCCCAGGATGTTATTGTGTTGGGCCAGAGGTGCTTCCACCAAGTCATGGCGGGTCCGTAGAGGGTGTTGGGAAATAACTGTGCCTTTACATTGTTCGGTACTCCCATGCCTCCCAGGGATGCCTCAAAACGAATTCGGTGATCTATTGGGCATGTGATTCCCTCATACGTTTCCTTATAACTCGGGGCACTCCTCCCCGGAGGGAGTTCGGTGTCCCTCATAGCTTGGCAAAGAGGATTCAGGCTCCTTCCATATTTCATGATATATCTTGCATGGGTAAGTGTTTCTAGATTTGACCGTTCCAATTCTAGGGCAGCTTCATGGATCCTAACTTGTTCTTTAATTTGTTCGGTTTCATCCATGTGCTTGTCCCCCCTATGAGTCCTGGCAGACCTTGACCTGGTCCGGTTTCGATGATGTTCCCTTCCCCTATCTCGGCTTCCCCTCCTGTGGTCTCGATAATCATCATTCCTAGTCATCCTGGTCACGGTTCAGTGTATTCTTTCATTACGGAATCGCCCATGGCGGGATGGTTTTGGGGTGGAGTGTCGCCTGTACCGTTGAGAGTTTCGTTCTCCTCGTCAGATTTCTCCCGTGGTCCCTTCTCCGTCATCTCGACGTTGCAATTTTGCGGTGGTTCGAGAAGGAGTCACGACGTGTTCTCTCCGACTCCCATGTTCCCTCTCTACTTGTCCTCCGATTGTTTCTCGAGTGCAAATTACTCCGAGCCCGACGATTTAGCATGTTTCGTAAGTCTCCCGGGGCTCTATGGCTTGAGGCTCTGAGACTTTCGGACCGATCGGTATTTCAAGAGTTCGGGGGTCCTCTGGATTCTTCCACATGATCTGTTGTTACTTGGGTTGATTCGGATTGGCAATACGGAGCGCTTCTTCGTGGTGCGTGGTTAGAGTTATGCGGGAGGTTCACGCCCTAATTGAGGTTGGGTCCTTAGTAATGCGGCTTGCAAAAGTTGAATTTGAGCTTCATCAGATTCCGCCAGATCGGCGAGTGACACGAGGTATAACGATCATTGCGTACGGTGCCGAGTTGGTGGATTGGGAGGGCGTTCTTTGTCCGCTCGTTCCGTGGTGGAAAGAGAAGCTTGAGGCCATTCCTATCATCATGTTCATTGATCCGTTGATTTCTGTGAAAGGATTGACTTCCGTAAGTGCGGTTGCGGACTTGACTTCGGGCCCAACATCGAAGTTGTTGATCTAAGGATTCTCGAGTCCTTCTAGTACGTCTTCTATCGAGCCATGACTTTTTGTACTAAGTGATTCCCACAGACGGCGCCAATATGATGTGGGGTAAAAATGGATAAGTCGCTAGTTAGTTCGTCGACGCCCTAGATGGATGTAGTTCTTACTCGAACGATGATATCAGTTAGCGGAAGTCGTTTAGTCCTTGGTTCAAGTCGCTTTACTTTGATTAAATTCGTGACTTCGAAAGTCGAAAAGTGTCTTGACGAAAAAGTGGACCGAGGTCGAGTCCGTCTATGTTGCGTCTTCGGTCCTCGGTGGTGTCCGTCGTTGTTTGTGACGGAAAATAAGGGTTAGACCCTTTTGGGCGGTTTGTCTAGACAACCCTAGATTAGATTCAACTAGTTAATAAGTCGGTCGACTTTTCAATCTAGGACTTAAGAACTCGATAGTAGATTTTCAAGAATACACTGCTTTATGAGGAGTAGAGGCCTTGTATTTATAGGTAAGATTTGTTATCATCCTCTTGAATGAGTGCCAAGTGTACGGTCCGAATTCGTCCATGCTAAGTTGGGCTCATTTTTAATGGGCTTTTAATGGCTCATTTAAGTTGATGAAACTTGGATTGATCAGAAGGTTGAAGTATTAAGACAGCTATCTGGATTTTGGTGTAGTCGGACCTTTAACTTTGGTGAGGTCGAATTCCCTTGATAGCATTGTCCCGTTATAATTAAGTCTTCTTAGTTCGGGAGTAGAACTTAAAGGTACATATCACATACCAAATTTTCCATTTTCCTTGCCAGATCATTCTAGAAATTGAAGAGGTATATGTCTTATTTGTTTTCTAAGTTTAAGTAAGACGTTCAGTAGTCACAAGTATGAATATGATGTGTCAGCGGAGGCAAAATAATTGAGCAAAATGGATGAATATAATGGTCATGACATGAGATGAGATGATATGATATGATATGATATGATATGATGTGATCACTACTTGAGCTGCTTTTAGCTTTACAAATATGAACCTGCCTTTATTTGGTTCATGTCTATCTATTCATTTACATAATTACATGTGTATCACTCTATTTATGAAAAACAAAAAGTGAAAATATCATTGTTAATGAGTTAATTAATATAGTCTTGGGTAATGAAAATTGAGAACTTATAAAGTGGATAGTTTAATTTAAAGATTCTGCCTCATTTTTGTAGAAACAATCACAAAAGCTGATTCTCTTTAATTTAGCTTGTATTTGTAACTCATAAATTATTGCATATATCCCTTTAATACATTAGATGATCCCTTAACGATATAAGATACAATCAACTAATTTATTTTATTAATAATAAGTTACGTGCTGTGATTTATCAAATTATCTTTTAATGAAATATTCCGCAACATATCTATCCAAATAAATGTTAGGATATACTATAAAGTGTTTGTTTGCCAAAATAAAAGTGGACACTTTGTGATCAATTAAATGGTAGCTGATGAATTAAGTAATAGTGGATTTTGTTTTTATTATTTGGAAAAGGCAAAAAAAGGATTTTCATTAATATTAAAAAAACGTTGCATAATTCATAAGAAACGCTCCGAGGAATACATATCCCTCCAAGATTATTACAAGGGTGAACTCCCAAACCCAAACAATGTGCTCAAACCAAGCTTGAAACTAGTGGATGACTATAGAACCATCATCTAGTATATCAATAAGTTCCTTTACCAGGCAAAAATGCGAACGATTAGAAGTTGAAATCAAATCCACCAGCAACATATTTTATGAAAACATAACAATATTACTTCTTCAAATTAGCCCTCTTGATCAAAATTTCACATTTATCAAATCTATTTATTATAATCAAACCACATTACTTTAATCAAATAATAATATAAAAATTCACTTGATGATAAGTATATACACACATTAATTCCTCTGTTCTAGAAAAAAATCTTACATACTCTATTTCATTATATCTGTCAAAAATATACTGTTTTTATTTCTGACATAATTTACGCCCGTTGCATTTATAACTTTCAACTTTCTCGCTCTTCGTAAAAAAAAATCAAATATATCACCTTTAATTTTCCGCGCTCCACATTAATCTTCCATACAAATTCAGATACATCACCTTTAACTTTTCGTGCTCCACATTAATCTCATATACAAAATCAAATATATCACTTTTAATTTTCGCACTCTACATTAATCTTCGTATACAAAATCAAACACTACGAAAGTTGGTGAGGCATAAAGTATATTATATAGAATTAAAAAAAAAGTAACGGAGGAAAGACCCAACATAAATCCGAAAGTAAGGAGAGAAACGTCATATACTTGCACTATGACAAAATCCGGAAAACCCGGTCCATCTTCCATCACCAAAAAGGCACAAAAGAAAGCACCAAAATTTGTCATCTCTGAAAATTCAAACAGACATTCCCCATTCTACCCCTCCCTCCCTCCCGTTCCATGTTCTCCATGTACCCACCCCACTCCTTCACTCTCACTCACTGCACAAAAATACCCAGAGCCTCGAAGAAAGTGAAGAAACCAGAAACTCAAACACAAAGTTGTAGCTCCTCCAATGGCGAGTAACATTCCTATTCCAAAACGAAGCTTCAATTCCAACCCTAACAGCTCCTCCTTCACCTCTCACAAGTCCGTCTACGACGACGTTTTCGGCGGTGCGCCGAAGTTCGGCGCGCCTACATTGGCTCCCAGGCTCGAGGACTACGCTGAGATTTTCGGCGGATTTCACTCTTCTCGCTCCTCGTCTATTCCGGTGATCAACATTCCGATCATCGCCGCTAACGATTCCGACCTCCACTTCACCTACGGGGAGGTTTTTGGTGAGTGTAAGGGGTTCGATTTCACGGCGTCGTTTGAGGATGTTGTTGGCCAGTCCAGTGCTGGTTATGACTCTTCCGATGAGTCCTGGTATATCTATCTACATTCTACACACACATTCTGCATTTCCTTCTCTCTCTCTTTTTTTTTTTTTAAACCTCTATTTGTTTTACTTTTTTTAATTAATTTGAAGGGAACATTATTTTACTGTTTGGTATGATGTGATTACCTGTCACGTTTGTGATGAAATTGTTCTAGTTAGCTGGTGTTGGACTAAATTCATTATTTCTAGGGATAGAGAGAGGTTTTGGTGGTACGAAATGGTCCTCAAGTGTCTGTGTAGGACTGGCTTTGTTGGATCACTGAATAACATTCAGCATTTATGATTGACAGAGACGTGCACCAAGAGTTGTACCTTATGTGATTAAGGAATCTTGTACTGGATTTAGCCTTTTTAACATCTTGTTTCTGTTTTACCTTGGCTAAGGCATAAAGGAGTGGGACTATTTTTAACTTGTCATCTCTGGTCTCAGATTCTTCACACTTAGAGCTAGTTTATCAACGTGTTTCGTTCTTTCTTTCTGTTTTCGTAGGTGTATATGTTGAGGGTGGTTGTGTTCACTTTTGATTTGTTCTGTTGAAATTTTATTAGTGATTTTTTCTGACTGCAAAATCCTCAGGAGTCCAGCAAAAAGTGGAACTCTCTCGGATGAATTAGATCCTTTGGCTGGATCGGAGACGAGTTGCAGGTTATCAGATGCCCATGCTGATTCTCAATGCAAGACGCAATTAAATGTGTCTTACAGCAAATCTGGCCGGAGAGTCATGGACGAAGTGTTTGCTGAGGCCAGTCATGGGATTAAGTTTGGTGCTGGTCCTGAACACACTGCTTCTCACTTTGAAGCTCCTATTTCTGGGGATGGGGAGTTTGAGTGCTGTACTGAGCCTGTGACTGATGATGTTAAACATAAGAATCTGTCTAACCCCTCAGAAAGTGGCTCTTACACACGTAAAAGTGACTATAGTCATTCTGAGGAACATGAAAGTGATACTTTCTCGCTGGAAAGACCATTTGTGTCGGTTTCTGATATCAGTCTTCGTACTAGGCCCTCTAGACTGCCACCACCTTCCAGGCCACCGCCTGCAATAGTTGATAAAAAGGAAGAATGTCCAGGATTAAATTCATTACACAAGGTCTCTAAAAGTTATGGGTCTGACAGAGTGGTGGATGGTTCCACGGCTTCTTTTGACGTGGATGTAGATGCAATCCCATCGATCGAGGCTATCAGAAATGAAAGTAAAAATTTCAACATGAAGCGTGTCAGCACTAAAGGATCAGTAGACCGAGTGGACTCATGGGATGATAGCAAATGGCATTTGGAAGATGCTATGGAAAAAGAGGAGCAAGTGCACCAGACAGCTGGTGAGTATGACAGCTTTCAGGGTGAAAAAATGCTCCAGTCGCATAAAAAGGAAGAACGTCAAGGATTAAATTCAAAACACAAGGTCTCTAAAAGTTATGGGTCTGAGAGAGTGGTGGATGGTTCCACGGCTCCTTTTGAGGTAGATGTAAATGCCATCCCATCGATCGAGGCTATCAGAAATGAAAATAAAAATTTCAACGTGAAGCGTGTCAGCACTAAAGGATCAGTAGAACGAGTGGACTCATGGGATGATAGCAAATGGCATTTGGAAGATTCTATGGTAGAAGAGGAGCAAGTGCACCAGACAGCTGGTGAGTACGACAGCTTTCAGGGTAAAAAAATGCTTCAGCCACATAGAAAACATCCCACAACTTCACCACCTTCTGCAAAGGACAGAAACGAAGAATTTCCAGTGCGCGGAGGAGTGCAATTTCGCCAGCCTTTTACTGATATACCTCAATGTCCTGTTGCATGGAGGAAAGAAACAGAATATTTTGAGGTGATTGAAAAAGATATATCTGTAGAGCATATTGAGGTGGTTGCAGAATCCAATATAAATGTTCCAATGCAATTTCAAAACCCAGAAGCTTGTAGGAACTCAAAGACAACAGAGTCAAAAGCTTTTAGTCAGAAGGAAGACGGTGATACACTAATAGTCACAGAGGATGCTGCTAGATGGGATGGGAAGAGGAATCAATTCGAAATGACGGGAGAAGGTTATTATGGGAGCAACAAGCACCAGAGCGAAGAAACAGAGATGCTGTCGGGTGGCAGAAAGGAGTTTTCAGAGTATGACCAGCAAGCTGGAGAAGGTGTAATGCCATATATAGACCTTGATTTGTCTGAACATGGTGGAGTAGAAGTTGATTGCATTCAAAAAGATGTAACAAAAAATTACAGTTCAAATGCATCTTCTGAGATCAATAGGTCCAGAGATGCTCAAACAAGAAAGATGAACAATGGAAAATATGAGAAAAGTATTCTGAGCGAACAGTATCAGCAAAGATTACATAATGTGGGGCGAGAAGGAATCAGTGAAAGAGTAAATGAGAGAAATGAACAGGAAGCTACTGAAAAGCAACAAAATGGAGCTTCTTGGTTAGGAAATCAAAACAAATTAGTAGAGTCTCATATGCTGGTAGAGAATGAGCAGTTGGTCAAAGATGCTAAGGAAGATGGAGATAGCAGCAAGGAAGCATGTGTAGCTGTTTTGCATGAATGCAATGGGGACAAAAAATTTACTCTTTTTGCTGACAAAGACAAGGTGAGTAGTGTTGAGGCTGTTGAAGAGATCTCAAATGATTTGACATTTATAATTGCTTCTGAACAGGCTGAAAATGACAAAGGACAACATGTGGTGTCTGAGTCAGTCATAAGAAAAGAGAGAACTGGAGATGCTATATTAGAAACAGACAGTGATTTGGGAGACAGTAAATCTGATACTGAACCGGGTAAGTCCTTGAGTGGTGATACTGGTTCGGAAAAGCTGAGTGAAGAGGCTGATGAAGATGAACTCATTGAGTTGGATGGAAATGATGTGCGAATACATTGGGACCACGAGATTAATGCTTCTGTAAAAGGGGATAATATGAAGATACCTGATCAAGAACACAAGTTTGAAGAAGAGACTGCAACCAAGTTTAGTTCAAGGCATGATACTTCTCATATAACAGAAAAAAGTCAGGAACGAGCATATTGTGGGGCTGAAACAGAGGACCACCTTGTAAAAGGCAACTTCAACAGTGTTGGCATGAAAAAAAATGAGTTGCAAGCTGAAAATTCTAGCACCGGGAAGAGATCAAAGTTGTTTTCTTCACCTGAGCAATTGAAAGATTCAAATATGGGTGGCATTAGGAGGGAGTCTGCATGTACTCTCCCGGAGAAGACTGCATCGCCAATTGGTAACAGCCATGAGATTGGCAAGATAAATTATGCTGAAGATAACAGGGAGCCAACAATTAAACAAACTCCAGTCGTCATCAAAGAGGCAGATGTCAGGGCTACCGACACTACATGCCGAGCTGTCAAGGGAAGTAAAGGGGAGGATGCTTCATCAGTCTTGGGACATAATGAGGATCAATTCTGTTCAAGAAAACATGACAAGGATCAAATTGGTGAAACAAGAGACAGAAACGTGAAAGAGAATATTGCTGCAAAAGACCAAAAGATAGGGGATAGAATAAGAAGGGACATTGAGCTGGAAAATGAACATTTAAGAAAACTGGAAGAAGAACGGGAGCGGGAAAGGGAAAGAGAAAAGGACAGGATGGCTGTTGACAAAGCAGCCTTCGATGCTTATGAAAAATCCTATGCCGAAGCTCGTGAAAAGGCGGAGAGAGCTGCTGTGGCAAGAGCTACTGCTGAAGTAAGACAAAGAGCTATGGCACAGGCTAGAGAGAGACTGGAGAGGGCATCGTTGGAGGCCAGGCAAAGGGCTGAGTATGCTACTAAGGAGAGAGAGACTAGACAGAGAGCTATGGAAAAATCAATGGCTGAAAGGGCTGCATTTGAACGCATAGAAAGATCTGCCTCTGGGAAGTTTTCTGTTTCCTCTGGATCTTCTGATATGAAACAAAGCTCTATGTCATCTGTGAGTATGCTTCCTTGTTTTTACTCGTGTAAAACCATTTTGCTTGAGATTTGTTGAGATATGTTGCTGTATTTTCAGGACATTCACTTTCAGGATAGAGGAACCTCAAGTGGGTTGAGACATTCAACTCTCCAAGCTAATGCCGGTATGTAATTTATGATTAGCTGAATAATGATTATTTGGCAAATTCATTATGTCCCTGGACTGCTATATTGCTGTCCACTTATAGCTGGAATTTTAATAATATACTCGTCTTTACGAAAGCAATCAAATTTAAAGAAGACAAATGCCATGGTTTCTTAGAGAATATCTAATTTTGTAGGTGCTGAAGGCGAATCACCGCAGAGACATAAAGCTCGGTTGGAGAGGTACAGAAGAACAGCTGAGCGAGCAGTATGTACCTTCGGTTCTATCTTTCTTTTTTTTCTCCCCCTTATTTCCCTATATTAAGATGTTGACATTATTTGATATATTTTGGCATGTTTCAGGCAAACGCCCTGGCTGAGAAAACTAAGCGCGATATTTTCGCCCAAAAGGAAAGAGAGGAGAGGAATGTACGTACTTGTTTCTTTGAGTGAGATTCTTATTTTTCATCTGAGGTTGGGAATTTATTATTGAAACTTTCCTGCAGAGAATTGCCGAAACTCTTGATGCTGAAGTGAAGAGGTGGTCACGAGGAAAAGAGGGAAATCTTCGAGCACTGCTTTCTACACTGCAATATGTATGTGTTGTCCTATCATATGCATACACTGCAATATGTATCTTTTAGCCGGCATGCATTTTCTGTGGCATCGCAATCTACAGTCCTAATTTGTCATTAATGTGGCATGTATTTTACTCCTTTTGCATGTCATCGGTTATAATTTTTTGAGGACATTTCATCTTGGAAAAGAGAAGTTAACACTTGAAGAAATATCTAATAGATTTGGACTTTGTAACTTGTGTATAATATTTCCTCAGATACTCGGATCAAACAGCGGTTGGCAGCCAGTTCCATTAACTGAAGTTATAACTACGGTGGCTGTGAAAAAAGCTTACAGGAAAGCGACCCTTTTTGTGCACCCTGACAAATTACAACAACGTGGTGCAACACTTCAGCAAAAGTACATATGTGAGAAGGTTTTTGATCTTCTTAAGGTTAGTGTAATGCTAAGTTATTTCATATCTTTTCTTATTTTCAATGGTCATAAAATTAGTTGACTCGTGGTATTTCAATGTTTGAGTGCACTATCAAACTGTCTCTTAAACGATGCTATGACATTAGTGCTTAACCATCAATGTCTAGTTGTATATGAATCTCTTGAACTAGCTCTTACAAAATAATGTTGTAAATGCTGAAAGCTTGTCTTTATATGAGTGAAAAATTTGTTTGATGTGTGGGAAAATAGGCCAGAAACTTTTGGTGAATTCCCATTATCATGTGCTTTGCCTAAATATATAATTTTCCTTTGCCGAGATATATAGAACTTTTCCAAAGGATGTGGTTTTGTTATGAAAGTTAAAATTGATGAGCTTAGACTTTAAAGTTCTCCATTGCCTGAGGAGTTAGATTCTTGACGACGTTTCTTAAGACCACCCTGTTTATTCTTCATTCTTGGAGAGTATAAGATGTTTAATTTTGTCCTATTCCAAGAAAATTTGTAATTTATAGCCCAAGGCCTCATTTCGTGTGTGCTCCATTGCACTGGTACTGCTACTGGTTTTGTGTGTGTGTGTGTGAGAGAGAGATTAGAAAAACCAGAATGTTCTTTTATGCATATCGTATTTCTTTCTGATTAGATTGTGTTGTAACTTGATGAACCCATTCATATTTGTGTTGCATTTAATTGAACCTTGTGGTGCTTTTCTTTCTTATATTAGCAGCACCTTAACATTTGCTCTGTTCCATAACAATAATATTCTGGTCCTGTGCTCTCTTGCCTTTTCTATCTATCATCTTTGATGTGCATGTTCCTCGTAATGTAGGAGGCTTGGAACAAGTTCAACTCTGAGGAGCGGTGACTTGAGGCATTTTTCTCTCACTGTACAGTTTGTGTAGGAAAATCTGGCTGCAGCAAGTAAATTCCTTATTTATCATTCCATTGCAGTTAAATTCTTACTTCTGATTCTTTATGTAAATTTGCTCTTAGAAATTGGTAGAAAGTCTACCAGTAAACAACAGTCTGTTCTCTCTACTTAGAAGTTAGAAATTTGTACCGAGTTCAGCTGTCACTGTTATAACTCATTCTGGTATTAAAACATTACAATTATTCGAAATTTGAATTTCTTTGGTACAACAAAGCTTAAATGGCCTTAATAGATGAAAACATAGTACCTCTTGCAACAAATTCTAGAATTTTTCATTAGTATGCTTTTCTTCAATGTCCAAGAGCTGGGCATTCTCTCCTTTCTTATGTTTCTCATCTGATGTGAGAATTGACTCTTGTTCTTGACCAAGAGACTTCTGCTTGTTTTTGGTGTCTGGTGTGAATCCGTTATTCTCTCCATTGCTATGCTTTTGAGTGGAATATGGAAGCATTCCTTTCTCCCGGCAAGTCTCAATGGCTCCTCTTAACATTTCCTCCAAGCCGTACTTGAATTTGAAGCCCAATCCTGTCAATTTGTCGGAGCAGAATCTCACCACGTTTATATCCTTGTCGATGCCCTCAAATCTGTTGATTACAACAACATTGGTCCTATTCAGCTATGAATTCATTATGTGCAGTATTTATTCGAATGCAATATCTTGAGTCATGTAGGATTTATTATGTTCATGTGTGATGATTGTGTATTTATCAACCGAGAATATGTCATGCTTGTGGGTTAAATGATCTGCACCGGTTGCTATAGATGAGAGAACATAAGGCTTACTCTTCGGGTATATAATACTCAGGCCATTTTTCTCTGATCAATTTTGCTATATCATAAATGGTAGCATCATCAGAGGAGCAAATGTATCTTCCTTCTTCTCCATTGGGATGATGCTCGTAGAGGAATATATGAGCCTCGGATATGTCGTCTATATGCACAAATTGGCCCTGCTTCATGATTGAGTAGTGAGCCTCATTCCCTAGTCAAATTGCACAGGAAAAATTAGGTTGATTGCAGCAGCTGTTATGCGTCATGATGTTGAAAACATGGAAGTATATAGTACCGGTGATTGGCGAAAGAGCAGTGATTAGGCTAGGTGGGAATGTGGAGGTGATGAATGGACCAACAACCACAGGCGGTATGATTATAATGAAGTCTATATCAGTCTCTTTGGCCACTTCCAACATTGCTTTCTCAGCCAGTATTTTAGACACAAAGTATGTCTGCACAGAAAATAGAACCATTTTTAACAGCATTCTAAGATAACTCCTTTAGAAGTTTACAAGTAAAGATGAACTGACCCATCCAGTCATTTTCTTGGAGTAAATGAACTCCAGATCACTGTAACAGGATTCATCATAGACTGGTTTCTGGTGTTCTTCAACATTCAAAGTCCCAGCAGATGTTGTGAAGATAAATTTCTTGACTGTTTTTGCCTTCACGCATGATCTCATGATGCTCAGCCCGCCCTCAATCGTTGGTTTGATGACTTCATTCTGCCATATATTACTAAGCCATGTCAGTAGGATTATCGTAGTAATATTCCTCTCGTCCTGCTATTCTATATACTCATTTGACTGTTTAGATTCTCCGTCGACCACAAATTATCCTAAGTTAGAAGCTAAGTAGTGGAAAAAATTACCTCAGGATCCAACGAATCAAATTCCATAGGAGTGGCTAAGTGAAAGACTGCTTCACAGCCTTGTATGGCTTCATCGAAACTCCCTTCTACTGTCATATCCGCTTTCCACAATGTCAAGTTCGTATCCGCTTTTGGCAATTCAGTTAGATATTTCACCTTCTTCACATTATCTACGCAACAAGACTCGTTAGTAAGATTCTTCAAGTGAGGAAATTTTGATAGTCAATTGCTAGTGCAAGATTTTGTACCAGGATCACGGACAGTTGCACGAACGATATAGCCACGTTCTAGCAGCTTCATGACAAGCCACGAACCGATGAAGCCTCCGGCTCCAGTGACGCATACTGTGGCGAGTGGTGATGGTGCTAAGCTTCCCATGCTTATAGACAGTTTGTTTCCTTTACTTTGTTTTAAAGTATATTGGGATTGATTGAATGATACGATTTAGATTAGTATGGGTCCGTTTATATATCAAACATGAAATCTCCTTGTCTGAAATGTTTGTTGGATATATGCACGTGTTCAGTACTCACCGTTCTGTAATGTTATAATTCTGATAGGCAAGTGAACTTATAAATATAAGTGGAATTGCATGAGACCGTATCTCGGAAAGATTAATTCAACATTACATATTTACGTATAAACATCATATGTTTAACTTCAAACATTGTTTGCATAATAAACCTGTATTATACTTGTATTATATGTATTTCTTAAAATGTAATATTTATGACTAAACATGCGATGTTTGTAATAAAATATGTAATGTTTGATTTTTTCTCTCCGACAAACATTATCTTACAAAATTTACTCAACTTTTTTATATTTTATAGTAATGAATGGTTGTGGAAATTGATCTTGCTCGACATCTAAAGTTGATATATTTTGAGCTAATTAATTTCGATGCCAAATTTGTTTGCACGTGAACCACGTACCATTCAATCTTAGATAGTTAGATACTACTGCAACATGGTCTTAAATTTCATCTGTAATCTATATCATAATTCATCTCATTAACACTATTTGAGGTATTTGGGCTATGCTATCTTCACCGGAACTGAATAAACTGATCTGAACAGAATTAAATTTATTTATAATATAAAAAACAATTAAACAGAACTGAACTAATTTTAAATTAATAATTTTTCAGACAAAGAGAGTATAACCTTACATCTATAAGTGAAAATCCGAGCCCCGACAATGAGAACTACTTATTGAATATCTATGTTTCCATTTTTTTCGTGTACATACACAAAAGCACCTTTTTTATATTTTTGTGGGCCAATGGTGAAATGTAACACTAAACTCCCACGTTAAAAGTTTATTTGAGCCAACCTAATTATAAGGTTTTTGAGATTTGCATTTTATTTTCATATTTCATGATTTTATCCTAAATTTAACATGTGAATGTATTTTAGTAACTTTATGAAACATGGAAAATAATTATTGGCTTATCAAATTATCTACTGGCTCATGAAAAAAAATTCAACAAAAGGCAAAAACATCCATATTGCTCTAAGAAATCACTTGTGGAGTTACTCCATGCTTCCCGGTTAGTTCTTTTCATTTGACTATCATTAATGTTTTTTAAAGATGTAAACAAATAAATAGATGGAAGATATGATTAAATAGGCATTTTTTCTACCCCTTATTACCTGAAAAAACATGGATACCTTATACCAACATTATCCATGACCTTCACACCCAACCCAACATTCCACTATTCCAATAAACAATTAATTTCTTTTTCATCCACATACCCACCCTTCCACCCACCCACCCACCACCACAACAAAAATCAAGTTTATCCATGACCCCCACCCACCCACCCATTTCATTTAATATCATTATTTATTATTATTATCATGAAATATTTATAATACTCGAAATTAGATATAATATTATAATACTCAAAATAATTATAATTGACAAAACTCAAAATTAGATATAAAAATGAAATTTTAAATTGAAGTAGCAATTTAATACTAAACTTTATATAAAAACACACATTTTACAATACTTCAAGTTCATTAAAAAATAACAGCATTGCAGGATGAAAAATATGAAAAGTTACAACATTTAGTTCTCATCACTATAATTCTCTCATATATGCTCAATTAAATCGTTCAAAAGTTCCTTGTGAGCTATTTTGTTGTGGAGTTGCCCTATTGGTCATATATTGGGCTAAACTTGCAACTCGTTCAGTGGAGAAATTGAAAATTGGATCAACATACAGTGTCTTCGTCACCCTCATCTTGATTCACATGGCTATTTGTAGGTCGATCTTTCATAAATTCAGTGGGATCCGTATAGTTCATTTAAGTGTCTCTCTCATCCCCCACTATCATATTATGGAGGATGATGCAAGCAATCATAATTTTTCCCATGGCATGTCGATCCCATAAAAAACGTGGGCGTTTAATAAATTGGAAACGGGCTTGTAGAACACCAAATGCTCGCTCAACATCTTTCCTAACAGCCTCCTGATGTTGAGCAAATAAATTATGCTTACGAAGAATTGTTGCCTCAATAGTTTTGACAAATGCAGCCCATTTTGGATAAATACCATCAGTGAGGTAATATCCCATATTTCTTTCACGACCATTCACAGTGTAACTTACTTTCGTTGCTCGACCTGCTAAAATATCATTGAAAACATGTGATTTTTGTAACACATTAATATCATTATTCGAACCTGGGGATCCAAGAAATGCATGTCAGATCCATAAGTCTTCTGATGCAACAGCTTCCAAAATGATTGTTGGCTTTCCACTTCGTCCTTGATATTGCCCTGCCCAAGAACTAGGACAATTCTTCCATTCCCAGTGCATGCAATCTATCTATACTGCCCATCATGCCTGGAAACCCGCATTGTTCACCAATATGTAGAAGTCGCGCCATGTCTTCATCGGTTGGACTTATAAGATATTCATGCCCAAAGTTGGCAATGACACCTTCTACAAACTTCATAACTGATTCTCTTATCACTTGTTCACTCATTCACAAGCACTCATCATGCACGTCTGGGGGTGTTCCGTAGGCTAGCACTCTTATAGCAACAGTACATTTTTGAATCAAAGACATACCTAGTCGACCAGTGGCATCACGCTTTTGCTGAAAATATTCATCTGAACTGACCTTTTCCATTATACGCTCGAACACGTGCTTTCGGATTCGAAACCACCGGCGAAACTTTTCTTCAGGATAGATTGGTTCCGGAAAGACTGAGAAATACATTTTGAACAAGTTTTGGTGACCTTCCTCACGAACTCGTTCAATATGCCTCCTCTTAACTCTAATATTATTGTGGTTTGTAGGTTGTAACAACATGGTAGGAATTTGGATGACAACATCCTCGATAATGCAGTTAAGGGAATGATTTTGCTGAGCAACACGTTATTGCCATTCATCTAGTTCGATGAAACTAGAAGAATCATCACTTGAATAAGAACCATGGAATAGGTATTCGTTCGATGACATTGTTTTGATTAGTGTAAGTTTGGTAATGGTCCATCATACATATATATAGAGGGGGTATGGATGGATATGTACAAAAGTAGAATAGACAACCCAAATGACAAATGCATGTGAGATATATTGAAAATAACGAAAGTAGATTAGACCACACACTGACAAAAGTAGTGGTAAAATAGACTCTACTGGAAGAAGCATGTGAGAGATCTTGAAAAATTGAAAGTAGAATTGACTACCAAGTGACAAAAGCATGTGAGAGATATTGAAAGAAACGAAAGTAGAATAGACTACACACTGACTAGTCAATAATGGATGCAACAAGTCTTAGATCTGAAAAATAATTCAAAGTAGAATAGACTACCTAAATGACAAACGCATGCGAGATATATTGAAAATAACGAAAGTAGATTAGACCACACACTGACAAAAGTAGTGGTAAAATAGACTCTATTGGAAAAGGCATGTGAGAGATCTTGAAAAATCGAAAGTAGAATTGACTACTCAAGTGACAAAAGCATGTGAGAGATATTGAAAGAAACGAAAGTAGATTAGACCACACACTGACAAAAGTTAATAGATTCGCTTACAAACATTACCATACATGATAGAACTAATCAAACATAGTAATACATTACGAAAACTTAAAGACATAATTGAAATGACACAAATACATAGTAATACATTACGAATACAATCCTTTAGGCGAGGTACTCTCCCAACAAGCGATTCTTTAGAACTTCTTCTTGTGGCGATAGATTTGCTTTACCCAACAACATATCCAACAAATTTGCATGTAACTTCTTCTTCTCCAATTCAATCCTTTCATTCCCGAACTTGTTCATTGATTCAAGTTCTTTCTCACGTGTGATCCTCATTGCACGCAGTTCAGCAGTGAATTCATCTGGAATAGTAGGTTGTGGTGGTGGTGCGACGGCTTTTCCTTTTGCCTTCCTCTAGCTTTGGCAGCTTCTCTACCGGTAGGACGGTTTATCGATGAAGAACCACTCACAGGAGTTTCTGGAACAGCTTATGTTGCACCATCATCATCGTCAGTTCTTGATCTTTTTGAACTGCCATGACCTTTTCCATCGGAATTGGGTTCATCTGGATGAGGCCTTATGTGATCACCACCCAAATTCAACTCCCACTTGGGTGCGTGGCACATAACTTCATTAAACACAAGACTATGCGGAAATCACTTCTTCTTATCATAAAGCTTACTAGTTGCCTCCTCAACATCTGCCATACTCATTCCACTCATTTTGTTGTTATAGGCTTCCTTGTATACACCTACCCACTTGGAAATATTTGTGTTGAGCCTCTTATAACGAGATTTCATTGAATCCAATGATCGCTTTGAGAGTTTACTAGGGTTTTCCATACGAGCTTGCTCATACATCTTGAAAATTGCATCCCATAAGTTTTCACCTTTTCGATTGGTGCATTTAATTGCATCTCCACTCACGAAAACAAAAGCTGACATTAGGGCTACGTCTTCTATGGGTTCCCAAATTACAGGTGCACTGGGGGGTATCTCGACACCTTCAGGGGTAGGATCGGGGGTATCTTGAGCGAGATTCGGAGGAAATTGGGTGTTCATATTTGATTCATACGAGAATTCTTGGGGGTTTTGGGTATTCTCAAAACTAGGACAATAATCGGATGAGTAGTGTGTGGGTAAAATGGATCGTTTGGATTCATTTGGAGAAAATTGATATGAGATATGTAATTGAGGTTTAAGGATGAATATGAAAGAGGAGTATTTTAGATGTAAGTAAAATATAAAAATATTGGTCTCTATATATAGATGGTAAAAATTGATAATATTTTTTTAATAAAAGATATTAAAGAAGATAAGTAAAAGATAAATATAAAAATAAAATAAAATTAACCAATACTTGTCCCCAACCTATCTCAACATTTTGAGCCACCCCAAGGTCGGTGGTGGCTCAAAATGAGACCGACCTTGGGTCTCATACTTTACATTTCTATTTTTTTTTAAAATTTGATCTGGGCCCACAGCACTTGTACTAGAAAGTCACGGATAATGTTGGTCTTATGTTCTCGAACTTGAATTGATAATCATCTTTTGGTTAACCTAGCCCGCTCCATCGTCCAGAACCAAGGACGTCCTGATTTTTTTTTCCCAATTCTTTCCACCATATAAGCTTATTTTTCAGTTGTTATTTTTCCATTAAAAACTCAATCAATTACATGTGGATAATCTTTTATAACAACTCTTCCTTAATATCTTGGTATTGCATCACAAATTAAGCATGTGATGCATCATTGAAGTCACACCAGCTCCCTCATATTTTCTTCTCTTAGTTGATTCATGCACTAACAAGTCAATAAAGATCAACTTGCATTGCACCTTTAATTCCTTTTTTCAGAATTTTCTCCATCACAGCTCCAACAACCGCAACTGCTTGCAGATTAGGTTCAAGGAAAATAATTACAGGTAGTTAGCTCATATCCAGGTCACACTGGCACAAATTAGCAAAATTGAGATTTTAAGTTAAAAATGTGTTTTCATTGTCAAATATTTACTAATGTTCTTCATTGATGGACAATAGATACGGACGGTTGTGCGTTTTAATTCAAGCTAAATAAGTTTACTTGCTCTGACAATGTAATTTTGAGATGAATTTTCTCGTAACTGCACGAGTGAGAACAATATGCGCTGAAAGTGATGTGTTGGTTTGTATGGATTATGACTCGGAGATCAGCTTACGAGTAACCATATTAACTCATACGGTCGAATTTCGATTTATTAGTGATTTTTAGAAAGGCAAAACACATAGTTATAGAAACGGCAGAATGACTTGCTATATGCCAGTCGAAGGGTCCAAAATCAATTTCAATAACACACTTAAAAAACACAATCATAAGCGTAACACTAACGGAGCAAATGCAATCCAAATGTGGATTACATATTTACTAATTAACTTTGTAAAACTACCCAATAATATATCTATAGTTATTAGTTGGTTGCAGATAGGCAGATAATGTCATTTTTAACTTTTAACTTACTCAACTTCGTCTCTATGTTAACACAATATTAAGCACAACCAATATAGCATCTTCACCAACCTTCCTCTTCTCATAATTCCATCCATTTTGTGTTTCTTCACCACCATGTTTAGAGCTCTAACCACCAAAAATAGGAGCCGGTGCGGTTATGAGCAATTAGGCCACGACGAGCCCTCAAGGGCAGGCTACTTCGCCCCTTATCTACGCCGAGCGAAAAGCTTGCCTGCCAAGCTCATCGGCTCGTCATCCAAAAGGTCATTAACTTCGTCTGAAGAGGTGAAGAAAGGCAGCAAGATACATCCGTTTTTCAGTATTTTTGAGACGAGGCGAAAGAAGAAGGCAACTGCAAAGCCAGAGTTCTCCAGATACTTGGCGTATCTTAAGGAGGGTGGTATGTGGGATGCTAATGAAAATATGACTGTTATTTACTACAAATGAAATGGAGTGAATTATCATATCAACTAGCTAGCTTGTACGTATCAAGTAGCTAGCTAGGTGTGTTTATGTATGTGCTTGTGATTTAGTAATATGAAATCATTTACCAATGAAACGTATAGTGTCTCACTTTTTTGTTATATTTTCATTAGTTTCTTGGTAGATATGAAGTCCACTTTATATGATATTGTGATCCTTCTATTGATTCAAGTTAAATTTAGTTGATCTCTGTTCTTCCTTGTCGAAATTACTTCTCTTCTAGCTTTTGTATGACTCCAATTTTCCACCCTTCCATGGATGTATGATACCAATTTGATGTGAATTGTGTCTTAATATGTAACTTATCTGATTTACTACAAACCAAACCGATCAAGAGAAAATCAAGTCTAACTTTTCAATAGAAAAAGAAGTCTACCATTTAATATTGAGATCCATTTCACTCAAGCCGAAAAAAAGGATTAAGTCCATATCAAGGTCCAAGCCCACCAGTGAATTAGGTAACTGTGGTATTCTTTTGAAAAGATAGACAATTAGTCACTAGCTACATACTCCTCTAATATGATACTCCTTCGATTATGTGAATTCGAAACCCATCCTGATCAAAGTTTCGACGATAATCTAACCCTTTTGCAGACCATCGAAGTCTCCAAGATGGATTTTTACATCATCACAATTGTTGATGACCATCCAAAAGTTCAAACTTAAATGAACGAATCTTGAGAATCTCTCTAACAACTTGAAACCATGCTCTCGTTTCGAGCAGTCGAACTCCGAGTGAAGTGATTTTAACTTGACTGAGCTTCATGTCCTTGTGAGTGGGACAATAGCGTTTAACAGTTACATGTTAGTCTAGCATATTTTATAGTTATAACGGACAAAGGACATTGACTGGTACAAAACAAAAGTACTAATGATTACTTACTCCATTCCAGTACAAGTTTCGTGCTAACTTTTTTTCGTTAATTGTCTACCAAAAAAGTTAAAGTGGAACACTTGTAAGGGGACCAAGGAGGTAGGATACATGGATGATGGATCGGATTGATAAAGCATAGAAAATTATCGTAGTGTATTAGTGCGCACGAACTCACCTTGAAACCATAAAAATTGATCTGGCCGAATTTTTTTTTTTTTTTTTTTGGTAAATAAAGATAGTCAAAAGTCTTAAACTACATCATTAGCCACATATGGCAAAACATGATCAGGAGGCAATTCCCAAAAGAAATCGCCATTTCTTGTCTCTTCATTTCTGACGCTCATCATCGCCATCTTGGCCATCGCATCCGCCGCTTGGTTTCCATTCCGAGATACCCATTTTATCTCCACCATCCATGGGTTCCTTAGCAACAGCTTGCACTCTTTGATCAGAGCGATCAGATTGTCTGGTGGTTCAATCTCCTCTGTCAACATCTTGAGCACTTCTTGCGAATCAGTTTCAAGAATTAGGCGAGGGATCCTTCGTTCCCACGCGTGTTGCAGCCCTCGAAGCACCGCCCATAACTCCGATTCGTTCACTGTTGGGGAAGAAATTAATTTTGCAAAGCCCCACAGCCAATCGCCATTTGCATCTCTCAATAATCCACCCGCTGCTCCCGTGTTCAAGGTATTTTTCACACTTCCGTCTACATTGAGTTTTACCCAATGTGGTTGTGGCATTTCCCAAGTAGAGGTATGAGTTGGGTTTTGATTAACTTGGGCTGTCAATTTGGGAATAGTACGACCACTGCCCCCGTTGACTTGTGTGTGATGTCTGTACAGCTTTTTGTTACCAGAGTTAGCCTTCTGGAGGTCCAAACTGAGTTGTTTTATCTGAAAGAGAATTGTTGACTTCGATTCCGCTTTGCCCCTGAATATTTGAGCGTTTCGTGATTTCCACAGGTTCCAGATGGTTGCAAGAAAGATCCAGTTCCACGGTACGGAATGTAGTACTATGGAGCAATGTCGAGTATCCTGCAAATTTTGTTTCAGCCAAATTTCATCCGGGATTTTATCAAATGCAGCTTTTTGTGGTTCGGCTAGAAGGATTCTCCAAATTTCTTGAGCAGCTTTACAATACCTGAAGATATGTATGCAATCTTTCTCAAGTGCGTTACACTAACCACAGCTTGCTAGCTTAGTTAACTTCCTGATTCGTCTCAACTGGTTTGTAGCTAGTCTATCCTGGATTGATAACCAAATAAAATGTTTAAGCTTTTGGCTACAACTCAGCTTCCATATCCACTTCCACTGCGAACTACCCCGAGGGCTTGTAGATTGTTCTTTGTGTATCGCTTTATATGCAGTTTGACATGAAAAAAATGCCATTCGCTGTTTCATTCCACAGTACAGAGTCTGATTCTTCCTTGAGCACTATAAACTTGGCCTCTATTTCTGCTTTCAAATCAGCCGGCAAAATTGTGTTCAACTCATCTAACATCCATTCACTATTTTCACCCAAGACGTCGCAAAGACACACTTTATTATCCAAGTGATGAATTGAGTCTAGTTCCTCACTGATTCTGCCATTCCCCATCCAATTGTCATACCAAAATGAAATTGACTTACCGTCTCCAATCTTCCATCGTAAACACGGCTTTATCAGATCCACACAACGAAGTATTCCTTTCCACATGGGACTATCACCCGGCTTAATTTGACAATCTAAGATTGACCTAGACTTCAAATATTTAGCTTGGATTAACTCATGCCACACCGTTTCTTCTCTACGCAAAATCTTCCACACCATCTTAGATAGCAGTGCTGTGTTAGTAGTCCTTGCCACCTGCACACCCAAACCACCGAACTCCTTGGGTTGGGAAACTTTTTTCCAACCAACTAAATGTAACTTTTTCTGCGATGGATCATTTGACCAAAGAAAATCACGATTAATCTTATCCAATTTCGCACAGACATTTTTCGGCAGCCATGTTGCTTGCATATAATGGATGGGGATAGCTGTAGTAACCGCCTGTACCAATGTAGTTCTTCCAGCCATTGATAAACATTTATGTTTCCAACCACTCAGCCGACCAAGTATCTTATCAAACATTTCGCTGTAAACTTCCCTGCTTACTCTCCCATGTGTTAGATGTACACCGAGGTATTTTCCTAGATTTTGAGTTCGACCAAATCCTAGGATTTCACAGATTCTGCTCTTTATAAACTCCCCTCCTTGGTTTGAAAAGAAAATTTTTGATTTTTGTGGGTTTAATTTCAGACCTGATGCCTTGCAAAATTTATCCAGCACTTTGCGAACTGTATTTGCCGTTGACACTGTTGCTTTTCCCATGAAAATCAGGTCGTCAGCAAAAAATAAGTGTGATAAGTTTGGACCATCGCGACAGGGCTTGATGGGGCTCCACTTTTTCTTTGTTACTTCTTCTTGAATCATATACGACAATCTCTCTACACACAGAACAAATAAGTAAGGTGATAGTGGGTCACCCTGCCTCAAGCCACATGAGTGTTGGAAAGCTTCCAACGGCTCCCCATTCCACAATATCCGTGTAGCAGCATTTTACACACAAAACATTATAAGCTGAACCAAATTTGTTGGAAAATTAAACGCAACCAAAGTTTCTTCCAAATAAACCCAATTAACCCTGTCATAGGCTTTTTTCCAGATCCAGTTTCATCACCATGCATCCGAATTTATTTTTCTTTTTTGGCCTGAGTGAATGTAGAACTTCTTGGAGCAGAAAGATATTATCTTGGGTACTTCTACCCTTGATAAAACTCGACTGCATAGGAGAGATCAAACCCGGCATAATATCTCTAAGTCTAAGTGTAATACATTTTGTGATAAATTTATAAATGACATTACACAAAGATATAGGTCGAAACTGGGATATAAGTTCAGGATTTGGTACCTTGGGGATTAGGCAGATAAAAGCTTCACAAAGTTGAGAGTCGAACTGTCGATTCAAGAAAGCTTGCTGAATGAATTCCAAAAGGGATTGAGCCACCCAAGACCACCCTCTATGATAAAATATTGCTTGTAGACCATCTGGTCCTGGTGCTTTATAAGCATTAGTGGCCCAGACAACATTTTTAAGTTCTTTCATACTCACTTCCTTGGTAAAAAACTGGGCCTGCTCTTCGGTTATCCCTTGTTGATAGCCTGAAATTTCTAGCCGCAAACCAACACTGTCCACTGATCCATCTGATTGATTTGTGAACAAACCTGCAAAATAAGTATGTGCATGTTGTCTTAGTGTTTCTCCATCTCTCACCCATTCCTCATTAATCCGCAGCGTGAGAATCTTATTTCTACGCCTGCGAGTGATTGTCGAACGGTGAAAAAACTTGGTATTCTTTTCGCCTTCTGAGATCCATTTGACTCGTGATTTCTGGAACCAGAAAATCTCCTCTTGCTCTAGAATCTCATTGTATTCTTGCATGAGTTTCTTCTCTAAGTCTCCCAGAAACGCATTCCTTTGTGATGAAAAGGACTTCTGAATTCCTTCCAAACTGGAAAGTAGCTTGCATTTCTTTTTAAATATATTTCCAAAGTGTTTTTTATTCCAAGGTATCATAACCTCCGGGACTTTAGCAATGGCTTGAAGAATTCCCTCACTTTCCTTCCAAATATTCTGTAAGAGCATGTCACAATCTTCATGCAAGAACCATGCCGCTTCGAACCGAAAAGGTTTGTTTTCTGGGTTGCAGTCTGCCCCCTGACAGCAAGTCAACACAGGATTATGATCTCCATGAGTTCTAGGAAGATTAAATACCACATTATCGGGGTACTTATCAATCCACTTCTCGTTTGCAAGTGCTCTATCAATTCTTTCTCGAATAATATTACCTTCATCCCTCTTATTTGTCCACGTATACTTTGGTCCCTTAAAACCCAAGTCTTGTAGACCACAAGCTGCTAACTTGGATTGAAAATTGACCAACCGATTCACAGATGCTGTCCTGCCCCCTTTTTTCTCATGTGCAAAACCAATTTCATTAAAATCACCGGTGACAAGCCATGGCAGAGACGTGCTTGTACCAATGGCTTCTAATTTATTAAAAATCCGAACTTTATCCCTCTTCTTCACAGTGAGCATAGATACCAGATATCAACCATCTATCTTGATTTAGGGGGTTAATAACAGCGTGGATTCCTTGATCATCTTTCTCCACAAGTTTTACATTGATTTCCCTTTCATTCCATAACATCAAATGCCCCCCATCATTCCTTCAGTGGGTGCTAATTCATAATTTGAAAAACCTAGAAATGGTGCAATCTCCTGAACATGTTGCTCCGAAACCTTTGTTTCTAAAATAAACACTAGAGTGGGTCTATGTCGTATGACCAAATCACAAAAGTTCCTACGAAAACCTTCACTTGCTGCCCCTTGGCAGTTCCACGATACTATCTTCATTGATGATTTAACAAGATGGTAATTGTAAACTGGGTTATCAAATGGTAACCCCCTCCATATCACCATGAGTTGGCTCAGTGTATTCCTCATCAGGCTGTACTGACGTAATTCCTCCCAATCGGTCTAGTGAAGGCTCTTCCACCAAACTTGCAACTCTTCGACCCTGTGTACGTGGTGCATATCCACCCCGAGCTGCCATACTGAGGGTGGAATGTCCACGACGAGTATTGTTTGTTCCTCTGCTGCTAACTCGAATAGTGTTAAAGGTTGTTGGAGTTTGTGACTCCAAGTTTCTAGTTCCAGATTGACTGCCATGTTCCACATTATCATTCCGTTGAGAAATATCAATACCTGATCCTCGTGATTCATCAGTACCTGTAGTTTCCTCTACCTCAATAGCGTATAGGTTTTGGGCATCTACGATCTCTGAATTAGCTAGCACAGAAAACGTATTCCCATACTTCTGCTTATAAATAGAAACATGTGTTTCCCTATTCCCATTCATATTCGACTTCCCAGGCATGTTCGAATTCTGCTTTTCCTTTCGTGGATCAATTGTATTATGTTGTGCGGAGTTTTTCTTGGAACCACCAAAACTTGGAGGCAATACTCTACCCCCATGAACGTTCTTGGACGTAGTTTCATCATCTTGTAATTCAATAACCTTTTCTTTTCCTTTATCCTGATTAACTGGTTGTGCTGGTTTTTGTATTTGTGTAGGAACCACTGGCCTGGCCCCATAATGTGCTTGAACATGTCCTCGTTGGCGGTAACCTGTAGCGTTTCGTCCCATTCCCGGAGCTGGTTGTTTCTTCCGACGAGTCACCACCATCCAATCACCATATTCTTTATTCTTCGCTTTCTCCATCAACCAATCAGCCGAGGACTCCTCCTGACCAGGTATTTTTGCAGCATTATCCATCTCCATGTCAGAATTCACTTGACTTTCAGTCGAATCCTTCTTTATCTTACAATCATTCATATAATGACCCACTCTTCCACATGAATGGCAAATACATAGCAAGTTTTCATACACCACTTGATAGATTTTGCCACTGATACATAGGCCAAGTTCTAAAGGAGAATCTGTGTTTACCTCCACACAAAATCTCGCAAATTTCCCCCTACTTGCATAGAAGGTGTTGCCATCTATTTTAATAGGATCCCCAATGCATGTTGCCAAGGCTTTGATTATGGATTCTCTGAACATCTCGACAGGTAGATTGAGAATTCGCACCTTGTCTTAATCTATCTTATCATCATCCATACGAAAATTTGGTCTCCACTTTACGATGAGCGAAGCTCCCAGCTAGTTGCCACGGACCACCTGTTAAAATCATGTCTTTTTGTTTTTCAGTAATACCTTTGACACAGTAACAATTATGTCCCAGGTCCACAAGTTCGAATTCCCCATGGAGCTCCCACATAATATCCAGTTTATTGACTAAGGTTGGGTAAAACCAAGAGTTACCCAACACCCGGATCAGAATGCTATCTTGCCATTGCGATTCCATTAAGTCCTGTAACCCTTCATCAAAATCCACCTGTTGAAAAGGTATTTCAGCAGTAGGTTTTGATATCATAATCATTGCACTTTCGTCTAAAACTTTAGTCTTGTCAATTGTTACATCTTCATGTTTCTCCTGTTGTCTTATCTTGCTAGCATAGGTGTGTGGTGCGAACTCCGGGAATTCAGAGCTGTCCAAGGAACCTAATTCGTCTGCCATCTCTGTAGAGTTTCTGGGGCGTTTTTGCGTACGGGAGTCAGACGCCATGCGTCTGGGTGGTAGAAACAGAAGAAATTGCCGGAGATGTGAAGGGCAGAAGGGCGGCTAGCATTAGGGTTTTTTTTACAACCAGCTCGTTGATTTTCTTGAATTATCTGGCCGAAATTTAATTCAATACAATACGACTAGTTTGATCTGGGCCTTGCCGAAATCTCATCTCACCATTAGATTTACGTTTATATTGTTGTTTTTAGGAACCAACTTGCAACTTGCAATATTAAAATTCTTCCAGTTGGAGCATAGAACTTTTCACAAGTGCTAGAATCAGATGCAAACAATATCCTAAAAGGTATTCGTGCTGAGTGGCGTGAGACAACTGCAAATTTGCCACGTAGCTGTATCATATTAATTGTCTCTTGGTGGTATTTGACGATTAGTATTCCTACAATCACGTGATTAATTCATAAATATACTGTTATTATATAAGTAGAAGAAATAATTTGGCTCTTAGATAACGTAAGTGACATCTAATCATGTAGTACGTGTACCGTTATTACAAGACACACTTACCAAATCAGATGTTCCTATCATATCATATGACCCAGTCCACCCCATCCAACACAAATGTCGTCCCTTCATTTTAAACCCACACAAGCAAACAAACTCGATCCACAACCTTAAACAACGGGTTAAATGATCACGAGTTTAACGGAGATACACTATATCGTAGTAACACAAATAACAACCCTTTCATAAAGAGTTCAGTTCAGTTTAGATTCGTTCAGTTCAGTTCAGTTTCGCTTAATGTTTTTTATATTACAATTCAGTTAAGTTCCGATCAGTTCAGACGAAGAGACATAACATAAATTAATGAGTTTTCCGATAAAGAGAACATAGTCTAAATCTCCTGAGAGATGGTCTCTAGATAATTTATCTAATTGTCAGGAAAATCATCGATATTATTAATCAAAGCACTTATGTTCTCAACACTGGGTTTTTTCATATTACAAGAAGACTTATTTTGTTAACAATATAGACATTTTGAATAATAACATGGATGATTTTATTGATAACATAATCCGTCTCTAGATAAATTATTTAGAGACCATCTCTCATGAGACTTTGTGTTTCATAATAGAGCAAATATTCTGAATACGGTTTCCAAGTAATTTTTCTACATACGAACCTTATTAGGAATAAAATCTTTTATGCTATTAATCAAAACGTTAATGCTCTCAACATTGATATTTTTTAATATTATAAAAGAATTGATTTCATTAACATCATAGATGTTTTTATGAATAATTTTAGTGATTACATGGATCCGTTTCTTAATATTTTTTATTTAAATATCGTATGAGACTTCATGTTCGTATGTAAACTTGTAATGTTCGTAAGGTGTATCTCGGATATATAGTAGATTTTAAAATGAAATTGAATATGAAGCGTGTAAAATAAAAGAAAAAAATCCCCGAAATTTGGAATCAAGAGAAGGAAAATGGACCAGAAATGTGAAGGCTGTAATTAGGAAAAAATTGGAATATCATCAGATTCTCATCATCTTCTCCAAGACTTTCGGCCAACAGCAACCCAACGCATCGCACAAATTCCTCTCTCTCTCTCTCTCTATACTCTAGAGAGAGAAACAACCATACCTCCTGCTTCTCTCTCATGGATTCATTTCTCATACTAGTATGACCTTTCTTCTCTCCTAGGGTTTCCTTCTTCCTTCTCCTCGTAAGTACCCTCTCATTTCCATTTATGTACGTCTCAATTTTATTTTTACGCTTCATTTTCATGTATCAGAATTCACAAATTCATTTTCAATTTTACATCCTGCTGTTCAATTCGTTTCCGTTTGATTAATTTCTTCAATTATCATCGAATTTACGATTTCCGTTTGGTTTTTGTTGAATTGGATGGATCCTCGTGTCTGTTGCATTTGCAGATTGCTTTTGATTTCGAAAAGTCATGCCGGCGTTTACAGCTATAGCTTTCGATTCTCTCATTGAACCTGGATCCTCGAGGCCGATGGGGCCTTTCGATTACAAGCTCGAGAGGACAAACAGTACGCCTAGCTCTAGGGTTGATAGGGGTTCTAATCTGGATAGAGGCGTTAGCGTTCCCCCGAATGTGAAGCTAGATGCTGCTGCTGGTACTGTTCCGACTGATTCAAAGCAAGATAGGGGAGTTAACATCCCTCCTGTCCCTAGAAATGGTAGGAGGAATGGTACGATGTCAACAACGAATGCATCGGGTGTAGATAGGAAGCACCACTGGACTCAAATTTCACCGGCGCTGTATGCCACGCCTGAGTCTACTCCGCTCCCTGATGCTCCATCCTCGTTTCCGCCTTCACCTTACATTATTAACCACAAACGTAGGGGTCCACGACTAGTCAAGAGTTTGTCTGAGGAGGACGTTGGGACGTGTGAACAATCGGATGGAGGTGATACTACGGTTGATGGAAATGGGAATTCTGCTGAAATGGAGATGGGAAGCGATGCCAAGGGTAAAGATGTTGTTTTGAGTGAAGTCGTGGATTGTGCTGTGGATGATGAATTCATTTCATCGAGTGATGGAGATGTGAAAGATGTGCATTTTAATGGTGCTGAGAATGACAAGAGTGGAAGTGTTGTTTCCATTAATGGTGTGCCCAAGTCGGTTGCATTTGATTTGCAGCAAAATAGTGAGATTGATGATTTTGTTGATCCACTGGATACTATGAGTGTTAAAAGCTTCACTGAAAGTGAGAGTAATGCTGGAGCAGAACGGTCTTTGAATTCGACGACACCATTGGCTGAGTTCTATGATGCTTGGGAAGGTACTTTACTTTATCGTGTTACGTATTTACGTACTTCTACTTATTTGTAGGCCAGGCTTTGCATTGCTGTAAGCTGTAAATTTTAGGGTGGTCTTCGTTATTGTGGTGAGATCCCCACAGGTTTCGAGATAAAAGAGACTTTCCGCTCCCCTCACTAGTTAATTTCATCATGAATCAATATTACTCTGATTGTTTACTCTAGAAAGTAATGAATCACCTTGTGGGGAGGTTGCAGGAAGGGTTTGAGTTAGTACTAGTGGTACAAGAAACGAGATACCGAGCTTTACAAGGGTGTTTTGTGTTATCATAAGCATACTTCTGGATGTTTTGTTAGCTAAAGCCTACCTCAGTTATCACTAGTTAATTGTTTCAGCATCTTATACTCCTGCTTTCGCTCTTTATGATTTTATTTTTGTTTGATTCTTGTGCCTCAGAACTGTCAACAGAGAGTGGGCCTCAGCCTCCTCCCATGCCTGATTTTGAAAGTGAATTGCGTGAAACAAGATTGAGTTTGTTGATGGAGATAGAAAAACGAAAACAAGTAGAGGAAAATCTGAGTAATATGCGAAACCAATGGCAAAGGATTTGTGAACAATTATCTCTTGAGGGATTGACACTTCCTTTAAGTCCAACTATGTTGCCAGAGGGTGACCAAGTTGCCGATCCTGCAGCGGAGGTGCTACAACAAGTCTATCTTGCACGGTTTGTGTCGAACTCAATTGGGAGGGGAATGGCTAAAGCTGAGGTTGAGATGGAGATGGAGGCACAGATAAAGCTAAAGAACGCTGAGATGGCCCGTTTGTGGGATAGACTGCACTATTATGAAGCTGTGAACCAGGAGATGTCACAAAGGAACCAAGAAGTCGTCGGTGAGTTTAAAGCATGATTTGTGCATTGACTGGAATTTGTATTGTTTAGGATCTCGATTACCCTTACTGAGCTTTTCTATATTTACTACATTTAGAAGGTGCTTCCAAAACATTACCCTGAGACAATTGATTTTCGTGTTCATATTTGAAACATATATTGGAACCTTTTTTGGTTTCAAAATAATCTGATCTTATGGTTTTGTTTTTTATTTTTTGGTAGCCTATTAATTTTTAAATTAGTAACTCTACTTTTTACCCCTCTTTGCCTATGGTATTATTGTTGTATTATTGTTTGAGGTGTTAATTATTGTTTCTAAATTAGACCTGCGATTCTTCTATTCACTCAGGCGGTAACCCTCCACGGTTGCCAAATTGTCCAATCCAATACCTTTATTTCCCTGGGGGTTTGTATTGACTGCCACTTGGTGTATCTAGAATAGGCAGGCAAAAAAAAGAAAGGTGGTTTAAATAATATCCCTCATCCTTGAACACTCTTCCCATACTTTATGGGCACATTTATTAAGGTAGGTATTGTTTACTACCGGTTGTGGGTGTTGCAGTTGTTTTCTATGTAAAGTAGGAAAGCTGAGTATTTTTGAAGGTATTGTTGAGTGCCATTAGGTGTAATTTGAGGGATACTGCGAAGCTGAGGTTTAATGTGTGGTGTGTTAAAGTTCCTTATTCTTTTGTGTGGGGAGGTTTTTCCGTCAATTGGAGAAGGTAAGGATTTTCCTGGTCGGAGGAAGTAAGTATTATCTGCAGCTTGATACATGCAGATGATGTATCTATCTTCCTTGGGCAAAGTAGTTATATTAAGTTAAATTAAATGAATGAAGACTTGCACAAAATCAAAGTAAAAAGGACTTTTTCTTTCATTTTTCTGCACCCCTTGACCTTCCAACTCATTCTTTAAAGACAAGTCTCATAGGCTTCTCTGTACTATATGCCTTGGTCATGTTTGTTTTCTTTTTCCATGCATGTATTCGTGCGTTATGTTCTCTTGCTGCACTTTCTTACTTTTTGCATGATATATATCCTAGTGTTGTTTCTCACTCGCTCATGTAAATTTACCCCACACACAGCATGTCAAGCATATGAAAAATGAAACATATTGTAAAGAGATTATTTAGTACTCCCTCCGTCCCACCAAGCTCGTCCTAGTTTGACTTTTTTCTGTCAATCATCAACAACTTCGAATACGAATTAATCTTAAACCGCAAATGTAAATGTTCAATTAAATTATATAATGAAGCTTTAGTTCCAGGGACGGAGGGAGTATAAAATTAATTAATTAAATGCAGATTTGTATACCACGAAATTAAGTGCTTATCCCAATTGTTTATAATATGGAATAAACTTGCTAATTTTTTCAGAAAATTCTCAACAGGATAGTCTATTTTTTAGTACTGAGTACTGACAATGGAGATCAAATTACATGTATGATATAATTTCCATTCACACCTAATAAATTTGTGAAATTATTTTATGATGTGCGTATCTTGTATGATTTGTTTTCTTGATTGGGGGTGCTTGAGCCCAGATATTATGTTCTGTTTGATTTGTAAGTTTGGTTCCTACTTTGTTCTGCTGAACTTCTCTTCAGTATTACATTGCAGATTGTATTACATGTTCAGTGTATGAAACATTAACCATTTCTCTCATCATAAGTTGATAAATTATTTGTATTTTTTACTGTTTATATGCAAACATACATGTTTGCCATTCATGCGTATGATTTCTAACCCTGCCCTTCTGATGCTTTTACTTCTTATTATGCACGTGGTACGCATTGAAGTAGAACTAAGGGTATCATTTGTAACTAAATCCCTGTTGCATACTTGCATTAGTTTGTCTTTGTTTTGCTGAGCTTGGATTTTTATACCAATAATTTGGCATCTCATCCATTTCGATGGAGATAGTCAGCGTATGTAACTATGTATCATGCAACAGCAAGTTAAAATGTAATCCCACTGTTAACAACCTACCTGAACCGATCATCAAGTAAGCTTGATTGCACTGCAAACTCATATCTAGATCTTTTCTTCCTTTTCTTTTTAAGTTTACTTTTTAATCTGTCGTAACTTTATCCCCTGAAGCTTTGTTTGTACCAGTAATCTTTTTTTTTGGACAACCATTCTTAGCTACCCTTACTTAATGTTGGCCCTGCAACATTAGATCTACGTGTCTTGGTTTTAATGGAATGATTTATTATTTTTATTTGGATCTCAAGTATTTAATGGATTTGAGCAGCCTTGTTCTCGAGATTTTTTTGGGTTCTCCCATGTTCACTCTCCTTTATTATCAAAGTTTCCCTTTGCAGACCATATTGTTGTTTTTAGGCTTTCTTTTTCTCAGTATTGACATAAGATATATCCCATCTTACTTTGTCTTACTTTATCTTGTGCAGAAACGGCAAGACGGGTTAGGCAAAGAAGGAAGAGGAGACTGAGATGGGTTTGGGGCTCTGTTGCAACTTTAGTTACAATGGGTTCAGCTGCCTTTGCGTATTCTTACTTCCAGGGTGGAAAAGGTTCATCATCTTCCCATAGCACAGCCTCTGTTCCTGAGGTTGACCATGATCCGAAGTAATGAGCTTCAAGTGGGTAGCTTAGTGCAAGTGATGATATAGAAAAAAAATAATACACTGAATACCAACATTAGTTTTCTTTCAGTTGGTTGCATGCATGTAAATGCTTTTTGCAGGATGTAAAAAAAGAAAAAGGAAAATCCAATAAAAGCTCAGCAGAACATGAAACTGACCCAGTTAGCTATACAAAATCCCAGATAATAGACAGGTTCTTTCTGATTAAGAGATAGATTGACTATGTTGTTTAAAATATATGGCTTCATGCAAATACACCAACTGGGTGATAGATTGATATGTGGTTGCTTGCGACTTATGGGGGTACGTTTTGTGTACGCGTCTTGTATTGTATGTATATTTTTTTTGGTTTTGAATCTTGTTACTTCAGTAACCTGTTGTTGAATTTGTCTGATCTTTTCCCTCTTCCATAAATTGAGCATGCTGTGAAGAAAGTGGACAGGTTGTGTCATCTTTGGCCATTTTTCCAAATATGGGGCTAATACCGTTTCTTTTCTTGTTCTTCTTCCTTAGTACTAGTAACAAAGAAGTTCTTTTCTTGGTTATCTCTTAGTAAATTAATAAACTTTTGTGCAAATGTAGGGATAAATTTAGAGTTAAACCCATGAACCCACAGAATACGTCTACAAAATCCTAGGGCAAAAATGGTGTGGTTGTACTCTTTATATATGCTATTTACACATCCACGAACTTGCAGATAGAATCGAATACTCAATTAGTTATCTTGTAAACTGGCTTTCCTTCAAAAAATATCTTGCGAACTCGGTACTAATTTAGAACCAGGACTTTTTATGATGTACTAGTGAAAAAAGAGAATTTTTTTTGTCCATTCCAACCTAGTAAAATAAAAGTTATCACGATTCATATACTGTATAATGTAACATTCCAAAAATTCGTATATCGAATTTAGGCGTTTTAGAATGAACGGAGCGTTGGAGCGGTATTCGTAGGTCGTGGATCGCAGGCCCAACATACCCTCCCTTCTTTTTCAGCCCAATACTCTTGTCAAGCCCAGCCTAAACATCTAATTAATCCAATTAAACCTACCATAATTAACCCATGAGTTACATGAACTTGAAGAGTCACAATTTTGTTTAACAATTATAAGCTGGCATATATATATGTACGTTTATGGCAAGGAATTTTTATTGGCTCTCATTCCCATTTCATCAGCTTGCTTCTGTCCACCATTTATCCAAGCAAAATATCTTTTTTTTGCACCCATCATCCTCAATCTCAGTTAACACAAAAGTCTAAGTGTTGTACTGTAATGAGTTCCCCTAATTCGGAGACGAATTAGGACAAATCGAACGTCACGGTTCCGAAGGATTGAATCAAATCGAATAAAAAAGACTAACGACTTAATGTGGGTCGGTTACAACGGATAAAACCGACCTACACCAACTTCTCAAATCTCGGACAAAGGAGGATATACCGACCTACAGCGTATATCCGACCTACAAGTCCAAGATCCAACTTCTACAACAGGTCCGAGCTTGGACCTCAAATAGTGATTCAAGATCCCGTAATATCCGGACTACGTGTCAGTTAAGGACATGATTCCGGGATTTAAGGGATCCTGTTCCCCGAAAATTGCCTATAAATAGAGCTCATTCTCTTCAGTTCAAGTAAGTCATTTATTGCGTCTCAACCATATTTCTGAAAAGAAGAGTACTACTCTTAGTTGAATCAATACC
Organism: Plantago major; assembly: GCA_026545765.1. Taxonomy (NCBI): domain Eukaryota; kingdom Viridiplantae; phylum Streptophyta; class Magnoliopsida; order Lamiales; family Plantaginaceae; genus Plantago; species Plantago major. Next base: position 24,435,898 of record CM048840.1, on the reverse strand, counting down.
TGGTTTGTCCACGGCAGACCGGGCTTAAAGAGGTCTAACCCTCGCTTTTCTTAGCAGTTCAGGCACTTCAGAAGAAGCTAAGGCACGGTATCCGAACTAGACTAATTTTACCCTCAACATAATTGGTGCCGTCTGTGGGAAACGACACGAAAAGTTCTCACCGACCTAAAACTGAGGCCATGCCTCCTCGGACAGCGAGAAAAACCATTCCATCAAGGGTCACTCCCTGCTAGTGACCCGCCAGTTAACCAAGAAGTAAATAATCCGATCCTCCCACAAGGAGGAACTCAAACGGAGACTCGGATTGAAACCAGTACTGGCCAGAAGAGGAATATAGAGAAGGACGGAGACCAACCTCGGTATACCAGCATACCGACGGAAACCAACCCGGTCCTTCTAACCCACAACCAAGTGCAATTCCCATACCACCAGGGCTTGAGGAAATATTTACAGCAATGGAGACTCGGATCGAAAAGCGTATACGAAAGAGCCTACCGAGGCATGAAGAACGATCGGAATCTAGAACGCCCTCTGTCACTAATCGAAATGTCCGACCAACACAAGTCCGAGCAAGAGGAAATAGAGCTCCTCAGCAGCCTATGTCCGATTTGCGAGATGTCATAATGAGAAAAGCCGAATGACACAACTCGAGGACAACCCTAACGCGACTCAGGATAATCGTCGGTGTTCAAGACATAACGACCAACCCCATAACAGGCATCCTGAAGAAAGTCAAAGAGAGAGAGAAAATCCGAACATGGATAATGAATACCGTGACGAGGATCATGTCCAATCCTTTACCCGAGAGGAAATTGCTATAAAGCAACGAGCCCAAGCCGTTGAACAGGAACGATTGAAAAAGATGATCCGAGCTAGAGAAATTGTGAATTTTGGAAGAGATCGAGACCGAAATTCAAGTCCGCTAACCGCCATTGTCCGAGCTGCCCTACTATCGGAGAACAGGATGATTCCTGTGAACCTTGACAAATATGACGGGATCACGTGCCCGGTAGGACATCAAGTCAGATTTGAAAGTTCTATGTCCGGTTACGGATTCAGTCGGCATAATCATGCGAATGCCTTAGTCGGAACATTCTATGGTATAGCCATGAACTGGTTGTTGGAACTAAGACCAGGATCAATCTCAAGTTATCAACAGCTTTTGGAGATTTTCATCCACAACTTTGAGAACTACAGAACCAAGAAGAAACCTATTACCTTTATGACAAACATTGTGCAAAAAAGAAATGAGAACTTAAGAGCCTTCATAACTCGGTTTAACGAGGCGTTGCTCTCCGTTGAACCTCATTCCTTGAAAGAGAAGTTGGCATACCTATACTCAAACTCCAAGCATGAAGGCTTGCGAGCACTAATTTCTGAAGGAAGAGTGAAAAAGCGAACGCATGCTAGATGATGCCGTTGAAGGATTTATGACAGGGGAAGAATATCGAAACATTACCCAACTAGAACTGAGGAAAGGGACATGAAGAATGAGAAAAATGAGAACAAGTCCCAACAAAATCCCCGTAATGAAAAGAAAAACAACGATAATTACAGAGGACTGGAGACTAAAAGGAGAAGTTCTCCTAGGAGATATGCAAATTATTCCATTCTTAACACTCCCCGGACTGATATTCTTGCTGCCATAGAAGACAATGGATATGGGATAGCCTGGCCCAAAAAGTTCAAGGAGAACCGACAATCCCGAAATTCCAATTTTTTCTGTCGTTTCCATAAGCAACCAGGGCATTCAACGGAAGATTGTGTAGATTTGAAGAATGAAGTTGAAAGACTCATTGAACTTGGGTACCTAAAAGACTATATCATGCGCCGAGATAGCAGCGGTAACCCAGCCAAAGAAACGCGACAGAGAGCGAGATCTCCTGAAAGAGCCCCACCAGATAGACCGGAGAAAAGTGCCCGGACTCGATCCGCCCAAGATAATGACTGTCATAATTTTCAAGAAGATTATGAGAATGCTCCACAAAAAGGGGTCATTGGGAGCATCACCGGTGGACCAGCTGGAGGTGATAGTCGGAATGCCCGAGAGTGGACAGCAAAGAATATCCGGAGATCCAACGAAACCATGGTGAACACAGTTCAAAAAGGGTTCAACCGTATCTTCTTTGATGACTCAGAAGTTCCTCCTGTCTGCATAGGACATGGCAAAATCAATAATCCTGACCTACCTCTAGTTATCACACTAGACATTGCCAACTAGGGTGTGAAGAAAGTGTTAGTTGATAATGGAAGTTCCGCCAATATCATCTTTTCAGAAACTTTGGCCAAAATGGAACTAAAACCCGAAGGACTTAGGAGTGTTATTACCTCCTTGCAAGGTTTCGGCGGAGGAGAAGTAAGGCCTCTTGGAAGTGTGTATCTAGCCATCTCAATGGGCCAAATGCCTTGTCGAGTGACAAAGGAATTACAATTCATGGTGGTAGACTGTCCCTTTGACTATACTGTACTTTTGGGCCGACCTGGAATTAACACTTTTAGGGCAATACCATCAACACTCCATCTCAAGATAAAGTTCCCAACTCCTTTCAGAGTGGGAGAAGTCAGAGGAAACCGGAGAGAAGCCTGGGAGTGTTACACTCTATCTGCCAAAAGAATGTCGCAACCCATTCTGAAAGGAGGCTCGCATCCCGACCTCGACCCAAACCAAGGAACCAAGAGAATGTTCTTTCCAATCACTTCAGTGGGAAGCATAGAAGATTACAATGTCATTCCCGAGCAACCTGCCGGACAGACACCGAAGAAGAGATTTTTTGGTGAGAATCGGATAGAACCACAATGTGAAACTAAAGCAATCCAATTAGTTGGAGGAAATCCGAAGAAGGTCACCAAGATAGGGACCGGAATGAGAGCAGAGTCCGAGCTCAAACTAACCACCTTTCTACGAGCAAATACCGACTTATTTGCATGGGGGACCGAAGATTAACGGGAATTGATCCAAGGATAGTGGTGCACCACTTGAATGTTGATCCAAGTATCAAACCAGTTCGCCAAAAGAAGAGGGATCATGGAAAAGAACAAGATAATATCATAGCCGCGGAAGTGGAACGGTTACTATAGGTTGGACACATCATAGAAGCCCACTATTCTGAATGGTTATGCAATGTTGTTCTGGTTCAAAAATCACCAGGAAAATGGCGCATGTGGAATGATTTTACAACCTTGAATCAGTTTTGTCCTAGAGATCCATATCCACTTCCGAGGATTAATACCTTAGTTGATTCCACCGCCGGCTGCGCTTTGCTTAGCTTCATGGATGCTTTCCAGGGATTTTATCAGATAAAAATGGCCAAAGAAGACATTGCAAAGACTGCATTTGTTACATCAATGGGGAGTATACTGCTTCAATGTGATGCCCTTTGGACTCAGAAATGCTGGAGCAACCTATCAGAGATTGGTTAGCCAGATGTTCAAAGAAGAAATTGGAAAAACCATGGAAGTTTATGTTGATGATATGCTAGTAAAAAGCAAGGAGGAAAATCAACATGTTTCACACATCTCAAAGTGTTTTTTCCATACTCAGAAGAACGGTATGAAACTAAATCCGGAGAAATGCACTTTTGGAGTGAAGGGCGGAAAATTCCTAGGCTACATGGTGACAGAAAGGGGAATTGAAGCCAATCCCGACAAAATCAAAGCTATCCTGGATCTTCCGCAACCAAAGAATATCAATGAATTCCAAAAACTTGTAGGCAAGATAGTTTCTTTGAGCAGATTCATTTCCCGGTCAGCTGAAAAAAGTCTGCCATTCTTCAAGGCACTCCGAAAAACTACCAACTTTGAGTGGACTGAATCTTGTCAAGAAGCCTTTGAGGAATTGAAGAAGTATCTGGTCAGTCCGCCACTTCTAGCTATACCGGTTCCTGGAGAACCCTTGTACCTGTACGTGGCAATCAGTCTCGAGGCGGTGAGCTCGGTAATGGTTAGAATCGCTGAAAATGAACACTTACCGATCTACTACTTGAGCAAGGCCCTGACTAGTGCTGAGAAGAACTACTCGAAAATCGAGAAGCATGCCTTTTGCGTCGTGAACGCAGCTGCAAGACTCAAACCCTATTTCATATCTTATGATATCATAGTTTTTACTCATCAGCCTCTCAAGCAAGTATTGGGGAAGCCCGAGAAATCTGGACGATTAGCTAAGTGGGCCATTCAACTGGGGGAACTAAACATCGAATATCAAGCACCGACTACGAAGAAAGCACAAGTCTTGGCAGATTTCTTAGCCTCTTATCCGACAAGGGTGGAAGAAGCAAGCTCTAACTCAAAAGTGGACGATTCTCTGACATTGATAGCTCCAATAGTCGGACAAGACTTATATATCATTGATGTTGAGAAATGTATCCTACCATCACCCCTAGAAGGAGAAGCACCCAAGGAAACACCAGTGATCATAGAGAAAGTGAAAACGCAAGAGCAAACTGAAGAAATTTGGCAAATCTTTGTTGATGGCTTGGCGAGCCTAGGTTCTGGAGGGGCCGGTTTTCTCCTGATTAGTCCCGAAGGAGCTGAACTCGAATATTCCATTAAGTTGGATTTCAGTGTTACCAATAATGAAGCCGAGCGCAAAGCTCTACTCTCAGGTTTGAAATTGGCTAAATCCGTAATGGCCAAGAACATACGAGCTCACACCGACTCTCAATTGGTCGAATCACAATACTCGGGAGAATTTTCTACGAAAGGACCGACCTTGATCAAATACTTAGAAATCCTCAAAAAAACAGTCAAGAGTTTTACTGAGTTTTCTCTGTCGTGGATACCCCGAGCCATGAATGAACGAGCTGATGTCCTATCCAAATTAGCATCAGCCTCAGGATCAATCGATACTCGCTCTGTCGTTCTCATGACTTCTAAGAAGCCAAGTATCTCACGAGACTTGATCACAACCAGGGTTCTTGCTATAAATGCAAACAATGATTGGAGATCCGACGTATTGAACTACCTCACCAACGACATAGTTCCGACTGTTAAACTTGAAGCGAGACGATTAAGGAACAAAGCATTGAGGTACCTCATGATTGATTCAGATCTCTATAAACGATCATATGGCGGAACACTCATGAGATGTCTAGACAAGGACGAATCATTCTCGGTGATGGCCGAAATTCATCAAGGAAGCTGTGGAAATCATTCTGGGGGTCGGGCTTTGGCTCAAAAGATTGCCCGACAAGGCTACTTTTGGCCCACTATGTTGAAAGACTCGTTTCAATTTTCAAGAGGATGTAATGAATGTCAACGATTTGCAAACATCCCTCATCGACCCACTTTGCCCATGATACCTGCAAGTATCACTTGTCCCTTCGATCAATGGGGAATTGACATTGTCGGACAATTACCAGTTGGGACAGCACAAAAGAAGTTTATCATCGTAGCAGTGGAATACTTTACCAAGTGGGTCGAAGCTGAAGCCATGTCAATCATCACCGAGAAGAAAGTGATCGACTTAAATCGAAAAACATTATCCGTCGGTTTGACTTCCGCGATAATAGTAGCGTATAATGGGAGACAATTTCGTGAATTGGATGAAGGAATGGTGCCAAGAATTGAAAATTGAGCAAAGGTTCACCTCGGTCGGATATCCTCAAGCTAATGGTCGAATCAAGCAACCAACAAAACAATTGTGGCTAACTTGCAAAAAAGGCTTCAAGAGTCGAAGGGGGATTGGGTTGAAGAGTTAAATGGAGTTCTATGGGCATATAGAACTACTGCTCGGACCTCTACGCAAGAAACTCCATTCGGACTAGTATATGGATCCGAGTCCGTAATCCCAGCTGAAATAGTAGTAGAGACCATCCGTATCTAAGGATATTCTCCAGTCGATAACCACTTCTTGCGAGTTTTCGACCTAGACATGATGGAGACAGTCCGAAGTGATGCCTTAGCCCGAACCATGAATTATCAATCCATTATGGCTCGCTCCTACAACAAGCATGTACATGTTAGGGATCTGCAAGTCGGTGACTTGGTCCTCCGACGAGCAGACATTTTGGGCAAAGTCGGAAAATTACAACCAAACTGGGAGGGACCTTACAAGATAACTCGAGTCCACAAAAATGGAAGCTATGATCTAACTGTCCCTAAAGGCAGAGAGCTCCAAAGAACTTGGAACGGGAAGAATCTCCAGAAATTCTATCCCTAGAAGGCGGCCTTGAGGCTCGGATGTCATTAGTTTAACCTATCATATTTTGTACCTTTTCTTTATCTTATGTTGAAGTCCGAGTGAGTGAAACCTCGGCATTTTTCCCAACTGGTTTTGATTACAATTCGGGAAAAAACACTCGTACAAAGACCGACCTTTTAAAGTATCTCCCCAGCCGAAACGACCTCGGGGCCTTCAGCTTACGTAATCCCCCCTCAGTCATAGAAAGAGTCGTATAGACCGACTCACGATGTGACTTAGAGGTAAATTATGTAAGGCAATAACTCGAGGAGTATGCCGCGGGGATGATGCAAAACTATCGTGATCAAGTAACTTTTGTTGTCCTTTATTGTCCAACTTTCCAGTTGGCCTAATACTATTCAACTAATGGGTCGCTATATCGGAATCTCGGTGACTTGTTTTCACTTATCCAAAACAAATTCCGACAAAAAATGAAAAATAAGTCTATGAAAAGGTAACAACTTCATCAATGAAGGTCGGTTCAAATTTCGTTAGAAAATCGAGATATGGAAAGTACAAGTGTTTTAAGGTCCGAGGACCATACATATGCCTACGGGGTATACCCCGCCTTCTTCCTTCACTGAATTCCCAAGGTTGAGCCTTGAGACTCCGAGCCACCATCTTGAGCCCGACGAGATTGTTGCTGTATTCGGATCCTCCTACGAATCATCTTCAACATTCGCTCTCTCTCTTCCTCGGCCCGCCTCCTGATGACCACCGGACATAAAGGGGGATCACCTTCTGGATCAAGAACGATTGAGTCATCCACTGTGCTTTTACCAGAATAGGTCGGAGGGTGCTTGTTCCCGCAGGTACAGTTTATCCAGTGCCGACAGCAATCGTACTTGGGATCATTTGGGTCTCCCTAGTCGAAGTTCTCCAAGCCGGGTAGGGCTTCGCTCGCGTTACGTTGAAGTTGCCTAGCTCGGCTTGCGGCTTCTCGGGCGGCTTCCGACATCCTAAAGGAATCTGACACGAACTACACTGGCTCGGAGAAAAATTGCTAAGAAAAAAGGAAAGAAAGAAGAAAGGAAGGTAAAAAAGTGAGGAAGAAAGAGTTACCATACCCTTATTTGTAGGGATAAAGAATCCCTACGATCACGCCACGTGTCCACCATCTGACGGCTTGGAAGATGAAAGGACGCAGTAATAATGACAACTTTACCGCTTCACCTCTTCCTTTCTAGAACATTACACATCATTACAGAGTAAGTCCGTATTACAATACCGACCTTTAGAGAAATAAGGGTGACTCCCGAAGTTCCAACATTCTTCCAGTATATCGGGATTTCTAGTCTCGATGAGGCCCCCAAACATTTCTATCCCGAAACCGACCTATGAAGTATAGAACACCGAGCAATGACCTCACCCACCGCGCTCGGACAAGATAAAAAATCCCATTTAAGTGTGGTGAGGAAGGTCATTGCCCCGAGTCCAACACTGACTATACTGGCTCGGAGAAAAATTGCTAAAAAGGGAAAGAAAGAAGAAAGGAAGGTAAAAAAAGTGAGGAAGAAAAAGTTACCATACCCCTATTTATAGGAATGAAGAGTTGCTGCAATCATGCCACGTCTCCATCATCTGACGGGCCGAAAGATGAGAGGACGCAGTAATATCGGCGACTTCACCGCTTCACCTTCCCCTTCAAGAAAATTACGCGTCACCACAAAGTGAGTCGGTATCTTAATACCGACCCTAAAGGAAATATCTTAATACCACAAAGTGAGTCGTTATCTTAATAGCGACCCTAAAGGAAATATCTGAATATTTTCCAGGTTCTACTTAAAAATCAAGATTAAACTTCTTGATAAGTCGGTATCTTAATACCGACCCTAAAGGAAATATCTTAATATTTTCCAGGTTCTACTTAAAAATCATGATAAGTCGGTATCTTAATACCGACCCTAAAGGAAATATCTTAATATTTTTCGGGTTCTACTTAAAAATCAAGATTAAACTTCTTGATAAGTCGGTATCTTAATACCGACCGTAAAGGAAATATCTTAATATTTTCCCGATTCTACTTAAAAATCAAGATTAAACTTCTTGATAAGTCGGTATCTTAATATCGACCCTAAAGTAAATATCTTAATATTTTCCAGGTTCTACTTAAAAATCAAGATTAAACTTCTTGATAAGTCGGTATCTTAATACCGACCCCAAAGGAAATATCTTAATATTTTCCAAAGTTCTATAAATATGAAAAATAACATAAGTTATCTATATATACCGACAAAAAAATTAAGATTCCAACCCATCACCCAGACCACCAAAATAAAGTGTAAAGGTCAAAGCTGACTAAGTCGGAATCTACAGATTGATTATAAAAAAAATTACTCCCTCACAAACCAAGGGAGATAGTCTTCATCAAAAATAAATATTGTTCAAAAGGAAAAGAGCTTAAAGAAAACAACAAGTTTAAAGAAAAAGAAAACCGGACTAACAGGTGACCGGCCTTCAATCAATCTTGACCACAAGGCTCCTATTATTTCCTTCCAGGGTCGGTTCAACTATGGTTCCAGTTGGTTGTTCTAGACCGGGGCTCTCATCCTCTTCATTCACTGGATCCTCCGTTCCTTTATCTACTGCCGGAGTCACTACAGGTTGAACCACGGGGAGAGTCGGCACGCTATCATCATCGGCTCGGATGTGACCGACGATGGGACCTGGTAGCCTCATCCAAGCGGCATTTGCAGCACTCCAGTCGGCTTCAGGTTTCAGACACCCGACATTAACCACTGTGGGCAACCAAAATGGATAAAAAGCCACAGTAGGAGCATTCATTTGGCTAGGAGCAACCATTGGCTAGAATTCATTAGCAAATAAGGCCTGGCTGTCGACATCCACCGGAAGGGATTCAAAGGTCGGTCCAAACTTAGGATTGAGCTAATCTTCGGACGCCTGGAAGTCAGCTGGAAGTACATTAGCCAGCTTGAGTTGGCCAATGCAATCCGAGAAAGCAGTCATCCGAGCCTTCCCCACCACATCCATCTTGGCGAAGCCAAAAGCTGGAGACTACAGGAAGTCGGCCACCGCTGAAAGCCGAGTAGACTTACACTCAGCTAAGAGCCTTTCTCTCATACTCTGCCGAGCCTCCGAGAACGAGTCAGCATGAGCTTTGAATAAATCGGCCTGCATCCGAGCGCTAGCCAACTCCGACTCTTTAGAGCCTAAGGCCTGCTTCAACTCCGCGATCTCCTGTTGGAGGGCATGTTCCTTGGCCTCCTTGGCCCTGTTGAATTCGGTCAGAGCCTCCTCGGCCACCTTAGCCCGAGCTTCCAACTCCTCCCGACCCCTGTCATCCCTTTCCACCCTCAGCTTCTTCAACTCCTCGTACCGATGGACATGCCTTTGAGCCCGGATTACACTCCCCCGAGCCAGCTTCATCAACTGTAAAAATATCATAAAGATTGCAAGTGTTATAATGCTTATCCTAAGAAAGATATAGAATCTAAGGGTCGGAAGACAAACCTCTCGACTCTGATCATAGAGAGCCTGGGAAAACTCTTCCTCCGACATTCCCATCACCTGACCTTCCTCGGCCGTGGTGAACTCCCAGGCTACCGACGGATCAAACGTCCGTCGGATGTTCTGACCAGCAGGCTGTGACTCCTCCAAAGGCCTCTTTTCTCGACTTCGGTCGGGTGCAGCAGTTGGAGGTCGCGTCCTGGAAGATGAACTACCACGCCTCGGCAGATCTTGACCTCCCCGACGAGCCAATGACTGGGCAGCTTGGCGAGGAATGCGATCCCCCCGGTAATGTTACCCTTCTCGACCCCTGGAGCATGTCGAACGGGTTGACTCTCGGACCCTTGCACCGAGCCCTGATGCTGGGAACCCGACCAACCTGCCCCTTGAGTGTTTGGCTCCAAGTGACTCGCTATGTTTACGGGGGCCGCGATGTTCATCTTCACTACCTGCTTACTCTTCGACTGGGTCTCAAGGAAGATCATGTCCCAGAGAGCTTCATTCCCGGTAGACATCCAGTAACCTGAAAACAAGGCAAGGGTCGGTTCGTTTTATGAAAACCGACAAACAAAGACTTTCCAACATATCAGAGACTTACCTAAGGACTTATTATTACAATAAACTTCCTCGGAAGTTATACCGGCCAAGTAGGGGAGAGGTTGATTAACCAAGACATATGGAAAATACATACGCTCAGGAGTCATATTATAAAAATTGGACAACTAGGCTGGCCAACTGCTCTTGGTTCCGAGCTTAACTAACCGGGGGTCCTTCCCCTTGAAAAAATGTAGGGGCACGTTGGTTGTGCCCCATGTATCTTTGAAGTAAAAATACTTCGTCCACGATTCTATGGCAGTGGACGAAGTCATGTTGTGCAAAAATTTAAAATGCCTACGAGCCGAGAAATAGAAAAAGTATGGATTTCCCGGACTCTTGGCTATTTTGAAAAGGCGAAGAAAGTTTGTGACGTTGAGAGGAATGTTGGAGTGCTTCATCACCACCGCCCAACAGATAAGGGTCGCTAACCCATTAGCTGTGATTTGGGTCGGACACATCTTAATCTCTCAGAGGATTTTTTGAAGGTCGGTATTGATTGGGAGCCGCCACCCATTCTCTATTTGTACCGAGAAGACTGAGACATATCCCTCGGGTGGATTGTACAAAGTTTGATCCGCAGAAGGGATCCGAAGCTCGACATACGAAGGGATGCTGTAGTTGAATCTCAACTTGGTCAACTCCTCAGTGGTAACCGTGGAGGCACAGGTCGTAATAAACCCATCCACGTTTTGCTAGGCACCGTGAAACAAAGGACCGATATCCACTTCTCTACGGACCTTGATGTTATTGGCCGAGGTACCGCGGACTTCTCCTGCCTTGTTGAATTTTGTCTCCTCCTCAACCACTCTCCTCCTTTTTCGTCTAGGCTCGGTCTCTTCTTCCTCGACCTCATCTTCTTCTTCCGCCCCAACCTCTTGATTTTTGTTCTCAAGCTGAGGGTTATCATTCCCAACCGCCTCAACCCCCACACCATCCAACATCTCATCTATTTCAGCATCGTCGGCATCTTCACCATCCAAACCGAGGCGTGCTTGCACCACAGTAGAAGACTCCATCACCGATCCTTGCATTAGCAGAAGTTTCTCCCTCTCGGTCACCCGACCACCGAGATTAAGTCTATCCCTCACCAATTCATCTCGCACTTCGGAGATAATGGGCTCATTCCTAATGGAGCACCTATATGATCCGCCCAAACTTGCATATAACCCCGGAGGAAGCTGTCTCGAGCTAGAACCGATCACAAGGTTCCCCGAGCCCGAACCTTTTTGTTCTCAAGACCGACCCCTAGGCTGGTTAACCATCTGACCCTCCTCAATGGAGTCGTCCGATGCGGTGAAGGAATCTTCCTCACCATTATGGTTGTACGACCGACCCTCCGACTGATGCTGACTATCCTCACTCTGACTCGCCATGATTCTACATGATAAGATTTATATAAGAAACTAACGCAGAAGAGACTGACCCTAAGATCAGTCAGAGGACGATCCTACCTGACCCCATGTTACGAAAATATGAAAGACAACAAACAGAGAAATTAAAGATGAAGATCGGAATCCGAGACACTTACAGTTTTTTAAAAACGGTGTTGGACCTGAAGCACGGAAGTTCGAGATTGCGGAAGCTCGGTGAGAAAAAGAAAATCGCCTTGAGAAAAGAGGGTTTGAGAGTTGAAGTGTGGTGAAGCAAATGAAAAGGAGCCTCCTATTTATAGTCCTCCGAAAACTTCTACCTGATCTCGCCCAATCATCATTACTGCCGATCTAGGAACTTGTGCCGCATTTAATGCTACACTGATTATCCATTTGACACGTGTCCCACTCAACCGGTCTACAAAACGGATCAAATATTTTGCCTCTCTATAGTCTCAATATATCCGACTTACGAGACTCGGCGAAACCGAGACTTGGGGGGGGGGGGGGGGGGAATAGTTAATATATCCGTTTTTCGATTTGATTAAATCCTCATCCGACACACAGAAACTTGGGAATTTCACATCTATCTCTACAAGATACATGGAAACTGGGGGGACTTATGTTATACTGTAATGAGTTCCCCCTAATTCGGAGACGAATTAGGACGAATCGAACGTCACGGTTCTGAAGGATTGAATCAAATCGAATAAAAAAGACTAAACGACTTAATGTGGGTCGGTTACAACGGATAAAACCGACCTACATCAACTTCTCAAATCTCGGACAAAGGAGGATATACCGACCTACAACGTATATCCGACCTACAAGTCCAAGATCTGACTTCTACAACAGGTCCGAGCCTGGACCTCAAATAGTGATTCAAGATCCCGTAATATCCGGACTACGTGTCAGTTAAGGACATGATTCCGGGATTTAAGGGATCCTGTTCCCCGGAAATTGCCTATAAATAGAGCTCATTCTCTTCAGTTCAAGTAAGTCATTTATTGCGTCTCAACCATATTTCTGAAAAGAAGAGTACTACTCTTGGTTGAATCACTACCCGGTTTGTCCACGGCAGACCGGGCTTAAAGAGGTATAACCCTCGCTTTTCTTAGCAGTTCAGGCACTTCAGAAGAAGCTAAGGCGCGATATCCGAACTAGACGAATTTTACCCTCAACACTAAGAATTAGAAAATCAAGGAAAAAGGAGCAAGCAAGGAGGATTGAGTATGGACTACCCTATTGGGAGATTAATCTCGTGGTTCGTGAGTGAAGGAATTCACTAGTTAGTCAGGAGTTTTCTATCAAGGCAAGTTCTCCTGGGACTTGCATTCACAAATGTATATATGTATGAATTAAGTCTTGCGGGATTAATTGTTATATGTGTTATAAGGTTTCATCCACGAATAATTGATCTGTTGTTATTTATGCTATGATATGATATGCTTGCAAGATTCTTTAGAGTTTGTGCACGGTTATGTTACGGTTCATGTTTTATAATATTATGCTTTGTTATTTGTCAGCCGATGAAACATTGATTATGGTTTAAATTGCCTCATGTTACAAATTGTCAAATTGTCTAATGTTACAATTGAGGAAGCCTGTTAGTCTGAGCGGCAAATGTGATGATTGTCTTGATTTTGTATATTGTAATTTTAGTACTTTGGTAATCTCTGTGGTGGTTATATATATATGATGCACATGAGTATGTAGATTAGCGGATGAATGTATTGCATGCAGTTTTGTGTATGGTTTGACTTTTGAGTATAAAATAACGTGTAGTATGTTTACTCTGTTTATTCATAAAGTTTCCAGATCCTTATATATGCATATTTATATAAGAGATGAAGTGGTGTTGTATGATGTTTACGCACACACGTTAATTCATTCATTCATGAGTTAGAGTTTAGAATCATACATTCACTTTAATAAAATGTTTAAGGTTTAAACGTTTCAAGTTAAAGATCATGTAACAATTAACGGGCTCGTAGGGGAAACATTAGCACCACGTGGCCCAAGTCAAGTATTCAAGTTATTCGTATTATTTACGGTTGAAAGGGGTACTAGTACTCCGACCGGTAAATCAACCTATGATGCCAAGTGAGCTCGCGAATTAAAACACAAATATCATGTCAAGTTAAGTCAAATCAAGTAATGTTTTAGAGTCGAGTCAAGTCAGGTCATAGGTTGCATTGCATTAAGCAAAATTAAAAGATTTAAAAGACATGGAGATAGAACTTTAAGTCATGGCACGTGCATGGAATTTGCTCAGCCAGTGGTCACGGCTGATCCCTTTCTAAATATCAATTTAGGTATTTGAAGCGAAGTGATCAGAAAATGTCTGTCGAGCAAAGATGATCTTTACCAGAAGCGTTTTTACCATTTTCGGTTTCATGTATTTAGAGTTTTGTATCAAAGCTTTTACGATTTAAAGTTCCGCTGCATTATTTTACTAGTTCACGAATTATAATCAAGAAGTTACATGTCAAGTATAAGGACGCACAAAGCGTCGAACTACGTTTTTATATTTTTACAAGTCAGTTTAGACTAATTTACAAGCTCACGAACTAGCGCGAATCATATTTTTTATAATTCGTCTTTTGAAAATTAGGGCGCTACATATAGTATCAAAAGGCACAAAGTGCAATAGTTTCAAATTATAAACCTGGGAATTAGGACCCTCGCAGGTAGGTACCAAGTATCCGTAAAAAACGAAATCACTATATCAAATGTTTGTTTTCATATAGTATATGTTTAATGTATCTACATTATATTTGAATTAACTGTATAAGTAATCATATGTGACGTTTGTAAGTAAATATGATATGATATGTTGATACGGTCCATCGTAAAAGATATATACCAGGTAAAAATACTAAATTTGGAAAAATTGTTTGAATAGCGATTAAAATCAAGAAAATCAGGTTAAAATAAATATTTTTAACCAGATGTAGATGATTATAGGGCTGAGCATCAATGGATCGGACCCGAATTTTACCCTGACCCGGACCGGAAAAAACGGTCCGGGTCTCGGGTCTATGCTTTACCAAAATTCGGGTTTCAGGTCGGGTCGGGTCAAAACCTGGAAAAAATTTGGTCCAACCCGTAACGGCCCGGACAAGGCTTGGTACATCTAATCTTTCCCACACCGAAACTAAGTCTATTTGCATGTGTTATTACTACTTACTAACTTAAACTTAGACAAAGTGAAAAGAATATAATATTTTTTAAATTCCAATTTACACAAGTGAGTGTGCTAGACTGCTAGTGTTGTAGTTCCTAAAATTTGAAATGAAAAATGATGTGCATGTGCTAGTGATTAGGTACTAGGTAGTATTGCTTGGGTGGAATCAATTTAATGGTGTTGTTTAACTTCATGCAGATTAATTATTTGTTTCTGAGTTTTGTTGTGTAATATGCAATAACTAATTATTAAATTAATCCAGTTTTTTTTTTTTTATCAACACTCAATAGGGTTAAAATGATTACAATGACCTACCAGATTTTATCGGCCGGTCCATTAATTCGCTCCAATACGAGATCCTGATCTCCGATAAACCGAATCTTTATCTATCTGTCCATTTTCTATTTGGTCTACCGTGCTCCCTAGATGATCATGCGAAAGAGTACATTTAATTGATATCCTAGTCACCAAGCCAAATATTGAATTGATATCCTGGAAACGTCGTCGTAGGAAGATGATGACATGGCTCTGAAGCAGATAACATTGCAGTTGATTTCGGCTATCTGTATAGTTTGAGAGAGAGAGAGCACAATTACAGTAGAGTAGTTCTTCTTAGTTCGCTGAAATGAAGGAACTATCATCTTCTCTCCCTTACAACATCATTCCTCTCCCTCCTCCAACCAGGCTCCATTACCCAAACCCTCTTCTCCACCATTTCCAACACCGAAACTTCTCCAACCACAAAAGGTCATCCATCACTTCCAATTTCGCCACCAAAACTAGCAATACTACCACTACTGATTACCCTCCTACTCTCTCTCCGGAAGAAGAGCAGGAATGGGATGGCACTGGGTTCTATTCGAGAGCTGACCTCGATTTTGATGGTGAAATTGACAATGACGAGTCCTCCACCTTGCTGTCTTTGAGCGTCAAGCCTGACAGGAACATGACGATGTTGGACGAGATGGAGGAATTGGGTGAGCTGTCCACTCAGCCGGATGACCCTAATCATCGGAGCGGCTTTGTTGCGGTTGTGGGGAAGCCTAATGTGGGGAAGAGTACTCTTTCCAATCAGATGGTGGGTCAGAAGCTTTCGATTGTTACCGATAAGCCTCAGACTACCAGGCACCGGATTCTCGGCATTTGCTCTGCCCCTGAATATCAGGTTCTGCTCAGTTTCTGTGGAATGTTTGTTTATAACTCATGTCATTCTGATTAGGATATGATGATAATGTGAGTAGACATTTAGTCTGGTTCGTAATGCTGATGATTGTGTTGTGCATATTAGTTTGCTCCTCATGGGATATAGTAACTTATAAGTGAATGATGAGATATGTCGAAAAGAGAAGGAAGGGGGTATTTAGATAACTGTATCATGTCAAGAGTTTCTAATGATATGATCAATGTGCACTCTTAGTAATAATGAGGTGTGAGGCCATTTTGGAAGTAGGGAAGGGCATACATGTTGTATATTCAGTCTGTGACTTGTTGAGCGTGAAGTTGTTTCTGGTAAGGTACTTGGTAGGTGTTGAATTCTGTTAATCTGTATTTATTTGAATTGTTAAAAGTTGTTTCAGGTTAATCGTGATTTACTGTGTTAGCAAGAGATGTGAATACGATCATCTTGGTAATAATAAAACATTGTTCGGTGAGCACACAAAGTCTCCTTTATCTATTAAAGTACTTGTTGTTACTTGTTAGTTATAATATGAGAATGGAAGTTCTTTAGGTGATTAGGCATATCACTGTGGGGTTAAGACGAATAAGATCAAGTGGCAGGCCATGACATTGCATTGACCACACTTCTGATATACTAGCTTTAATCTGAATTGACATGGTTATGTGCAAGCTCGACAGTAAATGGCTGCTTCCGAAAACTTGGTATCTCCATGAGTGCCTGTACTTACTCCTTTAACTTATTGGGTGTGCCATACTTTCAGTTATTTCACCATAGGACAATCTTGCTGTTCATATATATGCCCAATTCATCTTATCCATCTCAAGTTATACGTTATTGTTTAGTACTGCATGCTTAATTGCTTATATTTGAGATTCTGCCCACCATGTTTACATGCAACACATAAATGACATAGTACTCCACAGACTAACACTTTTGTGTTGCTTGTAGATGATACTGTATGATACACCGGGTGTAATAGAGAAGGAAATGCACAAGTTAGACTCCATGATGATGAAGAACGTCCGGACTGCTGCCATCAATGCAGACTGTGTAGTTGTAGTTGTTGATGCGTGTAAGCCACCCCAGAAGGTACTCTATTTTATTTCGAAATCTTGAATATCTCTATGATCATATTTAATGAATACAATCTATATGCTTTCAGATAGATGAGATGTTAGAAGAGGGAGTTGGAGACCGCACAGATAAGTTACCTACCTTACTAGTTCTGAACAAGAAGGATCTCATTAAACCTGGCGAAATTGCAAAAAAGATTCAGGTAATATAATCTGGTCTTTAGTTGTCTGTTTAAACAATTTGCTTTCATTTTTTTTATAGTTGGAAGGTATCTACTAGAACATGAAACCTAGACACTGACCTTACTTCTGAGATTTCTAATACTGTAACCATTTAAATTCATATCATGAGTCAACTCTTTCTACTTGTGTAATGGAAGCATGGTGCGTGCACTTTGCTTCATTGAGAGTTGTCTCAAAGTAATTACTAATTTGATTGCTTGAGGAGCATTTTCTAACAATAATTACTTAACACGCACACACACACACACAAAGAAAGAAGAAAAGAAAACACTGAAGAAGTGTTTGCCAGATTTGAATAGAAGAGGTTGTTAGTGTGAAATATAAAAATATTTGAAAACCTAACAAATATAACACAATTTGACAAATTGATATGATCCTTATTTTTCTTTCCCAGAACTTTTCTGCTTCTTATCTTTCAAAGGGTTAGCAGGCTTGCATGTAACGGATCTTCCCAATTATGTGCAGTAATTTATTAGCAACTAAATGCTGCATTTTTCCAGTGGTATGAGAAATATACTGGGGTCGACGAAGTCATACCTGTGAGTGCAAAGTATGGTCAAGGAGTGGATGATGTGAAGGAGTGGATACTGTCGAAACTTCCTCGTGGACCAGCTTATTATTCCAAGGTGGATGTCATTTTGCACTAATTTTATGCTTTCTTGTGGATGTTTGTGATAACTAAGAAGTATACGTTTGTCTACTTTTCTTGCAGCCAATAATTTATGTTGATTGAAAAATACTTTTCTACTCTCCTTCAAATGGTCAAATGATCATGTTCAGCATCTGAAACAAAATTTTCTGCATTTCTTCAGGATATAGCCAGCGAGCACCCTGAAAGATTTTTTGTTTCTGAAATCGTCAGAGAAAAAATCTTTATGCAGTACCGCAATGAAGTTCCATATGCATGCCAGGTAAACTCAAACATAGTTATGAATATGGTATTTTTATATCACGAGACACCATTAGTGTCTTCTGTTTGGCATGCGACTTAAACCATGGTTAAAAACACCTAAATTTTTTCTTAACTCAAGGTTTTAATCGCATGTCAAACAGACACTTAAAGGTCCTTGCATAATTTGTTTGACTTGTGCAACAGGCCAATGTCATTAGTTATAAGAGTAGACCAGGCGCTAAAGATTTCATACAAGTTGAGATTGTTGTGGAGAAGAATTCACAGAAGATCATTCTTATTGGAAAGGTAACTTTTATAACTCATGTGTTGTTCTGCTCATAAAGTGGAGGTCCAGTAGAGTCCATGGTGGGATTTTTATTCATGAGAATTTGATCTCACGGTTAAAAGTTAGTTTTCTCTTCTATGATTTGGACTTGGAGGTTTGGGTTCATGTTCCGTGATCAGTAGATTGGTAGTTGCTGCGAGGGATTACACCACGTCCAAGTCCTTTCCAGTGCATGTCACTTGTGCATTTTCTATGTTGAGTTTTCACTTTAGTATACTAGAAACATAAAGTCTGCAGAATAAAATTGTAACAAATTAACAATACTCTAGTAACTTCACCTTTTATCAGGAAGGAAAAGCTTTAAAGCTATTAGCAACAGCAGCTAGACTTGATATAGAAGATTTCTTGCAGAAGAAAGTATTCCTTGAGGTATGAAGTTAAATCTTAAATGTGCTAAGAAAAAGGTGGACCTTGAACGAATAAATTGACTGATATGATCTATCTGCAGATTGAAGTGAAGGTCAAAGAGAACTGGAGGCAAAATGAGGGCCTTCTGAAACACTATGGCTACGGAGGACAGATTCAAGCATTGTGACATAGGATTCGATGTAGCCTTTCATACATGGAAGCAATACCTACTTCATGCTTCTTACGTTAGAGTGACAACAAGAGTTATAACGTCAGCCCACGGGATCAAAACTGAGAACTTGAGCAAAATGAAGTGCAAGAAGTCCCAAGTTTCTTGAGGCAGTGTTTGCCCATTTTTCACAATCGATGTAAGTTATGAAGTAATATGATGTCACAGGTCAATTTTGTTGTAAATTTTGCACTATGAAGTTGTTGCCATGGCCCTACTTCACCTGAGTTTTGGTGTAATTGTTGTTGAAGACAGGCTTGATTTTGGCTTGCTTTGAAGGTCATTTGCCCTATAGGGTGAAGCTAGTACGATAACTCTCACACCTGTTTGGTTACATGCTGATCTGGAACGACTTAGGGGGGCGTCTGTTGTTGATATTCAAGAGCATTAGGCTCTCGTGTTTGCTGTATTCTGCTGTGTTTTATTAGAGAATGACAGAAATTAGTAGCTCAAGTTTTATCATATCAAATTATTGAGATTAGTACTAATATAGTATATCACTCAAAGAACATATGCACGTAACACCATTTTGCATGCCATCAATTCAATGATATAGGAGTAAGACTTCATTTATATTTTTGCTACCTTCGAAGTCGCCTTAATGGAATGCCGATGGACTGACTAATCCTCTGATCATAAATTGTTGATTTGAATTAAATCATATGAAAGCATATTTTGTAAAAGAAACATACTCCTCTGAAAGAGAAGCATATGTAAAGAAACATAAGGGAGCAATTTTTACAGGAAGATATGTCGATATCACGTGTAGATGGAAACATCACACGTTCAGTCATGTAATGCAATGCAAATCTTTCAATACACAATTTTTGAAATTAAATATGTGTGGTTGATCCATTTTTATAAACACGATATCCAAGTAAAAGTTTATATAAATAAAAATTGAACTTTTTTTTCCTTTTGTTTGAGGTTGTCTTCCGTGTAAACTGAGGAATGTGTCTTGTAATAGGTCCGTGAAAGATTTTAGTGAACCCAAGAAGCTAAGTGGGGCGACCAATCCAAGAGATTGCCGATTACCAACATTAAATGGATCTGGTGGGGCCCGCAGATTGAGTGCACAGAGAGCATGCACTCAGTGGCCGCCACGTGTGTTCGAGAATGCGGTGCCGTTGATCCCGCCCAATTGAATTGTCACTTATTAGCCCCTGGATTTTCAGTGGTTTCCTCCGGTATGTCCGAAACTTTCCATTTACTTACTCCGTCCGTCCCACCTTAAGCTTTTTATTTACTTACTCCATCCTGCTTATTAACATTTTATATATATATTTTTTATGTGCATCGATATTTTCAATATAAATCATTAATATTTCTGGTTATCTTTTTTCCACTTCAATGGAAAATAATTAGATTATTGATTAACTAAAAGGTTTTATTAAATGTAAGGTAATTAATATTTTACTTAACTTTTCAAACTTGATAAACATACATTACCACTATTTCATCTATCTATATAAATTATACTAATGGATATGCCTCAAACCGTTATTTCGATAACAATGATTTTTAGTACTATGAATTATTGCAGAACCAACTGTTAGTACCACATATTTATCGTAAATAAATCATTTACACCAATTGTTTCTTTTTTGAAGTAAACATCAATACATTTACCAGTCGAAGTGGTCTGACTATAGTTCTAAAGGCTTTAGAGTACACATTGGGAATCAGTTTCAGTTTGAAGTCAAGATCGGGCGACATCCCAAATGTACAAAAGAGGATAAGGGGATACATCAATAAGAGGAGGGGTAAAAAAATGTACAGACAGATCCCTCTGATCATATTTGTTGGCTTAAACTTATATCCATTTTCTAGCTAAATCTTCAAATCTTGCGCTTCTTGTGACACCAATTGTTGGCACCGTCATATGTGATTTAATTTAATTATAAGGAAATCTGCTTTAAAAATAGGTTTGCTAAATTGAGAAATGTGTTGGTTTTCTTTAATTTAATTCAAAATAATTAAGTTGGAAGTGCTAGTAATATCTGAAATTGGAGTAAGGGCAATTTATTTGGACCCAATAATGAATTTTCTCATTTTGAAATGCTTGGAAAAGTAATATTTTGTCTATTTTGGTTCCTAATTTAATGGGTACACAAAACACTAGGAAAAAATGCTTTTGGTGGTTCAAATATTCAATGAGTGCTTTAGTAGACATTAGTAGTGGAGTGGTGGTGCTTTTATGACCAACAGAAAGAGAAGAAATTAAGGGTGAAGTTCATAATTAAATGGCATTTAATTGAAGGGTTACAGGATCACACACCACAAGTACTATAACATGAAGGCTTCTGTTCTGTGTGAAGTGAAGTCGGTGCCTCTCAAAGCTTTCAAGTGCCATTTCAGTGGTTCATCTCATTTATGATTCATTTTACGTGCAATTCAATTCACACCTCACGTTGCATGTGGTACCTTAATCATCATGTTTACTACCATATCACTTGTTTCGTGGCATTTAACCACTTCAAATCTTACTGCAATTTGTTTCATTATCACCGATAATATCAATAAAAGCTGTAATGTTTATTACTATAACTGTGATGTTTGTCTATATCTTTCAATCCATCACTCGTCTATAAACCGGTACTAGGAGATTTGGGCTCTGTTCTTTTCAACTTAAAACTCATTCAGTTCAGTTCCATTGAGTTCTGCTTAGTTATATTTTATACTACAATTCAGTTCGGTTCAGTAAATTTCAGTTGAAAAGAACAGACCACAGAAGTTCAAAGACAGATTCTCGATATATTACATTAAATCCATTTTTCTTGATTAAATAAGGTAAATAACAGTTATGAAAGCGTCTTTAAGAAAATGTCCCAAATATAGAGAAGTAATCTCATTTGATCCCTCTTTGAAATCGACAAGTTATTATGAACATTATATACCAAATCACACAAATCTCACTCCTCTAAATTAACTCCTCTACAAAAAACCAAGAAAACACCCACAAACAAAATGAAGCATTCTCCAACACTTGCTCTACTTCTCATCTTCTTCCTCTCACTCCAACAAAAATGGAGTCTTGCAGAAGGAGACATGTTCATCAGAAGCAAAGGCATCCATTTCATGCTCAATGGAAGCCCCTTTTATGCCAATGGCTTCAATGCCTACTGGCTAATGTATGTTTCTTCTGACCCTTCTCAAAGGCCTAAAGTTTCATCCACATTCCAGCAAGCTGCTGCTCATGGACTTACAGTTGCAAGAACTTGGGCTTTTAGTGATGGTGGTTATAGGCCTTTGCAGATTAGTCCTGGATCCTACAATGAGGAGATGTTCAAGGTCTGTTTCAAGAAACAAAAAAGATTGTGTGTCTTGGTGTTTTATGTTTGATGTTTGATATGTAAGGTTTGTTGTTTGTTTGAAGGGATTGGATTTTGTTGTGGCTGAAGCAAGAAGATATGGGATGAAGCTGATTTTGAGTTTGGCTAATAACTATGAAACCTTTGGTGGGAAGAAGCAGTATGTTGATTGGGCTAGAGGTCAAGGACAAAGTTTGGGTTCTGATGATGATTTCTTTACTAACTCTCTTGTTAAGGGCTTTTACAAGAATCATGTCAGGGTATGTTTCTTTCATTGGATTTGGATTTATATGTACTTTAAAGGCTTGATTTTGTTAACTAAAGCACTTAGTTTTGGTTGTATATTGATTTTTGTGTGTTTTTAAGACTGTTCTGAACAGATACAACACAATTACTGGAACTATTTACAAGAATGATCCAACAATTATGGCCTGGGAACTGATGAATGAGCCAAGATGCACCTCAGATCATTCAGGCAGGAACATTCAGGTTCAAAACTCTGCCATTAGCTCTGTTTTGATCTGTTCTATCACATCTTAAGATGATAATACTGTGGTCCTTAAATTTTGAAGATTTCGGTTTGTTTGGGACCCAAGTTGTATCTCTTTTGGATTTTGATATTGTCTAAGGACTGACTGTCTTTAATTACCAAAAAAAAAAAGATTTCGGTTTGTTTGGGATTATTAAGGGTCGGTTTCGTTTATGAATAGTATAGGGAGTAGTGAACTTAGTGTTAATTGAGGAGTGTCTGGACTTGAATGGAGTTTGTAAATACTATATAGAGTGACAACATGAGATACTCTACTAGTACGGCTTTAACAAATGATAGAATTTTATCTAATTTACAAGTTTTAACTTGTGATTCTGATATTGTACGTGCTAGAGTTCCATTGTATCTAAAAGATCGAACTTGTAGAGATAAACAAGATGCCATACAAACGATAATCTTGAAGCTATCTTTTGGATGTTGATGGAACCTTTAATGCAGTAGTAACTAAAGTAGAAAGTTTAGGGCAGATCCATATGAAGTGTATGCATGTCATTGTCAACTACCTTTGCCAACCAAGAATTAAATGTAATGTAGTGTTGTTATTTAGTGTAACAACAGTTTGAAATAAGTGCTGAAGCAATCTTGTTAACTTTGAGCTTTCATTACTTCTGTTCAGGCATGGATAACGGAAATGGCCTCTTACGTGAAGTCAATAGACAGGAACCACTTGCTAGAAGCTGGTTTGGAAGGATTTTATGGACAGTCCTCACCTTGGAGGACCAGTGTTAATCCTAATTTTAACATAGGAACAGATTTTATCGCGAATAACCAGATACCTGGCATTGATTTTGCTACTGTTCATTCCTATCCCGATCAATGGTAAGTTCTCTGCTCAACACTGGAAAAGAAATTATACTGTTGGGTCATCCCGTATCAAAGCAATAATCTTTATAAATGACAATGCGTCACTTGTAATAGTCGTGATTGTTTTTCAGTAGAGCTTATGGTGATGGTGTTTAATAGCTGATACTCTTCTACTGTTTTTGTGGGTAGAACTTATAGTTTCTTCTCAACTTTTTTCTGAAGCATAATGGAGTGTTTGCGCATGCTTTCAAAAGCAAACTTGATAGTTTCTACTCCGGTTCAAACATATTGTTATGCTTCAAGAAACGCTGTAAATCATATATAAGAGCTCTGCTTAGATAAGCCAGAAAACGCCCCTTGTTGCTTAATAGCTCAATCTCACTATTTTGTTTCTAACCCTTAGTTGTCGTCTTGTTTACATGAATCAGGCTATCCACTACAGATGACGAAGCTGAACTTTCTTTCATGAACAACTGGCTTGACGCACACATACAGGATGCTCAACATATTCTTCACAAGCCTATATTCATTGCGGAATTTGGCAAATCTTGGAAAGATCCTGGTTTCAGCCCCTCCGAGAGAGACAGGCTATTCAGCCTTGTTTACATGAAAATATATGAATCAGCCAAGCATGGTGGAGCTGCAGCAGGAGGCCTCTTCTGGCAGCTGATGGCAAACGGGATGGAGTCCTTCCAAGATGGGTATGACGTTATCCTAGACAGGGATACCTCGACTGCTGCTGTAATAACTCAGCAGGCTCACAAGCTGTACCAAATCCGTAAAATATTTTCCAGGATGAAAAACGTGGAGATGCGGAAAAGACATAGAGCAAGAAGAGGGAAATGGAAGCGGATTGGAAACTGATGGGACAACATGGTGTTCTAAGTTCTGACTATATAATCAAGAAGTGCAAGCATACGAGCACGTGAAACTGTCTTTGTTCATTTTCTCTCTTAGAGATGCGTGTTTGGATCATCCAGGAGGGTTTACTTAAGAATTAGAGATGTGTTATGATGCATGATCGAAATTTCCTAGAAACTTTTGATGTTGGAGTATGTATAGAGTGTTTTGATGGCAAATGAAAGGTTATACTTGCAGTGACAAAGGAAAATGTACTCAAAGTTGAATAAAGTTTTGCTTATATAGACTTCATGTGGTTAAAATTTACAACTGAAATGATCCTTTAATCCCCCAAGATTTGTTTTTGTTACTTCATTCATCCAGTTCTTCAGAAAGGAAGAGAAAACAGAACTCACTTAATTATTGGGAAAGGGTCAAAGGGGTATCTCAAAGTGTGCTCTACCCATTCATACAATAGTTTGATTCGAATGCAAGATAATAAGAAAATATATACTCGGACCACATAATTATTGATGAAAAATGAGCGAAATCCGAGCAAGAGACCAGGTAAAGGCAGCTTTAAGAAACCACCCATTTCTATCATTATGCTCTATACTAAAAAAATTATATGATATTGTTGAAGCGTGATACAATCATCTTTCTCAACAGAGAATAGAATGATAAACATTAATAGATATCATCATGCTCTATCCTAACAGAACTATCTGATGTTGTAGTTTGACACATTCATATTTCGTTCCTAATCCAGGACTTGAAAACATGACGGAGAAAAGCCAGAGCGAATACAACAGAACCTAGAAAAACAAAGATTCTAACCCACAAGTAGGATTCGCATAAACCTAGAACAAAAGTGTTCCATGACCAGAACCAAAACATGGAGAAAAAGGATCCAATAACAGCTCCCACCACTATTTGGCTAATGGTATGAAGTTGTTGAGAAACCCGAAGCCATGACTGTAAACACAAACGTTTACAAGTTCAGTGAAGATAAGTAAAAAAATCTGACATGCAGTTTGCTTTACACTAATTTTCGACAAAGAACTTCCGGAGAGAAATCAGGCAACAACACAGAAACTACAGATGATTAAACCAGTGAAAGGTCAAACTTAAGGGAGGAAAATATTTTTTTTTGACAGTTTATTAACAAGTAACAACTATAAGAAACACATGGAAGTTTTAGGATCAAATTGCATGGTACTATACTTACAAAGTAAGAACCAGCGATTATGAGAAGCCCGCAAATAGTTGTTGTGAGTCCATTTATCCCGAACCATTCTACCACTGCAGGAAAAATATGCACACAATTCAGACAATATAAAAGAAGTTAATTTTGTGATTATCTTATTGCTGAACGATGGAGACCCAAACAGACCCTTTAAGAATCCAAAAATATAAAGTGAGCCAAAACATGCAGATATTGAATGAACCAAATAGAGAACATCAAAGGGGTAATATATGATAGGCTTCATATGGTACTTAAAGAACTGACTACATGAACATCTTAAATCAATTTAAAATACAAACACTGCACAAGAAAACGATCAGGGAGTTGTACTCGATTTATTATAAAGATATTGAATGCTTACATGATGAATTGATAAATGTGAATGTATAAAATATGGATTGGGCATGAGAGGATGGCATTCCTGGGTCGGATCTTAGCGTAGCAATAGGCCTTTCCTGGTTTAGAATCTTCTTTAGCACTAAAGATAGCACGGCATTGGAGACAGCACCCACAACGGCCCATGATGCTTTAGCATCATGCCTTAAGAGGACAATTGCAGTGAAAAGCAGTGACACAATCCACTTGCTCTGCATCACGTATAAATGTCAGTGAAAATCGTGAGGAAGTAGAAAAGAATAGTAATACAAGAGTAGAAAATAGCTAGAAACTGTTCTAGAAAAGAGAAGCCATCTTTGAGATCTCTTTAAGAGGAAAGAAAAATAGAACTCCTAGACATAAGTGAAAGCCATGAGATTGCACCTCATGAAGCTTGTACACATCTCGCCATCTTTCTTTGGAATCTCGGATGCAATGATGTATCAAAACTAGGTTGATTGAATACAACGTCTCAAACGTCATCTCAATATATGATTGGCCGAATATGATCTCAACAACTAAACATTCTTGAATGCCCAAACACCCTAGACTTATCAAATCAAGTACTTCCACACAAGATGACTTTAGGCCAGTGGCCAAAACATCGCTGTTAATAATTCTAGGCATCAAACTTCCAGGAACTAATTTGGAACATACTATGGAAGAGAGTGATAGGCTGATAACAATCATTACCGACAAACTGATACATTAAATACAAAAACATGTGAAAGTCCAAGTTTTTGTGAGAGTCCTGCAATATTGTATACTAATTGTGCGGCTTTGTGTGTAAATTGTTGATTTTTGTCTATTTGTAAATTGTCGTCTTCAGATAGATAGATATAGGATCTATGAGGCAATTACTTAGAAGTACATTTTGTGTCATCAATGAACTTTCCATTTTTCTGAGATACTCAAATAAAAAAAAATTGTTGTATACTAAATTGTGCGGCTGAATCTTTTTGTGTAGTACTTTCCGGACTCTCAGGAGAGTTTCTCTACATTAAAAAAAAATTAATGATATGTCATTTTTTGAACGGACATAAGTGCTTACCATAAGTTGCTTACACAAAGTATAACGAATTCACATGGATCAAAATTCTTTTCGAAGAACATATGCTTAAAATCTACTACGAATCACCTATGATCTTTAGTGTGAAAACCTCAAATAGTATTGATCAGCATATTCTCTCAAAGTAAGAACTACTATAAGACTATAACTCACTATTTATGCTGCCAGAGCAAAGCTAAAAGACAAGTCCACCTACTCAAGCAATCAAATTGATGATACCACAAATCCATGACAATTAAATAAACAATGGGATCTGATTCAAATCGATTCAACACAAAAATAGGCAACAAGCAAAATCTTGGGATCAAATAAAAGTTCAACCTTTCTAACACATCCACAATATGACATACAAATTCTTGATAAGGCAAAGATTACCAACCAAAGTATTGAGAGCTGCTTCAACTCCATGACCTCTAGAATCCAAAGGACCTTCAATAAAAGCTTCCTGCTCAAAGGCCTGAACTTCCTCCTCACTATTACTTCCACGAACACCACTTAAACCCGCCATTGTTTTCCGATTCTCTCTCAACCTAGCCCAAAAAACAGGTCTTATCCTATCGGATTGCACGGAAAAATCGAATCTTTTGGCACAAACTCTATTAGGTTTCCGAAATTGAAGTAAGCTAGTTGAAAAATTGGCAGCTGAGAGAGGTTTGAGTGAAATAGCAGACAACAATGACATTGCTCGCCTTCCTATATTGGGCTCTGAGAGTCAAGAAAAATGGACACTTATTCATTCGTGTAGATTGAAAAGGAAAGGAAGCAGAAGAGTCGGATACAATAAATACTGGGTTCGCGATTATAGTTAATTTCGTGTGTTGTAATGAAGGACGGACAGGGTGGATTTGGTTTCAACCACAGGGGAATCAGACTTTGGCATCTCCTTGTTCGAAAGATGCCAAAATCAACTCTCCTTTTCTTTTTGTTTCATCATTATTTTATGCTGATTCACCTGTATCCGTATGGATCAATCCGTAAACTTGGAATCAGGTCACCAAATCTCTATTGGATATTAGCATAAATTCACTTGAAAAGAGTTCGGATCGGATTGGATCCGTCATGTCTAACCTATTGTGAGTACCACATTATCATCTCAGAAGTTGATATGTGATTATGACTTGCGCTAACATGTCTTGGATATGCAATATACTTAGTAGAGATTATTACACGATTTATCGAAGACTTACTTCATTCGATAAAGTGTTCGAAATGATCTCAAGCTTAGTCTTTCGTTTTATTCTGCAGATCTTGATTTCGTTTGTATTAATTTAGGCTCAATTATACTGGTTAAATATTTTTTTAAATGTATTTTTGGGTAAAATATCAAACCACATAGATCGGCCTCGAACTTCATTGTTGGTTCGGTTCGTTTTCCGAGTCGAGTCGGAGGCGACGCAATTACACCTCCAGTCGAGCTCGAACAATGAGATACTCGGCTCATTAAACACCACTAATATGCAATATTGTAAATGTAAATCGCGTGATGAATTGTTTATTACTCGTGCAGAATCCTCTGATCTCGTGTCACATAAAAGCTCATCAATGAGCGTCCGATAAGTCGTGTTTCAGATGCTTACGGCTTACCGATGAGCATATATGACAGGTCTGTTTATTTATCCAATCTTTTGACACCTTGAAAAGTCTTATAAGCATGTTTTAGGTGTTCATTATTATAGTAAGGGCGATTTACATCTGACAACCTTTTTAGATACCGTATAAACGATTAGGTCCCTATCGTTTCAGAATTTACGATGAAGGACAAACTTTGAACTGAAACAAACAAATATTTACAATGAAGGACAAAAGTCAAACTTGGTGAGAGAGAGAGTGAAATATTCATTTTCTTTTCCCTTTTCTTTAATTACTGAATTTGATTTTCCCTTTTCTTTAATTTCTTCCTTTTCTTTTTCCTTTTCTTAATCAACTGATTGTCACGTGATCTGAATATTATGTCCTTCATTGTAATAAGGTTTCATACATACCTAACTTGTCTGTAATAATGTTTACTGTTGATGGACCTCATTGTAATTATTGTGTACTAGCCGTTAGTTACCGTTAGTGTGTGTTTTGAGGCTATATATTTAGCCTTTTTGGACCATTTTTTTGTGTGTTTTTGTGTAGAAATTTTTGTTACTTGATAGAGCAGAAAAAATTCATGGCTTCCTCATCATCATCGTCAAGTGTTCGTCGTTTGAGGTTTCAAAATGAAGTTTGCAAGAAGAATTGTCAGCAAAATACGGTGATACGCCTCTCCACAACTGCAAAAAATCCCGGGCAATTGTTTCATTGCTGCCCTGTCCATGGATTTTCACACTGGTGCACTCCATTGGAGTATGATGATGAATCTTCGAACACTTCTCAGCCAACAAGCAATAAAGTAGACCAAGATCAAGTGGAAAGAAGTATGAGAAGGCTTGAAGATCAAGTGGACAGAAGCATAAGAAGAATTGAAGACCAGATTGAAAGAGGCATTGCAAGAATTGGAGAGCAGATTGAAAGGAGCATTGGGAGGCTAGAAGCTAGTATTTTATCTTGTTACTTGCAAGCTATGAACATATCAAGAACATGAATGTGTAATGTAATGCAAATGAATTAAATGAAATGATGTTTTCTCTATTAGCACCAAAGAGTATCAAAACCACACACCAAAGAGTGATAAAATATACACCATAAGTACTCTGCAAGATGTGCCAAAGCTATCAAAATGGCCCCAAAGCAAAAATTAGACAAAATGCCATTGTTTATAAGGCAAGAACTAGACAAATAGAAATTACTTCTTAGGAGCAGACTTCTTCTTAGTGGCAGTCTTCTTAGGAGTTGTCTTCTTAGGAGCTGGTTCCTTAGGAGCTTGTGCAGGCTGCTTTGTACCAGTTCATCTTGGTCTTGTGGTTTATCTTGGGCTAGTGGTTCATCTTGGGCTAGTGGTTCATCTTGGGTTTGTGTTTCAAATGGCTGGGATTGTGTTTGTGTTTCAAATGGCATTTGTGATGGTGTTTCAAGTGGGATTTCATATTGTGATTCAGGGAGGTGCTCAATAACAGGGGAGTGCTCATTAACAGGTGACTTAACATTAGGAGAATCAACATTAACATGGGAGGTCTAGTTAACATTAGCATTAGTAGGAAGCTCTTCATCATCTGAGCTATCAATAACTATTGTTTCAGGGTAGAAATAAGTCCTTTTAGTAGGAGTGGGGTTCTGTCTAGATTTACACCATCTTCTCCTATAAAATCTAGTCCTTTGGCTAGGAATGTCAACATTACACTTGGGCACATAAGTCTCATCCCTATCCATACTAGATGCATTCAAGACAGATTTTTTTGTTTGAGAAGTATCTATAGCCAAAGGAGCTGCATATGACATATCCACATACACTTCTACAGATTGATACTCCTTATTTCTTTCAAACATTTTAATAACATCAGAATCACAAGTAATATTCATCCTCCTAACCTGACCTTCTACTTCAGCACTTAAAGACAGCCCCACATTGGTATCTCCATCATCATAATCAACAAATCTTTTCCACACATCATCAAGCAAGTTAGCATGAGTGTACCATTTTGGATTTATGTTCACAAGAGTCTCCTCCCTGCCAAAGGTATGCAACCGCACCATGTAATTGTCATATGACCCCATTCCTTCAATCAATTTCAACCAAAATTCAAAAATTACAGAAATCAAATAAACTAGGGCTCCTGACGTTAAAAATCCCCAAAATTTCAATTCGAATCTTAATTCCGCAAAAAATTCTTCAATTTCGTGCAATGTTTAGTAAGAATTAGAGCATAATTGAACTTGAGTAGGAGTATCATACCTGCTCTGATAAACCCTAGAACACTCTCAATCGTCTCCCTAATCCTATTCCGAATCAACAAGAAGCCTTCTTCCCGTCAGCTCTACCAGTTTCGGACGTCAAAATGGCGAGATTATGGAGCTTTTTTTTGTTGCAGGCATGGAGGCATTGAAGAAGAAAATGGAGGAGGTGGGTTTTGGCGGGAGAAAGAGAGGAGAAGAAATGGAAGTAATGGTGAAAGTAACGGGGTTAAACGGATAAAAGAAATGATTATAATAATATACCATTTAAAAGAAAATCATTATTCTCCTTAATTCAATAATTCAATTTACAAGAAATGTTTTATTCGAGGGGTAAATTGGACATTGCACAGAAAGTCAACATTTTGCCCGACAATGGACCTCAACGTAAATTCTGAAACGATAGGGACCCAATCGTTTACGGAGCATCTAAAAAGGTTGATGTGTGTAAATTTCCCATTATAGTAATGCAGTATGCACTAGCACTGGTAGGGATGTTGTTCACCATCTCATTGTCGAAAATACCTTGAAATTAATACCATATTTTGTTGTACATATATGAAATAGCATAGACTGCAAAAAAGTCGAACTCCACGAATATCATCTGTTTGGCCCCTGAAATTTTCAAAATATCATGTAGAATAAATCAACTAGAGTGAGTTTGAAAGTGCAATTTATTGCACTTTATTTAATAATTCGACCTTTCTTTGTAACATAACCGGTTCAACGTTTGTAGTTGTTTTTCGATGAATATTTTGTAGGATATATCAAGTTGGGCCTCAACCTGCTTAGTGGATCATAAGGAATCAATGGGCTTTAAGGAAAAGATATCTGCAACTCTTCCAGCAAACTGACGTGAAGAAATCTGGAACGCTTGTTGGAATAAAGTAGGCGCTTGCTGGAAAGAAAAGGAAAGAGTTTGATTTGCTTTGGACACAAGGAATGCAATCTAAGAAAGAAGGAAAGAGTTTGGCAAGTTATGGGCACAATGAGAGAAAGAAGGAAATACAGATTCTCAAGATAAACAACAAGGAATAATTCCTTCTGGAAGCCAACGTAAAGAAGCAAAGAGAAGATCGCTTGAAGAAAGAAAGGAGAAGTTGTTTCCTTCTTCTGTTCGAACTGCTGCATTCCTTCTTTAGTTCGACTTGGACTCTATATATACAAGGAGCAGGAAACAAAACAGTGGTGGTTCTTTCTTGAGGAGATCGATCAGAACATTACATATACAAGAAGAACGACATCTGCAAGAAGACGCCTTTGATCATCATTGATTCATATTATTTAGATTAGGGCTTCTTGCTTTACTAGACATTGATATCGATTTCTCTTGTGAGTGATTTCTAAAGATTGAAATTTACTCTAGAGTCTTCGAACTAGAATAGGTTTTTACTTGTCTGTTCTAGGTCTAGTTTTCTGTAAGTTTAAACAATCGTATGTAATTGATTTAAATTTCGTTTCTATAATTCTACTTTTACTGATAGTGAAAATTTAGCCTACGACACGGTCAGTATATTTTATATATACTGGCTAGATTTTATTTCTGGTTATTCAGATACTTGTCCGCTGCTCTCTGTTCTTATTAGTATTCTGCTGTCAACCATTGTTGAACACGTTGTTGACTCAACATCATAGTCAACATCGTCTGAAACTTGTCCATAGTACCAATCCCGGTCCAACAGTTCTAACAGAGTTATTAAGAATATAATATTTTGATCCAAAACACATGTTTAGTATAATTACATACTTGTATTGGATAAATTAAGTTGAGTTTGAGGTACAACAATTAGAGTTAACCATCAATAACATGTTCATATAGTTAACATGGGTAATAAAACAAGTTACCATCCTTTGAAATGCAGGTTTGAATCCAACGACCATATTCAGTAATTAGGCTCTGTTATTTTCAACTGAAATTTACTGAACTGAACTGAATTGTAGTATAAAATATAACTAAGGTAATGAATCGAATCGAATCGAACTAAATGGAACGAATCGAATCGAATCGAATGAGTTTTCAGTTGAAGAGAACAGAACCTTAATACTCCATTATTTTCGTTTTCTCCACCAGATTACCGACAAATTAATGGCATTGCAATTCCCAACACAATTATATTATGTTACTAAATTACCAACGCCACTATTCCTAACGATTTATTCAAAAAAAAAAATAGTTGGAATATCTTAACACCAACAAACATTTCACTTTCATCAGCATGATTTGCAGTTGATACTACTCAATTTTTTTATACTAGTAAATTTGGAAAAATATTTATTTTGACCTTATAAAAAATTTAAGAGTAGATCATCAACTAACTTCTCATTTTGTAAATTTCACTCCCACAACTATATTCTACTTTTACTTCCACTTCAAATTAATTAATTTGAAAAAATATAATTAACTTTACTTTTAAAAAAGAAATGTCTTGCACATATAAATTTTATTTT
This sequence comes from Plantago major, assembly GCA_026545765.1. Classification (NCBI taxonomy): domain Eukaryota; kingdom Viridiplantae; phylum Streptophyta; class Magnoliopsida; order Lamiales; family Plantaginaceae; genus Plantago; species Plantago major. The sequence goes on along the minus strand of CM048840.1, from coordinate 24,402,328 downwards.
TGCACGTATAGCGTGTTCTAGTATTAATCCAAAAACAACTTCATTTTGAGAAGTAACATTTTGGCAATATGTGAATTGTGAACTTTGGAAGACTTGTTAATTACCATGACCTGGTAGGAATTACGATAGTTTTTGTTATTAACTGCCATTTGTTTGTCTAAAATCATAGGTCATATCATTACGTTTTAAAATAGCAAAATTGCAACTTAAAAAGCACTGAGCGATACTTTTGTCATATGCATTAAAACAAATAAAAACATTTGTTTTGTAAATAAACATAATATTTCGTGCAGATAAATCATATCCGTCAAACTCAAAACCTAGTTCAGTTATCATGATTTTACATCGAGCCTAAATATCACGTGAATAGTAAAATACATATTCGAATGCGGTCACTAAAAAGGTTAAGTTTTTTTTTTTTCAATCCGACCCACCTACTTAATTATTTTAACCCAAATATGACGCCAGCCAACCTAATACTAATATGTAAAAAATTACAAAATCATTCCAAAACACAAATATTCCTATACAGTACTGTATTTAAGAAGAGGCCAAAAAACCTATTTATAGATATCCCATGTACTTTTTAATCATGGCTTTGTTTTGTTTGTGATCTTTATATAGACTATTAGACTTAGAACGAAGAACACTATCCTAATTTTCCAGTCAATAGTTTCCGTTAATTCAATGCAAATCCGTGCAATACCCGAAATGATTAACCCCATTACGGGTTCTTTGACTTGTAGCAATTGAATTATAACAAAGAACATTCGTTAGATAAAATTTACAACTAAAACTCTATGACCTTACATTTGACCTTTTGTCCCAAACCAGACCATTTTAATTAAATTACTTAACAAAACACTAACACACTAATCAATTAATTAATTAAGTAGTAACTTAACGTGAAGGAACTGTCAATATCTTCATACACTCCATATATATTAGCCTATTTAGCAGATTAGTCTCCTCATTCTAAACACATTTCCAATACTCTTAGCCTTTAATCACAAAGAGTTTTACCAAGAATTTAATCATTCAACATGGAAAATCAAACACAACTCATAGCCAAAATTACCAACATCATATCCTTCATCAAGAAATATCATGGTCAAAACCGCCTTTCGTACACCACTTTTTCCGATCAAGGTCCGGACACTCCACCAGTAGAGTGTGCCATATGCCTTAACGACATATGCCGCGATGACATGTTCCGGAAACTTCCACAATGCGCCCATTGCTTCCACGTTCATTGTATCGATACATGGTTTAAATCGCGTTCTACGTGTCCTCTCTGTAGGGTTGAAATCCCAGAAATCATACATCTGATTGAAGATCAATGTCAATGGACTGTTGTTTTGTCTAAAGTTCTTTCACTGTTTCAGGATTTTCTTGAGAGGATTTGCAATCCTCTTAATGAAGAGCTGACATCCATGTTGAATGGAAATGTCAAGTATACTCTTTCTTAATTAGAGGATTAATTAATTGGGTAATTTTGCTTAATGTACGTATCCATTCATTTGTAATACTAATTTTTTTTTTTCCATGTACATGTTTCTTTCTTCAACTTGGTTGACTTACTTGTAGAGAGCTTTAATTGTTTCTGTATGTTTATGCCTCTGGTCCACAATTGAAGAAACCGTTCTAGTTTGTTAATGTTGTGAATTGGTCGAAAAAAGAGAATGTAAATTGCTTACGAAAACGTATCAGATTATTCCTGTAAATTTACACGTATGCCACATGAACACAATTACACAAGTGACTCCGGTTCTAGAATCGCCGGTTCCTGGTTCCATACGGTTCTAGAATCGCTGGTTCCTTCCAAGTTACACGGGTCCAACAAATTGAAACTGAAACTGTCCACTTCGGCTCTCCCTAGTTCACTGATTCGGTTCGAATTTCAGTACCGGGTTCCGTTGGTGGGAGGTCTAAACTCTAAAGGCTCTAAACTATAAACACAAGCATGGTTCTGCAGAACTTGAATACCAAAACTATTGATGTGAACAAAACGTCTTGTCCCGTTTCAAAACAAAAAAAAGAAAAAGTCTTGTTATCACACAAGCCCAATGGGCTATTGGGCTTGCGTCCAAATACCGGTCTGTTCAGCAAACACTTGGATTTAGATTGTCATTTCATTCAGGCTTCAATTTTAATTTGCTATCAAATTTTTCTTCAATTCCTGATTTTAATTGGATTTGGCTCAAGGAACAAATTAAGTTCCGATTTTGCACCTTCCGAGTTTGACGAAATAACTAGTGTCATAGTGTGAAGACAAGTGGAGTTTGGCGGTTTGTCTACAAAACGTAAAGAAGTGAAGGACTAATTTGCAATATGGAGGAAGTCGTTAAAACAATTTAAGTCTCCGATCATAACAGATCTGACCGTTGTTGTTTGGAGAATTAGCATTTGTACTAATTCATCTTATTTGAGCAGAATCGTCATCTTTACTCAATCAGTTTCACCTGTAAACAATTAGAGTGCGGTTATTGATTGTATAGAGCTAGAATTGACAATTGACGCAGCTTGGATCGTAGTTGTGGCGAAAGCACTCTAACTTGGTAGAATCTCTGTATGATTGTTCTAACATTACGAAAATAGTGAAAATCGTGATTGATTCACCCGAGCAGTAGGGCGGTGATGGCATGTAGAAGCTCGTCATTCTTGTGTTGTATTTTGTTAAGATTCCGGATATATCTGGCTATCAATTAACAAATCAACCCAAAAAATTACTTATGTAAGGTACAAGTTTAAAACACCAAGCTAGGTATTCTATTCGATCAACTCTAGATCTAAACCGATCACAAAAGGCACAAGCAACCTCTATATCCCTAGAGGTAGTAGATCAACCATTACACAAATACAATGCTCACCTATCCATGAAACTTGATGCAACCTAAGAAACATCTACTCTCTAAAATTAATCCAGTGTACATTTCAGTGCTCAGAATACATACTTCATCTTCTGCAAAAGAACACCATGTTGTACTAAATGTTCATAAAGAAGGGTCTTGAGGTATTTATAACCTCTACAAAAGACAATATAGTGGACCCTAGCCAATTAAGCATATGCCTAGAATATTTATGGGTTCCTCACATTTAATTCTCTCAAAATTTTAATTCAAGAGAGATTCTCCGATTATGCAACATTATATTAAGATAATGTCGTGAGTTACAATATCACATTAACTTCAAGATTTCTGAAGCTATAACATTATATTAACTCATATGCTGGGTCTTTTTTTGTAATATTTGGTGTCAAAGGGTTTTTTCCTACAATTTTTCCAATATTTATTGCTTAGCTATTAATAGTTACCATACGAATAGAATATTTCCTAAATACGTAGCTTAACATTTAAACACATCATCAAAACCATAAACAAATGTCCAAAATATAAATAATTAAAAACAATATTAAAACTTAGATCCTAATTCAACTTCTAGATTTGACTTTGTTTTTTACTTCGTTACGATGTTAATCCGAAACATATTTTTGTTTTTCATATTTGTAATTGCGTGTGATCGTTGTTGATTTTTTTGATTCATCGACATTGTTGTGTTTGAGCTTAATTGTTACAAATTAAATTCGGTTGGTATAAACGTAGTAAAACTTGACAAGTAGAGTGACTACAGTATGACTATAGCATAAATCAAGTAAAAGCCGAACATGATGTTTTAAAATCTTTGTCCCGAAAGAATTCCATAAGAGGACCAACCCCGGTCAAATTTCCTCTCTCTCCAATATGCGGTGCTCTTCTCAGAAAAGATTCCACGATCAATTCAATTAGCTAGCTCACAACAATGAGATAAAATTGTAAGATTATAAGAATATATTTCTTATTATTGGATTCAATGATGAGTACATGTATTTATACAATGTGATAACTTGATCATCAAGTATTCTAATCTAAGTCTAATCTAACTAGGATTCTAGATATATACATATTCTAACACACCCCCGCAGTCGAAGCGGGAGGCTTGCGAATGCTTAGACTGTCACGAAATCATCAAACAGAATCTTCGGAAGTCCCTTAGTAAAAATGTCAGCAATCTGATAACGAGTGGGGACATGTAAGACTCGAACTTCACCTCTGGCAACCTTTTCGCGGACGAAGTGTATATCCATCTCTATGTGCTTCGTGCGTTGATGTTGGACTGGATTACCGGACAAGTAAATAGCACTAACATTGTCACAGTAAACGAGCGTTGCTTTATGAACCGGAAAGTGCAGTTCGAGAAGTAAATTGCGAAGCCAACAAGATTTAAACAACATTAGCAACACCGATATTCTCGCTTGACCTTTGGAGCGAGAAAGAGTGGGTTGTCGCTTAGAAGACCAAGAGATGAGATTATCACCAAGAAAAACACAATAACCGGAAGTGGATCGCCTAGTATCTGGACAACCACCCCAGTCAGCATCCGTATAGGAAGTCAAGGTGTCCACTCGTGATTTATATAATTGCAATCCAAAGTCCTTGGTTCCTTGAATGTAGCGTATAATACGCTTGAGAGCATTCATATGATCAACCCGAGGATCGTGCATGTGAAGACACACCTGTTGAACCGCATAAGAGATATCCGGACGAGTGAATGTGAGATACTGAAGAGAACCAGCAAGTTGACGATATGTGGTGGGATCAGCGAATGGAGGAGCATCCGAGGAGTTTCGCTTAGTGTCGAAGGTTTGCGATGGAAGGAGAGTTGACATGCCAGCTCTATCAAGAATCTCGTCTGCATATTGTTTCTGGGAGAGAAATAAACCGTCCTTGTTTCGAGTTACAGCGATACCCAAGAAGTAACTGAGAGGACCAAGGTCCTGCATAGCAAATTCGGCACTTAAGAAGGCCATAATCGAGCTGCGAAGAGTGTCAGTGAATGCAGTGAGAATAATATCGTCAACATAGAGAAGAATATAGGCAATGTCAGAACCACGCTGGTAGATAAACAATGAATGGTCAACTTTGCTATGAGAGAAACCAACAATGCATAATATGGTCAAGAGTTACGGTACCAAGCCCTAGGTGCTTGCTTCAACCAGAGAGATTTCTTCAAGAACAAACATGGTCAGGAAATCTCGAGTCTCGGAACACCAAAGGCTGATGCATGTAGACGGTTTCTGTAAGGTTACCGTGAAGAAACGCAATCTTAACGTCAAGTTGGTGAATTGGCCAAGATCGAGATACTGCAATGCTAAGTACGGTGCGAATAGAGGCTGGCTTGACGACAGGACTGAATGTTTCATCACAATCAACACCTTTCTGCTGAGATCGACCATCACCTACAAGACGAGCCTTATGTCGCTCAAAAGAACCGTCGATTTCTTTTATATGAAAAATCCACATAGATCGAATAATATTTGCATTACGTGGCTTAGGAACTAACTCCCAGTCTTATTATCAATAAGAGCATTATATTCATCAAGCATTGCGATTTCCAATTGAATTCGGTTAAAGCATGGACGGGATTACGAGGAAGAGGTGAAAAATCGCGGGGAGGCAAAGTTAACGAAATTTGGACCATAGTATTTGGATTCAATATGCGAGGCGGGTGGAGGTAACGGTTGGCACCGGTAGTCGAACGGTTTGGGGAGAGTCGATGCTGATGGGAAGTAAGCTGGAGGGTCGGCACGCCAAGGTGGAAGCGAGAACGGAAGGAGGGTCGGGTTATGCAGTTAGGGCGTAATCAAGGGAAGGAGAGGCGGTTGCCCGGTAGAAGCGAGAACGGTTGGTCGAATAATGGATCAAGCATATGATGAAGAATGGCGGGTTCGATTCCTGAATCCAAATACTCGTATGTGTTCGAGTTTGGCGTGTGCAGTGTGGAAAAAGGGAAAGTGGTTTCGTAAAAAATGACATGTCGAGAGACAAATATCTTACGACTAGAGATCTCATAACACTTGTATCCCCGATGATCGGAAGGATACCCCAGAAATACACACGGACCGAGCAGGCTTGGAGTTTGTTTATAGTGGGGGATGGGAAGAGGGGAAAACAAAGACAACCAAAAACACGAAGATGGTTATAGCTTGGAAGTTTGTTGTAGAGAATTTGAGTAGGGGAGGAAGAGTTAAGCACCTTCGAGGGAAGGATGTTGAGAAGATAAGTTGCGGTGGCAAGTGCATGATGCCAAAAGGTAGGTGGCATGGATGCGTGAGCAAGAAGTGTCCGGATTATATTGTTTAGGGAACGAATATGCCTTTCGGCTTTGCCGTTTTGAGATGAAGTGTGAGGACAAGAAAAACGGAAGTGAATACCGTTAGTTTGGGCAAAGGAGTGAAATAGAACATTGTCAAATTCCTTTCGATTATCGCATTGTATATTCTTAATAGAAGTATTGAAATGGGTGCGAACAAAGGCATGAAACATAGTGAAGATAGCATACACTTGAGATTTCTTAGAGATAGGAAAGGTCCATAAAAACTTAGAAAAATCATCAAGAAAAAGCACATAATAGCGGTGTCCGCTTGAGCTAGCTATCGGAGAAGTCCAGAGATCACTATGCACAATATCAAAGGGAGAAGTAGTGTTTGACAATGAATTATGAAACGACAATTTTATTTGTTTCCACAAAGAACATGAGGGACAAAACTGGTGTTTAAGAGCATTACAATGAATATAATTCTTGCTAGAGAGAGATCGAAGAGTAGTCTCTCCCGGATGCCCTAAACGACTGTGCCATAAAGCAGGAGAAGAAAAGAAAAGCGAATTGAAGTGGGTGGCTTGCGTGGTGGGGTGGACTGGATAGAGGTCACCGGTGCTATCACATCTCATGATTCGTTTCCCCGTCTGTAAATCCTTGACAGAAAAGCCAGACGGGTCAAATTCAATAGAAACAGAGTTATCGGTGGTAAATTAACAGAGATGAGGTTTTTGACAAGGTTAGGGGTATGTAACACGTTTTTCAAGAGAAGAGGAGGGTGGGGCTGAGAGAAAGAAGTGTTACCATAACCTTTAATTGGAATCATATGACCATTACCAACAACAACTTGACGATTATAAGTGCTCGAATTGAAATAAGAAGAGAGAGTACCTTTGTCGGGTGTCATATGGGAAGAAGCACCGGTATCCATGTACCAGTTAGCATCCGGAGGAGTAAGTCCCAAGGTATGCATGGCTGCCTCGACGTTAGTTGGTGATGCACCAGAGAAGAATGCCTGGTGGTTAGGCGAGGATCGAAGTCCCTGGCGGCCGGGAGGGCGAGGATGCTGACGAGGCCGTAGGATATGGGCAAGATGGCGGAGACCACGGCTGCCAAGGCCATCCGTATGATTGCCATGGCGTGGTAGGCTGCCAAGGTTGGGAGGAGGTCCCGGTTGGCTGTCCGGAATTTGCTGCCATGGTTTTGGCGGTTTGGACCACCTTTGGGGTTGTTCTTCTTCTTGTTTTTGGAGTTAGGGTACCTGCCAGAAGGAACAGAAGAAGAAGGAGAGATAACAGGGTTTGAGTTGTTTCCAGAAGAGATCAAAAGAGCCGAGCCACCGGCTTCTTTGTTGGCACGATGCTTGAGGGTGCGTTCCGCTAATTTGATGCGAGAACGAACACTTTCGAAGGAAGGGAGAGGATCCTGATTTTGCACATAGTCCACGGTGCCAGAATATGCCTCGATTAAGCCGAGAAGACGGAGAACAAGACGGCTAGGAGAGACCTCTATACCCACGTCGGCAAGCCTATCGGCTAATGACTTGACATGATTGCAATAAGCCTCGGCAGAAGGGAAGTTGTCGAGGCGGACGTCAGCGAGTTCCTCTTCAAGATGGGTAGCTCGAGAACCTTTGTTATCCATGAATATCTGTTCAAGACGGGACCAAGCAGCAACAGCCGTATCGTTCTTGACAAGAATGGCATGAAGAATGTCAGAAGAGGCATTGCATAGATCCACCGAATGTCTGACGGCATCAAGTCGATCATATAGATCAACATCGGCTTCTTTGAGAGCCTTGATTTTGGCGATGGCGGTTTCTTCCGTCGGAGGGATGATGTGATGCATAAGGTTATGCACCCGTGCTTGAACCTGGAATAACGTGACCCAAGAATGATACATACCGGTCTCATGATCCAATGTGATGGGAATCAGGGAGCGGACGTTGGTGATAGAGAGAGTGGGATGAAACTTGGGTGATTGATCAGACATGGTGGGTGCGGAAAAGCTGCTCGAGAAGAGAGGAGAATTTATCGATTTAGCGTGAGGCTAAGTCGATGTTGTGGAGGCGTGAGGCGGAAGCAGAGGAAAGGAGCAGTTTTTGGCGAGGCCGAACACAAGGAGACAGGGAAGAAAGGGGAGAGATTTGTTTGAGCGTGAGGCCTAAACAGGGGAAGAAGGAGGATCGAACAGCGGCGGCTAGCAGCGGAAGAGAGGGACCGATGTTCGGCGTGATACCATGTAAGATTATAAGAATATATTTCTTATTATTGGATTCAATGATGAGTACATGTATTTATACATACAATGTGATAACTTGATCACCAAGTATTCTAATTTAAGTCTAATCTAACTAGGATTCTAGATATATACATATTCTAACAAAAATTGTCACATCAAACTTATGCTAATTAGTTATGTATTCATCAAAACTACGGGCAAACAAGAAATATTTGAATAAATTAACGGAGAACACGAATACAATAAAAATGTGCAATTAAGATAAAGTGCTTCGGATAATATGTTGCATGTAAAATACCAATGTGTTAAATCAAATACAGAAAATTAGTTACATGTAAAATACCAATGTGTTAATCGAATAAAGATAACAAACTGATGGAAATCAAACTCGGTGGTAAGTTATGTAGTTTTTTAGTCGAATTTCCCTCCCTAAATGTATTATATGGCGTGTACAATGGAAATTGCATTGATGTCTCAGTTGTCCCACATTGTTCAACTAAAGGTATTAGAACTCAATGGGGGATATGAGGTAGGGTTGCAGATCATGAGTCGAGCTCCGCTTGAACAAATCAGGCTCATGCTTGAGTAGTTCAATAATAAATTATAACTTGATAAGATTATCTAGCTGAAATTGAGTAATAGACGAGCGGATATATTCTTCAATAATTATTTGTTTATATATACACTAGTTAATTAATTAACAATTTAACACTAGTTAATTATGTAGTCACACTCCATTTATTATGTGATGATGTCAAAACATGAGTTAAAGCAATTGACTTTTCAACTTTGTGTACTCATGAGCTAAATATCAAGCTTTCGAGTTAAGTATGTGATTTTAGAAAATGGTGAATTACACTCTCTGATCCTAACAATAACACTATAGAATAAAATTAACAAATCAATTACAAAACAATCTAAAATTCAAATTGTTTCCAAACACATCCTTATTTTAAACTTCTAAATAATTTACAATTTTATTATAAATTTTCATTTTATTACAAAATTAATCCAAACAATTTGTATTTACTCCCTATATATTTTTTTCTATTTTCAAACTTACCAACAAAAATTGCAAACAACCCTCTTAAAAAATTTAATATATATTTTAAATATAAAAGTTTATTATGAAATAACAAAAGTTTACAAAACATAATGAAAAAATAGAACACATTAATATTTTCATGCTCCATGAAAATAGCTTCTATGGATACTATGATTAGGTATGATTTTTTTTATATTATGGTGAATAAATATTTGTAAAAATGGAACCGGAAACGTTTACTTGAGACATAAAAAAGGGTTAAACGGCAACTATGTTTCAAGACTAAGTAAGTACTAGTATATTTTAATATTTTTATTATTTTTAGCAAGATTATATTTGAAATATCATTTTATTTCATTTTCGTAAATAAGTTCATATTTTTAGAACTAGTTTTAAAAATTAGATTTTCATTTAATTTATTTTAATTTTAACGTTAAATGATTTGAAAATATTTTTTTATTTATTAATATTGCATATTGGACGCTCGTGAAAGGGAAGAGACGGAAACTAGAAAATGTGATGGTTAAAAATAAGGCCATATTTGGAAAGCACACTTTCAAAGTATAAAATTGACTAAAATGTTATTGTTGAAAACAAATGGACTTTCTTGTTAATAGGGTGTTTATTGGGAGTACTTGGTGTAATTTTCCAATTAGAAAATCACAATCTCACCAGATAAGTTGTGGAGTTCTTGTCGAATCGAGCTCGAGCTCAGAGAGTTTATAAAACATGTCATGCTACATCGAACACCACCGAGAGCAGCTTCGAGCCCGAAGGCCATGAAGATTCCCGATGGTCAAACCAGGAGATTTAATAGGGCCCACCTTTGGGCCACTTGCACCTCGGCTCGAGGGGCCACGGTAAATGTGTCTCGAAGGACGCTTGTATACTAGTAGCTATGTATTAAGACAGTAGAGACCACTAATCTTTCCTATATAAACCTGTTGTTATTAATCACTAATAACCAATAATGAATAGAGATCAGGACATATTTTAGTCCTGTCAAAATTGATCCGAATCCGAAATTCAATCCGAAATTCGAATTGGCAAAGGTCAACCATTCGAATTTTGATCCGAAATTCGATCCGAATAAATCTGATCCGAAATATATCTAATTCGAACTCATCCGATCCGAACACATCCGATCCGAAATAATCCGAATTAAATTTGATCCGAATTCATCCGATTCGAAAGGACCCAAATTATAAATATAATATATGAAATTAGTGATGAGTATTTCAATATCGTGTTCTTATATGATTATATCATAATATGACCCATATCTTAGGATGTCTGATGTCCATATTGAATTGGACAGTGAGGTTTTTTTTTTTTTTTGATGAAGTAACATTGTATTACTAATAAAACTATGAAGCACAACACATGCCCCAAAGTTGAAAACCATTACAAGAAAAAAGTCCACACCTAGAACACCACTACAATTCTATTTTAGTATATAGAATTGAAACTAGTCCGATCATTTTGTAATTTTGTTCTTCTTATATGGAAGTTATTATAATTTTTCAAATGGCCTATATTGTGAGAATGCAGCTCCTTCTAGTCTCATAATGGTTATAAAATTTACAAATTCCTTCTTCAGTTATTTAAAACTGGATGCAATGATTGGTAAGTATAAAAATTATCAACCTAATCCAATTTACCAATTATATGTAACTGGCAGCATGCATTTGATCAAGTTCAAGTGCACTCTTGAACAGGAACGGATTATGTCCATATTGCATTGGACGGTCATTTTATTATTAATCCGAATAAAATCAAAATTCGAACAACAATTGAATCCGAAATGATCCGATCCGAAGTTAATCTGATCCGAAATAACATGAAGGTTTTCCATCCGAATATTATCCGAATCTGAACAACACCCGATCCGAACAACATCCGAAATTCGATCCGATCTGATCCAAATTCATCCGAAATAAATTATATATCCGAATTGATCCGATCCGAACCATCCGTTTGCCAACAAATTATCATACACAGTTCAATATTCAATTGAGTGATAAGACCGTTTAGATCATCCTAAATTTGGCAGCATCAATACTTATTACAAGCTTAATATACGTAAGTCTCTCAACTCAGATAGTTTTTCGTTCTAAATGTGAGTCAAAATCTAGTATGGTATCGTAGTAACTAGTTGGAGAGTTTGACAGGCCGTCTGATATGCAACTGGAGTTACTGGAGGTGAGGTTAACTAGATTGTAGTAGTTGAGTTTGAATATCTTTTTTTTTTTTACTTTGGCATGCAATTAAGGATCGATGAGTTTGTATAATGTTTGTGCAAAATTGAGAAAAACTTAACTCGGTACTCTCATTTTTCTACCATTTATTCTACTATTATCTCACTATTTACTTTTTATTATTGTATACTCTTTTCGTTCCAGTTTTATCTTTCCGCATTTCGTTTTGGGCCGTCTCAACTTCATCTTCTCATCTTTTAAATGGAAAATCTTTCTCCTACTTTATACACTAAATCTCTTACTTTATTCACTATTTGTCCTACTTTATCACCATATCTCCTACTTTATTCACTTTTCTCTAAATTCTTATGTCCGGGCCAACGAAAAGATGAAACCGGAACGGAGGGAGTATATACATACAACCTTAAACCAACTAACCAATATTATAACCAATGAAATAATATTAAAAAATCAAATTCATCACTTATTTATTACACGCACAATTAAATTTTACACAACCTACTTAACTAGACTTGGAAAACTTGTAAAGACAAAATTTTATCACAAGCACAATCTTTCACTCTACTAAAATCCAGTCAATATTCATGCCAAAAACTATAGAGTAAGTATAGTAAAATGGAAGATTTTTCTAATGTATAGGAAAATTCAATTTTCATAATAAAGAACCCGTCAGAATTGTAACACTACAAACTGGTCAGTAGATTTTATATAACTACCACAAATAAACAACACAATCTATCACGAAAACCATACCACTCAACCATCTTTCTCTCTCTATAAAAACCCTAGTGAGAGAAACATTCAATCCCCCATCTCTCTCGTCTCCAGCTCCATCATCTCTCCGCCATCCACCGCGTGAAACCACGAATCACCTCCATCGGAGACTGAATCCGGCGATGGAGTAAGTCTCGACCTGGGTAGGGGCTTGACGGACAAGGAGAGGCGAAGAGGCACTCCTCTCTGGACAAGCAATTTCTGATTTTTTGTTGGAGTTGAAATTCGTGCCAGTTATAGTAGTAGTTCCGTAGGATAGCATCCTGTTACTTGTATAGGATTGGCTCTAGCCTCCATTCTTTTTTCTATATATCCTTTAATATTATATAGATGGGGAAGCACTAACAATCCCTCATCTACAATGGCGTTTGGATGTCTGTATGTTGTTTTTTCTCCTTTCCTTTCAGATCTACAATTGATTCTCTTGCTTTTGTGTTTAATTCAATTTTTTTTTCGATTGAGTGGTTTAATTGCTGATTGGTAGGATCTCAAGTGTGTTTTTGTGTTAGTGTTGGAAATGTTATTTATAACGAAAACGGTGCTAGTTTCGATTGTTATGGTTTTAATAGCTGGTGTTATAGTTTTAAGCATCATGGTTACGTTTTTAGCTTGTGTCGAATGTTTCTGTCCTTTATTGTTTTAGCGCATATGTCATAGTTTTAAGACCTATCATTGTAGTTTTAAGCAGCAACATTAGTGTTTTTAGCTTCTGATGAAATATTTATGATTTGACTTTTTGCAGATGTTTTGTTATAGTTTAAAAAGACATTGTTATAGTTTTAAGAGACACTGTTATGATTTAAGCATCAATGTTACTGTTTTTAGGTTGTATTGCATGTTTCTGTTTTGTTATAGTTTTAAGATACACTATTATGTTTCTGCCTGTTATCATTTTTAGTGCATATGTTATAGTTTCAAGACATATTGTTATAGTTTTAAGCATCAACATTAATTTTTTTAGCTTTTGATGAAATATTTACGATTTGATTGTTTGCAAATGCTTTGTTATAGTTTTAATAGCCATTGTTATAGTCTTACAAGGCACTATTATGGTTTTAAGCATCAATGTTACTGTTGTTAGCTTGTGTTACATATTCCTGATTTGTTATAGTTTTAAGAGGTATTGTTATAGTTTTAAGAGCCACTGATATGGTTTTATTCATTAATTTTACTATTTTTGGCTTGTTTTACATGTTCCTTTTTTGTTTTAAGTACCAATGTGATAGTTTTAATGAGTGTTGTTATGGTTTTAACCCAGTTGGTGAATGCTTTAAGCAGGTGATGACGATAACATCGAGTTTGATGTTAGGTCTCTCAAAAGTGCCATTGTAGTATTGAAGCAACAAGCATAAGCAACAAAAGGTAGGAAGCCGAAGTTCACCAACAAGTTTAATCGGAAAAAGCTATTTTAACAACTCAGTTTGCATTGGTATCAAAAACACCGAATAAACATTTATTGTAATTTTTTTCCTATGAGAATAGATGTTTTAAAACCTTTGAATGACTGAATGTTTCAAAATTGTAATGACAAATGATTCAAGTAGCTTATTTTAAGCTTGTTTATTGATGTTCTAATGGCATCCTTGAAACTTTTAGACTTGTTTAATGGTGGTTTAATGATATTAGATTGTCACTTAAAACTATAACAAACCATTTTAAAAACTATCATGTAGGTCCTTAAAACCATCACACCTCTCTTAAAAATTAACAAAAGAGGTTAAAATTATGATTGAAACATGCAATACTATACTGACCCATTAAAACCATCACATCATCTCTTAAAACATTAATAAAATACATTAAAACTATAACTAAAACTTTTAATGTTAACAACTTAAAATCATAACATAATCTATTAAAAGTATAACGAAAAAATTGTGTCTCGGCGGTTTTTAAGAAACTCGGCCGGTCAGACCGCTAAAACCAAAAAACCACAAAAAATCACAAAAAACCTTGAATTTCCTATTTTTTTAGTAAAATCTTGCCTTTTCCAAGACTTTGGCTTTTATAACTAGGAAAATTAATGTTGTGTCTGTGGGTTTTTATAACTGGGGAATTTATGTTGTGGTTTTTATAACTGGGGGAATTAATGTTGTGTCTGTGGATTTTTATAACTGGGGAATATGTTGTGTTTGTGGATTTTTATAACTGGGAAAATTAATGTTGTGTCTGTGAGTTTTTATAACTGGGGGAATTAATGTTGTGTCTGTGAGTTTTTATAACTGCAGGAATTAATGCTGATTGCGCGCTGGTCTGACCGCTAACCGCGAACAACTTAAAAAAGAGAATTTTCCTATTCTAATATAAATTTATGCATTTTTATAGAATTTGTATTGGAAAAACTATATGTATATCCCAATCCATACTAAACCCAATTTGAGATTTTTGTGGTCACAACTCACGACACGAGAGCAATAAGGGGTGTTATAACATGCATGTATTGTACCGGAATGTTAAACGAAAATGGATAGAAGTGAAGATGGCAGCATATTTACCGATCGAGACGAGAAGGTTATGATTGAAGTGACTATATGAAAGAACGGTGCCAGAAACAACAGGTAGCTAGCTAGCCTGTGAAAGCAAGCAATCAACCACACCTCACTTAATTGACCGTACGTCAAACACATCAACACTCAAATAGTACTATAATGATCAAACAATTGACCAATAGTAATGAATGCAATTTCTATTTATGGTTTTTTTTTAATTTTAATATATTACATTAGTCTTTTGAGTTAATGTCACATAAGTATTTAATTACAAATTAAAGTAATTAGAAGTTATACTCCCTCCGCCTTGTATAATTCCCGCGTGTCTGTATACAAGTTTTAAGAAAATAATAAAGTATATGAGGGATGGTGAAAATGAGAAACAACCTTTGGAATCGCATGAAAACTTCAGTAACTCATTTTTAATGGATTATAATTGCTCGTTTGTTTTGTTCACAATAATGAGAATATTTTTGCTCATCTTTGTTGTTAAAATAATGTAACTAAAGACAAATGTTGTACTACTTTGCGATTAGTGTGACGACTAAAATATGTCCACAACAATCGCCTCTTTTGAAGTTAATCTTTCAAACAAAAAGTACAACAATACTGTATATCATATTGATGTTGGATATCATACATACCGTACTAAAACTATAAAACTTGGGGCAACCATTTTAATGTATATTGTACTACTTCCGCCGTCCTTAAAAAAACTGCTCGTTCGGCTTTATTGGTCAACAAATAATACTAGAAGTGAAATATATAAATAGAAAAATAATAAAGAACGAATAAAAGTTTATAGATTGTTGTTAAAATGAAAAATTGAGTATTATTTCAATGAATAATTAAAAAAAATGAACACGGTAAAGATAGTTGCTTGGTAAATGGTAAATGCGATTGTGTCATGTGGGTAATAATTAGTTAATTGGGGTATAATGTAACTTTATCAAAATAGAAATGCGAATTTTTTTAGACGAAGTAAAATGTAAAATTGAGAAGGTTTTTGCTTGGGAGGAAGTACTATAATGGAACAGTAAATTTTCTGTGCTTGAAATTTCAAGTCATCTGTCTTGCTACATACTTGAATATCAATTAACCAGATGGATAGATTGGCAGGCCTATACTTTAGTTTCCCGTAAATGGAGTGAGTTAATTAGCTCAGGTGGGGAAATTCTTGCAATCACATGACAAGTGTCTATTGTATTTACACTTCAGACCAAACATCTGCATCTACTTGCTATGGTTGCTATGGTTCTTAGATGGATAATGGAAATGGTGAGTTAAGTTGAACTTCTGTTATAAACTTGGTTGGTTTTATATGCTGCATATGAGATGATTAATGTGAATTTGCGATGGCGATCATCTAGGGCTAGGACTCTTTCAAATTGGAACCAAGTAATTATGAGTGGATCCGGTAATTCAACTCAAATTCGATTCCGATCAATTGCATCCAAAATTATTATAAAACCAATTAGTTGTGAATTGATTCAAGACAAACATATAACTAGTTGGTTTTCTAGATCTACTAAATGATTCATATGAAACCACAAATTAGTCACTTTTTTATTTGAAATGCTCCAATTTCACCTTATCATAACTAAAATGAAAAATATAGTTCCTACTTTGCTCACCATTGTTAAGTTCAAATATGAGGAATTTGCAACAACGACAAAAAAATACTAATAATCGAAAAAACAATGAACCAAAACCAGAAAAATCAAGGCGCAAGAATTTACGTGGTTCAGCAATGCCTACGTACACAGAGATCAACCAACAACCTTTATTGACACTTAGGTTACAACCACACGACGTAACAAGAACAATTCCATATAAAAGATCACAAACCAACATAATATGTTATTCTCCGAAATATGATCCCTAACTCTTATCAATCTTGATTCTACAAGCTACATCGACTAACTTTGTTGATATTTTGGTCTGATCTGATCTACCAACAAACTAGCTTCATTGACTATATATAGAGAACTCAATTACCAAATCCAGCTAGAACAATGAAACTAAGTTAGGTAAGCTTCGTGTATTAGAAAATTACCTAGAATTCCTTCTCCTTCTAGTGTAAGGAAATTGAATTAGTTAGATGCACAATCCTTCCACCTTCCAATTACCATATTTGATCTCCACCGTTGAGATCTCCAGATCTAATTTGAGCCATTCAACCATTTATATCAATGTTGAATTAACACTCTCACAATTATCTATCATACTTTACTCATCCTCTTTCCTACCGTATTCAATATTTCTCCTACTTTATTAACCATTCTCTTAAAAAAATATTCGGACCCACGGGAAGTTCATTGGGGACGAAGGGAATATTTTCTTTTTGGGGTGGCACCCCACCCACCTACCTCCTCCCCCGAGAACCCAAAATAAAATATTTTGCTAATAGTATAATTAATGGATACAACGTGAGTCAATAAGTGACTCCTTTCGTGGATCCACATCATGGATCAGACTCCATATCAATTTTAGAATTTAAAAAAAATAATCAGTTTAGGACCTGAGTCATTTTTTAGTCAAAATAAATAATCAATCAATTCAATCCGATCCAGAACCTAAAATGAACAAGGCTGGGGCAAGTTTGCCTAATAGCCATCGGACCTCTTTGCTTAATTTATTCTAAAATCTAACCAAAGAATCAGATCGCACTCTAACATACGAAAACATTAACCGGTGTATAAGTAAATACACAATTGTTCTTTCTTAAAGTGACCCAATAACAAAATAACTCAGTATATTGTCGACGGTTCAAGATAGAATCAATCCAAACAACAATGAGGGATGCATGGTTTCTTAACTATCCCACACCGTTCAAGGGTGGTCTTGATCATAAGGAGTGATGAAGACATCACGCATTTTAACAACCCCGAAGTTTTAGGGATCCTAAATGGATTGAGAACCTTATTCATAACAATAAGGTCCACATTTGTTTGCATGGTTACATTCATAATACATATTTAAGCATGATCAAGTGCGTGGATAAGTTAGGGTAAAATGTCGAGAAGCGCATGTATTTATATGTTGCGACCAACATATCACCCGATTAATAACAACAAAGTCTACACGTGACATCCCAAATGATGGAGTCTCCATATATTAGAGTAAATAGTGTACCCATGATGTGCTCCAATGCGCTCTGCTAAATCGACTTCTTTGTTCGGGAACATTAACTAGTAGCTTCATTTAACATGTGATTTAAATTGCTTTTTTTTCAAACAAAGTGTTACACCTTGTGTTAATTATGGTGAACATTAAATTGATTTTTACTCTTTAATTTCCCTTTCATACTATCACTTTTGCGAGAGGCCGTATTTTCAAAAGACGAAACTTCTATTATATATTTTGTCATAAATATTACATGTTTAGTAATTTAAGTAATGAAAGTGTAATATAGGCATATTAAATGCACAATGTTTGTTTCATGATGAAAGTGCAATATATGTTATAAAGCATATTATGTTTGTTCCACATATTGTAGATACGGAGTAGAAGTTTGTAAAATTTCAGTAGTTCAATAGGATTATTTCACATGTTAGATCAAAGACTCAACTCAAATTTGAGACTCAACTCAAGTTTGATCAACTCAATTTGGGATTGATTTGACAAAAGCCGTGTTTGTGTTTTTACTTGTTACTATTGTAGAATTGAGTTAACACTAATAACAGCGCACCTCAATAGAGAAGTTCAAAACTTCAGTTGAGTTCAGTTAATATTCACACCGTTGAATTTTTTAAATCTCAACTAAAATTGAGGTTTGAATGTGCAGTATAACCAAACAATGAGATTACGTTCTTTGTGCCTGGACATATATCTTGTTCTGCATTAATCCTGCATTGCGAGCATCTGGTAATTGCAAATAGAGGAGACAAGTTTATTGTCCACTTGAGTTCATTGAATGGATATGTCATGTGTGTATGAACCACTTGGCAATGCAAGGCAAGGTAAGGTAAGGGAAGGGAGTAGTTTCTCGGTTTACTCTTCCTTACCGCTTGTTGCAATACCTCTTTATGCTTTAAAAATTATACCATGATTGAATCATATGCATTAAATGTTATATTGTACAACATATTAAAGTATCATAAAATAGTGCATGATTATGTAGTGCATAAAAATCTGAGTTTCTCTCTTTAAATGTTTATTTTGTTCGAAAGATGAGGGAAAGCTAAAAAAAGGAGAGAGAGATTGACATCAAAGTACAATTACAGGGACAGTTTTGCAGGCATCGATTCCCTAGGTACCCTTCGATTTGGTCTGGCTTGGCTGGTCATCAATCATCATTCATACATTTGACTCCAATTAATATCATCATTGTTCCACACTATTTCAATTCAAAACTCATGTTCAACTCAAATTTATATTCATGTATATTAATTTAAAATTTAACTTAAGTTGATTTTTTAAATTTTATATTTGATATTGAATTATTATAATCCTTTAGTAGTACTAAGTATATTTGAGCTGTGATGGATAATAATTCAATTTAATTAATATAGTGTAGAGTTGATAAACAAGCAAAATGATTTAGTGAAATTTAATTCGAATCAATATCAAAATACACGGCCTGCTTTCACATACTCACCCTTTTCGATCATCTTTTTGTTGATTATTATATTTACATCTTAATAGTATAAATCAGTGGTGTTAGCCGAATCAGATCCAAGTAATCGAGTACATTAAGTTGATTGATTAGCCTAACTCATCTCGCTAGTTAAAGAGGAATGTAATCTGAGTTAAATTCAACTTGAGATATTTATCGATCGAGAAGAATTTAAACTTTAACAGCTTGAGCTAAGTGATTATTTTAGATTCTAACTCTCATAACAACTCCAGATAATTAGGTCACTGTAAAAGAAGCTAGACAAATTGAATCCAAAGTAACTTCATTTGATTTTGTTAGAAGTATAATATGATTATGATTCCTTAATGTTGGTAATTAGAAGTATAATTGGAATATGATTCCTTATTGATATCTAGCTATACATACTTGTATATATATGCAATTGATGAATGAGAATAATTCTTTCCCTGCCTCTTCTCATTCATCAATTGCATATTTATACAAGTATGTATAGCTAGATATCAATAAGGAATTCTTTTCCAATTATACTTCTAATTACCAATATTAAGGAATCATAATCATATTATACTTCTAACATCTTTTTTATTTTCTCGAATATTCCTAACTTGACCACGTGAAATGGTGAAATCCGAGTAGATTAGGGTGTGACTAACTCAAACATGTTAAGAGTTCGAGCTCAATTAGAAAGTCTTGTCAGTTAATTCTAGCCACTCCAAACTATATAGAGTTGAGTCGTGATTTGTTAGATCAACGTGCTTTAACAACTCCATCTGTAACAAATTGGGATTTGATATTTAACTTTAAATTCAATTTGAGTTGAATTTTAGAGTTGATCATCATTAACTAAATTGTAGTTGAGTTTTGAAGTTTTATGCTTTGTATTAAACTATGATATTATAATGTAGTTGAGTTTTGAAATTTTATTCTTTCTACTCCCTCAATTCTAAAGAAATCTTTCCATTTTGACTTTGACATTGATCAACTGTCTTCGACTTTGACCACAAATTACTCTTAAACTGTAATAGTAAATAATTTAATAAAATCATATATTTAAAATTTAATTATTAAATTTTCATTATATGATTTTATTAAATTATTTACTATTACGAATGAAGATCAATAATGTGTGGTCAAAGCCGATGACAGTTGACCGGTTAAAGTCAAAATGGAAAGAAATCTTTGGAATGGAGGGAGTATTTTTTTTTTTTGGAACGAAGAACATGTCTTATTACTCCAAAACAATGTCAGTACATTTAAGGGCCGATAAAGCATCCAAGCCCGAAACAGAAATCGAATGAAACAATAAAAAACTAAGTAAACAAAGTAGACGAAAAGCACGCGCCCGCCTGCAGGGAGTAAGCGGCCGCTATGTCATGTCAGCGACTGTATCACAGCTTCTACCCTCCTTCCATGACTTCACAATTTCGTAATGTTGACTATCGATTGAATGGTCTCTTGCATCTCTATATTTCGATTATGGAAGATCTTCATGTTCCTGGCTTGCCAAATATGATAGAGGGATTCTGCCATTAAGGTTTTGAACACACCTGCCCTACCTCCATGTCCTTTAGCCAAACGCCGAGCCCATGTCATAAGTTGCGGCCAATCCGTAATAGTGGGATGCGGCAATTCAGCCCATGCCAACGCACCTTGGATAACCTGAAAAGTAGTCGGGCATTGGAACAATAGATGATCAATCGTCTCCATCCCATCACAGAATGCGCATGTGCCATCTATTTGAATGCCAAAGAATGCTAACCTATCCTTTGTCGCTAGTCGACGATGTAGTGTCAACCACATGATGAAAATAGCCTTGGGTCGGGCTTGGATGCGGATAACCAGGTCGCACCACTCTACTTTTGTCGAGATCCCTCGCAGGAGCTTATAGATTGCGCTAGTTGAGAAGGTTGAGGTTGCAAGCTGGCGACCCACTCGAGCCCCAGTAACATCCGTACTCGAAGAATTGTCTTGATGATTGTAGAGAGCTACGGAGGGCCCTCGATCATCCAGTGCTTGTCGTCTTATATAATAGCTGTGTATCTATCTTACCCACAACGAATCCGCCTTGGATTGGATTCTCCATAGTAGCTTAGAAATAAGAGCAAGATTCCATTCTTGTAGGCTAATGATATTCAAACCGCCACATGATTTTGGAGCACAAACTTGTTTCCATGACACTAGAGCTTATGGTAGTTCCCATCTTTACCGCTCCACAGAAAACTCCTACAAATGCGCTGAAGGTTGTCCAAAATAGTTTTCGGGAAGGGAAATACCTGAAGCCAATAAGCCGTGATGGATGTTATGACACTTTTGATGAGTTGCTCTCTACCCGCATAGGTGAGAAGTCTCGTCGTCCAATGCTTCATGCGACCAAGAATGCGATCCAGGAGGGGTTGATAGTGTAGGATTGAGAGCCGGCGATGTAAAAGGGGCACCCCCAGATACCGGACTGGGAGGGAGCCCACAGTGAAACCGGATGCAGCTAATAGACGCTGCTGCATCACCCCCGTAAGACCCCCAAAGAACATCCTTGTCTTCGAGAGATTAGGTTTTAATCCGCAAGCATCAGAGAACAGTTGGAGCTGCTGTAACATTAGCTGGACCGATCTCTCATCACCCCGTATAAATAGCATTAGATCATCCGCAAAGCATAAGTTTGTGATATGCAACTTGTCACACTTCGGATGAAAATTGAAATCTGGAATGTCCCGCAACTTTTGCAGACATCGATGCAGATACTCCATAATAAGTACAAAGAGAAATGGACACAGAGGATCACCTTGTCTCAACCCCCTTCGTGCTTTAAGCACTTGTGACGGCTCCCCATTGATTACATATCTGTAAGACACAGTTGTGACACAACTCATAATCCACTTCACAAATAGCACAGGGAAGCCTAATTCCTGCATGATTACCTCTAGAGCATCCCAATTAACCGTATCATAGGCTTTATGTAGGTCCATCTGGACCATACATCGAGGAGATATACCCTTTCTCCCATAACCCCTCACCAACTCCTGAGGTAGAAGAATATTATCCTGGATAACTTTTCCCAGCAGGAAAGCAGATTGACTATCATCGACAATGCTATTGATTACTTTCCCCAAACGATTGGTGAGAATCTTCGAAATAATCTTATAGATGGTCGTACAACATTCTATAGGCCGCATTTCCCGTACCTTGGAAGCCGTGGGTGTCTTTGGAATTAAAGTAACTAGGGTACAGTTCAAGGCAGGAAAGAGAGAAGCTGTCTCAAAGAAATCTGTCACTGCCGCATATATATCCCCACGGATATGGGACCAGGTACGTTTGAAAAAAATATGCATTAAAACCATCAATCACGGGGGCCTTTAGGTCACCAATACCTTTTAGTGCCATATCAATCTCCTCATGTGTTACTGGTTGGATTAGGAAAATCCGGTCCTCATGCTGTAGCCTTGGACCCGACCGAATAATTCCAATATCTACACCCCTGCTTCGCGTGGCTCTGGTCCCCGCAAGTTGTGTATAAAAAGCCATGATCTCTTGCTCAATCTCCATATCTTGATAGAGTATCCACCCAGTTTCTGTCTCAAGACGGTGAATGCCAATCCTACGATTTTTCTCCCTAACCTGGGCGTGGAAAAAAGCAGAGTTTCCATCACCATGTTTGATCCAATCCACTTTGGACTTTTGGCTGAGTAACTGTTCCTCAACCGCTAGCCATTTTTCAAGCTCCAAAGCAGCATCTTTAGTTTGCCGGATGAGATCAGGGCAAAAGCGATTTAGCCGAAGTTGACCTTGAAGCTGTAGTAATCGATCCTGTGATTGAACGACATGCTGATCAGATCGTCTAGCATCTGTACTAAGTCTCCTCATAATCCATTGCACCCGCTTAAGTTTAGTCCACACTCGCTTCTGGGGTTGAGAGGGGGCAGGTCTACTCCAAGACCCAGTTACCGCCGGGATAAAGCCCTCAAAATGGGCGGTTGCGTTTAGAAACTTGAAACTCGTCTTCCTTTTCCTGCATGGTATAGGTACATTGGAGTTGATAAATAGTAACTTAATTCGTGTGGCACAGTGTAAAGTGGATAAACAAACATAAAAAAAAACTTCGATAAAGCTAAACTCAAGTTCATAAAACTCAACTCAAGTTGATAGTCAAACACACACAGAGTTTCTTACTTCCTCCGTCCCATAACAAGGTTTTTATTTTGTCATTTTAGTAGTCTCGTCCAAAGCTTACAGTTGAGATGTTGACATTTTTTGGTTTGTACAACGGAAAAAATTTGTTAAGTCAATTTTTTAATCACATTAAATCAGTTTAATATTAATTTATTAAATATATAAAAACTACCTTAAGGTTTCAGTTATACTAAACGCAACATGTTTTCGGCTAAACGCAACACAAAATATTTGTAACTTGACCAAAATGTCCCCAACTCAAAAACAATCTTACAAACTTAACGAAAAATCGAAATAACTCGTATATGCAAACACAAAAACATTAACATGCACGATCGAACACAAAATAACAACACTAAACATAAATTGGAAAAAAATGAATGAAATTTTTTTTTCCGAAAAATATTTCGTTTATACAAAAGTTTCTAAAAATATAGAATTAATTAAAAAAGCAAAAAAAAAAAATAAAAAAAGGAAATATGAAAAAAAGCAAAAAAATAAAAAAACGGAGATCATGATAAACCGGCCATATGAAGATATGGCCGGTTTTAAAACTGGCCATATCTTCATTTTTTTAATTTAAAAATTGATTATATATAGTTTTGTAATTTTTACTTTTTTTTTTTTTTTGTTGGAAGAACTGGCGACCTACGCGCAAAGAACTGGCGTATTCCAGTCAAGAATTGGCATCGCCAGTTCTTCCCAAAAAAAAAAAAAAAAAAATTTACCAACGTCAGTAAGTTTTTTCCGCCCAGATTCCGTGTTTTTTCCCCAGTTCATTTAGAATTCCTTTCTTTCACTATATATGGGTTAGGTCAAAACATTCTAAAGACAACATCATATTATTCTTTTCTTCTTTGCTTTCAACCTAGAACCGATTTTCCAAGGCAATTACCTACCCATTCGTGGAGGTAATTGAACCGTTTTCTCTTGTAATACGACGATTGATTATTGATTGAGAATTAACACTTGGTTTAAACAAATTTAGAACTTTGATTTGACACATCTGTTACAATTTTAACATGGATACGAATTTGAATCGGAAAATATTACATACTTAACATAATAAATCTGGATACTTAATTTGGAATTAAATCTCGTAAGTGTTCACAAACTTCATCAACAACCGCAAATATGTTATTCGCCTCCATATAATGTCTGTTTGGTCGAGTGATGCGTCCCATCATAGCAGCGACCAATTGTAGCCTCTACAATGTAAAAACACACACAAATAAGGATTTTGAGATTTTGAACAAACGTCGTGTATGTATATATATTGAATGTCTTGGAGTAAATGATTCTTGGGTGGTGACTTGCATATGCGTACGTTGTCGAAACCAGTCCAGGTATGTCGGAATTGTTTCATGTCCAAAATGCACTCGAATTGTTTGTTGATGAAAATTACATCGACAGGTGTGAAAGTCCTCGAATGAGTCTCGAACAACATGAGAACAGTGATAGAGTGAGGGTTGTGGTGGCCTTTGTACACGCACTGGTTTTATCGGTTATGTTGGAATGTATTGGGGGTATCCGAACTGCCGCATAATGTGGTCTGGCATGTAAGCCTCCGTAACCTTTAGACAATGAATAATTCCCCTATATTGAGAAATAGGGACTGCTTCCTCCGCCACGAGTCCAAAAGGTGTTCAACTCACCTATTACACGAGAGGCAAGTAACATAAGTATATAATTAAAAAAAAGACTCAAACGTAATGAAGAAAAGCGTGTTATATTGAATGACATAGTTCATTCGGTGCAACATTGTCTAGTGCACTTCTGTACATAAGATGCATAGCAGTCTCATCATTATTGGCGGTTCCCAAGTTCCATGGTCGAAAAAGAGGAAAATACGAGTATATCCACGCCTGAAATAGTATAAATACTTGATAGAAAATGATCGTTTTTAAAGTTATGTAAAAATGTATATATAATATAGAGCGGGCAAACCTGCAGAAGTGAAAGACATCCATCTATCTGTCTGCAATTGATACGGGTTGCAACTCCCAATTGTCTATACTGATTGGAAAGTGTAGCAGCTCCCCATGCGTATGTGTTAATCTCATTCAGGTTAAGTAGGAACTGTAGAAACCCGACAGGAACTCGATGTCCACTTTTATCGACAAATAGAGGAGTGCCTAACAACCACAACAAGTACATGATAGCATGTGATTCCGGTGGAAGAACTCGTGCTTTTAAAGTTGCCTCGATGGTGCTACGCTTGAAACCAGCACTTTTGAAGTTGGATTTCACCGCTGCTTCAGTCATTTGCATATGAATTGCTAATGCCACCTTAAGCGCATCTGGTTGCATTGTCGTCTTGACAGCACAACCATGAACAGGAACTCCGAGCAAAAAGTGGACATCATGCAGGGTTATTGTCATCTCATCAAATGGCATGTGAAAGGTATTAGTTTCAGGATGACACCGTTCAACAAATGCACTAATCAAAGGCATGTTGATCTTCGGGTGCATAAAGTTCGGCAAGCATATGAGATGGGTGTTGTTGACAATATGGTTGACACCATCGTTTAAATAGTCTTTAAAACGGATTAAAGACCGGGGTTTGTGAAATTCCTCTCGAACCTCGCGATCCTGCAGATTAAAATATAGTAAATAAGAATCGTCGGATTTTAAAGAACATGACTTAACAATAGTAAACATTGAAGTGACTTACATTTCCTATCCATATGGAGTGAGCGATGTGGCCTAGAAATCCTGTGAGTAACTCCGGATTTGCAGGGCCTCCATCAATACCGGTTGTTAGCTCTCTCCACGCCTCATTAGTAGCATAATTAGGCTCTGCCTGTCCACGGTCTCCGCTTCCACCCTCATCATTAGGCTCTTCCTCATTACTGCAATGGAAAGTCTGTCCACGGTCTCCGCTTCTACCACTACAAGAATCCATCCGTAACGGGACGGAAAATCCGTCGCCCCTGTAGCGACGGATCGCTACTTGAATCCGTCGCCCCATTTGGCGACGGATAAAGGTTATCCGTCGCTCTGTAGCGACGGATAAAATTATCCGTCGCTACAGAGCGTTGACCAAAATAAAAAAAAAAAATTTAGCGACGGATAGATTTATCCGTCGCTACAAGGCCGGAAAATAAAAAAAAAAAAAAAAGACGCGACGTATAGATCTCGAGCTATCCGTCGCTAAAAACCTAAAAAAAATATAATATATCTCCTCCACCACCTCCTTTTCTCCACTACTTCTCCTCTCCTCCTCCTCCCACCACCACCTTTCTCCTCCCACCACCACCATCCTCCACCACCACCATCTCCTCCCACCACCACCATCCTCCACCACCACCATCTCCTCCACCACCTTTCTCCTCCCACCACCACCATCCTCCACCACCACCTTTCTCCTCCCACCACCACCATCCTCCACCACCACCATCTCCTCCACCACCTCCTTTCCTCCACCACAATCTCACCACCACCACCACCACCACCTCTCTCCTCCCACCACCACCACCCTGCCACCACCACCATCCTCCACCACCACCATCTCCTCCACCACCTCCTTTCCTCCACCATCCTCCTCCACCACCATCTCCACCACCACCACCTCTCTACTCCCACCACCACCGCACCACCACCCTGCCACCACCACCATCTCCTCCACCACCACCACCCTGCCACCACCACCATCTCCTCCTCCACCACCACCACCCTTCCACCACCACCACCTCCCACCACCACACCACCACACCCACCACCTGCCACCACCGCACCACCACTAATCCGTCTGAATATAAAAATTAGATCTGATTTTATTTTAAAAAAAAAAAATGGGGCGACGGATAGATCTATCCGTCGCCCCATAATCATTTTTTTTTTTAAAAAAAAGGTCAATCCGTCGTCCAATCCGTTGCGAATTGGACGACGGATTTTTATCCGTCGCCACAGCTCCAGGGGGGCGACAGATTTTCTATCCGTCGCCAGAGCTGGGGCGACGGATAGCTGGGCTGTACCGACGGATCTATCCGTCGCTACAGCCCAGATTTTTTGTAGTGTACTATGGTCACCCCTGGTGGAAGAACCATGAACGTTGCGTTCAAATGGCACCATCCTCGGCCCTGAACGCATAGACTCTGCGGCGAAGTCTTCATCAAAAGGCATTTCACTTTCAATTCTTAAATTTGACTCTGTGCCGATAGAGCCAGGTGTCTGGTACGAGTCTTGTCTCGCCGGCGGTGTTTCTTCTGAACTTGCCGAACTTTCTGAAGGGTACATCATTTTATCCCTTCTTGCTCTGGCTGAAGCAGGTATGGGACCTCTAACCCTTCCACCGATGTCATGCAGGCGTCCAGAATACTGATCAACTGGTACTTGTGGAATATCCATTACGTTCCTTTTGCCCCGTCTTTTATCTTCGGCACCACCATCTTTGGATCCACCACTCTTAGTTAATTTCTGTAGGAAATTGAGAATAGTATCAATGTTAGAAATCACGAATACAACGAAGTTCTAATAATATTGAAGTATGTGAGAAATCAAATATACAATGGTTTATTAATGTTTTCGTATAAACTACCTTCCACATGGTTGCTAAACATCGAGAGGATTGCTAATAATATTGAAGTATGAAAATGAAGTTGGTTGTGTGAAGATAAAGTTGATTATAGTAGGAAAATGAAGTTGTTGGTGTGAACATGAGTCCCAAACCCTCCTATTTATAGAATTCGGAAACTAAAAAATCAGGTTCGACCGGTCGAACTTCCGGTTTGACCGCTTGGTTCGACCGGTCAGAAAAAGGGGACCGGGCGGGACCTGGTCGACTGGTCAACTGTACAGTTAACAAGTCAAATGTCGGGTTTGACTGGTCAACTGTACAATTGACCAGTCAGTTGACCGGGCCCCAATCCCGGCCCTAACCCGTCTTCTACCCGAACTTCGACCCGAACACTTCTATATAATGAGAGGGAGATGGGATACATTTCACCACACTTCAAATCCCATTCCACACTTCAAACACTTCCATTCCATTCCCGAAACACTTCAAACACTTTCATTCCCGAACATTTAAAATCCACAACGCTTCCAACACTTAAAACAATTCCATTCCCGAACACTTAAAATCCACAACACTTCCAACACTTCAAACACTTCTATTCCTGAACACTTCCAATCCCAAACACTTCCATTACCATACGTATAATATGAGTTACTTAAGTGATTCGTCCACATCGTTTGATGAATTCCCAGACTGCACGGACTTGTTCATAACCCGAGAGATTTTCAATACTCGTGCAGACGCAGAAGCCTGGGTTCGTGTTATTGGTCGAGAAAACAATATTGTTGAGGGATAAAACCTCAAACACCAACACTACTACTACCGGTAACCTAATCTAGGATCCGCCTCCAACTTGAAGTCCGAGCAAAGGCTTGTCCGAGCAAGAGTACCTGAAAGGACTAAGTGGGGGGGGGGGGGGGTTAGAATGGGTTACCCGGATTGCCTAAGTCAATCCGGAAGGAGGCTATACTCAAAGGAGAGTTGAAAGCTCTCAATGCAATAGTAGTGGGAAAGGTTATGAAATCAAGGGTGCTTATGACTTAGGGGACAACACAATTTCCTAGGGAATTCCACTTACCTTAAGGTCTTGGACCTTGTGTTATATTTATAGTTATATCATGCTTATGGAGTGGCCCATAAGATGATGCCAAGTGTATGCCTCAGATTTGGACACCAATGCTACCTTTGGCCCATGGCCCCTTGGTGAACAGTAATCCAATACTAGTTAATGGGCCTGGGAGGGTAGTTTGGACCTTTTCCTCTGAGAGTACTGTTCCGCATGTCGGGTCCGTGTAAGTCCCTCGGACAGATCCGCATGATTGGTTGACTCTGCCTTGGGTAACTCAAGGTGTCCGGACCTTAGAGTTCCACGGAAGCATCTCAGTGGTTCTGTCAGATACGTTTGGTCTTACTGTACTGGTGGCGTCCGAGATTCTCTCGTCCGGTCCGTTTAGCATCTTAGGACTGACAGTTTGCGGTACTTGGGAGGACCAGGTAACTTTTGTCAGGTTCGGAAGTCATCCATCTAGCTTGGTCGGACCTAGCTGAAATGGCGTGCTGACTTGTGAGTACTAGTTGACCTGAGATGGTTTCCTTTAGGACGGACCACTCGAAGGTCGGACTAGCTTTGAATGGCTATCTCAGCCTTGATGCGCTCTAGGACACGCTCTATGGCGCCCTTAACGGATTGGACACATATCCGTATCAACATATGTCCCCCCAGTTTCCAAGTATCTTAGTAGAAGATAGTTGGTAACTATGAGGGAACAATCGTGTTTGTGGAGCGTGTCCGAATCGTTAACTAAAGAAAAAAGGAAAAAATCCTTTTTGTCGGGATCCGTCGTCCGTGTTCTCAAGAGTCCAATATATCTCTTCCCCCCCCTTTTCCGTCTACAGTCCGAGTTATTACATAACTGGGACTGTAGATAGAAAAGGTATTTGTATCCGAGATATGTAGAAATGCGAGTTAGGATCTGACGAAGTCTTCCGAGAAAGATCAAGTAGGAGGTTATCCGTTGGGCCAAATATGTGTAATGGTCCTGATGGACCTCCGAACATTAAATCAAAGGGGTCCAACAAGTGGCCTGTTCAACCCATGGGGTAAGATCCCGAGGGAAACGGTGCGACCGTTGGATTGGAAAGCCTCAACGGTTGAGATCAAGTGATGTGACTCCTCTGTCGAGCATCAGACGCAATGTGTTGTTAGCCATTTATTCGTGAATCGGCATGACCGTTGGATTAAACAGATCGACGGTCGCGATTTAAACCTAAGTGATGTGACGCTTGGCCTTTCCAATTTGCCCCTATAAATAGTTAGGCGATCGGTCACTTTCACACTTTAGGTAAATTGAAACTTTGAGCAATCTTCAAGCAATTCAAACAACGCCAGATCGATCCGATCAACCGGAACTTGTAAGACTTTGGGCTATCCAGCTGAGATCTGTAACCTCGGAGCACACGCCCGACTCTAGCGTCCGTTGAACTTTCCAGTTTGAATATTACCAAGTAAGTACCCCTCATTTTTTTGTTAAAGTTGCTTGTACTTGCTACATGCCCCCTGCATGTCTAGTGTATCCTTCCCTTGCTGCTTCCGTAATTGCGCTTGTCTTTAGTAATAGGCTCTTTGCGATACATTCGGTCGAGATGCTAGTTGATGTGTTTCTCCTGCATGCTTATAATATGCCCAATTTGCCTCACTGATGCCTTGTACTTTTGTTTGGTACGTCCTGTCCGACACAACCCTTCTTGACAATGCTTGCTTACTTGATGATAAATTGATATGGGTTGTGGTGTACGCCCGTAAATTGGCTCTTTTATTGCCGTGCCGTAAGGGGCAGATCGTGGTGCCATTGGCACAGCTTTGTGTGCCAAGGCTTTGGGGCCCCTGTCCTTCTCTGGACTTAATAAGACATCTAAATGAACTCTCGGACAATAACAATCATCGTTTCTGATCCGTTTCCTTCTGCCCTAGGATGTCCGGGAGCGATAGTCAAAACGTTCACGAGGCGCGGGATTACCATGATGGAGTAGATTCGGGCGGTGAATCCGCGGGCGTGAGCGTGTCCGTAGAAGATTATCTCGTGGATGTCATATCTTCTAGAGATTTTGATGCCAGGCATGGAACCCATGATGCAGTCAATCCTCCGACGGACGGACCAGTGGTCGAAGAAGATGTTAATGAGGCGAGATCGTTAGTCCAATCTCGGACTAAAGGCGGTGTGGGAGAGCCTGTAGATCCGAATGAGCCTCAGATTGAACGTGAGGGCGACAGCGGGCATGAAGCTGATGATTTGGACATGTTTGAGGCTGGAGTGGAGGACCGTGTTGTGGTGGAGACATGTCCGTCCAACCCTGGTACATTTGGGAGACCTGATGATGGTAAAGAGGAGGAAGAAGGTGGAGAGGAAGAAGGTGAAGATGGGGAGGAAGAAGAGGAAAGTTCTCCCGATGTTCGTCCCCGGAGAGGTGCCGGTCGTTGGGTTGTATTGCACTCTGTCGCTTCCGCTCAATCCAGCCTTCCGTTAGTTGAAGGTCGTGGTGACAAGGCGGCGAGGATCAAATTTCCTCATCATGCGTCCGCAGTGGTGATAGCAGATGAATTTGGAGAGCTAAACGGGGACGGGCTTCTTCCTACCTGTCCATCGAGGGTTAAACCTGAGGAGATTCCGGAATGGAGGCGAAAATGGGAGATCCCCGAGTCTGTAGAAATAATGACCCCTGATCCCGGGCATGCATTCTATAACCCTCCCGCTGGATATATGTGCGTGCACGAGGTGGCCTTCTCCTGCGGATGGAAGATCCCCATTGCCACAGAACTGAAGAAGAAGGGGCAGACAGTGAATTTCGAGAACTTTAGGCAGCTCTTCCATGTTTCTTTTAGTCCGGGGAATCCCCTTTTTTACACCTTTATGAATAGGAAACCCTATAACTTCATTTCGGACTCCATCTCGTCGTTGGGGTCGAAATGGTGGGATAGGTACATTTTTGTACGGATGGCTTTAAAGCCAGGATGTCCGAGAGACAGAGGGAACGATGGGGGCTACCCACAAAGTTCCTAAGGGAGAGTATCCCTGATTGGCGCCCGCTTCCGAAGAACGTTGCTCCTTGGGTGGCGGAGATGCACAAGAAGAATGATCCGCCTACCTACCCGTTCCATGGACTAATTTGTCACCACGCCATATCTCATGCGGGTGATCGATGTGGAAGTCGGAGGAAAGACAGATTTCAGTAAGGAGTCTAACTTATGATTTGTGCGGCTCCGTGTTTTGAATGTCTCGTTATAAATTTTCTCATCTTCGATATTCCTGTTGTTTTTCTGTTATTCGTCCATGTTCTGAAATGTTTACATTGCTATGTAGCTCACTGGTTCGACTATATCATGTCGACATTTCCGAAAAGAAGAGGCGTGAGAGAGCAACAATCTCTGGAGGTCGCCGCTGGTCAGAGGACCAAGATTATCAACACGTCCGCTGGTCTTCCTATGGGAGATCCCAAGAATGCGGCAGTGTTCGCCGCAAAGGAGGAGAGGCGGAACAAGGCGGGAGAAGACCCGTAAGTCATGGGGGTGCCTGACAAGGGCAAAGCCCCTGTTACTCGGAGCGCCGCTGCCTCCAGGCCACCAACCGCTGCTGGATCCACGCCTCAGCAAGAAGTGTTTATGCGGGATGCCATAACGTCTGGGCGGAAGAGGAGAGCTCGCACGGAGACATCCCAAGCAAGCAAGAGGCAGCAGTTGGCCGCCGTTCTACCGACTGACCAGGCCGCTCTCGACAAGGAGTATGAGCGTGCCTGCGGACTTCCCGAGGTTGAGCGGGTCGGTGGCCTCAATGTGCTATATCAGCAGGTTCGTGATCTTCTAATGGTTTTCTCATTATGTCCTTATGACAAGCATACAACTTATGTTTATATGGATTTTTTGCAGCTTGGGTGCTTCGTCCGAGCCATGCAGTGGAAAGCTAGTGAGCGGGCTACCATTGAGCACGAGTTGTTCAAGGCCATGGCCAGTTCCGCGGATGAGGCCGAAAAAGTGAAGCAGTTGGAGATGCAGCTGAAGGAGCACGAGGTGAAGTTCCATAAGCTGAAGACCAGCTGGGAGGCAATCAAGGCGGACTTGGATTGGCAGGAGGGTTTCACCCAGAAATCAATGAGAGCCTTCCGAGAAATGAAGGATTACCTGCTGGAAGACCTCCAATACGCTCGTCTTGAGGCGGGCCGAGATTTCATGAAGTCGGATTCTTTCAAGTTCTTCATGGCGGACAAGTCCGACGAATCTCGACTGAATGGGTTCTCCGCTGCCATCGGTCAGCTACAGTCCAAGGGGTTACTTCCTCAAGATTTCAATTGGAAGGCGGAAGGGTTAAACCCTTCTGCGGATGCTAACGGCGTGGAAGTTCCCGTGGATGTTGTCTCGGACGATCGATTGGCCGCTTGTGAGTTTGCGGATCTTGTCACTGAGGAAGGTGAACTGGAGATCAAGAACGGTGGACCCTTCCTCCCGAAGTGTGTGCCGGATGCCTTACAAAAGGTGTGCTTCGTCCCGTTCGAGAATTACCGGGCTTTCCTCAAGGAATGGTATTACATGCCTTCCCGGGTAGTTGGTCTTGCTGAAGATTTCAACTTGTTCGAGCTCGCGGAAGCCCTTGCTGCCCAAGTCGCCGCTAACTCGCATCGCCGATCCGCCTCGCATTGGAGAATTGGGTCCGAGCCAACCCAATCCTCAGTGAAGAATCCGGGGGTATGCCCCGTGAAACTTATGTAATGTCTTGGGTCTGCATCTCTTTGTGGCACGGAACGTTGCCTTGAACAATGCTGCTTTATTTTTTTTTATCCGTACTAATTGTCTGTAAAACAATATTTCCTGTAATTTCGAGTTATTGCCTGCTTTCTGCTTTATTTTCTTCCGTCCATCGTTCGTATGCTTAACTATCATAAAACACACATCTGTAAAGGACACGGATCGCATTAGATGGCGTCCGACGTAGAAGTCTAAACCATCATCTTCCGATCCTCGGACTGTTCACCCCTTGGGATGTGTAATTCTTCTAGAAGGAGGAAGGTGAAACAGTGAAATAGTCATTATGACTACGTCTTTTCATCTCCCCATTCGTCAGATGATCGACAAGTGGCGAGATCTTATGGAAATGTTGTGACTATAAATAAGGGTGTGGTAATTCTTCCTTTTTTCACCGCTGTACCCTTCTCCATTCTGTCCTTCGTTTCATCGAGAACCTTCCACAAAAGCCGGAGTTTTCGGGATGTGAATCGTGACGAGGAATATCAGCATTGGGTAAACTGTGCTTGTGGGCACATGCATCCTCCAATTTACCCGGGTACGGGGACCGCGGATGACCCAATCATCCTTGATTTTGAGGGAGATCCCCCTCAATGTCCGGGAATAGCTAGGAGGCGAGCCAAGGAAGAGAGGGAGCGGACGCTGAAGTTGATCCGTAGGAGGATCCGAATCGTGAAGAGTTCTCGTCGAGGTGGTGGCTCGGAGTCCCAAGGCTCGACTTCCGGAATTTGGTAAAGGAACAAGGTGGGGTATGCCCCATGGAAGTATGTACTTATCCTTGGACCTTTTCAGATTGTACTTCTGTTATGTAAATGTTCGGATAATTTTGTCTATAAAATTCGAACTATTTTTCCTCGGATGAGATCGCCATCTTTTTCTTGTGCAAGCTTCGTCGGATTATATTGACGCACATATCTTTGTAAAATGACCAAGAAACTCGGACGTGGTTGATGGGCTTGTTTAGGCTTGATTGGATAAACCCGTCTGGCCCAACACTGTTCAACCCAAATGAATAGTTTAAGCCCATTGTCAACGTCGAAGTTCTGACGTGTCGGACGCCTATTGGTTCGTTACTTCTATAAATACTCCGGATCCCTCTTGGCCTTGGTCGTGCAAACCCAACTTCCAATTTCCATATCTATTCAATAGCAAGAAGATGATTTCTTGAATAGTTCCCCCCTCTTGACTCCCGTCCACTCTCAAGTCGGCGTTCATCCTGAGCTTGAGAGTGGCGTGGGTCTAGAGGGGAAGATTGTTGAAGATCAGTCATAGAAAAGCATAGATCTCGGTTTGAATGTATATCTGTCCGTCTCCTCTGCTTTCTTCCAACCCCACTTTAGTGGTTCAAATCTCTCTTATATTGGAAATGGTCTCCGAATTTCAAGAGAGTTTGAGTCTCTAAAGCCGGTGAGGCGGAAATCTCTTCCTGTCCGTACTTTGTTTTCCCCGGGCACAGGATTTGCAATGCCACATTTTGGTGGTATCATGAGGGATTCCACCACATTTAACCATTTTCCTGTGTGCAGGTAGATCGAGTTCTTGGCCTCCGCGGAAACCAGACTTGCCGCTCGACATGGAAGAAGCTTTTTCCGACGGGGGAACGATCTTTGCTGGGAGATGACGTATCTCCAGAGACGTTTTCTGCCTTTTTCATATTGCGTCCGTAAGTCCGGATATCGATCCGAGATTGTAAATTGTACAGACAAGATTATGTATAATTCATCTTTGTATGAATGAAATTTCTTGCTTTCCTTGTCATTAAACGAACGTTAAATCACATATGCATGGATCGAAAAATCACAAATCGAAAGATAGAGGTTGTATTGATTTGCCGGAAATTCAATTACAACTTGCGGGCTCTAAGGCCAATGACAAAAGGATCGAAAAACAGAACTGGCGGAGTTCCGTGTAGTAAATTGTTGAAACTGAGATGACCAATCGATCTGAAGGAGATCCGCACAGTTATCTCTATGCATAGAACTTCTGAAGGTTCCTAGCATTCCACGGACGCTTGAGGGGATGTCCGTTCTCATCTTCTAATTCATAACTACCATTCACTCTTGCGCCGATAATCTTGTAGGGTCCTTCCCACTTGGGCTTGAGTTTTCCAATATTGTTCAAAATGTCGGCTCGTCGAAGCACCAGTTCTCCGATTTGCAAGTTAGCCGCTCGAACATTCCTGTTGTGGGTTCGGGCAGCAGTTGCCTATACCTATGGATATTCGCCAGTGCCTCAGACCTTTTCTGTTCGAGCATGTCTAGGTCGAATATTCGAGCTTCTCGGTTTGCATTGCCTTCGAACTCTTGGATCCTCAAAGTCTCAACGGCAATCTCAGACGGTATGATTGCCTCCGAACCATATACCAAGGAGAATGGAGTTTCTTTGGTCGCAGTCCGTGCAGTGGTGCGATGAGCCCATAGCACGCCTTCCAGGTCGTCTGCCCAGCTTTCTCGGGAAGTTCTCAAACCCTTCTCCAGGAATTTAACTATTGTCTTGTTTGTGGATTCAGCCTGACCATTGGCTTGTGGGTATCCGACGGATGTGAAACGTTGTTCGATTTTGAAGGAGGCAAGCCATTCCTTGAGCCTACTGCCTGAGAACTGAGCGCCGTTATTCGAGACTAGAACTCTTGGTAGGCCGAAGCGGCAAATGATGTTCTTCCAAATGAAGGTCCGCACTCGACTTTCCGTGATAGTCGCTACAGCCTCTGCTTCTACCCACTTGGTAAAATATTCCACCGCCACAATGAGAAATTTCTTCTGTTGGCTACCCCTCGGAAATGGTCCGACAATATCGATACCCCACTGATCGAACGGACACGCTATGATTGACGGAATCATAGGGTCCGTCGGACGATGTGGGATGTTTGCGTAATATTGGCAATCATGACATCTCCGGGCGTGGTCGGCGGAATCTTTATCAATGGTAGGCCAATAGTAGCCTTGTCGTATGATTTTCTGGGCAAGAGTCCTTCCTCCAGAATGACTCCCACAGCTTCCGTTGTGTACCTCTCTCAGGACGGTTTGTGCTTCCTGTGGGTTCAAACATCTCAGGTGAGTCCCGGAAAAAGATCTCTTGTACAAATCGTCACCCAGTATAAAGTATCTATTTGCTCGGCATTGCACGCTCCTTGATTCTTTCGGATCGACTGGCAAAGACCCGTCCTTGAGATAGTTAAAAGGCTACCATCCAGCTTTCTTCTGTCAACTATCATGACCGAATTGGGACTCATGACGGATGAGTCAAGAATGGTGAGTAGGATTACTCTCCTCGTGTCTAGAGTCACCAGAGACGCCAGATTTCGCCAAGGCATCAGCTCTTTCGTTCCAAGCTCTATCAAATTTTTCCAAGGTGAATTCCTCGAAATGGCTGGCCTCATTCTTGAGTAACTCAAGATACTTGATCATCGAAGGACCTTTTGTGGCAAAAGTCCCTGAAAATTGGGCTTCGACGAGCTGTGAGTCCGTGTATGCTTTGAGCTTCCGGGCTTGGAGTGCCTTGGCTAGACGCAGCCCCACTAAAAGTGCTTCATACACATCCTCATTATTGGTAACTTTGAACTCCAAAGAAATCGCATAGTCGAGTTCCGCGCCATCTGGGCTCTTAAGGTAGATTCCAATTCCTCCTACTCTTCCAATGGAAGAGCCATCCACTTCCAATGTCCAGATATCGGAAGGATGTTTTTGGGTTTGGAGATATCCTGTGAGCTGCTGAGGTTCCGATCTTGGTTTCTCCCTTTCCGTGATTTCCGTTCTGATGTTGTCGGCACCGGAGTTTCTGGGAACATCATCAAGAAGGAACATGTTAAGAAATTTGTTAGATATTTTGTTAGAAATATTTGTTTAGATTTTGATCAGCAACATGATGACTTATCTTAGTCTCAGAAAGGTGATTAGTACTCTTGGTTCACTTGAACATTGTAAAAGAGGAAACCCACTAAGTATGATAGTCTAGCTAATCTTGTATAGGATGTTAGGTCTCAAAATGTAATTTTTATTTTATGAAGAGAAGACCAAGAAGAAGACATCCAAGCAGAACAAGTTCAACGACATTGAAGATTTGAAGAAACTGCACAAGATTACTGAAACAGTTTTACAGATACCTTGGTCAGATATCTTGAAGACACGAATAGTCTTAAACAAGCTGTGTCACAAGATATATCTGAGAACTAGAAGGTTTTCTGAAAACCAGGAAAGTGCCCACAGATATCTACTCTCAGATATCTTGAGCCTTAACCACATTTGTGAAAAAGAAATATATTGCAACAAAGTTGTTTCAATAAAGTGGTATCTGAAGATTAAAGATAAGGACGTGCAAAGAATCAGATAATACTAGTCTCTGATACTGAGCATAGTTCCGTTGGCACTACAGGACAAAAAGTACAGTACAATGCATTTAATGCACGGACAGAGATGTCTGAATAAAAGCACCGGTACCTTTTGAAAAAGAAGACAAACTCGTAAGATTATACACATATATCAATAGTTTGAATTTGATTTAAGCCTAACGGATACTATTCAACGGCATTCAAATTCATCTATAAATATCAACACTTAGACTACTTGAGAAGACACCTTGAACTTTATAAACACGCTGAACAACATATTCTCTCAAGAAAACTACTTATCCTCAAAGCTTTCTGTTGCGACCAAAGCTCCTGATCTTAAGTAGCACTAAAGTTCTAAGTGTCCTGATCCTAAACAAGCACAGCTATCTGTGAAAGAGTTGAATTGAAAGATCAAGTATCTGAGATTCATTCTCTTGAACATTTATCTAAGACTTGGTCAAGAAAAGAACAAGATACCATACATTGAAAAGTGTATTAAGTATACTTGATTCACAGACTTAGTTTGAGAAACTAAGAATAAATATTAATTGATTGAGCATAGTAAGTTACAGGAAGGAGAGGAATAGCTCAAAAGGTTTTTAGCAACAGAAGTACTCGATTAAGTTAAAAAAAAAAATAATCAAACACAACAAAAAAAAACAAAAATCCATCATCGTGGCAGTGGAGTGGAAGAAGTACTTAGTTTGAAACTAAGGAAATAACTCCAAGGTAATTGAGCATAGGAAGTACTTAGGAAGGGGAATAGCTCAAAAAAAAAGGTTTTAGGAATAGAAGTACTGTCAGAAAAGCGGGGAACAACTCAGGGGAACATTTGGTTGGGAACCATTTGTTTAAGGAATCTTAGAATAGGATTTTGTAAGGTGACCTCAATTATCTATTCTAGTGAATTCTAGGTCTTTGGAAGACCGAAGTGGATTAGTTGGAGGATTACGCCACCTCCAGATACCACTATACTTGCTGTGTTATTTATTTCTCTGTACTTACATTTCAGCAACACACACACACTTTAACTGTTTCTGCACT
This sequence comes from Plantago major, assembly GCA_026545765.1. NCBI lineage: Eukaryota > Viridiplantae > Streptophyta > Magnoliopsida > Lamiales > Plantaginaceae > Plantago > Plantago major. The sequence continues at coordinate 24,362,980 of CM048840.1, read as the reverse complement.
TATCTATCTTAAGTCTTCCGCGCTCTGAATCTAAGTATCAGATATCTACACAGATATCTGAGAAATAGTTTTTATCGACAAAAGTTTTAAAAGACTATTGACCCCCTCTCTAGTCTTTTACTTTGCCGTTATCTGGACCAACAAGTGGTATCAGAGCAGGAGGTTCACAAGCCTTCTGCACTGAACCTAGATCCCCAGATAGGTGAAGGAACTTTGTCCATTTACGAGGACTATTTAATTTGTATTTTAAGTGTGCAGGAATGTCTCTGAGTGATGCACCCGTTCTCAAACCAGAGAACTACGAGAAATGGAAAAATAACATGATGCTCCACCTTGAAGCCATAAGTGACGAAATGATCGAAGTAATAAAAAATGGCCCAATAGTCATTCAACAACTTAAACAAGTCATGGAGGTTTCTAATGGTAGAGACAGAGATCAAAGCGAAGGATCTTCACAAACTGATGCGTCAACAAGTGGGAGATCTACTAGTCAAGTTATTTACGAACCAAAGCCCAGAGAACTCTGGACATCGGAAGATGCCAAGTGAAATCATCTGGATGGTCAAGCTCGTAATATCATCATCAGATCTACACCTGAGCACATACAGTGTAAACTGTGGGGTGCTAAAACGGTGAAAGTTGCCTGGCAACTGATTGAAGAAATCTGTGCCGGAACTGAGAAAACCAAAGAAAACAAGTTCGAAGTTCTCAAGTTGAAATTTCAAAATTTCAAACAAGGACCCACTGAAACTCTGGAAGAACTTGATTTCAGATTTACCACTCTCATGAGTGATATGGCAGCACTTGGGGAAAGCAACAGATACTCTCAGTCAGAAAAGATTAAGACTATTGTCAGAAGTCTTAACCATAACTGGGAGCATACTAAATTCTTTTATTTTAATCAAGCTATGCCAAATATCACTCCAGTGGAACTCTTCTCACATCTTGCTACGGTTGATTATGAGACAACACAAAGAGAACAAACAACTGAAAAGTTGCAGAATATTGCTCTAGTTGCTCAAGGAACTTCTGAAAAGAAGAAAAGCAAGGAAGAAACTGAGGATGCTCTTGCTGCAAAGCAAATGAGCAAATATGTCAGTCGAGAAATTGAGAGAAGAAAAGCCAGGCTGAAAAAGCATCTAGGCTCAAACTATCACCAGTACAAAAATATGCAAAGCTCAACATTGAACAACCCATTTCGAGAAAGCATCATGTCTTGAGGAAGTAGAAATTGAAAGCGATATACGCTTCTATTGTCGTAAACCCGGTCACTAAGAAGGATTGTCCGCCTTCAACAAACTAAGGACGGTGACAAGAAGATAGAAGAATCTTGAAGAAGCGTAAAGCTTTATTAACTGAAGAAAGAAAGAAAATCCAAACTCAACTGGATGCTCTAGACTATGAGACAGATTATGAAGATGACAATTCAGATGACTCAATCTTACCATCACCAGAATTATGTGGATTTACTCATGATATAATCGACTTCGGCCTCAAGAAGAATGAAATGTGTGGAATTGCTGAGATTGACGGTCCAGACATCTCTAACATAGAAATCTGTCTTATGGCTGATGAGGTAACACATACTTCTTGTTATTCTTATGAAAGTGATGAAGAAGAAATAAAAGATCTAGAAAATCTCAGGAAAGATCTTGACATCTATGAAAGGGAATTTCTAATGATCCGAGCTAGAGCCGAAAATCTTGAAGAAGAAAAGAATTCTCTTGCAAAGGAAAATTCTCAATTAGTTAATATATCTGAGAAAAAGGATGCTGAAAATGCATTTCTCAAAGCTCAGATATCTGAGACTGAAAAGTCACATAAAGAAGCAATGGATGAATTACGAAAGAAATATGAAGATCTTCTTTCTGAGAACAAGGAACTCAAAAGGAAAGAATTATCTTTTCAATCTTATGCCAAAGCTAGTGACACTCTTACTGAAGTACAATCTTACTTAAGAGATCCTTCAGAAAAGAAAGGACTTGAATGAATACAGACAGATTGTTCTATCACTCTGAATAAGAGTGAGGAAAGAAGAACATTTGTAAGTACTCAGCAAGATGGTTCCCATGCAATCTATAGTATCGGTCAGAAGACGAAGATTGTTGACAAAGGAAAGGCAGTTGCGACTAAAACTTTGTGGGAAAAACAAGTCAAAAATAAAACTGATGGGCACGTCTCTGAAAAGAAACACAACACTGAAAAGTGTAAACACCCACAGTAGGGGTGTTCATTTCGGTAACGGTATACCGAACCGTACCGAAAACCGAAAACCAAAATTTTCGGTAACAATATTTCAGTGAACCGAAAACCGAACCGAAATGTTTTTTCGGTACGGTATTGTACTGAAAAATTTCGGTAACGGTTCGGTTTTTACCGAAAAAACCGAAAAAGATGATAAATTTCAAATTTTCAACATTCATGTTTCATGATAGCAATCACTACCTTTATCGGAACACAACACAGAACAAAAGCAAAGAAAGATAAACGAAAAAGCCTAAATATAAACTGTACAACATGTAAGCAAAAGAAAGATAAAATGAAATTGCTTCCAAATTTCAATAAGCATAACACAAATTAAAATTTCAAACATAAACAACTTGCTTCCTCACAAACAAATAAGGTTTAGATCTATCCTGGATTCTTGTGAAAGCATGTCTATGCCTTCAAATCTTGATCCCACAGATTCAGAAATCTTTTCATATAAAGCATATCAGCAATCTTATGCGCTTAGCCCATAAGTCCCGAGTGCTCTTCGATTGACGAAATAAAAGAAGAGGAAGAAGGGAAACAGATCTCGTGAAGGAAGAAAAGAGGAAGGTGTGTGTGAACCGTGAATCGAGAGTGAGATGAGGGATTGAAAAGTCACAGTACATATATCTAGGATTTTAGGGTTATAATAAGATTTAGGGAATTTGCAAATTAACCCCCAATAACTTATCTTATTGCATAAGTATTACTAGTTTTAGAAAATTTCGGTTTTCGGTACATTACCGAAAAAAATCGGTATTGTACCGAAATATACCGAAAACCGAAATCGTAAAATATATCGCATCAAACCGAACCCTTTTTCCAGACGGTTTTTGGTTCGATTTTTCGATTTTTTTTCGGTTTTGAAAATTTCTAACCCATGCTATGTCTCTCAAAAGGGTAGAATTGCGAGTCGCAAATTCTCTCATGTCACTTTTTCTGGAAAGAAATTGGATCAACCAGAGACTAGCAAAGCTGCTGAGAAAAGATCTCAGATAGCTTCAAGTGCTCGAAACGGTATTGGCTACAAAGGCATCGGGAAACAACTTGCTCATGAATACAAACAAGAGCAAGAACGATGGCTAAAGGCTAGAATTGCTCAAAGCAATTATCAGAAGTGGAAGTTGAATCAAGCCACTGAAAATCTGAATGCCGGCTAGAAGAAATCGCAAGGAAAGCTAAGTTCTTTGAAAACCAAACTCGAAACCTCGACAGTATCTGAAAGCACCAAATGGAGCACCTAGGAACACACCAAGGAAGAAAATAATTCTTAATAATGATAATCATTCAATCGAATTCCTCCTTATGTTCCTATCGACAAAAAGAATGTTCCAAGGAAATTCATTAAAAATGGATTCCTCTTGGAAGATTGTTTAGTCTGATGGTTCCAATCAGAAATTGAGAACCTAATCTCCTGTTCCTCGTTATGTGCGAATGCTTCGGACCAAAGCACAATGGTCATTTGATAGTGGATGCGAAAGCACATGACAGAGATAAAGCAATCTGGTCGATTACAAAGCTTGCAACACGTGACCGGATATCGATTTGCTAGAGGAGAATTAAATCCTCTCCGGATTTGCAACGTCAAATTGGGAACATTAACAATCACTGACGTATTACATGTTAAGGATTTGAAATATAATCTATTTAGCATGAGCCAGTTTGCAGAAAAAGGTTTTACTATAAAATTCAAAGCAAAATACTGCAAACTAATTGACAATGAGTCAAAGCAGACAGTCTTGGTTGCTCGGCGGAAAGGCAGTCTTTATGTTGCCGATTGGGCATCTGCCACAACTGAAGAATGTCTCATGGTGAGTCAATCTGGTCACTGTAAGAGCACTGGTTATGGCACAAAAGAATGAGTCACTTGAACTTCAAAACTCTGAACAAACTTGCCAAGAAAGAGTTAGTGGTTGGCCTTCCCAAAACGTCTTTCAGAAAGGATGATATCTGTTCTGCATGTCAGATGGGGAAACAATCCAAAATCTCTTTCAAGTCCAAAACTAGACACTCTAGTGTTAGACCACTGCAACTACTACATATGGATCTTTTTGAATCATCTAGTTATGCAGGAAAGAAGTATGGTCCGTTGTTGTAGATGACTTCTCAAGATTCACTTGGGTTGTCTTCTCAAAACAAATCGACGCCAGGTGGAGATACCAAACTTTTGAAAAAGCTTGAAGTCATGAAAAATGACAAGGTATCTGCAATCAGAACAGACCATGGTACTGAATTTGTCAACCAGTACATAAAGGAGTTTTGTACCTGCAAAGGTATACAACATCAACTTTCCTCTGTAAGAACACCTCAACAAAATGGTGTTGCAGAAAGGAAAAACAGAACCCTTAAAGAAGCTGCAAGGACGATGCTAGCTGACACTGAAATAAGTGAAATTTATTGGGTTGAAGCTGTAAACACAGCCTGCTACACTCAGAACAGATGTTTGATAAACAAACACCATGACAAGACCCTTATGAAATCTTGGTTGGTAGACCCCCTAATATCAAACATCTGAGAGTATTTGGTTGTAGATGTTTTGTTCTAAACAATGGAAAAGATTATCTGAGAACATTTCAACCAAAGGCAGATGAAAGTGTATTTCTTGGCTATTCCACGAATAGCAAAGCCTACAGAATTTACAACAAAAGAACAAAGAAAATTGAAGAATCAGTTCATGTTGTATTCTATGAAGGAAGCAAGAAAACACCTCCTAATGATGAACTCTCAGAAAGGTTCAAAGAACTAATGTTAAGGGATCCTGAAGAAGAATCCTCAGAAAGGAGAAACATCATTATAGAAAGTGAGGATGACTCTGACGTAGAAAAGCATGAAGTGCCTAGTAACAACAAGATGACTCACAAACATGATGAAGAATTTCCTATGAAACTTCCAGAAATGGAAACTGAAGATGTTCATCATGAAGCTATCTCTGGAAACAATCTCTCTGAAAGACATGTTCCAGATAGCTCAAACGCTGAACAAGTGTCAGACATTAATTGCCCTTTGGAGGAGCAAAATTTCTTAGATACTGAAAAAGTATCAAATCAAAATCCCAGTGATTCTCATTCAAATCATTTGGATATTGATCCTACTAGCACTAAACCTATGATGAGATGGATCAAGGATCATCCTGCAAAAGATGTGATTGGACCAATTAATCAAGGTGTTAGGACTAGGAGAGCAATAGTTGAAAATGCTAATTCTCTCTTTGGATGTTTCATCTCAAATATTGAACCCAAAAATATAGAAGAAGCATTAGGAGACCAAGACTGGATATCTGCAATGCATGAAGAGCTGGATCAATTTGAGAGAAACAAAGTCTGGAAATTAGTTCCATTCATGGAAGGAATATCTGTGATTGGAACTAAATGGGTTTTCAGAAACAAAATGAATGAATCTGGTGAAATAACCAGAAACAAAGCAAGATTGGTTGCCAAGGGATTTACCCAGACTAAAGGCTTAGATTTTGATGAGTCATATGCACCAGTTGCCAGATTGGATGCAATAAACTCTTTCTAGTCTTTGCAGCTCATAAAGATTTTAAAGTTTATCAGATGGATGTCAAAAGTGCATTCTTGAACGGTGAACTTGCAGAAGAAGTTTATGTTGAGCAACCACCGGGCTTTGAAGTTTCCTCAGAAAGTAGAATGGTCTATAAACTATGTAAAGCTCAGATGGATCAAACAGCTCCAAGAGCATGGTATGACACTTTGGCCAAATACCTTCTGGAAAGTGGTTTCAAGAAAGGTGAAGTTGATAAAACTTTATTTACCTTGAAAAGGCACAAATCAAGGGATTTCTATCTGCTCGCCCAAGTGGAATTTCATCACTCGATGTGTTGGAATTCTACAACAACTCCAGGATAATTTCTCGTGTTTCTGAAGGCACTGCAATAGTGTCTGTCAAAACCTCAGTCCAAGGAAAGGAAATCCTTCTGGACTTAACAACTTTCTGTAAGTTGTTTGAGTTTCAAAATCTTGGAAAGGATTTTGAAATAAACACCAAGGACGATGATCTCCTTGAAGGTGTTAAAGAACTGTACAATGACGTGTGTGATCTTGAAAAATCAGATACACCCACTGAATTCAAGCTTGCTGACATCCGAACCAGACATCTGATGGTTCACTGGGATGTATTGGCTTGCATTCTTCACAGATGCTTTGATGGTCTACAAGGAGGTGCTGACCAGATAAGCCAAGAACGATGGATCATGATGTTCTTGCTGAATCAACAAGAAAAACGGCTGAAAAACCCTTTTAACTGGGGAAAGTACGCCTTCATGAAGTTTGTGAAGAAGATTCAAGGCTTCGAGCCTAAAATCGCCAAAAGAACTAGCTGAGCCAAAGGCCACAGTAGGCTATGGTCTGAAGATATGCTACTTGCTGGAGAAGCTTGGCATTGAGCTCAGAGAGACAGCTGAAATAGCCAACAGTAACCTACTCTACAAATATGAGTATACAAACTTGTTGAAAAAGGTTACTGGGTCTCAGAAAGGTTCTAAGAAGCGAAAGTCTGAAAAGGTATCTGAAGAAAAGGTTGCGACCAAGAAGCCCAGAACTTCAAGAAAGAAGTCTGCTGGCAAATCAGAAGACATACCCATTGAGGTTGTCGATTCTTAGATATCTGCAGGCCTTGCCGATGAACTGATAAAGGCAGATGAACTCATCAATGCTGCAAAAGAGTTATCAACTACTGAACAAGTAGACTCAGCAAGAGAAAGTGCTTTCAGAAATGTGAAGACTATTACAGAAAGCCTTGCTGATGAACTCATAAATGCTGCCAAAAGTGGTGAAAAACACCAAGCCCTATCTGCAGAAACCGCAGGAGTAATGGACCAATCAGTTCCTAATGCTGATGAGAGCTCTGACGATGAAGATGAGAAGCTAGTCATCTCTCAAGTCCTAGAAAGAACAAAAAGGGCTAAGGTTACTAAAATAGTAACTGGTGAAAAGGTTTCTGAAGAAGAACCTACACCTCAGGTTGCTGAACAAGCACCTATAGCAAAGGTTGTTGGTGCAAACACATCATCAGGGAACGTTTCTTACGCACAACTTCAAAAAGCCCTGATGAGTGGTATTTTAGTGCTGGCAGATGCTGATGGAAACGCCACAACTAAAAATCTGGAAGAACACTCTACTGACCAATCTTCTGCTTCCAGACAACCACAATAATCACAACTACAACAGCCACAAGTGGTTGATGAAATGGTAAATGAACTCCATTTTGAATTACCAGCAATGCAGTATGCTGAAGAAAATCCTGCAAAAGAACAGGTTCCCCAACTCAATGAGAGGGATCAAACTGAGACATCTACTCAGAATGATCAACCAGGAGAGGCAACTGAGTTGCACACTCAGGAAAGGTGTGAAGTACCTGAAACTTCAAGCAAAGAAGTGTTACTGGAACAAGAAGACCATAGTATAGAAGGGTCACGAGTTTCAGAGACCAATCAGCCTGATATGGATCAGGTAGCTGAATGGTTTAACTCTCATCTTGTGAAATTTTATGCTTATATATATCTTGTTACTTATAAAATTTCTTTGTTACAGGCTGAGTTAGAAACACAGAAACAAGAGGAAGCTGGGAAGTTTGCCTCAGAAACTGAGAAGGAGGTTACCCAAACCTCACCTCTTAAGAAATCTGAGCCTGTGCCATAGGTGATAAATTGATTCTTAAGATAACACTTTTCAGTCATATGTTCATGTGCTTAAAGTAAATATTTCTAACAGGCTCCAACTGAGAAAGAGGAAGATAAGGCAGAAATGCCAGAAAAGGACCCAGAAACAAACAAGGTTTCTGAAGAACCCATCATTGAGCCTTCCCATATGAATATATATATATATATATATGAAAATCAGTGATAAAAATTCTTCACCTTGGGTTATCTCAAACTTCTTCTAAATTACTCAATACTCTCTACTCACAGGCTCACTCAGAAGTAGAAGTGCAAGGGGACAGAGTTGCGACATCCCCTACACCTATGGAAATTGATGAGGCATCAAGGCCTTCATCACAAGAAAAGATTCCAGAGACTGCACAAGTCTCTGAGAGACAAGTATCTGAGCCTCCCATGGAGGTAATTGACCTCTCAGATATCTGATTTGTCACTTAAAGTTTTCTTGATAAAATTTCCTAAGTATTGTGATAATTTTAATTCTCAGGTTCAAGAAAGAAAGGTTGATGAGGACCAGACTTCCAAGTCTCCACCTCACAACAAGATATCTGAGACACCAATTGTCACAGTAGCACAAGTCTCTGAGCCTGAAGTACTTACTCAGGTAACTCAGAAACTAAACTACACTTCTACTCAGATATCTGTAAAAGTTTTGAAGCTCACTCAAAACTCTTTCTTCGAGCTCAAACAAGTGCAAAGGTTCCTGATGAGAAAAGGACCTACTTCCCTTCTTCAAAGCTCAAACCCCGCCAAAGCATATTCAATGCTTCAAGAAATGGCAAAGGTTAAGGTGCTCGATCTCTCCGAAATATTGAGAATCACAGATCAACCAACCGCAGAGCACGAGCTCTTGACTTGGAGACATATATCCATGCAATGTTCCCTAGAACAATACACGATTGCGACTCTCAGCATAAGGATTTCTCCAGAGAAGTGGCGCACAGTTTGATACAAGCCTTTGAACAGGCAGATGGTCAGACAAGATTACAGATGGCATTCAAGCCAGTTCTGCCCCAGACTCTGCAATTTATGCCTTCTGAACAAGAAGAGGTTAATGGGTAGAAGATCACTATTCCTGAAGTGATCAATCTTGTATCTGAAGCTGATGAGGAGGAAGAGATAAACGAAAACGACTTCGATGAACCTCCCACTGATCATCACCAAAAGGATGACACAGACAAAAAGGATGATGATGATGCCCCTACACCAGGGACCGGAGGAATTTCACAAAGAAATCATGCCTCAACTGCTGAAAAGCAAACTGAGAGGAAAGCACAGAAATCTCCGTCTCCATCTCCTCAAAAGTCAACTCATCCATCTTCCCAACAAAAGGTTAATACTGAACCAGTAGTTGAGGATTCTGAGGAAATCACTCAGAAATTGTTGAATACTCAATCCAGATCTGCTCAACTCAGACAATTGTTGGAAGAAGACCAACAGCTCCATCTTCAACTGGAAGACCAGATAGCTAAATCCAGAGACAAGCTTGACTAAGTACAAGATCAATATCTGCAAGAGATGATTGCTTACTCTGAGGTTAAAGAGCTACAGGATGTTGTAAATGCCATCACCAAAGAACTCGATACTGAAGAAGTATCTGAAATTAAGCATGATGCTAAGGCTGCATCATCTTCAAAGGAAGTACCATCCTCCTCCCACAAAGGGAAGAAACCAATCTCTGAGATGGTTGCTGGACTCGACACAATCGATGAGAATGTCCAAGAGGATGAAGATCACTGGGCTGATTACTCAGATGATGAAGAAGACAAGACTTTGGCAGAACACCGCAATGAACATCTAGCGGTTTCACACTTGAAAAGGAAACTGATTGCTCCTGAAACTTTCAGCAAATTGCCAAATGTCCACTCCCATGAATACATGAACAGATACCAAGTACTGGCTCATCTGAAAAAGGAGATGTCTTCACAGAACAAGGAAGTAATTGCCTCCGTCCCCTCTGAAATGAAAAAGTTCACTGAGCTCGTTACTCATAGAACAACTAGCATAGCCATTGCTCAGAAAGATCTGGGAATGATAAGGGACGATGATGCGTCTTTAGCTGAAAAAGCTTTCCAAGAGGCAAGTTACAGTGCTGGAAAAGCAGATGCCATCCTAAGCCCATTGGCAGAGCTCACTGATAAGGACAATGGACTTATCAAGCAAAATCAGGAGCTCAAAGAACTTGAAGTTGGTCACCGCCTACAATTATTTACAAGGGCATTTTAACTCTCTCGATTCTTTTATGAGACCGAGTCACCAACAATGACTAAGGGAAAGAGTGTACAACTGGACCTCAAAGTCGGGGAATGGGAAGAAGGAGAAGAAAACAAGAAGAAATCTGGTGTGGCTCGAAGGAAGAAGAAACATGAAAACTTCCCAGCCACCACTCAGAATCAACGAACCCTCCTCAAGCCAAGCTGCTTTGCAAATAGTAGCTGCTTCCCAGAAACCTACTGAAGGAACTACAATGATAACAAGGGCCATGGCACAGAAACCTCCAAGGAGTACCAAGGCTCAAAGGAGAAGACAAGTTAAAGGGATTGATGAATCTTCTGAAGAAGAAGAAGGTCAAATCAAGTCCTTGGGCAATGAAGAAGGCTGTAAAACTCTCACAAGATCAAATCTTGATGATGATGAGGAAACTGATGAAGATGAAGCTCCTCTTCACAGAAAAAGGAAAATTGAAAGCCTAACTGAGCCCATAGTTGCAAAGCCCCTAGCAGCTAAAACACCTCTGGAAATACCAAGTCTATCCAGGGTGGTTCTTCAAGCAACAACCCCAAAGAGAATTCAAGACAGAGAAGGAACAGACTGAGAGCTGAGCAAAGACAAAGTCAACTTCCACTCAGGCCAGAAGAAGCCAAAATAGAGTATGTGAAGAATGACAATGATTCCTCTGTCTACAGGTGCATCAATCAGAAAAATGGCTATTGGATTCTGGAACTTAAGCATCTACTGGTAAATTCAAGATTTCCAGAACCAATCCATAAACAACTTATGGCATGGAGAAAAGATAAGCCAACCTTGATCAACACCAATCACATTAAAGCCTGGTTGGATTTTGAAGTTGTCAAGAGAACTGAAGCCATGAGAAAGGACCTCTCTGATGAATGTCCATATGGAAAGCCAGATGATGTGCACAGAATTCTGAATATCACAGGAACAGGCACAAGAGCAAGACTCGCTGTGGAACCCTATGAGTCGTTCTATCTAACTGAAGATCAATACAAGGGTGACATCAGATATCTGAGGATTATCTACGAATACTTCAAGCTTTTAGATATCAGAATAGAGCATGCCTGGAAGTGGGGAAAGTATCTGTGGGTCAAACATTTTGTCAAGAAAAATCCTACCAAAACCTACAAAGAGGTCTGTGGATTTGCCAGAGACACTGAGATGCTCGTCAGAACACTTCTCTATGATTATTCTGATGACATCAAAAGGTTTGGAGATAGGAAATTTGCAGACTGATCCATAGAACTACTGTTGAAGACTTGAAGACTAGTCTATTAGGATGTTTACTTGGAGCTTGGTTACTCCTGTTGTCCTAATTTACTATGTAGTTTTTGTTGTGTTTTTGCTGACTGAGCTAAACTTGTTTTATGTATTGAAGTTATCTATAATCTTTCTTTGTAACTTATCTGATGAACTTACTCTCAGATAGTATTCTATAAAAGATAACTTGTCAGCAAAGATCACACCTTGTGATTTCGTTGATGTTTACTTTCTGAACTTAATTGAATGAATTGAAAAATCTTAAGAAATGATTAAGTGTTGGATTGTTCTCTCATCCAGATTTGTAATAGGTCAGATAGTCATCGTTGACTGATCAAAAAGGGGGAAATTTGTTAGGAAATTTGTTAGATATTTTGTTAGAAATATCTGTTAGTTTAGATTTTGATCAGCAACATGATGACTTATCTTAGTCTCGGAAAGGTGATTAGTACTCTTGGTTCACTTGAACATTGTAAAAGAGGAAACCCACTAAGTATGATAGTCTAGCTAATCTTGTATAGGATGTTAGGTCTCAAAATGTAATTTTTATTTTATGAAGAGAAGACCAAGAAGAAGACATCCAAGCGGAACAAGTTCAACGACATTGAAGATTTGAAGAAACTGCACAAGATTATCAAAGCTTTTGAGATACCTTGGTCAGATATCTTGAAGACACGAATAGTCTTAAACAAGCTGTGTCACAAGAGATATCTGAGAACTAGAAGGTTTTCTGAAAACCAGGAAAGTGCCCACAGATATCTACTCTCAGATACCTTGAGCCTTAACCACATTTGTGAAAAAGAAATATATTGCAACAAAGTTGTTTCAATAAAGTGGTATCTGAAGATTAAAGATAAGGACGTGCAAAGAATCAGATAATACTAGTCTCTGATACTGAGCATAGTTCCGTTGGCACTATAGGATAAAAAGTACAGTACAATGCATTTAATGCACGGACAGAGATGTCTGAATAAAAGCACCGGTACCTTTTGAAAAAGAAGACAAACCTGCTGCAGTACTATACACATATATCAATAGTTTGAATTTGATTTAAGCCTAACGGATACTATTCAACGGCATTCAAATTCATCTATAAATATCAACACTTAGACTACTTGAGAAGACACCTTGAACTTTATAAACACGCTGAACAACATATTCTCTCAAGAAAACTACTTATCCTCAAAGCTTTCTGTTGCGACCAAAGCTCCTGATCTTAAGTAGCACTAAAGTTCTAAGTGTCCTGATCCTAAACAAGCACATCTATCTGTGAAAGAGTTGAATTGAAAGATCAAGTATCTGAGATTCATTCTCTTGAACATTTATCTAAGACTTGGGTCAGTAAAAAGAACAAGATACCATACATTGAAAAGTGTATTAAGTATACTTGATTCACAGAGCTATCTGATTAACTGAAAAGTTATTAAAGAAGCTCATCTGACAACTCAAACCAAAACCAACACCATCACTGGCGTGGAGTACAGGAAGTACTTAGTTTGAGAAACTAAGGAATAACTCCAAGGTTATTGAGCATAGGAAGTACTTAGCTTGGGAAGCTAGGGAATAGCTCAAAAAGGTTTCTGAGTACAGAAGTACTTGTGAAAGCCGGGGAACAACTCAGGGGGAACATTTGGTTGGGAACCATTTGTTTAAGGAATCTTAGAATAGGATTTTTGTAAGGTGACCTCAATTATCTATTCTAGTGAATTCTAGGTCTTTGGAAGACCGAAGTGGATTAGTTGGAGGATTACGCCACCTCCAGATACCACTATACTTGCTCTGTTATTTATTTCTCTGTACTTACATTTCAGCAACACACACAAACACTTTAACTGTTTCTGCACTTATCTATCTTAAGTCTTCCGCGCTCTGAATCTAAGTATCAGATATCTACACAGATATCTGAGAAATAGTTTTTATCGACAAAAGTTTTAATAGTAAATGTCGTACTCACTCAGCTCGATCGCCCACCTAGAGAGTCGTCCTGACTGATCGGGCTTTCCTAAGACCTGTTTCAAAGGTTCCGTAGTTAGTACCACTATATTGTGAGACTTAAAATATGGTTTCAACCGTCGGGTGGTGTAAACCAGAGCATACACAAATTTCTCAATCTTCACATATCTTGTCTCCGCCCCTGCAAGCTCTTTACTAAGATAGTAGATTGGCAAATGATCATTAGCTTGAATCCGTACTAGTACGGAACTCATTGCCTCTTCCGTGATTGCTAGGTAGAGGTAGAGTGGTTCTCCTTCCACGGGTTTGGAGAGCAGCGGAGGGGAGTGGAGGTACTTTTTCAAATTTTCAAAAGCCTCAGAACATTCCGCGGTCCACTCAAAGCTCTCTCCTTTCCGGAGGGTTTTGAAGAACAGAAGGTTCTTTTCTGCGGATCGGGAAATGAAACGACTGAAGGACATTAGACGCCCAATAAGCTGTTGTACCTCGTTGAGGTTCTTCGGATGGGGCAAATCTAGGATTGCCTTGATCTTCTCAGGGTTTGCGCTTATCCCTCTCTCCGTGACCATGTATCCTAGAAACTTTCCTCCTTTCACCCCAAACGTACACTTTTCGGGGTTCAACTTCATTCCATATTTCCGAAGAATGGAAAAGCAATTGTTGAGATGCTCAATATGCTCCTCTTCAGTCTTACTTTTAACAAGCATGTCGTCCACGTAGACTTCCATAGTCTTGCCCAACTCCTCCTTGAACATCTTATTTACCAACCGTTGGTATGTAGCTCCCGCATTTTTTAACCCGAATGGCATCACCTTGAAGCAGTACACTCCTCCTGCCGCGAAGAAGGCTGTTTTCTTGATGTTGTCCTTGGCCATACGGATTTGATAGAAGCCCTGATATGCGTCCATGAAGCTTAGGAGCGCACATCCCGCAGTAGAATCTACCAACTGGTCTATGCGAGGTAGTGGATAAGGATCCTTCGGACAAAACTTGTTGAGCCTTGTGAAGTCATTACACATCCTCCACTTTCCTGGGGCCTTCTCGACAAGTACCACATTACAGACCCAGTCCGAGTACCTAACTTCTTCAATGTGCCCTGCTTTCAGGAGCCGATCAACTTCATCGGATATGATTGCGTCCTTGACTGGGCCAAAGTCTTTCCTCTTCTGTCGGATATATTTGATCGAGGAATCCATGTTCAGACGGTGAACAGTGATTCTCCGATCTATTCCCTTCAGATCATCGGTGCTCCGAGAAAATACATCCCTGTTGTCTCGGAGACAAGCAATAAGTTTCATTTCTACTTCTGCGCTCATCTCTGTTCCGATTCTAGTCTTCTTTTCCGGGCTCCCAACAACAATCTCGATTTCCTTGAGAGTTTCGTGAGGCTCGATCCGTGCAGTTCTAGGGAACTTCTCCTTCTGGCTTCCTACTCCTATCTGTGGATTCTCCTGCTTGGGCGGGAGAACAGCTTTCGGATCGGAGGTCACAGTGACTGCCATAATGGGGGCAGATGCCCTTCTCGTGGACATAATGTAACACTCCCAAGCTTCTCGGATGTTTCCCACCTCTTCTCCTACTCCGAAGGGAGTTGGGAATTTCATTCTGTTGTGTAAGGTGGATGAAATAGCCCAGAATTGATTGAGTCTTGGGCGCCTAAAGATGGCGCTGTAGTTGAATGTCTGGTCAACCACAACAAATCGGACCGACTGTGTGACCCTGGTCGGGAAGGTTCCGAGTGAAACGTGTAACATAACACTTCCTAGTGGTTGAACAGTTCCTCCTCCGAACCCTAGTATAGAAGTGTGAACTCTGTCGTAGCGGATTCTTCCCAACTCCATCTGATCTAGGGTCCTCTTAGAAATGATATTCGAGGAACTCCCGGTATCCACCAGAATTTTGTTCACTCGATAAGTCGCGATGGTCAATGAAACCACAAGAGGAACATCTGGGTTGTCAATCTCCTCGCCTCCTGTCGTAGGAGGGGGGATTTCGCTATCGTCGAAGGATATTGCATTTGTTCCTCGAATCGCGGGGGCACCGTACGCCCTATCATTGTTCCGAAGATTTTAGGCGGTCCGCTCTCTTGTGTTCCTGCTATCACCTCCAGAGGGTCCGCCTGCGATAGTGTTGATCACTCCGCTGTACGGAGGGTTCTCCATCTCCATCTCATCGCCGTATCTGTACGGATATCCTTCCGTGCGTGGCGGATAACCTACTGGCGGAGGTGGCAAAGATAGGGGGCGAAGTGGCGGGTCAATGGCGTTATCCTCCCTTCTCCGCTCCGTTCTATCATGCCTGGAGGGCTCGTCCGCATATATGTGCTCCTTCAACTTGCCCTCTCTCACCAGGTGTTCAACCTCTGTTTTTTAACTGGATACA
Source organism: Plantago major (assembly GCA_026545765.1). Taxonomy (NCBI): domain Eukaryota; kingdom Viridiplantae; phylum Streptophyta; class Magnoliopsida; order Lamiales; family Plantaginaceae; genus Plantago; species Plantago major. Next base: position 24,347,226 of record CM048840.1, on the reverse strand, counting down.
GTCGTCGGTCTCATGACCTCGGCTCTTGTGAAATTTGCAGTATCCTTTCGCATTTCTGTTTCTCCGATTATGGGATGGCTTGGGCCATTGGATGTCCAACTTTTTCTCAACAATGGTGGCCAAGATGTCGGATCTCGGCTTGTTGAGGCGCGTATAGTCCGCGAATCTCCTGGGCGGACTCCTCTCTCTGTAAATGCCCTTGTCTCTGTGATCTTTCTTCGAGTCAAACTTCCCTTGGCGGCGTTGTTCTTGTCTTTGCGGTTCCTTCCCCTTCTTCGATCCTGCTCGGACTAGAACGTTCCTTCGGTATTCTTCTCCGTACATCACCTCCTCACAGATGTCATCCAAGTGTTTTTCGCTCCTCACTTCCTGACTAGAGAGCTTCCTCCGCAGCTCGGAGTTGTACGTATTAGCGTACAGGTGACGGACCCGTTCTTTAATACTATGGGGCTCAACTCGGAGTACTTCCGTATTGAAGCGATCTAGAAAAGTTCGAAGATCTTCCTGCTCCCTTTGGATAACTTCGCCAGTGCTCCACGCACGCTTTTCTTCTTTTGATTTTCCGAACCGCTTAAGAACTTAGAAGATAGATCTGCATACGACCTTATTGACTTGTTTGGCAAAGCGGTGTACCAATCCATAGCCGTTCCGAAGAGGGTGGATGAAAACGTAAGAGCTTTAGTATTGTCACTCAGCCCCTTGGAATCCATCTTGCTGTTGTACCTTGTCAGGTGACCCACGGGACAAGTATCCCCATAATAGTATTCCAAGTTCGAAATCACCTGGTCCGAGTTTCTATTTCTTTCCTTTTCCCTCATGATGTCATCACACAGAGGATTTGGTGCGCTGGTAGTGATCTGCTCGTGGTCTTTCACCAGGCGTCCGAGGTTTAGAATTTGGGTTTCTAAAGCTTTTTGCTGGGCGTATATTTCGTCCGCTGTCATGACCTCTCCTGTCCGTGGATGGACTGGGACATCCGCGGGGAGTTCGTCTAGCCGGACCACTGGAATGGTCTCCGCTACATGATCTCTGTCTCTCATGGGGGCTTGGCGCGGACCGCCTGGATGCCTGTTAACCCCTTCGTGGTACTCTCTTCTCCCATTCGGGCTTCCCTCACCCCGAACTTGCGAAGCAGATGCCCGTCGGTCTAGAAGGTTTCGCAAATCCTTATGGGGCGGCTGATCTCCCAACCTCTGTTGGATCGGACGCTGTCTGTTTCTTGACAACGCGGGCTCCGCTTGAACCGGAGTAGCCACTGGCGGAGTGGCTTGTTGAGGATGGGCATTGTTAGACCCTAGGCATCCTTGGATAATCGTGAGAAATCTATCAAACTGAGTTTCACTTAGTCCGAGGTCGCTTGTGCGGACAACGCGACCATCGGGCATTGTAAACTGTTGTCCTGTGGTAGGGCCTTGAGCTTCTGCCAGAGAAACTCGCGCTACTCCTTCTCCATGGTCCGTAGGCATGACATTCACAGGGACACTTTGGCCTCCCCTAAGCGAGGCGTCTCTTTCCTCATCCGAGGATGGCTGTGATTCGTCGCTCGGATATCTCCTTCCGTTCCTTCCACTTTGACCCTTCGTCCCCGGGTGGTGGGCGTCCTCATGGCGTGGTGATGGAGTTCCTACGCCAGCAGTACCAATCCGAGCTGTTCGTCTCATTCTAACCATTAGCACAACACAAACACAGATCTTTTTGTAAAGATTCCCACAGACGGCGCTAAAATGTTGAGGGATAAAACCTCAAACACCAACACTACTACTACCGGTAACCTAATCTAGGATCCGCCTCCAACTTGAAGTCCGAGCAAAGGCTTGTCCGAGCAAGAGTACCTGAAAGGACTAAGTGGGGGGTTAGAATGGGTTACCCGGATTGCCTAAGTCAATCCGGAAGGAGGCTATACTCAAAGGAGAGTTGAAAGCTCTCAATGCAATAGTAGTGGGAAAGGTTATGAAATCAAGGGTGCTTATGACTTAGGGGACAACACAATTTCCTAGGGAATTCCACTTACCTTAAGGTCTTGGACCTTGTGTTATATTTATAGTTATATCATGCTTATGGAGTGGCCCATAAGATGATGCCAAGTGTATGCCTCAGATTTAGACACCAATGCTACCTGGCCCATGGCCCCTTGGTGAACAGTAATCTAATACTAGTTAATGGGCCTGGGAGGGTAGTTTGGACCTTTTCCTCTGAGAGTACTGTTTCGCATGTCGGGTCCGTGTAAGTCCCTCGGACAGATCTGCATGATTGGTTGACTCTGCCTTGGGTAACTCAAGGTGTCCGGACCTTAGAGTTCCACGGAAGCATCTCGATGGTTACATGGACACGTTTGGTCTTCATCTTTGGTGGCGTCCGAGATTCTCTCGTCCGGTCCGTTTAGCATCTTAGGACTGACAGTTTGCGGTACTTGGGAGGACCAGGTAACTTTTGTCAGGTTCGGAAGTCATCCATCTAGCTTGGTCGGACCTAGCTGAAATGACGTGCTAACTTGTGAGTACTAGTTGACCTGAGATGGTTTCCTTTAGGACGGACCACTCGAAGGTCGGACTAGCTTTGAATGGCTATCTCAGCCTTGATGCGCTCTAGGACACGCTCTATGGCGCCCTTAACGGTACGGACACAATCCGTATCAACATTTTTTGCGATCACGCATTTCTTACCAAAGAAGCGTAACGGTGGGTTGTGGTGTGTTTGGGCACCGTAGGGTCACGACTCCAACAAACCCCGAGGTAAAATCCAGAAATTCAACCGGGTGTAAAAGGCATTCTTGCCCATTTCAGGCCAAGCTGCATGAGAGGTTACCGGGCGAGATGATAGTTATTGTGAAAGACGGTCACCAAAGACACAATCACCGACTCGGGAAATACCCCCATTGGCACACGTCCGCAGCGAAGTTCACTGATGAAGAGCGCGTGCGAGTAGTGGAAATGTTGCGTGCCGGAATGACTCCTATAGCAACGCTTGTTCAGCTGTAACAAGATTTTGTGCACAACTGCAACACGTTACGACATGTATACAATGCTGACCAGAAAGATCAACGAATGGAGATGGGCGAGATGGAGCCGATGGAATATTTTATCCATTTGTTGCAACGACATAGCTACATATATTCTGTGGTCAAACAACCGGGAACTGACATATCGGCTGGATTTTTCTTAGCTCATCCTAATACGAAGTCAATGATCTGTTTGTTCCCTCAAGTTGTCCTCATGGATGCTACGTATGATACAAATTTGTATGATATGCCATTGGTGGAAGTGATTGGCATTTTACCCACTGGGCAAAACTACCACATAGCTTTCATTTTCATCTCGGATGAGAAGACTTCAAGTTATGTGTGGGGGCTTTCACGATTGCGGGCGTTGTTTACAGAATGTGGTGTCTTATCGGGGGTATTTGTTACAGATAGAGATTTAGCTGCAATGCGTGCCATAAAGGAGGTATTTCCAGAAGCAGCACGCCTACTGTGTCGGAGGCATATATCTAAGGATGTGCAGAAATATGTAAGTGACATGATGGGGGGTACCAAAAAGTATGAACGTTTAGTTAAGATGGCAAAAGATCGTGAACGCAAATACTCCGGAACTATATGAGCAGGCTGTTGCAGAAATGGCAGAGGCCTGGAGACGTCAACCTAGGTTCATGGCGTACGCAAAGCAATAATAATTGAACCCATACCATGACCGATTTGTACACGCGTGGACGAAAGACATCCTGCACTTTGGAGCTGAAACGACGAACATGTAATTCAATTTCGTAATGCACTACTATCCTGTAATTAGAGTTGTGCCCAAACTGACATTCAACAATGTAAATTGGTTGCAGAGTCGAAAGTGCGCACTCCAAGTACAAGTATTGGTTGGGAACTGCAAACTCAAAGTTTCACAGAAAATTCCCAAGTTACATAACCTACTTGAAATGCGTTATGATGCAATCCGCTCTGAGTTTGAGAAAGCTTCGACGAAGCATCCTCATGTCACGACCCGTGGAATCTTACACAAGCTAGGAGGTGTGGTTTCACATCTTGCTATTAAGAAAATACTCCATGAAAGATCCAACGTTGATCCCGGTGAATGCGATCACGCATTGCGTACCGGTTGGGGACTACCATGCGCATGTGAATTGCAACAAAAGTGTGTGACCGGGAGTAGCGTCCATCCTATTAGAAATATCAATGAGTTCTGGAGTACTCTTCATATGGGGGAACCATACTAGACTAGGCAACAGATAGTACGGGACCAGTTTGATGACTGGTACATGGACCGTAGGGAGTTTGCCACGGAGGAGGAACTCAGATCATACATCGAATCGGATGGAAATGCATCATACACGTACCTGGAGGAGCCACCAATAAGACACAAGAAGAAAGCTGGTAGACAGCCTAGAGCAATTGGGAGCAGGACCCCGTCCAGTTGGGATGATCAACCCGCGAACCACAGTCAAATGACTCCCAACACTCACAACACAGGTACGTATTCAAGTACTGGTAGATCATTCAAAAATATGAAAGTCAGATGCCACCACAAGGTCTGCGATACATTCAAGGTTGGAGTGACGTCCAGGTCGATGGGAACTGTGGATACAGATGTATAGCACAACTCCTATACAATGACCGAACAGAGTGGGTACGCGTCAGACATGAACTTCTTCATGAGCTGACCAACAACAGACATCTATACATCGCGGAGATGGGGGAAAGACGGGTCGCGAAAATATCAAATGCACTCAGCTGGTTTGCAGGATCATGCACCCAACGGTATTGGTTTACACTCCCAGATATGGGGCTACTAACAGCTACGACGTATCAACGGGTGTTCACCACATATGTTTTCTATGGGTCTACCACATACTTGCCCTTGGAATGTCGTACAGACATGGAGTCAGCATCTCCGGATCCTCCACCGGCAGACGAAGAGTGGACAGTCGGGTTTGTCAATGGCGGTCTCTACATTAGGCTGCGCGTTGGCCGTGAATGTCCTCTTCCACCACTATGGCCGACCTGGCAACATCAAACAGAGGAAAGAACAAGGCATTGGATGCAACATTATTCCGTTTGGCTACGTCAATGGTTTTCGTTGTAGTGAAATCATATTAAGCTTAAGCTTTCAATATGTTATGTTGCGTATTTATAGTGTAATGAGTCAAAATTCATGTTGTAATGATATCGTTTGCCGTTTAATTTCTCGAATTTCCGTTAAATTTAACTTTTACTTTTCATTTTGAATAAATAAATGACAAACGTAAATTAAAGTTTTCAATTTGCAAAAACAAAAAAAAATAAATAGAAAACTATGTGTGTATATATATATATATATATATATATATATATATATATATATATATATATATATATATATATAAAATTAATTTGTAAATTAAAAAAATAAAATAAGAAAACTGGAAATATATAATTAATTAAAAAAAGTAGAAAAAACAATATAGAGTTAATTAAAAAATAAGAAAAAAAATGAAGATTTAGTCGGTTTTAAAACCGGCCACATCTTCATATGGCCGGTTTTATCATGATTTCCTTTTTTTTTTTTTTTTCATATTTCCATTTTTTTTTTGTTTTTTTAATTAATTCTATATTTTTAGAAACTTTTGTATAAACGAAATATTTTTCGGAAAAAAAAATTTTCATTCATTTTTTTCCGATTTATGTTTAGTGTTGTTATTTTATATTCGATCGTGCATGTTAATGTTTTTGTGTTTGCATAAACGAGTTATTTCGATTTTTCGTTAAGTTTATAAGATTTTTTTAAAGTTAAAGGCATTTTGATCAAGTTATAAATATTTTGTGTTGCGTTTAGCCGAAAACATATTGCGTTTACTATCGCCCTAAGGTTTGATGCCAAACACCCTATAATCATTTCCCTAAAAAGTGTAAATGAGTGTTATGAATATGAGACTGACAATCTATGTAATCACCTAAAACGTCCCTAATTTCAAAACCAAAGAGGTAAAGAAAGAAACACATACTATGGGTAGCTCAAGGGAGTTGGAGTTTCAGCCGGACACTGTTTTCACTTTTCACCATCGATATCATTTACAGCCCCTTTTATTTTACCCCCTTTTACCGTATCAATTTAACCATCATCAATAAATTCCACAAACATATACTACTAATAAATTGGCGGAATCAGGTGGGAAATAATGGGACGTTCTCCCTCCTAAAATTTAAAAATTAAATGATGCTGAGTAATATTTTCGTTAATTTTAAAAATTTCCTCTAACCCCCATTTAGAAAGAATTAATACTATATATATTTGACCCCAAAAACTTAAAATTTTAAATATTCCCGACATATAAATGAAATCACATAAAGTATTAGGGACTTGTACGCTTCACTTGATACTCCCCATGCCCTCAACAAATTGTGTATCAGGGATGTGTTTGATTGGGAGCTCAATTTGTAATCTCCTGATTCTTATCTTTCTTTGAGTATCTACCGCAAAATTTTCTTCCCTCTCCTTCTCCTTGTAAATCTCCCGACTCTTATCATCCACGCATAAATAAGATCAAGACAACTTTCGTGAAGGAATTGTAGGCAAATTCGATCAAAATGTTTATGTAAAATCGGACGCATCCGGCTCGATATATGTAACCTGAAACTCGATTTAAATCGTTTTACAACTATCTTCTTTCATTCATAGCTCATTCTAAACATAATTTTGGGGGCTAAGAGCCCTAGGACTATTCTTGTACATCTTGGATACTTGGTTTTAGCTCGTTTGGGCTTGTAATTGATTCTTGCATGCACGAATCACTACAAGAAATCTGTTGTTTGGCGACGGAATGGGACGACGGATAGAATCCATCGCTATTTAGCGACCAATTGGTCAACTTTAGTGACGGATAGGCCCTATCCGTTGTTTCCGTCGCTATTTAGCGACGGATAGTATAATCCGTCGCTAAATAGCCACGGATAATCTATCTGTCGTTAGTATTTGTTGACTTTTTGATTTAAAAAAAAAACAAAAATAGTATTTTAACGACGGATAGATTATCCGTCATTAAATATTTAATTAAAAAAATTAAAACTAATGATGGGATAGACTATCCGTCGCTAAATAGCGACGGATAATCTATCCGTCGTTACCTGTCTTAAAAACGGGCAGAGCCCTCTTTCTTCCCCATTTCGATTCTGCTTCTTCTTTTCTTCTTCTCTTCGCCATATTCGTCCACCTTCCAATTCTGACCAAAACTCCACCATTCCGGTCAATCTTGGACTCTTTTCAAAGCTTGTGGAACAAGGGACTCGGGTGGCCATTCAATTTCATCTTTCTTATGCTATTTTTTCCGTAATTGAAGGTATTAGTCTAAAATCCTTACTTTGTTAAATTTGGAATTTTTGCTAATTTCGAGCAATTGTATGTTTTTAGAAGTTTGTACTAGCTAGTTTAGCTTATATTAAGTAGTGGGTTAAGCTTGAGGTTGTTTAATTGATAGATTTAGGTCAATTTGAATTGTTAGCATCATGTTAGGATGTTTGTAAGTATGTATGTTATTTAATTTGATATTTTTGTATATGTAGTAGGATTAGTGAGATTTTGTTGAGTTTTTTGAGACCATTTAGTGATTTTGGTGGTTGTAGTATAGTTGGCTCGTATTAACTTAGAAAGAATTACTACTGTTTTAATTTATAATTTGTAATTGTAATGGAAATTTGAAATTTATAAAAAATAAACTTTAAACGTAAAATGCATGTAATTCGTGAAATTTGGAACGTATTATAATTAACAATATTATAATTAACAATGCAATTATAGCCAGGAATTCGAATTGTAATGAAATTCAATACATAATGCGTATAGTTATAAATCTAATAAATTCAGACGTGTCAGATTAATCATCTAATATGTATGTGTGTGTGTGTCTATATATATATATATATATATATATATATATATATATATATATATATATATATATAATATATATATATATATATATATATATATATATATATGTATGTATGTATGTATATGTATATATATTTAGTTGTTGATTATACCAAGTATTTGTGATTTACTATGAGTCAAATGTATATATGTTTTACATGTAGTTGTATACTAACACATTTTTCCTGTATTTGTTGTATGTTTTTGCAGATGCCGCGACAAAGGAAATCCACCTACCGTCCTCCCCCATGGGTGGTTACTGGTAGTCGATCGAGGTAGTCGAGCAAGAGGGTCAGAGTCAGAGGAGCAGGAGGGTCATGATAGTCAGAGCAGCCGGTCTGCGGTTCCTGAGACCCCACTGAGTTCGAGCAGGGGCTCGACATCGGTCTGGGGTAACTTTCCAGATGACGGGTGTCCCTTCACCGAGATTGTGGACGAAGCTAAGTGAGATGGGAAGCTTGTGTTGTTCCCGAACGGAAGATCGAAGTAAGTATTATGCATTCTTATATAGAACATAACTTAAGATAATTTATGTCACATCATTGTTGTAATATACTAATTAATATTCATTTCTTGTATCTTATACATTGATAACAGATTATGGCCTCCAGAGGCTAGCAATAAACTCAGTGAGATCATCAGGGGCAAGAGGGAGATGCCGGGGCTGGGGGGCGAGAAGTGGTCGAAGATCTCGGACCGGCTGAAGCATGAGTATTTTAATGAGTCGCGGGTAAGTTTAAATCTGACATTCCTTTATTTGTTATTATAATCGTTGTTTTAATGTGAGTGGTATGTTAGCCACTGTATGTGAGTGGTATGTTAGCCACTAAACTTGGGTGATATTGTTAGTCACCACTGTATTAGTAAATTTTAGGACAATGTGAGTGGTATGTTAGCCACTATATGTGAGTGGTATGTTAGCCGTTGAACTTGGGTGATATGTTAGTCACCATTGAATATGTTCTGTTGTGTTATCTTATTAAATTGATGTCTCGATTTACGTTATGTAATTTGGATGTTGCGTGGAATTAGGAATGTAGAAAACATACTTCATTCCCAACTGATTGCTCCCCCATATATGGCCTGCATTCGAGACGCTGGGGCCAGATTTGTATAAGCATATGGTTAATAAAATGAAAAGAAAGGGCGTTAGGCCAGCATGGTATGGACCGGAGGAGTGGGAGCTTTGGGAGAAGCACTGGCAGCTTGATGCGACCAAGCGATCATGCCGTAATGTAGAGAATCGGCCGATCGAGCCGTCGACGGTACGGTGGCTGTGCACCACTATGGGTCGCAATATGTTGCTACGGGTTACCGTAAATCGGTAAGTGTGCATCTAATTTGTCAGTTTATTCGTACATGTGTTTTGTGTTTTTGTATTCTATACACTTAATTACTAGCTAAATCTTTGCATATATACGTTCTTCAGGTGTCGGCTGGGGAGGAGAAGAGCGCACTGGCGCTCTTTAAAAGAGCCAAGCTGAAGAACGGGAGATGGGTTGACAAGTTCGAAATTATCATGCACGCTAATTTTTGTTAAAGTTCATATTTGTGTAGTACAAGTTATTTTGAAAAAAACTGTAACTCATGATATATGCACTTTACGATTTCATGCGGAGGTGGAGAGGCAGCTCGCCGATGCGGGTGAGGAGCTGACAATTGAACAATAAAACATCATCTTCTTAGCCGTCAACCCAATGGACAACAAAGGCCGAGTATATGGATTGGGAAGTTTCGGCCCTGTGGTGACTACTCTTAGCTACTCAACATCCCAACAATCTAGAAATCAGCTTTTCACACAGGAGCAGGTCTCGGAGTTGGTGCAGTCACAGGTTGCGGCACAGGTGGAGGCACATGCACAGACACAAGCACAGGCGGAGCTAGCTAGAGTTCAGGAGGAACACCGAAAGCAGCTGGAGCGGCTAGCTAGACAACAACAGGAGGATACCCAGCGTCTTCAGCAACATATGCAGGCTTTCATGGCCACGTTCCATCACCAGCCACCCCCGCCCGGTAGTTAGATTTGGACTTATATTTTTTCTGACTTCTTACTTTAAACTATATGTACGTATATATTTCATTTCAGTACGGATAATTTGTATTTTGTCAAATGATTTCTGTTTAATTAAAACAATTTCATTATTCTGGATTTACTATCGGACATTTTATCAAAATGAAACAGGTGAAATATGAAAACATGCATCAAAATTTTAAAAAAAATTAAAAATCTGGAAATTTAGCAACGGATAATAATCCGTCGCTAAATAGTGACGGAAAAACATAATCCGTCACTATTTAGCGACGGATTAGTTATCCGTCACTAAATTTCCAGTTAATTTAAAAATTTAAAAAAAGAAAAAAAGATCTATCCGCCGCCAATTCCGTCTCTATTTAGCGACGGATAATTATCCGTCGCTAAATAGAGCAACTTTTGATATTTAAAAAATGGCTTTTCTAAAAAGTCAACATTCTATTCGTCGCTAAATCCGTCGTTATTTAGCGACGTATACTCTATCCGTTGTTAGGAGCATTGTGACGAAGAAAGAGACGACGAAATTTGTATCCGTCGCCATATCCGTCGCTAAACCCTTTGCGACGGATCGCTCACTATCCGTCGCTAAACACCTGGTTTTTTGTAGTGAATTCACGTTCGGAGGTTAAATTTTTTATTTATCATCTGCATGTCTTCTTTCGAAGTGACAACTTGATTGATTGTTTATGCTTTGCTATTCGTTTTCAATAAATCTTATGAGTATTCTGGTGAGTGTGACAATGAATTTGCATGCTTCTATCATGACATTGAGTAGTTACGTCCGGTTTAAATGCAGTAGCGATGTAGGGTTTATATGTCTTTGGTTATACATGCCTTGGGTTCAATTCACACGTGTTAGGCTAGTTCAAATACTTCGTATACGCTAAAATTTGTCATATGACACAACTATAACACGTGAAGCACATTGCTAAAATTCAAATACATATTTCTTGAAATTCACTAATGCATTCATCTTTTCCATTAATCGAACGAGAATTTCCTAGGTTTTATGCTTTTCGATTGCTAGAAGGTTACGTGATCACGTTGTTTACGAAACCTTATTTACTTGTACTTCATAACTTTATAATTGCTAATTAGTGTTTATCAACGATCTCGTAGTTTAAGTTTACTTTGTTATAACAACTGTTTTAATTACTATTTTTAAAGTGATTAATTCGACCCAATCATTTATACTTTCAATTGATTATGTCACCTTACTTAAATTTCTCAGCCCCTGATACCATGTGTTTCTTGGACTCATTACATCTTAAGAGTAAAGAGTGAGACTCACTCGATCAATAAACCGCATTCTTCGAGTAAGGATAAACCTAATTATCTGAATAATCAAGTCTAACAAAAGGCTAAGTGAGTTTACCAGTCAACATCATGATCATTACATCTTTAATCATATGATTCATAATAATCTATCATCATCTCACTCCCATACCTCCACGCACGCGCTACTTACAAAAAGAAAAAGAAAAAGAAAAAGAAACAAACAAACAAATTATTAATAGGTAATCCCTAGTCCCTCTCTTTATAGTAATCCCTCTATTTCAGAGAAATTGTTACATTTTGACTTTGACCGGTCAACTGTGTTCGAGTTTGATCACAAATTACTCATAAACGATAATAGTAAATAATTTAATAAAATCATATAATAAAAATTTAATTACTAAATTTTCATTATATAAATTTAATAATTTATTTATTATTATCGTTTAAATAAATTAATGGTCAAACGCGTATGACCGTAATAGTAAAATGTAACACTTTTTCTGAAATGGAGGGAGTATTATGGATCAAATTTCAGAATATTTCATTTATATATGTTAAAATACCAATGTATTTCTATATTTTTGTTAAATTGTATGTTCATTTACAACACTCATATGAGATCGGTACTATATATCCATTTTTTTCAATTAATTTAGCTTGAAAATTACCGTGGTAACCATATCTGAAGATAAACTAAAATGAATTGATAAACATTATTATTTTATTTGAATACTGTTGAAGAATTAACATAAATAACTATATTTCACACATTTCTACAAGTTCGAGCTTTAGATGAAATGGAATTATATTATGGTATCAGAATCCATGGAACATGTCCAACTTGGGTTCGAATCTCCACGGAGAAAATTTCGGCCACATATTAAATTTTCACTCAAATGACCTCCATAAATAGGTTGAAATCGGACACGATTGCAGGGATTACGAGGAGTAGTAACCACTACTAATGAAGATCCATATCCAAAATTTGAACCTCACACATTTAAAACTCTATAAATAAGCAAAGTACCTCACTCAAACTCCCAATTCATTTCAACAATTCCACTTCACTAGCTAGCTCAACAACACTACACTTTGATATCAAAGCCATTGATTCATCATCCATTGCTTTTCTTCCTCCTCAAAAGCACAAAAACATCTTGGACGGTCATCCAATCCCCCTTTCCAATGCCTCTTTCCCCTTCTCTACTTTCCAAGAAACACTTCTAATCAAACACAATTAATCATATCATCATAAAAATGGATGTCGATTTTGGCTTTAATGAAATCAAATCAGACAACAACATGAACACCTACTTCCTCTGTTTCAAGAAACTCCTCCGCATTGCTGAAATTTTCCTGATCCTCGTCTTCTTCTCATGGATGTCCACCCGCCTCCCATTCGCCGTCAAAATCTCCGGCGAGTATTTCCGCCACATAGTTTCACTCATCCTGACCCCTCTCTTCACTTTCCTTCTTGGAAATTTCATAGTCCTTACCCTTTTCTTCAAGTCTCGTCACTTGAAATTCTCAACTAATGAGACTACTCAAGTTGATTTCGATTACTTCGTCGGAGAAGAAGATATCGGCTCTCCGGTCATTCCGGTGGATGTTGTGTACCAAGATAAGGAGACCATTTTGGAAGAGAGTGCGAAAGTGGTTAAGTGTAAGAATGCTGTTAATTGTAGTAGTAGTAGTAGTAGTAGTAGTGTTAAGGTTCATAAGAGGAGTCAGTCTGTGGATTTGAGGAAAATTGACAAGTGTGAAGAGAAGAAGCAGCAGCTCCGGCGGTCGGAGACGGAGAAGATCCGGCGAGTTACGGCGGAGGAGAAAGAGGAAGAAGAAGAAGAGGTGGTGGATCAGATGAGTAATGAGGAGTTTCAGAGAGCCATTGAAGAATTTATTGCTAAGCAGGTTAAGTTTCATCAAGAAGAAAAGTTGGCTATTGTTCTTCACACCACTCTTTAGATTTTCCTTAATGAGGTTCGGAACCAGAAGCCGATACCGAAATGCGTACTAGTAAATCTCCAGTGGCGACTCGAGTAATTAATCACTATTTAGATTTTATTATTATGTGTACTACTAGAATTTAATTAATTAGAGGACTCACTCTGTTCTTGAACGTTGTTGTGTAGATTAACATCCTGATTATGATTAATAATAATGGTTTATTATTATTATTATTATTATTATTATTATTATTATTAAGATTTTTAATAAGTGGTTCGTGCTATGGACTAGTTACACTAGTATTGTATGGTATGCAACTATGCATCGAGGAAAGGCCAAAGCACTTTTTCTTACACAGTTGTTTTTAGGACTTGTAATTGATTTTTTAAACCTGCCAATTTTGTCGTTTTAGTTATATTTTCCCGGTTATCCGTTTCATGTGACTTGTATTGAGACATTTTGGCGGACTGGGATGGCTCTTCTTAGGTTCCAACATTCTAAATATGTATGACTTGGGGCAAGTGAAGAAGATCAGAATAGTAGTAGTAGTATTAGTAATTTCCAAGCATGTAATGTGCATGAATGAATTTATGCTATTGACAAGTGTATGTCCCAAGAATTAATAAATACTCTAATCTTTCACTACCAAATATCATAATGCATCTATTTTTTCACACATAAATTAATACATTTAATAAGCACGCAATGGTGAAGAGTGTATGAATATTTATGATCTCACATTGTATGACAACTTATAGATGATATAGAAAATAATTTTGTTTTGAATCTTACACAAATATATAGCAATATTGCACACATTTTGTAATGTGTGTTTCATGCCTCATTGCATTCGAGTAAACGAACATGCTATACACATCCTTTTAGTAGCATTTGGTTGCGAAATGGGATGTGGACCGAACAAGTTGTAATGGTAAATTCCAAGTTGAGTCCAGGTCAATTGAGGTGGCGAGAAAGGGTATTGACCACTTTTTTTGGGTGTTTCATAGAGAAAAGCCATACCTTCAACGTATTTGTTGTTTTCTATGGTGCATGTTTGGATTAGTGCAATGTTAGTTGTAGCAATAATTTATTTAATTTGAGTTTTTATAGTTACACCAAATATTTAAAATTTTGTTGTTAAAAATTGCTGGTAACATATTTCGGTGTAGTCAATAAAAAATGACACGTAAATATGGCATCTTGGTCCAAGATTTTTCATTTTGCCACTTCATTCCGGGAATTTGCCCAAATATTTAGATTGGAGGGAATGATATTTTTTAGATGGAGGATTGATTTTCAATGGCAGTTTATGTAAGGTGTAATGGTATAAAATCTTGTAACTTTTGCGGGCATAAAGGACATTTCGTGTGGAGTAAAAGGGGTTAGAAAATGAATCTTTTTTTTCTTTTTCATTTGAGAAGTTCCAGAATCCATTTGGACAATACCACAACCCCCACCCCAATGATTATGCAAAATGGTCTGTCATGTACCATTTTACAATACTTCCTACCAAACAACAAAACTGGTGGGTTAAAGTGGGTTATTTGTCTTACTTACTGTGAAACGCCACTTCATACCACTCGGTACCACATACCAAACACTACCTTACATGTCTTTTCTCCCTCCATCCTAGGCTCCCACCCATCCTCTCACATTTATTTATCTACTCTCATATTTTATTCATTGTATTTAAGAAAAAAAGGTGTAGAGCACATCCCAGAAGTCAAAGACTTTGTCCATCCTGGATCAATGTTCCCATTTGTTTTTTTTTAAACCACAATTTGACTATAATTCATCATAAACTATGAGGAAAAAATAATTAAAGAAATCATGTATTTAAGGAAAAGTTAGAAACAACCCAGAACTATACTGTCAAATGAAGTGTTACACAACAATTCACGTGTAGGCTATTCTTTTCGAACCATTCATACGTCCATTTATCAGTTCACGAGGAATATCATTCTTCGGGGGGGGGGGGGAGGGGAGAGTCATTATTTGATCAAGCTAACCCATAATTGATCTAGACTTGCTGTGATATCACGTGTCCATGTTAGAATACGACTATCGATCTTCTCAGTTTATTAGAAATTGTGGGAATCAACTATTTTTTTTTTTTTTTGAAGAATTAACATATATTCCAATCAACAAAGTATACCTTCTCACATAATATGTAAACTCTATATATGGATTAAACACAGTAATTATATATACTGTATAAGGTATAAACAATCCCCTTAAGTGCCATGTTAAGTGGCAATGGTATATATCAACAATCTATTATGACTACATACAATTTATCGAAATGGAGGGAGTTGCATTTAGATATGAAATGGAGTAGAATTTTAGAGGGACATGAGTGCACTATATAATCTCAGACACAGAAGGAAGAACAAAATGTTAGAAAAGAGAAAATGATCGGAAAAGAATGAACTATTTAGTATAATTGACTGTTTTAAACTGGAATCTAATTCCTTATGTAGGTGGCTATGAAGTATTCTGATTTATGTGAATTTTCTAAAGAATAAAAGAAAAATGGTTTTGTATAAAAAGTAGTTATAATTCATTTTCATTTTAAGATGATTGAAAACTGCTTGAAGTCTTGAACCCATTCAAATTCCAGATTAATATCGACCTGAAACTTTAGGTTAATGTGTTTCAATATATTTTTCTTACATAATGAGATTATTGATTTACTGAATGTAATTGCATCTTAAAATTCCTTATGTGTGTTTTCAGTGAACCATGCGTGCTAATAATATATGGGTATAATCATTCAATCATTTCACTAGTGTACTTGCTCACTTTTAAGTCCTCATTTTCCGGGTCTAAGCATATATAATAATCAACTCCTTCCAAACCATTTATATTTGTTACAATCTGTTTTTGTTTTTGATATTTTTACACCAATATTGGATTGCCCAAAATGAATCAATGCCCGAACTTATGAATCCATGCGGTTACTCCTTAAATGATCTCTACAATATGTTCTTTTTCATATATAAATACATGTCATTTTCAAGTTGTACATTGACTCTTTAGACCCGCGTGGTTACCCTGGTCTGCTCTTCATCAGGTTGTACATTGACTTCATAGACCAACACATTTTCTTTTCTGCACACTTTGTCCCTACTCGTGCACACACCGAAGGACTTTCCAATGGGCCACACATCAAAAAATGCTTAACTTTAGAACTCTCATGCATGTATCACCAAAACAAAGATGCACATGGTTTATATGATAGCCTTCTGAACTCATTTAAACTTTCTGAAACTTTAGAGGGTGTACAGATATATACTGCTCTAACTACTGTAGGTTCAAGTATACTCCGATACTCATTATAAATATAATTTATTTCCACTACTTTAATTCATATGGAGATCTATACGATCAATATGAAACGTGACATGAAATTAATTCGAGACGAGCCCCATCTTCACTTGACGCACAAATAGTAAATCAGTTACCATCCAAGTTACTTTACCCAGTGTGTTTAAACCCATGCTAGTATGCTACGCATCTTATCCATTTCATCACTTGCACTTTTTTCTACCATCAACTCATGACATCTCTACTATAGCTATAGCTTCTAGATCAACAAACCACCGTTTTCTCGGCAATTTTACCGGAAGGATCACCATCTTCTTCATAAATAAGCTTCCTCCCTATACAATTTCAAACATGTTATAGACCTTGTGAAAAAACTAGACCAAAAAACAAAATGGAAAATGAATAGAACACTACAAGAAATCATGTTCCTAGCCACGGTAACATAGCGACGGATTCTATCCGTCGCTAGCTAGCGACGAATTGCTAGCTCTAGCGACGGATAAAATCCGTCGCTAGTTATAACGACGGATAAGCATTTCCGTCGTTATATTTAACGACGGATAGGCTTATTTGTCGTTATTTAACGATGGATAGTCTTATCCGTCGTTAGAAATAGCGACGGATAATCTATCCGTCGCTAGATTCGTTGACCAAAATTGGAAAAGAAATAAAAAAAATGGAAAAAGAAATTTAAAAACAAAAAAAAAATAGAAAAATGAAAATCTAGCGACGGATAGGACTATCCGTCGCTATTAGCGACGGATAGTCTACCCGTCGCTAGACTTTCAGGTTTTTACGGGAAGCAGAATGCTTCCCTCCCCATTTTTTCTTCTTCCTCATTCTTCTTCCTTTCTTCTCCCCATTTCGGCCAAAGCCATTCCGGTCCAAATCTCAACCATTTTGTCCATTCTTCGTGTACATTCGAAGCTCGTGAATCAAGGAGGTCAATTCTGCCGTCAATCTCAAATTCCATCCGCTCATTTCTCCGGATTCGAAGGTAAATCCTAATTTTTTATATTTGGGGATTTTGTTACTTTGGACTAATTTGAGCAATTGAATGTAAATGGAGAGTATATAGTACTTAGTTTAGATGTAATTAGGTAATGTTTTACCTTTGAGATGTGCAATTGATATATACTGATTGTGAATTTGAATTTTTAGTATAATGTTAGTATGTTTGTAAGTATGTTGGGCTTTTAATTAATTTGATATTGGTGTATATTTAGTAAAATTATGAAGATTTAGTACCTCGTTTTGAAACCCTAACTTTTTGACATATTTGGAAAGTTTAGTTAATTTAGACTAATTTAAGCAATTGTATGTTTACTAGCTAGTTAATTAACTTTGAGATGTGCAATTGTTTGAATTGTTAATTAGTATAATGTTAAGTATGTCGTAGTTTTGATTTAAGTATGTTAATTAAGATTTGCAATTGTTTCATTTGATAAATTTATACATGTACTAGATTATGAATTATGAGAATTTAATTAATGAAGTGTGTTGATATAATTTGGTGATTACATTCGTAAAATGCATGTAATTTATAATTTATAAATTCATATTAAAGGGTTGGAATGCTTTATTTGTAATGGAAATTTTGGTAAGAGACAAAAACTTTATAACATGCAAGAAATGGCGAAATGGGAATCGAGTTGAAAAAATACGATCTAACCAATTCAAACGTGTCAGGTTATATAATCATCCAATGAACACCGATCGTTCATGGATGTACCAAAGGATAGTTAATGGTAGAGTTTTACCTAGTTTTGTGGAAAGGATTGATGCCTTCGTTACATTTGCACTGACACAGACTAATTGTTTGAGTGGGGGATGATGAAGTGCCCTTGCACCCAGTATAAATGTAGAAATAAGCATTTTTTACCTCCAGAAACGGTAGTGGAACACTTGAAACGTAAGGGGTTTGTAGCTGAGTATGACGTATGGACTTCTCATGGTGAGACATACAAGCCGTTCATGGATTATGAGAATTTGGGGAAGCGTAAAAGCGAGAAACTGTGATGGGAAGTACTCAAAATACTTCTACATCTGATGCTAATAATGATCATGAACGGGTTGAGCAAATGGTATATGATATTGCGGGTCCAGAGTTCATGGACACCAGGGAGCCAGTAACCGAGGCGGATGCGGAGGAGCCTCCGAATCCTGAGGATCAGGTCTTCTTCGACTTGATGGAATCCGCAAAGAAGCCGGTTTATCCGGGGTGTAAGCACACCGAATTTTCATTGTTGGCTCGGCTAATGAGTTGTAAGGCTAATGGCCAGCAATCTGAATCGAGCCTCAATGAATGGGTACAAGTAATGTCGGAGCTTTGTCCAGAACCAAACCGAGTTCCCACCAACTTTTACCAGGCGAAGAAAAAGATGCGAGGGATGGGGTTGACCATGGAAACCATAAATTGTTGTGAGGGTATGTGCATGATTTATTGGGAGGAGGATAAAGATCTACTGAAGTGCAAGTTCTGTGGTAAGGACCGGTACAAGCGTAGGAGGGCGCCTCAAAGAAACGTCAGAAGAAAAATCTCCCACATAAGAAAATGTGGTATTTCCCTCTAGCACCTCGTTTGAAGAGGTTGTACGCTTCAAGTGCTTGTGCTGATAAAATGCGGTGGCACAAGGAGAGAGTAATCCCGGCAGAGGGTAGAATGGAGCATCCATCAGACTCACCTGCATGAAAACACTTCGATGAGAGCTATCCGGAGTTCGCAGCGGAGCCTAGAAATGTACGATTGGGCCTTTGTACGGATGGTTTTAACCCCTTTGGAAGTGACCGGAAGTACTCTTGTTGGCCAGTTATGCTGACACCGTACAACCTGCCCCCGGTGAGTGCATGAAGGAACCGTTCATGTTCTTGACTGCTTTGGTGCCCGGTCCATATGATCCAGGACAAAAGGTGGATGTGTTCTTGCAGCCCCTATTCAAGGAGCTGATCGAGTTGTGGGAAAAAGGTATCCCAGCATATGATGTGTCAACGAAGAAGAACTTCAACTTGAGAGCAGCACTACTGTGGACCGTGAGTGATTTTCCAGCTTACTCCATGCTATCTGGAAGGAAAACCGCGGGCTTTAATGCTTGTCCACATTGTTTGGACGACAGTAATGCATTTAGACTGAAGGAGAGCGGAAAGGAATGTTGGTTTGATCATCGTAGGTTTCTACCAAAAGATCATCCATTCAGGAAGAACAAGACTCAATTCTTGAAGGGTGGAGTAGAAATGAAAGGGCCCCGACAAAACTTACCGGTGCACAAATACTTGCAGAGATAGAAAGGCTGGGTCTTATGAAAGTAACTGAACTTGGGTCGGAGAAGCATAACGATAAAATTAGCAAAAATTGTGGATGGAAGAAGAGAAGCATCTTCTGGGACTTGCCTTATTGGAGCACTCTTCTTATCCGTCACAACTTGGATTTCATGCACATTGAGAAGAACGTGTTCGAAAACTGCTTCAACACGATTTGCAACATTACAGGGAAAACAAAGGATACAGTTAAATCTAGATTTGAGTTGGATACATTTTGTAATAGGCCAGAGTTGACAAAGCGGAATGATAAGGGAATGTGGCCCAAGGCAGCCTACACAATTGACATTGAAGCTAGGAACAAGCTGTTTGATTGGGTGAGGGGATTGAAGTTCCCCGACGATTATGCATCGAACTTGGGAGGGTGTGTGGATTTGAAGAAGACAAAGATGTATGGGATGAAGAGCCACGATTGCCATGTGTTCATGGAGAGGCTTCTCCCTGTTGCATTTCAAGAACTACTACCTAAGCCTATATGGAGCGCTCTGGCCGATCTGAGCTTATTTTTCAATAATTTATGCTCAAGGGTGCTTGAGGATGAAGTGTTAGCAAATCTTGAAAGCAACATACCATTGATTCTATGCAAGCTTGAGCGTATCTTTCGACCGAGCTTCTTTGATTCTATGGAGCACTTGCCGGTTCACGTCCCACATGAAGCGAGACTTGCTGGACCGGTTCAGTATCGATGGATGTATCCATTCGAGAGGTGTGTAATAAAGGCATCCATTTACTTAAAATGTTCTTATTTCCGAAGGAACATTATCTTACCTAAATATATATACAAGTTACAGGTATTTGGGAAAATTGAAGAAGTACGTCAGCAACAAAGGTAAGCCTGAGGGGTCGATGGCCAATGCATACGTGAGACAAGAAGCTGCCATCTTCTGCAGCTATTACTTTGGAGACCACGTGCCTACTAAGGCATCTAGGCTGGCCAGAAATGCAGACACGTATGAATTTCAAGAGGATGATGAAGTTACACTTTCAATATTTAGGATCTCAGGTAGACCTATAGGCGAAAGGAATACAGAATGGCTGACAGATAAGGAGGTGAAGGCAGCCCACTATTATGTCCTCTCGAACTGTGCTGAAGTTGATGAATTTATGAAGATCTTTGCTAGGTGATCAACTTACTTATTATAACACATAAATTTGAACTTCTAACTACTATATAATCATGTCATTATGTCCACAGCGTTTTCAAAAAGCGTTGTCTGAAGATGGATCCAAATATGGCAGATGACACACTTGAAGAACTGCTTGAAGAGAAGTTGCCAATTGAATTTCCTGATTGGTTCGGGGACTATGTCCGAGATCCTGTAAACCAAGTCACATGTCCTTACTTACAGTCTTTAGCAGAGGGGCCATTCAGTCGAGTATCCGTTTTTCCATCGTATATAGTAAATGGTCTTAGATTTCACACAATGGATTCTGACACGTCCAAGTCTACTAGCAATTGTGGGGTGTGTGTGAAAGGGGCTGATCAAAATGGAGGTGATGATTTGTTTGATTTCTATGGAAAACTTAAACGAATTGTGAGGCTTGAATATGCCGGTGTGCCTCTGAAAAGAACCGTTCTGTTTGATGTCGACTGGTATGATCCCGGTCAAAATGGTACGAGGGTGCACGAGCAATATCAAATGGTTGAGATTAACCATAGGAGGTACCGTACTAAGTACGAACCTTTTATCTTGGCAGATCAGGCACGTCAAGTGATGTTCATTGAATATCCAAGCCTAAAACGCGATAAGGCGGACTGGTTGGCAGCGATACACATACAAGCCCGCTCCAGAGTTGAGTACGTTCATAAGGACAAATCAACTACCAACTCGTACCAAGAAGAGGTTGTCGATGAAACAGCGAGAAATCCTGTAGACGCTCGTGATGAGTACATTGACCTGCACGAAGACATATATGTAGACTTAACCATTGGTGACAAGGATCAGAGTATGTGTGTAGTGTAGAGTAGTATATGTATCTTAATTACTTTTCCCATTACATGCCAATTCATGTCTTCATTTATACTAATACAATTTGTTTGTGTTTGTCATGTGCTTTTTGCAGATGCCCCGACAAAGAAAGTGTAGTTACCAGATTCCCAGCTCTAGTGGGACCTGTGGTTCACTGATCACTGAGAGTAGCCAGTGGA
This sequence comes from Plantago major, assembly GCA_026545765.1. Lineage (NCBI taxonomy): Eukaryota > Viridiplantae > Streptophyta > Magnoliopsida > Lamiales > Plantaginaceae > Plantago > Plantago major. Next base: position 24,325,274 of record CM048840.1, on the reverse strand, counting down.
TCGGTAGCTACTCTCATGTTAGTCGACTCGATGGATCGAGCATGGGGACGTCTGGTGGTGGTTATGGGCAGAAAGACTACCTTTGACGGGTGTCCATATACCAAGATCGTCGATGGTGCTACGTGGGAGGGGAAGTTGGTGTTGTTCCCTAATGGCAGGAGGAAGTAAGTATTATATATACATTTGTAGAACATAACTTAAGATAAGTGTTTATATATACGTCACATGAATTGTCTAATAAATATATGTACTCTTCTATATGTCATTCATAACTGCAGGTTGTGGCCTCAGCAATCTTCAAATGAACTGCATGATATATTCAAGCTTAGGAGGGAGTTGCCGGGCCAGGGAGGCAAAAAGTGGAGCACACTCAAGGCTGAGACGAAGCACTTCTACTTTGATGAGTTTCGGGTAAGCTTAAATGTTACAATTTATTGTGGTAAATGTTACAATGCTTTATTTGTAGAGAGAATCGATTAATGAACTAGTTTACTAATTTGTGTGGTATGTTAGCCACTTAATTGGGTGATATGTTAGTCACCATTGTGTTAGTAAATTCTAGGACAATTTGTGTGGTATGTTAGCCACTTACTTGGGTGATATGTTAGTCACCATTGTGTTAGTAAATTCTAGGACAATTTGTGTGGTATGTTAGCCACTTACTTGGGTGATATGTTAGTCACCATTGTGTTAGCAAATTCTAGGACAATTTGTGTGGTATGTTAGCCACTTACTTGGGTGATATGTTAGTCACCATTGTGTTAGTAAATTCTAGGACAATTTGTATGGTATGTTAGCCACTTGGGTGAAATGCACCATTGTTTATCTTGAAATTGTGACCTTAGGGCATTAATTTTTACTTTGAATGGAATTGGAATGTAGAAAAAATACTACATTCCGACTGGCCTTATTCCCCAGATGTGGCCTGTTTTCGAGAGTTTGGGCTCTGACCTGTATAGGCATATGGTGGTGACATGAAAAAACCGAGACAAAGGAAAGCCACAAGATATAGGCATATTGGGGACGAAGAGTGGGCTATGTGGCATGAGTATTGGAGCATTAATCACGTCGAGGATCATCCTACAAGAGCCAGTGGTGAGCATGAGATGGCAAGGGCTTTGCCAGCATCACTACGGTCACATTTATCCTTGTCATCGCCAGATGTCCGTAAGTATATATGTGTGTGTTCTGATTACAACATGATTTGTACACATGTGTATTGCTTTCATTTATACCAATTCACCACTTGTTTGCATTCCTACCAACTTACTAACTATTTGTTGCAATATATAATGTTCTTTAGCTGAACCTGAACCAACCCAAGACTTGCCTAGAGCAAATGAAGATGGGGAAGTTCAAGAACGACGTTTGGGTGGACCAGAAGTCCGAGCTTATTGCGGTATGTGTATTTGCTAAGTGTTACAGTTGTATATGCATGTGTATTATAAATTAAATATGAAATTGTAGCTCATTTCGTATACACTTGACTATTACAGAGTGAGGTGGAGCGAATCATTGCGGAGAGGCTGCTCGAGGGTGAGGAGTTGTCCGTGGAAGAATAAGACCAGATCTTTCTACAGGTCAACCCACCCGACAACAAGGGTCGGGTTTATGGTCTTGGTAGTTATGGCGAGACACTGACGCAGAGCTTCTCCGTGTCCCAGCAGCAATCTCAGGGACATGGTGGTGTTTACACACACGGGTAGGTCGAGCATATGGTGAATCAAGCTGTGACTCCTCTCCAGACTGAGATTGGAAATCTCAGGGATAAGCAGGCTCGTATGAATCAGAGGATGGAAGAGCTCTGCCGCTTGTATATGAGCCAGAATAATCCCGGCCCCTCGTCTGAGTGATGTTGTGATGTTTTGGATAATATGCTACTTTTTACTTTGTTGGATATTTGGATTTATATTCGGATATGTAGACTTTATTTTGGATAATTTATTTTTTGGACGAATCGTTGCTGTTAATTAATGCAATTTTCCCTTTGTGACATATCACTATTATATTGGTTGAAAAAATAGGTTTTTAAATTATAAAATAATTTTAAAAAAAAGTTTTAAAAAAACAGTAGTTTAGCGACGGAGGATAATTATCCGTCGCTAAACTACGAATTAGGGAAAGAACGCCCTAATTCGTTATTTAGCGACGGATAGTTATCCGTCTATCCGTCGCTAACTACGAATTAGGGTAGCACTCCCTAATTCGTTATTTAGCGACGGATAACAACGAATTAGGGCGTTCTAGCTAGCCCTAATTAGATTAGAGACGGATAATTATCCGTCTCTAATGGCGACGGAGGGTCAACGCCCTATCCGTCGCCAATTCCGTGGCTATTAGCGACGGATAAAAATCCATCGGTAATTCGCCTTAGAGACGCCCGTCATTAAGATGGGCATCTATCCGTCGCTAAGGCCTTAGAATCCATCGCTAATTCGCCTTAGAGACGCCCGTCATTAAGACGGGCATCTATCCGTCGCTAAGGCCTTAGCGACGGATCGGCAGTGGGCTTAGCGACGGAATTATCCGTCGCTAAACCACTGTTTTCTTGTAGTGGAATTGAAAGTATAAAGTGTAAAACAATACTAATAAATAGTGAAACATGCATATAAAATATGCCCAAAAGGCAAAGCATGGAATGGAAGTCCTTTGGTGTCAAAATTAAGTAGCTTAATCATCATTCCTCAATTATTATTTCCCTTTAATAGGATCTTTCTGCCGTAAATGTCGCTATCACTTCTAACTTCTTCCAACTGTCCTTCAAATGCTCCTATGTTTTCCCTACGAACTGATAGAGAAGCCGACACGGTTAATCATGACTTATATTCACATTTAATACTATCATAAAGAATATGAGGATCAACGAAGTAATCCGCGTGACATGCTTCAGGATTTGATTTTTTTTTACTTCTAGGATTAATTGAGGGATACGCATCGGGAAGTTTTTTTTTAGAATTTTGTATTGATGATGACAATTCAATACTGAGATGCAACGAGATTATTTTCTCCTAATTAATACCTATCCAATATAAGTATAGAAATAGAAGATACAGGGGTACTAGTGTCAGTCTATATTAATCTAATGTAAGACACTTGATAGAAAGAAATTATTCCACTTAATACCGGCCAGAAAGTTTCCCTCCAAATTGAATTTGGCGAATCAATGCCGAGCCCAACATGTTTTGGGCCAATACTAACTGGGCCTTTTTGTGAAAATGGCCCAATTGATATTATTGGTTCATTTAGGCTATTAGATGATGACCTAACAGCTGGCCCAAATATATATATATGAAATTTAAACATGTCAATTTGCAGTTAATGAACATGGTTTTATCAGTTACGCGTTTTCTCACCAAAAAATTCAGTGCAAAACCATGCATTTCTTGCTCTTATACCAGTCATTCTCTGTCTCGTGCATAAGTTACAAATCAATTTTCTCAATGTCAAAATGTACCTGTGCAGATCAACATGCTGGAAATCAACCCTCGGCTAAAGAATCTCGCAAAAGAAGGCGACTTAAAAGGTGCACGCCACATGTTCGACAATATGCCTCACAGAGATGCAGTTTCGTGGACGAACATTATATCTGCCTACGTAAGTGCCTTTGATTTCGATGAAGCATTATCGCTGTTTTCAAAGTTTTGGGTCTGCCACAGTAACCAAATGGATCTCTTTATCCTTAGTGTTGCTCTGAAAACGTGTGGGCTAAATAGGGATGTAACCTATAGGCAGAAGTTGCATGGTTATTCATTGAAAACTGATTGGTCTAGCTCTGTTTTCGTGGGGAGTGCGATGCTCGATATGTATATGAAGAATGGGAAAGTCTTTGAGGGCTGTAGAGTCTTTGATGAGATGCCATTGAAGAATGTAGTGTCTTGGACAGCCATTATTACAGGGCTAGTTCGTTCAGGTTTTATTCGTTGGGATTGAAGTACTTTGGTGGTATGTGGAGTTATGGTGTTGAATCCGATTCCTTTACTTTTTCCATTGCGTTGAAGGCGTGTGCTGATCTTGAGATTTTAAACTATGGAAGGGAAATTCATGCTCAGACCATAAAAAAAGGTGATGATAGGATAACTTATGTGGCTAATAGTCTTGCTACCATGTATAATAAGTGTGGAAAATTGGCATATGGTTTGCATATATTTGAAAGTATGAGTACACCAGATGTGGTTTCATGGACGTCGATAATAACAACATATGTACAGTCTGCACAAGTACAAATGGCGATTGATTCGCTTTTAAGAATGAGGAAATGTGGTACATGTCCTAATGGGTATACTTATGCGGCAGTCTTCTCTGGTATTGCTAGTGTTGCAAGACTTGACTGGGGTCAACAATTGCATACAAAAGTACTGTGTGTAGGTATATTGCATTCCTTGTCTGTGGCTAATTCCCTCATGACAATGTATTCAAAGTCTGGGCAGCCTGACATGGCATCTACACTTTTTCATGAAATGACTGGAAAAGATATACTCTCTTGGAGCACAATAATTGCAGGTTATGCTCAAGGTGGTCATGGAGAGGAAGCTTTTGAAGTTTTATCCCTGATGAGAAAAGAGGGCCCAAAACCGACGAAATTCGCTCTTGCTAGTGTATTTAGTGTTTCCGGAAGTATGGCGATCCTTGATCAGGGCAGACAGCTTCATGCTTACGTGATTATGGTTGGTTTGGATGAAAAAGCAATGATAAGGAATAGTTTGATAAGTATGTATACCAAGTGTGGGAGTGTGGGAGAGGAAACAAAGGTGTTCTCCATGTCCGAGAGTGATGGCATAGCTTCATGGATAGCCATGATAAGTGGATACGCTGAACATGGAAACAGTAGGAAATCAATTGATTTGTTTGAGAAACTTACTGTTATTGGTTTGAAGCCAGATCGTGTTACATTTATCGATGTTCTGAGTGCTTGTGCTCATGTTGGATTACTTGACCTTGGATTCCACTATTTTGATTTAATGACAAAAGATTATGGAATAACACCTTCTAAAGAGCATTATGGTTGCATGATTGATCTTCTTTGTCGGTCTGGTAGGTTACGTGAGGCAGAAAATATGATAAGAAGTATGCCGTTTAAAAGCGATGATGTTTTCTGGTCAACGCTTCTAAAAGTCAGTAGAGAACGTGGTGACATTGAATGTGGAAGGGTTGCTGCAGAGCAGATACTTCTCTTGGATCCAAATTGTGTTGTGGCTCATATTACCCTGGCTAATTTATATTCTTCAAAAGGCAAATGGAGAGAAGCAGCAGAAGTTAGGAAACTGATGAAATTAAAAGGTGTCATCAAGGAACCTGGATGGTCTTGGATTAAAGTTAAGGATCATGTGTCAACATTTGTTTCAGGTGATAAATCACATCCGCAAAGTGAAGCATATACAACCTCTTGGAGCTAGTAGCTATGAAAGAAGAACTGATTTATCAGGAGATTGTTTTTATTGTAGATGCTGCTGAGCAATATTGATGATTGAGATATTGATTTTGTTCAAATTCAAATATTTGGTTAGTTGTGAATTTAGTCAGACAAATAGTACTTCACCTGGGCTCTAGTATCTTGACTCCCTTTTCTTAAATTGAGATGTTGATTGCTAATATGAGTTATATTCGCAACGAAAGGAGTGGAATGTATTTCATGCTTATGGCAAACCTATGCCAGTAGCTTCTTTGTAGACTTGGTTATTGTTTGTGGCTTCTGGCCTGTCCTGAGGCCTGTAAAGTCTTAGCTACATTCCGTCAAGCTGCTATTGCAAGAACTTGGGCTTGGAGTATTAGTTGATGGAGGTCTTTGCAGTATGCTTTGGTTTTTTCGAGAAACAATTGTTCAAGGTCTGTGAACATATACGCTTGCCTAATTGCATTTTTTTTAGGTTGTTAATTCTGCAGGGCCTATATATTGTCTAGTTGAGTTCCTTAGCCATGGGATGAATATGTTATTAGAACATACTACACAGTATACACTATCATGATCCTTCGAGGCCATAAATACTGAAGTTTTATCTTTCTTTCAACTCCTTTTTTCCCTTCCTTTTTTTTTTCTTCTTTTTTTCTTCTTTTTTATGTAAAGTGAAATTTTAAATGCACAACACATTAACAATCGTAGGAGGGGCATTGCTCAAGTTTTGCACACTCAAACATATCTTAACAATTGTAAAAGTACTTTTGCGTATAGATACAGATGCAGATGATTATCTTCTGAACATGATTATAGCTAGGTTTTGGTGCTTCTCCTATTTACTTATGAACTTCCAGGTTGCAGTTGAAATTTTGCAGGATACATGAGCTTAATAAAGCAGAGAGTAATACATTCTCTCATGAGTTGATGGCATGCTATAACATGTGATTGACTTGCCACATTTGTTTGTCATGTTTATCTTCCAATGAAGTGGGTCTACGAGGTTGCATGATGCTATTGTTATTGGGTATCAATTGCAGAGGGTCCCTGGAAGAGACCTAAGGCATCCCAGATTGGTATGCCAATGCGAAAAATGAACTTTATGTTCATTTGGTATCTCCCCCAGCTGAAACAAGTAAAGATAGTTATAACATGCCCTCATGAATTCTTATGTGTGTTTGTGTGTAGCATTTGCTCATTCTAAAGCTGAGGTACGCTAGATTACCTCTTTCGTTTTCCCCCCTTCTGTTCCTGCTTTGCTAGAGAGACTGGCAACTTTGAGATCCTTCATGGGAATCTTTTGGGTCTTCTGATACTATGATCGACTTTCTTGAAGCGCCTTTCTGCACTGACTTGATGGTCCAGTTGAATCTGGAAACAATACTGAGAAGCTCTACTGGAAGGAGAAAAAAGCTGATGTTGGTCGCTTTAGCCGGTAGGTATTTCATTTTCAAGTTTCCTCTTGGCGTTTTGCTATTAATACCTTGAAATTTCAAAAAGATCTTTTATGGGACATTTGGTAAGTTTTTCTTGCCTTTCTTTGTTTTGACGTTTTATATGTTGTATGAAGAAATCTGTCAAACATCAATGCAGGATTAGGACCCATCAACCTTGTCCAACATTACAAGTAGTAGCACAAACTATATGATATAAATCATATAATCACTGAATGGTTTTCATTTATTATATACAAGTCTCTTCGCTTCTTGTTTTATGGAACTGATAGTGGATGTTCGCCACCCATTTATGTTAAGGAAGGGTGCATTTCTTTGCGATCACTTTGAACTATGTTTACTATGTTGTTTTGAGTAAAATGTTGTTGGATACAGGGAGTCATTTTTGTGGGATCGGAAGAGCACCAGGAAGACTTGATATTATGGGTGGAATTTCTGACTACTCAGGGAGCCTTGTATTGCAGGTAAATTCCCCTTTTCCAACTGCTAATGCCCATTTCCAATGTCTAAGATGAAACACGTAGAAGTGAAAATAAAACTTTCTGTACAAGTAAAATTGACTCATTAGAGGCAAATGGATCTTCTCTCTCAATGGCGTAATTTAAGGCAGTGTCCCCTCTCTTATCACTATCAAAGCTTGCTCCCAAGTGAATAAAGTAAGATGAAATTTTGATGTGTAGTCATACATTTCGAAAGATGTATATTAAAATCCTGAGATGCTTTCTATTAATTTAATTATCTAGTTCCTAGTTACCAGACCAAACCATATATATAGAGTTCATAGTACAAATTCCCCGATTAATAATTCTCTTACTGATTATTCGTTACGCTTCTGTACATAGTTGATCCGTTTTATACCCTCTAACCATTCAAGCTTTTAACAATCAGATCTTCTTCATGTTAGTGCCATATATTGTCTAATGAGGGCTCTCTTAGGAGTGTATCTTTGTCTGCTCGATTTAAGTTACATCTTGAAAGTCTTATTGCTGAATGCTGATATTGCTACAAAGCTGAGGATCTCTTGATTTCAATTTGATTTATTTTCACAAATAGGAACATTTATTTGATTAGGTGACATGTAGGAAAAAGTACGATAACTTGCGCCAATGTCATTCAAATGATATGGCTTATACATCATGATATCATATCATATGCAATACAAAGAGACGTTCGACTGCGGTCATCCCATTCTTGTCATTGAAATCGTGACGTTAAACGATTTCTGTTCCTCTTTGGACATGCAGCAGGAAAGGATCGTCCTGTACTTGTCAAACAAATCATCAATTACCATTGCACCAAAGTGTTCGACCAATAAGGACTCAGCCACGGATCTAATGCACTTGGCCATATTGTAGCCATTATCGTTTGCAGAAACTGAAGAAGGCTGACAGGAGATGCTGCCTAAATTACTCCATTTGATTTCTGAGGTCTCTAGGCGATTGATGGCAAATGAACCTTCCTTTACTTCGGCCGCAGATGGCATGTATTGTGGGATGTGGAATGAATGTAACTTCTCTTCTTCTATGATACCCTGCATGACCAGATATACTCTCAATGACCTTCAATCTATGAATATGCTTCAACACGTGCTTAATTACCTCTAAAACCATTTGTTTAAGTGCCATGCCCAAAAGCTCCATTATGTAACAACAATCCTTGCTAGAAGCATCCTCACCACTTCTTCTACTAAAAGTGGTTAGCACCATCTTCCCTCCAGGTGCTACTTCCTCGGAACGACACTTGATAAATGTTGCGAAATCTTTTCGAAATTGCTCATAGTATGCTTCGATCACACATTTTGGACTGGTACTTGCCATGAATATGTTATCTTTGTTCATATCTACCCCTTCAGGAACCTTATTGTATAACCAAATGTATTGTATTAAAACAGAGAAATACTAGAATACATATACCAGAATTTCACATGATATTCTAGTGTAGGTACCTTAGAGAGCCACACGAGACTATAAGAGGAATGAACGAAGTGCAGGCTTTTGGCAGAAAAGAGCCTCCCGTAGAATGAATCAGGAACCCCGGTTACGAAGCAGGGTCCAAGCCTATGCCCTATTTCATCGACTAATGTTGCTTGAAACTGAGGTATCAAAGACTGGAAAATGGTATTGAAATCATTTCCAGGAAGATCATTTAACTGTATCAAAAATTCAGGAAGATTGCGGCTTAGCTTCCTGCTCAGTTTATCGATGATTTTAATAACCTGTGTGGCTAACTGGAGAGCACTTGGACTAGTGGAGCAACCAAAATCTGCCATGGAAATGGTAATATTTGGTGGCATATTGCTGTAAAGTTCAGTGATAGCTTCCTTGATAACTAGCATGGTCAAAAGCAAATACTTTTTCTGCCATAACAAAATTAAAAAAAAAAACTTCAGTATCACAAATCACAAGGTGCATATATAGCAGCACGGAATTTTTCAGTTACCTGATGTGAACCTGAGTTCTTAGCATAGCTGTTCTCCCCCAAATCTCCATTCGCATTCGGGCGAAGAACTTGCTTTGAGTACATACTACTTTACTAGCTAAAACTCTATAAATATCTAGTAATCACTGATGAATTAATCTTTATCTTGAAGGAGACTACGGCAGCAAATTTGTTTGACAACGGTTATGATGTCTAAGGGATAAGATAAAAAAAGATACAATTTGGAAGCGTTCCATATTTAGAAAGTCCACAAATATCTCAAGGTTTCCATAAATAGCTTTTATCTTCAATTAGTTGGAAGATTAATTTTGATGTAGGTAAATCAAGCTTAACTGTTGCAAATTCATGCCAAGACTGTTCAAGTGGCGATATTGCAGGTCATATTTGTTACTCCTTATCTTCAAGTGGACTATGAGATGATTGATGGAGGTCTTGCAGTACGCTTTGGCTCTTACGGGAAACAAGCGTTCAAGGTCTGTGAACATATATGCTAGCCTAAGTGCATTTTTATAGGTTGTAAATTGTACAGGGCTTATATGTTGTCTATATGTATTCTCTAGGCATTGGATTAAGCAGTTACTGATCAGAATATATACTCTATTTAGCATAATTAGCTAACAACTATGAAAGATTTGATAGTAGGAAGTGGTTCGGTTCTTCAAGAAGTTGTGCGTAATATATGACCTGCTATATACTCCCGGGTCCACACACTCATTCACTATCGAATAATTCTGGATATGTATCTGCTTCTTTAATGTAATGTTAAGGATAACATTCAAGTGGTAAGAGTTTACGCAGTCAACCTCTCTTGTGACAATATTTGAATTCCATCTCCAACTTAGTATTCAGTCTTATTTTCAATGTGTAAGTTAGCAGCAACTCAATGAGTAAGTTATGATTAACTAATATGTGCAGCTGCTACAATCACTTGTTACCCAGTTGAATCTTCTGCCAGAATTATAAATCCTCTGTATGTCTTTAGCAGTTTTTGAGCTTATATACATCATTTCGGCCATAGCCTTTATAATCTTACTTCTATTCTTCCTGATTTTACTAGGTATGTCTTGTCAGGTGTATGTGTATCATATCTTGGCACGAAAGTTGAAAAGATTATTGAAGTTTCAAGTCAATTTATAAAATGTGCACTTCAAGGCTCCAATTTCTGTTTAAGAAGAGGTATGTTGCTAAAGAATCCAAGCTTGTTTGTATAAACTCCTCAATCCTCATTGTTGTTCGGCTTTTCAACTGCAAGTTATAGTTCTGTTATGTGTCGGGTATTCTGTGTTGCGTAATGGTTCTTGGAACTCGATCACGAACAATAATGATCAACCAACTCAAAACAAAGCTAAAACACAATCACTGTTATAGCAACAGTTGCTACGACAGCTAAACCAACAATCAATAAATAGAACTCAATCAACAACTCCAAACACAATCGAAAAACTCAACGATTTACGTGGTTTGGCGAATGCCTACGTCCACGGGAGAAAACTAGAGATTCTTTTATTGACTAATGCAATGACAATATAGATTTACAGAGAATAACAAAAAAACAGAACTCAAAACGCAAACTAGAAGAATAAAGAAGATTTCGATATGGAACGGCAAATCTCTTGTCTTCTATTCTTGTGTTCTGATGTGTTGTGTCACGCCTAAGGCTGTATATATAAGTTTTCCAAAGCCTACTACATCACATTGAATTAGTAAAACAAGCTTTAATCCTTTTCCAATTCGAATAAGAAAGATTTCTTCCTTTCCTAGTTCTGTTAGAACTTCAATGTTTCACATCCTTTGATTTGTTATGACAACATTGTCTTCTGAATTCAATCTATCATCACAAATCTCCACCTTAGATTGAATTCCTCTCTAGCTTCTCCAAAACACTCCTAAGGTTGGAGTAGACCCTTCTGTACTTTCATCAACAATGAGCACAGCTCATATAGCAACAAGTATAATAAAAATGTATCATGTCTTCCAGCTTGATATATGCAATTATCATAGTTGCTTCTCTTGAAACCCACATATGTCACAAACTCATTGTTGGTCCAGATAACGGCAAAGTAAAAGACTAGAGGGGGGGGGGGGGGTGAATAGTCTTTTAAAACTTTTGTCGATAAAAACTATTTCTCAGATATCTGAACAGATATCTGATACTTAGAATCAGAGCGCGGAAGACTTAATAAAGATAAGTGCAGAAACAGTTAAAGTGTGTGTGTGTGTTGCTGAAATGTAAATACAGAAAGGTAAATAACACAGCAAGTATAGTGGTATCTGGAGGTGGCGTAATCCTCCAACTAATCCACTTCGGTCTACCAGAGACCTAGAATTCACTAGAACAGATAATTGAGTTCACCTTACAATGATCCTATTTTAAGATTCTTAAACAATTGGTTCCCAACCAAATGTTCCCCCTGAGTTGTTCCCCGACTTTCACAGCCAAGTACTTCCTGTACTCAGAAACCTTTTGAGTTATTCCCTAGCTTCCCAAGCTAAGTACTTCCTATACTCAATAACCTTGGAGTTATTCCTTAGTTTCCCAAATCATGTACTTCCTATACTCCGGTAACCTTGGAGTTATTCCCTGATTTTTCAAACTAAGTACTTCCTGTACTCCACGCCAGTTATGGTGTTGGTTTTGGTTTGAGTTGTCAGATGAGCTTCCTTAATAACTTGTTCAGTTATTCAGATAGCTCTGTGAATCAAGTATACTTAATACACTTTTCAATGTATGGTATCTTGTTCTTTTTACTGACCCAAGTCTTAGATAAATGTTCAAGAGAATGAATCTCAGATACTTAATCTTTCGTTTCAACTCTTTCACAGATAGCTGTGCTTGTTTAGGATCAGGACACTTAGAACTTCAGTGTTACTCAAGATCAAAAGCTTTGGTCGCAACAGAAAGCTTTGAGGATAAGTAAGTTGCTTTGAGAGAGTAAGATGTTCAGCGTTTTCAAGATATGTCGTGTGTCTCTTCAAGCAGTCTAAGTGTTGATATTTATAGATGAATTTGAGTGCCGTTTGAATAGTATCCGTTAGGCTCAAATTCAAACTATTGATATCTGTGTATAGTACTGTAGCATGTTTTGTCTTCTTCTTCAGAAGCTGCCGTTGCTTTTATTCAGACATCTCTGTCCGTGCATTAAATGCATTGTACTATACTTTTTGTCCTGTAGTGCCAACGGAACTATGCTTTGTATCAGAGACTAGTGTTATCTGATTCTTTGCACGTCCTTATCTTCAATCTTCAGATACCACTATTTATTGAAACAACTTTGTTTGCAATATATATATTTCTTTTTCAGAAATGTGGTTAATGCTCAAGGTATCTGAGAATAGATATCTGTGGACACTTTCCTTGTTTTCAGATAGGCCTCTTATTTCTCAGATATCTCTTGTGACACAGTTTGTTTAAAACTATTCGTGTCTTCAAGATATCTGGCTAAGGTATCTGAAAAACAGTTCCAGTAATCTTGTGCAGTTTCTTCAAGTCTTCAATGTCGTTGAGCTTGTTTTGCTTGGATGTCTTCTTCTTGGTCTTCTCTTCATAAAATAAAGATTACATTTTGAGACCTAACATCCTATACAAGATTATCTAGACTATCATACTTAGTGGGTTTCCTCTTTTACAATGTTCAAGTGAACCAAGAGTACTAATCACCTTTCTGAGACTAAGATAAGTCATCATGTTGCTGATCAAAATCTAAACAGATATTTCTAACAAAATATCTAACAAATTTCCCCCTTTTTGATCATTCAACGATGACTATCTATCCTATTACAAATCTGGATGAGTGAACAATCCAACACTTAATCTTTTCTCAAGATCTTCAAATTATTTAATTAAGTGCAGAAAGTAAACATCAACCAAATCACAAGGTGTGATCTTTGCTGACAAGTTATCTTTTATATAATACTATCTGAGAGTAAGTTCTTCAGATAAGTTATAAAGAGAGATTACAGATAACTTCAATACATAGAACAAGTTTGGCTCAGTCAACAAAAATACAAAAACTACATAGTAAATTAGGACAACAGGAGTAACCAAGCTCCAAGTAAACATCCTAATAAACTAGTCTTCAAGTCTTCAATTTCTTCAAGTTTTCAACAGTATTTCTGTGGATCAATCTGCAAATTTCCTATCTCCAAACCTTTTGATGTCATCAGAATAATCATAGAGAAGTGTTCTGACGAGCATCTCAGTGTCTCTGGCAAATCCACAGACCTCTTTATAGGTTTTGGTAGGATTTTTCTTGACAAAATGTTTGACCCATAGGTACTTTCCCCACTTCCAGGCATGCTCTATTCTGATATCTGAAAGCTTGAAGTATTCGTAGATAATCCTCAGATATCTGATGTCACCCTTGTATTGATCTTCAGTTAGATAGAACGATTCATAGGGTTCTATAGCGAGTCTTGCTCTTGTGCCTGTTTCTGTGATATTCAGAATTCTGTGCACATCATCTGGCTTCCCATATGGACATTCATCAGAGAGGTCATTTCTCATGGCTTCAGTTCTCTTGACAACTTCAAAATCCAACCAGGCTTTAATCTGATTGGTGTTGATCAAGGTTGGCTTATCTTTTCTCCATGCCATAAGTTGTTTATGGATTGGTTCTGGAAATCTTGAATTTACCAATAGATGCTTAAGTTCCAGAATTCAATAGCCATTTTTCTGATTGATGCACCTGTAGACAGAGGAATCATTGTCATACTTCACATACTCTATTTTGGCTTCTTACGCCCGAGTGGAAGTTGACTTTGTCTTTGCTCACTCTCGCCTGTTCTTCTCATCTTGAATTCTCTTTGGGGTTGTTGCTTGAAGAACCACCCTGGATAGACTTGGTATTTCCAGAGGGTGTTTTAGCTGCTAGGGGCTTTGCAGCTATGGGCTCAGTTAGGCCTTCAATTTTCCTTTTTCTGTGAAGAGGAGCTTCATCTTCATCAGTTTCCTCATCATCATCAAGATTAGATCTTGTGAGAGTTTTACAGCCTTCTTCATTGCCCAGGGACTTGATTTGACCTTCTTCTTCTTCTTCTTCAGAAGATTCATCAATCCCTTTAACTTGTCTTCTCCTTGGAGCCTTGGTACTCCTTGGAGGTTTCTGTGCCATGGCCCTTGTTATCATTTTAGTTCCTTGATGGGTTTCGGGAAGCGGCTTGGCGAGGAGGTTCATTGATTCGAGTGGTGGTGGGAAGTTTTCATGTTTCTTCTTCCTTTCGAGCCGCACTACTCAGATTTCTTCTTGTTTTCTTCTCCTTCTTCCCATTCCCCCTGACTTTGAGGTCCAGATTTGTACATTCTTTCCCCCTTAGTCATTGTTGGCTGACTCAGTCTCATAAAGGAGTCTGAGAGAGAGTCAAAATGCCCTTGTAAATAGTTGTAGGTAGTGACCAACTTCTGAAGTTCGGCTTTGAGCTCCTGATTTTGCTTGATAAGTCCATTGTCCTTATCAGTGAGCTCTGCCAATGGGCCTAGGATGGCATCTGCTTTTCCAGCAGTGTAACTTGCCTCTTGGAAAGCTTTTTCAGCTAAAGACGCATCATCGTCCCTTATCATTCCCAGATCTTTCTGAGAAATGACTATGCTAGTTGTTCTCTGAGTGATGAGCTCAGTGAACTTTCTCATTTCAGAGGGGACGGAGGCAATTACTTCCTTGTTCTGTGAAGACATCTCCTTGTTCAGATGAGCCAAGATTGCGGTACTGCTCATGTATTCATTGGAGTGGACATTTGGCGGTTTTTGAATATTGTAGGAGCAATCAGCTTCCTTTTTAAGTGAGAAACCGCTAAATGTTCATTGCGGTGCTCTGCCAAAGTCTTGTCTTCTTCATCATCTGAGTAATCAGCCCAGTGATCTTCATCCTCTTGGACATTTTCATCGATTGTATCGAGTCCAGCAACCATCTCAGAGATTGGTTTCTTTCCTTTCTGGGAGGAGGATGGTATTTCTTTTGAAGATGATGCAGCCTTAGCATCATGCTTGACTTCAGATACTTCTTGATGTCGAGTTCTTTGGTGATATCATGCACAACATCCCGTAGCTCTTTAACCTCAGAGTAAGCAATCATTTCTTGTAAGTATTGATCTTGTAGTTGATCAAGCTTGTCTCTGGATTTAGCTATTTGATCTTCCAGTTGAAGATGGAGCTGTTGTTCTTCTTCCAAGCTTGTATGCGAGTTGAGCGATCTGGTTTGAGTGTTTAATATTTTACGATTGGTTTCTTGTAAAGCTCAACTACTTGTTCAGTAGTAACTGGGTGTTGGTTAGAAGATGGATGAGTAGATTTCTGAGGAGATGGAGACGGAGATTTCTGTGAAGTCTTCTCGGTGCTTTTCGGATTGAGGCATCATTTTTTAGCGAAATTCCTCCGGTCCCTGGTGCAGGGTCATCATCATCATCCTTTTTGTCTGTGTCATCCTTTTGGTGATGGTCAGTGGGAGGTTCATCGAAGTCATTTTCGTTTATCTCTTCCTCCTCATCATCTTCTGATACAAGATTGATCACTTCAGGAATAGTGATCTTCTGCCCATTAACCTCTTCTTGTTCAGAAGGTATAGATTGCAGAGTTTGGGGCAGGACTGGCTGAAATGCCATTTGTAATCTTGTCTGACCATCTGCCTGTTCAAAGGCTTGTATCAAACTGTGCGCCACTTCTTTGGAGAAATCCTTATGCAATAGAGTCATAATTTCATGCTCGGTAGGGAACATTGCATGGATGTATGTCTCAAGTCAAGAGCTCGTGCTCGTCTTGGTTGATCTGTGATTCTCAATATTTGAGAGATCGAGCACCTTAACCTTTGCCATTTCTTGAAGCATTTAATGTGCTTTGGCGGTGTGAGCTTTGAAGAAGGGAAGTAAGTCCTTGTCTCAACATTGGGAGCCTCGGCACTTGTTTGAGCCTGAAAGAAAGAGTTTTGAGTGAGCTTCAAAACTTTTACAGATATCTGAGGAGAGGTGTAGTTTAGTTTCTGAGTTACCTGAGTAAGTACTTCAGGCTCAGAGACTTGTTCTACTGAGATAATTGGTGTCTCAGATATCTTGTTGTGAGGCGGAGACTTGGAAGTCTGGTCCTCATCAACCTTTCTTTCTTGAACCTGAGAAGTAACATTATCACAATACTTAGGAAATTTTATCAAGAGAACTTTAAGTGACAAGTCAGATATCTGAGAGGTCAATTACCTCCATGGGAGGCTCAGATACTTGTCTCTCAGAGACTTGTGCAATCTCTGGAATCTTTTCTTGTGATGAAGGCCTTGATGCCTCATCAATTTCCATAGGTGCAGGGGATGTCGCAACTCTGTCCCCTTGCACTTCGACTTCTGAGTGAGCCTGTGAGTAGAAAGCATTGAATAATTTAGAGAAGATTTTAGTTAACCCAAGGTGAAGAATATTTATCATTGATTTTCATATACCTTCATACTGGAAGCCTCAATGATCTGTTCTTCAGAAACCTTGTCGGTTTCTGGGTTTTCTTCTGGCATTTCTGCCTTATCTTCCTCTTTCTCAGTTGGAGCCTGTTAGAAACATTCATTTTAATGATTAAGCACATAAACTTATAACTGAAGAAGTGTTATCTTAAGAATCAATTATTACCTGTGGCATAGGCTCAGATATCTTAAGAGGCGAGGTTGAGGAAACCTCCTTCTCAGTTTCTGAGGTAAGCTTTTCAGCTTCCTCTTGTTTTTGTGTTTCTAACTCAGCCTGTTACAAAGAAATTTTATGAGTAACAATATGTATAAGCATAAAAATTTTCACAAGATAAGAGTTAATCCGGTCAGCTACCTGAGCAATTTCAGGCTGATTGGTCTCTGGAACTTGCGACCTTTCTATACTTTGGTCTTCTTGTCCCAGTGTAGTTTCTTTGTTTGAAGTTTCTGGTACTTCACACCTTTCCTGAGTATGCAACTCAGTTTCCTCCCCTGGTTGATCATTCTGAGGAAATGTCTCAGTTTGATCCCTCTCATTGAGTTGGGGAACCTGCTCTTTTGCAGGATTTTCTTCAGCATACTGCATTGCTGGTAATTCGAAATGGAGTTCATTTACCATTTCATCAACCACTTGTGGCTGTTGTGGTCGTTGTGTTTGTGGATTTTGTGGTTGTCTGGAAGCAGAGGATTGGTCAGTAGAATGTTCTTCCAGATTTTTAGATGTGGCATTTTCATCAGCATCTGCCAGCACTAAATTACCACTCATCAGGGCTTCTTGGAGTTGTGCGTAAGAAACGTTCCCTGATGATGTGTTTGCACCAACAACCTTTGCTATAGGTTCAGCAACCTGTGGTGTAGGTTCTTCTTCAGATACCTTATCACCAGTTACTGTTACAGTAACCTTAGCCCTCTTTGTTCTTTCTAGGACTTGAGAGATGACTAGTGCATCATCTTCATCGTCAGAGCTCTCATCAGCATTAGGGAATGATTGGTCCATTATTCTTGCGGTTTCTGCAGATAGGGCTTGGTGTTTTTCACCACTTTTGGCAGCATTTATGAGTTCATCAGCAAGGCTTTCTGTAATAGTCTTCACATTTCTGGAAGCATTTTCTCTTGCTGAGTCTACTTGTTCAGTAGTTGATAAATCTTTTGCAGCATTGATGATTTCATCTGCCTTTATCAATTATCGGCAATGCCTGCAGATATCTGAGAATTGACAACCTCTTTGGGTGTGTCTTCTGATCTGCCAGCAGACTTCTTTCTTGAAGTTCTGGGCTTCTTGGTCGCAACCTTTTCTTCAGATACCTTTTCAGACTTTCGCTTCTTAGAACCTTTCTGAGACCCAGTAACCTTTTTCATCAAGTTTGTATACTCATATTTGTAGAGTAGGTTACTGTTGGCTATTTCAGCCGTCTCTCTGAGCTCAATGCCAAGCTTTTCCAGCAAGTAGCATATCTTCAGACCATATCCTACTGTGGCCTTTGGCTCAGCTAGTCCTTTGGCAATCTTAGGCTCGAAGCCTTGAATTTTCTTCACAAACTTCATGAAGGCGTACTTTCCCCAGTTAAAAGGGTTTTCCAGCCTTTTGTCTTGTTGATTCAGCAAGAACATCATGATCCATCGTTCTTGGCTTATCTGGTCAGCACCTCCTTGTAGACCATCAAAGCATCTGTGAAGAATGCAAGCCAGTACATCCCAGTGAACCATCAGATGTCTGGTTCGGATGTCAGCAAGCTTGAACTCAGTGGGTGTATCTGATTTTTCAAGATCACACATGTCACTGTATAGTTCTTTAACACCTTCAAGGAGTTCATCATCCTTGGTGTTTATTTCAAAATCCTTTCCAAGATTTTGATACTCAAACAACTTACAGAAAGTTGTTAAGTCCAGAAGGATTTCCTTTCCTTGGACTGAGGTTTTGATAGACACTATTTCAGTGCCTTCAGAAATACATGAAATAATCCTGGAGTTGTTGTAGAATTCCAACACATCGAGTGATGAAATTCTACTAGGTCGAGCAGATAGAAAGCCCTTGATTTGTGCCTTTTCAAGCATGTCAAGAATTAGCTTTCTGTCGGCTTGGTTCTCTATTCCAGCCGTGAGGTATTCCTCAACCATGGCACCACCCCAAATAATTCTGTGATTTGAAGTCCAATGGTCAGGATTAAAGTCTCCTACCAGTCGGTTGTTCACAATAACCAACTCCTGTGCTTGCTTTTCAGCAGTACCAGTGGAGGATTGAGATTTCAGTGTGGTTGAACTTTTAGGGGCCATCTCTTTATATAGTGTAGGGATTTGAAATTGGTGTTTGAAAGAGATTTGATTCAGTAATTCTTTTTAGAAAAACTTAATCTTGATTTGCAGAGATTGTAGAAGTTTTGCAGAGAATCAAGAGAAGGATTTGCTATTTTTGTGCAAGATGAGTTTTCGGATTAGGCAAAAGTGATTTCCTATGCCAAAATCCTATATATATAGCAGTTGAATCCCAACAGACAAATACATACAAATTGATTTTGTGTGTAAGTATCTGTGTTTTGCGAGTAGGCGTGATCAAAAGCTAGTTCGGCATTAAATGCTTAGTGGGCCATGTCTGAATTTCAACAATCCACTATTTACTCTGAATTAATTTTCACCGTACAGATCAATCGCTTAATTTCATCAAGGGTCACCATTGCTTCTTCAGCAATGATCACAATCAACAAGTGTAATTGTGCCCATTTAATGAATTTTGGGGACTTGCTATCTGAATCACAATTCTGTATGACCAAGAACACTGTTTGCATCTGAATCTGTCTTATACTTTAGGATTTTTCCAAGTTTTTCATCAAGATAGAAATAATGCGAGTTTCAAGAGAGTAGTTGACTGCAGATAGTTATACTATTCTCTTTTGTGTTCCCTGTTTATAGAATGATTCAGATATCTGAGTTTCCGTCTCAGAGATCTTAAGCTATCTTTTTGCTTTTTAGCCTTTTTGACTTCTGGATACCCGTTCCAGATTTCTCTTTTCTCTTCTATGGATACCTGCCAGACTTTCTTCTGGATGCCCGTTCCAGATACCTGAACTCTTTCAGTTCATTGGTAGTTCCATTAGTCCAAGACTATGTATTAAGGCTAAGAATCTACTTTCTTGTAGTGGCTTAGTGAAGATATCTGCAAGTTGGTCTTCAGTGCCAATCTTGAGTATCTCTATATTGCCCTTTTCAACATGGTCTCTGATGAAGTGATGTCTAACATCAATGTGCTTTGTTCTGGCATGAAATTTAGGATTCTGTGTAATCGCAATAGCACTTGTGTTGTCACGTAAAATGGGAGTTTTCTTCTCATCGAGTCCATAGTCTTTAAGTTGTTGTTGTATCCACGTAATTTGTGTTGTACAACAACCAAAGACAATATATTCAGCCTCCGTAGAAGTTGCAATTGAGTTTTGCTTCTTGCTAAACCATGAGATAAGTCTAGTACCCGTAAACCGACAAGTTCACGAGGTGCTTTTCCTATCAAGCGTTGATCCAAAGATAATCGCCGAGTACCCAAATAAACTCAATCCGCTTTCCTTAGGATACCACAATCCTACATCTACTACCTTTTACATACCTTAATATTTTCATAGCAATGTTGTAGTGTGTTTGCATTGGATTTGTGCGAAATCTAGCACATACTCCAACGGCGTATTGAATATCGTGTCTACTTTAGTGAGGTAAAGTAGTGAACCTATCAATTTCCTATACTTATGTTCTTCAACACTTATCCGATTCAAGATAGGTCATTTTGGTTCCAATGCTCATAGGTATCTTAGCATTCTTTTCAGAAGGCTTGAGATTAAATTTTGTGAGCATATCTTTTGCATACTTTGTTTGACTAATGAATATTCCATCATTGAGTTGCTTGACTTGCAATCCTAGAAAATAATTCATTTCTCCCATCATGCTCATCTCAAACTTGCTTTTCATGAGATTTGCAAAGTCATTACAAAGTTGCTTGTCCTTAGATCCAAATATGATGTCATCAACATATACTTGAACTAAGAGTAGTTTCCCGTCATGATTTAAGGTAAATAAAGTTTTATCAACTTCACCTTTCTTGAAACCACTTTCCAGAAGGTACTTGGCCAAAGTGTCATACCACGCTCTTGGAGCCTGTTTCAGTCCATACAGAGCTTTCTGTAGTTTATAGACCATTCTACTTTCTGAGGAAACTTCAAAACCAGGTGGTTGCTCAACATAAACTTCTTCTGCAAGTTCACCGTTCAAGAATGCACTTTTGACATCCATCTGATAAACTTTGAAATCTTTATGAGCTGCAAAGGCTAGAAAGAGTCTTATTGCATCCAATCTGGCAACTGGTGCATATGACTTGTCAAAATCTATGCCTTCAGTCTGGGTAAATCCCTTGGCAACCAATCTTGCGTTGTTTCTGGTTATTTCACCAGATTCATTCATCTTGTTTCTGAAAACCCATTTAGTTCCAATCACAGATATTCCTTCTATAAATGGAACTAGTTTCCAGACTTTGTTTCTCTCAAATTGATTCAACTCTTCTTGCATTGCAGAGATCCAGTCTTGGTCTCCTAATGCTTCTTCTATGTTTTTAGGTTCAATATTCGAGATGAAACATCCAAAGAGAGAATTAGCATTTTCAGCTATTGCTCTCCTAGTCCTCACACCTTGATTAATTGGTCCAATTACATCCTTTGCAGGATGATCTTTGATCCATCTCATCATAGGTTTAGTGCTAGTAGGATCAATATCCAAGTGATTTGAATGTGAATCACTAAGATTATGATTTGATACTTTTCAAGATTCGAGACATCGACATATGGGAAATGTCATGGATATCGACACTTTTTTCATGTTAGAGATATCTGGAACTTGCATTTCCAGCCTCTCTTTTCGATACCTCTTCATGATGAAGGTTCTCAATAACTGCTCCATCTCTCGAAAACTCATAGGAAATTCCTCATCATGTACGTAAGGCCATCTTGTTGTTACTAGGCATTTCAAGCTTTTCACGCCGAGTCATCCTCACTTTCCATAATGATGTTTCTCCTTTCGAGGATTCTTCTTTAGAATCCCTCGGTAATAGTTCTTGAACCTTTACGAGAGTTCATCATTAGGAGGTGTTTTCTTATTTCCTTCATAGAATACAACATGAATTGATTCTTCAATTTTCTTTGTTCTTTTGTTGTAAACTCAGAGGCTTTGCTATTTGTGGAATAACCAAGAAATACACCTTCATCCGCCTTTGGTTGAAATGTTTTAAGATAATCTTTCCCATTGTTTAGAACAAAACATTTACAACCAAATACTCTTTATGTTTGATATTAGGGGTCTACCAACCAAGATTTCATAGGGGTCTTGTCATGGTGTTTGTTTATCAAACATCTGTTTACGAGTGTAGCAAGTCGTGTTTACGACTTCAATCCAATAAATTTCACTTATTTCAAGGTCGCCTAGCATTGTCCTTGCAGCTTCTTTAAGGTTCTGTTTCCTTTCGCAACACCATTTTGTTGAGGTGTTTTACAGAGGAAAGTCGGTGTTGTATACCTTTGCGTACAAAACTCCTTTATGTCTTGGTTGACAAACTCAAGACCATGGTCTGCTACGATCAGATACCTTGTCATTTTCATGACTTCAAGCTTTTTCAAAGAAGTTTGGTATCTCCACCCTGGCATCAGATTTGTGTTTCAGAAAGACAACCCAAGTGAATCTTGAGAAGTCATCTACAACAACCAGACCATACTTCTTTCCTGCATAGCTAGTTACAGATGATTCAAAAAGATCCATGTGTAATAGTTGCAGTGGTCTAACACTAGAATGTCTGATTTTGGACTTGAAAGAGATCTTAGATTGTTTCCCCATCTGACAGGCATAACATATACTATCCTTTCTGAAAGATGTTCTGGGAAGGCCAACCACTAACTCTTTCTTGTCAAGTCTGTTCAGAGTTTTGAAGTTCAAGTGACTCATTCTTTTGTGCCATAACCAGTTCTCTTCTGTGTGACCAGATTGACTCACCATGAGACATTCTTCAGTTGTGGCAGATGCCCAATCGGCAACATAAAGACTGCCTTTCCGCCGATCAACTAAGACTGTCTGCTTTGACTCATTGTCAATTAGTTTGCAGTATTTAGCTTTGAATTTTATAGTAAAACCCTTGTCTGCAAACTGGCTCATGCTAAATAGATTATATTTCAAATCCTTAACATGTAATACGTCAGTGATTGTTAAAGTCCCCAATTTGACGTTGCCAAATCCCATAGAGGGATTTAATTGTCCTCCAGCAAATCTGATATCTGGTCCTGTGTTGCAAGCTTTGTAATCGACTAGATTTGCTTTGTCTCCTGTCATGTGCTTTCCGCATCCACTATCAAATAGCCATTGTGCTTTAGTCCAGGAAGCATCCTGCACACAACAGGAAACAGGAGATTAGGTTCTCATATCTTTGATGGAACCGTCAGAATTAAAAGATCTTCCAGTAGGAATCCATTTTTGAATGAATTTCTTTGAAATATTCTTTTGTCTGAGAGGAACGTAAGGAGGAATTCTATTTGAATGAATGTTATCATTAGTAAGAATTATTTTCTTCCTTGGTGTGTTCCTAGGTGCTCCATATGATGCTTTCAGATACCTGTCAGGTTTCTGAGTTTGCTCTTCAGCAAACTTAGCTTTCCTTGCCAGATTTCTTCTAGCCTCGCATTGATTTTCATGGCTTGATTTAACTTCCACTTCTGATAATTGCTTTGAGCAATTCTAGCTTTCAGCCATCGTTCTTGCTCCTGCTTGTACTCATGAGCAAGTTGTTTTCCGATGCCTTTGTAGCCAATACCGTTTCGAGCACTTGAAGTTATCTGAGATCTTTTCTTAGCAGCTTTGCTAGTCTCTGGTTGGTCCAATTTCTTTCCAGAAAAAGTAACATGGGAGAATTTGCTAGCTCCTGCAATTCTACCTTTTTGAGAGACATAGCACTGTGGGTGTTTACACTTTTCAGTGATGTGTTTCTTTTCAGAGACGTGCCCAACAGTTTTGTTTTTGACTTGTTTTTCCCACAAAGGTTTAGTCGCAACTGCCTTTCCTTTGTCAACAATCTTTGTCTTCTCACCGATACTATAGATTGCATGGGAACCGTTTTGCTGAGTACTTACAAATGTTCTTCTCTCCTTACTCTTATTCAGAGTGATAGAACTATCTGTCTGTGTATTCAGCCCAAGTCCTTTCTTTTCTGAAGGATCTCTTAAGTAAGATTGTACTTCAGTAAGAGTGTCACTAGCTTTGGCATTAGAAAGACTCACCTGTACTTTACTTAGAGTAATCCTCTAATATAATATAAAAATCTAATAATACCTGAAACCTACGTATTGGTAAGATCCACTTGTTTTGTTAAATATCTCGTCGTAACTACGGTTATTATGATGTGTTAGATTGAAAAGATAATTCTTTCTTCTTGAGTTCCTTGTTCTCAGAAAGAAGATCTTCATATTTCTTTTGTAATTCAGCCATTGCTTCTTTATGTGACTTTTCAGTCTCAGATATCTGAGCTTTGAGAGATGTATTTTCAGCATCCTTTCTCTCAGATACTTTAACTAATTGAGAATTTTCCTTTGCAAGAGAATTCTTTTCTTCTTCAAGGTTTTCGGCTCTAGCTCGGATCATTAGAAATTCTCTTTCATAGATGTCAAGTTCTTTCCTGAGATTTTCTAGATTTTTTATTTCCTCTTCATCACTTTCATAAGTATAACAAGAAGTATGTGTTACCTCATCAGCCATAAGACAGATTTCTATGTTGGAGATGTCTGGACCGTCAATTTCAGCAACTCCACACATTTCATTCTTCTTGAGGCCGAAGTCGATTATATCATGAGTAACTCCACATAATTCTGGTGATGGTAAGGTTGAGTCATCTGAATTGTCATCTTCAGAATCTGTCTCAACGTCTAGAGCATCCAGTTGAATTTGGATTTTCTTTCTTTCTTCAGTTAACAAAGCTTTCTGGCTTCTTCTGGAGATGTCTGGACCGTCAATTTCAGCAACTCCACACATTTCATTCTTTCTTGTCACCTGTCCTTAGTTCGTTGAGGGCAGGACAATCCTTCTTGAAGTGACCAGGTTTTTGACAGTAGAAACAGATATCGTTTCCAATTTCTCGCCTCAAGACATGATGCTTTCGAAATGCTTGTTCAGCGAGTTTTGCACATTTTTGTACTGGTGATAGTTTGAGCCTAGATGCTTTTTTAGCTTCTCCTTGGCTTTCCTTCTTTCAATTTCTCGACTGATATATTTGCTCATTTGCTTTGCAGCAAGAGCATCCTCAGTTTCTTCCTTGCTTTTCTTCTTTTCAGAAGTTCCTTGAGTGACTAGAGCAACGTTTTGCAACTTTTCAGTTGTTTGTTCCCTTTGAGTTGTCTCATAATCAACAATAGCAAGATGAGAGAAAAGTTCCACTGGAGTGATATTTGGCATTCCTTGGTTAAAATAAAAGAATTTGGTATGCTCCCAGTTGTGGTTAAGACTTCTGACAATAGTCTTAATCTTTTCTGACTGGGAGTATCTGTTGCTTTCCCCAAGAGCTGCCATGTCACTCATGAGAGTGGTAAATCTAAAATCAAGTTCTTCCAGAGTTTCAGTGGGTCCTTGTTTGAAATTTTGAAATTTCAACTTGAGAACTTCGAACTTGTTTTCTTTGGTTTTCTCAGTTCCGGCACAGATTTCTTCAATCAGTTGCCAGGCAACTTCGCTGCTTTAGCACCCCACGCTTTAATCGTATGTGCTCAGGTGTCGATCTGATGATGATATTACGAGCTTGACCATCCAGACAATTTCTCTTGGCATCTTCCGATGTCCAGAGTTCTCTGGGCTTTGGTTCGTAAATGACTTGACTTGTAGATCTCCCACTTGTTGACGCATCGGTTTGTGAAGATCCTTCGCTTTGATCTCTGTCTCTACCATTAGAAACCTTTATGACTTGTTTGAGTTGTTGAATGACTATTGGGCATTCTTTATCACTTCGATCATTTCGTCACTTATGGCTTCAAGGTGGAGCATCATGTTATTTTTCCATTTCTCGTAATTCTCTGGTTTGAGAATGGGTGCATCACTCAGAGACATAGTACACTTAACACATAAATTAAATAGTCCTCGAAAATGGACAAAGTTCCTTCACCTATCTGGGGATCTAGGTTCAGTGCAGAAGGCTTGTGAACCTCCTGCTCTGATACCACTTGTTGGTCCAGATAACGGCAAAGTAAAAGACTAGAGGGGGGTGAATAATCTTTAAAACTTTTGTCGATAAAACTATTTCTCGATATCTCAATGATATCCGATACTTAGAATCGAGCGCGGAAGACTTAATAAAGATAAGTGCGTAAAGCAGTTAAAGTGTGTGTGTTCTTTGAAATGTAAATACAGAAAGGTAAATAACACGCAAGTATAGTGGTATCCGGAGGTGGCGTAATCCTCCAACTAATCCACTTCGTCTACCAGAGACCTAGAATTCACTAGAATGTATAATTGAGTTCACCTTACAATGATCCTATTCTAAGATTCTTAAACAATTGGTTCCCAAACCAAATGTCCCCCTGAGTTGTTCCCGGCTTTCACGCCAAGTACTTCTGTACTCGAAACCTTTGAGTTATTCCTAGCTTCCCAAGCTAAGTACTTCCTATACTCAATAACCTTGAGTTATTCCTTAGTTTCCCAAATCAAGTACTTCCTATACTCCTAACCTTGGAGTTATTCCCGATTTTTCAAACTAAGTACTTCACATCTACGCCAGTTATGGTGTTGGTTTTGGTTTGAGTTGTCAGATGAGCTTCCTTAATAACTTGTTCAGTTATTCAGATAGCTCTGTGAATCAAGTATACTTAATACACTTTTCAATGTATGATATCTTGTTCTTTTTACTGACCCAAGTCTTAGATAAATGTTCAAGAGAATGAATCTCAGATACTTAATCTTTTGTTTCAACTCTTTCACAGATAGCTATGCTTGTTTAGGATCAGGACACTTAGAACTTCAGTGTTACTCAAGATCAAAAGCTTTGGTCGCAACAGAAAGCTTTGAGGATAAGTAAGTTGCTTTGAGAGAGTAAGATGTTCAGCGTTTTCAAGATATGTCGTGTGTCTCTTCAAGTAGTCTAAGTGTTGATATTTATAGATGAATTTGAGTGCCGTTTGAATAGTATCCGTTAGGCTCAAATTCAAACTATTGATATCTGTATAATCTTGTAGCATGTTTTGTCTTCTTCTTCGAAGTCATTGCTTTTATTCGACATCTCCGTCCGTGCATTAAATGCATTGTACTATACTTTTGTCTCAGTAGTGCCAACGGAACTATGCTTGTATCGTAGACTTGTGTTATCTCGATTCTTTGCACGCCCTTATCTTCAATCTTCGATACCACTATTTATTGAAACAACTTTGTTTGCAATATATATATTTCTTTTCGTAAATGTGGTTAATGCTCAAGGTATCCGAGAATAGATATCTCAGGACACTTTCCTTGTTTTCAGATAGGCCTCTTATTTCTCGAGATATCTCTTGTGACACGCTTTGTTTAAAACTATTCGTGTCTTCAAGATATCCGCTAAGGTATCTCAAAAACAGCCCGATAATCTTGTGCAGTTTCTTCAAGTCTTCAATGTCGTTGAGCTTGTTTTGCTTGGATGTCTTCTTCTTGGTCTTCTCTTCATAAAATAAAGATTACATTTTGAGACCTAACATCCTATACAAGATTAGCTAGACTATCATACTTAGTGGGTTTCCTCTTTTACAATGTTCAAGTGAACCAAGAGTACTAATCACCTTTCTGAGACTAAGATAAGTCATCATGTTGCTGATCAAAATCTAAACAGATATTTCTAACAAAATATCTAACACTCATCAAACCTCTTGTACCATTGTCTTGGAGATTGCTTCAATCCATATAAAGATTTTCTGAGCAAACATGCCTTTGTATCTGCATTGCTCACAGTTACTCCATCTGGCACTTTCATGTATATCTCCTCCTCAAGATTCCCATGTAAGAAAGCTGTCTTCACATCCATCTGTTGTAGATAAAGACCATATTGAGTGACAATAGACAACAATATCCTGATTGATGTATGCTTGACTACAGGAGAAAAGATCTCTGTGTAGTCCAAGCCTTCCCTCTGTGTGAAATCCTTAGCCACTAGCCTTGCATTGTATCTAACTTTCCCACCAATAGCTGCTTCATCTTTCTTCTTAAAGATCCACTTGCAGCCTACCAACTTGGTATTTCTTGGTACAGTGACAATACTCCAAGTTTTATTCTTGTATAAAGACTCCAATTCTTCTTGAATGGCTTCCATCCATAATAACTTCTCTTTACAAGTGACTGCTTCATGGTAGCTGTTAGGTTCAGCATAATTAATCTCTTCTGCAACGCTCAGAGCATAAGACACCATGTAGGACTTCCCTACTCTTCCAAAACTATACAGGTTTGGTGCTTGTCTGCCAGTTCTTCTTGCTCTGTCTGTGATTGTTGCAGCAATAGTTGGACCAACAGTTGCACCAACAGTCCCTGAAGATTCTCCAGTTTCATGTACACAAGTGTCAAGTACCTGTGTATCATAAACATACTCCACCTCAATCTTGGTATTATCATCTTCACCTGTTGTACCAGTTGTAGGAGACACCAATGGTTTTGGTCCTGATTCAATCTGAGGTTTGAGAGGCATAATTCTCTCATTGAAAGTAACATCCCTACTCATAATGCACTTCTTCTGATCAATGCTCCATAGCTTGTAGCCCTTGACCCCAGTTGGATATCCTAGAAACACACACCTTAATGCTCTTGCATCCAGCTTGTCTTGTTTGGTGTGAACAAGACCCAAACACCCAAACACCTGATCAAGTGATCATATCTGGGAGTATGTCCAGACCATACTTCCTCAGGTGTTTTGAAATTCAATGCAGAAGTGGGACTTCTATTTATCAAATAGCAAGCTGTATTTGCAGCTTCTCCCCAAAATCCCTTTGAGAGTCCAGGACTGATAAGCATGCATCTTATCCTCTCCAAGATTGTTCTATTGTATCTCTCAGACACTCCATTTTGTTGGGGGGTTCCTGGTATAGTCTTGTGCCTGATTATACCCCTTTTCCTGCAAAAAATATTGAACTCTCCTGATAGATATTCCAGCCCATTGCCAGTCCTGAGATACTTAAGCTTCCTCCTAGTCTGATTCTCAATCTCAATAAGCCAGTCTCTAAACTTAGAGAATGCTTCATCCTTAGATTTCAACACCATGAGCCATACCTTCCTTGAGTAATCATCAATGTTAGACATATAATACCTTCCTCCATTTAATGTCTCAGTCCTATCAGGTCCCCATAAGTCAGAGTGCACATAGTCCAAATGTGCTTTAGTGGTATGCTTTCCAGTTTCATAACTTGTCTTGTGAGCCTTACCAAGGACACAATTCTCATAGAAACTTAGCTTAGACACTTTATCACCACATAGAACATCTTGTCTTGACAGCTCCTTAAGTCCCGTTTCACTAATATGAGCTAACCTTTCATGCCACAGTTGTGTCTTGTCCATTGTTGCAGCAACACTTGAAACAACAGCTGCCATACCAGACGCAACTTCTCCTTGCATGACATACAAACCATTAATGAGGTTTGCCTTGATAACTGGTGTATTCCCCTTCATAACTTGCATAACACCATTCTCAGATCCATACTTATATCCCTTCTTATCAAGAGTTCCTAGAGATATCAAGTTTCTCTTCAAATCAGGTATGTATCTAACATTGGTGAGAATCCTAATGACACCATCATGCATCTTCAAATTTTATGTTACCAGTTCCTTTGATACCATAAGCATAATCATCTCCCAACAATACACTTCCCTTGTTTTCATACTTGAGATCCTCAAACCACGCTTCTATAGGGCATATATGGAATGAACACCCTGAGTCTAGAATCCACTTTGATCCACACTTAGACTCAGTAATAGAGAGTACATCAGCATTGTCAAATGCATCAGAGGATTCTGCAATATCTGCAGTATTGGCTCCACCTTGCTCAGGTGTCTTTCCTCTTCTCTCCTTCTTCTTTAATGAGTAACAGTCTTTCATCAGGTGACCAGGTTTCTTGCAGTAGAAACATGCCCTCTTCTCTGTGTTGTTATTCCCACCAAACTTGGACTCCTTCAGTTGTTGTTTTGGCCTGCCAGACATCTTGCTTTTACCAGCTTGGTGTTTGTTCCATGCTTGCTTGACAAACAAGCTCTCAGATGCAGAATCAGGTTGGCTGCCCACATTCTTCTGATCCATCTTATTCCTCAATGACTTTTCAACATCTGCAGCTGTAAGGTCATCTGGTTTGGTCATAACAATAGCATCAATGAAGTGTTCATAGCTTCTGGGTAGAGAACTCAACAATATCACAGCCTTGTCATTGTCTTCAACCTTTACTTCCAAAGATTCAATGTCCATGCAAAGCTTGTTGAATTCATCCAACTGATCAATGATTGATTTATCAGCTCTCATCTTGAATGAGAAGAGTTTTTGTTTCAGGTGCATCTTACTTGCAGAAGACTTAACATGATAAAGGGATTCCAATTTATCCCAAACACCCTTACCAGTCTTCTCCTTAATCACCTCTACCAAGACTTTATCTCCCAAAGACAAAATCAGCGAGCTCCTTGCCTTTCCTATGATGCGTGCCTTCTTAGCCTCATCAAAATCCTTAGGAAATCCGGCATCTCCAAGCAACGCTTGCTCTAATCCCTGTTGAACCAAGGCCTCCATCTTTGCCTTCCACAAAGAGAAATCGATTTTATCTGTAAGTTTCTCTATGTCAAACCTTGTCATTGCCATAATAGCTCCTGAGTTGATTGTTCCTGTTTCCCACAGACGGCGCAAATTGTTGTGTAATGGTTCTTGGAACTCGATCACCAACAATAATGATCAACCAACTCAAAACAAAGCTAAAACACAATCACTGTTATAGCAACAGTTGCTACGATAGCTAAACCAACAATCAATAAATAGAACTCAATCAACAACTCCAAACACAATCGAAAAACTCAACGATTTACGTGGTTTGGCGAATGCCTACGTCCACGGGAGAAAACTAGAGATTCTTTTATTGACTAATGCAATGACAATATCGATTTACAGAGAATAACAAAAAAACAGAACTCAAAACGCAAACTAGAAGAATAAAGAAGATTTCGATATGGAACGGCAAATCTCTTGTCTTCTATTCTTGTGTTCTGATGTGTTGTGTCACGCCTAAGGCTGTATATATAAGTTTTCCAAAGCCTACTACATCACCTTGAATTAGCAAAACAAGCTTTAATCCTTTTCCAATTCGATTAAGAAAGATTTCTTCCTTTCCTAGTTCTGTTAGAACTTCAATGTTTCCGTCACTGTGACTGTGACTGTTGCAGCAACATTGTCTTCTAAATTCAATCTATCATCACATTCTGGATCATATTTGTTGTAGTGTACTAAAAAACCTGCCTGCAACATTTGGAGAAGTCATTGGATCTGGAAGTTGAAGAAGTTTTATGTGTTGATAGTTGTTCTTGCCAGGTATCAAGCAACAAGAACAAAAGCAATGCAGCCAGAACACAAAACACTCGACACATACAAGCCAGAGCACACAGGTATAGTTAACGTTCTAACCATGTAAGCTTTTTTAACATTTAGATCAGTTTCTTGTTCCTACCTACCTAATCTGTTAAATGTCTGTCTCGTATCTTTGTCTGCTCCATTTATTTTCTTTCATGTCTGCTCAATATCAAATATGGATAACTGGCCTTGTGGAAATGGAACAAACCGTTCGGTCTTGAGAGTTGCATTCTTGAGAACACAAAAATGGATCTGGGCTAATTCAAGCCAAGAGGAGATAGTAAATAACATTTGTGATCCCCATCCCTCATGATTTTGGTCCCCCGAAATCTTATTTTTGCAGTTTTGGTCCTTTTTTTTGTATTTTTACAAGTATCTATACTTATTTGATCATTAAGGCTCTGTTCTCTTCAACTGCAATTTTCTGAACTGAACTGAACTGTATGAAACTGAACTGAATGAGTTTTCAGTTGAAGAGAACAGAGCCCAACTCAGATTTGAGCTTCATGTCAACCATTTTAGCTCCAAATCAAGCCACATCATGCCCAACTTATGCCAAATAATTATAGCAGAAAGACTTACAAAGTAATCGTGTTAGTGAGGGACCAACTTATAATCTTAAATATAAGTATAATATTTTAAATAATACTTCCTTGGTCCCTGTAAAGCTTTTTATTTTGCCATTTTAGTTGTTCCACACGGAACTTCTCATTTCCATTTTTGGTTATGGGACCACCATCTTACTCAACCAATACCCTCATAATACACTCTTATTTACAACTTTACCAACTCACCATCTCTTTTTTATTCATTATTTATTCTTTCATCATTTAAATATACTAATTACTAAGAGTAAGTCTTATGAGAGACGCTCTTATGGAGAGACCGAAAGAGACGCACAAACATTACTGTTATATCCAAAAACATTAGAGGTTTTACTAAGGACATATACATAGTAAATGATATAAAATGTTCACTCATAAAACATTAATGATATTGTTTAAAATATTATACATATATTTAAGAACATCAATCCGTCTATCTGGTTTCTCACAAATAGACGTCTATTTCAAGACTTTGTGAATTACTAAACTTTCCATTGTATCAATCCGCTATCAATTTTTAACCATTCTTTATTAGTTTTCCATTTAAATAAAATTGAATATTCTCAATTTTATTATTTAATTGACTAAAAATTCAAACGGGAAGTTATTCCGGGACGGAGGAACTAGGAAGTACTAATAATGTTTCTTGAGTAACCATTTTATGTACATTTTTTAAAAATGTTTTTAATAAAAATTCACAATGTATCTCAATATAAATATAATTAGAATAATTAAAAAGCAATATAAATACTACTTAAATATTAAAAGAGGGGGTCTCATGAGAGATCAACCCTAGAGAAAGACTAAAAAGACATACTTTCAATAATTATATAGAAGCCCCAAACAAAAAGCAAACTACAAGCACAACCTAACCAAGGGCAAGCAACTGGGTCGGGTCAAATGGATCAGCATATAAATAAAAAACCCAACCCACATTTCACCATAAACCTCAGAAAACCGAGAAACCAAAATCATCTCACTAGAAATCCTCTGAAATCTCTCTACCGACGTGGTTTCTATTGTAATCGCCGGAAAACGCCTCAAATCGCCGGAAAACATCTCGAAATCGTCGGAAACATCATCTGAAAAGGTAAAAAACCTCTATCTCGACGTGGTTTCTATGTAATCAAGCTCGTAAAAAGCTTGAACTCGCCGGAAAAAGCTAAAAAATTGTCCGATCTCACCGGAAACAACATCACGAAGGTACGAACAACTAGATCTGGACATAATTTATGCGAAATCGGTGTTTATTTCGCAATTGTAGTTGAAATTTCGAATCAGATTTGAAAATCGCGTAATTTTTGTTTCAAGTGTTCTAGCTAATCTGTGTTATGTTTTGGCTTATTTCAGTAATGTTCTTGCTTATATGTAGGATGTTCAACTAAATAGAGTACATAAAAATATGCTCGAAAATTGGTGTTTCTACTACGATTTGGTTGTTTATCCACTGATCTACTCAAAATATGCTCGTATGTAAGTTTCAACAATGTTTTGATTCAAATATTAATTGATGAATGAATTTTTTCACAATAGAAGTTGAAATTTGAAAACAGATCTGAAAAAATCGCGTAGAGAACCGTTCAAATGTTCTAGCTAATCTGTACAGTGTTGTGGCTTATGTATGTAATGTTATATGTGATATAGAGCATGTAATACGTGTAATGTTGCTAATAATATGTGTTATGTGTTGTCTACAATGTTCTATGTTATTTGTGTAATGTTATTAACGTATCTCTGTAATATTTTCGTAAATGTGCAGTGTGTAGTGTTATATCAATGTGTTATGTGTTGTCTACAATGTTCTACGTTATTTGTGCAATGTTCTACGTTATCTGTGTAATGTTCTATATCTATCTCTGTAATGTTTTCGTAAATGTGCAATATATGCTGTTACATCAATCTTCTATTTGTTCTCTACAATGTTGTACGTTATATGCGTAATGTTCTTGACGTATCTCTGTAATGTTTTCATAAATATGCAGTTACTGTGTTACATCAATGTTTTATGCGATGTCTACAATGTTCTACGTTATTAGTGTAATGTTCTTCTCGTATATCTGTGATGTTCTTGATTGATCTCTATAATGTTTTCGAAAACATGCAGAGTACAGTGTAAATGTTCTACGTTATTTGTGTAATGTGCTATATATTCAATATTCCTCACTCATATATGTAATGTTCTACTTGCAATATCTCAGGTGTCATGTCTTATTTTCGTAATGTTATTATTTATATTACAAATGTTTTAAACTATATGACTAATGTTCTGTTTAATGTTTCAGGTGATAAATGATTCCTCAATCCCGCCAATGCCGACTGCAAGTAAAACAACAAAAAGCACTGAAACTTTCCTTGACCCTAACTACGCAAAAACGAAAGGCCGAAAAAAATAAAGAGTTGGTAACAAATTCGAGCGGGAAAAGCTAATCACTACTGAATTTGGAGACAAATCTCCAAATGAGCATCTGCTGTGATGAACATGTTGTACTTGAAATTGAATGTCATTCAATGTTATTTGGATATTGAATATGTCATGATGTAATTGAATACGAATGCGATATAAATGTTCTGTCTTATATAGTTAATGTTCTTGCTTATATATGTAATATTACTACTTATCTGCGTGATGTTACTACTTATAACACCAACTTAACCACAAATGTTCTTACTTATACTGTCAATGTTCTTGCTTATATTTAATGTTCGTTCAATAATATGATGAACTAATATAGCTGAATATTGAATATGCCATAATGTAATTGAATATTTGCGTGATGCTCATTGAAAATGTTCTTACTTATAACTCGAATGTTCTTCCTTATTTGGATAATGTTCTTAACTATGTAAGTAATGTTTATAACCAAAACTGGTAAATTGACCCACGAAATGAATTGACCCGACCCAATGACCCGCGAAAATGCAAATAAATGTGGTAAATTGCAAACAAATCCGTCTTTATGGTCTCTCTATGCACATGATCTTTCCTAAGACTTTGTGATATTAAAAAATAAAAAATTATAGAAATAAAAAGATGCGATTGACGAGATCTATGGGAAAAATGGCAACAGCAAGAAAAATAAGTGATTAGTGTGGATGAAGTCTTTTTTGTTTTTAAATAATTTTTCGCCTCCAGCATAGCGAAATGAAAATCACACAATTAAAACTCGCGAACAATCTGCAAAGGAACCAAAAATTTCAAGTATAAAATTGTTGCATCGTAATCGTGAGAGGGACCACAAATGCAATTCAGGCATAGGAGATAAAATAACAAAAGGGGGAAATAAATTTATCTTCAGGTGAACTTTGGCAACAAAATTTGTTTCAT
The DNA here is from genome assembly GCA_026545765.1 of Plantago major. Lineage (NCBI taxonomy): Eukaryota > Viridiplantae > Streptophyta > Magnoliopsida > Lamiales > Plantaginaceae > Plantago > Plantago major. The sequence continues at coordinate 24,290,042 of CM048840.1, read as the reverse complement.
AGTGAAACGATTTTTTTGTTTCACAGTACAAATTTGTTTCATAATGGTTTCCAAGCTGGAAACCATTATGAAAGAAATTTTTTTGAGTATGAAAGAAATTTGATATAGATGAATTTGCAGAGTTTTAGTAGCTATATATATCATGCCCACACAACACATATTTAAAGCAGATTCACAATAGATCACTCATCTTTGTATAACTATGAATGTAAAGCAAGTTCTTTGCATGAATGGAGGTTTGGGGGAAAACAGTTATGCTAAGAACTCTGGTTTACATCAGGTAAACTCAAGAATTCCCTGCTGCTGCTATATATTCACCTTATGGTTTGTGTTACTCAGCTTGTTTTCGAATTTTCTTATGTTATGGCAGAGAAAGTATTTGCTTGTGGCCATGCCGATTATCGAAGAAGCTGTCACTCAACTTTACAACAATATGCATGCACCAAACAATACCATTTCCATTGCAGATTTTGGTTGCTCCTCTGGACCAAGCTCTCTCGAGATAGCCACACAAGTTATCAAAATCATCGATAAACTGAGCACGAAGCTAAGTCACAATCTCCCTGAATTTCTGATACAGTTAAATGATCTTCCTGGGAATGATTTCAATACCATTTTCCAGTCTTTGATTCCTCAATTTCAAGCAACATTAGTGGATGAAATAGGGCAAAGGCTCGGACCTTGTTTCGTAACTGGGGTTCCAGGTTCATACTACGGGAGGCTCTTTCCAGCTAAAAGCCTGCACTTCGTTCATTCCTCTTATAGTCTCATGTGGCTCTCTAAGGTACCTACACTAGAATATCGTTTTGGTATAATTGTTCTCAGTTTTTCTCTATTTTAATCTGCTACATTTGGTTGTACAATAAGGTTCCTGAAGGGGTGGATATGAACAAAGATAATATATTCATGGCAAATACCAGTCCAGAATGTGTGATCAAGGCATACTATCAGCAATTTCAAAGAGATTTTGCGACATTTCTCAAGTGTCGTTCCGAGGAAGTAGCACCTGGAGGCAATATGGTGTTAACCATCATGAGTAGGAGAATTGATGAATATGCTTCTAGCATGGATAGTTGCTGCATTTGGGAAGTTGTGGGCATGGCACTGAAACAAATGGTTTCAGAGGTGATTAAGCAAATTCTGAAGCGCACGCGCGCGCGCACACATATATATATATATATATATTTTTTTTTTTTCTTCAAGTATTTATGTATGTATACCTGGTCGCTCATGCAGGGAATTATAAAAGAAGAGAAGTTACATTCATTCAACGCCCCAGAATACATGCCAACTCCGGCCGAAGTCAAGATGGAAGTTGAAAAGGAAGGTTCATTCACCATCAATTGCCTAGAGACCTCAGAAATCAAATGGAGCGATTTTGGCAGCATCTCCTATCAGCCTGGTTCAGTTTCTGCCAATGATGACAGCTACAATGTGGCCAAGTGCATTAGATCCGTGACTGAGCCATTGTTGGTCGAACACTTTGGTGCTTTGGTAATTGATGATTTGTTTGACAAGTGCAGAAAGATTCTTTCCTGCTGCATGCCCAAAGAAGAACAGAAATCGTTCAACATCACGATTTCAATGACAAGAATGTGATGACTCCGGGCAGTAGAATGTCGTCTCTTTGTATTGCGAGCATATGAGATAATGTTATGATGTGAATAAGCCATGTCATGTGAATGAGATTGGCGTAAATCGCAAGTTATTGTACTCTGTCCTGCATTTTACTTTCCTCTATATTGGAAGGCTCATCAAATAAATGTTTCTGTTTGTGAAAATAAATGAGAATTGAAACCAAGAGAACCTGAGCTTTGTATCACTATTATCAATTAGACTTTCAAGAACTTGATGGACGGGTTAACAATGGATCTGATGATATCAAAGGTTTCGTCCAGGAACCTGGATGGTCTAGGATTAAAATTAAGGATCATGTGTCGGCATTTGCTTCGGGTGACATATACCACCTTTTGGAGCTAGTAGCTTTAAAAGAAGAACTGATTTATCAGGACCTAGGCTGCTTTTATCGTAGATGCTGCTGAGGATATTGATGATTGAGATATTGCTTTGGTTGAAATATTAGATCGGTTACGAATACTTTGCCTGGGCTCTAGTTTTTCGACTCCTTCTCTTCAACTGAGATTTTGGTTGGTAATAGGAGTTATATTCGCAACAGAATCAGTGAAATGCATCTCATGTTTATGGCAGAGCTATGCCGGTTGCTTCTTTATAAACTTGGTTAATGTTTGTGGCTTCTGGCCTGTGAAGTCTTACCTGCATTCTGTCAACCTGCTCGTTCAAGAACTTGAGCTTCGAGTTATGGGTGATAGAGATCTTTGCAGTATGATTTGGGCTCTTATGAGAAACAATTGCTCAAGGTCCGTGAACAAATACACTAGCATAATTGCATTTTTCCAGGTTGTTAATTGTACAGGACATATATGTTGTCTGTGTGACTTCCCTAGAATCTATATATTGGATTAAGCAGCTATTTAGAATCTTGTCCGTGAACATGTATAAAGTCTTATTTTTAAATTTTATGTCAGCAGCAACTAAATGAGTAAGTTATAATTAGCTAACATGTGCAGCTGCTACAATCTTGTTACTCAGTTTCTGCCAGAATTATTCTTATTTAAGGCCTTCATGTGATAAATCCTCTGCATGTCTTTAGCAGGTTTTGAGCTTATTTACATCATTTTGGCCATAGCCTTTATAATCTTACAATTATTTTTCCTAATTTTACATCATTTTGGCCACAGCCTTTATGTACATCTTTTAACGGGTATGTATAACATTGGTGTTCGTAATAAAAATTCATAATGTGTTGACTATAACTATTAAAAAACTATTAAAAATAATTAAAATATAAAACAATATAAAAATGTAAAACTAATAAAAGATGCAATTGATAGCATCTATGGGGACATATGACAACAAAAAAAATAATTGATTAGTGTTTGATGGAAGAAGTATTTATAATGTTTTGGTATATTCTTAACATGTTTTAATGTTTTTCTAATAATTTGTATAGTATGAATTTTTATTACTTTTTGCCTCCAACCAAGTGATGGGGATCATAATCGCACAAGTGAAACACGCGAACAGTCCGAAAGGAACGTAATCGTGAGAGACGGGGAAAAAATGCAATTCACCAATAGTAGACAAAATAACAAAAGGGCCAAATAAAACTATTAAAGATGTGGAGTATGGCAGCAAATTTGTTTCCTTTTATGAGGAGCTGGAAAGCATTCAGACTGTTTGGTAGTCTTTACTCTTTTAAAATTGAGTTTATCAATTTTGAGCTTTGCCTGTCAATTTTAATAGAGTTTAACATGAATAGAGTTTTTTCTCTATTGCAATGCAACTATCTCTATATAGCTGTCGATTTCTGAGATTGTCTCCTTGTCTCTTTTATTTCCCTTTTTTCTTTCTACCTATGGATAGCAAGTTTGCAACCCCACCTCTTCACTTTCTCTAATGCCTTGATTTAGTTGTAAAATACACACATTTTGTATTGCGCATGAAGTCTAGTGTTTAAAATTCATCGGGATGTTTGGGATAGAATTAACATACCATTTTAATTGAGTCAGACCTTTCTTTCGCATTTGATCATCCCATTTAGCTAAATGTCATGTTCGATTCGTGTTCATGTTCGTCAAACATCTCACCACTTGTTCATGTTCAGTTCGTTAAGGTTTCAACATGTCATGTTTGTTCTTTAGTGTTCGGTTAGATCATAGTGACATAATTGTATATAGACGCTAATTTGAGAGAATTTTTTTTCCACGTATCATGTTCACCCTTTATTGTTGGAATTTTTTCAATGTTCTTTAGAGCTGCTGTCATAAATTATAATCACATAAAAAAAACCAATAATATCTCAACAGATCTTATTTTTAAAATAAACTTAACATATTTTTCAACAAAATCCCACAAATATATTTAATCAAATAATTTTAACTACCTTAACCAATCATTCTATTAAATCATAATTTATTCAATCCCAATATATATTATTTCATTCGTACACACTCTTACATAACCTATTCAAAGTATCCTACTGAACCCTACTAAAATTACAATCACCTCCCAAATACTGTTTTTAAAAACTCTGTTAAAATCTAGTTACTATTCATAATCTCCGTTTTCTTAGAACTCTGCTAAAATTCAGTTTTGAATCCACTGCCAAACAGTCAGATTATGTCTTTCAGACATTATGAGGAGCTGGAAAGTGGAAACCATTATGAAATACTCATCCCTCCTGAACTCAACTTCTCATTTTCGTTTTGATCCGTCGCAAACTCAACTTTTCCTTCTTTAAATGTAAAAATTTTCTCTTACTTTATTCACTATATCTCATACTTTAACCACACTCTTTTATACTTTATATACTCTATTAATTTCCTAGTTTATTTATTATCTTTCATACTTTATTCGATTTATCTTAAAACTTGTGCCCGGACCAATGGGAAGTTGAGTCGAGGGTAGGGCTGCGCAACGGACGGATACGGATCGATCCGCATCCGTTCGACCGGATATCCGATATCCGGTCAAACGGATGAAGAAAAGGTCCATCCGTTATCCGATCCGTTCAGAACGGATCGGATACAGATAAATCCGCCGGATAACGGATAAATCCGGCGGATATCCGTTATCCGGAAATATAATTAAAAAAAAAAATTCAACATTATTAGACTATAAAATGACGAAAAAACGAAGAACACCAAACAACATAGGAGGCAGCAGAGAGAAGGCAAAAAGAAGATAACAGAAAATTCAGAAATGCAGAAATGCAACAGCGCAGAACAGGGCTGAACATCAGAAGGAAGAAAAAAAGAAGAAAAAAGAAGAAATGAGTAGAACAGCGAAAGGAAGAAAAAAAGAAGAAAAAAGAAGAAAAACAGAAGAAATGAGTAGAAATATAACAAGGAGCAGTAAACTCACCTCAATGAGACAAGTAGAAATTCAATCAACCATTTACCTAATAAAAAAATTAAAAAACAAATGGATAAAACGGATATCCGTGGATATCCGACGGATTTATCCGTTTTTCACGGATAGAAAAAAATCGTATCCGTTATCCGATCCGTTAGCTAACGCATCGGATCGATCCGGTCCGTAAAAGCGGATAAACGGACCGGATCTACGAATTCAGATCATATGAGCCGCCCTAGTCGAGGGAGTACAAAATTTGTTTCACTATGCTTATTGTCGTGAATTTGCCGAATTTTAGCAGCTAGTACAATACTACAATATTTATCCTTATCCAACACAGATGCACAATAGCACTCATCTTCGTGAAACTATGAACATAAAGAAAGTTCTTCGCATGAATGGAGGCATGGGGAGAACCAGTGGCGAATCCAGAAGCAGATTCTAGCGGGGTCGAACATTATGTAGAATACTCCCATAAAATATTACTCCTCCGTCCAAGAACAAAATGTATATATATATATATATATATATATATATATATATAATTGACTTGTAGCACTGTAAGGTCGTAAGAAATATAAAAGGCATAGTAGAGGAAACAAGGAAAACATAAAAGGCATAGTAGGGGTTAGAAAATAAAAAAGAAAACATTAAAATGCATAGCAGAAACATAAAACTGGGGTTAGAGAAAGAAAAATATAAGGGTTAAAGTTACAAAATAAAAGAAAAAGGACAAAACACAAAAGAGGCACAGAAGCTACTGGAACGCATGACCTCCAAGAAAGCAAACTGCATACATAGCACTCAACCAAACAACAACTTCATGACTATATGACACACACATATTACTAATTCCAAAATCTCAAGGGGGGTCAGACCCCCCTTGACCCCCTCTCCCTCCGCTGGAGAACAGTTATGCTAACAACTCACCTTTACATCAGGTAATTAAACTCAAGGATTAATTCCCTGCTGCTGCTGCTATATATACACATTATTGAAGATTTGTGATACTAAACTTTTTTGAATTTTCTTATGTTATGGCAGAGACAGTACTTGCTTATGGCCATGCCGATACTCGAAGAAGCTGTCACTCAACTTTACATTTTACAACAATATGGATGCACCAAACAATACCATTTCCATTGCAGATCTTGGTTGCTCCTGTGGACCAGGCGCTCTCGAGATAGCCACACAAGTTATTAATATCATTGATAAATTGAGCAGGAAGCTAAGTCTCAATCTTCCAGAGTTTCAGATACAGTTAAATGATCTTCCTGGAAATGATTTCAATTCCATTGTCCAGTCTTTGATTCCTCAGTTTGAAGCAACATTAGTGGATGAAATAGGGCAAAGGCGGCTCAGACCCTATTTGAAACCGGGGTTCCAGGTTCGTACTACGGGAGGATCTTTCCTGCCAAAAGCCTGCACATCGTTCATTCCTCTTATAGTCTGGCTCTCTAAGGTACCTTACCTACACTAGAACATCATTTTGGTATATTTGTTCTTCATATTTCTCATTTTCTCTATTAAATTTGAGGGAGAATTACAGAAAACTCCCCTCTATAACACCTAATCGGCGAATTACTTATACCCTGGCGTTAGTTGACCGTTAGTCAACGAAAATATTTGACTTTGACGAAAATGAAAAAAATTATTTATGAACATGAAATTTTTTGTGACATCATAATGATGTCATAAATATAAACTGAAGTACCGAAATTACGCCTGAGGATATAAATTCCCAAATTTCAATCTAAAATTCTGATTTCTTCTTCTTCCTTAGCCAACAATGGTAACGAAGATTGCTATTCTTGCTCGCAGATCTGCTGCTAGTCCGGATCACGATTTGTCGGAAGAGTGCATGATGTTCTATTTCCGCAAAACGTTGAGAGGGGAGAATAGGAAGATAGTGGATGTTATTGCTGGTGGTTGCATTGAGGGTGTGGATCTAGATCAGGCAAGGGAGTTCTTTGAACTGACTGCTTACTGACTAGGATGCATTCCATGGGGTTCGTGCCAGTGTGTCTACTTCCAAGGGAACTAGTTGAGTCTGAAGTGATGGAAGAAGAGACGTCCGATTCCATTACTACGCCAGATAAAGATACTTCCTCTTTGTTTGATGATGAAGGCATGGATACCCCAGATTTAGAAAACACTTCCATCCCACTAGAGCCCATAGAAAGCACTTCCATGCCACTAGAGTCCATAGGAAGCCATGTGCCTCATCACCCCGACACCACACATATGTCGTTACCCGAGGGGAGTTTTGTTGATCCTTTCTGCCCTTTTTCTTTGTTTCATGTTTATGAGTGTTATGTGCTTAAATTTGAACATATTAACTCTCGACATACTCGTTTGCAGGATTACATGAGTATTTGATGTGCTCAAATTATTACTTAGAAAACCAAGTAGTAAGCAGTTGTTATAGACAGACAAAACTAAACCACAAGATCGTTCGCTAAGGAACCAATTAAGCTACCACAACGAATTGAGAGCAAACAGTTACTTGTGTAAACAAATTGATGATTTGGTTGGAATACTTTCTAACTAGAAATCAGATAAAGCAAATAAAGAGTTTTAATCAATGAGAGAGAGAGAACACAACAGTTATGATCGAGTAATGCTAATTTGCTGTAGGGAAATCGTTCATACTTGTCACACGGTTGGCATACAAAAATCAATCAATCCAATTCAATCAATCGTTGTTTAAATGTTTTAAACTAGAGTAATCATGGGTCCTCAATCCACGATCCTTAACCGAAAATGATTTTGAAAATCTTGAACTAGCTTATTGGATTGAAGGTTTTACGAAGATTTTGAACTAGACGAACCTATATGAACGAATACTAACCCTAGAAGCGAATACGCAAAACCGTCACATAACTACTGCGTTCGGAGTGGTTTAGCTACTCATGGTGGAAGCAAAGATGACAGAATGCATGGTATTGAATACGCTAAGCATAAACATGGTGATAACGTATGCAAAATTATACAATTCGATAAATATAAGAAAACACGAATTGAAGATAAACAATAGAGAGTTATCAATACTTTACCAAGAATTCGATATCGATGGTTCTTACCGGATGAAAACCAATCTCCAAGATCAATCAATCAATGTCAAAACCTAGTTCTAGGAGCTTTTTCTATGAAAAAATCGAGTATAGGAAGTTATGGCAAAAGATGACCTAATCCTGACCTAAAAAGGAAAAAATATGCTGAATATGGGTCTTCTCGCCGCGGCGAGGAAAATAGCTCGCCGCGGCGAGAAACCCCGTGTAGCTCCCCTTTGTGCCTCGTAAAATCTCGCCGTGGCGAAAATATCCATTCGCCGCGGAGATCTTAAAACCTCCGTAACTTTTTTGACAGACAGAATTTTCCGATGCGTCCAAAACAAAAATTGTAGCCCTTTGAATTATCTTTCCGTGGCCACCGAGCTCAGGTCAATCGGACATCATATGAGAGACTTATGGCCAAAATGGCTAGACTGCTCCGTAAAACTTCACTTTTGCAAGCTTCGCTAAAATGGCTCTCAATTCTTCGTCTAAACTCCGAATCCACTTCCGTTTTCGCCCAGTTACTCTACATTCAAAGATCTAGAACCAAAGTTTTCACTTCGATTTTGACCTTCGGGACACAAAAATCCTAAAAAACACAAACAAAGCACCAAAGCATAAAAACGCACAAAGACACTATAAAACCATAAACAAAGACTAACAAAGACTGCTAAAAAGGACCCAATGAGACTCTAAATTATCGTCTCATCAAACTCCCCAAACCGAACCTTTGCTCGTCCTCGAGCAAACAAACAACCTAAACAAGAACGAGACTCGAAACAGAAACAAACAAGAAGCACATAATAGAGCTGAACTTCCAAGTGACCGAATCTACCATTGTAAACATTAAATTCACAAGATGCAAAAGGTTTGAACTCAACTAACCTTGATAGAATAATGTACAAGAAATCAAGCAAGACAGTTTCTCAGGTAAATAGCATTTAAGTCTAACTCTTCAATCCCTCACAAGGAATCCTACATAACTCTCTCTCACACTCTGGAAGTGTCCAGTGGGTAATCATTCAAGAAATGGCAAGAGAAAGGGAAGGTGACTTTCGTCACAAAGGTGCCTCAAATACCTCATGCAAAATACTCAGTCAGTTAAGTCGGAAGGGACTTTTTCTTCACATGCAGCAGCTTGTCAGAACATACAACCAAACTTCCATATCACCACATTTTTGCATAAAATGAATTACATGCTAATCAATTTGGCCACTATGGACTCTTTTAGTCTCAATTTTTTGGTAGTGTCTGTTTTACCGAAGTCCGCACTTTTGTGCGTGTCAGTTTAGTATACGTGCCATCAACCCTCACGGGCATATGGATTTTTAGGACCACGCCGGTATATAGGTAGTATCTTAAACACGCCCAACACGACAACGGTGATGACAAGCACCACAGATACACTCTAAGACGAATTAACTAATCAGGGGAAGTAGTACAGATTACAAGTATAAATAAGCATATCGGCACAACATAATTCTTCTCCCCAAACCGGTTCTTTGTAATGCACTGGCTTTGATAAAGTAGACCATAAAGAGCATGCCGTTCGTCATACTTAACTTAACAGAATACACATGAGCATGGAGAGGCGCAAACAAGGGAGTTTCCACTTCCCGAAAGAATCACACAGGCGCCGTACAATATTTTTTCATCGGCTTTAAGGTTTCTCACCAGCTTTTGGACCAAAGAGTTAAACAAACTTGCTATTTACAAGAGAAACAACCTTACAAGATTTTAAATCCACTATGCCACCTTAGTTAAATATCATGCAAAACGTAAGCAGCTAGCAAATTTAATAATCACAATAGAAGCTTTCATAACTTGGAAGAACGACTCACAAAAGACTCTAGAAGGGAGAAAAAGAAAAGAAAAAATGACCAAAAAATACAGAAAGTAAAGGACGAAAGACTCTAGAGACTCAGGTAATAGAGAAAAATGCAGACAAGACACTAGAGAGCACATTCCCCCTCCCAAAACCAAAACTCAAGCATGTCCTCAAGCGTAGAGTGAAAAAGAAAAGAGAATGGGAGCTATAGTGATTTGCCTGCTGGTGTACCTTTATAGTCATGTACTAGACTCACCAAGAACAACCTCTTCATCCGGTTGCTCTTTAAATCCTTCCAGATATGGCTTGACTCGTTGTCCATTTACCTTGAAGGTGGAGCCGTCACTTGTGTTCAAGAGTTCAACAGCACCATGTGGTGCCACTTGAACGATTTCGTACGGCCCACCCCATCGAGAGCGCAGCTTACCTGGAAACAGTTTAAGGCGAGAAGAGTAAAACTTCCATACTTGGGGTCAAATCCTTACGAATTATTCCCATATCATGATACTCCTTAGTCTTGGCCTTATAGATCTTAGCATTCTCGAAAGCAGTGTTCCGGAGTTCTTCCAGTTCTGAGAGCTGTAGTATACGCTCTTTTCCAGCTGCATCCAAATCAAGGTTCTGGACCTTAATCGCCCATTCTGCCCTGTGCTCAAGCTCTACCGGTAGGTGGCAAGATTTCCCATAGACTAGCCTGTAAGGTGTGGTGCCTATAACAGTTTTATAGCTTGTGCGGTATGGAGTTTGTACGACCAGTCCTTCCGGTTAGGCTTCACCACCCTCTCAAGTATACTCTTAATCTGCCGGTTACTAACCTCTACCTGGCCAGAAGTCTGAGGGTGATATGTGTTAGGAATATCTGTTTAGATTTTGATCAGCAACCTAATGACTTATCTTAGCTCAGAAAGGTGATTAGTACTCTTAGTTCACTTGAACACTGTAAAAAAAGGAAACTTACTGAGTATGATAGTCTAGCAAATCTTGTATAGGATGTTAGGTCTCAAAATGTAATTTTTATTTTCTGAAGAAGACCAAGAAGAAGGCATCCAGCAAGAAAAGATCAACGGATTTGAAGATTTGAAGACTGCACAAGATTGCTGAAGACAAGGGTTTTCCAGAAACCTATGTCCAGATATCTTGAAGAAACAAGTGTTTCGAAACATACATGTTGCAAAAGATATCTGAGAATAAAAGGTTTCTGAGACAAGGAAAGTGCCCACAGATATCTACACTCAGATACCTTGGACATAAAATATGCTTCTGAAAAAGAAACATATTATAACAAGTTGTTCAAACAAGTGGTATCTGGAGCTATGATGATCTCTGGAAAAGAACGTGCAAAGCCTCAGAAAGCTTGCATAGTTCCGTTGGCACTACAGGACAAAATATAGTACAGTGCATTAAATGCACAGATAGAAATGTCTGAACAAAAGCGGTAGCTTCTGAAGAAGAAGACAAGCTCACAAGATTATATTCAGATATCAATAGTTTGAATTTGATTTAAGCTTCAACGGATACTATTCAAACGGCACTCAAAATTCATCTATAAATATCAACACTTAGACTGCTTGAGAATACACCTTAGAACACACTGAACTCCAAGAACACTGAATACTCACACAAGCGCTCTCAAGCAAACTACTTACCTTCAAGCTTTCTGTTGCGACCAAAGCTCTTGATTCTAAGTAGCACAAAAGTTCTAAGTGTCCTGATCCTTAACGAGCATTGTTATTTGTGAAAGAGTTGAACTAAGATTTCTTATCTATGTTTCATTCTCTTGAACACTTACCATAGACTTGGGTCAGTAGAGAACAAGATACCATACATTGCAAAGTGTATTAAGTATACTTGATTCACAGAGCTATCTGAATAACTGAACAAGTTATTAAAGAAGCTCACCTGATAATTTACCTTAACCAACACCTTAAACGGCGTGGAGTACAGGAAGTACTTAGTTTGGGAAACTAAGGAATAACTCCAAGGTTATTGAGCAAAGGAAGTACTTAGTTTGGGAAACTAAGGAACAACTCAAAAGGTTTCTAACTACAGGAAGTACTTGGCTGTGAAAGCCGGGAAATAACTCAGAGGGAACACTTGGTTGCGAACCTAGTGCATTTAGGAATCAAGAAAAGATATCTGTAAGGTTACCTCATTTATCTTAGTGGATTCTAGGTCTGAGAAAGACCGAAGTGGATTAGTTGAAGGATTACGCCACCTTCAGATACCACTATAAAAAGACTTGTGTTATTTACTTTCTGAAATTTATTACTTGTTTTACTTATATTGCAAATTACTTACACTTATCTTTCTAAACACGTGCACTTATCTCAGAAGTCTTCCGCACTCTGAAATTAAGTATCAGATATCTGAGAAACTGTGCTTATCGACAAAAGTTTTAAAAGACTATTCACCCCCCCTCGAGTCTTTTACTTTGCCGTTATCTGGACCAACAAGTGGTATCAGAGCAGGAGGTTCCCAAGCCTTCTGCACTGAACCTAGATCCCAGATAAGTGCCCACTAACTACTTTTCACCTACACTTGATTCGTTTATTTAGTGTGTTTGCTGTAGGATGTCTTTAAGTGACACCCCAATTCTCAAGCCAGAGAATTATGAGAAATGGAAGAACAACATGATGCTCCACCTAGAAGCCATCAGTGACGAAATGATCGAAGTAATAAAGAATGACCCAATAGTCATTCAACAACTCAAGGAAGTCATAGAGGTTTTTAATGGTAGAGACAGAGAACAAAGTGATGGGTCTTCACAGACAGATGCATCAACCAGTGGGAGACCTGCTAGTCAAGTTATTTACGAACCAAAGCCCAGAGAACTATGGACATCGGAAGATGCCAAGAGAAATAGATTGGATGGACATGCTCGTAATATCATCATACGTTCTACTCCAGAGCACATACAGTGTAAACTGTGGGGTGCAAAAGCAAAAGGGCTCAGCAACTGATTGAAGAAATCAGGCACCGAAAAACAAAGGAAAATAAGTTCGAAGTTTTGAAGCTAAAATTCCAAAACTTTAAACAAGGTCCCACAGAGACTCTTGAAGAACTAGATTTCCGGTTTACAACACTTATGAGTGACATGGCTGCACTTGGTGAAAGTAATAGATATACCCAGTCAGAAAAGATTAAAACCATTGTGAGAAGTCTAAATCATAACTGGGAACACACAAAGTTTTTCTACTTTAACCAAGGAATGCCAGATATTACTCCTGTGAAACTTTTCTCTCACCTTGCTACTGTTGACTATGAGACAACTCAAAGGGGACAAACAACTGAGAAGTTGCAGAGTGTTGCTCTAGTTGCTCAAGGAACTTCTGAAAAGAAGAAAGGCAAGGATGTGACTGAGGATGCTCTTGCTGTAAAGCAAATGGAAAAATATGTCAGTCGAGAAATTGAGAGAAGAAAAGCCAAAGAGAAGCTGAAAAAACATCTAGGCTCAAACTATCACCAGTACAAAAATATGCAAAGCTCGCTGAACAAGCCAGCTCAAAAAGCATCAAGTACTGAGGAAGCAGAAATAGGAAATGATATCTGTTTCTATTGTCAGAAACCTGGTCATTTCAAGAAGGATTGTCCTATCTTCAACACATTTAAGACATGTGACAAGAAAGATAGAAGAATATTCAAAAGAAGTCAAAGAGCTATGCTCACTGAAGAAAGGAAAAAGATTCAACTCCAACTGGATGCTCTAGATATTGAGTCTGATTCTGAGGATGAGGATTCAGATGATTCCACACTGCCTTCCCCAGAAATATGCGGTGTTTCTCATGAAGTAATTGACTTTGGTCAAAAGAAGAAAGAAGTGTGTGGAATGGCTGAAGAAATCTTCCCAGATATCTCCAACATTGAACCCTGTCTAATGGCTGATGAGGTAACACATACTTCCTGTTATACTTATGAAAGTGATGATGAAGGAATCAAAGAACTGGAAAATCTTAGAAAAGAAATTGATCTTTACAAAAGAGAATTTCTAATGTTCCGAGCTAGAGCCGAAAATTTCGAAGAAGAAAAGAATTCTCTTGCAAAGGAAAATTCTAAATTAATCAAGATATCTGAGAAAAAGGATGCTGAAAATGCATTTCACAAGGCTGAGATATCTGAGACCGAAAAGTCACATAAAGAAGCAATGGCCAATCTTCAAAAGAAATGTGAAGGTCTTCTTTCTGAGAATAAGGAACTCAAAAAGAAAGAACTATCCTTTCAATCTTATGCCAAAGCTAGTGACACTCTTACTGAAGTACAATCTTATTTAAGAGATCCTTTAGAAAAGAGAGGACTCAATGGACACACACACAGTTCCACCACTCAATAAGAGTAATGAAGGACTAACATCTGCTGCTCAAGAAGGTGATTCCCAAACAATCTACAGTATCGGTCAGAAAGCTAAGATTGTTGACAAAGGAAAGGCAGTTGCGACCATGCCTTTGTGGGAAAAACAAGTCCAAAAGAAAACTGTGGGAAATGTCTCTGAAAAGAAACATAACATTGAGAAGTGCAATCACCCACAGTGCTATGTCTCTCAAAAAGGAAAAATTGCAGGAGCTGGCAAATTTTCTTATGTCACGTTTTTTGGAAAGAAAATTGATCATCCAGAGACTAGCAAAGCTGCTAAGAAGAGATCTCAGACAACATCAGGTGCTCGGAATGGTATTGGCTATAAACCCATTGGGAAACAACTTGCTCGCGAATACAAATAAGAGCAAGAACGATGGTTAAAGGTTAGAATTGCTCACAGCAATTATCAGAAATGGAAGATAAATCAAGCCACTGAAAATCTGAATGCCAGGGCTAGAAGAAATCTGGCTAGGAAAGCTAAGTTTGCTGAAAAGCAGACTCAGAAATCTGACAGGTATCTGAAAGCACCAAATGGAGCACCTAGGAACACACCAAGGAAGAAAATAGTTCTTAACAACAATGATACTAATCATTTAACTAAGATTCCTCCTTATGTTCCTGTTAGACAAAAGAATGTTCCTAACAAATTCATTCAAAAGTGGATTCCTACTGGAAGATTCTTTAATCCAGTTGGTTCCATTGTTGGTATGAGAACCTAATCTCCTATTTTCTGTTTTGTGCAGAACACTCTAAAGTCTAACTCAAAGTGGCATTTTGATAGTGGATGTGGGAAGCACATGACAGGAGACAAAGCAAATCTGATTAACTACAAAAAATGAAATGATGGACCAATTATCAGGTTTGCTGGAGGAGATGAAAATCCAACCATAGGTTTTGGCAATTTGAAGTTCGGCGCCCTCACAATCTCTGAAGTACTTCATGTAAAGGGATTGAAATATAATCTCCTAAGCATGAGTCAACTAGTGGACGAAGGGTACACTGTCAAGATCAAGTCAAAACTATGTAAAGTGATTGACAATGAGTCAAAGTAGACAGTCTTGGTTGCAAGGCATAAAGGAAATCTTTATGTTGCTGATTGGGCATCCGGCACAACCGAAGAATGTCTCATGGTGAGTCAATCTGTCCACACTGAAAAAAATTAGCTATGGCATAAAAGAATGAGTCACTTGAATTTCAAAACTCTGAATAAACTAGCCAAGAAAGAGTTGGTGGTTGGTTTACCCAAAATGGCATATAGAAAAGAAGGTGTATGCTCAGCTTGCTAAATGGGAAAACAATCCAAAACATCTTTCAAGTCTAAAACTAGACATTCCAAAGGAGAGAACGCAAATGTTACATATGGATCTGTTTGAATCCTCAGTAACTAGTTATCCAGGAAAGAAGTATGGTCTGGTTGTTGTTGATGATTACTCAAGATTCACTTGGGTTATCTTTCTTAAACAAAAATCTGATGCAAGGGTTGATATACCTAACTTGCTGAATAAGCTCGAAGTCATAAAAAATGACAAGGTATCTGTAATCAGAACAGACCATGGTACTGAGTTTGTGAACCATTACATCAAAGAGTTTTGTACTTGCAAA
Source organism: Plantago major (assembly GCA_026545765.1). Lineage (NCBI taxonomy): Eukaryota > Viridiplantae > Streptophyta > Magnoliopsida > Lamiales > Plantaginaceae > Plantago > Plantago major. The sequence continues at coordinate 24,274,271 of CM048840.1, read as the reverse complement.
GGTATACAACATCAACTATCTTCTGTAAGGACACCACAACAAAATGGTGTTGCTGAAAGAAAGAATAGGACCCTGAAAGAAGCAGCAAGAACAATGCTTGCTGACACTGAAATAAGTGAGATCTATTGGGTTGAAGCTGTAAACACAACATGCTACACTCAAAATAGATGTCTAATTAACAAACACCATGACAAAACTCCGGACGAGCTTTTCATTGGTAGACCCCCCAGTATCAAACATCTAAGGGTGTTTGGTTGTAGATGTTTCGTTCATAACAATGGAAAAGAATACTTGAGAACATTTCAATCAAAGGCAGATGAAGGAGTATTTCTTGGTTATTCTCTGAATAGCAAAGCCTACAGAATCTACAACAAAAGAACGCAAAAGATCGAAGAATCTATTCACGTAGTATTCTATGAAGGAACAAGAAAGTACTCTTAAATGATGATCTCTCAGATAGGTTCAAAGAACTAATGATTAAAGATTCTGAAAAAGGATCCTTAGAAGGAAACAATTCTATCATTCAAATAGAGGATGAGTCTGACGATGAAAAGCAACCTATGCTTAGTAACAACTAGATGGCTCTAAGACATGATCAAGAATTTCCTATGAGAATTCCAGAAATGGAACAGGCAACTGAGAACCTTCATCATGAAAAGGTATCTGAAAATGAGATTGCTGAAATGCAAGATCCAGATATCTCTAACACTGAAAAAGTGTCAGATATCCATGACATTTCCCATGTGTCAGATATCCCAGATACTGCACAAGTATCTTATCAAGTATCCAGAAACCAAATGCTAAAGGGTAAAATGGCTATTTGAAGATCTCTGAGACGGGTACTCAGATATCTAGATCACTCAGTGAGGGGGAACACAAAAGAGAATAGTACAGCTGACTGCATTCAACTACTCTCTTGAAATTTGTATCATTACTATCTTTGTGTAAAACTTGGACAAATACTAAGTGTGAGATAGACTCAAATGCAAACAGTGTTCTTAGGCACACAGAGAAATGTGATTCAGATAGCTAATAGCCAAAATTCATTAAACGGGCACAATTACATTTGTTGATTGTGATCATTGCTGAAGAAGCAATGGTGACCCTTGATGAATTGGGCGATTGATCTTTACGGCAGAGATTAACTCTCAGTAAATAGTGGACTGTTGAAATTCCGACAGGGCCCACTATGCATTTAATGCCGAACAAGCTTTTACTCACGCCTGCCTGCAATTCACAGATACTTACACACAAAATCAATTTGTATGTATATGTCTGTGGAGATTACATTGCTATATATATGGGATTTTGGCAAAAGAAATTACTTTCGCCTAATCCAACATACAGACTTGCACAAGAATAGCAAAATTATCTTCTTCTATTTCTCTGCAAATTTCTTCAACCTCTGCAAATCTCTGTTAGTCTTTCTACAAAGAATCACTAATCTCTAACCCAAACTTCTTTCAAACTTCAAAAAACTTACACTATATAAAGAGATGGCTCCTAAGCGTTCGTCTACACAGAAACCCCAATCTTCTATCACTGGTACTGCTGAAAAGCAAGCACCAGAGTTGGTGATAGTAAACAATCGATTGGTAGGAGACTTTAATCCCGATCATTGGACTTCAAATCACAGGATGGTTTGGGGTGGTGCCATGATTGAGGAATACCTCACGGCTGCTGTTGAAAACCAAGCCGATAGGAAACTGATCCTTGACATGCTTGAAAAGGCACAAATCAAGGGTTTTCTATCTGCTCTTCCAAAGGGAATCTCTTCACTAGATGTGTTAGAATTTACAATAATTCCGTGATTATATCCGTGTTTCAAGGCACTGCAATAGTGTCTATAAAGACTTCCCAAGGAAAGGAAATCCTACGACTTAACAACTTTCTGCAAGTTGTTTGAACTTCAAAATCTTGGAAAGGATTTTGAAATAGACACCAAGGATGATGATCTCCTTGAAGGTGTAAAACAGCTGTATAGTGGCGTGTGTGATCTTGAAAATCGATACACCACCGATTTCAAGCTTTCGACATCGTAACCGGACATCTGTTGGTTCATCGGGATGTGTTGCATGCATTCTTCAGATGCTTTGATGGTCTACAAGGAGGTCTTGACGGATATAAGCCAAGAACGCTGGATGATGATGTTCTTGCTACAACAACAAGACAAAAGGCTGGAAAACCCTTTTAATTGGGGGAAGTACGCATTCATGAAATTTGTGAAGAAGATTCAAGGCTTTGAGCCTAAAATCGCTAAGGGACTTGCTGAGCCAAAGGCCACAGTAAGCTATGGTCTGAACATATGCTACTTGCTGGAATGTCTTGGCATTGAGCTCAGAGAGACGACAGATATTGCCAACAGTAACCTACTCTACAAATATGAGTATACAAACATGATGAAAAAGGTTACTGGATCTCAGAAAGGTTCCAAGAAACGAAAGACTGAAGAGGTATCTAAGGGAAAAGTTGCGACCAAGTAGCCCAGAACTTCACGGAAGAAGTCTGCTGGCAAATCTGAAGGCACACCCATTGAGGTTGTCGATTCCCAGATACCTGATGTCGCTGCAGATGAACTCATCAATGAAGATGAACTCATCAATGCTGCAAAAGAGGCATCGCCATCTTGAATGTAGACTCAGCAAGAGAAAGTGCTTTCAGAAATGTGAAGACTATTACAGAAAGCCTTGTTGATGAACTCATAAATACTGCCAAAAGTAGTGAAAGATACCAAGCCCCGTCTGCAGAAACCGCAGGAATCATGGACCAATTAGTTCCTAATGCTGATGAAAGCTTTGATGATGAAGATGATGAACTAGTCATCTCTCAAGTCCTAGAAAAATCGAAAAGGGCTAAGGTTATTGAAATAGTAACTGGTGTAGAGGTATCTGAAGAAGAACCTACACCACAGGTTGTTGAACAAGCACCTATAGCAAAGGTTGTTGGTGCCATCACACCATCAGGGACAGTCACATATGCACAACTTCAAGAAGCCCTGACGAGTGGTGATCTAGTATTGGCTGACGCTGATGTCAACGCCACACTTAAAGATCTGGAAGAGCTCTCAAATGCTCAAACGTCTGCTTCCAGACAACCACAACAACCACAACCACAACAGCCACAAGTGGTTGATGAAATGGTAAATGAACTTCATTTCGACATGCCAGCAATGCAGTATGCTGAAGAAAATCCTGCAAATGAGCAGGTTCCCCAACTCCAAGAGAGAGATCAAACTGAGACACCTACTCAGAATGATCAACCAGGGGAGGTAACTGAGTTAGCCACTCAGGAAAAGGTTGAAGTACCTCAAACTTCCAACAAAGAAGCAACACTGGAACAATGGACCAACTCATGGAAGGGTCACAAGTTTCAGAGACTACTCAGCCTGACATTGCTCAGGTAGCTGAATGGTTTGTACTTGTGAATCTCTTTGTGTTTTCTGTCTTGTTAACTAATAAAATTCTTTGTTACAGGCTGAATTAGAAACAAAAGAGCAAGAGGAAGCTGGAAAGCTTGCCTCAGAATCTGAGAAGGAGGCCTCCATAGCCTCACCACTTAAGGAACATGAGCACATCTCAGGTGTAGAAGAGCCTTAAGATATAACATCTCAGATATGTGCTTTATACACTTGACTAATACTATTAAGTGTTTGTTTCTAATAGGTTCCAACTGAGAAGAAAAATGAAGAGACTGAATAGTCTCTCTCTTCAGAAAAGAAGCCAGAGACTTTCAAGGTCTCTGAGGAACAATTATCTGAACCTTCTGCAGAGAAGGTATATCATTCAGATACCTATAATCTTCAAAGACAAATATCTGATCATTTTTCTCAAACTAACACTGTCTACTTAAACAGGTTAAAAAAGAAGTAGAAGTTGCTGGGGAGTTGACCGCTCAATCCCCACAACCAATGGAAATTGATGAGGCGTCAAAACCTTCATCACAAGAAAAATTTCCAGAGACTGCACAAGTCTCTGAGCAACAAGTGTCTGAGCCTCCAATAGTGGAGGTAATTGACCTCTCAGATATCTGATTTTGAATATAGAATTTTTCTTGATAAAATTTCCTAAGTGTTATGTTTCTAATCTCAGGTTCAAGGAGAAAGAAAGATCACTGAGGATCAGACTTCCCAGTCTCCTCCTCATATCCAGATATCTGAGGCACCTGGAACCTCAGTAGTCCAACCTCCGAGCACATTGTTGCACGGTAACATGATACTTGACTACTCTAAAACTCAGATATCTAAACAAGTTTTGAAACTAACTCAAAACTCTTTCTTTCAAGCTCAAAGTAGTGCCAAGAAGGAGTCAAATGATGACTATGAGAACCTTCTTCCCTTCTTCAAGACTCATACCTTGCCAAAGCATATTCAATGCTTCAAGAAATGGCAGAGGTTAAGGTGCTCTGATCTCTCAAAATCGAGAATCACAGATCAACCAACAAGACGAGCACGAGCTCTTGACCTGGAAACCTACATCCATGCAATGTTCCCTACTGAACAATATCAGGTTGCGACCCTAATGCATAAGGATTTTTCCAAGAAAGTGGCACACAAATTGGTGCAAGCCTTCAAACAGGCAGATGGTCAGACAAGATTGCAGATGGCATTCAAGCCAGTCCTGCCCCAGACATTACAATTTATTCCTTCTGAACAAGAAGAGGTTAATGGGCAGAAGATCACTATTCCTGAAGTGATTAATCTTGTATCTGAAGACGATGAGGAGGAAGAAATAGATGAGAATAACTTTGATGAACCTCCCTCTGACCATCACAAAAAGAATGAAGATGATATGATGGATGATGATGCCCCTGCACCAGGGACAGGAGGAATTGCACAAGAAAACAATGCCTCAGCTGCTGAAAAGCACACTGAGAGGACATCACAGCAATCCCCTCCTCCATCTCCTCAGCAATCCACTCATCCTTCACAGCAATACCAACAACAAAAGACACTCTTGAACAAGTAGTTGAGCACTGAGGAAACAACTCGTAAGATATTAAATACTCAAACCGTAATCGCCAACTCAAACAATCGTTGAAGAAGAGCAAGCTCCATCTTCAACTTGAAGAAGAGCTAGTTAAATCCAGATATAAGCTCAATCAACTACAAGATCAATACTTACAAGAGACAAGAGCTTACTCGAGGTTAAGCGGCTCCGGATGTCAGAATGCTATTGCTAAGGAGCTAGATACTGAAGAAGTATCTAAAGAAAAGCATGATGTTAAGGCTGCATCACCATCAAAAGAAAAACCATCCTCCTCTTAGAAAGGAAAGAAGCCCATCTCTGAGATGGTTGCTGGACTGGAAAATCTTGAAAATGTTCAAGAGGATGAAGATCACTGGGCTGATGACTCAGATGATGAAGAAGACAAGACTTTGGCAGAACACCGCAATGAACACTTGATGGTTTCTCATCTTAAAAGGAAGCTAATTGCTCCAGAAGTTTTCAACAAACTGCCAAATGTCCACTCCCATGAATATATGAATAGATATCAAGTTTTGGCACATCTTAAAAGGGAGATGTCTTCACAAAACAAAGATGTAATTGCCTCCGTCCCCTCAGATATGCAGAAATTCACTGAGCTCATCACTCAGAGAACAACCAGTATGATCATTGCTCAGAAGGATCTGGGAATGGTAAGGGACGATGATGTGTCACTAGCTAAAAAAGCTTTTCATGAGGCAAGTTACACTGCTGGAAAAGCAGATGCCATACTAGGCCCATTGGCAGAGCTCATTGATAAGGAAAATGGACTTATCAAACAAAACCAGGAGCTCAAGGCTGAACTTCAGAAGTTGGTCACTGCCTATAACTACTTGCAAAAGAATTTTGAGTCCCTCTCAGATTGTTTTGTGGTACTTAGTCAGTCCACAATGACTAAGGGGGAAGAATTTGGATCTCAAGATCAGGGGGGAGGAAAGAAGAAATCTAGAGTTGGTGCCGCTCAGAAAGGAAGAGGAAATAAGAAAACTTCCCATCCACCACTCAGAATAGATGATCCCTCATCAAATCAAGCTGCTTTGCAAATAGTAGCTACTTCCCAGCAGCCAACTGAAGAAACTACAATGGTAACAAAGGCCATGGCAAAAAGACCTCCAAGGAGTACCAAGGCTCCAAGGAGAAGACAAGTAATAGGGATTGATGAATCTTCTGAAGAAGAAGAATAAGGCCAAATCAAATCCCTGGGCAATGAAGAAGGCTGCAAAAGTCTCACAAGAATTAATCTTGATGATGATGAAGAGACTGATGAAGATGAAGCTCCTCTTCACAGAAAAAGGAAAATTGATAGCCTAACTGAGCCAATAGCTGCAAAGCCTTTAGCAGCTAAAACACCGTCTGGAAATACCAAGTCAATCCAGGGTGGTTCTTCAAGCAATCCCCCAAAAGAGAATTCTAGACAAAGAAGGAACAGGCTGAGAGCTGAACAAAGAAAACTTCAACTACCACTTAGGCCTGAAGAAGCCAAGATTGAGTATGTGAAGACCAACAATTCCTCTGTCTATAGGTGAATTAATCAGAAGAATGGCTACTGGATTCTGGAACTCAAGCACTTACTGGTAAATTCAAAATTTCCAGAACCAATCCATAAACAACTCATGGCATGGAGAAAAGATAAGCCAATCTTGATTAACACCAACCACATCAAAGCATGGTTGGATTTTGAAGTAATCAAGAGAATAGAATCCATGAAGAAGGACCTCTCTGATGAATGACCTTATGGAAAGCCAGATGATGTGCATAGAATTCCCAACATCACTGGAACAGTCACAAGAGCAAGACTTGTGGTGGAACCCTATGAGTCCTTCTACTTAACTGAAGATCAATACAAGGGTGACATCAGATATCTGAAGATTATTTATGAATACTTCAAGCTATCAGATATCAGAATCGAGCATGCCTGGAAGTGGGGAAAGTGTCTGTGGGTCAAGCATTTTGTCAAGAGAAATCCCACCAAAATCTACAAGGAAGTCTGTGGATTTGCCAGAGACACAGAGATGATTGTCAGAACTCTTCTCTATGACTACTCTGATGATATCAAAAGGTTTGGTGACAGGAAATTTGCAGACTGATCCATGGAACTGTTTTGAAGACTTGAAGATTTTTGAACACTTGAAGACTTGTCATTTAGAATGTTCACTTGGAGCTTGGTAAATCCTGTTGTTCTATTTGACTAAGTAGTTTCTGTGATTTTGCTGATTGATCTTTTCTATTAAATCTTGAAAAAAGTTATCTGTAAGCTTTCTCTGTATCATATCTGATGAACTTACTCTCAGATATCATTTTCTATAAAAGATAACTTCTCAGCAAAGACCACACCTTGTGATTTGGTTGATGTTTACTTTCTGCACTTAATTATATGAATTAAAAGATCATAAGAAATGATTAAGTGGTGGATTGTTTCCTCATCTAGATTTGTAATAGGTCAGATAGTCATCGTTGACTGATCAAAATGGGGGAAATTTGTTAGGAATATCTGTTTAGATTTTGATCAGCAACCTAATGACTTATCTTAGCTCAGAAAGGTGATTAGTACTCTTAGTTCACTTGAACACTGTAAAAAAAGGAAACTCACTGAGTATGATAGTCTAGCAAATCTTGTATAGGATGTTAGGTCTCAAAATGTAATTTTTATTTTCTGAACAAAAGCGGTAGCTTCTGAAGAAGAAGACAAGCCTGCTACAGTACTATATTCAGATATCAATAGTTTGAATTTGATTTAAGCCTAACGGATACTATTCAAACGGCACTCAAAATTCATCTATAAATATCAACACTTAGACTGCTTGAGAATACACCTTAGAACACACTGAACTCCAAGAACACTGAATACTCACACAAGCGCTCTCAAGCAAACTACTTACCTTCAATCTTTATGTTGCGACCAAAGCTCTTGATTCTAAGTAGCACAAAAGTTCTAAGTGTCCTGATCCTTAACGAGCATTGTTATTTGTGAAAGAGTTGAACTAAGATTTCTTATCTAAGTTTTATTCTCTTGAACACTTACCATAGACTTGGGTCAGTAGAGAACAAGATACCATACATTGCAAAGTGTATTAAGTATACTTGATTCACAGAGCTATCTGAATAACTGAACAAGTTATTAAAGAAGCTCACCTGACAATTTACCTTAACCAACACCTTAAACGGCGTGGAGTACAGGAAGTACTTAGTTTGGGAAACTAAGGAATAACTCCAAGGTTATTGAGAAAAGGAAGTATTTAGTTTGGGAAACTAAGGAACAACTCAAAAGGTTTCTGAGTACAGGAAGTACTTGGCTGTGAAAGCCGGGGAATAACTCAGGTGGAACACTTGGTTGGGAACCTAGTGCATTTAGGAATCAAGAAAAGATATCTGTAAGGTTACCTCATTTATCTTAGTGGATTCTAGGTCTGAGAAAGACCGAAGTGGATTAGTTGAAGGATTACGCCACCTTCAGATACCACTATAAAAAGACTTGTGTTATTTACTTTCTGCAGTTTATTACTTGTTTTACTTATATTGCAAAGTACTTACACTTATCTTGCTGAACACGTGCACTTATCTCAGAAGTCTTCCGCGCTCTGAAATTAAGTATCAGATATCTTCACAGATATCTGAGAAACTGTGCTTATCGATAAAAGTTTTAAAAGACTATTCACCCCACCCCCCTCTAGTCTTTTACTTTACCGTTATCTGGACCAACAAGTGGTATCAGAGCAGGAGGTTCCCAAGCCTTCTGCACTGAACCTTGATCCCAGATAAGTTCCCACTAACTGCTTTTCACCTACACTTGATTCGTTTATTTAGTGTGTTTGCTGCAGGATGTCTTTAAGTGACGCCCCAATTCTCAAGCCAGAGAATTATGAGAAATGGAAGAACAACATGATGCTCCACCTAGAAGCCATCAGTGACGAAATGATCGAAGTAATAAAGAATGACCCAATAGTCATTCAACAACTCAAGGAAGTCATAGAGGTTTTTAATGGTAGAGACAGAGAACAAAGTGATGGGTCTTCACAGACAGATGCATCAACCAGTGGGAGACCTGCTAGTCAAGTTATTTACGAACCAAAGCCCAGAGAACTATGGACATCGGAAGATGCCAAGAGAAATAGATTGGATGGACATGCTCGTAATATCATCATACGTTCTACTCCAGAGCACATACAGTGTAAACTGTGGGGTGCAAAAACGGCGAAAGTGGCCTGGCAACTGATTGAAGAAATCTGTGCTGGCACTGAAAAAACAAAGGAAAATAAGTTCGAAGTTTTGAAGCTAAAATTCCAAAACTTTAAACAAGGTCCCACAGAGACTCTTGAAGAACTAGATTTCCGGTTTACAACACTTATGAGTGACATGGCTGCACTTGGTGAAAGTAATAGATATACCCAGTCAGAAAAGATTAAAACCATTGTGAGAAGTCTAAATCATAACTGGGAACACACAAAGTTTTTCTACTTTAACCAAGGAATGCGATATCACTCTGGAACTTTTCTCACCTTGCCACTATTGACTATGAGACAACTCAAAGGAACAAACAACCGAGAAGTTGCAGTGTTGCTCTAGTTGCTCAAGGAACTTCGAAAGAAGAAAGGCAAGGATGTGATCGAGGATGCTCTTCTCAGAAGCAAATGGGAAAATATGTCAGTCGAGAAATTGAGAGAAGAAAAGCCAAAGAGAAGCTGAAAAAACATCTAGGCTCAAACTATCACCAGTACAAAAATATGCAAAGCTCGCTGAACAAGCCAGCTCAAAAAGCATCAAGTACTGAGGAAGCAGAAATCGCAAATGATATCTGTTTCTATTGTCAGAAACCTGGTCATTTCAAGAAGGATTGTCCTGCCTTCAACAAATTTAAGACATGTGACAAGAAAGATAGAAGAATATTCAAAAGAAGTCAAAGAGCTATGCTCACTGAAGAAAGGAAAAAGATTCAACTCCAACTGGATGCTCTAGATATTGAGTCTGATTCTGAGGATGAGGATTCAGATGATTCCACACTGCCTTCCCCAGAAATATGCGGTGTTTCTCATGAAGTAATTGACTTTGGTCAAAAGAAGAAAGAAGTGTGTGGAATGGCTGAAGAAATCTTCCCAGATATCTCCAACATTGAACCCTGTCTAATGGCTGATGAGGTAACACATACTTCCTGTTATACTTATGAAAGTGATGATGAAGGAATCAAAGAACTGGAAAATCTTAGAAAAGAAATTGATCTTTACAAAAGAGAATTTCTAATGTTCCGAGCTAGAGCCGAAAATTTCGAAGAAGAAAAGAATTCTCTTGCAAAGGAAAATTCTAAATTAATCAAGATATCTGAGCAAAAGGATGCTGAAAATGCATTTAACAAGGCTCAGATATCTGAGACCGAAAAGTCACATAAAGAAGCAATGGCCAATCTTCAAAAGAAATGAGAAGGTCTTCATTCTGAGAATAAGGAACTCAAAAAGAAAGAACTATCCTTTCAATCTTATGCCAAAGCTAGTGACACTCTTACTGAAGTACAATCTTATTTAAGAGATCCTTCAGAAAAGAGAGGACTTGGGCTCGACACACACACAGACAGTTCCACCACTCTGAATAAGAGTAATGAAGGACTAACATTCGTCAGTGCTCAGCAAGGTGATTCCCAAACAATCTACAGTATCGGTCAGAAAGCTAAGATTATTGACAAAGGAAAGGCAATTGCGACCAAGCCTTTGTGGGAAAAACAAGTCCAAAAGAAAACTGTGGGAAATGTCTCTGAAAAGAAACATAACATTGAGAAGTGCAATCACCCACAGTGATATGTCTCTCAAAAAGGAAAAATTGCAGGAGCTGGCAAATTTTCTTATGTCATGCTTTCTGGAAAGAAAATTGATCATCCAGAGACTAGCAAAGCTGCTAAGAAGAGATCTCAGACAACATCAGGTGCTCGGAATGGTATTGGCTATAAACCCATTGGGAAACAACTTGCTCGCGAATACAAACAATAGCAAGAACGATGGTTAAAGGTTAGAATTGCTCACAACAATTATCAGAAATGGAAGATAAATCAAGCCACTAAAAATCTGAATGCCAGGGCTAGAAGAAATCTGGCTAGGAAAGCTAAGTTTGCTGAAAAGCAGACTCAGAAATTTGACAGGTATCTGAAAGCACCAAATGGAGCACCTAGGAACACACCAAGGAAGAAAATAGTTCTTAACAACAATGATACTAATCATTTACCTAAGATTCCTCCTTATGTTTCTGTTAGACAAAAGAATGTTCCTAAGAAATTCATTCAAAAGTGGATTCCTACTGGAAGATTCTTTAATCCAGTTGGTTCCATTGTTGGTATGAGAACCTAATCTCCTGTTTCCTGTTTTGTGCAGAACACTCTAAAGACTAACTCAAAGTGGCATTTTGATAGTGGATGTGGGAAGCACATGACAGGAGACAAAGCAAATCTGATTAACTACAAAAAATGAAATGATGGACCAATTATCTGGTGTGCTGGAGGAGATGAAAATCCAACCATAGTTTTTGACAATTTGAAGTTCGGCGCCCTCACAATCTCTGAAGTACTTCATGTAAAGGGATTGAAATATAATCTCCTAAGCATGAGTCAACTAGTGGACGAAGGGTACACTGTCAAGATCAAGTCAAAACTATGTAAAGTGATTGACAATGAGTCAAAGCAGACAGTCTTGGTTGCAAGGCGTAAAGGAAATCTTTATGGTGCTGATTGGGCATCCGCCACAACCGAAGAATGTCTCATGGTGAGTCAATCTGTCCACACTGAAAAAAATTGCCTATGGCATAAAAGAATGAGTCACTTGAATTTCAAAACTCTAAATAAACTAGCCAAGAAAGAGTTGGTGGTTGGTTTACCCAAAATGGCATATAGAAAAGAAGGTGTATGCTCAGCTTGCTAAATGGGAAAACAATCCAAAACATCTTTCAAGTCTAAAACTAGACATTCCAGTGAGAGGCCACTGCAAATGTTACATATTGATCTGTTTGAATCCTCAGTAACTAGTTATGCAGGAAAGAAGTATGATCTGGTTGTTGTTGATGATTACTCAAGATTCACTTGGGTTATCTTTCTTAAACACAAATCTGATGCAAGGGTTGAGATACCTAACTTGCTGAATAAGCTCGAAGTCATGAAAAATGACAAGGTATACATGAATCGAATAGACCATGGTACTGAGTTTGTGAACCAGTACATCAAAGAGTTTTGTACTTGCAAAGGTATACAACATCAACTATCTTCTGTAAGGACACCACAACAAAATGGTGTTGCTGAAAGAAAGAATAGGACCCTGAAAGAAGCAGCAAGAACAATGCTTGCTGACACTGAAATAAGTGAGATCTATTGGGTTGAAGCTGTAAACACAACATGCTACACTCAAAATAGATGTCTAATTAACAAACACCATGACAAAACTCCGTACGAGCTTTTCATTGGTAGACCCTCGAGTATCAAACATCTAAGGGTGTTTGGTTGTAGATGTTTCGTTCTTAACAATGGAAAAGAATACTTGAGAACATTTCAATCAAAGGCAGATGAAGGAGTATTTCTTGGTTATTCTCTGAATAGCAAAGCCTACAGAATCTATAACAAAAGAACGCAAAAGATCGAAGAATCTATTCACGTAGTATTCTATGAAGGAAACAAGAAAGTACTCTTAAATGATGATCTCTCATATAGGTTCAAAGAACTAATGATTAAAGATTCTGAAAAAGGATCCTTAGAAGGAAACAATTCTATCATTCAAATAGAGGATGAGTCTGACAATGAAAAGCAGCCTATGCTTAGTAACAACTAGATGACTCTAAGACATGATCAAGAATTTCCTATGAGAATTCCAGAAATGGAACAGGCAACTGAGAACCTTCATCATGGAAAGGTATCTGAAAATGAGATTGCTGAAATGCAAGATCCAGATATCTCTAACACTGAAAAAGTGTCAGATATCCATGACATTTCCCATGTGTCAGATATCCCAGATACTGCACAAGTATCTCATCAAGATCATATTGATTCACATTCAAATCAAATTGATATTGATCCTACTAGTTCAAAACCCATTATGAAATGGATAAGAAATCATCCTTCAAAAGATGTGATTGGTCCCATAGACCAAGGAGTTAGAACTAGAAGAGCAATCGCTGAAAATGCAAGTTGTCTCTATGGATGTTTCATCTCAAAAATTGAACCAAAGACTATAGAAGAAGCATTAAAAGATCAAGATTGGATCTCTGCAATGCAAGAAGAGTTGGATCAATTTGAGAGAAACAAAATCTGGAAACTGGTTCCATTTGTTGACGGAATATCTATTATCGGAACCAAGTGGGTTTTCAGAAACAAAATGAATGAGTCTGGTGAAATAACCAGAAACAAAGCTAGGTTGGTTGCCAAGGGATTCACCCAGACTGAAGGACTAGATTTTGATGAATCTTATGCACCAGTTGCAAGATTGGATGCAATAAGACTCTTTCTAGCCTTTGCAGCTCATAATGACTTTACAGTTTATCAGATGGATGTCAAAAGTGCATTTCTAAATGGTGAACTGGCTGAGGAAGTCTATGTTGAGCAACCATCAGGTTTTGAAGTTTCCTCAGAAAGTAGGATGGTCTATAAGCTTCAAAAAGCTCTGTATGGGCTGAAACAAGCTCCAAGAGCATGGTATGATACATTGGCCAGATACCTACTAGAAAGTGGCTTCAAGAAAGGAGATGTTGACAAAACACTCTTCACACTGAACCATGACGGGAAACTGCTTTTAGTTCAAGTATATGTTGATGACATTATATTTGGATCTAAAGACAAGCAACTTTGTGAAGATTTTGCTGAACTCATGAAATGTAAATTTGAGATGAGCATGATGGGAGAATTGAATTACTTCCTAGGGCTGCAAGTCAAGCAACTCAATGATGGAATATTCATTAGTCAAACAAAGTATGCAAAGGACATGCTCAATAAATTTAATCTAAAGCCTTCTGAAAAGAATGCTAAGATACAAATGAGCATCGGAACCAAAATGACCTACACTGAATCTGACAAGAGTGTTGAAGAACACAAGTATAGGAAATTGATTGGATCGCTACTATACCTCACTGCAAGTAGACCTGATATTCAATATGCAGTTGGAGTGTGTGCTAGATTTCAGACAAATCCAATGCAGTCACACTACAACATTGCTATGAAAATATTAAGGTATGTAAAAGGTACTGTAGAAGTTGGATTGTGGTATCCAAAAGAGAGTGGATTGAGTTTGGTTGGCTATTCAGATGCCGACTATGCTGGATCATTGCTTGATAGAAAAAGCACCTCAGGAACTTGTCAATTTCTTAGTGCTAGATTAATATCATGGTTCAGCAAGAAACAAAATTCAATTGCCACATCTACCACAGAGGCTGAATATATTGCTGCTGGGTGTTGTGCTTCACAGATATTGTGGATACAACAACAACTCAAAGACTATGGACTCAATGAAGAGAAAACTCCCATTTTCTGTGACAACACAAGTGCCATTGCCATAACTCAGAATCCTAAGTTTCATGCAAGAACAAAGCACATTGATGTTAGACACCACTTCATCAGAGACCATGTTGAAAAAGACAATATAGAGATACTCAAGATTGGCACTGAAAACCAACTTGCAGATATCTTCACTAAGCCACTACAAGAAAGTAGATTCTTAGCCTTAAGACACAATCTTGGACTAATGGAGCTACCAAAGAACTGAAAAAGTTCATAAAAGAGATATCAAAGAAGAGAGAAGAGAAATCTGGAACGGGTATCCAGAGAAGAGGAATCTGGAATGGGTATCCAGAAACCAAAGGCTAAAGGGTAAAATGGCTATTTGAAGATCTCTGAGACGGGTACTCAGATATCTAGATCACTCAGTGAGGGGGAACACAAAAGAGAATAGTACAACTGACTGCATTCAACTACTCTCTTGAAATTTGTATCATTACTATCTTTGTGTAAAACTTGGACAAACTAAGTGTGAGATAGACTCAAATGCAAACAGTGTTCTTAGGCACACAGAGAAATGTGATTCAGATAGCTAATAGCCAAAATTCATTAAACGGGCACAATTACATTTGTTGATTGTGATCATTGCTGAAGAAGCAATGGTGACCCTTGATGAATTGGGCGATTGATCTTTACGGCAGAGATTAACTCTCAGTAAATAGTGGAGTGTTGAAATTCCGACAGGGCCCACTATGCATTTAATGCCGAACAAGCTTTTACTCACGCCTGCCTGCAATTCACAGATACTTACAAACAAAATCAATTTGTATGTATATGTCTGTGGAGATTACATTGCTATACATATGGGATTTTGGCAAAAGAAATTACTTTCGCCTAATCCAACATACAAACTTGCACAAGAATAGCAAAATTATCTTCTTCTATTTCCTGCAAATTTCTTCAACCTCTGCAAATCTCTGTTAGTCTTTCTGCAAAGAATCACTAATCTCTAACCCAAACTTCTTTCAAACTTCGAAAAACTTACACTATATAAAGAGATGGTTCCTAAGCGTTCGTCTACACAGAAACCCCAATCTTCTATCACCGATCACTGAAAAGCAAGCACCAGAGTTGGTGATAGTAAACAATCGATTGGTAGGAGACTTTAATCCCGATCATTGGACTTCAAATCACAGGATGGTTTGGGGTGGTGCCATGATTGAGGAATACCTCACGGCTGCTGTTTAAAACCAAGCCGATAGGAAACTGATCCTTGACATGCTTGAAAAGGCACAAATCAAGAGTTTTCTATCTGCTCTTCCTAGTGGAATCTCTTCACTAGATGTGTTAGAATTCTACAATAATTCCAGGATTATATCCTGTGTTTCTGAAGGCACTGCAATAGTGTCTATAAAGACTTCAGTCCAAGGAAAGGAAATCCTTCTGGACTTAACAACTTTCTGCAAGTTGTTTGAACTTCAAAATCTTGGAAAGGATTTTGAAATAGACACCAAGGATGATGATCTCCTTGAAGGTGTAAAACAGCTGTATAGTGGCGTGTGTGATCTTGAAAAATCAGATACACCCACTGATTTCAAGCTTGCTGACATCAGAACCAGACATCTGTTGGTTCACTGGGATGTGTTGGCATGCATTCTTCACAGATGCTTTGATGGTCTACAAGGAGGTGCTGACCAGATAAGCCAAGAACGCTGGATGATGATGTTCTTGCTACAACAACAAGACAAAAGGCTGGAAAACCCTTTTAATTGGGGGAAGTACGCATTCATGAAATTTGTGAAGAAGATTCAAGGCTTTGAGCCTAAAATCGCTAAGGGACTTGCTGAGCCAAAGGCCACAGTAAGCTATGGTCTGAACATATGCTACTTACTGGAATGTCTTGGCATTGAGCTCAGAGAGATGACAGATATTGCCAACAGTAACCTACTCTACAAATATGAGTATACAAACATGATGAAAAAGGTTACTGGATCTCAGAAAGGTTCCAAGAAACGAAAGACTGAAGAGGTATCTATGGGAAAAGTTGCGACCAAGAAGCCCAGAACTTCACGGAAGAAGTCTGCTGGCAAATCTGAAGGCACACCCATTGAGGTTGTCGATTCCCAGATACCTGATGTCGCTGCAGATGAACTCATCAATGAAGATGAACTCATCAATGCTGCAAAAGAGGCATCGGCTACTGAACAAGTAGACTCAGCAAGAGAAAGTGCTTTCAGAAATGTGAAGACTATTACAGAAAGCCTTGCTGATGAACTCATAAATACTGCCAAAAGTAGTGAAAGATACCGAGCCCCGTCTGCAGAAACCGCAGGAATCATGGACCAATCAGTTCCTAATGCTGATGAAAGCTTTGATGATGAAGATGATGAACTAGTCATCTCTCAAGTCCTAGAAAAATCGAAAAGGGCTAAGGTTACTGAAATAGTAACTGGTGTAGAGGTATCTGAAGAAGAACCTACACCACAGGTTGCTGAACAAGCACCTATAGCAAAGGTTGTTGGTGCCATCACACCATCAGGGACAGTCACATATGCACAACTTCAAGAAGCCCTGATGAGTGGTGATCTAGTAATGGCTGACACTGATGTCAACGCCACACTTAAAGATCTGGAAGAGCTCTCAAATGCTCAAACGTCTGCTTCCAGACAACCACAACAACCACAACCACAACAGCCACAAGTGGTTGATGAAATGGTAAATGAACTTCATTTCGACATGCCAGCAATGCAGTATGCTGAAGAAAATCCTGCAAATGAGCAGGTTCCCCAACTCCAAGAGAGGGATCAAACTGAGACACCTACTCAGAATGATCAACCAGGGGAGGCAACTGAGTTAGCCACTCAGGAAAAGGTTGAAGTACCTCAAACTTCCAACAAAGAAGCAACACTGGAACAACGGACCAACTCATGGAAGGGTCACAAGTTTCAGAGACTACTCAGCCTGACATTGCTCAGGTAGCTAAATGATTTGTACTTGTGAATCTCTTTGTGTTTTCTGTCTTGTTAACTAATAAAAATTCTTTGTTACAGGCTGAATTAGAAACAAAAGAGCAAGAGGAAGCTGCAAAGCTTGCCTCAGAATCTGAGAAGGAGGCCTCCATAGCCTCACCACTTAAGGAACAGGAGCCTGTCTCACAGGTAGAAGACAGTTCCTTAAGATATAACATCTCAGATATGTGCTTTATACACTTGACTAATACTATTAAGTGTTTGTTTCTAATAGGTTCCAACTAAGAAGAAAAATGAAGAGACTGAATAGTCTCTCTCTTCAGAAAAGAATCCATAGACTTTCAAGGTCTCTGAGGAACAATTATCTGAACCTTCTGCAGAGAAGTTATATCATTCATATACCTATAATCTTCAAAGACAAATCTCTGATCATTTTTCTCAAACTAGCACTGTCTACTTAAACAGGTTCAAAAAGAAGTAGAAGTTGCTGGGGAGTTGCCCGCTCAATACCCACAACCAATGGAAATTGATGAGGCGTCAAAACCTTCATCATAAGAAAAATTTCCAGAGACTGCACAAGTCTCTGAGCAACAAGTGTCTGAGCCTCCAATAGTGGAGGTAATTGACCTCTCAGATATCTGATTTTGAAAATAGAATTTTTCTTGATAAAATTTCCTAAGTGTTATGTTTCTAATCTCAGGTTCAAGGAGAAAGAAAGATCACTGAGGATCAGACTTCCCAGTCTCCTCCTCATATCCAGATATCTGAGGCACCTGGAACCTCAGTAGTCCAACCCTCTGAGCCTGTTGCTGTTGCACAGGTAACACAGATACTTGACTACTCTAAAACTCAGATATCTAAACAAGTTTTGAAACTAACTCAAAACTCTTTCTTTCAGGCTCAAAGTAGTGCCAAGAAGGAGTCAAATGATGACTATGAGAACCTTCTTCCCTTCTTCAAGACTCATACCTTGCCAAAGCATATTCAATGCTTCAAGAAATGGCAGAGGTTAAGGTGCTCTGATCTCTCTGAAATACTGAGAATCACAGATCAACCAACAAGATGAGCACGAGCTCTTGACCTGGAAAACTACATCCATGCAATGTTCCCTACTGAACAATATCAGGTTGCGACCCTAATGCATAAGGATTTTTCCAAGAAAGTGGCACACAAATTGTTGCAAGCCTTCAAACAGGCAGATGGTCAGACAAGATTGCAGATGGCATTCAAGCCAGTCCTGCCCCAGACATTACAATTTATTCCTTCTGGACAAGAAGAGGTTAATGGGCAGAAGATCACTATTCCTGAAGTGATTAATCTTGTATCTGAAGACGATGAGGAGGAAGAAATAGATGAGAATAACTTTGATGAACCTCCCTCTGACCATCACAAAAAGAATGAAGATGATATGACGGATGATGATGCCCCTGCACCAGGGACAGGAGGAATTGCACAAGAAAACAATGCCTCAGCTGCTGAAAAGCACACTGAGACGACATCACAGCAATCCCCTCCTCCATCTCCTCAGCAATCCACTCATCCTTCACAGCAATACCAACAACAAAAAGACACTACTGAACAAGTAGTTGAGCACTCTGAGGAAACAACTCAGAAGATATTAAATACTCAAACCAGAACTGCTCAACTCAAACAACTGTTGGAAGAATAGCAACAGCTCCATCTTCAACTTGAAGAAGAGCTAGTTAAATCCAGATATAAGCTCAATCAACTACAAGATCAATACTTACAAGAGACAGTAGCTTACTCTGAGGTTAAAGAGCTCCAGGATGCTGTAAATGCTATTGCTAAGGAGCTAGATACTGAAGAAGTATCTAAAGAAAAGCATGATGTTAAGGCTGCATCACCATCAAAAGAAAAACCATCCTCCTCTCAGAAAGGAAAGAAGCCCATCTCTGAGATGGTTGCTGGACTGGAAAATCTTGAAAATGTTCAAGAGGATGAAGATCACTGGGCTGATGACTCAGATGATGAAGAAGACAAGACTTTGGCAGAACACCACAATGAACACTTGACGGTTTCTCATCTTAAAAGGAAGCTAATTGCTCCAGAAGTTTTCAACAAACTGCCAAATGTCCACTCCCATGAATATATGAATAGATATCAAGTTTTGGCACATCTTAAAAGGGAGATGTCTTCACAAAACAAAGATGTAATTGCCTCCGTCCCCTCAGATATGCGTAAATTCACCGAGCTCATCACTCGAGAACAACCAAGATGATCATTGCTCGGAAGGATCCGGAATGGTAAGGGACGATGATGTGTCACTAGCTGAAAAAGCTTTTCATGAGGCAAGTTACACTGCTGGAAAAGCAGATGCCATACTAGGCCCATTGGCAGAGCTCACTGATAAGGAAAATGGACTTATCAAAGAAAATCAGGAGCTCAAGG
This sequence comes from Plantago major, assembly GCA_026545765.1. Lineage (NCBI taxonomy): Eukaryota > Viridiplantae > Streptophyta > Magnoliopsida > Lamiales > Plantaginaceae > Plantago > Plantago major. Next base: position 24,254,466 of record CM048840.1, on the reverse strand, counting down.
CTGAACTTCAGAAGCTGGTCACTGCCTATAACTACTTGCAAAAGAATTTTGAATCCCTCTCAGATTCTTTTGTGGTACTTAGTCAGTCAACAATGACTAAGGGGGAAGAATTTGGATCTCAAGATCAGGGGGGAGGAAAGAAGAAATCTAGAGTTGGTGCCGCTCAGAAAGGAAGAGGAAACAAGAAAACTTCCCAGCCACCACTCAGAATAGATGATCCCTCATCAAATCAAGCTGCTTTGCAAATAGTAGCTACTTCCCAGCAGCCAACTGAAGAAACTACAATGGTAACAAAGGCCATGGCAAAAAGACCTCCAAGGAGTACCAAGGCTCCAAGGAGAAGACAAGTAAGAGGGATTGATGAATCTTCTGAAGAAGAAGAAGAAGGCCAAATCAAATCCCTGGGCAATGAAGAAGGCTGCAAAAGTCTCACAAGAATTAATCTTGATGATGATGAAGAGACTGATGAAGATGAAGCTCCTCTTCACAGAAAAAGGAAAATTGATAGCCTAACTGAGCCCATAGCTGCAAATCCTTTAGCAGCTAAAACACCCTCTGGAAATACCAAGTCAATCCAGGGTGGTTCTTCAAGCAATCCCCCAAAAGAGAATTCTAGACAAAGAAGGAACAGGCTGAGAGCTGAACAAAGAAAACTTCAACTACCACTCAAGCCTGAAGAAGCCAAGATTGAGTATGTGAAGACCAACAATTCCTCTGTCTATAGGTGCATTAATCAGAAGAATGGCTACTGGATTCTGGAACTCAAGCACTTACTGGTAAATTCAAAATTTCCAGAACCAATCCATAAACAACTCATGGCATGGAGAAAAGATAAGCCAATCTTGATTAACACCAACCACATCAAAGCATGGTTGGATTTTGAAGTAATCAAGAGAATAGAATCCATGAAGAAGGACCTCTCTGATGAATGACCTTATGGAAAGCCAGATGATGTGCACAGAATTCCCAACATCACTGGAACAGGCACAAGAGCAAGACTTGCGGTGGAACCCTATGAGTCCTTCTACTTAACTGAAGATCAATACAAGGGTGACATCAGATATCTGAAGATTATTTATGAATACTTCAAGCTATCAGATATCAGAATCGAGCATGCCTGGAAGTGGGGAAAGTGTCTGTGGGTCAAGCATTTTGTCAAGAGAAATCCCACCAAAACCTACAAGGAAGTCTGTGGATTTGCCAGAGACACAGAGATGATTATCAGAACTCTTCTCTATGACTACTCTGATGATATCAAAAGGTTTGGTGATAGGAATTTGCAGACTGATCCATGGAACTGTTTTGAAGACTTGAAGATTTTTGAAGACTTGAAGACTTGTCATTTAGAATGTTTACTTGGAGCTTGGTAACTCCTGTTGTTCTATTTGACTAAGTAGTTTCTGTGATTTTGCTGATTGATCTTTTCTATTAAATCTTGAAAAAGTTATCTGTAAGCTTTCTCTGTATCATATCTGATGAACTTATTCTCAGATATCATTTTCTATAAAAGATAACTTCTCAGCAAAGACCACACCTTGTGATTTGGTTGATGTTTACTTTCTGCACTTAATTATATGAATTAAAAGATCATAAGAAATGATTAAGTGGTGGATTGTTTCCTCATCCAGATTTGTAATAGGTCAGATAGTCATCGTTGACTGATCAAAATGGGGGAAATTTGTTAGGAATATCTGTTTAGATTTTGATCAGCAACCTAATGACTTATCTTAGCTCAGAAAGGTGATTAGTACTCTTAGTTCACTTGAACCGTAAAAAGGAAACTCACTGAGTATGATAGTCTAGCAAATCTTGTATAGGATGTTAGGTCTCAAAATGTAATTTTTATTTTCTGAACAAAAGCGGTAGCTTCTGAAGAAGAAGACAAGCCTGCTACAGTACTATATTCAGATATCAATAGTTTGAATTTGATTTAAGCCTAACGGATACTATTCAAATGGCACTCAAAATTCATCTATAAATATCAACACTTAGACTGCTTGAGAATACACCTTAGAACACACTGAACTCCAAGAACACTGAATACTCACACAAGCGCTCTCAAGCAAACTGCTTACCTTCAAGCTTTCTGTTGCGACCAAAGCTCTTGATTCTAAGTAGCACAAAAGTTCTAAGTGTCCTGATCCTTAACGAGCATTGTTATTTGTGAAAGAGTTGAACTAAGATTTCTTATCTAAGTTTCATTCTCTTGAACACTTACCATAGACTTGGGTCAGTAGAGAACAAGATACCATACATTGCAAAGTGTATTAAGTATACTTGATTCACATAGCTATCTGAATAACTGAACAAGTTATTAAAGAAGCTCACCTGACAATTTACCTTAACCAACACCTTAAACGGCGTGGAGTACAGGAAGTACTTAGTTTGGGAAACTAAGGAATAACTCCAAGGTTATTGAACAAAGGAAGTACTTAGTTTGGGAAACTAAGGAACAGCTCCAAAGGTTTCTGAGTACAGGAAGTACTTGGCTGTGAAAGCCGGGGAATAACTCAGGGGGAACACTTGGTTGGGAACCTAGTGCATTTAGTAATCAAGAAAAGATATCTATAAGGTTACCTCATTTATCTTAGTGGATTCTAGGTCTGAGAAAGATCGAAGTGGATTAGTTGAAGGATTACGCCACCTTCAGATACCACTATAAAAAGACTTGTGTTATTTACTTTCTGCAGTTTATTACTTGTTTTACTTATATTGCAAAGTACTTACACTTATCTTGTTGAACACGTGCACTTATCTCAGAAGTCTTCCGCTCTCTGAAATTAAGTATCAGATATCTTCACAGATATCTGAGAAACTGTGCTTATCGACAAAAGTTTTAAAAGACTATTCACCCCCCCCCCCCCTCTAGTCTTTTACTTTGCCGTTATCTGGACCAACAATATGTTGTAGCAACCCGATGATGCACTCCGTACTTTGTTAACAGATTCGCAAAGGAGCGGTTGATGAAGTGGGAGCCACCATCACTGATTACTACCCTAGGGGTACCAAACCTGCAAAGAATATTCTTGGAAATAAAAGAGACAACAACTTTGGAATCATTAGTCTTGGTTGGAATTGCTTCCACTCACTTTGTTACGTAATCAACAACAACTAGGATATACTCAAAGCCATTACTCTTGGGGAAGGGTCCCATAAAGTCGATAACCCACACATCAAAAGGTTCTACCACAAAATTACTAGTGAGGGGCATCTCATTCCGCTTGCCTATATTGCCACTTCGCTGACATGCATCATAGCTAGTACAAAATTTATGAGCGTCTTTAAAAAGAGAGGGCCAGAAAAAACCTGATTGAAGAACTTTCAAGGCCGTTTTCTTCCTGCTATAGTGCCCACCGTACTGCATAGAGTGGCAGAATGCAAGTATCTTCCGATTTCATCTTCCGGTACACATCGCCGCATCACACCATCATTGCCTAGCTTGAACAAGTATGGATCATCCCAGAAGTAGCTCATGCAGCGAATAGCAAAATTCTTCTTTTCCTGCGAAGTCATGTTAGCAGCAAACAAACCTGTAGCCTTAAAATTAACAATGTCGGCAAACCATGGTTCTAAACAAACAGAGAATAAATGCTCATCAGGAAGATCATCAGGAATGGGGGGATGGAGCGATGGGGCCAGGATTAATCTTGGATTGGTGATCTGCCACTAAGTTATCTTTGCCACACTTGTCAACCATCTCACAGTCAAACTCTTGCAGCATCAAAACATAGCGAATAAGGCGAGGCTTAGAATCGCTTTTGGCCATAAGGTGGCGGATTTCTGCATGGTCAGTATGCACTATTACCTTGAATCCCTTCAGATTCGACTTGAATTTATCCAGGGCAAATATGACAGCCAGGAATTCTTTCTCAGTGGTAGTGTAATTAACCTGTGCACCATTTAGAGTTTTGCTGGCATAGTAAATCACATGAAAATGCCTATCGACTCTTTGTCCTAGAACAACACCTATAGCATAGTCAGAAGCATCATACATAATCTCGAAGGGTAAAAACCAATCAGGTGCCATGAAAATAGAGGCAGAAACAAGCTTTTCTTTCAGGATATTAAAGGCTTCCATGCACTTATCATTGAAAACAAAAGGCACATCTTTCACAAGCAAGTTACTAAGGCACTTAGCAATTTTTGAGAAATCCTGGTTGAATCTCCTATGGAACCCAACATGTCCTAGAAAAGATTGTAACTCTTTCACAGAAGTGGGTGGGGGAAGTTCCACTATAACATCAAGTTTAGCTATCTACCTCTATCCCCCGCTTTGAAACCACATGCCCTAGAACAATACCCTCTCGCACCATAAAGTGATTTTTTTCCCAACTAAGGGTCAAATTACACTCTATGCAACGTTTCAAGACTTTATCAAGCTTACCAAGGCAGTCGGTGAAGGAATCACCAAAAAGAGAGAAGTCATCCATAAATATCTCAATGAAATCCTGCACCATGTCAGAGAAGATAGAGAGCATGCACCTTTGAAAAGTCGCCGGAGCATTGCATAAGCCAAAAGACATCCTGCGATAAGCGAAGGTGCCATATGGGCAAGTGAAGGTGGTCTTCTCTTGGTCCTCCTGTGCTATGGGAATCTGATAGAAACCTGAGAGACCATCCAAGAAACAATAGAACTCGTGCCCCGCAAGGCGGTTTAGCATCTCATCAATAAAGGGTAGGGGAAAGTGGTCCTTCTTAGTAGCAGCATTCAATCTCCTGTAATCTATGCAAACACACCACCCTGTGGTTTTCCTAACAGGAACCTCTATCCCTTTCTCATTGGTCTCAACAGTTACTCCAGACTTTTTCAGGACAACATGCACATGGCTTACCCATCTACTTTCAGCTATAGGGTAGATCATATAATGTTCTAACAGCTTAAGCACCTCGGTTTTAACGACGTCTTGCATGACAAGATTAAGCCTACGCTGGTGTTGCCTCACAGGTTTGGCATCATCTTCAAGACTAATCCTATGGGTGCACCTAGTCGCACTAATGCCCTTGATGTCACCAATCCCCCATCATATGGCTTCGGAGTTCTCTCTCAAAAGCTCTACTAGCCTATTCTCTTCTTCCTTTTGCAATTTCGAAGAGATCATCACTGGTTAAGTTTTATTTTTTCCTAGGAAGGCATATTTAAGATGGGATGGGAGCTCATTAAGGTCGGGTTTAGGGGGTCGATTTCCCTAGTGTTTCCACCAAGAGGATCGATTTCCTAACTGTTGGTCCAGATAACGGCAAAGTAAAAGACTTGGGGGGGGGGGGGTGAATAGTCTTTTCAAACTTTTGTCGATAAAATAGTTTCTCAGAAAGTTGGGTAACTTTCTGATACTTATAATCTGAATAGCGGAAGACTTTCTGATAAGTGCACGTGCTCAGCAAGCTAGCAAAGTGTGTAAATTACTTTGCAAGTAACTAAAGGCAGAAAGTAAGTGCAGAAAGTAAATAACACAGTAGCTTTATAGTGGTATCTGAAGGTGGCGTAATCCTTCAACTAATCCACTTCGGCCTTTCTCAGACCTCGAATCCACTGAGACATATAATTGAGTTCACCTTACAAATATCTTCTCTCGATTCCTAAATACACTAGGTTCCCAACCAAGTGTCCCCCCCTGAGTTCTTCCCCGGCTTTCCCAGCCAAGTATTTCCTCTACTCAGAATTCCCTGAGTTATTCCCCGGCTTTCCCAGCCAAGTACTTCCTCTACTCAGAACCTTTCTTGGAGTTATTCCTTAGTTTCCCAAACTAAGTACTTCCTCTACTCCACGCCTTTTCTGGTGTTGGTTAAGAAGAGTTTGTCAGATTGGTAGATTAATATTTTCCACAGTTATGTAATACTACCTTCTGGAACAAGAGTCACTTAACACACTTGGACAGTGTGCGGTGATAAGTTCTTTTCTGATCCAAGTCTATGTTCTTCATTCAGGAGAATGAATATCTTAGCAAGTCGCAACAGTGCTTCAATTCAACTCCTTCACAACAAATATAGCTTGTTAAGGATCAGGACACTTAGAACTTTCGTGCTACTTAGAATCAAGAGCTTGGTCGCAACTGTAAGCTTTGAGTAAGTAGAGAAGGCTTGTACGCTTGAGTGTAGGATATGAAATTCAGTCGTTCAGGTGTGTGTAATCAAGCATTCTAAGTGGTGATATTTATAGGTGAAAATCAAGCCGTTTGAATTACTATCCATTAGGCTATTGAGATTCAAACTACAAACAATTTGTTGATAGTACTATAGAACTTTTGTCTCTTTGTTCAGAGATAAAGCTTTTGGTCAGCGAGTTCTGCAATGGCATTAAATGCAATGTACTATCTTTTCTCCTGTTGTGCCAACGGAACTATGCACGCTGTCTGAGGCTGTGCACGTCGCTATCATAAACTCCAAGCTTTTCAGAAATTAAGGAAAACATCGTTTCTTCCAGAAACATATTTTTCTCCAAGTTATCTTTTGCATAAGGTTTCTGAGGCACAATTCCTTAGTCTTCGGTAATCTTGTGCAGTCTTCATATCTTCAGATAGTTGAGCTCTTTCTGCTAGATGCCTTCTTCTTAGTCTTCTTCAAAGATATAAAATTACATTCAGAGACCTAACATCCTATACAAGATTTACTAGACTAATCATACTAAGTATACTTCCTCTTTTACAATGTTCAAGTGAACCAAGGGTACTAGATACCTTTCTGAACTAAGGTAAGTCATTATGGTGTACTGATCAAAACTAAATAGATATTTCCTAACAAATTTCCCCCTTTTTGATCAGTCACCTATGACTACTTTTAAAAACCTATTACATCTTGGATGAGGAAACAATCCACCACTTAAACATTTCTTATGATTTATCATTCTTTTATTTAAGTGCAGAAAGTAAGACATCAACTGAATCACAAGGTGTGATCTTTGCTGACAAGTTATCTTTTCATTAGAGAGTATCTGAGAGTAGGTTCATTAGATAACAGTTACAAGTTAAGTGCAAATAATTTTTACAAGATAATTAAACAGTAAGTACAATCAACAAAAATCAAAAGGTTACACAGCTTAGTAGGAAAACAGGAAACTCCAAGTTCCAAGTGAACATCCTAACTAGCTGGCCTTCAAGTCTTCATTCCTTTAGAAACTCCAAATTACCATATTTCAGGCAATCTTCAGTGTATTCCTTCAGAATGGTCCTCACCCTCATTTCACAATCTCTGGAGGCAGCACATCTTTCTTTATAGGGTTTGTCAGTAAGTCCTGTGGTTATTCCCTTGATCTAGAGAAACTTCCCCCATCTCCATTAGTGAAACAACCGTTCTTCAGCGGGCTTGTAATAATCATATATCTCTCTGAGATATTCCATGTCTCCTTCAAATTCCTCTTTGGTCATGTAGAATGACTCAAAGGGCTCCACTTGCAGTTTGTTCCTTTTTCCAGATTCATCTTCAAGTATGTGCACATCCTCTGGCCTGATGTAGGGGCATTCTTTGGAGAGATCCTGTCTGGCATTCTGTCTGACTTCAACTTCAAAGTCAAGCCAGTTCTTGATTATCTCAGAAGGCATCACTTTTGATATTTTGCCTTTCTTTCTCCATGCCATCAGTTTTTGGTAAGCTGGTTCTGGAATCCCATTTCCATTGGCAAGCAAGTACTTAAGTTCCATTATCCAGTAGCCATTCTTGTGAACTTTGATGCAGTTCCAGATAGAGGGCTGATCATTGCTAGTCTTCACGTATTCTATTCTAGCATCCTCAGGCCTTGGAGGAAGGGTTCTTCCAAACTTGATGTCTCTGTCCCTCTTCCTACTCTGATTGGAATTCAGGCCCTTTTCTGAGGGGTCATTGGAGGATCCACCTTTCTGGATGTACTTGGTTTCTCCAGAAGGTTTTCTAGCCTGAAGAGGCATTGCAGCTATAGGAGCAGAAGAGCTGATTCTCTTGTGATGAGTTTCCCTGTGCTCATCATCATCATCATAGTCTTTCTCAAAGGTTTCAGTACCTTTGCAGCTTTCTGGAGAAATTTTTCTTCTCTTTTCAGAGATTTCTTCTTCTTCTTCTTCTTCTTCTTCTTCTTCTTCTTCTTCTTCTTCTTCTTCTTCTTCAGAAACTCCCTTTCTTTTGTCACTCGAGCTCTTGGAAGCTGGAGGTGGCAAGGCAGTTGTTTGAGAGGTCTTTGCCTGGGACCTTGTTGTTACTCTTTCTAGAGTAAGGGGTTGTTCCTGGTACATCTTTTCCTTACCCTTTCCTTTGGGCTTAGCTTGTTTCTGTACCTTATGGAATACCTTCTCTTCCCCCTTAGTCATAGAGGGCCAATCAAAACGAGCTAAGAGACTAACATAAGAGTCAGAGAGAGACTCAAAGTTCCTTTGCATCAGAGAGTAGTTGTTGGTGAGTCTTCAAAGCTCACTTCTGAGGTCTTCATTCTGTTGATAAAGTCCTATCTCCCTGTTTGTTAAAGTAGAGACCTCAGCAACCACTGTCTGTATCTTGGTGGAAGTTGTGTCAGCAAGGTTGTATGCTTTAAGAGTAGCCCTGCTATCTGAGTCTTGGATTAATTCCAGATCTTTATGAGAAATTACTAAGTTGCTGGTTCTCTAAGCAATCACCTCAGCAAACTTAGTGAAGTTTTTTGGCACAGACTCAGTTACTTCCTTGTTTTGAGCCTCTAGTTCCTTCCTTATTCTGAGCAGTTCTTTGAACCTGTTCTCTGTGTCAGCCGTGGGAGTAGGAACTTCTGGAAAGTTTGTGGGAGCCAGAATGTGTTTCTTCAGATAGGGAATATTTGAGAATTTAACTTTAGAGGGTTCTGGCTCACTCTAGAAATCATCATCTTCATCTTCTTCATCCCCGAATCCAGCAACCATTTCTTTCTTGGATCTCTTTTGCTTTCTAGAAGATGATTGGATTTGCTTTTGCTGCTTGAGTGTCTCAGTGTCCTCAGCTTCTATTTCCTCAGCAAATAGCTGGGCATCAAGTCCTATGCACTTTTGTTCAGCAAGGGCTTCTGCCTCCTTGCGATTCAGGTCATCAATCTTATGCAGATTGGCTTGTAATTTAGAAATCTTGTTTTCCAGTGCCAGATGCAACGAATTTGCCTCTTCCACCATCTCTTGTAGATTTGCAAGAGTTTGTGAAGTTTCTAGGACTTTCTGGGCCACAAGATCATCTTGTCTGGCGTCAGAATCCTTTCTCTAAGATGGTGAGGGCTTGGATGATCTCTGAGGAGATGAGGAGGGTGAGTTTTTCCTTTCTGAAGGCTTTTTAGTGTCAGGGGTTTTCTTTGATCCAGTGATCCCTCCAGCACCAGATGGTGCATCATCATCCTCATCTTTCTTGGGATCATCTTTCTTTTTCAGAAGACTTAGGAGACTTGGGCATCTTTACATTGTTTTCATCCGTCTCCTCATCATAGTCTAGATCAATGAGATCATTAATTCTAATGGTCTTGCTGTCTATCGCCTCTTGCTCAGCAGGAGCAGATGTGAAAGTAGGTGGGCGGTTAGGATTGGACGCAAGTTTTATCCTTGTAATTTGACTCTAATTCTGAAAGTCTTTCATAAGTAGGTCTTTAACTTTGTCAACGAATCTCCTGTCCACTAAGGTTGAGAATTCATATCTTTCGGTGGGAAACAGAGTGTTGACATAGCTTTCTAGTTGTTCGGCCCATACTTTGCTGACATGATCATTCAGAAGTTTGGCCAATGCCATGATGTCCATTCTTCTGAGCTTTTGCCATTTCTTGTAGGCTTTTATCATGGCAGGGAGGGCATTTCTTTTGAACAGATCTAGAAGACCTTCATTAGTGATCGTTGCCCTTTTAGGATTCTCGGCAGGGATCTCTGATTGAGCCTGAAAGACAAGTTAGGCTTTGATCAGATACCAAAACCTTCGTTAGGAATCTGAGTTTTGGTAGATTCAAGTTTGTGAGTTACATGTGTCGAACAACAGGCTCATCTTTCTGAATCTTTGAGACATCAGTGTCCTCAGATTCTTTAACTTGAGAAGGAGCCTTGGTGGCCTCCTTTTCTTCTTTGTTTTTCTGAGCCTGAGAATTAGAAAAGATATTTAACTTAGAAAGTCTTAATGAAAGATGCTTCTTTTGGTAGTGAGAATGAGTGTTAAGTACCTCTGCAGAAAGAGGATCAGACACTTGCTTCTCAGAGACTTTGGGACTTTCTGACATCTTTTCTGATGATGGCTTTGAAGCCTCATCAACTTTCTCTGCTTTAGGGGACTTTGATGTCTCAGCCTCAGCAACTTCTACTTCTTCATGAGCCTGAAAGTAGAGTTTGTTAAATACTTTTGAAGAGATGTTTTTCAGAGAATTGAACATGTTATAGATCTTTCTGGTGACTACCTTCTCAGCAGGAGGCTCATGTTCAAGTTTGTCAGAGTCTTGAATAGACTCTTCCTTCTCCTTTGGTGAATTTGGCTTTTCACCATCTATTTTCTCAGTTTGAGCCTATAAGAAACAAGCATAGATTATGAGTACTATGTTAAGCACCAAATTCTGAAACGTGGCTCTCAGAAAATCAATATACCTGTGCGACAGGCTCAATTTCCATGGACTCTGAGGTTGAAGGAACTTCTTTTTCAGTTTCTGAGGCAAGTGTTTCAGCCTCCTCTGGGATTCTTGTTTCTTGAATGGCCTGTAATGAAGATAAGTGTCATAAGATTATAAGACGACATACACAAAAAGTTTCTCACATGTAGAAAATTAAACCATTCATATACCTAAGCAATGTCAGACTGAGTGGTTTCTGGAACATGTGGTTGGTCTGTGAGTTGGTCGAGTTGTTCCATGACTGTATCTTCAAAGGAAGTTTCAGGCACTTCGAGCCTTTCCACTGAGTGAACCATCCCTTGATTTTCTTGGAATACTTCTCCCACTACAGTGTTGTGTTCCGCAACGTCATCTTTCTGACGCATCTCTACTGCTCTTACTACAGTTTCTTCTTCCAGAAACGTAGAGTTTTGTGGTCGTTGCAGTTGTTGTTTTTGTGGAGATCTGGATCTTGATGGGGACGCATCATTGGGGTTTTGTTGTTGTAAATCCCCTACAACTTTCATAACAGTTGCATCAACATCCAGTACTAGGTCATCAGACAAATCCTTCAGAGAGGATGGTCCTAGTAAGGTGTTTTCTCCGCATTTGGTTGCTATTTCATGAACCATTGATGCAAGAGTATATCCAGCAATCACATCCTCTCCCGAGGAGAAGCCCATGTGTAGGTCTGCTAGTTCTGTAGCAGGGGCCTCCTTGGTTTCATCTATCCTCTTTTCAGCAAGAGTGGTATCTCCATCAGCAGGAGATGTGGTACGTAGGGGCGAGGTTTCTTGACAGGTGCAGCAACATGTTCAGAGAGAACTGTTTGTTCACTGCTCTCTGAGGCGTTAGTCTTCTTTCTGCCTCCAGTTCTACGTCTCTTTGAGGGCACTAATGGTGCTTCAGAGACTCCTTCTGGTGCCCTTTTCTTTTATCTGTTATCGAAATTAAGTCTACACACAAAATCACTGTATGCAACTTGCACTTTCTCTCTGAGCACTACACCAAAGTGCTCCAGAACGTAACAGATCTTCAGACTGAAAGAAATGGTCATCAGAGGTTCAACATGACCACGAATGATTGTGGCTTCGAAGGACTTGATGTTCTCAGCGAACTTCTTCCAGATATACCTCCCCCAGTTGAAGGGAGTTGTCCTTTCGCTCAAGGTGTACATATGGGCAAGAGTACCCCATATCTCCAGAGACACCTTGTCAGCCCGTCCTTTGATGCACTCAAAACATCTGTGCAAGATCAAAGAAAGCCAGTTCCAGGGTTCAGTGACATGTTGTCTGCGCATGTTCACAATGTCGAATGTTTCAGGAACATCCACGCTGTCCTCATTTTCTGGAGCCATGTTATTTAAATAGAAGTCGTCAATGGCCTCCTTGGACACGTCTATCTGATGTTCACCACCAGAGTTTGGAAGTCCAAACAATTGACAGAAGGTTTCTTCGTCAAGACATATCTCTATGTCTTGAACCTTTGAAGTAATTGACATCCTTCCGGAGCCAATCTCGGTTTTCACCGCGGAATTATTGCAGAATTCCAAAACATCCATATAGGATGTGAAAGAGGGTTTCACAGAACAGAACTGCTTGATTCCTACTTTTTCAAGTAGTTCAAGCCCTCTTCTCGCTTCTGCATGGTTGAGTGAAGCTCCAAGCAGGTATTCATCAACTAGTACTCCTCCCCAGAGTACCTTGGGTCTGGTATTCCACATACTTGGGTTGAAAATTCCAGTTACCTTCTTTTCCTTGATGGTAATGGTTTGCTTTGCAGCAATACCAGAAGATGAAACTTGGGATTTTGATGCTGCTCTTTTGGGTGCCATCTCTTTAGTATTTATATAGAAATAGGGAACAGAGAGATGAGAATCGTAGTCGGAATCGACAAGGATTTCTTTGCAGAGATTCAGACGGATTAGAGAGTTTTTGCAGAGAAGATTAGGAAGGTTTTTGCTATTTTCGTGCAAGTGATTTGTGGGATTAGGCAAAAGTATTTTTCTTTGCCAAATTCGCCTTTATATAGCAATGCAAGTACATGCGATACAGATAAATTATGTATGTATATTACTCGCAATTCTGTACAGGCGTGGTGAAAAAGCGTTATTGTATTTAATGCAAGTGGGGTCAGTTACTTGGTTACTACGCGAGTGGTGTTAGTGGACGCATCTTGGCCATTGAATTACAAGCATTAATTTCTGAAGGGTTGAGATTGAGTCTCAGAGCAATGATATCAATCAACACATGTAAGTTTGCCCCATCAAAGTAATTTGTCACAACTCGCCTAAGTTTCTTTCAACTACTCAGAAACCTGTAACTAGTGGACAAAACTGGATTCAGAAATCATTAATTGATCGTCCATTACTTGTTTGAAATATTTCACAAGAAAGGAAATTTTCAACACAAAAGAGATATTTGACTTCTGATAGGAATTGTCTTTTTAGTCAAACTATTCTTTTTGTGTTCCCCCTGACTTAGATGTCTCATGGTTTCTGAATACCCGTTTCAGAGACCTCTTCTAAGTGCCTTTTTCTACAATGCCTTAGATATTTTAATACCCGTTTCAAGTATCTTTCTGAAATAGCAAATTGTCAAAGTTTCTGACAACTGAGTTCCTGTCTCAGTAGTTTCTTCCTTTCTTATGTATCTCTCAGAAACCTGTAGACTCTTTTAATGGTTACATGAGTTCCTGTCTCATAAACCAATTGACACCCTTGGAGCCTTTGATTGACTTATCAATAGAAAGTCTAATGGTGTGGCAAGTTCTTCATCAATCACATAATGATTTCCTTCCTGTTTTGCAATCAAGACTACTTTCCTTGAATCATTGTCAACCAATTTGCATAGATTTGACTTGATCTTTACTGAGTATCCTTGTCTGCCAATTGACTAATGCTTAGGAGATTATATTTCAATCCCTCTACATGCACATTCTCTATAGTTAACCAGATTTACTTTGTCTCCTGTCATGTGCTTCCCACATCCACTATCAAAATGCCACTTCGGGTTCTTCCTCAGAGTGTTCTGCACAAAACAGGAAACATGGAGTTAGGCTCTCACTCCAACAATGGAACCTTCTGGACTAAAGAATCTCCCTGTAGGAATTCATTTCTGAATGAACTTCCTTGGGGCATTCTTTTGTCTTACTGGAATATAAGGAGGAATTTTAGGTAAATGACTAGTGTCACTATCATTTAAAACTATTTTCCTTCTTGGAGTGTTCCTTGGTGCTCCTTTTGGTGCTTTCAGATACCTGTCAGGTTGCTGAGTCGACTTTTCAGCGAGCTCGGCTTTCCTTCTCAGATTCCTTCTAGCCCTGGCATTCAGAGTGGTCGTAGTCTGTTCTTTCTTCCACTTCTGACGATTTCTATGCGCAATCCTGGCATTCATCCATCGTTCTTGCACTTGTTTATATTGCTGAGCAAGTATCTTTCCGATGGCTTTGTAGCCAATGCCATTTCGAGCACCTTTTGCTTTCTGAGATCTTCTCTCAGCACCTTCACTAGTCTCTGGATCATTATTTCTTCCGAAAAATGGTACATTGGGAAAATCGCCAGCTCTTGCAATTTTTCCTTTCCTAGAGACATAGCACTGTGGGTGATTGCACTTTTTAGTGCATGGTTTCTTTTCAGAAACCTTTTCCACAATTTTCTTGGGGACTTGTTTTTCCCTCAAAGGTTTGGTCGCAACAGTTTTACCTTTGTCAGCAACCTTTGCTTTCTGACCAATGCTATAGGTTGTTTGGGAATCACTTTGTTGACCACTAACAAACGTCAACCTTTCAACACTCTTTTTCAGAGGAGTAGAATTGCTTGTTTGTGTGTCAAGCCCAAGTCCTCCCTTTTATAAAGGATCTCTTAGGTAAGAGTGTACTTCAGTGAGAGTGTCACTCGCTTTGGCATAGGATTGGAAAGATAATTCTTTCTTCTTTAGTTCCTCATTCTCAGAAAGAAGGTTTTCACACTTCTTCTGGAGCAACTCCATAGCCTCAGAATTGAACTTTCTAGTCTCGTCTATCTGAACCTTTAGGAATGCATTTTCTGCATCCTTAGTGTCAGAAAGTCGTTGTAAATGTGAACACTCGCTTTCAAGAGACTCTTTTTATGTTTCAAGAATTTTAGTTCTAGATCGAGCAACCAAAACTTCTCTTTCATAAAGATCTAACTCCCTTCTGAGATGTTCTAGATCCTTGATTCCTTCCTCATCACTCTCATAATTAATGAACCGTGAAATGTTGGTTACCTCATCATCAGCCATAAGACATGGCTCAAGGTTAGAGTAATCTGGGTAGATTTCCTCAGCAACTCCACACATTTCATTCTTCCTTTGACCAAAGTCAAATACTTCGTGAGTGTAGGCACACAATTCTGGTGACGGTAGCTTCGCCTCATCTAAATCGTCGTCGTCAGAATCTGAATCAAGATCAAGTGCATCCAGTTGGATTTCGATCATCTTTCTTTCTTCAGAAAGCATAGCTCTCTGGTTTCTCTTGAAGTTTCTCCTATCCTTTTTATCACTTGTCTCGAGCTTGTTCAGAACAGGACATTCCCGTTTGAAGTGACTAGGTTTCTGATAATAGAAACAGATATCATTTCCGATTTCTGTAACCTCAGTACTTGATGCTTTTTGACCAGGTTTATTCAGAGAGTTGGTCAATTGCATATTCTTGTACTGGTGATAGTTAGGGCCTAGATGCTTTTTCAGCTTCTCTTTGGCTTTTCTTCTCTCAATCTCCTGTCTAACGTATTTGCTCATTTGCTTTACTGCAAGAGCTTCTTCGTCAGTGGATTGTTTAGTAATCTTCTTCTCATAAGTACCTTGTGTTACTAGAGCAACACTGTGAGCTTGCTGATCAGCTTTTGTCCTCTCTGAGAGGTTTCATAGTTGACAGTGGCTAGATGAGAGAATAATTCTGTTGGAGTGATATTTGGCATTCCTTGGTTGAAATAAAAGTACTGAGTATGTTCCCAGTTGTGATTTAAGCTCCTTACGATAGTCTTCACCTTTTCAGCGTTAGAATATCTTTCACTTTCACCAAGTGCAACTATTTCACTTATCAACGTTGTAAACCGAAAATCAAGTTGTTCAAGGGTTTCTGAAGGCCCTTGTTTAAAATTCTGGAATTTTAATTTCAGAACTTTGAACTTGTTTTCCTTGATTTTCTGAGAGCCGGCACAAATTTGTTCAACTAGTTGGCAGGCCTATTTCGCTATTTTTGCACACCACAGTTTACACTGTATGTGGTCTGGAGTAGAACGAATAATGATGTTTCAAGCTTGACCATCCAATCTATTTCTCTTGAAATCTTCCGATGTCAGAGATATCTGGGTTTTTCTTCCAAAGCTATCTGACCAGTAGCTCTCCCACTTGTAGAAGTTTCTGAAGTGGAGGTTCTCCGGGCAGAATCTTCATCTCTTCCATCAGAGACATTAGTGACTATCTTTGCTTGCTGAATGACTATAGGGCCATTCTTTATAACTTCGATCATTTCATCACTGATGGCTTCCAGATGGAGCATCATATTGTTCCTCCATTTTTCATAGTTCTCTCGCCTGAGAACTGGAGCGTCGCCTAAAGACATCCTGCAAGACAACACTTAACAAACAAATCAAGTGCAGGGGTTAAGTGAGTAATGAGCACTTATCCAGGATCTAGGTTCAGTGCAGAAGGCTTGGGAACCTCCTGTTTTGATACCACTTGTTGGACCAGATAACGGCAAAGAAAAAGACAGGGGGTGAATAGTCTTTTCAAACTTTTGTCGATAAAATAGTTTCTCAGAAAGTTGGGTAACTTTCTGATACTTATAATCAGAATAGCGGAAGTCTTTCTAATAAGTGCACGTGCTCAGCAAGCTAGTAAAGTGTGTAAATTACTTCGCAAGTAAGTAAAGGCAGAAAGTAAGTGCAGAAAGTAAATAACACAGTAGCTTTATAGTGGTATCTGAAGGTGGCATAATCCTTCAACTAATCCACTTTGGCCTTTCTCAGACCTAGAATCCACTAAGACAGATAATTGAGTTCACCTTACAAATATCTTCTCTCGATTCCTAAATACACTAGGTTCCCAACCAAGTGTACCCCCCTGAGTTCTTCCCCGACATTCCCAGCCAAGTACTTCCTCTACTCAGAATTCCCTGAGTTATTCCCCGGCTTTCCCAACCAAGTACTTCCTCTACTCAGAACCTTTCTTGGAGTTATTCCTTAGTTTCCCAAACTAAGTACTTCCTCTACTCCTCGCCTTTTCTGGTGTTGGTTGAGAAGAGTTTGTCAGATTGGTATATTAATAACTTCCACAGTTATGTAATACTACCTTCTGGAACAAGAGTCACTTAACACACTTGGACAGTGTGTGGTGATATGTTTTTTTCTGACCCAAGTCTATGTTCTTCGTTCAGGAGAATGAATATCTTAGCAAGTCGCAACAGTGCTTCAATTCAACTCCTTCACAACAGATATACTTGTTAAGGATCAGGACACTTGGAACTTTCGTGCTTCACAACAGTGCTTCAGTCGTTCAGGTGTGTGTAATCAAGCATTCTAAGTGGTGATATTTATAGGTGAAAATCAAGCAGTTTGAATTACTATCCGTTAGGCTATTGAGATTCAAACTACAAACAATCCGTTGATAGTACTATAGAACTTTTGCCTCTTTGTTCAGAGATAAAGTTTTTGGTCAGCATGTTCTGCAATGGAATTAAATGCATTGTACTATCTTTTGTCCTGTTGTGCCAACGGAACTATGACGCTGTCTGAGGCTGTGCACATCGCTATCAAAAACTCCAAGCCTTTCAGAAACAAAGGAAAACATCGTTTCTTCCAGAAACATAGTTTTCACCAAGTTATCTTTTGCATAAGGTTTTTGAGGCACAATTCCTTAGTCTTCGGTAATCTTGTGCAGTCTTCATATCTTCATATAGTTGAGCTCTTTCTGTTGGATGCCTTCTTCTTGGTCTTCTTCAAAGATATAAAATTACATTCAGAGACCTAACATCTTATACAAGATTTACTAGACTAATCATACTAAGTGTACTTCCTCTTTTACAATGTTCAAGTGAACCAAGAGTACTAGGTACCTTTCTGAACTAAGGTAAATCATTATGGTGTACTGATCAAAACTAAACAGATATTTCCTAACACTCACCATGGTTGACTTCAGCCGAGTCAAGCATGCAGACTATCTCACTACTCTCCTCACAAAGCATATCCTCATCAGAGCTAAGAGTTAAAGCTGCTTCTAGCTTATCATCAGGTAATTGAGCTAGGTAAGTAGCATGCACACATTCGTCAATAATATCATCAAACTCAGCATTTACTTCAGAAATCAGATTACATTCTTCCACTGAGTAGGTGTCAGAATTACCTGCCGGTCGTGTTGCATCCTTGCTGATCTTATTGCCACCAATTTCCATGGCTATCTTTCCTTCCGCTACATTGACCTGCAGCTTCACTGTTTTCATAAAAGGTCTTCCCAAAAGGATCACTTGGTCCAGACTGCTAGTGCCGGCTCCACTGGGGGGTAGTACCGCGAAATCTACTAGAACCAGGAAGGTGTCTACTCTGACCAGTGCATCACGAATCATTCAGGCTTTGATGCTCCTGTCGGCTAGTCTTGTGGTCATGTTCTTGGTGCAGTTCCCCAAACCCATCTCCTGGTAAAGAGCATGGGTGATAAGATTGACGCTGGCTCCTAGATCGAGCATTCCTTTGGCTATCTTCCCATTTTCCATCTGTATATCAATCACAAAGCTCCCTAGATCTTGTTGTTTCACTGGTAACCCAACCACTGAATTGGTTGTTTCTGGTAGAACTAGCTTCTCGTTGGCCAAATACTTCCTCTTGCTTGCATTGAGATCCTTGAAGAACTTAGAGTAGGAAGGGACATTATCAATGAGGTCAAGGAGTGGCATGTTCATATTTACCTTTGAAAGCATGGCCAGAATAGCTTTAAATTTGCTGTCATCCTTGGGTTTCTTGATTCTACCGGGATATGGCAGTTCTTTGCTGATTGGGGGTCCAGGTAGACGGTAAGGGTTATCAGATTTGTGAAGCACCTCCGTGCATTTCACCGGCGAGTTGGTTGTTTCTGTCGAAGGTTGGTCTTCCCTAGTGAGGTCGACTACTAGGGCGTCCAGGTTTGGGGTTTGTGGTTCTAATTTCGGTCTTTGGATCACCTTTCCACTTCGGAGTACTGTGGTTACCTAAACCTCATCCTCCTCGGTTTCCTCATCCCCAAACTCAGTGCTTGCCAAAAACCTGACCAGTTGGTCAGTAAAATCCTCTATCCTGCTTACCATCCCCTCTATTTGTTTGCTAATCCTTTCTTTCCCTTCCATCACAAGACTCATGTATTTTTCATCATGGGCAATCAAAGCTAGCAGAGTACTATCGCTGAATGCACTAGCTCCCAGTTGCACTCTAAACTATTCGCTGTCTCCACAATGGCTGGTCCAGCTAGCTCTGCACTAGGTGCGTAGTAACCAGAAAAGCACTCCATACCTGAATCAGAATAACAAGAACTCAACTGTTGTTTAGTTTCTGTTAGTCCAAGTAAATGAAATCACGCCTCAAGTAACCAATAGCTCTCAGCTCTACGGTAGGAATTGACTCCCCGGCAGCGACGCCAAATTTGATGTGCTCAAATTATTACTTAGAAAACCAAGTAGTAAGCAGTTGTTATAGACAGACAAAGCTAAACAACATGATCGTTCGCTAAGGAACCAATTAAGCTACCACAACGAATTGAGAGCAAACAGTTACTTGTGTAAACTGATTGATGATTTGGTTGGAATACTTTCTAACTAGAAATCAGATAAAGCAAGTAAAGAGTTTTAATCAATGAGAGAGAGAGAGAGAGAGAGAGAGAGAGAGAGAGAGAGAGAGAGAGAGAGAGAGAGAGAGAGAGAGAGAGAGAGAGAGAACACAACAGTTATGATCAAGTAATGCTAATTTGGTCTAGGGAAATCGTTCATACTTGTCACACGGTTGGCGTACAGAAATCAATCAATCCAATTCAACCAATCGTTATTTGAATGTTTTGAACTAGAGTAATCGTGGGTCGTCAATCCACGATCCTTAACCGAAAACGATTTTGAAAATCTTGAACTAGCTTATTGGATTGAAGGTTTTACGAAGATTTTGAACTAGACAAACCTATATGAACGAATACTAACCCTAGAAGCGAATACGCAAAACCGTCACATAACTACTGCGTTCAGAGTGGTTTAGCTACTCATGGTGGCAGCAAAGATGAAAGAATGCATGGTATTGAATACGCTAAGCATAAACATGGTGATAATCACATGCAAAATTATACAATTCGATAAACAGAAGAAAATACGAATTGAAGATAAACAATAGAGAGTTATCAATACTTTACCAAGAATTCGATATCGATGGTTCTTACCGGATGAAAACCAAGCTCCAAGATCAATCAATCAATGTCAAAACCTAGTTCTAGGAGCTTTTTCTATGAAAAAATCGAGTATAATAAGTTGTGGCAAAAGATGACCTAATCCTGACCTAAAAAGGAAAAAATATGCTGAATCTGGGCCTTCTCGCCGAATCTCGCCACGGCGAGAAACCCCGTGTAGCTCCTCTTTTTGCCTCATAAAATCTCGCCGCGGCGAAAATATCCATTCGCCGCGGCGAGATTAAAACCTCCGTAACTTTTTCTCCAGACAGAATTTTCTGATGCTTCAAAAAACGAAAATTGTAGCACTTCGAATTATCTTTCCGTGGCCACCGAGCTTAGGTCAATTGGACATCATATGAAAGAGATATGGCAAAAATGGATAGACTGCTCCGTAAAACTTCACTTTTGCAAGCTTCGCTAAAACGGCTCTCAAATCTTCGTCCGAACTCCGAATCCACTTCCGTTTTCGCCCAGTTACTCTACATTCAAAGATATAGAACCAAAGTTTTCAATCCGATTTTCAGCTTCGGGACACAAATCCTACAAAACACAAACAAAGCACCAAAGCATAAAAACGCACAAAGACACTATAAAACCATAAATAAAGACTAACGAAGACTGCTAAAAAGGACCCAATGAGACTCTAAATTATCGTCTCATCAGTATTGTGGAATCAACACACAATGGAGCAAAGGTATTCACTGGAAGCTCCAAGTAGGCGTATGAGAACGGATAACGACAATCTACAATAGTCGAACTAACGACTATAAGAAAAGGCGCTTCCCGGGAGGCAACCCGGGGGTTCAGGTTTGGAGCGAGAGGAGAACCTATGGCAGCAATACTTTGGTGGAGGCATACTACGGGCGGTAAGTCTACAACTTTCTCTTTTAATTTATTGTTTATGCTAGGGTCTACCTATCGAATAGGTTTGGGGAGGGAAGTTGTGATATCATATGTTTACATGCCTCGGTACATTCTTATGTGCTGCCTTGTATATATTGTATATATGTGTTTCGTTTTTTCTTTTTTAGTTTGGTGATGTTGAGTGGTATGTTAGCCACTCTTGTGATTATGTGGGGTGGTATGTTAGCCTCTTTTGCTTGATCTTGTGTGAGTCGTCTTTTGGCCTAATTTTTTGGCCTATTTCAATTTTTTTTTTTTGTGTCGAGTCTGAGTTCTTTTGACAAGCCGGTAATCTATTGCTTTAGTTAAGCCTTTTGTTGATGTAATCTTTGATGGCCTTTAACTAGTATTAAGGAATTTTGAAAAATCATTTTAGTCCGTTTCACTTGTAAATAGAGAGTCTTCCTATTCTAGCAGTCAAAAAGCCGGTGAGAAGCCTATTTGAGCCGATGAAAAAAATATTGTACCGGCAAATGTGTGATTCTAGTAGGATGGGCAAGGAAAATCCTTGCGCCACTACATATACATGTGCACTCTTTTTAAAACGAGTATGATGAACGGCATCTTGACTTGTTGTCTCGATTCCCAAACCCGTTCAAGGAACAGGTTTTGGGAGAAGGGTACTAGGTACGTACCACATACCCAGGCTCACTCCTTTCTATATTTGAGTTTTTTGTTGATTTTGAAAACCTGTTTTGTATTTCTTGCTACCGTTCTATAAAAAAAAGAAGAAAAATCTCGAAGTGTTTCCCAGGATCCTTGTGATCGTTTGAGATCGTGTTGACATTTCCAAATAATACCTATAAACCAACACGGGGCTGATTGTGCGTATGCTGTGAGGGTTGATGGCTATGTTCTCAAATTGCATACCAAATACTACCTATAAACCAGCGCATGGGTGGTTCACGTATGTTGTGAGGGTAGATGGGGTGTACTCCAAACCGACACGCACAAAATTGCGGATCTTGAGCAACCTATTGGGGAGCAATTGCGAAATTGAGATAAAAGGTGAAAATAGAAAAAAGAAAATCTCTGCAAAAAGAGCAAAGCACAAGAAAAAAAAACAAAGAAATAAAACGTGCAAAATGAGCAAAGCACGAGAACGGAAGCTATTCTATTCCCATGTATTGATTTCGGCCCCCTTTCATAAAAATTCCTTTCTGATTCATTTGAATTGAGTGCAAAAGCATGTAATATTAGTGGCAACTTTGTGATGTTTGTTGTCACCTTCCTAAGTTAAGTCTTGAGCGAACACCCATATTTACTGGACACTTCCATCTGTGAGACTTGAGTTGCACTTTATATTATCCTTTTGTGCATGAGGGACTGATAAGGTAAGTCGAAATTCTATTTACTTGTGTACCGGAAGAATGTGATCCTTATTAAGCTACTTGACAACGTTAAGGGGGATGAAAGTTTAAATCAGTTTTGGGCTTAACTCTTGCAATAGTTGTTCCAGTAGCTTGTTGATTGAACTCTTCTGTGTTTTGTCGTGTCTTTGTATTTTTCATTTCTAGGACGTTTTAGAGTCTTGTTTGCTTGAGGACGAGTAAAGGTTTGGTTTGGGGAGTTTGATGAGTCGATATTTTAACGACTCATTTAGTCTTTCTTAGCCGTATTTTGTTATGTCCTTTAGCCTTTTTATTAATGTTTTAGTTTATTTTCACGTTTGGGTATTTTGTATGTTTTTGTAATTTTTAGGTGTTTTCTTAGGTAAAGGCAAGAAGATGGAGGACCATTGTGCAATTTCAAGCTTGCCCAAAGCTTCTAAAAGCACACAAGGCCAAGTAGTGGGCCATTACTCCAAAGGTGGTGACTTGGTGGTTTAGAAAACGGAGTAAAAATAAGAAGAAGTGGAAAAAATGGGAGGTTTCCCGGAGAGGTACCTCACCGCGTTGAGCTCCATCGACACGGAGGCTCACCGCGGTCCAGTAAGCAAGAGCAGAATGCGAGTTGATTCGTAGAAGTCGAGACCGCGGTGAGCAAGAACACCAAGAGAGGCTCACCGCAGTGAGCACTGATATGACTGATTCAACACACGATTTCTTGTAGTTTTTCCCCACTAATTTAAATTTCTACTTCCTAGGTCTTATAAATAGACCCCTTGTATCAGTTGTATTTTCATATCTTCATACTCCTAGACATATTCACTTTCAATTCAAGCATTGTAAAAGATTCTAGAGATTCAATCTCTCTTTCAATAGAAGTTTTATTTCCTTTCAGGCGATCTTCGTGACTTAGAAATATCCAGGTATTAATCGTGCAACTCTTGGTGGATTCCTTTATGATTTGTGCATGACAGGTTTTTACTTGTGATAATAGACTGCATGTTGTATCGGTGTGAACTTGCATCTGTCGCTAGTTTTAATTAGATTATATCTGGATGAATGCATAGCTCGTGACAGGCTCATTTGTAGTTCATATGTACTTATAATCCGTATTTGGTTGAATTTGCAATAGCAGGGTGTGTGACCTGCGGGACCGGTAACCTTAATTGGTCCACCTGTATAATCATATTACTTGAAAGGATTTATTATCTTCTGTTGTCTGTAGAATTGGATGATCTAGGCATTACCTTGTCTTGCAATTGTTTGATTTTATGCTAGGGTAGAAGTATCACTTTATCCAACTACCTGTTTACAACGAATGCAAAACGAGACTATCTCTATTTGAACTAGCCTAATCAATTCCTTGAGAGAACAATCATGTGGTTAAGAGCATTGTCTACAACAATCGCTTTTTCTACTTGATTTAATATAATTAGTAATTTCTGAGCGCATCAGGGCTTGCTCCTACTGGCCGATTGATAGCGGCACTTATCAGGAACAAGTTCGTCGACAATGCAAGAGACATTATCTTGGCAGAGACATTTGTGCATAGACACAGCCCTAAGGCGTTAGGATTTCCGTGTTTGATCACCGAGATGTGTGAGGCCGCAGGAGTGCCAAACATCGTCAAGCTTGGTCAACAAAAAGGTTGCTTGGATGCAAAAGAGGTACGAACAATTGAGGCAGTCGCGGGAAACTGTAGTGTTGTACATGCAAGTGAGGTCAATGAAGGCGAAGAGGAGGAGGATGATAACAATGATAGCGAATTCGATCCGGAGAATGACACAGGGTACGAGGAGATATCCGTAGAAGAGACTGATAACGAGGATGAAGATCCACCACACTCCCAAGAAGATGAATATCTCACCACAGATTTTCAGCGGTTGAGTACCCGATTCCAGGAGTGGATTGAGCCCCAGTTTGAGCATATTGAGAGGAGGAAATACACGCTAGCCTCCGATTACTCGGAGTTATAGGGGCGCTACCAAGGATTTACCGCGTATTTGAGAAGCATTCATGGAGTATCTCAGCGGTTTGGTGACCACTTGGATCAGTGGGATTCGAGTTATTCAAGTCTCTCACAGCACATGTCTTTGTCGGACACAAAGGCGACTGAGCGCCTCGCGTGAATGGAGCAGATGCGCAAAGCTCAGATGGATGATAGGCGGCAGCGATTTGGAGGAGGATCTTCTTCCGGACCCCACGGTCCGCCCTCTTTCCAGTGATCATGCCGACCGAGGCATACTACGGGCGGTAACTCTACAACTCGTCCTTTTATTTATTCTATATGCTAGGGTCTAGCTATTGAATATGTTTAGGGAGGGAAGTTGTATGCTTTAGATTAAATGCCTCGGTATGTTTTACGCTGCCTTGTATATATGTGTTTCGTTTTTCTTTTTTAGTTTGGTGGTGTTGAGTGGTATGTTAGCCACTTTTGCTTGATCTTGTGTGAGTAATCTTTTGGCCTTATTTTTTGGCCTATTTCGAATTTTTTTGTGTGTCGAGTCTGATTTCTTTTGACAAGTCGGTTATCTATTGCTTTAGTTAAGCATTTTGTTGATGTGATCTTTGATGGCCTTTAACTAGAATTAAGGAATTTTCAAAAATTATTTTAGTCCGTTTCACTTGTAAATAGAGAGTCTTCCTATTCTAGCAGTCAAAAAATCAGTGAGAAGCCTATTTGAGCTGATGAAAAAATATTGTACCGGCAAATGTGTGATTCTAGTAGGATGAGCAAGGAAAATCCTTGCACCACTTCATATACATGTGCACTCTTTTTAAAACGAGTATGACGAACGGCATCTTGACTTGTTGTCTTGATTCCCAAACTCGTTCAATGAACAGGTTTGGGGAGAAGGGTACTAGGTACCTCATACTCAGGCTCACTCCTTTCTATATTTGAGCTTTTGGTCGATTTTGAAAACCAGTTTTGTATTGCTTGCTGCCGTTCTAAAAAAAAATCTCGAAGTGTTTTTCCCAGGATCCTTGTGATCGTGTTGGGCGTTTCCAAATATTACCTATAAACCAACGCGGGGCTGATTGTGCGTATGCTGTGAGGGTTGATGGTTATGTTCTCAAATTGAATGCCAAATACTACCTATAAACTAGCGCGTGGACGGTTCTCGTATGTTGTGAGTATTGATGGGGTGTACTCCAAACCGACATGCACAAAAGTGCGGATCTTGAGCAACCTATTGGGGAACACTTGCAAAACTGAGATCAACAAAGAAAAAAAGGAAAAAAAAAAAAAAAAGAAAATCTGTGCAAAAAAAGCAAAGTAAAAGAAAAAAAAAAGAGAAATAAAACGTGCAAAAAGAGCAAAGCATGAGAACGGCAGCTATTCTATCCCTTGTATTGATTTCGACCCCTGTTTATAAAAAGTCATTTCTGATTTGTTTGAATTGAGTACAAAAGCATGTAATATTAGTGCCAACTTTGTGACGTTTATTGTCACCTTCCTAAGTTAAGTCTCGAGCGAACACCCCAATTTACTGGACACTTCCAGCCGTGAGACTTGAGTTGCACTTTTTATTATCCTTTTGTGAGGACTTCTAGGGTAAGTCAAAATTCTATTTCCTTGTGAATCGAAAGATTGTGATCTTTGCTAATCTACTTGACAACGTTAAGGGGGATAAAAGTTTACATCAGTTTGGGCTTAACTCTTGCAATAGTTGTTCCGGTACCTTGTTGATTGAACTCTTCTGTGTTTTGTCGTGTCTTTGTGTTTTTCTTTTCTAGGACGTTTTAGAGTCTTGTTTGCTCAAGGATTAGCAAAGGTTCGGTTTGGGGAGTTTGATGAGTCGATATTTTAACGACTCATTTAGTCTTTTTTAGCTGTATTTTGTTATGTCCTTTAGCCTTTTTGTTAATGTTTTAGTTCGTTTTCACGTTTGGGTATTTTGTGTGTTTTTGTACTTTTTAGGTAAAGGCAAGAAGATGGAGGACCATTGTGCAATTTCAAGCTTGCCCAAAGCTTATAGAAGCACACAAGGCCAAGTAGTGGGCCATTACTCCAAAGGTGGTGACTTGGAGGTTGAGAAAAGGGAGTAAGAATAGGGAAATGGAAAAAATGGGAGGTTTCCCGGAGAGTACCTCACCGTGGTTAGCTCCATCGACACGGAGGCTCACCGCGGTCCAGCAAGCAAGAGCAGAATGCGAGTTGATTCGCAGAAGTCGAGACCGCGTTGAGCAGGAACACCAAGAGAGGCTCACCGCGGTGTACACTAATATGACTGATTCAACACACGATTTCTGACAGTTTTTCCCCACTAATTCAAATTTCTACTCCCTAGGTCTTATAAATAGACCCCTTGTATCAGTTGTATTTTCATATCTTCATACTCCTAGACATAAGCACTTCCAATTCAAGCATTGTAAAAGATTCTAAAGATTCAATCTCTCTTTCAATAGAATTTTATTTCCTTTCAGGCGATCTTCGTGACTTAGAAATATCCAGGTATTAATCGTGCAAAACTTGGTGGATTCCTTTATGATTTGCACGTGATAGGTTTTTACTTGTAATAATAGACTGCATGTTGTATCGGTGTGAACTTGCATCTGTTGCTACTTTTAATTAGATTATATCTGGATGAATGCATAGCTCGTGACAGGCTCATTTGTAGTTCATACATACTTATAATCCGTATTTGGTTGAATTTGCAATAGCAGGGTGTGTGACCTGCGGGACCGGTAACCTTAATTGGTCCACCTGTATAATCATATTACTTGAAAGGATTTATTATCTTCTGTTGTCTGTAGAATTGGATGATCTAGGCATTACCTTGTATAAGCATATTACTTGAAAGGATTGAAGTATCACTTTAACCTTAATTGGTCCACCTGCGGGACCGGTAACCTTAATTGGTCCACCTTAATTGTTTGATTTTATGCTAGGGTAGAAGTATCACTTTATCCAACTACCTGTTTACAGCGAATGCAAAACGAGACTATCTCTATTTGAACTAGCCTAATCAATTTCTCGAGAGAACGATCATGTGGTTAAGAGCATTATCTACAACAATCGCTTTTTCTACTTGATTAAATATAAGTAGTAATTTCTTAGTGCATCAGCATCCAGGCTGTAAAAACTTCAATCAACGGTGGAAAACTTGAGCTTGATGAGCAAGAATTACAGCTGGAATTACTCGAGTACAATAGCTTTGTATGGCAGTAGAAATCGCGACGTGTTTAGCAAGAATTTTTCATTTTCAATTTCTGTATAAATCTCCTCTTTGTAACTCATTGTTTGTTCAAGAAATACACAACACCTTTCCTGAGCAATATATCTCTCTACTTAACTTTTAACAAAAAGGAAGGTTCATTCACTCTCAATCGTCTAGAGACCTCCGAAATCAAATGGACCGATATTGGCAGCATCTCATATGAGCCTGGTTCAGTTTTCGCCGACTATGGCAGCTATGTGGTCAAGTGCATTAGACCTGTGGCCGAGCCTTTGTTGGTCGAACACTTCGGTGCTTTGGTAATTGATGATTTGTTTGACAGGTGCAGAACGATCCTTTCCTACTGCGTGCCCAAAGAAGAACAAAAATCGTTCAACATCACGATTTCGGTGACAAGAATGGGATGAGGCCGGCCAGTAGAACGTCTCTTAATTTGTGTATTGCATATGAAATAATGTCCCAGGATGTTATAATGTGAAGCCATGTCATTTGAATGACATTGGCGTAAGTTATTGTACTTTTGTACTATATTTTACTTTCCTCAAATAAATGTTTATATTGTGAAAATAAATGAGAATTGAAACCAAGAGAACTGAGCTTTGCATCCGTATCAGCAATAAGGCTTTGAAAAATGAAACTTGAATGGAGCAGACAAATGATACATTCCATATACATCAATGTATCTTTCTATGCTCCAGTTAAGTTGCACTTTTCAAAGTCTTATATTGGCGATAGTGATAGAAAGCTTGTTACGATTTTAGGTAATCAAGAGTGGTTTGTAAATAACTTTGTAACTCAATCAAGTAGAGCCTACACACCCGGAATGGAGTTTTATCGTACGTGTATTATATACTAGGGTAGTAGAAGACACTTGAACAATAACTACTACTAATATTCACAAAATTGTGGAAGAGCTACAATGTCCAAAGTGGGTTGTTCGGTGCATTAGTTATGGAAGACCGTTAGAGTGTGTCTATTCACTAATTCACACATAGCCAAAATTGAAAAGGAATGGGCAAAATATATATAACTGGTATTTTGGCAGGGGTTAGGGAGCTTGCTGGCTCGAGAACAGGGCGGAGTAAAGAAGTGAGAATTTAGAATAATTGCTTCTAATGGGCGTCGAACCTAGCACCTCTCTATTGCTGGACCGATGCACCTTTCGCTCATGGTCTAGTTAGGATGCGCACCTTAGGGGAATGAACACTGCCTTTTACATGAAAAAAAAATCCCCAGGAAGCTAGACTGCAGCATTGCTTTGAACTCTGCTTGTCGATGATTTTAATAAATTCAGACTTCAGTGGCTAAATGGAGAGCGCTTGGTCCAGAGAAGCAACCAAATCGAATCTGCAATGAAAACGGTATTATCTAGTGGTCATATATTCTATTAGAGTATTAATATAAATGACTAGATTTCACACATCTCTACAAGTTCGAACTTTTAGATGAGATGGAATTCTATCATGGTATCAGAGCAGGCCCAAGTTGATGATGGGTGCCCCAGCCGATGATAATTTCTGCTTGCCCAAAGAGGCTATTATGATTCCACGTGTAGAGCCGACTAACCGCGGTCTACTCGTGAGGGGACGTGTTAGAATATTCCACATCACTTGTGAGAGATCATGCAAACAACATATATGTTGGACAACCCTCTCCCCTTAACCAGGCCTTTTAAGGGGATGATGACCCAACTTAATAAGAAGGGAGTCGAAAAATTAGAGCCCAGACAAAGTTCTGTTTGTCTGACTAAATTCGTAAACGGTCTAATATTTCAACGAAATCAATATCACATTCATCAAAATTGCTGAGCAGCATCTACGATAAAAGCAACCTCCTGATAAATCAGTTCTTCTTTTAAAGCTCTAGCTCCAAAAGGTAGTATATGTTTTCACATCGCGGGTGTGATTTATCACCCGAAGCAAATGCCGACACATGATCCTTAATTTTAATCCAAGACCATCCAGGTTCCTGGATGACACCTTTCGATATCATCAGGTCTATTGTTAACCCATCCATCAAGTTCTTGAAAGTCTTATCAAGTTCTTGAAAGTCTTATTAATAATAGTCGAAAAACTAGAGCCCAGATCTCTTGGTTTCGATTCTCATTTATATAGAGAAACATAAACATTTATTTGATGAGCCTTCCTATATAGAGGAAAGTAAAATGCAGGACATAGTACAATAACTTGCGAGTTACGCCAATCTCATTCACATGATATTGTCTTATTCACATCATAACATTATTTCTTATGCTCGCAATACAAAGTGATAAAGCATGGGAGAGGAAGATTTTTCTGTCACTCAGCTTTACAACAGAATATGATAGAATTCTATCCCATCTAAAAGCTCGAACTTGTAGAGAGGTGGGAAATCTAGTCATTTATATTAATACTCCAATACTCCCGCACTCGTGGCCGATTTCAACCTCTTTGAGGAGGCCATTCAAGTGAAAATTTAATCTTGGGTCTCCGTGGAGATTCGAACCCAGGTTGGACAAGCCAGAGTCTCTAATACCATATTAAGTACGAGCCAGAGTCTCTAATACCATATTAAGTTGGACCATCATCTCCTTAAAAGGTCTTGTTAAGGATCATCCATACGCCCCCTCACGAGTAGGCCGCAGTTAGTCGGCTCTACACGTGGAATCATAATAACCTCTTTGGGCAAGCCGGAATTATCATCCGTTGGGGCACAACATGGACCTGCTATGATACCATATTAAGTTGGGCTATCATCCACTTAAAATGCCTTGTTAAGGGGTAATGTGGGATATTCTAACACTTCTCTTCAACTGAAATTTTGGTTGGTAATAGGAGTTATATTCGCAACAGAATCAGTGAAAGGCATAAAATTATGGCAGAGCTATGCCGGTTGCTTCTTTGTAAACTTGGTTAATGTATGTGGTGAAAGGAATCAAAACAGAAGGAATCATATTTTGGTGGTCTGCTGCTCTTTCTTTATAGTATGAAAGAAAGATACGTACAGTAGTTAAACTATATCAGATTACATAGTATCTATCTACATCTTGATGTATAAGAGATAAGATATATCAAATAAGTTAATCCGATGGATCCAAAGAGTTAGTCTCCTATACAACTCTATCTTCAGATGTATGTTCAACATCCCCCGCCCGACCCAACGCAAAGCTTGGACCGAAAAAGACTGAACAGCGGGCGAGAAAGACTCTTTGTAAAAATGTCCGCGACATTTAGCTGAGAAGGAACATACTGTGTCCGGAGTCGTCCTGCAAGGACCAAATCACGCTTAAAGTGATAGTCGAGTTCAATGTGCTTGGCTCTTTTGTGCGAGACCGGATTACTGCTAATGAAGACAGCACCTTTATTATCACAGAGGATAATTAGACAGGCAAGAGTATGAACTCGAAGATCCTGTAATAAATGAGTAAGCCAGAGAACTTCAGCAGCGGAATTTGCAAGAGCACGGTATTCAGATTCACAACTGGAGCGTGACACCGTAGGTTGCTTTTTCGAACTCCAGGAAACCAAATTTGGACCCAAATAAATAGAATAACCAGAAGTCGAACAACGAGTATCCGAGCAAGATGCCTAGTTGGCATCCGAATAAGCCAAAAGAATAGGTGCAGTGGACTGGGTAAATGTGAGACCAAAATCCATGGAGCCTTTAACATATCGTATAATACGTTTCACAACTTGAAAATGGACCTCAGTAGGTTGTTGCATAAACTGACTCACGATATTGACAGCATAAGAAATATCCAGACGAGTAATCGTCAAGTATTGCAATGCACCAACAAGTGAATGATAAAGAGAAGGGTTGGAATAAGCAGTACCAGTCAGCGTGAGCTGCTGTCCAACAACCATCGGCGTAGCAACAGGTTTGCTCTCAAGCATTTGAGCACGAAGGAGGATATCGCGAGCACACTTTGCTTGGCTCAGAAACAGACCAGTGGACGGGTAAATGACTTCCAAGCCAAGAAAATAACTCAATTTCCCAAGATCTTTAATGGCAAATTGGGAATGAAGCTCCTGTATGAAACGAGCAACAAGAGAAGCAACATTTCAGGTTAATATAATGTCATCGACGTAGACAAGAAGGTATAATAAGGCATCACCGCGACAAAATATAAACAGGGAAGTATCTGCGCGACTACAGGAAAACCCGAGACTTAGAAGAAACTCACTGAACCGATGAAACCACGCTCGTGGGGCTTGCTTCAAACCGTATAACGCCTTACGAAGGCGACAAACATGATCAGGAAATTCAGGATTCACATACCCAGGAGGTTGTTCCATATAAACGGTCTCATTTAGAGAACCATTAAGAAATGCATTCTTCACATCAAGTTGGTGAAGAGGCCATTTATTCATGACAGCAATAGAAAATACGACGCGAACAGTGGTTCCCTTAACCACTGGACTAAATGTCGTAGTGAAATCAAGGCCAGGTACTTGAGTAAAACCTTGAGCAACTAAGCGTGCCTTGAAACGCTCAATAGACCCATCAGCAAAGAATTTAGTACGATACACCCATTTAGCACCAACTATATTCATATTCGAAGTACGAGGTACTAATTCCCAAGTGTTGTTGTCCTTAAGTGCACGAATCTCATCATCCATAGCACGAACCCATTTGAGATGTTTAGAGGCAGATTTGAATCCCTTAGGTTCCGTCACAGCAAGTAAAGCTCGAAAAAGGGGAAAAGAGTGTACCTCAGCAAGGAGTCCGAGATGTTTGATCTTGAAAGTGCCAATTTTACCTCGTGTGAGCATTGGGTGGGTTGGAATTGCCAGGGGACGTTGCCTACCACGCACACGAGGACGAAACGGCAATGGTGGAGGACTGGGGGAAGGAGGCAGGGGTGAGATGTTGGACGGGACAGGAGTCGCCGATGGAGGAGAGAATTCCAATTGGTTGGACAGGGGCGTGATCGTCGAAGGTGATGGGGAAGGCAACGAGGATGATTCCGGCGAGACAGGTGGACATATAGAGATGGGAGGTGATGTCGGAGTAGTCGGTTGGTGTTGAATCGGTGAAGGTGTTGTGTGTAATGAGGAACACGCCAAAGTGATGAGCTTTGTGGGATTACATATGTCACATGATATTCTAATGCAGTCAATGGTGTGGAATTAGAATCAGTCACATATGGCATAAAACTTTCATCAAACCTGGCATGGTGAGTACTCCCTCCGTCCCGGAGAACTTCATACATTAGGCTTAGCGTGCAGTTTTATGCGAAAAGTTAAAGTAATGATATAATATAGAAAATGTGAGAAAAAGTGTACTTTTAGTGGTAAAATGTGTAATTTGAGTGTAAAGTTGAGATTGTTTATTCTTTGTTGGGTGTGGGGTAGCTTCCTTTTTTGGTAATGTATGAAGTTCTGTGGGACGACTAAAAATGACAAATGTATGAAGTTCTGCGGGACAGAGGGAGTAATATAAATACGGGAGGTAACAGGATCGAAACACCTGAAACCTTTATGGTGAACGCTATAACCAAGAAAAATGCAAGGCTGAGTGCGCGGAGATAATTTGTGAGGTGCATAGTCACAGAGACAAGGATAAACACGACATCCGAATGGATGGAAATTTCATAATTTGGACTTTCACCATAAATTACCTCAAAAGGAGAAAGATTAGCAAGAACCTTGGAGGGCAACCGAGTAATGGTATAAGTGGCCATGGTGAAAGCATCCCACCAATAACGAGAGGAAGACGAGCATGAAAAAGCATGCATAAACCCATTTCAGTAACATACCTGTGCTTTCGTTCAACCCTACCGTTTTGCGTAGGAGTGTATGGGCAAGAAAGTTTATGAAAAATGCCATGTGTTTGAAGGTAATTTTGAAAGCGATTACTGATAAATTCACCACCACCATCACTTTGAAAAATTTTAATAAGACATGAAAATTGGCGCTCAACGAGAGTACGAAATTGCACAAAAATGGCAAAGAATTCCGATTTAAGGTGCATAGGATAAATCCATGTAAAACAAGAGAAGTCATCAATGAATACCACATGATAGCGAAACCCATCACGAGAAGTAACCGGGATGGCCCCCACAAATAACAATGAATCATATCCAAAAGGTGCAAACAACGTTTTTCATTAATAGGAAGAGGTAAGCGATGACTTTTAGCTAACTGACATGGGGAACATAACTGGGGTTTAGGAAGTAAGGACGTAACAGGCACAAGTCCTTTCCTACTAAGTAATGAAATGACACTATGAGCCACATGTCCAAGTCGGTTGTGCCATAACTCGAAGGAGCCACGGAGGCTTTTATTACGCAAAGCTGAAAGTAAAGCAGAATGTCCTTGGTCAAGAAGATAAAGACCTCCCTCACGCCTTCCTTTGGCCAGTGGCATCCCTGTCCGCCGGTTCTGAATAGTAAAAGAATTAGCAGAAAATGTAACATCAACCGGAAAATCTTTGGTAAGTTGGCTAAGAGATAATAAATTTTGTAATATGAGGGACAACCAAGACATTTAATAAGTTGACATGAGGACAGAGTTTGTGAGTGCCAACGTGAGAAATACTTGGCGAATCACCGTTACCAACATAAACAGAATTCTTACCACCATAGGGTGCAACCAAATCAAGTTGAGATGGAGAAGGAGTCCTGTGGGCAGAGGCTCCAGAATCCATGTACCAGTCAGGAGCATTTCCTCCATTGAGAGAACATGAAGCAGTGAATGCTTCAGAAAGATGTGCATTGCCAGATTGAGCCGGACGGTAGCGTTCTGGACAAGATTTAGCATAGTGACCTTCCTGGCGGCATATTTGGCAACGTGGAGTACGAGGTCGACGATATCCATTGTTACCACCACGACCGCTATTATGTCGACCACCACGATTGCCACGACCACCACCTCGATTAGCATTGTTACCACTAGAGTTCGTATTGGGACGAAAATTTGGGCGGCTATTATTGGCATGGAAAGCAGCAGAGGAGTTTGAGTGATTGCGCTCAAGATTATTCTGAAAAATTTCAATGCTTTCTGCTTGAGCAGCCAAGTCAGAAACTGATGGTATAGTAGTTAATGATGAGAGATGGGTATTGGCAAAATTGGTAAAAGTTGGTCCTAGTCCACGAAGTAACGAATGGGATTTGTCTATTTCATCAAGCTTACAACCAAGGGCAAGCAATTGGTCACACAAAGTTTTGAAGTGACGAGCATAATGAGGAACAGATTTGGAGCCTTTTTGAATGGTGTGAAGCTCGTCCTTAAGACGAAGTTCACGGAGTTTGGAGGTGTGTTGAAAAGTAGCATGAAGTGCTTCCCAAACGGCTTGTGATGAACCGCAACCAATAGTAATGGCAATGGCTTCATCGGTAAGTGTGAAACGAAGAAAACTGACAATATGTTGGTCAAAGTAGTACCAATCGTAGTATTTGGGTTTGGGAACAGTAGTGGTAGCGGTACCGGGAAGGGTCTGAGGAGGTGCAGGATTTGAGCCATCGAGAAAAGGAAGAAGACGTTCACCAACAACGAGTGGGTAAACTTGGCTGTGCCAAGCAAGAAAATTCTCAGAATTCAGCTTGACAGTAACAAGATGAGCCAGACCAGAAAAAGAAATAGCATGATCAGAAGTAGAGGTGTTGGGGGTGGAAGAACCCGTCATTTTTGGATCGAAAGTACTGGGCGATAAGCCTTACTGGCGAAGTGATACCATGAAAGGAATCAAAACATAATGAATTATTCCACCTTAAATATTTTGGTGGTCTGTTGCTCTTTATTTATAGTGTAAAAGAAAGATACGTACAGTAGTTAAACTATATCAGATTACACAGTATCTATCTACATCTTGATGTCTAAGAGATAAGATATATCAAAGAAGTTAATCCGAGGGATCCAAAGAGTTAGTCTCCTGTACAACTCTATCTTCAGATGTATGTTCAACATGTGGCTTCTGGCCTGTGAAGTCTTACCTACATTCTATCAAGCTGCGCGCTCGTGTAAGAACTTGAGCTTCGAGTTATGGTTGATGGAGATTTTACAGTATGATTTGGGCTCTTATGAGAAACAATTGCTCAAGGAGTCAAGGTCCGTGAACATATACTGATATACACTATAGCCTAATTGCATTTTCCCAGGTAACTATGGATAACTGGACTTGTGGAAATGGAACAAACAGTTCGGTCTTGAGAGTTGCATTCTTGAAAACAGAAAAATGGAACTGGCCTAATTCAAGCCATGAGAGGGTGAATTGCATTTGTGGTCCCGTAAGTGACCATTCCTCACGATTTTGGTCCCCCAAATCTTCTCTATGGAGGTTTGGCCCCTTTTTCGTATTTCTATGATTTGAGCTCCATGTTACGCCATTTTAGCTCCAAATCAAGTCACATCATGCCCGAGTCAATGCCAAATAATTGTTGCACAAAATCTTACAAATGGCATTCATAATTATAATTATAATATTTAAATCAAAACTAATAATGTTTTATGAGTGAACATTTATGTGCATTTGGTGTTCGTAATAAAATTTATAATGTGTTTGATTTATTTTTTTGGAACGAGAATATATTATCAAACTTCAAAAACAGTACAAAGCAAAAGGCAATCAGAAGTGATCCAGCCTTTAGAAGTCATGAGCAACTAACAATCCTAACTCAGCATTAGTCGCCCAACATGGGGATGTAATCTAGGTACCAACCATGCTCTATAAATCACTACATCAATAATCTGTTGTGCAATAGATAAGCTCCTATCAACATTATTGAAACAAACATTGTTCCTATATTTCCACACCTCGTAGACTGTTTCCAGAAATGCTACCTTGAGTATCTGACACTTCCAGTTTTTACCCTTGCTAACTTGGACAATCCACAATAGTTCAGTCGAATAGTTTTTATAATGTGTTTGATTATAACTATAAAAAAAGATATTAAAATATAAAATAATATAAAATAAAAAAATTATAAAACTAATAGAAGATGCCATTGATAGTATCTACAGGGCCGTCTTCGAGATTTAAGGGGCCCTGTGCGAAATTTCTAAGCGAGGTCCCACCAAATAATACTATAATAAAATTTTCTTTTATAGAAATGAAAAGTAACAAAATTCATCCATTACAAGTAGTATATAAATCTATTTTTGAAAAATGCATATTACAAACGACTATAAATATTAGTTGAAAAGTGCAACTCTTCTAGCTTGCTTTGAAGCAAGATCATCAATTAAATCTTCATAACTTGCTTTCTCCATCATATCATTATTAATTGATACCATCGTTAGTTCGTTGAGTCGTTCTTGTGACATTGACCTATAATATTTTTTGAAATAATAGAAATTATTTTATACATAAATTCATCAAACTAACTGCAGTCTCTACTCTAACTCTAGAAGTTTTCACTTGTGTATGTTGGCTAACAATTAAAATTCAAAAATTGGATTAAAAATACCTAATTTTTACTTAAATGGTTTTATTTCTATGACAAACACTTAGCCACCAAAATTCTTTCAAAATCCTCGTTTCTGGACCGACTACTTCAAGATCAAAACACATCATTACAACATGACCAAATAATAAAGAATTGATTTTCAATCCAAAGTCTTAGATTAAACAGATCCAGTTAATATGACAATTAACAACATGACTTTCTAAGATTCAACATCAAAGAACTGTAAACCCAGTCTCATGAACTCAAGAAGCAGGTAGTTTAGGAAATTAAGCAGCCAAGACAAGAGTAAAAGATATCCATTAATAGCTAAAAAAATCAAAGAGGTGAGATGCTCAAATCAAAATTCCAACTATTTGCTTGTCTTTTTATCAAATCAATAAGTGAAACCCAGATTGCTTAACAAAACGGAGCTAGAATTGGATAAAAAGAGATATGTATGAAATATTAGAATGAAGGATTAAGGGTAAACATGTTTATGTACATGAATCAAACAAGAACAATAAGCAGCGACCTTTTTTTTCGAAATTTGAGGAATTGAATGGATGCCAAGAGAAATTTGGGATGAAAAAGCACAAGAAATAGAGAAAAGAGAAAGAGAACTGAAGAGATGAAGAGCCTCCGAAATTATTGATGTTGTCTGGAAGACATCTTCTTCTATTTTTATTTATTCTTATTTAATTTTTTTTAACTCGACTCTGGAGTTGGGCCCCAAAATTTGGGGCTGGGGGCCCTAGGAAAGGTGAGGCCTTGTACGGTTGGGTTCATCGCGTATGGGCTTAGCCGGACCTGAGTATCTATGGTAAATATGACATCAAGAAAAGTAATTGATTAGTGTTTGATGGAAGAAGTATTTTTAATGTTTTACTATTTTTTTTACATGTCTTAATGTTTTTCTAACAATTTGTAGTATGAATTTTTATAACTTTTCGCCTCCAACCGAGCGAAAGGGTCCAAATCGCACAATTAAAACACGCGAATAGCCGGAAAGGAACGTGATCGTGAGAGATGGGGCCAAAAATGCAATTCACCAAGAGTAGACAAAATAACAAAAGGGCTAAATGAAATAGAGTAAGTCTCATTTAGATAATTTATTTAGATGCGAACCTATATTGTCAAAAAAATCATCGATATAATTAATCAAAACTCCTATGTTCTCAACATTGGTATTTTACATATTACAACAAGACTTATTTCGTTAACAACATAAACGGTTTGATTAACATAGGTCGTCTATAGATAAGTTATCTAGATACCGTCTATTTCATACTTCATGAATGAAATAATATGAAATAATATGAGTAGTATGGCAGCAAATTTGTTTCCTTTCATGAGGAGCTGGAAAGCATTATGTCTTTCAGATATCATCAGGAGCTGGAAACCAAGTGAAGTACAAAATTTGTTTCACTATGGTTATTAATTGTCGTGCATTTGCAGAGTTTTAGCAGCTAGTACAAGTACAATATTTATCCAACACTGTTGCACAATAAATAACTCTTGGAAGAATTGCAAGTTTAGTCCTCTTGTTCTTTCCTAATACGGTCCTATAAAATGTCAAATTTACATATTTGATTAATAGTGTTCTACTTTCAAGTCGATCAATTTGATTCAAATTAGGTAAAATATAATTTTGCCAGAATCATTACCTGTAGATGATGTCCTCCACTTTGGAGTGATCTAACCATAATTAATTTTATTCCTAATTACTTTGTTAAATGGTGTCACATGTAGGGTAAAATCCATTTTTGGTATTCCACTATGAGACATTTTCGATTTTAGTATTACATAGTGGCCGCGTCCAATTTAGGTACTATTTATCAATAAATATTTACGATTAAGGTACTAATTGTAAATTAGATGGTGGGTGTGCAAATCAATACCAAGTTACAATTAACCTAACTCCAATTTCACGTGAATTCGATCAATTAAAATTCGATTGAAACAAAATTGATGAAAAAACCTACAAAAAAGAATATGCCGAGGAACAATCTGACGCTTGTGAGTGGGACGAAGTCCACGATATCTTGCGAACGGTCAATTTTCTATGTCTATCTTTCAGCGTTTGACATTCGCCCGCACGTGAATGCGATGGTGCACCTCATAAATTCAATTAATACATAAATTATACATAGTTATTGATAATTAGTACCTAAATTGGACGCGACCACTCTAGAGTACCAAAATTGAAAATATCTCATACTGAAGTACCAAATATTGATTTTACCCGGCACATGGACCAATAATAATGATGGGGTATTTTATTGGGTTGAGTACCCGCACCGACATTTGTTGGACATGGTAATCGTGAGAGGGACCACAAATGCAATGCACACATAGGAGATTAAAATAACAAAAGGGGGAAATAAATTTATCTTCCGGTGAACTTTGGCAACAAAATTTGTTTCATAGTGAAACAAATTTCACAGTACAAATTTGTTTCATAATGGTTTCCAGCTTGGAAAACCATTATGATATAGATGAATTTGCAGAGTTTTAGTAGCTATATATACCATGCCCACACAACACATTTTTTCATTATTCAAAGCAGATTCGCAATAGCACTTATAACTATGAACGTAAAGCAAGTTCTTCGCATGAATGGAGGCTTGGGGGCGAACAGTTACGCTAACAACTCAGCTTTACATCAGGTAAATTCAAGGATTTCCTGTTGCTGTTTTATATGCGCGCACCTTATGATTTGTGATGTCATACTAACCTTTTTTGAATTTTCTTATGTTATGGCAGAGAAAGTACTTGCTTGTCTCCATGCCGATTATCGAAGAAGCTGTCACTCAACTTTACAACAATATGGATGCATCATTCAATACCATTTCCATTGCAGATCTCGGTTGCTCCTGTGGACCAAGCGCTCTCGAGATAGCCACAAAAGTTATTAAAATCATCGATAAATTGAGCAGGAAGTGTTGGTGATTTTAGTGTCATCAACTCATTTTAGTAGTAATGTGATTTACTAGAGACCGATGCGATCTCACGTTGCGGGGCAGCGCCCCGACTTTTTTGGGAAATTCATATTCGTTATTAAATGTTTTCCCATGATTCTGGATAAGATCAGAACTCGGTTAATTCAGGATAAGATTAGAACCCCCTCAACCGCCAAACGGCTTCGACTTTGTTCCATTAATAACTATGAGCTAGACTTGTTCCATTTTACAATTCGGTAGTTTGATCTATATATCTGATAAGCATTATCATGCATACGCTTAAGAATGCTATAGTGAAAATTGGTATATTTAAGGTGGTTCAAAAAACAATGTATAATATGAGGATTATAGTTTGTAAGAATAACAAATTCTTGTTCCATTGCACAACTCAGAAGCCTAGTCAATATTTCTCAAAAGAATGATTATGCATCCAACCTTAAGCACTATTCTATGATTAATTAGGTAATCCTGAGCAATTAAAAGTGTTCAAGAATTCTATTGAGAATAATTCTGTCATTTCACTATCTACTGACTCGGTCTTGCTTATGCTATCAGCACTCAAGTACTCCACAGAATCACCATGCATTTTATACATGACATAGTCATTAATCTCATTGATCATTTCATTAGTCGGTGCAAGAACAACACGGTGATGGAAGTATTCTGGATCTATAGTTAGATAGGCTAAGTGATCCAAAAGGGAAGGATATGTGCAGTCTACAATGGCGGAAATATGATTATTTACTTCACGAATACGTATGTCATCAGGTAACTTGATGTCTACCTCGCCATCATTGGGTTCGCCAGGGACCCCATCACCGACTTGTAGTATCCACTCGGCAAAATCTTTAGTTTCACTAACCTCAACAGCTGATGATCCGGTCTAAATAGAAAAAAAGGTGTTAATTAAAAAGAACAACATAACAGAGCAATTCATATGATAGTAGCCGGGAATTTTTACAGTTTACCTGCAATCGCATGTTTATTGTGAGTTTTAAAACCTCACATGAATCCCATAGTATCGAAGAGCATAGAGAGGCATTTACAATATCAAATATGCTACCACCAGGAACAACTGGCAAAATTTGCCTGAAATCTCCACTGAATACCACTACTAAGCCACCGAAAGGATCATCTGGACATTTCATAACATATCTCTTAGACTCCTATCGAGTGCCTCAAAGCAATATTTGTTGGTCATCGGTGCCTCATCCCAAATTATAAGTTTGGTTTGCTTGAGTAAGCCGGTGACATCAGAATCCGGCTTCAACTTGCTACATGTTGATTCTTCATGACACTTAATAGGAATACCAAACCTAGAATGAGCAGTCCTACCTCTAGGTAGCAAGAGTGATGCAATACCACTTAATGCTACTGGAAGCACTATATCTCCTCTAGCATGCAAGCCGGAACACAACGTCCTCTAAATAAAAGTCTTCTATGTACCACCATAGCCGTATAAAAAGAACACACCACCTCTGCCCCCGTCAACTGCATCCATAATCTTATCGTAAATTGTTATCTCAAACGTGGGTACAGTCCATCGAATCCTGATCTCATGGCATCTCTGTCGTATGACATCTCATCAACTATAAACTGATTCGTGGCATTGTCAGTTATAGACTCATCTGGGATTGGCATAGACTCAAAAAAAGCAAGACTGCAGCTATTTTCAATAGCTTCTCAATTTCAAGCAACGCTAGGTTATGGATTTGTTCATCTGTAAGCCTCAAACCTGAATTGCGAAATGAATCGAAATAAGTAATAAGTAAATGTATAGCATTTTCGTATTTCGGTAAAATATAAAATTTACTAACAAATTACCAGGATTATGAGAAGTTTTTTGCTTGATGTATAGAATGTTGTCAGATAAGAAGTTACATGTCTTCCTCTATACCTCCCTGGTCTCGCCATGCTTCGAGAAAGAAGAAGCATCAATCGTAAAAAGATGATGAAGGAAACGTGCTAATCCCCAATGACCTGCCTCAGTAATTCCACTGACATACTCCCCGTCATCTGCTAGTAGGCCTAAAGCCACACATGAGTCCTTGCAGGTCTCGTAAACAACACCGTTCACTGTTCTAATATCCTGGAAACATGTTGCACCTCTAACATGATTCAACATAAGTCGCATATAGTACATGTTTTCAAATGCCATCGGCACATTATACATCCTTCCAACAACAGGCCTTGGTTTTCCTACGGACCACTTCTTCGGCCATCCTTCCAACAATACTCACGGGCAACTTAGGATACGTCAATTTCTAGCTTCGCACTACAAAAAACAGGAAAATCCGGCGGAAAGGGACGGATAAAATCCGTCAAAGAGATGGCGACGAATCGCTAAGGGTAGCGACGGATTTAATCCGTCGCTACACATAGCGACGGATAAAAATTATCCGTCGCTAATTTTGTTGACCATAATAAAAAGAAAAATAAATAAAATTTTTTTAGCAACGGATAGATCTATCCGTCGCCAAATGACCGAAAAATTAAAAAAAAATAGAAAAGTTAGCGACGGATAGATGATCTATCCGTCGCTAAAAGCCTAAAAAACATTAATATATCTCCACCACCACCTCCCTTCCTCCACCACCACCTCCACCACCACCACCTCTCTTCCTCCACCACCACTACCACCTCCTTACCTCCTCCACCACCTCCTCTTCCTCCCACCACCACCGCACCACACCCATCACCACTGCCACCACCACCTTTCTCCTCCCACCACACTGCCACCACCTCCCACCACCACCCGCCTCTCACCACCACCATCCGCCTCTCACCACCACCACCCGTCTCTCCACGCCACCACTGCCTCCGGATCTCATCGCCACCACCGCCATCGGATCTCCACCGTCCACCTCCGGATCTTCCATATATCTTTTTGTACATTTTCGGTATTTTAGGTATTTTAGGTATTTATCTTTTATCTTTTTGTACATTTTCGGTATTTTAGTTTGTATTGTATTATTGTATAATGAATTTGTATTATTGTCATTGTATAAAATTTTCGATTTATTCTATAATCGTATTGAATATTGTAGTTTCGATTTGAATATCAACCGAATCATTGTCCGATTTGAATATTGTAGTTTCGATAAATCAATATCTCGTATACGAATACAAATTGGATACGAATTAATCCGTATACGAATATAAAAATTCGAATACGGATTTTATTTTTTTTTAAAAAAATAGCTTTTCAGCGACGGATAGAATCTATCCGTTGTTACATTGGCGACGGATAGAATCTATCCGTCGCCAATAATCGATTTTACAAAAAATAAAAATAAAAGTAAAAAACTGATAATCCGTCGTCCAATCCGTCGCGAATTGGACGACGGATTATTTATCCGTCGCCACAGCTCCAGTGGGGCGACGAAATTTCTATCCGTCGCCTTCCGTTGCGAGTCAGTAACGGATCGGCTGGTCCAGAAGCGATCTATCTATCCTTCTGAGACTAGTTTTTTTGTAGTGCGGGTCAACCTTGTTCAGCTCAAACCATTCAAGAAACTTCGACTACTTAACTGAAGGCTTATCAAGCAGATCCAGCATGAAATCTCCATCTCTAAAAGGTACCCCCTGCTCATCCTCTAGATGAAATGCCAAACTCTCAACCGCATGCATCCTATAATGTATCTAGAATTCAAAAATTCTCCATATTACCTCACATGCTGAAACATATCGGCAATCAGTATGCCTCTTAATTTCATCATTATTAGTTATGTCTATGAATGTAACACCTTTCAACATGTACTTGAACAAATAATTCATTGAAGCCCCACCTTTATAGTATTCTATGTTAATGTGAGATTGGTACTTTAGGAGCAACTGAGCATTGTAGGGGACAACAAACTGCTTAAAACGTCGACTCATATACTAAGTTCCGCAACAAATAAATCTAGGTTTACGACAATAAACTAAGTAT
Source organism: Plantago major (assembly GCA_026545765.1). Lineage (NCBI taxonomy): Eukaryota > Viridiplantae > Streptophyta > Magnoliopsida > Lamiales > Plantaginaceae > Plantago > Plantago major. The sequence continues at coordinate 24,210,871 of CM048840.1, read as the reverse complement.
AATATTTAATTAATATAAAGCTACATGTTGTCAAGCTGAACTCCATTTTTATCGACGGTGACACCTGTGTTCCTTTTTCGATATATGTGATATCCAGCATCAACAACATAGGTATTTTCGTTGTAGCTATTTGGAAAATGTTTGGAGCATCTGTTGTCCTCCATGCATGGAGAAGTAGGTCTAGCCGGACCACATGGTCGGTGAATCATATGGGTTGACACTACGTCGTACAATTCTGGATTAGTACCCTTGTCGGGTAACTCTGCACATATGTAGTCATCAATGTTATTTTTAATCTTCTCCTCACCCGCCTTATTCAGGATTACCAAAATATGAACATGCAGAAGTCCTCGCTTTTGGAACTCAACGGTGTATATGACTAAAAAAATTCATAGTAATAGATATTATAAAGCATTTTTGGATTTCATAGAATATAAACATGTTTAGACAAAATAAATAAATAAATAAATAAATAAATAAAACCCAACTTACGTGCTTTTAATTTTCCAAACATATGTCCATCCTTTATATCACTGATCAACTCATCGAGTTTCATCTTGAAGAGTCGACATATGATATTAGGCTTGTATTCTTCCGGTCCGCCCATCCTTGGCACGTTTTGTTATAAGCTGCAGACTAATAGATGCTGAGTTATTAAGAGATATACGATCCCTGACCATCCTATATGTTTTGGCATAAGGATTATATTGGTCGACCATATCTTTGATGCTGACCATTACAGAAGTGTCCAAACCCTTCCCATCACCACTGGCATACATGCATGTATACAAATTTACTTAAATGAACTAATTATCGTGTAACATTATTATTATAAGGAATTTTATTAAACAATATATAGATATTACTGGCACTAACCCAAGAGCATTGATTATGTTCGTATTGCTCGATGTTAGGCCGTGCAAAAAACCCACACCTTGACCCACCCGCACAAACCGCCAACTAATTTTTTTTATAAAATGTGTGGTGCGTTAATTTTTTTTTCACCCGCCATTAATGGGTGGGTGGTGGGTTGGATGGGTGCAACCCGAGACCCACCGGCCATTTTTATGTATGTATGTATGTATGTAGGTAGGTATATGTTTGTGAATTTAAGTATAAGGAGACTAATCGGCTAGAGAAGTTGCATCTTCGCTTATGTCGTTGAGTATAGATATAGTTTAAGTGAGCCTACAACTCTTCTCTTTAAGCACTATTTCATCTTCATCATTTTTGCACCCAACATTTGTTCTTCTCAGCTTATGTCATGTATTCAAGCAAAATAATACAAGTTGGCAACTTCTCGGGTCAACATTTCATCCATTACTACATGAAAATCTTTAAAATTAAGTAAAGAATGATAACTACTTCAAAAGAATCACTACCCTCTTTGTTCAGAACATACTCTTTGTTGCTGATTTTTTTTAATTGCACATCTACTTCTGCACAAGTTGCAAGTTTTTACTACATCCATTTTTATCTACATTCACCCGCAAATCCGCCCGCCACCCACCCACCATTTTTATCACCCGAACCGCTGCGGGTTGAAAAAATATTCCACCCGCCTCGGTTTATAATTATAATCACTCGTCATAGGTGGGTCGGTTTGATTTTTCGTAAAAACCGCCCACACCCGCCCGCGCTCACCCCCTACTCAGTGTAATAGATGTATAGTTGAGAAAACTTTGGTTCTTTTCCTTCGTCTGGCAACAAAGAGCCAATTTTGTGGAAATTCTGACCACCCATCTTGAAACAATAAGGACCCCGACCTTTGTTAACCTCTTTGTCTATTTTTCCACCTATAGAAGTAAAAGTGAACATCATCTTATATGTCCATAAGTTCTCAATGATACTCCGACTATTCTTTTGTCTATCCTCTAGGAGATCACTTAACAACTGAGGTGGTTGTTGAAGAATTGGAAGCTTGACCAGACCTCTCATGCAACATAGGGTGAACTTAGGATTCTTTTTTTTATTTTTAATTAGGTGGTCGCCTTTCTTCAAACCAGAATAAAGCACCACAATGTTCACATTTATACTCTGGATCACCCATGTCCAAATACGTTGCACATGCATTTGGAGCAATAATTTTATAGGAGAGACTACAAAATATGTAATTGTCATCCATTATCTTATGTTTGCAGAAATAATAAGGGTTATTACATTGAGCCCCATCGGAGCTGAAAATCTAAGAATTGAACATGTGAAATGGATTGTATTTTAACGTTCAAATGTTGGAGTTGACCTCAGTTAGAAATTGAGACACTTTTGCAATTGAAAGAATGTCAATGGATATTATTTGTAATTTTTCTTAATGTAATGTGATGGGTGTTCATTAGAGACTTAATTGTTCATATTTTGGGTTGCAATTTATCTGCTTTGTTATTGTTTGTTAACAATAATAATAATATGGGCAGAAATGTCTTTTCAAGTATTAATTCGAGTTGTGGTCGAGTTTGTGTGGACTAAAATGTAATTTTGTTTTTCTCGTTAATTGTCATCTATTTTTTACTAATGTGTAATTACAAAATCTAACATGGTGCAGGAATGAAATTTTAACAATTAATTTGTATATCTTTGCATAATTAATAATGATTTTGATCAATGTCACATAAACCGTTTTCGCACCAGCTCCATTGGTTTGGATTTACCATAATAATAAAATAAATTATTTACCATCGAGTATCTATAATTCTAATGGATACTAAATGATGTATGCCGAATATTTTTTTAAACGAAATATGTGAAAGATACATAAAATTAAGTGTAGAGGTTTAAAAAAATGCACTCAAGAGCAATGATCATGTTGTCAATTATGTGTTCAACGTCATATATGTACCGTTGGCAAAATTTTGGAGTTTGTACTTTGTTGGGCAACAATGTTCCAATTTTGTGATCATTTTAGCCACCTATCTTAAAGCAATAAGTACATTTTCATTTATTCATTTCCTTAACTATTTTCAACCCATTGTTGTTATATGCAATAATAATAGAACAATTATATAAACTGAGTACCTACTGGATAAACAACTAATACTTGTAGAACATATTTACAAATTAGTATAGTTCAAAACAATGATCATGAAAAGATCAAAAAAATAAAATTAGAGCATAGCGACTACTAATGGACAAAATTCTACATTAAATGCCTCGATTTCTTCTATAATGTAAAGAAAAAGATGCAAATCTATAATCTGCAGACTTAGGAGGTTTAATCACCAAAGAGAAATCCGTTTTAATTAATTACTACATGTTGCCACTCAAAATTTCGAACCACTCCAGTTGCTAATTTGTCAGTCAAACTTTTCGCACCTTTTAAAGGAACCATAAGACACAAATTTTGACACCAAACAATAATCTTGGCCATTGATACCTAGCAACAACACCAATACCACCCCTATGTTGACTCTACTTGTCTGTAGCATTAAAATTAACTAAAATGATACCAAAATCAAGAAATAACCAAGGTGATGCCACAATTGACTATGTAGCACATAAAGATCTTTTACTGACTATATCTATTTCTTCCTTAAAATTGTGCATTAATAATCCAATAAGTAAAATTTTAAAATCATAACAAACTCAATATATATATATATATATATATATATATAAAGTGAAATTTATATTCAAAATGTTCCATGTAGTAAATATATAAGGTAGAAGGTAATATTTGAATAAATAATGAGTAAAAAGTAGAAAATGTGTTAGAATTCATGTAAATGTTGATAAGATGATGGTTCGTATTTAATCAAATACATAACTTTATTGGTCATTTTTAATGTATCCATTCGTAATTGTATACTTAAATAAATATTGATTTCTTTGATAACTGGAGAAGTATTGAGTATTTAATAAATGCTCTATTTTTAAATTTTCATTATGTATTGAGTCAATATACTAAAAATAAATAATGGGAGTTATATGGTGCACTACATCTTAACAACTTAAAATGTTCCACATCCAACATACCAAATTTAAAATTGTAATAACTAATCAAAATCTTTCACATTTCCACATAATTGATGATGTGTAATGCATGAGAATGCTTTAAATGTTTTTCTTTTAATGTATAGATAGATAGATTGTACTTTCCTCTCTTTGGAAGGCTCATCAAATAAATGTTTTTATTTGTGATAATAAATGAGAATTGAAACCAAGAGAACCTGAGCTTTGCATCAGTATCAGCAACAATAAGGCTTTCAAAAATGAAATGGAACAGACATAGGATACATTCTCGAGACAGCAATGTATCTTTATATGCTCAAGTTAAGTTGCACTTTTCAAAAATATTCAAGGTCGGATATGAGCATGTACCGGAGGCCCTCCGCATAGGGCCCAACATGTTTGGGCCCATTTTATATATGCAAAATAGTGGACATCTAGATATATTTATAGGTTTTGTTTAAATTTGTTTGGTTGTTGTAGTGTTAATTATATGTATCCTTCTAAAGTTACTGTATTAATTTATATTTTAATATGTTTCTATAAAAAAACAATTAGTTCCTATGTGATAATCTATAAACGTTCAAACAATGATCAGTTTAGATTAATTGAAACAAATCATTTGAAAACTTTTATATATTTATTGTCAAACATTATAAAACATACTTTAATCATTCATTTTTATTAAAGCCAAAATATAATTTTTCACCTGAAACACATATATAGATTTTGCAACCGCAAAAATAAATTCATTAAGAAATTAAAGTATGCATTAATACAAAGTTTCCAACCCATAATAACTACTTATATTTTTTCCTCAACCAACATTAGCCCATATAACTTTGCCCTTCTCTCATAATCAGAATTAATCTTTTAACAAACAACTTCCACAACCCACAACCTTTTCCAAACATACATCAGGACCAAAACCAATTCTCTTCAACAAAGCAAGTGACAAGTAATTCAAAATGTGGTCATATGTTAACACTACATTAGATACAATCCATACTAGCCACAACCCCCACACACTATATACACTACAAAAAAAACCAGTTTTAGCGACGGAATAATCCGTCGCTAAAGCTGTGCCGATCCGTCGCTAAATCCTTAGCGACGGATAACCCCCCGTCTCCAAACCAATCGTCACTATTTTTTTTGGCGACGGATAAGTATTCCGTCGCTAAATAACGACGAACTGGCGACGGATTAATCCGTTGACCAGTCCGTCCGAATTGGCGACGGATAAGTAATCCGTCGCTAGTTAGCGACGAAATTTAGCGACGGATTGTTTCCGTCGCTAAATCCCACCACTAAGTCGGCCTTAGTTCGCTTGACATTTAGCGACGGAAAAAATTCGTTGCTAAATTCAATGGGCTAATTCGCCCTTAGTTCGTGAATTTAGCGACGGATTTTTTTCCGTCGCTAAATTCACTGTTTTAAATTTTTTTTTTTAATATTTTTGTTTCACATTTCACCTGTTTTTTCACATAATATAATCATAGATAATATACCCAAAACAATTAAATTGCATTAATATATCCGAAACAATATAAATTATCCGAAACAAGAAGAAGGTGAAATAGTGTCAAACTATCCATAACAAGTCCATAATAAGTCTGATGTAACTAAGCATAATCGGGAGGAGGCGGTGGGTGAGGCAGGAAGAAGCTTGAACATCTGGGTCAAAGCGTCCATCCGCTGAGCCATACGCGCCTGTTCCTCAAGCACTTGCTCGTAAGCTGCCTTGGTCGCAGCTATTTCCTAGTGGAGAGGAGTCATCATCTCTTGAACCTGGTCCTGTGTGTAGAGATTAGATCGCGATCCTGATCCCTGGGACACTGAGAAGCTACCAGAACTCATGGAAGGGCCCAAACTTCCCAATCCATACATTCGACCCTTGTTGTCCATTGGGTTGACCTCGAAGAAGATCTGGTCTTGCTCTTCAATTGACAGCTCATGACCGTTGATCATCCTCTCGTCCATCCTCCTCTCGACCTCACTCTGCAATTGTTGGTTGCATATACGAAATGAGATGTAATTTTAGGAATCACTTTAAAATACTCAAATACAAATGTTAACCTTAAGAAAGAAACGTACCGCAATACGCTTGGCCCTCACGTCAGTCCAGATGCCATTCTTCAGCTTAGCCTTCTTGAAGTGGTACAGAGCACTCTTCGGCTGTCCTCTATTGGCCTAAAAAACATATGTGCAAACATCATACAGATGTAGACGGTTACTGGCTCCCTGATTCCAGCAAGTCAAAGAACACCTGATCCGCAGGATTCGGAGGCTCCTCCACATCCCCCTCGGTTACTGGCTCCCTGGTGTCCATGAACTCTGGACCCGCAACATCATACACCATTTGCTCCATCCGTTCATGATCATAATTAGCATCAGATGTAGACGTAATTTGAGTACTTCCGATCACATTTTTCTCCTTCCTTTTACGCTTTGAGAGATGCTCATAATCCATGAACGGTGCTTGTGTCTCACTATGATAACACCATACCTCATACTAAGACACGAACCCCTTTACGTTTCAAGTGCTCCACTACCGTTTCAGGAGGCAAAAATTGTTTATTCCTACATTTGTTCGCATTGCAAGGGCACTTCATCTTCCCCCCACTCAAACAAGTAGTTTGTGTAAGCGCAAAAGTGATGAAGGATTCAACCCCTTCCACAAAACTAGACTGAATTCTGCCATTAACTATGCGACGGTACATCCATGAACGATCGGGTTTGTGTAAGCGCAAAAGTGATGAAGGATTCAACCCCTTCCACAAAACTAGACTGAATTCTGCCATTAACTATGCGACGGTACATCCATGAACGATCGGGATTCATAATTATATGATTAGCCTGACACGTCTACAATTATTAGATTTATAACATGCATTTTACGTTAATATAATCACCAAATAGTCTCAAAACACTTAATTAAATCTTCATAATCTAGTGTATATATACGAATTTATCGAATTAAAATTACTACGTACTTACAAACATCCTAACATTATACTAATTAGCAGTACAAATTCACAATCAATATATCAATTGCAAAAAGTTAACTAGATAGTATACTATAGCTCCCATAAACATACAATTGATCTAATTAGTCGAAATTAACAAAATTCCCAAATTTGTCAACAAGTAAGGGTTCCAAAACACTCAACTAAATCTTTCTAATCCTACTACATATACGAAAATATCAAATTAACAACCCTACATACTTCCAAACATCTTAACGTTATACTAAAAATCTAAATTCACAATCAATATATCAATTGAACATCTCAAAGTTAACACATTACGTAATATAAGCTAAACTAACTACTACATACTTACAATAAACATGCAATTTCTCAAATTAGTCGAAATTAACAAAATTCCCAAATTTGGCAAAGTTTGGGTTTTAGCCAAAATACCTTCAATTTAGCTGAAAAAAGATGAAATTGGTTGACCACACGAGTTCCTTGTCGCACGAGCTTCGAGAAGACTCCAAAATTGGCAAGAAAACGAGATTTGGTCGAATCTTTGAAAGGCGAAGGAAGAAGGAAGAAGCTGCTGAAAAATGAGAAGAAAAGGGCTACTGCCCGATTCTATATTGATTTTAGCGACGGATCGCTATCCGTCGCTAAAATCGATTTTACTTTTTTTTTATTTTTTATTTTTAATCCGGTCAACTTATTTAGGGACGTATATAATATCCGTCCTTAAATAACGACGGATATTTTTATCCGTCGCCAAATAGCAACGGAAAAATATCCGTCGCTAATGTAGCGATGGATTAGCGACGGATTAGAGACGGATTGAGCGAATTCGCTCAATCCGTCTCCATTCCGTCGCTAAACCAAGCGATTCGTCGCTAGATAGCGACGGATAAAATCCGTCGCTATTTGACGGATTTCTTGTAGTGATATGCTCTAACTGACCAAGTTGCAATAAATTTAAGATCCGCTATAGATTACATATATATTTGAAAATGCGACAGTTCAAAATCAATTTTAGATTTTAATTTTATCACATTATTTTTAAATTTGTAATTTCTTGTTTTAAGGTGTGACTTTAGCATTTGTAGTCAGAAATTTTATTTAATTATGCCTAAAACACATAGTTATGATATTAAAACAATTGCATAGGGCCCTTGAAAACTTAAGCCAACTCTGAAAGTCTTATATTGGCAATAGTGATAGAAAGCTTGTTACGATTTTAGGTAATCAGTTTGTACATGACTTTGTAACTCAACCAAGTGGAGAATCAAACACTAGAGAATTAGCTAAACAACCAAGAGCACTAACCAGTCGACCAAACTTTCAAGATGTTTTATTATGGTACTTGGACAAATGTGAGGGGTCAACTGATTGACCCATGTACATCCGCCGCCTACAGACCCGGAAGATTAAGAGTCAGAGTGAGTATATTCACACATAGCTAAAATTGAAAAGGAATGGACAAAATATAAGTGGTATTTTGGCAGGGGTTAGGGAGCTAGATGGCACGAGAACAGGGTGGGCGGAGTAAAGAATTGAGAATTAGAATAATTGCTTCAAATGGGCGGCGAACCTAGTACCTCGATTGTTGGACCGATGCAACTTTTGCTCATAGTTTAGTTAGGATGCACACCTTAGAAGCCACATAAGAGATTTTAACGGCATACTGCCTTTTGGGAGGTGGAAAAAAAGCCTTAGTTGAAGCTGGAACCTCGTCATGCAGAGGGGCCAGCCTAGTGAGGTATTAAAGAATAGAAAATGGAATTGAAATCGGTAAAACATAAATTATATACACTTGATTGAAATGCATGGTTTACAAGAATCTAGTCTCCAGTATATTTATAAGATAGAATTGACTAATATCAAAGAATTATACTACGTTTATTTAAAAAAATATATATATATATACTACATCAATATACGGTCAAAAACACTAAAATATGTCTGTTAGGAAACTAGCAAATATCCGTACGGGTCTCTTCTAAAATCTGCCAGATGCCATGCAAAAACATGGGTTTCCAATTATGGTTGGTGGAGGTCTTTTCTGTACACTTAGCTAGTTACTTATTTACCAGTATCATGCAACAAATATGGTGTGGAAACTATTAAGAATGGAAAAAATGAACATAAAATCCATCAGGCAGGACAATTTTCAGCTTCACATATCGCAACTGTCTGTCAGTGTGTTCTGTGTTAATCTTATACTTATTATCTCATATCTGATCAAGAGTTTACTTCAAGTAACTTGAGTTTATCAATAAGTTGCTTAAGCCATGCCATTAAAGAATTATAGGTCCTTCAAGATCTTGTAAAGTTTAAGTACAACAAATTATATCATATGCAGCAATACATAGAGAAGTTCTATTCAGTCATCCCATTCTTGTCACTGAAATCGTGATGTTAGTCAGTTTCTGTTCTTCTTTCGACAAGCAGCAGGAAAGCATCGTTCTGTACTTGTCAAACAATTCATCAATATCCAAAGCACCAAAGTGCTCAACCAACAAAGGCTCGGCCACGGATCTCATGCACCTGGCCACATTGTAGCCATCTTCGTTGCTAGAATCTGAACCCGGTGGAGAGGAGATGCTGCCAAAATCGCTCCATTTGATTTCAGAGGTCTCCAGGCGATTGATAGCAAATGAACCTTCATTTTCGACTTCCAACTTGACTTCGGCTGGAGATGGCATGTATTGTGGGATGTGAAATGAATGCAACTTTTCTTCTTCTATGATTCCCTGCATGAGCAGATATACTTTCCATGAGCTTGAGTCTATGAAAAAAATATGCTTCAAAATTTGCTTAATTTACCTCTGAAACCATTTGTTTCAGTGCCATGCCCAAAATCTCCCAAACGTAACAACACTCCTTGCTAGAAGCATCTTCGTCACTTCTACTTAAAATGGTTAACACCATCTTCCCTCCAGGTGCTACTTCCTCGGAACGACACTTGACAAACGTTGCGAAATCCTTTCGGAATTGCTCGTAGTATGCCTTGATCACACATTTGGGACTTGTACTTCCCATGAATATGTTATCCTTGTTCATATCTACCCCTTCAGGAACCTAGCTTATTGTATAATCAATTGTATCAGATTAACAAAAAACGATTATTCAAGCATTGGATTGTACGTAATTACGTACTTACCTTAGAGAGCCACATGAGACTATACGAGGAATATACAAAATGCAGGCTTTTGGCAGGAAACAGCCTCCCATAGAATGACCCCGGAACCCCCGCTATGAAGCAGGGCCTGAACGTTTCTCCTATTTCATGCACTAGTTCTGCTTGAAACTGAGGTATTAAAGACTGGAAAATGGAATTGAAATCATTCCCAGGAAGATCATTTAAATGTATCTGAACCTCTGGAAGATTGCGACTTAGCTTTGAGCTCTGCTTATGGATGATTTTAATAACCTCAGTTACTAAGCGGAGAGCGTTTGGTCCAGAGGAGCAACCGAAATCTGTAATGGAAATGGTATTGTTTGGTGCATGCATACTGTTGTAAAGCTGAGTGACAGCTTCTTCTATGATTGGCATGGTCACAAGCAAAATCTTCCTCTGCCATAACAAAATTCAAAATCACAAGTCATAAATTGGGATTGAATTAATATGTGATATAGCAGCAGGGAATTGTTAAATTTTACCTGATGTAAAGAGTTGTTAGCATAACTGTTCTCCCCCAAACCTCCATTCATACGCAGAACTTGGTTTACGTTCATCGCTATCTATCCTAAAAGATCAGTTCTATGTGTTGGATCATGGATTTGTGGGCATGATTTATATAGTAGTTCTTCCATGATGGACTGGTGGTACAAGATAAAACTCTGTAGATATCTAAGAATCTGTGATGGACCAGCCTCATTAGTTGAAAATAGGAAAGGGGAACTGTGCAAATTCACGCCAACAAGAGACAACAATTAGGCCAAAAAAAATTGACGCTGACATTGCAGATGTGATTTATCACCTGAAACAAATGCCGACACATGATCCTTAATCTTAATCCAAGAATGATCCAGGTTCCTTGATGAGTCCTTTTGATTCGTCAGCTTCCTAACTTCTGCATCAGGCTAATATCAGCCACATCAAAATTCGGATCCAAGACAAGTATCTGCTCGGCAACGGGCAACCCTTTCACCGCCGATGTCAAGTATGTCCTGCTCCTTAACCCTTCCGCGGTCGATGACAAGTATGTCCTGCAACTTAACTGGGAGAACATAACATGCCACAGAATTTTAATTAGTCAACTCTTGAGAGTATATTGTATTCTTAATGTTAACAAACAACTAAACACCATAAGTCTCATGGAACATTCTGTTTCCAGAGTTATTATTGAGGATACTCTAAACTTTCGGGAAGAGCAGAAGAAATGACGTTGAACTTCAAAAAAGCAGTTGCAATGGCACGGGCATTTGGAAGGCAACCCATTGTGAACGATTCAGAAAATGAGTTAGATAGCAGCCAAAAACAACAGAAAGACAATGCTTATACGTCTTTGTTGTAAATACAAGTACAGCTACATAACTTGAAGATAACTAAGAATCTGGCAAGTGTTGGAGTTAAAGCATAAGCGTGTTTTGCTCTTTATAAAGTTTCTTGTAGTACTTGTACATTACAGTTATAGATTAGTTGGGCTATTTAAGCTTTGTTTCTCTTCTTTTCTTGTAACTCTGATTCATTCTTCATCTTGATCAATAATAATCGATGTACTAGTTGTAGAATCTCTCTCTCAAACACTTTTAGTTTTATACTGTGATAGACAGTGGGATAGCAGTCCAAAAACAACAAAGAGACAATGCTTATGTGATCTACTAAACAATGTTACGGCTCATTCATGTTACGAATGTCTGAGAACTGACTTCGGTTACGTGCAACACATGCGGTGAGGTTCTTCTTAAGAGGCTGTCATTCTACACGTAAATGAGTTGACGTGCCTAAGTAAGAAACTAATATTGCAATGAGTTATCGTAGGTTTGTAATCAAAAAATGTTATTCAGAGAGTAATTGTTCGGGTGAAATTAGTGTAATTATGTATGTAAAATATGTTAGTGTGGGTAAACTATGATACTAATGAGTTGCAAAAGAATTCAGTAGTCAAAAACTAAATATGAATTACAATGAATTACCACGCTCTCTCCTTTCTATTATTATTTAATTTTTTTAAGACATCAACTTACTATTTTTTGTGATACTTGTAGTTTTAGTTTTACTCCAAGATTGGGAAACACTATGGCTCATTTCAGGGTCGGCCCGAAAAAACTGAAGCCCCATGCAAAAACTTTTAAATGGCCTCAAATAACAGTATATATAGAAAAACATAAGAGTTTTCATATATAATATAATATAATTAATTTCCTAATAAACTCGCATACGAAATATATCACTTTAAAAATGTAACACTTAAAATTGTTTTAAAGCAAAATTATAGATTAAATTCTTTATCACATCATTTATTTTCATACTTTTAACACCCTATAAGTATCAGGATATAAAAATTGAGGCCCGAAAAATTTTGGTTGCCTGTGCAAATGAACATCCCGCATGGACGCTCAGGGCGGCCTGGCTCATTCCGTTTCACGGAACATTTTGGGTGATAGCGATGGCATGGATACTTTACCTGCCGATATTCTCTGATTTTTTATTGTATTGCTTATTTGCTTTGCCAGTTTGGCACAGTGATGATGATAATATATGATCCCTTTCTTAAAAAAAAAAAAAAAAAAAATTACTATTTTAGTCCACTTTCATTCAAATTCAGCAAGTGTGGTGAAATACCATTTAATTGATCAATGGAATTCTTCTTAGATGTGCATTGAAATGTAACGTTTATAATCATTGACGAATTTACAGAATATTACAATCTTAACAAGTTAAATATATGTAATTATGAAAGTTATTATGACTTGAAGAAAACATGGGCACCGCACTTAACGCTGTGTTTCATACCTAGTTAAATATAATATGTAATTTGAAAGTTTCCCATACATTAAAATATTTTGCTCACTAATTAGTACTCCCTCCATCCCTATTTTGAACTACCCGTAGGGACGGGCACATGATTTAATGCAACCAATTAAATTAATGGCTGTTTATTGAAGTGAAAATCTGAAAGAAGCTTAGGGCAGCTTGGGCAGATTTTTACTGTACCTGATTGCCACTTGCAATTGAAATGAAAGAAGTCAATACTCAATCATACTGATTGCCTCTGTAATAGTACAAGTATACAATTAATTAAAAATTTCCCTCCAAAATGATTGTTGATGCACCTGTACATAAGCTAAATCAATACAAATGCTTTAAAAATCCCACCATTTCTCAGCCAAGTCTCCAAACATTTACATATTCCCACCAGTTTTGACATCTCCAAAACTTTGGTGAGTTTCAAAAATTCCCTCCACCTATCTACATAAATATACTTCTGTCAATTCATTAAATACAACAACATTGATTGCTCAACCACTAACCAAATTCACAAAAATAGATCCAAATGGGTAGATTATCCGTTCAAGAGAAGAACACAATTGCGCAGAATTTGTTGAGGCATAGCGGGGAGGATGGAGTTCCAGAACATGGCAAAATGCAAGAAATGGCTGCGTTATATGGAGTGTCAAGAAAAACAATCAGTGGTTTGTGGATTGCAGAAAAGAAACAGATGGAAGATGATGGTGTAATTCAATTCATATGTCCAAGAATGGGATTGCAATACAAGAACAAAATAAAGGTGGACCATGCAAAGATCATATCCATTCCATTCCATTCTACCTCCCATTCTGCACACCATTGAGCATAATTTGGAAATCGACGTGTTGCACGCGCTACATTCCTACAAATTAGCATATGAAATTCATTAAGAACAGGAAGACAGTTAGCACGTGCTACATTCCTCTCAATGGATGCTTTTGCTTTTAATTAGTAGCAAAATGAGTGATCAACACAAGTATACTGCTCCATCTTTACTTAGTTTAATTAAAGCTACTAATTGTTAGTTGTTTCTTGATTAAATTCATTGCAAGGTTCAAGAATGATGGTAAATATTCAATGTAGTGTGATAGCCAACAATGATTTAAATGATACAAAGAACTCAACTTTTTTGTTGCTTCAAGAAGATTTAAATGAATGATTATTTCCTTGTGGCACATTGAACAAATTCATCAGCCCATGTAACAGGTAATAATAATGAACATCTAGAAATCAAGACTGCAAAAGCTTACTTGTTCATTCAAATCTACCAAAGACCTAACAAATTTAGAAAATCAAGACTGTAAAGCTGTAAGATGGGATGAAATCATTTGAAAAGAACACAAAGCCTCAGACCGTCCTAGTTCAAAGAGTATTCAGCATTTAATCTCAGGGATACCATAAACAATCATCACGACTTTGATTGCTTCAAAATACTTACTTGGAGACTTCGATTGTGGTAGGCGACGATGAAGTCGATGCCGGTGGAGGACGCGACGGCGAAGGAGTTGCCGGTGGAAGGGGCAACGATGAAGTAGATCGGGTACTTATCCAATTGACGACCGGAGAACGTGAAATTTGGTGGTGGCGGGTTCGGTGTGGCTGTTGAGATCGATCCGGGACGATGTGAAGTCATTTGGTATGACGGATCCATGGTGGCGGGGATCGGATCGTGATGATGGTTGATGAAGATGATCGATTTGGGGATGATGTGAAGTGAGGATGGTCGATTTGGGGCTAAATGGGATGGGCAGATGAGCTGCCCGAATGTTATTAGAATACTAGATTTAATTGGATTGTGGGGTATATAATTTGCCAAATATGGAAATGGGTAATTGAATTGGGGACAACCCAAAACGGAATACGGGTAATTGAAATAGGGACGGAGGGAGTATTTATGTTGACATCGGTAATTTGTTAATTATCAATATTTGTTGGACAGGGCTGAGGTCTGAACTCATTGCTAATAGCCTAATATTATTGCAGAAGTGGAGTTTCATTCTGGTCAAACCAGGTTGACCCAAAGGATTTCAAATTATAGGTGAAATATGAATCGGTGAAAAGTCATTCATATCAGAGGTGTTAGAACTTTTGGATCGGGATTGGTACTAGGAACGGTTTCAGACGATGTTGACTATGATGTTGAGTCAACAACGTCGTCAACAATGGTTGACAGCAGTAAACAGATGAGGACAGAGAGTAGCGGACTGATAAACTGACAACCAGACATAAATTCTAGCCAGTATATATAAAATATACTGACCGTGTCGTAGCCTAAATTTCCACTATCAATAAAAGTAGAATTATAGAAACGAAGTTTAAATCAATCACAGACGATTGTTTAAACTTACAGAATACTAGACCTAGAACAGATAAGCAAAAACCTATTATAGTTCGAAAACTCTAGAGTAAATTTCAATCTTTAGAAATCACTCACAAGAGAAATCGATATCAAAGTCTAGTAAAGCAAGAAGCCCTAATCTAAATAATATGAATCAATGATGATCAAAGGCGTCTCCTTGCAGATGTCGTTCTTCTTGTATATGTAATGTTCTGATTTATCTCCTCAAGAAAGAACCACACCCGTTTTGTTTCCTACTCCTTGTATATATAGAGTCCAAGTCGAACTAAAGAAGGAATGCAACAGTTCAAACAGAAGAAGGAAATAGCTTCTCCTTTCTTTCTTCAAGCGATCTTCTCTTTGCTTCTTTACGTTGGCTTCCAGAAGGAATTATTCCTTGTTGTTTATTTTGAGAATCTGTATTTCCTTCTTTCTCTCATTGTGCCTGAAAGTGCAGATGTTGCAGCAACACGGCTATGACTGTTGTAGCAACAATAGCTATAACAGTATCAGTTCAGAAAATCTGCACTTTAGAGGACTTTATTGATAATGCCTTTTTTTCACTAACTATATAACCTAGTTCCACGGATCTGAATTTGTGTTTTCAGATAGGAATCGACTTATATTCAAGAAAGCCATGGAGTCTTAGAAGACAAGATACAAGGGACTCTTGGAAGTCAATATCTTATGGACTCTTAGAAGATTGAATGATTTGGACTCTTGAAGATAAGGATGAGCAACAAGATCTGATTGGACCTGATCTTATGGACGTTTTTCTACACTATATATACAAGATCAGGGCCATCACAAAGGGTGTGCAAGTATAGAGCAATAGAGCAATCATATACATCATTCTCTCTTTACTTGTAACCGTTTTTACTAGTCTTTGAAGTATCTAGTTTAGGTGCTTTGGAATAGTTAGCTATTCCGACTAGCTTTTTGTAAATCCTCTTATTATAGTGGATATTTGCCTTGGCCACAGTAGGTATATTTATATACCTGCTAGAAATCATCTTGTTTGCTGTTCACTTTTACATATTTTCGCTGTGCAAGTGATTGTCCTGTCACTGTGACACCAACTGTTGTAGTAGCATTGCTACTAACAGTGGTGTTTCAGTAAGAAGTGCAAAGTCCTAGGTCCTTTACGTTCTTATAGTGCCCATAACTTGCCAAACTCTTTCCTTCTTTCTTAGATTTCATTCCTTGTGTCCAAAGCATATCAAACTCTTTCCTTTTCTTTCCAGCAAGCCCTACTTTATTCCAACAACGTTCTATGTTTCTTCACGTCAGTTTACTGGAAGAGTTGCAGATATCTTAAAGCACATTGATTCCTTATGATCCATTAAGCAGGTTGAAGCCCAACTTGATATATCCTACAAAATATTCATCGAAAAACAACTACAAACGTTGAACCGGTTATGTTACAAAGAAAGGTCGAATTACTAAACAAAGTGCAATAAATTGCACTTTCAAGAGGGATATAAAGTGCACAAACAAGCACTTAACACGCTGAATAATTTCATATCATACATTAATATACAAATGTTCTTTGATCTTTATGCTATGGGATAACCAGTACGACACCCTCTTATTTTATTAGGTGGTGTCATATTAGTTCTGTCCATACCATAGATGATCTGATAAATAGAGAATATAGTTACAAACTTACAATATAAAATCAAACATAAGCACACAATTATAAAATAAAAGTTCCAATGCAGATTGTTCTTCTGTTTGATCCCATGTCACTTTATCCTTGTCATGGAAACAGTGACATTGATAAAGTTGCATTCTTCTTGCGACATGTATTCTGAAAGGATTGCCCTGTAATTATCAAACAGATCATCAATCAAGAACGGACCAAAGTGTCCGACCAACAAGGGTTCCGCCACGGATCTCATGCACTTAGCCACGCTGTACCCGTCATCCTCTTTAGCAACTGAATTGCCACAATCTGCCCACTTGAGCTTCGAGGCTTCTAGGCGATTGACGACAAAGGAACCTTCTTGTTCGATCTCCATCTTGACTTCTGCAGGCGATGGCGTGTATTGTGGGATGTTGAATGAATGCAGCTTCTCTTCTTCTATCAGTCCCTATGTATGGCCATTAAAATATTACAGCCTTAAAATATATCTTACATGTTTAAGGTGAAACGCGTTGCACATTTGAAATGAAACCTTATGCCGTCTAATACAAATTGTATTGTATAAAAATAGGATTTCTAGATCGATTTATTTGATGCTCAGTTCACCATTAGTCCACCTTCTCCAAAATTTGGCAAGTGTCAACTCATCTAATTCTCCTTTTATTTTCTTATTTTTCCAACATTTTAACATTAACCATAGTTAGAGTCTAACCATATTTCTAAATTAATTTATATGAAAATTTTGGAAGAAACATCAGATCCCGTCACAAAATTTCAGTTTAACACGTATTTCGTATAATAAAATAATTTACATAATTGCAAAAAAAATGATAAATAAAAGGGAGAAAGTTGTATCTAACTTGACCCAGATCTTACATATTCAATTAAAAAGTTAAATATGTATGCACCTTGACTCCTGATGTCCGCTTGACGTTGATGCTATTCAAAAATCTTCTTCATAATTAACATAAAAGGGTACAACTTTTTGGAGCAATTGTGACTTTCATCCTCAAAATAAAATTCTAGGTTGACGGATTTTGATTTTGAAGATTCAATTTGGAACTGAAATATTGTGACGGGGTTTGATGTTTCTTTCAAAATTTTCAGATACATTAATTTAAAAAAATGACTAGATTCTAACTATAATTAAAGTTTGATGTAATACGATTGTAATAGCGATATTCTCAAAAAAAAAAAAACTATAATTAAAGTTAAAATGTTAAAAAAAATAAGAAAATAAAAAAAAATTACATGAATTGACACTTGTTAAATTTTAAAGAAGGTAGACTAGTGGAACCCCCTATCATCAAAGATCATTTAGTGCATTCACATTATCAAGGTTATATTCTTTGAAGACTAAAAGATTCACTGTCTTGATGGGGAAACCTCGACTCTAGCACCTGCGTGAGCCCCAATTTGGGACCCACGGCTAGATAGCACCCCCAATGTCTAACCAACTGGCATGCTCATGATATGAATATTTGGTTGTGACATATTGAAAGCAAAAGGGTTGCTTCAAAATATTCATGCTGACACTTATTTCAACCATAGTACTACTCAAGGTCATTTTTAAGCCTTGTAAACAATGATTGAGTTGTTAAAATAAGCATATAATGATATTTAATTTATTTTATTACCTCGGACACCATTTGTTTTAATGCCATGGCCATGAGCTCCCATATGTAACAACCATCTTTGCTAGAAGCGTCATCACTCTTCCTTCCCAAAATGGTTAACACCATTTTCCCTCCGGCAATGACTTCCTCCGAACGGCACTTGATGAACATCGCAAAATCCTTTTGAAATTGCTGGTAGTATGCCTTGATCACACATTTTGGACTTGTACTTGCCAAGTATATGTTGTCTTTGTTCATTTCCACACCTCTAGGAACCTGTTATGTTATATACATCATCAAGTATGGTTTTAGAATTGAGGAAAAGAGAAGTAAATATAAATATATGGATCAATTAATTCGACATGCGCTCTCTATAAGTTATGGACTTCTGGATATGAGATGTAGTTTTTCTTCAAGGGAATGTAAAGTGGACTAATTCCCACAACTATTCGACTCAGGGCAGTTTAATATATGCTACTAGTGATCACCATTTCACCTTCTTAATTATTTCAACAGTTCTTTTCACTGCTTCTAGCAGTTTAGAAAGAAAAAAAAAGGAAAGCGATGGAAGCACCAAAGGACATACCTCAGAGAGCCACATGAGACTATAAGAGGAGTGAACAAAATGCAGGCTTTTTGCAGGAAACAGCCTCCCATAGAATGAACCTGGAACCGCAGTTACAAAACACGGTCCGAGCCTGGTTCCCACATTGTGCATTAGTCTGTCCTGAAACCGGGGCATCAATGACCGAAAAATGGAATTGAAATCATTCCCTGGAAGATCATTCAACTGTATTTGAAACTCGGGCAGATTCCGACCATGCTTCCCACACAGTTTGTCGACGATTGTAACAAGCTCAGTGACAAAGAGGAGAGTGTTTGGTCCAGATGAACAACCCAAATCTGCTATGGAGATGGTACTGTTTGGGAGCATGCTATTGTATAGTTCTGTCATGGCTTCTTCTATTATTGGTATGGTCATGAATATCACCTTTCTCTGCAGACATAAAGTTTCATTGAACAACAATAAGAATGTAGTACATACATAGTTTAAAATATCACTGAAACAAATTAAACGTCTTGAATTTTTAAGACTTGATATTCATACGTAATTTGTTTATCAACTCTGTCCTTCGCAAAATTTTCATTTTATTAAAATGCAATTTTTGCATTTATGTAATACAAATGTTCTTAGCTCTAGTTCTTCCGGAACTATCTTTAATTAAAAACGTCGTATAAACGATTTCTTTTTTTTTTGGAAATGAAAATCATAAATTTTGATAGTAGAAAATTAGTTGCTAGAAGGTAAATAGTACTATATACCTGAACCAAAGAGTTGTTAGCATAACTGTTCTCTCCCAGACCTCCATTCATGTGAAGAACTTGATTGACATCCATTAGTTGTTGCTTAAGATCGATCTTAACGCAGATGTAATGTAATTAAGTGTAATATAGCTTTAATCAGCTTTTTAGAAGTGTGTTTGCGATGTTCACTAAATGGTCCAATTTATAGAGTTCCCAAACCATGGTCCTGGTTAAAAGAACTCCCACGATTCGGGGGACTCGTTTTCCAGACCAAAACGTTCAAATGAAACTGTCCCAACACACAAGTTTTTTTCCATATCGATGTCGGGTACAACAGCTAGTACCGGAAATAAATCATAATGTTTTTAGTTAGAATCATAGCGTTTTTAGTTGAATCAACAGTGTTCGTAATCATTGTGTTTTCAGTTAGAATCATTGAGTTTTTGGATGAGATCATAATATTTTTAGTTCAGATCATAGAGTTTAACACAATATTTTCTCACAATTTTTGAATTTTGAAAGATCATCATTGTGTACAATCTGCATTAAATGAGCCTCTGCAGCCAAACAGTTCAAAACAGAGCCTACTATTGTAGCAATTGTAGCTATGAACCTATAATTTTGAACAAATTGTCACCCCAGGCCAATACTGTTCTATTGGGCTTACGGGATCTCAAATAGTGATGGGCTGGGACAGTTTTCAGCCCATATAGTGTGTTGGACATCAATTTCGCTCCCCACGATTCATGTGGACACAGTTTCATATTAATTTTAAGTTCATTTTCAGTCACGTGATGTTTTTGTTTCTTTTGAATCATTCATTTCCAGTTTCCCACGTTCCAAGTAATATTTGTTCTTCTATTTTTAATATTTTAAATATGTTTTAGAGTTTAGACCGTCGAGGAACCTGCCGGCAAACGCAATCATATCCTTTTAAGTGGCAACATCCAACACAAGTGTCAGAACCTTATTTGTCCGACCTTTATTAATTTCTCTATTTTTACAAATAAATTAATTCCTAAGAGATGATATCTAAGATAACTACGAGCTATGTTTCTATAAAATTTACATTATTAATCAAAATGTCGATATTGGTGACGAAATCTATTTCTTTTGTAATATAAAAAACACCAATGTTGATAACATAGTAGTTTTGATTAATAACATCGATAATTTTGTTGATAACATAGGTCCGTCTCTAGATAAATTATCTAAAGACCGTCTCTCAGGAGACTTGCTCAAATAAATTTCAAGAAAATATAAAAAAATTAGAGAATAAGTCTCTTGAGAGACGGTCTCTAGATAATTTATCTAAAGACGGACCTATATTATCAAGAAAATCATCGATGTTATTAATCAAAACACATATGTTCTCAACATTGGTGTTTTTTCATAATACAACAACATTTATTTTGTTAACAACATAGACGTTTTGATTAATAACATGGATGGTTTTATTGATAACATAGGTCGTCTCTAGATAAGTAATTTAGAGACCGTCTCTCATGAGACTTTGTGAAAAAATTATCAACGCTCATACTTTTATGTATTTATAAATTAAGATATCTATATTGAAATGTATTGATATTATTTCAAATTTCATTTATTCTTTCACTCTTAAACTTAAAATAAATAAATAAATAAATAACATCATTTTCATATAAATTAAACTAATCTTCAAATTTTTCTGTACAAAATCATTTTGAGGGACACGTATTGCAATTTTGTTCAACCTGATACATTTTATTTAAAATACATGTAAAATTAAAATTTCAAATTCAGAAAAATTACAAAAAATGTTTAGATTATATATATTTATATTTAAAAATATAAATCTAAATTCTATACTGCTCAATATTCAACACTTATATTTTTTAATTTTTTGTATAATAAAAATACTTCCATTCCATATTAAAAAAAAATAAAACAAACCAGCAACATTACAAGTTCTCGAAAAAATGAAACAAATCTACCAAACCAACGTCTTCATAAGAATATGCAACTGATAATCTATGTGCTAGCTAAAACATAAGCCTCACTTTTGACCTGGCAAAAACTTCATTGAACAAAATTCTCCATCAAATTCTTAGGTTTCCATTGAAAATTGAAACTAATGAGCAAAGCTAAAAGATGCTGACTTAAGAAATTTAATCACCAAAGAAAAATCACTGCAATTTATTCATGTTGCCACTCAAAATCTCGAACCGATTCAGCTGCTAATTTGGCTGCCAAAAGGCCACAACAGTTTCTACAACCATAATACATAAAATTTTAACGCCAATCAATAACATTACCCTCATGATCCCTAGCAACAACACCAATACAATTGCCACCCATATTCGGACTTTGATCAACCGTAAAATTAATTGATAATTGTATATCTTAATAACTATTAATTTCCTTTTAAATAGATGGATGGAGTGTTAAATATTTAAAAATTCCCTATTTCTGAAATTTTATCATTTCAATTTATCTCATTTAATAAATGTATATTTTATTTTAATGAGTAAAATAATTTATTTAATTAATATAATATTCAAGATTGATCACTATAGATTCGTCTTATCGCGGTGAATCTAAATATATGTTCAAAATATTTTTCAGAATTTTGTAAAGAAAAATGTAGTGAAAATTAGATAGGAGTTAAATATGATTTTGATTATGTGTCATGTGTGGTCTTCAAAATAAACCATCAAACTTATTATATATAGAGAGATATGAGTTTTCGATTCTATTAATTCAAAATCGTACTTCCTCCGTCCCGGGAATAGCTTTCCATTTACTTTGGTATATATTATTTTTGGATAAATATACTAGTGGGTCCCTTAAATTGATTTTTAAAGTTGGAAGTTGTATAAAATAATGTTAGTGGGTTTACTTTTGAATATATTTAAGGAGTGAATTCCCCTAATAAATTTCCTAATAACATCGTGATCCCTGACATTTGAAAAATAACTTATTATATCATACAATTATTGTACATGAATTACAAACCAGTCCAAAACTCATATTTCAGCCAAACACATCCTTAATTAATTTAAACCTCATTTGATTTTTTATTTTTCTTTTATTCATTTGTTTTAGGTTTTTTTTCTTCTAATGTTAAATGAGAGTGTGACACGTGTGTGTCTATATATATATATATATATATATATATGTATATATATATATATATATATATACATACACGCGCGCGTGCGCACTAGGAGAAATGACTTCTTGTACTGTACAAACTAAAAAGACCTTGGCAAATAGTTTTCCTTTTTCTAACGTACTTGCTTCTAAATGGAAATGGAAACTATAGCCTAGTTGTTAATTCGAAATACTTTGTAATTGCTTGGGTCTTCCTTCGCCAAAATATATATATATATATATATATATATATATATATATATATATATATATATATATATATATATATATATATATATATATATATATATAAAATACAAAAAATACAGAGCGATTAAGTGTTATATAAACTAGAGGAGTCTGAATTTGTCATATACTTATAAAAAATCCAAACAATTTACATTTTGATTATAATTAAATTCTATTTTATTACAAAATTGTTCCAAGCAATTACAATCACTGTCCATAATTTTTTTCTATTTTCCTTAAGTTGCAAGAGGTGATGGTTAAATAAGAAGAAATGTAAGAAGAAGGAAACTAGAAAATGTAAGGGTTTAAAATAAGGTGATCATGTTTGGAAGGAAAACTTTGAAAATAGAAAATGGTCCAATTTTTAATTGTTAAAATGTTAAGGATCAGAATGAGTAAAAAGGTTTATTAGGGGGGCATATATGTAAATTTCTGTATTTAATATTAAAGTTGGATAAATGATCGTCAATAAACAAAAATGGAAAGTTTTAATTGGTTCTTCGAACACTTAAAATGAGGAAATGGAATCTATGGGTCGAGGAAGCAATTGGTAAGTATATGTTTGGTTGGCCACTTGAGAGTTGAGACTCAACAAGTACAAGATACCGTCGTTTCTTCAGTTTGGCAAACCTAATTAAGATTCTTTGTTAATTTATAGTGCTTGCGTCATCCATTTAGGTATTCTTTTCCCACCTGCATGTTACATCCATGCATTATTTTTACAATATGTGCGTGTAATCATGATAAATAAATAAATAAATAACACTAACATTACTGGCTGGAGATTGGTCCCTCTCTTCCTGAGAGTTATTTACCTTCCCTGATCTTCTTTTGACATCTCTAGAAAATGGTGAGATCAATCTTAGAAATAGTGATCCAAAATAACTTGTTCAATTGATTGTAAGTTGGTTCCTGTGTCTTTTTTTAACTTTGTTCTTTTGCGTAAAAATAAAACTGTTCCTTTCACGTCTGCTTATTTTACGTTGTCTGTTTTCCGTCCAATCATTCTTCGTTTTCCGCCTTCACCCTCTTCCGGTGTTTGGGGCGTATTGTTTCTCTTTTTCTGTTGTGTTAATTGGCAGGCAGCGTGATTTGATCTTTTCGCACATAACGACCATAGTACTAGTCATCATCTCTTCTCCTCTATTTCACGGTCAGTATGGATTCGAAATTGCTCGAGGCAATGGGGTCTAAGTTGGTTCTTACATCGGAAGAAGAAAATTCAGTGAGAATTCCGGATGAGATTTGGCGATCCAGTATGATTAATTATGATAACTGCCTTGTGGGACGTGTGAACTCTCGGAAACAGATTCATCTGGAATCATTCGAGAGAACTATGCTTGGGATATGGAACCTTACCAAAGGGGCTAGGTTTCAGAAAATTGGGAACGACAGGTTTATCATCCAATTCGGTAACGAACTTGAGATGAAACGTACTCTTCGAAGAGGACCATGGTCTTTTGATAAATACTTGGTTATACTCCATGAGATTCCACAGGGAATGGATCCTCTCGCAATTGATATGGATGTTTTCGATTTCCATGTCCACGTTACAGGCCTTCCTTGCGGCTTTAGTAACATATCTATTGCTCGTATTATAGGGCAGGCTTTGGGAGGATTCGTGGATTTCAATGAGAACGAAGAGCAGGGTATTGTGCACAACACTATGCGGCTATGGGCCAGGATTAACATCTCTAAGCCACTGATCTGTATCCTTAGCATCAAAGGCCCGAGAAACACTAAGATTCAAGTTTCGGTTACTTACGAAAAACTGTCAAACTTCTGCTACTTTTGTGGAATTATAAGGCATCTCGTCAAGGATTGTCACGCTTGTTTGAACCTTCTAGGGGATAATTATAGAGTCGGAGTGGAACATCTAAAGTATGGGGATTGGTTGCATTTTGATGGATCTACTCAGTCGTCGAGGTTTCTAAATCATGGAATTGGGTCACGGAACTTTACTTTTAACCCAAATTTGTCTAGTATATTGGGCAGCATCTAGAGAAGCCTAATTCGGTGAATTTAGGGAATCTGGGACATGTAGGTACAGATTGGCAGGGCTCAGTTGGAGGCAGGACAACGTGGATGATGGATGGTCAGGGTGGGGAATCTCCCACGGATGGATTTAAGAATGCGACACATAAGAAACAGGATAAGGGTAAAGGATTAATGGAAGAAAATTCTTGGTTCGCCTGAATCCTCTTCGCTAGACGTAGTAACCAACACGCCAAAGCCTTCTACCAATCCAAACCAACTCGTTCTCTTTCAGCCGAACCCACAGCCAGCAACATCAGCCAATGCTACGTTCCCCACATATAGCTTACCCCAACCCATGGATGTCGCCCTTCCACAACCCAATAACACATCTGAGCCTAAATACAACGCTGAACCAAACTTCCTATTTACAGCCAACCCAAAACCAGTGAAAAAGTTCCGTCCCACAATCCCAAAACAGCCTAATACCCTCTCTTCGAATTGCCATACCACCTACTCCACTTGCTGACCTTACTAACACTCCACAGAAACCCAAAAAGCGAGGCCGTCCTGCAAACTCATCTGCCCTTACCAAACCATTTAAACCAAACCAATCAGTAGGAGCACCAAAATTCCACGAAGATATGATTCAGGATCGACTCCAAGTGCATATGGACCAGAGGTGGTTGTTGTTCAACAACCCCGCCTATCGCAATGAGTTGCTTAGTGTGGAACTTTCAGGTGTGGGGAACCCTTGGACAGTTCGAGCTCTAGGTGAATATATTCGCCTACATCAGCACCGGGTTGTTTTTCTCATGGATACGCGTATGAGTAGTTTTGAGATTGACAATCTTAAGCAACATCTTAATATATATGGTTTAGGTGTTTCTTCTATTTGTTACTCAGGGGGTTTGGCTTTACTATGGACTAAAGAGACTAATGTTATGATTCAGAGTTTTTCAAAGCATCACATGGACGCCCATGTTCAATCGGACGTAACTAGCCCCTTATGGCGATTCACTGGCTTCTATGGTGAAGCGGATGCAGCCCTTCGTAAGAACACGTGGAAACTTCTTAGAAATTTGGGTACTCACTCGGGGAGGGAATGGGTTTGCATGGGGGATTTTAACGAGATTCTATCACATCAGGAAAAGTATGGGGGTCGACGAACACTGGAATGGCGCACAAGAGATTTTAGGCAAGCCCTAGTTTTTAATGATATGTTCGATGTTGGATTCATTGGTTATCCGTTTACATGGTGTAATAATCATGATGAACCCGGGACAATCAGGTGCCGTTTGGATAGGGCAGTGAGCAATGTTGGGTGGAATAGTCTATTTCCGAGTGCACAGGTTAGAAATTTGGAAACGCGTGCTTCTGATCACATTCCGATTTTGTTGAAACTGTTTGGATAATGAAAGATATACCACAGACCTAACAGACCTTTTAAATTCGAAGCGATGTGGTTAAAATGGCAGATTGTGAACAGCTTGTTCGAACAGAATGGACGGACGATCTTGGTTTGCTAAATAATTTGGATCAGTGTCGGATAATCTTGGCTGATTGGGACAGTACGACTTTTGGACAGGTCAAGGAGAAACTTAAGGATCTCAACAAGCAGCTATCTACTCTGCAGAAATAGCCTATAACGCAAACAGTGAAACAACATATTCGGGAAACTAAAATTCTGATCGAGAATGAACTGGATAAAGAAGCGGTTATGTGGCATCAACGTTCGAAGGTCCAATGGTTCGCGGAAGGGGATAGAAACACCCGTTTCTTTCACTCTCAAGCATCGAAAAGGAAAAGGCAGAACCAAATTTTTGGGTTAAAGGATAATTCAGGGAAGTTGCGCTAGACCAGGGCTGAGATGGGTGCAATTATCTATCAGTATTTTGGAGGCATTTTTCAGTCCAGAAATCCGAGTTCGGTAGAGATAGATGATGTGGTTAGTACTATGGCTGCACGTGTGACTGAGGAGATGAATCAGGACTTGCGGTGCGAATTCACTCCGGAAGAGGTAAAACAATCGCTCTTTGATATGTACCGTTTAAAATCTCCCGGTCCTGATGGTATGCCTGCTCTTTTTTATCAACGTTTCTGGCATATTGTTTGTGATGATGTTGTTAACTGTGCTTTAGATTTTCTAAATAATCACAACTTGGACCCGGAATTGAATTTCACCCACATTGTTTTAATCCCCAAGTGTCAAACACCGGAAGTTGTAACCCAATTTCGACCCATCAGCCTTAGTAATGTAATGTTTAAGATAGCTTCCAAAGCTATCACCAATAGGTTGAAGCCTCACATGAATGATATTATCTCTCAGACCCAATCTGCTTTTGTTCCGAACAGACTGATAACATATAATGTTCTAGTAGCTTACGAAGTGAACCATTTTCTGAAAAATAAAACCAAGGTCAAAGAAAATTTTATGGCTTTAAAATTAGACATGAGTAAGGCTTATGATCATGTCGAATGGGTCTTTTTGGATCGAGTGTTGCTTAGACTAGGATTTGAGAGATCTTTCATAGACTTAATTATGCTCAGTATTCGAACAATGCGCTACTCTGTACTCTTGAATGGTGAGCCCCTTGACCAAATCCAGACCAGAGAGGGGGATCCGTCAGGGTGATCCCCTTTCACTGTACTTATTCTTGTTTTGCTCTGAGGCCTTTACTTCTTTGATTATGGATGCTGAGGAGAGGGAGGTGTTATGTGGGGTTGCTGTAAGCCCTAGTGCACCGAGGATCTCTCACCTACTTTGCCGATGACACACTCATATTTTACCAGGCAAATATCAGTTCTGCTATGGAGATTTCTAACATTCTGTTACGCTATAGTCTCGCTTCTGAACAGGAAATAAACATAGAGAAGTCGACTGTTGTTTTCAGTCGTAACACTTCCGAGGATAGAGTGCAAGAGGTTTGCGACCACCTTCCCGTTAGAGTTGTTGACTCTCATGAAAAATATCTGGGTCTTCCTACTACTATGGGTAGGTCAAAAAAAGGAGGTGTTCAGTTGGCTACGTGACAGGGTATGGAGCAAAATCTAGGATTTCGGGGGTAAGTGTTTCTCAAAAGCAGGTAAGGAGGTATTAATCAAATTTGTGCTTCAAGCTATATATATGTTATGGAATGTTTCAAGATTCCTGATTACCTCTTGTTAGAAATTGAATCTATTATCTCTAATTTCTGGTGGGGAGATGGGAATAGGGATAAGATTCATTGGGTTAATTGGAACTCTTTATGTGAAAGCAAAAGTGATGGAGGGATGGGTTTCAGGGATTTACGTAGCTTTAATCAGGCTATGTTGGGCAATCAAATATGGCGTATTATTCAATTTCCGGATGCTTTATTGAGTTGGGTGTTGAAAGCTAAATACTTTCCCAATACGGATGTCCTTGAGGCTGTACTGAAGTCTAATGCTTCGTACACTTGGAAAAGTATTTTAGGCGCGATGGATATGGTTCGAAATGGTGTTAGATGGAGGGTGGGTAATGGTAGAGATATCAATGTATAGCGTGACCAGTGGATTCCAAGGGATGGTTCTCTGCGCTCGATTAACCCGGATTTATATGACTTGCATACTGTTTCCGTAGCCAACTTGATTGATCAGCACTCGGCGACTTAGAACACGGAACTTCTGAATATCCTGTTCTGGGAGGACGACATTGAAGCAATACAGCGGATTCCCTTAGGCAATTTTGACTGTAATGATCGTAGATTTTGGCACTTCACGAAGTTTGGTGTTTATTCGGTTAAATCCGCCTACTACTTGGCAAGGAATCTTCGAACACGAGAGCTGCAAAATAAAAATGGAACCTGTAGCATTCCTAACCAAATCTACTGGGATTTTTTTTGGAAACTTAAACTTCCTAGTAAAGTAAAAGTTTTCCTTTAGAGAGTCTTAAAAGATGTGATCCTGGTTCTGTTTAATTTGCAACGGCGCCACATTATCCAAAACTCTTTGTGTCCAGTGTGTCGGGGTCGAAGTGAAACTGCTTTGCATATATTTACTTCGTGTCATTATGCTAGACTTTTTTGGGCTTTATCATCCTTGCCACACTCTATTATTTCTATAGCAACAGGTGACATTTGGGAATGGGTTCTTAATGCCTATTCTAAATTGTCGAAGGAGAATTTCTAGATATTTGTTTGCTCGGTGTGGAGTATATGGTCAAACAGGAATAAATTGGTGCATGATGGCTCGGGTTATGATCCGTGGGATGCTAACCAATTCGTGCTGCGTTACATTAGCAGGTACAAGGAGGCCTGCACTCAGTTCAAGCATCACCGAATTCCAACAACAGGGACAAGTACTTGGCTGCCACCACCTGCAAATGTGTGAAGATGAATTTCGATGCCTCAGTTCGACAACATACTGACTTTGCGGGACTTGGAGTAGTTGCTCGTAACCATTCGGGAGATATCCTCGCTTGGAGACAGAGAAAAGCATGCATATACGAGAACCAGAGGTTGCAGAGGCACTAGCGGCAAGGCCAGAAGCTTTACTAGCACGGGATGCGCGATTTACTGATATCCAGATTGAAGGAGACTGCCTGAATCTAATTTCTGCTCTTCAAAATTCCGACCCAGTCTTCTCTTCTGCTGGTCCAATAGTTGAAGACCTTTGATGATATATATATATATATATATATATATATATATATGGTATCTTGGACTCAAAAAAAAAAAAACATATGTACTATATTATATATTTTTTGTGTCTTTATAAGCAGCGCTTCTTTAGAGTTGGAAGTAAAAAATTTATATTTTTAATCAGTTTCTTTATTTTTAGTCGTAAACCAAATGCTCTATTAGTGTTTTACATATTCATTTATTAATAATCAACTACTACGACTCTGTTTGAGTTAGTATATTTAACATCTTGAGACGTTCAACTAATCCACATAGATCAAAATTTCACATTATACTCCCTCCGTTCCGGTTTCATTTTTCCGCGGGCCCGGACGCACAAGATTTAAGAGAAAATTGAATAAAGTAAGCGAGATGGTGATAAAGTAGAAAACATAGCGATTCAAGTATAACAAATAGTGAATAAAGTGGGAGAGATAGTGTATAAAGTATGAGATAAATTTTCCATTTAAGGGATGGGAAGATGATGTTGGGACAGTCCAAAATGGAATGCGAGAAGATGAAACTGAGACAGAGGGAGTAATATATAACATACATAATGAAGATGTTCCCGATAAGTACAGTAAAAACCCCCTAAAAGAATACTCTATAAAGGAATAAACTCCCTATAATAATAAAATTTTACGGTCCCAACTTATATATAAATGCTTTAAAAAAAACTCTATTTAGGAATAAATTCTTTATAAGAATATTTTTGTCAGTCCCAACGATATTGATGTATGGAGTTTTTACTATAAATAGCAAGACATTTATAAAAGAAAATTCAACATATGAGCATATAGAACGACATGATTCATCATACATAGTTTGTATTCTCGCTCATGCATTAATCATTCTTTCTCCTTACTTGATTATCTATTTTTCATACTTTTCAGTTATCACATTTATTATCATTCTATCTCACATGTCCACTAAACAACTTTATCAGTATTTATTCATATTCATTGAAAAAAATCCCAAAAAGATAAATGGGTATATATAATCCGGAGGGGGGAAAGTATTTAGCTTATTGGACCGAGGTGTTGTTTAACTATCCAAGAAGATTATGAACTAGGGGTGTGCATGGATCGGATTCAGATCCGATCCGATCCGATCCAAAAAGTGCATTTTTGCTCAATTCGAAATCCGATCCGAAAAATTTGGATTGGATTCGGATCAATCCGAAAACGGATCGGATATTTTCGAATTTAATCCGAAAATCTACAGCTTTTTCCTAAAAATTTCAAATTTATCCAAAATTTTATAAACAAATCCAACAAACTAAACAAATTGAAACTATGTTCCGTCTAATCTTCTTATCTTCCCGCTCACAATCCACCAAGGCATCGAAGCACTCGCGGTCAACGCGAAAATCATGAAAACAGAGAAGCTTCACTCGAAAATAGGCTGAGGAAGAAGAAACAACAAGAAGTCAAGAATTAGGAGTCGATTGGAAGAGAGCGCGGCTGAGAAGAGGCGGGGTGGCAGCAGCTGGAGTCGGGACGGCTAGGGTTTCTGAGTGGTGACGGGAGGGAGGGCCAGGGTTTTTGAATTGTGCAAGATTGTGTCACAGTGTTCTGTGATAACCAGAGTGCAATTCAGTTGTCAAAACATTAACATTTCCATGAGAGAACTAAGCACATTGATGTGCGGTTGTATTTCATCAGAGACATCATTGAAGGTGGTTCTATCAAGGTGGAGAAAGTTCATACAACTGAGAATGCTGTAGATAGCTTTACTAAGCCTCTTACAGCTGCAAAGTTTCATCGTTGTGCAGATTTGGCGAATGAAAGGTGTCTGAACACTTCATCTGTTGATTGATGAGTTACTAAGGCATGCTCTAGCCTTTAAGGGAGCCTAAAGGTTGTTTGTTCTACCTCTAAATGAACAGTAAATGGAAGTATGTCAAGATCTTTGAGCTAAGGTGGAGATTGTGAGATTTATAACTCAAAGGTGAATGGACGGATGGGATTTGATCTTGCGAAATCAATGGCTGAGATTGATTTGGCCGTTATAAGTTGTTATATTCACTAACAGAACGGATAACAGAGCACGGCTTCTGTTAGTAGCTTATTCGATCAATTGAGTGACGGTTTCTTCATCCAGATATAAATTGAGCTTTCGTCTTCATCATCTGTTGCTAGAACAACATTCTCACTTTCAATTCAATCGATTGTAACCGTTTTTCTTCTGTAAATCCGCTAAAGGTAGAAGATAGGTTTCATTGTATTTCAAGCTTGATCATTGTTGATTGAGAGCTTGTAATTGTACTCGATTGGTAGCAATAAGATCATTAATTATTTTCCCGTGCATATAGGCTTTACAAAGTTGAACCACGTAATCTCTTGTATTGATTTGTTATTGTTTTGTTCGATTGATTGTTCGTTTGATCGTTTATTGTAAACGATTGATTGGCAAATTGTGACCAGGTTCGCACGTATGTATATGCTTGTTCCAGCTAGGTTTCTATTCTAAGAACATTTTTCCGTCCCCACCTATCCTAATACTCCTAATTAATAGTTGGTACGTGAGAATCAATTAACAAAACATGATGCCCTTTGGCCTTTCCTGGGAATCAAATTGATTTTAATCAATAAACTAATCACACACTCAACATGAAAGTTGAGTATCAACCGTATTCTTGATTAAAACAATAGAAATCTGCTTACATATGTATGTACTAATAACATTACGTTGGCAAGATGACGAAAGTGCTTACAGGCCGAAATATTAGTGATCATACTGTGTATTCAACCCGGTTCGTCCTGTCCGCACCATCCCAATCTCAGTCGACTTACCAAGGTATCCGCTTCGAGAGTAACCACCTTGGTTCGGATAAATCAGATTGGGTAAAACTATACCAAACAGGGGAACATTGAGTACCTTACTATTGAACCTTGGGCACAACCTTCCTCCAATTTTTTCATTGATGTGTGACACATTTATTACAAGAAACTACATGTACACCATGCTACTCCGAGAGGCTCTGAAGCCGGACCAAGGAGCATTAAAATATAGGGTAAATTACATTTTGACCCCCTGAACTATACCCCCTCTTACATTTTCACCCTCAAAGTTTTTGAAATTACATTTCAGTCCCTCACCCCCCGGATTTGGTCCCTGGAGATAACGTTGACTAACGGTGGTCAACGTTTGATGACATCATTATTTAAATAATGACATCATATATTAAATTATTAAAAATAATATATTTTTTTAAAAAAATATTTTATTTAAAAAAAGGGGCATAAATATGGAATTACTTAAATGCCCTCAGGGGTCAAAATGTAATGTTATACTTAAACAAATTTCTTTCCTTCTTCTTTCACAACTTCTTCTGCCATCTTCTTCTTTCACTTGTGTCCACAAAAACCACAGCACTACACTACCTCGAATTTCGTGTTTCTTGTATTTTCGGCCTCCCTAGCACTTGGTGAACGGAATCAGTTGCACTACAAAAAATGCACTGTTTAGCGACGGAGTGCCGATCCGCCCACCGGCGACGATAATGCCGTCGCCTTTGGAGTCAGTGCGGCGGATAGATAATCCGTCGCCCAATTCGCGACGGATTGGACGACGGATTATCTTGTTTGACCTTTTTTTTTTGTTTAAAAAAATCGATTATCGGCGACGGATCTATCCGTCGCTACATTGGGCGACGGATAGATTATTATTGGAATTAGTGACGGAATCTCAAATTCCGTCCCAAAATATATTTTTTTTTAATTTTGTGTTTTTAATAATAATCCCTGTTTTTTCGTATTTCACCTATTTAATCAATATAATGCTCGATAATAAATCAATTATACGTAAAATATTTCAATAAATGATAAATAAAAAATGTAATATCCGAATAAGTCTAGATTATCCGAACAAGTCTAAATATAATATATCTGAACGTAAATAGTACATATACATAACTAGCTACCAGACGGGGGTGGGTGCTGGCCGAACTGGGACATGAAAGACTCCATCTGTAACCAAAGGCGCTCGTTCTCCTCCCTTCGTCCTCTGTCGCGCCGCTCCATCTCCTCCCTTTGTTCTCTGTCACGCCGCTCCATCTCTTGAGTTAGCCGTGCAACATGTTCTGCGACTTCTTGTTGCACCATATCAAGAGACACAGGCACATGTGAAAACCGGACGTCTAGATTGCTGGGATGATGATGAGGAGCACCCCGGACTAGCCAAGCTCAAACCGAGGCTCCTGAGTCCATATATTCGTCCTTTGCTGTCCGGTTTGTTGACCTCTAAGAAGATGTTGTCAACTTGTTCAGTTGACAGCACATCACCCGTTTCTTCCTCTTGCCTCGCTACCTGAGCATCAACCTCAGCCTGAAATCGTAAATAGCAGATATCATGATCATTTACTGTTTTTCAAAAATAACTTGTAATAGTGTACAAATGTGAACTTTAAGTAACATAAACATACCGCAATAGACTCGGCCCCGGAGTCAGTCCATACCCCGCCCTTATGCTTGGCCTTCTTGAAGATGTCATACTTGGATTTCACCTCCCCCCGTGACATCTGAACAACATATATAGTCAACAGTTTATCATCTCACAAGTAATAGAGCAGAGACACAATACATACACGTAATGCTATATTGAAAAAAAAAACATATATATACTTACCGATTGGTAATAATCAGTGAGAGTAGATCGCCTCCCAAGGTGGTGAACGGCCCTTCCTGTTGCATCAGACTGAGACGCCCGGTTCTGTTTGTTGATGTAGGCATTATTCTCGACATCAGTTCGAGACCAGTAGGCATCCCAAAGGGCCCACTCCTCTGCATCAACCTGTGGAGGCATTGGGCCATTCCGATCCCGAATGGCTTTCCAAGTATGGACCATATCCCTGTACAGTTTAGATCCCACAGTCTCGTAAACACGCCAGATCTAGGGGATCAATCTGCTGGGAATGAAGTACTCCTTCTACATTCCCAATTTCATACAACATCCAAAGTCAATATATATAACGTCACCATGTTACATCAATTTAATAAGATACAACAACATAACAGATATGTTGACATTCCCAATTTCATACAACATCCAAAGTCAATATATATAACGTCACCATGTTACATTAATTTAATAAGATACAACAACATAACATATATGGTGACTAACATATCACCCAAACAAAGTGGCTAACATACCACTCACATATAGTGGCTAACATACCACTCACATTGTCCTAAATTTTACTAACACAATGGTGACTAACATATCACCCACATACAGTGGTTAACATACCACTCACATACAGTGGCTAACATACCACTCATATTAAAACGATTATAATAACAAATAAAAGAATATCATATTTGAACTTACCCGTAGCTCATCAAAGTACTTGGCCCTCATGCGGTCTGAGATGTGAGACCAACACTCACCACCCTGCCTCGGTGGCTCTCTCCTGCTCCGAAAGATGTCACCTAGTTTGTTGTGGACCTCCCGAGGCCATAAACTGTTGTCAATGTATAAGATTCAAGAAACAAATATTTATTACTTTAGTACAACAATTTATACTTGTCAACTATCATAAGTTATGTTCTACATATTTAAGAAGAATGTATAATACATACTTGGCAGGACCTAGAGGAAAAATCACAGGCAACCCGTCCCACGTAACGTTGGGATTCTGTGCATCCCACTCGAGGTAGGAACAATCGTCCTCCTCCTCCGATCGTGTTGGGCTGGTGGTAGAGCCCTCTTGCTATGATTGGTGGGGTCTCAGAACACGAGACTTCTGCCTGACTACCAGAGCCCTCACCCCCTCTGACCCTGTCCCCGACCCAGCACCATCATGCGGTTGGCTGCGTGTGGGGGGGGGGGGCGATAGGTGCGTGGTCTCTGTTGCGGCATCTGCAAAAACATGTAACAAATACAACAAAATGTGTTAGTACGAGTTATAATACAGAACAAATTATAAATAACACATGTAACCATTTTTCATGCAGAACAGTAATACTCAAGTGTTATCAACTACTAACTAGGTTTTCTTCAGGACAAAGGGCCGACATTACGTCAACCCATTCATTGAAGCTCGTTTCAAATTGATGGTCATTAGACTTACAACTCATTAGCCAAGCCAACAAAGACAACTCAGTGAGCTTACACCCCGGATAAACCGGCTTCCTTGATGATTCTAACAAGTCAAAGAACACCTGATCCTCGGGATTCAGTGGTTCCTCCACCTCCCCCTCGGTTTCAGTGTTAGTTGTGTCCATGAACTTCGCCCCTGCAGCATCATACACCATTTGTTTGACTCGAGCTCGAATAGCATCGCCTTCAGATGTACTTTGTTCCCCGACTTGTTCATTTTTTCTCTTCCTTCCACGCTGTCTGTATTGGTCATATGTATTGGACGGTGCTGCTTCCTCACCATGATGATTCCATACCTGATACACGCAGCGGAATCCATTTTTCCTCAAGTCTTTGGACTACATTGTAGGAGTTGGTATTGCTTGTTTCTGCACTTTTTCATTGTACAAGGGCACTTTATCAACCCGTCCTTTACACAAGCCGGATTTGAGATTGCAAATGCAATGAAACCTTCAACCCCTTTCAGAAAACTCGATTGAACTCTGCCATTTAGAGTAATGCATAATACATCCATGAACGATTGGTATTCATTGAATAATTACTTAATAGACCTGACACATTTGAATTCATTAGATCGAGGTCTATCAATTACGATAATAAATCAATTTCACAATAATTCAATCAATTACAACATAATATAAGTTATATTAGCTTCAATCAATTGTTACGTCATTACATAATATAAGTTACATTAGCTTCAATTTTACCATAATGTTTGGTTTCATATATCAACTAATGATTACTAGTTATACAAGCCTAAAGACAAAACGGATAAAACTCATCAATCTCTTGCAGCCCCCTCCTCACCACTTGTGACGCTCCCTACCACAAAACTTGCATTCCAACAGATCTACATCCTCCTCCCAATACACCATGCACATGTTCCGACAACCAAAAACGTACTCAATAGGCAGCCCCAAACCCCGCCTCTCCCTCCATTGGAGGTATGCCATGGACGGTGCTTCCTCACCATGATGAATCCATACATGATACTCAGGCATGAATCCATTATGTCTCAAGTGCTCGAATACCGCTGTAGGAGTCATAAATTGCTTGTTTCTGCAGGTTTCCAATGTGCAAGGACACTTTATCAACCCCCCGTTTGCACAAGCCGGACGTCCCATGGCAAACACGATGAAACCTTTAACCCCTTTTACAAAACTCCTACAAACTCTGCCATTTACCATTGCATTTATCGTATCCATGAACGGTCGGAATTCATTAGATACTTTCGTAACCTGACACGTTCCAATTGATTAGATCGTATTTAATTATTAGATCGATTCCAATTCTGAATAGATTATAGAGATTAATTGTTAATTATTATACGTTCCTTATAATTTCATAATTAATTATTAAGTGTTCGATATGTTACAAAATTTCCCATGTATTTTAACCATTTCAACCACTTACTACTACGAGTTATAAATTATAAATTACACGTTAATATAATCAACAAATGGTCTCAAAACACTTAACTAAATCCTCGTTATCTAGTACATATACGAATTTATCAAATCAAAACTACTTAACATTATACTAATTAACAATCTAAGTTATAGCAATCTCAAAGTTAATATACTAAATCTTAACATTATACTATTTAACTAGTAATACTAATTTGATATATATACTTAACATTAAACTAGTCGAAATTAACAAAATTCCCAAATTTGTCAAAAAATTAGGGTTTCAAAACACTAATCGTAATACATATACAAAAACATCAAACATGAAAATCAAGCTTAATCAATTAAACATCAAACATAATTTTTCATGCTTAATCAATCATCAAACAATAAATCAATTTCACAACAAAATCAATCAATTGACAACCCAAACTTAACCCACTACTTCATATAACATATACTAGCTACCATAATTGTTTAGAAACACAATTGATCCAAATTATCAAAAATTACAAATTTAGAATAGTTAGGGTTTAGCCTAATACCTCAAATTGCGGTAAAAATAACCGAAGAAGGATGAAATTGATCGACCACCCAAGCTCCTTATCCCACGAGCTTCGAATTGATACCAAGATTGGTCGGAACGACGGATTATTGAACGGAATAGCTGAAGAGGCGGAAGAAATGGAAGAACTGAACCAGAATAGGAAATGGAGATTTACAATCTGCTTCCCGTAATTTATTCTTCTGTAGCGACAGATCGCTATCCGTCGCTAGCGACAGCGATCCGTCGCTAGGGCCGACCAAATAGTTTATCCGTCGGACCAAATTAGTTTTTTTTTTTTAAATGTAGCGACGGATAATTTATCCGTCGCTATTTTTTTATTTTTTAATAAAATTTTAAATAATTTTTGAATTTTTTTAAAATTAAAATAAAAGTCAACTGTTTAGCGACGGATAAAATTATCCATCGATAAATTTTCAACGGATAAAATTATCCGTAGCGACGGATAAAATTTATCCGTCGCTTAGGGTAGCGACGGATGTTATCCGTAACATCCGTCACTACCCTAAGCGATCCGTCGCTATTGGGAATCCGTCGCCCCTTTCCATCATTTTTTCCGTAATTTCTTGTAGTGTTGCCGGAATAGTGAATCCGAAAAGGAGGATCCGCAATTCTGTTTGAAAATCGGTAGGTGAGTGACCCGCAATACCTGGAGACAGGATTTGTGGCTTGCAATTGCATCCATGACGTTGACCAAGTGCTCATCAAATCCCACTATAATGTTCTTTGATGTTGTGCTAGATCTTGAAGGAACAACACGAGTGAACCTTTGACTTTCATTTACCTCAACATCCATTGCCATAATCTCCATGGACTTCTTCTTGATGGAATCGAACTCTTCCATCACTTTATTTAGATATTCAGAAAGGAGTAATGAGCTCTTTTCTTGATTGTCTCCAGATTTTTC
The DNA here is from genome assembly GCA_026545765.1 of Plantago major. Taxonomy (NCBI): domain Eukaryota; kingdom Viridiplantae; phylum Streptophyta; class Magnoliopsida; order Lamiales; family Plantaginaceae; genus Plantago; species Plantago major. The sequence continues at coordinate 24,172,095 of CM048840.1, read as the reverse complement.
ACCAAGTTGAACAAAGACATAAGATTCAATCACATCCTAAGTCGCACGACAGAGAAAAGTGATTTCCAGCTCCAATTCTTGAATTATCGTTACTTTGAGCCCAGGGGCGAGCGCACGTTGGCGCAAGGGGCCGCAATCGCTGCCCCTCGATTTTTTACGTGAAATTACTGTTAAACCTTTTTATAAAATCTGTTAGATATATATATGAATATTAAATGTGCGAAGCAAACAACATAGTCGCTGTGTAGCTAAGTGGTTATGCATTGAGGTTTAGTGCCATGATATTAGGACAGGTCAAGGTTTCGATACCCAATGGCATCATCTATGTTTCTTTTAACTGTTTTTATTTCAGAATTTAATATAGATATATTATTATAAAAAATTAAATATTTTAGATTTTACTCACTCCGTCTTTGTATCAGTTTCCACTTTGTCTTTTGTTTTTTAATTTATTATTTTCAAATTTGTTTCTTCACAACTTAATTTTAAATCCCACAACAAGAATAATAATAAATTTGTATTCACTACTAAAAAACATCAAAAAAACTAACAACTCATAATCAACAGACATATTTGTTGTTAGATATTTTTGCTTATAACCAACTGCAAAATTACTTTCGTTAGTAATGAAAAATGATATGCCCCACACACAATGAGATAATATATAACTATTTAGAAGTATAACATATTCTACAATGAGCTGTTGGTTATATATTTCGTATTAAAAGTAGGCTGAGATTGAATTCCTAGTACTTATAATATACACGTGTTTGTTAGTTATTGGTCGAGGATAACCAAGAGTATATTGTCAGTTACTAATATAACTAACAGAAATCTATTGCTGATTTTAAAAGATTGTATGTTATTCAAAGTATACTGTAAAATACTGACATTATCTATATGTAAAAACATATGTTGGTTATAAGTTACATATAATTAACAGAAATTTGTAAATCATTTAGGTATACTTATGTTTACATCCCCAATTTCATACATATATTTGTTTTTCTTCTCAATCGCAAATTATGGCGATTTAAGATACCGTATATAAACCGTGAATCAGTATAAAGTAGTGTACTAAACTAAGGTATGGGGCTGCCGACGTATAGGCCCTCCGATGGACGGAGTATGAATGTTGTACATTCGAGTGCAGGGTAAATTTATATCATCTTTGAACCTAGAGTTTGTATCAATAATGTTACCATTAAACTATATGAGTTATTACATAGTAATAGTAAATTTATTAGAACTTATATTAGATATACACCAGTCCACCCAAGTGTATGCATGCTTCCCACATCACAATCCATGTACCATATAAAGCTCATGATTCCCCGTTATTGTCGAATGAGCAACTTTTGCGAGATAAATGTCTCTAGGTAAAACTTCTTATCAACACCACAGTCCACCCAAGTGTCCTACTGTACAGCCGATGTATCATCTAAAGCACATTATTCTTTATTCTAGTTCAAATGAGCAACTTTTGTGAGAGATTGTATCTCAGAGATACCGAATTAAGTGATTAACATCACATATTTAGTTACAAACAATGCATGTTTAGCTACAAACATAATATGTTTAAAATTGCAGGAAATACAAGTATAGATTTATTGAACACCCGAAGTTATTAAATTGAAAACATGATATTGTCCCCTTTGGACAAGAGTCCGCATGGATTTACAGTTGGAGTCACCCAAAAGGCCTCATACAATAGGAGAGTGGTGGTCTAGATATATACCATTTATCCCACATATTTTTTAAATCAATGTGGGATGTTACAATCTACCCCTAAATCATCGACGTTCCCGTCGAGCTTTAGGGGCTACAATTTGTCCCGAGACCAATCATCCGTGCAGGATTCTAGAGGTGGCTCCCACGGCCCATACAGGGTAGCACTTTACCATGCATGTCACTTAGTTTTCGCAATTCTGGAAAGTCTAGCCCATACAATCAAAGCTTTGATGCCACTTGTAACGACCCGCTCACTAATGGGTTGAGGCCCGGCCTACTGGACCGACGAGGTTACCATGGATGGCCCACACACATCTCGCTAGTATGATATTGTCCCTTTGGGCCCATGTCCGCTCGCATTTATCCCACCCGCTTTTTAACCGATGTGGGATATTACATGATCGGATTAATCTCACGTACCAAAATGAAAAAATACTTGTATTTTATATTTGATATGTGTAAATAAGTGCGACCTCACTATTTACCAAGCTAAGAAGACCTTGACTACTCCCGAGGTCCTGCACCAAATGGGAACGACCTTCCTCTGTTATGAACCATGAAGCCAGAAACTCTACTCACAATTAAAAACAGACTGACTCTACACTAAGAGGTCTGGCTTTATGACTTTCAAGAAGAAGAAAGAAGACCAAGACAAGGTAGTCCCCTCCATCGCAAGAAGAACAAACCGACCTCATGTGTACCGAAACCTGCAGACTGACCTCTTTACCAAGAGCAACGTCTATAGCATCACAGAGAACTATGCCGCAACAAGAACAAACCGACCTTTTGGGGCCGACCCTGAGGAGGACCGGCCTCCTATCCACCCACAGTGGGTTATACTCAACGTAAGAAAGATGCACGCATGACCTAAAGGCGCCACCTTACTCTGATACCATGTGTCATTATTTTGTTATGCCGACATACCTCCGGTGTCATGGAGCCTTATCCCCTGGGCCTCTATAGGAGAGCATTTACTGCTCATCAAGGTAATTCATCAACCTACAATATATCTCTATCTAAGTGAACAGGGAATGAGCTCCCACTCGACATCCCTACTTGACAGTTGAATCTAAGTATTGTTTGTCCAAGACAAATCGGCCCAAAAAGGATCTTACCCGTTACCTCGTCTTTGCATATTGATCTCGCTCATAATTTAAATGTAATTATTGACTTTACCTAAGCTCGGGAGTATTCATTCATAGGCTAACGGAATTAACCGTTTTTATACCACATCAATATTATATCAATTCAACAAATACTCCACCCGTCCCGAACTCAACTTTCCACTTTTCATTTTGGTCTCCCACTTAAATGGAAAATCTTTCTCATACATTATTCGTTATTCCTCATATATTATTCACTATCTTCCATGCTTTATTCAGCATCCTTTCTACTTTATTTTCAATATCTCCTATTTTATTTAAAAACTTGTGCCCGGATCAAGTAGAAGTTGAGTACGAGACGGAGGGAATATATAGTTAATATACACCTAATAATTTAACTCTATGAAACAATTGTATTTACTTGAAATAATAAAAAAAGTAGTAGAAAGAAGCAAGGGGCTTTCTACCGTCAGTCAAGGTGTTACCCTGACTAACATCAGTCACCTATTTTGATCCATTAGATTAAAATTTTAATGGTGGAGATCGAATAATCTATTACCTTTCGAACTAAGTGTTGCCATGAGGTGTCGCTTGTGTCGCACAAGGTGTTGTGCTACGTGTTGCTCCAACCGTCTACGTCGCTTTAAATTATTTAAATATATTTAAAAAAAATATTTTTACTCTAACCGGAAGCCGCCATGGAAGCTCCGATCGGGAGCTTCCGCCATGGACTGCCGGAGCTCCGGCCGCGCCACTGCCGGAGCTCCAAAAAAAAAAAAAAAAAAAATCTGACCAGCTTTCCGTCATGGAAGCTCCGGCAGTGATTTTGGTGGTGGTGTGCGGTGTTGGTGCGGTGGTGGTGGGGATTGGGGAAGGAGAGTTAAAATTTTAATAATTAAAATTATTTGAAGAAGTTAATAGTTTAAAGAAAAAAAAGCGGTTGAAGGCGATACAGAGCAATGGTTGAGGACAACACATAGCAACAGTTTAGGGCGATAACGAGCAACGGACACGTGTCAGATATCGATGCATTGACTGACAATAGTCAGGGCGACACCTTGACTGACGGTAGAAAACCCGAAGAAACAAAGCATTGAGAATACGGTCTTGGAGTAACCAATAGCCATATGTTGAAAATTTCGTTTATTCTACAACTATATGTTAGTTATATGATTGAAAATTTTCAAAATTTGATTTCCCACAGATTTCTTTATTTAAACTTTCCCAAATTTTCATTTGCCGCTTATATTTCAATAATGTAGATTATAGTGAAGTTCAGATTTTATATGATTACCCTCTGTTCTTCATTGCTTCTTCTCATCTATGTTATTCATTACTTATTCTTAACTCTCTGGCTCTCTTATTAGGTTGTTTATGTAGCGAAAAATTGCAGAAATGGAAGCCCATCTTTGGATTGGGACTGCAAATCTGAATTCCCCCTCCAACTGACCCCCTTGGTTTGTGTCTTTGTTGAGGCTTTTCACTACAACCGAACTCAGATTCTACTCCATCAATTCAGGTAATGTTTACTACAATTTTGACATACCAGTCTCAAATATGCACAAGTCGGTCTAATCTTTTCTCTACTTTCCTGATTTCCAGATTCTGGTTGATTGGGTTCTTGGCCGGGAAGATTCTCGATAAATTGATGCTAAATCTGCGGTAGAAATGGCGATTGAAGCTACTTGGACTTCTTGCACCTGGGCTTTCATTAGTTTAGAAGTATAGGAAATTGATTAGCTTGTAGATGAACATTTGATTGTGTGAGCAGTGATAGTGATTAGCTCCCTTTTGTATTTGAAGAATGAGGGAAATCTTGTGTATCTTTGGATCATGAATGAAAAACAATTATTCAAGACAAAAGGAATTTATAATTGTGTTTTTGCTGAAATATGTATTTATTAACTTCATGTTATAAACAACTATACATTTTATTATCATATCGCATTTTGATCCTAATAACAAATATTGTATTTAATTTTAAAATCGTATGTCAATTATAACCAACGAGTAGTTGTAAGTGAGAATATGTATTTGTACATGTATACTGACTGACACAAGACTGTTGATTATTTGTTGAATACGAATACTTGTACGGGATAATAACCAACAACCTTTTTCGGTTGGTTATGGAGTATGGCACGTGAGTCACGTTTTATTTAACAAACAATTGTCAATTTCAGCTGTTAGTTATTAAAAGATAACCAACATACCTGTTGGCTATTTACAATAGGTTACACCCACAAAGCTAACAGGGATATTCGACAATATGATGTTAGATATGGCATATAACCAACATTAAATGAATATAATCAACGGGAATTGTCTGTAAACTATTCCATTGCTTTTTAGTAGTGATTCTAAATTTATTCTAATTAGATTTTTCGTAATATACTAATTTATTTATCATTTATGTTATTATATATTAAGTCGAATTTTTGGTTAATAACTATTAAAAAATCAACATTACAAAGTGAGAAACTTATTAAGCTCCAAGGAAGTGTAACAGAAAAAAAAAATAATAATAATAAAGTACATGGTATGCTCATTTAGTTAAATTATAACATTAGCTTTAAATTTTGCATAAAAATGTACTCGTGTATTGTATCTCTTTATACTCGTCTTTTTAATGTAATTTCTAATCAAGATTTTTTTTTATTGTAATTTAAAATTAAATTAAATTAATATACTAATAAATTTTAATTACATTACAAATATTTTTTCGCTACCCCTCAACTAATTTTCTGCATTCGCCCCTGTTTGAGCCATTCAATATGGGGCTTGTTACAAAGAATTGAACTCGGCATCTGTTCAATGGTAAAATTGAGAGAAACTAGAGCTCCATAAGCCGCCATATCTAAGAAAAGGAAGATTTTTTTTTTAGATTGCAGTGTGAATGTGTGATCTGTTTTTGATGAATCAGAGAAGATAAAGCTAACAGAGTTTGGTAGAAATGATGAAGAAAGTTGGATATGAAATGCTAGATGCAAGACTTGGCAAAAGTCAACGAAAGAAAGCAACCACTAAATTATTTGAAATTGAATCGGTTACATATTTGACCCCTTTTTGTTACATTTAAGACCCCTTTTTTTACATTTTAACTTAGGTTTTACAACAAATCCTAATCCAACAAAAACGCAGGGGAAAAAATGGTTATTTAACACAACATTACATTTTGACCCCTGAGGGCATTTCAGTAATTCCATATTTATGCCCCCTTTTTATAAATATCTTTTTTCAAAAAAAAAATTTATTAATTAAATATATGACGTCATTATTTAAATAATGACATCATCAAACATTGACCACTGTTAGTCAACGTTATCAACAGGGACCAAATCCGGGGGGTGAGGGACTGAATTCTCTCCTTGTTGAAGATCTATTGGTGCACCCCGAAGATTGGAATGAATAGCCATCGTCTCTCCAAAATTACGTATAAACAAGTTCTAAATTCTAAATAAATATTAAAGTAAGAACTTAGGGTGTGTCTTACTTTTCAATGAATATTGGGTATAATAATCTAGTATAATACTTACTTTACTTTATCCTTTGAGTGTCTAAAAAGAGAACTGTTAGTTAAGGAAGAAGTAGCAGGCAAGACATCGTCTTTGTTTTAAAAAAATTACTCGCAAGGGTAGTTGCTTGTTGATATCAATACCTAGTATTTAAATTGTTAGTGGTGAGATTCTAATGAAATTTGTCTTTGTTCTGCTATAACTCTTTCAGCTTTAAACTCACTATTCAGGACCTATAAATATTCAGTGGTCAACGTTATCAACAGGGACCAAATCCGAGGGGTGAGGGACTGGAAAGTAATTTTGGAAACTTTGAGGGTGAAAATGTAAGAGGGGTAAAGTTCAGGGGGTCAAAATGTAATTTACCCTTAAAATATATAGGTATTGTAAGATATATCCAAAGAATCAATATGCATTGCCAAGCATTGAATTAACTAGTTAATGGCCCGTCGATACTCGACGGGGCATGGAGGCCAAATTCAAAATAAGAAATGAATATATCGTATAATAAAATGTTAAAGTTAATGAATATAGTGTATCATATGTTTTACCATGTTTGCCTTATATGAATACATTGAATCTCTTCTTACTGGTAACCATAGAGAGAGAACATGCAATTGTTCACGTTTAAATACGGGTGAGGTGGTAGAGTCCGACGTGTGAGAAAAATTGTCAAGGACTTTTGTTTATGGTCATTGCAAAATAGACGATATGGGGAACTATATTCTATCAAAATTGAGAGGGAACTTCGTCTTGTAGAATGAACTAACCATCACAATTTGAATGATAAACCTTTTGGGCTGGGTAGACTACCGATATTATATTTGCCTCAATGATATGCTTTCTAACATTAGTAACTATGAGCTAGACTTGTTCCATTTTACAATTCGGTAGTTTGATCTATATATCTGATAAGCATTATCATGCATACGCTTAAGAATGCTATAGTGAAAATTGGTATATTTAAGGTGGTTCAAAAAACAATGTATAATATGAGGATTATAGTTTGTAAGAATAACAAATTCTTGTTCCATTGCACAACTCAGAAGCCTAGTCAATATTTCTCAAAAGAATGATTATGCATCCAACCTTAAGCACTATTCTATGATTAATTAGGTAGTCCTGAGCAATTAAAAGTGTTCAAGAATTCTATTGAGAATAATTCTGTCATTTCACTATCTACTGACTCGGTCTTGCTTATGCTATCAGCACTCAAGTACTCCACAGAATCACCATGCATTTTATACATGACATGATAGTCATTAATCTCATTGATCATTTCATTAGTCGGTGCAAGAACAACACGGTGATGGAAGTATTCCGGATCTATAGTTAGATAGGCTAAGTGATCCAAAAGGGAAGGATATGTGCAGTCTACAATGGCGGAAATATGATTATTTACTTCACGAATACGTATGTCATCAGGTAACTTGATGTCTACCTCGCCATCATTGGGTTCGCCAGGGACCCCATCACCGACTTGTAGTATCCACTCGGCAAAATCTTTAGTTTCACTAACCTCAACAGCTGATGATCCAGTCTAAATAGAAAAAAAGGTGTTAATTAAAAAGAACAACATAACAGAGCAATTCATATGATAGTAGCCGGAAATTTTTACAGTTTACCTGCAATCGCATGTTTTTTGTGAGTTTTAAAACCTCACATGAATCCCATAGTATCGAAGAGCATAGAGAGGCATTTACAATATCAAATATGCTACCACTAGGAACAACTGGCAAAATTTGCCTGAAATCTCCACTGAATACCACTACTAAGCCACCGAAAGGATCATCTGGACATTTCATAACATATCTCTTAGACTCCTATCGAGTGCCTCAAAGCAATATTTGTTGGTCATCGGTGCCTCATCCCAAATTATAAGTTTGGTTTGCTTGAGTAAGCCGGTGACATCAGAATCCGGCTTCAACTTGCTACATGTTGATTCTTCATGACACTTAATAGGAATACCAAACCTAGAATGAGCAGTCCTACCTCTAGGTAGCAAGAGTGATGCAATACCACTTAATGCTACTGGAAGCACTATATCTCCTCTAGCATGCAAGCCGGAACACAACGTCCTCTAAATAAAAGTCTTGTATGTACCACCATAGCCGTATAAAAAGAACACACCACCTCTGCCCCCGTCAACTGCATCCATAATCTTATCGTAAATTGTTATCTCAAACGTGGGTACAGTCCATCGAATCCTGATCTCATGGCATCTCTGTCGTATGACATCTCATCAACTATAAACTGATTTGTGGCATTGTCAGTTATAGACTCATCTGGGATGGGCATAGACTCAAAAAAAGCAAGACTGCTGCAGTTTGCTTTCAATAGCTTCTCAATTTCAAGCAACGCTAGGTTATGGATTTGTTCATCTGTAAGCCTCAAACCTGAATTGCGAAATGAATCGAAATAAGTAGTAAGTAAATGTATAGCATTTTCGTATTTCGGTAAAATATAAAATTTACTAACAAATTACCAGGATTATGAGAAGTTTTTTGCTTGATGTATAGAATGTTGTCAGATAAGAAGTTACATGTCTTCCTCTATACCTCCCCTGGTCTCGCCATGCTTCGAGAAAGAAGAAGCATCAATCGTAAAAAGATGATGAAGGAAACGTGCTAATCCCCAATGACCTGCCTCAGTAATTCCACTGACATACTCCCCGTCATCTGCTAGTAGGCCTAAAGCCACACATGAGTCCTTGCAGGTCTCGTAAACAACACCGTTCACTGTTCTAATATCCTGGAAACATGTTGCACCTCTAACATGATTCAACATAAGTCGCATATAGTACATGTTTTCAAATGCCATCGGCACATTATACATCCTTCCAACATCTTGTGCCTTGGTTTTCCTACGGGACCACTTCTTCGGGCCATCCTTCCAACAATACTCACGGGGCAACTTAGGATACGTCAATTTCCTAGCTTCCAGCACTACAAAAAAACAGGAAAAATCCGACGGAAAGGGACGACGGATAAAATCCGTCGCCCCAGTAGCGACGAATCGCTAAGGGTAGCGACGGATTTAATCCGTTGCTACACATAGCGACGGATAAAAATTATCCGTCGCTAATTTTGTTGACCATAATAAAAGGAAAAAAAAATAAATTTTTTTTAGCAACGGATAGATCTATCCGTCGCCAAATGACCGAAAAATTAAAAAAAAATAGAAAAGTTAGCGACGGATAGATGATCTATCCGTCGCTAAAAGCCTAAAAAACATTAATATATCTCCACCACCACCTCCCTTCCTCCACCACCACCTCCACCACCACCACCTCTCTTCCTCCACCACCACCACCTCCTTTCCTCCTCCACCACCTCCTCTTCCTCCCACCACCACCGCACCACACCCATCACCACTGCCACCACCACCTTTCTCCTTCCACCACACTGCCACCACCTCCCGCCTCTCACCACCACCATCCGCCTCTCACCACCACCACCCGTCTCTCCACGCCACCACTGCCTCCGGATCTCATCGCCACCACCGCCATCGGATCTCCACCGTCCACCTCCGGATCTTCCATTTATCTTTTTGTACATTTTCGGTATTTTAGGTATTTATCTTTTATCTTTTTGTACATTTTCGGTATTTTAGTTTGTATTGTATTATTGTATAATGAATTTGTATTATTGTCATTGTATAAAATTTTCGATTTATTCCATAATCGTATTGAATATTGTAGTTTCGATTTGAATATCAACCGAATCATTGTCCGATTTGAATATTGTAGTTTCGATAAATCAATATCTCGTATACGAATACAAATTGGATAAGAATTAATCCGTATACGAATATAAAAATTCGAATACGGATTTTATTTTTTTTAAAAAAAAATAAATGACGGATAGATCTATCCGTCACGGGGCGACGGATAGAATCTATCCGTTATTGATAGCGACGGATAGAATCTATCCGTCGCCAATAATCGATTTTACAAAAAATAAAAATAAAAGTAAAAATGATAATCCGTCGTCCAATCCGTCGCGAATTGGACGACGGATTATTTATCCGTCGCCATTAGGTGACGAAATTTCTATTCGTCCGTTGCGGTAGTCAAGTATCGGATCGGGTCTCAGAAGCGACGGATCTATCCGTCGCCATGAACCGCTTTTTTGTAGTGGTCAACCTTGTTCACTCAAACCATTCAAGAAACTTATCGCTTAATCAAGGCTTATCAAGCGATCCGATGAAATCTCCATCTCTGAAAGGTACCCCCTGCTCATCCTCTAGATGAAATGCCAAACTCTCAACCGCATGCATCCTATAATGTATCTAGAATTCAAAAATTCTCCATATTACCTCACATGCTGAAACATATCGGCAATCAGTATGCCTCTTAATTTCATCATTATTATTTATGTCTATGAATGTAACACCTTTCAACATGTACTTGAACAAATAATTCATTGAAGCCCCACCTTTATAGTATTCTATGTTAATGTGAGATTGGTACTTTAGGAGCAACTGAGCATTGTAGGGGACAACAAAACTGTTTAAAAACGTCGACTCATATACTAAGTTCCGCAACAAATAAATCTAGGTTTACGACAATAAACTAAGTATAATATTTAATTAATATAAATCTACATGTTGTCAAGCTGAACTCCATTTTTATCGACGGTGACACCTGTGTTCCTTTTTCGATATATGTGATATCCAGCATCAACAACATAGGTATTTTCGTTGTAGCTATTTGGAAAATGTTTGGAGCATCTGTTGTCCTCCATGCATGGAGAAGTAGGTCTAGCCGGACCACATGGTCGGTGAATCATATGGGTTGACACTACGTCGTACAATTCTCGATTAGTATCCTTGTCGGGTAACTCTGCACATATGTAGTCATCAATGTTATTTTTAATCTTCTCCTCACCCGCCTTATTCAGGATTACCAAAATATGAACATGCAGAAGTCCTCGCTTTTGGAACTCAACGGTGTATATGACTAAAAAAATTCATAGTAATAGATATTATAAAGCATTTTTTGATTTCATAGAATATAAACATGTTTAGACAAAATAAATAAATAAATAAATAAATAAATAAATAAATAAAACCCAACTTACGTGCTTTTGATTTTCCAAACATATGTCCATCCTTTATATCACTGATCAACTCATCGAGTTTCATCTTGAAGGATCGACATATGATATTAGGCTTGTATTCTTCAGGTCCGCCCATCCTTGGCACGTTTTGTTATAAGCTGCAGACTAATAGATGCTGAGTTATTAAGAGATATACGATCCCTGACCATCCTATATGTTTTGGCATAAGGATTATATTGGTCGACCATATCTTTGATGCTGGCCATTACAGAAGTGTCCAAACCCTTCCCATCACCACTGGCATACATGCATGTATACAAATTTACTTAAATGAACTAATTATCGTGTAACATTATTATTATAAGGAATTTTATTAAACAATATATAGATATTACTGGCACTAACCCAAGAGCATTGATTATGTTACGTACAGGTTTCGATGTTAGTTGTATGCAAAACCCACCTGCCCGACCCACCCGCACAAACCGCCAACTAATTTTTTTTATAAAATGTGTGGTGCGTTAATTTTTTTTTCACCCGCCATTAATGGGTGGGTGGTGGGTTGGATGGGTGCAACCCGAGACCCACCGGCCATTTTTATGTATGTATGTATGTATGTATGTATGTAGGTAGGTATATGTTTGTGAATTTAAGTATAAGGAGACTAATCGGCTAGAGAAGTTGCATCTTCGCTTATGTCGTTGAGTATAGATATAGTTTAAGTGAGCCTACAACTCTTCTCTTTAAGCACTATTTCATCTTCATCATTTTTGCACCCAACATTTGTTCTTCTCAGCTTATGTCATGTATTCAAGCAAAATAACACAAGTTGGCAACTTCTCGGGTCAACATTTCATCCATTACTACATGAAAATCTTTAAAATTAAGTAAAGAATGATAACTACTTCAAAAGAATCACTACCCTCTTTGTTCAGAACATACTCTTTGTTGCTGATTTTTTAATCAGACATCTACTTCGCAAAGTTGCAAGTTTTACTACATCCATTTTTATCTACATTCACCCTAAATCCGCCACCCACCCACCATTTTATCACCCGAACAACTGCGGGTTGAAAAATATTCCACCCTCGGTTTATAATTATAATCACTCGTCATAGGTGGATTTGATTTGATTTCGTAAAACCGCCACACCGGCGCTCACCCCCTACTCAGTGTAATAGATGTATAGTTGAGAAAACTTTGGTTCTTTTCCTTCGTCTGGCAACAAAGAGCCAATTTTGTGGAAATTCTGACCACCCATCTTGAAACAATAAGGACCCCGACCTTTGTTAACCTCTTTGTCTATTTTTCCACCTATAGAAGTAAAAGTGAACATCATCTTATATGTACATAAGTTCTCAATGATACTCCGACTATTCTTGTGTCTATCCTCTAGGAGATCACTTAACAACTGAGGTGGTTGTTGAAGAATTGGAAGCTTGACCAGACCTCTCATGCAACATAGGGTGAACTTAGGATTCTTTTTTTTTTTTTTTTTTTTTAATTAGGTGGTCTCCTTTCTTCAAACCAGAATAAAGCACCACAATGTTCACATTTATAGTCTGGATCACCCATGTCCAAATACGTTGCACATGCATTTGGAGCAATAATTTTATAGGAGAGACTACAAAATATGTAATTGTCATCCATTATCTTATGTTTGCAGAAATAATAAGGGTTATTACATTGAGCCCCATCGGAGCTGAAAATCTAAGAATTGAACATGTGAAATGGATTGTATTTTAACGTTCAAATGTTGGAGTTGACCTCAGTTAGAAATTGAGACACTTTTGCAATTGAAAGAATGTCAATGGATATTATTTGTAATTTTTCTTAATAATATGGGCAGAAATGTCTTTTCAAGTATTAATTCGAGTTGTGGTCGAGTTTGTGTGGACTAAAATGTAATTTTGTTTTTCTCGTTAATTGTCATCTATTTTTTACTAATGTGTAATTACAAAATCTAACATGGTGCAGGAATGAAATTTTAACAATTAATTTGTATATCTTTGCATAATTAATAATGATTTTGATCAATGTCACATAAACCGTTTTCGCACCAGCTCCATTGGTTTGGATTTACCATAATAATAAAATAAATTATTTACCATCGAGTATCTATAATTCTAATGGATACTAAATGATGTATGCCGAATATTTTTTTAAACGAAATATGTGAAAGATACATAAAATTAAGTGTAGAGGTTTAAAAAAATGCACTCAAGAGCAATGATCATGTTGTCAATTATGTGTTCAACGTCATATATGTACCGTTGGCAAAATTTTGGAGTTTGTACTTTGTTGGGCAACAATGTTCCAATTTTGTGATCATTTTAGCCACCTATCTTAAAGCAATAAGTACATTTTCATTTATTGATTTCCTTAACTATTTTCAACCCATTGAAGTAAATGCGAAGATGTTGTTATATGCACTAATAATAGAACAATTATATAAACTGAGTACCTACTGGATAAACAACTAATACTTGTAGAACATATTTACAAATTAGTATAGTTCAAAACAATGATCATGAAAAGATCAAAAAAATAAAATTAGAGCATAGCGACTATTAGTGGACAAAATTCTACATTAAATGCCTCGATTTCTTCTATAATGTAAAGAAAAAGATGCAAATCTATAATCTGCAGACTTAGGAGGTTTAATCACCAAAGAGAAATCCGTTTTAATTAATTACTACATGTTGCCACTCAAAATTTCGAACCACTCCAGTTGCTAATTTGTCAGTCAAACTTTTCGCACCTTTTAAAGGAACCATAAGACACAAATTTTGACACCAAACAATAATCTTGGCCATTGATACCTAGCAACAACACCAATACCACCCCTATGTTGACTCTACTTGTCTGTAGCATTAAAATTAACTAAAATGATACCAAAATCAAGAAATAACCAAGGTGATGCCACAATTGACTATGTAGCACATAAAGATCTTTTACTGACTATATCTATTTCTTCCTTAAAATTGTGCATTAATAATCCAATCAGTAAAATTTTAAAATCATAACAAACTCAATATATATATATATATATATATATATATATATATATATATATATATATATATATAAGGTGAAATTTATATTCAAAATGTTCCATGTAGTAAATATATAAGGTAGAAGGTAATATTTGAATAAATAATGAGTAAAAAGTAGAAAATGTGTTAGAATTCATGTAAATGTTGATAAGATGATGGTTCGTATTTAATCAAATACATAACTTTATTGGTCATTTTTAATGTATCCATTCGTAATTGTATACTTAAATAAATATTGATTTCTTTGATAACTGGAGAAGTATTGAGTATTTAATAAATGCTCTATTTTTAAATTTTCATTATTTCAATTTATGTTATTTAATAAAAATAATATTTTAATAAATAAATACTTTAATTAATTAATAAAATATTCAAGTTTGATGTCTATGGATTAAATGTCATGCGGTGAATCTATATATATGTTTAAAATATTTTTTGGAATTTTATAAATAAATATATATGAGATTAAATAATAATTATGTATTGAGTCAACATACTAAAAATAAATAATGGGAGTTATATGGTGCACTACATCTTAACAACTTAAAATGTTCCACATCCAACATACCAAATTTAAAATTGTAATAACCAATCAAAATCTTTCACATTTCCACATAATTGATGATGTATAATGCATGAGAATGCTTCAAATGTTTTTCTTTTAATGTATAGAATAGATACCAAAATTGACATTATCAATTAGTATTACCATCAAATTTTGTTAAACACAGCCGTAAAAATAATTGATTAATTCTGAAAGTAGTTTTTAATGTTTAAGTTTGGGATTTCGCATTTTATGCTCGTTTGTAAACCTTTATTGTAGAGTTATATATATAAGTTTTTGTTGTTTAAAGAATGGTATGGAGATGATCTAACTCAACATGTAAAAATTGATTGATGAAATAATATTAATGCATGATGAATTGATTATGATAGTAGCGGAATTAGGAAGTTCTGTTTACCTAATCAAAGAATTACGTTTTTAATTAGCATCACCATTTATGTGAATAACTTTTTTACATTACGTACCACCATATGCGTGTTGACTAATCAAGGCACATATTAATGATTTCGGGTCTGTTCTATCCTAGGGTTGAGAGTATTGCTCTCACCTCTGTATGATTATGACATGCATCTCTTCTTACCTTTTATTCTCTAGTAAATTTAAATAGTGAACATTAATTTTACATCCTTAGACCTTTTAGTACAAAGTTTTTGAAAAAGCAATTCATTTTGCTAATTAACTCTACTTACAGTTCCTTTATGTTCAATAGTACATGTCATAATTTTTTTGAACAAAATAGAAACACATAAAAATAATACAAATTCTTATAGGATATTGTATATATATTTTATTTAAATATATACCACACTATAATAACAATCCCCATGTTCCATTAAAAACTTCTTAGTGACATTCTTTATTTGGCGTTTCGTTATATACTTTCTTCATTTCATACCTTATCACTCAATTACGAATTTATCAACATAATACCTTACACAAATATTCTTTTAATTATTTTTTTTTAAACCCATATAAAGCAAATACCTATAGTACTTACTACTATAAAATATGTATGTAGTATAATATTTGGATATCCATAATACTCACTCGTAAAAATAGTAGTAATAATAAAAATATTAAGTAAATAATAATAATAATAATAATAATAATAAAAATAATAAATAATAATAATAATATGCCTTCCGTGCGGCTAAACTATACATGCATGCATTCCTTTTATGGAAGTCTAGTTAATAAAACACATACAAAAATTGGCAAACAAATTAAAATTCACTACTCTTCTTGATTTATTATCTTCGTATTTTTCCATGATTTATCATTTATATCCCCTCCTTTAATAGCCACTAAAAAAAGCTTTTTTATTATTTATTCATATTCATTAACACAAAGTCTCATAAGAGACTGTCTCTAGATAACTTAATTATCTAGAGACAACCTGTGTTATCAATAGAACTATCTATGTTATTAATCAAAATGTCTATGTTGTTAACAAAATAGGTCTTGTTATAATATGAAGAAAAAAAATGTTGAGAACATAGGTGTTTTAATTAATAATCATTTTCTTAATAATATAGATCTGTCTCTAGGTAAAGTATCTAAAGACCGTCTCTCAGGATACTTACTCATTCATTAAACTTCAACAACAACAATATTTTGTGAAGAAACAATTTATAAAACTTGAAAATGTAAAGTAAAATCGTAGCAGGCATGAACATACACTATGTAAGTTTATAACCTTTTCATTTGGAATGGTAATGTGGAAAGAAAGTGAAGGACTAAGTTGTAAATGACATTATAAAAACTCAATACAAAAGGACTGAAATGTAAGAAGATACATCCAATTTTTAACTGTTGGATGATATACATAAAGGACACACACGTGTCATTATCATGGAGAGGTGAGAGTAATGCTCTTACCCCTAGGATCGAACAAACCCTTTCGCGTCCCTGGACATACCTTTATACTTCAGCACTTATTAATTAATTATTATAAATTAATCCTAAGTTAAACATTTAAATATATATTAATTGTCACATTTCAAAAATTTGAAGAATTTAAAGGGATGAGAACGCCTCATACTAATGAGGTGTCTTTCTTCGAGACTCAAATAAGCTGGGCTTAAGCGTCTTTACTGGAAGCAATCTTATGATGGGTGGCCATTAGAAAATCTACCGTTTCTTGCAGTGAGGACAATGTGTGCGGATATCTTTTAGTCCTAAAGTTTCATTTATTGGGATTTTTGCCTTAATTTGATGACGTGGCGCTTAGTTCACTAGACAAACACATGTCATCACATCCATGTCAACTCCCGCCAAAAATTAAAAAAGAAAAGAGGAAAATTAATTTTAGGAGAAAAAGTAGAACATAGTACTATAAATTAAGCTAGAAAAAAAATCTCAAAACATTTGGGAGCAAAATAAAAACACCCGGACAATGTAAAGAATGTACTTGTATGTTATATTTGAGTGTTTTTATGGAGTATATTTTTGCTCCAAGTGTTTTGAGAATTTTGTTTTGCCAGCTTAATATATATGATAGCTCTGTTTTTTTATCCTAAAACTTTTTTATTATTCAAAAAATTATTTTTTTTGTAGGAGCTGACGTGGATATAATAACTGGAATCTATTTAGTTAACTAAGCGCCATATCAGCAAATTAAGTCAAATATTCCAGTAAAATGAAATTTTCAAACTAAACGCGACAGCCTATCAAAACGTGAGACTGCATATGCTAAACCCGGCCCAAAGTTTTGGTCCATTTGTACCATTTACCCCAAGGTCTCTCTAAGTCTCTTTTCAAGGGTTTGCGGTTTAAAAATTAGAATGCATGATACTATGAATACTTAACAATGGTCCAATTGATGGAGGTTCCTTACCGGAGCTCCAGTCGGGGGTGGGGTAGAGGTCGGAGGTAGGGGGTGCGAGATAATAAAACCATCCTGGATCGAAATTACTTAGGATTGTGAGGTATGAACAAGAAATTAAGATGAAAATGCTTAGGCCTAAGAATATATAATGCGGATTGTTTAGGATAAATACAAAAGTCTTGGAAGAGATATGTATTAGTGAGTGACCTCAGAGACGGATTGATGTTCTTAAGTATATGTATAATGTTTTAAACAATATCAGTAATGTTTTATGAGTAAACATATTATATCATTTTTTACGTATATGTATACCACCGATGTTCTCAGTCAAACCTCTAATGTTTTTAGATATAACTGTAATGTTTGTCCGTCTGTTTTAGTCTCTCCATAAAACCGTCTCTTAGGAGACTTGCTCTAGGATAAAATAGTAATTTTCAAAGTTAATGGACAAGTTTTTTTTACAATTTTCAATAAGTCTACTGAGAGAGACGGTCTCTAAATAATTTATTAAAAGACAGACTTAAGTTGTTAATAAAAAAATCAACGTTGTTAATCAAAACATCTCCTATTATTAACAAAATGCGTATTTTTGAGTATGAAAAAACATCAATGTTAACAATATAGACGCTTTAATTAACAATATAAATATTTTTATTAACAACATGTATCCGTGTTTAGATAAGTTCTTTAAAATCGTATCTCTATATACTTTATGTATGTAAAAAAGATCTCTAGCATGTGAGGTGTGCGTAAATCAAGACTTTATCCAACTCCAAATCCAAATCCAACTCCAAAGTCCAAACCCACTCAACTAGACAACGAAGTTTGTCGAAGTAACCCCAGGAAGTAGCGACAGCTACTACCCTATAATTAATTGGGCTTCACTAATTGGATTGGATCTGGGATCATATCAACATTCTAGCCCGATGGCATCTAGATTAAGGAGTTGTCTGGTTACTTTATGTCAAAGTTTGGACAACATTTTTATGAAGAATCATCTATGCCATACGCAATACAATATTATAGTCCAATTTGTCTGTAAAAAAAATGGCATCCTCATGCTCAGTCCAACAATTACCACATAAAGTGACCAATCACATGTCTGCCCTCAAGTTTTTCCATGTACGGTTGCCAAATCTTGCCCTAATAAATTTGTATAACAAACATAAAAATTATATGTCAAATTTGTAATTCATGGTCTTCCACCACCAATGAGGCGTAATGGTGGCTTTAATATTTTTAATTGTGGTCTGTGCGGTATAAAAATCGTCAAGTCCTTTAGCTTAGTAATAAACACTTCCTAGCTTAGGAGAGGTTAACAATTATACTTAATTCTTCGAGTAAGATCCACCTGCAAAATGAGGTAAGGGGTTAGACCCCTTTTTTATGGTTTTCCTTTAGACAAAACTGGGCTTTGATTCAAGTGTTCGTCGGTAGTACGAGTCTGAGTAGACCTATACAGTAGAATATTGTAAGTTGGTGAGATATCTTAATGAGGAGTAAATGCGCTCTTATTTATAGGGAGAGCTATGGGGGACAAATCTCTGGTTACCCGAAGTCTTGTCGCACCTATCGGCTCTTGACACGTGTTTCCGGAGTAAGGTGACGCGTTTGGACTACACGGTTGTGTCGGACTACAGGAGGTCGGTCCTCCCAGAGTCGGTCTCGGCAACTTGGATCTTTTCTCCTCATTGATGTTTTCCTCCAATAGGGAGGACAACCAGACCTGTTTGGGTAGGGTCATTCCGACTCGATTAGTGTTGAGTTCTTGTTGTGTTAATAAAGTAGGTCGGTTTTCCTTGTCTAAGCACGGGAGTCTTCCTGTCTCTGACGCTGAGGGGCAGTCTTTATGTCTTTGTTGTGAGGCGCGGTCTCTTCTGGAAGAGAAGGTGAAGTCGCTTAAGTACATTGGTTCCTAGGTGGGGCTTATTTGTATATATCAGTCCCCTTTTGAGACAACTATTCTTAGCAATAAAAATGTGGTTCTCCATCATTTGGAACACTCAATCTTCTCCTCTCCTTCTCATACACTGGCATCATCATTCTCATTTCATTATGTATAGATTTGCATAGTACACATACACTTGGATAATCAAGAGAGTTCTAACATTTGAAAAGTTCGAAGGAACCAATTTTGTTGCATTCAAAATTAGTTGTGAGATTTGGCGTTGTACCTTGGGTGCAAATTGCTTAAGTAGGTCTGAAGCCTAGAAAGATGGGTAAATTGTGTTTAAGGGGAGTGGTGAGACTATTGTCTCGTCCAGGATTAAATATGAATTCATATTATGTGTACAATGTCTTATTTCAAGTAAAAGATGGATGTAAGTGTTGTTAAGTTTGTTACTCACTCTTATTGAGACTTTACATTGTGATTTGTATAATATATTATTTATATTATTATTTTTAATGGCATGTTTGTGGAGGAAAAACAACCAGAACCAACATATTTTTAATAGAAACTTCTTATCTTTCTAGAAATAATTGTAATGTTTATGTCGATCGATTTCAGTTATTTTATAAGGATGGTTCCCTAGGACAATTACACTATGTTATTTCCTTTTTACATAATTCATTCGTATCAAAATATATACATCATTTCACATCTTAAATGGTCCGTAACACTTTTTATCATTAAAGTAGCTAGAATACAAGTTTTGGAGAAATCTAAATATGTATATGTTATACATATAAAACAATATTCGCAAAGAAATATGAGTTTTTAATACATTTATGCATACCTTTAATGAATATAATGTGAATGCTACTATTTTAATATTCCATCAGAATTTCACATCTTTTTCTAATATATCTTTACTAGCAATAGAGTAACACGCATTATATTCTACTTAATTCACA
Source organism: Plantago major (assembly GCA_026545765.1). NCBI lineage: Eukaryota > Viridiplantae > Streptophyta > Magnoliopsida > Lamiales > Plantaginaceae > Plantago > Plantago major. The sequence goes on along the minus strand of CM048840.1, from coordinate 24,151,382 downwards.
GTTTCATGTTGATTCTATTTGTATGAATTGATGAATGAGCGCTGCCATTATTTAGCTAAAATGATATGTGGTTCGAGGCTTTGTAGCTCAGTCAGTTTTGCAGCAGACAACGAACATCATTCAAGAATCGAAACATGACTCTCAAAAGACCAAGCTCCTACTTTCCCATACAATGGGGGTACGCAAATAATCACATGCAAGGTAAAAGTGTTCGCTATTTGCATCACATTAAAACCATAAGAGGATAAAAGGTTTTTAAGTATCCTTTCCAGTTTCCAGCATTCGCATCATCTGCCGCCTTAGTCTTCTTTACGCCCCTGATTTTCTTTGCCCTATTCTCTCTCTCTCTCTCCTCCATTTACTTCATGGACTTCTCGAGCTTGGTAGCAAGGCCATTTCTTCAACCCAGCCAATAATGCCTAGCAGGACTTTCATGTACACCTAATTAATACTTTCCAGCATACAAACACATCACTTTAATAAACCTGGATTTCAACAATGTATTAATTATTGGAGGCAAATTTTTTCTAGATGACAGGTGCACCAGCACAACAGACTTAACAATTTTAGATCGAAAAACAAAAAAAAGTTAGCTTATGACAAACTGAAACGACTATACGATCCAAAGGTAAAACAACATAAATTCCCATTAGGTTCAGAGTAATTTAACTCAAATGAACAAATCTCTGCACCAAAACAAGATTAGCAATGTTCCTTATCATGAAAAAGTTTGTTAGCTAATTTACCTGCCACATGTGATGCTAGGCCTTGTATAAAGTTTCTTACAAATATATGCTCCGTATGAGGTATCCAAGACCTGATCATGGCCCTGCAGAAAAAGCCTCACTCACTTGTAAACGGTTGGAAGAGAGCGTTCTCGGTAGCACTCTATTATAGTGCCACCATATATGTTGATTACAATTTAGGACACGGATAACCCAAAAAAAATTCTTGGCCTGTATGAATGAATGTTAAACCAAATTAATCAAATTGATATTTTCAAGAATCTTGTTGACAGACTGATGTGACAATGAAATGTGCGATATAGCATGCTTTTAAACCATCGTTTTTTTGCCTTAGATTCAATATTTATATCGTTTTATGGTCAATTACCAACTTTGTGTGTATTTTGTAGGTCATGATCGCGTTTTTGAGGAATTGCACGATTTCAGGCACGAAAACGACATAATTGTGCGAAATCGAGAAAGTTAAGCGAATACGCCGGATTGACCGTTGCACGGAATTCGAGGAGTTAAAACATGTCATGCGACCAACCAATGCGAAGATAATTGAAGATGCAACAACTTTGTAGAAGACCACTTTTCGAGAAAACAAAGTTACGAAGCCCCGGAATTGAAGAACGAAGAAAACATATTCGAATCTGTAGAAGTCGCACTTGGCGGCCACCAGGGGACAGCAGAAGGGTTCTCTGCGGTCACCAGGCGACCGCAGTGAAGGGTCGGTTTGTCTCAGGGTCTGTTTCCTGGTCTGTCAGGCTAAGGCCCGCCTTCCTAAACCTTCCTTATTGATCAATGACGGCCAGAGCACGAAATTTCAACTATAAATGACCTCAGGGGTATCATAATTCTACACCGCTCATAAAGAAAGCTCTCGAAAGAGAGAACCAGTCCTCGGGGAAGTGAAACCCCAAAATCGCTGGCCGTCAGGCACCCAGAAGGAGGAAACCCTAGAAGCAGTACGAAGACATCAAATACTAAGCCTCCTTTGCTTTTTCTTTTCTTCTTCCTAGTCGATTTCTGTTTGTGTTTATTGCCATGAATAGCTAGCTTTCTCTTGTAAAGGCGAACCACCGAAACTCTGCTTTTGCTACTTCTTTATATACCGTGATATATTAATGAATTCGTTTTAAAACGTAATTTTGTACTTGTTCTTTATTCGTCCGACTCTCTACGTGGAAAATCCTTACTAACTGCGACTTGGTAACGGACTTTATATTATCTTATGTGGTTTGTCTGAAAACGTGATGAGATAGTGTGTTGAGTGACACAACACATTATTGTTATAAGTGAAGGTGTCTGGATTAACTACGACTTAATCCTTTTGGCATGTTTCTTTGCTTCCTGTAGACGGCTAGTACGTTGTTTGATTCTAAGTAGTTGGGAGTAGCATAACAGAGGGAGGTCGGGGATCCTTTACAACTTTCCCATTATCGATCTACAACAAAGAAATTAGAGTTTACTGCGATCTAATTAACTGTCTGCGATCAACCTGTTTACTTTTCTGCATAAAATTTACAAACGTTATTTGCTTGTTTCTATGCTAAGTGTCCGTGGAGAACGACATCCTGAGTTAACTTTCCGCTATAAGCTGTGGATTTGAGGACTTCCGACTTATAAATTTAATCTTGATTGTATTTAGGGATTACAGGTTCTACAACGAAAAACGAAATCTCTGAGTGCAAATCAAAATTTGGCGCCGCTGCCGGCGACACTTGACCGCTCAAGCAAGTTTCGATCGTCCGAGATAAGTTGAAATCTTTCTTTCGCTTTTTTAATTTATGCACTGTATTTTAAATTCGTATAACATAAACCCAAAAAAATCATAAAACCTGTGCGAATCGATCTCCACAGCAAAAAATCCAAAAATATTTTCTCTTCTGTATTAGTTTACTTTCCGATCAAAAATCCAAGAACAAGTAACTTTAGATGTTTATTATCTTTCTAGTATTTCCTATTCGTATCTGCAAAGGTTTGTTTGTTAGTCTTTATGCAAGGCAGGAGAAGCGCGGGAACACCAGTAGTACCGTTTAAAGACGACATAGATAAGCTTGAAAAGCGAAGACTATTTACCACCGCAATGGAATCATCCAACAACATGAGTGGAGAGGAAAACAGCAACGACAATCCATCTGGGAATGTCGCCGCTTTTGAACTTGAACAACTGCTTACACTACAAGAATTTCCTGTTTTAGAGACGGAATTTAGCGACGGATTAAATAGCGACGAATCGCTACTTTTACGACGGATTAGAGACGGGTTGAGCAATTTGCTCAATCCGTCTCTAAATAGGGACGGATTAACTATCCGTGGCTAATTAGAGACGGATAAATTTATCCGTCACTTTTAGTGACGGATAAATTTATCCGTCTCTAATTAAGTTGACCCAAAAATTAAAAAAGAAAGAAAGAAAATTTAGCGACGGATAGATCTAGCCGTCGCTAAAACCTTAATATACCCACCACCAGATCTAGATCTGCTTCATCATCTTCCTCCCTCTTCCACCATCATTCTTCCACCATCATCTTCCTCCCTCTTCCTCCACCACCACCATCTCCCTTCCTCCACCACCTCTCCTTCCACCACCCGCGTTCATCTCCTCCACCACCACCCGCCTTCCACCTCCACCACCACTGCCTCCCTCTCCTCCACCACCGCCCGCCTTCCACCTCCACCACCACTACCCGTCCTCCACCACCACCCGCACACCTCTCCTCCACCACCACTACCCTTCAACACCACCACTGCCTCCACCACCCGCCGTCCACCACCACCACCACCACCACCGTCCACTCCTTCCTCCGACCAGATCCGACGTCCAAGATGCAACAAGATCAAGATCTAGTTTTTTTTAATTTTTTCTTATTAATTTTGTAATTTCTTCATTGTATTAATTATTAAATGTTGTATATTGTATTATTGAATAATGAATATTGAATATTGTATGAAATTTTCGATTAATTGTATTGTCGGTTTATCCGTATTGTATATTTGTATATAGTTGTCGTTTTATCCGTATTGAATATTCGTATGAAATTGTCAGTTTATCCGTATTGAACAAAATTGTCGGTTTATCCGTATTGAACAAAATTGTCGTTTTGTCCGTATTGAATATTCGTATAAAATTTTCAATTTAAAAAAAATTTCGATATAAAATTGCAGATTTTAAAAAATAATAATAATTTTTAGCGACGGATAGTTATCCGTCGCTAAATCCTAATATACCCAGCTTAGTCAACGGAATTAACCGTCGCTAATTAGAGACGGATTGTTTATCCGTCTCTAAAAGCTTTGCGACGCCCATTTTAGAGACGGGCGTCCTATCCGTCGCTAAATCCTTAGCGACGAATCGGGAGGCTTTTAGTGTTAATATTCGACTTGAGATTCAAGCTGAGAAAGAGAAGAACAGGAATAGGAAAGGCTAAGGATAGTCGTGGAAAGATTAAGGTTAGATGAGAACCGAAGAAGGGATAACTACGCAAGGGTAGAATTGATGGACGAAGACGACAGACCGATGCGCGACTATGTTATGCCAAGGCTTACACCGCACGCCTCGAGTATCTATCTGGAGAGGATTACGAGGGAATATGATCTGAAAGGAACTCATCTGAACCAACTACCACACTTCTACGGAAATCCAACCGAGGACCCGATGCACTTTATGAGAGAATTCTACGCAATAGTTGGAGGAATACCATTGAACGGGCTCATGGAATGTCAACTCAGAAGGAGGGTTTTCCCTAGCTGCCTTAAGGACAAGGCGATGAACTGGCTTATCTCACTACTGCCAGGTAGTTTGACTACATGGGATGAGGTTTTCAATAAATTTATGCTCAGATACTTCCCATTGAAGAAAACATCCGACCTGATGAGCCAAATCCAAAACTTCAGCCAACTAGATGGAGAAACATTCTATGAAGCGTGGGAAAGATACAAGGATCTACTTGACAGGTGCCCGATGAACTCTTACGCACTGTTCGACAAGGTCAACAACTTTTATAAGGGAATTAACTCTATCAGCCAAGCACTTATTGACGGGGCATGTCAAGGGAACCTGTTAGACGTACCCCAAGAAGGATTTGGGAGGTATGTGAGAACCTTAGCGAAAACTCAATGCAAAAGGGACGAGGAAGAAGTGTCCGATCTAAGGAGGTTCGTGCCGTCGAGGAAGTCCCATGGAAAATGATCACAAAAAGACTGGATGATATAGAGGCCGAGCTATCAAAGAGAGAGTCCGAAGGAGAAGATGGACACAAGGAACCGTCAAAGGAGGCAAACTACATCCAAGATGGTGAACCATCATCAAACCGAACTCCTCCGTCAGACCGAACCTGGCACGAAGTTAGGCAACACCAGAGTCGACCTCTGACCCCCATACACCTATAAGGGTAACTGCACCAGCTCATCAGGAAACACCCCTTTTCGAATGAAATATCCATTTCATTATTAAGGAGCTGAAGACGATAAGGGAGTTTATGGAAAAGCAAAAGGAAAGGGACGACAAGGTGGAAGCATTTATTGAAAGAGCGGACGAAGTGCTCTGCGGGATCAATGAGAAGGTAGAAGAAGTGGAAGGAAGCCTGGTAAACATAACGGAAAGGCTGATGATACTTCTAGAGCAACGTGATGAGGGAAAAGAAGAAGACGAAGAACGCAAAGATGAGGAGGAAGCCATAAAGCGGATAGATGCGGAAGAAAGGCGGACTTCCAAAAAACTCCTCGATGAGCTTTCTAACTCTCGCTTTAACTTTACCTTATCTAGTGAATTGCATCACTACAACAAAAAAGGAAATTCCAGACACTGGAAAGTGTCCCGATATGTACCATATCGAGACTCTTTTATATTTTGAGACACTTCCATAAGCGTCTCCACAAGGGACTCAAGATAAGGGGTCCCAATAGAGTTCGGGACACTTTATTAAGCGCCTCTATATCATTAGCTTTCGAGACACTTATATATGCCTTGTAACTAGCTGTTGAGGCACATATAATCGCCTTGTACATGGATTTGAATTATGTAATTAACCTTTTTATGTACACTTATTTGTGCCTCTAAATGAATATCGCAACACTTACATGTGTCTCATAATTTCTATATTGGGACACTACATGAGACATTTATTGAGCAATATTGAGACGCTTTTATTTCATCGCAACACTTACATGTGTCTCATAATTTCTATATTGGGACACTACATGAGACATTTATTGAGCAATATTGAGACGCTTTTATTCCCAAAAATAAAAATATAGATGCACTTTCTTGTGTCCCCAAAGAGATGTATCGAGTCACTTACTTGTGTAATAATTACTATATCAAAACTTTAGTATTGATGGACAAATACAAATTCTTCACTTTTCACCACTACATTTCAACAATATTGACTCCCATGTTACTAAGAACATTGAAGTCTAACATATAATATAATACAATTAGGCCAAATGAAAGAAAAATTAGCAATAACACATCAAAAGTTAAGTCAATACATAAAATTCATAACTTCAATTTCAAATATTCGAAACGAACTTCTACATAGAAATCAGAATTCCATAACCAGAATTTCAATGTTGAAATAAACTTAAAAAGTTAATAATTGACTAACATGAAGTCTGAATGAGAAAATATATAACAAAAAGTCCAGTCACATTTTAAAATGAAATGGAAAGTATAACACCAATGAAAGTGAGTTCACAAATGATAAGCATCCTTGATTTTGATCTCTGAACAATCAATCATCTTCTACCAACACAACCTGCATATATTGTTGAGAAAACTTTATTATATAGTATTACTCAATCAGTTATCAAAGCCAAAAAGAAAGAACATACTTCAGACCTTCCAAAATGATAATAATAAGTTCAGTTCTTAGACGACAATGCCACATGATAAACCAAAATAATTCCCAAATTGACTTTATCTCAGTTCAGTAAAAAACACATTGCGTGTGCTACTTAGTTTTGCTTTTACCCTTTCATATTTTCATGTCAACTATCGATACACAAATAAAAGACAAAAGAGAAAGTAAAAGATATGAGTACACCATCAACTTTACATACACAACGAACTTTACACTAAATGGAGAAGATTTTTACACCTTTTAGCTTCCAGCATTAGCATTGACTAAAAACATCTATTAATTATCCTAATGGTCAATCCATGCATTCTTATCACACCAAAGAGGAAATTAGTTGGGCACTTAGCAATAATGAAGGAAAGCAAAATATTAGACTAATGTATCCTAAACATAAATAAAATCATATTACCACAAGAAAATCTAGATCATCAATAAGGAAAAAAAAGAAAGAGTTCAAAGTTGATACACAGCAAACCAATGAATATGACCAAAACCAACATTGCTATAGTTACATGAGAAAACACAACTCTAATATCAAGAATACAACACACAATAACGCATCACCAGAGTATCAGAAAACAAATTCTCAATCATTACCACCACCAGGAACCAAACATCATACCAGAAACAATTGTAACCCATCATATCTACTATAAGCTCTCTTATGAAAATCAATCAAGAAAAAGGAGTAGTAGATGGAGAAAAGTACCAAGGATAAAGGCCAAGCTACTGGTGCTCCAATTGACTCGCCAATTGTTTCAATATGTTCATAAGGGTAAATAAGCATCTCTTCATGTTTCACTCGAGTTTGAACCACTTCACATATTCCAGGCCCAAGATCTCTTCCATTAAATATAACTCCACCCATCGCTTTGACATTGCCAATTGCAACAGTTTCATTTATATTAGCAAGACTTTTCAATTCCAAATATATACTATTTGGAATGCATATTCTTCTTATACATTGCTTCTGAAGTGTATTTACTTGTTTATAGTAGATGATATATGTTCGAATTAGCTGTGTGTATGTGGAAAGCAACATAAACCTGGCATATTTGTAGCATTGGTAAGTCTCTTCCTCTTTGCATGGAGCGCTTGGGAACTTGCTCGAGTTTTCGGTGAGTTAGCTTGAGAATCATGAGTGTTCACAACATTAGCTTGGATTGCAGAATCATCATCTATAATAAGAATATGCTAATGTGAGTACTTTTATATAAAAAATTGTAGCATCAAATTGATGAACAAGATATGGCGTGGTAATTACTAACTTGGCTGTGTCATAACATCTGTAGGACTATTCCACCTTGCGCTATTCATTTAGGAACTTGCTTGAGTATTTTTTGAGTTAGCTTGGATTAAAGCTACATCAACATTGATAATAAAGATGCAAGTTGAGATAATTTCAAGTTAAAGTTATGCATAAATAATTACTCTCGCCGATCATTGGTAATATTATTAGCACTCTTCGAACTTGTAGTCATTTTTGCTCGAATATTCATTGATCGAGCCAAGATCTCAGCTATCTCAGTTTCATCTGCAAAAAGCACACAGGCATGTTACGATTGATTATCATGGACAAAGTGATATTCATAAAGATTTCATCTAATATAAGTCTTTAATTACTCACATATGTCAGGTGTTGCATCATTGGAGTTCTTTTGTTTTGTTATGTCACTAAGCACTTTCTTAGTTGCTCGAGTAGTCCTTGAGTAAGCTTTGCCTTTAGCGACATCTAAAACATCACATGCCCATTATCAAAAGTAAGACCGATCATGCACAAAAGACACTTTTTCACCAAACAATTAAGTATATATATATACTAAAAAAGACCTTTAATCTTCACTCTAAGTTAGAGAAATTCGTAATGCAAATTAGTCATTTTTTTGGGCAGTATATACAAGTCCAAAAATGCAGTATATAAGAACTAAATTACCAATTATAGCTTATAATCCTTACGAATTGAACATATATATTGGCATGCATACAATACAAATGTATAAATCTGTATAAAGCTGTCCTTTTTTCCCAAAATAATCTACACCAACATCATAGTTGCAGCATGATACTATTTCATTTTCGATCTTTATACTAATTAATCAGCAATCTGATAATAACAGCAGTTAAGAAAAGTAACATTATTATTTAATTAACATTATTATTTATCACTATGATGATTGAAGAGAACACAACCTATGCTTTCATTTACGCCGTTCAAGGAACTTGAGATTGAGTTGCTTTGGTTAGGCACTTGACACCTTAAACATTTACTAGGATGCCTCTTCTCCATAACAATGTCCACCTATACAAGAAAAACATCAATAGAATGGTTACCTTCCAAAAATATGTTCGAATAAGGATGAACATCAACAAGTAGAAAGCAGCTCACCTCATTTTCTGCACTGATGACTAGGCCACTATTTTGGGTTCTTCTTCGGGATTCATATGCTTTAACATGAAACCGGAAGCCATTGATAATAAACCCCCTATATCACTTTCCTGAGGGATTCGGACCTCGAGCTAAAGCCCTAAGTTCCTCATGCACTTCTTCCCCGGAAAGATGTAATGCTTCAACCTATTGTAAATACAAAGCAAGGGAAATCAGGTAAACAAGTTTATCAAAAGTGGGAAGTAGCAAGGGTAACTAATAGTAAATATTATACCGACTTACATGGTTAGAGAACCAATCTGCAAATGTTTCACTGTGAATCCGCTCAATATCCTTTTTACCAAGTCGAGAATTTTGCCTTGTCACTAGAACCTTATGCTTACTATAAGATTCAACCCAAATGATAAGAATATTCTATTTTGGAGAATAATTGAATGATAGTCATATAGAGAAACAATTACCTTATGAAAGTTTCAACAGCACTTCAATTGAATAAGGCATATTGGTGTGCCTTTTTTATCTTCTCATGATCAAGAACTACAAATGATTCCTTCCCAATATGTCGACCTTGTTTGGAAAATATAGGAAACTCATTTGATTCTTCACCACCATCATCATCATTCCTACCCACTTTGTTGAACTTAGTCTCGACATCATCCAAGTACCTAGAACAAAACGTTAATGATTCGTCTAGCAAGTATGCCTCGGCAATGGAACCTTCAGGGCGACTTCTATTTCGCACATAAGACTTCAACGTGGACAAGTACCTATGAGTCCATTATATATGAGCATAAATTTCAATGAAGTCGTAAATGTGATGATTAAATTATTATGGTACTCTAATAAAAAGTATAATACCTTTCGATTGGATACATCCAATGATATTGCACTGGCCCGACAATTTGAGCCTCATAAGCTAAATGAATAGGAAGATGAATCATGATGTCAAAGAAAGATGGAGAAAATATTTTCTCCAAGTCACACAGTACTACTGCAATCTCTTTCTCCATTCGAACCAGATCACTAGGGTTAAGTACTTAATTAGCACAAAGATCCCTAAAAAACCGACAAAGTCTTACCGATGGACCTCTAACATTCTTCAGTAAAACTTTGCGGATAGCAATTGGAAGTAATTGTTGGATTAGGATGTGGTTATCATGACTTTTCAAACAAAAAATTTAATTTGGCTTAGCATGTACTCGCCTAGAGATGTTAGAAGCATAGCAGAGCAAAATATAAAATGAGAAATATTATGCACGGTAGAAAAATAATCAATAATATTGAACGAAGATAGTGCAGAGCAAACAATACGGTAAGGTTTAAATTTTGAATTGCAGTTTCGTGCACAAGCACTACAAGCACAAATATACTTTAATCAGGAAAATCAAAACCTCAAATGCAAGCTACTTATTAAACAATAGAACTCTCAGCTATATTACGCTATATACACAAATAAACCTTTTGACAACGATTTCTCATTTCTTTTTATTAGTTTCTAATAAGGAAGGCAGGAGCAGTTTGAAATATCAACAACGTCAGAAAAGTAGTTGATCATTAAAGTTCACACTGCCATAAGAATGAACATAAATCAGACTTACTTCTACTGTAACAACAACTAGAAAACTGAACTAAACTTAACATCTAGCACCCTTCTAATATATCAATTTCACTTTCCACCTATTCCAGGTTTTAGAAATAAAGGGGAAAAAGGACAGGCAAATAGAAGAAAAAATGTACGGATAAAAACTTCAAGATTTTTCCCAATTCACAGGACATTGAACTCATATATAAGGAAAACACAGGTGTTCACATACCCGATCGATCTCAGAATTCACACAGTAAAGAAAATGAGAAAGGTCCTGTCAATTTGATTGAGAAAGCAAAACGTAAGAAGCCACTCAGACAAGCATATACAATATATGCGCGCAATTAGAGAAGAAGAGATTAGAGCATACCAAAATCTTCAAAAACTAGCCCCAATGGAGGAGGAGGAGCAGAGCGTGAGATCTGACAAGAACTGGAGGAGTGATGGATCAGAGGAGCGAAGTCGAGCAGCGCCTAATCGATGGGATCTGAGATCGATGATGTGTGGGAGGCTGATGATGAGCGATGATTGTGAGTGCCTAATCGATTGGGAAGAGCGATGGTGTGGGAAGCGAATGGGCTGAGAGCGACGGTGATGGGCGATGGTGTGGGAGGCGAATGGGTTGAGAGCGACGGTGATGGGCGATGGTGTGGGAGCGACGGTGATAGGCGATGGTGACGGTCGATGGTGTGGGAGCGATTCAGGTTGAGAGGCGAGATCGAGGTGGGAGGGATGAAGTTGAAGGCGGATTCCAGTATGAGAGTGAGAGCGATGAGTACATAATTTTGATTTTGGGATTTTAGGTTTTTCTTCCGCCAAAGTAAAAGAAAAATGCGGGAGTCATTCCGCCAAAACTATTTTAGCGATAAATGTCCCAATTGGTGGAAAATTGATCAATTGTCATTAAGTGTCTCTAAATTTTTATTATAGAGACCTTTATTTTTAAGTGTCCCAAATTAAGTGTCTCTATATCTACTTTTTGTTGTAATGCATATAGAAGATGACTCCATGAGATTGTGCAAGTACCTCTACGGGGAAAAGAACCAAATGGAGAATTTCAGAAGAAACAAGAGGAAAGAAAACCCCTATTTCCGAACTAATATCCCAAGAGGGAAATCAACTGTAAGAACCCATAATTTTTTATTTTAATTGTATTTTATAGTTTTATTTTAATATTTATAGTGAACTGGGCTTAATAACACTTTTAAATTGATTTTCATATTTTTGGCCCGAGCCCATACCTATTTAGTACTTTATGAGTCCAAAACCCTTCTCGATTAATAAAGCAACCGTGACTTTCTTCTCATTCTTTATGCCGACTGATTCCATCAATTTTAGGTGAGCTTTTTAATCTCCTGTTTTGCTAGTTGTATCCTTCATCTTTTGATTCGGTCTTGCATGAAAACATGCAGATCGTTATTGTATATATATAAAGGAATGTTTCCAAATCATCATCGTAGGTCAGTCTACCATCATTTGCCCTAGTTTTGATTTATTTACAATTTCGTTTCGGATTTGGGTTCTTACATTGTAGTGGTTATTTTCGAGAGTTCGAGGTGCAAGTTAGAGGAGCTTTTGTGGTTTGACTAGGTTAAGCTCAGTTTCGTGTCGTCTTCGAGGTAAGGGGAACTCTTGACACTCTTGCTTCTATTTTATTGTTATCATATATATATTTATGTATGTTTTATGATTTGACAAATACTTATGTTTATTATATCAAGCAATGGGACTTGGTATAATTATCTATTCGAAAAGAATCAAGTATGTGTACCCATAAATGTTTTACTATGTGTTAGGAATATCTGTTTAGATTTTAATCAGCAACCTAATAACTTATCTTAGCTTAGAAAGGTGCTTAGTACTCTTGGTTCACTTGAACACTGTAAAAGAGAAAAATCACTAAGTATGTTAGTCTAGCAAATCTTGTATAGGATGTTAGGTATCTGAATGTAATTTTTATATCTCTAAAGAATACCAAGAAAAAGGCATCCGACAGAAGAGTTCAACAAATTTGAAGATTTGAAGACTGCACAAGATTGCTGAAGACGAAGGAAATAGGTCTCATCAGATACCTATGTCCAGATATCTTGAAGAAACAAGTGTTTTTCAACAAACAAGTTTTGCAAAAGATATCTGAGAACACAGGGTTTCTGAACGAGGAAAAGTGCCCACAAATACCTACACTCAGATACCTTGGACAAACTTGGTTTCCAGGAAACAATGCTTTGATAAAGTATCTGGAGATGTGAGAGTATCTTGAAAAGGACATGCAATGCTTCAGAAAGCGTGCATAGTTCCGTTGGCACTGTAGGACAAAAATAGTACAAGTGCAATAAATGCGCAGACATAGACATCTGAACAAAAGAGGAAATCTCTGAAAAGAGACAATGTCTTCTGCAGTACTATTTTCAGATATCAATAGGTTGAATTTAAATTGAGCCTAACGTATACTATTCAAACGTCTTCAAATTCAACTATAAATATCAACACTTAGAATGCTTGAAAATGCACCTTGAACTTACACTGAAAATACCAAGCTTATCTGATAATACAACTAGTGGTATCTTTCTCTCAAGCATACAAGCCTTCTGCCTACTTACTCTTTAGCTTACAGTTGCGACTAAGCTCTTGAATTCTAAGTAGTAGAAAGTTCTAAGTGTCCTGATCCTTAACAAGCATTGCTATCTGTGAAGGAGTTGAATCAAAAGATCAAGTATCTGAGATTCATTCTCTAGAACATTTATCATAGACTTGGGTCAGTAAAGAACATATCACCACACATTGTGAAGTGTGTTAAGTGACTCTTGTTCAAAAAGGTAGTATTACATAACTGTAGAAGTTATTAATCTACCAATCTGACAAACTCTTCTTAACCAACACCATACACGGCGTGGAGTACAGGAAGTACTTAGTTTGGGAAACTAAGGAATAACTCCAAGGTTACTGAGCATAGGAAGTACTTAGTTTGGGAAACTAAGGAACAACTCAAAGGTTTCTGAGTATATGAAGTACCTGGCTGGGAGCCGGTGAATAACTCAGGGGGAACACTTGGTTGAGAACCTAGTGTATTTAGGAATCAAGAGAAAATATTTGTAAGGTGAACTCAATTATCTGTCTTAGTGGATTCTAGGTCTGAGAAAGGCCAAAGTGGATTAGTTGAAGGATTACGCCACCTTCAGATACCACTATAAAAAGATGTGTTATTTACTTTCAGCAATTTACTTATCGTTCTCTTTATCCTGCTAAGTATTTAAACACATTATATCTTGCTGAGCACGTGCACTTATCACAGAAAAGTCTTCCGCTCTCTGATTATAAGTATCAGATATCTTCACACATATCTGAGAAACTGTTTTATCGACAAACGTTTTAAAAGACTATTCACCCCCCCCAGTCTTTTACTTTGCCGTTATCTGGACCAATAAGTGGTATCAGAGTAGGAGGTTCCCAAGCCTTCGGCACTGAGCCTAGATCCCAGATAAGTGCCCACTAACTGCTTTTCACCTACACTTGATTTGTTTGTTTAGTGTGACAGCTGCAGGATGTCTTTAAGTGACGCTCCAATTCTCAAGCCAGAGAACTATGAGAAATGGAAGAACAACATGATGCTCCACCTAGAAGATATCTGTGACGAAATGATCGACGTGATAAAGAATGGCCCCATAGTCATTCAACAACTCAAGCAGGTCATAGAGGTTTCTAATGGTAGAGACAGAGAACCAAGTGGTGGTTCCTCACAGACAGATGCATCAACCAGTGGAAGACCTACTGGTCAAGTTGTTTATGAGCCAAAGCCCAGAGAGCTCTGGACATCGGAAGATGCCAAGAGAAATTGACTGGATGGTCAAGCTCGTAATATCATCATACGTTCCACTCCAGAGCACATACAGTGTAAACTGTAGGTGCAAAAACGGCGAAAATGGCCTGGCAACTGATTGAAAAATCTGTGCCGGGACTGAGAAAACAAAGGAAAATAAGTTCGAAGTTTTGAAGCTCAAATTCCAAAACTTTAAACAAGGTCCCACAGAGACTCTTGAAGAACTAGATTTCCGGTTTTCAACACTGATGAGTAAAATGGTTGCACTTGGTGAAAGTGACACATACTCAAACTCTGAAAATGTTAAGACTATTGTGAGAAGCTTGAATCAAAACTGGGAACATACTCAGTACTTTTATTTCAACCAAGGAATGCCAAATATTACTCCAGTAGAACTCTTTTCTCACTTAGCTACTGTCAACTATGAAACTACTCAGAGAGGACAAGTGATTGCTGAGAAAGTTCACAGTGTTTCTTTAGTGACACAAGGTACTTCTGAAAAGAAGGATACCAAAGAAATGACTGAGGAAGATGCTCTTGCTGTGAAGCAAATGAGAAAATATGTCAGTCGGGAGATTGAGAGAAGAAAAGCCAAAGAGAAGCTGAAAAAGCATCTAGGCTCAAACTATCACCAGTACAAAAATATGTAGCTGTCAAGCTCGCTGAACAAGCCGGCTCAGCAAGCATCTAGTACTAAGGAAACAGAAATCGGAAACGATATCTGTTTCTATAGTCAGAAACCTGGTCATTTTAAAAGAGACTGCCCTGTTTTCAATAAGCTAAAGACAGGTGACAAGAAAGATAGAAGAAACTTCAAGAGAGGTCAGAGAGCTTTGCTCACTGAAGAAAGTAAAAAGATTCAAATCCAATTGGATGCTCTTGATATTGAGTCAGAATCTGAGGAAGAAGACTCAGATGACTCCAAACTACCTTCATCAGAGTTATGTGGCATCACTCATGAATTGGTTGACTTTGGTCAAAAGAAAAGGGAATTGTGTGGGGTTGCTGAAAAGATTTATCCAGAATGCTCCAACATTGAGCCTTGCCTAATGGCTGACTAGGTAACCAACATTTCTCAATTCATAAACTATGAGAGTGATGAGGAAGGAATCAGAGATCTAGAATATCTTAGAAGAGAACTTGATCTCTACGAAAGAGAATTTCTAATGGTCCGAGCTAGAGCCGAAATTCTTGAAGAAGAAAAGAATTCTCTTGAAAAGAAAAATTCACAATTACTCAAGATATCTGAGAAAAAGGATGCCGAAAATGCATTTCTCAAAGCATAGAGATCTGAGAAGGAGAAGTCACATAGAAAGGCAATGGATATACTCCAAAAGGAATATAAAGATCTTCTTTCTGAAAAAGAGGAACTCAAAAAGAAAGAACTATCTTTTCAATCCTATGCCAAAGCTAGTGACACTCTTACTGAGGTACACTCTTATTTAAGAGATCCTTCAGAATAGGGAGGACTTGGGCTGGACACACAAACACATAGTTCTACCACTCTGAATAAGAGTGATGAAAGAATAACATTTGTTAGTGCTCAGCAAGATGGTTCCCAAACAACCTATAGCATTGGTAAAAAAGCTAAGGCTGTTAACAAAGGCAAGGAAGTTGCGACCAAACTTTTGAGGAAAAAACAAGTCCCCAAGAAAACTGTGGAGAAGGTTTCTGTAAAGAAACATAACATTGAAAAGTATAATCACCCACAGTGCTATGTCTCTCAGAAAGGAAAAATTGCGGGAGCAGGCAAATTTTCCAATATCACGTTTTCTGAAAAGAAAGACGTTCCAGAGACTAGCAAAGCTGCTGAGAAGAGAACTCATATAGCACCAGGTGCTCGAAATGGCATTGGCTATAAAGACATCGGGAAACAACTTGCTCGTGAGTACAAACAAGAGTAAGAACGATGGATAAAAGCCAGGATTGCGCATAGCAATCATCATAAGTTGAAGAAAGAACAGGCTACGACCACTCTGAATGCCAGGGCTAGAAGAAATCTGGCAAGGAAAGCTAAGTTCGTTGAAAAGCAGACTCAACAATCTGACAGGTATCTGAAAGAACCACGAGGAGCACCAAGGAACACGCCAAAAAGGAAAATAATTCTTAATAATGATAATGCTACTCATTTACATAGAATTCCTCCTTATGTTCCTACTAGACAAAAGCATGTTCCTAAGAAATATATACAAAAATGGATTCCAACTGGAAGACTGTTTAGTCCAGATGGTTCCATCATTGAAATGAGAACTTAAACTGCTATTTCATGTTTTGTGCAGAATACTCCAAGGAAGAATCCAACATGGCATTTTGATAGTGGATGTGGGAAGCACATGACATGAGAAAAAGCAAATCTGGTCAACTACAAAGTTTGCAATACAGGACCAGATATCAGATTTGCTGGAGGAGAAATAAATCCAACTGTAGGATTTGGAGATCTGAAAATGGGAGCCCTTACAATCTTTGGTGTACTTCATGTAAAGGGATTGAAATATAATCTCCTAAGCATGAGTCAATTTGCTAACAAGGGGTTCTCAGTAAAGATCAAATCAAAATTCTGCAAACTGATTGACAATGAGTCAAAGCAGACAGTCTTGGTTGCTAGGCGGAAAGGAAGTCTTTATGTTGCTGACTGGACATCTGCCACAACTGAAGAATGTCTCATGGTGAGTCAATCTGGCCAAATTGAAGAAAATTGGCTATGGCATAAAAGAATGAGTCACTTGAACTTCAAAACTCTGAACAAGCTAACCAAGAAAGAGTTGGTCGTTGGATTACCCAAAATGGCATACAAAAAAGATGGTGTATGCTCAGCTTGCCAAATGGGGAAACAATCCAAAACATCTTTCAAGTCTAAAACTAGACACTCCAGTGAAAGGCCACTGCAAATGTTACATATGGATCTTTTTTGAATCGTCTGTAACTAGCTATGCAGGAAAGAAGTATGATCTGGTTGTTGTTGATGATTACTCAAGATTCACTTGGATTGTTTTTCTCAAACAAAAATCTGATGCAAGGGTTGAAATACCTAACTTGCTGAATAAGCTTGAAGTCATGAAAAATGACAAGGTATCTCAGAATCGTAATGCACCATGGTATCGAAGTTTGTAAACCAGTACAAAAAAGAGTTTTGTACCTGCAAAGGTATACAACATCAACTATCTTCAGTAAGGACACCACAACAAAATGGTGTTGCTGAAAGGAAGAATAGGTCCCTAAAAGAAGCAGCAAGAACAATGCTTGCTGACACTGAAATAAGTGAAATCTATTGGGTTGAAGCTGTTAACACAGCCTGCTACACTCAAAATGGATGTTTGATCAACAAACACCATGACAAAACTCCTTATGAACTTTTGATTGGTAAACCCCCTAGTATCAAACATCTAAGGGTGTTTGGTTGCAGATGTTTTGTTCTTAACAATGGAAATGAATACTTGAGAACATTTCAACCAAAAGCAGATGAATGAGTATTTCTTGGTTATTCTCTGAATAGCAAAGCCTACAGAATCTACAACAAAAGAACGCAAAAGATTTAAGAATCTGTTCATGTAGCTTTCTATGAAGGAAACAAGAAAGTACCCTTGAATGAAGAACTCTCAGATAGGTTCAAAGAACTAATGATTAAAGATTCTGAAGAAGAATCCTCAAAAGGAAACAATTCTATCATTCACTTAGAGGATGAATCTGACGATGAAAAGCAACCATTGCTTAGTAACAACCAGATGACTCTAAGACATGATGAAGAATTTCTATGAGAATTCCAGAAATGGAACAGGTTACTGAGAATCTTCATCATGAAGAGGTTTCTGAGAATGAGATTGCTGAAAATCCAATCCCAGATATCTCTAACACTGAAAAAGTGTCAGATATCCATGGCATCTCTCATGTGCCATATATCTCAAATACTGAACAAGTATCTTGTCAAGATCATAATGATTAACATTTAGATCAAAATGACATTGATCATACTAGATCAAAACCCATTAGAAATTGGATAAGAGATCCTCCTGCCAAGGATGTGATTGGTCCTTTAGACCAAGGGGTTAGACCTAGGAGAGCAATTGCTGGAAATGCAGATTCTCTCTATGGACGTTTCATCTCAAACATTTAACCTAAAACTATAGAAGAAGCATTGAAGGATCAAGACTGGATCTCTGCAATGCAAGAAGAGTTGGATCAATTTGAGAGAAACAAAGTTTGGAAACTGGTTCCATTTGTTGATGGAATATCTGTAATTGGAACCAAGTGGGTTTTCAGGAACAAAATGAATGAGTCTGGTGAAATAACCAGAAACAAAGTAAGGTTGGTTGCCAAGGGATTCACCCAGACTGAAGGACTAGATTTTGATGAGTCATATGCTCCAGTTGCAAGATTGGATGTAATTAGACTATTTCTAGCCTTTGTAGCTCATAATGACTTTAAAGTTTATCAAATGGATGTCAAAAGTGCATTCCTAAATGGTGAACTTGCTGAGGAAATCTATGTTGAACAACCACCAGGCTTTGAAGTTTCCACAGAAAGTAGAATGGTTTATAAGCTTCAGAAAGCTCTGTATGGACTAAAACAGGCTCCAAGAGCATGGTATGATACTTTAGCCAACTACTTGCTGGAAAGTGGCTTCAAGAAAGGAGATGTTGATAAAACACTCTTTACTTTGAACCATGAAGGGAAACTACTTTTAGTTCAAGTATATGTTGATGACATTATATTTGGATCTAAAGACAAGCAACTTTGTGAAGACTTTGCTGAGCTCATGAAAAGTAAATTTGAGATGAGCATGATGGTAGAATTGAACTACTTCCTAGGGTTGCAAGTCAAGCAACTTAGTGATAGAATTTTCATCAGTCAAACAAAGTATGCAAAATATATGCTCAACAAGTTTAATCTAAAGCCTTCTGAATAGAATGCTTAGATACCTATGAGCATTGGAACCAAAATGACCTATACTGAATCTGATAAGAGTGTTGAAGAACACAAGTACATGAAATTGATTGGGTCTCTACTGTACCTCACTGCAAGTAGACCTGATATTCAATATGCAGTTGGAGTGTGTGCTAGATTTCAGACAAATCCAATGCAATCACACTACAGCATTGCTATGAAAATATTAAGGTATGTAAAAGGTACTGTAGAAGTTGGATTGTGGTATCCAAAAGACAGTGGATTGAGTTTAGTTGGTTATTCTGATGCTGACTATGCTGGATCATTGCTTGATAGAAAAAGGACTTCAGGAACTTGTCAATTTCTTGGTGCCAGATTAATATCATGGTTCAGCAAGAAACAAAACTCAATTGCCACATTCACCACAGAGGCTGAATACATTGCTGCTGGGTGTTGTGCTTCACAGATATTATGGATACAACAACAACTCAGAGACTATGAGATCAATTAAGAGAAAACTCCTATTTTCTGTGACAACACAAGCGCTATTGCCATAACTCAGAATCTTAAGTTTCATGAAAGAACAAAGCACATTGATGTTAGACACCACTTCATTAGAGATCATGTTGAAAAAGGCAATATAGAGATACTCAAAATTGGTACTGAAGACCAACTTGCAGATATCTTTACAAAGCCTTTGCAAGAAAGCAGGTTCTTAACTTTGAGACATAATCTTGGGTTAATGGAGCTACCGAAGGAACTGAAAAGTTGTAATCTATGAGTTAAAAAAAGATATATTGAACGGGTATCCAGATATATAAGACAAAAAGGTATCTGAGACGGGAACTCATTTACTAAAAGGAGCTAAAAGTGTGAGTGAGACAGGAACTTAGTATGATTAAGAAGGGAAAAGAAGAGATAAGATATCTGGAACGGGAATCCAGAATATCAAAGGCAAAAGGTGAAACACATAGCAAAAAGATAACTGAGACGGGTACTCAGATATCAAAGGTTAAAGGGTAAAATGGCTATTTGAAGATTTCTGAGACAGATACTCACATATCTAGATCACTCAGTGAGGGGGGGGGGGGGGAACACAAAAGAAGAAAGTAGTACAACAATCTGTAGTCAACTACTCTCTCGTGTTTTGTATTATTTCCATATTTGTGAAATATATGAACAGATGTATTGTTTGAAGATAAATTCAGAAAACAAAACTGTCCCTTAGTCACACAGAAGAAATGTGATTCAGATAGCTACTCACCAAAGTTCATTAATTTGGCACGATTACATGAAGTGATTGTGATAATTGTTGGAAAAGCAATCCCAGCCCTTGATGAAATGGGCATTCCAGATTCAACGGCCAAGATTTAATCTCGCTAAAGAGTAATGGACTATAAAAATAGTTATGGCCCACTAGCATTTAATGCAAAGTAGTTTTCACCCATGTCTTTCTACACGTACACAGATACATATGCACAAAATCAATTTGTATGTATATGTCTGTTGAGATTTGCGTTGCTATATATATAGGATTTTGGCAAAAGAATTCACTTTCGCTCAATCCTACATTTTCGCTTACATAAAAACAGCAAAATCTCCCAAATTTCCCTGCAAATACTGAATCCTGCTTAGTTTTTTGCAAAGAATCACTAATCTCCTACCTTAATCTCTTTTCGACTTTCAAAAATTTCACTATTTAAAGAGATGGCTCCAAAACGTGCTCTTACCCAGAAATCCTAGGCTACTACCTCTGGTACTGCTGAAAAGCAAGCACCAGTGTTGGTTATCACAAACAATCGGTTGATAGGAGACTTCAATCCTGATCATTGGACTTCAAATCACAGGATGATTTGGGGTGGTGCAATGATTGAAGAATACCTAGTTGCTGCTATTGAAAACCAGCCTGATAGGAAATTGATTCTTGGTATGCTTGAAAAGGCACAAATCAAGGGTTTCCTGTCTGCTATTCCCGTGGAGTTTCTTCACTAGATGTGTTGGAATTTTACAACAATTCCAGGATCATTTCATGTGTTTTTGAAGGCACTGAGATAGTGTCTGTAAAATCAAAAGTTCAAGGAAAGGACATCCTTTTGAACTTAACAATTCTGTGAGTTGTTTGAACTTCAAAATCTTGAAAATGATTTTGAAATAAACACCAAGGATGATGATCTCCTTGAAGGTGAAAAACAGCTTTACAGTGATGTGTGTGATCTTGAAAAATCAGATATACCCATCGACTTCAAACTTGCTCACATCAGAACCAGACATCTGTTGGTTCACTGGGATGTGTTGGAATGCATTCTTCACAGATGCTTTGATGGTCTACAAGGAGGGGCCGACCAGATAAGCCAACAACGCTGGAGATGATGTTCTTGTTGAATCAACAGAACAAAAGGCTGGAAAACCCTTTCAATTGGGGGAAGTACGCATTTATGAAATTTGTGAAGAAGATTCAAGGCTTTGAGCCTAAAATCGTTAAGGGCCTTGCTGAGCCAAAAGCTACAGTAAGCTTTGGACTAAAGATATGCTTCTTGCCGGAGAAGCTTGGCATTGAGCTTAGAGAGAAGGCTGACATAGCCAACAGTAACCTACTCTACAAATATGAGTATACAAACATGATGAAAAAGGTTACTGCATCTCAGAAAGGTTCCAAGAAACGAAAGACTGATGAGGTATCTGAGGGTTCCGTTGCGACCAAAAAGCCCAGAACTTCACGAAAGAAGTCTGCTGGAAAATCAGAAGGCATACCTATTGTGGATGTCGACTCTCAGATATCTACCGCCACTGCTGATGAACTCATCAATGCTGCTAAGTCCACAGCTGAAGAACTCATCAATGCTGCTAAATCCACTGCTGATGAACTCATCAATGCTGATAAAAGTAGTGAGAAACTTCAAACACTCTCTGCAGAAGCAGCAGGGATTGTTGATAATTTAGTCCCATATTTCAATGAGAAATCTGAAGATGAGGGGGAAGCAATAATCCCCAAGGTTGCTGAAAGAGCAACTAAATCAAAGGTTGCTGAGAAAGCAAATAGTTTAAAGGTTGCTGAAGAAGCAACTGTGTCCAAAGTCACTGGACAAAACACACCATCAGAGTAAGTAACACTTAAGCATATTGAAGATGCTCTGATGAGTGGTAACTTAGTTTTGGAGGATACTGCAATTGCCTCAACACTTAAAAGTCTGTCTCAAGCAGATCTGGATAGGCCCCATACAACATCACCTTCTTTATCTAGATCAGAATCACCACACCAACCACAACAACCAATAGTGGATGCTGCTAAGATGATACTTGAGTTACAGCATGAGATACCAGCATCTTTCCTTGCTGAAGAAAATCCTGTAAAAGAGCAACATCAAGAGGAAGCTGAATTAGAAACACAACATCAAGAGGAAGCTGCAAAGCTTGCCTCAGAATCTGAGAAGGAGGCTTCCATAGCCTCACCACTTAAGGAACAGGAGCCTGTCTCACAGGTAGAAGATAGTTCCTTAAGATATAACATCTCAGATATGTGCTTTATACACTTGGCTAACACTTTTAAGTGTTTGTTTCTAATAGGCTCCAACTGAGAAGAAAAATGGAGAGACTGAAAAGTCTATCTCTTCAGAGAAAAATCCAGAGACTTCCAAGGTCTCTGAGAAACAAGTATCTGAACCTTCTGCAGAGAAGGTATTTCATTCAGATACCTATAATCTTCAAAGACAAATCTCTGATCATTTTTCTCAAACTAACACTTTCTACTTACAGGTTCAAAAAGAAGTAGAAGTTGCTGGTGAATTGCCCACTCAATCCCTGCAACCAATGGAAATTGATGAGGCATCAACGCTTTCATCACAAGAAAAACTTCCAGAGACTGCACAAGTCTCTGAGAGACAAGTATCTGAGCCTCCTATTGTGGAGGTAATTGACTTCTCAAATATCTAAAATTGTCTAACGTAGTTTTCTTGCCCAAATTATCTAAGTGTTATGTTTTTAATCTCAGGTTCAAGCAGAAAGAAAGATCACTTAGGATCAGACTTCCCAGTCTCCTCCTCATATCCAGATATCTGAGGCATCTGGAACCTCAGTAGTCAAGTCATCTGAGCCTGTCACGCAGGTAACTCATATACCTTTCTACTCTAAAGCCCAGATATCTACTAAAGTTTTGAAACTAATTCAGAACTCTTTCTTTCAGGCTCAAACAAGTGCCACTAAGGTCCCTGTTGATGAGAAAGAGGACCTACTTCCATTCTTCAAGGAACACACTTTGCCAAAGCACCTAAAATGCTTCAAGAGATGGCAAAAGCTTTGATGCTCCAATCTATCTGAGATCATAAAGGTGACTGATCACAACATAAGGAGAGCACGAGCCCTTGACTTGGAAAACTATGTCCATGCCATGTTCCCCACTAAACAATATTTCTTTGAAACATTGATGCATAAGGACTTTGTCAAGGAAGTGGCCAGAAAGCTTATTCAAGCTTTTAACCAAGCAGATGGTCAGACCAGAATGTAGATGGCATTCAAGCCTATTTTGCCCCAGACACTACAGTTAATACCCTTTGAGCAAGAGGAAGTTAATGGGCAAATGGTCACTTTTCCAGAAGTGATCAATCTGGTCTCTGAAGATGAAGAAGAGAAGGAGACTGATGAGAATGATTATGAAGAACCTCCTTCTGACCATCACAAGGATGAGGATGATAAGAAGGATGATGATGATGCCCCTGCACCAGGGACAGGAGGAATTGCACAAGGAACCAATGCCACAGTTGCTGAAAAGCACACTGAGAGAACTTCATAGAATTCCCCTCCTCCATCTCCTCAGAAAGCTACCCATCCATCTCCCAAAAAAAAAAGACACTACTGAACAAGTAGTTGAGCACTCTAAGGACAACACTCAGAAAATATTGGATGCACAAGCCAGAGTTGCTCAACTCAAACAATTGTTGGAAGAAGAACAACAGCTAAATCTTCAACTAGAAGAAAAGATAGCTGAATCTAAAGAAAAGCTCCAAAAGATTGAAGATCAAACCATCAAGGAAATGGAAGCTTATGCTGATATGAAAGAACTCCAGCTTGCTGTTCAAGCAATTGCTGAAGAGTTAGATACTGAGCAAGTATCTGAAGACAAGCATGATGCTAAGGCTGCATTACCAAAAAATGTACCATCCTCCTCACTAAAAGGAAAGAAGTCCATCTCTGAGATGGTTTATGGGCTAGAAAATATTGATGCAAATGCCCAAGAGGATGAAGATCACTGGGCTGATGACTCAGATGATGAAGAAAATAAGAAATTGGCAGAACACCGAGATGAGCATTTGGTGGTGTCTCATTTGAAAAGGAAGCTGATTGCTCCTGAAATTTTCAACAAGCTGCCAAATGTCAACTCCAATGAATACTTGGACAGATACCAAGTACTGGCTAAATTAAATAAGGAGTTGTCTTCTCAGAATGAAGAAGCCATTGCATCAGTCCCTACAGAGATGAAGAAATTCACTGAGCTCATCACTCAGAGAACAACCAGTCTGGTCATTGCTCAGAAAGACCTAGGCATGGTTAGTAATGATGACAATAACTTGGCTGCAAAAGCCTTTGAAGAGGCTAGTTACACTGCTGGAAAAGCAGATGCCATACTAGGCCCACTAGCAGAGCTTATTGATAAGGACAATGGTCTTATTAAACAAAATCAGGAGCTCAAGGCTGATCTTCAAAACTGGTTGCTGCTTACAACTATCTGCAAGGCAACTTTGACTCCCTCTCAGAATCTTTTGTGATTCTTAGTCAGTCAACAATGACTAAGGGGGAAGGATCTCAAGGTGCTCATAGAGGAATAGGAAGAGGAAACAAAAGAAAAACTGAACAACCACCTCTCAGAATAAATGAGCCCTCCTTCAGTCAAGCTGCTACTCAGATAGTAGCAACAACTCAGCAGATTCCTGAATAAGGAATGACAACAAGGGCCAGATCACAGAGACCTCCAAAGGGAACTAAGTCCTCAAGGAGAAGACAAGTAAAAGGGATTGAAGATTCTTCTTCTTCTGAAGAAGAAGAAGAAGAAGAAGAAGAAGAAGAAGAAGAAGAAGAAGAAGAAGAAGAAGAAGAAGAAGAAGGCCAAATCAAATCCCAAGGCAATAAAGAAGGATGCAAATCTCCCACAAAGATTAACATTGATGATGATGAAGAGACTGATGAAGATGAAGCTCCTCTTCACAGGAAAAGAAAAAGGGACGATAGCCTATCTGTGCCTATTGCTGCAAAGCAATTGGCAGCCAAAACACCCTCTAGAAATACCAAGTCTATCCAGGGTGGTTCTTCAAGCAATCCCCCAAGGGAGAATTCAAGACAAAGGAGGAACAGGCCAATAGCTGAACAAAGAAAACTTCAACTTCCACTCAGGCCAGAGGATGCCAGAATTGAGTATGTGAAGACTGATGAACATTCCTCCTATAGGTGCATCCAACAGAAAAATGGCTATTGGATACTCGAACTCAAGCACTTGCTTGTAAATGAGAAGGGATTTTCAGTACCCATCCATCAACAGCTCATGGCATGGAGAAAAGACAAACCTACATTGATCAACACCAATCATATAAAAAAAAATGGTTGGATTTTGAAGTGATCAAGAGAATTAGAAGCCATGAAGAAGGACTTCTCTGATGAATGTCCTTATGGAAAGCCAGATGATGTGCACAGAATTCCCAACATCACTGGAACAGACACAAGAGCAAGACTTGCTGTGGAACCCTATGAGTCTTTTTACATGACTCAAGAGCAATACAATGGTGACATATGATATTTGAGGATCATATATGAATACTTCAAGCTATCATATATCAGAATTGAGCATGCCTGGAAATGGAGAAAGTATTTGTGGGTCAAACACTTTGCCAAGAAGAATCCCACCAAAACCTACAAGGAAGTCTGTGGATTTGCCAGAAACACTGAGATGATAGTCAAGACCTTGCTCTATGACTACTTAGATGATATCAAAAGGTTTGGGGATAGGGATTTTGCTAACTAATCCATAGATCTGCTACTGAAATCTTGAAGACTTTTTGAAAACTTGAAGACTAGTTATTTAGGATGTTTACTTGGAGCTTGGTTACTCCTGTTGTCCTAATTCAACTATGTATTTTGTATCTTGCTGATTGTACTGAAATGTGTTTTATTTATTAAGTTATCTATGAACTTTCCATGTAAAATATCTGATGAACCTACTCTCAGATGTCAATCTATAAAAAGATAACTTGTCAGCAAAGATCACACCTTGTGATTTGGTTAATGTTTACTTTCTGGACTTAATTAAATGAATTGAAAAGATCATAAGAAATGATCAAGTTTTGGATTATTCCCTCTTCCAAGTTGTAATAGGTTTTAAAGATAGTCATCGTTGACTGATCAAAAAGGGGAAAATTTGTTAGGAATATTTGTTTAGATTTTGATCAGCAACCTAATGACTTATCCTAACTCAGAAAGGTGCTTAGTACTATTGGTTTACTTGAACACTGTAAAAGAGGAAAATCACTAAGTATGTTAGTCTAGCAAATCTTGTATAGGATGTTAGGTCTCTGAATGTATTTTTTATATCTTTGAAGAAGACCAAGAAGAAGGCATCCGGCAGAAGAGTTCAACAAATTTGAAGATTTGAAGACTTTACAAGATTGCTGAAGACGAAGGAAATTGGTCTCATCAGATATCTATGTCCAGATATCTTGAGGAAACAAGTGTTTTTCAACAAATAAGTTTCGCAAAAGATATCTGAGAATACAAGGTTTCTGAACGAGGAAAAGTGCCCACAAATACCTACACTCAGATACCTTGGACAAAACTTGGTTTCCAGGAAACAATGCTTTGATAAAGTATCTGGAGATGTGAGAGTATCTTGAAAAGGACATGCAACGCTTCAGAAAGCGTGCATAGTTCCGTTGGCACTGCAGGACAAAAATAGTACAAGTGTAATAAATGCGCAGACAAAGACATCTGAACAAAAGAGGAAATCTCTGAAACGAGACAATGTCTTCTGCAGTACTATTTTCAGATATCAATAGTTTGAATTTAAATTGAGCCTAACGGATACTATTCAAACGGCTTCAAATTCAACTATATATATCAACACTTAGAATGCTTGAAAATACACCTTGAACTTACACTGAAAATACCAAGCTTCTCTGATAATACAACTAGTGGTATCTTTCTCTCAAGCATACAAGCCTTCTGCCTACTTACTCTTTAGCTTACAGTTGCGACTAAGCTCTTGAATTCTAAGTAGTAGAAAGTTCTAAGTGTCCTGATCCTTAACAAGCATTTCTATATGTGAAGGAGTTGAATCAAAAGATCAAGTATCTGAGATTCATTCTCTCGAACATTTATCATAGACTTGGGTCAGTAAAGAACATATCACCACACATTGTAAAGTGTGTTAAGTGACTCTTGTTCAAAAAGGTATTATTACATAACTGTAGAAGTTATTAATCTACCAACCTGACAAACTCTTCTTAACCAACACCATACACGGCGTGGAGTAGAGGAAGTACTTAGTTTGGAAAACTAAGGAATAACTCCAAGGTTACTGAGCATAGGAAGTACTTAGTTTGGGAAACTAAGGAACAACTCAAAGGTTTCTGAGTATAGGAAGTACTTGGCTGGGAGCCGGGGAATAACTCAGGGGGAACACTTGGTTGAGAACCTAGTGTATTTAGGAATCGAGAGAAGATATTTGTAAGGTGAACTCAATTATCTGTCTTAGTGGATTCTAGGTCTGAGAAAGGCCGAAGTGGATTAGTTGAAGGATTATGCCACCTTCAGATACCACTATAAAAAGACGTGTTATTTACTTTCAGTAATTTACTTATCGTTCACTTTATCCTGCAAAGTATTTAAACACATTATATCTTGTTGAGCACGTGCACTTATCACAAAAAAGTCTTCCGCTCTCTGATTATAAGTATCAGATATCTTCACACATATCTGAGAAACTGTTTTATCGACAAAAGTTTTAAAAGACTATTCACCCCCCCCCCCCAGTCTTTACTTTGCTGTTATTTGGACCAACACTATGATTGTGATGTGTGTAAATTGTTTTGTTCAAAACCATGGATTAAAATATGTTTTATGCTCATCGATATGCCTATGAATTGTTTGGGCCCTTTTGGGGGAATGTCGTGCTTTTGGAGATCTCCCATTGTTATGTTATCCCTGTGGTAGGGCATTGTTATTGTTATATAAAAGCCGACCTGTGTACCGCCACGGTTCGTGTGGCCGTAGTGTATTGTCTGATTGAGCTAAAAGTAAATTGTTATTGTTTTGATAATGTTCCATGAAAATGATTTTGACTATATTGTATTATTGGAGAGTGTATATATATGTATGTTTTACTACTGTACTTGATCCGGGTAAAAGTGCCTGGAGCTCACCCTTACACCTTTTTTTTTCCAGTTGAGTAGTGACTGCGGATTTGAGGAGGTCTCTAGTAGTGGCAAGTCGGTTTAGAGCAGCTAGTTGTGTTAGAGAAAGTTTGAGAATTGTAATTAGTTTGGAGTTTGTAGAATTGTATTCATTGTATTTTGGATTTTAGACGCTCTGAATTACCTTTCAAACTGTTTTTTGGTAAATAAATTAAGGCTTCGTCTTAGTGTGAGCCCATCTCACGATAGACGGTCGGTCGCGACAAAGTTTTGGTTTTGGGGCGTGACATGAACCCCTAGCATTTCAAATTGCAGTCAACGTAGGGGCGAAAGGGTAGTAGGAACTCTAGACCTGGAAGCATATGTGAATGTTATCCCCCTAGAGATGTACAAGAGACTCAGGTTAACAGGAAAGACTGGCGCTTGTGAAATGTCCTACGACGTCGACATGAGCATAGCGAAGAACTATGGAACTGTTAGAAACGTGCTCATCAAAATAGGAACTCTTATCATTCCTGGGGACATGCTGATAGTCGACTATGAGAATGACAACAATAGAAACTTGAATCTGGGAAGACCCTTTATGATAATGACTAACACCATTATCGATATAACCGGCAAAAAGGTTTCTATGTTTGTTAATGGACAGCAGAGTGACGTGGAGTTATCCGTCGAAAACTCGCACCTCAGGAAAGGGAAGCTTGTGGCTGAAAGGTGGCCAAGGAGAAAGAAAGATCAACCACCTGGGGAATTTCAGGATGCACTGACAAAGATGAAGGAAATAGATAAGAACTATTTCTACTCGCATGAGATTCACTTCCAATTTCCGGATCCGAGGGACAAGGAGAACAAACCTTATAAGATCTATCTGGATAAGTGGATGACCGGAAGATGAAAATTGGGAAGGGAGGGGATATTCTACGAGAACTTCAAGGATAACAAAGGGTTTTAGAAACCGACTCAAGAATGAAGGAAGTACCCTCTACAAGTTCGAGTTTACAAGGGAAGGTGACCGATTTAACATGGGAGTGAAGGATTGGAATACCGACCCGAGTTTCATGGAAGATTGGTTGACTACTTGCACCGATAGAGAATGGGGGTCTTACCCCGGAAACTGAGTCATCAATAACCAGGGGTCAAGCTATAAGACCTTAAACAAGCGCTTCTTGGGAGGCAACCCAAGGTCATGTTTACTTTTACGCTTTTACATTCGCATTTTCAATTTTCATTTTTTTCTCGTTTTCCGTGCCAAAATTAATTTTCGAAAAACTTTTCAAAATCATTTCCAAAATTTCTTATTTATTATGTTTGCTTTTTGAAAAAATTAAAAAACCAAAAAGAATCGAAAACGTGAGATTCATCGCTTGCAACTCACTCCCTCCACATTTAAACCCCCAAAACGTTTTTTTCCTTCTCCCATTTCATTTCTCCTCCAAAATTCTTCACTTTCTATATAATTCTATCTTCCCCATTGCATTATTAGCTTGCCCATCCATCATCAACATCAAGTAAGTGATCTCTACTCATTATTATCTTCATTACATCTTCAATTCAATGTTATTATCATTCAACTCTTTGCTTGCACTTTCTTCTTGCTTCTTGGGAGTTTTGCAATTATGTGCTTCATTGATTGATTTGTTGATGCTTGAGATATGTGGATACATGCTTACTTTTAGTATTCACTACATTAACACTTGCTTGATAGAGATTTGATAGATCGTTTGAGAATTTGAAGGTTTTTGTTCTTGCCTACCAAGTGTTCGATAAAATGCCTCAATAGAACAAGCTCCTTTGTCGACCCCTTTCTCTTTCGATTACTTGCTTACATGGTCTTAACTTGTTGAAGTATTCTTAGAAAACATGTTTGCATCGTCATATGCTCATAGGATGGAGATTGCATTACAATTTGCCTTTCAACTTGATGCTTGACACAATTTGAAAACTTGAGTTACATGCCTAGTTCTTGCATGATTTTGAAGTGGCTATTGATTTTATTACAAGCTATAATCTTGCATATACATTGTGTCGTACATTAGGTTTGGGGGAGAAGAAATCCCATTGGATTTGCATGAAAGCTTTAGAATTGATTTGACTCCAAACATGCTATCTCACACACGTTTTGGCCTAGGTACTATGGGAAGAACCAAAGGAGGCAAGGTTGTAGGTGAACCAAGCACTAAGAGAGCAAAGAAAGGGAAGGTGGCATTGGCGACCCTCTCAAGCAAAGCTCGAAGTTGGATATTGGTGAATAACGGCCGAGGGGTAATTCCCGAAAGGAACATAGAGATTGGATGGGGAATGAACCCGGCCCTTAATTGGATTCACGGTGTTTTGAGTCTCTATGTTTGGGGAACCTTCACTTCCATCCTCCAAGGGTACGACATAGAGATAGTCCAGGAGTTCTACGCGGAGTACTTCCAACTGAAGAATAAAAAGCCGGAGGATGCACTACTAGATCACCCCATCACCATACGTTCATGTTTGGGCCGGGAGCTATCAATGAATTATTCAACATACCCGAGGAGCACATTCATGGAGAATACAAGGAGCTCGCATTTCACGAGTTGAAGTACGGAGACATCCTACCAAACATCCCAAGGGTATTACTCGGAGAAAGATTTAGAGAGGATGTAGTGGGATTATCCATCCCGAGGGCTACGCTCAACGAAAGAGCAAGGTTTTGGATGCACTTTGTAGAGACCAACTTGAAGCCTACCATACACCACGAAGGGCTTAAAGATGACGTAGCCACACTTGCCTACGCAATTATGGAGGGTCACTACATTGATGTTGGGAGAATCATTATGAAGGAAATGCAACTGGTGAAAGGGAACAAAAGAAGGAACCTGCCATTCTCCAGTCTTAATTATCACCGCAATATGCAAGAAGAATGGGGTTCCTACTAGTGAGTCAGGATTCGCTCGACTCATAGAACCTTTTGATGAAGACAGTACCAACCACCTCCTTGAGATCACAAGAAGGATGCCAAAGTCGAACTCAGAAGAAGAGGAATGGCGGATCCACCGCAAGGAGCTTTTGACATGAATTCGTTCAAAAAATTTGTCAACAACTACAAGATGGGAAGTCAAGGGAGTGCGCAAAGGCGAGATGAGTTGAACGGAATGGGCCGAAGGTCGGAGTGGAACAATTATGTTACCCACCTACACCACTATGAGCAGATCTCCTTCCAGCAGGAGAACATTGACGGGTATGGTCACTATGAGTATCCTCCTTCACTACAAGAATTCTTTAAATTAGTGACGGAAAGGGGCAACGAATAGTTATCCGTCGCCCCTTAACGATGGATCGTTGATTTTAGCGACGGATAGAGCGTTTCGCCCTATCCGTCGCTATTTAGCGACGGATAGTTATTCGTCGCTATTAGATGATCCGTCGTTAAGTCTTTGTTGACTTTTAAAAAAATAAAAAAGGAAAATAAAAATTTAACGACGGATAGATTATCCGTCGTTACAAGTAAAAAAATAAAAAAAAATTAAATCCAGCGACGGATAGTCTAGCCGTCGCTATATAGCGACGGATAGCTATCCGTCGCTAAAAAAGACTTAAATACGGGGCAGTAGCCCTTCTTCTTCCCCATTTCTTCTCTGTTTCTCTTTTCTTCTTCTCCGAAGCTCCATTTTCACCATTTGTGAAGTTCGACCAAAACTCCACCATTCCGACCAATCTTGGAGTCTTTTCGATTCAACAAGGAACTCGGGTGGCCCTTCAATTTCATCCTCCTTCGCCTATTTTTCCCGTAACTAAAGGTATTGTTGGAAAATTTATTGGGAAATTTCTTGAGAAATTTGTTAGGAAATTTGTTAGATATTTTGTTAAGAAATATCTGTTTAGATTTTGATCAGCAACATGATGACTTATCTTAGTCTCAGAAAGGTGATTAGTACTCTTGGTTCACTTGAACATTGTAAAAGAGGAAACTCACTAAGTATGATAGTCTAGCTAATCTTGTAGAGGATGTTAGGTCTCAAAATGTAATTTTTATTTTATGAAGAGAAGACCAAGAAGAAGACATCCAAGCAGAACAAGCTCAACGACATTGAAGACTTGAAGAAACTGCGCAAGATTACTGAAACTGTTGTTCAGATATCTTAAAGACACGAACAGTTTTAAACAAACTGTGTCACAAGAGATATCTGAGAAATAAAAGGCCTATCTGAAAACAAGGAAAGTGTCCACAGATATCTATTCTCAGATACCTTGAGCATTAACCACATTTCTGAAAAAGAAATATATATTGCAAAACAAAGTTGTTTCAATAAATAATTGGTATCTGAAGATTGAAGATAAGGACGTGCAAAGAATCAGATAACACTAGTCTCTGATACAAAGCATAGTTCCGTTGACACTGCAGGACAAAAAGTATAGTACAATGCATTTAATGCATGGACAGAGATGTCTGAATAAAAGCAACGGCAGCTTCTGAAGAAGAAGACAAAACCTGCTACAGTACTATACACAGATATCAATAGTTTGAATTTGAGCCTAACGGATACTATTCAAACGGCACTCAAATTCATCTATAAATATCAACACTTAGACTGCTTGAGAAGACACCTTAGACACACGACATAACTTGAAAACGCTGAACGTCTTACTCTCTCAAAGCAACTTACTTATCCTCAAAGCTTTCTGTTGCGACCAAAGCATTTGATCTTGAGTAACACTGAAGTTCTAAGTGTCCTGATCCTAAACAAGCATAGCTATCTGTGAAAGAGTTGAAATGAAAGATCAAGTATCTGAGATTCATTCTCTTGAACATTTATCTAAGACTTGGTCAAGAAAAGAACAAGATACCATACATTGAAAAGTGTATTAAGTATACTTGATTCACGAGCTATCTGAATAATGAATAAGTTATTAAAGAAGCTCATCGATAACTCAAACCAAAACCAACACCATAATCATGGAGTAGTGAAGTACTTAGTTTGAAAAATCAGGGAATAACTCCAAGGTTACCGGAGTATAGGAAGTACTTGATTTGGGAAACTAAGGAATAACTCCAAGGTTATTGAGTATAGGAAGTACTTAGCTTGGGAAGCTAGGGAATAACTCAAAGGTTTCTGAGTACAGGAAGTACTTGCCTGTGAAAGCCGGGGAACAACTCAGGGGGAACATTTGGTTTGGAACCAATTGTTTAAGAATCTTAGAATAGGATTATTGTAAGGTGAACTCAATTATCTGTTCTAGTGAATTCTAGGTCTCGATAGACCAAGTGGATTAGTTGGAGGATTATGCCACCTCCAGATACCACTATACTTAACGTGTTATTTACCTTCAGATTTACATTTCAAGAACACACACACACACATTTTAACTGCTTCGCACTTATCTTTATTAAGTCTTCCGCTCGATTCTAAGTATCGATATCTATTCAGATATCTCGAGAAATAGTTTTATCGACAAAAGTTTTAAAAGACTATTCACCCCCTCTAGTCTTTTACTTTGCCGTTATCTAGACCAACAAGTGGTATCAGAAAGGAGGTTCACAAGCCTTCAGACCGAACCTAGATCCCCGGATAGGTGAAGGAACTTTGTCCATTTTTAGGACTATTTAATTTGTGTGTTAAGTGCGGTATGTCTCTAAGTGATGCACCCATTCTCAAACCAGAGAATTACGAGAAATGGAAAAATAACATGATGCTCCACCTTGAAGCCATAAGTGACGAAATGATCGAAGTGATAAAGAATGGCCCAATAGTCATTCAACAACTCAAACAAGTCATGGAGGTTTCTAATGGTAGAGACAGAGATCAAAGCGAAGGATCTTCACAAACCGATGCGTCAACAAGTGGGAGATCTACTAGTCAAGTTATTTACGAACCAAAGCCCAGAGAACTCTGGACATCGGAAGATGCCAAGAGAAATCGTCTGGATGGTCAAGCTCGTAATATCATCATCAGATCGACGCCGGAGCACATACAGTGTAAACTGTGGGGTGCTAAAACGGAGAAAGTTGCCTGGCAACTGATTGAAGAAATCTGTGCCGGAACTGAGAAAACCAAAGAAAACAAGTTCGAAGTTCTCAAGTTGAAATTTCAAAATTTCAAACAAGGACCCACTGAAACTCTGGAAGAACTTGATTTCAGATTTACCACTCTCATGAGTGACATGGCAGTTCTTGGGGAAAGCAACAGATACTCCCAGTCAGAAAAGATTAAGACTATTGTCAGAAGTCTTAACCACAACTGGGAGTATACCAAATTCTTTTATTTTAACCAAGGAATGCCAAATATCACTCCAGTGGAACTTTTCTCTCATCTTGCTACTGTTGATTATGAGACAACTCAAAGAGAACAAACAACTGAAAAGTTGCAAAACGTTGCTCTAATCACTCAAGGAACTTCTGAAAAGAAGAAAAGCAAGGAAGAAACTGAGGATGCTCTTGCTGCAAAGCAAATGAGCAAATATATCAGTCGAGAAATTGAAAGAAGAAAAGCCAAAGAGAAGCTGAAAAAGCATCTAGGCTCAAACTATCACCAGTACAAAAATATGCAAAGCTCGCTGAACAAGCCAGCTCAGAAAGCATCATGTACTGAGGAAGCGTAAATTGAAATGATATCTGCTTTCTATTGTCGAAACCCGCCACTTCAAGAAGGATTGTCCTGCCCTCAACAAACTAAGGACAGGTGACAAGAAAGATAGGAGAATCTTCAGAAGAAGCCAGAAAGCTTTGTTAACTGAAGAAAGAAAGAAAATCCAAATTCAACTGGATGCTCTAGACGTTGAGACAGATTCTGAAGATGACAATTCAGATGACTCAACCTTACCATCACCAGAATTATGTGGAGTTACTCATGATATAATCGACTTCGGCCTCAAGAAGAATGAAATGTGTGGAGTTCTTTGAAATTGACGGACGGACATCTCCAACATAGAAAAGCATCTTATGGTGATGAGGTAACACATACTTCTTGTTATACTTATGAAAGTGATGAAGAGGAAATAAAAATCTAGAAAATCTCAGAAAGAACTTGATATCTATGAAAGAGAATTTCTAATGATCCGAGCTAGTCGAAAACCTTGAAGAAGAAAAGAATTCTCTTGCAAAGGAAAATTCTCAATTAGTTAAAGTATCGAGAGAAAGGATGCTGAAAATGCATCTCTCAAAGCTCAGATATTTGAGACTAAAAAGTCACATAAAGAAGCAATGGCTGAATTACAAAAGAAATATGAAGATCTTCTGTCTGAAAACAAGGAACTCAAGAAGAAAGAATTATCTTTTCAATCTTATGCCAAAGCTAGTGACACTCTCATCAAGTACAATCTTACTTAAGAGATCCTTGAAAAGAAAGGACTTGGGTGAATACACAGATGATTGTTCTATCACTCGAATAAGAGTAAGGAGAGAAGAACATTTGTAAGTACTCAAAGAAGACGGTTCCCATGCAATCTATAGTATCGGTGAGAAGACAAAGATTGTTGACAAAGGAAATGCGATTGCGACTAAACCTTTGTGGAAAAACAAGTCAAAAACAAAGCTATTGGCACGTCTCTGAAAAGAAACACAACACTGAAAAATGTAAACACCCACAGTGCTATGTCTCTCAAAAAGGTAGAATTGCAGGAGCTGGCAAATTCTCCCATGTCACTTTTTCTGGAAAGAAATTGGACCAACTAGAGACTAGTAAAGTCCGAGAAAAGATCTCGAGATAGTTTCAAGTGCTCAAACGGTATTGGCTACAAAGGCATCGAAAACAACTTGCTCATGAGTACAAGCAAGAACGATGGTCGAAAGCTAGAATTGCTCAAAGCAATTATCGGCGTGGAAGTTAAATCAAGCCATCGAAAATCAATGCCGGGCTAGAAGAAATCTGGCAAGAAAGGCTAAGTTTGCTGAAAAGCAAACTCAGAAACCTGACAGGTATCTGAAAGCATCATATGGAGCACCTAGGAACACACCAAGGAAGAAAATAATTCTTACTAATGATAACATTCATTCAAATAGAATTCCTCCTTACGTTCTTGTCAGACAAAAACATATTTCAAAGAAATTCATTCAAAAATGGATTCCTACTGGAAGAACTTTTAATTCTGACGGTTCCATCAAAAATATGAGAACCTAATCTCCTGCTTCTGTCAGGTGCGTAATGCCTCACGGACTAAAGCACAATGGCTATTTGATAGTGGATGCGAAAGCACATGACAGAGATAAAGCAACCGTCGATTACAAAGCTTGCAACATGACCGGATATCGACGGTTTGAGGAGAATTAAATCCCTCTCTGGGATTTGGCAACGTCAAATTGAGGACTTTAACAATCACAGACGTATTACATGTTAAGGATTTGAAATATAATCTATTTAGCATGAGCCAGTTTGCAGACAAGGGTTTTACTATAAAATTCAAAGCTAAATACTGCAAACTAATAGACAATGAGTCAAAGCAGACAGTCTTAGTTGGTCGGAAAGGCGCCTTTATGTTGCCGATTGGGCATCTGCCACAACTGAAGAATGTCTCATGGTGAGTCAATCTGGTCACACAGAAGAGCACTGGTTATGGCACAAAAGAATGAGTCACTTGAACTTCAAAACTCTGAACAGACTTGTCAAGAAAGAGTTAGTGGTTGGCCTTCCCAGAACATCTTTCAGAAAGGATGGTATCTGTTCTGCATGTCATATGGGGAAACAATCTAAGGTCTCTTTCAAGTCCAAAATCAGACACTCTAGTGTTAGACCACTGCAACTTTTACACATGGATCTTTTTGAATCATCTGTAACTAGTTATGCAGGAAAGAAGTATGGTCCGTTGTTGTAGATGACTTCTCAAGATTCACTGGGTTGTCTTTCGAAACACAAATCGATGCCGGTGGAGATACCAAACTTCTTTGAAAAAGCTTGAAGTCATGAAAATGACAAGGTATCTGCAATCGAATCGCAACCATGGTCTTGAAGTTTGTCAACCAAAGACATAAAGGAGTTTTGTACCTGCAAAGGTATACAACACCAACTTTCCTCTGTAAGAACACCTCAACAAAATGGTGTTGCAGAAAGGAAAAACAGAACCCTTAAAGAAGCTGCAAGGACAATGCTAGCAGACACTGAAATAAGTGAAATTTATTGGGTTGAAGCTGTAAACACAGCTTGCTACACTCAAAACAGATGCTTGATAAACAAACACCATGACATGACCCCCTATGAAATCTTGGTTGGTAGACCCCCTAATATCAAACATCTGAGAGTATTTGGTTGTAGATTTTTTGTTCTAAACAATGGGAAAGATTATCTGAGAACATTTCAACCAAAGGCAGATGAAGGTGTATTTCTTGATTATTCCACAAATAGCAAAGCCTACAGAGTTTACAACAAAAGAACAAAGAAAATTGAAGAATCAATTCATGTTGTATTCTATGAAGGAAATAAGAAAACACCTCCTAATGATGAAATCTCAGAAAGGTTCAAAGAACTATTACTGAGGGATTCTAAAGAAGAATCCTCAGAAAGGAGAAACATCATTATGGAAAGTGAGGATGACTCTGACGTAGAAAAGCTTGAAATGCCTAGTAACAACAAGATGACTCACAGACATGATGAGGAATTTCCTATGAGTTTTTCAGAAATGGAACAGGTTACTGAGAACCTTCATCATGAAGAGGTATCTGAAAATAAGACTACTGAAATGCAAGTTCCAGATATCTCTAACACTAAAAAAGTGTCAGATATCCATGACATTTCCCATATGTCAGATATCTCAGATACTGAAAAAGTATCGAATCATAATCTTAGTGATTCACATCACTTGGATATTGACCCTACTAGCACTAAACCTATAATGAGATGGATCAAAGATCATCCTGCAAAGGATGTAATTGGACCAATTAATCAAGGTGTTAGGACTAGGAGAGCAATAGCTGAAAATGTTAATTCTCTCTTTGGATGTTTCATCTCGAATATTGAACCTAAAAATATAGAAGAAGCATTAGGAGACCAAGACTGGATCTCTGCAATGCAAGAAGAGTTGGATCAATTTGAGAGAAACAAAGTCTGGAAACTAGTTCCATTTATAGAAGGAATATCTGTGATTGGAACTAAATGGGTTTTCAGAAACAAGATGAATGAATCTGGTGAAATAACCAGAAACAAAGCAAGATTGGTTGCCAAGGGATTTACCCAGACTGAAGGCTTAGATTTTGACGAGTCATATGCACCGTTGCAGATTGATGCAATAAGACTCTTTCTAGCCTTCTGACTCATAAAGATTTCAAAGTTTATCAGATGGATGTCAAAAGTGCATTCTTAAACGGTGAACTTGCAGAAGAAGTTTATGTTGAGCAACCACCTGGCTTTGAAGTTTCCTCAGAAAGTAGAATGGTCTATAAACTACAGAAAGCTCTGTATGGACTGAAACAGGCTCCAAGAGCATGGTATGACACTTTGGCCAAATACCTTCTGGAAAGTGGTTTCAAGAAAGGTGAAGTTCATAAAACTTTATTTACCTTAAATCATGGCGGGAAACTACTCTTAGTTCAAGTATATCTTGATGACATCATATTTGGATCTAAGGACAAGCAACTTTGTAATGACTTTGCAAATCTCATGAAAAGCAAGTTTGAGATGAGCATGATGGGAGAAATGAATTATTTTCTAGGATTGCAAGTCAAGCAACTCAATGATGGAATACTCATTAGTCAAACAAAGTATGCAAAAGATATGCTCACAAAATTCAATCTTAAGCCTTCTGAAAAGAATGCTAAGATACCTATGAGCATTGGAACCAAAATGACCTATACTGAATCAGATAAAAGTGTTGAAGAACATAAGTATAGGAAATTGATAGGTTCACTACTTTACCTCACTGCAAGTAGACCTGATATTCAATATGCCGTTGGAGTATGTGCTAGATTTCAGACAAATCCAATGCAAACACACTACAACATTGCTATGAAAATATTAAGGTATGTAAAGGGTACAGTAGATGTAGGATTGTGGTATCCTAAAGAAAGTGGATTGAGTTTATTTGGGTACTCGGGCTGATTATCTTTGGATCACTGCTTGATAGGAAAAGCACCTCAGGAACTTGTCAGTTTCTGGGTACTAGACTTATCTCATGGTTTAGCAAGAAGCAAAACTCAATTGCAACTTCTACCACAGAGGCTGAATATATTGCTACTGGTTGTTGTGCAACACAAATTCTGTGGATACAACAACAACTTAAAGACTATGGACTCGATGAGAAGAAAACTCCCATTTTCTGTGACAACACAAGTGCTATTGCGATTACACAGAATCCTAAATTTCATGCCAGAACAAAGCACATTGATGTTAGACATCACTTCATCAGAGACCATGTTGAAAAGGGAAATATAGAGATACTCAAGATTGGAACTGAAGACCAACTTGCAGATATCTTCAGTAAGCCACTACAAGAAAGTAGATTCTTAGCTTGACATAGTCTTGGACTAATGGAACTACCAATGAACTGAAAGAGTTCAGGTATCTGGAACGGGCATCCATAGAAGAGGTATCTAGAACGGGCATCCAGAGAAGAGGTATCTGGAACGGGTATCCAGAGAAGAGAAAAGAGAAATCTGGAACGGGTATCCAGAAGTCAAAAAGGCTAAAGAGCAAAAAGATAGCTTAAGATCTCTGATACGGGAACTCAGATATCTGAATCACTCTATAAACGGGGAACACAAAAGAGAATAGTATAACTATCTATAGTCAACTACTCTCTTGAAATCGCATTATTTCTATCTTGATGAAAAACTTGGAAAAATCCTAAGTATAAGACAGATTCAGATGCGAACAGTGTCCTTGGTCATACAGAATTGTGATTCAGATAGCAAGTCGCCAAAATTCATTAAATGGGCACAATTACACTTGTTGATTGTGATCATTGCTGAAGAAGCAATGGTGACCCTTGATGAAATTAAGCGATTGATCTGTACGGTGGAAATTAATTCACAGTAAATAGTGGACTGTTGAAATTCAGACATGGCCCACTAAGCATTTAATGTCGAACTAGCTTTTGCTCACGCCTGCTTGCAAATCACAGATACGTACACACAAAATCAATTTATATGTATTTGTCTGTTGGGATTCAACTGCTATATATATAGGATTTTGGCATAGGAAATCACTTTTGCCTAATCCGAAAACTCATCTTGCACAAAAATAGCAAATCCTTCTTTTGATTCTCTGCAAAACTTCTACAATCTCTGCAAATCAAGATTAAGTTTTTCTGCAAAGAATTACTGAATCAAATCTCTTTTCAAAACACCAATTTCAAATCCCTACACTATATAAAGATATGGCCCCTAAAAGTTCAACAACACTGAAATCTCAATCCTCCACTGGTACTGCTGAAAAGCAAGCACCAGAGTTGGTTATTGTGAACAACCGACTGGTAGGAGATTTTAATCCTGACCATTGGACTTCAAGTCACAGAATGATTTGGGGTGGTGCCATGGTTGAGGAATACCTCACGACTGGAATAGAGAACCAAGCCGACAGAAAGCTAATTCTTGACATGCTTGAAAAGGCACAAATCAAGGGCTTTCTATCTGCTCTCCCTAGTGGAATTTCATCACTCGATGTGTTGGAATTCTACAACAACTCCAGGATTATTTCCTGTGTTTCTGAAGGCACTGAAATAGTGTCTGTCAAAACCTCAGTCCAAGGAAAGGAAATCCTTCTGGACTTAACAACTTCAGAAGTTGTTTGAGTTTCAAAATCTTGGAAAGGATTTTGAAATAAACACCAAGGATGATGAACTCCTTGAAGGTGTTAAAGAACTTTACAGTGACGTGTGTGATCTTGAAAAATCAGATACACCCACTGAGTTCAAGCTTGCTGACATCCGAACTAGACATCTGATGGTTCACTGGGATGTACTGGCTTGCATTCTTCACAGATGCTTTGACGGTCTACAAGGAGGTGCTGACCAGATAAGCCAAGAACGGTGGATGATGATGTTCTTGCTGAATCAACAAGACAAAAGGCTGGAAAACCCTTTTAACTGGGGAAAGTACGTCTTTCTGAAGTTTGTGAAGAAGATTCAAGGCTTCGAGCCTAAGATTACCAAAGGACTAGCTGAGCCAAAGGCCACTGTAGGATATGGTCTGAAAATATGCTACTTGCTGGAAAAGCTTGCATTGAGCTCAGAGAGACGGCTGAAATAGCCAACAGTAACCTACTCTACAAATATGAGTATACAAACTTGATGAAAAAGGTTACTGGGTCTCAGAAAGGTTCTAAGAAGCGAAAGTCTGAAAAGGTATCTGAAGAAAAGGTTGCGACCAAGAAGTCTGCTGGCAAATCAGAAGACACACCCAAAGAGGTTGTCGAATCTCAGATATCTGCAGGCATTGCCGATGAACTGATAAAGGCAGATGAAATCATCAATGCTGAAAATGAGTTATCAACTACTGAACAAGTAGACTCAGCAAGAGAAAGTGCTTTCAGAAATGTTGCGACAAATGCAGAAAGCCTTGCTGATGAACTCATAAATGCTACCAAAAGTGGTGAAAAACACCAAGCCCTATCTGCAGAAACCGCAGGAATAATGGACCAATCAGTTCCTAATGCTGATGAGAGCTCTGACGATGAAGATGATGAACTGGTCATCTCTCAAGTCCTAGAAAGAACAAAGAGGGCTAAAGTTACTGAACCAGTAACTGGTGATAAGGTATCTGAAGAAGAACCTACACCACAGGTTGCTGAACCAATAGCAAAGGTTGTTGGTGCAAACACATCATCAGGGAATATTTCTCTTGCACAACTTCAAAAAGCCCTGATGAGTGGTATTTTAGTACAGGCAGATGCTGATGGAAATGCCACATCTAAAAATCTGGAAGAACATTCTACTGACCAATCTTCTGCTTCCAGACAACCACAACAACCACAAACACAACAACCATAACAGCCACAAGTGGTTGATGAAATGGTAAATGAACTCCATTTCGAATTACCAGCAATACAGTATGCTGAAGAAAATCCTGCAAATGAGCAGGTTCCCCAACTCAATGAAAGGGATCAAACTGAGACATCTCCTCAGAATGATCAACCAGGGGAGGCAACTGAGTTGCATACTCAGGAAAGGTGTGAAGTACCAGAAACTTCAAGCAAAGAAACTACACTGGGACAAGAAGACCAAAGTATAGAAAGGTCACAAGTTCCAGAGACCAATCAGCCTGAAATTGCTCAGGTAGCTGACCGGTTTAACTCTTATCTTGTGAAAATTTTTATGCTTATACATCTTGTTACTCATAAAATTTCTTTGTTACAGGCTGAGTTAGAAACACAAGAACAAGAGGAAGCTGAAAAGCTTACCTCAGAAACTGAGAAGGAGGTTTCCTCAACCTCACCTCTTAAGACATCTGAGCCTGTGTCACAGGTAATAATGGATTCTTAAGATAAACACTTCTTCAGTTATAAGTTTATGTGCCTAAACATTAAAATAAATGTTTCTAACAGGCTCCAACTGAGATGGAAGAAGATAAGGCAGAAATGCCAGAGACAAACCCAGAGACCAACAAGGTTTCTGAAGAACACATCACTGAGCCTTCTAGCATGAAGGTATATGACAAATCAAGTGATAAGTATTCTTCATCTTGGGTTATCTTATATCTCTTCTAAAAATATTCAATACTTTCTACTCACAGGATCAATCAGAAGTAGAAATGCACGGGGACAAAGTTGCGACATCCCCTGCATCAATGGAAATTGATG
Source organism: Plantago major (assembly GCA_026545765.1). NCBI lineage: Eukaryota > Viridiplantae > Streptophyta > Magnoliopsida > Lamiales > Plantaginaceae > Plantago > Plantago major. The sequence goes on along the minus strand of CM048840.1, from coordinate 24,108,045 downwards.
AAGCCCCCAAGGCAACATCACTCGAAAGAACACCAGAAACTGAAAAAGTTTCTGAGAAAAATGACTCTGAGCTTCCTTTTGAGGAAGTAAGTAGCACAAATCAGAATTCATTAAAAGCATATTTATGCACAAATTCTTTCAAACAATTTCCTAAGTATTGTATCATTTTTGTTTCTCAGGATCAAGAAAGAAAGGTTGATGAGGAACAGACTTCCAAGTCTCCACCTCACAACAAGATATCTGAGACACCAATTATCTCAGCAGAACAAGTCTCTGAGCCTGAAGTACTTACTCAGGTAACTCAGAAACTAAACTACACTTCTACTCAGATATCTACAAAAGTTTTGAAGCTCACTCAAAACTCTTTCTTTCAGGCTCAAACAAGTGCCGAGCAGGCTCCCAATGTTGAGACAAAGGACCTACTTCCCTTCTTCAAAGCTCACACCTTGCCAAAGCACATTAAATGCTTCAAGAAATGGCAAAGGTTAAGGTGCTCTGATCTCTCTGAAATATTGAGAATCACAGATCAACTAAACAGACGAGCACGAGCTCTTGACTTGGAGACATACATCCATGCAATGTTCCCTACCGAGATATCTGATTCGACTCTATTGCATAAGGATTTCTCCAGAGAGGTAGCGCACAGTTTGATACAAGCCTTTGAACAGGCAGATGGTCAGACAAGATTACAAATGGCATTTAAACCAGTCCTGCCCCAAACTCTGCAATTTATACCTTCTGAACAAGAAGAGGTTAATGGGCAGAAGATCACTATTCCTGAAGTGATCAATCTTGTATCTGAAGATGATGAGGAGGAAGAGATAAACGAAAATGACTTCGACGAACCTCCCACTGACCATCACCAAAAGGATGACACAGACAAAAAGGATGATGATGATGCCCCTGCACCAGGGACCGGAGGAATTTCACTAAGAAATGATGCCTCAGCTGCTGAAAAGCACACTGAGAAGACTTCACAGAAATCTCCGTCTCCATTTCCCAGAAATCTACTCATCCATCTTCTAACCAACACCCAGTTACTACTGAACAAGTAGTTGAGCTTTCTGAAGAAACCGATCAGAAAATATTAAACACTCAAAACAGATCTGCTCAACTCAGACAACTGTTGGAAGAAGAACAACAGCTCCATCTTCAACTGGAAGATCAAATAGCTAAATCCAGAGACAAGCTTGATCAACTACAAGATCAATACTTACAAGAAATGATTGCTTACTCTGAGGTTAAAGAGCTACGGGATGCTGTGCATGATATCACCAAAGAACTCGATACTGAAGAAGTATCTGAAGTCAAGCATGATGCTAAGGCTGCATCATCTTCAAAAGAAGTACCATCCTCCTCCCAGAAAGGAAAGAAACCAATCTCTGAGATGGTTGTTGGACTCGATACAATCGATGAAAATGTCCAAGAGGATGAAGATCACTGGGCTGATTACTCAGATGATGAAGAAGACAAGACTTTGGCAGAGCACCGCAATGAACATCTAGCGGTTTCTCACTTAAAAAGGAAGCTGATTGCTCCTACAATTTTTAGCAAACTACCAAATGTCCACTCCAATGAATACATGAACAGGTACCAAGTACTGGCTCATCTGAAAAAGGAGATGTCTTCACAAAACAAGGAAGTAATTGCCTCCGTCCCCTCTGAAATGAAAAAGTTCACTGAGCTCATCACTCAGAGAACAACTAGCATAGTCATTGCTCAGAAAGATCTGGGAATGATAAGGGACGATGATGCGTCTTTAGCTGCAAAAGCTTTCCAAGAGGCAAGTTACACTGCTGGAAAAGCAGATGCCATCCTAGGCCCATTGGCAGAGCTCACTGATAAGGACAATGGACTTATCAAGCAAAATCAGGAGCTCAAAGCCGAACTTCAGAAGTTGGTCACTGCCTATAATTATTTACAAGGGCACTACAACTCTCTCTCAGATTCCTTTGTGAGATTGAGTCAGCCAACAATGACTAAGGGGGAAAGAATGTACAAATCTGGACCTCAAAGTCAGGGGGAATGGGAAGAAGGAGAAGAAAACAAGAAGAGATCTGGAGCTGGTGCGGCTCAGAAAGGAAGAAGAAACATGAAAACTTCCCAGCCACCACTCAGAATCAATGAACCCTCCTCAAGCCAAGCTGCTTTGCAAATAGTAGCTGCTTCCCAGAAACCTACTGAAGGAAACAAAATGATAACAAGGGCCATGGCACAGAAACCTCCAAGGAGTACCAAGGCTCCAAGGAGAAGACAAGTTAAAGGGATTGATGAATCTTCTGAAGAAGAAGAAGAAGGTCAAATCAAGTCCCTGGGCAATGAAGAAGGCTGTAAAACTCTCACAAGATCTAATCTTGATGATGATGAAGATGAAGCTCCTCTTCACAGAAAAAGGAAAATTGAAAGCCTAACTGAGCCCATAGCTGCAAAGCCCCTAGCAGCTAAAACACCCTCTGGAAATACCAAGTCTATCCAGGGTGGTGGTTTTTCAAGCAATAACCCCAAAGAGAATTCAAGACAAAGAAGGAACAGACTGAGAGCTGAGCAAAGACAAAGTCAACTTCCACTCAGGCCAAAAGAAGCCAAAATAGAGTATGTGAAGTATGACAATGATTCCTCTGTCTACAGGTGCATCAATCAGAAAAATGGCTATTGGATTCTGGAACTTAAGCATCTATTGGTAAATTCAAGATTTCCAGAACCAATCCATAAACAACTTATGGCATGGAGAAAAGATAAGCCAACCTTGATCAACACCAATCACATTAAAGCCTGGTTGGATTTTGAAGTTGTCAAGAGAACTGAAGCCATGAGAAAGGACCTCTCTGATGAATGTCCATATGGAAAGCCAGATGATGTGCACAAAATTCTGAATATCACAGGAACAGGCACAAGAGAAAGACTCGCTGTAGAACCCTGTGAATCGTTCTATCTAACTGAAGATCAATACAAGGGTGACATCAGATATCTGAGGATTATCTATGAATACTTCAAGCTTTCAGATATCAGAATAGAGCATGCCTGGAAGTGGGGAAAGTACCTATGGGTCAAGCATTTTGTCAAGAAAAATCCTACCAAAACCTACAAAGAGGTCTGTGGATTTGCCAGAGACACAGAGATGTTCGTCAGAACTCTTCTCTATGACTATTCTGATGACATCAAAAGGTTTGGAGATAGGTAATTTGCAGACTGATCCATAGAAATACTGTTGAAGACTTGAAGAGTTGAAGACTTGAAGACTAGTTTATTAGGATGTTTACTTGGAGCTTGGTTACTCCTGTTGTCCTAATTTACTATGTAATTTTTGTTGTATTTTTGCTGACTGAGCTAAACCTGTATTATGTATTAAAGTTATCTGTAATCTTTATTTGTAACTTATCTGAAGAACTTACTCTCAGATAGTATTCTATAAAAGATAACTTGTCAGCAAAGATCAAAGCTAGTGCATTACAAATGTTAGAACTTAGGATCCCGGATTGGTACTTGAAACAAGATCAATAGACAATGTTGCCAACAATGTTGTTCAACATTGTCTTCAACATAGCAAACAGATGGCAGCGGATGAATAAGAATAAAACTTCTATTACCAAGCCAATATATAGAAAAATATATTGGCAGCGCCTTAGGCAAAATATCTACTGACAGGAAAAGTAGATCTAATCAACTAGGTTTAATACAATCACAAACGATTGATTAAACAACCAAAACTAGCCCTAGAAGAACCAACAGTAAAAGCTATTCTAGGTCGATGTTTGAAAGAGTTATTCCAACAATGAATACTCTTAGACAAACTCTAAAGCTAGCAGAAAACAAGAAGCCTAAACTCTTTTAATAAAATCTCGATTGATCATCAAGAAAGGCTCAATGATTGCTCGGCTGAATCCTTGTATATATAATTGAGATATCGACAGCTCCCATCCAAGTCGAAAGGCAATAGGATCTCAGCAAAGACAATTTTCCATGTTCTTGTTTTCTTCAATAATCAGCTAGAAGGAAATTCCCATATTAGTGTCTTCAACAATATATTTCCTTCTTGCTTTCTTCAACAATATTCTTGAAAGATTCTCTCTTTAGATTGCATTCCTTATGTCCAAAGCAACTCAAACTCTTTCCTTATTCCTGCAGAAATTCGAATTGATTGCTTCCAGTCCAAGTCATCAATCCAATTGGCCTGCTTGTTTCTATGTTGTCTGTTGTTGTCCGTAATGTTGTTCCAACATTGTATCGGCACTATTTCGCAATGTTGCACAACATTGAAATCCAGATTCAAACAACAACAACAAACACAAACATTGAACTGAATCATGAAAGATAAGATTAACTAATCAAGTGCAACTTGCATTTTCAATCTCCCCCTTAATCTTAGTCTTTCATCAAGCAATAGCATTCCTTTGGGCTCATTGATTCCTTTTGATCCAATAAGCATGTGTGAGCCCAACTTGATATATCCTACAAAATATTCATAGAAAAACAACTACAAACATTGAACCGGTTATGTTACGAAGAAAGGTTGAATTACTAAACAAAGTGCACTAAATCGCACTTTCAATCTCCCCCTTAATTCTGGTCTTTCTTCACACAACCTAAAACTAGTTTGTTAGTCAAATCGAACAAGTAGGATTTAAACAAGTCAAGAGGAATCCTTTGTTGGGAACTGAAAGATAAAGTGCAATCGATCAATGCTGATGGACAATGTTGAGTCAACACAGAACTCAACATTCGTAAATATGCACTTTCAAATTCCTCTTATGTCTTTGTCTACTCATCTCCTTTGAGCTCATCATGGGCATCATATCATACTTCTTTTGACAATTCTCAAGATCAAGAGTTAGTGAATAAAGACAAACTTATGAATTGCAGTATAAGTGCAGTAAACAAAGTCGTCTTCAATGTTGACACAACATTGCAGTCAACACTGCACTATTCAATCTCCCCCTTTGTCTTTCTTCACAAAAACACACATGCACAAACTTGTTAGAAACAAACAAACATAACAGGCATGAAACTACAGAACTCCCCCTCAACATTAGACGAGAGCAATATAACAAAATAAAGTATGTTTGCTTTTTGTTCAATCTCTTCTCTTCTCCCCCTTTTTGAGAAGAAAGATATCTCTCAGATTATTCAACCAAGTTCACAGAAGGAGACAAGAAGACATGCAATGAGTGCAATACTGAGTTGTGGACTATAGGACCTGCAATAAGAGCTGTGCAATGTTGGAGAATGATGTTGAAAACATTGAGTTCAACACTGGCAGCCAAGGTGATAGCAGAAGCAGGAAAAGAGTTTGGATCGGCTGAAGGGCAGTAATCATGTATAGAGGTTGGATTAGCTGGAGAGCAGTGTTAGGATAAGAGTGGATGGTCATGATGGGTGTTGTTGGGTTTGCCTTAAAAGATCCTGCAAATATATATCAATGCTACAGACTGTATAGCATTAATAAAAGATTAAAGTTGCAAGTAAAACAGTTATCCGTCAAGTCATAGTAATCAGATTAACAGATAAACCCTAGGGAGGTTGACCAAAAATCTTGATCTTAAATAATGACTTAACATGCAAGAACAGGAAAGCAAAAGCCCCAAACCCCAAAGAAACACCTTAGACCTACTCCCCCTCAAACCCAAAAACACACAGAAAGGTCAGAAAGAGACGCACATATAAAAAGAGCAAATAGTACTTCAAGCATAGTCAATGTTGACCTGAATGTTGACTCAACATCGATGACAACATCGGGAAATCAGACCACTCTTAATGTAAGTCAGCCAGGAAACCAAGTCTCAAGATGTGCAGATTCGATTAACACTACTGATACTGCAGGCAAAGACAGAGAGAGAAAGGAATACCAAAGAAACACTCTCAACATTGCCTCAAAAAGTAAATTGAACAATTAGCATAAGTTTGAGTGGGAGTGACCATGAGACCGTGAACCATGTCAAATAATTGGAACACGTATGAATCCGCTCCAAAGCCGAAGCCTATGCGGAGTTAGGTAAACACACGTCTCATGGCATAAAATCACTCAAATGACCACATTTGGTAATTTGGTACTCAGAAAGTGAACCAGCAGCATTATGAGAATCGGCACTTTTGTGCGTGTCGGTTTCTTGTACAGGTCATCAACCCTCACGACATATGACACATTGGCCACGTCAATATCTGGATAGTATTTGAAACCTGCCCAACACGATCCTCGACGGAAACACTTCGAGCCCTTTTTATCATAATTCATCAGATTTATTAAGCATAAAGGACAGGAGGCAACATCAAGTGTGAGTCAAGGTACGAGTAAAAATAGCCAAAAAACAGCAAAAGTGGGTTTTACATAAAGCAAACACACAAGAGACTCGATCCTTTTCAACCTTGATTTCAAATAGCCTTTCAACCCCTAAGCATCACCACTGTAAGCTACATAGTAGGAACAACCATAGACCAGTACAGAAGCACAGAAAGCACATAGACACACACACAAAAAAAATAAAAAATAAAAAAAAATCAAAAGGCAACAAAAAACACATCACTTTTCTACAGCCAGTGTTGACTGTGATGTTGAGTCAACACTGGTTTCAACATCGAAGATCACAAAGAGCACAAATCAAGAGATCTCCTAAGACTGAAGAATCTCTCACAATCTAAAGGTTTGGTAAAAATATCTGCAAGTTGATTGGTTGTATCTAAGTGTTGTATGACTATTACTTGCAGATTGACCATATCCTTAAGAAAATTATGCCTAATGTCTATGTGTTTCATGCGTGAGGGCAAAACAGGCTTCTTAAAATTATTTATGGCACTAAGGTCATCACAGAACATCAACAAGGTATCACATTGTCGACCAAAGTCATGCAGCATATTTTTCACCCATATCAATTGAGTAACACAACTCCCAGATGTTACATGTTCAGATTCAACATATGAGAGTGACACATTGTTCTGTTTCTTGTAATACCATGACATTGAATTAGAATCAAGACAAAAGCAACCTCCACTAGTGTATTTTCTATCATCTAGATCATCAGCCCAATCAGAATCACTAAATCCCACTAGATTAGTGTTTGTATCACATGCATACCATAATCTAAGATTAACAGTTCTTGATATATATATGAAAAATCTTTTAAGAACAATCAGGTGTGGGATTTTAGGGTTAGACTGATACCTGGCACAAACACACACATAAAACATGATGTGAGGTATGCTGGTTGATAGATATAGAAGGCTGTGAGTCATTGTTCTGTACAATGTTAGGTCAACATCATCTCCAACATCGATTCTACTGAGCATAAGACCATTAGCCATAGGAGTGCTGGGTTCACCTATCATGCTCATCTCATGGGTACCGTCAGATGGAATTTCTGCCTGTGATGTTGAGCTCAATGTTGTGTCATCATTGCTGTCAGCATTGACAATTTCTCCTTGTACACCAGCTGGAGTTCTTGGTTTAGACACCTTTTCAGGTTCAGTATCAATTTTCTCAGGAGTAGTGTCTTTAACCTGTTCAGTACCTGCAACAACCTGTTTATTCTTGGGTACAGTGCCTTTCTGGATAGAGACATCAGAAGAGACAGTTTTGAAAACAGACAATGTTGATGTCAATGTTGACTCAACATTGTTTTCATTCATCAATTTCAGCTCTTCCCAGTGATAATCTGCAGATAGATCAACTGAACCATGTAGACACAAAACATTAGTAGAAACTGATTCCTCAGGGTTAGTCCAGAAAAGTGTTTCACGGTTTTGAGAATCATCATAGTCGAAAAAGACTTCTTTTGTCAATGTTGGACCAACATTGTTTCTCAACATTGTTCAGGACAGCAGATAGGGCTTTGGTATGAACTTCTGGATCATCATCTTCCTGTTCGTCATCTGAAACATCACTGAGACAAGCAAGCATAGTCTTTTTCTCTTTTCGAAGAGTGTTAGCACATTCATTCTGATAATGCCCCCATCCTTGACATTCAAAACATCTAACTTTACTAAGTTTACTAAGACTAGGGCTAGAGTTTGACACACCAGCTTTCTTTTTGAAATTTCTAGTTCCTTTTGAGTTGCTCGAAGAGCCTCTATTAGAATTCTTCCTGAATCTAAGTTTCTCAATTTTCCTAACCAAGTCATTGTAGGCTTCTTCAGTCATGTCATCAGAATCATCACTCGCTTTCTACTCAGTAACTTTAGCTTTAGATTTAGAGTGAAGGGACATACTAAGGATTTTCGTACCTTTTCTTTCGTTATCAATTATCTCAAAAATTTTCAAATTGTTCATCAAGGTATGAAAATCCATAGTAGCTAGATTGTGAGTGTCTTCCAAAATAGTAACTTTAGTGTCAAATTTTGGAGAGAGAGATCGAATGGCTTTAGAAATCAGTTGCTTGTTGGAAATAGCATCACCAAGAAGTTGAACATCATTAGACAAAGTCAAAAGCTTTTCAAAATAAGAATCAATGGTTTCAGCTTCTTCCATTCTCAGATTTTCAAATTTTGAACAAAGCATTTGAAGTTTAGTTTGTTTGACACTATTATCACCTTCACAATGATTCTGAAGTAAGTCCCAAGCTTGTTTAGCAGTAGTGCAATTTTGAATGATTTTAAACATATGAGCATCAACATGTCCAAAAATGGCATTTAAAGCTTTTTCATTGTAAGAGCTTAAAAGAAAGTCACCTGCAGTGAAGCGTTCTTCAGGTATGGGAACAATATCTCCATCAGCATCAGGTCCTTCAGTAGGCCAGACAAATCCTTCTAGAACAGATCTCCAAGCTCGACCTTCAATGGACTTAATGTATGTCCTCATCCTTATTTTCCAGTAGTGGTAGTTCGATCCATCAAGCATAGGTGGCCTGTAGACACTTGAGTTTGCAACATCCATTGTAGTAGTACCAAATCCAGACACCAGTAGTTAGGTGGCTGGCTATGATGCCACTTATTAGAACTTAGGATCCCGGATTGGTACTTGAAACAAGATCAATAGACAATGTTGCCAACAATGTTGTTCAACATTGTCTTCAACATAGCAAACAGATGGCAGCGGATGAATAAGAATAAAACTTCTATTACCAAGCCAATATATAGAAAAATCATCATAGCAGTTATACATGAGATCATAATAGTTATATATGATATCATAGAAATTATACGTGAGATCATAATAGTTATATATGACATCATAGTAGTTATACTTGAGTTGAGAATATAGTACCAGTTCAATTCCTTTTGATATAGCAAAGTCTTGATCAGTGAATATCGTAGCTGGTTTCTTACCCCCCATGGACTTCATGAACTCAGTTAGAAGCCAAACAAAGGACTCAGTGGATTCATTAGCTATGAATGCACAACCAAACATAACATTGTTCCAGTGGTTGTTTACCCCTACAAAAGGCGCGCACACGAGTCCATATTTATTTGTTCTGTATGTTGTATCAAACACTACAATATCACCATAGAGTATATAATCATCTTTCATCATGGAGTCCCTCCAAAACAAGTTGCATAGCTTGCCATCTTCATCCAACTTTTGGGTGTAGTAGAACTGAGGATCTTGGGTTTGTCTTTCTTTTAGTATGTCGAGAACATTCTGTGCATCAGCCCCACCCATTTCCTTTGTTCTTTTCCTGCTTACAAAGTTGATGTGGTCCCTTTCTATGTGTCCAACATTCTCCTGCCCTCCTGCACTTGCTACCATATATTTAAAAGCATCGGTTGGACGTAGTCCAGCATCCTCCATAAGCTCAATTGTTTTTGCCTTATCAGCTGTTATTGTCCTTTCAACGCGGTGTAAGTGTGACCATTCTGGTCTAGTCAAAGCATGGTTGTGATTTTCAACATGCCTGATGACTTTGTAGTAGTGATTGATGGTGTCACAACTTATCACAAGTTTAGCTTTGCAACCAGTTTTTATTATACAATCCACACGTCGTTTTCTTTTGTTTCTGCTACCTTTACCTTCTTCAACGGTTGGGGAAGGTGTTATGACAGGTGTTTTTGGTGTTGCTTCTGGTTTTCCAGCACGACTACACATAAAATACTTCTCATAAACTTTGCCATTTTTATCAAGTCTTGATGTGCACTTTTTGAATGTGAATCCAACCTTGGCAGCATGCTTTCTATATAATTTGTGTAGGTCCTCCAATTTGTTTGCCTCTCTATTGATTAAGCTGCCTCCGACATTAAATTCATCATTATCAGTCACCGTTGACATTGCCAAACTGTCATTGTTTGCGTTATCAACAACAACCATTGCTGCAATTAAGATCATAGAAGTTATAATTGAGATCATAACAGTTCATTCTGATATCATAGTAGTTATAATTGATATCATAGAAAACATATCAGTTAATATATGATAGGAGTAATCTTTGATATCATAATAGTTATATTTGATATCATAGTGCTCATATTTGAGATCATAGAAAACATATTAGTTAATATATCAGTAGTAATTTTTGATATCATAGTACTCATATTTGATATCATAGTTGTAATTGTTGATATCATAGTACTTATGTTGACAGTTGAGTTCATAGACCACAATATTTATTGCAGAGAGCATGGTGAATATAATAGTGAATAAGGCAATAACACAGTAGTTTTTGTAGAGATCATAGTGACTATAATAGAGAACATAGTACTTATTGCAGAGTGCATAGTTACTATAATATAAAACATAAAACTAGTTGCAAAGGTGATTAAAACAAAGTACATAGTAGTTTTTTCACAGATCATGGTGAATATAGTAGAGAACATAGAATTAGTTGTAGAAATCATAGAATTCATAGTAGAAAACTGTAGAGATCATGAACCTGTAGAGAACAACTTTTTATTGAGTGAAAAGGCATAAATCATAGTAGAAAACTGTAGAGAACAACTTTTTATTGATTGAAAAGGCAGAAATCATAGTAGAAACTGTAGAGATCATGAACCTGTGCTTTGTATCTCTGGAGATTCACTGGTATTTGTAGTTTCAGTAGTCGAAGCTGATTCTGGCATCTATGAACAGCAACGAACATAAATATCAATGAAATATCATTCGTATGAACAGAAATAGCAATGAAATATCGACGTAAACCGCCTTAGGCAAAATATCTACTGACAGGAAAAGTAGATCTAATCAACTAGGTTTAATACAATCACAAACGATTGATTAAACAACCAAAACTAGCCCTAGAAGAACCAACAGTAAAAGCTATTCTAGGTCGATGTTTGAAAGAGTTACTCCAACAATGAATACTCTTAGACAAACTCTAAAGCTAGCAGAAAACAAGAAGCCTAAACTCTTTTAATAAAATCTCGATTGATCATCAAGAAAGGCTCAATGATTGCTCGGCTGAATCCTTGTATATATACTTGAGATATCGACTCCATCCAAGTCGAAAGGCAATAGGATCTCAGCAAAGACAATTTTCCATGTTCTTGTTTTCTTCAATAATCAGCTAGAAGGAAATTCCCATATTAGTGTCTTCAACAATATATTTCCTTCTTGCTTTCTTCAACAATATTCTTGAAAGATTCTCTCTTTAGATTGCATTCCTTATGTCCAAAGCAACTCAAACTCTTTCCTTATTCCTGCAGAAATTCGAATTGATTGCTTCCAGTCCAAGTCATCAATCCAATTGGCCTGCTTGTTTCTATGTTGTCTGCTGTTGTCCGTAATGTTGTTCCAACATTGTATCGGCACTATTTCGCAATGTTGCACAACATTGAAATCCTGCAGTTCACAAACAACAACAACAAACACAAACATTGAACTGAATCATGAAAGATAAGATTAACTAATCAAGTGCAACTTGCATTTTCAACAAAGAACCGGTTTGGGGAGAATGACTCTGTTGTACTGATGTGCTTATTCTATATTTGTAATCTATATTGCTCTCCTTGAATTATTGATTCGTCTCAGAGTGTATCTGTGGTGCTCGTCACCACCGTTAGTCGTCTTAGGCGTGTTTCAAATACTACCTATATACCGGCGTGGTCCTAAAAAGTTATATGTCCGTGAGGGTTGATGGCACGTATACCAAACTGACACACAAAAAAGTGCGGACTTTCGGTAAAACAGACACTACCAAAAAAGTGAGACTAAAAGAGCCCTTGAGGCCATTTGATTAGCATACATTTATTTTATGCAAAAATGTGGTACTATGGGAAGATTGGTTGCATGTTTCTGGGAAGTTGTTGCATGCGAAGAAAAAGTCCCTTCCGACTTAACTGACTGAGTATGCGTATTCGCACAAAAAATCCCAAAAAATCATTGCATGAGTTATTTGAGGCACTTTTGTGACGAAAGTCACCTTCCTTTCTCTTCATATTTCTTGAGCGATTAACCCACTGGACACTTCCAGAGTGTGAGAGAGAGTTGCATAGGATCATCTTGTGAGGGATTAGCGAGTTAGACTTAAGTGCTATTTACTTGAGAAACTTTCTTGTTTGATTTTCTGTGCACTATTATGCCAAGGTTAGTTGAGTGCATAATCTTTGCATCTTGTGAATTTAATATTTGCAATGGTAGATTCGGTCACTTGGGAGTTCAACTCTGTTTTGTGTTTCTTGTTTGTCTTTTTCTAGAGTCAAGTTTGTCTTTAGTTTGTGTGTTTGCTCGAGGACGAGCAAAGGTTCGGTTTGGGGAGTTTGATGAGACGATAATTTAGAGTCTCATTGGGTCCTTTTTAGCGGTCTTTGTTAGTCTTTGTTTATGGTTTTATAGTGTCTTTGTGCATTTTTATGGTTTGGTGCTTTGTTTGTGTTTTGTAGGATTTTTGTGTCCCGAAGGTGAAAATCGGAGTGAAAACTTTGGTTCTATATCTTTGAATGTAGAGTAACTGGGTGAAAACGGAAGTGGATTCGGAGTTCGGACGAAGAATTGAGAGCCGTTTTAGCGAAGCTTGCAAAAGTGAAGTTTTACGGAGCAGTCTAGCCATTTTGGCCATAACTCTCTCATATGATGTCCGATTCACCTGATCTCGGTGGCCACGGAAAGATAATTCAAAGGGATACAATTGTTTTTTTGGAAGCATCGGAAAATTCTGTCTGTGAAAAAGGTTACAGAGGTTTTAATCTCGCCGCGGCGAATGGATATTTTCGCCGCAGCGAGATTTTACGAGGCAAAAAGAGGAGCTACACGGGGTTTCTCGCCACGGCGAGATTCAGCGAGAAGGCCCAGATTCAGCATATTTTTTCCTTTTTAGGTCAGGATTAGGTCATCTTTTGCCAGAACTTCTTATACTCGATTTTTTCATAGAAAAAGCTCCTAGAACTAGGTTTTGACATGGATTGATTGATCTTTGGAGCTTAGTTTTCATCTTGTACGAATCATTGGGATCGAATTCTTGGTAATTTATTGATAACTCTCTACTGCTTCTATACAATTCTTTGTTTTCTTCTGTTTATCGAATTATATGATCTTGCATGCAATTATCACCATGTTTATGCCTTGCGTATTCAATACCATGCATTCTTTCATCCTTGATTCAATCATGAGTAGCTAAACCGCTCTGAATGCGGTAGTTATGTGATAGTTATGCGTATTCGTTTCCTGGGTTCGTATTTGTTCATATAGGTTCGTCTAGTTTGAAATCTTCGTAAAACCTTCAATCCATTAAGCTAGTTTTAAATCCTCAAAGTTGTTTTCGGTTAAGGATCGTGGCCTGACAGACCACGATTACTCTAGTTTGAAATATTCAAATAACAATCGGTTGAATTGGATTGATTGATTTCTGTACGCCGACCGTGTGACAAGTATGAACGATTACCCTAGAGCGAATTAGCATAGCTAGATCATTATTACCGTGTTCGCTTTATTTCTTTGATCAAACGGGTTTATCTGTTTCCTATTTTAATCTGTGTTTTAGAAGTACAAACACCCAAATTTATCTGTTACTCACAAACAAATTGTTTACTCTCATTCGTTGTGGTAGCTTGATTAATTCCCTAGAGAACGATACCGAGTTAAGCATAGTCTACAACTACAGCTTATTCTCTTAAGTCATTTAGAGTATAATTTGAGCTCATCAACCGCCTCCTGGAGGATCTTCGTCCTAAACCACAATCTGGATTGGAAGAAATAGCACTGAGAGGGGAGTATCTTTTCTTTTTCTCTTTACTTTCCTAGTTTTCCTATCTGCTCTTAGCTAAGTTTGGGGGAGGAATTCAACTATACTTGCTCGGTCTGTAATAACTTTAAATACTCGCACTTAGTAGTTTGAACTTTAATCTATGCTTATTTGTTATGTCTAAGGTATTTTACTTGTTGAAAAAAGTTTTGATCTGTGGAAGAGTACTGAGTATGAACCATAACTAAGATGAGGGGTTGTGGATTTGTTTTCTTGCTTCACTGCTTGTTGAATATATGCTCTGACCGAATACGACCCATGCTACTTTGATGAGTGATGAGTCGATTTTACATCGTCTCATTCGGTCTTTTTTACCGTCTTATTGCCATTCTCAAGTATAGTTCTTATGTGTTTCATTAGTATTTTATTACGTTTTTGTGTTTTTTGTGTTTTGTAGGTGTTTGGTGAAAATGCATTAATGGAAACATGGAAGTTTATGGACCTGAAAGGTGGTTGAAAAACTTGATGTGTCAAATCAAAGTTCTAAATTTGTTTTAAGCCAAGAGTTAATCCTCAACATTACGAAAACCTCTAATGTAGTGGAGTTAACCCCGAGGTCGGTCTCGAAGGACTTAACTAAGCTGAGTCTTGTTTACGAATAGTAATTACAATAAAGAAAGCAGTAAAAGTTTGTTTGCTTCGGCAGCGAATTTGTTCTATATTATCTACCTACTTATGCAATCTAACTAGAAAACAGATTAATCTAAACGACAATGATATGAATAAGGAGAATTATGGAGCGGTAATGTGAAACAAGCTAGCTAGCAGGATACATACGATTCACAGGATAGATTACGCAAGTTGTCACAATCTTGAGTTCAAAAACGAATAGCACTAGTGGATGCGTCAATTCCACTAGGCTACAATCAATCTAGCTAATCCTACTATTACCGTTTGCAACTAACTGTTAGATTGAAGCAAGACGAAAAACATTTTGGTTGCCAAGGATCAAATGCTTAATCTAATAAAGGATATTGATGATTAGCATCAAACGTAATAGCAAGATATGCGATTAATCTAAAAAGCACCAGTAATCTAAACCCGATGCACTTCGAATCTCATTAACCCTAGCTAGCATGCATTGAATCAGTCACCACCCCCATAATCGGGGTGTTTAGCTACTCAAATTATGCAAATACATAATCAATATTGTACATAAACAGGCTTTAAACATAATCTAAAGCAAGAAACAAAGATTCGAACGGATTGATACAAATTTACCCTTCGTTGTCACAAACCCTAGGTAGAATTGAAGAACCGAAACGAATCGATGCGAAAAGCTATGTAGATAATCTCCCAATCAATGTCAATCTTCGGATTACAAGATAAACGGTTCAATTACCTCCAATAATAGGTAGGTAATTGCCTTGGAAAGGTTCTAGGTCGAAAAGCAAAAAGAAGAGAAGAATAATAATAATGTTGTGTCTAAAAGATCAAGAAAATAGGTTATATATAGTGAAAAACGCTGAAAATCATGTTTTGGGCCGAAAACGGCCCAAAAAGGGAGCTGGCGTCCGCCAAAATGGAGCTGGCGTCCGCCAACTCGTTCTGGACGAGTTTGGCATCCGCCAAAGCTCCATGGCGTCCGCCAAGATTGAGCTGGCGTCCGCTAGGCCCTTTTTGGTCCTCTAAACGTCGGAATCTGCAGATAGTTCCTTCTTAAAAGTTGTAGATCTTGGTCTTATCTACGCGTATACACCAAGATCAGGTCAATCGGAGTTCATATGCAAAAGTTATGGCCAAAATTCCAAAGCTGCTCCATCATAGTTCGAATTTCGCGCGCTTTCACTTAAACGGCTCTAAACTCTTCGTCCGAACTCCAAATCCACTTCCGTTTCGACCGATCAACTCCCTTTTCAACCACCTTTCAGGTCCATAAACTTCCATGCTTCCATTATTGCATTAAATGCACTGGTTTAGCCCTTGTTTTAATGCATTTTCACCAAACACCTACAAAACACAAAAAACACAAAAACGTAAAAAAACACTAATGAAACACATAAGAACTATACTTGAGAATGGCAATAAGACGGTAAAAAAGACCGAATGAGACGATGTAAAATCGACTCATCAATGAGTGAGTTTACTTGCTACTCTAATTGAAGCCCTATGTGCAACCGTGTGAACACTGCTACCCTTGAGTCTTTATTTGTCAGCAGCATGAATATGATTAGTAGTACTCACCTTTCTGAATCCTTTTCTATACCTTTCACTAACCCCGTTGAAGAACAGATTCCTTCTCTTCTAGTTGAAGAACAGATTCCTTCAACTCCGGTCATTCATTTTGGCGAGAATAATCCGGAGTTTGAGCCTGTTTTGAGAATCCAAAGTAGATCAGCCAATGATTTGCTTCAAGTTACTCTGACATCTGATCATGGTGTTAGTTCGGACACGCAAGAATTTATGGGGATGGACTTTGATGAGTCTGATTTGGAAAAGGATTTTTTAGAATCCTAAATCCCTACTCCTGTTATTGGAAGATTGACTAGAAACTCTGCAAAAGCTGCAAAGGAAGGGAATTTTTATACTTCTCTCAGATCAAGTAAGAAGAAGAAGAAGTCTGGAAACTAGAATGGTAAACGAGCTTCACCCTCTAATCTTTTATTATGATTGATATGATTTTGTACATTCGAGGTGTTAGAGGGAATTTGTCTGGTAATGGGTCTGGGCAGACTAGCTGTGGAACGAACTGGAGAGTAACTATTTTTTGTGTCCTCTCGGTTCTCTTTTGGATAGGTTTGTGGTATCCTGGAGGTATACTGCCTAAGTTTGTTGATAGCAGGGAAGTGATATATGGCATAGCTTTCTTGTCTAGCTACAGTTGTGTAGTTATTTCGATTAGAATGATAGGACTTTTGGTGATTCTGGATAATTGTGTGATCTTTAGTTTTACTAGAATTTGGAAAGAACTTGTAATTTTGAGTTTGATGGCCATGGGTTCTTATAAACCCCCATGATTCCCATGATTTTATTTTCCAGTATTAATATAGGAGCTTGACTCCAATTTCCAACAAAAAAATAAAAAATAAAAAAAAACCCGTTGAAAGCTTTTTTAAGCCCTTATGAAACTCCACCATATATCCTATACATGCTTTACTTAAGCGGTGACAGCAACCTACCGCCGAGCTTGAACGAAGAAACAAAGCAACGAGTTCCAAAAATTGGAGGAGAATCATGTTTTGATCATGATCGAGAACTGGTTTGAGGGAAAGTAGAGAAGAAAACCCTAACCCTTGTTCGAGAAATTAGTTTGGGGGAGAAGTGGAAGATGAACATCATCGAAGGTAACCTTGTCGGCCCTACTGTTATATTACCGGTGCTAAAAATCACTAGTTCTTGCTCCAGAAAAAATAGAAAAGAAAGTACCGAAAAAAGCAACGGTACAAAAGTCTCGGAGTGGATCTGTGGTCCTCGTGATCACCATTTTCGTGTTGGGCATGTTACAGATACTACCCACATACCGACGTGGCCCTAAAAGCTACATGTCCGTGAGGGTTGATGGCATGTATACCAAACCAGAACGCACAAAAGTGCGGAATTCAGTAAAACAGACACTACCAAAAATGTATAGACTAAAAGAGCCCAATGATGGCCAACCAAAAAGCATACGAGTCAGTAAAATGACTGCAAAAAATAGTATGTCAAAAGAAAAAGAAAAAAAATAAAGGAGCAAGTAGTCTATGTGTGAAGCAACCGATGAAGTAGTTACGATGATAAAGGAGAAGTTGAAGTTGTCGTTGAGAGAGGACGAAGTCGAATGAAGGAACTCGGTGTCTGAAAGGATAAGTCCCCCTGAAATACCCTTTATTCTACCTTGTTATCATTTAATGATGCTTAGCCAAACACTCCTCTATATTATCCTACCTATTTCACTTACCAAGCCAACCTGAGTACTACTTTGATTTGTGCCTTGATTTTTTGGAGCAGGATTATATAACGTTATATATCGCGAGGTAATGATTTTGAAGTACACCTATAAGGACATTGGGTTACACTTGTAACCGCTGGTTGTAGTGGGTGATGCTTGCCTGTTACTTGTTTGCTGTGGAGTCATAAGTTGGAGTTGAAACTAAGCGAGTCACTAGAGTTTTGAAACCCTAGAAACTGGTTGCTTGTCTATGTGGTGGTTTATGCTTGGTGCTCATTTCATGGTCACTTCTTGATTATCATTATTGCCTTGCTCGTCC
The DNA here is from genome assembly GCA_026545765.1 of Plantago major. NCBI lineage: Eukaryota > Viridiplantae > Streptophyta > Magnoliopsida > Lamiales > Plantaginaceae > Plantago > Plantago major. The sequence continues at coordinate 24,089,765 of CM048840.1, read as the reverse complement.
TCGAGCAAGAAACTAGTTTGGGGGTGTGATGCGACAATGAAAAGTGCGATATAGCATGCTTTTCACTACAAAAAAAATAGGCTTTTAGCGACGGATAGGACGCCCGACCTTATTAAAAATAAAATAAAAAATAAGGGGAAATGCGAGACGGTGAATAATCTCTAAAACGGGCGTCGCAAAGGATTTAGGGACGGAGAAGTAATCCGTCCCTAATTCGCGACGGATAAATCCGTTGACCTTCCGTCGCAATTTAGGGATGGATTACTATCCGTCCTTAACTGGCTGGGACTTTTAGTGATTAGGAATCCGTTGCTAAAAGTCCCAGTCCTAATTCGGCCAAAATCGCCATTTTTAGCGACGGATTCCTATCTGTCGCTAAAAACACTGTTTTTTTATTTTTTTAAAAAAAATTTAATTCCTGTTTCACATTTCACCTATTTTTCACACAATATAATAGTACATAGTATACCCGAAATAATTAAATTGTATTAATTAACAATAGAGATTCAACGAACAACAAAGTATCCAAACCGAAGACTAAATATCCGTACAGAAGATGAAATAATGTATATGTAGCATGAACAACATAAGCATAAGTCCAATATAACTAAGAATCGACCAGAGGAGGCGGTCGTTGTTGGGTCTTCAAGATCATTTGGGTCAAAGCATCCATCTGCTGAGCCATACGAGCCTGGTTGTCAAGCACTTACTGGAAAGCTGCCTTGGTTTGCTCAATCTCTTCCTTGTTTCTAGCTAACTCCTCTTGGAGAGGATTCATCATCTCCTGGACCTGGTCCTGTGTGAAGAGATCAGCTCGTGTGGATGCCTGGGACACTGAGAAGCTAGGACCCGTCAATGTAGGGGCCAAACTTCCAATTCCATACACTCGACCCTTGCTGTCCATTGGCTTGACGGCAAAGAATATCTGGTTTTGCTCTTCAATCGACAGCTCCCGACCATCGATCCTCCTCTCGATCTCACTCTGCAATCGTAAAGTGCATACGAAATGAGATACAGTTTTAGGAATCTATTATATTACACAAATACAAATGTGAACCTTAACAAAGAAACGTACCGCAATACTCTCGGACTTCTCGTCCACCTAAATGCCGTCCTTCAGCTTAGCCTTCTTGAAGTGGTATAGCGCGTTCTTGGGATCCCCAGCCTGGATCTAAAGAACATACATGCAAAGCAAACAAGTAGTTAGTTGGTAGAAATGAAAGCAGAAAAAACATATAAATCCCTCTTCCACAGTGGATAATGAAAGCAAAAAACACAAGTAGTATGTAATTAATATAGACACTAACCGCCATCTGGTGATCCGTAACAACAGCTCGCGACCCATAATGGTGTCTGGAAGTACCCGTACCATCAGTCGGCTGAGTCAGGCGGTTCTCTCTGTTCTTTGCCGCTTGATCCACGACAAAGGGTTCCCTCCAGTACTCCAGCCAATGCGCCCAATCCTCATCCCCTATAAACGATGGCTTCGTGCCCTTGTCTCTACATTTTTTCGAAGCATGAACCATTTGCCTATAGGGTCTGCCCTAGCCTGTCGAAAACCGACCACAACAGGGGGAGCAGGGTATTAGAAATGTAGTAGGTTTTCTACAACAATTCCACACAACATAGAAATTACACAAGGTAAATGAAGACAACAATTTCAAGATAACACATGCAACAAGTTCATTAATGGTGACTAACATATCACCCAAGTTCAGTGGCTAACATACCACTCAGATTGTCCTAAAATTTACTAACACAATGGTGACTAACATATCAATCAAGTTCAGTGGCTAACATACCACTCAGATTGTCCTAAAATTTACTAACACAATGGTGACTAACATATCACCCAAGTTCAGTGGCTAACATACCAATCAGATTGTCCTAAAATTTACTAACACAATGGTTACTAACATATCACCCAAGTTTAGTGGCTAACATACCACTCACATATAGTGGCTAACATACCACGCACATTAACACAACGATTAAAACAACAAATAAAGCACTGTAACATTTAAGCTTACCCGCAACTCATCGAAGTAAAAAAGCCTTCATCCCATCCGAGACATGTGACCACTTCTCGCCAGTGTAACTCCTCCCCTAAAAATGTCAACAAAGTTATCGAATCATCAAATAAACTGTTATCAATGAGAAAGACAAGAAACAAATATTCATTAGTATATATAGTTAAATCAATGGTATGTGACATATACTTGTCTTAAGTTATGTTCTACAAATGCATAATATGTACTTACTATGTCTGGCCGTTGGGGAACAACACCGGCTTCCCCTTCCACATAGCACCGGGTGTCAACTGTAAAAAGGGGCAATCGTCAGGGGCTAAGTTAGCCCAGACATTTGACGTTCCCGTGCTCGAGCTCGGTGGAGTCTCAGGAACCGTAGACTGGCTGTTCCCACCAATATCAAAGCCCATAGAAGGACTACTCACTCCACTGGGTGGTGTACTGCCTGTACCAAAACCACCAGGGATCCCACTCGATGCGGGAGGACGGTATGTAGGTCTCCTATGCCGCGGCATCTGCAAAACCATACAACAAATAGAGAAAAAATGTGTTAGTAAATTACCGTGAATTTGCATGTAAAACATGTACATTTGATACCTAATAAAGCACAAAAATATGGTATAATCAACAACTAACAGTATATATACATAGAATCTACCATACACACATACCCTCGTCCTCCTCGCCTGTGGTTAAGTCTACATATTGGTCTTCATGGAGCTCTATGAACTCATCACAAGCCTGTACAGGATTTCTCGCTGATTCATCAACAACCTCTTCTTGGTACGAGTTCGTGATTGAGTTGTCCCTCTAAATGTACTCTACTTTGGAGCGGGCTGTATATGTATCGCAGCCAACCAGTCTGCCTTATCGCGTTTCAGGCCTGGATATTCAATAAACACCACTTGGCGTGCTTGAGTCGCCAAGATAAACGGTTCGTACTTAGTACGGTACCTCCTCCTATGGTTAATGTCAACCATTTCATACTGCTCGTGCTTCCTCGTACCACGTGGAGTAGGATCATACCATTCAACATCAAACAAAAAGGTTCTTTTCAAAGGCAGACCGGGATATTCAAGCCGCACAATTCGTTTCAGCTTCCCGTAGAAATCATACAAATCAAGTGATCTAGATCTAGATCTTAATCGACACACCCCACAATTGCTTGTGGCCATGGTCATGTCAGAGTCAGTTGTGTGGAACCTAAGGCCATTTACTGTGTACGAAAAGAATGTGGAGACCTTTCTGTTTGGTCCCTCTGCTAGAGCTACTAAGTAAGGACATGTGACGTTGTTGACAGGATCTCGGACATACTCCTTGAACCAATCTGGAAATTATGTTTCCAACTTCTCTTCAAGCAGTTCTTCAAGTGTGTCATTTGCCATTATTGGATTCTTCTCCAGACAACGCTTTTTGAAAACACTGTGGACACGATGATATGATTAGATAGCTAGTAGTTAGAAATTCAAGTACTCGTTGTTATAGTAAGAAAGCTACTCACCGAGCAAAAATCACCATAAATTTGTCAACTTCAGCACAGTTCGAGAGGACATAATATTGGGCTGCCTTAAGGTCCCTATCCGACAGCCATTCTTTCATTTCTTGTCCCATAGGTCTCCCTGAGACCCTAAAAATTGAAATGGCAACGTCATCATCCTCTTGAACTTCGAATGTGTCTACATTTAGAGACGGCCTAGATGTCTTTGTCGGCACGTGGTCCCCAAAGTAATAGGAGCAGAAGGTTCCAACTTCCTCTCGCACGTATACATTAGCAATCGATCCCTCAGGACTACCTTTGTTGCTGACATACTTCTTCAATTTCCCCAAGTACCTGAATTGCATATATATTTAGGTAAGAGAATGTAACTTGGGCATTTTAAGTAAATTCAGACTTGGGAAAATTCACACATCTCGAATGGATACATCCATCGATACTGAACTGGTCCAGCAAGCCTCGCTTCATGTGGGAGGTGAACCGGCAAGTGCTCCATAGAATCAAACCAGCTCAGTGGAAAGATACGCTCGAGCTTGCATAGAATCAATGGTATGTTGCTTTCAAGATTTGCTAACACTTGATCGTCAACCACCCTTGTGCATAAATTCTTGAAAAACAAGCTCAGCTCGGTAAGAGCGATCCATACAGGTTTCGGTAGCAGTTCTCAAAATGCAACCGGGAGAAGCCTCTCCATGAACACATGACAATCGTGGCTCTTCATCCCATACATCTTCGTCATCTTCAAATCCACACACCGCCCCCAACTTCGACGCATAATTGTCGGGGAACTTCAATCCCCTCACCCAATCAAACAGTATGTTCCTAGATTCAGTGTCAATTATGTAGCATGCGTTGGGCCACTTGCCTTCATCATTCCGCTTTGTCAACTCAGGCCTTTTACACCATGTATCCAACTCGGCTCTAGATTTAACGGTATCCTTTATTTTTCCGGGAATGTTGCAAATCATGTTGAAGCAGTTCTCGAACACGTTCTTCTCAATGTGCATGAAATCCAACATGTGACGTATAAGAAGACTGCTCCAATAAGGCAAGTCCCAGAAGATGCTTCTCTTCTTCCATCCATACCTGTCGGCAATTTTCTTGTTATGCTTCTCCCACCCAAGTTCAGTCACTTTCATAAGACCCAGCCTATCTATCTCGGCAAGTATTTCTGCACCAGTAAGTCATCTCGGGGGCCCTTCTCTACTTTGGTTTTCAAGAACTGATTCTTGTTCTTCCTGAACGGATGGTTACTTGGTAGAAACCTACGATGACAATCAAACCAAGATTCCTTTCCGCTCTCCTTCAGTCTAAATGCATCAGTGTCCTCCAAACAATGTGGACAAGCATGAAAGCCCGCGGTTTTCCTTCCAGATAGCATGGAGTACGCCGTAAAATCACTCACGGTCCACAATAGTGCTGCTCTCAAGGTGAAGTTCGTCTTGGTTGACACATCATATGCCGAGATACCATTTTCCCACAACTCAATCAGCTCTTTGATTAGGGGCTGCAAAAACACATCCAGCTTCAGTGATGGATCTTCTGACCCGGGCACCAACACAGTCAAGAACATGAACAGTTCCTTCATGCACTCACCAAGGGGCAGGTTGTACGGTGTCAGCATCACTGGCCAACAAGAGTACTTCCGGTCACTTCCAAACAGGTTAAAACCATCCGTACAAAACCCCAAATGTACATTTCTATACTCGGCTGCAAACTCCGGATATGTCTTGTCGAACTATGGGTGCTCCATTCTACCCCCTGCGTCCGCCAGGATTACTCTCTCCTTGTGCCACCGCATTTTATCGGCACAAGCACTTGAAGCGTACAACCTCTTCAAACGAGGTGCTAGAGGGAAGTACACATTTTCTTATGTGGGAGATTTTTCTTCTGGCGTTTCTTTGCAGCTCCCGCCTTGTAACGCTTGCAGCGGTCCTTTCCACAGAACTTGCATGCCAGTAGATCTACATCATCGCCCCAATAGATCATGCACATATCCGTATAACAGTCTATGGTTTCCATAGGCAACCCCATCCCCCGCATCTTTTTCTTCGCTTGGTAAAAGTTGGGGGGGACTAGGTTTTCTTCAGGACAACAATCCGATATTAGTTGTATGTAATTTTTGAAGCTCGCTTCAGATTGCCTACCCTCGGTCTTACAATTCATTAGCCGACCCAACAAAGACAACTCATGTGCTTCTTACACCCCGGCCAAATCGGCTTATTTGCTGATTCCAACAAGTCAAAGAACACCTGATCCTCGAGATTCGGTGGCTCCTCCACATCCCCCTCGGTGTCCATGAACTGAGGGCCAGCAACATTAAACAACATTTCTTCCAACCGTTCATGATCATAATTAGCATCAGATCACTACAACAAAACAGGGGTTTAGCGACGGAATTATCCGTCGCTAAACCCCCTGCCGATCCGTCGCTAAGGCCTTAGCGACGGCCTTAGCGACGGATAGACGCCCGTCTTAATGACGGGCGTCTCTAAGGCGTATTAGCGACGGATTTTTATCCGTCGCTAATAGCCACGGATTTGGCGACGGATAGGGCGTTGACCCTCCGTCGCCATTAGAGACGGATTATCCGTCTCTAATCGAATTAGGGCTAGAACGCCCTAATTCGTTGTTTAGCGACGGATAATTATCCGTCGCTAAACTACGAATTAGGGAGTGCTAAACAACGAATTAGGGCGTTCTAGCCCTAATTCGTAGTTTAGCGACGAATAATTATCCGTCGCTAAACTACTATTTTTTTTTAAATTTTTTTTAAAAATTATTTTATAATTTAAAAACCTGTTTTTTCAACCAATATAATAGTGATATGTCACAAGGGGGAAATTGCATTAATTAACAACAACGATTCGTCCAAAAAAAAAAATTATCCAAAATAAAGTATACATATCCGAATATAAATCCAAATATCCAACAAAGTAAAAAGTTGCATATTATCCAAAACATCAGAACATCACTAAGACGAGGGGCCGCGGTTATTCTGGCTCATATACAAGCGGCACAGCTCTTCCATCCTCTGATTCATACAAGCCTGCTCATCCCTGAGATTTCCAATCTCAGTCTGGAGAGGAGTCACTGCTTGATTCACCATTTGCTCGACCTGCACGTGTGTGTAAACACCACCATGTCCCTGAGATTGCTGCTGGGACACGGAGAAGCTCTACGTCAGTGTCTCGCCATAACTACCAAGACCATAAACCCGACCCTTGTTGTCGGGTGGGTTGACCTGTAGAAAGATCCGGTCTTGTTCTTCCACGGACAACTCCTCACCCTCGAGCAGCCTCTCCGCAATGATCCGCTCCACCTCACTCTGTAATAGTCAAGTGTATACGAAATGAGCTACAATTTCATATTTAATTTATAATACACATGCATATACAACTGTAACACTTAGCAAATACACATACCGCAATAAGCTCGGACTTCTGGTCCACCCAAACGCCGTTCTTGAACTTCCCCATCTTCATTTGCTCTAGGCAAGTCTTGGGTTGGTTCAGGTTCAGCTAAAGAACATTATATATTGCAACAAGTAGTTAGTAAGTTGGTAGGAATGCAAACAAGTGGTAAATTGGTATAAATGAAAGCACACATATATACTTACCGACATCCGCGATCGGATGACAATTTCGTGACCCGTAGTGGTGCCTGGAAGAGCCCTTGCCATCTCGCGGCTCAGTCAGCCAAATCTGCCTGTTCTTGTAGGACTGATCCTCGACGTGATTAATGCTCCAATACTCATGCCACATAGCCCACTCTTCGTCCCCAATATGCATGTACTGTGGCGGCTTTCCTTTGTCTCGGTATTTTTTCATGTCAGCCACCATATGCCTATACAGGTCAGAGCCCAAACTCTCGAAAACAAGCCACATCTGGGGAACAAGGCCAGTCGGAATGTAGTATTTTTTCTACATTCCAATTTCATTCAAAGTAAAAATTAATGCCCCAAGGTCACAATTTCAAGATAAACAATGGTGACTAACATATCACCCAAGTAAGTGGCTAACATACCACACAAATTGTCCTAGAATTTACTAACACAATGGTGACTAACATATCACCCAAGTAAGTGGCTAACATACAACACAAATTGTCCTAGAATTTGCTAACACAATGGTGACTAACATATCACCCAAGTAAGTGGCTAACATACCACACAAATTGTCCTAGAATTTACTAACACAATGGTGACTAACATATCACCCAATTAAGTGGTTAACATACCACACAAATTGTCAAACTAGTTCATTAATCGATTCTCTCTACAAATAAAGCATTGTAATATTTACCACAACAAATTGTAACATTTAAGCTTACCAGAAGCTCATCAAAGTAGAAGTGCTTCGTCTCAGCCTTCAGTGTGCTCCACTTTTCGCCTCCCTGGCCCGGCAACTCCCTCCTAAGCTTGAATATCTCATGCAGGTCGTCTGAAGATTGTGGAGGCCACAACCTGCAATTATGAATGACATATAGAAGAGTACATATATTTATTAGACAATTCATGTGACATATATATAAACACTTATCTTAAGTTATGTTCTACAAATGTATATATAATACTTACTTCCTCCTGCCATTAGGGAACAACACCAATTTCCCCTCCCACATAGCCCCATCGACGATCTCGGTATATGGACACCCGTCGGTAATCGTCTCGCCCATAACCACCACCAGACGTCCCCATGCTCGATCCATCGAGTCGACTAACATGAGTAGCCGATCCACTGGGCTACTCTCATCACGATCAGTGAACCACAGGTCCCACTAAAGTCAGAATCTGATAACTACACTTTCTTTGCCGGGGCATCTGCAAAAAGCACATGACAAACACAAACAAATTGTATTAGTATAAATGAAGACATGAATTGGCATGTAATGGGAAAAGTAAGCATATAACAATTAAGATACATATACTACTCTACAATACACACATACTCTGATCCTCGTCACCAATGGTTAAGTCTACATATATGTCATCGTGCATGTCAATGTACTCATCACGAGCGTCTACAGGATTTATCGTTGTTTCATCGACAACCTCTTCTTGGTACGAGTTGGTAGTTGATTTGTCCTTATGAACGTACTCAACTCTGGAGCGGGCTTGTATGTGTATCGCTGCCAACCAGTCTGCCTTATCGCGTTTTAGGCTTGGATATTCAATGAACATCACTTGACGTGCCTGATCTGCCAAGATAAAAGGTTCGTACTTAGTACGGTACCTCCTCCTATGGTTAATCTCAACCATTTGATATTGCTCGTGCACCCTCGTACCATTTTGACCGGGATCATACCAGTCGACATCAAACAGAACGGTTCTTTTCAGAGGCACACCGGCATATTCAAGCCTCACAATTCGTTTAAGTTTTCCATAGAAATCAAACAAATCATCACCTCCATTTTGATCAGCCCCTTTCACACACACCCCACAATTGCTAGTAGACTTGGACGTGTCAGAATCCATTATGTGAAATCTAAGACCATTTACTATATACGATGGAAAAACGGATACTCGATTGAATGGCCCCTCTGCTAAAGACTGTAAGTAAGGACATGTGACTTGGTTTACAGGATCTCGGACATAGTCCCCGAACCAATCAGGAAATTCAATTGGCAACTTCTCTTCAAGCAGTTCTTCAAGTGTGTCATCTGCCATATTTGGATCCATCTTCAGACAACGCTTTTTGAAAACGTTGTGGACATGATGACATGATTAGATAGTAGTTAGAAGTTCAAATTTATGTGTTATAATAAGTAAGCTGCTCACCTAGCAAAGATCTTCATAAATTCATCAACTTCAAAGAGAGGACATAATAGTGGTGCCTTCACCTCCTTATCATCGACCATTCTCGTATTCCTTTCGCCCATAGGTCTACCTGAGATCCTAAATATTGAAAGTGTAACTTCATCATCCTCTTGAACTTCATACGTGTCTCATTTCTGGCCGGCCTAGATGCCTTAGTGGGCACGTGGTCTCCAAAGTAATAGCTGCAGAAGATGGCAGCTTCCTGTCTCACGTATGCATTGGCCATCGACCCCTCAGGCTTACCTTTGTTGATGATGTACTTCTTCAATTTTCCCAAATACTTGTAAGTTGTATATATATTTAGGTAAGATAAGGTTCCTTCGGAAATAAGAACATTTTAAGTAAATGGATGCCTTTATTACACACCTCTCGAATGGATACATCCATCGATACTGAACCGGTCCAGCAAGTCTCGCTTCATATGGGAGGTGAACCGGCAAGTGCTCCATAGAGTCAAAGAAGCTCGGTGGAACGATACGCTCAAGCTTGCATAGAATCAATGGTATGTTGCTTTCAAGATTTGCTAACACTTCATCCTCAAGCACCCTTGAGCATAAATTCTTGAAAAATAAGCTCAGATCGGCGAGAGCGCTCCATATAGGCTTACGTAGTAGTTCTCGAAATGCAACAGCGAGAAGCCTCTCCATGAACACATGGCAATCGTGGCTCTTCATCCCATACAACTTTGTCTTCTTCAAATCCACACACCCTCCCAAGTTCGATGCATAACCGTCGGGGAACTTCAATCCCCTCACCCAATCAAACAGCTTGTTCCTAGCTTCAATGTCAATTGTAGGTCAGCCTTGGGCCTGATCCCTTATCATTCCGCTTTGTCAACTCTGGCCTATTACAAAATGTATCCAACTCAGATCTAGATTTAACTGTATCCTTTGTTTTCCCTGTAATGTTGCAAATCGTGTTGAAGCAGTTTTCGAACACGTTCTTCTCAATGTGCATAAAATCCAAGTTGTGACGGATAACAAGAGTGCTCCAATAAGGCAAGTCCCAGAAGATGCTTCTCTTCTTCCATCCACAATTTTTGCTAATTTTATCGTTATGCTTCTCCGACCCAAGTTCAGTTACTTTCATAAGACCCAAATTTTATCTCCGCAAGTATCTGGCACCAAGAAGTTTTGTTTGGGCCCTTTCATTTCTACTCGACCCTTCAAGAATTGAGTCTTGTTCTTCCTGAACGGATGATCTTTTGGTAGAAACCTACGATGATCAAACCAACATTCCTTTCCGCTCTCCTTCAATCTAAATGCACTACTGTCGTCCAAACAATGTGGACAAGCATTAAAGCCCGCGGTTTTCCTTCCAGATAGCATGGAGTAAGCTGGAAAATCACTCACGGTCCATGAGTGCTGCTCTCAAGTTGAAGTTCTTCTTCGTTGACACATCATATGCTGCGATACCTTTTTCCCACAACTCGATCAGCTCCTTGATTAGGGGCTGCAAGAACACATCCACCTTCTGTCCTGGATCATATGGACCGGGCACCAAAGCAGTCAAGAACATGAACGGTTCCTTCATGCACTCACCGAAGGGGTTATGCGGTGTCAAAGATAATCGCCAACAAGAGTACTTCCGGTCACTTCCAAAGGGGTTAAAACCATCCGCATAAAGGCCCAATCAGACATTTCTAGTTCACGCAAACTCCGGATAGCTCTCGTCGAAGTGTTTCCATGCAGGTGAGTCTGATGGATGCTCCATTCTACCCTCTACCGGGATTACTCTCTCCTTGTGCCACCGCATTTTATCAGCACAAGCACTTGAAGCGTACAACCTCTTCAAACGAGGTGCTAGAGGGAAATACCACATTTTCTTATGTGGGAGATTTTTCTTCCGACGCTTTTCGAGGCGCCCTCCTTGTAACGCTTGTACCGGTCCTTACCACAGAACTTGCACTTCAGTAGATCTTTATCCTCCTCCCAATAAATCATGCACATAACCTCACAACAATCTATGGTTTCCATGGGCAACCCCATCCATCGCATCTTTTTCTTTGCCTGGTAAAAGTTGGTGGAACTAGGTTTGGTTCTGGACAAAGCTCCGACATTACTTGTACCCATTCATTGAAGCTCGATTCAGATTGTTGGCCATTAGCCTTACAACTCATTAGCCGAGCCAACAATGACAATTCGGTGTGCTTACACCCCGCATAAACCGGCTTCTTTGCGGATTCCATCAAGTCGAAGAAGACCTGATCCTCGGGATCGGGAGGCTCCTCCACATCCCCCTCGGTTACTGGCTCCCTGGTGTCCATGAACTCTGGACCTGCAATATCATATACCATTTGCTCAACCCGTTCATGATCATTATTAGCATCAGATGTAGAAGTATTTTGAGTACTTCCCATCACAGCTTCGCTTTTACGCTTCCCCAAATTCTCATAATTCATGAACGGCTTGTATGTCTCACCATGAGAAGTCCATACGTCATACTCAGCTACAAACCCCTTACGTTTCAAGTGTTCCACTACCGTTTCTGGAGGTAAAAATTGCTTATTTCTACATTTATATTGGGTGCAAGGACATTTCATCATCCCCCCACTCAAACAATTAGTCTGTGTCAGTGCAAATGTAATGAAGGCATCAACCCCTTCCACAAAACTAGGTAAAACTCTCCCATTAACTATCCTTTGTTACATCCATGAACGATCGATATTCATTGGATGATTATATAACCTGACACGTTTGAATTGATTAGATCGTATTTTTTCAACTCGATTCCCATTTTCCCATTTCTTGCATGTTATAAAGTTTATGTCTCTTACCAAAATTCCCATTACAAATAAATCATTCCAACCCTTTAATGCGAATTTATAAATTATAAATTACATGCATTTTACGAATGTAATCACCAAATTATATCAACACACTTAATTAATTAAATTCTCATAATTTATAATCTAGTACATGTATAAATTTATCAAATGAAACAATTGCAAATCTTAATTAACATACTTAAATCAAAACTACGACACAAAGTTAATTAAACATACAATTACAATTGCTTAAATTAGTCTAAATTAACTAAATTTTCCAAATATGTCAAAAAGTTAGGGTTTCAAAACGAGGTACTAAATCTTCATAATTTTACTAAATATACACCAATATCAAATTAATTAAAAGTCCAACATACTTACAAACATACTATACTAAAAATTCAAATTCACAATCAATATATATCAATTGCACATCTCAAAGGTAAAACATTACCTAATTACATCTAAACTAAGTACTATATACTCTCCATTTACATTCAATTGCTCAAATTAGTCCAAAGTAACAAAATTCGCAAATATAAAAAATTAGGGTTTACCTTCGAATCCGGAGAAATGAGCGGATGGAATTTGAAATTGACGGCACAATTGACCTCCTTGATTCACGAGCTTCGAATGTACACGAAGAATGGACAAAATGGTTGAGATTTGGACCGGAATGGCTTTGGGCAAAATAAGGAGAAGAAAGGAAGAAGAATGAGGAAGAAGAGAAAATGGGGAAGGAAGCATTCTGCTTCCCGTAAAAAACTGGAACTCTAGCGACGGATAGGCTATCCGTCGCTATTAACGACGGATAAGCTTCATCCGTCGCCAGAGTTCCAGCTTTTTTAAAAATTATTTTCCCTTTTTTTTTTTTCTTGGTCAAAGAAAATAGCGAAGGATAGATTATCCGTCGATATGTTTAACGACGGATAGTCGATCGTCGTTAACTAAAGACGGATAAGTTTATCTGTCGCTAGGTTTAACGACGGATAAGACTATCCGTCGTTAAACCTAGCGACGGATTTTATCCGTCGCTATTCTTCCGTGGCTATTAACAGGCATTCTTGTAGTGGATGTAGCCGTATTTTGAGTACTTCCGATCACATTTTGCTGCTTTCTTTTACGCTTTCGGGTATGCTCATATGACATGAACGGTGTTGGTGTCTCACCATGATAACTCCATACCTCATACTCAGGCACGAACCCCTTACGTTTCAAGTGCTCGACTACCGTTGTAGGAGGCAAAAATTGCTTGTTCCTACATTTGTTGTGACTGCAGGGGCACTTCATCATCCCCCCACTCAAACAAGTAGTCTGTATAAGTGCAAAAGCGATGAACGCTTCAACCCCTTCAACAAAACTAGACTGAATACTGCCATTAACAGTGCGACGATACATCCATGAACGATCGGGATTCATAATTGGATAATTAACCTGACACGTCTAAATTTATTAGATTTATAATTATATGTATAGCATTACGTATTTAGTTTCATAAATATTACAATTACATTCTTAATTATGATACGCTAAGAATTTTATGAATTACATGCATTTTACGATTAAAGTTAATTTTTATAAATTTTATATTTCCATTTAACTATTAACATTACAAATTGTAGATGAAAATAGTAGTAATTATTTTTATGTTAATACGAAAAAATTATATTAAAATCACCAAATTGTCTCCAAACACACAATTAAATCTTCCTAATCCTACTACATATACGAAAATATCAAACTAAATACCCTACATACTTACAATCATCCCAACAATCCAATTTCATAATAAATATATCAATTGCACATGTCAAAGTTAACACAATACGTAATATAAGCTAAACTAGCTACTACGTACTTCCTATAAACATACAATTGCTCAAACTAGTCGAAATTAACAAAATTCCCAAATTTTAAAAAGTAAGGGTTTTAGCCAAAATACCTTCGATGAAATTGATGGACCACCCGAGTTCCTTGTCCCACGAGCTTCGAAAAGACTCCAAGATACGCCGGAATGGTTGAGTTTTGGTCGGAAATGGCAAGAGGCGAAATGGAGAAGAAAGAAGAGAAGAAAGAAAAGCAGTGTCGAAAATGGAGAAGAAGGGGCTCTTCCCCGTTCTAATTGATTATTCAACGACGGATTGGATTATCCGTCGCCATTTCCGTCGTTAAATCCGTATATTCTTGTAGTGTTTAGACCCTCATTTTTTGCCTTAGATTCAATATTTGTATCGTTTTATGGTCAATTACCAACTTCGTGTGTATTTTGTAGGTCATGATCGCGTTTTTAAGAACGTTATTTGCTTGTTCCTATGCTAAGTGTTCGTGGAGAACGACATCCCGAGTCAACTTTCTGCTATAAACTGTGGATTTGAGTACTTCCGACTTATAAATTCAATCTTGATTGTATTTAGAGATTACAAGTTTTACAACGAAAACAAAATCTCTGAGTGCACATCACAGACTAATGAATAAATATTGGATCATACTTTAAGTAGGGCGATTCTAAGGTCCGATTCCATTTGTATGGCTTAATGTACACCCATCACAGTTGTACTCGTTTACAGCCGTTAGATCGTTTGTACAAATATAATTTTAAGTTGTAACTAATCATAGTCGTCAATAGAACTTGTAAATTTTACAATGGCAATTTTCGTAAATATACCTATACAAACATGATTGTAATGTCATAATATATTATAAATTCAATCTTGAAATTCAAAATTAATTAAAAATTTTGAATATTATATTCATCCAACTGAAGTTCTTCCCCAATTTACTTTTATGAACCCTAATTTATTAATCTTGTCTCAATTTGGTTCTGTTTCGATTAAGGGCCCTTCGATTATTTCCTCAATTTGATTCCAAGCTTTTCCACTGCAACGGAAGATAGATGAATTAGTATATGCGATATCTTTCTGATAAACTTCATCTTCTAAACTTTACAGGTTCTAAAGAAAGCGAACATCGATATAAAAATTGCAATTGATATCTGTTCTCAATCCTTTTATGGTTATGAGATGCCACTACTTCAATTTTGGATATGTTAGAATCAGACAGACCAGACAACTTTGTTAATTAATTACTCCTTACTAATCTGTAATCTGATGATGAACATGTCCAGTTTTTCTAAGGGGTTAATTTTTTATCGAAGAACGGTGGAATTAATTTGCAACTCAGTTTTTTCAGTAATATATATATAATAATATATTAACCAAAAAAGATTTTAAGCTATTTTAGGGTGTCCACATTAAATAATTATGTGGCAAATTCCTATGTTGTGATTGGTCCAGTCAATTGTTTGGTGTGAAAAAGCGTTATTCTGATTGGTCAAAAATTTCAAATCATGCAGATTTGTTTTCAATAAACGTTTTCTTAAACATGGAAAATTTTCTTTTAGTAAGTTACAAAGAGAGGCCTTTAATACAAACGATTTTTTTTGTTTTGGTAAGTTACAAAAGATGCAACTGTACTAAACATAGAAATTTTTCCATAACATTATTTTTTTATCGAATCAAATTCATATGTCAAATAAAATCATCAAATGCCAGAAGGTAAATCACTTCCTCCATCAGCATCCACACTAAAATTATGCGATATAAAAGAGAATGGGCTAAACTATTGTAAGTCTTGGAACAAACGAACATATTAACTCACCTATAAAAGATAGTAAGGCTCTGTTCTCTTCGTCTGAACATAACTGATCTGAACTGAACTGATCTGAACTTAACTGAACTGAACTGAATGAGTTAGCAGACGAAGAGAACGGAGCCTAAGTCTCTTGAAAAACGGTATCTAAATAATTTATTTAGATACGGACATATATTGTCAAGAAAATCATCGATATTATTAATCTAAACACCTATGTTCTCATCATTGGTATTTTTTCATATTACAACAAGACTTATTTCATTAAGAACATAGACGTTTTGATTAATAACATGATTGTTTTTATTGATAACATATGCATCTTTAGATAAGTTATCTATAGACCGTCTCTCATGAGACTTTGTGATAAAAGGTAAGTTAATAAAATCAGACCTACAAGAATAATTAAATACTGTCTAAATCAGTTTATTCTGAGAGACGGTCCCTAAATAATTTATCTAGAGATGAAACTATTTTGCCAAGAAAATTGTCGATGTTATTAATCAAAACGTCTATGTTCTCAACATTCGTGATTCTCATATTATAAAGAAATGGATTTCATTAACAACATAAACATTTTGATTAATAACATGAATGATTTTCCTAAAAACACCTATGTTCTCAACATTGGTATTTTTTCATATTACAACAAGACTTGTTTCATTAACAACATAGACGTTTTGATTAATAACATGGTTGTTTTTATTGATAACATATGCATCTCTAGATAAGTATCTAGAGACCGACCGTCCTTTGTTTAACCAAAAAATAAACAAACATCGAAACTTTCAAATTTTACTCATATTAAGGAGAATAAAATTTTCATATAATTCCACAAAATTACAGTTTAAAACTATGAGTAAGTCTTATGAGAAATAGTCTTTAAATAATTTATTCAAAGATGTTGTCAAGACAATATACTTTATTCCATAGCATATATATTTTGATATAATTTGTAAATTTTAATAAACCTCAAATAACTCTCAAACTACAAAGGTAAATTATTTAATAAAATCCTATAATGAAAATTTAAGAAGTACTATTATTTTATAACATATTTTGTTAAATATTTAACCATTGTTGTTCAAAAGTAATTTGAGGTTAAAATAGACATGGTTGACCGAAAAAGTCAACACATAAAGTTGAAATAGGAACCGAGGAAGTATTATTTAAGAAAATTAAGGTTTTCACAATATTTGTTCATGTATACAGGGGCTAAGATTAGTGAATGCGCAAAATATTGTAGTGCATATCTCACTGACAACATATTATATGGCTAGATTTTAGTCATAATTCATAAAATAGGTTATGTAATAGGAACCTTGATTTTTGTTAATTGTTAAATAATTCATGGGGGGCACAAGCCTAGCCCAGAAAACACGAGTCGAGTACCCTACCAAACCTCAATGGATCGGATTCAAATGCAGTCGGGTCGGGATTTCAAAACTCCTTCCCAGTTTACTTGGGCACGAGTTGGGCTTGGGCCTAGACTACGTAATACAGTCGGGCCTTCAAAAGTCTTCCCAGTCCAACCCATTATGAGAAATTTCATGAAGTACGTGCATTTGAGGAGGCTTTCAGGACATATAGGAACCGTCACTCGATAGGAGTTTAAGAGATGTGATCAATTGTCGACGGGAGCCTTTATGTGGGTTGGACCGTCTTCAACTTGGCCTTTACATATTTTGTATGTCATTCCAGAGGTAGTAGATGCCAAATGTTCTTTCAGGATATGTGACAAATGTGATATGTTTAAGCTTACAATTTAGCGATTGCATGGAAATTTGTAATTTATATTTATTTTATATTCAATTTGTTTTTTCTTTCTAATGTCATACATTTCAATCTGGTTCGTCATATATCGAGATTCAAGAGATGTAAGAATTTTCTTAGTGGATATTGTATGTTAGTGATGGGGCTGTTGAGGAATAAAAATTACAAAATGATGACGGTATTAATATCAAGATTCTCGATAATATACTTATTTGAGAAACATGTAATCTTATTCCAACCATTATGATAGCACATATATTTAATATTGGAGCATTTAACTGATCCATCACTTGACTCATAATATTTCTCATATCGTTTTTTCTGTTGCATCGACTAATGATGTAGTTGATTAGATTAATAATCAATTTCATATGTCGTCGAAGATGTCCGATGAATGTGTCAAGTACTTGAGTAGGGGTATCATTACAAAGATGGAGTGTTGAAAATTTTCTCGAGGATGTTTTCACAATAGATCTTAACTGCTCAAGGTTCGATCGATGTATGATCATGATGATGTAAATATTGATCAGACTTTCGAGTTGTGAATGAAACAAGACCCATAATTATTAATTTTTGAAAAAAATATCATCGAGGCAAAATTGATATTTGAAATTAATGCAGAGAAAAGGCTTTTCATTGTGATGATCAATGATGATGATCCAATCACAAGACCAAGTCCCCATTCGGTTTTGATAGTTGTAAAACCATAAAGTTTGGAGAGTTTAAAGGTACTGAGAATGCTACTTATATCATAAAGGTGCACCTTTAATTCTTAAGAATCCACCCAGAAGGACCCAAAGTTAGGCGTGCATGGTCTAGAACAATCTTATAACGTAGGTGATCCACTATATAAGAAGTTTATCTTTGTGCGCATGAGTGACAACATGTTGCGCGGGAAGGATTGTACGTTTTGGTTTGTGTGGCCAACAAATCATGGGAATATTAGATCAGGAGTAAATGTGATCAGGAGTAACAGTGTTGGGCCTGACCCAGATGGGGATGTGGGTTATAAATGGTACTCCCTCCGTCCCGTTAAAATAGGCTATAATCTTTTCAGTGTTGTTTTTAAGACGACCAATAGTTTATTGTTTGTTGGTGGAGAGAGAAATGATAAAAAACGGAAAAGGTATGAAAGATAAGCGAGAAAAATGATAAATAACGAAAGGTATGAGATAGTGGAATTAGTGGGGTTTACTTTTTTACTATTTCAGGGAGTGGCCTAAATTAACGGGACCTCCCAAAAGGGAATGGGTACATTTTTTAGCTGAGGGAGTATCAGGGTTGAACAAATCCTTAACCTACAAGGGTAGATGCTTGGCTAAGCATTGCACGGCGGGGACGTTACATAATTTAAGAGGGGTGAATGTAATGTCCTAATACTAGAAATCTTGGACGAGGCACTCATATATATATTCTCCATGAGTGCAGAAAATGAAATGTGTTGATTTGTGGGGTCAGCATATCACCCCGAAGACCAGTACATGAGTAACCGCTCTAGCCAACAATAGGATAAAGCGTTACAAGACCATTCATAAATCAATCTAATTTCCTATGACGATAGACAAGAGCCAGTGGCAATATTTCACTTTCATGTTGACATCTACCTTCCTCACCTGTATTCAGCCGATGTTAGTTATATATATATGTTGTAATTTCTTTATCCACTGGCACGAATTGACTTAAACTTACTGCTCATAATGGGTACCCAGACCCTACCTAGACCCCTATAGTTGAACAGGGTCTGAGTCCATATTGGATCCGAAAATGCAGAACCAAACTTGGACTTAATTTTCAGGGTTGGGTCAAATCCAGACCTAGTGTCAGATTTTTTTAATAGATTAATACTTCTTTCTTGGATGCACAAAATTTTTATGGAACATATCATAAAATCCTAAAAAAAACACACATATTATTTTAGTATTTCATCGAGACGGGATCTAATCTATCCGTACCGACATGCACAATCCCGTTAAAATAATTATGTCTGGGTCGGAGTATCTACCACAACATGCGACGTACCCATATAACAAGTCCCCAACACTACATCGATCGACCTGCATAGTTTATGTTAGTTCAAATAATAATTTTGTTGGGGTCTCCTCCGCCACCCAAGAACATGTAAAACTTTATACTCTTGCCGCCCCAGGTTCAGCTTCTCACATTCCAGTTTGGGACGTCTGATTTCAATTTTCTCTACCTTAAATGAAAAATCTCTCTTATACTTTATTTACTCTATCTATCTCTCTCAAACTTTATTAACTATCTATCATCCTTTAAAAGGGTAGGATCTGGACCCGGTCATGTATAATATAAATGGGTATGGGACCCTACCCATTGATGATATGAATGGGTATGGGTAGGATCTACATAAACTATTGATACAACAAATAGAGCAATACATATGGTGTGACAACAAAACTTGGTGTATAAAGCAGCATTATACAAATAATGAAATAATTTTATGTTTTAAATATGATATAGGAGTACTTAACAGTGTTCGCAATCATTATAAATACTTCTTTTAATTTTTTCAAATCGTAGTATGACTTCGTATGAAATGGTGAGACCTTTGGATCATAAGTTCTAAAACATTAAAAAATTTATATGTTTGTAAATTGAATCTTTCTATCCATTCCCGTCGAGTATCGACGGGCCATTTACTAGTAACAATATTAATTCGAATGTTATGTATTAGACGTTACAATTCCATTTGTATAGTTAAATTTATAAAAAATGACATTGTAAAATTTACAAGTCCCATGAACGATCATGATTACATACAAGTTGAAATAATATATGTACAAATGATCTAAACGGTTGTTAACGAATACAATTAGGATGGATGTATGTTAAGCCAATATAATTGTAGTCGGACTATAGACTAAGTACTTTATTTAAGTATGGGTAATACCAAGAACTAAGTTACACGTAGCTAAAATACAATTCAGAATTGAAAACATACCTTTGTCTATTTATCTAACAACTAACCACAACAAATTTCTCAGCCATTCAGCAAATAATCCCAAAACAATGGTGAATTTAATAGGCAAAAGCAATACCTGACTTAAAAGATTATAGACAAGGCAAGGCTCATATTTCATCATGTCGATGCATAATATTCATAAGATAGAGAAAGTACAATAACAGGAAACACAAGAGTCAATTGCAGTTTTGGTACTATAAGTCGCAGACCTGTTCTAGAATTTTTTTTTTATTTTTTAAATTGAAAAATTCATTGTTATTAAATTTATTGCTTTAATAGTCCATGTGTTTAGTTCGCCTTAGTTCTCCCAGACAACTTAGATGAATAAAATCGAGCTTAATTTGCCATGTAGCTTAGGACAAAAAACGAGCAGTTGTATTTTTGTGATTTAGGACGGCTACTTATAGGACAAAAACTGCAATTTAATTACCCGGAACACACAATAAGACATTGTTTAAAGAATACCGATCACAAAGGATTTCTTGAAATCCTACTCCATACCCAGCTATGAAATTGAAGTGCCTGAAAGATAATGACAAATTCAAAACCTGATACAGAAGGAGAGATCAGGGAACAACGATCTCGACTCACCATACATAATCCCGAGAAGGAGAGCACAAACAACAGCGCATGCACTCTTCATCCTCTTTGACACACTCTTGAAACAAAACGGCGCCAATATTCTGGATAAAGAAGGAGACTGAGATCACCTTCGTAATAAAACATAGCAAACAGAATAAAAGAAGATGATTAAGATCGCGTCCATGGATATTAATGGCCTAAATGATTTTGAAGGAGACTCTAGCTGGAGATGAGCAATCCGGTAAAGAAGGAGAAAGAGGAGTTAAATCTAATGCAAATCTGATCAAATATCCATAGAAGAAGAGATAAGCACAAACTCAGAATAGAAAATTCAAAAGGAGATAAGATAGTTTGTGTATATCGATCGAGAAGAAGAAAAAGGAGTAGATAACAACAGATCTATTGCGCGTGTAAAACTAGAAAACTCCACGCGCTCAATTTTGTGGTTATATGCTACCTTTAATTTAATACATGAATGAACTCGTAATAATTATTAAAAATTCACACCTACAATTTGAAAATAAATTTTGTACAAAAAATTTAACAATTTTTTTTAAATTAGTTTTAAAACAATTTTTTTTAAATTAGTTTTAAAAACAATTTTTTATAAGATTTTACCAGTCTCAACGATATTGCTATATATAGTTTTTATTGTATGACGCTGGTGAAAATTTAGTGAGCATTTACAAGTGAATAAAAATATAAAATACTTGCACAAATTTGAATACATATCAAGCTAAGGAGAGTATCATATCACTTAAATCTTCTCTTTTACTTTTAAAAATTATACTAGAGTGTTAAGCCATCATTTCACCTTTCTCTTACTACTATATTTTATTCATGTCTAACCTCTGTGTTTCTGATTCTTTGGATTCTTTAGTTGAAGTTTCTATTGGGTGATTGAATTTGAAGGTAGCTTTTGATGGGTCGAATGGTTAACATCCACATTTGTTTAATTAGAATAAATAAATACATAGGCCGACAATTGACTATAAATTATGTAAAACGTTCGAGCTACATCTAGTTTGCGGTAGAGTAAAATATTAAATTTTGCAAGTGAATGAGAATTACATCCACACCATCTACAATTTAATTGCTGGCTAATTAGCTCTACCAAAAAGTTTATCTCCAAGTGATCACATATCGACATAGTATGCTATGTAAAAGTTTATGTCCAAAGTGATCACATATAGACTTAGTATGTTATGTAAACAATTGTTAAATCATAAGTGTCACCTTCATTCAGGTAAATAATGGTTAAATTAAAATGGAAAACTCAGTGCTTGCACTTGTCGACACGTAACGAATTTGGGGTGTTTTTCATTGGCCTCAAGGGAATTTCTTCTGAGGAATTCTTAATGGAGATTTAAAATATCGGTTTCGCTCGTAAGATTAATAACCATCCATGCTAAAGTTAGTTTCCAGTCCATGATTACGACTCTTGTCTGCTTAGCTACTCAATTAATTACTTCTGTTTCAGGTTTGCTTTAGATCGATGTACCCATTTTTTATTTATTCATTTGTCATTTTCCACTCCCCTCAAATATTCCAAGTCATTTTTTTAGAAAACACCAACCTCACGATTACTAATCAGCCGAGCATCAAACTATGGTCTGTACAATTACCAATAAATGTCCCACACAAAATGCATCGCACCATGTTATGTTGTGTGTGTCTACATATATTCCATCTATTTGCATTTAAAATGTAGAATTAAGATGGAATACGAGAATCTACCATGTCTTGTATAGAATGAAATGTAAATGATTAGAAGTGAAAAGAATGGTGGAATCACAATTCATGACTTAATGACCATGTAAAGATTTCAATTTGGAATAGTTGTTCCGGATGGAGTGAGTACAAGTTACTTTCATTGCAAACATGATAAGACGAAAGATATGTGTACTTGGTGCATAAGCTAATGAGCAACACTTTTAAGGAATGTTTGTATTTGTTGATGTGCAATTTGAGCATCTGCATGACTCAAACTCCATGACTTGGTGGTAATGTATTAATTCTAGCTTTATGGGCTTTACTTTTCTTTCTTTTTTGGTAAAAACCAACCTTTTTGTGTCTTTACCTAAATGTTGGAAGATGTGATTAACATGCTTTCCCATTTTCTAATACAACCAAGTTCAACAAATCGATTGACACATAAGTGAGGTCCCCATGGCATCAAATCATATATCCCCATGCCAGATTCCTTGTCCTTTAGCTTAAGAGTTAAAGGTTATAACATGTCGTAAAATAAAGCGTGTAATCATATAAAGTGTGAAGTGTAAGCGTTAGCACGGATAGTGTGGAGTGTAGGCGTTAGCACGAATAGTTTGGTCTAAAATAGATGAATATACGTAGCATGCGAAGTAATAATAATGGACTAAACTATAACGTGTCTGTAGACGGTAGACCTTTTCCCGTCATGATCTCTGACTTCGCCTCCTCCAACTTGCTCTAAGCAAGAGATAATAGGCATCAACATTATTCATCAATTTTTCGTCTAAAGTACAATTTCGAGGACTTTCTTTATTCTTTTTGCCTTCGGTTTCCCTTTCTCTTTCAACATCCTCTGGAAGATACAATTTCACGAAGTTGAGAAGTAGTGTATATATATATATGTGTGTGTGTGTGGTGCACCTTATTTATATGCCATGTGGATATCATATAAATCTTTTTAAATTGTTTTAAACTTTAGTCCTTGTAGTTGTGACAGCATAAAAGAAGGAAAAAAACAACTTTGATCACACTAAATCATTAAAGTATGACATATGTGAACGGGACGGATTCTATTTGCGTCAAGAAGCGTTTGGATGCCCATTCTCTCAGGTCCATCAGACTTTTCCCCTGATCTTCTCCTTTTCAGCAGAAATAACAAGAAAGCAAGAAAGAAAATCACGAATTTTTTTGTACTTCATTGTGGATCAATTAAAATCAACAAAATCGAATTAAAAATACATTTTAATTCGATTTTTTTTATTTTAATCGAGCCAAACAACCTGCTAATCATTTGTCTCTGATTTCTTATCTCCATGAAACATTTTTGTGTAAAATTTATACTTATAAGCTACAGGATCACTTTATTATTTCCCTTTTTTAAAAACTGATGATTTTAGGTATTAGGGACAACTGTCATTTTCTAATTCATTTATCCTTTAAACTTTTCAATCCAACGGTATAGAACCAACCACATCATCAACATCTTTAGGTCAAAATTTTCATCTTTTATTTATTTTTTATTTTTTTCTTGGCTGTGTATGTAAAGGTGATATGAAAAGGCAAAAGAAAATAGAAACGGGGTGTAATTCCATTTCCATGAGACAACACAATAGGCAATAGCACAGAAAATGTGTTTTGTACTGAACTGAGATAAAGCCACTTTGGGATTTATTTTGGTATTTCACGTGGCATCGTCTAACAAAAAGACACGCAGAATTCATGGCTCTGCAAGAATCAATGGAGAAGATTGAGAATGGATACTTGTAAATTGACTCATATCCATTTTGATGTTAGATTTTCAGAGTACTTTCTTCATGCTTTGAATTTCAAGCTCTGTTTTGGTGTATATCCTATTCAATGCTTTATGTTAGTTGTCTTATATGTATAATAAATAATGAATTCAATATTCCACATACGTACAAAATAATACTAATTAATCAGTACCAAAATAAATGTTACATTAATTTTCTATAGTATATACTAATGCAATTGTCGCATTTAATTTTTTTGGCACAATTTACAATTCATATAGACTTATTTCCAATATTAACAACTTAATTTTCATGTAAAAAATTAAATGTGTCATTTATTATGAAACGAGTACCCATAAAATATTTAAATTTGTCATTGAACATTAAATGTCCCTTTGAATACTTTATTTTTACTTGAAACTGTACTAATATATTGAAAACTTGTAGAGAAAATACAAAATAGACCGTCAACTATGGGGACCATCACCTTGTCATGCCGCCATATAAGGTGCTGCTATGTAGCACCTTCGACTGGTCTCTAGACCAGTCGCACCCGACTTGGCTTGGGCTTCGCGGGGCCAGCCCCAAATACTTATGTCAACATCCATTAGGTTGTTGACACATGGTTGGACCTAATATAATTGGTCCAATATTTTTAATATGTTTTTATATTTGTTTTATCAAATAATTACAAAACACACCCCTCCAAGATGACCACTTTACAGATTGATATCCGTTGTTTGAATAATTACAAAATCCTCCCTTACATTTTTAAAGTAATTACATATAAACCCAAAAAGTCAAAGATTCCATTTTTTATTTTATTTTATCATTATCCTTAATTTTCTTTTCTATTTTATCATTTCATTTTAATCATTCCATTTAATTAATTTCTTTACTTCACATTTTAAACCCTCAATTTTACCTTCTTCTCCAAAACTCCCCACTTTACTTTCACCACCATCTCCTCCACCCTTCTTCACCACAACCACGAACCTCCAACACGAAGAACCACCATGGAATCTTCACCACCACCACGAACCTCCATTAGAGCTACTCGAAACCAATCATCCATGGATGCCCATTTTGACCTTCCATTGAAGCTCTCCTCTTCTCCTACATTTTTTTCTTTTAATTTTTTTTAAATGGAAGAAGCTTGAAGGGAGCTTCCATGGAACCTCCAGATCCAGAAGAGCTTCCGGGCATCTGGAGCTTCCATGGATGCTTCGTTCGAGCTTCCATGGAAGTTACAAATGGAGCTTAACTTCCATGGAAGCTCGAATGAACGAAGCTTCCATGGAAGCTCTGGCCGGAGCTCCGGTCATTTTTTTAATTTAAATATTTTCTCCCTTTTCTTTTCTAAACAATTAAATGTGGGAGTTTCTTGAATTTTCAAATAATTTGAGGGTTGATTTTAGATATGTTCTTGGATGATAGTATGAACAAAATTTAAAAGTGGGTATATTTTGTTAAGTTTAAAACATAAGGGGCTGTATTGTAATAAAACTTACAATTGTAATTTTTTTTCCATTATTTTTTGTTTTACTATTTATTTTATCTTTTCTTTTTCTGAAAAATGAAACTTTAATGTTGATCAACGATTTTGTGTGTGTATGTAATTGTTCAAACAGTGGGTATGAATCTGTAATTTGAGCATAATGCAGGGGGTCTATATGTAATTGTCCCTAGTTTTATTTTTGAATTTGAAAAAATATAAATATTATATCAACACTTGTATTTTTTTCGTACTCTACAAATAAATATCAGTTTTGACTATGTTTGGAACGCTTTAAAGTTCATCCCTTCCTTTATGTATTTCGATTGTACGATGTATTATAACTTTTTGGATTTTATTATGAACTGACTTAACATTTTATTTCAATATTTCTACTACTATAAACATTAATTAAAAAAAATCAACGATCAAACCAATTGACCGATCTACAAACACTACCACATGATAGATTTAGGCCACTGGAGTTCCAGTGACATGACCAACGATGGTGATTGGCAAGAGTGGAGCTAACAAGATCCATAAGAGTATTGATTGAGTGCTCAATCAATACTCTGTGAATAGGGAAACACACAAGAGATACATTAGATTTACTATCTTTTGAGAAATACCGCACTTCTAATAATAAAAAAGAACTATCACATGGTTAGTGCAAATAATGCAGGGATAATGTAAGCATGCACAATATTTAAATCTAAACATGTTATCTCATAAACACGATATATTGAACTAAAAATGATAGAGTAATTTTCGAATTCGACTTTAATCATAAATTACTATTAATATCTAATTATACTGGAAAAATATTATATAGAATAATGTACAAAAGTACGTTTACTGAACTATCATAGTTATAATTTTATCATATGTTTTCCAATTCAGTTTAAAGATAATTTATGGTCAAACTTAACCTCAAAAATAACAAGTCAAATGTGTTATTTATCGTTGGTACAAACCCGGAGGGGTATACCAGTATACCTTAACAGCTCGGGATCTACTGCTAATATGTCTGTTTATGAATAACGATGATGTTAAACATATAAAATAGCGCCACCTGTCCTATTAGCCAATCTCTAGTTTGAGTTACTGAAGGCTTGTTTGTTGCGTTAAAGTTTGTTGGGCTTTTCTATTTTCAGGTCGTCTTCGTACCAACCTAAACGCAGGTCTTTGTTAGATGTTCGCCACGTGGCATGTAATTCGATCTGATCCATCCATTTTGTTTCGAAGTTAGTTTTTCAATAATATTAGGTACGATCAAGTATAATTTATTCTTTTAATAATTAAAATTTTTTAGAATATACAAAATGACTATAATACCCTTAATGATATAGTCATTTTTTAAAATATGTATTTTTTATATAATACTATATAATTTCAATATGTAAAATTAAACAAATAACCTTTATTAATCGAAAAACAAAACACATAATTAAATGCAAATCCATGAAAATCAATTAATGTTGGTGTTTGTGTTGTACAATCGCTATATGGTTCAATGTATTTTTGAAGAACATGAAGAACCATAATTCTCCATTTAAGAACCCTAATTTCCGGCAAATAACCGCGTAGAAATTGATGGAGCAGTTTAAAGGTTTTTACTTTTTTATATTTTCTCCAAGCTACCCGATACTCCGATACTGTAAACGAACATGGGCGCACAAACAACAGTGCATAAGGATGCCACTGCAGTACAATTCAGACAACAAACACCGAAGTCACAATCTACTAAATCCAAACCAAATTATCATGCTATGTACAAATACTGCAAACCACAGGTACAAGCAGGCCAATAACACCATATCTTATCACAAAATGGTGGTTGTAGAGAGCACTTTCAGAGAAGAAATGGTTGGATTTATGAATTTGGAAAACTCTAGGGTTCTTGGATGGTGAAATTGGGGGTTAGATTGGGTATAGAAGAGAAGGCGTTGGTCATGTTGTAAGTGGCGACTAAGAAGAGTAGATACGATGATGGAGAAGCCGGGAGACGATGGAGAGAAGCGGCGTGAGATAATAATACGGGCAGGCATCTAGAGGAAGACGATGAGATTTTCTTTCTTTCTAAAAGATAATAAAGATGAGAATTAATTCAATGTTGTTGAGTATTATATTTATTATTTAGTGTGTTGCTGAAAAAGTATATTTAGTGTTAGGGTAGGTTTGGAAGATTTATATTGTGCATTATATCTAACTAAATTTGGATAGGGTATAGTTGTAAAATCATATTTAAATATTTAAAAAATTAAAATAATATAATTTGTAAGATCGTACCTACCGATCATTTAACGGTGACCTATATTCAGATTGGTACGAAGCCAACCTGAAAATAGAAAAGCCCAAGTTTGTTGGGCTGCCCGAGTTCAGTTTGTTTCTTTTTTTACTTTGTTTTACCTTTTCTTATATTTGACTTTTTTTTATTTTCAATTTAATTTCTTAATAAAATCAAATGTAAATAGTGTTATTTAATTTTCCTAGTTTCATATAGAAGTAATTTTGACAACTTTCGAGTAGATTATGTGTTTCGTTATTTCAATGTTAATATTTTATACATTTTAACATATTTATATAAATTAATCGAATTTAAATCAAAACTTGTAGGATTTAATTGATAATTTGAATTTAAAAAATAATGAGAAAAAGAAAAGTAAACTAGTTTCTACAAAATTTTACTGTGTAACAAATTTTTAGAGTTTGAACTTTACTTAGTTGAAAGCTCACGTGACACAAAATAAAAGGTTTTACAAGTTAAAATGGTATTAATCGTGCATCCAACATGCTTGGACTGGAACTTAACCACTTCACCCATTATAAAGTATTACCCCCTCCATCCACAAAAACGCCCAGACTTTTGTCGGACAATAAATTTCAACTTTAACTACGAATTAATTTTAAACCGTAAATATAAAATTTAATTAAATTATATAATGAAACTTAACTTTCAAAATTTTCATCATATATTTTAATTGAGCATCACTTCACTCTTTCTTTTAATTTTTTCATCATGTATTTTAGTTTTAAAATTTTATAGGTTGTATATGGTTGCTATATATGGTGTGTCGTAAAAGTGAATTGATTTGTGTAAAAGTTTTTAAAATTATTTGATTGATTTTAATGTTATTCGATTGGTTTAAAGTTGTTAATTATAATAAATGAAAAGGTAAAGTAAAAGAAAAATACTCCCTCCATTTCAGAGAAGGTGTTACAACTTTCCGTTTCCGACGTTTCACTAAAAGTGTTACAATTTTCATTTATGGAAATTAGTTAAATAATAAAACTCCCTACCTTTCACTTTTATTACAATATGCCACTCAGAAAATCTCTAATAATCAGGGGGACCACTTGTACTTTCTACTTTTTTATAAAATTGGTGCAAATACAAATTGTAACATTTTCTCTGAAATTGATGGAGTAGTAGGTAGATAGAAAATTTAAATGAATAATAAATAATAGATGGATTAAAAATGGATACTATTCAACGTGATGAAAATCACATGGCAAACATTGTGAGAACTGAGAATGGCAACTCAATTAAAAATCGGACTTTAATCGTAATTAACAAAGTCTCATAATTATGGAGAAGGAAAATAATTGAGGGATATCATCATATGATGGTTGGGCTAAAATGTTACGTGAATGAGCCAATAGGAAATTTAAGGAATAAACAAACACACCCGCATAGGTGCGTGGCACATGTCACAATATTATCCCGTTAATATCATCATAAACATGAATATTAGCATCATAAACATGAATATTAGCAGTAGGGTTTCTTAGACCCCGGTCCTACTCCGGTGTAGATCCTGAGCCCTACATTAAGGAAAAATTGGTGTCATAGACCAATTTTGCACCCAAGTTTGCAAAAAAGGTCTACAAGTGTTTTCAAATAAAGGTCAAATGCTACAGTCAACTGTATTGGTAGAGTTATGTAATACAGTCCAACTGTATTAGTAGAGTTAAGTAATACAATCCGGCTGTATTGGTAGAGTTATGTAATACAGTTCAACTGTATTAGTAGAGTGAAGTAATATAGTCTGACTGTATTGGTAGAGTCATGTAATACAGTCCAAATGTATTAGTAGAGTTGAGTAATACTCCCTCCATTTCAGAAAAAGTGTTACATTTTACTATTCTGCGGTCAACTGTCTCCGCGTTTGACCACAATTTACTCTTAAACGATATTAATAAATAAATTATTAAAATTATATAATGAAAATTTAGTAATTAAATTTTTATTATATGATTTTATTAAATTGTTTACTGTTATCGTTTATGAGTAATTAATAAACTCGAAGACAGATTAATATCAAATGTAACTTTCTCCGAAATGAAGGAAATCTTGATATTAGCGAGTTATAAATTGATTTATCTTAAAATTGTGTTTGAACTTTTTATGAATAAAATTGTTTGATTGGTCTATACCCTACATTAACTACTCGGTGTAGCTTCTGCAACACCTTACCTTTAATTGTTCTCAACTTTTCCTTATAAAACACTGTCTTGCTCTGTTCCATCACACTAAACCATCATCTACAAAAAAATCACAGAATCAAAACCAAACCAGATCAAAAATTCCCAGAACCAGCTATGGCAGTCTCAATATCCAGCATCCCATCAGCTTCCTCTGTTTTCGCAGCATATGCTTCTCTTTCAGCCTTCATCATGTTGGTCCAAACCATGCTCAATCAGCTCATACCCCGTCAAGTTCAACGCTATTTCATCAGAATTGTTCAATACTACTTCACCCCAAAGCCCACAAAGGCCACAATCGTAATCGAAGAGCGCGACGGGCTTTCGACGAATGAGGTCTACAATGCTGCAGAAATCTACCTCTGTACCAAAATCAGGCCGAACATAGAACGCTTAAAGATCACCAAACGGCCAAAAGACACGAACTTGAACATCAAGTTCGCCCAGTGCGAAAAGATCACGGACAATTTCCAGGGCGTTCCTATGGAGTGGCATTACGTTTACGAATTGAAGAAGAAAAGCTCGAAATTGATGGACGAGGAGTCCGATGACATTGTCGTTGAGTCGGAGAAGCGATGTTTCGAACTCTTGTTCGATAAGGTTCATAAGAATTTCGTACTTGACAAATACGTTCCGTATGTTATTGAGCAGGCAAAGTGTTTAAAGGCGGAGAAGAAAGTTGTGAAATTGCATACTTTAGCCTGTGGATCAAGTTATAATCACGTCGCGTGGGATTCGATTAATTTGGAGCATCCATCTACTTTCGACACATTAGCGATGGAGCCCAAGGTTAAGAAGGGTATTTTAGAGGACCTGGACAGGTTTGTGAGGAGGAAGGATTTTTACAGGAAGGTTGGCAGGGCTTGGAAGAGGGGGTATTTGCTTTACGGTCCTCCTGGAACGGGGAAATCAAGTTTGATTGCTGCGATGGCAAATTATTTGAAGTTTGATATATATGACTTGGAGTTAACTAATGTGAGGCGTGACTCGGACTTGAGGAGGTTGTTGCTGAGGACCGCGAATAGGTCGATTTTGGTGATCGAAGATATCGATTGCAGCGTGCAGTTGCCGGATAGGAAGAAGGCGAATGGTAAGACGGGTTCAGGTTATTGTGATGGACATTGCTACAATCCAAGGGATCAGCAGGTAACTTTGTACTACACACTTTTAAGAATGTGTTACATTTTGTTCATTTGTACTTTAGATGTTTAAAGTTTGGTGTATACTGATCTATAGCTTAGCTTTATTTGCTAGAATTGTTTGCTGGTAATTGATCTTGTCAATTAGGATTAGAGGCCAAGAACAATTTGTGTTGGAAGTACAAATTTCTTGATTGGATGTTGATGATGAAATGAAACTAGTTTTGATAACTTATAGGAAATCATTCTTACAGATCTTGTAAGAAAATTAGCCGAAATAGCCATCCACTTGCAATGAAATGATCAATCTCAATCACCTTTGGCCTACTTGTGTCACAATTTCATATAAACTTCATACTTTATATAATGTGCTTTATATAGTCTAAAGTTTTTTGTTTTATTATCATTAGTATTGGTACTTCTGAACTTTGTCCATAATTATCAGTTTTGATGATAATAAAACACAATACTTTAGACTGATAAAACTTGAAAAGCACAGGATGAAGTTTCTATTAAATTGCTATGCAATTATGTCCAAGTAAACAACAATCACTGATCAAATACTGGCAATGTTCATATAAAGTTTTGGATTTGATTAATTTATTAATGGAACTTTCTGTGCAGTTCACACTCTCCGGATTACTGAACTTCATAGATGGACTATGGTCAAGCTGTGGTGACGAACGCATAATCGTATTCACTACCAACAACAAGGACAAACTCGACCCTGCATTGTTGCGCCCTGGTCGAATGGATATGCACATCCACATGTCCTATCTCACAATGGAGGGATTCAAGCTCCTGGCTTCCACCTACCTAAATGTGAATGACCAGCACTCGTGTTTCCAGGAAATCGAGGAGCTACTCAATGAGATGAAAGTTACTCCGGCTGAAGTGGCAGAGGAGCTGATAAAGAGTGACGATGCTGACACTGCGCTGGATGGACTAGTCGATTTTCTCAGATGCAAGAAGGATGCTTTTAGTGACAGTTCGATGGGTGAAGGGATTGAAGATGAAGAGATGGATCAGGTGAAGGAAGAGAATGAAATTATGGCTGATGAGAGTGGTGATGAAGCTATTATGTGTTAGAACTGCTAACATGTATGAATTAGGTGCATTTTGAACATCAGGGATGCTTTTGGTGACAATGATTTGAGAATTAAGATGTAATGTTAGCTTTTGATGGACTAATGTTTTGTGTTTTTTTTGGATAATTAATCGGGTAAATAACAAGTAGAGACCAACCAAACACTTTTATTCATAAAAAGACCAATCACTTTTACGATCCATTGTATTTAGCATATCTAATATCAATGATCAGATTACATAACTTTAATAATACTGATCGAATTTATAACTCGTCTGATACATTGTATCAGACATTTAACTTCTTAATATAGTTGGATCAGACATTATTTATTTCTACCGTCTGATTATTTTGTATTATTTCTCTATCTGATTGGACTGTATTATATATTCTACGTCTGATTGGTAGATTTGCTTTGAAAACACTGTAGGCCTTTTTTACAAATTTGGCATTTCACCAATTTTCCCTAATTAATCAAAACGGACTCTAATAGTTCGGTAGAATGATTATGTACATTATGGGGAAGGTGATTTCTTCATCAATTGCATCATTTACATTTTACAGTCCATTTCCTCTGTTTGTGAATGGCACGTATCACTAACATGTCCACTGCAGTCCTGCTTTTGAGCTTCACTTATCCAGTAGGAATGGCAATGGGTCGACTTTCATGAGCCCCATGAACATTTATGGGCAGGCCCATCAGAAATGGCAGTACCTGGCCATAAATAGTCGATTAGTAATATCAAACTCTCAAAGAAACTCGGTAATAGTGCCTGATTAAATATAAACTTTTACGAGAAACTGTTTTTACAAATGAAATCAACATGATATATTTACTTACAATCATAACATATTTAACTTCATAGATTACATATCTAATCTAAACTTGAATTTTCACATTAGGACCCAGGTTTTGAATTTCGGGATTGAGGAGAGGGGAATTATATATACTGGGGTCGACAAGACATTAAAAAGCATATAGTGAAATCAAATTGTAATAATATGTCAGTGAGACCCAAAGGTTGTGCATGAATTAGTTCCATTTTTACTCCCCATAGTTCGGCATAATTGATACTCTCTCCGTTTCAGTTTCATCTTCTCGCATTTCATTTTGGTCCGTCCCAACTTCATCTTCCCATTCTTTAAATGAAAAGTTTTTCTCCTACTTTACACATCATCTCCCCTACTTTATTCACTACTTGTCATACTTTATTCACTATATTTCCTACTTTATCACCATCTCTCCTATTTTATTCACTTTTCTCTTAAATTTTGTGTCCGGGCCCATAGGAATATGAAATCGGGACGGAGGTCCATCCTATATTTCAAAGGTTGCTTGGCTAAAATAACTTGCATTTTTTCACATTAACTCAAAACATTCTAACACTTCCAAGTGTATTAAGAGACCCATATATTGGATAGCAATAAAATCCATCGAGGTGTTTTCAACAACAATAAACTTATCGTTTGTTTGACTATCAACTTGAATTGAAATAACTCAACTCAAGTTGAGTTTATGGTTTTATGAAGTACCAACATCACGTTGCTAGTGGGATTTGAGGTGTAAATTTGATGAACACGTCCCTTTTCAACTCTTTGATCAACAAGTCACTTTTCAACTCATCACAAACAAATAGAATGGGACGGCACGGATTCAATTTTGCACAAAATGACACTGTACTTTTCCTTCACCGCCTAAGCTTGCTCACCAAGCTCTGTACCAATCTCCTACACTCACAATCACCCAACTATAAAACACTCTACATCATCTCACCACTCCCCTCTCCCCACGTCACCAACCAAATATACTTCCACCAAAACCCTACCACACTCGATCACAAACCCACCAGCTTGCTCCCCAAGTTTGAAGTTCCTCTAAATTTTCCACTTCTTTGCCCTAATTCTCAAATCCCAACTGTATACATATATACAACCCATCAATTCATCTTCAAAACACAACCAATCATCACTCCAACCCTCCTTAATTCAAGAACAAAACCAACAATGGCGTATTCTCTGGGCGAGATGCAATCAGTCGCACAAAACATGTTCTCTGCTTACGCATCAGTAGCAGCATCGATGATGCTGTACCGATCGATGGCCAACGATATAATCCCAGAGCCAGTGAAAAACTTCTTCTACAACACACTGGGGCAATACATCATGCAGTTGGTGCGCAGGTTTTTCCCTGAACAGACCCATATGACAGTCATTGTCGACGAGCAAACAGGAATCTACCGCAACCAAATCTACGAAGCTGCCGAAATTTACCTCCGACCCAAAATCAATCCCAAAACAGAGAGGCTAAAGGCCAACAAATCGCAGAAGCAGAAATCGATCAATATATCCATGGAGAAGGAGGAGGAAGTGATTGATGAGTTCAACGGGTTCGAGGTGAAGTGGCAGTTCGTGTTGATTGAGCCGGATGGCGAGAAGAATAAGTATCGGCACCAGCCGGATAAGAGGTACTTCGAGCTCACATTCGAGAGGAAGCATAAAGAAACAGTGGTGAGTGAGTATTTGCCGTTTATCTTGAAGAAGGCGAAAGAGTTTAAAGATAATGATAAGACGGTGAAGCTGTTTACTAGGGACTGTTACTTGGATAGTGATGATGATGAGGGTGGGAATGGAAATGGGACGTGGGGTTGTGTGAACTTTGATCATCCTGTGACGTTCGATAAGTTGGCGATGGATCCGAAAAAGAAGAAGGAGATTGTTGATGATTTGGATAGGTTTGTGAGGAGGAAAGAGTATTATAAGAAGGTTGGTAAGGCGTGGAAGAGGGGCTACTTGTTGTATGGGCCTCCCGGGACTGGGAAGTCGAGTATGATTGCTGCGATTGCGAATTACTTGAAGTTTGATGTGTATGACTTGGAGCTGAGTAGTTTGTATTCGAATTCGGACTTGAAGAGGGTCTTGTTGGGTACGAATAACAGGTCAATTATTGTGATTGAGGACATTGATTGCAGTGCGCAGACGCATGACAGGGATGCGGATAGTAGTAGTAGTAGTTCGGATGATAGTATTTCAGACACTAAGGTAATGGGAGTTTAATGTGCATTTGTGGTTAATCTTTTGTGTTTTCTTATAAAAAGTAGGAGTTAAGTAGCTGTAATAAGCAATAATTAACTGATCAAGTTTGGTTTTTGGTACAACAGTTGACATTGTCTGGATTGCTGAACTTTATGGATGGATTGTGGTCAACTTGTGGGGACGAAAGGATTGTGATCTTCACGACGAATCACAAGGACAAGCTTGATCCTGCGTTGCTGCGCCCTGGTCGAATGGACATGCATATTCATATGGGGTATTGTACCCCAGAAGGATTTGATGTTCTGGCCTCTAATTATTTGGGAGTGCATGACCATGAGAGGCTGTTTCCCGAGATTAAACAACTGATCAAGGAAGTCGATGCAACTCCTGCGGAAATTGCAGAGCACTTGATGAGAAATGAGGATAGAGAATTGGCTCTTGAAGGGGTTCTTGGTCTGCTGAAGGAGAAGCAGGACGTAAAAGCTGCAATGGTGGTAGCTGAGAAAAATGTCAAGGAGAAGGTGAGTGAGAGAAGTGAAAATGTTGAGAGTGAAGTGAAGGAAAAGAAGAAGAAGAAGAGGTTTGGAGGATTTTTAAGAAGCTTAACCAGTTCTAGAAGGCGAACTAGCAAAGAAATTGAGAAATAAGGGCACTGATTCTAACCCATTTTTTTTGAGTATGATATGCCTGGAACTGGCAATGATGATGATGATAATGAAGTTATATCCGTATATAAATTGAAACTTGGCTATGAGTTAAGGCAGACTTCTTCTAGTGTATTGTTCGGCTGTTCCACAATATCTAGGATCTGTTTGATGCTTGATTGAAACTTGGAAGGCCCTTTATTTTTCTATTTTTTTTTATCTTATTAGGCACAATTACTTTCCATGTAACTGGGAGCGATTTGGCCGTTATTTATCTTATTCCACAGTAGTCTGTATCCGCCCAAAATATCGTGGCATAATTCAAACCAAATTTATTGTATATAAAATCTTATCATGATCATGAATTAATCTAATAACAAATGGGCTAAAGTAAATACGATTGTAAAAAATTCTCATGTGTTACAAATTACTACTACAACCCATTGTGAATTATACTAGTGTAGTTCTTCTATCCAGTTTTTTTTTTTTTTTTTGGTTAAAGTACTAATCTGGCAAAAAGGCATAAATGGTCATAAAGTTTGGGGGTATGGGCGTGCAGCGATCTGGCGTTCTCTCGCAACTTCAGTCCTACTATTTCAATTTTCCGGCTTGAACGATCCTTTCGGCGAAAATTCGACATTTGACCCCGTTGACTGCTGAGTTGGCTGCATTGTCATCAGGTCAAACACGAGTTTGACTACCACATAAGCAGCTGACTCATTGGCCGAACAAAGAAAACTCAAAAATAAAATGCAAAACCAAAAAAAAAAAAAGGAAAAAAAAAATAAAACACCATAAGAGGTGAGTGTTATCCGAAAGTGACGATGGAAGATCACCAAGACACTTTCAAGAGAAAGAAATCGTCGGAACAAATGTTTTCCCGTCAAAAGTCCGAGCTCACCACCGGACCTGATTTTTGCGACTTTTTCGATGACTTACCTGACGATATTGTCCTCTCTATTCTCTGCAAACTCGGTGGCTCCGCTTATTCTCCTGCCGATTTCTTCAATGTTATGTTAACGTACGTTTTCTACTTTTCATCAATTGAATAATTGAATGAAATGAATGTTTAGGTGTTTCGATTTGTTGATTTAATTTTTGTGTTTTGGTGAACAGATGCAAGAGATTTAACGGATTAGGATTCAATCAGGTGGTCTTATCAAAAGCTGGCCGTGGAACTTTAGCGGTTAAGGCGGAGAATTGGTCCGAGTCGCCTCATCGATTCCTCAAACTCTCTGCCGATTCTGGGAATATCGAAGCCTGTTTCATTCTCGGCATGGTATCATTTTCATTTTCCTGGAATGTGATTTGTTGAAATCAGATTTTCTGTACTATGTGATTTGCCGAGAATCATCATTAGTGACGAAATCATTTAGTATTTATTAATTAGGTTTTTTATTTTATGTTTCCTTTTTTTTGGGGGGGTTTTGCATTTTATTTTTGAGTTTTCTTTATTCTGGAAATGAGTCAGCTGCTTATGTGGTAGTCAAACTCGTGTTTGACCTGATGACAATGCAGCCAACTCAGCAGTCAACGGGTCAAATGTCGAATTTTCGTCGAAAGGATCGTTCAACCCGGAAAATTGAAATAGTAGGACTGAAGTTGTCGGAGCAGGGAAACGTTGTACTGCGTACGCCATACCCCCCAAACTTTAGGACCATTTATGCCTTTTTGCCGTACTAATCTTATATCATAATAAGGCATAATAGAGTACACTCATGGGGGTTTATAAGAACCCATGAACATCAAAAGAAGTCTAACTCTTATTCTATGTTTGGTTTGAGGGGTTTTTTGGGGGTTTTTGTCCGAATAATCATAATCAGGTTGCCTTTTACCAAAAAAAAATGAATTATTTGGAATAATCCAATTTCTCTAGCCCGCCTCAAGCCCTTAAATTTGTACATGAATAATCCAATTTCAAATACCTTCTATGAGGAGGTATTTACTTTTGGATTATCTTCTTTCTCGTGAAATGTCTAATTTTATACAAACTTCCCATCAATTACTAAATATGTCATCCCAATCCAAGAACACCAATCGATTCACATCAATGCACTTTTTTTTTTTCCTTCCTAATTTCCACCTTCCATTTCTTCTTTTATATTTTCCTAGTTTTGCACTCATTCTTTTTCATTTTTTCCGTTTCCTGGTTTCCACCTTCCTTTTTTTTTTCCCCAATGGTTTTCTAGTTTTGCACCCTTTCTTTTCATTTTGTACCCCTGTAATGTTTATTTCTCTTTTCTACTCATTTACTCATTAGACCTTTTATACTTTTGATTTTTTGGCGTATCTTATGTATTTACATCAAAATTAATTTTGTTTGTTTAATAGTGTAACCAACTTTTTTATAAGAATGATTAAACAAAACAATACTAATAATTAAAAAAATTGGTTAGCGTTGCTTACGAGAATTACGATGATAATTTAGAGTTGTCGGTTCAAGAACGTTTTTTCTTCATCATTTTTTGAAAAAATATTCTAGCATATTAAATATGTGTAAATTTTGACAGAATATAGGCGGAGTATATATGTGTTTTGAATACAAAATATGCATCGTTAATTACATATATGTGAATTTTTTTTACTTTATATATTATAAAAACAACATTTATATAATTAAAAGTTTGAGTTTTTATTTCTGCCATACCTGACCTAAAATCCTGGCTCCGTCACTGACTTTGGCGTTTTACATGCTTTACACTTTTATGTTTAAAATGTAGGAAAATTTATGTTTAGATGGGATGATAAACATATGCGATGTCGATTTCAATCGCCAAAAATAATTATTCTATGCATGAGATGAAAAATATGGGATTATAAATTTCACTCATATGAAATATCGATCTTATAAGGAAACATGTATTTCGTTAAGATAATTATTACACAGATTATAAACAATATCTATAAACTAAATTTTAATGGTCAAGTCATATAAACTCAAAATCGATGCCAAAGTTATCAACAATGGCAATGTAACTATGGATGCAATAATTTCAAAGATTTTCAGATAATTTTGTATACGAAATTCATATGATCAAAATTCCAGAATTTTCCGATTAAACAAGAGAAGGTAGTAAAAATTTGCTCCCCTAAAATTATGTTCACATGTAATTTTCACTAAATCAAATTGAAAATCAAACTCGATTTTATACAATAAGTGGGAAAGCATAGAGGTATATCATTAATTCCACTTTGTTTTATCCTACTGAATAATCCAAAATCAATTCAGAACCAAACTGGATTTTATTGAAAATAGTTCAATTCCTAGAGTCCAACCAAACAAGATTTTTAGGCGAAAACCCCCAAACATAATCCAATTCCTTAAATGGGCCGAATAATCCAGTTTTGCAAAATGAAATACCCCTTTTCAAACCAAACGGGCACTTAAGGTGCTAGAGAGACTTTTTCTAACACTACCAATGCTAATGACCAAGGACACAAGTAGTTCTCTACAAATTATACACAGTCCTACAAAAGAAGTAGCATAGTGAGGGCCTTCCACAGATCTGGTCTTGGAGTGTATCTTCAGCATGACACGTAGTTCTTTAAGGGCCTCCAAAGTGTGATCAAAAGGAACTGCCTCACTTGCTATTACAAGCCAATAGCTAAGGAGGTCAGCAAAATGTACACGGTACAATACAACTAAGACATAGACAAGCCAGTTCTTCTATCAAGTTAGTTTTAAACTGCGTTACACACTTGTACAATAATTAGTTATACTCTATTATGCTTTAGGTAGCTTGTACACTGGCCAGCTAACTTTTTGTAGTAACCTTTGAGAGAACATATTCTTATTTCTCCATTAAACACATGTTTGTCTGTGTATGTGAAATTCTCCATTGAACACATGTCTGTCTGTGTATGTGAATTCAATTGCCAAGTGATTAACTTTATAAGCGCAAAAGGTAATGTAGTTTACCTGTGTTGAGCAAATGAGGAAACAGAAGAATTTGCTTGCAGAAACAATGTCTGATTTGGAAATTTACGAAAGCTTTACAAATTATAGTACTGATGCTATACTGATTATAAGGCCATAGAGATAATTTGGATTGACGTCACGTCACTAGCACATTTTTGCCAAGATTAGCATTCCGCATACTTTTCTGTTGCCAGAAATCATATCATGATATTCCGCCCTGACCAACAGAACAAACTCCAATCCCGAATTAGCTCCTTTGTTGTACTCCTTCACTGCGAACTTTGCAATTCCACGATGTCTATCTGCGTCTATAACTGGCTTCCAGCTCTGTCCGATTCCCAGAATAGGTGAATGATGTAATGAAGAGGTTTGATAGCTCATCATCTTATTTAATTAATGGCAAACAAGAAGCAATATTAACTGTGAAGTTTTTCAGAAGTTTTGTGGTGAATTAGAAACTTTACAAGACTTGGAGGGCCAGAATAAAATTGTGCATAATTTGTTTTATCATTAAAGGCTTAAATCAGGCGGGATTAAGCCTCAACCGTTGGATCATGATGTTTATGGTTGGAGATCAACGGCTGTTGTAGCTTCTGGTTTTCTTCTGAGATTGCGGAGTATTTAAGCTTCGATTCTTCTGATTTCTTCTGCAACAAGTCATAATATTCCTTTCTGAGTGAAGAGCAGTTACTGCAAGTGATAATATTCATTGTTGTGAGCTGAATTTAGCTAGATATACTTGTGATTGATTGTAATAGTTGCTCGATTGGTTTGAATAAAATCCTTGAGTGTTTCTCCGTGGATGTAGGATTGATTAATCCGAACCACGTTATCTTTGTGTGTTTATTCATTGCTTTGATCAATTGTTCTTCGTTTGATTGTTGTTTGATTGATCGATTGCGATTATCCCAACAAGTGGCGCCGTCTGTGGAAAAATCACTCGATTGAATTGAATCTCCGATCTGAGGTGTTATTTGCTGTTTGAATCTGGTGTTGATTGTTGCTTGAATCTGAGCAAAAATGGCGACACGTTTCGATATAGAGAAGTTTACTGGATCGAATGATTTCGGTCTGTGGAAGCTGAAAATGCAAGCTATCCTAGTTCAACAAGGATTGTCAGATGCATTGCTAGGCGCTGAGAAGATGCCGACTAGTCTACGGAGTCTCAGAAGTTTGAGATTCTCAGAAAGGCACATAGTGCTCTGATCCTGTGTCTAGGTGATAAACCTTTGAGAGAGGTGTCGAAGGAAACTACAGCTGCTGCGATTTGGTTGAAACTTGAGAGTCTATACATGACTAAGTCACTGGCAAATCGCTTGTATATGAAGCAACGTGTATACTCTTATAGGATGCAGGAGGATAAGAGTGTACTTGATCAAATGGAGGAATTCAACAAGTTAGTTGATGATCTGGAAAGCATTGAGGATAGCAAAATAGTTGATGAAGACAAAGCTATTATGCTATTGAATTCTCTGCCTAGAACGTTTGATAATATGAAGGAGGCTATGGTGTTTGGCAGAGAGCAAACTATCTCCTATGAAGAAGTTCAAACATCTATCAGATCCAAGGAGTTTCAGAAGGGAGCAGGTCATTCCTCTAACTCTAATGCTGAGAGCATGAATGTGAAATTTAAGAGAAGCTTTGACAAAGGAAAGAAGAAGAAGGAATGGAGACCACCTGCTAAGCCAATGAAGCACAGTGATGGTGTAGAAACAAGGAAATGCTACAATTGTCATACTCAAGGTTACTTGAAGAAGGATTGTCCTACACTAAAGAAGAAGAAGAACAATTTCTCAGGGGACAGATCTGGCTCAGGTGTTGATTACAATGCAGCTGGAAACAATTGCGCAGAAGTGCTGACTATCACTGAAAAGAGCTCCTATGACTGTTGGATCCTGGATTCTGGATGTACATTTCACATGTGTCATCATAAGAGCTGGTTCACAGATCTCAAACCATCTAATGCAGGGAATGTACTGCTAGGAAATGATGAGGTATGCACCATTAAAGGCATTGGTACTGTAACTTTGAAGATGCATGATAATTCTATCAAGTTGCTTACTGATGTGAGATACATACCTGGTTTGAAGAGAAACTTAATATCTCTTGGTACTATGAAAAATAAGGGATACAAGTTTAAATCTAAAGATGGTATGCTACATGTTGGTAAGAATAAAACCAGTTACATGATTGGTAGGAAGGGTGAAAACAACTTGTACTATCTTATCTGTGATGTTATAGCTGGCACTACTGACATGTCTGTGAGTGAGCCTAGTGTGTCACTGTGGCATAAGAGACTGGGTCATATCAGTGAGAAAGGTTTGTTGGAGTTGCATAAACAGAAACTTCTGGGAATCACTGATATGGAGAAACTTCAATTATGTGAAGAATGCATACTAGGTAAGTCTAAGCAACTGAGTTACACCACAGGGAAGCATGTCACTAGTGAACCTTTTGAGTATATTCATTCAGACATATGGGGGCCTGCTAAGGTGATGTCACGTGGTGGTGGCTTGTATTTCATCACTTTCATAGATGATAATACAAGAAAGGTGTGGTCATATAGTTCAAGTCAGATGCATTCAGTAAATTCAAGGAATGGTTGATTCAACTGGAGAATGAGAAAGGAAAGTGTATTAAGGTGTTAAGGACTGACAATGGGC
This sequence comes from Plantago major, assembly GCA_026545765.1. Taxonomy (NCBI): domain Eukaryota; kingdom Viridiplantae; phylum Streptophyta; class Magnoliopsida; order Lamiales; family Plantaginaceae; genus Plantago; species Plantago major. The sequence goes on along the minus strand of CM048840.1, from coordinate 24,046,740 downwards.
TTGAATACCTATCTGGTGAATTTCAAGATTTCTGCAAATCCAAGGGTATAGTAAGGCACAGGACTGTACCAGGAACACCTCAACAAAATGGTTTGGCTGAGAGAATGAATAGGACAATCATGGAGAGAGTAAGGTGTATGTTGTTCACCTCAGGAGTACCAAACCAGTTTTGGGCAGAAGTTGTTATGACAGCTACCTTTCTCATTAACAAGAGTCCATCTTCAGCCACTCAATTTCTAACACCTGATGAGAAGTGGTTTGGCAAACCTGGAAACTACTCATTGTTGAAGGTGTTTGGTTGCATGGCATATGCAAACATTAAACAGGATAAGCTAGAACCAAGAGCATTGAAATGCATCTTCTTGGGTTACCCACCTGGTGTCAAAGGTTACAGGTTATGGTGTATTGAACCAGGAAGAGAAAAGGTGATAACTAGCAGAAGTGTGGTGTTTAATGAAGAGAGAATGCCATTTCTAGAGAAGAAGAAAGGCATTAAGCTTTCAACTAAAGAAATTGAAGAGATGGATGCTCATTTTGAGGTGGAGCTTGATAAACTAGTAAATCAACCTGATACAGATGTTGATAGGGACATCCTGATCCTCGATCTTTGAACGAAGATTCCACTCAAAATGAAAATTCACCTGTGCTACAAGAGATGCCTCAGAATGTACCACAGAGAATAAGAAACTTTAGAAGAGCTGGTGGCATTGAGTTGTGTGATGATAACTTGGAAGGTTTCCAGTTGGCTAGGGACAGAACTAGAAGATCTACAAAGTCTACTTACTCTATGGGAGAATCTCAGTTAGTTGCTTTTGCACTTATAACTGCAGAAGAGGTGGAGTATGAAGAACCTAGTTCATACAGTGAGGCTGTGACATGCAAGGAGAAGGATATGTGGATTACAGCTATGCAAGAAGAACTTGCATCACTGGACAAGATTCAACCTGGATTCTAGTTCCCAAGCCTGCTACTCAGAATATTGTTAGCTGCAAATGGATTTTTAAGAGAAATATTGAAGTAAATGAGCATGGAGAATATGTGAGGCACAAGGCTAGACTGGTAGCAAGAGGTTTTACTCAGAGAGAAGGAGTTGATTATAATGAGATTTTCTCACCAGTTGTGAAGCACACATCTATCAGAATACTGCTCAGTATTGTGGCTCACAGGGATCTTGAATTACAGAAACTTGATGTCAAGACAGCATTATTACATGGTGAGTTAGAAGAGACTATCTATATGCAGCAACCTGAAGGTTTTATTATGCCTGGAGATCATAATAAGGTGTGTTTGCTAAAGAAATCTCTTTATGGCCTTAAACAAAGCCCCAAACAGTGGTATAAGAAGTTCAATGAGTATATGAATGAGATTGGATTTGAAAGATCTTGCTATGATAGCTGTGTGTATGACAATAAAGAAAATACTGAGAGATTGGCATATCTGCTACTGTATGTTGATGATATGCTGATAGCTAGCTCTAGCAAGAAGGAAATAGAATCTATAAAGCTGGATTTGGGTGCTAAATTTGAAATGAAGAATTTAGGAGAAGCTAAAAGGATATTGGGAATGGATATAGTGAGAAACAGGTCTCACAAGCATCTGTGGTTAAATCAAGAAAGCTATATCAGAAAGGTTATGCATAAATTCAATATGCATCAATCTACACCAGTGGTTACTCCTTTAGCTGGACATCATAAACTCTCTGAGAGTCAGAGGCCTGTATCTAGTAAAGACATTTCACACATGAGCAATGTACCATATGCAAATGCCATTGGAAGCATCATGTACATTATGGTTTTGTGAGCAGACATAGCTCATGCTATAAGTGTGGCCAGTAGATATATGTCTAATCCTGGTTTGCAGCACTGGGAAGCTGTGAAATGGATCTTGAGATACTTGAATGGGAGCAGCTTTACAGGTATTGTTTATGGTGGAAATGATAATGATGAGAAAGACTCCTTGATTGGCTTCGTTGATTCTGATTATGCGTGATATTGGCGATGAAAAGTCACAGATGTGCTATGCTTTCACCTTATTTGGTTGACCATTAGTTGGAAATCCTGTTTGCGATGGTGGTCTCTCTATCAAATCTGATGCGAGTACATAGCGATGTTGGTACATGAAGGAAGGCATATGGCTGAAGGGTATTGTCAATGAGTTTGGAGTTGAAATTTCTCATGTACCAGTTTTGTGTGACAGTCAAAGTGCACTACATTTGGTGAAACATCAAGTGTTTCATGGGAGATCTAAACACATTGATGTGAGATTACATTTTGTCAGAGATGTAATTGAGAAGGGATGGATACATATGCAGAAGGTGTCAACTAAGGAGAATGCTGCAGATATGTTAACCAAAGTGTTGCCATCAGAGAAGTTCTACTACTGTTGTGAACTTCTTGGGTTGGGTAGCATATAATCCCTGGAAAACTCTTGTAATCAAGGTGGAGACTTTCTTGATTACTGGAAGGAGTGTAAAAGGAAGAAGTCTTGAGCTGTGGTAATGGCAGTGTTGAGAAACATATGTAGAAGCTTGGTTTAAGAAGTTTCTATTCAAGGTGGAGATTTGTGAGGTTTTTCAGAAGTTTTGTGGTGAATTAGAAACTTTACAAGACTTGGAGGGCCATAATGCAATTGTGCATAATCTGTTTTGTCATTAAAGGCTTAAATCAGGCGGGATTAAGCCTCAACCGTTGGATCATGATGTTTATGGTTGGAGATCAATTGCTACCTTGGTTTTCTTTCGAGATTGCGGAGTATTTAAGCTTCGATTCTTGATTTCTTACGCAACAAGTCATAATATTCCTTGAAGGCGGTTCTCGCAAGTGATAATATTCATTGTTGTGAGCTGAATTTAGCTAGATACACTTGTGATTGATTGTAATCGTTGCTCGATTGGTTTGAATAAAATCCTTGAGTGTTTCTCCGTGGATGTAGGATTGATTAATCCGAACCACGTTATCTTTGTGTGTTTATTTATTGCTTTGATCGAGTGTTCTTCGTTTGATTGATCGATTGCGATTATCCCAACATTAACATATAAAAGATGCTTGATACTCCCACTGTGGTTCCCACCAATATCACAATTCACAACTAAAGATGCTTGATTCTTTCAATTTTCCTTATCCACTCTTCTAGTCCTCAAGTCCCAACTTCCCAAATCTCAAATGTATATATAACCCTTCAGTTCAGCTCCAGAACTCAACAAATCATCACTCCAAGCCTTATTTCTCTGCTTTCACACTCATCACTCCAATCACGGTCCTAAAGCTCAATCCAGAAGTTAATTTCAAGAAGAAAACCAACAATGGTGTATTCTCTGAGCGAGATGCAGTCTGTTGCATCAAACATATTCTCTGCTTACGCATCGGTAGCAGCATCGATTATGCTGTACCGGTCGATGGCCAATGATATAATCCCAGAACCGGTGAAGACTTTCTTCTACAATACACTGGGGCAGTACATCATGCTGCTAGTGCGCAGATTTTTTCCCCATGAACAGACCTACATGAATATGACAATCATTGTCAACGAGCAAAGCGGAATCTCTCGCAACCAAATCTACGATGCTGCTGAAATTTACCTCCGCCCCAAGATCAATCCCATGACAAAGAGGCTAAAGGCCAACAAATCCCGCAAGCAGAAATCGATCAATATAACCATGGAGAAAGATGAGCAAGTGATTGATTCGTTCAACGGTTTTGAGGTGAAATGGCAATTTTTCTTGATCGAGCCAAATGGTGATAATCAGTACCAGCCGCATAAGAGTTACTTTGAGCTCACGTTCGAGAGGAGGCATAGAGAAACTGTACTGAGTGAGTACTTACCCTTTATCTTGAAGAAAGGGAAAGAGTTCAAAGATAATTATTGGGAAGTGAAGCTGTATGCAAGGGACTATTACTTGGACAGTGATGATGAGGGTGGAAATGGAGGTGGGATGTGGGGTTGTGTGAACTTGGATCATCCAGTGACGTTGGATAAGTTGGCGATGGACCCGCAAATGAAGAAGGAGATCATTGAGGATCTGGACAGGTTTGTTAGGAGGAAAGAGTATTATAAGATGGTTGGTAAGGCGTGGAAGAGAGGCTACTTGTTGTATGGTCCTCCAGGGACTGGCAAATCGACTTTGATTGCTGCAATTGCGAATTACTTGAAGTTTGATGTTTATGACTTGGAGCTCAGTAGTTTGAATTCAAACTCGGAGTTGAAGAGGGTATTGTTATGTACGAATAGCAGGTCGATTATTGTGATTGAGGACATTGATTGCACTGCTCAGACGCATGATAGAGATGCGGAGAGCAGTTTGGATGATTGTGTTCCAGAAACTAAGGTATGGAGACTTTAATGTTCATAAGTGGTTAATGGTTTTGTTTCTTAAATTATAACTGATCAAGTTTGGTTTTTGGTACAACAGTTGACATTGTCTGGATTGCTGAACTTTATGGATGGATTGTGGTCGACTTGTGGGGACGAAAGGATTGTGATCTTCACGACGAATCACAAAGACAAGCTTGATCCTGCGTTGTTGCGCCCTGGCAGAATGGACATGCATATTCATATGGCGTATTGTACCCCAGAAGGATTTGATGTTCTGGCCTCCAATTATTTGGAAGTACATGATCATGAGAGGCTGTTTCCTGAGATAAAACAACTGATCAAGGAAATCGATGTAACTCCTGCGGAAATTGCAGAACACTTGATGAGAAATGATGATGCAGAACTGGCTCTTGAAGGTGTTCTTGGTTTGCTAAGGCAGAAGCAGGACGTAAAAGGTACAATGGTGATAGCCGAGGAAGATGTTAAGGAGAAGGTAAGTGAGGGAGATGAAATTGTTGAGAGTGAAGTGAAGGAAAAGAAGCAGCACAAGTTCGGACTATTTTTGCGAAGCTTAACAAGGTCGAGAAGGCAAACTAGCAAAGGAATCAAGACATAGGCGAAGAGGGACTGGAACGGTTTAAGACCAACATCAATTTGAGTTGTACATGGCTCTTATATTATGCATAAAGCCACTCAACTACCTCTTTAAATGCTTCGTAAGAGGAGATCTCAATGTGGGATTGTTAACAAACTGGAAGCTATTATCTGTATGGCTGTAATTAGTGCAGTTTTTGTAGTTGTTGGGTGAGGACTTATTTTATGATTTTTTTCTACCCTATAGTATGATGCACTACCTCCTGGTGCTTTAATGTACTCTGACATAGTGCTTATTACAATTAATGTGGTATAAGCTAATCTATGAATTAAGTTTCAAATGTACTTGAAATTAAGGTAGAAAGATAGATTGAGGTTGTTTTTGTCCAGGTAAAATCAAGCGTTATTCTCTTATTCCAAGGTACTCCATCCGTCTCATAGAACTTTATACATTAAGGTTAACGCATAGTTTTATGCGAAAAGTTAAAGTGATGATAGAATATAAAAAATGTGGGAAAACGTGTACTTTTAATGGCAAACAATGTAATTTGAGTGTAAAGTTGAGATTGTTTATTATTTGTTGGGTGTGGGGTAGCTTCCATTTTTGGTAATGTATGAAGTTCTGTGGAACGGCTAAAAATGACAAATGTATGAAGTTCTGCAGGACGGAGTGAGTAGTATTTTTTAAATGCACCTTTTATAATGAGAAAATTAATCCGAGTATAAAGTGATTCTTTGCAGATGAAAAATGTGCTGAAATGTTCATATATTCCACTCCACTACATGCATTGTGGTTTTATACTATTTAGTATATGTTCTTTGCTTCGACCATTCAACTTGCATCATTAACTTATTCAGATAACAACGGTTAGTATATAAAGCTGCAATAAATTGGAAGGTTTAGATTTATGAGATGCTAAAATTCGAAAGTCTAAATCATTATCACACACTTATATTTTAGTTACTATTTGAAGATGGTGGTTGGAGGTGGTGCCACTTATTAAATTTGGAAGGGGTGAAAATGGTGGTTGGAGGTGGTGGAAGATGATTGAAGATGGTGGATTGGTGGGTACGAGATTTGAAAAATTATAAACTTTGGAGGTTTGTTTGTGAGAGTTAGAAATATTTTGGAGTTTATTTTACAATAAGTGACAATTAATGAATTACTAGTACTAACCCGTGGCGATGCCACGGTATAGTTTACTTTTAATAATAAATTGAAATGTGAGGATTAAATAAATTAATCGAAAAAAAAGATAGTCAAAACTCCTTGTAGACAACGTTGGTCGTGGTGTCGGTCGGTAGTCATTCTTCATCCAATATTATATCATTGAGTGTTTATTTATGTTAACTATAGAAAATGTAAAAATAGGGTCCTACCATATCCGACTTGTTAATTAGTAACAGGTACATGTTTTTTTACACAAAAAAATATATCCCTCAAACGGAACCAAAATAAAATACAAAAGTATACAACAAAATCATAGGGTTGTTCCCAACAATCTCGCGGTAATATGTGGTCACCCCACCACACACACACAAATATTATACAAACGTAATTTCACATGTCACGTTGTTTTTTCCAACCCACCGGTTCCTAGCAACCCCGTGGTGGTATGCGTCACCCCACCAAAGACACAAAAATTATTATTCTACGAACATAATTTCACATGATACGGTTGTCCCCCCCCCCCCCCCGGGGCCCATTATGGATGAAGAAAGTAAAGAGAAGATATATATAGAAGAGAGTTTCCCCGCCTAGAGAGTATACCGGACCCCCCTCTCTCGGCCCGTCATGGAGATCAAGAAAGTACAAAGAAGATCGAAGATATTTTCCCCGCCTAGAGAGTATCAGCTGATCCCCGCCCTCCCCCGGCTCGTTATGGAGATCAGGAAAGTAGAGAGAAAATCTAAGAGAGTTTCCCCACCTAGAGAGTATCAGATCCCCCAGGCTCGTTATGGAGATCAGGAAAGTAGAGAGAAGATTTAAGAGAGTTTTCCCACCTAGAGAGTATCAGATCCCCCATGCCCGTTATGTATCAAGAAAGTAGAGAGAAGATCGAACAGAGTTTCCCCGCCTAGAGAGTATATGCAGACTCCCCCACCCTCCGCCGAAAAAAAAAAAATAGTTTTTACTAACTTAATCATAAAATGTTGTGGTCGGGTCTTGTAACAAAGGTATGAAACGGGTTCGAGTATATACCAGACCGGACCTGAACATCATTATTTCGAACGGGGTTGGAATTCGGGTTGGATAGAACCACTCCTTCCAGCCAGAGATCGTAGAGAAGAGAAACCTTATACCTCATCCTACCGATCAAATCATATACATAAAGAAAATGAAAATGAAAGTTTTCACATGTAAAAATTTGTTGATAGACATGTAAAGATGAACACACCACCAATTAGCTCACGTGTGTCTCTTCTATCTTCTAGAACTGAAAATAGCACGTCTAGTACACGATTCATTTAACATTCTTAAAAGATTAGTTGAAGGAACTATGTCAAGCATAGATCCAAAGGTCCTCCAGTCTGGATTCATGCCCATTGAGAAAATTAGTGTGTGGGTGGCGATTTTGATGGAATTATGGGATTTAGAAGATTTGATTGATCACATTTATAAATAGTTACAAAAGTTGAATATCATTGTCAGAATTATGTAACCAAAATTAGATTAAAATTGTAAAGGTAACAAAAACCAAATACGCATTAACTTGGTATCAAAAATAAATTTACCCTGATTATAATTGTTTTGTAATTTTTTAATGGGGAAATTACATCGAGACCCCCTATTAGATGTCGTAATTACATATTAGTATCACTTAGTCGAACAATTATGATTTCATCCAATTAGATGTAAAACAATTACACTTTCGTTAACGAACTTGACCAAATTCGAATTAAAACCTGAAAAACTCAATTTCGCTCCTCTCATATTACTGGATTTTGGAAGTTGCCAAACACTAACACCTTTTGACAAATTGTAATTCAATCCATGGATATCTAATTTTATATTGTCACCCATAAGTTTTCGAAAAACCTCAAATAAGCCCCTAAACTTCTATTGCAATTTGTAAAATTTCCCCAACTTTAAATCAAGATCAAATATCCTTTAAACATCAAAATTGAAAGCCGAAAAAAAAAATACAATTACAATTACGATTCCAATAGATATGAGAGAAAGTAGGAGAGAGCGTCAGCCTAGAGCCATTCCTAGGTCTCCGGCAACTCACTGGCCACCATATCACTATCTCCATAGCCATAAAGCCTACCCTTCTTCCAGCCTAGATCATCGTAGGATATCCCGGGGCACTGCTGCAGGTTTAAACTCGCGACCTTCAAAGATTAAGGTGAATGAAGTTCAAAAGAAATGGGTTGCAAAGATGTCGAAAAATGTTGATTCTTTGTACATCTCTAATTTTTCGGAAGACTGGCTAGTTAAGGATGTGAAAGAGATGCTTGATTTGCGTTTTGCGTTTTGCGTTTTGCGTTTGCTAGATTTGATAAGCTTGCGAAGTTGACTGATGTCATTGATGCCTTGAATGGTCTATGGATTGGAGATTATAAGATATTAGCTAATCAGGCCATGTTTGATAGAAAGGTTGGGGAGCGCAAGGGCTGGCGAACTGGAACAGAGGATGTGTCGAAATCTAGAAACGTGACTCAAATGATTGGAAGGCGAGCTTGAAGCGGATGTTAGCTACCTACGATCAAAGAATGAAGCGGCACATAATGCTGGTCGTAGATACAAAGAGACTGTGATTGAAGAGCCAGAAACGCATGAAGGTTCAAGATTAGAACAGAAGGAGGAGAGAGGTTCAAGGGTAGAACAAAAGAAGGAGGAGAGAATTAAATCGAGTAGTAATCATCAGTTGTCGAGGTTGGCAAGACAAGATTAGAATGAAGGTAACCATGCGATTAAATCTTTCCTGCCAGCGAAAGATTGTATTGAATGGGTTAAACGGTGTCTTAGATGTGGCATCAAAGTAGGAGTAAGCATGGCGGATGTGGAAGAATTGATGCTTGCAAAAGGGTACGAGGAGTTTAAAGTATTTCAGCGGTATAGTGATCTCTGGGTGGTGGAACTGAATTCGAAGGAGGATAAACTAAAAATACTGCAGGAGGAACAAAATTGACTGCAATTGATGTTTGAGTTCATTCGTCCATGAAAGGAGATGGACGTTAGTGGGAGAAGAGAGGTTTGGCTCGACGTGCATGGGGTTCTGTTGCATGCTTGGTGTCCACAATTTTTCAGAAAGACGGGGAATTGGTTCGGCAAAACTCTGGAAATTGCTCATGCTACTCTAACCAAAGGCGATCTTAAGACTGGGAGAATTCTAGTGGAAACACCAATCTTTGATCGGATTAACAAACATATTAAGGTAAAAATCTGGAATAACGTTTTCACAATTAGAATTCTGGAAGCAAGCTGTGATCACGGTGGTAGGAGGTCGCTGGAAGTCGAGAAGATTCAGTCCGACGGTGAAGAGTCGGATGTGGATGAATTCAAATCAGACGAAGCGTCGGTGGAGGCGGATTTCGACATTGATGACGACAGGAGGCAAGTTTTTAATGGGGAGCCTCACCTGGATTGGGAAGGTGATCAGGATCTTGGTAATTGTATGAAAAACATGGGGGCTGAGAATATAAATTCAAGTGAGTTGGAAAAGCAAATTGAGCAGGTAGAAGTAAATTCTGATATTATGACAGGAGTTAAAGAAACTTTGGGGCCAGCAGGGCAAAATTTAGTTAGTGGTGGGGATTTTTTGGGAGCAAGTAAACAGACCGGTTTTCAGCTGGGCCATGAAGAAAGGAATTTGTTGGCTGGCGAGTATGAGTTATTGGGCCTAGTTAAGTTGGGTATAGAGCCTGAATTGGTTAAGGATAATCGTGCTGCAAGCCCAATAGGAGAGATTAATGAATCTAATTGCTCTATCTCTAACCACAACGTGGCTGCCTCTCAACCAAGGACCGAGATTGGGGATAAGGTCAATGAAACTGACAATATTGGTGTGGGAGTTGAAGAAAATTCATTGTTGGAAGAACATTCCGATGATCCATTCTGTTTGTACCCGATAATCCTCAACCATGAGAAGCCAACAAAAAAGGGTCGCAAAACGATTTCTTTAGCTGAAGGTAATTTTCCGATCAGTAAAGGCAAGAAAGGCCGGCAAGATGGAGTTGAGATCGGTCAACCGAAAGAATTGGCTAAGAAATTAGATGCGGCGGGTGGAGTTGTAAGAAAATGGACTAGAGGAAGACCTTTCAAAAGTGTGTGCAAAGATAGCGGATTGGAGGTTGTCTTGTTGGGGGGAGGAATTATACCATCAGATTCCGAAATTAAGGGCTGCAATAAACTCTTGCTTAAAAGAGGAGAGCTCGATGCGTTGGGACTGTGGAGAATTGGTAGTGGTTTGGGGCTTTTGCTGGATCAGGACAAAGATGAAGTTGTCCAAAATTTCATGGAGTGGGAGGTTAGAGATGCTGCTATTGGCATTGGTTCTGAGGTTGAGAAGACTAAGGAGACGTCTGAGTGTGGATATGCGGATAGCTAGTTTTAATATCAGGGGTTTGGGAAGGAGGGTGAAACGGAGCGCAGTGAGGGAGTTGATATCAACAGAAAAATTGGAGTTTGTATGCTTGCAGGAAACAAAGATGGAATTTATGGATAAAAGACTGGTGATCAAACTGTGGGGTAATTCAGAATGTTCGTGGGTTTTTAGTGGGTCTAATGGAGCTTCTGGTGGTCTATGTTGTATCTGGGATAGTAGTGTTTTTGTCCGACAGGAACTTTGGGGTGATCAAGGTATTCTGGGAGTATCAGGTTTATGGGATGGATGTCCAGTTAATATTGTTAATATTTATTCTTCTTGTAAGGCAGAAGGGAAAAGGGAGCTGTGGAGGCAGATGGCAGAAAAAATGGAGGGGAGAGAGGAGGAGTTATGGTGCTTATGTGGCGATTTTAATGCCATTCGAAATGAAGGAGAGCGAAGGGGAAGGGCTGTTGGAGGACGTCGTCAGGAAATGAAGGAATTTAATGAATGGATTAAGAAGTTGAATATGGTGGATTTGCCTTTGGAGAGACGCAAATTTACGTGGTATAAGGACAATGGCTCGTGTTGTAGTCGTCTTGATAGATTTCTCCTCTCTAGGTCTTGGTTGACCAAATGGCATAATGTGGTTCAAGTTGGATTAAAGAGGAAGGTTTCGGATCATGCGACAATCCTTTTGAAGGAGGAATCAAAGGATTGGGGCCCTAAACCGTTCAAGTTCTTGAGTTGGTGTCTTAAGGAGCCGGGTTTCAAGGAAATGGTGGAGAAGGAGTGGTTAAATTATAAAGTTGAGGGTTGGAGTGGCTTCGTCATCAAGGAGAAATTGAAATATGTGAAAGAAAAGGTCAAAAGCTGGTATAAGGAAAATATTGGGAATATAGAGAAAAGAGTTGAGCAGGCTGCTTCACGGATAAGGGAGCTTGATGAGAAGCTGGAAATAGCGGAGTTGGATGAGGAGGAGGTAAAGGAAAAGAAGCAAGTCTGGTTGGAGTTGAATAATATGCTGGAGGTTAGAGATCACACAAAATACCAACAAGGAAGAAGTAAATGGATTCGAGAAGGCGACTCTAATTCCAATTTTTTTCACCGTTGTGTTGAGAGTAAAGGACGTTGGAAAGGTTTGAAGGGAGTTCGTGTAAACAAGAAATGGTATGAAGAGGCTAAAGTTGTCAAAGAAAAGGTGAGAGAACATTTTGCATCTCAATTTTTTGTTGGTCGGCAAAGGTACAGTGGCTTGCCAGAGGCACTGTATGGGAAGAAAATCGACTCTGTAGTATCTGCAGAGCTGGAGGCTCCATTTTCTATGGGGGAAATTCGTGATGCAGTGTGGGGATGTGGTCTTGAAAAAAGTCCGGGGCCTGACGGATTTAATTTTCAATTCTACATAGCATTTTGGGAGGTGCTAAAATTCGACCTGACTGCTTTCTTTAATGACTTCCATGCTAATGCTAAACTGGTCCGTGGTCTGAATTCATCCTTTATCACTCTTATTCCTAAGTGTGCAAGTCCGGTCGCAATCGAGGAATATCGGCCAATGTCACTAATTGGTGGAGTCTATAAAGTTATCGCCAAAGCATTATCAGTTCGACTTGGGAAGGCTCTGGGTGACGTAATTGGAAGGAATCAGTCTGCTTTTCTTTTCGGAAGAAATATACTTGATGGTATTGTGATAGCAAATGAGGTGGTCGATGAGGCACGGAAGAAGAAGAAGAAATTATTCATGTTCAAGATAGACTTTGCCAAGGCATATGATTCTGTGAGTTGGAACTTTTTAATTGATATGCTGAGGATCTTGGGGTTTGGGGAGAGGTGGTGTCGATGGATCTTGGAGTGTGTTTTGACTGCGGAATCTTCCGTTCTCATTAATGGCATCCCATCAAACTCGTTCAAGTTAGGAAGGGGTCTCCGCCAAGGTGATCCTCTTTCACCTTTTCTATTTCTGGTGATTGCGGAGGGTTTGAGTCGTCTTTTGGAGAAGGCGTGTGCTAGTGGAGGTTTTACTCCGGCTAAGGTTGGAAGAGATGATGTAGCCTTATCTCATCTCCAATATGCCGATGATTCCATAATTTTTGGTGAAGCCACGAAAGAAAACATTGGAGTACTATTGAGTGTTCTTCGAAGTTTCGAGTGGTATTCGGGGCTAAGAATTAATTACAACAAGAGTTGTTTAATGGGGATTAGAGTGGAAAAGGATGTTCTTATGAATTGGGCTTGTGCGCTCAATTGTGGTATAGGGGCTGCCCCTTTCATCTATTTGGGGCTGCCTGTTGGTGCCGGACCTAGGGATAAGCATATTTGGTCTAAGGTGATTGAAAGGGTGGAGAAGCGGTTGGAGAAATGGGAGAACAATTATCTATCTTTTGGCGGTCGTGTGGTTCTACTCAAAGCGGTGCTCACTTCTCTTCCCATATATTACTTATCCTTCCTCAAACTACCTTCTTTCGTCCAAAAGAGAATCATTGCACTTCAACGGAATTTTCTTTGGGGAGGGTCTTTGGGTGGGAATCGTAAGGTAGCATGGGTAAAGTGGGATTTGGTGTGTAGTAGCAAGGATGTTGGTGGTCTTGGGATCAAAAATGTGGAATGGTTCAATTTGTCTCTTTTAGGGAAATGGGGGTGGAGATTGTTAACGGAAAAAAATGCACTTTGGGCTCTTGTGCTAAAATCTAAGTATGGGGAGTTTTCGAGTGTAGTTAAGTCATGTAGGAAGGGGAAACCGTGGGGGTAAAGGTTGGTCCTCTTGGTGGAGAGATGTGGTCAAGTATGTAGGATGTAGTGAGTGGTTTCATGGTGGACTGGTTAGAGTTTTAGGTGATGGGAGTAAAACTTGATTTTGGGATGATTTGTCAATTTGAGGTAATGTCAACTTGAGGTCTTTGTTTCCTCGTCTATATGCTTTGGAGACTAACAAACTGTGTACTGTCCAGGATAAGTTTGTTGGTTTTTCTGAAACAGGTTCCTTATGTTGGTCTTGGCGTAGAAGGTTGTTTTCATGGGAAGAAGATTCTTTCGAAACTCTAAGGCTGAAGGTACAAGGGACGGTTCTGAGACCTGATGTGGAAGTCTGCGACTGCAAAGTGTTACAGTTCAAAAGATGGTTATGATCATATAGTGAGTTCTGGAATTTCTCCTGTGCGTCCTATCTGCTGTTGGTCGAAACTTGTTTGGTCTACATGTGCTCCGCTAAAATTGAAGGCTTTTGCTTGGAAAGTGCAATTGGATCGCATCGCTACGAGGACTAATCTGAAAAAAAAGGCAAATTCTCCACAGTGAAGAAGCGGCGGACTGCAAATTGTGTGACTCAAATTGTGATGAAAATGTATACCATTTGTTCTTTGATTGTGTTTTGGCTCGGAGGGTTTGGTTTAAAATTCAAATTTGGCTGGGTATTAATTTTATATGGTCTGGTGAGCTCTACGACGAGATTCAGATTTTTTCTGATTCTCTGCCTTCAAAGTTTCGGGACAGACTGTTGGCAGTTTGGCATGCCTACTTGTGGTGTATTTGGTACGCTCGCAACGAGTTGATCTTCAAGGGGATTAGACAGGAAGCTAGGGAGATTTTTGAAGCTATAAAATGGTTGGTTTGGAGCTGGTTTAGAAACTATCGATTATCAGGAAGGCTAATTTGGCGAATTTGGGATTTTCTGATCAGTGTGTTTCTGCGTGATCTCTAGCGCTGGGTCTGATTGGTGAAGTTTTTGATGAATCTGTAAGTTTTTTTTTTTTTTTTTTTTTGGTGTTTTGAGACTATTTTCAGTTATCTCTTGGTGACTTTGATGGATCCACCCCTTTTCTTTTGATGGTTTCGATTGGCCATGACGGACATCACCACCCTTTTCTTCCTTTCTAGCTTGGATGGTATTCCTCCGTCATGGTGCACATGTTTTTTCTTCGTTACTCTTGGCGTGGTCCTTTGGGATTACGACATACTAGACGACGGGGTTATCATGTGTTATCGAATCTTTTATAAGAGACGGTTCTGGTTGGGTTGGTTGAAGTCCATTTTGAGTTAACTGATTATTAGCTTATGTATTGGTCGGCTGGCTTCTCTCTTGTAATTGAGTTTTAGTTTTTGGTTTGGTTGTGAGGTCCATGTACATTGGTTGCTGGTTGAGTCTGGAACATCCCTTATGTTCCTGAATTTGAATAAAAATATTTTTCCTGTTTCAAAAAAAAAAAGAAAGCCGAAAAAAATGAATCAGAGATGAATTTCGAAATCGGAGCTTTATCTGACTCGATAGGCTGTATTGACTTAAATCGAGGTATATCTGATTCGATTTGGAGCTGCATGACTCGATTGAGCTGCATTCTGACTCAAATCGAGTATCACAACTCCGATTTGGAGTTGTAATGCAGCTCAACCGAATCATAATGACTTGGTGGAGCATATGACTCGGTCTGGAGTTTATGAGCTCGGATCTGGAGCGATTCGCTCGGATCGAGTGATTCGACTCGTTCCGGAGCTTGTGGTTGAGATTTTTTACGGCTCCACCGGAGAAGAAAGTGAAGAAAGAAAGAGAAGAATGAATCCACCGGAGAAGAAGAAGATATTAAGAAGATGGAGGAAGAAGAAACAAGTTGGAGAAGATGAAGAATGAAGAAGAAGATGATAGATGGCTGGATTTTTTTTAAAAAAATCTTTTCTTTATTTAGAATTTCATAAGGCCATGTTTGGTTGTTTCATTTGAAACAATTTAATTAAGCTGGTCAATGGATAAAATCGAAAATAGACCCAAATGTAATTGTCCCATTAAGTGATATCAATGTGAGAAACACCCTTCTAAATGGGTAGCTCTATGTAATTATCCCTTTTTTAATCTAAAAAAATGAAATAATTTCTCACATTCATTTGAGGCCAAAGTATCATAGCTAGAATTGATAATAAAAACTGGTTTTTATAATATATGGATAGATCTCATCTTCACATGCCTAAAAATTTAAAATTAATTTATTACTTTATTCTTTACCTTCTCACCTCTTCTACTTTATTCACTATCTCCTACGACTATTCATTATTTTTCATACAGAAGTATTTAGAGAAAAGTCGAAACCTAAATTCAAAAAAAAAAAAAAAAAAAACGTAGAGAGTTAATACAACTTAAAATGAATTTCTTTTTACTTTAATTTTGTATTAGAAAATGTCCAAGTAATTAGAAAGCACTCCAAGTATCATTTATGCATATGCGGATCATGTGTGCTTCAAAGTAAACCATCAACTTTAGAATATAGTAGAAAAATATACGAAAGTGCCAGAATAACCGAAAGTGCGCAAATGATATGGTCATATATATATATATATATATATATATATATATATATATATATATATATATATATATATATATATATATATATGAGGCTAATCAAAATAATCGTATATTTTAGTTTGTCCAGAATGTTTGGTGCTAAACTATTTAAAATGAGTATCTTTTTTAATGCTTGATGCTACGTTAATTATTTATAATGTGTTTTAATGAGTCGTTTTTAATTTTTAAAATTTCATTATTTCATTTTATCTTATTCAATAAATTTATATTTTGTTTTAATGAATAAAACAATTTATTTAATTAATAATAATATTCAAGATTGGTGTTTATAGCTTCGTCTTGTCACGACGAATTCAAATATATGTTAAAAATATTTTTTGAATTTTTGTATATAAAGTTATATGAGATTAATATTTTATTTTAGTGAATGAAATGATTTATTTAATTAATAATAATAATAATAATAATAATAATAATAATAATAATAATAATAATCATCATCATCTATTAAAAAATACTATTCATGGCCTTCCGCATTTTCAGCAACCATAAGATATAAAATTTTGTCACCAAGCAATAACATTGCTCACATGATCTTAGCAACAACACTACTACGTTCCCCTATTCAGACTCTGTTTAACCGTAGAATCAAAATTTCACGTGAGATGGATGAATTTGAATGAGTCTAGTGGGTTTAGCTCATATATTATATTATATTATATTATATTATATTATATTATATTATATTATATTATATTATATTATATTATATTATATTATATTATATTATATTATATTATATTATATTATATTATATTATATTATATTATATTATATAAGAACACCCAACTGATAATCTAAGTGCTAAAACATTAACCTCAGTTCCTCACGTTTAATCTGGTAAAACTTTATGCACCAAAATTCTCTCCCCTACCCGGAATCTGCTCAACCGTAGAATCAAAATGTATAATTGAAAATATAAATATCTATTATATATTAATTGAAAATATAAATATCTATTAATATAAACATAAACATTTTTCAGAGTTTTGTAGATAAATTTATATGAGACTTAATAAAAACTATATATGCAGTCAACATACAAAAAATAAACAGTGAAATATATACTAGTTGTAAATGCAATTAATTTCACAAAATTTCACATAGGATTGAATTAATTTAATAAATACTCTATTTTTTAAATTTAATTATTTCATTTTATCTTATTTAATAAATTTATATTTTATTTTAATAAATAATATAATTTGTTTAATGAATAATAGTATTCAAGATTGGTGTCTATGGATTTGTCTTGTCACGGGAAATTCAAATATATGTTCAATATATTTTTCGAATTTTTGTAAATAAAGTTATATGAGATTTAATAAAAATTATATATGCAACCAACATACCAAAAATAAACTATGAAATGCAACTAATTCCACGTAGGATTGAAAATGCAACTAATTCCACGTAGGATTGAATTAATTTAATAAATACTCTATTTTTAAATTTTCAGTATTTCATTTTATCTTATTTAACAAATTATATTTATTTTAATAGATAAAATAATTTATTTAATTAATAATAGTATTCAAGATTGGTATCTATGGATTCGTCTTGTCACGACGAATTCAAATATATGTTCCATATATTTTTCGGATTTTTTTTAGATAAAGTTATATGAAATTTAATAAAAATTATATATGCAATCAACATACCAAAAATAACATGGAAATATATACTGACTAAAGTATAACTAATTCCACAAAATTCCACATAGGACTGAATGAATCTGGTGAGGTTTAGACCATTGTGCTTTACATAATATATGGATGGATGGATGGATTGATGGATGGATGGATGGATGGATGGATACAATTTTAAATAAAAGATAAAATAGGTGAAAAGGTCGAGAAGGCCTATATGTAAATACAAATTTTTTCGTGTGTAAAAAAATCGGTTCTTCTGTAATTGTTTGAATAAAAGGGACTAAAGTGACGAGTGGCCAAATTGCAGGGGTGTTATATGTAATTTTTCCGTATTCTTTAAAAAGTGGGGACAAATATGTAATTTGTCCAAATTTAAAGGGTACTGTATGTAATTAGTTCAAACCTCTAATATTTCTGGATATATCTGTAATGTTTGTCGATCCTTTTTATTCCCCTTAAAAAATGGCATCGAGGATATTTACTTTAAATATTTTATGATGTTGGAGACGTTCAACTTACACTACACTTGGAGTCATTTGGTATCGTTATGACGACATTCTTTACGGCACAAATTTGGCAAGATTTACATAGTCCAGCCCTATGCCATGTGCCTTGTCAATGTGCAATTTTTGTGATTGGGTTAAATTAGTCTATTCAAACTAGCAGCTGGCTCACACGAATTTGGACTACGCAAATGCCATAGCCCAAAGGTTGGGCATCATGACCTGCCAAGATTTCGCCACATCAGCCCAAAGAACCAATCAGGTTGATGCCCTGGGTTATGGATGGGACAGTTGCATATGCTATTTTTTTTTACATCAGCCCAAACACAATTATTAACATGCCAAAACAATATCAAATCGAGTAAGAATGTCGGCTTAACAATACCAAACCGCTCCTAATGTGATTGATGCCCCATTTTAGGCACACTTCCACTTGTCTTAAGCATGTCAAAAACAACAACTTCTCACCCACACTCCCACTAACATAGTTTCATCCAATCATCAAACACTAAATCGTGAGGAGCCGAACCAAATATCAAAATATCTAAACATATCTTCTTCATCTTATTCTTCTATTCACATATTCACAAATGAAAACCAAAGTAACAAGTCAAGATTGAAGATAAGAGAAGGAGAAAGAAGAAGGAAGCATTGCATCATAGAGCAGCCGGCCTGCAATTGCATTTGCATGCCTCACTTTTCCACGTGGAACATGCTGTCTCACCTTCTCCATCTTCCCATAACCTTCCAACTTTCAAAGTTGAACAACTACTCACGCCAAGAACTCTACTCCATCCACATTCCAATTATACACACTACTAGTACTTCATTATTATCCTATTATATTTCTCCTCCTAAGCATATACCTAAACCAGAAACTACACCCACCTAATTTCACCACTTTAGTCCAATTCATTAACTTAAATTAATTCGTATACATCTTGTAATTGACCCAAATTAATTCGATTTTAGTTCTACAGATACTAATCACATACTTAGCTGTATTCATTGTGGAGAAGACGGCTTTTTTTTGTTTATTCCAGCTCAATATATCCTTTCTTTTGTCTCTTTCCCCAGTTTTCTCTCTTCTTCATAAACTAATCCACTCATTATCATCCACCTGGGTTCGTTTAACCAACAAAGTTCACATTTTTATTTTTTATAAAGTGTTTTCTTGGTTACCCATAAACTGGGATCACCCAATTGCTTCAATTCTTGATCATCATCATTTCTAGTAGCAGTAGTATCTCTAAAAGAGATATCTTGCGGGCAACGTACGGATGCTTTTCCGTTGTGGACGAAAGGGGAAAATTGAAGGGAAAGGAAAGTCGAAATTCCAATATTATTATAACGCGTTCAATTGATCAAAAGGGTAGGCGAGCCCACAAGATTCAATCACCGAAATGTAAGTTTCCATTTCCACTTTGCTTTCTTTGAGAAAAAATTGATCCTTTTCAGTTTCAATATATTGCAGCTAGGAGGATGTTTTTGTTAGAGTAGCGTAGCTTTGTTGTGTTTGGTCAGCTGAGTGATTTTGAAATGGAAAATAGCAGTGAGATGGTAACCCCTGTGGAGCCACCAAATGGGTTTAGGCCGAGAGGGAAGCATTATTTCTCTATGTGGCACACATTGTTTGAGATTGACTTGAAGTATGTTCCGATTAAGCCGATAGGCAGGGGATCGTACGGGGTGGTTTGTTCGTCGATTAATAGGGAGACGAACGAGAGGGTGGCCATCAAGAAGGTGCATAATGTGTTTGGGAACCGGACTGATGCATTGAGGACTCTGAGAGAGTTGATGTTGTTGAGGTGCATCAAGCACGAAAATGTGATTGCTTTGAAGGATGTTATGGTGCCAAGTAACTGGAATGGTTTTAAGGACGTGTATATGGTGTATGAGCTTATGGATACAGATCTTCATCAGATTATTAAGTCGTCGCAGCCTCTTTCGAATGATCATTGCAAGTACTTTATCTTCCAGGTAACAATTATCTTTATTTTGATGTTCTTCAATTCCTTTTGTTATGGTTCATACCGGAAGGATAAGTAGCATCTTGTAGTTTAGTCTTGATATCTGTGAATGTATTAATGTGAAAGAAGAACTAAATGAGGAATGTATTGTGAAACATGAATTTGAAGGTTCGTTGTTCGTTGAACTGCTTAGATCAATGAGAATCCTATTATTATCGGTGTGATGATAGTGACAGTGTACATTGATCCACCAGGAGATGTGTTGTTTATATTGTGAAAAAGATTGCATTGCCAACAGAGAGCAACTTTGCAGGCTTGCTTAAGTACAGTTTTCAATGGATATTTATTGGTTAGAGGAATATTCTGAGACCAATATCTGCTAAAACAAAACATCCCATACTTATTCTCTTCAAGAATTGCATGCAAATCCATGAAACTTTGAACTGCATGATTTGAATCAATGTCCAAGAAAGCCAAGGCATTAAATGCAAAGGTGTTAACTGCATATAAGTGGAAAGAATAGATCATCTATAGCCAGCTTCCACTTTTTTTGTTAATTTCTCATCTTTTCTTTCACCTTATTTGCATTTCTCAACTGTTTATTAAGGGCATTATACTTCACAAACCTCATTATCAGCAATTCACATGTAGGAGTCGTATGCCATTCGTAGTCCGGTGCTTCCCGATGCCAGCAAAAGCTTGCAGTAAACAGCACCTTTTCTTTTCTTCACAGGCTTTGTTTTAGACTAGGAGATCCAAAAACTTCCATTTGATAGGGTAGGGGTTTACGGAAATTCTTAAGTTACTGCTCCACTTCCTAAGTGAGGCTCATGTTGCTGATAGAATAGTCAGATGTATCTGTAATTCGCCTCCATATTCCAGGGGCAAATTTTTTGCTTTTCCTAAATCTTGTTTTCCATCTGGGTCATCTGACTGTACTTCAATATGCAGCTTCTCAGGGGACTGAAGTATTTACATTCTGCAAACATTCTTCATCGGGACTTGAAGCCTGGAAATCTCCTGATCAATGCCAATTGTGAACTCAAAATTTGCGACTTTGGACTAGCACGGACTAGCAAAGACGACGGCCAATTTATGACTGAATACGTTGTTACAAGATGGTACCGTGCCCCCGAACTTCTGCTTTCCTGCGACAACTATGGAGCATCCATTGACATCTGGTCAGTCGGCTGCATCTTAGCGGAAATTCTTGGACGGAAACCAATCTTTCCAGGAACTGATTGTCTGAATCAACTAAAGCTTATCATTAGCGTTCTTGGTAGCCAACCAGAAGCTGATCTTGAATTTATAGATAATGCAAAAGCCAAGAGCTTTGTCCAGTCCCAGAAATTTTCCAGAGGGGTCAACTTTTCATCTCTATATCCGCATGCTGATCCTCTGGCGCTAGATTTCTTGAGTAAGATCCTTGTATTTGATCCGTCTAAAAGAATAACGGTAGATGAAGCTTTATGTCACCCTTATATCGCAAGTCTGTATGATCCCAGTTGCAGTCCTCCAGCTCCATACCGAGTTAGTGTTGATATAGATGAGAACCTTGGGGAGCCAGTGATTAGGGATATGATTTTGAAAGAAATTCTCTGCTATCATCCTGAAGCTGGTTATGGTAATGTGGTCTATTGATGGATATTCGGCAAGGTTGTATTAATATCACTTCCATTGAGATGAACACGTTAATTATGATCTGCTTCGAGTTTTCTGAATCCGTGATGCAAATATGCATTAAGTTATTTTGACGCTCTATTGGATTTGAGTCCATTATTGGCATATTCAACTAGCTGAGGCTGAAATTTTTAATGAGCTATATGTATTTGAACTTATAATTGTGAGGCTTTGGTCAGACGGCTATGTGCTTGTATCAGCTGTATAAAATAAATTTGCACGGTCTTCACCTACTTATATAAATTCGGGTGCCTCCGCCAGTTTGATATTTATGCAATGTCCCAGCCTCATGGATTGTGCAGCCACTGCATAAGTACTCTGCCATCTGCAATAAGATGATATCTATGTATATTTTCAGGTAACTTTAATTCGTGCTTAAGATTTTATTGTTTGTTCTTGAATGTCTTCTGCATATACTATGCGCAATAATGGTACTGTATATAGAGTATCCTGCATTTACTTTAAAATAAACACCAGGATTCTGCGAAATATCCCGATACACGCGGGTCATTGTCGATAGTTATTAGGACTTTAATGCCCCCTTACCCTTGTTATGACCTCCTGTTATATCTTGCAATTATTAATATCGCATGCTGAGAATATGTTTTTATCATATATGAGGTGCTTATGTGAATGGTAGAGCACTAGAGCCTATAGAAATCATTAGACTTGCGAAAATGTTGAGTAGATGTGCAAATTGGTATTTAGATTCCAAGTACATTTCCAAAAAGAGGCTTGGGAAGAAAGGGTTAGAGAAGATACTTTTTGATGGTAGTGAAGGTGAGAAAATGCTGAAAAAATTACGGTTGACACCACGAACAATCGCAAGACTAAAGTGGAGTGTCCCAGTGGATGTCTTTGACGATGACATGTGGAAGAAGTACACTTTGCAACTGAAGCAAAACGGGTCGTTTAAGGCGTTTGGGTTTCATAAAGAGGACTGGGAGATAAGGTTGTTGCAGACCGGAAGTTCCTAGGAAACGAAGTGATAGGGTTTTATATTAAAAGTGGGACGATTCATTTCTCCGTGTTGAGTACCGCTACTATTGGTACTAGTGCTGCTGTGTCGAATGATGATAGTGAAGGTCATGAGGAGGAGAAACATGACTAATATTTGTGTGCAACATAGACTATATAGGAACTGTTTTGTGATGTGTTATTATATGTTAAAGAACTTATCTGGTGTTTAAAATTCTCAACTTTTGAACAACTTTATAAAAGCAATATATGTTGTTTTAATGTTTATGATTGCAACATAAAGCAGTAGTACTTCATTACCTTAGGAGTTAAGAAATGTGCTTTTTTTTTTAGTGTATGAATACCATCATCCATCACCACCAGTCTTTCTCCTCATTAAGTTCTGAAATCCCACTTCCATCCTGTGAAACTTGCCCTGTCAACAAACAGATACAAAACTGTATCGTATCATGGCTTCTCGAAGTGGAATATCTTCAGGATCAAGCGGCCCCCAGAATGCTGATATAACTGGATCTGATCAACTTTCCTACCACGGCAAAACAAAGCGAGTTCTGCCGAACCAGGAAGCTGAACGAAGGATGCGGATGAGGAAGCAGAAGCGGTTGAATGATCTCGTGTTTCAAGTGAGTCAGCTCAAGGCTCAGAAAGACCAGCTGGTCACTGAGATAAATTCTGTTAACCAGCTCCGGTTGAGTGTGGAGTCAGAGAACTCGTTGTTGATGGCTCGAACATCCGAGTTTAAGGACAATCGCTAGAGATTGTGAAGCTTTTATAGCAAGGTTCCTGTTTAAATAAAATATGCACAGGCCTCAGATCTGTTGGAATTTTTAATTAAAGTGTGTTTAGTGTATTTAATTACTCAATTCGGATTGAAGATGAATGAGAAATTAATGCACAAATAGACCGCTTGTAATTATTAATACAAAGGTATTCACAATGAAGTTGCGATAAATTCCGACAAAATAAACGTAAATATATAGATAAAAAGGTGTTGAAGAAAATGTTTGAACTTGGTACCTCATGAAACACCTTGGAAGGTTGTTGAATCAAGGAAAAGGAAAATTGCAAAAAGCTGTGACTCGCAACTTGCCAGTTGGCAAGGGTTGTGACATACCACTTGAGCTACACATCCATTTGTGAAGAGATGTTGGTCAAATTCGGTTGTGTCCTTTCGGATACAGAGTTGTGGTTCAACAATTGAGTCTTTTCTTTGCAACCTTTGGATATCTATATATAGGGCTCCCCTACTTCGTTTTTAATAATGAAATTAATCCATCCAGATTATTATCCACCCATTATCTATGTTGATACTTGACGGGTGTTGGATGTACTTCAATTATAAATCCATTATTGTAGTAATTCGCCGAGTTAGTTGTTCAAGTGCTTGAACTCTAATTCACCACTGATGTTCTATCTTGGGAGACTATTTGTTACGTAAACCGTGAGCACCAGAGCGGGACAAGTAAAGTCTTAATGACCGAGGGTCACCCTCTCCTCAACAATATAAACATTTTGTTTTGTTTTGTTTTGTTTTGTTTTGTGCTGTATTCCAGATATTCATCTTCGATACACTACCCACCCGCATCTATATGTGAAATTCACCCAACAAGATCCAGACATGGATGTGTAAGAATCGTTAGGCTGTAACTTGAACTCTGCTTTCTGGTGATGTATTTCAATACGCTTCTATTTTGCAAAACTACTTGTTGAGCTACTTGATAAGTTAACTCAACCTTTTCGACTGGGAGTGAAACAACGAAATCGGAAATTTATTAAGTAGTTGATAATAAGCTAGATAATTATCTAGATAAAATTGAGAGCTATTTTGATTTTAGCAGTTACAGTATTCGTTAACTAGAAAATGAAATAATTAGTTTATTTCAATAAGCTACTATGACATCTTATCATGAGCTTATCATGAGCTAGTTGATCAACTATAGATAGCATTCACAAACTTATTTCAGTCAAATGGTAAACTAACCTAAGTAAGATAATCATTATAAAAAATAGGGAAAATTACACTGATTCCCCTCAATAAAGTGCCAGTAATCATCGTAGTCCTTTATATTTCAACAATAACACTTAAGGACAGGTTTCTTAAATTAATAACGAGATGGTTCAAAAGTCAACCTAAATTTCTTATGTGGCAGGCTGACAATGACGTGGAAAATATAAAAAATAATTTTTTTGTTTTAATATTCAGATCTTCAAAATTTAATTGCAATAAACTCCTCTTACTTATTTAATACCCAATTTATATCCCAAAAGTTTATAATAAATTCAAATCAACCCTCAGTACAACTTTTTTATTCAACTTCAATCAAAATAAATTGCAATTGAACCCTATTAATTTTCTAACTTCATATAAACTCATACAAAGTATTCAAAATTTTCTCATTCTTCTATTGATGAAGGTTGAAATAATGCTTAGAGGTTCCATTCATCAATCATTTCGCCATTTCCCATCAATCTTTCCCATTCTTAGCTAGTCTAAGCAGTTTCGAATTCGGGCTCAATTGCGGACTCCATTGATGGAGCTTGAAGCTCCATTCATGGTGCTTCAACATCAACATCAATGGAGCTGGAGCTGCAACTCAATCAATGAAAATGTTTGTGCTCCATCAAATGGAGCACAACAGCTCCTTTAATGAAGCTGTTTGTGCTCCATTTAATGAAGCACAACAGCTCCATTAACGGAGCTATTGAAGCTACGTCAATGGAGCTTAAACATCTCCATTAATGGAGCTGCGGAATCTCAGTAAATGGAGCTTCAAGCTCCATTAATGGAGTCCGAATTGGGCTCTAATTGAGTTTGATTCAGGCTCTATCGATGGATCTTAAAAGCTCCAAGCTCCATTGATGGAGTTTTAACCTTGATTGATGGAAGTTCAAAGCTCCATCAATGGTGAAATAATTTTAAAAACGAAAAAGGAAGAGAAAGATACTTGCTTCATGATGTAGAACATGGTTTGATGAATAAAAAATGTTTGATGAAGATGAAGAATTGATAAAATTAAGGTTTGATGAAGATGAATAATTGGTAAAGTTAAGGTTTGATGAAGGAGAAGATGAAAATGAATAAAGTGAATTTTATTTGGGTAAATTGTGAAATTTGTATAAACTTGAAAGGGTTGATTTGCAATTTGCTATTTTATTTTCCACATGTATATTCATTTTTTCAGCCGGTCAATGCGAAAATGATTTTTTGGACCAATATGTTATTGTTGGTTTGTCAGGGACTACGATGTTATTAAGAAATTTATTAGGGGGTCCAAATGTAATTCACCCTAAAAAATAAAACTCAGGTGATCGGAGCTCCGACCATCATGGTGGTGGTGATAGTGGTGTGTTGATGATGGAAGAAGTGGGGAGAAAGAGGTGGTGGTGGTGAGTTTTGGTGAAAAAAGAGATATTTCGATCTTCGAGGAATGTGATTTGTAGCTCCTTCACTGCATCGCCTATTATTGTCCACCCCTCACCTTGAACCCACACTGCACCGTCCGCTGCTCCTCAAGTTTTTCTTTCTCTGCACCTTGAACCTCCACCGTACCGCCTGCTGCTCCACAGGTTTTTCATATCAATATTGCATCGACATACAATTAACAAACCATATGCACTAATATGTATCAAAACTTATAACTTGACAATCATCCATGTAAACGTGAAAATCCCTAGGGAAACTTGACTTGGAAAAACAATGCACAACCCAACGTGAGCCACGAATGAAATCTCTACAATCACACGAACGCAACTCCGATACTTTTCAACTTGGTTGAAAGAAAAGGGACTCTGATCCGGGTTTAATCAAAGGAAGAACTAGGAGAAAAGGCTATTTGGTTTCTGAAACTGATGGAGGATTAAATGATAGGTTTAATTGGATTTTAGTGGAAGTAATGGGCTATTAAACTTGATTTAACAAAGGAATATGGGTTGGATGTGAAGGGTTAAACAAATTGGGTCAAATTAGAATTTTCGGGCTGTTATAAATAAAATGAGAGTGAATAAAATGATGATAAAATTGAAAATAATAACGAATAAAGAATTAATGAGTTTCATAAGATATAGTACTTTCTAAATTTTAATTATATAATTCAATTCAAAATTTTATTATTAAAATTTAATATTAATTTATAATTAAAATTTAATTTTGTTAACTGTGAAGATATCAAAATTAAACAGTGGTGGAGGGAGTATATTTTTATGAGTTAATTCTTTCGTACAAGAACAAACATCCTACTCGACTTTTAATTTATCTTCTAAGTATACTTTCACCAAAAGTTAATTGTACGCAAAGTCTGGCCTACTGTATCTTGTAAATGAATTTGTTGAGTCACAACAATAATCTCAACCAAACAATAACAAGTATCAATCGATCAACAAGAACGTAAACAATGAAACACGGAATTTACGTGGTTCGGCCAAAATAGCCTACATCCACGGGAAACCAAGCACGTATATTTATATCAACTGAGATTCGATTACAAGCTTATACAATCTATACAAAGATCAAGCTCAATCGACTATCTATACTCCTCAATCAATCAAATGAGAAAACAAGATCACAATCTCAATGATAAACGAACCGACGATGAAACTCGAACCAATTCTCTGTGTGCAGATCACGAAACCTGAATCTTCCAATTGTCAGTCGAGCTAATAACCGTCTTCAACCTCTATCCAAAATATCAGATCAAAAGGTGAAGAAACAAGCGAGAAATCAATCGAAAACTGAATGACAACTTTTGCTTACATTTCTCTTCTCTTTAATAACCGTTCATAACAAACTAACGATTGAATCAATCTCAGCCATTAATCATCTAGAATTAATCTGATCCGTCCAATCATTTAGTAAGCATTAGCTGAAACTTGGTTTCATAAGATTTCTGAAACTTGAAACTTGGTTTCAGAAATTTCTGAAACTAGTTTCACTCGTCTGAAACTTGGTTTCAGAATTTCTGAAACTTTCTGAAACTAGTTTCACTTTCAAAACCAACTTTCGAAACTAGTTTCACTAAATGCGAAACCAACTGAAACTTGGTTTCAGAAAACCTGCTTACATGATTTTGAGATAAACACAACAAACTCCACCTTAGCTCAAAATCAAGTCTACATGCTCTTTTCCCAATTTACTGTTCTTTACTCGGTAGAACAAACAACCACTTAAGCTCCCTTATGGCTAGAGCATGCCTTCCAGAATCTCTGCAAAAATTGCACCAATTCACCAACATTTATCACTGCTGCAATGCTTGAACTTGGCGGTGATGCTTTTGTTAAGAAATCTGCAGCATTTTCTGTAGTATGAACCTTTTCAACTTTAATTGCTCCTCCATCTATGATATCTCTTATGAAGTATAATCTCACATCTATGTGCTTGGTCCTTTCATGAAAATGCTGATGCTTTGCTAACTGAATAGCACTCTGATTATCACACATCACAGATACACAATCTTGTTCAATGCCCAACTCTGTAATCAAACCATTCAACCATATGGCTTCCTTGATTCCCTCAGTTACTGCAATAAACTCAGCCTCAGTTGTAGATAATGCTACTATAGACTGCTGAGAACATTTCCATGAGATGGCAGTACCAAACAAAGTAAACACAAAACCTGTAATAGATTTCCTTGAATCTACATTAGATGCAAAATCTGCATCTACATAACCTTTCAGTGGTAGCTCAGATGTAGAAGATGCAGAGAACTTCAGACCATGATGAACTGTTCCCTTGATATACCTGAGTACACCCTTCACTGTATTCCAATGTATCATACCTGGATTGCTCATAAATCTACTAATGATACTCATTGCAAAAGCTAAATCTGGTCTGCAGCAAATCATTGAATACATTATGCTCCCTACTGCATTTGCATAAGGAATCTTGAACATTTCCTGTATATCAGCTTGCTTCACAGGACATTGACTTACTGACAGCTTAGTTCCAGGAATTACAGGTACAGATACAGGTTTAGACATATTCATATTGAACTTTGCAAGTACCTTAGTCAGATATGCAGATTGTGATAGAAATAAGCTTCTATCATGTTCTTGTCTGCTAATGTCCATACCAAGTATTCTACTAGCTTCTCCCAGATCTTCATTTCAAACTCAGAGCTCAACTTAGCCTTTAACATACTAATTTCATCAAGAGACTTCCCAGCTATCAATATATCATCAACATATAACAGCAAATATATGCAACTCTCACTGTGAATATTTGAAAAATATATACAGCTGTCATACCTGCTCCTTGTAAACTGTATTGAGCTCATAAATTCATCAAATCTCTTATACTACTGTCTAGGACTTTGTTTTAAACCATATAGAGATCTTTTCAACAAACATGCCTTGCTTTCCTTGTCTTCAATATGAATGCCCTCAGGGATTTTCATATATATTGTTTCCTCTAACAGACCATGTAAAAATGCTGTTTTGACATCCATCTGCTGAAGTTGTAAACCCCATTGAGTTACCATGGCTAAGAGAATCCTTATAGACACATGCTTTACAACAGGTGAAAAGATTTCTGTATAATCTACACCTTCCTTCTGTGTAAATCCCCTTGCAACAAGCCTAGCTTTGAATCTGATTGAGTGAGCTGTCCCAGTTTCAACCTTCCTTTTGAAAATCCACTTGCAACCCACAAGCTTCTTGTTCTTGGATATAGGAACTATATCCCAAGTATCATTCTTTTCCAGGGAAGCCAATTCCTCATGAATAGCTGTGATCCACTTTTCACTATCAGTATAACTAATAGCTTCTTGATAAGTGCTTGGTTCTGAGTAGTTGATATCTTCTGCAACTGAGAGAGCATAAGCAACATTGTATGATTTTCCCATCTGTCCATAACCATACATGTCAGGAACTTTCCTATTTAACCTCCTCTCTCTATCTTTAGCAAGTTGATAAGTGGATAACACATTGGTTTCATCTGCAGAAATCCCTGAAACTGTATCTCTAGTGGATAAATTTTCCATATCAGTTTGTTCCCTATTCTCATCCACAGGTGTATGCTTCTCATTTTCATGTAAATCACCTGTATTACTGCAATGCTCCACCTGAATTCCTGTATTGATGTCCACAGGCTTGAGTGGCATGATAGTTTCATTAAATACCACATCCCTGCTAATGATGCACTTTCTCTGATCAATTATCCACAACTTGTACCCTTTTACACCAGTGGGGTATCCCAGAAAAATGCATCTAAGTGCCCTTGGTTCCAGCTTCCCTTGCCTCACATGAGCCAGAGCCAAACACCCAAATACCTTCAAATGTCCTAGGTAAGGAGGCTTGCCTGACCACAATTCCTCAGGTGTTAAGTTGTTCAGAGGTGATGTGGGGCTCCTATTTATGAGATAACATGCTGTAGTAGCAGCTTCTCCCCAGAAACACTTGCTTAAACCTGAGCTAATCAACATGCATCTGATTCTCTCTAGCACAGTTCTATTGAACCTCTCAGCAACTCCATTCTGTTGAGGTGTGCCTGGTATTGTTTTATGTCTCACAATGCCCTTGTTTTTGCAGAACTCATTGAAATCATTTGAGAGAAACTCCAAGCCATTATACATTACGAGATGCTTGATTTTCCTTCCTGTAGTATTCTCCACCTCAATTGACCAATCTCTAAATTTGATGAAAGCTTCATCTTTAGATTTCAATATTATCAACCACACTTTTCTTGAATAATCATCAACGATTGACATGAAATACCTTCCTCCACCCATGGTTTGTGTATTTGTTGGTCCCCACAAATCTGAATGAAGGTAATCAAGTGGTGCTAGAGTATTGTGCTTTGTTGTGTTAAAACCAACCTTGTGAGATTTTCCTAATACACAGTTTTCACAGAACTGCAGATGATTTATTTGATCCCCACAAAGGTGTTTTGCTTTGATAATTCTCCAGTCCCTTCTCCGAGATGTCCCAACCTTGCATGCAGTGAGTATTGTCTTGAGCACTAACATGTGAAGATTCCCCAGAAACTGTATCACCTACCAGGTAATAGAGGCCATTTTCCTTCAAGCCTTTCATTACAATGATGCCAGACTTAGTAATGCTCAGAACACCATTTTCTGAGGAATATTTGTGACCAGTACTATCTAGTACACCAAGGGAAATGAGATTCCTCTTCAGTTTGGGTATGTACCTAACATTTGTAAGCATTCTTACAACTCCATCATGCAGCTTGAGCCTTATATCACCAATTCCTTCAATGTTGCATTCAAAATCATCACCTAGTAGTACTGAACCACCTTTCCCAGCTTTGTAGTTTATGAACCACTCAAGGTTAGGGCTCATATGAAATGAGCATCCAGAATCCAGTACCCAGTAATCATTAGACTTTGATTTCACCACTGAACAAGCCTCAGAAACCACTAAAGCTTCAGCATCACCATACACCTGTGCAGACTCAGCAATATGAGCATTATGAGCCATATTGTTTTCTGTACCATTAACCTGCAATTTTCCTGCCTTCTTGTCTCTCTTATACTTGAAACACTGCTTCTTGAGATGGCCTGGCATTTTGCAATAGAAGCACTTCCTTTTTTCTGAGTTATTTCCATCTGCAGATTTGTGTTTTTCAAATCTTCTGGCATCTGCAGGCACAGGTGTCCTCTGCTTAGCCTGCATCTTATGGCTCCACCTCTCCTTGATATTTAAACTCTCGGTGCATTGTCATTACCAGAGAGGGTCCCTTATGCGACTCCTTGTTCCTCGTGGCAACATCAACATCATCATATGTCGACTGGTGCTCTTATGAATAACTAGAGCATCAATGAAGTGCTCATATGATTTAGGCAGGGCTCCCAAGATTACTAATGCCTTATCCTCATCAGAAACTTCAATGCTAACACTCTCCAGATCCTGGCACATCTTGTTAAACTCATCAAGCTGCTGGGAAATAGATTTATCTGTCGATTGAAAATTAAACAATCTTTTCCTCGGATGCAACTTGTTTGCGAAGTTTTAGAGTTATACATATCTTCCAGTTGTCCTGATTTCTTTAGCTGTTTTGATCTTGATTACTTCCCGGAGAATCTTGTCATCAAGGGACAATATGATTGTGCTACGAGCTCTTCCCATGATAGTAGCCTTCTCCTTGGCATCAAATCCTTCTGCAAATCCTTTTTCTCCCAAGAGTGCTGCATCTAAACCTTGATGAATCAGCAGTGCCTCCATCTTGGCCTTCCATAAATCGAAATTGGTTTTCTCCGTGAACTTTTCAACATCAAACCTCATGGATGATCCCATTGCTTGATCGAAAACAGTTGAGATTCAAAACTTTCCCACAGACGGCGCCAATTGTTGAGTCACAACAATAATCTCAACCAAACAATAACAAGTATCAATCGATCAACAAGAACGTAAACAATGAAACACGGAATTTACGTGGTTCGGCCAAAATAGCCTACATCCACGGGAAACCAAGCACATATATTTATATCAACTGAGATTCGATTACAAGCTTATACAATCTATACAAAGATCAAGCTCAATCGACTATCTATACTCCTCAATCAATCAAATGAGAAAACAAGATCACAATCTCAATGATAAACGAACCGACGATGAAACTCGAACCAATTCTCTGTGTGCAGATCACGAAACCTGAATCTTCCAATTGTCAGTCGAGCTAATAACCGTCTTCAACCTCTATCCAAAATCTCAGATCAAAAGGTGAAGAAACAAGCGAGAAATCAATCGAAACCGAATGACAACACTGCATTTTCTTACATTTCTCTTCTCTTTAATAACCGTTCATAACAAACTAACGATTGAATCAATCTCAGCCATTAATCATCTAGAATTAATCTGATCCGTCCAATCATTTAGTAAGCATTAGCTGAAACTTGGTTTCATAAGATTTCTGAAACTTGAAACTTGGTTTCAGAAATTTCTGAAACTAGTTTCACTCGTCTGAAACTTGGTTTCAGAATTTCTGAAACTTTCTGAAACTATCTGAAACTAGTTTCACTCGTCTGAAACCAACTTTCTGAAACTAGTTTCACTCGTCTGAAACCAACTGAAACTTGGTTTCAGAAAACCTGCTTACATGATTTTGAGATAAACACAACAGAATTGTTGTGACTTGTGGTGTCTACTCGATTTGGTCGACCATTTTTTATGTGTGGATACAAATGTATCTGTAAACAAGCGGGTGACGTGGGATGTAGCAAATGGAGAGACAATAGTCTGACATGCACAGTCACAAATCCTGGCTAGCTAGACCCTCATAAGCTACACAGTACCCATATGTGTACTTCTGTTGTTGACCACTGGATAAAAAAATTAGAAATTAGTATTATAAAAGTTCTAATTTAAAAAAATCTATCTAATTTCACATAAAAATTGTCTATGTTTTATATTTGTTTATTTTAATATTTTTCATTTATCTGGATTGAAAGTGAATTTTTTAAGAATTGGATCCAAACCCGGATCCAAAAACGATTTTAGTATAAGAGTCAATTTTTTTGGATTTTATTTCAATTTCTTCATTTATTTCTTCATGTTTCTCTCTCTATCTTCCAATCTCTTTCTCTTTCTCTAAAACCACCACCCAACCACCACTAAATCCTCCGTAACTCCGTCGTCCGACCACCAATACTAAATTCAATTGCATATTTGAGTAGCTCATGAGCCGATCTACCTTTCTATCGGTTTCGTTTTTCCGTTTTGTCGACTTTCAAAATTGTTGATCGGACTTCGAAGCTTTTTGGTTATCTTCTCCGGGGAATCTCCGACTACTCAACACACATAAGTCATTACCTTGTCGTTTCCTCGATTTCTAGGTCACTTATGCTTTTCCCGATTTCGTTTAGTTTTTTGTATAAATGGTCTACATTTTAGTCGAAATTATCTAGTTTGTTCAGTATTAGTTTGAATGTATATATGATGCTTCAAATGAGTATCCATGCGTTTTATATGCTTTAATTTAGTAATTTTCTATATTTTAGTAAAAATTGTCTAGTTTTTTGTATAAATGTCCCATGTTTTAGTAGAAATTGTCTATATAGTTCTTTGTTGTTGGTTTATTGTGAAAAGATAGATGTGTATGTTTTAGTAGAAATTGTCTATGTTGTTCGTTGTTGCTGGTTTAGTTTTTTGTATAAATTGTCTATGTTTTACTATAAATTGTCTAGTTTTTTTTTTTATAAATGGTCTATGTTTTAGTAGAAATTGTCTATGCTTTTCGTTGTTGCTGCTTTAGTTTTTTGTATAAATTGTATATGTTTTACTATAAATTGTCTAGTTTTTTTTTTTTGTATAAATGGTCTATATTTATGTATAAATTGTATGTGTTGTTTGATGTTTTTGTTGTATGTATTAGGTTTTCGTAAAACGGGTTGTCGAACAAAGAAATTGATTGGTCACAAAAATTGAGACGTTGTGGACGAAGGGGTCGACGAACAAGTGAAGAGTGTGAAGAAATCTATTTTGTAGATGTATTAAATATTTTTTAAAATACATATTTTTATAGGTTGTAAATTTTTTATTTTTTGTATTGAAATTTATTGGTTGATGAATGAAATTTAAGTTCATGTTTATTTTTTAAATATTGTATTTTGATTGGATAAATAGGTTATTACTAATGTCTGCATGTTAAACATAGATAATTTCATGATAAACATAGACAATTTGATGATAAACCTAGACAATTTGATGTAAAAATCAACATATGTAGATTTGGATGAACATTGATGAGCAGAGTAATTTTTTTCAAAAAAAAATTGCGGGTTGACCCGGTTCGGCCGGGTCTGCTCTCGAAAAATCAAATTTCTAGTTTTTTGGGTAATTTGTCTATGTTTGTCTGTTATAGAGGACTTTCGAGACTCTCGAATATGTAGGGGTCTCTCGCAAGACCTACTCTAAACAAATAGTATGTAGCCAATACAAATTTTTGGACAATATATATATATTGGTATGTCACCCGTGCAAAATTAAACTCTATCACAAATACAATTTTTCAATGCTAAATTAAAATTAGGTTACTAAATATTCATCTGAAAAATAATTCTATACCGAACAGTTATATATAAGTTGGCGACGTTACACGGATGAGTATTCCAATTCATTGCTAGAAATTTTAGAGTGTACGGTACAGGCACATTATCATGAGCAAAGAAGAAAACTAACAATGTACCATTCAAGACTTTGTGACAAGCAAAATGGCACAAAAATAAGCAAAACGACTATAAGTAGAACTTCATAATCTGAAAGGCAAGGAACTAATATCACATACTGATACTCTAGAAGGCAATTCAACTAATCTGATGATATATAATCAGACAGAATTCTCATGCAACAGAACATAGTCTCTGGTAGAATTCCCAAACTTGATAACATCTTTTTCAAACAGTTCATAGTATCTCCGTTCTTCCATCTTATCACCATTAATGGACGTACCGTTCGTAGTCCCAAGATCCATCAGGTAAGGCTTAACTTGGTTACACAATGTACCATCAGGTTTCTCCTGCTCCACCAGCCGATACTGAAGAACGGCGTGTTGCTTGCTGCTGGACGGATGGTCCGTAGGAACGTCTGCAACCCTTCGATCCTTCCCAAATAGGTAGGCGCTTGAACGATGCATGCACTGGAATAGGCTCTACATCAAGCAGTTCGCCAGACTTGAAGATGTACAGTCTCCACTTTTCTTTGGGGTTTCGGGCCTCAGGTGGCTGGCTATACAGGAGATTCACACCTGCGTAGCGGTTGGTTTCGGCTGCAAGCTTACCGGAGAGCTCGAATGTAGGTTCTTGCTTCTCTACGCCCACAGAAGAGGAAGTTTCTTTCATCTCTGCCATACCAAGTTTGAAAATTTAGGCAGTAATGTGTGGGAAAGTTGAGAATGCTCAAGAAATAATTGGTTTGTGTGTTCTGGAGATCCTTTTAATTATAAGAGAAGATTGGTAGTTTCCACAAGTTGATTTTGATCAGTTTCCTCAAGGAAACGGACATCAATTTTTTTTCTTTTCCTCATGGGCCTGTTAGTTTTGGGGTTTTAAGGCCATACCGGCCCATACCTAATTCTGATGGATCATCTTGTGTTAATAGATGGGCTCCTGAGTTGATTTTAGGGTAAAGCACGTATGGAGGTCAACCAATTACTTTGATTCATAAAAAGTCCAACCCCTTTTACACACAAAAAACGCACATGAAATGTCCATCCTATCCCCTATTTATTCACTCACCCACCTCATATTTCATTCACTCACAACAAATTCACTCTCTCTATCTCACTCTTCTCTCTCAAACACCACCACCCACCCCACCTCTAGATCTGCCGCCACACCATCCGGGAGCCTTCACCGCCAGCGCTCCACCTACTGCCGCCACGCCACAACGATCTCCCACCACCATCATCCCTACCATCCCACCATCGATCACCTACCGACCTCCCGTCCTCCCCTCACAGCGCAGCCCACCAGATCCACCACCATCGTACCTCCCCCGACCAGGTCCGTCAGCGCAACTCCTCCCACCAGATCCACCACCATCTCCGACAAAGAAGAAGAAGAAAATGACGCACCATAAGATCCGATCTCATCTCCTCCGCTCCAAATCCGTCCACCACCACCATCCGTCCAAGATCCGCCTACATATGCAACAAGGTGACCGCCCAAAACAAGATCCGTCCACATTCGTTAATTTTTCTACCATTTTTGTATAATTTCTTCCTCCAGTTTAAAATTTTGTTGGAAAAGTCCATTTCTGTCGGTAAATGTGATAGTATATTTTTTACATTTTTATTGCCTTTTCTGCCGGTATAGTTTTATTGTTGGACTTTTATAAAAAGTTCACTATTGTATTTATAAAGTTGATTAATACAGTCCGACTGTATTTATAACTATGACAATACAGTCGGAATGTATTACATAACTCTAATAATACAAATTCAATTTATAACTATGTCTGATAATTGTATTACTTAACTACTAATACGATGGATCAGACATTACCAATACAATTGAATGTATTGTCGATATATAAAATACAGTCAAACAAATTATGAAGCGTAAACTTACGATTCTTGTGGGAAAATGGAAAAAAAGATGAACAAAATTTGAACTGAAAAATTAAAATAAACAATTAAAGAGGTGAAATGATATTAAAAATTATTTTGAGAAGTGTTAGTTTATTTTTTAAACAATTGAGGGGTATAAATGTCCATCTATATGTGGGGGTAAAAGGCATTTGAACTTTATTTGAATAACCCAAAATACTGTAGGCCTTGTTTTCAAATTTTGGTGCAAAATTTGTCTATGACACCAATTTCCCCATTTTATTTGACCAAAGTCATTTAATTCATTTATAAAAAAGTCTCTAGATTGACGGACCCTTGTTATTTAGTGGTTATTTTGTAATATGAAAATATCAATATTGAAATCATAAATATTTTGATTAACAACTTACGAGTCTCTAAATATATTGTCTAGAGACCGTCTCCCAGAAGACTTCTTCTTCATTTGTTGGTGTAAGTCTCAAACATATGAGCAAGTCTCCTGGAGATGGTATCTACGTAACTTTTTTATATACGTATCTAGGTTTGTTAATAAAAATATTTATATTGTTAATCAAAATGCCAATGATTTTATTAATAAAATACATTTTTTGTTTATGGGAAAATACCAATTATCAGTGTTCAGTGTATTAAATACACTAGAAAATTGTATAAAGTGTATTTTTAGGGTTCGGTGTTCAATACACACCAATTCACAGTTTAGGTCTGTTTACGTTTTCAACCCTTAACTGTATTTTCAATGTTAGAATTTTAGCACTAATGAGGCTAGTCCATGACTTTGTACCTCAACCAAAGGACCCCACACGTTTGAAATGAAGTTTCATTAAACGTGTATAATCTACTATGGTAGTAGATGACACTTGAGAAAGAATTACTAAAATTCATTGAAAGGTGAAAGAGTTATTGAAGCTCAAAGTGTGTTGGTTGATGCATTGAATATGAAATGCCAAGAGTTAGAATGAGAAGAGTCCCATATGGCTAAAATTAAGGAAGAAGGAGCTAGTTATTAGTCAAAGGATTGTGTTATGGGATTGGGCCCCAAGGGGCACCCATGCTTTTGGAAGGGGGAGGAGCTAGATGCTCCTACACACACCCGCCGGGCCCGGGTCTCGGGTCGTGGGACGTGGGCCGTGGGTTCGAGGGTCCGTGGGTTCGCGGGTCGCGGTCTTGAGTAGATTATTATCTTTTTGGGCCAGAAACATATTGTGTTTAGTTAAGCCCAATAAGATAATCGGTTAAGTCTGAAACCAGTCGATCGGTCGAGTCCGGTTGGTCTGAGCGAACAGTTGTGTCCGTTCCGTTTTGAATTTGAGCGAACTGGTCTGACCATTCGCCCAAGGATGTAACTGAAATGAAAATTCCAACGGAAGTGTCTGTTCGAATTTTTATTTCTGCAGGGACCTTTCTGCGAAAGGATACATCTATTCAGAATGCAACTCTTCAATATTATAAATAGCCCCCCCTAGAATCGATTTCAACACACATCAATCCTTTCTTCTTCCTTCTCTTAAACTACTCTCTCTAAAGCCAGAAAAAAACCTTTATTGTATTAGTTCGTAGAGTCAAAGTTCGAGTGCTAGAACTCTGATTCACATACTGTTGTTCTATCTTGGGAGACTATTTGTCAAGTAAACCGTCAGCACCAGAGCGGGGCAAATACAGTCTTAAGGAATAAGGCCCAGCCTTTGCTCAGCAGTCTAATCATTTCCTTACCTACTCCGTTTCTGTCCTCATACACTACCGCCACTCACAACAATTAAGACTGTACTTTGCCAATGTATCGAAGATTTCTGCCAATGGAGTTGCTGCTGACGTTCCTGTCCCCCGAATCTATGTTGCTCCTGCCAACCACGGGGAGAAACCAGAGAAGTTCCTGGGGACGAACTTCAAGCAGTGGAAACAAAAGATGAGGTTCTACTTGACAACCATTGGGTTCGAAAGTTACCTTACTGCTGAATCTCCTGCTCCACCCACTCTGCAGGAGATTGATCAGGCCGCCATGTCTCCAGAGGAGAAGAAGGCCACTGAAGAAGACAACAAGCGGAAACAACTATCCTATGATGCTTGGATCCATGCAGATTTCATGTGTAAGAACTACATTCTGAACTGTCTTTCAGATGTTCTCTACACTGCTTTCAGCTCTGCCAATACCACAAAGGAGTTGTGGGAGCAACTGGACAGGAAGTATTGTGCACAGGATGCCGGTGCGAAGAAGTTCATTGTGGGGAAATTTTTGAACTTCAGAATGAATGACTCGAAGTCTGTGATGAGTCAGGTTCTGGAGTATCAAATGATTCTCCATGATTTGGAACAGGAGGGCATGAAGCCTAATGAGTCATTCCTGGTCGCTTCACTGATTGAGAAACTGCCGCCATCATGGAATGAGTTCATGAGTTATCTCAAATTGAAGACCAAGGAAATGGGGCTTGAAGAGTTGATCATCAAGCTTCAGATTCAGGAAGACAACCGCAGGGCTCTAGGCAAAGGGAAGCAGCAAGTTGAAGCAAAGGCTCACCTTGTCGATTCCAGGGGAAAGTTAAAGGGGAACTCCAGCAAGAAACGCAAGACGCGTGATGGGGACGTGAAGTCTCAAGGGAATTCCGGGAAATCAGGACCTTACAGGAGGATCAAGGGAAACTGCTTCAATTGCGGAAAGCCAGGGCATATGAAGGCGGACTGTTACCAACTCAAAAAGGAGAAGGCCAATGTTGCAGAAACAAAAGATGACCATATAGTGGAGGATTTGGTTAATTCCTTTGCTGCTATGGTCTTGGAGGCAAACCTGGTTGAGAATCCGAAACAGTGGTGGATTGATACGGGTGCGACTCGGCACATTTGTTCTGACAGGGCTGCTTTCTCCACCTACTCTCCGGTGAAGGATAAGAAGTTGTTCATGGGGAACGACGCTACATCCGAGGTGAAGGGAGTTGGCAAGGTGGTTCTGAAGATGACTTCCGGGAAGGAGCTCATACTAAATGAAGTGATGCACGTTCCGGATATTCGCAAGAATTTGGTGTCCGGACCTCTACTTGTTAGGGCAGGTTTTAAGTTGACTTTCGAGTCCAGTCAGTTTGTAATGATGATGAATGGTCAGCTTGTAGGAAAGGGCTACATGTGTGATGGGCTCTTCAAAATGTCTTTAATGTTTGTTGTACGCTCATTTGCAAGCAATGAAAATAATGATTCTACTTACTTGACTGAGTCTTCTAATTTATGGCACGATAGATTAGGACATACAAACTAAAATGCGATTCGAAAGTTAATTAAAACGAATCATTTGTCGTCCTTTGAAATCAACCCTCAAAGTAAATGCGAGGTTTGTGTGGAAGCAAAACTAACAAGGCACCATTTCATTCAATAAACAGAACCACGTCTCCTCTAGAATTAATTCACAGTGATTTGTGTGACTTAAAATTTGTGCAAACTAGAGGAGGAAAAAAGTACTTTGTTACTTTTATCGATGACTGCACTAGGTATTGCTATGTTTATTTGCTAAGGAGTAAGGACGAAACCTTAGAAGCATTTAAACATTACAAAACTGAAGTTGAGAATCAACTTAGTACTCGAATTAAAGTAATTCGAAGTGATAGAGGTGGAGAATATGCAGGACCACTTGAAGAATATTGCTCACAGTTTGGCATTATTCATCAAACCACTGCTCCATATTCTCCTCAATCTAATGGTGTTGCTGAACGCAAAAATCGTACTCTAAAGGAGATGATGAATGCACTATTACTAGATTCTGGATTACCCCAGAATTTGTGGGGGGGGGGGGGGGGGGCTATTCTCACGGCCACTACCATTCTTAACAGAATACCCCGAAAAAAATAGTGATATTACTCCATATGAACTGTGGAAAGGTAACAAGCCCTCTTACAAACACTTGAAAGTGTGGGGCTGCTTGGCTAAGGTGGTAATACCTAAACCAAAGCAAGTAAAGATTGGACCAAAGACTGTAGATTGCATATTTATAGGATATGCAAACAACAGTAGCGCTTATCGCTTCCTAGTGCATAAGTCGCTGATACCGGACATCCATGAGGGCACTGTCATTGAATCAAGGAATGCAGAATTCTTTGAAGAAGTTTTTCCTAGAAAGGAAAAGAAAGAGATAGTCTCTCATAAACGAGACTATGATACGGCAATAGGGTCAAATGCGATGGTCCCTGTGGGGGGCCCTGTGGTGGTCCCTGTGGAGGTCCCTGTGGGGATCCCTCACCCAAGAGGCCCTAATGCAGAATTCGAAGGTGTACCTTCAGAAAATGTTGCAGAACCTATAAGATCACCTCCTCTAGAGAATTCTATAGAGACAGAAGATTTACCACCAGAGAATTTCGCAGAAGCCGAAGTCGCACATCAAGAGAACGTGGAGGTTCCTGATGTCGAACCAAGGAGGAGTAAGCGGGCTAGGACTCAGAAAGACTTTGGTCCTGAATTTCTCACATACCTTGTGGAAAATGAGCCTAGGACTATCCAAGAGGCGATGTCCACTCCTGAAGCCCCCTTTTGGAAAGAGGCCATTGAAAGTGAAATGGACTCCATCCTGCAAAATCATACTTGGGAAGTGGTTGACCTTTCACCGGGAAATAAGCCATTGGGTTGCAAGTGGATATTCAAACGCAAGTATAAAGCAGATGGAACCATTGATAAATACAAGGCTCGTCTAGTAGTCAAAGGCTATAGACAAAAGGAGGGACTTGACTACTTTGACACATACTCGCCTGTGTCTAGAATAACTTCCATTAGAGTATTCATAGCCATAGCTGCACTGCGTGGTTTTGAGATACACCAAATGGATGTTAAAACTGCTTTCCTAAATGGAGATTTGGACGAGGAAATTTATATGGAACAATCTGAAGGGTATGTGGTTCCAGGACAAGAGAAGAAGGTTTGTCGTCTTGTCAAGTCATTGTACGGACTCAAGCAAGCTCCTAAACAATGGCACGAAAAGTTTGACAACACGTTGCAATCAAAGGGATTTTCTATAAATAAGTGTGATAAGTGTGTCTATGTGAAAGGGAACGCTGAATCCTTTGTCATGATATGCTTATATGTAGACGACATGCTCATTACTGGAAGTAGCCTGGATTTGATCCTGAAAACAAAGCAAATGTTGAAACAACTTTTCGATATGAAAGACTTGGGTGTTGCAGATTTAATCTTAGGGATAAAAATCTCTAAAACACCCGAGGGTTTGGTGCTTTCACAATCTCATTACATTGAAGAGGTGTTAAAGAGATATGAGGTCTTTGACCGTCAATGTGAAAGGACACCAATGTACGAATCTTTGTGTTTAGGTGATCCTGTAAACCAAATGCAATATGCTCGGATAATTGGCAGTTTGATGTACGTGATGAACTGCACTCGTCCTGATATTGCTCATGCAGTCAACAAGTTGGCTAGGTTTACGCGTAATCCGGGAAATGCTCACTGCAAAGCTCTACTTCATCTATTGGGATACTTGAAGACCACAATAGATTATGGATTACACTATGGAAGATATCCGGCAGTATTAGAAGGATACAGTGATGCAAACTGGATATCTGATAGTACAAACACCAAGTCCACTAGTGGTTACGTATTTACCATTGGTGGCGGTGCTGTTTCATGGAAGTCCTCTAAACAAACGTGCATCGCCCGATCCACAATGGAATCGGAATTTATAGCTTTGGACAAAGCTGGAGAAGAAGCAGAATGGCTTCGAGAATTTTTGAAGGATATCCTTTGTTGAGATAAGCCTGTGCCTTCTGTGACAATTCACTGTGACAGTGTGTCAGCATTAGGAATGGCAGCAAACAATATGTATAACGGTAAGTCTAGACACATACGTCAAAGAAATTAAACCATTAGGCAGTTGGTCTCTACGGGGGTTATCACTATTGACTACGTGAAATCAAAGGATAACATTGCGGATCCGCTAACCAAAGCGCTACCGAGGGATCAAGTACACTGCTTGTCTAGGGGAATGGACTTAAGACCCACAAAATAAGGAAATTTACGGTGGCAACCCAATCATACTGACTGGAGATCCCAAGAATTTGATTCAATGAGACAACTAAACTGTAAAGGACCAGTAAGCGTCTCGTGAAGTTTTGTACTTCGAGGTAAGAGCACTTAGGAGTTACTAACTCCACTTACGCCATTCCTGTGAAAGACACTTTAAGTGCTCCTGCAGACCGGGCGGAGGATGAGTCACTAAACTCTTAATGAACTCTGAAGAAGATTCTTAATCTCTTTAGCTTACGGGCAGAGCATTGGCAGGAATGCTCTTAGAACGAGATCACCTATTTGGGTGTGAAGTATGGGAGGCCGCTTCAAACGAGAACACCTATGAATCCGAGCAGTCCAAGGCCTTTAACGGACTGAGAAAAGGAACGAGGCAATAAGGAAAATTATTGTGTTGATATCATTGTCTTGGTTTGCACAAAACGCCGACTGGTTCAAGGCATCACGTCCACCGGGTGGCAAGTAAATCTGATGGTATTCTACTAGGGACGATTCAATGTCACTGACAATCGATCCCGATGCAATATGATTTTCCGCAGGAAATTCTAGGCTGGAGCACCATGTTGTGCTGTGAGCATCAATTCTATTTCATGTGGGGATTGTTAGAATTTTAGCACTAATGAGGCTAGTCCATGACTTTGTACCTCAACCAAAGGGGCCCCACACGTTTGAAATGAAGTTTCATTAAACGTGTATAATCTACTATGGTAGTAGATGACACTTAAGAAAGAATTACTAAAATTCATTGAAAGTGAAAGAGTTATTGAAGCTCAAAGTGTGTTGGTTGATGCATTGAATATGGAATGCCAAGAGTTAGAATGGGAAGAGTCCCACATGGCTAAAATTGAGGAAGAAGGAGCTAGTTATTAGTCAAAGGATTGTGTTATGGGATTGGGCCCCAAGGGGCACCCATGCTTTTGGAAGGGGGAGGAGCTAGATGCTCCTACACATGCACCCGCCTGGCTCTGCCAGGAGCCGGGCCCAGGCCCGGGTCTTGGCTCATGGGTTCGAGGGTCCGTGGGTTCGCGGGTCACGGTCTTGAGTAGATTATTATCTTTTTGGGCCAGAAACATATTGTGTTTAGTTAAGCCCAATAAGATAATCGGTTAAGTCTGAAACCGATCGATCGGTCAGTCCGGTTGAAAGCGGTTGTGTCCGTTCGGTTTTGAATTTGAGCGAACTGGTCTGACCATTCGCCAAAGGATGTAACTGAAACGAAAATTCCAACAGAAGTGTCTGTTCGAATTTTTGTTTCTGCAGGGACCTTTCCAAATAAGAGAAATGTTATGGTAAAACTTCGTTTGAAACGATGTGGATACATCTATTCAGACTGCAACTCTTCAATATTATAAATAGCCCCCACCCCCCCAGAATCGATTTCAACACACAACAATCCTTTCTTCTTCCTTCTCTTAAACTACTCTCTCTAAAGCTAGAAAAAAACCTTTATTGTATTAGTTCGTAGAGTCAAAGTTCGAGTGCTAGAACTCTGATTCACATACTGTTGTTCTATCTTGGGGACTATTTGTCAAGTAAACCATCAGCACCAGAATGCAAATAAATGGTCTTAAGGAATAAGGCCAAATTTGTTCATAGCCTAATCCTTTCCTTCCTCTGCTTCGTTTAAATACACTACCGCCACTCACAACATTCAATAATCTGTCAAACTACTACCTACAATATATTGGTCATGTTAGTGTCACCCACATGTAAGATCTAGTATGATTATTCCAATTAAGAGGAAGATTCCTAACACTTTACCTCATTTTCAGCATTTTAGTTCTGCTTTTCCTCACCGTCAATTTTTCTACTACATACAATGATACAAACAAAACAACCATGTAGCTTGTATGTTTAAAAATGTTGGATAAAAATAGTGATGGGTACATCGTGCATGTAATACAAATATCACAATCAAATTGAGGCCTACAAAGTGAACTTTATTCTCAGAAGATTATAAAATAATGTGTACCTAATGGAAATGCATTATTAAACCTCTATTATTGCTAATACTTTATTACCTGAGACAGGTCCTTTTTGGTGTATATAATACCCTCTTCACCACAACCTTAAGCCTCTCTCTCCTTCTCTTCCTTCTCCTCTGTTTTGCATACTTTCAACCTGATCAAGTGATCATCCTAGCTTATATATCTTCTTCTTTGTGATTCCGATTTCGTTAAGGTTTCCGACCTTTCTTTTTCTTTTTGGATCTTGTAAAGAATTTTTCATGTTGAAGAGGTTTTCGAGTTTCCAGACTCATGTCGCCGGTACTCAGTGAAATTCTCCTCTCTGGAATCACCGTTAATTCGACCCTTTTTCGCCGTTCTCATCTTGTTCAATCCTTGTCTGTTGTT
Organism: Plantago major; assembly: GCA_026545765.1. Lineage (NCBI taxonomy): Eukaryota > Viridiplantae > Streptophyta > Magnoliopsida > Lamiales > Plantaginaceae > Plantago > Plantago major. The sequence goes on along the minus strand of CM048840.1, from coordinate 24,001,797 downwards.
TTCCTCTACTGGTTCTACAATTTCTCGTGAACAAGACGAACATCTTGTTTTAGTCTAGTCTATAATTAAATTAGAACATTTAAAAAATATTACTAGCAATTTTAATTAATACTTAACACTTTTAAAAAAATGTTGTCACCAAGCGGAAACTCATCAGGATCAATTAGCTCCCTTCAGACCTCGGACGGGCAGATGGATCAGAGGAAGCGTAAGCGAATGATATCGAATAGAGAATCGGCAAGAAGGTCCAGGATGAGGAAGCAGAAGCACCTGGATGAGCTGATGGAACAGGTGAGTCAACTCAGGGTTCAGAACAATCAGTTGATGACAAACACAAGTGTTGTGAGCCAGTTGACTGTGAATATTGAGTCTGAAAACTCTGTTCTCATGGCTCAGATATCTGAATTGAACCATAGGCTGCAAGCTTTGAATGATATTGTCAACTGCATGAACTCAAGCAGAGTTGCAACTGCAAGTACTGGATTTGAGAGTTCTGATTGTTATTATGATTTCGATCAGATGATTGGTGGTGATGATTTCTTGAACTCTTGGGGTTTGAGTCATGTGAATCAGCCAATTATGGCTTCTGCTGATGCATTTATGTACTGATCGGGAGTAATTATACTGTTATTATGGGATGTTTATGTAAGAGATCATGGATTAATTAAGTACTCCTATGATATTAGTATGGCTTTGTTTTGGGTTAATTGGAGAAATAATAGTTGAATATTGTAGTAGTAAATGGTTTTACTTTTGTATGCTGATGTAAAATTGCAGTCAAACAATGTAAGTGATGATCATTGTTAATATAATATTAAGTAATTTGTACTAATACTTCTACTATAAACACCAGAAGGAGACAGTACAACATTTAAGGTTTTTTACTACGCTTTTTAACCGTGGATATAGAGAAAAAGTATGGCAAAAGATATATACTACGCTTATAATCCGTGGAAGACATGTTGCATAAAAAGTCGTGGTAAAAGTATTAGGCCAAATTGACCGTTGTATAAACTCTTATACTACGTACGAAAACTGTGGTATATAAGTGGTAGCATGGCATATGACTTTGCCACACTTAAAAAGCGTAGTATAAAACCTTGCAAAAAAAAAAATTAAAAAACAAAACGAAAAACCAGAAAAATATACCAATTACACAAATTACTAAACAAGCAATTCACATAAAACCCATCCATATCCACAATTACAACTGTTCCACAAAAATAATCCACAACATTCCAAATAATTCCAAAAGAACTGTCTTTCATACCACAAAAATCACGATAATTCACTCACATGACAAGCCACTCGATACATTTTCGCATATCAACTACATTATACCCTTTTTCGATGGAATCCATCTCTAAGGACAGCTCCACTGTCAGTGCCAAAACAATAAACGGGCATGCAGCTGATTCCTTCCATCTTGCTTAAGTGCAGTATTCTTGGTGTGCTTCCAGTAGGGAATATCATTGTTCAACAATACATCAAGTGTTGGATTCTTTTCTTCTTCCTCTCGCTTAGCAGCTCCGCTTACTTTTTTATGTGCCTTCTCAGCTGCTTCAATAATAGCCGGCATTTCGGTCGCTCCAACTCTGCAAGTTAAGTGCTATGCGTACATCTCAAGTCTCAACGCTTCAATAGTACTGTTCCTCCCTCCACCTGTAAATGTATAATAACTCATAAATGTGTTCACCAGACACCTCTTAGCTTTTTTCGAAACAATATCATCAAAAGTAATAAAGCAAATTTGCAGACTGATTGAGACTTCTTGCTTTTGTTCCACTTCAGTCCTGTCACGTCAAGTAGATTAAACTATCATCAAATTTGTCAGGAAGGATGACAATCTGGAAACGAGAAAGATATCAAACTGCCATAGAAGAACATGAGCAGTCTTGTTCCTTGTAGAAAGTAATAATCAAGCAAGCAGTACATGGTTACATAATTTAAATTTTAACATTGAAATGAAAGCATAATTTACCAACTCCTTGCAGCATTGATAGTCTAGGTCGAACTTTTGGGACCTCTACATTATGCCCAAGATAGATCCTCAAGCTATTGATTGAAAAGGAAGAGCAAAAAAATGGCGCAGAACTGAACCAAGGAATTAACATACACTCCAAACAAGATATATTGGCAAAATGTGAAGTACCTCTATCAACTATATCTACTCCAAGCATCTGTTCACTGGCAGAATTTACCTATAAAGATAGAAGACTTGATCAAATAAAAGCAGCACATAATTTTCTTTCTAGCATTGATTGTTTTGCAACTGTAAGTGAAATAGATACTCAATAGGAATCATGGATTAAGCTTCCTACAAAGCTATTGTCCATTGCAACTATCACCCCACCATCTCAAATTTCTCTTTCAATGTGTGCCAACTTATTTTTGTAATCAAACATGTAAAACTTCGTAGTTAAGCTGGAACTCGGAGTGAGTTCTACAAGAAAACAACTGGTTGATTACAACTATAGTAGCTGTATATGAAAGCCTATAGTACTACATTGCACAAGCATTAATCAAACAAAATAAAAATCAGGGGAAGAATATTAAGTAAGATAGTAACGCGATCGATCGTTTACAATAATCAAGTCTTCGATAAACCATAGAAATCAATTTGAGATTTATTTTCAATCACTATCACTACATCTTTTTACCAATTAGAACACAATCTAACTACCTATTTCATGGAGAGGAAAATTGCATCAGATTTGAACATATCTGCTTTATAAGACTTGATTGAAAAATTGCAATTCAACATCGGGGATTACAATCCAAGGCTCAATTGATGAAGCAAACATGAAACATAACGAATAATCGCCATGACATTTTAGAATCTGACCTTTTTCCTTTGTAGAATCGAGTCTGCATCGACATGGGAGAATTGAAGCGCTACAGCGAACTGGCGATTTCTGACATACAATAAACACATAAACACGTGAAACTTCATACTATAAACTCATGATAATTCAGTTTTGAGATATGAAACGTAGGTAACACCAATCACATACACAAAAATTGGGGAAATCCGAATCAGATTTTAATGTATCATTTTCATAAGGATAAAATTGCAGGAATATCATAGATCATTGGGGGAATCCAAATCCAAAGCTCGATTGATAAATGAACGCAACAAATTTTTGAGAATCTGACCTTTCTCGATTTGTAGTCGATATGGATGCCAGGACAGGTAAATGAAAACCACATATTTACCCAGGGTTGTTGATCATCTACTCACTCATTCTCCCTCCGTACCGCAAAACTTCGTACATTTGTCATTTTTATCTGTTTCACAGAAATTCATACATCACAAAAAAAAAGAAAGCTACCCCACACCCAACAAATAATAAACAATCTCAACTTTACACTTAAATTATACATTTTGCCACTAAAATTACACTTTTCCCACCTTTTCTATATTCTATCATTACTTTAACTTTTCGCATAAAACTGCACGGTAACCCTAATGTATGAAGTTCTCCGGGGCGGGGGAGTAAGAGATTTGAGTACATTTTTTAAGGTATTGAATTGAAATTCAAAATGAACACAGCTGAAAAAGTAATTTCTAAAAAAGTAAAAGTGTTTGATAGTGCTCGATCTAAACGTTTATCTGATACTGCGGTGGGGATGAGTCATCTTTATTTACAAATATCTTTAAAAACACTCATGAAAATGAGTTTGTGATGGAGATGTAGATTTAAAATAAAGAATGAAAAAGGAAGAAAGAAAAAAGCTATCTAGACAAGTTTAAAATCTGACATTTGAAACCTAGATTGAACTATACCTAATCAATTAGGGTTTTAGTTTATGACTCTTAATAATTTTGATTAATTTTAATCACATTAAAATGAAAGTAGGAGACTCACTTTCTAACCGATGCGGTTATTCATGTACTGATCTCTAAGTGATATGATGGCCCATGCACATGGGATGACATGCAGACCAATACATTTACTTTCTCGCATACTTGGTCCTCGCTTGTGTGGGTAGTGGGAAACTTTCTATAGCAAATACAATTAACTCCATAGCTATTTCGGATACCGGAAAATGTCCACATTGTTGATATAAGTAGTGTCCTCAATCCATTTAAACTATTTAAATTTTGGACCGCTTGAAAAATTAATTGTGACCGATGATTTTATATACCTTAATATATGCACTTATAGTACAAAAACACATAGAAAGTGTTTGGGTTTCAACTTGAGTTGAGTTTTTCCAATTTTTCGTATTTATTTTTTAACTATAGACTATGCTATTAAAGTTGAGTTAGTATGTAACAATTCTAAAATTCAAATATCATACTAAACCATGTAAATATCACAATTTAATATTGAATGTAAAATTTCAAAACTCAACACCAGTTTATATTATTCATCATCTCTAAAACTCAATTTGAGTTGAAATTGAATCTCCCACACATAAAATTACTGATTTGTCTACTTAAAATTACAACAAATTTTCAAAAATCATCTTGAGACGCCACTATACCATGACCGAATATACCCGATACGATACTACAATTAGCCTTAATTGATTCTAGAGTGACCAATCAAATAGTAGAATAGTGTTTCATTAAAACAACACAAAACTATTTCTCAAAGTCCAATAGGCACGTAGGAAATTAATCCTGTCACTTTACAGCTTTTAATAGTCAGTGTTATTAGCTCTTTTAATCACTAAAATATAACATGAATTGACATAGTAAGGTAAAGTAAATATATGTTGTTCTCATGTAAGCCTGAGCAAAGTAATATAGAAATTGCATTAGTTGAGAATGACATAGTAAAGTGAAGATTATATTCTATTTGAGTGGTTGGAGATTATTGGTCTGTTAATCTGAGCTATATATGGAAGCAACTAGACAAATTGGCTTTTGGACCGGCTGAAAAATTGTTAATGAAATGACATGATCAAGATTTGAATTATTGTGAAGCATGTTAGGGGTGAATTGACAAGCTACTTTTAAAAAACACAAAACCCATGATGCAATTATGCACTTGTTATGTTATATGATTGTATCTTTGTCTTGAGTTGCAATATAGAAAATGACAACTTCTAAAACGTATATCAAGGCGTATTAATTCTTGTCACTAAATTGACTATAAGATCGATGAATTAAGTAGGACCAAATACTTGAGATAGTTTTCTTCCCATGAGTCAATTTTCACCGCATCTCTTGATCCTTTAGTTTCGTACAAGAAATATATATATATGTTTTTTGTTTTACTTTATTATTAGTTTGAACTTAGATGAATAGCTAGGATCAAGTCGGATTGGATTGTTGGCTCGGATAGTTCAATATAGTGATCCAATAACCGTATACATATAAGATCAACTTTTCCGGTATGTATAATTTTGATTAATTAAGTTTTTATAATTAAATAGTATATTACAAGTAAGCCTTTCTAGTAGAAAACTTTTCAAAAATAATCTTGTTCCAAAAATTTTTTTTTGGGGTGAGGTGTCAGATGTATATATTTGCATTTTTTTTTTTCGATAAAATACATTACATGCCTAGGTGACGTTCCGAGTCTAGGTGAGAGGGTCGCCACGGCCCTCCCATATCTGCGACCCTTCCCATATCCTATCTCCACCTTCCAAGCTAGAATTAGTGTTGTATTTCATCTTGTCTTCTATGAAAGAGACGTAGTTAAATTTATTAGAGAGAGCATTGTTCATGCAGATCTTTCACACTCTAAAATAAGTCATTATGAGCCACCTATTTATGTTCTTTTATTTTTCATGTTTCATTTAAGTATTAGGGCTATGAATGGATTTGTCTCAAATCTATTTATAGTTTCTAAGATAATTAATAAGACCAGTTTCTTTCATATAGGAAGTGATTAATAGGTCAATTGTTTAGGTTGATGTAACAAAGTTGATGTGGTATAAAAATAGATGAGTTAGTAGTTCGAGTGAAGGTCCTCCAAGAGCAAAGGTATAGTGGTTAGTGTCTGATAGTGTTCCAGAATTGACCTGCAAAGAAGATGCAAGGGGTTAGAACCTTTTGGCCGGTTTGCCTAAGACAAATCGGACTAAGATTCACTAGTTTTGTCGGTCCTTCAAGCTGGGGCTCGGACTTACAAACTTAGAGAGTGGAATATTGTAAGTTAGGTGAATACCTTAATGAGGAGTAAATGCTCTCCTATTTATAGTAGAAGGCCCACGTCGGAGGTTGGTCGACCCTATCAGATCGTGACGCGTGGTGCCAGAGTGAGGTCGCGCGTTTAGGTCACGCGGTTGTACCATCTTACGTTGGAGGGGACCTATTGTGGCCAGGAGCTCGAATCTCGCAGGGGTTGACACTCAGGGTCGGTCCATATTCTTGAGATGTGAGATGACATGTTCGATCTCTATTTCCAGGGAGTCTGTGGAGAGGTCACCGATGGTCCGACCCCCCGATAACCAAATCTAGTTCCTTGTATTCTGATTACTATTTGTGGCAACCGGGTGTCGGACCTCTATATAGCGGGATGGAGGACTTATGTGGCACGTCTAGGTCATGCAGTTGTACTTTAAGGTCACGCGGGAAGTAGGACTTATGTGGTGCGTTCTTCCCTTGGCAGGACGCCGACCTTTAAGGTCGTGAGATATCGGACCTTCAGGCCTATTTACCTTCCTATGTAGTACGACTCTTTGTGGGCTTCTAGGACGGTCAAGGTCGATTTAGTACGCACATGAGGTAGGACTCCCTGAAGGCCAGTATTGATCATGACGTGGGAGTTAGGACTCCTTGAAGGTCAGTCTTGATCATGACACGGGGATAGGACTACTTGTGGTCAGCCCACGGAAGGTAGGACTCCTTGATGTTCAGTCTTGATCATGACACGGGAGATATGACTCCCTGATTGACTTACGGGAGGTAGGACTTATTTACACATATTAAAATGATAAAATAAATTAACGGACTTCTCACACATATAGTTACATTATACATCACAGTATATAGTTGCCCAGTATAAGGATGGGAAGTACTCCAAGACCATTTGGAAAAACTCATTAGAGGAGTATTGCTTTTCCAATTAAGACCATTAGGAAAAACTCAAATAATGCAAGTAAAATATAATATGGTCACAAATATATATCTGATGAACTAACAAAACCAACCACTATATAGTAGTATATCATTATTGTAGATCAATGATAATAGAAACATAGTAGTATGACTTTTTCACATTTCTTTCTTCTTCATTCAATTAGGAGAATGTCCATTATTTAAGTACATATCATAATAATAATGAGCTCATATATTCAATGTATTGGACGGTTTGAAAGTTGTTGAAAGTGGCACATGATAGAACAATTAAATAAGTACTATTGTATCGTTGTTAGCTAATTTGATCACCGCAAAACTAAAGATGCTGATTAGTACGTACTGTACTTTACTGTGATACTATATTGCCATTGAAAAGAGATTGTCCGAAGAAGAAACATGCATGCATGTGCATCGTTATGAATTTAAGTGGTTCCTTAATTGGAAAGTAAATAAGATCAACACGCATGTATAGTAGTACATCAATACTTAATTTAATCCGATCTGTATAATTTAATAAGAGCTGTCGAATCTAGCTAGCACTACAAAAAAAATCGGGCTTTAGCGACGGATTTATCCATCACTAAAGCCATTAGAGACGGATGAGACGCCCGTCTTAAAAACGGGCGTCTCAAACAAATTAGGGATTGGCGACGGATAAATCCGTTGACCATTCCGTCGCAATTAGAGATGGATTCCTTATTCGTCTCTAATGGGTTGGGACTTTTAGAGACGGATTAGGAATCCGTCTCTAAAAGTCGTGGGGATTTAGTGACGGATAACTATCCATCACTAAATCCATTTCCCTAATTCGCTCAAATTCAGGCAGATTTAGCGACGGATACTTATCCGTTGTTAAATCTGCTGTATTTTTAATTTTTTTTATTTCAATTCTTGTTTCACATTTCACCTGTTTTTCACACAATATAATCGTAGATAATATACCCGAAACAATTAAATTTTATTAATTAACAATAGAGATTCGACGAATACAAATTATCCAAACCGAAGACTAAATATCCGTACAGAAGATGAAATAGTGTATATGTAGCATAAACAACATAAGCATAAGTCCAATGTAACTAAGAATCGGCCGGAGGATGTGGTCATTGTTGGGTCGTCAAGATCATTTGGGTCAAAGCATCCACCTGCTGAGCCATACGAGCCTGGTTCTCAAGCACTTGATGGTAAGCTGCCTTGGTTTGCTCAATCTCTTCCTTTGTTTCTAGCTAACTCCTCTTGGAGAGGAGTCATCATCTCCTGGACCTGGTCCTGTGTGAAAACATCAGCTCGTGTGGATGTCTGGGACACTGAGAAGCTAGGACCCGTCAATGTAGGGCCCAAACTTCCAATTCCATACACTCGACCCTTGTTGTCCATTGGGTTGACGACAAAGAAGATCTGGTTTTGTTCTTGAATCGACAGCTCCCGACCGTCGATCCTCCTCTCGATCTCACTCTGCAATCGTAAAGTGCATACGAAATGAGATACAGTTTTAGAAATCTCTTATAATACACAAATACAAATGTGAACCTTAACAAAGAAACGTACCGCAATACGCTCAAACTCCTCGTCCACCCAAATGCCGTCCTTCAGCTTAGCCTTCTTGAAGTGGTATAGCGCGGTCTTAGGGTCCCCAGCCTGGATCTAAAGAACATACATGCAAACAAGTAGTAAGTTGGTAGAAATGAAAGCAAAAAACATATAAATCATCTTCCACAGCGGATCATGAAAGCAAAAAACACAAGTAGTAAGTAATTAATATATACACTAACCGCCATCTGGTGATCCGTAACAACAGCTCGCAACCCATAATGGTGTCTGGAAGTGCCCGTACCATCGATCACCATTTTCTTCGTTTCTTTTGTCACCGATCCACGATAAGGGGTTCCTTCCAGTACTCCACCCAATGCGCCCACTCCTCATCCCCTATAAACGATGGCTTAGTGTACTTGTCTCTACATTTTTTCGTAGCATGAACCATTTTCCTATAGAGATCTGACCCAGCCTCTCGAAAACCGACCACAACTGGGGAAGCAGGGCATTGGAAATGTAGTAGGTTTTCTACAATAATTCCACACAACATAGAAATTATACAAAAGGTAAATGAAGACAACAATTTAAAGATAACACATGCAACAAGTTCATTAATGGTGACTAACATATCACCCAAGTTCAGTGGCTAACATACCACTCAGATTGTCCTAAAATTTACTAACACAATGGTGACTAACACATCACCCAAGTTTAGTGGCTAACATACCACTCACATATAGTGGCTAACATACCAAATTAACACAACGATTAAAACAACAAATAAAGCACTGTAACATTTAGGCTTACCCGCAACTCATCGAAGTAAAAAAGCCTTCATCCCTTCCGAGACATGTGATCACTTCGCCGCTTGCCAGTAACTCCCTCCCCTAAAATGTCACCAAAGTTACCTGAAGCATCGGGGCAAAAATCATATCAATGAGAAAGACAAGAAACAAATATTCATTAGTATATATAGTTAAATCAATGGTATGTGACATATACTTGTCTTAAGTTATGTTCTACAAATGCATAATATGTACTTCATGCATTCGTCATTGGGGAACAACACCGGCTTCCCCTTCCACATATATAGCACCGGGTGTCAAAACTAAAAAGGGGCAATCGTCAGGGGCTAAGTCAGCCCAGACATGTGACTGGCCCGTGCTCGAGCTCGGTGGAGTCTCAGGAACCGTAGACTGGCTGCTCCCACCAATATCAAAGCCCATAGAAGGGCTACTCGCTCCACTGGGTGGTGTACTGCCTGTACCAGAACCACCAGGGATCCCACTCGATGCGGGAGGACGGTATGTAGGTCTCCTATGCCGCGGCATCTGCAAAAATATACAACAAATAGAGAAAAAATGTGTTAGTAAATTACCGTGAATTTGTATGTAAAACATATACATTTGACACCTAATAAAGCACAAAAATATGGGATAATCAACAACTAACAATATATATATACGTATAATCTACCATACACGCATACCCTCGTCCTCCTCGCCTGTGGTTAAGTCTACATATTGGTCTTCATGCAGCTCTATGAACTCATCACGAGCCCCACAATTGCTTGTGGCCATGGTCGTGTCAGAGTCAGTTGTGTGGAACCTAAGGTCATTTACTATGTACGATGAGAATGTGGAGACCTTTCTGTTTGGTCCCTCTGCTAGAGCTACTAACTAAGGACATGTGACGTTGTTGACAGGATCTCGGACATACTCCTTGAACCAATCTGGAAATTCTGTTTCCAACTTCTCTTCAAGCAGTTCTTCAAGCGTGTCATCTTCCGTTATTGGATTCTTCTCCAGACAACGCTCTTTGAAAACACTGTTGACACGATGATATGATTAGATAGCTAGTAGTTAGAAGTTCAAATTTATGTGTTATAGTAAGAAAGCTACTCACCGAGCAAAAATCACCATAAATTTGTCAACTTCAGCACAGTTCGAGAGGACATAATATTGGGCTGCCTTCAGGTCCCTATCCATCAGCCATTCTTTCTTTTCTTGTCCCATAGGTCTCCCTGAGACCCTAAAAATTGAAATGGCAACGTCATCATCCTCTTTAACTTCGAATGTGTCTGCGTTTCGAGACGGCCTAGATGTCTTTGTCGGCACGTGGTCCCCAAAGTAATAGGAGCAGAAGGTTCCAACTTCTTCTCGCACGTATGCATTAGCAATCGATCCCTCAGGCCTACCTTTGTTGCTGACATACTTCTTCAATTTCCCCAAGTACCTGAATTGCATATATATATTTAGGTAAGAGAATGTAACTTGGGAAAATTCAGACATTTTAAGTAAATTCAGACTTGGGACAATTCACACCTCTCGAATGGATACATCCATCGATATTGAACTGGTCCAGCAAGCCTCGCTTCATGTGGGAGGTGAACCGGCAAGTGCTCCATAGAATCAAACCAGCTCGGTGGAAAGATACGCTCGAGCTTGCATAGAATCAATGGTATGTTGCTTTCAAGATTTGCTAACACTTGATCGTCAACCACCCTTGTGCATAAAGTCTTGAAAAATAAGCTCAGCTCGGTGAGAGCGATCCATATAGGTTTCGGTAGCAGTTCTCGAAATGCAACCGGGAGAAGCCTCTCCATGAACACATGACAATCGTGGCTCCTCATCCCATACATCTTCGTCTTCTTCAAATCCACACACCGCCCCAACTTCGAGGCATAATTCGGGGAACTTCAATCCCCTCACCCAATCAAACAGTTTGTTCCTAGATTCAGTGTCAATTGTGTAGCATGCCTTGGGCCACTTGCCTTCATCATTCCGCTTTGTCAACTCAGGCCTTTTACACCATGTATCCAACTCGGCTCTAGATTTAACGGTATCCTTTATTTTTCTAGGAATGTTGCAAATCGTGTTGAAGCAGTTCTCGAACACCTTCTTCTCAATGTGCATGAAATCCAACATGTGACGTATAAGAAGACTGCTCCAATAAGGCAAGTCCCAGAAGATGCTTCTCTTCTTCTATCCACATTTGTCGGCAATTTTCTTGTTATGCTTCTCCCACCCAAGTTCAGTCACTTTCATAAGACCCAGCCTATCTATCTCGGCAAGTATTTCTGCACCAGTAAGTCGTCTCGGGGCCCTTTCCTCTCTACTTTATTTTTCAAGAACTGATTCTTGTTCTTCCTGAACGGATGGTTACTTGGTAGAAACCTATGATGACAATCAAACCAAGATTCCTTTCCACTCTCCTTCAGTCTAAATGCATCAGTGTCCTCCAAACAATGTGGACAAGCATGAAAGCCCATGGTTTTCCTTCCAAATAGCATGGAGTACGCCGGAAAATCACTCACAGTCCACATTAGTGCTGCTCTCAAGGTGAAGTTCGTCTTGGTTGACACATCATATGCCGATATACCATTTTCCCACAACTCAATCAGCTCCTTAATTAGGGGCTGCAAAAACACATCCAACTTCAGTGCTGGATCTTCTGGCCCGGGCACCAACACAGTCAAGAACATGAACGGTTCCTTCATGCACTCACCAGGGGACAGGTTGTACGGTGTCAGCATCACTTGCCAACAAGAGTACTTCCGGTCACTTCCAAACGGGTTAAAACCATCCGTACAAATCCCCAAACGTACATTTCTAGACTCGGCTGCAAACTCCGGATATGTCTTGTCGAACTCTTTCCATGCCGGTGAGTCTGATGGGTGCTCCATTCTACCCCCTGCATCCGCCGGGATTACTCTCTCCTTGTGCCACCGCATTTTATCGGCACAAGCACTTGAAGCGTACAACCTCTTCAAACGAGGTGCTAGAGGGAAGTACCACATTTTCTTATGTGGGAGATTTTTCTTCTGGCGTTTCTTTGCAGCCCCCTCCTTGTAACGCTTGTAGTGGTCCTTCACACAGAACTGAAATACCAGTAGATCTACATCCTCGCCCCAATAGATCATGCACATATCCGGACAACAGTCTATGGTTTCCATAGGCAACCCCATCCCCCGCATCTTTTTCTTCGCTTGGTAAAAGTTGGTGGGAACTAGGTTTTCTTCAGGACAACAATCCGATATTAGTTGTAGGTAATTATTGAAGCTCGCTTCAGATTGCCTACCCTCGGCCTTACAACTCATTAGTCGAGCCAACAAAGACAACTCGGTGTGCTTCTTACACCCCGGCCAAATCGACTTCTTTGCTGATTCCAACAAGTCAAAGAACACCTTTTCCTCGGGATTCGGTGGCTCCTCCACACCCCCCTCGGTGTCCATGAACTGAGGGCCAGCAACATTAACAACATTTCTTCCAACCGTTCATGATCATAATTAGCATCAAATGTAGCCGTATTTTGAGTACTTCCGATCACATTTTACTGCTTTCTTTTACGCTTCCGGATATGCTCATATGACATGAACGGTATTGGTGTCTCACCATGATAACTCCATACCTCATACTCAGGCACGAACCCCATACGTTTCAAGTGCTCGTCTACCGTTGTAGGAGGCAAAAATTGCTTGTTCCTACATTTGTTGTGACTGCAAGGGCACTTCATCATCCCCCACTCAAACAAGTAGTCTATGTAAGTGCAAAAGCGATGAACGCTTCAACCCCTTCAACAAAACTAGACTGAATACTGCCATTAACAGTGCGACGGTACATCCATGAACGATCGGGATTCATAATTGGATAATTAACCTGGCACGTCTAAATTTATTAGATTTATAATTACATGTATAGCATTACGTATTTAGTTTCATTACAATTACAATTACATTCTTAATTATGATACGTTAAGAATTTTATGAATTACATGCATTTTACGATTAAAATTAATTTTTATAAATTTTAAATTTCCATTTAACTATTAACATTACAAATTGTAGATGAAAATAGTAGTAATTATTTTTATGTTAATACGAAAAAATTATATTAAAATCACCAAAATCACCAAATTGTCTCCAAACACACAATTAAATCTTCCTAATCCTAGTACATATACGAAAATATCAAACTAAATACCCTACATACTTACAATCATCCTAACATTATACTAACAATCCAATTTCACAATAAATATATCAATTGCACATCTCAAAGTTAACACAATACGTAATATAAGCTAAACTAGCTACTACATACTTCCTATAAACATACAAGTACTCAAACTAGTCGAAATTAACAAAATTCCCAAATTTTAAAAAGTAAGGGTTTTAGCCAAAATACCTTCGATTACGGAAAAATTAGCCGACGAAAGATGAAATTGATGGACCACCCGAGTTCCTTGTTCCACGAGCTTTGAAAAGAGTCCAAGATTGGCTGGAATGGTTGAGTTTTGGTCGGACTTTGAATTTGGGTGAAAATGGCAAGAGAAGGAGAAAGAAGAAGGCAGAACAAAAATGGGGAAGAAGAACCCGTTCTGTTCGCCTTATTCCAATTTAACGACGGATTGGTATATCCGTTGCAATTTTTTTAATTTTTCTTTTTCACTTTATTTTTTAGTCAATCCTAATTCGCGACGGATTAGTCTATCCGTCCATAATCCGTCGCGAATTAGGGACGGATATTTAATCCGTCGCGAATTAGGGACGGATTATTAATTCTTCTCTAATTCGAGAGGGATTGGCGACGGATTGAGCAAATCGCTCAATCCGTCGCTAGACGATGCAGATTCGTCGCTATTTGGCGATCCGTCGCCAAATGGCAGTTTTCTTGTAGTATAGCTACATCATTTGAAGAAAACCAAGAGAGATAATTGCTCAAAGGTTTTGTGCATTCATATTCTTCATATTCTGTCACACGTACAGTATATATACAGAATTGAACTTTGGAGTCCAAGGAAAATATCGTACCCAATAATAAAAAATAAATTTACAAGAATAGATGATTTGTGTGAATCAGTAAGTAAGGTAGGAAAATATTTAGGCAATGGTAAATCACAGAGGATCAAGCTCAACACTCCCCCTCAAGTTGGCGCGTGAAGATCTCGAATGCCCAACATGCTTTTCAAAAATTTGAAATGATCTCCAGGAAGTGCTTTTGTCAGAATATAAGCAACTTGTGGATGGGTTGGAATTTTACGGGGCTCGACATCACCATTTTCAACCCGTTTGCGGACAAAATAGCAATCCATCGCAACGTGCTTAGTGCGTTCATGGAAAGCGGGATTGACTGCAATATGATGAGCGACCTGGTTATCACAAAATAACGGCGTTAGACTATGCTGGCGAACTCCAAAATCTAACAATAACCACCTCAACCACAACAATTCACTAACAGTGGTAGCCATGGATCGATACTCAGACTACTGTTTGTTTCTTAGTTCGCCAAGAAATTGGCGCCCCACCAAGTGTTATGAAATATCCCGTCGTGGAACGTCGCGTGAACTGACAACCTCCCCAATCAGCATCACAATAGGCTTCCAATTCAAAATCATTATTAGCAGGTAAAAATAACCCCTGGTCTGGAGCTAATTTTAGATAATGTACCACACGCATTGCAGCATCCACATGTGTTTGGCGAGGATTGTTGAGGAACTGACTAAGCAAATTCATAGAAAATGTGATATCAGGGCGGGTTACAGTCAAATATAATAGTCATCCAATTAGACGGCGATACATTCGAGCATCCACAAGTGCACTACCGTCGTCTAACACAACTTTAGATTCTGTTCCATTGGGAAATTACTCGGACGACTACCTTGTAAACCACATTCCTCCAAAATATCTAAAGTGTATTTACGTTGACTGAGTACGAAACCTTCAGAGGAGCGTTCTACTTCAATGCCAAGAAAGTATTTAAGTGGTCCCAAATCTTTAATGCTAAACTTGCTGTTCAAGTAAGACTTTATGTATGAAATGAAAGTTCAATCATTTCCAGCTAACAGCACGTCATCAACATAAATGAGAGCACAAACATGAATATTACCTCTGTAAAATCCCGAAATTTTTTTGAAGCGTCAATTTGAATTTGCTTTTGAGACGAGTAAATTATTTGGATATGAGTAGCTATACGAGAAACTAATTGGGCTCGAGATGAATTATGGTTGATGAACGGGAGTAAAAGGCCAAATTACTAAAAGCCCATTAGGTTTATTTATTGGATACTCATTCTTTTCTTCTTCTTTATTCAGACGTTCTTTTCTTCCTGCTTCTCGTTCTCTTCTTCTTCCTCACACCCACCACCCAGCCGCACCGAATTTTGGACCGGAATTGGACGATTGTAAGGGGTTATGGATGCTAGAAACAGAAACAAGAAATCGGGAATCCGATTTGGGAAAATTATTGGACTGATTCGTATTGATTTGGACTGTTATTGATGGTTTTCGATGGAGGAGATGATGGGTAAACGATTTCCGTAGCCCTTGCTTGGAGTTGGAGGAGTTTGGTTCGATTTTAGGAAGTTTGGAAATTTTTCGGATTGGCAGGGACTGAATCGAAAGATTGCAGAATCCCGAAGGAGTTGTGTTTGAGAATTTGAAGCTACCAGGGGTTGGTTTGTAAATTACAGCGACCTTACAAGTTAAATAGATTGACTGTGTCAAATGAATAATTAAAGTGTGTGTGGTGCAGTGGTAGGGACTTTGGATTGCAAGCTGGAGGTCTAGTGTTTGAACCTTGATGAAGCCATTTTGTATTCTTTTTATTCCAGCCTATTTTTCGACCCATTTAAATTACCGTTTTACCCCTGGAGATGCAGAATTACAATTATGCCCTTCCACCATTTATTCCTATTTTTCCTAGCTCCAGAAATTACCGTTTTGCCCTTGTAGCCTACTTTTCCCTTTTTGACCTATTGAAACCGGAGTAGAGGCGTTTTAAAGTGTACAAGTGGTGCTTTGGATGAATTGTGGTTCAATGTGACTTTTGGAGATTTGATGTGCAAGCTATTGCAGGATCTTGCGGGTATTTAAGTTTGACTTGGATTCGTATCGACCTTGAGGTAAGGGGAACTCTTGACACTTTTGCTTCTATTTTCCGTATATAAAATCTATATGTATAGTCTTCAATTGACAGATAAGTTATGGTTATTATATCATTTTATGGGACTTGATATAATAGTCTATTCAAAAAAAAAAAAAAAAAGGGATCAAGTATGCATATCCCATAAAATGTATTCGTTGTGTGTGCGTTTTGCGAAAGCTATTTTGTGAAAGCATGGATTATGTGTACGTACGTTTATGCTCATCGATATGCCTATGAAGTGTGTGGACCCTTTCGAGGGATTGTCGTGCTTTAAAGTACTCCCAGTGTTATGTGTGTGGACCCCTATTGTGTTAGGGGATATGTTATGTGAAAGCCGGCCTGTGTGCCACCACGGTTTGTGTGGCCATAGTGTATATTTGATTCGAGCTAAATGTGAATAGTGTATTGTGACATGTGTTCCATGCAAAATGATTTTCGACTATGTTTGAAATATAAAACGGAGTGTATATGTATGTATACTTTTTTATATGTACTTGATCCGGATAAAAGTGCCAGGAGCTCACCCTTACACCCCTTTCAGATATTTAGTAAGTGAAGTAACACTGGATGGTACAGTAGAGTGGAACCCGGTAGACGGATGGTGGACCTTGTGAAGACTTTTAGTAGTTGTAGCGTACTCTGAGTTTTGTATTGAATATGATGATTTGTACCGTTGAGGTTGTTGTTATGTATGAAGAACTTGTAATTATTGTTGTATAAGAGAATTTAGATGCTCTGTTTATACCACTCTGAGATATTTATGTATTTTGAGCATTAAAGTTAGGCTTCATCTTGGCGTGAGCCCATCTCATGATAGACGGCCGGTCGCGCCAAAGCATTTTGGTTTTGGGGCGTGACAACCTCACTGAAAAATGAACAAAGAATGATCCGCACGGAATTGAGCAAAACCGACATGTAAAAGTGCATGTGTAAATTTGTGATACCAATTACGTGATGCTTGCTTTAATCCATACAAGGACTTCTGCAACCGGCATACTCTAGTATCCCCTCCTTTCGCAAATCCTTGAGGAATCTTCATATACACTTCTTCCTCCAAGTCCCATGTAAAAATGCATTATTGACGTCTAACTGGTGCACTATCCAATGTTTCTTTGCAGCAACAGACAATAGACAATGGACAGTAACAAGCTTAGCATCTGGAGCGAAGGTCTCATGAAAGTCAATACCTTCAATTTGCGAAAAAAAAACTATTGCAACTAATCGGGCCTTGTATCGCTCAATTTCTCCATTTGGTTTATATTTAATATTAGGATCAATTACATATACACCCCCTGTTAGATGCCCTTCTCACATACGGGTACCTGTTAGTCAAACAATTATATCTGGATCCTTTAAGCTGAAAATCCGTTGACCAAATAAGTTGCTACAGTAACTTATGGCAAAACCAAACAGACCCTTATCCAATTTTCAGAAAATTGATCAAAGTCCCATTCTTCTTTCTTCTTCTCCGATCTGTCTCAATTGCGGGAACGAAATCAGCAGAAGGTAATTTCCTATACCTCGAAAAAACTCTCCCAGAGAAAATCCAATGGCAAATCCTTCCTGGCGAGAAACATAAACGCGATTTTCGGATTTCCAGTGAAGTGATCGGTCCAAACACGGTGCCTCCTAGGCAGAGCAGTGGCCATTGAGTGAGAGTAGCTCTGGATTCGAAGAAAAGCAAACAGGCAGAGAGCAATCGAGACAACGATCAGCAGTTTCCACCATAGACACAACAGATGGCGAGTCAACAAGCCTTGTTTCAACGCCGACTGTGCCTTCTTCGTCATCGAAATCGAGTAGAAATTAGGTTTTAATCGGTTCAATCAATCGTCCCTTCTCTTGTCTTCTTTCTCTTCCTGCAAATTAGTAAACATATGAACTCGGAAGAAAAGAGGTTGGGGATTATGGAGTAAGAGAGTAGTGAACATGTATGTATATCAGAGTTGAAGGATGGTTTTCAGAGCAGGGTGAATCAGAGTGGGTATGAATCAGAAAATAGCTTCCATTGTTGCAGGGTGAATCGTTTTAATGAATCAGAAGAAGATGGTGATTGGTGAATGTTTGATTGGATCTTGGTTAAGTTTGATTGTTGTTTGAATTCTTTTCATTGTTGTAGGGACTCAAATAAAAGTTATGGAAACTAGGAACCCTTGAAGTTGAGAATTTGACAGACCTAATTGCAAAATTAAAAACGTTATAAGGACTAAATTGAACTTTTAGAAAGTTGAAGGGTGATATTCTGAAAACCAGAAAATTGAAGGGTTTGCCTTCTGAAAATTCTTTTTTTGTTCAAGGACTTAAGTTGTAAATACATTGTTTGGCTATTTTCAAAAGGTGATATTTGAGCAAGGGCAAAAAAGGGTTTTCCTGGATTTAGTTCGCCAAAAGTCAAATTCGTGGACTTAGATGTAATTGATTTTTATCGCTGAACACGTGTTATTAACTTAGCAGATGCCGTAATAACGAAATCTAAAAGGGGGTGTGGATGTAATTTACCCTTAATATTATATACCCACTTTGAGTCGATGGCCGCCTTTCAAGGGGGCAAATGAGTTAAGGTCCAAGTTCCATTTGCCTCTAAAGCAGCAATTTCCTTTTGCATTGCGTCTCGCCATTCTTGATATTTCACGGCCTGATGGAAGAAATGGGGCTCATCACGGGTTGTGATGGCAGCTAAAAAAGCTCTGTGAGAATCAGAAAATGATTATAAGACACAAAATGTGAAAGAGGGTGTACCGTCGAGGTTGTTGATTCGGTGATCGGTCTCGAGTGGTCAAGAGAAGGTGGCATGTCAATTACAAAATCCTTAAGCCGTGTGGATAAGGTGCGACCCCTGTCACTTTTGCGCAAAACATCTGTTTCCGTAGAAGTACTGGACCGGTCTAAATTTTGCGGAAGTGCAGGCCGCGTTGAATGCGATTTCTGCATTCTCATGGACAAGCGAGTTGTGTACCTGTTCCTCATCATTTTCTTGTGCATGATGCAAATGGTCTACAGCATGATTATTTTCATGGTCCACATAGGCAAATGTACTTTGGCCATTAAAGTGTAATTCATCAAAAACTCCTTCTTTGCTTGGATGTATAATCAACTGTGACATTTGATTACCAACCAAATCCTTTTCTTTAAATGGGTACTCTTGCTTTCAACAAAAACATCTCTGGAGGTGAGGATTTCACAACTTTTCAAATCATAAACCCGATAACCCCGTTGTCCATGCGGATAACCAATGAAAACGCCAGGTCTCCCCCTTTCACCGAATTTATCCCTTTTCTTATTTTCATGTGTGTAGACCAAACAACCAAAAGTGCGCAAATGATCATAGGAAGCTGATTTGCCCAACAAAATTTCATGAGGTGTTCTGTTATCTATAGCACGTGAAGGGAGGCGATTTATAATATAAACTGCTGTCAATATGCATTCCCCCAAAAATCAATTGGCAAAAATTCAAAACAAGAGCTTGTCTTGATGAAACTACTTGAAAACGGAAGACGAGTATGTTTAGCTCGCACACAAATATCACATGGAGTATTCTTATTGTGTAAATTTGACAAGAAATGTAATTTCTGAAGTTTTTCATCTGAAGCGTGCCCTAACCTTCTGTGCCAGATGCCCGAAGTGTTTGTGACTGACATGGCCAACCGTTCGCTTTTTAGAGGCTCCAGACAATAAAGACCACCGATCTCTTTACCGATGCCAATCAGGTTCCTCGAGGCTAAGTCCTGCATGACGCAAAAATGCGAGTGCGCTGTTAAAGTCTTTCGCCAAACGACTGACAGAAAGTAAATTGCACTTGAAATCTGAATATTTAATACGTGACGAATTTCTAAACCATTCGGAAGTAGCGTTGTTCCGACATTTTTAACTGGAATAGTATCCCCATTCGGTATTTTCACCGGTAAGCTAGGATTCATGCTTGATTCCACGGTCAATAAACTTTCATCACATGTTATATGTTCGGTCGCTCCCGAGTCAATGATCCAAGGTTTATTTGAGAACGATTTACCTGCCATATTAGCTGATGGATTGGAAATAGCATTTGAATTTACTTCACCATCACCTTCATGACCAGCAAGTTTCAAGAGTCTCAAGTACTGATTATGTGATAATCCTGGAATTGGGCTATGTTCTTCTCCCATGACTTGAACTGCTTTTGGACCGTTTTGGTTGGTTATATTAGCCCACTGATTGTTTGAACCATTTCCTTTCTTAAACCCTTTCTTCCAGCCTTGTGGGTAACCTATTAGCTCAAAACATTGATCTTTAGTATGATAAAATTTTCGACAATGCCGACACTGTGGTTTGTCCCCTTTTCCGAACGTTTTCTCTGTACTTTCTCTCCCACCTTTGTTTATTGCAAGTTTTTCCACAAATCTATTTCCTTTGTCAACTTGAATCTGAAAAGCATGGCTGGCCGTCGTATAGCAGAGATTTGACGTTGTTGCTCGTCCTCAGCTACGAGATGATAGGCTGCTCCCAAGATTGGTATTGGCGTAATGCTAAGGATGTGGGTCTTTACTGGTGAAAAGGAATCATCTACTCCCATCAGGAAGTCAAATAAGTGTTCCTTTTCCCTCACCATCATCAATTCCTTTTGGATGTTACAAGTGCAGCCGCTACACGTACATCTTGGAGTAGGTGAGACGGTTTGTATTTCGTCCCATAAACCTTTCAACTTGGTATAATACGCAGAAACAGAGAGTTTTTCTTGTCTTACCACGGATGCTGCTTGCCTCAACTCATAGGCCCTTGGCGCGCTCCCTTTTCCGAACCGTTCTTTGAGATCATCCCAAATTTCCTTTGCCAATTTCGCAAACTTGACACTGTTTCAGATGTCTTTCTCCATGGCGGTCGTCAACCAACCTTTAACCATGGCATTACATCTCATTCAATAATCGAGTTCCTGTGAGCCTTCCTTTGGCATCGGAAGCTTCCTGTTCACAAATCCAATCTTGTTCTTGGCAAACAACGAGTTAGTCATCTCGTTTGCCCAATCTGCATAGTTATCGTCCCGTAAGAGCTCCGGCACATGTAGCTGTGCAGGATTATCCGATGGGCTAAGAAAGTATGGTGACATTATATTTGTCGCAGAGAAACTACTTTCTCCTCCTGCCTTCCCGCTATCTCCCGTCATTGTCGGTAAGGTGAGTTCAGAAAGGTGAAGGTAGATTAATTTGAGACTTTGGGTGATTAACCAGGTTTAGACTCTGGTACCATGAAAAAAACCAAGAGAGATATTTGCTCAAAAGTTTTGTGCATTCATATTCTGTCACACGTACAGTATATATACAGAATTGAACTTGGACTCCAAGGAAAATATCCTACCCAATAATAAAAAATAAGTTTACAAGAATAGGTGGATTGTGTGAATCTGTAAGTAAGGTCGGAAAATATTTAGGCAATGGTAAATCACAGAGGATCAATCTCAACATCATTAATGTGCACTTTGAATGATTCTTCTAATTATTCAGTTTGCCAGAGAGATCGACCTAATTCGATTAAATTTAACATAATCTTTCCTTTAATGATGCAAGTGAAATACTATTACGGATAACTGAACTGAAATGCTTCAAAATGTTACTGAAAGTTCTTTTCTTTTTTTGGAAATGGCAAAATTATTGATGAACAACAGGAATACAAATGTTATTGAAAGTGATCTTTATATATTTAGACAAATTAGATAGCAATCTTATGCAATTTCACAAACTTTTGTTGGATAAATTATCTATCTATCTATCTCTACATTTTCTAACCCATAATTTTGCCTGTCACGTAATTTATGTTATCATATAAGATAAATTGTGATAACATACATTACGTGACAGACAATATATATATAGCTTTGAACAAATCAAATTCAATTCCTGGACTTGGGTGAGAAACAAAAACTTAATCTCGCTGGATTATAATGATGCAGATTGGGAGATTTGCCTAAATGGAGTCTTGAATCTACTTTAGGAGCCCTGCACAGTCACACTAGGAGGATAATTTGTGGTGTTCTGTTTTCGCTTGGTTGTTGTTTGACTTGGTTGGGATTCAATCATGTATGCGAAGGCGATAGTGGTTTCGGTCGGTCTTGTTCGAAGTTTCAAAGGCCCTCATGTTTGGCCTAAAGTTGGGTCATGTTATAATGTTCTTTGTATTAGCACTCCTGGTGCTTTTTTCAGTGGCAATATATTTCTTTAACTTTTCAAAAAAAAAAATATATATATATATAGCTTTGAAAATGTTCGATCAATGGTCGTATGGAGACAGAAACATTGTCACGTCTCACACTGTGGAGTATGTCAACTAGGTTAGGTCAATTGTGTCTATAATGAATCTCCACACAAGACCTTAGCATTAAATTTCCAAATAACAAGCAGAAATACCGTTTGAACAAGAAACTTATTCCACTTGACGGATGCCTGCAGGAAGCCTTATTTAAATTTTAAAGTTCAAATATTAAATGGCTGCAAGATACTTGGTTGATCTTCCTTTTTCTCAAGATCTCCAGAATTAATCATGTTGCTGTTAAATGCTTAATTGATTCATGCCATCCTGCATACAAATGAGAACAATAACAAAATTTAGGTACTATACACAAGCTCCAAAATGTTGAGAGATAGAGTATATAGGGTCATAGAACAGATCAAATGACTCGTAAGTCGTAAATGATCAAACAAGAACTTACTTGAACAGACTCAGTTGAGTAAACCCAATCTCCACTAACAATGACATCACTGAAGCCTGAAGCCAAACGATCCTCAATAAATCTGCAACCCCCAAAACCCGACTTGTAAACCATCAACCTCCCTGGCCCATGGATTGCCAAAACGACAAACCTGCCATCCAAACCGTTCAAAACTTTAACTTTTCCCGGGTAAATTGTTTCGCGGAAAATTGATGCAGTATAGTCAAATTCGTAATCTTGCCTCAATTCCTTAACCTTAAAATTCAAGAAACAAAAAGACTTTGGGAAACCTGAAGGAAATGAGTGGATGTTGGACAGGGTAAGCGGGTGGTAGAGACCGAGATAGTTGTAGTAATGTCCGAGTTTGATGATCCATGAGGGTCCATTGTTTGGAGATTGAAGAGAGTAGACTGTATATCTGGAGAGACTGAAGCCCGATCCACGGCTTTTGGATACATAGCAGGAGTAGGAAGTGGGTGGTGGTGGTGTTGGGGTGACGGAGCGCCGGGTGGAACAGACGGAACGAAAGCGGAGATTATCGGTGGAGGTTGGGAGAAGATTGTAGATGCAGTTGAGTAGTTCTGGTGGGAGTGTTGACCAATCAGCCATGGATGATTCAAAGTGATCTTTACTCAAGCATAAAATGAGTACTTACTTTGCTATTTAGAGAAATATAGCCTGTATAAGTTAATCACAATATGGTCAAATTAACTATAATTAAACAAGATCCAGATCGTTTACTTTCAGCTTTCATGCTTGTTGGTCTTTGTTTACGTAATTACGTTGCTATTAGCTGGCTTACCCACTTTCATTCATTCAACGCCTAATCTCAGCAAACGAGAATAACTTGAGCTGAAAGATTAATTCATTAATGGAGAAAAATTAAACAATTGAGTTTACAGAAACGGACAACTATGAAGTGTATTTAATGCTTCCATTTGCAGCTATTTTATAAAGGCAATTACAGAGAATGGAAACGAATCAAATGCTCTGTAAAAGAAGCAGTTTGGTGTAAAAAAAATTTATAACAAACCCTAAGTTTTGTGCTGTACGACTTCTTCAGCACGACGTACAGCACTTCTCAACTTATGGTAGCTTTGATTGCAGCCCAAATCCTTTCTTCTTATTCAATTGAGTCCTCATCTTTTATTGTCTCTTCCCTGATGGTAGTCCAAGTCCTTTCATATTTGGTCACTCGTGCAATGTTGAAGTTTTTTTTATGCATATTTGGCAAGAAGAATTGTATGTATTCTAAATTTATACTTTCTCCGTCTCAGTCAAAATTTTCCATTTTGTCATTTATTATCTTCACCACATAGTTTCACCGGAATATTCAGCATGTGTCATTCCTAGTTTGTTCTTCGGTTTTCAAAGACGTGGTCGATTTTTGCTATCAATTTTCAATAGAATGACAATCTAACCTTTTCAGGAGTAATCATATTAAAACGTGAATAATCAATACTTTCTCGCACGATTGTACCAATGTGATGCAAGTGCAACACATAATTCCTATACAATACCATACTTGATCATTTTATGTTTGTTGCAATAATTTACAGTAGGGCTCTGTTTAGCATAAGCTTATCAGTTCGATGAGCTAATTTTGGTAATAAGTATGTTACGGGAACGCCTAGCTGGTAGCTGATAAACTAGCTGATTTGATAAGCTTATCCAGAAAGTTTATCAGAAAATAAGCTAGCTGATTTGTTTTTACATACCATATTTTAACAAATCATCTAGCTTATCAGCTACCCAATCAACTACCACCTAGCTTATCAGCTACCAACTAACTTATCAGCTAGTTTTACTAAACAGAGCCCAAATATATCTACGGTGCTCAATATAATTCTAAACTAATCTGTGCAAATATTTCAGTTGCTAATCTTACTGATTACTAAAGAGTTGATTTTGACTTTCAATTGGGCTAGACAACTTTACTGGATCACTCGCGGCCCAAACCCAAAACTCATCCTCTTCTACACCTTCTTCCCCAAATCAATACCCGCCAAATACAAATTTACAGCCAGTCCAATAGAATTAAGAAAATGTCGCCACCGCAGTCCGCCGATAAACCTCCTTCCACCGCCGCCCAAAACCCTAGCCGGTGGCGGTACACCTGGGAAGCTCAATCGCACGCCCCAACCCTCCGCCTGCTCTTATTCAACCCCAAAACCAATCCCTCTGTCCATTGCAGAGACATCAAGCTCAAGCTATTCCCCCAAAAATCTGTACTTGCGGTATCGTTCATCGAATGCAGAGAAGATCCTTCAGAGACCTCAGTTCTAGTTCCGGTTCCTCGAGTTTTAATTGATTCGGATTCCTCAATTAATTTTAGGGCATTCAATGACCACATTGAGGTTAAGCTCGTTTTGCTACTGCCAGTGGACCATTCACTTGTTTCGGGGTTTGATACGATTCTTAATTCCGAAGGAACTGAGGATGAGTTTCGTCCGATTACGTTGGATTCTGGTAAGTGAATGATCTTCATTTTCGTTTGTCGAGTTTGTTTTTAACGTTCTAGTGTTTGTTGAGCTAATGCATTTGTTTGTGTGTTTTCTGGTTTAGATGTAAATAAGTTATCCGGCATGGAAGAGGTGAATTTCTACTGCAAGAGTTGCTCAGCTAAGTTGACTGAGGATCTCAGGTTGAAAATCTGATTTCTCCTTGTTTTGTTGTTGTTATTCAGTAGCTCTAAACAGTTTAGAGATTTTTTCCTGTAATTATTGAGCTGCACATAACTTCGTGAAGCTAATTTTTATTTGTCATTTGAATCTTCGGTCTTAGATAGCGTGTTGCTTGTGTCACTCATAACTCAGAAGTATTATGTGCTTTAGGTTCATGGTGTTATTGGCCTTTCAGTTGAATAAAAGATCCTTCTTATGTATCGATTAATCTTGATCAATTGTAGAATAGTGCAAGTGGTGGTTTTTACATTGTTGAGCAGCTTACTCTTCATGGGAAACAATTATATGAAAGAAACACAAGTTGCTGAAACTTGGATGAATCTGTCCTTTTTCAAATTTATTCACATACTTTTTTTACCTTGCTACTTATGGTTAGTTTGTATGATGCGCAACAACCGAAATTCTAAGTCAAAGTTATGCTTACAGATGTTTCCAGGAAATGCCCTCAGTTAATTGGCGAGATTGTGCTGACAATTGGTTTGGGAATTGTTGTTGCTCATTTGGAGGTATAAGTGAAAGGTTGGTTGCAGACTATGTAAAATCTTATGCTTGTGAACCAGGCATGTGTCTGTTGAGTATGACATCAGTTCTTATATGCAAGAATGACCTACTGGATTGTGAATTTCCTGATGCAAAAATCAAGCAAAAGTTAGATACTCATCATAGTTTACAAAGTCATAGCTGTTTGACTAGAGTTTCACCAGATGAGGTATGTAAATCATCACAACATAACTGCTGTGGGAATCGAGATGAGGTGGTATCAGACAAAATGACGATATCTTCTCATGCTGAACATGATGTTGAGGTCATGGAATTTGAACCTTCAGAACATGTAACTGGTGATCATAATATACCATGCTCCGCGTTGCATATTGATAAAAACAAGGAATTGATGGATGGAGTATCTGATTCAATCAACTGTGATAACGGATGTTATGCTCCAAGTGCATTGGAAACCGCGTCAACTGACACAACTTCACAACTTTTTGAAAAACAGAAAGTATTTCAGGATGGTTTTCTCGGGAGTGGTTTCATGGTTAGATCTTCAGGCCTTTCTAAAGATATTCGGTGGAACGAACTTCTATGCCGTCAATGTTCATGTCTTATTGGAGCATATCCTTGCTTTGAAGATGAGGTACCATTAGATGGGGGCGTTCGGCTATTCAAATGCCATATTTCAACTTGTTTACCTTCGACTCCATCAAACGATGCCTTCAGGTGAGTGGTTTACGGCAAACGTGGTTTGTTATGTTACTTTTATCAACACTATTATCTTGATATAAGCATGAATGCAACATATCACATGTAGAAAATAAAGCTTATGTTGCCCAAAAGCATTTCTGTTTCTTGACAGGAGTCCAGCAGTTAAAATGTTCATCTCTTGATTATGATTCTGGTCTTGTTCTTTTTTTGTTTCAACCGTGACACATTAGAACCTCCTTTTGATCGGTGAATTAATCTTTTAGGTAGTGTACAATCTGCTGATATTTTCTCTCTTAAGTAATCTGTAATCAGGTAACACGGATTATATTTTTAGATAAAAATGGAGAACACTGGAAACCATGTCACGTAGTGGTAGAGCTCCTATAGGATCTGGGCCTGACAAATTAGGATGTGCTTATATTTCTTGAGAAATCGGTTTTTTCCCCCTACTGAACTGATTTGTAACTTATTGTTATGGAGTGGTAGAAGCATGGTTCTGAACTTTTGATGCAATTAGTGCCTCTAGCTAGGACTCGACAAAGATTGCTTGCTTCATGTTCATCTCATCTTTAGTTAAGTTTCACCTCTAGCTACTCACCTGAGAAGTTTTTGCATAAATGGCAATTGAAAATACATTTCTTTGATGAAGCTTAGTACAGAGCTTGAGGAGCTGAAATATATTAATTATTTACCTTTGCTTTTCAAGACTTTTTTTCTTACCTGTCTTCTTGAAACTCAGCTTCATTTCACTTGCAATCATACTTAATACTGTGGTTTCACCTCCAAGCAGGAAATACAGTCTGGAAAGGATGTTCACTAGCCAATTGCTGGAAAGTGCAGAAGAGGAATTATCATTCAGGACTATAGTCAGGGACATGAGAACTAAATCTCCAATATTGCAGATTGTTATCCTAAATCCAAATTCATGGTGCTGTACTGGATATTCTACAGAACCAGCTACTAAATTGGTCATGCGTCCCACTATCAAAGTTCTGTATTCCGTATGTGGTCGTGACATGGAAGTTGACAAGTAAGTTATTTCATATTCCAGTTATTCACTTCAACAACCTACTGAAGGGGATCAACTATTGGATTTTGAGCAATTCTTTTGACTGATATAGTTGTGAAATGAACATAAACAGGTCTATGGCAGAAAGAGTCAGACAGAATGAAGCTGATGAAGTTTACATGTTCTCATCTCAAATAGTAGAATTAGTTCAAGCACTGGATGTGAACAATAGCCTAACTCCTCCATCATCCAGATCAATGCAGGGTTTACTTTTATCGTCCGTCCGGAGATAAACACCACACAATGTTTTTTCCAGGGTCTCTTGGCCTTCCAGGACCTACCTATTTATAAGGTCAGTGAGATAATGTGGCAATACCCATCTTGGAACGGCATCAAAATCTCTACAAGAAACTTTTTCAACCATGCTTTTTGTCAAATTCATTGTTGGAGACTTAGAGGCTCATGAATGGTCATTTTGTAAAGCACCGTTGAACTATACTTTTTTGTCATATTAATGATAATATGGTCTTTAAAATAAACCAATTTTGTGCTTTCCTGATCCATTTCTTGTAGAATAATTCTGATGTAAAATCTCATTCTTAGTATTTTTATTTTTAAGAATTCGATATTACATGAAACTCTTACACATTTCATTTCGAAGAAATAAACTACCTAATGTTTCATTTGGAGAAACACAACTTCATTTCGAAGATATAACACTCTAGATAAAATCACGTCCCGTGACTCTAGCAATCCAATCACCTTATTGTTATCTCTAATTCTGTTGTTAGTTATGTCTAATTCTGTTTTTAGATAGTTACAATGATACAATCTTAGTTTCTGCATATGTTTTATTTGTAGATAACTTCAATCA
Source organism: Plantago major (assembly GCA_026545765.1). Classification (NCBI taxonomy): domain Eukaryota; kingdom Viridiplantae; phylum Streptophyta; class Magnoliopsida; order Lamiales; family Plantaginaceae; genus Plantago; species Plantago major. Next base: position 23,972,855 of record CM048840.1, on the reverse strand, counting down.
ACTAACTACCAGCTCATCCACAATAAACCGACATCATAAGGGACACATGTCATATCTCTGATGCTGCATGCTTAAAGTATTTGGACTTTTGGTTAGATGATGATGACATCCACCAACGTGTCACATTGCATGCAAACACCTTTAACACGTCACAGGTCTTTTTTTCTCTGTATATAATAACCCACCCTTCATAGTTCAAGCTCACAGTACAGCATCAATAGAGTTCCATTCCCTTTTCAAAAAAATATAGTTTCATTCTGTGTTATAAGTTATAAAAAACAGAGGAAAGAAAGTGGTTGAGATCAAAAGATGGCACAATACGGCAGGCAAACTGACGAGTATGGCAATCCGATCAGGCAGAGTACAGATGAGTACGGCAACCCCATTCACCACCACTCGACTTTAGGTGGCTTGATGGGTGAGCATGGTACCACCGGTGGTGGAATCAAGGAGACGATAATGGAGAATATGCCCAGTGGTCATCACCGAACGGACCAGTACAGCACAACTGGCAATGTTGGCACACATCAGCATGACACAGTTGGGGAGAAGATAATGGATAAGCTACCTGGTGGTGGTACTCACCACACCGACTCATACGGAACGACAGGAGCGCCGGGTATGCACCACACTTACCCGGGTGGTACAACGGGTGGGGCTGGAATTGGGGAGAGGATAATGGAGAAGCTACCGGGTAGTGGTCACTACACCGACCCGTACTCAGGAAGGACGGGTACTCACCACACTGGCGAGTATGGTACAACTGGTGCGGGTGGAGTTGGGGAGAGGATAATGGAGAAGATACCTGGTATTGGTCACCACACTGATCAGTATGGTGCAACGGCAAGGCCAGGAGCGCACGACCAGTATGGAGGGACTGGTGCAGCTGGATTTGGGGAAAGGATAATGGAGAAGATACCTGGAGTTGGTGGTCATCACACTGAGCGGTATGGAGCTACCGGGACGGAATGGGCTGGGGCACACCATACTGATCAGTATGGTACAACAGGCGGAGCTGGAATTGGAGAGAGGATAGTGGAAAAGATACCTGGTGTTGGCCACCATACTGATCAGTATGGTGGAACGGGAAGGCCAGGAGTGCATGACCAGTATGGTGGGACTGGTGCAACTGGAGTTGGGGAAAGGATAATGGAGAAGATACCCGGTGTTGGTGGGCATCATACTGAGCCGTACGGAACAACAGGAACGGGAAGGACTGGGGCACACAACACTGATCAGTATGGTACAACTGGCGGAGCGGGAGTTGGAGAGAGGATAATGGAGAAGATACCTGGTGTGGGTGGTCACCACACCGAGCCGTACGGAGCAACTGGGACGGGGAGGACTGGGGCACACCATACTGATCAGTACGGTTCGGCTGGAAATGTTGGGGACAGGATAGCTGAGAAGATACCGGGTGCTGGTCATGGTCACAATACTGGGACTTATGCAGCAACTGGGAGAACTGATGCACATCATACTGACCAGTATGGAACAGATACTGGTAAAGCTGGGCTTGGGGAGAAGATAATGGAGAAGTTGCCATGTGTTGGAACACATACCACGAGTAGAGTTGATCAGACGCATGGAACTAATACGGCTACTGGAGTCGGAGTCGATCATCATGAGAAGAAGGGGATAATGGAGAAGATGAAGGATAAGTTGCCAGGCCATCATCATCACTAGGAATGTAATTGGAGTAACTGGTTTGGGAGATAACACCACTATGGTCTTTGGGTGTATGGTCTTTGAGATTTTATGTGTCATCTGCCTTCTTCTGTATGGAAAGTTAAGAAATGTATTGTATTGCTCTTTTTATGTGTGAGATTTTATGTACTAGTAGTATTCTGGTTGGTGTAACTTGTGTTTTCGTTGCTGAAAGTTTTGCTCCAGAATGGCAAGGCAATCTCCTAATGTTGAGTAGTACTGTATTTGTTTGCTAGTTATTGAAATAGAAGATAAACGGCATTGCTGTTAAAATAATGAGCTTCAGTTTGATAAAACTAAATCGAGAGAAGAGAGGGACTGCTGTGGAAGCACACGAAAACATTAAGTTCGTCTATATTCTTTCTGAGTTTTGTGATATAATTCAATCTATAGTTTTTCCTTGCAAGCTTGGCATTTATCCAATCCAACCCAGTGACGAAAAGCATACATCAAGACTATAATGAATGTTATTTCTGAGGAATTTGCATTCCCAAATAACCAAAAGGACTATCAGGATTGGATTTATAAAGAACAGACTTGAATAGAGAGAAGATGAATATAAAGATAACTGCATTTCGTTCATGGCAAGAGTGATTTCCAGAGGTGATCCCGTTTATATTCACAGCTCATTTGCCACATTTCTCCTGAAAATTGTGAATTTTCATACTATTCCCTGGAATTTCTTATATTCATTGGTTTTGTATGGATCCAACCTTTCTCGATCGGGAGAAAAAGGAAGAAGAAAAAGGATCTTCTACATCAATGTTTCTATTTCTAACTTTGTCTCTTCCATTCTTGGATCGAAAAACAATGGAGTCAATAGTTCAAATTTAAAAAGAATTTTAGTCCGACTTTCAATTTAGGTGGACAATCAGTATTTCTACCTTTAAAAGATCTTCTATTTTAGTGGACCCCAAATTTCTCTTCAACTTATCTACATGAGTCTTCAATCCTATGCAAAGTCCTGATAGACCAACGTACAACTCAAATCTCTAAGGTACAATCTATTAATTCTAACAAAGAAAAAACAGTCATTGGCAACCTGGGAGCTTCCGGAACTCTGTGTCTTTTCTGATCTCCTTTATTTACAGCTCTCCATTGATCCTGTGATCACTTTTATAGCTGTTCAAGCTTGTATATCTTGTGAAAACTATGCTAACCATAATGGATTTTTTAAAAAAAATTAAAAAAAAACCCTTTCGCATTTCCTGGTCTTGCTGCTTTCATTGGCAAACAAACTTTCAATCTCCTTTCACCTTCTTGTTTCATTATTACGTACTGGATAATTTACTGCTGGTAACTTCTTTTTCTGGTCTTTTTGTATTCGTTTAACTAGTTATTGTAATTGTGTTCTGTACTTCTGTTAGAGTCTCGTGAATCCAGATTGATCAGATACATTTCTGGATCAAGATTAATTAAAACAACCATATCGAGCTTATCCACACACATTAGCCAACGGAAATGACACATGGCTAGGATGAGTGACTATATTATATAACGTGTCACTTTATGCTAACATCTTTATCACACACGTCTTCAATCCTCTTCATTTTTTGCTTTCTATATCATCTATATATATAATCAATCAATTCTTCCATCTTTATCTCATAGCATCACATTTAGACTTTAATACATTATCTAGCTAGCTTCTTCATCCACTGTTTTAATAGTTTTACAACTGGGAAAAGAGTTTGTGTTATCAAGAGATGGCTCAATACGGTGGTAGTCAAGAATACGATCGACAAACCGATGAGTACGGCAACCCGATCAAACAGAGTACTGACGAGTACGGAAACCCGGTTGAGCACCGGACTGTAGCTGGTTTGATGGGCGAGCATGTTACTACCGGTGCTGGTGGACAAGGGGCACATGATCAGTTGGGAACTGGCCAGCAGGAAACAACTGGTCCGACCGGGTTGACCCGTATACACCAAACTGACCAACATGGAACAACCGGTTCACAAGGCCAGACGGCCCAACACACGACAACCGGTTCTCACGGCCAGACGGGTCAACATGGAACACCCGGTTCACAAGACCAGACCGGGCAACATATCCGGGCAGGTACCGGCCAGACGGGTGTATATGGAACAACCGGCACGGCTGGTTCACAAGGCCTGAAGAGCCAATATGGAACGACAGGTGTAGAGACTATGAGTGCTCAGCAGACGGAGCCTTACGGAACAATATTAGACACCACGGGCGGGCAGAAGGCTCCCCATGACAAAACCGGGCCACACGGGATTCGATACAATGATCCGTACATAACACTAGACCCCCAGAAAGCAACTGGTGGTGCACAGGAGAAGGAACACCTGCAGGGAACAATCGGCACCACGGGTGCACATCCTGCGTATGATAAGGCTGGCACGGGCGGGCACCATGGGACAACCGGCCCCACGGCCGCACATCCAACAAATCCATTTGGACCGACTGGGACAGGTGGAATGACCGGGAGCACGGGTGCTCTGCCGACTGACCCGTATGATCAAACCGGAAGCACAGGTGCTCACCCGACGGACACTCACGGAGCAACTGGAACAACCGGGGCGTACCCAACGGATCCGCAGAGAACAGTAGGAACTACCGGAGCGGAGAAGACTGGTGAGAGACATGAAAAGAAGGGGATGGTGGAGAAAGTGATGGATAAGCTGCCTGGTGGTCATCATTAGCTAGTACTGGAGTGAGTTCTTGCTTGGATCAGATAATAAGTAGACCATATATTATGATATGGTTGTAATATTGTACATTACGTGCATAATGGGAGTGCAATACAATCAGCTTTAATTAATCATATAAATACAGTATGTTGTAATAATATATATATAATAATGATCTATCCTCATGATCTCTGGAGGGTGGGCGGCATATATAATATACTATATGTGTTTGATGTTTGGTTATATATATGATTTGCTTCCTGTATATAGATCCTTAAATTTGTGTTGTGTACTCTCTTGTATGAAATGAAAATTTAATGCAGACTTTGTATTCTTGTTTCACAATGAGTTAATTTGGTTCTTTGAACAATTTGAAATTTGTCTTGTCTTGTAACCTGCAGTAAATTAATTCCTAGCTAGCCATTCTCTTTGATTTAGCTAGCTAGGTTGATCAGGGAATTTCTTGGTCATGTTAGAAACTTGAGAGTTCTAGCTAGCTCACTGGGCTTACTTGAGAGTTCTAGCTAGCTCACTGGGCTCACTGGGCCTGTTCGCGGTGCAACTTCGTCAATTTCATGAACACCTGAAGGGAAATTGCAAACCGAGTTCAGGCCTAGTGTCTGCTAAAACAGCTGATCATATGGAGAAGATTGCTTCCAGATTCATCAGGAATTCAGGTAGTTTCTCGGTGGGAATTTAGTCATGGCAAAGCGAAAGAATTCAGATATGAGCATGTTACTCCTTGCTGCTGGTTCCAGTGTGAGTATATTCACAGGTCATGAACATGATAAGATTGTTAGAATTTTAGCACTAATGAGGCTAGTCCATGACCTTGTACCTCAACCAAAGGGGCCCCACACGTTTGAAATGAAGTTTCATTAAACGTGTATAATCTACTATGGTAGTAGATGACACTTGAGAAAGAATTACTAAAATTCATTGAAAGGTGAAAGAGTTATTGAAACTCAAAGTGTGTTGGTTGATGCATTCAATATGGAATGCCAAGAGTTGGAATGGGAGAAGTCCCACATGGCTAAAATTGAGGAAGAAGAGCTACTTATTAGTCAAAACTTGGGTTAAGTGATTGGTAGCTTAGGCACCCATGCTTTGAAGGGCGAGGAGCTAGATGCTCCTACACGCTTTCCTTTGGCCAGAGCCGGCCCGGTAGTGGGCTCGAGGTCCGGGTTCATGTGATCTAGAGTTGATTATTATCTTTTGAATGAAACATATTGTGTTTGGTTAAGCGATAAGATAATCGGTTAAATCTGAAACAAATCGGTCGAGTCCGGTTGGTCTGAGCTAACGGTTTTGTCCGTTCGGTTTGAATTTGAGCGAACTGGTCTGACCATTCGCCAAAGGATGTAACTAAAACGAAAATTCCAACAGATGTATGCATTGATTTTGTTTCTGCAGGGACCTTTCTGCGAAAGGATACATCTATTCAGACTGCAACTCTTCTATATTATAAATAGCCCCCCTAGAATCAATTTCAACACACAGCAATCCATTCTTCTTCCTTCTCTTAAATTACTCTCTAAAGCCAGAAAAACCTTTATTGTATTAGTTCGCAGAGTCAAAGTTCGAGTGCTAGAACTTTGATTCACATACTGATGTTCTATCTTGGGAGACTATTTGTCAAGTAAACCGTCAGCACCAGAGTGAGTCAAATACAGTCTTAAGGAATAAGGCCCTTTGCTCGTGATCTAATCCTATTCCTTACTCGTTTACGTCCTCATACACTTCCGCCACATAACAATTAAGACGTACTTTGCGATGTATCAAGATGTCCGCAACGGAGTTCTTCGGCGTTCATGTCCCCGAATCAATGTTGCTCACCTGACCACGGACAAACCAGAAGTTCACGGGACGAACTTCAAGAAGTGGAAACAAAAGATGAGGTTCTACTTGACAACTATTGGGTTCGAAAGTTACCTTACTGCTGAATCTCCTGCTCCACCCACTCTGCAGGAGATTGATCAGGCCGCCATGTCTCTAGAGGAGAAGAAGGCCGTTGAAGAAGACAACAAGCGGAAACAACTATCCTATGATGCTTGGATCCATGCAGATTTCATGTGTAAGAACTACATTCGAATCGCCTTCGGATGTTCTCTACATCGCTTTCACTCTGCCAATTACCACAAAGGAGTCAGGGGAGCAATCGGACAGAAGTATCGCATGTGATGCCTGCGAAGAAGTTCATTGTGGGGAAATTTTTGAACTTCAGAATGAGTGACTCGAAGTCTGTGATGAGTCAGGTTCTGGAGTATCAAATGATTCTCCATGATTTGGAACAGGAGGGCATGAAGCTTAATGAGTCATTTCTGGTCGCTTCACTGATTGAGAAACTGCCGCCATCATGGAACGATTTCATAAGTTATCTCAAATTGAAGACCAAGGAAATGGGGCTTGAGGAGTTGATCATCAAGCTTCAGATTCAGGAAGACAACCGCATGGCTCTAGGCAAAGAGAAGCAGCAAGTTGAAGCAAAGGTTCACCTTGTCGATTCCAAGAGAAAGTCAAAGGGGAACTCCAGCAAGAAACGCAAGACGCGTGATGGGGACGTGAAGTCTCAAGGGAATTCCGGGAAACCAGGACCTTCCAGGAGGATCAAGGGAAATTGCTTCAATTGCGGAAAGCCAGGTCATATGAAGGCGGACTGTCACCAACTCAAGAAGGAGAAGGCCAATGTTGCAGAAACAAAAGATGACCCTATAGTGGAGGATTTGGTTAATTCCTTTGCTAATGTGGTCTTGGGGGCAAACCTAGTTGAGAATCCGAAACAGTGGTGGATTGATACGGGTGCGACTCGGCACATTTGTTCTGACAGGGGTGCTTTCTCCACCTACTCTCCGGTGAAGGATAAGAAGTTGTTCATGGTGAACGACGCTACATCCGAGGTGAAGGGAGTTGGCAAGGTGGTTCTGAAGATGACTTCCGGGAAGGAGCTCATACTAAATGAGGTGATGCACGTTCCGGATATTCGCAAGAATTTGGTGTCCGGATCTCTGCTTGTTAGGGCAGGTTTTAAGTTGACTTTCGAGTCCAGTCAGCTTGTAATGATGAAGAATGGTCAGTTTGTAGGAAAGGGCTACATGTGTGATGGACTCTTCAAAATGTCTGTAATGTCTGTTGTACGCTCTTTTGCAAGTAATGAAAATAATGATTCTACTTACTTGACTGAGTCTTCTAATTTATGGCACCATAGATTAGGACATACAAAGTACAATGCGATTCGAAAGTTAATTAAAACGAATCATTTGTCGTCCTTTGAAATCAACCCTCAAAGTAAATGCGAGGTTTGTGTGGAAGCAAAACTAACAAGGGCACCATTTCATACAATAAACAGAACCACGTCTCCTCTAGAATTAATTCACAGTGATTTGTGTGACTTAAAATTTGTGCAAACTAGAGGAGGGAAAAAGTACTTTGTTACTTTTATCGATGACTGCACTAGGTATTGTTATGTTTATTTGCTAAGGAGTAAGGACGAAACCTTAGAAGCATTTAAACATTACAAAACTGAAGTTGAGAATCAACTTAGTACTCGAATTAAAGTAATTCGAAGTGATAGAGGTGGAGAATATGCAGGACCACTTGAAGAATATTGCTCACAGTTTGGCATTATTCATCAAACCACTGCTCCATATTCTCCTCAATCTAATGGTGTTGCTGAACGCAAAAATCGTACTCTAAAGGAGATGATGAATGCACTATTACTAGATTCAATTACCCTGAATTTGTGGGGAGGCTATTCTCACGGCCACTACCATTCTTAATGAATACCGGGAAAAATAGTGATATTACTCCATATGAACTGTGGAAAGGTAACAAGCCCTTACAAACACTTGAAAGTGTGAAAGCTTTGGCTAAGGTGGTAATACCCAAACCAAAGCAAGTAAAGATTGGACCAAAGACTGTAGATTGCATATTTATAGGATATGCAAACAACAGTAGCACTTATCGCTTTCTAGTGCATAAGTCGCTGATACCGGACATCCATGAGGGCACTGTCATTGAATCAAGGAATGCAGAATTCTTTGAAGAAGTTTTTCCTAGAAAGGAAAAGAAAGAGATAGTCTCTCGTAAATGAGACTATGATACGGCAATAGGGTCAAATGTGGTGGTCCCTGTGGGGGTCCCTGACCCAAGAGGCCCTAATGCAGAATTCAAAGGTGTACCTTCAGAAAATGTTGCAGAACCTATAGGATCACCTCCTCTAGAGAATGATACAGAGACAGAAGATTTACCACCAGAGAATTCCGCAGAAGCCGAAGTCGCACATCAAGAGAACGTGGAGGTTCCTGATGTCGAACCAAGGAGGAGTAAGCGGGCTAGGACTCAGAAAGACTTTGGTCCTGATTTTCTCACATACCTTGTGGAAAATGAGCCTAAGACTATCCAAGAGGCGATGTCTACTCCTGAAGCCCCCTTTTGGAAAGAGGCCATTGAAAGTGAAATGGACTCCATCCTGTAAAATCATACTTGGGAAGTGGTTGACCTTCCTCCGGGAAATAAGCCATTGGGTTGCAAGTGGATACTCAAATGCAAGTATAAAGTAGATGGAACCATTGATAAATACAAGGCTCGTCTAGTAGTCAAAGGCTATAGACAAAAGGAGGGACTTGATTACATTGACACATACTCGCCTGTGTCTAGAATAACTTCCATTAGAGTATTCATAGCCATAGCTGCACTGCGTGGTTTTGAGATACACCAAATGGATGTTAAAACTGCTTTCCTAAATGGAGATTTGGACGAGGAAATTCATATGGAACAACCTGAAGGGTATGTGGTTCCAGGACAAGAGAAGAAGGTCTGTCATCTTGTCAAGTCATTGTACGGACTCAAGCAAGCTCCTAAACAATGGCACGAAAAGTTTGACAACACGTTGCGATCAAAGGGATTCTATAAATGAGTGTGATAAGTGTGTCTATGTGAAAGGGAACGCTGAATCCTTTGTCATGATATGCTTATATGTAGACGACATGCTCATTACTGGAAGTAGTCTGGATTTGATCCTGAAAACAAAGCAAATGTTGAAACAACTTTTCGATATGAAAGACTTGGGTGTAGCAGATTTAATCTTAGGGATAAAAATCTCTAAAACACCCGAGGGTTTGGTGCTTTCACAATCGCATTACATTGAAGAGATGTTAAAGAGATATGAGGTCTTTGACCGTCAATGTGCAAGGACACCAATGTACGAATCTTTGTGTTTGGACAAACACTTAGGTGATCCTGTAAACCAAACGCAATATGCTCAGATAATTGGCAGTTTGATGTACGTGATGAACTGCACTCGTCCTGATATTGCTCATGCAGTCAACAAGTTGGCTAGGTTTACGCGTAATCCGGGAAATGCTCACTGGAAAGCTCTACTTCATCTATTGAAATACTTGAAGACCACAATAGATTATGGATTACACTATGGAAGATATCCGGCAGTATTAGAAGGATACAGTGATGCAAACTGGATATATGATAGTACAAACACCAAGTCCACTAGTGGTTATGTATTTACCATTGGTGGCGGTGCTGTTTCATGGAAGTCCTCTAAACAAACGTGCATCGCCCGATCCACAATGGAATCGGAATTTATAGCTTTGGACAAAGCTGGAGAAGAAGCAGAATGGCTTCGAGAATTTTTAGAGGATGTCCCTTGTTGGGATAAGCCTGTGCCTTCTGTGACAATTCACTGTGACAGTATGTCAGCATTAGGAAGGGCAGCAAACAATATGTATAATGGTAAGTCTAGACACATACGTCGAAGACATAAAACCATTAGGCAGTTCGTCTCTACGAGAGTTATCACTATTGATTACGTGAAATCAAAGGATAACATTGCGGATCCGCTAACCAAAGCGCTACCGAGGGATCAAGTACACTGCTTGTCTAGGGGAATGGGCTTAAGACCCACAAAATAAGGAAATTTACGGTGGCAACCCAATCATACTGACTGGAGATCCCAAGAATTTGATTCAATGGGACAACTAAACTGTAAAGGACCAGTAAGCGCCTCGTGAAGTTTTGTACTTCGAGGTAAGAGCACTTAGGAGTTACTAACTCCACTTGCGCCATTCCCGTGAAAGACATTTTAAGTGCTCCTGCAGACCGGGCGGAGGATGAGTCACTAAACTCTTAATGATCTCTGAAGAAGATTCTTAATCTCTTTAGCTTACGAGCAGAGCATTGGCAGGAATGCTCTTAGAACGAGATCACCTATTTGGGTGTGAAGTATGGGAGGCCGCTTCAAACGAGAACACCTATGAATCCGAGCAGTCCAAGGCCTTTTAACGGACTGAGAAAAGGAACGAGGCAATAAGGAAAATTATTGTGTTGATATCATTGTCTTGGTTTACACAAAACGCGATCGTTCAAGGCATCACGCATACCGGTGGCAAATCCGATGGTATTCTACTAGGGACGATTCAATGTCACTGACAATCGATCCCGATGCAATATGATTTTCCGCAGGAAATTCTAGGCTGGAGCACCACGTTGTGCTGTGAGCATCAATTCTCTTTCATGTGGGGATTGTTAGAATTTTAGCACTAATGAGGCTAGTCCATGACTTTGTACCTCAACCAAAGGGGCCCCACACGTTTGAAATGAAGTTTCATTAAACGTGTATAATCTACTATGGTAGTAGATGACACTTGAGAAAGAATTACTAAAATTCATTGAAAGGTGAAAGAGTTATTGAAGCTCAAAGTGTGTTGGTTGATGCATTCAATATGGAATGCCAAGAGTTGGAATGGGAGAAGTCCCACATGGCTAAAATTGAGGAAGAATGAACTACTTATTAGTCCAAGACTTGGGTTAAGTGATTGGGCCCTTAGGGCACCCATGCTTTTTGAAGGGGGGAGGAGCTAGATGCTCCTACACACGCACTACTGCCCGCCAGAGCCGCCGGTCTTGGTGGGCTCGTGGGTTCGAGGGTCCGCGGGTTCGCGGGTCGCGGTCTAGAGTTGATTATTATCTTTTTGGACCAGAAACATATTGTGTTTGGTTAAGCCCAATAAGATAATCGGTTAACGAAAATTCCAACAGATGTGTCTGTTCGAATTTTTGTTTCTGCAGGGACCTTGCGAAAGGATACATCTATTCAGTCTGCAACTCTTCAATATTATAAATAGCCCCCCCTAGAATCGATTTCAACACACAACAATCCATTCTTCTTCCTTCTCTTAAATTACTCTCTCTAAAGTCAGAAAAACATTTATTGTATTAGTTCGCAGAGTCAAAGTTCAAGTGCTAGAACTTTGATTCAAATACCGTTGTTCTATCTTGGGAGACTATTTGTCAAGTAAACCGTCAGCACCAGAGCGGGGCAAATACAGTCTTAAGGAATAAGGCCCAGCCTTTGCTCAGCAGTTTAATCCTATTCCTTACCTACTCCGTTTCTGTCCTCATACACTTCCGCCACACACAACAAAGATTTAATCAGAAGATCTTGAATAGACCTCCCATGCATGTAGAGAAATTGAGATGTGCATTGCTGGGAGCCTGGGAGATACTAAAATGATCAGTATCATTCTTAGTCGAGAAAACTGGAATATTATGCCACTGGTATCATCTGCAAATAAGGGGGCCATTGAACCTGCAGGTAGAGAAATTTACCCCAAAGCTTATGCTGCTATCCAAGCCTCTGGTTAGTCATACACTCATACTTGTTCTTAAGAAGAATATATGTCCTCCAAAATGTCAGGATTCTTGTCTGATTGTTACAACAATTATGCCACAATTTCACTTGTTTTGATTTACCATTTGCAACCATTACATTTGACCATCTGATTAAAACAAAGAGATGATGTGAATAAAATTTGACTCAAACTAACTTTATAGTAGGAGGAGATCAGAAAAGGAATGAATAAAGTAGGAGAGATATTTCCACTTAAGATGTAATAATTTGAGATTTTGAACAACCAAAAAAAAAAGTAAAATGGAAAATTGAGATTGAGACGAAATAATATACTTAATCTTTTAGAAAAAAATCACCAACAAAGGTTTCTTCTAATGTGTATAGTGACTAATGAGGTTTGAATTTGTTCTACAACTAGTACCAACCCGTGACGATGCCACGATATAAGAAGAGTAATACTTCCTCCGTCCTAGTTTCATCTTCCCGCATTCCGTTTTGGGCCGTTCCAACTTCATCTTCCCCCCTTAAATAGAAAATCTATCCTACTTTATACACTATATCTTCTACTTTATTCACTATTTGTCATACTTTATTCACTCTCTTTTCTACTTTATCACCACCTCTTTTACTTTATTCACTTTTTCTCTTAAATCTTGTGACCGGGCCGCGGGGAGATGAAACCGGTACGGAGGGAATATTGTAACACTATATAAGGATAGTAAAATAAAAAGAGTAATATTATAACACTATATAGTACATGTGAAGTGTATTTTCTTACTTTATGAGTTAGTTTGATTGTTAAAATTATTTTTTGACTTTATTAGAAGTGGAAATATAAGTATAAATTTTTCTTTAAATAATAAAAAAGTGAAAGTCACTCTAACGGAACACTCAGTAAAAGTGGACACCGGTGAGGGACGGAATAAGTATGTAGTATGTATGTTTGGTTGGATGGGGTTGGATGGCCAATGGGCTGGATTGGATGGATGAGCCATGGGCTGGCTACAAACTTTTTACTTAAAGAACGAGAGCTCAAGTCTGGAAAATGGTGTAATGTGAATACATAAATTGGTACTGATAGTAATTTCAACAATATAGTATATGGTACTGGAATGGGCATTATAGATACCGGGGCTTCACTGGAACTATATACTTTTAATCGAATTGAGTATTTTACATTTTGAGTTTGACTCAAATGGTATTTTAATATGACTGTATGAGTTCAGTTCAATTGGTTGAAAAACAAGTTAATGTGGGAGCTCAAGTTCGAAACACCCTTAATAAACTCGAGCTTGTTTGAATTGAACAAACTCCAATTCGGAATAACACGAAAAATACAATTTGAAAATATAAGCTTTACCGAACCTTAACGAGATTGTACTACTCCCTCCGTCCTTTTAATAGGTTTACCATTTGATTTTGAGTGAATTTTTAAGAATATTGAATAAAATGGTATGTAGATGATAAAAAGTAAGAGAGATAATAGAAAAATGAGAGAGAGAATAGATAAAGTAAGAAATAGAGTAATAAAAAATTAATAAGTGAAGATAGTGAGTTTCCAAAAAAGGAAACGTTAACCTTAAAAAAAACTCCCGAAATAGCAAAATGTAAACCTTTAAAAAGAACGAGGGAGTATATATTAACGAATTTTGACCATGCAACTTGTATCGAACGACTCGAGACATACTCGGCTAGATAAGAAATACAAATTAAAATAGAGTTTGGCCTTAAAATTTATTAGCTTATCAAGAGAGTTAAAGTTAAGTCTCAACAAGCCGAGTTGAATATAGTACTCATTAAGACTCGAACCCGAATAACGTGACTTGGGACAGTCATGCGAGTCGAGTCTAATCGATTCGAAGGTAATCGAATCGAGCTTTATTTTGTACTTGTTTAGCTAACGAGCCGAGTCAAACTCATCATTTAGTTAAGGCTCGTTATATATTAGTTCATATTTTAGAATGTAATAAATTTTTATATTATTCTTTTATTTTCTACCGATTTGAATGCATTATATTTTATATAGAATTCGAATTCGTTATAAATAACTAACCTCAATTAAATTCGAGCTCAATTTGTATTATACAACATTCGACTAGACTCACGTTACCAGGACTTTGTGAAATCCGTGACCTTTGTCACGTTTTACTACGAGACTTGTCTTGGACTCTTGGTTGCCTGGAGTCTGGAGATTGGAGATGAAATGAAAACAATTCAATTGAATCTCCTCGAGGATCAACATTCAACATACTACTAAAAAACAGAGAATATTTTTAACACAAACTAGGATTTCCACATTGTAAAAAAGGAGAAGTGACAACGGCTGTAAACGAACCACGTCAAATTAAGCAGTCCATTTGTGAAGCACCAACTGTTAGAACCTGAATGGAAGCACAGATATCAATAATGATAATCTTCATCTGTATGGGTATCCACTTTGATCACTGTTACTTACAATTTGTCCAACTCCTGCTCTGTTTTCAATACTATCAGATCAGAGCAGAGATATTTTCGATCAAACTTATCTACATTGCCGACAAAAGTGACACACGGCGTAAACCTAATACACTTATCTACTTAAATCAATTACTCCACTCCTAACGTGGCACCTTGCATGCTAACACCTGTTACACTCTCTCGACTCTGCATCTTTCCAACACTATATAAATCCCACTTCACCCTTCTTCCAAATTCACACAGCAAGAACAACAATTCGAAGTTTGAAATTAAACAAACACATTCAGAGTCTATTTGCAGTGTTCTAGTTTGAGTTAAGAGTTAGAAATCATGGCACAATACGGAGCAGGAAGGCAGACCGACGAGTACGGAAACCCGATTCAGGGGCAGGGGATGGGCACTGGCACTGGAATGGGTGGTGATCAGTATGGTGCCACCGGTGGACTTGGCGGAACCGGAGGCGGCACGCATGGTGGTCAGCAGCACATGACTGGTGGTCAGCAGTATGGTGCAACTGGCATGACTGGTACTGGTACCCATGGAACCCATGGTGGTGCTGGTACTGATTATGGCACTGCTGGTGGTGTAACCACTGCCGGTCATCGTCGCTCTGGCAGCTCGAGCAGTTCGGTATGTGTTCTTTTTTAGTAGTATTGTTTCACTAGATCATTTAATTTATTATCATTGGTTATATTGATGAATTTGTGTGTGACAGTCCTCAGAGGATGATGGGATGGGAGGAAGAAGGAAGAAGGGTCTCAAGGACAAGATAAAGGACAAGCTACCTGGTCATCATGGTGATCAGACACAACAGACTACTGGTGCCGGGTATGGCACAGGTACTGGTGCGGACAAGATAAAGGACAAGCTACCTGGTCATCATGGTGATCAGACACAACAGACTACTGGTGCCGGGTATGGCACAGGTACTGGTGCGGGATATGGTGGAGAGGGACATGAGAAGAAGGGCATGGTGGACAAGATCAAGGACAAGATTCCTGGAATGGGAGGAAACCGCTAAGACTTTCTACATTTCCAATTAGCCCATGGGATCGAGTGTTTATTATGTCATGACAATAATAATTACCATGAGGCCTTGGATATATTATAGTTTTGTTTTGTTGTCTGTATACTGGCTGGCTTTTAAGTTGTAAAACCTGCTCCTCTATAAGGTGGAGCTAGTTGGTACCTGTGTATGGCTGAGTTGTTTCTCAAGTCTTCAGGTCAAACTGGTTTGGTTTTATGTGTCATGTATTTTATGTCCTTCGGCTTCAGTAAAATTATGTCCTTTGGTTACTTGCTCCTGCTCTCTCTTTACCTGGACTCCATCTCCAGTATGAAATATCAGCACATAGAAGTAGTTTGAACATTCAATTGAAACATCCAACTTGTCTAAAGATAATAACATCACTAACCTTCAAATTGCAACATTCAACTTGTCTGTCTAAGATAGCATCACTTCAAACCTCTCTGCCTCACTCTTGGCTATGAATCCTTTGGTATGGCTAGGCTAAGCGAAATGAACACTTGAGACACACAAAGGAGCTTTAAATCGCAATTTGTGGATTCTATGTAGACTGACCAGATTCATCCATCACATTCAGGTATTATCTGAGTGAGTATTCAGGAATAATCTGAATATTCAGGATCATGCCTGAAAAATAAGACAAGAACTGAGAAGGCTAAATTCCGAGGGACTGGATTTTGATGGCCAATTCCAACTCCAAGAATCAAATCTCTGATATTAACTGGAGTAGGATTAACAGATTGGATGTTGTGATAGGGAGAATTAACTTACCATGGAGATCCTGAAATTCATCAACTACATTTTGTGTCAAGTCCTTTCCTCCCCTTCTATTTTAAATTCTGAATCACCTGCTATTTTAACTGATAAAGAGTACATCATTACGCACCTGCATTTTGCTTCTCCCCGAGTTTATTTTCTTGATGTCCTTCATTGTTATCTCCAATGCCCTTGGAACTGTGGATCTCAAGCTTTCTAATCGAGTTCAAATCCTTCAAACCTTCTTCACTAGACATCTGGCTGAACATAAATTACTTTACTGGTAAGCAAAATGTTCATGTTAGCTGTTCTTTCCATGATTAGTTTTGGCTTCAAAGGAAGCATAAGAAAAGTTGAAACAACCTGCACTATGTAATCCATATAGGAGATGGTCAGGGACACCATTGATCTCAAGTCTTAGAGTGAATGAGTTGAAATTGGTAATGCTGATCTTATAAGTGACACCATTGATCTTAAGTCTCGGGCCAGAAGTTTCAACATCATCTCATACTGAAGGCCATGGTAAGAATCCATACGAGGAAATCTATCAGACACTAGTTTACAACATCAAACTAACCATTGTAGTTAATAAGTTAGCAGAACCAACCCACAAATTAATAAGTTAATTTACATCATAAAAATGAGTGACAAGCAACAACATTCCAGGAAATTTTGTCTACATCAATAATCTACAGATTGCAATGTACAAAAAACTAAACCAAATCATCTGCGTACAAGATACTAATAGAGAGAAATCCCCAAAATTACGTTTTTCTCCAGCAGATTCCGTCATGAAAGCTGAATGGATACAACAACAATTATATGCCGGCCTGATCACTCCACGTCTCGATTACCAATAGTTCAATAGTTAGTGCAGGAACATGTCCCTTCACTGAAGTCATGGAATCTCGCATTAACCCTGATAATGATCTACCTCCCAGTGACAAGAGATGCACCATACATGAACGAGTGACAATCCTCACATCCTCAGGTTCTTCACTATTCTAATGGCACTGCCATCATCGGTTGAGATTAGCATGTACGCCAAAGCTCGCATTTCACTGATTCATTAGTATTCACATTCTCTTCCTCAGACCCCTCACAGTGGGTCATAGTGTCCCTTTTCAGACACGAATGAGCCATGGCTCAATCCTGAAAATTCTCCTATAGTGGGTCGTGCTTCAAATGTGGTCATCAATTTTTTTTTATTTTTTTTACATATTTAACATGTTAAACATATTATAAAAGTATTTAAAAGTTGAAATTAGTGAAATTTGGCTTAAAAATATTTAAGAATGGAATAAGGGAAAAAGTTGAGGTGTGGTGAAATGTATGAAGATCGTTGTTAACTTATAGATCTCGAAAAAATATGTACGTTGGTATAATTTTTATATTATATTATTAATATTTTAAATAAGAAAGTTTTTTAAAAAATGTACACGACGGTTCATAGGGACTCTGTGAATTGGATTCCCCCGCCATATCCGGTGGCGTGGGTACAACAACTCCCACCGGGAGTGGTTTCACTCACATCATAAAACAGTGAGCTCAGTTGTGGCCGATATCAATTTGTTTTCAGCCTATCCATAAGATCGTCAAGGGCTTCCCTAATTTCTACAGACCTCTGGATGGACTGTATCGCCTGCCCAGAATTTGTGGACCACCCCCTTATCTCCTTCAGGCTTCAACCCAACTAACGGCATGAACTTTTCTCAAATCCTTACTCATCAAAAAAAATAGTTGGGAGGCAGATTCCGACCTATCTGCTTTCGCATAAATACTTGCAAGCAATAAATAGTTGCCAATATATTCAGGCTCCAACTGAAATAGATGTGTAGCAGCAACTCCAGCCGGATTTGAATGCACGAGTTAACATATCACCCGGACTGAATGTAGAATTGAGTAGACAATAAAATTGCACTCCTCCGCTCTTTTAAAAGCTTCCTACGAATACTTTTTTTTCCGAACTTTTACCGTAAATTACGCTCAAACTACACGAGAAAAAAATATAATAAAATTATATTATGAAAATAAATTAAGTATATTTTACTAATATAACTTTGGTTTATACTTTTTACATGTAATTTGCGAGTAATTTACGGTCAAAGTTCGGAAAAAAGTCTCCTTAGGAAACTTTTAAAATACCAGAGCTAGTATTACTAATCATTTACGATTAAGGCTCTGAACAGAACTGAATTGAACAGAACTGATCTGATCTGAGCCTAACTAGAAAATTCGGACTAAAATTTGACTCCCTATGTTCTAAGGAAATCTTTTCAGTTTGACTTTGACCGCGAATTACTCTTAAACTATAGTAATAAAGAGTAAGTCTCTTGAGAGACGGTCTCTACATAATTTATCTAGAGACGGACCTATATTGTCAAGAAAATCATCGATGTTATTAATCAAAACATTTATGTTCTCAACATTGATATTTTTTTCACATTACAACAAGAGTTATTCCGTTAACAACATAGACATTTTGATTAATAACATGAATGAATTGTTTTATTGATAATAGGGCTGCTCATATGATCCGGATCTGTAGATCCGGTCCGTTTATCCGCTTTTACGGATCGGATTGATCCGATCCGTTAGCTAACGGATCGGATAACGGATACGATTTTTTTTATCCGTGAAAAACAGATAAAACGGATAAATTCGTCGGATATCCGTTTTATTCATTTGTTTTTTAATTTTTTTTATTAGGTTATTACTTATATAGTTATATACCCTTTCAGCCTTTCTTTTTCATTGAAGAGTCGGTAAATGGTTGATTGAATTTCTACTTGTCTCATTGAGGTGAGTTTACTGCTCCTTGTTGTATTTCTACTCATTTCTTCTTTTTTCTTCTTTTTTTCTTCATTTTGTTGTTCTACTCATTTCTTCCTTTTTTCTTCCTTCTGCTGTTCTGCGCTGTTGCATTTATGCATTTCTGAATTTTCTGTTATCATCTTTTTGCCTTCTATCTGCTGCCTCCTATTATGTTGTGCTGTGCAGATTCTGTTGTAAATTTTTTCTTAAAGCATCTATTTGTACTTCGCAGACTTTCGTGGACTTGATAAAGTTGAACAAGACTACAAGAGACTTGAAGGCTTGAAGCTGTTTTATTTACTTTTCGTATGCATTTAATTTGGACATTTGAATCATGTGTAATGTATTATGGATATATGGTACTATGGAGTATGGAATATGGATATTTGAATCGCGTAGGTTTGTTTTTGAACTTCTGATATGTAATTCGATTATTCGAAGTTTCGAACCTATGTTGTTTGGTGTTCTTCGTTTTTTCGTCATTGTATAGAATTTTTTTTTTTTTAATTATATTTCCGGATAACGGATATCCGGCGGATTTATCCGTATCCGATCCGTCCGTTCTTGTATTTTCAATTAATCGATAGGTGCGTCTCAGATAAGTTATCTGAGGCCTTTAATAAGGCGCATGAATAATAAATAATTTAATAAAATTATGTAATGAAAATTTAATAAAATGGAATATGCACCGTCTTCCTCATATCACTACAGAGGCACATTTTCCAAAATTCCCCTTTCTTCAGTGTCGAACCAGCGTTTCCAAATCTGCTATTCTATTATCCTCTGTCGTTACTGCCTCCTGCCACCATAATTTAGGTACTTAACTCTTATTCTTCAGATTTGAATAATGGTTTTTTCGCCATTATGTTCTGTAGGCTCTACCCGACTATTTCCTCTTATTTTGCCTGAAAGTGTAACGCCCAATTTGACTTCTTGTTGTAAGTTGTATTCCCGTGATCTGATCTCCGGCCGAATCTTAGAGTCGTTGGAAATAGTTTGTGTTTTTTGAATTGGGTATATTGTTCGCATGTAAGTGTTTGATGAAATGCCTCTTAGAAACTCTAAATTTTTATCGTAGCGGTAGAAGCAATGCTTTCTACCCTTATAATGTCCCAGTTTCCGATAACTGTGTTGAGGTATCTAATTTCATAATGTGTTGATCGTACTGCATGGATAAGAAAGATTTAATTTTTTTTAACCATTTGTAGGACTGCATTTGATCCGGAAGTTTGTTTCCGTTCTCGTGAAGAAAACGTCATGTTCGCTACTTCAATGAGGTATATGGCGGCAAAGCCGAAGCAAAAAATGAAACCAATAGAACTCAGAAGTCCACCAGAGCAAACACAGACCATAACCAGGGCCATATTTGAGATCTTGAAGGAACATGGTCCTTTAACATTAGCGGAGACTTGGGATCGGGTCAAGGTATTCATACATACTCTTCTTGAGATATTGCATGCCCAAGTATTATGAGCTGGCTGAATTTTGTTGAATTTGTCTCACAACTTGAAATCCTACATGTTAACCAGAAGCATGCTTTATGCCATTGGGGAATGAGATGCATGGCAATTAATTTTCATATTAGTGATGTCATGGTACATATGATATGATGCATAATAAGCCAATTTCCTTATTGGATCGTGTCAATGAGGGTGACTGCAAGTAAGAATATGCATATCTTATTAGAATTTTAGCACTAATGAGGCTACTCCATGACTTTGTACCTCAACCAAAGGGCCCCACAGGTTTGAAATGAAGTTTTATTAAACGTGTATAATCTACTATGGTAGTAGATGACACTTGAGAAAGAATTACTAAAATTCATTGAAAGGTGAAAGAGTTATTGAAGCTCAAAGTGTGTTGGTTGATGCACTGAATATGGAATGCCAAGAGTTAGAATGGGAAGAGTCCCACATGGCTAAAATTGAGGAAGAAGGAGTTAGTTATTAGTCAAAGGATTGTGTTATGGGATTGGGCCCTTAGGGCACCCATGATTTTGGAAGGGGAGGAGCTAGATGCTCCTACACCACTTTCCTTTGGCTCACTTGAGAGTCGTCGGTTCATGGTCGCGGTCTTGAGTTGATTATTATCTTTTTGGGCCAGAAACATATTGTGTTTGGTTAGGCCCAATAAGATAATCGGTTAAGTCTGAAACCAGCCCATCGGTCTAGTCCGGTTGGTCTAAGCGAACGGTTGTGTCCGTTCGGTTTGAATTTGAGCGAACTGGTCTGACCATTCGCCAAAGGATGTAACTGAAACGAAAATTCCAACAGAAGTGTCTGTTCGAATTTTTGTTTCTGCAGGGACTTTTTTGCGAAAGTATACATCTATTCAGACTGCAACTCTTCAATATTATAAATACCCTACACAGCAATCCACTCTTCTTCCTTCTCTTAAACTACTCTCTCTAAAGTCAGAAAAACCTTTATTGTATTAGTTCGCAGAGTCAAAGTTCGAGTGCTAGAACTCTGATTCACATACTGTTGTTCTATCTTGGAAGACTATTTGCCAAGTAAAGGGACAAATACAATCTTAAGGAATAAGGCCCAGCCTTTGCTCAGCAGTCTAATCATATTCCTTACCTACTCCGTTTCTGTCCTTATACACTACCGCCACTCACAACATATCGTACCGTGGAATCATGTTTATTCGAAGAACAAATGCATCTTTTTGTTGTCTGCTCTGGTGTTCTTGCAGCAGACATGCCTGAATCAATCTTTTTGCATGCCTTCTTGAAGTTGGAAAGGTCCAATATTGGTAGTTTTTGATTATGCTGGATACTCTGGCAAATCACATCCATGTTTGCTCTATGTTTCATGAAGAGTACTGAAGGACTTACTATTAGTATGCCTGGAAGTACCTTAGTGTATCTATCTACTGAATTTGTGACTCAATTATATATGCGCATCTTCCTAATTCGTAGTCTTAGAACGTGGTTTTAACAACTTGATGTTTTTGGAGTTGGCTAGTTGACGGTTCCAAAGTCACCTGATTAGCGACATTGATTAAACATCTTATATCACTTATGTACTGGATAATTTCTTACTCCTGGTACTTGATAATGAACTAGATTTAGCAATTATATCTACTGTTGATCGACGTGTCCAAGTTGCAACTAAATCAGGACGTTTGATATTACTTTCACCATCCAACTATATAATCTTGTTATCACTTATAAAAAACTTGAGATTGTTGCATGAAAGTATGGAACATGTATGATTATTAACTCTGGACATTATATGGTTGTTTACTTTGGTTATGGTAGTTAGAAAATTATTTTCCCTTTCTCATACAATACATGCATACGGGTACATCGAAATGCAGTTGATTGACGGATTCAAAATCTATCCATTGATTCATGTTGAACCAATTAACCTTTTCCCTTATAGTTCAATTACTCCGATCGTATGATCACATTAAATCTTTGAAGTCGACAATTACATACTGATGAGAATCTTCGAATTATCAGGAAGTGGGATTAAAAGGACTGCACGGCAAACAGCACATGAAAATTGTTTTCAGAAGGATGAAGGAAAGGCAGAAGGTTAAGCAGATATGCAACCACATTGGGCGTAACAAACAGTTTCTGTATACAACATGGTTCACGAAGCCTGACGTCAGACAGACACCATGCAGGCCAGTCACTTCAAGGCCAGGGTCTAATCATTACAAAGATTAGTGAGAAATAAAGAGCTCCCCTCTTCCTATTACAGAAGCGGTTAGCTCCATCCCATGCATTGTATATACCGTGCTCGAATGATCCTATTTTGTGATAGGATATTGTAAACCCTTGCCTTAGTTTCCTGTCAATGGAGAAAGGAGCTCTGCGTTTCCTTGTGAGTTATGTGCGCGTATATGCTGTAGAAGTTATATATGAAATCTGATGAAATTGACTTCTTGTTTGGGTATTATCATGAATTTACCTGACTTGATAAGTTATAGATTATTCGATTTGGACCATTTGCGGCTTGGAATTTTTTTTCTTTCTTATCTTCACTGCAAATTATAATTACAACATATAGATGCCATATTTTAAGTTATTAACAGCCATTGCTTGCAGACTGTTACATACTTAAAGCAAAAATATCATATAGACTTTATGGGTTAGCTTTCTCAACTGCTCAACCAGTTCTGCAATACATTATTTTAAAGAATCATATAATCACAAAATTAGCACAACAAAACCTTGCTAATTACTAACCTCCTTTCATAAATTTTCTGACAGATTCACTATATGCCACTAATTAACCAGCTCAAGTTTTAGTCATGGTTCTATCAAGAGTAATCTCTTTTCTCCAATTATAGTAAAATTTAATTTTTTTAACTTTACCCCTAATCATTGTGTACCAATATCATTATACCTTAACACGGATTATATTAATAATTAATAATTCTTAAGTACGCACCTTGGGTTGAAGTATCATGGACAAAGTTAACCACTCCGCTCAAAAGTCCACCAAATCAACCAATATGTCTCTGATTTTTCTAGTACTGTTTGCATATTCCAAGTGATGTAAATACTGATCTATAAATACTCAATACTTCATCTTCAATTTCATCATCAGCAAGAGTTTTCTCAGTACAT
This sequence comes from Plantago major, assembly GCA_026545765.1. Classification (NCBI taxonomy): domain Eukaryota; kingdom Viridiplantae; phylum Streptophyta; class Magnoliopsida; order Lamiales; family Plantaginaceae; genus Plantago; species Plantago major. The sequence continues at coordinate 23,949,207 of CM048840.1, read as the reverse complement.
TTCATCTATAGCATCTATAGCATACTTCTGCAGATTAAAAATGACCAAGTCCATCAACTTGTTCATAGTATTTGCCACTCTTCTTGCATTTGCACCTCTTGGCTTTTGCACCAAACAAGGCTATCTTTACCCACAGTTCTACGACCGGTCCTGCCCCAGGGCGCAAGAGATCGTGAAGTCTGTTGTTGCAAAGGCTGTTGCCAGAGAAACACGTATGGCTGCTTCACTCGTCAGGCTGCATTTTCACGACTGCTTCGTCAAGGTTCATTATTAATTACTAGTGCAACCATTAGAAAGTGCATAACTTTTTAGAAATTATCAGAAGTGGGTTCTTATCTTGAGAATATGCAGGGGTGTGATGCGTCCATACTTTTGGACAGCACTGGAAGCCTAATTAGCGAAAAAAGATCAGTTCCTAACAGGAACTCTGCTCGTGGTTTCGAAGTGATAGATGAGATAAAATCTGCAATTGAGAAAGAGTGTCCTCATACCGTTTCATGCGCTGATATCATGGCTATCGCTGCAAGGGATTCGACTGTTCTGGTCTGCCCTCCAGCTTAACTAGACACTACAATCTTTAGCTTGAAAATTTAAATTATTAGAGTTTTGCTCCAATCGATAATGCAAAACACTTATTTTCAGAAATATAATTTTTCGCAGACTGGTGGACCTAGCTGGGAGGTTCCGTTGGGAAGAAGGGATGCGAGAGATGCCAGTTTAAGTGGCTCAAACAACAACATCCCTGCACCAAACAACACATTCCAGACCATCCTCACTAAATTTAAGCTAAAAGGCCTCAACATTGTTGATCTTGTTGCATTATCTGGTAAGTTCTTGAAATAAGTCCATCTCATCTACCAGCTCAAAATTGTAAAATTCTGACCACACTTTTAAGCAACAACACAAGAACTATGGCTTATTACAAGAAACAATTATACTTGTTTCAGGAAGCCACACCATCGGAAATGCAAGATGTACAAGCTTCAGGCAAAGGCTCTACAACCAGACAGGAAATGCACAGCCTGACTACACTTTGGATCAGAACTACGCGTCCCAGTTGCGTGCTAAATGTCCAAGGTCCGGTGACGACCAGAACCTGTTTGTCTTGGACTTCGTCTCTCCTACGAAATTGGACAACAGCTACTTCAAGAATTTGTTGAGTTACAAGGGACTCTTGAGTTCTGATCAAATTTTGGTGACCAAGAGTGAAGCGTCACTACAGCTAGTGAAGGCATATGCTGCGAACAACAAGGCTTTCTTCGAGCAGTTTGCGAAGTCGATGGTTAGAATGGGGAATATCTCCCCGTTGACAGGTTTGAGGGGAGAAATCAGGAAGAACTGCAGAAAGATGAATGCTTAAGAGTTTTGCAAGCAGAATTCTGTAAATGCAATGTCTAAAATTACTGTGCCTTTTGTGGTTTATGTATACTTTGTATTTTAACTGTTTGTTTTCAGCTCTGAATGGAATTTAGAAACATTGTGAAGTTCTTCTCCGTTTCATCTATGTCTACAATGCTACAAGTATCATCGAAATTTAAGTACAAAATATACAAAATAAGGGGTTTTTTTCCATGATAAATCTAGCTAATTGTGGAAATTATTTAGCTAGGATAATAGTGCATGTTTTAGAAAATAGATATCTATTTAAAGTAATGAACAAAAAGAAAAAACAAAACGGAGGGAGTAAGCAGCAGTGTAGCATTCAAGTTAAGTTTGAGAGTTTAAAGGTAATGAGAGCGGTACTCATACCAACAAGGTGGAGTAAACTGCATAAGAACCTCTCGAGTTATGTAAAACTAGCACCAAACCTCCTCAGTTATTAAATTTGTATGAAACCCCCTGAGTTATAGTTTAGTTTGCACAAAACTCCCTAACACCTACAAGTGTATTACACGCGCCTCGAATCTCAATTATAGGGGGTTTCGCGCAACTTTATAATAATTAAGGGTGTTTTATGCAACTTTTTAGCACTTTAATTACAAAAATCATAAAAAATAATTAAAATTAATGATATCATGTTAAATTATCTTTTTGTAATTATAATCGGTGAATTTATTTTTTTCCTTACTTCACCTCATCTATAGTTACTTATAAATCAATTTAGCTAAATGGTCACCAATATTTTTTTAAAAAAATAACAAAATTTAGTATGATAAATAAAAATGAACGGATGGAGAATCATATGTTAATACTCTTTCGTTATACTATATGCTTCTTGTTGGAATTGTTTATGTTATTGCAATTTAGTTTCTTTCTTCATTACCTTTCATTATTATATTGATTTTAGTTATTTATTAGATATTTTACAGAAAAAAAAATTATAGATAAAATGCATAAAGCCCCCTCAATTATTGTAAAGTTGCATGAAAGCCCTTGAATGTGACACCAGTCTCACCAACAAAGAGTGTACTACACTCTACTTTAATTTTGACATTCGGAAGTTTGGCGCTGACTTTCCATGGGGGTTTTATGCAGTTTAGATGATTGAGGGGTTTGGTGCTGCTTTCGGATAACTCAATGGGGTTTTATGCAATATATCCCAACAAGGTGAACCTTTCTTTTCGGGAATCCATCAATAAGAACTTTAGAGTTAAGCGTGCTTACTCTGTAGCAATCTTAGGATGGGTGATAAATTGGAAAGTCTCCCAATTCGCACACGAGTGGAGACAAAGTGCGCCGGAAAAGACGTGTGTTGGTACAGTGGGTCAGCATATCACCCGGAGAGCTGCCATGAGTAACCACGCCACCCAAAGGGTCGGGGCTCGATCGATTAGTGGTCGGGTCATTACAAATGGTATCAGGGTCTAGACAACCCAAAGCCCACATGTAGTAGACGATTGGTCAGGACCAAGGTGAAGCGATGACGTCGCACAATTCAAGAGGGGGTAAATGTAACGCCCCATAGTTTCGAGTTAAGTTTCACAGAGCTTAAAGGGATTGAAAACACTATTCGTACCAAATTACCAACAAGGTATACCTTTCCGAGAATCCATCAATAAGAACTTCAGGGTTAAGCGGGCTTGTTTGGAGCAATTTTAGGATCCAACTGGAAGTCTCTCGGTTTGCGCACGAGTAAGGACAAAGTGCGCGGGAAAGGACATGTGTTGCTACAGTAAGATCAGCATATCACCGTGCGACCCGAATGGTCGAGGCTCGATCGATTAGTGGTTGTTTCTTTACAAGAGGGTAAAATGATCACATACAAATTTCGCCCATAGAGGCATTTTGTCGTATTTGTTTTTTATTCGTACTATCCTTCTAGATGATGATTTTCACCAGTCTTACCATATGTTTGTTGATAATATACTTCAATATTGGTACTAGTTATGACGACCTAATTGTAGGAATCCTAATTTTTTTTCTTTTGTAAAATCTTTTTCAACAAGTTCCATATTATTTTTAGGGGCTCTTACTTTTCTACATAATAATAAGAGACTTATTTTAAATTAAAAAAAATAACTCAAAAAGTTTATAGGGCCCATCGTCAATTACTTTTTCAAGATAATTTAGGGAATGCTCAAATGAACGATGATACTTAAAATATTGTAAATTAGAGAGTGGATCATACTATTTTAGGATAATGAAACTCTTTTTGTTGTTTTATTATCATTGTATCTTAAAATTAGGATAAATGACTAAAGAACTGTAACGACCCGAAATTTCAAGTGACGTTTTACCGTGTCCTAACACGAACTAGTTAGAGCGTACAAATTTACCCCTCTCCAAATTCTTGAACTAAACCATCCAAATTCCCTACACTAAGGCTCTGTTCTCTTCAACTGAAAACCTATTCGATTCGATTCGATTCAATTCGCTTCTCTTAATCGCAATTTTCGAACTAAATTGTAGTATAAAATATAACTCAAGCGAATCGAATCGAATGAGCCTTAGTTATATTTTATACTACAATTCAGTTCAGTTCAGAAAATTGCAGTTAAAAATAATATATCCTAATTAACCCATTTAATCTCATTTATCCTTGACTTTAAACTCATTCTATTTACTATCCATGATTTACATGAATTTAAGGAGTTCCAATTAACCCCACCTGCCACAAACGTTTCTAGCAGCCACTTAAAACTCCATTTTCCATTCTCCATTCTCCTTATGGTTACCTAATTGATTCCAAAAGAGTGGCATCATTCCCCCAACAAAATAACATTTCCTTTCACCTATCACTCACGACTTCATCTAAGATATAGCAACCTACGGAAAATCAAGGAAAGAAAAGGAGCAAGCAGGAAGGCTATTGTCAAGTGTGTTCGAAAGTGAAGGACCTTGCATCTAACCATGAGGCTTTTATTTAAGGCAAGTTCCCCTAGGACTTGCATGCACAAATGTATATATATATATATATATATATATATATATATATATATATATGATGTTAATCTTGTGTGGTTGATTGTTATCCATGCTATGATATGAAATTGATGCAAGTTCTCCTATGACTTATTCATGTTTATGTGTTAATTGTTAGAATTACAATTTATGTTGTATGGTTCATGCATTTTGATGGGCGTTGTTATAGGTTCTATTTGCCATGTTAGTTGGTATTGCTAGGTAGCAGGATGTAGATTTTGGCTTGGTCTTTGATAACGCATGTGCTCAGGTGTGCTATTTGGTCTTGACATGCAAATTCAACTACTTCTTGTGTGATTGTGATTGAAGGAATTTTGTTATGTGCTCAAGAACAGCCAATCCTTATTTGCAATTGTCATTCTCGGTTCACTACTCATATATGTATACTGCAAGTTTCTGTCTATTAATTGTGCAAGTGATCGGAGATTCATGGGTTTACTTGTGTTTGATTTTGGTAGTTATATGATGGCATGTTATATTGTTTGCACACACATTTATCCATGCATTCATGATTTAGAGTTTAGAATCATGCATTCACTTTAATAAGATGTAAGTCATAGGATTCAAGTTAAAGATCATGTAATAATTATCGGGCTCGTAGGAAAACCTTAGCACCACGTGGCCCAAGTCAAGTTTTCAAGTTATTCATGTTATTCATGGCTGGAAGGGGTACTTATACCCCGACCGGTAATTCATGTCATGCCATGTATGGCCACCACAGACGACGGTAGAACCTACGATGCCAAGTGAGCTCGCGAATAAAAGACAAGAATCATGTCAAGTTAAGTCAAGTAAAGTAATGTTTAAGAGTAAGTCAAGTTAAGTTAAAGGTTAAGTCAGTTCATAGGGTTGCATTGCATTAAACAAGACTAAAAGATTTAAAAGACATGAAGATAGAACCTTATGTCATGGCACGTGCATGGAATTTGCTCAGCCAGTGGTCACGGCTGACCCCTTTCTAAAATATCATTTTTAGGTATGAAGCCGAGCTATTGGAGTGGAGCGTTGCCGGAGCAGTGATCACTACAAAAAGCGTTTTTACTATTTTCAGTTTCAAGTATTTATAAACTTTGTATTCAAGCTTTTACGATTTAAAGTTCCGTTGAATTATTTTGTTAGTTCGAGAATTAGAATAAAGAATTTCCATGTTAAGTATAAGGACGCACAAGGCGTCGAATTATGTTTTAAATTTTCAAAAGTCAAGTTCGTCGAATCTACAAGCTTACGAACTAGCGTGAGTTATATTTTTCATAGTTCGTCTTTTAAAAATCAAGAACCATCCAAAAACTAGTGTCTAACATTTAATACACTACCACCTGAAATTGATAAGAAGAGGCATCCGGAAGTGGTCATTTACTTCATGTTAAGATTTAAGACTTGTAAACCATAGATCTATACAAGTCTTTTTTTTTTTTTTTTTCGTAGGCAAGTTAGATGTGTCAAATCAGAGTTTTAAATTTGTTTATTTAGCCAAGAGTTAATTCTCAACACTAGAAAAATTTGTAGTGCAGTGAAGTTAATCCCGAGGTCAGTCTCGAAGAACTTAACTAGGCTTAGTTTGGTTTACGAATATAAGAAACAGTAATGAAAGCAGTAAATGGTTGTTTGCTTCGGCAGCAGAATGATTAACTATGTTAAATTAAACTAATATGCAGACTAACTAGAAAACAGATTTAAACTTAACGAGATTGATATGAATGAGGAGAATTATGGTGTGGTGACTTGAAGACAAGCTAGCTAGCAGGAAACATGATTTACTCAAGTTGTCACTTACTTGGTTCTAGAAAACAGATAGTATTAGTGGAGGCGTCAGTTCCACTAAGCTAAAATTAATTAAGCTAATCCAGGTATTACTGTTCGCAACTAACTAATAGATAAAGCAAGACGAAAACGTTTTGTTATAAATGAACAAATGCTTAATCTAATAGTGATTTTGACGTAACGCACAACAAAAATAATATAGGATACGCAATTAATCTAAAAAGCTCAAAGTAAATCGCATCTTATGTATATAATCACATGAACCCTAGCTAGCATGCACTGAATTCGTCACCACCCCATAATCAGGGTGTTTAGCTACTCATGACATGCGAAGACATAATCAATATCGTAAATAAACAAGCAATAAACATAATCTAATACTAAAATCAAAGATTTGAATGGTGATACAATTGTTACCCTTCGTGTCACAAACCCTAGGTAAGAATTGAAGAACCTGAATCGAATCGGTGGAAAAGTATGTAGATAACGCTTCCAATCAATTGACAATCGTCGGATTACAATATGAAAATCGGTTCAATTACCTAAAATCGGTAATTGTCCTTGGAAAAGGTTCTATGTTGAGAGCAAAAGTATATAAAACTTGACAATAGATGATAAAGAAACTAATTATGTCTTGTTCTAACTAATAGAAAGTAGAAAAAACTAAGTCTGGGCGAATTAGGACTCCAAACGCAGAAAATCGGGAAAACTAAGCAAACTGGCATCGCCAGTAAGCAAACTGGCAACATAAGCAAAACTTGCGTCGCCAGTTGCAATACGAGCGCAGCTGGCGTACGCCAGTTCTTCCTGGAAGGACTGTTTTGCCCCTTTAACTCCAATTCTTGGTATTTTGGCCTTCCTGCTCCACTTCCAGCATCCATACGAGGCATTGGAACTCCATATCTTGTAGATGCATGTAAAATACACCATTTTACCTTCAATTAGCGCGGTTTAACCAAATACCTACAAAACACACAAAGAACAAAACAAGTAAAAATACTCTAGAAAAACTAATAAAACTAAATTCAAGAATGATAAAAAGACGGTAAAAAAGATAAAACCGACTCATCACAAGTTACAATTATTATCTACAAGTTACAATTATTATTTTTTGCATAGGCAAGTTACAAGTTGTATTTGTTACTTGTTTTAAACAATTACATATTTTTCAACAGTCAATAAAACATTAATGGTTGGGTCTGAGTTGTCTGACCAACGACTTCCAAATTTTGAACAAAAATACATAACATGTAATAATATGGTTTTTTTTTTTTTGACCTTGTCGAACATTACATAATGCAGTTTCCAAAAAACAATTATTTACAAATTTAGAATCAAATTCACTAACTCATAAAATAGGAAATGAAAAAACTTGATTACGTGCAATTTTTCCCATCCCGTCACGTTAAGTTGTCCAAATAGAAATGAATTTGACTCATGTTAAAACTTTTCATTTTCTAAACTAGTCCTATATATTTACTTAACTCAGGTAAAATGTGAGAATTTCATCTCATCTAAAAGCTCGAACTTAAACCGTCTTCAGCCGTGTTGCAAAATGAGTTGCAACACGGTGTGGGACTCAGGCTCAGACTCCAACAGAGTCTGAGTCAGAGGCCCAGCGCCATTATCCCTTTTTTTTCTTTTTCTTTTCTCCTTTTATTTTGTCTTTTGGAGTCTTTTTTTTGTTTTGATTTTCTTTTCTCTTTTTGTTTTCTTTATTTCTATTTCTTTCCCACTTTTATCTTTTTTATTATTTTTTATTTTTCTTGTATTGTAATTTTTATTTCATGTAATGTAATTTTTTTTCAATTTCAAGTATTATTGAATATTTTCATACGATAATAATATATGTAGCAATAGAAATATACTTATACATTACTTCTAAAATTTAAAATACATATTATTTGAATTTAAAATCACACTTGTAGAAAAAAAAATTACATATACTAAAAAACATAAAAAACGCACTTGAAAAATGTAAACTATATTTGATGCTTTCAGCCAAAATGGATACGGGAGTAGAATTGAAAGACGGCGAGAAGAAGCTCTACAAGGAAGCGTGTGAGTTTCTCGGGTATGATAACTAGGATTTGAATGTAGTATTTTAATTGTTGTAATTTTCAATTTCAATTTTTGTAATTTTTATTTTCAAGTATTGTAATTTTAAATTTCAAGTATTGTATTTTTTTTTTTAAGTAATGTAATTTATATTTTCAAGTAATATATTTAAAAAACATTAGTGTGATTTTGTTATAATTAATTAACAACATTTAAAATCAATTCAAGAATAAAGTTTAAAAGGAAATGAGAAAAGAAAATGAAATGAATAATTAAGTTTGAAAAAAATGTTAAAATAAAATAGATTTTGGGCCTCACTGTGCTGACGTGGCAGAGATTTTGGAACTGAGTGAGTTGGCCTTGTAAAATATAGTCATTTATATTAATACTCCAATAAAATATAACCAAGAATCCATGCAAGTAAAATGAGAGAATTACATCCATGATGAGTGTCATTTGTTGGCAATTTGGCATACAAAATATGCTTACTATTTTGCTTGTGAAGAACGAGTTTAATATGCCTCATAGCGAAATCTTGAGAAAATAATAATTACGAATATGAAAATTAGTATCCCGATAATTATATGTATTTGGCTCTTGATTACGATACTTTAATACTAATCGACAATGCAAAAACCCTAAATACAACACCATCGGATTCGAATCCCAGTTCACGTGTCAATATCCACATCATGATCAACATTAACATTTATTATACAGTGTTATCAAACTTAACATTTAAGATTTCAAAGCCCGAATGCATATTACGAACTCTCACAACCCTAAATTTCATGGCGAATCTAATTTTATGAAGCTACGTATTTCTAGATTTAATCATCTTTCAAACTATTTGAACTATTAATTGTAATGACTTGACCTTTTAGTCTAGTGTACTCTAGAATTGTTATTCGAGTGATATGTTGAGTTCAGAGATCAATATATACTCTTCCAAAACTATTTCCAGACATACGACGTGAAGCATTTTAGCGGGTCATTCATTATAAAATTGTACTAAAACTAACACGCTTAAGTTTGTAATTCGTTTTTTTATGAAAGTGTATGTTACTGATATGATTAATTAAATTCAAATTTTATAGTTACGTCGATAAGATGAATCCTATCAATGATAACTAAGACATAATCAATTGATTGATTGTACCATTAACCATTTCTTTTTGTTGGTACGAGGAACGAATTATAAATCAACTGATTTATACTGCTTCCACTACTGTTCTTTGATGACCTTAACTTTGGTCAAGTAATTACTGCATGTCAAACTATAGAGGATATCACAAGATTATATGAGTGGTGTTATTAATCAATTTTAACCTGTTTTAAACTTTGGCTTCTAACTTCCCATACATGATATAATTGTGTTTCATGTCTAATTTGGTTAATGAAGAAGAACAATAGACCGAAAAAGGAATATGTCCAGTAGTTGCCCACTGCCTACAAAATGGCTCGGTCCGGTCTAGCCACTAACATGACGTCGTGTCAGTACTAACACATCATGAGCGTCCCATGTTTTACTGTTGCAGGTAAAAACAAACCGAAAAGACAAAAGAAAAATGATGGTAAAAAAAGGAGGAAAATTACATTAATCGTTATAATATATAGAGTCACGAACTCACACACCTACTAATTAAATGAGAAATCCTTTTAGTTGCCAAAAAGCAGAAAAAGGGGATTATAATTATTTCTTTAATTTTGCAGATTTCAATTCATTCAACAGATTAAACATCAGAAAGGAACTAACAGACAAATACCAGTGTGTAAAAACCTGTTTCCTCTCTCTCTATCTCACCGGATTTCTCTCCGTTAATTCTCAACCGCCGGCCGATCCAGCCGCTACTCTCCGCCGCCGCAGAAGAAGCAGCTAATCAGGAGCTTTTGATTAAAACCACATTAACTGCACCAAGGTTGTTAATTCCTTTTATCTAGTGTAAAATGTTTGCTTAAACCAGCTCTTGTGTTGATGATTCTTTTGTGTCTGTTCATCTCCATGCTTGTTGTCCAATCCAAGACCTGGGTTTTACGTAAAAATCGAGTCTTGAAGGAAATGGAGAACATGGACTGAATTAGTAATTCCTTCTATCATTGTTTTTGCATTTTTATGTAGGGTTTTTGGAGAAAGAGTGAGTGATGGAAAGAAAAATAAGATTCTTTTCTTTTTAAATGGGTTTTTTTTTTTTTTAATTTTAGTTTGTCTTGGAGAAGTGAAACATTGGCCATTGAATTTAGGTGTCTGAATAAAAATGGCAAATTTTTTGGTTTAAAAAATTGGCGTGTGCAAGGTCAATCCTTTTATCCTTTTTTTTTTTTTTTTTTGTAGAACAGGGTAGGGTACCCAGTCTGTCCACCTGCTATATTTGGAAAAGATTGTACAAAAAATTTCATGATTGTTATGATGACAGTGTTATTAGGTTTATAACCATCATATTTGCATCCTTACTAGATTGGTGTTCTGTAAGTGAAGCCAAGAAGTTTGGTTGATACTTGTTTTAAGTTTTATGTGCAACATAGGTAGGTCTACATTTGTATGCAGCGAATGTAGAGTTGGATTTAACGTCTTCATCATGCTCTTGATACCTTAATAGCCAAAAGATTCTTATAGTACTGACTACTGATATCCCGTAACTGTAAATGCATGCTGATAACGACACTTAAGTTTTTGAGATACGTGATGTCAACTTGTTATCATATGACATCTGCCGTCTTACAAATACTGATAATATAATGTTTTAGATTTGATTTTGTCAATGATTGGAGATACTGATTGTCCCTTGTTTGTTCTTGCAGTCACTAAGCTCGGGGAATCACTTGCTGAAGGAAAGGTTATATGCTTTGTTTGATCGGCTACAAAGCTCAATTTTTAGATAATGTTTACTGCCAAGTTATTGTAACATTGCTTTCGTAATTTTAGTAATAGTAGTAGCATTTAAGCTTTGATTTTGTTAATGATCGGAGATATTGATTATCCCTTGTTTGTGCCCAGCAGTTGTTAAGCTAAATTCAAGATCAGTTGGTGAAGAAAGGTCAAACCCGTCTCAGCAGTTCGGATTGTCTGTTGAGGTACAGAAGTATATTCAAACTTGAGACTTTTGTTTAGCTATTATACAGTGATCGAGTTTATTGCACTTGTCTGTATGCTTTAACTTTCTTGCTTGACTGTTGGTAAAAAGCTCTATTTATTTATTTAATTTATTCAACTGGGTTCTCTCTGCATAAATTTGTTTCCTTACACTTTAGGTTTTTGTATTATTACTATATGGATAACCTAGCCTCGATGCTTCTTCTTCCTGTCTATAATTATGTCCATTATTGATGGTAGTAATGCTGGTGGACAAAAACTGAGGTGGTATTTTTTTTAAATGCCTGTGGCTGGATAAAGGTTTCGATATTTACCTGCAATTATGTTATTCTCTCCTATAGGAAATGTATTAGTCTTTTTCGTTTTTTGTTTTCATTTATTGTTATTAACTTATTATTATTATTATTATTATTATTATTAATTATTATTAATATTATTTCATTTTCTTGATAATTGGTACTCCCTCCGGCCCAGTTTCATCTTCCTGCATTCCATTTGGTCCGTCCCAACTTCATCTTTTCATCCCTTAAATGGAAAATTTCTCTCCTACCTTGTACACTATCTCTCCTACTTTATTCACTATTTGTCATACTTTATCTACTCTCTTTCCTACTTTATCACCATCTCTCCTACTTTATTCACTTTTCTCTTAAATCTTGTATTCGGGCCCGCGGGAAGATGATACCGGGACGGAGGGAGTATTTTATTTATAGTTTAGGGAATCATGGACCTCAATTCATCTTTTTAGCTAGATTTTTTTTATTTTTGCTTTCCCTTTTCATAGCTGAAATCAGTAATGCAGGCAGAATGGACCGGGATGTGAATTTGATTTGATTCTATGTAGTGTGTGCCATGATCTTACATTGGAAAAGACCTTGAGGTTTTTCGCTTTGTATGCAGCTATTTATTGAATTAAGCGTCCACGTTTATGGATACAGTTCTGAGTTCCACTTAATTCTAATCTTTATTGGTCCATGTTATCTTGCATAGATTTTGCTCTTGCATGACCTATTAATTGCCAAGCACGTGGGTAAAGGAGCTAATTTATTTTCTCCTGATGCAGATTCTGTAATGTCTATAACTCATAGTGAATCTGACGAACCAAATAGTCTTCACAGTTCTGGGGATTCTAAAGAGTTGACTGATGATCAATCTAGAGGTACGAAAGTACTCTTTTCTCTAAATCTTCTGAAAAGTTCAGGGTGTTCACAATACTGTATATGTCGTCCGGTGATAGTCAAAAGATTAGTCTTGTGGTGCTGTTATTGAAACAACTAAGGAACTTTGGAAAAATTAGTTCTTCTTTTTCTTTTCTTTTCTTTTCTTTTCTTTTTTTGTTTTCGGGCCTTACTTGGCCTGGAAGTAGTGTATCTGCGCACCGAAGTTACTTATCTGGTATCACCAGTAAATAGTTGAATGCAACACATTGATGTGAAATCTTTCTTTTGAAATTTTACCAATTGGCGGAAACCATATTTATAATCATATATTACGTGGACGAATAAGTATGGCCTAGTGCGCCAATCCATTCCATGGCATGCTAAAATATAGCTTGTGTGGTCCTAAAGTATATTTTCTTCTTTATTATTCACAGCTACTTATACTAAGACACTGACACAAATGTTGCCAAAATTCTTTTGATCTTCTCCTTCTTGAATTTTACACAATCACACTCAGAGAAAGGGCACTTGCGTTTCTTTTCTCTTAGACTAGTCTTAGATTTGAATGTATTATGTTCGCTAATTACAAGACCTTAGTACTTGGTAATTTGCGTTGGTTCTCAATATTGGGTAAAAATCACATTTCTTTCAAGAATGATGTTAATTGCTCAACCTTGTATTAGGTGATTATCAAGTGGAGGGAGCAACAGATGAGTTTAGGTCAGTGATTTCACCTGTGGCGATTGCATCAAATAATTGGGTTGCTGCTGAGGATGTAGTCCATGGAATAATCCATAAAGTCCGCCCCACTTCTGAATCTGAGGAGAAGAGAAGGGAGGTTGTTGGTTATATTCAGAGATTAATCGGAAATTGTCTTGGTGTTGAGGTCGATATTCTATCTACTACTGTCTCCTATCATTTCAGATGTCTTCTTTCAAGTTTTGAACATCTACAGATCTAATTCTGCCTTTTAAATCTGCTGATGTTTGGATAGCATAGGTCTTGTAAGTGACATAGTTTTTTATTCTGTATCCTGTTGTTAGTATAACCAGATGTGTAGGGTCATGAATAAATTTACAATGACACATGGGTTTTGGGGATGCTTGTATGAATATTTTTAATGCATCGTAATAAATGGTGGGATCATAGCTAATTGTCCGAATCCTGTATGCAACTATGCATTAATCAATGCACAACAATGTGAGTGGAAGAATTCTCTGTTAATGCATAGCTAAGGTTCTAGTGAAGTCAGGTAAATTCCCGATATTTCCTATGCATTGTTTAGCTAAGATTTGATATCTGTTAAATTTGGTATGCAAACAATGTATTGATGTTCCCTTACAGCTGGAAGGGAAATTATGTTTTTAAATAGCTTTTGGGCTACTTCACTGCATAATTAATAGGTTACAGGAGAGTTGGAAGTAGAGTTATTTCCAGTTGATATAAATGGTGACCATCTCTGTGTTTTTCCATGCACCTGTGTTCGTGGGTTTAGTTTATTCTGTTGAGCGACCTTGCCTACAATAAACAGAAGATTCACTTATCTGTTGCGCACTACAAAAAGTTAATGACATACTGTTGGTTGCAAATTTTGCAATCATCATTATTTCGTCTCTTCATTTTTTTGTAAAGCTATCATATCCGCCCCCCCCCAAACAAAAACCCGAACCCCCCAGGATCCATAACAAATTTGTGGGCGATGGATTGCTAGAAATATTTTTTGGACATTCGACATGTCAGTGCAAACCCATTTTGCTGCATTTCTTGATTGTGTTGAATAAAGAATCATTATACATTGCAATACCCTCGTCCACTATCCTTATGGTGCATAAACCCCCGGGCTTGGTCAACCACATAAGGTTCATAAAAGGCACTAGAGAACCACAGTGACAGGCTTGTTTCTCGTTACATGTAGTGTATATTACAATTATTGTCCAGAGTAAATCAAGTTTCATACCGTTGACTTTCCGTTTGATCTTATTTATATGGCTAATGCCTTTAGTATTCGCATGAAACCAGTGTCATGTTTATTGGTGTCAGTGACACTCGTGCATGCGTCAGGAAACTCTTCTTTTATGAGTTTTTAGGCACGATGGTACTGCTGATCTTGCTTTTCTTCTTTGTCAAACCTTCCCGATATATTTCTTAATAATCTCATATAAAAAATTTTTGCAGGTACTTCCATATGGATCAATGCCTTTAAGAACTTATCTACCAGATGGAGACATTGATTTGACTGCATTTGGTGCTGCAAACTTTGAGGATATGTTGGTTGACGATATGAGATTTATACTTCAAAGAGAGGAGAAAAATATGGCTGCTCAATTCAGGATAAAGGACGTCCAGCTTATCCGAGCTGAGGTATGTATCTTCAATTTTTTTATGGAAACATGCTAGAATTGGTACTATATTGGTTCCCCCTTTGGTCACATTAACGACCAGCTTGGTCACTTAAGTGCCAACCAAACCAGTTTTACAGCTTGTTTTAAAACTGGTTTTGTAGGAGACTTCCTCACCCGTAAAGTGATGTGTGCCAATGCCATATATTGATCTTTGACATTCCTGTTCATTAAATTATTATGAATACTCTAATCTGAGTCCTCTATGCCTGTCCAGCTTTACGGGGAATCCTTGCTGCAAGATACATTTTCTGTCCAGTAAATCATAAAGGCGCAGTTTAAACAGAACTATAAAGTGTGTAGTTTCACTTGCTTCTAAATAGAACAGCGTTATGCAAACATGGGCTCTCTAGCATTAATTAAGTACCCATATGCGTTTATTTTCTGCAGAGTGTCCGTTTTAGTTTTATACACTTAAATAAGGTGCTCAAATGAGATAGGACTAGAGAATTTTTAATGATCTCTTTCGTGTATTCTAGAATTTGGTGCATCTTTTTAATTGTTTGCTGTCTTACTGATGGAAAGTACTTGTGTCGCAGGTGAAACTTTTAAAATGCATTGTTGAGAATATTGTGGTTGATATATCATTCAATCAAATTGGCGGTCTTTGTACCTTATGTTTTCTTGAACAGGTAATTTTCTTGTCAAGTCATTGAAAAGTTGAGATTTACATGTAAATCCTTTACTAAGAGCTTTATCAGAACGTCTACAGCCACTCTCCTATTTAGGATTTGTAAATTGAACCATTCATGCATCTTATTAGTATGGATGTTTAATGCGACTTTCCTCTAAAGCGAGTCTACTTTATGTTTAAGCTATGCTTTAAATCTTTACCCTTATGGAATATAAATTTCTCCTTTTCTGGATATCTGGGTGTAATGGCCAACCTAAAAATGCTAGTATGATAGTGAAAACAAGGTTAACAGTTAGTTCTATGCAAATATATATGCTCAAGAAATAAAGAATTTACAGAGAGTTTTATAGGATTCGTAATTACTTTAATTAAAAGAATTAATTATTATAAGCAAAGATAGCATAGTGCATCAAGTTTAACAGTTTGTTCTATTCAAATATGTATGCTCAAGAATTAAAAAAAATACAGAAAGTTTTAGGCATGCGTAATAAATAAATTGAAAGAGTCTATTAAGCAAATATAGCAATAGTATGGGTGGTTGCCAAGGAACTCATCAGGAATGGGATGGATAGGCATCTTTCCGGGAGGCACAAAATTCACCAGTATTTGAGTAACTCACCCGCTTGAAACATCAACATCCCAACACAAAAGTTTTTGACCCATTCTCCACAGTGACGTTATCCTGAGGCCTATGGATCAGGATTACCTGATCGATAATACCGTAGGCCAGTCGTGGTTCGCGCGCGCTCCTGAGCGGTCTGGTTTGTGTGCCGATTCGCCGTGTTCAGTGAATCGGAGAAGTGAGGGTGAATGTAGAAATAAAAGGATCAAATGCTATTCCCCAGCATTCTGTTTCACCTAAAGTTGTGTTCCCATTTTCTATATTCAGAGAATCGGAGAAATCAAGGTAAATGGAAAAAAATGGGCATCGTCTAACCTCTATATTCTGAATCAAGTTCCAAAAATGAAAGAATCACATTCCAAAAAGTAGCGAATTATATTCTGAATTGTGATCCTCTGGCGAATCGATTCTTTATAAGTGGAGAATAGCGAACTGCGTTCACGTTCCGAGCGACTAGCATAAGAATACGCGAGTCCGTATTGTGTGCTTTTTAGAAGGTGAAACTTTCTTTATGAGAACTTGTTTTGTATTGTTTAAGATTTAGATATATTTCCAGCAGAAGAGGATCTAACAGTTCTTTCCTTTACTTACTTTTACTAGCATGATATTAATTTTTTCTTTTTTGGCAGATTGATCGCCTCATTGGAAAAAATCATTTGTTTAAGACCAGTATTATACTGATAAAGGCATGGTGCTATTATGAAAGTCGTGTTCTTGGATCACATCACGGCTTGATTTCGACATATGCTTTGGAGACGTTGGTGTTATATATTTTCCATCTATATCATTCAAAATTAGATGGACCATTAGCTGTGAGTAATTACTAGTATAACAATTTCTTAACAAAGAAGAAAAGAGTTTGAAAATCTCCATCTAATGTTTTAATTTTGACCGAAGGTTCTATACAAATTTTTGGATTACTTTAGCAAGTTTGATTGGGAAACCTATTGCGTTAGCTTAAGTGGACCCATCCGCCTTTCTTCATTACCGGCTATTGTGGGTAAGCACATACTTTTGTTAGGTCACATCTCCCCCTTACACTATAGATAGTAAAGTTAATATTCAACTACTTGTGATCTCCCTTTGCAGTTGAGATGCCAGAAGATAGTGACAAGGATTTACTGTTGACCAGTGAATTTATGAGTTATTGCGTCGACAAGTTTTCTGTCCCTTCTAGAGGTGGTGATCAAATTTCACGTGGATTGCAGCAAAAATTTCTAAATATAGTGGATCCCTTGCGAGAGAACAATAATCTTGGCCGGAGTGTCAGCAAAGGTAAAAGTTGCTTTTGGTAGTCATGTCCAGCGAAAAATGGTCATAGTGGCAGTTAGGTTCATCATCTAGCTTTCCAGGGCACTCCTTCATTCACATAAATGCGATTTATATCTTGTGCCATGGTGTATCTAACAAGATTATGTCTCTTGTTGTTTCTATTTTATGCACTAGATAGTTGCAAATAGGGTAGTTCCCTGTACAAATCTTATGGTAGCCTGGTCATGAATTTATAACGTTAAACTTGATGTAATTAAATTATTTATAAACTCAAGTACCTCAAAATTGGAGTATTCAACTTGTGCTTTTGTGCCATTTTAAGGTGATCACTGATCACATTCAATCCCAATGTATCATCTTTTCAAATTTTAGTTTGTAATCTTTTTTTAATTTTTATTTTTTTAAATAGCATTTCGATTTGACCTGAGTCCTGTGTATTTCCTTCCTTCCTTGAGAAAGAATCTGAACTACATTTCGCTGGAGAGGCTTGGTTTATGTGGCTCTAAGGGCTTAATTTTGCTGTCTTGGTTGGTCCCAAAGAAATTTGGTAAAGAAATTCATTGATTTCATGTTCTATATTAACTTTTCGTAGCATCTTTTCTTAACAGGAAACTTTTACAGAGTTCGCAGTGCATTCACTTACGGGGCAAAGAAACTGGCTCGAATACTTGCGCTACCAGAGAAGACTATTGCTGATGAACTTAATAAATTTTTCTCAAACACCATGGCAAGACACGGAAGTAGCCTGAGACCCGATATCCAGGATTTCAACCCATCAATCACTTGCAGCGGCTTGATCTCTATACCACCTGCTTTCGAGATGCATAAGTTTGATTACTTATATGAAGATGCAACAAGAGATTCTCGCCCCTGTACAGATAGTTCACCCAATATTTTAACCAAAGGGATTGAGGTGTCATCTGATTCTACAAATGTAGAGCCAGACAGAGATTTGGTGTTAACAAATCGGTTCCGTGGAGATGCAAACGAACTTGCCTCATCTGGTGGTCTTCGAGGCCTTAAAATATCTAAAGCTTCTTCCGAAAGTTTAAGTCCAAAGAAGCAGACGGACCGGGTCAGTCCAGTCAGTAAATTCTATTGTGCGCCACACCAGTTTTTTGGTAATTCCAAATTCCAAACTGACAGTTCCAATGATGGAAACCAAGACCCAGATAAGATGGAGGCCAAGTGTGAAAGCCAAAAAGAAAACCGGTTGGATGAGAAACATGAGGTAGTGGCCCCAAGTACACCGGGTGATTTTCGTCTAAACCACGAGCAGGTCCCACTAGCAAACGGTGAGGTAGCTGGGTCTTTGAACACATTGACAGATCTCACTGGAGATTATGATAGCTACTTTCGGCACTTACAATATGGCCGATGGTTCTATGAGTCGGGTATGCAATCTCCGCATATACCCTTCTCTTCCAATGCTCTGTACCTGAACAAACCATGGGATGGAGCCCATCCTCCACAGTTTAAGCGGAATGGGTTCTCCAATCAGCATCCTAATGGCAGCCATCATGGTACTGCAGTGTATAGTATGCCGCCGCACATGCTAATGCAGGGTGTGCCATTTGGGTGGGAAGAGGGGCCAAAGCATCCCCGAGGGACAGGATATTTTCCGCACATCCCCAACATGGTAAGATACTTGTGCAATTAAACTCGAATCCATCGTATTTCTTAGTTGTTACTTATATTATAAATTGATCGGGATTAATCTTGTTTTGAATGAGTTCATGAATGCATGAATATACATGTCATTTGTTACGGACCTAGATTAGTGGTTCTGTTTTTATTAAAATATATAATTTTGGTTTAGTTAGGGAAGTTGCTAGGATATCTCAGGTAAAAGAAAGTCTTCTATGTTTCATTTTGCTATCCCCCATCATCATGCATTTATTCCGAGTGAGATTGCACGACTGGCCTGCGCAATAATATCATGCAACTTTTACCAATCTTGTCACCCAAGGCCTGCGCAATAATATCATGCAACTTTTACCAATCTTATCATTATTTGCTGAAAATCTTTGCCTTTCCAGAATCAGCCGCCTCACCCAAGGCCTCCAGTCCTGCCAAGGCCACCTTTCTGCAATGGGCGAAACATGATCTTCCCGGGGTCACATATGGAAATGGGCAGCCATGAACCATCGCAATCTCAAGTCTCTGGTGAGAAAAATATGCCAGTTGGTTCTTTTGATGGCCATCAGATGTTTCCTCCTCAAGGGAATGATTATCCCAACTCCAATGGTTTTATTCCCCAACAAGAAGTGATTCCAGACTTCGGGTCGTTTGGCCATGAACCTAGAGCATTCATGCCTGAAAGCAAGCAACAAGTACCCGTCTCTTCTTCACCGAGAACTCCATCGGACAAGCAGAAGTCACAGCCTGATTTTGTTGGAGAGCAGGATAGGTAAAAGAATTTCCCAAGCACATACTTATACCAAACCATCTTTGGTTACTGATGTTGCTGGTTTGAGCGATTTCCCTGCTTTAAACGTGTAGGATTTCTGTGATGAATGCATACCATCTCAAAGATGAAGATGACTTCCCTCCATTATGAATGGTCGGTAACGTGATCCAGTGTATTGTGACCTACAGTTGTTTGTTACAATAGATTTTGCATATAAATTTTAAGCCCGAGGCCCCTGCCTATGTGGCTTGCCTGCTTATCCGAACAATATATACAGTGAGGTTACTTCTTTCTAAAGTTTATGAAATCTGTACATTCTGGTATAGCTTTTTTACTCCATGGTTTGGGGAGTATAGATAGCTTGGTGCTTGGTGTAGCAGCAGTAGTAGAGAAGTTAGAACTTCTTGACCGAATTGTTTTTCACCATCGTGCGTTTGTTGTACTGTAATGTTGCAAATGCTAGGTGTATATTTTACAGAGAGAAAGAATGTTCTCTCTTGTTGCTGAAATGATAGAAATTGGTTTTAGACTACAACCTGAGCTTAAATGTTTTTCTGTTTATAATTTCGCTTAGTTTGTGCAATGTGTGTTCCTGTTTGTTTGGTCAAGGGTGGCGGAAATTATACAACTTAGGATGCCGCAATAGCTCCTATAGCGCAGGGGTAGCGAAACTTTTGCGCTAGCTGTTTTATGTAGATCTACTTTATTGCACTAAAAGCCAGGTTTTTTCTAGTTGAGTTATGGTGAGAATGTCTTCTCAAAAAAAAAAAGAGTTATGGTGAGAATGCATTCTGATTAGTGAAAAAAAGTGGTCGGGCTTGTGCATGTTATGAAAGAGACTGGCAGCATCAAAACGAGGAATTTCTTACATATATCGGGTCTGAAATGATCCACATAACTCGATTTTATGTATATGTGGAGCATTTCACACTAGAGAGGATTTAAAAGCACTCGGAGAAGTTGTTAATTTAGAATTTCATGAAGATTGTTTGTGCAGTGTCAAGTACCAGATAGGTACTTTGGGGGAAGTAGCTAAGTTTGCTCGTTAAGCTTTGCTCTAAAAAGCAAAACTGATTTGAAACCGATTTAGAAAACAACTTTCCTTCAGGCCAAATGAATATTTTCCAATTCTTAGCAATTTTTCGAATTTTAATACTGTATTCCTGATTCTTAATGTGCGCTCTTAGCGCAGTTTTTAACTGTTACCCCTTAATTATACTCGACATAAACTCCAACATATGTTTGCGCCTAGAGCGCTCAAGAATTTGTGATTCAAATCTCATTTAAAAGGCAGGCAATGTGTAAAAGGTATATATTCAAAGGACAACTTATGGTGCTAAATGATAGTACTTCCGTAAATCAGATTTATTAAACCTTATAATTGCGAACAAGCCATATACATTAAAAAATTGCTTTTAAACTCAATTAAACATATTTTGCAAATGCTATATATTTTTGGAGCACGAGGAGTTTATCTCAATATTAGGCTTACTACTTCTCTGTGGGTGGTCTTTGTAACCAAGGGGTTCCCATAAGATACATAAAGTTATCAGCTTTATTGGATAAGCATTCTAAGCTTAATAATCTAGTGATAAATCGGACATATCTGAAAACCAAGTAACGACTCTCATGCAGGGAGGAAGGAAATTACTCCCATTAGAGGGAGTAGAATGTAAAATCATACAAATCTCCCCCTTTCTTTAAAACTTTGCATTCAAAAATTTTTCAACCCGAAATGAAAAGTTTTAAAAATAACGAGGGGATGGGTAAGCTAAAATTCCAAACTCGAGACAGTCGGCCCAACATTGAAATGGCGCGTTGAATCAAGTGTTTTAGTTTTCCTGAAAGAAACGGGGAAGCTGACATGATCAGATTCACGGTTTGTTAGACCTCACAGCCACAGGTATTGTGATTTGTGAATCGAACCTAACTAATTTCTCTCTCGAATTTGAATCGCAGAAGCAGCAAATCGTATTATTCCTCCTCTTTTCTCGGGTCTTGCATATTTCGATTCTTTCTTTTCACTGTAAAACAAACAAACAACCAAACAAAAACTCAGCTTCCTCCTCTTTACCCGAACAAAAAAGCTGCTTCATCAGAATACCAGAATATGAAATTGAGCTAATTTGTTGAGAAGCTGCTGTAATTGTATCTGTATCAGTATCAGGTAGCCGAATGATTCATTAATGGCGGCCAATTGGCAGTGGGAAAACGCCTGCGCCGGAGCCACCGCTGGTTTCGCCACCGTCACCTTCTCTCATCCCCTCGACGTCGTCCGCACCCGATTCCAAGGTATTTTCGTGTATTCAATACACCACATATCAATGTTGTTGTCTTCTATACACCACATATGAATCTATCTATCTATCTATCTCCATTTTTTAGCTAGGGCATGTTCGTTTTATTAAGCCTTTTTTCCCCTTTTGTTGCTGGTGTTTTATTAGTGAACGATGGGCGATTATCGAATCTACCTTCCTACAAGAATACTCCTCACGCTCTCTTCACCATTGCTCGCTCTGAGGTATTCTGCACACTTCTTCTTTTAGCTGCTTTTATCTTGTGCTATATCATGTGAAGTAGTAGTATCTTAGAATGAGTGTGTATCCGCCTTTTGTTATTTGAACGGTGAGCTAGATCGAATGGTCTATTGCCTATTAGTATTGAACAATTGATTGCTTGCACTGACAGTTGGATAGAAATTGTGACAAGCAATAAAGCTTTTTCTGCTTGTGTATGGAGAACGATTCAAGTTACGACGAAAAGAGAATATAATAAATTTGCGTAACATTTTGAATTGTGTTTGTTCTGTAAATGAAAAGAGCACCAACTCCAAGTATCTCTTGACGTGTGTTTGGACTTGGCGTTTTCCTTTCTTGCTCAACGCTATAGGAGTAAAAGGATTTTTTTTAGAATTGCAAGCAACCAACAAAGTCCTTTTCCTGCTCAATGAAAGTGCACAAAGTAATTCTAGAAGCAAGCAAGTAAACATGAAGTTTGTATCTGGCTGTCTGCTATTAAATTCGCCCCAGGAAAGTGACAAGTTATGAATTGCTTGAGCTACGGGTACTTGCTACTCCCTCCGTTCCAAAGAAATATTTCCATTTTGACTTTGACCGGTCAACTGTCTTCGACTTTGACCACGAATTACTCTTAAACTATAATAGTAAATAATTTAATAAAATCATATAATGAAAATTTAATAATTTAATAATTAATTTTTCATTATATAATTTTACTAAATTATTTACTATTATAGTATAAGAGTAATTTGCGGTCAAAGTCGAAGACAGTTGACCGCAGAATAGTAAAATTGAAAGATTTCTTTGGAACGGAGGGAGTATTAGATTTCTATGACCAGTGGGAGTGATATGCATATCATACCCTTAACTGCTGGACCTAGTGAAATCAAATCAAAACATTACTTTTGAGTTTTGTCAACTTACGTTTTATTCTTTTCCTTTTGCTATCGTGGTTTCCGTGATGCTAAATTTAATATCTGAAGTACTAAGAAAGCATAATTGCTAGTTCAATGATTTTATGATCAACCTAAATACTGCCACTGCAGATGAGTTTAATGTTCTTTTAGCCATCAAAGTTTCATATCCAAGTTTCTCTACTTTCCCTTCTTCTTCCTTAACTTATGCATCTTCTCTCTTCATGCTGCTGCTGCTGTTGTTCAGGGTCTAAGAGGGTTATATGCGGGCTTCTACCCTGCTGTTCTTGGATCAACTATTTCATGGGGTTTATATTTCTACTTGTAAGCATCACTGGCACACTTATCTGGAGAACTATTGTTACTCGCTTACTGCACCTTTAGAGTCTTCCATGGATTAAAGTTTTGTTTCTCATATAATTTAGTTGTTTAATGAATAGTAGTACCGAAACTTCTCTTCTTGTTTCGGTTGCCTCAGAATGGAAATGTTTCAAGCCTTTCAGTGGGACCATAATGAAACCTAAGTTATGTAATCTTCAGTGGTTGGAAAGTTATTGCAGTATATAATGTCGTGTTGGTTCCATTCAGTCCACCTTATTTTGATGTCTTAGCACAGTCACTAATGTTCTCACCACTAGTCGTGTTTCTTTTTGTCTTGATTATAGTTTATTGAAACAAAGAGCTATAATACACAAGGAATGTATCATCATTGCATGTTATAAAGGAGCTCAAGAAATCCTCAAAACTAGAGAACCTCATTATAGACATGTAGCTAATCCATGGAGTCAATATAAAAAGGAGTCAGCAATCTGAACCTCTGCATGAGACATATACTGGAAACATAATTTCTCTTCCTTTCATAGACACCTTATAATACATCCTGGAATCAGTTGCCATTTTCTGCACTCATCCTTCCTAATTTTTCTCTTCCAACTCCATGAGATCCTTATTCCCTGGCATCACCCAATGGAACTACAAAGCAAGCAAGCTGAACTGAATGCAGCCGAGTCTTTAAACTTTATAAATATATAATTGTATTGAAAGGTGCTACACCATACACAATACTCTAACTCATTGAGGCCTTGGTAAACAAGAACGACTGCATTCCAATAAACTTGGGTAAGGCTTCATGAACCAATTATAAAATCTCACCATGTCAAGTGCAAGATTCCCCACGTGCTACTCTCCCAGATATTAAGAATTTGGGTAAGATTGTTATGTAAAGTAATGCAGCGTAGGACTAAACAACATGTTAGTTAGTTGTCAGTATTCAAGTTTTGTGACTATGAATTAAGATATGATTCTTGATGATGTACCCATGTCTTTCTGCATTCTGTAACTAAATTTGGGTGCTTAAACATGGCTACAGCTTGAATGCTTGATCTTTCTTTTCCGTTTGTCCTGATCCATAGATACGTGTTCTTATTTTTTGCAGCTACAGCAAAGCCAAGCAACGTTACTTGAGAAGCAGGGAGAAGCTGAGTCCTGGTCTTCATCTTGCATCAGCAGCTGAAGCTGGAGGATTGGTTAGTATTTTACTATATGCATGAAATTGTGCAAGAAATTGTTTAAAGTACACAGTGAATGGGAATGTGGTGTGGATTGCAGTGTTTGGGTAAACTTCTCATGCAGTTTTATCATTGGAGCCCAGAAGTTAATAGTTAATACTAGGAGAAGGCGTATACATTTATGCACTGATAATTCATTAATAGGTGTGATTGATGCACATAATGTGTATATTGATGCTTTGGTCTCTCAAGTACACTATCAGAAAGGTGTACTTCAAGCCCCTAGAGCAACAGAATATGTGAAAGAAGGCATGATATGCTCTTAACTGGAACCTAAAGAAGTTCCCATTTACAGAATTGATTGTTTTTATTCTCATTGTGCTAGCCTGTTACGGAGAAATAATTGTCCTCGCCGTTAGGACTTCATTACCAACTCACTACCATAGACACGAATTTCTTGGCAGCCTGTTGGGCAGTCTCTTGAAACTGCTGGAAATTTTTCTTGCCTTTGAAGTTTTACTGATAGCTTTGCAGGTTTGTTTGTGTACCAATCCTGTTTGGTTGGTGAAAACAAGGTTGCAATTACAGACTCCTCAGCAAGTTCGTCCATATTCTGGATTTCATGGTACGCCGGATCCCATGCTGACTTTTCATGATGTGGTTTTATTTTATATTATGACGTATACTTATCTTTTCACTGCTGTATTTATTCTGTTTATTTGTGTGTTTTTTTTGCTGTGGCCTCGTGCACTTTTTGAAATTGTCAGCTAAATTTTCTTGTGCAATTTTTTCTTTCTTTTATTCCAATACAGTTCTTTTATCTAGCAGTTACCAGATATCTTTATCAATTAATGTCACTAAATATGCCTATATTCCCGTGTTCTGGATCTCAGATGCTTTAAGAACCATACTGAAAGAAGAGGGGTGGAGGACACTATATAGAGGACTTGTTCCTGGTCTTTTTCTGGTTAGATTATTTTTAACCTCTTTTTCTATGTTTTATCATTATTTCTTATT
Source organism: Plantago major (assembly GCA_026545765.1). Classification (NCBI taxonomy): domain Eukaryota; kingdom Viridiplantae; phylum Streptophyta; class Magnoliopsida; order Lamiales; family Plantaginaceae; genus Plantago; species Plantago major. The sequence goes on along the minus strand of CM048840.1, from coordinate 23,923,480 downwards.
TTCTTGCTTGTGAGTAAGCTATTCAGGAACGTAAGATATTTCTTAGTTCTCATCTTATTTGTATATAAATGTATAGTAAGCTGAGGAGCTTATTAGTTATGGTATTGTTTCAGCAGGTTACACATGGTGCTATCCAGTTTACAACATATGAGGAACTTCGCAAAGCGGTTATCAATTCTAGGAATAAGAAAAGTGAAGATACAATTGTTGATTCATTGGTGAGTCTAAAAATATCTCTTGGCATTTCCCAATCTCATAAAGCAATTAAAGGAAAACATGTGTTAGTTTGATTCAACAAAGCAATGTCTATGAGCTCTTATGTGATAGAAATCAAATTGTTTAATCAAGGTTATGTGATGGAAGATTATGGACAAAGTTCATTACTTCCCCATTTTCTATTTTAGTTGCTACTTTTCTAAATTTAGATAATTATATTTGGCTTGTGTATGAAAGATAGGAAATACAAAGTTACAAACAGTCATTTTTTTCCTTCCAGTCAATGGTTTATATGCTCTTAATCATATATTGTCCCTGCAGAATTCAGTTGACTATGCTGTATTAGGAGCTTCTTCAAAATTAGCTGCCATTCTTTTGACATATCCATTTCAGGTAAGCTTGTGCCAGGGATTAACATTTAATGTACTATTCATAGTACAATCTTCACCTTGTCTTACTTCGTTGAATTTGGTTGTGATGTGTTGACAGGTCATTCGAGCTAGATTGCAGGTACTTGAAAACTCATACCATTTGGAAACATTTTAAACCATCAAGCTGAATAGCTCTTATTTTTTCTTTCATTTCTCTAGCTAATTGTTGTGCACTTCTTTCAGCAACGACCTACTATTATGGGCATCCCTAGATACATGGATAGCTGGCATGTGGTGAAAGAAACTGCCAGGTAAGAGAAAATATGCGTTGTCGCTCCGCTTCCTTGAGGATTTGTGCATCATCAATTACTATAAAGAGCTTTCTGCGAAAGTAAAACAATAATTGCTACGATTGTCATAAAATATCGCAGAACATAACTAATGATAAGATGAACTTGCAGTTCAGTGTCTTTTGTTTTGTCCTGTAACCTATGGGTTCCTGAGATCATCACTGTGTACGATAATGAACTTTTTCTCCGTTTCACAGGTTTGAGGGTCTACGAGGTTTCTACAAGGGCATGACTGCAAACGTGCTGAAAAATGCTCCTGCTGCTTCAATTACATTTATCGTGTATGAAAATGTGCTGAATATGTTGAAATTAGCTAGGAAGGAAGATATATAATACTACAAAATTACTCGATTAGATTAATGGCTTCACGATCTTCATAGAGTAGGTGGTATCAGGTATGATAGGAAACACTAATTTATACTAGTACTCATTTAGGTTTTGCTTACTGATTTGGTGATTGTGAAGTTCAATGATCTCATTTTATTGATTTATCATTCATTGAGAATTGATGCCATTCTCTGTAATCACTAGATACCAGCTGTTGATGATATTGTTGTATTTTATTACAGTAATGATTTGAGAAAACATGAATATAGAAGTATAATATAATACGATATTGCTCTCAGCTACATCAGGGCCTGTGAACTTGACAGATTGAAACCTCCTCCATCAACTAACCAAGTTTCTGGGTAAAGGATAAGATTTCGTGTGAAACTTCTTCTGCTCTCTCTTCATGGATGAAATGATGACCGTCCTGTATCACGACGACTTCTTGGTTGGGAACCAAGTTCTTGAATATGGTTCCCTCGATGTAATCCTTTTGTCCACCAGACTCATATCCGACGTCTTTGTCTCCTATTATCAGCTTAGCAGGTACGGTTATCTTTGATCCTTGCCATGGTGCTAGTAGCTCCCAGTTCCTATGGTAAATACAGATTGATAAATGGGACTATAGCTCTCACACAGAATCATCTGGACATGCAGGACAGGGATTATGAAAACTCACAGGTCCATAGCTCTGTAGTAGTTGAGGCCTCCAGTGAATCCAGACTCTTGGTACTTATCAGCAAAAACCTGGATTTCGTCTTCTGTAATCCAAGGAGGTAAGACTGATGGTGTTTCCAGATAATCAATGATCTCCATTCCGGGTGGTGCGATTGGTAGCTCAGGCTTGGTAATTAGGAAGAACTTTTTCATAACTGTTGCATAATCGTACCTTGCGAATGCCATTTCTGCCCTTCCTGGTTCCTGCTCCATCCATTATCTTCCTCAGAACTCACTCACATTTAAGTTTTCTGCGTATTCACAACTGCTAAACTTATAGGTGTAGAGTTGTGAGATTAAAGATTGATTACCTGAAACTGACAGATGTAAAGGTCATCCCCAAATATCTGCTTCATAAATTCGATGGGTTTGACGTCGCTGGTAAATCTGGGTGCGTAGGGAACGCAGAGAGCCAAGATTCCCTTGACCCTGTCAGGCCTCAGCAAGCTGAGATACCAAGCAGCCCATGCTCCCCAGTCTGATCCCACCACAATGGCCTTTCCAATATTTATAAAATAATACTCCACATTATGCTCAAGTAAAATATTCAAAACTAGTCTAGCAGTATCACAGACTCAAGTTTTACCTTTTGGACGTGGAAGTGATCAAGCAAGCCAATCAGATCACCAACAATATGAAACCAACTGTACGAAGAAGGATCAGGGGGTGAATCAGTGTCCCCGTGGCCTCGTAAATCTGGAGCCACGACATGGTAGCCGTGGCTGGCAAGGAAGGAAATCTGATGCCTCCATGCATACCAAGTCTGTGGGAAGCCATGGAGCATCAGCACCAGGGGACCTGAGCCCTTCTCAGCGACGTGCATCCATATACCATTGGTTTTTATCCTTTGGTGGCTTACGTCGTTGAGCGTCGTCATCTTCCTTGATTTTGCTCGATCTTCACCTGGACTCAGAACCAGAAAGTTGCTCTTTACTTTCTCTGATCACTGATGTCTGTCTTTTATTTACTTAGTTGTCTTGGAAAAGAGAAGATAACGTTGACAATTCAAATGTTGAATGAAGTTTCTCAGACTAAATGAGAAAGTCTTCAATCTGACATCTACACATGACCTTTATTGTTACAATACAATTCTTGTGTTGAATAAGGATTTGTTGGTGGTGGGATCATATGGCATTAATCCCCATTTGTATTATGGAATTTTTACAAACTCATACAACACCATGGTCTTCTTTTCATCAAACAAACCTTTCTTTTTGAAGTAACAAACACCAAACTTTAGTTACCAAAAACCAACTTACATGTACTGGTTGGTAACGAAAATTTTGGGACCACTATAGGCTTTCTCAACTTTTTGTAATTGCATATATGGATCTCACGTGATATGATTTGGGGTTAAAGTGCAAATATTTTTGCAACCTTTATGCAAGTCAAGTACAGTACACCCAAATAACATAATTCAACACACCATTGAAACCTAATTCCACAGACCAAGGATGGCAACAAATGGCGGCTAATTCTGCCTTCATGGTTAGTACCCATCTCGGTAACTATGTGATTCAGGCCAAGGAAGCCAGCTCTATCTTCAATTCAATTAGTCTCTGATAAACAAAAAAACCTAGATCCCCAAAAACTATGCCACTTTCAAAATTTTACATCTCTCCCTAACCATGGCAGCCAGTCCCGTCTTCATCGTGCCTATTTGAAGCCATTCCGATGGTCGGAGCAGCCGTGTTTATGGTAGAAAGCCAGCCTGTTCGCTGGTTACAGGAGACGCATTTGAGACTATGATTTTGTTTGCTGCTATGTTTACTCCACCTATATAGAGGGGAAGAAAGGCACGCCTTGGACTGAAGACGAACACAAGTAATCTCAATTTTTGGTTTTTTGTTTCTCAATTTTGTTATTTCGGTTATTTCTTTTGTTTGCAAGTCCCTATTTTAAGATAAAAATATGTTCTTGGTACTTTCTGGTTTAATTTTATTTAAGTGAACTGTTTGAACAAGTTCGAGCTTGTAAAATTGATGGGATTCTATCAGATTTTGGGGCGGGGAAAATTAAATACTGTGATCTTGAGGCTTATGTGGGATTATTTATCCATTTTTCAGGTTATTTTTTGTTGGGCTTGAGAAATATGATAAAGGTGACTGGAGAAGTATTTCAAGAATTGTAGTTGTAACACGGACATGATATTACATCTCCAATGGACAGCATGACAGTGCCAGCACCTACTAATCTTCCTCGTGAAGGTGGTTATCCGCGTTTTAGTTATCCGACGCCTAGATGAAGTGTTAGGATTCATCAGTGGTTAGGTATGATAGTTTACATGCCCATCAGTCTCTTAGATTTTGAATGTGAATAAATCTTGAACCATATTTAGTTCTGATTTTATATCGGAATTGGTTTTCTGTACAACGTTCCTGGGCATTGTTTCGATAGTGTCGGACATTGTTTCATAGTACCGGGCATTATTTTTATAGTGTCGAGCATTGTTTAGGTGTGTCGGGCATTGTTTTTGATAGTGTCGGGCATTGTTTAGGTGTGCCGGGCATTGTTTTTGTGTTTCCGGGCATTGTTTAGGTGTGCCGGACATGGTTTTCGACACTGCTGGACATTGTTTTATAGTGTTAAGCATTGTTTGCTTTAAATATGGATTTCCAGTACATTCAGAATTCAAATCCAAGTTAGATTATTTGCATTTTGGCTAATTGCAAAAGACCCCTGTTTCTTATACAGATGTAGCCTGGTATGGCTATAAAATAGACATCACGTGAGCTCTGTTGAAACATAAAGGTGAGGGCATTATAGTCATTTAACACAAAATGGGTACTAGATGGTAAAGCCGAAAAGCAACGTTTGCTAGGTGAAAAATCAAGGGACAATTGGTGCTGACTCGTAGCCCGCCCTTTGTATTATACACCTAGAATTTTGGTGTGTGATAATATATAAAATTATGAAATAGAAAGGACAAACTATTGATAAAGTAAGAAGCTTAAATAAATTATAAAGAAAAGGGACAATTTTCTTTTGATACCCTTTTAAGATGGTCACTTAACAATTAGGTATTAATGTTTGAAATATTATATTAAAGGATAAAATATGACTTACGAAATATAAATAATTACACACTGAAGTACAAAAGTCAACCCACATAATTGATATTACATTTTTATCCTTCCATTTTTTCTTTTAGATTCAATTTAATATTTCATTTTATTACAATCAACCCCAGAACTTTTAAATTTTAATATATAAACCCCCAAAATTTTCTTTTTTCATATTTTCAATCTTTCTTCGCCCTTAACTAAACTCCAAATAAAAATTTTAAATTCTTCGTTAAAAAAGAAAACTAGAGATTCCACGAAAGCTTCATAAACTAAGCTTTCAGGAAACTCAATGTCGTGGTTTCCATGGATGCTCTAGTTTTGGAGCTCCAACGGAAATCTATCGAAGCTCCTTATTTAAAAAAAATATAGTTTAATAAAGAAAGAAGATACTCTCTCCGTCCCGGTTTCAATTACCTGCGGGGCCGAACACAAGTTTTACGAAAAAAGTAAATAAAGTATGAGAGATGGTAATAATGTAGGAAATAGATTGAATAAAATATGAGAGATAGTGAATAAAGTAGGAGAGATATTTTCCATTAAAGGAGTGGGTAATTAAATTTGGGACGGATCAAAACGGAATACGGGTAAATGAAACTGGAACGGAAGGAGTATATATACGGATTAGGAAGGATAAACGTTTTGGGGTTTAATTAATAGCTTTTGAAAGTTTTGAGTCAAATGTTTAATTAAATGAAACTTGCATTTCAAAATAAATGGTCTAATTAAGAAAAAATGGGGTAAATATAACTTTTTTAATAAAAGTCAACCGAAACCAAAAAAAAGTTGTACTTCAATGTAATATTTTAAATATTAGGGACCTAAACGTCCAGTGACCATCTTAAAAGGGGTGATAGATGAAAATTTCCTATAAAAAAAATTAATAAACGGGTTGTCAGGTTTACTTCAGTGGAAATGTATACGACTAAAGGAACGCTCAAATATCAAAATATAATGTTTTAAGTACGAAGGTTGTTTGCTTTAAAACTTTAACAAATTTTTTTTTTTTAAACCTTGCCTTTAACGATGATTAGTAACATAATTTTTAATTGTATAATAAATATATTACGGATTAGTGTAACTTTCAAAAAGTTCTTACACTTTAATTATACATAAAAAAAAAACTTCCTACAAATTGGTGATAAACTTCCTACAAATTAATGATTTTATTATATTTAGTGAAATTAAATACACCATTATTGATAAACAATTATTAACACGTTCACACGCCAGAACCTTCCAGTTTCCTACATCCTCCGTTATCAGATTTTTTTTTCTTTTCTTGTTTTCTTATTGACATCGTACCTCCTTAACTTAATTCTATTGACATGTGTTCAATTAGTGGGTTGCATTGAGTTATTTTTATCTTTCCTCATTAAAATTTGGATGCTTTCTTAATATGATGTTTGATGCTTGTTGTTTGTTGTAATTATTGAAGAATGATGCTTGATACATTGATGTATCAATGATGCATGCGTAACTAATACGATGCTTGTTCTGTTTTGAATGCTTGTATTATATGATGCGTGTAATTTAATGTTAAATGATGCTTGCAGTACTAATATGATGCTTGTTTCGAATTGGATGCTTGTATTATATGATGTTTGTAATGTAATGCTAAATGATGCTTACAGTACTAATATGATGCTTGTTTCGTATGGGATGATGCTTGTAATATATTACTAAATGATGTTTGTAATAGCTAAATGATGCTTGCAATTAAATGCTGGTAAATGAGGGCGATCGTTTATTTTAATGGTGCTTAGCTAATTTACGAAACCAAATGTAAACATAGATTCTAATAGATGATTAGATGATTGAAGATTAATTTTGATTATTAAATATACGATTTTTAGTATTTAGTTAGAGGACATCTTTGGAATTAGATATATAGACACTAAATTGTAGTAAATATAGTATATCACTAATTAGTAAAATGATTTGGGGATGACACCAATTTTGTAATTGTCCCATATAAAAACTGATTCATAAAGACTTGACAAAGTTATTACTCCCTCCGCCCCACAACAAATGACATTTGGCTTTTAAGTAATTGTCGAGGTCGACTTTGACTACAAATTACTCTTACTTTATACATGGAAAAATATTTAACAAAATTATATTATGAAAGTATACTTCCTAAACTTTTGGATTATAATTTTATTAAATATTTTTTTATATAAATTATAAGTAATTTATAGTTAAAATCAATTTAAAAAATGTTGAAAAGTTAAATGTGTAAATTATTATGATAGAGAGGGTAATTAATTGTGGAAGGGCACATTAATCTTTTACTTCATTAGGATAATCATCCCTATACTAGCTAGCCTGCCATATTTAATTTAATTTATCCAGTGTGTTCTTTAAATTTGTGAACTCAAAATAAGTTTTTAGTCAAAGATCATTTACCACGAAATATTACAAAAAAAAGACCGAACATGTGTTAATAGAATGTCAGAACTGTAGAGGCTTTGAGTTAATATATTGTCAGAATCAATTAGCCACGAAGTTAATATAGTAAGAACTCATCGTAGTTTTGAAATAAAATTTCACATGGCATTCGGCCAAGCGTCCCTAACAACAATTGGAATTCGGAAATTACAATTAAGCCCAATATATGGCCCATCAATAAACCACAGAAAGCCCAAAACATTTCAAAATGATAGAACCTTCTGGACCGACCATCTCTCTGAATGTCTATCATTTCCAGAACATTCGTTCTTCACTATAAGAATAGCACTACCTACCTCAACTTGTTCATCAAGCAAAAAAATCCTCAGCACTTCAAAAACAAAACAAAATTCCATAATCTAAAAGCTTTCTCAACACTCAGCAATGGCATCCTCACTGGCACTGAAGCGTATCGGCTCGAACCTACTTTCCCGACCTCTCTGCCCGCTACGCATGGTGGTTCAGCCGTCTCGCTACTTCAACACCAATGCTGTTCGTGAGTATGAGAGTGACGACGACGTCTCCTACCGCCGTCCTGATCGCGGTGTCTCATCGCCGTTCTCTGGTAATTTTTTCCTCATTCCGTAACTCTCTTTTTCTCTGGTTACTGACACTGGAGTAGATTTAGTTTTATTTTCTTCCGAAATGTACGGAATATGTGCTGAACATATGGATCTGTTAGCTCGGAGATTGAGTCTAGCTGATTGGCTGATTCTATTTTAGTTGCTATGCTTAATTGCTCATTCTGCTCTCACGGCTCTTAGTGGAATTTTGAGTTCTATTATATGAATGCTGCCTATTTGATAGTCCGTTGAAGTGTAGGAATATACTTTGGTGATGAATGCTCTTTTGATTTTTGTGTATTATGTAGAACACCTGATGGTATTTTAGCTTTTGGAGCTGTGCATATTGTATTGTGCTTCCTCTATTTCTGTTTAGCTGGATTTATTCAATGTCATTTCCTATGTCAGATCTATTCATATGCCGTTGTATTTTTCTTCACTGTGTTTGAGCTATAGTTGCTCATAAGTTTTAGGCATTTCCTATTTCATATCTGTTCACTTGTAGATCATTGGCTTCTAACTTTCTGTGGTACTCACCATCTGATTGCGTGTTTATAGTGTATGATTAGTGTCTCATGGATGTGTTTCTTATTGTTCAGTTTCTCATTTGTGTTTGCTTTGTGCAATTCATCATGTGTAGTGGACTATTTATATCTAAACAACACTACTGTAATTGGTACACTATTGGGAGGATACTCTTGTCATTGTTGTGTTTCGTGCAATTGATTTAGTCTACACTGGATTCATATTTCTCCTGTAGATGGACAGTTACTCAGTGGTCTTGCAAATCCCTTTGCAGAGGTGTTTATGCCACTCTCAAACAGAAACTCTCTGAGCCAAATTCTGAACATGCTGGACCAGTTTGTGGATTCCCCTGCTGCTTCTGGCCTTCACCGCAACTGGAACGCCAAGGAGACTGCTGATGGCCTTAATCTGCGTGTGGACATGCCGGGACTGGGCAAGGAAGATGTGAAGGTATCTGTGGAGCAGAACACTTTAGTCATCAAAGGCCAGGGCAAGAAGGAGTTGGAGGACGACAACAATGTCCGCAGGTACTCTAGCAGGATTGATTTGCCAGAGAAGCTGTACAAGACTGATGAGATCAAGGCTGAGATGAAGAATGGGGTGCTCAAAGTGTTCTTGCCCAAGATCAAGGAAGAGGAGAGGCCTGATGTGTTCCATGTCAATGTTGAGTAACATCCTTAGCTGCTTGGTTGATCTGTAGTTCTAGAATTAAGTATGTGTCAATAATCAATGTTTTTAGGATGGACTCATCGTTAGCTTTACTGGTCTTGTGGTTTGTTATAACGGAAGCAAGAAAGATCATAAACAACGTGAATAAAGAACACAGAGATTTAACGTGGTTCACTAACAATGAGTTAGTTACATTCACGGCCATAGAAGAGAACAATTTTGTTTATCTTGAGGAGTACTGATTACATGAATGATATCACTAAATGATTTTTGAATGATCTCAAAAAACTGAATGATAACAGAGTAACATAATTAATCTGATTACAGAATAATCAGATTACAGAATGATTTTACTAGGTTAAGAGGAAGTATATATATATAATACTTCTCTATCTGGATACCGTACAGGACTAGAAAATAGAACCCAATCTTGACAAACCTAGTATACAGATAACCTAGTAGACAAATAAGCCCAAACCTGACAAACCTAGGAAATAGGTCTAATTATGATTTAAGGCATATTCTAACAAATCTCCACCTTGACTTGAATCCTCTCACAAATAATAGATGTACCGGATGCACCATAACAATGCCAGATGTGTCGGAAAACTCCTCTGCCTCAGATGTTGCCTCTGCAACTCCTAACATTTAGCAAGTCTAAACAATGTTGAAACTTGCTAGGTGGAACCGGCTTGGTAAACATATCAGTTGGGTTATCAGCAGTACCCACTTTGTTCACCTTAATTCTCTTCTCACTTCTTAGAAAATAATACCTCACATCTATGTGCTTAGTCCTCTCATGATGGACTTGATCCTTGGCTAAACAGATTGCACTGAGACTGGCACAATACATTATAGCCTGATCATGATGTAGACCCAAATCACTGACTAATCCTTTTAACCAGATTCCCTCTTCTGTTGCTTCTGTCAACGCCATGTACTCTGCTTTCGTAGCAGACAAAGTCACTGTAGGTTGCAAAGTAGCTTTCCAACTGACAACTGAACCACCAAGAGTGAAAACATAACCGGTCATAGATCTTCTACTGTCAACATCTCCAGCATAATTAGAGTCTGAAAACCCTGTCACCAAACACTGTATCACCTCCATAAATGAAACCAATATCAGACGTACCTTTTAGGTACCGAAAAATTCTCTTCATAGCTTGCCAGTGCTCCTTGCCAGGTTCACCCATAAACCTACTAACAACACTAACATACTGTGCAAGATCAAGTCTAGTGCAGACCATTGCATACATAAAGCTTCTTACTGCACTAGCATAGGGAACTCGAGACATATACTCCTTCTCCTCAACAGACTTAGGTGCAAAAGCAACAGACAGATGTGCATTTGCAGCACTAGGAGTATCTATGGGCTTCATTGTAGACATGCCAAATCTTGACAAAATCTTATGAATGTATCCCTTTTGTGATAAAAAGAGTTTCTTTTTGCTTCTATCCCTATAAATCTCCATCCCCAGAATTTTTCGAGCCGCACCCAAATCTTTCATCTCAAACTCAGCACTAAGGAGATCCTTCAACTTCTGAACATCAGACTTGTTCTCTGCATCTATCAACATATCATCTACATACAAGACCAGATAGATCAAAGAACCATTTGCTGCCTTGATGTAGTAAACACAACAATCATACGAACTATTGATGTAGCCAATCTCTATCATATAGCTGTTGAATCTCTTATACCACTGCCTCGGAGACTGCTTTAGTCCATACATGGACTTCTTCAACTTGCAAACATGGTCTTCCTTACCAGGAACTTGAAAATCATCTGACTGAGTTATGTATATCTCCTCTTCTAGCTCTCCATGCAGAATAGTTGTCTTTACATCTAGTTGTTCAAGCTCCAGATCATGATGTGCTACTATTGCTAGTAGTACCCTGATGGAAGTGTGTCTGACCAATGGCGAAAAAATCTCGTTGTAGTCTACTCCCTCTCTCTGAGTGAACCCTCTAGCTACGACTCGAACTTTATACTTGATACCCTCAACAAATGTTTCTCCTTCCTTCTTCTTGTAGACCCATTTACAAGTGACAATCTTCCTGTCTCTAGGTCGCTTGGTCAATTTCCAAGTCTGATTCTTATGAAGTGACTCCATCTCATCTCCCATTGCAGCAAGCCATTGGGCAGACTCAGTACATGACATTGCTTCATTGTAGGTGGATGGTTCATCAGAGTTAGGATCCACCTATTCAGCAAACTGTAGTGCATAGGCTACCATATGTTCAAAACCTAATCTGATGGGAGGCTTCCCATAATTCCATCTCCTTAATCGATCACCTGCCAAGTTGTGCTGATTTACTGCTGGCAGTGAAGAAACTGATGGTTCTGATTCTGAATGTGGCTGTTCACTTTCATGTTGTAGTTCACTCTCATCTAGAGTGACTTGCTGCTCCACCTGTTTCTCAACACCATCACTTTCTGTGTGAGGTCCACGATTAATCAGATAGCATATTGTACTAACCGCTTGTGCCCAGAATCTTCTAGTTATTCCAGCATTAGAGAGCACGCACCTAGCTCTCTCCAAAAGTGTCTGATTCATACGTTCTGCTACACCATTTTGATGTGGTGTATCCCTGACTGTATGATGCCTAACAACAGAACCTGATAACGTAGAACCTTGAAGAATATACAAGGTCCCACGTTTTACACCTTTCAGAACTACATTTGAACCCTTGCAGACATGTAAAACTCCACCTCCACCTTGATAATTGAAACCCTTGTTGTCAAGTGTACTCAAAGATATCAGATTCATTGTCATAAGTGGAACATGCCTAACATCATTCAATGTGCAGAATTTACCATTATGTGTCCGAATTTTGATCGAGCCTATTCCAACCGTCTTACAAAGAGAACTGTTAGCCATAGAAATATTGCCACCGTCTACTTGTTCGTAAGTTGTAAACCACTCCCTGCGCGGACATATATGATAAGACGCTCCAGAATCAAGGATCTACGAATCACTGTGATGCGTGTGCTCATCAGCAACTAGAGCAATATCCTCTTCAGAATTGGTATCAGCTACAGTAACAGTACCTGTCGGTTTATCCTGTTGCCTCTTCTTCTTAGGACATTCAGATTTTCAGTGTCCCTTCTCTTTACAGTAATTACAGGTATCATTCGGTTTTGGACCCTTAGAAGCTTTCTTGAATTTCTTCTTTCCCGAATTTCCATGTCCATTACTCCCACTGGCTACTAACCCAGCAGCCTCATTATCAGCACCTGTACCAGTCGCCTTATGGCACAGCTCTCTAGTATGGAGGGATGATCAACGTCTTCTAGAGAAATAGCATCTTTACCAATAATAAACGATTGCACGAAATTCTCATACGATAATGGTAAAGATACTAACAGAATTAAAGCAACGTCCTCATCTTCAACCTTAACATCAATATTACGCAATTCTAGTAAAATTGTGTTTAACTGATCTAGATGATCTCGGAGAGGCAAACCTTCCTGCATTCGCAGACTGAACAGACGTTGCTTCAGAAGCAACTTATTGGTTAAAGACTTTGTCATATAGAGACTCTCGAGCTTAACCCACAGACCTTGCGCGATTTCCTCCTCTGCGATCTCGGTGATGATATCGTCAGCAAGACACAACATAATCGTCGAGTGTGCCTTCTCCTCCAGAACGACCATCTCAGCGGTGACTTTTTCAGTCGACTTCCTAACAAGCGGCGCCCACGGCCTTTGTTGTTTCAACAAAGCTAGCATCTTGATCTGCCATAAACTAAAACTATTCCTCCCGGTAAATTTGTCGATCTTCACGTTAATACCAGACATCTTTCTCAGCGAATTTCAAACACTAGAACAGATCTAGCTCTTTATACCAGTTTGTTATAACGGAAGCAAGAAAGATCATAAACAACGTGAATAAAGAACACATAGATTTAACGTGGTTCACTAACAATGAGTTAGCTACATCCACGGGCAGAGAAGAGAACAGTTTTATTGCTATTGAGGAGTACTGATTACAGAATGATATCACTAAATGATTTCTGAATGATCTCAGAAACAAAATGATCACAGAATAACAAAATGATCATGACAGAATTAATCTGATTACAGAATAATCAGATTACATAATGATCATTGCAGAATGACTTTACTAGGCTAAGAGGAAGTATATATAATACTTCTCTATATAGATACCGAACAGGACTAGGAAATAGAACCCAATCCTGACAAACCTAGTGATATGTACCTTTAAGTCCTACTCCCGAACTAAGAAGACTTAATCATATTGGGACCATGCCATCAGGGGAGTCCGACCTCACCAAAGTTAAGGGTCCGACTACACCAAAGTCAAGAGGCCAACCCTCTAATACTTCAACCTTTGGACTACAATCCAAGGCCCATCTACTTAAATGGGCCAAGCCCATTAAGGGCCCATGAGCCCAAGTTCTAGCATGGATGAATCCGGATAATACACTTGGCACTCATCCAAGAGAGTATGATAAACAAGCCTTTGCCTATAAATACAAAGCATTTACTCCTCATAAATGGTAAGCAACTACTTCCGAAAATCTACTCTCGAAATTTTTTAAGTCCGAGATTGAAAAGTCGACCGACTTATTAACTAGTTGAATCTAAGTACCGTGTTGTCCTAGGCAAACCGGCCCAAAAGGGTCTAACCCCTTATTCTCTTGTCGCAGATCATTGACGGACACCACCGAGGACCGACAGACGCAACGGAGGACCGACGGGCTCAACCTCGGACCACTAACGTGTCTCGGTACACTTTTTCGTCCGCACACTTTCCGAACTTTGCGAAGTCACGAATTCAATCAAAGTAAAGGCGACTTGAACCAAGGACTATTTGACTTCTCCTAACTTATATCATCGTTCGAGCAAGAACTACATCAATCTAGGGCGTCGACGAACTAACTAGCGACTTATCTATTTTTACCCTACATCACCTAGTATACAGATAACCTAGTGGACAAATAAGGCCAAACCTGACAAACCTAGAAAATAGGCCTAATCCTGATTCAAGGCATATTCTAACATGCTTTAATATGTTGATCACGAATGAGAAAACTTTTTGAATGTGAGGGAAGTACTGAATTTTTGTGGAATAGACCAGTTTGGTATTTTCTTGATATATTCTCTTTCGTGCTATTTTCTTGCACTGAAATGTTTAATTGGCACTGAGTTTGAAATCAAAGGAAATGACAGATCTTAACAAAATGATGATTTTCTCATTTTAACTTTTTCTTGTGCAATTTGAGAGCATGAGGGCAAGTGAAGTTATGTGAGCAACAACACCAGGAGTGACTCTAGTAACTTTGTACCAATGGAGTGTCATATGAGCTCGATTTTGATCTATGATGAGCAATAGTTATGCACAAAGTCTAAAGACCGGACTATATTATTGAAAATCTCATCAACTTTATAAATGAGAAACATATACGTTGTTGTTAACAAAATGTAATTTTTCGTATATGAAGAAACACCAATATTGATAATATAGACGTTTTGGATAATATTAGAATACAAGTATATATAAAAAGACATCAATTTAAATTAGAAAAATGTAATAAGAAAAGTTACAATGTTATGGATAAATGCACATGAGTTAGTGGATGAGAAGGTTAATGCATACATGAGTTAGTGTATGAGAAAGTTAATGCATACATGTGTTAGTGGATAAAAGGAGTAATGCATACATAGGAAGGTTAATGCATACATGTGTTAGTGGATGAGAGGAGTAATGCATACATGGGTTAGTGGATGAGAGGAGTAATACAAGTTAGTGGAGAAGTAATTGTCTCTTCATATACTATTAGTCCCTTGGTATGCCTTTTATCTTGTATAAATACCTACCATGTACTTCCATATTGACATAAGAATGAACTCTTCATTCTCTCCATTCTCTCTTCTATGCTTATTTATTAATTTTCTTTTAACACGTTATCAGCACGATAGTGCTCAACCAACTGATAGACAATCTAAACTGCGATCCGAGGGCAAAGCTAGAAGAAGAGGAGAGTTTCGATTGGCCATGGATAATGATCATCATCACTTGGCAACTCCACATGAAATGACATGAGCCCATTAACTACATATTACACTATTACTACTCTTTCTCTCAATTTCATTTACTACTAGTCTTTCTTGCAAATTTGCAATGTATAATTTAATTGTCTTCTATATCTACAGGTTACCGTGTAAACTATTGCCTAAGAATTGTTGCTAGATGATGGGATACATGTACTCACGTGACTATTCATCAATCTTTAATCCCTATTGATCGAGTTACATATTATCAAAGTGATAAGATGATTGCTCGGTCAAGATAAGTTTTACTTGTTTATTTACATAATTGAATTTCATTTTCTCACTATATATATTACCACTTTAAATTTTCTTGTTAGTGGTGAATCATACCCAAACTCATGTTTTGGATGAACCTTTCAAGCATTGATAAAATACAATATTGTTTACCATATTCCCTTAAGTGAATATGAGATACAAAACCATGAAAATTATGGTTATTGATCATTCACACGGACATTTGATCCAAATTTTTAATAATTGCAAACCACCAGAAGTGGTAAGTAAATGAATATTGACCATTTACAAAAATTGCAAATAGAAAGTGATAGCTTCCAACCTGAAGTTGGTAGTATTAATGTTTTATAGCTTGCCCAACTTGAAGTTGGAATCATATGTGTGCAAGTGACCTTTTGTAAAGCATATATATTATGAAGTCATTCTCATAAAAATATGATTTCTTATTATTGCTCCCAAAGTAGCAATCATGAGCATACTTGGATCTTGAAGGCCACTATATACTTGATATGTATGTGGTAAAGATATATCCCTAGCTCACAAAACAATGTTTGGTCCCGTAGACTAAAGTATTATAATATACGTCATGCAACTATTGTTATTCATACATATTTGACATGATGATGAACTAGAAGTTCACTTTATTTGTAAAAATTGTTATCTTATATAATGACTAACAAATACAAATTGTGTTTCTCCTTTCCCCGAAGTGATTGGAGATACATGAAAAATTAAGAGAGTTGCAAGATGAGCTAATGACAAGTTTGTACATTAAAAAGAACCAACATTATTTGATCCATACTCAAGTAACCACGAGAAGTGGTTGGAAAAATAAAAAAGTTTTAAAATTTTAAATGAAAGAACACAATCAATTTCTAAAAATTGATTCTTCTCATTGATCCCTGAAGTGAATGTGAACATTTTGCTAATTATATGCATATATGGAACTTTGTCCATAGCTTCACCATAAGTGAGCATGAAATAGATCTCATCAACCTCAAGTTGAGAAAAATATACGAGTGATCAAATAAATCTCAACCTGAAGTTTGGAGAAATGTATTAAAATATCCAACCTCAAGTTGGGAGAAGTAAATGGAAATACAAAATATATCTCGCCAACCTGTAGTTGGGAGATTTTGTTCTCCAAATGGACACATATATATATTAGTTGTTTGAGCATTTGGATAGAAATTGGCATGTCATATATACTCTTATAGAGCTATTGCTATTCATGAAGAGTGTACAAATTATAATCTATTATGTCAATAATTAGACATATTATAAGATATATGTACAACGGTTCGCATCTAATACATGTCTAATACATTTCCAATCTCAAGTTGGTAAAAGTAATTATATTTGAGATGATGAAACTATCTCAAGCACAAAGTCGATTACCGAACCTGAAGTTGGGATCGAACAATGTTTATACAACATCTATAATGATGTTAACATTCAGAGGGGACATTACAAGTAATTTCGTGAATGCTCATTAGTCTCCTCATATTTATTGGTGAACTTTTGGCCAAAGTGGCAATCACTTTTATTTACTACGTTTATTAGCCAACTGTATATGGATTGACAAGTCCTTGCATATTACTTTTCCAACTTGATGTTGTGTGAAAGCACTAGAAGAGTTTGCTACTACTAGTAGTATAAAGTCATAAGTGACAAGTGCTCAGAAGGCATAATTACAAATGAATCACTTGATGCTTTTAGACCACTCCCAATAGGTCGTCGCGACAACCGTGAATAGTTGCGGTCGTGAGTGACGGTTGATTTAACGACCACTGCAGAAAAAAATTGTCCAACAGGTCGTCGGACGACCGTGAATAGTGTTTTTATTATTTTTTTATATTTTTTTTAACTTTCTTAACATATTATAAGAGTGTTTAGAAGTTGAAATTACTCAAATTGAATTCTTAAAACTCATTTTATAATTTATTGAGATTGAAATCAGACGGTTACAAAACAACAACGACAACAACAACAACATTGAAATCCTACTTGAAATGAAATGAAAGCACACAACAACAACAACAACAACATTGAAATCCTACTTGACATGAAATTAAAGCACACAACAACAAACATAGAAGGAATCATATTCCTAACTCGGACTTCAACTTCTCCAGGATAGCATGCTCCATCGGTGACAAGTTATCGAACTTGCTTTGTAGCTCGAGCATCATTGTGTACTTGCCCAACGTAGCAGCTTGATGTTGACTCTCAGCAAGTATTCTCGTATCCTCAGACTTCTTCTCCACCTTCAATCGCATCACTTCAAGTTTCCTCTCCTCAAACTCAAGCCTCCGCGCCTCAGCTTGCTTCCTTTCCTCAATCTTCCTCAGTTTAAGCTCAAGCCTCTTCTCCTCAATTGTATTCATGCCTTGGAAGGATTCATTCAAGCCGTCCATAATCGAGCTTCCACTCGAACCCCCCTGTTTTTGAAAGGCCTTTGCCTTATCACGACCCATAGGGCGCTTCGATGCAATTTCGCCGGAATCATCATTGCATTCCAAACCCCTTTTGGTACCGCTCCCACCACTAACCTCAACATTGATAGCCTCATCAGCTGATCCACCACCATATGCCCGAGGTTGGCCTGGCGATTTCACCCAGTTACCTTGGTGAAATTCATGTGAGATTGCCACTGCGGATAGTGCCTCATTGCTTCCCAACAATGCTTGTTATTAAACTTAGCCCCCGTCCTCTATTTGTGTAGCTTTCTGGCCATGTTGATAACATCATCGTCATTGTAACCGCTTTTATCTCCAACACATCTTTCTGCATCATCATAAGCTGAGACAAAGTGGTTTACTTCTTCTTTCATCCGAGTCCACCTACCACGTAGTGAATTTGCAGTTCGAGCTGTGAGACCGGTAAGAGGATGGACATCTCTAATGTTTTGCTCCCAGATTTTCTGAACTTCCACAAACATCGAAGTGTACGTGCGGTTGGTGGATTTTGTCGGATCCTCACTTAACGACATGAAAATCTGGATGAGAGCAAGATCCTCCTCTTCAGAGTACGAAGTCCTTACCCCATCTGCAACTTCTGCAACTTCTTCTGTCACCGTGGTTGAGGCTGCCTTTTTTGCAGTAGGCTTGCGAGGTTTCCTTCCTTTCCCTTTTGCCGTAGGTTCCGGTTGAGTCTCCAGAACAGACTCCGGGATTGGCTGTGAGTCACGGGGTGGATAAGTTGATGAGTCTGGGTTGTATGGATTGTAGCATCCGGTCGTATCGTAGAATGAAGGTTCTGGTTGGGAAACGGGGATTTGGGAGTTGGGAGTGACACCATAAAACTCATTCAGAAATGCCGGTATTTTATCCAACATTCCTTGTTGAGTGAGCCATATGTATGTCGGATGCTCAAATGGGTTTGGTGAAGTGGAGTTTGGAGTGGAGTTCGAATTCTGGGAGTTGGGAGTAGACATTTTAGCGTTTTGAGTTTAATAAGTGGAAGATGAGAGGAAATTAAGGTGTGGTGAAATGAGTTGTGAATGGGTTGTATTTATAGATCTCGAAAAAATATAGCCGTTGGGGTATTTTTTATTTAATATTACTTTATAAATTAATTTAAAAAAATATAAAAAAAGGCGGTGGGGCCCACCTACCGCTGACCATTGGTTGGGCCCACCAATGGTCGATTTGTTAAGCTCCAATTCACCCGTCAATAATTGGTGAACACGTCAAGATTTAATTTACGACCACTCCCATTGGGAGTGGTCTTACCACATGAAGTGCAAAACTTACTTGATATAGATTATTCAAGTAGTTTTTAAATATAAATGAAGCCTCAAAAGAAAGTTCAGACTCTAGAAGAGTAACTACGTTAAAGAACATTGTGCCCATAAGAACACATGTTAGACTTACTCCTTGAAGGAGTTGATGACTATATGTCTTGCCAAATTAAAAAAAAAAAAAAGACAATGATTCGTTTCTTTATGCCACATCGTTCTGGCCAGTATCAAAATTAATTTTGTATACAAGCGCTATAAAATTTCACTACCCGCCAACCAGAAGATTGACGCATTCTCTACGAATTAGTCACTACCAACCAGAAGGTTGGTAGAAAATGATAATATTGAAATATGCAAAATCATGTTTGATGTGACAAATTAGGCCATCCGGTTACAACTTAACCGTTTTTGTGAAACCTGAAGTTTCCATATGCATAATATAATTATGTGCTGAAAGCTTTCTCGTGTTGTAATCCGATTGTATCAGTGGAAAGATACAACATTGAGTAAGCACGAAAATTGAGATCTTGAAAATGAGCAATATTACACTCATCAAGTTGATAAGATTGATACAATATAAGTGGCCAGAAGTCTACATGTATCTTTCAATTGTTTATACAATTAAAGTTTATATTGAGTGAGTAACTGATCTCTATTTTGGGACAAATTTCTTTTCAGCACTATCTATAAAATCCAACTGTGCAAATATGTTAACTTCCCCATTGTTATGTTCTCCTGAAGAGAACTAGACATGATAATAAAATGCCCCATAAACCTATCCCTTAGAGATAGTTTTTACCACCTTAAGGGGAGGATGATGGATAAAGTTGGTTAAAAAAAAATAAAAAAGTGTTTGATCCCCAAGTCAAACCGAAAGTTTAGAGTTGTTAAATATGAGATACATCAAATAGATGTTTAAAAGGATGATGATGTATCATATATTATACCAGTTATATCTTTCAAAATTTTCGAGATATGTTCAACCATAAAATTTTATGATTTGACTGCTGACCCGCTATGTTCCAATTTTGAAGCATACAGAGTTACAGATCAGTGATATAATTGTATGTGTTGAATATTGAGGTATCTTGCCTATAGTATTAATGATCAATGCACCTGAAGTGCAATATATGCGGTTCCAAATACGTACAATATAGGAAAATGGCAAGATAAAGCAGTTGGTCATCTTGAAGAGTATGATATGCCCATGAAAGGCACATATATCTGAATATTATTAGATGGCCTATATTAAATGAAATGGTACCTCCAAAATATTCAGATATCAATGATCAGTACTGACTTGAAAATCTAGCAAAGAGATTTGTTATACCGGTATACATGGAACCGAGAAACTTTCCAAGCATATGCAAGATTTGATGGACATACATTATTGGACATGTAAATGGGGATCTTACATGTAAGTCCATTTGATGACATCATGATGATGATGATAGAAAATGAGCTCATGGACTTGAAGTCCTTTTGATTTACGAATTTGAGATACGTATGGTACCGTTGCATTATTGAGTCAATGTCATGTACATTTAGATACAGTGAAGTTCGTCATGCATAATATCTTTATTGTCATATCAATAAGTAGGCTTAGGACTCATTTGCATACACACATGATAATCGTGATCTTATATATATGTTACCAGTTAGTCACAACCGCATGTTGTGGACATGAATAGTGACTGATTTGACTTACAAGTAAAATGATTTGAGATAGTTCAATGAGGGGAGATATCATCCCCGTCAGTTAGTTCCAGAAGGAGACTAAAAGTATCATGTTAGCAAACATGGATTAGATGAGAAAAGTTCTTGAAGAACTAATGTTTCATATATGAAACTTCTATACTCAACTTCACGTTGCTAAAATACAAATATGTATTCACCACAGTGAAATACTGAATGTGATATAAAAAATCTCAAGACTCATGAAGTGTAGTATTGGTTACACCAATGTTAGCTAAACCTGAAGTTTGAGCATGTAAAGGAATATTTACAAAGATGACATATTGTTAACATTGAGATTAACATACAGAAGTACCTTAATCGATCATATGTCAAATAAAAATTCTAATTCATAACTGTTGCATTAGCTTGGATTTTAATATTCCTTACTATACCTCCTGAAGAAGGTATGCGTTTACTTGTCTGTTAAAGCGACATAGTAATCAAGCAACAATGATTAATTTTGCACATTGCATGAGCAAAAGTTGCACTCTTTTTCCCTTTCTAGGTTTTTATCCCATTGGATTTTTTCTAGTGAGGTTTTTAACGAGGCAACATCATAAGCGCATATAATCATCTCGATATCTCCATGATTGTGATCATTTGGACCTGAAGAAATTATATTCAAGTGTTCGGGAAATTCTTCCACATGAAGATAAAAGTAAACATCGACGAAGTTGTTCCCGCTCAAGACCTACAAGAAGAAGATCACATGCAAGTACAACATTTCTGCATATTTGATCATCAAATCACTTCCAACATCAGCACCTGAGAAGTTGGCCTAGAAGATTGTAATGCATGGATTCGAAGATGTAAAGTGATGCTTCAATCAGGGGAGTTGGTTACGCACTGCACTCTTTTTCCCCTGACTAAGTTTTTATCCCAATGGGTTTTTCTTAGCAAGGTTTTTAATGAGTCAGTATATCTCTCGCGTACCAACCATCACCACCTCATGTTCATTCAAGAGGAGTGTTATGGATAAATGCACATGAGTTAGTGGATGAGAAGGTTAATGCATACATGGGTTAGTGGATGAGAAAGTTAATGCATACATGTGTTAGTGGATGAAAGGGGTAATGCATACATAGGAAGGTTAATGCATACATGTGTTAGTGGATGAGAGGAGTAATGCATACATGGGTTAGTGGATGAGAGGAGTAATGCATACAAGTTAGTGGAGAAGTAATTGTCTCTTTATATACTATTAGTCCCTTGGTATGCCTTTTCTCTTGTATAAATACCTACCATGTACTTCCATATTGACATAAGAATGAACTCTCCATTCTCTCTTCTATGCTTATTTATTAATTTTCTTTTAACATACAAAGAGTTTTAAAGAAATTGTCTAACTTATCTAGAGACAGAATCATGTTGTTAATAAAATCATTTATGTTATTAATAAAACGTCCATATTCTTAGTGTATTTTTATGTACAAAAATGCATTTTGTTTAAAACATAAACGTTCTAACATAAAGTCTCTTGGAATAATTTAATTAGAGATGGACATATTTTGTCAATAAAAATATCCATGTTGTTAACTGAAACATACATGTTGTTAATATTAATGTTTTTTAATACACAAAATGTGTATGTTGTTAACAACAATTTTAATTAACAATATAGATGTTTTTTTAAGACCCTTCTCTAAATAAGCTGCTAGGGGCAATCTTACATGAGAATTACTCTTTGATTAATAACACCAAATAATTTTCACAACAATATAGATCGGTATCTAAATAAATTATCTACAAACGATCTCTCAAAAGATTTATTCAAAAAGTTATATTTAGCGAAAAGGTGTAAATGTTCATAGTCAAAGTTGTAATGCTCTAAAATTTCAGAGAAGTATTGTAAGAGATTAAACCAATTTAGAACGTTAATCGCTTTAACAAGGTGGACCTTTAGTTTTTTTGAATTCATTCATTAGTACTCAAGAGTTAAATGTGATTACTTTAGAGCAATTCTAGAATGAATGACAAACTTAGAAGTATCCCAGTTCGCATACGAGTGGGTATAAAGCGTGTGGAAATGACATGTGTTAGTATAGTGGAGCCCTATCACATGTAAGTGTAGTAGAGCATTGTTCCGAAGGGACATGGCCTTACAAAATAGTCTACTTCCCCGTTCCGTAGAACTTCATACATTTGTCATTTTCAACTGTTTCACAGAACATCATACATTACTAGAAACGGAAGCTACCCACACCCAATAAATAATAAACAATATCAACTTTACACACAAATTACACATTTTACCACCAAAAGTACATTTTTTCCTACATTTTTAATTTTTTATCATTACTTTAACTTTTCACATAAACCGGACCGGGACCGAGGAAGTATAATTTAAGTAAGAAATTTTAATTTTGAACAATTTAGGGACTCAAATACTAACTTCGGTCTTTTAAAAGCTTCCTAATGAGACTTTTTTTCCGAACTTTGACCGTAAATTACTCGCAAATTACACGCAAAAAGTAAAAAACAAAGTTATATTAGCAAAATATACCTAATTTATTTTTATAATATAATTTTATTATATTTTTTTATCGTGTAATTTACGAGTAATTACCGTAAAAAAGTTATAGCTTTTAAAATACCGGAGTATATTTCAGGCAAAAGATGAATAATTAGGCAAAACCTGAGTGGCGCAAATTCCTCTGAAGTTGTAATCGGAGAGCAAACATGGAGGAGCAACCCGACTCCAATCGAACATCCAACGTCGGCGTGACGGCAGCAGAATGCGAGAAAATGATCGACAAAAGTCTCAAAAGTATCGTCTCACTCCTTTCCCTTTCTTTCTTCACTGGCTGTAGGGTTTTAGGCTTATTCTCTCATTTATATTATTCAATACAATCCAATGAATCAATGATGATGTTGCAGCTCCGAAGGTGAAATTTCTGAGAGATCAGCTCGAGAAATATGGATGCCCTGTCGGCCGCAACTTCTTCTCCGCAGCTAGATGCCATGTCAGTGGTGGTTATGCTAAGGGTCAAGGGGTAATGTTTCAAAATTGCTGCAATTCAACAATTACAATGCTGTTGTTGACAACATTCTTATGGTTTGAGACTATGATTTAGATACAAGTGTGTCATAATCAACTTCGCTTTCAAGATGAGGTCAACCAAGTGTTGATTCACGAGCTCATTCACGCCTATGACCAGTGTCGTGCTGCGAATCTCGATTGGATGAATTGTGCTCATCATGCCTGTAGTGAGGTTCTTTCTCTCTGTTGTAAATATGTTTTGCATTGTTTGATTTGGTTGCTGTAAGTTGAGATGTGAATGGGTCTGTATTAATTGTGATTATAACTATATGATTTGTTTCTGAGAGCAGATTCGAGCTGGACATCTTAGCGGTGATTGCCATTATAAGAGGGAGTTATTGCGTGGACATATGAATATACGAGGTCATGAGCAAGTGAGATTCTACTCTCTAACTTGGCATTCTATTACACGGTGCATATGTTGCTCTTCTCCTGTTATCGAACTCTTTAGTCTGTACTACGTGCTTATGTTGACCAATGACCATGGAACAATGTTGGTGAGTCTGTTAATGGGGTACATGATTAGGATCAGGATTTCAGTTTGCTCGTTAGATGCATTTCTGCATATTTATGTTTTGCTTACAAATTCTGTTGTATTACTGTATAATCCAAAGATCTTAGACAATTAGGTTGAATTGCATGTCTCTTGTTTTAAAGAATTAGCTTATCGCAGCTTCGTTCTCAAAAAATATAAGCAAAAGCATAAATTATACTCCCTCCGTCCCGGTTTCAAACTTTCAATTACCTGCAGGGCCGGACACAAATTTTAAGAAAAAAGTGAATTAAGTAGTAGAGATGGTAATAAAGTAGGAAAAATATTGAATAAAGTAGGAAAAATAGTGAATAAAGTATGAGAGATAGTGAATAAAGTAGTAGAGAGATTTTTCATTAAAGAAATGGGTAATTGAATTTGGGACGGATCAAAACGGAATACGGGTAAATGAAACTGGGACAGATGGAGTATAACTTATCATGTAGCTTCTCTGGTAATAAGTTCAAATCAGATTGAAATCTAACTTGGACGCTCAAATATGGAGTTGTCTTTATATGTTGTTTTCATCATATCTAGACTTTAGAGAACTAACTTTTGTGAAGAGGTATACACGAGTGCCGTAACTTGGGCGTTACTTTTACGAGAACTCACATTTGTTTGGAGCATTATCAGTTGTGTTTTTTCTATATACTTTCTACACTTGTGTTTATTTCAGGATTGTCAATTTTCACCAGTTAGCAGAATAGTGTATCTGGTTGGCTAACTTGCCTACTTCTGTAATCATTATATAGCTAATCGAAGATATATGCCTTGTATTAACGTGGAATCTGTTTTTTTAGTGTTCTCTTTCTACCTTACGCTAGCTAAGGGAAGTGGCTCCTTAGTATCAAGAAAACAAACAAATATTTAGAATTTGAAGATAAATGTTCTAATTGCATTTTTCATATACTCCATTAACTTACATTGATGTCACTCTTATTGATTTGAATCGACCTGTCTTATCTGATGCCTGAAGGAATGTGTGAAACGGAGAGTGATGAAATCTGTAACTGCCAACCCATACTGTTCAGAATCAGCAGCCAAGATTGCAATGGAAGCAGTCTGGGATACTTGTTACAATGATACACAGCCCTTTGACAGAGCTCCTTGAAATTAACGCTGTGATGGTGCTCTGAAATTAATCGTAGAGACTAGAATAAAATTTTACAATTACTCTTTGAAGGAACTGTATCATTTTTAAATTGTGGTCTTCACTCTTCACATATAGGAATCATTATTTATACATCAATTGTTGATTTTGTAATTCAAGTTTCAGCACATTTACACGTCGAGAAGGATCTAAAGGTGACAAGAGAGTTGGAATTAGTTGTTCTTTTTTTTTTTTTTTTGGTTATTGATTTGCATCTTTGTGATGTTTGATTGTGAGCTTGGAAATGTCAGTGGAGTGAAATTCTGGCATAGTTATGCAGGTCTTTTCTGGTCAATGGACAAAGTCATTCCTTGATCAATCGACAAGTTGCTTTTTAAAAAATCACTCGGCTTGCAGAATAGTACTAACCTAGAAACAGACAGAACAGGTATTCTCTAGACACGCCTACAAAACGTCCCATGATTATCCTTTGAATGCATATTTCTTTGCCTTTCTCAAAATCTACATCACGCGTTTTCTTGAAAACACAGTTATCACATGTTATCACTTAGGAAAGTTATTTAATGGGTCAGCAAAACATGGAGTCATTGCACCAAAGGATTGGTAGTTTATTTTAGCAAGATATTCAACTCTTGCTTATTAGGATTGAGTATTCTTGATTGGTGAATCTTTGCACAAATTTACAAACACTAGAAATGGCCCCACCACATTTTTTCCACCACATTCTACACTCAGATATATGCATGGAGGAGCTCGTGCCAGTTTTCGGACCAAACTGCATCAATCCTCTTGGTTTTGAGATAATACAGATGCTGGAAGAACCTTGTAGGGATTTAGTATTCCTTTTGGATCAAGTAGCTTCTTAATGGCTCCCATTAGTTGCACCTACAAGTGAAACAAATCAATCATTGTACTATGTGGGTGTGTGGTAATTTCACCACTAATTTAAACACATGGAGTATATAGAAAAAGATGCAGGGGAAGTTTTGTGACACCGGTCAATTATAGATCAATAGTTTTGCAAGACTGGTCAATTACAGATCAATTATACGCAAGACCGTCAAAATTATGATTAGTGTCCATTCTTAACATAATTAATGCTGGAGGATAAGTTGGTGGATGAACGAAAACTCGAGCTGCTGGAGAAGGAATCAGACATCAAAGTGGTTGTATACAGGTGGAGATCAATCAAAATTCAAATTCTTGTCGAATTTATATAGATGATTTGTTGTTGTTTTTAAATTCTCGTTGAATGTTTATAGGATTTTGTTGTTGTTGTTGGTCCTGAACTTTAAAAACTAGCAAATGTTCACAGGGATGAGATCACTGTGGACCAACTTATACAAGGCATTACAGTTAGACTTACAGTTTCAGGAGACTTGCTGTAATGAATTTTATTTGCCTTCATCAATCCAAGGCCATGCTCAGCACTGATGCTTCCACGATGTTTAGATGTCCACTCATATACAAAGGGTTCAATTTTTGAAAGTATCTGCAGTCAATGTATTTCGTCAGAGCACTCAGTAAAAAAAAAAAACAGAGATGTACAAACAGGAAGAAGGTTATCTTACACTTTCATTATACTGGTTAGCTGAAATGTTGAGATGTAGGTTGCCATCTCCAAGGTGACCATAAGCCACTACGTTTGCTTCGGTACCTACAGATCCAAAAGAAAGGTGTTCATAAGAACATTAATCTCAATGCTCCTTGGTAGCTTCTGCTGTTGAAACTACGGTTTTCAATTTCACTTTGAACAGACTCAAAAGGCCATTTCAGTTCAGCTATCCCCCGGTCACAAAATGATCAAACTCAGCAAGTACATAAATAACAAAATTATCAAGTCCAGATGAAGGGGTTACCAAAACGTTCACGCATTTCCACAACAAGATCATACATCTTTTCAAGAGGCAGAGACAGGTCATATTTATAAACAGCCCCCTCCTTCATCAGAGCTTCAGGAATTCCCTGTAGGCATGCAAACGACACTTCCATATCGTTAGAGAAATATTGGGATAGCAGTAGTAACGGATCACGCATCATAGCATGATACGTGGTGGTAGTCACCTAATAATCTTAGAGTAATATTGGTCCTTGACTCCTTGGGTATGCATGATGATTATATTCATGCATTATGAATAAAAGAATTACTAACTGGAGATGTGAACTTTTCAATAAAGCAAGTTGGTCCATTAACATGCAAAAGTGTGATGAGCCACGCCTCAATGACCAAGTACCTCACGTATTTGCCAAAACGACGAAGCTTGATTCAAATCTTGTGCCACAGCCCCATCGGTAATCAGTCCACTTTCCATGACATGAAGAAGGAAAGCTTCAAGTTTCTCTCTGTTGATATCAGTCAGAAGATTTGACAACATGTAAAGAGCATTTCATCAGAGACAATATAGTAGTAGATTCAGTAAAATGGTCCAATGCATCACTATAACAGAGAACAATAACACCGGTTCCTATTAGTATGTTAGTCTGTTATGTTATCTGGTATTCTGGATAGTTTCAGTCCAAACTTCTGTGGTTTTTAAGGTCAGTCTGCATTTCATGGGGATCTCAGTTCACAACAGAAAACTACCCATCTTGCCAGAGACATAGTATAGGAAGGGTTATTTACAAAAATAACCCCCGAATCACAAATAAAACCACTCCCTTACTTTATTATAATCACACCCCTCACCTTTAACATTGCCCAGTTGTTAATTTTTCTGTGAAATGACAAAAATGCCCTTTCTTTCCAAAGAAATTGGAAAAAAAGAAGTTGAAAATTAAAATTCAAAATTATGACTGGCCAAAATTACCCCTTTTTTCTGCTCGCATTCGAAAATATGACTGGCAGAAACAGATTTCCAAGAAACATTATATTCAGCAGGGTCTCAGTAAAAGTAAGTAACATAAAACCTGAAAGCATGTGCATTTAGTAATAGGAAGCAGTACAAATTACTTGTCGTGAGATTCCATGCTCCCTGTGGTCTCAATTAAAACATAAAACTTATGTGCTGAAGAAGGTAATGGATCACGAAGACCGTCTAAATGTTTTAGAACCTGTCAACACAGCCATAGGCAGAACGTTGTAAGCCAAGCAGGTCTATGGCCTGTATTGCAGAATTCATTTTGAGTCAACCAGCACATGTCACATATGTTAAAGTATCATATTTTCCTTGCCAAAGGAAAAAATAAGAAGAGCTACTTCCGACCAAAAACTTGTAAGAGCCAGAATAGGTGTCTGCTTATTATTAATTTGTTCTTTCTTTTTAGCCGTTTCCGTAACTTATATTAAAGGGGAAAAAGGCAAGCAAAAAAGATTGAAGTGTGCATTTTAAGTTCTCATTTTTACATCTTAAAAATAGAAAAAGTTCTAGAACATATAGGGATATAAGCTATGAAAATTAAACGTCAACTCAATAATTGAATCTAAGCGTAACCACACAGGAAACACCCATTTTCTCTAAGCATGATAGACAACCGGATTACAAAAGAAGGCAGCAGATAATCATGCTCGTATTTCTCATCAACCCAGGTCCAACAATGCAAAATCTATCTGGCCAAAAGTTGGCTGCAACTAGTTACATGAGCAGAGTCTTTAATGGCAACAGGAACAGCAACCAATTCCAACATTACAGAATATCATATTACATGCATACAAGGAAATAGTTTTCGACTGTGCAATGACTAAAGTTTTCAGTTGAGAAACTTGGTGATTAAAACGGTCCTATAAGGAATTCCTGCAGTATGAGAAGTACAACTTGTGATTACATTGGCTATTTAAAGAAATTTTACCAGGTCCATAGCATTGATATCCAAAAATTCGAATGCAGAAAGAATCTCGCCAAGCTTTCTTCTTGCTTCCAGCAGAAGTTTCTATAAAGAACAAAAGGATATCTTCAATAAAGTATTTCACTATATAATATGTGATGATAAAAACCGTGTTGAATTTTATAGATATGCGGGTGAGGCAGACAGCCTGAAGATAAGCTCATTGTTAACTTAGAACAACTTATACTATCTACTGACTTTCTTCTTCTTTTTTTCTCTTTTCCTTTCCTAGGCATTGGAAACATAAAAACCGCAGGCCAGTTGCTACCTGGCAGCTAGCATAATCTTCGCAGGCAAGGAAAGCTGCATTTACTGATGCCAATTTTGGAGGAGTGAGTATGGAAACCTTTGTGACAATTCCCAAAGACCCTTCACTACCTATGCAGAGAGATAGTATCAACAGTTAGTCGACCTCTTCCAAAACATTTAACAATAAAGCTAGCATTTATTCACCTACAAACAAATGCTTCAAGTCATATCCTGTGTTGTCTTTACGTAGAGTCCCGAGCATATCTAGCACGGTACCATCTGCCAAGACCGCTTCGACACCTACAATGTTAGCCAGCTGATTATAAACTTATATAAACATGACAAGTTGCTAACCAATTCACGAATAAGACAAGATAAACACAAGGAAACTTGAGAGCTGCAAAACAGCCACATGTAGTTTGAGAGGATAAACCGATAAAATTTAAAGATTCTGGAGAAAACAAATTTGATCTTCTGTAACGAACCCACAGGAGTGATCTTTGGAAAATTCGAACCATTGAAATGCCGTTTTGGTTGATAACATATAGTAAAAAGTACTAGAAACAAAGAAGATGAAACAATATGATTCTCACCTTTAACAAGAATTGTAGTGTGATCCAATATATTTGCACATCTTTTTCATTTCTGTAAACTGAATTCTTGGCTCACATATACCAACTTATTGAATTTTCCTGATTGTTAAAAAGTCTGTTTCAAATTTGATGACTGATTACTATGGCTAAACCCAACTCTGGAATAATATCCAAGGTTGTGATGATGGTATGGGGTTGCTCTTTTGAGGTAAAAGAAATATATGTAAAGTTGAACTTTTTGGTTCTGAAGGCCTTTGAATTTTGAAATAGCACTTTGCTACCATATGAAATACACATTGAGAGATAGAACCTCACACACCGACCATATACAATAAATACAGAAAACTCTCCTCTAATTTAGTTTATGTAAGCCCCTTGATTCCACAAGAATCAAGACTTCAAGAAATGGACCTCACCAATCTACTCCTAGCTTTCCCATAGATTTAGTTCATGTAAGCCCATGATTTCAGAAAATAAAGACCTCCACTAGTGTAATGTTGTAGCAAAATGAAGGAAGATCCACAAGTGTGGAGACTTTTTCCAAGGGGTGGTGTATGTGAAAATATTCAAGTCTGCGCACGATCTAAGCGTAAATATCCTAAAAAGAACTTGAAGACGAGATAATATAAAATGCATGGAAAAAAAAGAAATGCTGAAGAACTCACCAAGAACGCTTCCATGCAGTGAACCATAACGAATAAGGCGCAGCCCCCCAGCATTAGTTGAGACATTTCCCCCAATCTGACAGCTTCCTTTAGCGCCTAAATCCAGCGGCATAACAAATCTGCAGGGAAAAAAATGGCAGTCAGCTGGCAGGAGCCTACAAAAGAATGAACAACAATGACAGAGATGAGCAGATGGCATATTTGATTGGCACACACTCCGTAAATGGATGGCCACGTGAAATGCACTCTAAATTACTACTCAGGTTTTCATGAAATGCATGCTGGGGGTTCCTAGTTGTCTGCACATCTAAACTAGGTACAGCCAAAGGAACATTACAAAGATATTCTACTCTTTGACAAACTAAACCACTTGCCAGAACAAAATAATAAATTATGTACTTGCAAGACCATTTCAAGCCTTGCTTATGTGAAATCATATCTGAAAAATATATAAGTTTGCCTGTAGAGACCTCAAATCATCTCATCAAGCAAGTCTGCAAAATTATCCTTGATCAACCTCACATCCATTATGTTGAAACATCTTACGCACAAACGTTTGTCAGCCAGATACTCGTTTGTAAACAGTAAACACACCAGTGAAGGCACATTAGATCATAATTAGCTTCCTAGAAAAAACAGATAATGGGATCAGAACTTTCAAATCTGAGTGGGTTCCTTTGAATTAGTCTTGTGTGCCGCAGTATACAAGAACTTGGTTTTGAGTCTCCTATACTATCTAGGGCTGTGCTACTGAGAAGCAAGGGCCAAGTTACTAACAGATCCTTAAGCTGATGTTTACTGCTTTAATCAGTATAATTTCATTTTTATCACATCCCAATAAAGTTTGGACTCTCAAATTGCATTGGGCTAATGTTAACATATGATATTTTGATGATTCAATATGCTCCAAACAAACAGCATAATCGCAAATGAAATATAATCACCCTTCATTATCCAGGTAAGAAATCAAGTTTTCCAGTATGCATCCTGCTTCACATACCAGTATACCACTGACCTAAAACAATATATATCAAAATTAAGTCAGAGATAAATTACTAGCACTAGCAATGTTAGAGGAGAGCAGTTGATAACTGTTTTACAATTTATATCAGATTTTGATGAACTAATTATGTATTTCCCAACAGGAGACCAGCTCCAAGGGTGAAAGTATTGAGAATGACATTCAACATATCAAATTAAACTGAATAAGATGTGAAATTAAAACAAGTACATGATTAAAGCATGGATAAGTAGAGAAACTTGTTTTGCGCTATCAAATTAAGAACCATTACCTTGTCGAATAAAAGGATGTTATTCATGGCTCGAACATTGATTATCACCTAAAAGGAAGAACAAAAGAGAGAGGCAAATAAAGACAAAAGATTAAAACATGAAAGGATTAAATAATCCCAACCTTTAGAGAGACGATTTAACGTGTCTTCCGTGGCATCAATATTCATCAAAAAAACACACACAGAAGTTCAAAAAGTACAAATTGAAAGGTGAAACAAAAGTCCCAGGCGCAGATCATTAAAGACAATGCATGCAGGCAAGGATGACAACCGACCACAAATGTAGGAAAGCAAATGCTGTTAATTTACTTACTATTGTTCGGCTGTCATCCTCTGGAGAAAAGCAAAGTTTGCAAGTGTAGGAAATACATATATTGGAGCCATTGGAAAACAAGCATTTAGCCCAGTGGCGGAGGCAGAAATTTGGTCAGACAAGGCAGAATTGCATTTGCAACTTTTAACTAAGACAGTATAATGTCTAACTTATAAATTTCTTTAAAAAAAAAAACAAAATGTATACTCCTTCCGTCTGGTTAATATATATAGACACTTCTTTCGTGGGGTTTTTCTAAAAGAAATATGAATAAATACCAAAAATATATACTATTTTTTAAAAGTATGGGAGGCTTAATTTTTACTATTAGTATGTGTATTATTACCTGGCATCTATAAAAGAAATACATGTTACATATTAGTCGGGCCGAGGCAGAGGCAGTATTAGGGAAATAATATTTTGAGATGCAAAAATGATAAATTGAAGTAAACTGAATTTTGGAAAATCTGAGAAGAGTTCTGAAAAGTCCATGAGATTGAGAGGAAAAGAAATCTTGACAAAAAATTTAGAAAAACGGAGCACGCAAGAGGGCACATAATATATAAGTTTGTAGTCTAAAACAATTACCACTTCAACACAAACACTACAATAGCTTAGTGTCACATATTGTAATAGATCTATCAAGGCAAAAATTCAGTCAAGGCAATTGCCTCTGCTTCCCTCCGCCCCTGATTTAGCCAGCCCATACCTTTAAGAAAAGACAGAAGCACTATGGGATTACCTCATCAAACACAGGTATGCTTCCTCCCACAAGACCTGTATTTCCACCTTGGGGTACAACAGCCAGGCATCTAGAATTACAGTAATTAAGAATCTGAGAAACCTATACAGAAAAATAATGAAGATTATGGCAGTAATTAGGTGTCCTGGAGAAAGACAAGCCAAATCTGCCAAGTGTGAGAAAACAAGACGAACAGAAGCTAGCATGTAGAAAGGTGACTGCCCCTTGTTTTATCTGGAAACTAAGTCATATTTGTGGCTCTCGTAATGGAAGTAATTGGTTAAACTTGAACCCATCATTGTGGAAGTCTAATTTCATCCAACAAGTTTAATATTTCTACTTCCTGACATAATGGAATTTACTGACCTTTAGAACAATTTTCTAGCTTCTTAGTTATGGTTGAGTAACTGAAATTTTGAGATTTAAATACGACCACTTCTGATTTGGAGTCTATTGGCTGAAGGTAAATTTTATAGGGAAGAAGATAGGCCATGGGTGTATTAAAAATCTTTAGGTAATGCAATTCGACCCATATTTAGAGTAAAGCACGATAGAATCCATTATTGCCTGATACAAAAAGTGGATGAAACCATTTACAAAACTGAACCAGGTATGTAGTTGTATCTATAGGTCTTTATGGATCAAACGCCCTAGACAAAATTTAACCAGATGTCAGCAAAGAATCACTAAGAGCATCGGGTCCAATATTTAAGAGTCCTTGTAGTAAAAAATGACTAGTAAAAATACTTCAGTTCTGGAGAAATGCAAACCATGACATAGAGCATGTGCAGTAGAATAGTGGATGATGGAGAGGAAGATATAAACCTCCTCAGTGCTTCTCGGTTGCAACATAAGCTTACTTGAACCTTTGTACTTCCTCATCCAATCTGTATTTGCATCATCCAACTTTTCCTCTTCTTGAATAACACCACCTTCCCCCAATATCTTCTTAAAATAACTTATATCATCGGAATTAATCACCGAAAAGGACTGGTTTCTCACATTTGCTGGAACCAAGGAAGCAAAACTTCTGCAACCGGTCAATAAACTAAGGTCCCTAAATTTTGGCAAATAAATACCACCACCATCACCACCAGAACCTCTCAAAAAGCAGATACGCCTCGAATACTCTGGTTGAAAGAGCTCACACCCTAGGTGAAAATTATGAGGGCGACCTGCCACTAATATGCCAACCAGATCACAATACTTTTCAATTGCGTTGCTCATAACGATCATGTCAAAATTAATACTAAAACGAAAACCGTAACAAGCAATACACAAATCATTCTAATTGAACTCATATTGAGCACAAATTATAACAGTAAGAGATGGCTATTCAAAAGCAAATGATTGTAGCACGAGATTCGATCACAGTGAGCGATAGTAAGAGAAGAATTATTGGTACCTGAGGTGGAAGAATGAAGCGAGGTGAAGAATAATTTGCGATTCGATTGACGGTGAAGAAAGGAGTACTTGAGTAATCGGTACGAAGCTTTCCATTTCTCCATTGCTGACCTGAACTAACTGTAAGTCTGTGTCTAGATAGAGAAATCAAGTTTACAGAGGATATGATGACGAGTCGATTCTATCAGAGAGACGGATAAAGGAAACCAGACCAGTTGAATTGAGTGAGTATGATAATGATGATCACTCCATCTGTCAAATCACTTTTTCATGGCATTTCGTTCTTTTCCTTTCTATTTACACTCTTTTACATTTTCAGTTTTCACTCCCCTTTAGGAAATTACACACAAAATTGGTGCTCAAATTATGATATACTTCCTCCCATCCTAGGGGTGTACCGTTCTGTTTTCTTCAACTGAAAACTAGTTCAGTTCAGTTCTATTCAGTTCTGCTTGGTTATATTTTATACTACAATTCGATTCAGTTCAGTTCAATTCAGTTCAGAAAATTGCAGTTGAAGAGAACATAGCCTAAATGAACTGAAAGTTTGTGAAAAATTTCGGTCAACGCTCTATTCGTGTTCGAGTTTAACCGAACCGAACAGTTCGCGAACATGTTCGTGTATATAACGAACCGAACTCGAAGATATTTATTATTGTTCGGTAGTTCACGAACGGTTCGCGAACAAATTAAATATATAGTATAATTATATTATATATTAATATTATATAACTATTAGTAATTATATTTATATAATTATAAATAATTATGCAATACATAATAGGTGAACCACAATATTTATGAAATGTTATTGTGATTTTTTATTTATGTAACGGTTTTAGGACATATTAGTTAGAAGTTTTTTATTTTTATTGTATTATATTTGATTTTATGTCTTTGACGAACCGAACAATCGAACGTTAACGAACGAACACGAACTTTTTGAAATGGCATCGAACCGAACACGAACAAAAGGTTGTGATGTTCGTCGAACACGAACCGA
This sequence comes from Plantago major, assembly GCA_026545765.1. Taxonomy (NCBI): domain Eukaryota; kingdom Viridiplantae; phylum Streptophyta; class Magnoliopsida; order Lamiales; family Plantaginaceae; genus Plantago; species Plantago major. The sequence continues at coordinate 23,887,671 of CM048840.1, read as the reverse complement.
ACATATGGCTTATCGAACGAACGAACGTCCATTAAGCCAATTGTTCGGTTCGTTCGGTTCGAAATACACCCGTACTCCATCCCATTAAACATGTCCCTCTTAGTTAACTAATTTTTAAAAAAATAATTTTTTTTTTTAGATACAATATTACAAGTACAATACATAATCTTGGACAAATTTTATCATCAACAAATCACTAATCACCAATCATTCTAAATCACCAATCATTCTCCATACAGAGAAATTAATCACTCATTTCGGGTTCGTACGGGGTGTCTCAGCTTGACACTCGGCTACAAATGCTTTGACATTGTTTATTATTCGTGTAAAGTCAATAATAAAGAATGTAACAAAATATGAGAGATAGATGATAAAAGGAGATTAGTCATTTTTCCGTTATCACATCCCTTAAAAACATCTATTTTAGTCTGATTTTATTGATTTTAATCGCTTGCCAAATAATCTGTTAAATTTTAAGGTATTACTACAATCATGTCCAAAATTTTGAATCTGAACCCCTTATTAGGGTGAAGTGAGATCTTAAAAAGACGGAATGAAATAAAGAATATCCATAATTTTGAATGAATTAATAAGGTGGGACTATGAATCTCGAGCAAGTATTCTGAGAGACGGTCACTAGATAATTTATCTCTTAAATTTTGAAAGATGACGAACCAGACTGTATAGGACTAAATTGGACGTAGAAAATGATAAGTTAAATATGATAAAAGTATATGTGGTATATAGATAAGACGGACTATTTACCTGCAATCTCATGTTCTTTGTCCACCGAAGCACCTCACAACATCTCATATCCTAGATGAGCATATATAGGCATTCACAATATTATAATTATTCCTCCTGGAACAACGAGCAAAATATATCGGAAGTTCCCGCTGAAAACAATCACCACTCCCACCAAATGGCTCACCTAAACGGCCCATCACATCCTTCAAACTCATGTCGATCGCTTCAAACAATGTTGGTTTGTCATGGAGCATTATCCCAAATAATAAGTTAAGCCTCATTGAGCAGTCCCGTGACCTTTGAATCATGAGCTTATTGCATGTTGAGTCCTCGTGATTTGCAATGGTATTCCGAACCTCAAATATGCCGGACTACCGTCTTACCTTTATGAATAAGGAGTGATGCAATCCCACTGGACGCAATTGGAAGTACAATATCTTCTCTATCCTCAAACCAGAGCACATCGTTCTCTATATAAAGGTTTTTGTGGCCCCTCCCGTAGATGTATAACAATAATACTCCGCCACTTTAACCATCGATAATAGACATAATTTCACATATGGCACGTTATCCATCAGTTAATTGTTGGTATAAACTATTGTGATATGCCCCATTGCAACTCTAACATAGAACATCTAATACAAAATGGAGGGATTTGTAGCATTTTATATAACAGACTCGTCCGGCACGGGCATATCGTCAAATGAACTGAGCAATGCCTTTTTGTTTGTTTATCAGTGAGTTTCAAACCTAGATGGATGGTTCTCTATCGTTACATGACAATTACATACAAAATTTAAACTGCAAGGTGACAACATAAAAACTGATTTATTCATTGGTGTTTTTTCATATTACAAAAGAATTGGATTTCGTTGACCAAATAGACATTTTGATTAATAACATGGATGATTTTCCTAAAAACATAGGTCGTCTTACTTATCTAGAGACCGTTTCCCATGAGACTTTGTGATGAGTTAGTGGTGAAATTAATATTGATAAAATATTATAGATAAGTTACCTAAAAACCGTTTAGAGGGGATCACTTGTAAAACAGAAACACAACGTCTCATGAGAGATTTCTAGAAAACTTATCTCGACACGGCCTACGTTATCAATAAAACCATCCATGTTATTAATCAAAATGTTTATGTTGTTAATGAAATAAGTGTTGTTGTAATATGAAAAAAATATCAATATTGAGAACATATGTTTTTTTATTAATAACATCGATCATTTTTTTAACAATATAGGTTCATTTCTCGATAAATTATCTAGATGGTCTTGAGGAGAATTACTCAAACAGAAAAGGGAAAAAAGAAAGAGCAACGATTTTGGGCAACAAATTGTGATACCAATCCCACAGGGTCACACACCCTGGGTAGCTCTCCAATGGCGTCGTCTTCTCTAACCTCTTCGCTCCCTTCAGTCCTAAACAACCAACGAACCTTCTACTGCATACACCACCGATGCAGCTCAATCGTATCCCTCAGGTTCCTCTCACACGCCTCTACTCCATCAGCCTCCGCAAATTGTCTCTTGACCTCCCGCCGCTGCTCATTCAGGCGGAGCTCCGCTCCACCTCTGTCCGTCAGCATCTCCAGAAGCTTCTCGCGCCAATCTACTCCTTCGAGCAAATTCACCGAAAAAAGCACTCATCTTCACCAGTTCATGCCTAAAGCCGCTACTGCCTCCGCTACAGATGCCATTACCTTTTCTGATTCATCCCAGCTAGAGTACGTAAGTGTGTCGGTGCATTGAATTCTATTATGCCTTTTATTTCACTCAATTTAATGGCTTGTGTGCATTTGTATGTTGAAGCTTTGAGTTTGAGTTATTTCTGGAAGATAATGTGATTGTGGTGTTATGTTGAAAATTACTGAGGTGGAATTTGGTTGGGAATAGTAGTGAAGAGCTTTGGTTTCACTATTTCATTGAGATTATTTTGAATAGAGACTGATTTACAGGGACTGCTTATAATTAGGCTAACGTAGCTGTTGATTTTAGGACTCATGTACTGTTAAGAGGTTGAAGATTCCCGTAAACTTAGTGTTTCTGTAAGTCTTATGAACTTGAGTGTTGTGTTACCTCACGCTGTGAGAAGGAAAGAGAGCTTGGCCATTGAATGGTAAGTAGATGTTCCGTATTAGTAGTTTCTTATTCATCTGCGCAATGAGGCATAATCAAATATTAATTTTAATTTATGCAAGCTGTGCTGTAGTTTAGATATGGTGATTGTTCTATGTTTAGAAATGTATGTTGTTAAGCTTACGCTGTGCAAAGATTTGAAGTGTGCAAGAACTTATGGGGTTTATCGGTGTTTTGTGTAGCTCGGTTACTGAATCTGACGTACTTCCAAGAGGTCGCATTTACCATGAGACGTATGGGTGCCAAATGAATGTTAATGATATGGAGATTGTCCTCTCAATCATGAAAAAATCAGGATATAGTGAAACAGTCGATGTTCCTGAGAGTGCAGAAGTTATTTTCGTTAATACTTGTGCCATCAGGGATAATGCTGAGCAAAAGGTGTGGCAGAGACTCAATTACTTTTGGTTTCTGAAAAGGGAATGGAAGAATAATGTGACGAGTGGGAGGTCGCAGTCCCTGTGTCCTCCAAAAGTTGTAGTGCTAGGGTGTATGGCTGAGAGATTGAAGGACAAAATATTGGATTCGGATAAGATGGTTGATGTTGTATGTGGTCCTGATGCGTATCGGGATTTGCCAAGGCTATTAGAAGAGGTGGACTCAGGCCAGAAAGGGATCAACACTCTTCTCTCACTCGAAGAAACCTATGCTGATATCAATCCTGTTCGTATCTCAAAGAATTCTATAAGTGCATTTGTGTCTGTAATGAGGGGTTGCAATAATATGTGCTCATTTTGCATTGTTCCCTTCACAAGAGGGAGAGAACGATCACGGCCTGTGGAGTCCATTGTTAGAGAGGTAGGAGAACTTTGGAAGGAAGGTGTGAAAGAAGTAACTCTTCTGGGGCAAAATGTGAACAGTTATAATGACACATCGGGTGTTGAAGAAGTTGAATCTGGAGCCAATTGGAAATATAGTGATGGCTTTTCTAGCAAGTCTAAAGTAAAAAATATGGGCTTACGCTTTGCCGATCTTCTCGACAGACTTGCAACAGAATACCCAGAAATGCGATTTAGATTTACTTCCCCGCACCCGAAAGATTTTCCTGACGAGTTGTTGTATGTCATGCGAGACAGATATAATATATGCAATAGCGTTCATTTGCCTGCACAATCGGGCAGTAGTAAAGTACTGGAAAATATGCGCAGGGGATATACACGTGAAGCATACCTTGATCTTGTTACAAAGATACGCACTATAATTCCTGATATAGGGATAAGCAGTGACTTCATATGCGGTAAGCTTCTCCATAATTTTCATCTAGTGTTCCTTGCTATCTTTTGTAGCACCGAGTCAAGTCATAAACTCATAATGGGAATGGTTTTTGTTAGTTATGTGGCTAATTGCTCTTGGGAGTTTTTTCCCCTTACTATTGGCTGCAGAGGTATACTCCCTTTGTCGAAGTGAAATAATGAGCTTGCTTCATGCTAAGAGCATGTAATTGGGTGGAGTGACACAGCATTCACCATAAACTCTATCCTAGTATATATTCATCTCCCGCCTGTCATTTCTTTTCCTTGGTTGGCGGCTGATAATCTTTAGTATTAAGTATTTTCTTGCTCAGCTTTTCTCCATCTTATATTCTTCTGCCTTCTAGTTGATTCTAATTGTCCAGCTCGAGAATATATCTCCCTGCTCCTTTAGCATATATAAATATTCAGTTCATGGGTAAGTCAGCTAATGCACCACCACTGAACAACTACTGATGCAAGTCTTTGTTGGTCTCACAAAATATGATACAACTTGTATATGTCCGGCCTCCCTTATCTGTTCAAGGGCATACTCTGTTTATTCATGCGTTTGAATGGCTGAAACCTACAGCTTAATTAGCAATCCGTGTATCATGGACTCTCTGTTGATTGACATCTGGTGTTACATTAAACTGTCTTTACAATTATTGTGACATCTTGGTTAGATGCTCCGCTCGTCAAACTGAGATAAGTTTTACTAACATCAAGTTTAAGTTAACTTGATGCTATATCGTAATTATTGCGTTTACTATATTATATATATGCAACTATGCAAGTTATGATTTATGTAAGTTGATAGGCATGCTAATTTTATTTTGGTGGATCTGCAGGTTTCTGTGGGGAAACTGAGGAGGATCATCAGGACACTTTAAGCCTCACGAAGGCTGTTGGCTATGACATGGCATACATGTTTGCATACAGCATGAGGGAAAAAACCCATGCACATAGGAACTATACTGATGATGTTCCTGAAGATGTGAAGCAGAGAAGGCTAACAGAACTTATTCAAACTTTTCGTGAGAGTACGGGTCAGTGCTTTGACTCCCAAGTCGGGTCTGTCCAACTTGTGTTAGTCGAAGGGCCCAACAGGAAGGCACCCGAGACAGAGCTTATTGGCAAGAGCGATAGAGGGCATAAGGTGATAATTAGTGATATTCCTGTCCCAGATAAGGTCAACAATGTTGGGAAGCGAAATCCAATTGTTGGTGATTATGTAGAAGTTCACATATCGAAATCAACTAGGGCATCCCTCCTCGGGGAAGCGCTTTCCATCACCAAGCTTAGCTCATTTTATGCCAATGTGCATGAAGAATCTGATTTGTGTGCTAACAGAACTTAAGAGCATAAAATTTGGCTGGGCTCATCTTCTTGAGCAAATTCTGGATGATCTATTTATGTCAAGTTATCAATTCTATGTTTAGAGTTTCAGTTGAATGCAGAGTTAAGACATCGTTGCAGTTAGTTCCAATCTTCAGGTACTTAGAGGCGACAGGCGTTTGCTGGTCACTCTTCTGATCAGTTCTGACAGGCTCAAGTGTAAATTATGTTTTGGTGAGTGGATGAACATGAAAAACTCTATAAACTTTGCAGCAATGAGTTCTGTTAATACTAAATGTTCATCTCACAATTATAATTAGGTCAATTTACATCCAACAACCTTTTTAGATGCCAACTAAACGATTTGGTCCCCAACGTTTCAAATTTTATGATGAAGGACAAACTTTGAACTGAATTAAACAAATATTTACACTGAAGTATAAAAGTCAAACTTGGTGAGAGAGAGTGAAATATTCATTTTCTTTTTCATTTTCTTTAATTACTTCATTTTATTTTCCCTTTTCTTTAATTACTGCATATTTTCAAAGAAATGTTTAATTTCTATTTTTCAAATATACCATTTAAAAGAAATGCTTTATTCTCCTTAATTCAATATACCAATTTACAAGAAATATTTTATTCGAGGGGTAAAATGGACATTCTTCAGAAGGTCAAACTTTTGGCTGAAAATGGATTTCAACGTAAATTTTCAATCGATAGGGACTCAAACGCATCTAAAAAGGTTGTTGTGTAATATTCCATTATAATTATCCATTAAAGTGTCTCTTTGATTAAAGCCAGTGAATACTGGTTACAGCAGAAAGCTAGTGTGTATATTGGTATGATTTGTCATAATTTTAATACTTTAGTTGACACTCACATCATACACGTCTTAGTAATGGATGAAACTGAAGTAGCTCTAGGCCAAATTATATGCATAAACATGTACTTAATGGTCATAATGACAGCTTATTAAGCTAAATTTTTGAACTTCGACTGAGTCGTAAACGACCATGTAGTTATAGGATGGTTTCAAAGCTAGCTGGCAAGGCTAGGTAAATCCGAAGGCTTACTGAACTAAGTGATATAAATTGCAAAAGCCAAATTAGGATGAATTGATGTACATTAAGTTGCGTTGTCGTTTGAGAGGAAGGGCGGAATAATGGACATAAATACCATTCACTATTACTTGAAGCTCAATCTTCCATGTCAAGTTTTAAAAGTGGGCTTGAAAAACAATATAGCAGAAAGAAAAAAGAAAAAAAAAAAAAACGATCATGGTCCCCAAAAAAATTGGGAGCCTATGCGGGTGAACATGTCGTATAGATTTATGGTCATTCATATTTAGAAGTAATTTATGGTTAAAGTCAACCTTATTATAAAATATAAATAAGGTGGATGGAGTTATTAACTGATGCTCTATCGTTGTTTCTGCTTACAAAATTTTAATTTTGATGAATTCTCATTTCTACTCTTGCTCCCGCTTTGGCTCCATATTACAGAGGATTACATGATGACTAATACTAAGCTTTGCATCTACATGTTGTAATAAGGGCCTTTCATATCTAATCCTGAAAGAATACAGTACAACCTTTGTTTCAGATACACTCTATTAGCCAGAGTCTTCACCTTGTATTCAAGCTTACCCCAAAGAACCTTAGTGTTTGCTTCCTTCGAAACTTCCCTTGGAACTTTATCATTAAGACCAGGTATGATTACACTATTAGCTTTATCAACCATAACTTGCTTTTCGGTAGCAGTCATTGTAGTTGGCATCTTATCAGCACCTTCAAGTGCCAATATATAACAATCCCGGTTGAACTAACATCGCAATTTTCACTTTCTATAGTGTAAAAATCTCTGGTTCCGGTGAATTTATCAACATCAAACTTTGCAGAAGCCATTATTGTTCCCACAGACGACGCCAATTGGTGATAACACTTTGGAATTCAACGTCTAATCCAGAAATCCCCAATTTACGCTCAAGAACCCTAAACCACAGACTCTAATGAAATTGAACATTCGTACAATCAATCAACGCAACATAGAGATTCACGTTGTTCGGTTTTCACCTACATCGACGGAGAGTACCAAATCATCTGCTAATCACAAAAAAAAAAAATATATATATATATAAATTACAAGATTCTAGCAATAACCGCTATTCTCTCTTTTCCTCTCTGGTTTCAGTGAATTCTCTAAATTGCTCTATAAGAAAGTTTGTTACAATGAATTTAATACTAGGCGAGTTACTGTAGATTATATATATACTCCAATCAAGAAACCGTTCCAATTGAGCTTCCAGAACTGATTTAGCTTAATTTAGTTAGTTAGAGTTAACTAACTTTCAAATTAGCAGAACTAATTAGCAATTGCCACGTTATCATCTTTACCTTCCAATTCTCCAACCTTATGTGTTATATGTCGTGTCTTTGCAACACCATGAATAACACCATCAGTCCATCAACTAGTGTGCTCACCATACAAACATTCATTCAGTAGATATCAAGCTAATAGTTCACAGTTAACATTTTACGTCATTTTTTTATGTGTAATGTATAACACCAATATTTTTAATAAAAACTTTTAATAATTCTGAATATAACTATAAAATTTTAGTTTACGGTTTATTTCAATCCATCAATAAATATAATATTTGTATACTCAAATAATAAGAAACAAGCGGATCAATTGTCATAGACCGGTCTCCAATTCTATCGAACAAAATTTTGGGCATCCTGAATTGTAAGAATGAGAATTCGTCATGATTTCTATATCTCGAGATGCACCAGACCACCCTATTTCTAGCTAGTGATTTATTTGGGTTTATTATGTGAGGAAATAAACTGCAATATTATGGAGATAACAGATAAAATAAGAAAATCAGGGGCGATAAAGACACAAAATTGATTACTCAGCTCATCAATAACTTTAACTACGTCTGGGAACACTACCAAGCCAGGATTCCACTAAACAATAGAGAATTGTAGGATACAAATTCAACAACAATAACTAACTAACTATCTCTACTCAATCAATGTTTAGAATCTAATAATAATTAGCTAACTGCTCTCAAACTCTATAGCTCTCTGCTAATTATTCTTATTGGTAAATGATAATGTCAGAGCAAAAATGTTAATGCTAGAGCAATTTTCCTTTTATAGATTTAATATGTGTCACAAAAAATTTCACAAATAATTAAAATTGCTTTAGCAGTAGAATTTCTGCTCTGGCATTTTTTTTTTTTGAATAAGGTATAATATTATTAAATACCAATAACCCGAATACCAGGAGTATTCGAAGCCTGGCCGTGGTCCAAATAAGTTTACGAATCAGAGATATGAACCAAAGAACAACCCCCGCAAAGCCTAGAAACTCCAACAAAAAACAAGCAGGACAACAGGCAGCTATACAAGAAAAACAGAACAACTACAGCTAAAACTAATCAGGAAACTGAGCCCTCCCCGACTCTACACCAAGTCACGTACAGCTTCAATACAACCTTTCCCCACACACATACGGGGCGAAACAGCTTGCCCAACACCCTCGTCTAGCATGTCTCATCCTCGAAAGGATCGAGCCAAGAGTTGGGAGTGGAAACAAGCCCAAATCAGTTGAATATTCCTCTAGAATAGAAAGGGAAGAAACGAGGAATGATTCACCGATAAGGCCTCCCCAGCATGAACCATGAAGGAAAAACCATACAGAGAACACATACCCAAACCTGATGCAAAGACGTCAAGAGACTCAACAAAACGACTATGAAGCAGTCTGCATCAAATTTAGAACTCCCGACGGACACAACAACCAATCTGTTAAAGAATAAGAAGAAAGAACAGCCTTCTTCCCGCTAAGCCAAGACCAGACCGCACAAATTACACGATAGGACAAATCCTTGATGTTGTTGACCACACCTTTAAAGAACATCTCATTGCGTGCCAACCAAATATACCAAACCGTACCATGCCATAAAGCTTGCCACTTCGCACGAAGACCCGTCGTGACCTGTTGAGAAAAGTTCACTATTGAGACATGTGCCTCGTTTCCACAAGATAAGTCACTGCCGATCCACGAACTCAAATGAGACCAAACTTCCACCGCAAATTTGCATTCGAAGAACATATGAGAGACTGACTCCACCCTATCCTCATCACACATCTTACAAAAAATGCGTTGTTCCTGATGGATAACCTTTCGAGCCTGCAAGTTCTGAAGAGTCGGAATCCAATCACGTACAAGCTTCCAAACAAAAGTGTTCACCTTCAAAGGAGCCAGCTTATTCCACACTAAACTTGACAAAATCGATGAATTCTCCTCCAATTCAGAACCCAAGCCTTGATCGGTTGTTGTACCCAAGCCGCACCGAATAAGACACATCTTTTGAGGCTAGCCACTCCCACGAATCTGCAATAGAAGACAAATTACCAGCCCTTGTCACAACAGCAAAAAGATCAGTCGCACTCTCCTCCTCCCTAGCGAACAGGTTCCTCCTCCACTCCCAACGCACCACAATCGACCCTCCCTCCATGACAAGCCTATCACCAACTACACAATCACTAACATGCTACAATCTAAACAACCTAGGAAACAACTCCTTCAACTTGACACCCCTATCCACCCACACATCTTCCCAAAACTTAGTAGACTGACCATCCCCCACACGCCTCCTAACATCCTCCAAGAACCACCTCCTACGACCCACACACTTAACAATATCCCTCCACCAAGACGACCACCCTTTGCCCCACACCCTACCACTCTCCGCCTTCTCCACACAACTCCGAAAATCCCCATACTTAGACCTAAGCACCTTAACCCATAATACCTCGCCCCCCACCAGAAAACGCCACACCCACTTTCCTAGCAAGGACACATTAAAATCCTCCAAATTCTTGACTCCTAGACCACCCATCTCCTTAGGCCTACAAACAATATCCCACTTTACCCAAGCCAACTTCCTAGACCCACCCAAAGTCCCACCCCAAAGAAAATGCCTTTGAAAACTTTTAATTTGGTGTAAAATGGAAGAGTGTGCTTTAAAGAACGAGAGAAAGTATAAAGGTAAGGAGGTCAACACCGCATTTGTAAGGACTAGTCTTCCACCAAAAGAAAGATAAGAATTCTCCCACTTCATCAACCGATTCTTCAAGCGATCCAAGATCTTACCCCACACTCTTTTCTCACTTTGTTTGGCTCCAACAGGAAGGCCCAAGAAATCAAAAGGAACACTTCCAACACCACAATTAAGAATATGGGCCCATTCAGTTAACACAACCGACTCCACCCCAACCCCATCAAGCAACTCTTCTGAAAGTTAATCTTAAGTCCAGACACCTACTCAAAACATCTCAACACACACTTAAGAGCCTCAATATTCTCGACCGTCGCCTCCCCAAACAGAATGGAATCGTCAGCATACTGCAAATGAGACACCTCCACTCCTTCCACACCCACCCTCCACGGTTTAAACAAACCGGCCTCACACACCCGCCTCATCATCCTGCTCAATCCTTCAGCAACAATCAGAAACAGAAAAGGGGAGAGCGGATCACCTTGTCGACGTCGCAACCCCCGCTCCATCCTAAAAGAATTAGAAGGACTCCCATTCACAAGAACCGACGCCTCCGCCGAGGACACACACTCCATAATCCATCTACACCACAAATCCCCAAACCCCAATACACGCATCATCTCAACCACAAAACCCCAATCAACCGAATCATAAGCCTTAGCGAAATCAATCTTGAAGAGAAAGAGGCTCTTCTTCTTCTTTTTTGCTTCATCTATAATTTTATTCGCAATAACCACACCATCCAGGATATTGCGATCCCCAATAAAAGCAGACTGATTGCAAGAGATAATTGAATCCAGGACCTTCGCAATTCGGTTAGATAACACCTTCGCCAATATCTTATAAACACCCCCAATCAATGAAATTGGCCGGTAATCCTCAATCGCCACAGGAGAAGCCACCTTGTGAATTAGAGTAATAAAAGACGAATTAAGGCCCCTTACTAGTTTCAAATGGGTATAGAAATCATCGAAGAAAGCCACAAAATCATCACTAATAAGCTCCCAGAAATTACGAAAGAAATGAAAACTGAAACCATCGGGACCCGGACACCTATCCAGCCCACAGTCCCACACAGCCCGTTTAATCTCCTCCCTCGAAAAAGTCTGTTCCAACCCCAGTCGTGCCGACTCCTCCAGCACAGTCCCCGTCAAATTCGCACACAGCGAAGAGGACAAACGCCCACCAGAATGTTGTCCACTAGCAAAAAACCGTGCAAAATGATCACTGACGCCACTCTTAACCTCTGCGACTTCCTCTAGCCACCTTCCACCAATTCGAACTCCTTTCACCCCTTTCGCCCTCCCCTTACGCTCCACACATTTATGGAAGAAACTCGAATTAGCATCACCTTCTTTAATCCATCGAAGCCGCGATTGTTGCATTCGAATACGATCCTTGAAGCACAAAAGATGATCTAGCTCACTCGAAACAACCCTTCTATTCGCAGTAAACTGCTCCAAATCAGCACCACCATCCACCTTCGAATCAAGTTCGAACATCTCATCCGTCTTCCCCTTAATGCGCACGTCAATATTCCCCAAATTAGTGTTATGCCACTCATATTTGTAGTGATGCTCGTTATAATGACTAATCTGATCTATGTATAATACTCCATTCGTCCCACTACAAATGTCACGTTTTGATTTTTTGTAGTTAACATTTTTCAACTTAAAGTTTCATTATATAATTGAATTGAACATTTTACATTAACGGGTTAGGATTAAATTGGAGTTAAAGTTGAAATATGTTGATTGTAAAAAGTTAAAACGTGACATTTGTAGTGGGACGGAGGGAGAATGAGATATCCGCTGCCCATAAATATCGAGTCCAATTCGGATTAGACTCTCAAAGACGAAATAAACTAGGATAACTAGTAACTTGGTCCAATAGGAAAAAGAGTTGGGTCATCATGTGAGTTAGCTGCTCATTACTTTCGTTGCTCAATTAGGAAACAAATCCTTTTCCCTTTCACACTATTTCTCTTTCCTTGTTACCTTCCAATCCAATACGTCTCCATACTCTTTAACATATTAAGCTTCAGTACAAAACATGTGGGCTGTCTTTTTTTCCCAAGTCCAGCACCTTTTTTACTCATTGTATTGGCATACATTCCTATCACATTAAATCTAGATTTTAAATTTCATATTGTAAATCACTAGCTACGTAGTTAGGCTTAGGCGTAGGCTAACAACATCCCTGCAACTCGTCCCACGCGCAATTATTACAATCCCATTAATAATTGCCATTAAGTTGCTCCCCCTAGTGATTTACAATGTCACTTTTGATGTACAATCTTGAAGAATCAATTATTAATCATATCAATGATTAGATTTAAATAGCTTAGGTATGATCCGACATAGAAGTTTTTTAAGAGACGGTCTTATGAAGAGACTAAAAAAGACGAACAAACATTAAAATTATATTAAAAAATAGATGTTTTACCAAGAACATCAGTGATATACATACACATAAAATGATATCAAATGTCTACTCATAAAACATTACTAATATTGTTTAAAACATTATACGTATAATTAAGAACATCAATCCGTCTCTCAAATTTCTCACTAATACACGTATCTTCCAAAACTTTGTACAAGACATATCCCTAAGTGTGGTAGAATGGTAGGATGCTCATTTAATTAGTTGTTTTATCATAAATCTCATCTTTCATTTAAGCAATCCCTAAATTTTTTTGAATGAGCAATTGAATGGTCCAACAATCTTTTTAGGTCGTTTTTATTGAAAATAGATCTACTATAATTATGTACAAAAGTAAAGTCACCCTAAAATAGCATAAAGGTTCATTTGAGATAGATTTTATAGAAAATACTCCTTCCTATTTTTAATATAAGATGTTTTGGGTTATTTGATCCATTTGACAAATATAAGATGTTTTAGGCATCAAATTCATTGATTTTATTGTTTTTCATTTTTTTTTTGTCTTGGACACTATAAAATCTAAGTACATTCCTCATCTTTTATTGGTGGATTTATTTGTTTAAGATACTAACATTTTTGTTCTAAATTATTTATCAAGATTATTGAGGAAGAGAGATTTATTTTAATTTGTGTGAAATATCAAAAACATCTTATATTAAAAATAGGAGGGAGTATATAGGATTCTTACAATTACTCATCTAAGTTTGGCTCAATGATTACTCTTAAGTTTGGTGCAATGATTAAATTTGAGGAAGATTTGTTTGTAGTTCTACGGTAATAGTTTTACCTTTTATATAAACCCTCAAACACATCACATTTTCCGAACCACATAGCAGAACACCTTAAACTTAATTAAACAATGGATACCCGAAACATTCTACCATTCCTCATGATTTTTGCCTTCCTCTTTAACTTAGCATCAAGTAACAACATTTCATGTGTCGGAGACGTGATCCTGTTCGTGTTTGGTGATTCAAATTCTGACACGGGAGGATCAGGAGGTGCATATGGAGGGGTTTCTGCATATCCTAATGGTCGCATCTTCCCGCAACCCCGACCACCATCAACACGTGCATCTGACGGGCGATTGATTATAGACTTTATATGTGAGTTTAGTACTATACTTCTATACATAACTACTAAAAACGCAAGTGAGTGTGTAGTTGCATGCTTACCATTGCTTCAACTAAATTATAGGTGAACATGTTGGGACGCCATATTTGAATGCCTACTTGGATGCTACAAGGGCAAATTTCAATAACGGGGTCAATTTCGCTGTAGCTGGAGCCGACACTCGTACTACCATATTCCATTTGGGTATGCAATTTAACCAGTTCCGGCGCATCATGAACCGTTCTTTGGAGCCTGAAGCTATAGGTACGTATACGTTATATAGGAGTACATCTTGATTTTTCTTAATGTATTTTTAACTTGATAAGTAGCTAGTAACATTGACATTTAAAATTATTACATTCATTCCAGGTTTGGTTCCAAAACAAGGTTTCACCAGTGGTCTCTACATCATAGATATAGGCCAAAATGATTTGAACCGAATTGCGTTTTCAAAAGATGCTACAACAAATGCTACATTTATTCAAATGGAGATCAGGAGTTCCATTGAAAAAATCAAGACGCTCATTACGGTGAGTTTCTCTATTTGGCTGCAACATCAATAATAAATATCCATGATGCAGATTTGAATTAATACGTAATGTCCATATTTTCCATTGTTGCATTATAATCGATTACAATCGATGTTTGTGTAAAATTTATACTTGCATAATATTCTTTTACTAGGCCTTGTATCAACATGGAGGAGCGACACACTTTTGGATACATAATACCGGACCGTTTGGTTGTCTGCCAGGTTCGGTATTCAGAACACAAACCAACGCAACCGCAAATATTGATCAGAATGGTTGCATCGTAGAATTAAACCAAGTTGCTCAGCAATATAACACCCGGCTGGCAATGCTTTGCGATGAATTACGGGAGCAAATGAGCAACGCAACCATTGTTTACGTAGATATATACGCTATCAAATATGATCTTATCGCAAACCACACATCTTACGGTGAGTAACTCAAATAATTCCATCTCATACGTACACATGTGTGAGGTCTAGTCATCTGTGTTAGTTTTCCAATTGCAAAAACAGTTTGGTAAAATTGTTTGAGGTAACTAAACTTTGGGTTTTGATGAACTAGGTTTTGACAATCCATTCACCCCTTGCAAGAGAGAGTCCTACACATGTGAGAAAGAGCACCACTATATAAGTTGGGACGGTGCGCATTATACAGATGCAGCTAATGGATTTGTTGCTTCTAAAGTCATCTCAGGCTACTACAACATGCCGTCAATTCCATTTCATCTGTTTTGTAATGATAATTGACTTATGATATATATGTATTTAAAAGATAAAGAAGAAAAATGCAACGACCAGCTTATGGGTCTCAAACTTCAAATAGATACTAATTAGGCTGAAACTATACACGTATATAGAATTCTTCTGCTCTTTGGTTTGGTTATGGACATTGTACACCAAACGAAAAGTTTATTTCCATTGATGAAGGATTTTCTACTATGAATCCACTACTTTCTCCAAATATCTGGCCTGCCCACGGGTTTAGTGCTGGCCCTGCGGCTTCTTATCTCTCTCTAGATGCATGAGATATATCATCGGAGATATGATTCATTCCAACTGGTGATCAATTCCACCACCAAAAAATCAACGCTTATATATATACAAATAAGTCTGACGTAGATAGAAACTAGCGTATCAAGATGACTTAGGACGAGTCCAACATCCCTTCTAAGGGAGATCGACCTTCCCATCCTAGACAAGAGACCAACATTTGAGATCCTCTACCCCCTAAACATTCACCATCTCCTCCTCCACCACCTTGATAAATGACATGTGGCATATTAAAAAAGTCAAACTAATCATGGTTAAGTTATCTAACATAATTTTGGAAACCCATAATTACTCCAATTAGTTACATGGGAAATCAATTAATGAAAATTAATTAAAATAAAGAAATTATAAATTACTTAATAATTTTGAAGATAATTAATAAAAAGAAAACGAAGAAAAATATTCTGAAAGATTACAAACACTGTTAGAAATTATAGAGCTAATGTGATAAGAAAGAAAAGAAGAACAATAAGAAAGAAGAGTAGAGTAGAAGAATATATCATTCATCTTATCCAATAATACAAGTGTATTCAACATAAATCATGAGACACTATTTATAGGCTACACGTAGGAGGAGATTTAATCTCATCATAAAGTATAATAGTAGTGGGGTGATTTGAGTTACAAGAGTTACAAAGAAGTGGAGGAGGTGAATGGACATTCATCAAGTATCATATTATTACATAACACTCCCCCTTGAATGTCCAATGGACTTGAGAATGTGCCTCGTTAAAACCTTACTAGCAAAAACCGAGTGGGAAAAAGTCTAGTGAAGGAAAAAAAAGTACATCATCCTTATTAAAAGAAAATACGCTTTGGTAATACTGTCTCGTTAAAAACCTTGCTAAGAAAACCCAGTGGGAAAAACCTTAGTCAAGGAAAAGAATACACATTACAAAAATCTACTGTTTTAGCGACGGATCTATCTGTCGCTAAAACAGTAGCGATCCGTCGCTAAGTCTTTAGCGACATATAAAAAAGCCGTCGTCCCACGGGAAGCGGAACGACAGATAGTTTATCCGTCGCTAAATCGCGACTGATAAACCATTGACTTTTTAGCAATGGATATTATCTGTCGCTAAAAAGCAGATTTTTAATTTTATAAAAAAACAAAAAACTAGCCTTTTAGCGACGGATAAACTATCTAGGCCATCTCGAAACGCAGACACATTCGAAATTCAAGAGGATGATGATGTTTCCATATCTGTTTTTAGGGTCTCAGGGAGACCTTTGGGACAGAGTAAGAAAGAATATCTGACGGATAAGGAGCTGAAGGCAGCTCAATATTATGTCCTCACGAATTGTGCTGAGGTTGACAAGTATATGGTGATATTTGCTGGGTGAGTACATTTCTTATTAAAAGCAGCTAAAATTGAACTTTTAACTAAAATCCTCCTAGCTAGTATGTAGACTTATAATCATGTCAATGTCCACAGCGTTTTCAAATAGCGTTGTCTGGAAAAGAATCCTCAGCTGGCAGAGGATACGCTTGAAGAACTCCTTGACTTAAAGATGGAATCAGAATTTCCAGATTGGTTCAAGGAGTATGTCTGAGATCCTGTCAACAACGTCACATGCCCTTACTTGAGTGCTCTAGCAAAGGGACCATTCAAAAAAGTCTACACATTCCCATCTTACATAGTCAATGGCCTTAGGTTCCACACGATTGACTCTAACACGGCCATGGCTACAAGCAATTCTGGGGTGTGTGTCAGGGGGCAAGATTTATGACCAGCTGATTTGTATGATTTCCACGGGAAGCTAAAATGAATAGTGCGCCTTGAATATCCCGGTTTGCCCTTGAAAAGAACCTTTATGTTTGATGTTGACTGGTATGATCCTAATCCACTTGGTACAAAGAAGAATGAGCAGTATGAAATGGTTGACATAAACCATAGAAAGAGGTACAAAACTAAGTACGAACCATTTATCTTGGTGACTCAAGTACGACAAGTGGTGTTTCTTGAATATCCAAGCAGGAAACGCGACAAGGCGGACTGGTTAGCTGCGATTCCTATAGGTGCCCGCTCCAAAGTGGAGTACGTTGAGAAAGATGACTCAATTACCAACTCGTACCGAGAAGAGGTTGTTGATGAACAAGCAAAAACTCCTGTACAGGCTCGTGATGAGTTGATAGATCTGCACGAGGACCATTATGTAGACTTAGACGAGGACACCCAGGGTATGTGAGAAGGGTAGATTATGTATATAACTAGTTAGTTGTTGATAATACCAAGTATTTGTGATTTTCATGCTTTTCAAAATGTATGTAGTTGTATACTAACACATTTTTCCTGTATTTGTTGCATGTTTTTGCAGATGCCGCGACATAGACGACCCACATACCGTCCTCCCCCATGCAGCCAGTCAGGGGGTAGTCGAGGAGGTGGGTCAGACTCAGAGGAGAAGGGTAGTCAGAGGCGGCGTCTACGGTTCTCGAGACCCACCGGTTCGGCGAGGCTCGAATCCGATCTTCGGAAAGTTACAGGATGACGATTGTCCCTACACCGAGCTTGAGGTCGGGGCTCATTGGAAAGGGAAGCCTGTGTTGTTCCCACTGGGTAGAGACAAGTAAGTATTATGCATTCCTTTATATATATAGAACATACCTTAAGATAATTTATGTCACATCATTAGTATTATGCATTCCTTTATATATATAGAACATACCTTAAGATAATTTATGTCACATCATTGTTGTACTATACTAATTAATATTTGTTTCTTGTATCTTATACATTGATAATAGGATGGCCTTCAGATGCAGCCGCTAAACTCGGTGACATCTTTAGGAGCAAGAGGGAGCCCCCGGGGGAGGGGGCGAGAAGTGGTCGTGCATCTCGGACCGTATGAGAGGCGAGTACTTTGATGAGTTGCGGGTAAGTTTAAATCTGACATTCCTTTATTTGTTGTTATAATCGTTGTTTTAATGTGAGTGGTATGTTAGCCGCTGAACTTGGGTGATATGTTAGTCACCATTATGTTAGTAAATTTTAGGACAATGTGCATGAGTGGTATGTTAGTCACTATATGTGAGTGGTATGTTAGCTGCTGAACTTGGGTGATATGTTAGTCACCACTGTGTTAGTAAATTTTAGGACAATGTGAGTGGTATGTTAGCCACTATATGTGAGTGGTATGTTAGCCGTTGAACTTGGGTGATATGTTAGTCACCATTGTGTTAGTAAATTTTAGGACAATGTGAGTGGTATGTTAGCCACTATATGTGAGTGGTATGTTAGCCGCTAAACTTGGGTGATATGTTAGTCACCATTGAATATGTTATGTTGTGTTATCTTATTAAATTGATGTCTCGGTTTACGTTATGTAATTTGGATGTTGTCTGGAATTGGGAATGTAGAAAAAGTACTTCATTCCCAACAAGTTGCTCCTCCTGATATGGCCTTGTTTCGAGTCACTGGGGTCAGCCCGAGACAAGGATATGGTTTGCAATATGAAAAAGATGTGGCGACAAAACAAAAGGCCTGCATGGTGTGATGAGGATGAGTGGGCGCTTTGGGAGGCCTACTGGACTCGTCCTAATGTCCAGCGGATTGCGGACTGTAGCAGAGAGAAAATTTGGCCGTCTGAGGGTAAAGGGTGGCCATTCACCACTATGGGTCGCAAGCTGTTCTTACGCATCACGTGAAATCGGTAAGTGTACATCTAATTTGTCAGTTTATTCGTAAATGTGTTTTGTGTTTCATTTCTACACCTTTAATGGGTTCCTAGCTAAATGTTTGCATATATATGTTCTTCAGGTGTCTTCAGGGGAGAAGAATACCGCCTTCGAGTACTTTAAAAGAGCCAAACTGAAGAACGACAGATGGGTTGACAGCAAGTTCGAGGCTATTGCAGTAAGTTAATTTTGGTTAAAGTTCATATTTGTGTAGTACAAGTTATTATGAAAAAACTGTAACTCATGATATCTGCATTTTACGGTTTCAGGCTGAGGTGGAGGCTCAGATCGAGAGGCAGCAGGCCGAAGCGGGTGAGGAGCTGACAATTGAACAACAAAACAACATCTTCTTAGTCGTCAACCCAATGGACAACAAAGGCCGAGTATATGGATTGGGGAGTTTCGTCCTTGTGGTGACTACTCCTACCTACTCAGATATCAGGTTTTCACACAGGAGCAGGTCTCGGAGTTGGTGCAGTCACAGGTTTTAGAACATGTTGCACGGCTAACAGCGGATATGGAGCGGCGAGATAGAGCACTACGGGAGGAAAACGAGCGTCTTCGGGAACAGATGCAGGCTTTGATGTCGTGTTCGAAAGCCACCCACGTCCCAGTAGTTAGATTTCGACTTGTGTTTTTCTGACTTCTTACTTTAGACTATGTACGGATATTTCATTTCATTATGGATGGTTTGTTAACTTTTGTAGAATGATTTCTGTTTAATTAAAACAATTTCATTATTCTAGATTTACTATCGGACATTATATTTGTGAAACAGGTGAAATATGAAAACATGCTGCAAAATATTAAAAATATGCTTTTTAGTGACGGATAAAATATCCGTCGCTAAAAAGCAGATTTAATAAAAAAATCAAAAAATCTACTTTTTAGTGACAGATATTTTATCCGTCGCTAAAAAGTAGATTATAAAAAAAAACAAAAATCTGCTTTTTAGCGACGGATATTTAACAATTAACTATGATTAATTTGACTTAGTTAATATGCTACATGTCTCTCATCAAGATGATGGAGGAGGAGATGGAAGATGGTTTGGGGGGGGGGGGGGGGGGAGAGGATCTCAAGCCGTTTAGATGAGGAGACCGACCTCCTTTAATTACTGACACTGGGCAGGAACTGATGGGCCAATGAAATGTGTGATTTACGTCCACTTTTGACCGTCATTTTAATTAGATGCAATATTGAATATTATTGTCATCTTATGCCTAATACATGGTTTGATGATTCACGAGATACAAATATGCAAAGTGAAGGGATTATGGGATTATTGAAGCAAATACGAAGAAATACGCTTAATCCGAGAAAATACCGATAGATGATCATTAATTCATACAGGGAGCTAGAAGAATCCAACTAAGGAATGGGACCCACCATTGCGAAGCTTATTCGAAGCACTAAAATATTGTAGAAGACCAATTTTCAAGATAACGAAGTTTGAACATCCGGAAAAGGCCCCGAAGAGAAAATCGAATAAACGAAGATGGAGTCGAGCTCTGCGGCCGCACAACACCTGCTGCATCCCAGATTGCTTGGCCCAAGTCCGTATACGTTTTGGAAAGTTATCCACCAGCTTCACCTTCGAGAGACTACTATGCACGAATTTCCAAGCTTTAAACACTATAAAAGAAAGGGAAAATTACGTTTCCTACCCCTTAAATTTGGGCCAATTACAGTTTAGTCCCTTCTATTCAAACAATTACAGATACACCCAAAACCTGATTTTTTAGTTGACCAGAAATAAAATAGATGGAAAAGAAAATGAATTGGACTTAGTTGCAATTTACAATCTTCAATTTACTACACATTGGACTCTAATGTTTTATAAATTACAACAATGACTCATTATTATTGTAAATTAAACCCCAATAAAATTTGTTTTCAAAATATACCCAATTTTTTTCTTCCTTCTCCCCCATTTCTTCTTCCTCCATTTCTTCTTCCATTTTTTTTCTTCTTCCTCCCCCATTACAGCTCCAATCGGAGCTGCAAAAGAAGCTCCAGCCGGAGCTATTAGCAGCTCCTCATCGGAGCTGCTAGCAGCTCCGGCGGGAGCTGTTACAGCTCCTTGCCGGAGCTGCTAACAACTCCGGTTTGGAGCTGTTTTATAGCTCCGATCGGAGCTTTTTTAAGAAGGAAGAAGAAGATGGAGGGAGGAAGAATAAGTGGTCCGAGATTGGAGTTGGTGGTTAGAAGTGGTGGTGGAAGAATGGTGGTGGTGGAAGATGGTGGTTGGAGGTGGTGGAAGATGGTTGGAGATGGTGGGTAGTAAATTTGAAGTATAAAAAATGTTAGGGTTTGTTTGTAAGTGTTGAAAATATTTTGGGTTTATTTTTCAATAATGGAGAATTAATGAATTTTTGAATTATAAAGAAAAGATAAAATGAGTGAAAAGTTGACTTTTGGGCCTATCTGTAATTATATTTTTTTTTCGTGCGTAAAAAATGGGTTCATCTGTAATTGTTTGAATAGAAGTGGCTAAATTGAAAAGAGGCTATATTGCAGGGGTGGTATTTGTAATTTTTCCTAAAAGAAATGCATAGGCCTCTCAAAATCAT
Source organism: Plantago major (assembly GCA_026545765.1). Taxonomy (NCBI): domain Eukaryota; kingdom Viridiplantae; phylum Streptophyta; class Magnoliopsida; order Lamiales; family Plantaginaceae; genus Plantago; species Plantago major. Next base: position 23,865,749 of record CM048840.1, on the reverse strand, counting down.
AACCCTACTTTCCCTTGAAGTGCAACAAAATACAAGGGAAGTAACCATCTAGGAAACCCTAACTCATAAACCCTTGGTCGTCACAACCATTGAAGAACGAAGAATGCAATCATTATCAACAATCTTTCATACTCTTTTACTTTGTATTCTTGTTTTTTATACAATGTTTACTACTCCTATGAGTAGCTAAACCTTTCTGTAAAGGCGAACCGCCAAACTCTTTGTATTGCTCATTATATTTATTATAATAGATGATATAATGCTTATTCTTTGTTGTCATCTTCTTTAAACTCATTTGAGAAATTGGGATGTGGTGGTGGCTCTACCCATGTGACACGCTATCCATTGTAGAGCGCGAGGTATCTTGACTAACTACGACTTGGTCTATGATACGTATCCTGACGGCCCTTCAGACGATAATCATGTAGTTTAAAACTAACTTTACAGTAGAGGGAGGTTTGAGATCCTTTACGCCATCAAACCATTTTTAAAACCTTCCGATCTTCACGCTTTCTTTATTGCTTTCAATTTGTTTACGTATTTGCATGTTTTCACGGCTTTCAACTGATTTGTCTCAAAACAGCCCCAAAAGAATCTTGTTTACGTTTACGTGTTTTGCAATTAGCTTTACAAACTTTTTGTTGTGAGTTGTTAGTGCCTATGCTAGGTATCCGGAGAGAACGACGCTCTGAGTCAACTTTCTGTTATACTAACTTGTTTGTTCGTGGACTGTAGGCTTCTGAATTTATAAATTACGAATATTTGCTAGTGATTTGGTAAAGAGTTTCACTTCAACGACATTCGCCTAATCAAACACCCGTTAGGAACCCACGTTATTCAACTCGGACCGACTCTGGAAGACAGACCTCGCACAGTCCGAGACAACCGCGTGGTCTAAACGCGCCACCTTACTCTGACAACATGTGTCAAGAGTCAATATATAGTCCCGACAAGATCCCGGTTTCCTGGAGTCTTGTCCCCTAGAGCTCTCCCTATGAATAGCAGAGTATTTACTCCTCATAATGTTAACTCAACTACTTGAAATATTCCACCCTCTAAATTTATCGGACCGAGCTCCCATTTGAAGTTCAAAGTACAGACTAGACAGTTGAATTTAAGCCCGGTTTGTCTAAGTCAAACTGGCAAAAAAACGGTCTAATCCCTTAACTCTATTTTGCAGGTGGATCTTGCTCAAAATTCAAGTATATTTATTAAGCTCACCTAAGCTCTGGAGTGATTATTCAGAATGTAAATGACTTGACCGTTTTTATACCATATCATATTGGCGTCGTCTGTGGGAAACTCTACGAAAAGTCATTGTTCAGAAACAAGCACAGAGATGGAATCCCGCCACCTAGGGCCACAACGTCCGAGGGTGTGCTGGATCCATTTGGTCGAACCAGAGATTCTTCCAAGATAGATCCTTCTTTGGAGAATCGGGTCGTCCTTGAGCACGATGTTCGGGACATACCGAGGTGAAGGTCAACTTTCTGCAGCGTGTTAGAGAGTCACGACTATGATTTGTCATAATTTTAATATTTTAATATCTTGCACATAATTTTAATATTTTAATATCTTGCAAGTCAGTATATGGAATATCTGGAAAGCGCGCAACACGTTCGTTTTCAAAGGAAAGATGGAAAGCACAGATTCGGTGATTTTCTTGATTCGTCAGCTGAGCCAAGATCTTTACCATAATCTAGCCAAGAAGACAATCACTCATGAAAAGAGCAATTGGAAAAAACCCAATCCTGATTGGGTAAAGCTCAATACTGATGGCAGCTCAATTAATGTCAAGAATGGGGGAGGTATTGGAGGAGCGGTTAGAGATGATTCTGGAGCATGGCTGTGGGGCTTCACAGATTACATCCAATCTCCTACACCTCTGTTAGCTGAATTGATGGCATTGAAGACGGGAATGGCTGAAGCATGGGAAAGACGATATGTACGAATTGAGATTGAGACTGACTCGCTCGATGCTTGGAAACTGATTACTGGAGAAGTAGAGCCGAGTGCTGAATATGCTAACTTGGTGACCGAGTGTAAGATCTTACTCCATAAGCCATGGCAAACGGAGTTTAGATGGATTCGTAGAGATAAGAATCTTGTAGCGGATAAGCTTGCAAAACTTGCTAGATCGAGCTTGGACGGGTTAATCCTTTGGGATACCCCTCCTCCTCCCGTTGTACCCTTTTTGGATTTTGATTTAGTCTAAGGACTGACCGTCTTTGATTACCAAAAAAAAAAAAAAAAAAAAAAAAAAAAATCTTGCAAGTCTCCTAGATGATTAGATCTCAAAAGTGTGGCATGTGCATGAAAATAAAAAATTGTGAATTGTTTGCTTTGTAACAGTGGTCCAAAGCTCCTTAATGGACTGACATTAAATTGACGAGCTCAAAAAAGGCTCGCTATTATATTTCTACGTATTCATACATACATTTTATGTTACACTTGCTTGATGTAGTACCAAAGTAGTGGTATAGACGGGTCTACGACTCATTTCATATGCCTTTTATATGTCTCATAAATATAGTGTACATGCATATTCCTTGTGTTTACCTCTTAGTAACATCTATATATAGGACTAAAATCAAGATTGAATCTTAGATTTTTTTTCATTTTTTTATTATTTATTTGACTAAATAATTCGAAAAAAACACTTACAAGGAAAGAAATCTATTCTTATTTATGCTACCCTCTATTCCGTAACTTCCAGGCATTTATTTAATTGCAATGTTCATTTTAGGTAATCATTAATTTGTAGTATCATTTACTGCCTAAAAGTGTGCCAAGATTTTCGTGTAAACCCTAAACAATTCGAGAACAACGCATGCAACATATATAAATACCCCTTTCAGTTCTACTTCGTCCTGTATTAGCTCACCTCCAGAATTCATTATGAAATTTAAACTTCCAATAGATTTTGTTTGATGGATTTTTTACAAATTAGTCACTAATGGGACAACTTTTTACCATGAGACACCCATAGATTTTAAGCCCAAGCGTGTCACTTTGGTTACGCAAGTCACCTTAATGCCAGTCTGGTCTTGGCACCGATGCAGTGCAGGACATGGGTGGTGGTATCCGGTGGTGTGGTGGTGGAATCCGGTGGTGGGTGGCGGATTCCACCACCACACCACCGGAATCCGCCACCACCGGATTCCACCACCACACCACCGGATTCCACCACCCATGTCCGGTACCAAGGTGACTTGTCCGTAACCAAAGTGACCTGCTCGTTGGGCGAAAATCTATGGGTGTCTCACGGTAAAAAGTTGTGCAATTGGTGACCTATTGGTAGCTCGCCCTTTTGTTGATGCCTCAACACGTCCTAGTCGCACACGACGTCTTCCAAGTTTCTTGCTGATTTAGTCCGCTTATTCTCAAGCTTATGTAAAGAACACTTGCGCCAAATCAATGATTTCAATTTATTTCATCAAAATATTACAAAAAAATATATATATTCTCAGGTCGGCTCTGTACCGAACTAAATGTAGGTCTCCATTAGATGTTCGCCACGTGGCATTCAATTTAATCTCATCCATCCGTTTTGGTTCGAAGTAATTTCTCAATAATATTTTTGGGTACGACTGATTATAATTTATTTTTTTAATAATTAAAAATACAAAAAAATACAAATTGACTATAATACCCTTATATAATAAATAATTTCAATATTGTAACATATACAACCTTTATTATTAATAAACAAAATTAACAATAATTGCAATCCATCCTCTCAAACATATATTGTGCACAACATGAATCAATTAATTTTTTTTGAAGAATTTAAAATTTCATTAAGAATTGTCAGTTAAAGGCACAAGAGATGCCATAGAACCAACATCAACAGTAATACATCAGAAAGAGCGACCCAAGGAGGGCGGAAAAAAAACCTCAACCTCTACCAACAAATGTTTGACACAATACCTCTAGGACACAATTCCCAATCTGTATAGGCATAATTCGACGGAAGCCCAACTCTATATTTGAACCAAGTCCAAGTGTTGAACTTGATCTGCTCCAGAATATCACTCCAGTTCTTTGACACACTGAGAAATAAAAATTCATTCCTAGCTTTCCACAGGAACCAAATCACTCCTTGCCAAAAAAGCTGACCAAATTCTTTTACATGGCTGGAAAACCATTGGTCCAAAAAAAGAAAATCAGCATTGTCCAGCTCCAAACAAACGTTCGGAATATTCAGCCATTGACAAACTCCAAACCAAACCTGTTTAGCCAACGCGCAGTGAAAGAAAATGTGTACCATGATTTCATCTTGGTCCGCAACACACAGCCTGCAAAACATATTGACCTCCGTAGACCACAAACCTCGAGCTCGCAGATTTGTATAAACAGGGAGACGATTTTGAACAGCTTTCCAGATGAAGGCGCACACCTTGAGAGGGACCCAATTGTTCCATATAATTTTTTGCCAAACGGGTACGATCAGAACCCCATCATGTAAACGCAGAAGCAGCTGCTCATACCCAGACCCAACACTGTATTCTTTTACCTTGCTCCATTTCCAGCACCACGCATCTGTACCTCCTTGCTTGTGTAATGACCTATTTACCAAGGAAAAAAAGCTCCCCCACAGCTTCTGACTCCCAAACAAATAGATTTCGTCTCCAATTCCAAGAGCCTTCAATTGAAGAACCATTCTGCAACATACGATCAGCGACAGAACAATTTTTGTCTAGCTCTAGACTGTACAAACGAGGGAATATAAAAGCCAAAGACCTTTGCCCATCTAGCCAATCATCCCGCCAAAACAGAGTATTTTTTCCGTCACCTATACTCCTAAACAACCCTTCCCGAAACCACTCTTTAGTCCCAACAAACTTGACAAGATCTCTCCACCACGAAGACCAACCTCTATCCCTAGGTCTCCCATTCCTCGCACACTCTAAGTTTTTTGACCACTCACCATATTTGGACTCAATCACCTTAACCCAAACTGCCTCACCCCTAGCTAAATACCTCCACACCCATTTACCCAGAAGAGGGAGATTGAAGAGCTCAGTGTTTTTTATCCCTAACCCACCATTCTCCTTTGACAGACACACGGACTCCCAATTAACCCACGCAACCTTTCTTTTCCCACCCAGATTCCCCCCCCCCCCCCAAATGAAATACCGTATCAATTTATTAACTTGGTTAAGGACAGAAGGAGGTGCTTTGAAAAAAGAGAGGAAGTAAATAAGCAAGGAGGTGAGAACCGACTTGGTCAACGTAATCCTACCGCCAAAAAGATAAGAAATCTGGACGCCTACCAAGCACCACCTTGTGGCTAAGCGCACCCTGCACCTTCCTACTGCACCATCTCTTATCTGTCAGAAGTCGCAGGAACGGACTAAAACCCAAGAAATCAAAAGCCATGTACTATACCTGATATTTTCAGCATTCTTTACACCTCAATGTGGGCCCACCTTGGCAAATTACATCAATAAACTAATCTCGATCAAGTCGGATTTATCCTAGCTTCTCCAATAATCAACAAACTCTCCTAAAGTGATGCACCTGAGGAAATATGGATAGAAGAAGAATGAAATGAGTAAGTCTTTGATGACTTAGTAAGGTTTAAAGGTAACACGGTATCAAAGAAATAACAAGATTTGAAAGGCAATAGAATGACAGACAATATGAAACAGAGATTTCAATATGTAACCAGATGATGATACGAGTACGAACCAGATACCAACCATAAAACTCCCAAACATATAGACTACCTTATTACTCCATCGAGGCGCGACCTCGCAAATAAACAAGATCAAGCATGCCGAGGTTCATGCTATACCAGATCACGGAACACACCAACCACCGGTACTATTCGGAGTCTGGGGATTGGGGATCTGCAAGAGATGACCTTAACCGTCGGTCCGTCCCGCCCGGTAGCCACTCACTTACAGTCCTGGGCCCGAATCGAATTCAAATCAAGATCTGTAACTCATAATCACGTATGCTCGTTATCATCTCTGAAAGAGAACAATATCAAATAAACGGCACCTGAACTCGAATCAGGTATACAATATGGCGTCATGTGCACAACAATAGACCGATTGGTCAACAATGTCAAGAAGAGGAATATATGAATCATGATTTCATCATGAATGGTTCAAATAGAAGATTGAAAATGTATGAAGCGGTACAGGGATAAAGCCTCTGTCATTTCAACATGATCAGCGTAGAAATCAAAGACAATTTGTGGGGAAATATATATGATAAAGAGTAAGGGTACAATTGGTCAAGGAAAGGTACAAGGAATCCAAAGAAAGAGGGCAATATGATCAGTAGGACATGAAACAGGACTGCTTAAAATGAAAGTCATCACGCGAACAACTGGACAAGGAAATCATGGACATAGAAATATCCAGAGAAACAATGGAAGTGATGACATAATTAATACAGACAAAAAGAAGGAAATGATGAAAAGGACAACACATAAATATGAGTGAGGACACTCGAAACAGAGAGAAATGGGTTCATGAATTGATTGCCAAATAAACAAGGGGTTAACGAGCAAGGAAATGATAGGAGATACAAGATAAGAGGTTTCAAAGAGTAATATGGATTTCAAATGAACTAAGATGATCATGAGAGTTGATCAACTTATACAAGGGTTATAAGAATCAATAACAAAAGTCATAACAAACGAATGAGGAGGTTAAACAAGTACAAGAACAAGCAAATGGTTGTTTAATAGGAATATACGAAGAAAGGCTGGTCAAATATCGAAACAATGAACAAGATTTATGGCTGGTCTGATAAAAGATAATGGTAAAAAGGAGATCAGATCAATACCAGGTGATACAAGATATCAAGGTTAATTAGGTAAGCCTAACCGAAAGGGCTTATGAATGAGGGAGTACTGTATCAAGAGTATTACCACACATTATCAATCAATAATACTTGCAAGAACAAGACAGAATAAATATCCATTTACCCCAGGGGCCAGATGCCCGAATGGTATAAAAGAGAAGGCTAGAATCCTTACCCAAGGTACCATATAATGCTCGTCAATTCAACCATCTTGCAATATGCACTATACAATTCTGCAATATCTTTGCAATCAAAACTCGGACCAAAGTTATCCTTAGTCAATATAATTCGTAAGGCCTCTAACTCATACCAGGGACATAACATCCGTCCCTAAAATATAACAAATGACCAGAACACAAATTCACCGTTTAAATTGCGTACAAATGATATTAACACTATCATAGGGGTTGAACAAACCGTACACGATTATAACAAAATAGAATATAAGAAATTACTATTACTCAAATTAACCGTACAATTAAATAGCAAAGTATATATACGCACCCTTGCAAGCTGTGCGACAAAGTACGGCTGCTCCACTTATTTTGTATGATTTCCATTCGTATTTTTATGCTCTCATGATCAATCGATCATTTCTTTCCCTCTTTTTCGTTTTTATTATTTCTATGTTGGTGCAAATGAAAGTGATTCATTTCTCTGTGTGTGAATATGGTGTGATGTTACTTGTGTGTAACATTAGAGTGCTGAGTGATGTATGAACGAAAGTAGTGAAGATGATCAGCTTAATTTGCAATGCATGATGTGTCATCTTGCCTGACACTAATCGCTATTTTAGATGATGAAAGTTCCACCAGCTGGTTAAAGATGGCGGCCAGTTGTGACTAAATTAATATGTAGCTATATTATATTTTATTTATCGAATTATTTGCACCAGCTTACTTATTTCGATTTTCACAAATATATCTCAAATATCAAATAGGTCAAATAATCATGTACAATAAAATCATGCGGTTCATATTACGGTGTCCGTTCTTTTATAGGTCCTCGTTTGGATATAAAACGATTCAAATTAAGACTAATAACAAGCCGGGCCTAAAATTATATAAAATAACGATAACAATTAAAGTTCAAAAACTAAGTAAGCCGAATAACAATAAAAGAAAATGACGATTATTATAATAATAATTTTATAATTTATTTATTTAGTTTTCTAAAGCGGTTACTGCAAGTGAGGTGTTACAATATTTTATAATTTATTTATTTAGTTTTCTAAAGCGGTTACTGCAAGTGGGGTGTTACAGAAACTGTTTTCCCACTTCTTCAAACGACAAGAGATCTTTTCCACAACATTACTCCAAACCTTCTTATCATTTGGCCGAGCCCCAACAGGTAAGCCCAAATACACAAAAGGCAGCTGACCAACCTCACAATTTAGAAATCTGGCCCAGCTTGAGACTACCTCATCCTCCACCCCCAAGCACACAAGGCTACTCTTTCTGAAATTGATTTTTAAACCTGAAAACCACTCGAAACATTTTAGGACACACTTCATTGCGACAATATTATCCTCCTTAGCTTCTCCAAAAAATAATGAATCATCAGCATACTGGAGATGGGACACAGCCACCTGCTTCTGACCCACTCTCGCAGGATACAGAAAACCTGACTCACATGCTCGATTTATCATACGAATGAGACCCTCAGCCACTATAAGGAATAGGAACGGAGATAATGGGTCGCCTTGACGCAGCCCCCTACCAAGCTTAAATGGCAAAGTCGGACTGCCATTAATAAGGACAGAAGCTTCTGCCAAAGAGATACACTCAATAATCCATCTACGCCATCTCGGCCCAAAACCCAGCAACTCCAGCATTTCACCAAGAAACTCCCAACTTACAGAATCGTAAGCTTTCTCGAAATCGATCTTGAAAATAATCAGTTTTTTCTTCAGCTTACGGACCTCATCCACAATCTCATTCGCCACTACTACACCATCCAGTATATTCCTGCCTTTCAAAAACGCTGACTGATTTGGCGCAATAATTTTGGATATCACATTTGCCAACCTGTTAGCCAAAACCTTGGCCAAAACCTTATATACACCTCCGATAAGTGAAATAGGCCTGTAGTCTCCAATTGACTGAGGATTCGACTTTTTAGGAATTAGAGTAATAAAAGAAGCGTTCAATCCCTTAACCAGTCTAGACTTCTCATAAAATTCATAAAAAAAAGCAATGAAGTCAGCTTCCACAACGTCCCAATGAGTCCCAAAAAAGTGGAAATTGAATCCGTCTGGGCCCGGACACTTATCAGTACCGCAATCCCAAACTGCTACTTTTATCTTCTCAGGTGAGAATTTTTCTTCTAACATTTTCCTATCCGAAATCCCACTGTGCACTCTTTTCTTCTCCGCAAACAAGTTCTCAAAATGTTGTTTCACTCCTTGCTTCACCTCATTCACTCCCTCAAGCCACTTACGATTCACCCGGACCCCCCTTAAACCACTTGAACGCCCCTTGCTCTCGACACTTTTATGAAAGAATTTTGAATTTGAGTTTCCGTCCTTAATCCATTTACTCCTTGATTGTTGAAACCGGACCTGATTTTTAAATTCCAGGAGTTGATTCAAATCAGTCCACGCCTTCCTGTAATCAGTACAATCTCTGTCCTCTAGGCTGCTTTCTTCCAACTTCTTATCGAAAGAATTTACCTCTTCAGTCTTCTGCAGAATATGTCTCTCCAAGTTCCCAAATTTCATGTCGTGCCATTCCGGCCCTTGCTCACCGCCCACGAGAAGATAACAAAAAACGATCGAGTCTCGAGCAACTTTTACCTTTTCCCCTGTACCAAGTAAAGCGACGTCTTTCCAAAGGAAGATCCACCAAGCCCGCTTTACTAATAAACTCATTGAATTCTCCCATTTCACACCTTCTATCATTACTGCCTACACCTCTAAATTCCTCTTCCGATCTCACGGTATCGAAGTCACCGCATATGCACCAATTTTCCAATTCCTTACCTTTCATCCGTTCCAACAATACATCCCACAACTCACGCTTCCCTCGAGCTTACATGGCGCATATACATTAACAATATTCACCGGAGTCCCTTCCCACAAACCCAAGACCCCTAGAAGCCCATTCTCCCCCCAAAGCTCCATTTTTACAAACACCTCACAATCCCAAATACAACACATCCCTCCTGACATGCCTTCCGACCCACTGAAAACCCAATTACACCCACTGCCTCCCCAGAGCACACTTGCAATTCTGTCACTTACAAACTCCAACTTAGTTTCCTGTAGACATAAAAACTCAACCTTCTCCCTCACTACCAACTCTCTGATATTCCTTTTCTTTCCACTTCCTCCCAAACCTCTAATGTTAAGACTAACGATCCGCATTAACAACATCTATCGACTCCTTGACCAACTCCGTCTCCTTCTCCTTGACACCTGCGTCATTGTCTCGCAATTCCCAATCAACAAAATCTCCTAACGCCACTCCTTTATCACCACCATTCAGAAGCCCCATTGCTTCTCCTAACTTCACCAAGCCAGCCGCAATCACCTCTGCCGGCTTATTGAGTAATTGAGAATTGCAAGCCCTGATCTCAACATCTGATGGATTCACTCCTCTGTCCAAACTCAACACACCCTTTTCCTTTCCAACCAACATCCATTTGGCTTTTCTCCCAGCTTTCAATCGTCGATCAACACCCTCCGTAGCAATGGATTGACTCGCCGCCCCAAACTGACGAGCTGCACCACTTTTCCGCCCATGACCCTCTGCAATTCGACTCTCCTCTCCAACGTAAGGTAATGAACTGAGAGACATGAATTTACTTGCTCCAACGGGATTCAATTTTTCAATTAGAGGCTTGAGCTTGAAAGGATCAGCTGAATTATTGTTAGGCAGAGGAAGATCGTTATTTTGAGATGCAGGCACAGATCGAGATCGATCTTCCATCTGATCTCTCTCCTCTTGGTTAATTACTAAAATCTCCTTCCCTTGACCTGCCTGACCCAAAACTAAATCATCTTCACATTGGGCCTTAGCGAATTTGTCATCACCCACCAACAGCCCAATCTTCGACATCCCACGAGAAAGAAGCGATTGGGCTTGTTGCTGACCCAAATCTGTCCAATTCTCCTCAAACATACTCATCAGACTTATCTCATCGTTTGGGTCTCCAAAATAGTCCCTTAAAATTATTTCCAACTCCTTTTCACTATTATTAACTGATGATTTTCCCAATACCTTGGAACCTGAATTTTCCTCATCATTAGCCTCCAAAAAATTGTCTTTTCCAGCCTTCCATGCAAATTCATCATCCCAATGTCTAGCCTCATCAATATTTTATCTACTGTTTGAATCATCCATGGACACTGAGTCCCCGCTTACATCTGAATCGTAGTCCTCCGGCACCAGTCGATCCTTCTTCGGCCAGTGAAACGCGGCACAAGCATAATCAACATTTTCCACACAACCTGCCATAGAATCTTCTACTGCATGTACCGTAACAATTTTATCCCAAACCTTAAACTGGAACTTTCTATGAATACGCTCTAGCATCGGTGTTTCAACGAGAATCCTACCATAACTCAAATTCAATTTGGCTGAAGTTAACTTATCAATTTCGACAACCTTGCCCATTCTACTGCCAATATTACGGAAGAACTGATCACACCAGACATGAAGCGGTACTCCATAAATATAAATCCAAATTAAACGTCTTGCATTGACAGCTCGATCATCCCATCGACTAATCGATGTAAAATAGATATTTAACCAATCCGGATCTTCCTCCAAAATCTTACTACTCTCATCCAACGAATCAGATTCTAAGATCCAAGTCTCTGCAGACAGTCGACAAACTCTTGTCTTCTCATACCCTCTTACCTGTAGAAATTCCACAATATCAACAGCTTTGAACTTCTGTCTGGAACACCCAACAATACACTTCGTAGCCCACTCCGAAGTGTTTTCATCCGGCTTGAACATGGGGACCGATTCCAAGAGAGGTCTTCTCATCACAACATTCTCGCCAATACCAACTCACTGGACAGACTTGTCCCCAACCTCATTTGCATTGCTGGTCTTTTTCAAAGCCTCTCCACCTGAAACGTCACTCATAGGACCATTCGCTTTTGCCGCAGCTTGGAGATAGCTATGGTTCTTTTCTACGTATCTAGCTGGACCTAAATAAGTACCAGCAGGTCTGTACGCCTTCTCTGCACGATCAGAACGATCAAAGACTGCAAAATTTGCTAACACTTTGTATAAACCAATCCATAGCCCCTTTGCTACCTCCAAGATTTTCTCCACATCAACACTGTTCTCATACCGAACAAACGCAAACCTCCTCCCCTCTACATTGCGTTTATTAGGCAGAAAAACATCCCGAACCGGCCCTAATTTCTCCATAAACTCCCTCACATCCCCACGGCCCCAGTCCTCGGGAAAATTTGACACGTAAATGGTTTTAGTCTGTTTTGCAATCTTCTCCGTCCATCTTGTTTGCAAAGCACCCATCCTATCTCTTTGCGGAAGTCTATTGTTGACCTTTTCAAACCTCACAGGGTACCTACTTGGGGGTTCTACGGCTGCGGGGGAAACAAAACGGGTGGCTTTTTGGTTGTGGAGCTTGGCATATGGTGGCCGGTGAGCAGCCGGAAACCTAGGGTTGGCTCTAGAGGGAAACTCTCTCTCAATAACTCTCATTTGGATTAGTACTTACATGAATCAATTAATTAACCAGTTAATTAACGTGAACAACAACTTGGATGGACAATGAGAGGAGTAAAAATTGGACGAAAAGAAAGAACTCCCCAAATTTGTTCCCAGCAGCTTATGGCTTAATGATTTAAGGCATTAATATAGAGAAAGTAGACTATAATTCACCAACTTTTCCACTCGACTAAATCCTGAAACTCCCATTTGATTTCAATAAAGCTCAGCTTCTCCAACTTCTCAGCAAGAAGAGATATGGAGCCAGAGACCTCAAACCTTAAGACCTCCAGACCTTCGTGGAAGAGACGATGCAATCTTTGGGTTTGGACCCTGGGACAGGAGGGGAGGGATGAACGATAATAACGAACAATGAATGTATGAAGGTGATGCTGTGGATCTGGGCGATGATGAAATCTGTGGATCTTGGGGTTTGATTGATATTTGTGAAACTGTTGTTCAATTTTGTATATAATGAAATGTAATTTACTTTATTTAATTAATTTAATAGGGATATAGTTGTAAATTCATATTATAGAATTATAATATAATTAAATCCATCCATCCATATTTTTTTGAAGAAGTAAAAATTTTATTACTCAATCAGGAACATCAGGAATGTTCCAAAGTTACAATACAGCTCCAAAAAAGCCAAACAGACAACCAAGACAAAACAGAGTCACAGCCAAACACAAAGTGACCACAAAAACACAAGGCAGACAAATGAGGACCTCACACAATAGCCCCAAACCAAACCCAACCAGAACCTCCATCTCAAGAACATTCTAGGGAGCACACTAAACACCCATAGTCTAGTATGTCGTAGCACCGAAGTGCCGCGCCAAGAGTTCTAGGGATAAAAGTGTACACCAAGATGGGGAGATACCACCCAAGCAAAGAAGAAAGAATAGGGTGGTGATTTCCATCGAGGCAACCTGAGAATAATAAAGAGATAGAGGGGTGAATCCAACCTAGAACTGAAATGTGGGAGACACAGTACATAAGCCAATCAGACAAACCGATGTGAGCACAGAGATAAAATGAATCGCAAACTACAAGAGCTTCTAGAAATCCACCAGGTTCACAACTCCTTTCGGACACAATTCCCAGTCCACCAGGTTATAGCACTGTGAACCCTATATTTTTTCCTTGTATCCAATTCCACGAGTTTCTTTTAATCTTGTCCACAATTACGGAAGGCTCGAACACCACTCCTTGAAAATAGCACTCGTTTCTGGCAACCCCGATGAACCAAATAGTACTATTCCAAAAAATTTGCCAAATTTTGCGCCACTTAGCTGGTACCAAAAGCAAGAAGCAGTCCAAGTTTTCAGACAAGCTACCTCCTAAATTAAACTCAGCATCTAGCCAATTGCCAAGCAATCTCCAAACCTCCAAAGTCAAATTACACCTGCTAAAAAGATGTTCTGCATTCTTGAGAATCTCCTCTTTACAAAGTTTACACCAAGCCGCATCATCCTGCCACAACACATTCCTTTTGCGTAGATTTAGTAATGCCGGTGCTCTGTCAAGCATAACTCCATACGAAAGCATTAATCTTGAGAGGCACCAAATTGTTCCAAACAGCAACAGTCCAGCATGGTGGGTTGACAGGTCTTGCCGGACTCAGCAGGCCCAATTGCGCATAACCAGATTTGACGGTATATTGATGATCAGGAGAAAATTTCCACAGCCAAATATCTGGTTCCTATGGAAAAAACTCAATATTCAGAATTAATAAGTTTAGTTCCGCAATTAAACTTTCCTCCCAAGCAAATAGATTCCGCCTCCGAGACCCACTAAACACCACAGACTCATCAGACTTACACAGACGATCCCATCCATCCATATACATATATTATGTGAAGCACAAGGGTCTAAACCTCACCAGATTAATTCAGTCCTACGTGAAATTTCATGGAATTAGTTGTATTTTAGCCAGTATATATTTCATTGTTATTTTTGTTATGTTGACTACATATATAGTTTTTATTCAATCTCATATAACTTTATCTACAAAAATTCGAAAAATATTTTGAACATATATTTGAATTCGTCGTGACAAGACGAATCCATAGACACCAGTCTTGAATATAATTTATTTTTGGTATGTTGGTTGCGTATATAGTTTTTATTGAATGTCATATAAATTTTTATCTACAAAACTCCAAAAAATACTTTGAACATATATTTGAATTCACCGTAACAAGACGAATCTACATACACCAATCTAGATTATTATTATTAATAAAATAAATCATTTTATTCACTAAAATAAAAATATAAATTTATTAAATAAGATAATATAAAGCTGATGGGCTAAATCCCACCAGATTCATTCAAATTCCAGCCATCCTACGTAAAATTTTGATACGGTTGAGCATAGGCGAATAGGGGAACGTATTAGTGTTGTTACTAGGGAGCATGAGGGCAATGTTATTGCTTGGTGACAAAATTTTATGTCTAGGTTGTAGAAAATGCGGAAGGTTGGCCAGCCAAATTTAAAACTAAATTTGTTCAAGATTTTGAGTGGCAACATGTAGTAATTGAAAGTGATTGTTCTTTGTGATTAAATATCTTAAACCGACAAATTTTAGCTTTGCCCTTTTGTTTCACTTTTCAAAGAAATTCAGGTATTTGATGGAGAATTAAGTTTTGCCAGCTGGTTAAACGAGAGTCTAACATTTTAGCACATAAATTAATTATCAGTTGGATTTTCTTATGATGATGTTGGTTTGGTATATTTGTATTATCCACACCAAGATCGTTATGTGGGGACCACATACCACCCTAGGGGTTGACTCGATTAATTTATTTTGTCCTTCCATTTCAATTTATTATTAAACGTAAATGGCGAAGAATTTTGTGGAGTTAGTTTCATTTTCAGCCAGTATATCTTTCACTGTTTATTTTTGTATATTGGCTGCATATATATTTTTATTAAATCTCATATAAATCTATATAGAAAAATCCAAAAAATATTTTAAACATATATTTAAATTCGCCGTGCCAAGACGAATTCATCTAAATCTTTTCGAATTTATCACTCGCATGTGAAGACTTCAATGATTGTCTTTGACAGGGAAAATCGGATTAATTGTGATTTGGAAAAGTCCATAACCAGTTAAGATCGTATTTAGTGCATCCATCCATCCATCCATCCATCCATCCATTACACCCATCCATCCATATATATTATGTAAAGTACAAGGGGCTAAAGCTCACCAGATCCATTCAGCCCTACGTGGAATTTTCTGTAATTAGTTGTATTTTAGTCAGTATATATTTAACTGTTATTTTTGGTATGTTGACTATATATATAGTTTTTATTAAATCTCATATAACTTTATTTACAAAATTTTGAAAAATATTTTGAACATATATTTGAATTCACTGTGACAAGACGAATCCATAGACACCAATCTTGAATACTATTATTAATTAAATAATTATTTAATTCATTAAAATAAAATAAAAATTTATTAAATAAGATAAAATAAAATAATGAAATTTTAGAAATAGAGCATTTATTAAATTCAATCCTACGTGGAATTTTGTGGAATTAATTGCATTTTCAACGAGTATATCTTTCAATGTTTATTTTTGTATGTTCACTGCATATATAATTGTTACTAAATCTCATATAAATTTACTACAAAATTCCGGAAAATATTTTGAACATACAGTAAAACCTCCCTAAAAGAATACTCTATAAAGGAATAAATTCTCTATAATAATAAAAACTTACGATCCCAATTTATGTATAAACGCTTTAAAAAACTCTATTTAGAAATAAACTCTTTATAAGATTTTTTTTGTTAGTCCCAACGATATTAATGTATGGAGTTTTTACTGTATATTTGAATTCACCATGACAAGACGAATCCATAGACCAATCTAGATTATTATTATTATTATTAATTAAATAAATCATTTTATTCACTAAATTAAAATATAAATTTATAATATAAGATAAAATGAAATATTAGAATTTTAAAAATACATTTTTTCAATATTTTGAGTGGCAACATATAGTAATTGAAAGGGGTGATGTTAAATCGAGAGAAACATTTGTTACATTGAAAGCAATCGTCTTTATATTAGGAAAGATTGCTTCTTGATTTTTTAAATCTTTCCTAAAATGAACGTGATTGCTCTTAAATCGACAAATTTTAGCTTTGCACCTTTGTTTCACTTTTCTAATAAATTCAGGTATTTGATGGAGAATTTTATTCCAACGTGAGGCTAACATTTTAGCACATAGATTATCAGTTGGGTATTCTTATGATGATGTTGGTTTGGTAGATTTGTATTATCCACCCCAGGTGTTGTTTCGATTAATTTATTTTATCTTCCCATTTTTATTTATTATTAAACGTAAACTATATCGTGGCATCACCACATAAATTTTATGGAATTAGTTGCATTTTCAGCCAGTATATATTTCATTATTTATTTTTTGTATATTGGCTGCATTATATAGTTTTTATTAAATCTCATATAAATTTATATACAAAACTCCTAAAATATTTTGAACATATATTTAAATTTGTCGTGCCAAGACGAATTCATCTAAAACTTTTCGACTTTATGACTCGCATGTTTTCATAAAGTCGGCTAACAACAATATCTACTATAATTGTGTACTTAAATGCAACTCTATGCATAATCTTCTTGAGTTGTTATTATTATTATTTTTTATTTGATATGGATCAAGATAAATTTGATGTTTCTATTTTTTGAGAATAGGCTCAATCATATGGGGTTGGAGTAGTTGTAAAATATTATTCGGGACATATTTGACTTGGATACGAAAGGAATACCATTTATTTGTGTTTCTTAATAGGTAGTTGATGCGGAAAAATGCAGAGTCAACACTACACGACTTGGATAAGGAAGAATAACCTTGAGCACATGTTCGTTCTCCACCATCACGTAAATTAGCTGAGTTAGTGTATCATTGACGAAATGTGGCTAAAGTATCTTGCGACTTAGTAGTAAATAAAATACAGATGAGTAAGTTGATGATGTATACGAGCTTTGATTATAATTTAAATGTTTATAAATGTTGGTCCAGATAACGACAAAGTAAAAGACTAGGGGGGGGGGGGGGGGGTGAATAGTCTTTTAAAACTTTTGTCGATAACAAATGTTTCTCAGATATCTGAATGGATATCTGATACTTAGAATCAGAGTGCGGAAGACTTAATAAAGATAAGTGCAGAAATAGTTAATAAGTGTGTGTGTGTGTTGCTGAAGTATAAATACAGAAACGTAAATGACACAGCAAGTATAGTGGTATCTGGAGGTTGCGTAATCCTCCAACTAATCCACTTCGGTCTATCAGAGACCTAGAATTCACTAGAACAGATAATTGAGATAACCTTACAATAATCCTATTCTAAGATTCTGAACAGTTGGTTCCCAATCAAATGTTCCCCCTGAGTTGTTCCCTAGCTTCTTCAGCCAAGTACTTCCTATACTCAGAAACCTTTGAGTTATTCCCTAGCTTCCCAAGCTAAGTACTTCCTATACTCAAAAACCTTGGAGTTATTCCTTAGTTTCCCAAATCAAGTACTTCCTATACTCCGGTAACCTTGGAGTTATTCCCTGATTTTTCAAACTAAGTACTTCCTGTACTCCACGCCGGTTTTGGTGTTGGTTTCGGTTTGAGTTGTCAGATGAGCGTCTTAATAACTTCTCAGTTATTCAGATAGCTCTGTGAACTAAGTTACTTAATACACTTTACAGCGTATGGTATCTTGTTCGATTTTACTAACCCAAGTCTTATGATATCTGTTCAAGAGAATGAATCTCAGATAGTTGATCTTTTGATTCAACTCCTTCACAGATAGGTTTGCTTGTTTAGGATCAGGACACTTAGAACTCCAGTGTTTACTCAAGATCAAAAGCTTTGGCCGCAACAGAAAGCTTTGAGGATAAGTAAGTTGCTTTGAGAGAGTAGGATGTTCAGAGTTCTATGTTTCAGCGTATGCAGTGTTCTGAGTTGTGTTCCGTGTGTTCTCTCAAGCTGTCTAAGTGTTGATATTTATAGATGAATTTGAGTGCCGTTTGAATAGTATCCGTTAGGCTCAAATTCAAACTATCGATATCTGTGTATAATCTTTATGCAGTTTTGTCTTCTTCTCAGAAGTTGCCGTTGCTTTTATTCAGACATCTCTGTCCGTGCATTAAATGCATTGTACTATACTTTTTGTCCTGTAGTGTCAACGGAACTATGCTTTGTATCAGAGACCAGTGTCATCCGATTCTTTGCACGTCCTTATCTTCATTCTTCAGATACCACTTGTTATTTATTTAAACAACTTTGTTTGCAATATATATTTCTTTTTCAGAAACGTGGTTAATGCTCAAGGTATCTGAGAATAGATATCTGTGGACACTTTCCTTGTTTTCAGATATGTATCTCATTTCTCAGATATCTCTTGTGACACAGTTTGTTTGAAACTGTTCGTGTCTAAGATATCTCGCAAGATATCCAAACAATGTAATCTTGTACATTTTTCTTCAAGTCTTCAATTGTTGTTGAGCTTTCTGCTTGGATGTCTTCTTCTTGGTCTTCTCTTCATAAAATAAAAATTACATTTTGAGACCTAACATCCTATATAAGATTAGCTAGACTATCATACTTAGTGGGTTTCCTCTTTTACAATGTTCAAGTGAACCAAGAGTACTAATCACCTTTCTGAGACTAAGATAAGTCATCATGTTGCTGAACAAAATCTAAACAGATATTCTAACAAAATATCTAACAAATTTCCCCCATTTTGATCAGTCAACGATGACTATCGTCCCTATTACAAATCTGGATGAGGAAACAATCCACCACTTAATCATTTCTTGAGATCTTTTAGTTCATATAATTAAGTGCAGAAAGTAGACATCAACCAAATCACAAGGTGTGATCTTTGCTGACAAGTTATCTTTTATAGAATACTATCTGAGAGTAAGTTCTTCAGATAAGTCGCAACTTAAGATTACAGATAACTTCAATACAGAATATAGTTGAGCTCAGTCAGCAAGAATACAAAAACTACATAGTAAATTAGGACAACAGGAGTAACCAAGCTCCAAGTAAACATCCTAAAGAACTAGTCTTCAAGTCTTCAACAATGTTTCTATGGATCAGTCTGCAAATTTCCTATCTCCAAACCTTTTGATGTCATCAGAATAATCATAAAGAAGAGTTCTGACAAGCATCTCTGTTTCTCTGGTAAATCCACAGATTTCTTTGTAGGTTTTGGTAGGATTTTTTTTGAAAAATGCTTGACCCATAGGTACTTTCCCCACTTCCAGGCATGCTCTATTCTGATATCTGAAAGCTTGAAGTATTCGTAGATAATCTTCAGATATCTGATGTCACCCTTGTATTGATCTTCCGCCGATAGAACGACTCATGGGTTCCACAAGAAGTCTTGGTCTTGTGCTGTTCTGTGATATTCAGAATCTTGTGCACATCATCTGGCTTTCCATATGGACAATCATCAGAGAGGTCCTTCTTCATGGCTTCAGTTCTCTTGACAACTTCAAAATCCAACCATGCTTTGATGTGATTGGTGTTGATCAAGGTAGGTTTATTCTTTCTCCATGCCATAAGTTGTTTGAGGATTGGTTCTGGAAATCTTGAATTTACCAATAGATGCTTAAGTTCCAGAATCCAATAGCCATTTTTCTGATTGATGCACACAGAGGAGGAATCATTGTCATACTTCACATACTCAATTTTGGCTTCTTCTGGCCTGAGTGGAAGTTGACTTTGTCTTTGCTCAGCTCTCAGTCTGTTCCTTTTCTGTCTTGAATTCTCTTTGGGGTTATTGCTTGAAGAACTACCACCCTGGATAGACTTGGTATTTCCAGAGGGTATTTTAGCTACTTGTGGCTTTGCAGCTATGGGCTCAGTTAGGCTTTCAAGTTTCCTTTTTCTGTGAAGAGGAGCTTCATCTTCATCAGTCTCTTCATCATCTTCATCAAGATCAATTCTTGTAGATCTTTGCAGCCTTCTTCATTGCCCTGGGACTTGATTTGACCTTCTTCTTCAGAAGATTCATCAATCCCTCTAACTTGTATTCTCCTTGGAGCCTTAGTACTCCTTGGAGGTTTCTGTGCCATGGCCCTTGTTACCATTTTGGTTCCTTCAGTAGGTCTCTGGGAAGCAACTTGGCTTGAGGAGGGTTCATTGATTCTGAGTGGTGGCTGGGAAGTTTTTCTTCTTCCTTCTCGAGCACTTTGACTCAGATTTCTTCTTGTTTTCATCTCCTTCTTCCCATCCCCCCTGACTTTGAGGTCCAGATTTGTACTTTCTTTCCCCCTTAGTCATTGTTGGCTGACTCAGTCTCATAAAGGAATCTGAGAGAGAGTCAAAATTCCCTTGTAAATAGTTGTAGGCAGTGACCAACTTCTGAAGTTCGGCTTTGAGCTCCTGATTTTGCTTGATAAGTCCATTGTCCTTATCAGTGAGCTCTGCCAATGGGCCTAGGATGGCATCTGCTTTTCCAGCAGTGTAACTTGCCTCTTGAAAAGCTTTTTCAGCTAAAGACACATCATCGTCCCTTATCATTCCCAGATCTTTCTGAGCAATGACCATGCTAGTAGTTCTCTGAGTGATGAGCTCAGTGAACTTTCTCATTTCAGAGGGGACGGAGGCAATTACTTCCTTGTTCTGTGAAGACATCTCCTTATTCGAAAGCCAAGATTGCTGGTACCTGCTCATGTATTCATGGGAGTGGACGTTTGGCAGTTTGTTGAAGATTGTAGGAGCAATCAACTTTCTTTTCAAGTGAGAAACCGCTAAATGTTCATGGCGGTGCTCTGCCAAAGTCTTGTCTTCTTTATCATCTGAGTGATTAGCCCAGTGATCTTCATCCTCTTGGACATTTTCATCAATCGTATCAAGTCCAGCAACCATCTCAGAGATTGGTTTCTTTCCTTTCTGGGAGGAGGATGGTACTTCTTTCGAAGATGATGCAGCCTTAGCATCATGCTTGACTTCAGATACTTGTTCAGTATCGAGTGTTTGTCGTTTAACATTAACAGCATCCTTTAGTTCTTCAACCGCAGAGTAAGCATTGATTTCTTTGAGGGATTGATCTTCTAGTTGATCAAGCTTTTCTCTGGATTGAGCTAATTGATCTTCCAGTTGAAGATGTAGCTGTTGTTCTTCTTCCAACATATGTCTGAGTTGAGCAGTTCTGTTTTGAGCATTCAAAATTTTCTGATTGATTTCCTCAGAAAGCTCAACTACTTGTCCAGTAGTAACTGCGTGTTGGTTAGAAGATGGATGAGTAGATTTCTGAGGTGATGAAGACGGAGATTTCTGTGAAGTCTTCTCAGTTTGCTTTTCAGCAGTTGAGGCAATGTTTTTCTGTGAAATTCCTCCGGTTCCTGGTGCAGGGGCATCATCATCATCCTTTTTGTCATTATCATCCTTTTGGTGATGGTCAGTGGGAGGTTCATCAAAGTAATTTTCATTCATTTCTTCCTCCTCGTCATCTTCAGATACAAGATTGATCACTTCCGGGATAGTGATCTTCTGCCCATTAACTTCTTCTTGTTCAGAAGGTATGAATTGCAGAGTCTGGGACAGAACTGTCTTGAATGCCATCTGTAATCTTGTCTGACCATCTGCCTGTTCAAAGGCATGTATCAAACTATGCGCCACTTCTCTGGAAAAGTCCTTGTGTAGTAGAGTCGTAACTGAATGTTGTTCTGTAGGGAACATTGCTTGGACATACGTTTCCAGGTCAAGAGATCGTGCTCGTCTGGTTGGTTGATCAGTTATTCTCAATATTTCAGAGAGATCAGAGCACCTTAACTTTTGCCATTTCTTGAAGCATTGAATATGCTTTGGCAAAGTGTGAGCTTTGAAGAAGTGAAGTAGGTCCCTTGTTTCTTCAATGGGAACCTACTTTGCATCTGTTTGAGCCTGAAAGAAAGAGTTTTGAGTGAGTTTCAAAACTTTTGTAGATATCTGAGTAGAAGTGTAGTTTAGTTTCTGAGTTACCTGAGTATGAACATCAGGCTCAGATACTTGTTCTACTGAGACGATTGGTGTCTCAGATATCTTGTTGTGAGGTGGAGACTTGGAAGTCTGGTCCTCATCAATCTTTCTTTCTTGAACCTGAGATAAATACAATACTTAGGAAATAGTTTGAAAGAATCTATGCATAAATATGCTTTTAATGAATTCTGATTTGAGCTACTTACTTCCTCATCAGGAAGCTCAGATTCATTTTTCTCAGAAACTTGTGCGCTTCGGTGTTCTTTCGAGTGATGTTGCCTTAGGGGCTTCATCAATTTCCATTGATGCAGGGGAAGTCGCAACTTTATCCCCTTGCATTTCTACTTCTGAAATAGCCTGTAAGTAGAAAGTATTGATTTTTAGAAGAGATAAAAGATAACCCAGGATAAAGAACACTTGTCACTTGATTGTCATATACCTTCAAGTTTGAAGGCTCAGTGATGAGTTCTTCAGAAACCTTGTTGGTTTCTGGGTTTGTCTCTGGCATTTCTGCCTTATCTTCTTCCATCTCAGTTGGAGCCTGTTAGAAACATTTATCATGAATGAGCATACAAACATTTTTACTGAAAAATTAGTTCTCTTTAAGAATCATTTACCTGTGGCACATGCTCAGATTTCTCAAGAGTTGAGGTTGAAGGAACCTCTTTTTCAGTATCTGAGGTAAGCTTCTCAGCTTCCTCTTGTTTCTGCGTTTCTAACTCAGCCTGTAACAAAGAAATTCTTATAAGGTAACAAGATTTATAAGTATAAAATTTTTCACAAGGTAAGAGTTAAACCAGTCATTTACCCGAAAGCGGTTTAGTCGATTGGTCTGGAACTTGTGACCTTTCTATACATTGGTCGTCTTGTCCCAGTTCAGTTTCTTTGTTTGAAGTTTCTGGTACTTCACACCTTTCCTGAGTATGCAACTTAGTTGCCTCCCCTGGTTGATTATTCTGAGTAGATGTCTCAGTTTGATTCCTCTCATTGAGTTGAGGAACCTGCTCAATTACAGGATTTTCTTCAGCATACGGTATTGCTGGTAATTCGAAATGGAGTTCATTTACCATTTCATCAACCACTTGTGGCTGTTGTGGTTGTTGTGTTTGTGGTTGTTGTGGTTGTCTGGAAGCAGAAGATTGATCAGTAGAGTGTTCTTCCAGATTCTTAGATGTGGCATTTCCATTAGCATCTGCCAGCACTAAGATACCACTCATCAGGGCTTTGTGAAGTTGTGCAAGAGAGTCATTCCCTGATGATGTGTTTGCACCAACAACCTTTGCTATAGGTTCAGCAACCTGTGGTGTAGGTTCTTCTTCAGATACCTTATCACCAGTTACTTTTTCAGTAACCTTAGCCCTCTTTGTTCCTTTTAGGACTTGAGAGATGACTAGTTCATCATCTTCATCGTCAGAGCTCTCATCAGCATTGGGAACTGATTGGTCCATTATTCCTGCGGTTTCTGCAGATGGGGCTTGGTGCTGTTCACCAATCTTGGCAGCATTTATGAGTTCATCAGCAAGGCTTTCTGCATTAATCGCAACATTTCTGAAAGCACTTTCTCTTGCTGAGTCTACTTGTTCAGTAGGTGATAACTCTTTTGCAGCATTGATGAGTTCATCTGCCATGCTTGCAGATATCTGAGAATTGACAACCTCTTTGGGTGTGTCTTCTGATTTGCCAGACTTCTTTCTTGAAGTTACGGCTTCTTGGTCGCAACTTTTCTTGAGATATCTTTTGATTTTCGCTTTTAGGACCTTTTCGAGACCCGGTAACCTTTTCATTAGATTTGTATACTCATACTTGTAGAGTAAATTCGCTATTATTTCAAATTGCCTCTCCGAGCTCAATGCCAAGCTTTTCCAAAGAAGTAGCATATCTTCGCACCATAACCCATCGTGGCCTTTAGCTCAGCTAGTCCTTTGACAATCTTAGGCTCAAGCCTTGAATCTTCTTCACGAATTTCATGAAGGCGTACTTTCCCCAGTTAAAAGGGTTTTCCAGCCTTTTGTCTTGTTGATTCAGCAAGAACATCATGATCCATCGTTCTTGGCTTATCTGGTCAGCACCTCCTTGTAGACCATCAAAGCATCTGTGAAGAATGCAAGCTAGTACATCCCAGTGAACCAACAGATGTCTGGTTCGGATGTCAGCAAGCTTGAACTCAGTGGGTGTATCTGATTTTTCAAGATCACACACGTCACTGTAGAGTTCCTTTACACCTTCAAGGAGTTCATCATCCTTGGTGTTTATTTCAAAATCCTTTCCAAGATTTTGAACCTCAAACAACTTACAGAAAGTTGTTAAGTCCAGAAGGATTTCCTTTCCTTGGACTGAGGTTTTGATAGACACTATTTCAGTGCCTTCAGATACACAGGAAACAATCCTGGAGTTGTTGTAAAATTCCAACACATCGAGTGATGAAATTCCACTGGGGCGAGCAGATAGAAAACCCTTGATTTGTGCCTTTTCAAGCATGTCAAGAATCAATTTTCTGTCACTTTGGTTTTCTATTGCAGCAGTGAGGTATTCCTCAACCATGGCACCACCCCAAATCATTCTGTGACTTGAAGTCTAATGGTCAGGATTAAAAGCTCCTACCAGTCGATTGTTAACAATAACCAACTCTGGTGCTTGCTTTTCAGCAGTACCAGTGGAGGATTGGGATTTCTGTGTCGAAGTGTTCTTGGAGGCCATCTCTTTATATAGTAGGAATTTGAAGCTTGTGTTTGAAAGAGATTCGATTGAGTGATCAAGATTTGCAGAGATTTTAGAGATGTTGCAGAGGATCAGGAGAGGGTTTTTCCTGTTTTGATGCAAGTTGAAATTTCGGATTAGGCAAAAGTGATTTTCTTTGCCAAAATCCTATATATATAG
Organism: Plantago major; assembly: GCA_026545765.1. Taxonomy (NCBI): domain Eukaryota; kingdom Viridiplantae; phylum Streptophyta; class Magnoliopsida; order Lamiales; family Plantaginaceae; genus Plantago; species Plantago major. The sequence goes on along the minus strand of CM048840.1, from coordinate 23,840,342 downwards.
CAAGTGAATCTCAACAGACAAATACATACAAATTGATTTTGTGTGGACGTATCTGTGATTTGCAAGCCGGCAAGATCAAAAGTAACTTCGGCATTAAATGCAAAGTGGTCTTTGTCGGAATTTTTACAGTCCACTATTTACTGTGAATTAATTTCTGCCGTTCAGATCAAGCGCTTGAATTCATCAAGGGTCACCATTGCCGTTCCAGATACCTCTTCTCTCTTTTCTGGATACCCGTTCCAGATACCTCTTCTCTCTTTTCTATTTTTAGGTTCAATATTCGAGATGAAACATCCAAAGAGAGAGTTAGCATTTTCAGCTATTGCTCTCCTAGTCCTAACACCCTGATTAATTGGTCCAATTATATCCTTTGTAGGATGATCTTTGTCCATTTCATCATAGGTTTAGTGCTAGTAGGATCAATATCCAGATGATCTGAGTGTGAATCACTAAGATTTTGATTTGATACTTTTTCAGTATCTGAGATATCTGACATATGGGAAATGTCATGGATATCTGACACTTTTTCAGTGTTAGAGATATCTGAGACATGCATTTCAGCATTCTCTTTTTCAAATACCTCTTCATGATGAAGGTTCTCAGTAACCTGTTCCATTTCTGGAAAACTCATAGGAAATTCCTCATCATGTTTGTGAGTCATCTTGTTGTTACTAGGATTTTCAAGCTTTTCTACGTCAGAGTCATCCTCACTTTCCATAATGATGTTTTTCCTTTCTGAGGATTCTTCTTTAGTATCCTCAAGAATGCTTCTTTGAACTTTTCTGAGAGTTCATCAATAGGAGGTGTTTTCTTACTTCCTTCATAGAATACAACATGAACTGATTCTTCAATTTTCTTTGTTCTTTTGTTGTAAACTCTGTAAGCTTTGCTGTTTGTGGAATAGCCAACAAAACACCTTCATCTGCCTTTGGTTGAAATGTTCTCAGATAATCTTTTCCATTGTTTAGAACAAAACATCTACAACCAAATACTCTCAGATGTTTGATATTAGGAGGTCTTCCAACCAAGATTTCATAGGGGGTCCTGTCATGGTGTTTGTTTATCAAGCATCTGTTCTGAGTGTAGCAGGCTGTGTTTACAGCTTCAACCCAATAAATTTCACTTATTTCAGTGTCAGCTAGCATTGTCCTTGTAGCTTCTTTAAGGGTTCTGTTTTTCCTTTCTGCAACACCATTTTGTTGAGGTGTTCTTACAGAGGAAAGTTGGTGTTGTATACCTTTGCAGGTACAAAACTCCTTTATGTACTGGTTGACAAACTCAGTACCATGATCTGTTCTGATTGCAGATACCTTGTCATTTTTCATGACTTCAAGCTTTTCAGCAAGTTTGGTATCTCCACCCTGGCATCAGATTTGTGTTTCAGAAAGACAACCCAAGTGAATCTTGAGAAATCATCTACAACAACCAGACCATACTTCTTTCCTGCATAACTAGTTACAGATGATTCAAAAAGATCCATGTGTAAAAGTTGCAGTGGTCTAACACTAGAGTGTCTGATTTTGGTCTTGAAAGAGATCTTAGATTGTTTCCCCATCTGACAGGCAGAACAGATACCATCCTTTCTGAAAGATGTTCTGGGAAGACCAACCACTAACTCTTTCTTGGAAAGTTTATTCAGAGTTTTGAAGTTCAAGTGACTCATTCTTTTGTGCCATAACCAAAGGCTCTTCCGGTGACCAGATTGACTCACCATGAGACATTCTTCAGTTGTGGCAGATGCCCAATCGGCAACATAAAGACTGCCTTTCCGCCGACCAACTAAGACTGTCTGCTTTGACTCATTGTCAATTAGTTTGCAGTATTTTGCTTTGAATTTTATAGTAAAACCCTTGTCTGCAAACTGGCTCATGCTAAATAGATTGTATTTCAAATCCTTAACATGTAATACGTCAGTGATTGTTAAAGTTCCCAATTTGACGTTGCCAAATCCCAGAGAGGATTTAATTCTCCAAAGAACTGATATCCGGTCCCGTGTTGCAAGCTTTGTAATCTACCAGATTTGTCTCTCTCACATGTGCTTTCGCATCCACTGCCAAATAGCCATTGTGCTTTAGTCCAGAAGCATTCGCACACAACAGAAAGGAGATTAGGTTCTCATATTTTGATGGAACCGTGTAATCAAAAGTTCTTCCAGAGGAATCCATTTTTGAATGAATTTCTTTGAAATATGCTTTTGTCCGACAGAACATAAGGAGGAATTCTTTTGAATGAAAGTTATCATTAGTAAGAATTATTTTCTTCCTTGGTGTGTTCCTAGGTGCTCCATATGATGCTTTCAGATACTGTCAGTTTCGAGTTTGCTTTTCAAAGAACTTAGCCTTCCTTGCTGATTTCTTCTAGCCACGGCATTGATTTTCATGGCTTGATTTAACTTCCACTTCGATAATTGCTTTGAGCAATTCTAGCTTTACCACATCGTTCTTGCTCTGCTTGTACTCATGAGCAAGTTGTTTTCCGATGCCTTTGTAGCCAATGCTTTGAGCACTTGAAGCTATCTGAGGTCTTTTCTCAGCAGCTTTGCTAGTCTCTGGTTGATCCAATTTCTTTCCAGAAAAAGTGACATGGGAGAATTTGCCAGCTCCTGCAATTCTACCTTTTTGAGAGACATAGCACTGTGGGTGTTTACACTTTTCAGTGCTGTGTTTCTTTTCAGAAACATACCCAACAGTTTTGTTTTTGACTTGTTTTTCCCATAAAGGTCTAGTCGCAACTGCCTTTCCTTTGTCAACAATCTTTGTCTTTTCACCGATGCTATAGATTGTATGGGAACCGTCTTGCTGAGTACTTACAAACGTTCTTTTCTCCTTACTCTTATTCAGAGTGATAGAACAATCTGTCTGTGCATTCAGCCCAAGTCCTTTCTTTTCTGAAGGATCTCTTAAGTAAGATTGTACTTCAGTAAGAGTGTCACTAGCTTTGGCATAAGATTGAAAAGATAGTTCTTTCTTTTTGAGTTCTTTATTTTCAGAAAGAAGATTTTCATAATTCTTTCGTAACTCAGCCATTGCTTCTTCATGTGAGTTTTCAGTCTCAGATATATGAGCTTTGAGAAATGCGTTTTCAGCATCCTTTCTCTCAGAATATTTAACTAATTGAGAATTTTCCTTTTCAAGAGAATTCTTTTCTTCTTCAAGGTTTTCGGCTCTAGCTCGAATCATTAGAAATTCTCTTTCATAGATGTCAAGTTCTTTCCTGAGATTTTCTAGATTTTTCATTTCCTCTTCATCACTTTCATAAGTGTAGCAAGTAGTATGTGTTACCTCATCAGCCATAAGACAGTTTTTTTATGTTGGAGATGTCTGGTCCGTCAATTTCAGCAACTCCACATATTTCATTCTTCTTGAGGCCGAAGTCGATTATGTCATGAGTAACTCCACATAATTCTGGTGATGGTAGGGTTGAATCATCTGAATTGTCATCTTGAATCTCAACGTCTAGAGCATCCAGTTGAATCTGGATTTTCTTTCTTTCTTGATTAACAAAGCTTTACGGCTTCTTCAAGATTCTTATCTTTCTTGTCACCGTCCTTAGTTTGTTGAGGCGGACAATCCTTCTTGAAGTGGCTGGTTTCGACAATAGAAACAGTATCGTATCCAATTTCGCTTCCTCAAGACATGATGCTTTCGAAATGGCTTGTTCAATGAGCTCGCATATTTTTGTCGGTGATAGTTTGAGCCTAGATGCTTTTCGACTTCTCTTTGATTTTCTTCTCAATTTCTCGACGACAAATTTACTCATTTGCTTTGCGGCAAGAGCATCCTCGCCTCCTCCTTGCTTTTCTTCTTTTGAAGTTCCTTGAGTAACTAGAGCAACATTCGCAACTTTTCGGTTGTTTGTTCTCTCCGAGTTGTCTCATAGTCAAAGATAAGATGAGAGAAAGTTCCTTTGGAGTGATATTTGGCATACCTTGGTTAAAATAAAAGAATTTAGTATGCTCCTTGTGGTTAAGACTTATGACAATAGTCTTAATCTTCTCCGACCGAGAGTATCTATTGCTTTCCCAAGTCTTGCCATATCACTCATAAGAGTGGTAAATCTGAAATCAAGTTCTTCCGAGTTTCGTGGGACCTTGTTTGAAATTTTGAAATTTGAACTTTAGAACTTGAACTTGTTTTCCTTGGTTTTCTCGCCCGCAGATTTCTTCAATCAATTGCAACTTTCGCCGTTTAGCACCCACGCTTTACATCGTGTGCTCAGTGTCGATCGATGATGATGTTACGAGCTTGACCATCCAGACGATTTCTCTTGGCATCTTCCGATGTCCGAGTTCTCTGAGCTTTGGTTCGTAAATAACGTGACGATAGATCTTCCACTAGTCGACGATCTGCTTGTGAAGATCCTTCGCTTTGATCTGTCTCTTCCACTCGAAACCTCCATGACTTGCTTAAGTTGTTGAATGACTATTGGGCCATTCTTTATTACTTGATCATCTCGTCACTTATGGCTTCAAGGTGGAGCATCATGTTATTTTTCCATTTCTCGTAGTTCTACGGTTTGAGAACGGTGCATCACTCGAGACATACCGCACACTTAACACACAAATTAAATAGTCCTAAAAATGGACAAAGTTCCTTCACCTATCTGGGATCTAGGTTCTGGAAAATTTGGTGAACCTCCCGCTCGATACCACTTGTTGGTCCAGATAACGCAAAGTAAAAGACTAGAGGGGGGTGAATAGTCTTTTAAAACTTTTGTCGATAACAAATGTTTCTCGATATCGAATGGATATCCGATACTTAGAATCAGAAAAGGAAGACTTAATAAAGATAAGTGCGAAATAGTTAATAAGTGTGTGTGTGTGTTCTGAAGTATAAATCTGAAACGTAAATGACACAAAGAAGTAGTGGTATCCGGAGGTTGCGTAATCCTCCAACTAATCCACTTCGGTCTATCGAGACCTAGAATTCACTAGAACAGATAATTGAGATAACCTTACAATAATCCTATTCTAAGATTACGACAGTTGGTTCCCAACCAAATGTTCCCCCGAGTTGTTCCTAGCTTCTTCACCAAGTACTTCCTATACTGTAAACCTTTGAGTTATTCCTAGCTTCCCAAGCTAAGTACTTCCTATACTAAAAACCTTGAGTTATTCCTTAGTTTCCCAAATCAAGTACTTCCTATACTCCGTAACCTTGGAGTTATTCCCGATTTTTCAAACTAAGTACTTCCTGTACTCCACGGTTTTGGTGTTGGTTTCGTTTGAGTTGTCGATGAGCGTCTTAATAACTTCTCGCTTATTCAGATAGCTCGTGAACTAAGTTACTTAATACACTTTACAACAGTATGGTATCTTGTTCGATTTTACTAACCTAAGTCTTATGATATCATGCTCAAGAGAATGAATCTCAGATAGTTGATCTTTTGATTCAACTCCTTCACAGATAGCTTTGCTTGTTTAGGATCAGGACACTTAGAACTTCAGTGTTTACTCAAGATCAAAAGCTTTGGTCGCAACAGAAAGCTTTGAGGATAAGTAAGTTGCTTTGAGAGAGTAGGATGTTCAGAGTTCTATGTTTCAGCGTATGCAGTGTTCTGAGTTGTGTTCCGTGTGTTCTCTCAAGCTGTCTAAGTGTTGATATTTATAGATGAATTCGAGTGCCGTTTGAATAGTATCCGTTAGGCTCAAATTCAAACTATCGATATCTGTGTAATCTTTATGTGAGTTTTGTCTTCTTCTCAGAAGTTGCCGTTGCTTTTATTCAGACATCTCTGTCCGTGCATTAAATGCATTGTACTATACTTTTTGTCCTGTAGTGTCAACGGAACTATGCTTTGTATCAGAGACCAGTGTCATCCGATTCTTTGCACGTCCTTATCTTCATTCTTCAGATACCACTTGTTATTTATTGAAACAACTTTGTTTGCAATATATATTTCTTTTTCAGAAACGTGGTTAATGCTCAAGGTATCTGAGAATAGATATCTGTGGACACTTTCCTTGTTTTCAGATATGTATCTCATTTCTCAGATATCTCTTGTGACACAGTTTGTTTGAAACTGTTCGTGTCTACAAGATATCTGGCTAAGATATCTGAACAATGATTCAAGAATCTTGCGCTTTTCTTCAAGTCTTCAATTGTTGTTGAGCTTTCTGCTTGGATGTCTTCTTCTTGGTCTTCTCTTCATAAAATAAAAATTACATTTTGAGACCTAACATCCTATACAAGATTAGCTAGACTATCATACTTAGTGGGTTTCCTCTTTTACAATGTTCAAGTGAACCAAGAGTACTAATCACCTTTCTGAGACTAAGATAAGTCATCATGTTGCTGAACAAAATCTAAACAGATATTCTAACAAAATATCTAACAATAAAGATCTCTAAGGTTTAACTTTTATTCCCGTTTTATGCTTTTATTTTCACTATGTGATTTTTAAATTATTTTCTCCTAGACGTGCTCTTTTCAGTTCCAGAAGATAGAATAGATACATGTGAGTTAATTGGTGGTGTGCTGATCTCTACATGTCTATCAACAACATTTTGCATGTGAAAACCTTCAATTTCCTTTTTTTTATGTATAAGATTCGATCGGTAGGATGATGATGTATAAGGGTTCTCTTCTCTAATGTTTCTGGCTGGAAGGACTGGTTCTGTCCAACCCGAATTCAATCCCGTTCGAAATAAAGATGTTCAGGTCCGGTCTGGCATATACTCGAACCCGTTCCATACCTTTGTTACAAGACCCGACCGCAACAGTTTATGATCAAGTTAGTAAAAATTACTTTTTTTCCGGGGTTGGTGGTGGGAGGAGTTTGCATATACTCTCTATGCGGGAAAACTCTCTTCAATTTTCTCTCTACTTTCTTGATCCATAACGAGCCTGGGGGATCTAATACTCTCTAGGTGGGGAAACTCTCTTTGATCTTCTCTCTACTTTCTTGATCTCCATAACGAGACCTGGGGGGAGGTGGGGGAAAAAACAACCGTAACATGTGAAGTTATGTTTGTAGAATAATAATTTTTGTGTCTTTGGTGGGATGATGCATACCACCGCGAGGTTGTTAGGAACCGGTGGGTTGGAAAAAATAATCGTAGCATGTGAAATTATGTTTGTATAATATTCTTTTGTGTGTGTGGTGGAGTGACCACATACCACCGCGGAGTTGTTGGAAACAACCCTATTGATTATGTTATATACTTTTGTATTTTATTTTGGTTCGGTTTGAGGGATACAATTTTTTTCAAAAGACATTTACCTGTTACTAATTGCCAGGTTGGGTACGGTAGGACCCTATTTTTACATTTCATATAGTTAGCATAAACACTCAATGATATAATATTGGATTAAGAAGGACTACCGACCGACACTGTGACCAACGTTGTTCACATAAATTTGACTACCTTATTTTCTCGATTAATTTATTTTATCATCCCCTTTTAATTTATTATTAAAAGTAAACTATACCGTGGCATCGCCACGGGTTAGTACTAGTATAATGTAAATTGCAAGATCGTATCAATGCCACGTGGCAAACATCTAACGGAGACCTGTATTTAGGTTGGTACGAAGTCGGCCTGAAAATAGAAACGTCCACGTAAGTATCAATTTTGATATGTTACTCCATTAATTTTGTTAGAGATTGATGCATTATATCTCTATTTGAGGCAAATCAATTCATCCTGCCAGCCTTAGTTAATTAGAAGGAAAGTTGAATTGTTTTAAAGAGGCCTACCTGCTGTTACAACCATGGTACTAAATTTCGTGACATAAATCAATAGTTTGCACGTTCCTTTTGTTATTCACAGGATAATCAACATTAATAATTACAATATATAATTTTCATGTCTTACCTGTGATAAAATTCTTAAACTTTCTGCTTATCACGATAAACCAATTTTATTTATAAACAAACTTGGGGTAATGGGAGAATGTACATGTTATGCATCGCGTGTTGATGCATGTACAAGAGATTATGTACTTTGTTGCTCAATTTGCAGATCTTAAGAAAATAGTTCAAGGGGTTATGTGAAGCATCGCATCATCGTGGTGTTCCTGGTGACGTTTCTATAATCAGCTCATGTGTACACAAAATACATGGACATGAAACATATTATGGATCAAAATGGATACTTACTTCATTCGACATACTAAGTTCCACATGATCAGATGGGATGTCAGGTCTAATAGAGAATAATCTGATAGGGAGCAGAGGTTCTGGAAGATTAGCATGCCTGCAGTGAAGGGTGTGTTGCTGATTTTACTCTGATGTAGCGGAACTCGGTTCATGCCGCCTCTCTCCTCTAAATCTTCAAGCCCTACCTAGAGGTCCTTAAAAGTCAGATGAACAAAATTATATGGACAAATAAGAATAAAATTATTATTTTTAGAATTGAGGTATTTACGTAAGAATAAATGAACAAAATTTTCATAAGGAAAAAAAAAAAAAAAGCACTTTGTTAACAATATAATAGCTAGATAATAGAACGAAATTCAAAATTGGGAGTGATACCAAGAGCAGGAACAAAATTTGACAGTTTAGAAAATATATGAGAGTGATATCGTTATAATTCAAAAAATTTAAAATAAATAAATAGTTATATCACACAACTATGTTTTTTGTCCTTTTATTTAAAATACAAATATTTTGTTTTCTGCTCGGCAAAAAATGATAGATATAAGAAAACTTTTGGTATATCTCATTTAAGACATTAAATAGACATGATGCATTTGTTGCTGATATATAAATTAGTTGGTAGATGATATATAATTGATTTTGTTCAAGGAGTAAATTAATTTGGTGATAAGCTAGAAGATTTGCTAACTATAGTATATATATAAAGATAAATCAGCTAGCTTTATTTTTTAAAAACTCCATGGACAAAATATTAAATCAGTTATACCAGTTAGGCGTTCATGTAACATGCTTATTAAAAAAATAAGCTCATTGAGCTGATAAGTTAGTGATAAACTTTGTTGTTTATGAATTTTAATTATGAATTAATTTTTTGAGAGATTTGTATGTTTTTTTACAATTAAACGTTTATGACCTTAAAATGTAAATTTTCGATAATAATAAATACATCAACGACTAACTATTTTGCAATATTAAACCTACCTATATACAAATGGACATTTTATATCATTTTTATGTATATTTATATTACCGATATTCTAAGTAAAACCTCTATTATTTTTGGATATAACTGTAATGTTTGTCCGTCTTTTTTAGTCTCTCTATAAGACCGTCTCTCATAAGACATACTCTTCTTTTTTCTGATTTTTTTTTTTTTACGTATAAGTCGCGATTTGTATTGTGGAAGTGATGGTCCATGTATAAAAAAGTAGGAGAATATTAAATACTATACTTATCTAAATCATAGTAGTTCTCATTAGAATAAGTTTGAGTGTACATCTTCAAATTCATTTTGGTATAATAGATAGAAATTGATGAAGTAGATTATATATCCTAACGGCAACTACTAAACTAATCTAAATTTACAAGAATAAAAATCATAAAATCTTATAAGGGGATGGCTAATAATAGGACTCGCTTTGTACTATTCTCAGTACTACATTCTAAACCATTATATCACTTTTAGATTTAATATCAACCCACCATTTTTTTATTAATGCGACAAGGCACTGCATAGTCACATAATTAGTCGCATAATGGATTGCATATTATAACGTTGAATTAATTATACATTTTTTATGTTTTAAAATTAACAAAAGATACCCAAGAACAATTTAAAACAAACTCTCCATTAATCAAATATTCATCAAACACCCCCAATCCATTTTAAAACTAATTTTATAAGAAAATGACCGGAGCTTTGATGGTCCGATTAGAGCTTCCATGGAAGCTCAAAAAAGGGCTTCCATGGAAGCTGAAATCAAGCTCCCAAAATGGGCTCCCATGGAGCTCGAAGACAGCTTGAAAATGAGCTCCCATGGAAGCTAAAAAATGAGCTTCCATGGAAGCTTGGATGTTTCATTCAAGAAAAAAAAAACTAACAAAAAGAATGTTGTGGTGGTGGTTGAAGGAGTGCGGGAGGAGGTGGTTGGAGAAGTGGGGAGGAAGAGGTGGTGGAGAATTGTGGAAAAGAAGGTTAAGTTTGGGGTATAAAATATAAAGATAAGATTTAGGAGGATGAGTTTTATAATTATATGTAATTTGTATTTTTGAAATTGTTCATATTATTAAATTTGTTTATAAATTAATTATTTATTATTTTTATTATGACATTTATTAAATTTTGAATGGTGTACTAACAATAATACAATAAAAAGTGTCCTACTGTTAGCCAAACCCACCTTATAATGTATAACATGAGCGAACGCTTAAAGCTGCGTTAGTTTGTATTCTACGGGTGAAGTTTGATTTAAGGGATTTGCACTCTAATACATTTAGTGTACTACCAAACCATAGTTAGAAAAAATCATACTTCATCTGTCACGGAGAACTTCATACATTAGGGTTATCACGCGGTTTTATGCGAAAATTTAAAGTAATGATATAATATAGAAAAAGTGGGAAAAGTGTACTTTTAGTAGCAAAATGTGTAAGAGTGAAAAATTAAAATTGTTTATTATTTGTTGGGTGTGGGTTAGCTTCCTTTTTTGGTAATGTATCAAGTTCTATGGGACAGCTAAAAATGACAAATATATGAAGTAGTTCTGCGGTACGGAGGGAGTATACAATAATATTGTAAATTTCAAATCATATGTCTATAAAGGATAAACAAATTCCAATTAGATACAGGCTTCTAAACATGTTTACTAAGTTATGACAATTAACAAGAGCCAAAGAGACTATTGAGCTCATGTCCGCCTAAATCCTACTATGGGCTTTATCCAATCCGAATCGAACCTGTGAAAAATAATGACGTAGAGATTCGGGTCGGGCATATACCTGAACCCGTTACAAACCTGTGTAACAATATCCGAACCCAACCAGATCCAACATTTTATGGTTAAGTTAGCAATTTTTTGGGACATGGAGGGGGGGGGGGGGGTGTGGGTTAAAAAAAAACATTGTAACATGTGAAAATTATGTATGTAAATACTCCCTCCGCCTAGATTGAATTTCATGCGGGTTCGGGCACAAATTTTAAGCAAATGGTGAATAAAGTAGGAGAAATAATTAATGTGGATGGAAATAGATTAATAAAGTAGATGAGCTGACGAATAAAGTAGGAGAAAGATTTTTATTTAAGGGATGAGAAGTTGAAATTGGGACGTCCTAAAATGGAATGCAGGAAGTTGAATTCTGGGAGGGGATACCATCCCGGAGAGGTAACATTGGTGGGAACCGACCCTATTAATTTTGTTATGCACTTTTAGTATTTTATTTTGGTTTGGGTTTGAGGGATTCCTTTTTTTTTTTTTTTTTTTAAATGTATTGGTTAAATTAATGGGTCGGGGTACGGGTAGAAGACCCGATACGATATAAAATATTTGTTATCAACACGTCAGGTCCTAAACGGGTTCAATCCCACCACTTTAAAAGCATATCGATCATTGTCAGTCGTATTTTTACATTTTCTATAGTAACCATAACAAAAAGACTCAATGAAGAAGGACTACCCACCAACATCACAACTAATGATGTTTACAATGAAGTTTGACTCCGATTAATGTATTATGTCCTTACCTTCTATTTATTATTAAAAGTAAACTATACCGTGACGATGCCACATGTTAGTTCTATTTATGGAACTATTTTCAAACTTTCTCTGCACTTCATGCGTGAATTTGCATTACAAGCTTTGGGACTGGCGCCACTAATTTCTCGAATTAAGATTTTCTAATTCATGAATTGTAAACATTAGTTCGACAATCTCTTGTATGCTCATATTTGTCCAAAATCAAGGGAGAATAATAAACAATATTAGTTCATGGGTAACATGAAGATTTTGTCTAACACTAGAAGAATACAACTAAATAGCGACGAATCAACACGAATTAGAGACGGATTGAGCAATTTGCTCAATCCGTCGCTAATTAGTGACGGATAAATTATCCGTTGCTAAATATAGAGACGGATAGGGCTATCCGTCTCTAAATAGCGACGGATATCCGTCGCTAAGTTAAGCAGAAACCCTAATATACTCCTACCTCTTCCTCCCATTACTTACAATTCCTTCTCTCCTTCTCTCCCACCACCCTTCCACCACCACCACCACCATTCCACCACCACGCCACCACCACCACTGCCTCCCTCACATCACCACCACCACATCACCGTACTCCACCACTGCCTCCTCCCACCACCCTTCCACCACCTCCCATTTTCCACTACCTCCACCACGCCACCACCACCACTGCCTCCACCACCTCACACCGTCCAAGATCTCGTCCGATTCGTGAAAATCCAACAAGACCCGTTTAAATTTGTGAAGATCGATCAAGAGCAGTGAAGATCTATATTTTTTTTTCATTTTTTCTTATTAATTTTGTATAATTTCTTCTTTGTATTATTGAATATTGTATATTGTATTATTGAATATTGAATATTGAATATTGTATTATTGAATATTGTATAAAATTGTCAATTTATTGTATATCTGTATTGAATATTGTATAAAATTGTCGATTTATTGTATATCCGTATAAAATTGTTGATTTATTGTATCATTGTCGATTTATCCGATGCGTCTCCAAATCTGCAAATTAAAAATAAAATTAAAAAAAACACCTTAATTAGCGACGGATAAACGATCCGTCGCTAATTCCCAACGTATTGGTCAACGTTTTAATCCGTCGCTAAATCCGTTACAAATTAGCGACGGATAATTTATCCGTTACAAAATCGTTTCTGACGAAGAAAATTGTAACGACCTTATTATCCATCGCTACGGATTTAGCGACGGATCGGCACCCTTTTAGCGATGGATTTATCCGTCGCTAAAAGGCTATTTTTTTTGTAGTGTATTTCAGGGACGGAGGAAGTATAATACAACAAATAAAAGTAAAAGTATCAAGAGTTCCCCTTACCTCGAAGACGACACACTTAACATAGCTAAACCGCAAAAGCCTCACTAAGTTCTCCTCGAACGCCATAAACATGATACACTAGTGTATTTTGTCTACCAAACACACTTTCTTCTTTGTTTGATAAACATAACAATAATTTTCGTTTATAATAAATATAACAATAAGATACTGTCTGGTGAATTTCCAATTCCAGAGTACAAACAAGAGTACATTTATTGATTAATTGTACTCACTGCGTCAAATTGATATTGTGCTCGTTGACATTTAAAGGTTGATTTTACCATAAGTGTAACAGCCCAAAAATTTGTGATTCGAATTAAAACGTTTTAACACGAATCGCGTATTTGAGCGGAGTTCGTGTACCCTCGATTGTTGGCCAAATTTCCATCTCTTGAAACCGAGCCCAATTTTCCTTCTTAAGGCCCAACCACCATGTAATCAAATTTCTTAAAGACCTAAATTAATTATGCTCAATCGTTTGAGAAGTTATGAAGACTATCATATCTTTATCAATGTTTCTTTCTTCAGCCAATTTCATGAAATCATTCTCAAAGTTTAGCAAAATTTGACAGGAACACCAAATTCAAAGTTTAGTGTCTTTAAAAGCTTTGTCTTCCAGAAAACAGTCTTTATTTCTTTTGTTAAAAGAAAGTGCAGCATGGAATTGGCTCTTGGTTGGGCACGTCTTAACATTCTTGTGTGTTCGAGTTGCTTTGATTGAATCGTCGTTAAAGGCAAGTTCCCCTAAAATTTCATCCACGAATAATTGGTTGTTATTTATGATATGATATGTTATACTTTTAAGTTCTCCTAGGTTTCATTCACGTTCATGTGTATATTGCTAAATTGTATAGTGCCGCAACCTAAGTTCTACGATGATGCTCTTGTCTATACTTAATTATTTGATTGTTGTTAATTGCTTATAGTATGAGTTCTTAGTGATAACATATAGTATATTATATGGTAGTTTTAGAATTGTGTTTGCTTTTGATGAATCTGAAGGTAATGATTAAATAGAACACTGTATGGGCTTAAAGTCTCCTTGGATTGTTGAGTGAAACTAGCATAGTATTTATTTGTGTACATTCCAATCTGTGGCAACGTAGAGTATTGTTTTGTGATGTATACTAGATGATTTTCTTATGGTTTAATTGACTCTCTACAGTTTGTTCATGATTAGCAATATATGATGTTTATTTTTACGCAAACTATAATCATGCATTCATTAATTAATGTTTAGAAACATGCATTCACTTTAACAAGACGTTAGAGAGTTGAGGTAAAGAAAGTCTTTCAAGTTAATGATAAGTAAAGGGCTCGTAGGGAAATATCATGATATTTGTGGTGCAGTTATTAGTTCATGTTCAGCGGATAGGGACCAAGATCCTGAGGCCGTCAGATTTTACGGATAGGGCCACAAAAGTGACCTGAGGCCGGCGGATAGCCACCATGGACAGGATAGGAACCTACGATGCCAAGTGAGCTCGCGATCATGTTATGTTTTAAGACATATATATAAAGATAAAGCTTCAAGTTCAAGTCAAAAAGTTTTTAAGAAGAACAAGTTCGAGTGTGCAAGTCAAGTTAGGTCAGGTCATAGGGTTGCATTGCATTAAGTAAGACTAAAAGATTTAAAAGACATGAAGATAGAATTATAGTTCATAGCATGTGCATGGAATTTGCTCAGTCAAGTGGTCACGACTGACCCTTGCTAAAATTATCAATTTTAGAAATTTGAAGCCGAGCTATTGGAGTGGAGCGTTGCCGGAGCAGTGATCATTACCAGAAGCGTCTTTACCATTTCCAGTCATGATTTATAAACTTTGTATTCAAGCTTTTAAAATTTTAAAGTTCCGCTGCATTATTTTACTAGTTCAAGAATTAGAATCAAGATTTTTCATGTCAAGTCAAAGGACATTCAAGGCGTCTAGTAACGTTTTATCTTTTTGCAAGTCAAGTTCGACGAATTTTTAAGATCACGAACTAGCGCGAGTTATAGTTCGTTTTTATAAAATTCAGGGCGCTACAATAGCTACAATAATTACATTAGAAAACTATTTAATAAAACTATATTAGGAATATTAATTGGGCCAAATTAATTTCTTGAACTTTCATAATTAATATAGTTTACTTCGTTTCCTGTAATTTATAAGAAGCACCGGTTCAAAAATATCGAGGTCCCATGCTAACAATGTTTAAATATGGGCAATGAAAAACAACATAACATAAAGAAAAAAGGAAAAAAAAAGATTATGGACCCCCAAAAAAGTTAGGAGCCTATGCGGTTGAACATGTCACACAGATTCAGAGCCACCCACATGTAGAAGTAATTTATGGCCAAAGGCAACCGACAAACATTATAAGCAAGGTGGACGAAGTATCGACGCTCTATCGATTTTTCTGCTTACAATTTTTTTTATTTTGACGTATTCTAGTTTCTACTCTTGCTACTGCTTTCGCTCCATGCACGTTACACAGGATTTACATGTTAGACTAATACAAAACCTTGTAGCTGAAGCATGTGTATAGTTGTGGAAACATTTTTGTTAATTAAAATATGAAATTTTACAGTTTAAACTTGTAACAACCAAAAAAATTTGTATTTCGAATTTAAACGTTTTAAAACGAACCGTTCGTCAAAGCGGAGTTCGTAAGCATTGTTGGCCCAACTTTTGAGACTTGTAACCTTATCCAGCCCATCACTTATCTAAAGCCCAAGTCCATTTTCCTTAACAAGTCCATTATAGCCCTAACCCTAGTTATTTTCAAAGAAAAAAAAACATTAGCAAAAATCTTTATTTCGCACACAAATTTTCTGCCAGGCGCAGTCATTTTCTAAAATAGATTCTCGGTCCGTTTACCGTCGGATCTTGCTGAATTTTGGAGAGAGAATTTATATAAGATCGTTCTAAACTATCACCGGACGGATCTCCGTTTTTATGTTTCAATCATCTCGAATCTGATGTCGAACAGAGGGATGTTTTTCAACCCGTTTTCAATTCTTGCCCCTCTTGTTCGTTTTTCTCAAGGCAAGTTCCCGTAAGGCTCATCCACGATTAATTGGTTAGGTGTTATCTATTTTATGATATGATATGCTTGCAAGTCTCTTTTGGATTTTGTGCACGGTTAAGTTATGGTTCATGTTTTATTATAATTGATTGATTGTTATATGTGTTTGCAAGTTCCTCTAGTTAATCGATCTATCATGCTTTGTCTAATGAAAATTGATAGTTGTCATTGTGTACTAGTTGATGTTCTATGGTTTTTATGTCAAGAATGAGTTTCTATATGCGATTAACTTTAGTATGTACATAGCAGCCATTAGTTAATTTCTTAATTGCTATTTCATGCTTGTGGTCAAACCGTTTGTAGCTTCTGATGGAAAGTTTGGTGATTAATTTGCAAATCCTTTAATGGTCATGTAACCCCAGTGATCTTTGTTGATAGTCCTGTAAATTTTTATGTCAACTTCTAATGGTAGCTTGGTAGTTTTGTATGATCAGTTGAGGTAAGTTTTATGTAGCATGTGGATCATATGATATGAACTATGTATATCACTTAAGAATGCTGGAAATTTATGTAACATATACATGTGCTGGTCTTGACCCATATTATTTGCTTATGACATCTGTTATATGGAGTTATGTTATGTACACACATTAGTCCATGCATTAATGTTAGAGTTTAGGATCATGCATCCACTCTAATAAGACCTTAAAGTCAAGAAAGATTTCAAGTTATGTCAAGAATGGGCTAGTAAGGTCTCCTAAAGAAAGGCCAACCAAGTTAAGTTGGCAACTAGCAAGTCTCGTAAGTCTAGCGTATTACCACCATCGGCTAGGTAACTTTCAAATCATGGCTATCCAAGTTATGCTGTCACCATCGGCTAGGTAACTAGCAAATCGTGGCTATCCATGTTAAGCAGTGATCATCGGCTGGGGATGTACCTTACGATGCCAAGTGAGCTCACGATCAAGTTAATTTTCAAGTCATGTTTAAGAGTAAAGTTTAAGAGTGTTTTTCAAGTTCAAGTGTTAAAAGTTAAGTCAAGTCTTAAGTTGCATTGCATTAAGCAAGATTAAAAGATTTAAAAGACATGAAGATAAAACTTTAAGTCATGGCACGTGTATTGAATTTTCTTAGTCAAGTGGTCACGACCGTCACGCCCCAAAACCAAAACTTTGCCGCGACCGGCTGTCTATTGTGAGATGGGCTCACGCCAAGACGAAGCCTACCTTTAATACTCAAATCAATTACAATATCTCAGAGTGTTACAAACAGAGTATCTAAAATCCTATATAGAACAATAATTACAAATCCTTAATACATAACAACCATCGTAGCAGTACGAATCATCCTATACAATACAAATCTCAGAGTCACAGCAACTAATAACCAACCTTCACATATCCATCATTTGACTATCGTCTCAACTCCAAAGTATCTTCGTCCAATCACTTACTAAATATCTGAAAGGGGTGTAAGGTTGAGCTCCTGACACTTTTACCCGGATCAAGTACATATAAAAAGTATACATATATATACACTCCCTTTTATATCAAACATAGTCGAAAATCATTTTGTATGTAACACATGTCACAATTTTCACAATTCACATCTAAAGCTCGAATCAAATATACACTATGTCCACACAAACCGTAGTGGCACACAGGCTGGCTTTTCACATAACATATCCCCTATCATAGGTGTCACACACATAACACTGGGAGTATTCCAAAGCACGACAATACCTCGAAAGGGCCCACACACTTCATAGGCATATCGATGAGGTTAAATGTACACATAATCCATGTTTTATCAGATCAATTTCACAAATCGCATACACAGATAAAACATTTTGGGATACACATACTTGATCCTTTTTCAAATATACTATTATATCAAGTCCCATTACTTGATATAATAACCATAAGTTATTTGTAAAACTTTAAAACAATATAAATATATATATATATATATATATATATATATATATATATATATATATATATATATATATATATATATATATATATAACAATAAAATAAAGCAAAAGTGTCGAGAGTTATCCTTACCTCGAATCTATGTTTCACAACACTACTAAATTCACCATTCAGTAATTTCACTCGTGCAACTCCACGAGACTCATGCAATTACCACCGGCCCGCAACTAATCTAGGCACTCCAGAACATTGATTTTGTCCTCAAATCCATGTTAAGCCCTCGCCAAACATAAACATGAATAATATTAATATAGTGAAACTATTCGAGAGCACTTACCTTAGCCAACCATCCTAATCACCACTAATTAACTCATGAACGCAATTAATTCATGTCCATCCCATCGATCACTTTCCACGGCAGGAAACAAGATAACTCATCACTTTAACCTAAAAGCCTCATTAAAGGTCTTCACATCGGTAAGAGAGAGTTGTATCCAACAACAATCTTATTCACGGTCCAACCTGTGATCCAGCCCGTACCTTGTAAGTACACTAATTTGGGCTTCACATCGGTCTAAATCTAATTCTATAAGATTATTATAGTCCGTCTAAATTTATCGGTCGATAAAATTGTGACTAATAAAATCCCGTGCAACAACTTGAGTCCATCAATTGAAAATCTTGTTCATCCATCGAAACTAGTAATCCATCTATCCATCCATTCATCCATCCATATATTATGTAAAGCACAAGGCCTAAATCTCACCAGATTCATTCAGTCTTACGTGGAATTTTGTGGAATTAGTTGTATTTTTGCCGGTATATATTTCAATGTTATTTTTGGTATATTGACTGTATATATAGTTTTTATTAAATCTCATATAACTTTATCTATAATAATCCGAAAAATATTTTGAACATATATTTGAATTCGCCATGAATCCATAGACACCAATTTTGAATACTATTACACCAGATTCATTCAGTCCTATGTGGAATTTTGTAGAATTAGTTGTATTTTAAACATTATATATTTCATTGTTATTTTTTGTGTGTTGACTGTATATATAGTTTTTATTAAATCTCATATAACTTTATCTACAAAAATTCAAAAAATATTTTGAACATATATTTGAATTCGCCACGACAAGACGAATCCATAGACAGTTAGACACCAATCTTATATACTAATTAATTAAATAAATCATTTTATTTATTAAAGTAAAATATAAATTTATTAAATACGAAAAAATGAAATAATAAAATTTTAAAAATAGAGCATTTATTAAACTAATTCAATCCTACGTAGAATTTTGTGGAATTAGTTGCATTTTCAGCCAGTGTATCTTTCACTGTTTGTTTTTACGTGGAATTTTGTGGAATTAGTTGTATTTTAGCCAGTATATATTTCAATGTTATTTTTTGTATGTTGACTGTATGTATAGTTTTTATTAAATCTCATATAACTTTATCTACAAAAATTCGAAAAATATTTTGAACATATATTTGAATTCGCCATTACAAGACGAATCCATAGACACCAATTTTGAATACTATTACACTAAATTCATTCAGTCCTACGTGGAATTTTGTAGAATTAGTTGTATTTTAGCCAGTATATATTTCATTATTATTTTTTGTGTGTTGACTGTATATATAGTTTTTATTTATTAAATCTCATACTATTACACCAGATTCATTCAGTCCTACGTTCAATTTTGTAGAATTAGTTGTATTTTAGTCAGTATATATTTCATTGTTATTTTTTGTGTGTTGACTGTATATATAGTTTTTATTAAATCTCATATAACTTTTTCTACAAAAATCCAAAAAATATATCATACATTTGAATTCGTCGTGACAAGACACATCGACACCAATCTTGAATACTATTATTAATTAAATAAATTATTTTATTCATTAAAATAAAATATAATTTTATTGAATAAGATAAAATGAAATAATGAAATTTTAAAAATTAAAAACGACTCATTAAAACACATTGTAAATAATTAACGTAGCATCAAGCGTTCAAAAAGATACTCATTTTAAATAGTTTAGCATCAAACATTCTGGAAAAACTAAAATATACGACTATTTTGATTAGCATCATATATATATATTTATACGACCATACCATTTCTGCACTTTCGGTTATTCTGGGCACCTTCGTATATTTTTCTACTATATTCTAAAGTTGATGGTTTACTTTGAAACACACATGATCCGCATGTGCATAAATGATACTTGGAGCGCTTTCTAATTACTTGGACATTTTCTAATACAAAATTAATGTAAGAAGAAATTCATTTTAAGTTGTATTAACCCTCTACGTTTCTTTTTATTTTTGAATTTAGGTTTCGACTTTTCTCTAAATACTTATGTATGAAAGATAATGAATAGTCGTAGGAGATAGTGAATAAAGTAAAAGATGTGAGAAGGTAAAGAATAAAGTAATAAATTAATTTTCAATTTTTAGGCATGTGAAGATGAGATCTATCCATATATTATAAAGACCAGTTTTTATTATCAATTCTAGCTATAGTACTTTGGCCTCAAATCAATGTGAGAAATACTTTCATTTTTTTGGATTAAAAAATTACAAAACAATTATAATCAGGGTAAATTTATTTTTGATTCCAAGTTAATGCGTATTTGGTTCTGTTACATTTACAATTTTAATCAATTTTGGTTACATAATTCTGCCAATGATATTCAACCTTTGTAACTATTTATATATGTGATCAATCAAATCTTCTAAATCCCATAATTCCATCAAAATTGCCACCCAAACACTAATTTTCTTAATGGGCATGAATCCAGATAGGAGGACCTTTGGATCTATGCTTGACATAGTCCCTTCAACTGATCTTCTAAGAATGTTCTATGAATCGTGTACTAGACGTGCTCTTTTTAGTTCCAGAAGATAGAAGATACACACGTGAGCTAATTGGTGGTGTGTTGATCTTTACATGTCAATCAACAACATTTTACATGTGAAGACTTTCAATTTTCTTTTCTTTATGTATAAGATTCGATCGGTAGGATGAGTTATAAGGCTTCTCTTCTCTACGATCTCTGGCTGGAAGGACTGGTTCTATCCAACCCGAATTTCAACCCCGTTTGAAATAATGATGTTCAGGTCCGGTCCGGTATATACTCGAACCCGTTCCATACCTTTGTTACAACGTTGTCTACAATGAATTTTGACTACCGACTGACACCAGGACCAACGTTGTCTACAATGAATTTTGACTACCTTATTTTCTCGATTAATTTATTTAATCATAACATTTCTATTTATTATTAAAAGTAAACTATACCGTGGCATCGCCACAGGTTAGTACTAGTAATATATATAACTGGATAGCCTTTCAACAACCAATCATCATCAAGGGTGCTAGTTTGCAGGCTTGCAGCCTTGTCACTTTTTGCTCCAAGTCCTTCTGTACTAATCTCGGCTTAGTGATCTTCTAACCTAAATATATAATAGAGTAATTAAACTTCAAGTAGGACTCGGTTTAGGACTCTAGGTCAAATCCAGAATTTTACCAAAGCACAAGTAGCTTAATCGGTCCACGTTAAAATAACTTATAAAATCCTGTGTATTATCTCAAGTTCAAATAATTATCCAGCTCAAATAAATAAATAGACGGTTTAAAAATATTTCAGGGTTTTACAACGACTGACCCTTGCTAAAATTATCAATTTTAGGTACTTGAAGCCGAGCTGATCGGACTGGCGAGTGTTGCCGGAACAGTGATCAGTATCAGGAAGATCTTTAATATATTTAAATTTCATGATTTCAAAGACTTTGTAATGTTGTAAGAATTTTGCTATTTATAGTTTCGCTACATATTTTACAAGTTCAAGAATTATTTTCAAGAATTTTCATGTGAAGTCATTTGACGCGCAAGGCGTCTTGTAACGTTTTAAAATTCTATGATTCAAGTTCGTCGAATTTTCAAGCTCACGAACTAGCGCGATTTTTATTTTCCTTAAATCGTCTTTTAAAAATCAGGGCGCTACAATACTAAGTAAAATAAAGTTACTTGTGACATAAATGAAGATAAATTAATGAAAGTATAAGAAGATTGCACGGCATTAAATTTCTTTTATATAACTTCCGATGACATAAATAAGATGTAACACTACTTTAAAAAGCAATATAAATTACAGGGGTGAATTTCCAAAGTGAAATCCAATAAAAACATAAACAAGCTTATAAACGCACATATTCTAGAAACTATAAAAAATTCAAAGGTGATCATGGAGTACAAGTTGTCTTCTCTAATTGTCCTTTTTATTCTCATTGTTGTTGCAACGAATGGTACGGGTGTACAAGCTAGTGGCAGAAATTTAGGTGAAACTTCTCTTCATGACTTGCTTTCTAATTATCTTTACACTTACAAAACTGTAAACCTGGTTTCCCTGGTGTGACAAAAAGAGTTTAATCAATGAATAACTAGTGATTTTGAATCGTATTGACAGGTCCTACTGGAGTACACCATAAATTTTTAGGGTATCCATCAGAATGTTTTTATCAGTGTCAACCTTCAGGGGCCAAGGATATAAGTATGTGCTTTAGGGAAGAGTGTGGCATATGTTACGATGCTATACTCTGCGAGACTGCTGCAGATTGCTGGGGGCTTGGAGGTGGTGGAATATGCGGAGATTGTATTAATCAAACTTGCGTACCTGTTGGTTTTACTTAACTATATAGTACGTAGTAAGTATTAGTTTAATAAAAATATTACATTTACATATAATACTATATGTACCGTATTTTTTAAAGTATTATTAAAGTAAATAATATAAAGTAATGGAATAAGCAAGACCAAGTAATAAGCGCGTGGATTCCAATTGAAATCCAATTTCACCAATTTTAAGGAAAAATACACCTCTTGCACAGAAAACTCTCGGCCGCGGATTAATGCTTCTATGATTCACCAAGTTATATTTCCTTCCCGGTTATACCTCAAAATCACCGCAAAGAGTCGATCTTTTCATTAATTCTTCCTGACAAATCTCAATATCTTTCTCTCCCCTTTAGTCTTTATCTTCCTCGATGTTCACCTCTTTCTTCTTCATCCTGTTAGTTTTTCTCCCCTGTAATTGATGTTGCTGATTAAAAATTTCTCACACTTTTCTCTTTCTTCTCTTTGCATTCGCCACTTTAAAAGAAACCAACAATATTTGTAAATTACTGGAAAAATAAAATTACAAATCTACCAAACAAACATCATTAGAACATTTAACTCACGATATATGTGCTAAGACATTAGTCGCACGTTTAACCTCACAAAACTTTAATGAGCAAAATCATCCATCAAATGCCTTGGTTTCTTTGAAAATGTGAAATAAAAGCGCGAAGATAAAATTTGCAAGCTTAAGAGATTTAATATCCAAAGAGTAATCCCCTTCAATTGCTATTTTGCCACTCAAAATCTCTAACAAATTAAGTTGCTCCCTTGGTTTGCCAAACCTTCCGCAACTTCTAGACAACAACCATAAATTAAGCTGCATCCCAATGTTTTGAATAACATTCTAAACATGAAAGATTGCAGTCCATAAAAATATTCAAAGGAGTAGGTTTCGAGGATCTACTCACCCCCTGTTGGATAAAATCCTACATATGTCCGGAAGAGCGCAGCTATATAAGATGATAGTGTGCATTATACCGATGCAGTGAACAGATTTGTTGCCTCTAAAGTCATCTCAGACACTTACAAAGTAAATTTCATTTCACATCTTTTTTAATGCCAAATGACTTGAGATGTGTATATGAAAAAAATAAAGAACAACCCAATATGTGTTTATGTTTGTCTAATATAATTATTGAGACAATAATCAACTTAGTTTATTTTCCCTATGTGGCTTTTATAAGTATGAGATTTCTGGGTGTGTTGAAGACACTCACAGAACTCTTATTCTAGTGTTCAGGGAACACTGAGTTTCTTCAGTGTTCTGGTTACACTGGATAATGTATCACACTTTGGATATTTAATCTGTTTATAGTTTTTACCTTTATTCTATTTCCTAATTAGTTACACAGTTTTTGTGATATATATGTGCAGATATTTTAGGACAAAAGATCTCATAGAATCCAAGATGTATATACAAGTCGAAGTTAACAAGGAGTTTGAGTTCGAGTTGTGTTAGGCAAAGAAGATGAAGTCTACAAGGATTCTACTTACAAGATCATAACAGCATTGATGTATGTAACGCCCCGACTTTTAGGTTTTTAAAAGAAGTGAATTTCAGTCGGGACGTCGGGCGAAAGCAGAGCCGAAACGTTTAGTGAAACATGGAAAGTTATAGACAACGTTTCGTTTGAAGTTGCTGGAATAAAAATATATTTTATTCAGCAAATAAAACCACAAGATTTTCAACATTCTTGTCTTTAAAAGATACACAATGTAACAGGAAATGACATGAGCTTTTTTAAATACACAAATGACATTATTTTTATTCACAAAAATCCCAAATCCCAACTACACACTTAGTTTGCTGAGTTTATCGGTCGTTCATTCTTCGCCGCCATCTCACCTACAAGGAAGGGAATAAAAACAAGTGTGAGAAAAACCTCAATGAGTGTTCAAAGATTTTCGTGAGAAGTTTTCATTAAAATCATAACAATAAAAATCAAGAACTTAAAATCCAATATACTTTCAATAACGTTACTTTTCAGAAAAAACATTATTTCATGCCGCTCCTTATAACCCCACAGTAAAACAGGCCTTATGTCTCCCTGATAGTCGATCAAACTATCCAGTCAGGACCCTGCCATGGTACAGGGGTGAATTTCTACGACCCAACTAAATCAGTGAAGGCTTCTATCACTCGATTTAAAGGGAATGGGCAAAGGAAACCGACAAGTAGTTCGCCAAACACAACTGACCAAACTACAACCCAATTAACCTGAACCAAACGTACGTATCTTTCTTGAACTGTCAATCAAAACAAAATAAAAATCATGTATATAAAAAATATATAAATCTTTCAAAATCAGCGGAAGCATGCTAAAACTCTTTCGTGATTTGGTTTTTATGCAATAGAACGTACGTTTTTGAAAACATGCATTACTTATATATAAGTTGAAAACATATTAAAATACTTTTCAGGTTTTGAAAATAATACATACATATATATAGTTTTGTAGAACACTCACATTTGAAGGTTATGAAGAGCAAGAATTATGAAAGTACTTGCAAGAAGAACTTGCTACTAACTTGAAAGAAAAAGACAATAGTACTTGAAGATTTTTTGAAGAAAATGCCCAAAACGTTTTTGGACAAATGAGGGCTGGAAAAAGAGGGTATTTATAGGGTGGATTTAGGGAAGTTGAAAGGGTTGAAGAGCTAAAAATAAATGGAAATTTAAATGGCTTAAATTGCACTTAAAACTCACATAAAACCAACAATAAAGGAGCCAAAATTAAGAGAGATCTTTCACATTTTTTTCTCAACATTTAAACACAATAACTAATGATAAATGATCAGATTTTACTTGGGAAAAATTCAAAAATATTTTTGGTATCATATAGGGTCAATTGTACACAAAAATAAAATGTGACACACTAAAAATGCAACACTTAGAGCAATTAAATTGAACTCACAATTAGACATGCAAATGTAACAATTAAACTCAAATTATTGAACATGCCTATGTAATATTTAACTTACAATTAGACATGCATAATTAACATAAAAGAGAAAAGAAAAGAAAATCAGAACGTTGATTGAAACATAGCTGAAACATAGCACGTGACATTCGACATTACAAGCTACCTTTCGTATCGTAACATGAAAATAAATAAAAATATTTTATTCATTAAAGAAGCCTCAAGTTTCCAAACTCTTCTATTTTAAAATATATGAATATAAAATAACACTAGTTTTAATTCCAAAACTTTAAGGGAGCCACACACACAAAAGACATACATTCAAATTACATAATTTTTTTTTGGAACGAAAGAACATGTCTTATTGATACCAAAAAACAGTGTACGTACATTTAGGGGCCGACTAGTACCGTCCAGGCCCAAAACTATAACATAACGAAGCAAACAAGAGGACAAAAGTGTTGAGGGATAAAACCTCAAACACCAACACTACTACTGCAAGTAACCTTATCTAAGACCCACCTCCAACTTGAAGTCCGAGAGAAGGCTTGTCCGAGCAAGAGTACCTGAAAGGACTAAGTGGGGGGGGGGGGGGGGGGTTAGAACGGGTTACCCGGATTGCCAAAGTCAATCCGGAAGGAGGCTTTACTCAAAGGAGAGATGATAGCTCTCAATGCAATAGTAATGGGAAAGGTATTATGTCCTAGAAGACTTAGGGATTGTTGCTTACCTTAAGGTCTTGGACCTTGCGCTATATTTATAGTTATCATATACTTATGAAGTAGCTCATAAGATGATGGAAAGTGTATGCCTCGGATTTGGACACCAATGCTACCCTTGGCCCATGGCCCATTAGTGAATAGTAAATCAATACTAATAAATGGGCTGGGAGGGTAGTTTGGTCCTTTCCCTCTGAGAGTACTGTTCCGCACGTTGGGTCCGTGTAAGTCCCTCGGACAGATCTGTCTGCCTGGTTGATCTGCCCTTGGGTAACTCTGGATGTCCGAGCCTAGAGTTCCACAGAAGTATCTCAGTGGTTCTGTTATGTACGTTTGGGCTTGTCACGATGGTGGCGTTCGAGATTCTCTCGTCCGGTCCGTTAGGCATCTCTGTACTGACATGGTCAGGTTTGGAAGTCCTTTCCTTAGCCAGCTCGGACTAGCTGTGGAGATGTAGTGACTTCAGTGTACTGGTCGATTCACTTTGGTCGGACCATGTGAGGTCGGACCAGCACTGAATTGGCTAGTTAAGCCGTGATGCGCTTTAGGACACGCTCTATGGCGCCCTTAACGGATTGGACACATTTCCATATCAACATATGTCCCCCCATTTTCCAAGTATCTTAGTAGAAGATAGTTGGTAACTATGAGGGATCAGTCGTGTCTGTGGAGCGTGTCCGAATCGTTAGTTAAAAGAAAAAAGGAAAAAACCCTTTTTGTCGGGATCCGTCGTCCGTGTCCTCAAGGATTCGATATATCTCTTTCCCCCCCTTTTCCCTCTACAGTCCGAGTTATCACATAACTGGGACTGTAGAGGGAAAAGGTATTTGTATCCGAGATATGTGGGTCCGAGTACGGTTAGGATCTGACGTAGCCCTCTGGAAGCTGTCCGTTGGACCGATTATTGAATTGGTCCTCCCGTAAGCCCAAGAGGCCCAATAGGTTGTCCATTCGGCCCACGGGGGAAAGATCCCGAGTAATGGGACGTGACCGTTGGATCAGGACGACATCAATGGTTGGGGTTCCAAGTCCGATTAATGTGACGCGTCTGTCAAGCATTAAATGCGACGTACTGACAGCCATCCACTCGCGAAGCGGCACAACCCTTGGATTGGAGAGGATCAACGGCTGGGATTCAAATCCAAGCGATGTGACTCTTGGCTTTTCCCAAATTACCCTTATAAATAGTCAGCCCATCGGTCATTTTCACACCTTTAGCAATCTCGAAATTCAGAGCAATCGCAACGCAATCCGAGCATTTGAAGACACATCCGAGCAAGCAAGAGTCGCAAAATTTGAAAGTTTCTTCTTCGAATCCGTACCCTCGAAGAAGCAGCAAGGCTTAGTCGTCCGTTCGAACTTATCAAATCAACTTTATCAAGTACGTACATCTTCACTTTTGCTAAGTTGTCTTCTTTTCACGATATGCTAACTTCGTGCTCATATGTTTTTGCCCTGCTCGGATATGAAATTGTCGAGTCTGTTTTTGCCGATGTTGCGTGTGATAGGCTTTAGCAACGTTCCTAGTTGAAACAATTTCTCCTCTGTACTGTTGCATGCCAATTTATTGCCAGTATCTTGTTGATGCATTTCATGTATATGCCGACTGTAACCAAAATTTGATTATGCATGCTTATTTGGTAATATGTTGGTGCCAATTGGCACAGCCTTCAGAATTTGCCCTTCGCCAACAGGCCGGGTAGATGATAGTGCCGTTGCGTTAAGTAGAAATCTGTAGCTTTCTTTGACTTAAGAAATTACCTAAACGAACTCGGACAATCAACACCATCATTCCCGACTTGTTTCCTTCCGCCTAGGATGTCCGGAGCGATAGTCGAACCAAAGACGAGGCCCTGTGTTATAATGACGCAGAGAGATTTAGGGCCGAGTCCGTGGATCTGACCTTGTTCATGAGATTTTGTAGTTGTGGAGTTTGGGTCGTCCAGAGATTCTGATGCTGGGCACGGAGTTCGCGGTGCGACAGAAGCGCAGGCCGACGTTTCAGTGGACCGGGGTGACCTTGCTAGGACTAGGTCGTTAGTCCAATCTCGGACTATAGGTGGCATTGGGACATCCGGGGATCCGAGCGAATCAAGGTATGGAGCGGAAGGCGGCAATGATCGGGAGGTCGATGAAGTCGAGATGTTCGAGGTGGGTGGAGGACCGTGTTAGCGCGAAGGTGTCCGTCCAACCCAAGTACATCCGGGAGACCCGAAGGTGTCATCGAGGAGGAAGAAGATGGTGAGGAAGAGGAAGATGAGGACGAGGAGGAAGAAGGAGAAGGATCTCCTGTCGCTCGTCCCCCTAGACGATCCAGTCGGTGGATTGCACTACACCCTGCTGCGCCCGTTCAGTCCTGTCTTCCATTAATTGAAGGTCGTGGTGCGAAGTCGCCGAATCAAGTTCCCGATCTGCGCCATTGTTACAATAGCGGACGAATTTGGAGAACTAAACACGGACGGGCTTCTTCCTACGTGTCCGTCTAGGGCTAGGGCGGAGGACATCCCCGAGTGGAGGCGAAAGTGGGAGATCCCTGACTCCGTAGAAATCATGGTTCCCGAGCCCGGACACGCCTTTTACAACCCACCCGCCGGGTATATGTGTGTGCACGAGGCAGCTTTTGCTTGTGGGTGGAAGGTTCCCATTGCAACGGAGTTGAAGCACATTCTAAATCACATTGGGATTGGTCCGAGTCAGGTTATCCCGAAGTCCTTGGGTAATCTTATTTGCTTCGTCATTTTTTGCAAGAAGAAAGGGCAGCCCGTAAATTTTGAGAACTTCAGCTTTCTTTCACGCTTGCTCATCGGGAATCCCCTCTTTTATACTTTTATGAATAGGAAACCTTATAACTTCATTTGTGACTCCATTTCGTCACTGGGGTCGAAGTGGTGGGATAAGTTCATTTTTGTGCGGATGGCTCTGAAACCAGGGGAGTCCGAGAGGCGAGAATGGGGGACTGCCAACAAAATTCCTAAGGGAGAGTATCCCGGATTGGCGTCCCCTTCCGAAGAACGTGGCTCCGTGGGTGGCGGCAATCCACAAAAAGCGTGACCCACCTACTTATCCGTTTCACGGATTAATCTGTCAGCCACTTCCCTACTTGTGCGGACTAACAGGCGCAGTGGATGTAGGAGGGAAGACGGACTTTAGTAAGGATTCTTTGACTTGAAACTTGGCGTTCTTTCTTCTTCGATATACTCTATTTTGATTACGTATTTCCTCAATTCTGATAATTCTTCTTTAACCCGTCTGCATCTAACGCCTTTGGTTTATTGTGCAGCTCATTGGTTCGACTACATCATGTCGACACTCCGCGAAAAGAAAAAGTTGCAGAGAGAGCAGCAAGCCCTGGAGGTCACCGCTGGTCAGAGGACCAAAATCATCAACACTTCCGCGGGTCTTCCCATGTCAGATCCGAAGAATGCCGCAGTTTTTGCCGCGGAGGAAGAAAGGCGGAACAAGGCTGGAGAGGATTCTCAGGCCTTGGCGGTGCCCGACAAGGGCAAAACCCCCGTCACTCGGAGCACCACCGCTTCGAAGTCCCAGGCTTCCGCTGCTGCTGCACCATAACGGGAGGTGTTGATGCAGGATGCCATTACCTCGGGACGCAAGAGAGGAGCAACTTCGGAGGCTCCTCCGCAAAGAAAGAGACAAAGAATTGTCCGCTGTCCTTCCTGTTGACCAAGTTGCTCTTGACAAGGAGTACGAGCTGGCTTGCGGACTCCCTGAGGTTGAGCGGGTCGGAGGGCTGGATGGGCTGTACCAACGGGTAAGTAATCTTTTGATGCTCTTCTTGGTTTGTTCTTAGTATGACAGAAGAGCAACTTATATTCTTACGGACTTCTTGTAGCTCGGCTGTTTCGTCAGGGCCATGCAATGGAAGGCGGATGAACGCGCTACCATTGAGGAGGACCTCCACAAGGTCAGGCCACTCATGGATGAGGCGGAGAAGGTGAAGCAATTGGAGATGCGGCTGAAAGAGCACGAAGTGAAGTTCCATAAGCTGAAGACTAGCTGGGAAGAGATTAAGGCGGACCTCGACTGGCAGGAGAACTTTGTCGACAAGTCGATGAAGGCTTTTCTGGATTCCAAGGATTTTTTGCTCGAAGGCCTCCAATATGCCCGTCTTCAGGCTGGTCGTGACTTCATGGAGTCCGACTCCTTCAAGTTCTTGACGGCGGACAAATCCGATGCCTCCCGCCTGGATGGGTTCGTGTCCTCTATCGGACAACTGCAGTCCAAGGGACTACTTCCACCGGACTTTAACTGGAAGGCAGAAGGGTTAATCCCTTCTGCGGATGCTAATGGTGTGGAAGTCCCTGTAGATAGTGTCTCGGATGAACAGTTGGCCGCATGCGAGTTTCCAGAACTCGTCACTGAGGAAGGTGAGATCGAGATCCGAAATGGCGGGCCCTTCCTCCCGAGATGGGTCCCGGATGCTCTTCGAAAGGTATGCTTTGTACCTTTCGACAATTACCGGGCTTTCCTGAAGAAGTGGTTCTCCCTGCCTTGCCGGGTCGTTGGCATTCCCGCAGATTTCAACTTGTTCAATATTGTTGAATCCCTTGTTGCGCAATCCACCTCCAACACGCCCCCTGTCGATCCGCCTCAAGCTGGTGAAGCTGGTCCGAGCCAAGCTGGGCCTCAGTGAGAAGTCCGGGGTGTTGAGGGTGTAACTCCCCAACTACTTAGATTTTGTTCAACTCCACTAATGGGTGCCAAGGTAAGAAGCTCCTTGCTAGGTAAGGACCAATGCGTAAGAACCAGCGACCAACTACTTCGGTAAGGACCTGCACACTTGGGGGGGGGGGGGGTGGTTAGTGCCCGGTTTGCTAAGTGTCAAACCGGGATGAGACTTTACTCGAGAGTGACTGAAGATCGACTCTGTGTAGTATAAGATAATAGGATGGCAATGTGACTTACTTGATCTTGTGGGGATGTGTGCCTATTTATAGGCTATCATCAAAATGGAGGGCCTGCTAGGATTGCACCATGTGTACGGCCATGATTGAGCCACCAAGGCAAGTATTAGGCCCATGACCCAACAATGAAGCTTAGCCCATGCCAATTTTGGGCTTCAGGGGTAGATTAGTCATTGTTGGAAGGGTTGTAGAGGATTTGACTAGGTCTGCCGAGATCCTGTGTTCGAGAGAGGGTCACGCCTGGTCCGGACCATATTTGGCTGTTTAGCTGAGGAAGTTATCCTGCCTGTCTAACTCTTCCGATTCGGAGTACCTAGGTTCGGACATCTCACTCTTTGGTGCCTATTTGCTTGGTTGCTTTATGAGATTGTCATGTTGGATCCGAGTAATCGTCCGGGTCGGAGGGCTTGGGTCGGAGACAGTGCTGTTTGAGTACTTGTCTTCTTGTTCCAAGGTGGTTCGGACCTTGATGGGTCGGACCTAAATCCCTGAGTCGGACCTCACAGGCTCCAGATCCTTTGTTCCTTTCTTCTAAGGTGGGTCGGACCATGGTTGGTTGACCCGGATCGGACCATCGACTCGGACTATAGTGACTCGGATCCCATGGATGACTTAGGACGCCTTAGGATTCGTTCCTAGGTCCTTTATGACGGATTGGACATATTTTCGTATCAACATATGTCCCCCTAGTTTCCGAGTATCTTAGTAGAAGATAGTTGTGAAACTATTAGTTTTGGGAAGCTGTTGAGGAAGTATCTGCCCTTTAGTCCAATCCGTCCTAATGAGTTAAAAAAGGTGTAGTTCAGATTGTGTGGCCATCGACTTAGTCTCTGCCCTCTTTTTTCTTTTCTAAAACACCGCCATCCGAGGGGCTGGGTCCGAAGGGCAACGAAGTGAAAAAGAAAAGAAAAAAGGGTATTTGTAAGCGAGATCAAGTTTAGGCTCCGAACATCGGTAGTGTACCTTTGATGAGCTACGGTGGCGGACCGTCGGTGCGTGTCCCGTCCG
Source organism: Plantago major (assembly GCA_026545765.1). Taxonomy (NCBI): domain Eukaryota; kingdom Viridiplantae; phylum Streptophyta; class Magnoliopsida; order Lamiales; family Plantaginaceae; genus Plantago; species Plantago major. The sequence continues at coordinate 23,808,163 of CM048840.1, read as the reverse complement.
AACCAACCTCTGTGGTCACGGGAAGGTCCGAAGGGTAATCGCTCGAGTATACGAGGTTCCTTGTGTGGGCAAATTATGTTGGACTGATAAGCCGCTAGGCGTCCGAGAAGAGGATAATCCGGAGCTCTCGTGTTGTCTGCTGCCCGAGAGTGGGATAGTTGTTGTATTCGTCTATCCTCGAAGTAAATTTGTTGTACCAATTCGTCATTTCACTTGGTATAATTGTAGTATGCCGTTGGATAAACCTTGATCTTCGATTGAGATTTAATCCCGAAAAATCGTGACGGTTGGTGTTCCAAATATGACCCTCTATAAATAGAGGGGTTGGAAGTCTTCATTTCTCACCGTTAGAGAGAGAATTTTCGCATTCTAAGTATATCCGAAGCGAGCAATCAAGAGGTTCGAAACGTATAATCTCGTACAAAATCCAGACATTTCTATCCAACCATCCGAGTCCAAGTAAGTTCACAGTCTTGTCTTATGATTAAATTCTCTGTGTTGTCTTTCATCTTCCATTGGCTCGGATGCATGCTTATGATGTGTATTATAGTTCTAATACTCCATACGTTCTCAATGTTGACTAACGCCGAATCAAGATCGCATCGACTCAACTAACCGCTGGGAAAGCCAAGAGTGTTGGCTAAACCGACCACTTTAATATACATAAACGACCTCTGGATCGCCATCTTAAAGCTTACGAAATTGCTTTCTCCTTTCCCTAGGATGTCCGAGAGTGATAGCCAAAATCGATCCGAGGTGAGGATATGACTCGGCGATATCTTTAACCGATAGCTCCGAGGAAATTGAGATCGAGATGACGCGAAGTATTGGAGGTGGAACAAGCGCCCATCCGAAGCTGAAGAGCCCGAGGTAAGTTCCTTACTTGGTTAGTTGTTCCGATCCCGGTCCTCCGAGGCGTCGGGATTACCGCGAGTGTCCCATGTATTATTGTAGCTCTCAAGAAACAAGTTCAAGTTATAGGAACTCGTCGCCGCCGTTGGCCAAGAATCGAAACTCCGGTATAGATCCGATCCTTAATTCGCAACCTTGGTTATAATTTTAGGAGTAATCCTAATCGAGTCCCGTTCGTTCCAGATCCGCAGGAGCCGAACATCGAGGAAGTTCATGATACCTCGGAAGCACCTCCCAATTTGGGCATCTTCGAAGAGGGTGAGGAGGATCGTGCAAGTCGTCAGGCCTCTTCAGATCGTCAGAAGAAGGCCTCATCCGAGGAAGATGAGGCGAAGAAGGTGTGCGGGCCCAAGATTCTCGGTTCAAGAGGAAGAAAGTGTAGAGCCATCCGCCATATGCTCCGTGTGGAATCTGGCAAGGTGGCCGAGTCGGCAGATGGCTGAGGAAGAGCGTCCGGAGAGGCTGAGGAAGGGTGAGGACGTATTCCAAGTAAAGTTCCCTCGGTCTAAAGACGAGGTCACTCACCCCGATCCGGAGGGCGAGTTGAATGAGGACGGTACTTTGCCTACTTGTGCCTCAACCATCCGAGGAAGTGGATGAGCTCCGGAGGAGATATGAGATCCCGAGTGTGTGGAGATTCTCATCCTGCATTTAATCTCATGCGTTCTACAATCCGCCCGGATACATGTGTGTCCATGAGATAAGTCTCCATCATGGGTGGCGGCTACCAGATCGTCCGAAGTCGGAGATTTTGAGCAGATGGGGTTGAGTCCGCACTGATCATCCCCAACTCCTCGGAAACTGATGTGCTTCGGTCTTATGTAAATATAAAGGCATCCGGTCACATTCGATAATTTTCGTAAATTATTCAACATAAGTGTAAGTAATAGGAACGCATGGTTCTATACGTATGTCGCCAGCGCATACGCTTTTGTCAATTCTCGTTGGGAATCCAATGGTTTAAGAGGTATATTTAAATGCGGCCCGCATTGAAACCCGGCCGATCCGAAGAGGAGAGGCCCACGTGGCATTTTGAGAAAAAGTTCTTCCGAGGCAAGCTGCCAGATTGGAAGCCACCGGCACGGAACATCCCTTTGTGGATGCAAGCGCTCAATCGGAGTCAAGAGCCGGAAAAGTACTTCTTCCGAGTCGATATGTCACCTCTTCCGCATTCCAGCGGTTTGTCCGAGCCCACTTTTATGCGATATGGAGGACCTGTGTAAGTGATCTTTCTTTAATCTGGGGTGGTTGCCCGATTCGGTCTGTAGCTTGTCTATTTATTCTGCAAGTGTAGCTTTTTGTCATTCGGATGTGTAGCTAGCTGGTTTTAACTCTCTGTCATTCGGATGTGTAGCTTTTTGGTTTAACTCTCTGTCATTCGGATGTGTAGCTTTTTGGTTTGAGTATACGATGGCAACCATGCGGGAGTTGAAGGCCAACAAAATGCCGCATACAATGAAGGAGATGGCGAGGTTCGGACCCAAATTATCAAGACTTCCACCGTACTCCCAATGGAAGAGCCAAGAAATGCTGCCGTGTTCCGAGTGGAGGAATCTCGGAGAGCTGCTGCGGGTGAAGAGGCCCAAACTATCCCTACTCCGGACAAGGGTAAGGTGGTCGGATCTAAGGGCTCGAGGAAGCCTCCAAGATCCGTGTCCCGAGATCCCGCCATGATCGAAAGGCCGAATGCAAAAAGCGCCCTCAAGGTCGAATCCTCCCGCTAAAAAGGCAAAGGGAAGATGAGCGAGCGCTAGCCGGATTCGATGTCAAGTTGTTGGTTCTGGTTGCCGGAGTTGGAGCGGATTTCAGAGTTGGTTGCCGCTCAACGCAAGGTAAGTAAGTGTTTTGGTTATTTTGTTATCTTCCTGCGATTCGGAGATATCTAAATGTTTGTGATATCTGTCATTTTTAGCTTGCTGCCGCTGTGGAAGCATGCTCCTTGGTAGCTGCTCGGAGGGCTACCCTAGAAGAGGATTTGGCCAAGGCTGAGGCTGCCCGGGCGATTGAAACGTCCCGGTTGAACAGCACTTCGGAGCGCCTAAAGAAGGCCATAGCTGCTAAACAGGAGGCCGAGTCGGAGACGGCCAAGATGAAAAGTGCCATCCTATCTTTGGAAACTGACTTGAAAGTGCACCAAGATAGTTTGGACGAGTTCGTGGGTGTCTCTCGGACTTTCAAGGATATGATGCTGAAAGAGCTTCTGGTGGTCCGGACTAGGGCTGCCCAAGATTTCCTTGCTTCGGACTCCTGCAAGTTTTTGTTCGAGTCGAAGTATGACGAGGCCTGTCAAGATGGGTTCGATGCAGCTGTGGACCAGTGCCGGAGGAAGGGTTGGATACCGGATGACTGCGACTTGGAGGCTGAGGGAGTGTCCGCCTTTAAGAATGGAGATGGATCGGACTTTGCTCCGGAGGGTGTCTTGGACGAAGACCTGCTTAAGTGTGAATTTGTGGAGCTCGTCTGCGACGAGTCGGAGGGCAAGAAGTACAACCATGGTGGTCCGTATCTCCCACCCTTCGTCCCTCGGGTGCTTATGTCCAGTGTTTTCGTTCCTTTGGAGGATCACTTGGAACACAACCGAGACTGGCTGACTCTGCCTGGGCCTGTTCGTGGCTTCGATCGCGACCTAGACTTGATGCCGGTGAGGCGGAAATCTCTTCTTGTCTGCACTTTGTTTTCCCCGGACACGGGACTTGCATTGCCATGTTTTGGTGGTATCCTGAAGGATTCCAGCACGTTTAACCATTCTCTTGTGTGCAGGTAGATCGAGTTCCTGGCCTCCGCGGAGACCAGACTTGTCGCTTGACACGGAAGAAGCTTTTCCCGACGGGGGAACGATCTTTGCTGGGAGACGACGTATCTCCAGAGATGTTTTTCTGCATTTTTCGTATTGCGTCCGTAAGTCCGGATAATCGATCCGGGATTGTAAATTGTATAGACAAGATTATGTATAATTCGTCTTTGTATGAATGAAATCTCTTGCTTTCGTTGTTGTTAAACGAACGGTAAATCTCAGATGCGTAAATCGAAAAATCACAAATCGAAAGATATAGGTTGTATTGATTTGCCGGAAATTCAATTACAACTTGCGGGCTCTATGGCCAATGGCAAAAGGACCAAAAAGAAACAGAACTGACGGAGTTCCGTGTAACAAGTAGTTGAAACTGAGATGATCAATCGACATGATGGAGATCCGCACAGTTATCTCTATGCATAGAACTTCTGAAGGTTTCTAGCATTCCACGGTCGCTTGAGGTGATGTCCGTTCTCATCTTCTAATTCATAACTCCCATTCACTCTTGCCCCGACAATCTTGTAGGGTCCTTCCCACTTGGGCTTGAGTTTCCCAATATTGTTCAAAATGTCGGCTCGTCGAAGCACCAGGTCTCCGATTTGCAAGTTAGCCGCTCGAACATTCCTGTTGTAGGTTCGGGCAGCAGTTGCCTGGTACCTATGGATATTCGCCAGTGCCTCAGACCTTTTCTGTTCGAGCAAGTCTAGGTCGGATATCCGAGCTTCTCGGTTTGCATTTCCTTCGAACTCTTGGATCCTCAAAGTCTCAATGGCAATCTCAGACGGTATGACTGCCTCCGAACCATATACCAAGGAGAATGGAGTTTCTTTGGTCGCAGTCCATGCAGTGGTGCGATGAGCCCATAGCACGCCTTCCAGGTCGTCTGCCCAGCTTTCTCGGGAAGTTCTCAAACGCTTCTCCAGGATTTTGACTATTGTCTTGTTTGTGGATTCAGCCTGACCATTTGCTTGTGGGTATCCGACGGATGTGAAACGTTGTTCGATTTTGAAGGAGGCAAGCCATTCCTTGAGCCTACTGCCTGAGAACTGAGCGCCGTTATCCGAGACTAGAACTCTTGGTAGGCCGAAGCGGCAAATGATGTTCTTCCAAATGAAGGTCCGCACTCGACTTTCCGTGATAGTCGCTACAGCCTCCGCTTCTACCCACTTGGTAAAATATTCTACCGCCACAATGAGAAATTTTTTCTGTTGGGTACCCCTCGGAAATGGTCCGACAATATCGATACCCCACTGATCGAACGGACACGCTATGATTGACGGAATCATAGGGTTCGTCGGGCGATGTGGAATGTTTGCGTAATATTGGCAATCCTGACATCTCCGGGCGTGGTCGGCGGAATCCTTACCGATGGTAGGCCAATAGTAGCCTTGTCGTATGATTTTCTGGGCGAGAGTCCTCTCCCCGGAATGACTCCCACAGCTTCCGTTGTGTATCTCTTCCAGCATGGTCTGTGCTTCTTGTGGGTTCAAACATCTCAGGTGAGTCCCGGAAAAAGATCTCTTGTACAAATCATCACCTATTATAAAATATCTATTTGCTCGGCATTGCACACTCCTTGATTCTTTCGGATCGACTGGCAAAGATCCGTCCTTGAGATAGTTAAAAATGTCACCATCCAGGTTTCTTCAGTGTCAAGTATCATGACCTTAACTGGGACTCATGATGGATGAATCAAGAATGGTGAGTAGAATTACTCTCCTTGTGTCAGAGTCATCAGAAAGATGCGTATTTTGCCAAAGCATCAGCTCTTTCGTTCCAAGCTCTATCAAACTTTTCCAAGGTGAATTCCTCGAAGTGGCTGGCCTCATTCTTGAGTAGCTCAAGATACTTGATCATCGAAGGACCTTTTGTAGCAAAAGTTCCTGAAAATTGGGCCTCGACGAGCTGTGAGTCCGTGTAAGCTTTGACCTTCTGGGCTTGGAGTGACTTGGCTAGACGCAGCCCCACTAAAAGTGCCTCATACTCAGCCTCATTATTGGTAACTTTGAACTCCAAGGAAATTGCATAGTCGAGTTCCGCGCCATCCGGGCTCTTAAGGTAGATTCCAATTCCTCCAACTCTTCCAGTGGAAGAACCATCCACTTCCAATGTCCAGATATCGGAAGGATGTTTTTGGGTTTGGAGATCTCCTGCGAGCTGATGAGGTTCCGCTCTTGGTTTATCCCCTTCCGTGATTTCCGTTCTGACATTGTCAGCGCTGGAGTTTCTGGGAACATCATCAAGTAGAAACATTTGGTTGACCCGAGTTTCCCCATCTGACAAAGGAAAGGGCCGATTGATGAACTGGGCTTCCTCGAGGTTTTCCGGGTTGAACTTCGGCGGAACTGGCTTTCGGAGAATATGCTTGGTGATTAAGCACTCGAGCACCTGCTTATCAGGGACTTTCTCAGAATCCTTCTCTGGATAATCCGCTAAGAAGTCGACGAGGATTTGAGCCTTTTTGGCTGACGGAGCCTGGTAGCAAATGTCGTATTCGCTTAGCTCGATCGCCCACTTAGAGAGTCGTCCTGATTGGTCGGGCTTTCCTAGGACCTGTTTCAAAGGTTCCGCAGTTAGTACCACTATTTTGTGAGACTTAAAATAAGGTTTTAACCGTCTGGCGGTATAAACCAAAGCGTATGCGAGTTTCTCGATCTTCACATATCTTGTCTCCGCCCCAGCAAGGGCTTTGCTAAGATAGTAAATCGACAAATGCTCATTAACCTGAATCCGTACTAATACGGAGCTCATTGCCTCTTCCGTGATTGCTAGGTAGAGGTAGAGCGGTTCTCCTTCGACGGGTTTGGAGAGCAGTGGAGGGGAATGGAGGTACTCTTCGGTTTCGAAGCCCTCGTAACATTCCATGGTCCACACAAAGTTCTCTCCTTTCCGGAGGATTTTGAAGAACGGAAGATTCTTCTCCACGATCGGAAATGAAACGACTTAAGGACATTAGACTAATAAGTCATTTGTACCTCGTTGAGGTTCTTCGGATGGGGCAAATCTAGGATTGCCTTGATCTTCTCGGTTCAGATTTTATCCCTCTTTCTCGTGACCATGTATCTAAACTTTCCTCCTTTCACCCCGAACGTACACTTTTTGGGGTTCAACTTCATTCCATACTTCCGAAGAATGGAAAAGCAATTGTTGAGATGCTCAATATGCTCTTCTTCAGTCTTACTTTTAACAAGCATATCATCTACGAGACTTCCATAGTCTTGCCCAACTCCCCTTGAACATTTTATTCACCAACCGGTATGTAGCTCCGCGTTCTTCAACCCGAATGGCATCACCTTGAAACAAAGATACTCCTCCCGCCGAAGAAGGCTATTTTCTTGATGTCGCCCGCCATCCGGATTTGATAGAAGCCCGATATGCGTCCATGAAGTTAGGAGCACATCCCGCGGTAGAATCTACCAACTGGTCTATGCGAGGTAGGGGATAAGGATCCTTTGGACAAAACTTGTTGAGCCTTGTGAAGTCGTTGCACATCCTCCACTTTCCTGAGGCCTTCTCGACAAGTACCACGTTACAGACCCAGTCCGAGTATCTAACTTCTTCAATGTGCCCGGCTTTCAAGAGCCGGTCCACTCAGATATGATCAAGGCCTTGACTGGGCCAAAGTCTTTCCTCTTCTGTCGGATATATTTGATCGAGGGATCCATGTTCAGACGGTGAACAGTGATTCTCGGATCTATTCCCTTCAAATCATCAGTACTCCAAGCAAATACATCCCTGTTGTCTCGGAGACAAGCAATAAGTTTCATCTCCACTTCTGTGCTCATCTCTGTTCCGATTCTAGTCTTCTTATCCGGGCTTCCAACAACAATCTCGATTTCCTTGAGAGTTTCGTGAGGCTCGATCCGTGCAATTCTGGGGAACTTCTCCTTCGGGCTTCCTACCCCTATCTGCGGATTCTCCTGTTTGGGCGGGAGAACAACTCTCAGATCGGAGGTCACCGTGACTGCCAAAACGGGGGCAGATGCCCTTCTCGTGGACATAATGTAACACTCCCAAGCTTCTCGGATGTTTCCTACCTCTTCTCCTACTCCGAGGGGAGTTGGAAATTTCATTCTGTTGTGTAAGGTGGATGAAATAGCCCGGAATTGATTGAGTCCTGGGCGCCCAAAGATGGCGTTATAGTCGAAGGTCCGATCAACCACGACAAATCGGACCGATTGTGTTACCCTGGCCGGGAAGGTTCCGAGTGAAACGTGTAACGTAACACTTCCTAGTGGTCGAACAGTTCCTCCTCCAAACCCTAGTATAGAGGTGTGAACTCTGTCGTAGCGGATTCATCCCAACTCCATCTGATCTAGTGTCCTCTTAGAGATGATATTCGAAGAACTCCCGGTATCCACCAGAATTTTGTTCACTCGATAAGTCGCGATGGTCAACGAAACTACAAGAGGAACGTCCGTCGCTAATCTCCTCGCCTCCTGCCGTAGGAGGGGGAATTTCGCTATCGTCGAAAGATATTGCATTTGTTCCTCGAATCGCGGGGGCACCGTACGCCCTGTCATTGTTCCGAAGGTTTTGGGCGGTCCGCTCTCTTGCATTCCTGCTATCACCTCCAGAGGGTCCGCCTGCGATAGTGTTGATCACTCCGATGTACGGAGGGTTCTCCATTTCCGTCTCATCGCCGTATCCGTACGGATGTCCTCCCATGCGTGGCAGATAGCCTACTGGCGGAGGTGGCAAAGATAGTGGGCGAGGTGGTGGGTCAGCAGCGTTATCCTCCCTCCTCCGCTCCGTTCTTTCGTGCCTGGAGGGCTCGTCCGCATATATGTGCTCCTTCAACTTGCCTTCTCTCACCAGGTGTTCGACCTGCTTTTAATCGATACGGTCTCATGGCCTCTGCTCTTGTGAAATTTGCAGTATCCCTTCGCATTTCCGCTTCTCCGATTGTGGGATGGCTTTGGCCATTGGACGTCCAACTTTTTTTCAACAATAGTGGCCAAGATGTCGGATCTCGGCTTATTGAGGCGCGTGTAGTCCGCGAATCTCTTGGGCGGACTCCTCTCCCTGTAAATGCCTTTGTCTCTGTGATCTTTCTTCGGGTCAAACTTCCCCTGGCGTTGCTCTTGTTTTTGCGGTTCCTTTCCCTTCTTCGATCCTGCTCGGACTGGTACGTTCCTTCGGTATTCTTCTCCGTACATCACCTCCTCACAGATGTCATCCAAGTGCTTTTCGCTCCTGACTTCCTGACTGGAGAGCTTCCTCCGCAGCTCGGAGTTGTAAGTATTAGCGTACAGGTGACGGACCCGTTCTTTAATACTATGGGGCTCAACTCGGAGTACTTCCGTATTGAAGCGATCTAGGAAAGTTCGAAGATCTTCCTGTTCCCTTTGGATGACTTCGCCGTGTCAGACAAGACGTTTTCTTCTTTTTGATTTTCCGAACCGTGCTAAGAACTTTGAAGACAGATCTGCATACGACCTTATTGACTTGTTTGGCAAAGCGGTGTACCAATCCATAGCCGTGCCGAAGAGGGTGGATGAGAACGTAAGGGCTTTAGTATTGTCACTCAGCCCCTTGGAATCCATCTTGCGGTTGTACCTTGTCAGGTGACCCACGGGACAAGTATCCCCGTAGTAGTATTCCAAGTTCGGAATCACTTGATCCGAGTTCCTATTTCTTTCCTTTTCCCTCATGATATCATCACACAGAGGGTTTGGTGCACTTGTAGTGATCTGCTCGTGGTCTTTTACCAGGCGTCCAAGGTTCAGGATTTGGGTTTCTAAAGCTTTTTGTTGGGCGTAGATTTCATCCGCTGTCATGACCTCTCCTGTCCGTGGATGGACTGCGACATCATGGGAGTTCGTCTAGGACAACCGGAATCGCTACATGATCTCATCCCTCATGGAGCTTGTCGCGACCTCTGGTACTGTTGCCTCCTTCTTGGTACTCTCTCCTCCCATTCGGGCTTCCCTCACCCCGAACTTGTGAAGCAGAGGCCCGTTGCTCTAGAAGGTTTCGCAAATCCTCATGGGGCAGTTGATTTCCCAACCTCTGTTGGATCGGATGCTGTCTGTTTGTTGACAAGGCGGGCTCCGCTTGAACCGGAGTAACCACTGGCGGAGTGGCTTGCTGAGGGTGGACATTGTTAGACCCTAGGCATCCTTGGATAATCGTGAGCAACCTATCAAACTGAGTTTCGCTTAGTCCGAGGTCGCTTGTTCGGACAACGCGACCATCGGGCATCGTAAACTGTTGACCTGTGGTAGGGCCTTGAGCTTCTGCCGGAGAAGCTCGTGCTACCCCTTCTCCATGGTCCGTAGGCACGATATTCACAGGGACGCTTTGGCCTCCTCTAAAAGGGGTGTCTCTTCCCTCATCCGAGGATGGGTCATGTCCGCCTGCCGGATATCTCCTTCCAGCGTTCCTTCCAGCCACAGCGGCCCTTCGTCCCCGGGTGGGCGGACGTCCTCATGGGCGTGGTGGTGGCGTTCCCACGCCTGCAGGACTAGTCCGAGTTGTTCGTCTCGTTCTAGCCATCAGTACAACACAAACACAGATCTTTTTGTAAAGATTCCCACAGACGGCGCCAAAATGTTGAGGGATAAAACCTCAAACACCAACACTACTACTGCAAGTAACCTTATCTAAGACCCACCCCCAACTTGAAGTCCGAGAGAAGGCTTGTCCGAGCAAGAGTACCTGAAAGGACTAAGTGTGGGGTTAGACGGTTACCCGGATTGCCAAAGTCAATCCGGAAGGAGGCTTTACTCAAAGGAGAGATGATAGCTCTCAATTCAATAGTAATGGGAAAGGTATTATGTCCTAGAAGACTTAGGGATTGTTGCTTACCTTAAGGTCTTGGACCTTGCGCTATATTTATAGTTATCATATACTTATGAAGTAGCTCATAAGATGATGCCAAGTGTATGCCTCAGATTTGGACACCAATGCTACCCTTGGCCCATGGCCCATTAGTGAATAGTAAATCAATAATAATAAATGGGCTGGGAGGGTAGTTTGGTCCTTTCCCTCTGAGAGTACTGTTCCGCACGTTGGGTCCGTGTAAGTCCCTCGGACAGATCTGTCTGCCTGGTTGATCTGCCCTTGGGTAACTCTGGATGTCCGAGCCTAGAGTTCCACGGAAGTATCTCAGTGGTTCTGTTATGTACGTTTGGGCTTGTCGCGATGGTGGCGTTCGAGATTCTCTCGTCCGGTCCGTTAGGCATCTCTGTACTGACATGGTCAGATTTGGAAGTCCTTTCCTTAGCCAGCTCGGACTAGCTGTGGAGATGTAGTGACTTCAGCGTACTGGTCGATTCACTTTGGTCGGACCATGTGAGGTCAGACCAGCACTGAATTGGCTAGTTAAGCCGTGATGCGCTTTAGGACACGCTCTATGGCGCCGTTAACGGATTGGACACATTTCCGTATCAACAAAAAGAATCTAAACTAGGAATTGATCTAGGCTAATCGAAATTCTGTACAAGTTTCGCAGCTTTTCTGCTGCGGCATCTCAGTGTCGTGATATGAATGATCAATCTAATTGTTTCCTGGATATCCGGAGCTTTGCTTTTGAAAATCTTCTCATTTCTTATCTGCCAAACATGGTATATGGACTCAGCCAACAATACGCGGAACACAACAGCTCTTCCATCCTTTCCTCGGGCAAGTCGGCGTAGCCAAGTAAGTAGCAATGGCCAAGTCATGAGTGGTGGATGTTGGATCCGCATCCAAGCCAAACCAATCCGGAAGATTTCATAGGTTACAGGGCATTGGAACATCAAGTGGTCAATTGACTCCATACCCGAACATAAGCTGCAACATCCGTCCGTATAAATACCAAAGAAAGCCAATCTGTCTTTTGTCGCAAGTCGGCGATGTAAGGCCAGCCATAGGATGAACACGGCCTTCGGTCAAGCCTGGTTGCGGATAACCAGGTCACACCAGTCAACAGTAGGGTGGGAACCCGAAGATATTTGTAGATCTCCCGAATAGAGTACCTCGGGGCCCCCAATTGGGCATTCCAGCACGGCGATCCATGGAGTAACTCACGAACTCGGAGGACTGCCTTGATCACCGTTGAGCAAATCATTGGAGCTACCCAATCCACCACATCTTGAGTCTTTATGTAGTAGCTATGTATCCAACGGAGCCACAGCGAATCCGCCTTGGTTTAGATTTTCCACAGGGATTTCGATATAAGAGCCAGATTCCAAACCTGCAAGTCAATAATGTTCAAACCACCGCAACATCGGGGAGTGCAAACCTGTTTCCAAGATACAAGCGCCTTGTGGTAATTTCCGTCCTTACCACTCCATAAGAAGCTCCTACAGATACGCTGGATATGGTCCAAAATTGCTTTTGGGAAAGGAAGCACCTGAAGCCAATAAGCAATAATGGAAGTAATAACACTCTTGATCAGTTGCTCTCTACTAACATAGCTAAGAAGTCTCATCGACCAATGCTTAATACGACTAAGAATACGATCCAAAAGAGGTTGGTATTGCACAATGGTGAGCCGACGATGGGAGAGCGGGGCTCCCAAATAGCGCACCGGGAGGGTACCAATCCCGAAAACCGTGGTCACGAGTAGCTGTTGGCGTTCCTCGTGTGACAGGCCCCCAAAATACACTTTGGTTTTTGCTCGGTTGGCTTGTAGTCCACATGCCTCAGAAAAGTGGTGGAGTTGTTGCATCATTAAATGGACCGAGCGTTCATCTCCTCGCATAAAAAGCATCAAGTCATCCGCAAAGCATAGATTGGTAATGGATAATTTCTCACACTTCGGGTGGAAATTGAAATCCGGGCAATTCCTCAGCTGCTGTAAACACCGGTGTAGATACTCCATGACAAGTACAAATAGGAAAGGAGAAAGGGGATCTCCCTGACGCAATCCCCTTCGTGCTTTCAGAAGCTTGGATGGAGATCCATTAAGCACATATCTGTAAGACACCGTTGTGACACAACACATAATCCAGTTGACGAAAAGTGTGGGAAATCCCAACTCCTTCATGATAACCTCAAGAGCGCTCCAGTCTACTACTCCCTCCGTTTTTTATAAAACTTTCCATTTTACTATTCTGCGGTCAACTGTCTTCGACTTTGACCGTTAATTACTCCCAAACTATAATAGTAAATAATTTAATAAAATCATATAATGAAAATTTAATTACTAAATTTCCGTTATATGATTTTATTAAATTATTTACTATTATCGTTTAAGAGTAATTTGTGGTAAAAGTCGAAGACAGTTGACCGGTCAAAGTCAAAATGGAAAGTTTTATAAAAAACGGAGGTAGTATATCATAAGCCTTATGTAAATCCATCTGCACCATACATCAAGGAGAGATTCCTTTGCGATTATATCCCCTCACAAGTTCTTGCGCAAGGAGGATGTTATCTTGAATAACTTTTCCAGGGAGGAAAGCAGATTGGCTCTCATCAACAATGCTATTAATGACCTTTCCGATACGGTTTGTGAGGATTTTCGAGATGATCTTGTAAACAGTCGTACAACAGGCAATCGGTCGCATCTCTCGAACCCTATTAGCCGTAGGGGTTTTAGGAATCAAAGTAACCAGTGTGCAATTCAAAGCAGGATAGAGTGAAGCAGTGTCGAAGAAGTCAACCACCGCCGCGTATACATCAGTTCGTACGAGCTGCCAAGCTTTCTTGAAAAAGTATGCATTGAAATTATCTATCCCGGGGGCTTTAAGATCCCCAATATCTTTTAAAGCCGCATCAATCTCTCGATGTGTGACCGGTTCAAGCAGGAGCATGCGATCACCATGGTTTAGGCGAGGACCGGATCGAAGAATCCCAATGTCGATCCCCGCCCGACGTGAAGGAGTCGTACCTACGAGGCCAATATAGAAGTCAAGGACTTCCTTCTCGATATCCGCAGCTCGTTGTAATATGCGACCATCCTCCGCAAGGAGTCGATAAATCCCAGCTCTCCGGTTCTTTTCCCTCACCTGTGCATGGAAAAAGGCGGTATTACCATCTCCAAGCTTTATCCAATCCATCTTCGACTTCTGTCGTAACACCTGTTCTTCAATATCCAGCCACTTTTCCAGGTCCAGGGTGGCATCTTCTATCTCACGAATAAGGTTTGGGCAGAAACGGTTGAGACGAATCTCATCCTGCAGATTCGACAGGCGAGTTCGAGCCTCAGTAATGTGGTGGTCGGATCGTCTAATTTCCCGGCTCAGGTTTCTCATAACCGGTTGTAGGCATTTCAACCTATGCCAAATCCTTTCCTGTGGTCGAAGCTGCCCCGAACCACGCCAACAGCCCTCCACCGCCGGGAGAAAATCCTCCAAAGAAGCCGTGGCATTTATGAATTTGAAACCCGTCTTCCATGCTCGATGAGGAAGATAATTTTTAAATAGCAATGGGGAGTGATCCGAAATTCCCGGGGCAATTACTTCCAGTTCAACCTGATCATTCGCTTGGAACCACTCAACATTACCAATAGCTCTATCAATACGTGAGTAGATGATGCAAGTCTCGTGCTTGTTTGACCACGTAAAATGATCTCCCGAAGTAGAAAGTTCGAACAGGCCCACCTCATCCATCAGTTCCGCTAGGTCCTTATATTCATGCTCCGTGACAGGGTTTCCACCAATACGATCACCACCTGTTAGCACATTGTTGAAATCCCCCACACAGATCCACGAGTCTTGAATTCCACTTGCTAGTTGACGAAGATCCTGCCAAAGCTGGAGCCGAAGATGCAAATGATTATGGGCATAAATAAATGTGACTAGTCCTCTATCAATTCTGTTAGGAATATCTGTTAGTATTTTGATCACTCATCACATGTTCTTATCTTAGCCAGAAAGGTGATTAAGTACTCTTGGTTCACTTGAACATTGTAAAAGAGGAAATCATTGAGTATGATTAGTCTAGTAAATCTTGTATTAGGATTATAGGTCTATGAGTGTAATTTTTATTTCAAGAAGACCATGAAGATCAATCCTAGCAATGGAGCTTTTCTGAAGATTAGAAGACTGAAGATTGCACAAGGTTTATGAAGACATAAAGGTTTAGTCTAACTCAGAAAGACTATGTTCTTAATCCTTTCTTAAGTATATTTAACTTACTTTTGAAATATGATTCTGGACATATGACATCATGAGTATGGAGCATGCAAGCCATCAGAAAGGCTCATGTATCCGTTGAGACTAAAGGACAATGAACAGTACTACGCATTAAATGCATCGGAAATCTTTAAAAAGCAAGTCCTCTCTGAAACAAGAGATAGTGACTTCTGAGTACATAGTTCAAGATATAAACGGATATAATTTGATAGAGATCACAACGGATACAATTCAAACGCCTCTCAAATTTATCTATATATATCACACACTTAGATGCTTGAAGAACATACCTTAGAATGCTCTATCTTGCAAACTTACCATCAAGCAAAGTATTC
Source organism: Plantago major (assembly GCA_026545765.1). Classification (NCBI taxonomy): domain Eukaryota; kingdom Viridiplantae; phylum Streptophyta; class Magnoliopsida; order Lamiales; family Plantaginaceae; genus Plantago; species Plantago major. The sequence goes on along the minus strand of CM048840.1, from coordinate 23,793,059 downwards.
TCTCAAGCACGCTACTACCTTTTCTGAAAGCTTTCTGTTGCTTGAAGAATCACTAGTAGTTCTAAGTTGTCCTGAACCTTAACAAGAGATTGTTATTCGTGAAAGAGTTGAACTATCAGATACTCTTTCTGAAGCTCATTCTCCAGAACGGACACCAATTACTTGGGTCAGTAAAGAGCAGATTTCCATCCACTGAACAAGTGTATTAAGTAGTCTTGTTCTATTAGGCTCTCTGAAAACATAACTGAAAAGTTATACGAGAAGCCTCTCTGACAAAACCTTATAACCAACACCATCAAGGCGTGGAGTAGAGGAAGTACTTGATTTGGGAAATCAGGGAGTAACTCCAAGGTTATCTGAGTAGAGGAAGTACTTAGCTCTAGGAGCTGGGGAATAACTCAGGGGGAACATTTGGTTGTGAACCATTTGTTTAGGAATCTTAGAATAGGATTATTGTAAGGTGAACTCTATCTGTTCTAGTGAATTCTAGGTCTCAGAAAGATCGAAGTGGATTAGTTGGAGGATTACGCCACCTCCAGATACCACTATACTTGCTGTGTTATTTACCTTTCTGTATTTACATTTCAGCAAAGCACACACACACAAACTTATTGTTTATGCACTTACCTATCTTAAAGTCTTCCGCTCTCTGAACTTAAGTATCAGAAACCCCCAAGTTTCTGAGAAACTGTGTTTATCGACAAAAGTTTTAAAAGACTATTCACCCCCCTCTAGTCTTTTACTTTGCCGTTATCTGGACCAACAAGTGGTATCAGAGCAGGAGGTTCACAAGCCTTCTGCACTGAACCTAGATCCCCAGATAGGTGAAGAAACTTTGTCCCTCTCTGAGGAATATATAATTTGTGTGTTAAGTGTGCAGGTATGTCTCTGAGTGATGCGCCCATTCTGAAGCCAGAAAACTACGAGAAATGGAAGAACAACATGATGCTCCATTTGGAGGCCATTAGTGACGAAATGATCTATGTCATCAATGAAGGGCCTATCAAAATCAGACAACTCAAACAAGTTACTGAGGTGTCTGATGGAAGAAAAGCCTCAGACAAGGAAGATGAAAGCGAGGATATGGCTGCTAGTGATAGTGGTCATGTTGCTCGTGGAAGCATTGTGTATGAAGACAAGCCAAGAGAGCTCTGGACATCTGAAGATGCCAAGAGAAACAGATTGGATGGTCAAGCTCGTAATATCATCATCAGATCGACACCTGAGCACATACGATTAAAGCGTAGGGTGCTAAAAGCGAAGTTGCTGGCAATTGATTGAAGAAATCGTGCGGGCGAAAACCAAAGAAAACAAGTTCAAGTTCTTAAATTGAAGTTCCAAAACTTCAAACAAGGTCCCACTGAAACTCTGGAAGAACTTGATTTCAGATTTACTACTCTTATGAGTGATATGGCTGCACTTGGTGAAAGCAATAGATACTCCCAGTCAGAAAAGATTAAGACTATTGTCAGAAGTCTCAATCACAACTGGGAACACACTAAGTTCTTTTATTTCAATCAAGGGATGCCAAATATTACTCCAAAGAGCTCTTCTATCATCTTGCTCAGAGACTATGAGACAACTCGGAGAGAACAAACAATTTGAAAAGTTGCAAAGTGTTGCTCTAGTTTCTCGTGGTTCTTGAAAGAAGGATACCAAAGATGCATCTGAAGAAAATTCTCTTGCAGTAAGACACATGAAGAAATTTGTGAGTCAAGAGATTGAGAGAAGAAAAGCTAAAGAAAAGCTGAAAAAGCATCTTGGCCCAAACTATCATCAGTACAAGAACATATAAATGAACAACTCTCTGAACACCCCATTCGTAAAGGTGTTAATCTTGAAGTCTGCAAAATAGGAAATGATATCCGCTTCTATTGTCAAAAGCTGGTCACTTCAGAGAGATTGTCTGCTTTAAACAAGCTCAAGACAGTGATAAGAAGGATGTAAGAAATTTCAAGAGAAATCAAAGGGCCTTCTTGGTGATCAAGAGAAAGGACGAAGATTCAAATTCAACTTGATGCTCTAGACATTGAGACAGATTCTGAAGATGGAGATTCAGATGACTCAAACCTACCATCACCAGAATTGTGTGGAATCACCCACGATGTAATCGACTTCGGCCTTAAGAAGAATGAAATGTGTGGAGTTCTTTGAGATTCTGGTCCAAACATCTCCAACATTGAAATGTGTCTTATGGCTGATGAGGTAACTAACAATTCACAATTTCTGTACTATGAGAGTGATGATGGAATTGAGGATCTGGAGTTGGTCAAGAGTGAATTGGATCGTTATGAGAAAGAATTTCTGGAAGCACAATCCAAAACCAGAATTCTAGAGGAAAGCAAAGAAACTCTTGAAAAAGAGGTTTCTGAGCTAACCAAAGTATTTGAGAACAAGAACGCTGAAATAGCCTTTCTGAAAGCTCAGATATCTGAGAATGAAAATTCTCACAAACTAGCCTTGGATGAACTTAATAAGAAAATGATGAAGCTGCTTTTTGAGAATGAAGAACTTAGAAAGAAAGAGCTATCCTTCCAATCTTATGCAAAGGCTAGTGACACTCTCACTGAGGTTCAATCCTATCTGAGAGATCCCTCTGAGAAAGGTGGACTTGGACTTGATGAACAATCGAGTAATTCATCTCCTCTGAAGAAGAGTGATGAAAGGTTGACCTTTAAAAAGTCAATGGTTCTTCAACCACCTATAGCATTGGTCAGAAAGCTAGGGTAGTTGACAAAGGAAAAGGAGTAGCAACCCAGCCTTTGAAAGAACAACAAGTTCACAAGAAACTTGTGGATAAGGTTTCTGAAAAGAAACACAACCCTCAGACATGCAACCATCCACATTGCTACATTACTAGGAAAGGAAGAATTGCTGGAATAGGCAAATTCTCTACTGTACCATTTTATGAAAATAAAGATGGTGCAGAAACTAGTAAGGCTTCTGAAGAACGTATTCAGAAAGCCAAAGGTGTTCGAAATGGCATTGGCTATCGTGCTATTGGAAAAGTTCTTCTACAACAATATAAGGAAGGACAAGAACAATGGCGCAAGGCTGATATTGCACGTAGCAATAGACAGAAGTGGAAGAAATCTCAAGCCACTGAAAAACTGAATGCCAGAGCTAGAAGGAACCTGGCCAGAAAGGCTAAGTTTGCTGAAAAGCAACCCCAGAAACCCAGGATCCAGAAAGCACCAAAGGGAACACCTAGAAACACCCCAAGAAGGAAGATTGAGATCAAAATTACTGATTTTATTACATCTCCTTCTGATCAAGATAGACAAAAACAAACTCCCAAGAAATTCACTAAAATGTGGATTCCTACTGGAAGAATGTTTAGTCTAAATGGTTCTATCATTGAAGCAAGAACCTAACTCCTGTTTCCTGTTTTGTGCAGAACGCCTCTTGGACTAAGGCTCAATGGCTATTTGATAGTGGATGCGGAAAGCACATGACAAGAGACAAAGCAAATCTGGTCAACTACAAAGCTTGCAACAATGGACGGACATCGATTTCTTTGGAGGAGAATTAAATCCCTCTTTGGGATTTGGCAACGTCAAATTAGGATCATTAACAATCACTGACGTATTACATGTTAAAGGTTTGAAATATAATCTATTTAGCATGAGCCAGTTTGCCGACAAGGGATTCACTGTGAAATTCAAAGCAAAGTATTGCAAACTTATTGACAATGAGTCAAAGCAGACAATCTTGGTTGCTCGGCGGAAAGGAAGTCTTTATGTTGCCGATTGGGCATCTGCCACAACTGAAGAATGTCTCATGGTGAGTCAATCAGGTCACACAGAAGAGCACTGGTTATGGCACAAAAGAACAAGTCACTTGAATTTCAAAACTCTGAACAAACTTGCCAAGAAAGAGTTAGTGGTTGGCCTTCCCAAAACATCTTTCAGAAAGGATGGTATCTGTTTTGCCTGTCAGATGGGAAAACAATCCAAAATCTCTTTCAAGTCCAAAACCAAACACTCTAGTGTTAGACCACTGCAACTATTACACATGGATCTTTTTGAATCATCTGTGACTAGTTATGCATGAAAGAAGTATGGTCTTGTTGTTGTAGATGACTTCTCAAGATTCACTTGGGTTGTCTTTCTGAAGCACAAATCTGATGCAAGGGTGGAGATACCAAACTTGCTGAATAAGCTTGAAGTCATGAAAAATGACAAGGTATCTGCAATCAGAACAGACCATGGTACTGAGTTTGTCAACCAGTACATAAAGGAGTTTTGTACCAGCAAAGGTATACAACATTAACTTTCCTCTGTGAGAACACCACAACAAAATGGTGTTGCATAAAGGAAAAATAGAACCCTTAAAGAAGCAGCAAGGACAATGCTAGCTGACACTGAGATAAGTGAAGTTTATTGGGTTGAAGTTGTAAACACAGCATGCTACACTCAGAACAGATGTTTGATAAATAAACACCATGACAAGACCCCATATGAACTCTTGGTTGGTAGACCCCCTAATATCAAACATGTAAAAGTATTTGGTTGTAGATGTTTTATTCTTAACAATGGAAAAGAGTTTCTAAGAACATTCAACCAAAGGCAGATGAAGGCGTGTTTTTTGGTTATTCTATGAATAGCAAAGCATACAGAGTTTACAACAAAAGAACAAAGAAAATTGAAGAATCAATTCATGTTGTATTCTATGAAGGAAGCAAGAAAACACCCCTTGCTGATGAACTCTCAGAAAGGTTCAAGGAACTAATGATAAAGGATTCTGAAGAAGAACCCTCAGAAAGGAAAAACATCATTGTGGAAAGGGAGGATGACTCTGACGAAGAAAAGCATGAAATGCCTAGTAACAACCAGATGATTCTTAGACATGATGAAGAATTTCCTATGAGAATTCCAGAAATGGAAACTGAAGATGTTCATCAGAGAGCTAACTCTGGAAATGACCTCTGACAGGCATGTCCCAGAAAGCTCTCACACTGAGCAAGTGTCAGACATTCACCGCCCTTCTAAGGTGCAAAATGTCACAGATACTGAAGAAGTATCAAGTCATAATCATAGTGATTCACATTCAAATCACATAGATGTTGACCCTACTAGCCCTAAACCCATGATGAGATGGATCAAGGATCATCCTGCAAAAGACGTGATTGGACCAATCAATCAAGGTGTTAGGACTAGGAGAGCAATAGCTGAAAATGCTAATTCTCTCTTTGGATGTTTTATCTCAAACATTGAACCAAAAACTATAGAAGAAGCATTAACACTACAAAAATCATGGCAGAGCGGATAGATCCGTCGATGCAGAAATTTATCCGTCGCCGACTCCGGCGACGGATCGGCGACGGATAAAAATCCGTCGCCTCGAGCTATGGCGACGGATAAAAATCCGTCGTCAATTCGCGATTGACGACGGATTGACCTTTTTAAAAAAAAATGATTATGGGGCGACGGATAGATCTATCCGCCTTTTTTTTTTTAAAAAAAATAAAATCGTATCAATTTTTATATTCAGATACGGATTAATCCGGCGATGGTGCGGTGGTGGCGTGGTGGTGCGGTGGGTGTGGTGCGGGTGGTGGTGGGCGGTGGTGGTGGTGGAAGGGTGGTGGTGGTGGTGGAGGAGATGGTGGTGGTGGCAGGTGGTGGTGCGGTGGTGGTGGGAGTAGAGAGGTGGTGGTGGTGGAGGAGGATGGTGGAGGAAAGGAGGTGGTGGAGGAGATGGTGGTGGTGGAGGATGGTGGTGGTGGCAGGGTGGTGGTGGTGGGAGGAGAGAGGTGGTGGTGGTGGTGGTGAGATGGTGGTGGAGGAAAGGAGGTGGTGGAGGAGATGGTGGTGGTGGAGGATGGTGGTGGTGGGAGGAGAAAGGTGGTGGTGGTGGGAGGAGAAAGGTGGTGGAGGAGATGGTGGTGGTGGAGGATGGTGGTGGTGGGAGGAGATGGTGGTGGTGGAGGATGGTGGTGGTGGGAGGAGGAGGAGAGGAGAAGTAGTGGAGAAAAGGAGGTGGTGGAGGAGATATATTATATTTTTTTTAGGTTTTTAGCGACGGATAGATCTAGATCTATCCGTCGCTAATTTTTTTTTTTTTTTTCCGGCCTATCCGTCGCTATGTAGCGACGGATAGATTTATCCGTCGCTAAAATTTTTTTTTTTTTTTTTAATTTTGGTCAACGCTCTGTAGCGACGGATAATTTTATCCGTCGCTACAGAGCGACGGATAACCTTTATCCGTCGCCAAACGGGGCGACGGATAGAATCCGTCGCCCCAAGTAGCGATCCGTCGCTACAGGGGCGACGGATAAAATCCGTCGCCCCTTTCCGTCCCGTTACGGATGGATTCTTGTAGTGTAAGAGACCAAGACTGGATCTCAGCAATGCAAGAAGAGTTGGATCAGTTTGAGAGAAACAAAGTCTGGAAACTAGTTCCATTTGTAGAAGGAATATCTGTGATTGGAACTAAGTGGGTTTTCAGAAACAAGATGAATGAATCTGGTGAAATAACCAGAAACAAAGCAAGGTTGGTTGCCAAGGGATTCACCCAAACTGAAGGTCTAGATTTTGACGAGTCATATGAACCTGTTGCCAGATTGGATGCAATAAGACTCTTTTTGGCCTTTGTAGCTCATAAAGATTTTAAAGTTTATCAGATGGATATAAAAAGTGCATTCTTGAATGGTGAACTTGCTGAGGAAGTCTATGTTGAGCAACCACCTGGCTTTGAAGTTTCCTCAGAAAGTAGAATGGTCTATAAGCTACAGAAAGCTCTTTATGGACTGAAACAGGCTCCAAGAGCATGGTATGACACTTTGGCCAAATACCTTCTGGAAAGTGGTTTCAAGAAAGGTGAAGTTGATAAAACTTTATTTACTTTAAATCATGATGGGAAACTACTCTTAGTTCAAGTATATGTTGATGACATCATATTTGGATCTAAGGACAAGCAACTTTGTGATGACTTTGCAAATCTCATGAAAAGTAAATTTGAGATGAGCATGATGGGAGAATTGAACTATTTCCTAGGATTGCAAGTCAAGCAACTCAATGATGGAATATTCATTAGTCAGACAAAGTATGCAAAAGACATGCTCACAAAGTTCAATCTTAAGCCTTCTGAAAAGAATGCTAAGATACCTATGAGCATAGGAACCAAGATGACCTATACTGAATCAGATAAGAGTGTTGATGAACACAATTATAGGAAATTGATAGGTTCACTACTTTACCTTACTGCAAGCAGACCTGATATTCAATATGCAGTTGGAGTATGTGCTAGATTTCAAACAAATCCAATCCAATCACACTACAACACTGCTATGAAAATATTAAAGTATGTGAAAGGTACAGTAGATGTAGGATTGTGGTATCCTAAAGAAAGTGGATTGAGTTTGGCTGGTTACTCAGATGCTGATTCTGCTGGATCAATGCTTGATAGGAAAATTACCTCAGGAACTTGTCAGTTTCTGGGAACTAGACTTATCTCATGGTTTAGCAAGAAACAAAACTCAATTGCAACTTCTACCACATAGGCTGAATATATTGCTGCTGGTTGTTGTGCAACACAAATTCTGTGGATTCAACAACAACTCAGAGACTATGGACTCAATGAAGAGAAAACTCCCATTTTATGTGATAACACAAGTGCTATTGCAATCACACAGAACCCCAAGTTCCATGCCAGAACAAAGCACATTGATGTTAGACACCACTTCATCAGAGACCATGTTGAGAAAGGCAATATAGAGATACTCAAGATTGGCACAGAAGACCAACTTGCAGATATCTTCACCAAGCCCTTACAAGAAAGCCGGTTCTTGACTTTGAGACACAATCTTGGATTAATGGAGTTTCCTAAGGACTGAAAAATTGTCCTGAATCTCTAAAGTCTGAATAAGTGAGTAGGCCTCTGAGAACAGGTTCTCAGAAAGCCAAGTTGATAAGAAGTGATGCAAAGGTTTCTGAGTAGCAACACTCAGAAAGGCAAAACATTTCTGGAACGGGTATCCAGAAAGGCAAAGGTTGGTACACATTAATAAGTAAATAAAACTAGAACTTACTTACTGAGAGTGGGTCAAATACATTCAACAAGCAAGCTTCTGACACTTGAATTCAGAAAGCTATTTAGTCATAAAGAGAAATGGACACACAAAGCCCAAAAGGTATAAGTTCTGAAAGTCAAACATGTGCAATGTCTTGTATCTTTACCATTTTCATGATAAACAATATATAGATAAGGACTTGACACTCAGAATGATAAGCTCAAACGATTAAGTGTTCCTACTCTTTACTAAGTGACACAATGAATGTAGCATATTAAAAATCCATCAAGTCGGCACATTACCATTTGTTGATTGATATCATTACAAGATATTCAATATAAGCCCTTGATGAATAAATGTTTGATCTCAACGGTTGAGATTAAAACAAATCAAGTAATGTCTGTTGAGAAATGCAGACATGGCCCACTACGCATTTAATGAAGTACAAAGGACGTACCATGCCTATGCAGATGCAAAGACATGCATTCATATTCAGCTATATGTATGTTGTATCTATGTACATTTTGTCTGCTATATATATAGGATTTGGGCAAAAGACAAACACTTTTACCAATTCCGAAATTTCAAACTTGCATCAAAACAGCAAAATCTCTCAAGATTTCTGCAAAACCCCCTCTGCAAACTCAACTTCTTGTGCTTAGTCTTCTGAAAAGACAGACTAATCTCGATTAATTGTGCGAAATTCATCTGAAAAACACTCACTGAAAACTCTATATAAGAGATGGCACCCAAGAAGATGACCACCAAGAACCCTAAGGCCGTATCATCTGCTCCTGCTGAAAAGCAAGGAGGAAAGGAACTTAAGGTGTTGAATAAACGCCTTCTGGGAAAGTTTACCCCATCGAACTGGAACCCTAACCACAAAATGAATTGGGGAGCTTTTCTAGTAAAGAGATATGTACTAGCAGTTATACATTCAAAACCAGAAAGGAAACTGATATTGGGGATGCTGAAGAATTCCCATATCTACAAGCTTCTATCTGCTGCACCCAGTGGATTATCCACACTGGATGTACTGGAGTTCTATAACAACTCCAAAATCTTCACAAAAGTTGTGAATGATGAAGAAGAAAAATACATGCAGACTGAAGTCCAAGGACAAGAAATTGTTCTAGACTGCAAGACTTTCTGCAAGATATTCCGATTGAAAAATCGAGGAACATTTGAAGACATCAACATCAAGGACGCTTCCATGATTCAAGGTGTCAAGGAGCTATTTGAAGCAATCCAGTTAGAAAATGCAAAGGGTTATCCAGGAGACTTTGTTCTGAAAGCCATCAGAACTAGTCATCTCCAGAAACACTGGAGTACTTTAGCTCTTATTCTGGTCCGTTGCTTTGATGGCAACAAAGGTGGAGTAGAACAGATAAGCATGGAGAGATGGATGATGATGCATCTTTTGAACAAGAAGCATGAAGGGCAGGAAACCCACTTCAATTGGGGGAAGTACGCCTTCAACAAATTCCTTGGACATATTGAGGAATTTGAGCCCAAAATCATCAATGGCCTTGCTGAGCCAAAGGACAATATATGCACTTTGGTCTCAGAATCTGTTACATTCTGGAAACAATGGGAATCACTCTCAGAGAAAGGCAGGAAATCCCAGTCACCAACTCTCTCTTTAGACACGCTTTTGAAGAAAAGGAGAAACTTCGCCGAGCACTTTCGAGAAAAGCGTAAGAAGAAGAAACTGCACAACAAGGTGAGGAGGTCTCTGAGCAAGCTCAAGCTAAACCTCTAGTTGCCAAGAGAAAGAGGACTCATAGCAAAAGATCCTCCAAGCCCCTAAGCATACAAGAGGCACAACCTTCTGGAGACAAAGTCTCAGAAGATGTTGGACGCCCAGAAAGGCAACTCCAGAATGCCCCAAGAGTCCTGAACCAGAATGCTCCAGAACTCTCCAGAGATGATAGAAATATCATAGATGGGTCTGCACCAACACAAAATAGTGATTCTGAGGATGATGAAGTACTTGCAAAAGTACTCAAAAGATTCAAGTATGTGACCCATGGAGGAGCATCAAGCTCAGCTCTTCAGAAAGACAAGAGCCCCTCCCAAAGCAGAAGAAGAAGGCCAGGTGAGGAAGATAGAATGATGGAAGATGTTGCCATTGCTTCCACATTCACAATGCCAGCACTTAATATTGTCAAGAAAACCCCTGTTCTTGAACAGGTTCCTCAACCTTCTGAGAGAGCTCAACTCTCAGAAAGGGATCAAACTGAGATGGAGACTCAGAATGATACTGCAGAGGAGAACAATAATGAGCACAGAGAGACTGTGGAATCACCACAAGTCCAAGAGATCAATGACCAGCCTGACTCTATTAAGGTAACAAAGATAGTTTGTATCTAACATGTCAACATAATTGCATGTTAACTTGTTACTCATAAGCTGTATTTGTTACAGGCCAACTTGGAGACACACTTTCAGGGGGAAGAAAACTTGTCCACGCCCTTGAATCAAGAAGAGGTTCCTCCAACCTCAGAACATCAAGAAGAGCCTGTCGCACAGGTAGTAAAGTTATCTCTGAACAAGAAATAACTAAAAAATGCTCTTATCTTATGTTCCAATTTTCTTAATGTCTCTTCTTAGGCTCCAACTGAGGAAGTAGTGGTGGTGGAACCAACACCCCGAAACCTAGAGATTCCAGAGGCTGAAAAGCTTTCTGAGGAAGTATTTACTGAGCATTCTGCTGAGAAGGTAAGTAATCAGTAATAGTCTTCTTCAAAGAATGCTCTGGAAAACCCACTACTAAATCTTTTATGTTCGTTCTTACAGGCTCAGTCAGAAGAACAATTGGAAGGAAAGACTGTGGTCTTATCTCCTCCAAAAGAAACTAAAACTGTTGAACAAGCAGTATCTGCAGAAAAGGTGCCAGAAACCCCCAAGGTTTATGAGGAACATGCTACTGAGCTTCCTCACTTGGAAGTAAGTGAAGTCTCAGAAAGAACTTTTCAACCTATCTTTTCTGTTAACAGTTTCTAAACATATTTGATTTTAATTCTCAGGTTCAAGCAGAAAGAAAGGTTGATGAGGATAAAACTTCTCCTCACACCAAAGTATCTGAGGCCTCTGTGCCCAAGCAAGCAAGGAAAAAACCAAGCAGATGAGCCTAGTGTTTCTACACAGGTATGCTCAGAAAGCTTACTTCTGCACACAGATACTAACACAAGTGGTTTGAACAAAACTAACTTGAACACCTTCTTTCAGGCTCAAAGTCTAGTGCCAGTTGATTTACTCAAGGCTTTCCAGAAGCACACTTTAAAGAAACATCTCAAGTGCTTCAGACAATGGCAGAAACTCAGAAAGGCTGACCTTTCAGAATTAGCCAGAGTAATCGACGTCCCAGAAAAGAAAGCAATCGCCTTCAATCTGGAAGATTATATCCATGCATTGTTCCCAATAGAGTCCTACTCATTTGCCACTCTGATGCATGAAGACTTCATTCATGAAGTAGTACAAAGACTTATAGCAGATTTCAAGTCTGCGGATGCTCAAACCCAAGAGCAGATGGTTACCCATCCTGCCTTGCCCAGCAAGCTCACTACTTATCCTGCTGAACAAGAAGAAGTCAATAGGAGGATGATTACATTCCCAAATGTGATCAACCTGGTTTCAGAAGATGACAAGGAGATGGACGAAAATGATTATCAAGAACCTCCCTCTGAGCATCCAAACCAAGAAGCAAAGAAAAAGGATGATGATGATCAGAATGATGATCCCCAACCTGGACAAGGCGGGATTCAGGAAGCTAGCAAAGAAAGTGGAGAAAAGGCTAATCCCTCAATTTCTAAGAAAGCTCCATCATCATCACCTCCCAAGTCTCATCAAGATACCCATCAAGCTGAACACAATAATGCCATAGAAGAAATTTCAGCTGCTGAGTTTAGGATTGAACAACTCAGAAAGGTATTGGAAGAAGAGAAGAGAATCAACATTGAGACTCAAGCTCTTGTTGATGAAAAGGAAGCCAAAATCAAGAAGCTCGAAGAAGCTAATGCTAAGGAATTGGCACTCCTAGATGAGCAAAGAAATTTGAAAAATGCCATTGTTGTCACAGCTGCTGAGATAGATGCCATGGATGACAATGATGATGAAGAGCATGATGCTGAGACTGCATCAGAAAGACCTTCTACATCTTCTCAGAAGGCCAGCACACTTGATGGAAAGCAGAAGAAGATTGTCAATCTGCAAACAATCCAAGAAAAGGATTATGATAGTGATGCTGAAACCCACAACTTGATTACTGAAGCAGAAGATGAGAGACTTGTCACTCAGCACAAAAGAGCCCTACTTGCTCCTCATATATTCTCTGCACCAAGTAGTTCAAGAAGTGAAGAGCACCATGCAAGGAACAGTGTCTTTTTAGAACTCAGAAAGACACTAGTTGCCCAAGACACAGAAGTGCTAAAATCCGTCCCAGAAGAGATGAAGCCATTGGCTGCTGCTTTACTCAACAGAGCAACCAGCATAGCTCTCTCTCAGAAAGACCTAGGGTTGGTCAGGGATGAGGATTGTAACAATGCTAATGCAGCATTGAATGAAGCCAGCCATGTTGTCCTGCAAGCCAACGCCATCCTAAGGCCGCTTGAAGAGCTCAACACAAAGGAGCAGGAACTGATTAGGCAGAACAAAGAACTGAAGAAGGAACTTCAAGAATTGGTCAGGGTGCACAACAATCTCCAGAACAACTTTGAAACTCTCTCTGAAGCTTATGCTATCATGAGTCAGTCATTCATGACTAAGGGGGAAAAAGAGATGCCTCAGAAAGGCAGAGGAAGAAAAAGAAAACAATCAAATCCTCCCTCCTCAAGTCAACTTGTCATTAAGGATACCACTGGAGATACCCTTGTTGAAGAAGTTGTTCGGATCAACCGGAAAATTTGAGAAGTATGGTCACTAGGGGAACCAAGTCCCTTAGAATCTCAGAAGAGAAGAAGACTTCTGAAGAAGAAGAAAAGGGAGAAGGAGAAGTAAGAGGTCAAGAAAGCTGCAAGTCTTCAATTTTGGACTTCAATGATGATGAGGATGAATCTGACACAGATGAACATCCACTTCACAAGAAAAGGAGACAAGCAACTAATTCACAACCTCCTCTGGCAGCAAGACCTTTAGCGGCCGAACCCTTCCGAAATACCAAGTCATTACAAGGAACATCCACCAAAGACAATTTCAAGGCAGGAAGAAAGAGTTAGAGGATCTCCTGACAGAAGGCCACAAAACAGAAAAGCAAGAAGGGATTTCCAGTTTGGCAGAATAAACAATGAAACACATCAAGAAAGGCCAACTGATTCCCACATTGAGTATATGAAGACTAGTAATGAAGAATCTTCATATAGGTGCATTCTGAACAAGAGAGGGTATTGGATTCTAGAACTACAACATCTACTTGTCACTGATAAGTTTCCAACTCCCATCCTCAACCAGATCCTGAAATGGAGAGAAGGCAAGCCAGAATTGCTAAAACCTGAGCACCTTCATGCCTGGCTAAACTTTGAAGTAGAAAAGAGGAATGAAGCCAGAAAAATGGATCTTTCCTTTGCCTGTCCTTACCCAAAACCTGATGATGTACACAAGGTAAGAAAACTAGATGGTAGCTACAGCAGGAAGAACAAACTAGGTGTTTCAACCTATGAGTCATTCTATATGACATTGGATGAATACCTAGATGATATACATTATCTGGAAGAAACAGACAAGTATTTCAACCTATCTCAGCTGCAAGTAGACCATGCCTGGGTCTGGGGAAAGTACTTCTGGGTCAAACACTTTCTGCGGAAGAATCACAAACTTGGCAAGAGTTACCATGAAATATGTGACTTATCCAGAAAGACAGAGCTCTCTGTCAGAAGGATTCTTTATGACTATGTCCAAGAATGCAGAAAAGTGGATGATCATGTCAATTGATCCAGAAGGTCTTTGAAGAACTTGAGGTATCTAAACCCAAGTTGCGTCTCTGAAGACTTGAAGACTAGTAACATTAGAATACTCTCTTGGAGCTTGGACTCTCATTTGTTCTAATTTACTTAGTATGTTTTATTACTTTTGTAATCTTGCTGATTGTTTCTAAAATTCTCTATATGTAAAAGTTGCATCTCTTTCTGTAAACTGTACCTATCTGAAGATCATACTCTCAGATACATTTTAATAGATGACAACTTATCAGCAAAGATCACTTCTTGTGATTTGGTTGATGTTTACTTTCTGCACTTAATTCAACAAAAATTGAATATCATTTGAAATGGTTAAGTGGTGGATTGTTTTCTCTTCCAGGATTACAATTTTGTAATAGGACTTAAAAGATAGTCATGGATGACTGATCAAAAAGGGGGAAGTTTGTTAGGAATATCTTTTAGTATTTTGATCACTCATAACATGTTCTTATCTTAGCCAGAAAGGTGATTAAGTACTCTTGGTTCACTTGAACATTGTAAAAGAGGAAATCACTGAGTATGATTAGTCTAGTAAATCTTGTATTAGGATTATAGGTCTCTGAGTGTAATTTTTATTTCAAGAAGACCATGAAGATCAATCCTAGCAATGGAGCTTTTCTGAAGATTAGAAGACTGAAGATTGCACAAGGTTTATGAAGACATAAAGGTTTAGTCTAACTCAGAAAGACTATGTTCTTAATCCTTTCTTAAGTATATTTAACTTACTTTTGAAATATGATTCTGGACATATGACATCATGAGTATGGAGCATGCAAGCCATCAGAAAGGCTCATGTATCCGTTGAGACTAAAGGACAATGAACAGTACTATGCATTAAATGCATCGGCAGAAATGCTGCAAAAAGCAAGTCCTCTCTGAAACAAGAGAAAGTGACTTCTGAGTACATAGTTCAAGATATAAACGGATATAATTTGATAGAGAGCACAACGGATACAATTCAAATGCCTCTCAAATTTATCTATATATATCACACACTTAGATGCTTGAAGAACATACCTTAGAACGCTCTATCTTGCAAACTTACCATCAAGCAAAGTATTCTCTCAAGCACTCTACTACCTTTTCTGAAAGCTTTACATGCTTGAAGAATCACTAGTAGTTCTAAGTTGTCCTGAACCTTAACAAGAGATTGTTATTCGTGAAAGAGTTGAACTATCAGATACTCTTTCTGAAGCTCATTCTCCAGAACGGACACCAATTACTTGGGTCAGTAAAGAGCAGATTGCCATCCACTGAACAAGTGTATTAAGTAGTCTTGTTCTATTAGGCTCTCTGAAAACATAACTGAAAATTTATACGAGAAGCCTCTCTGAAAAAACCTTATAACCAACACCATCAAGGCGTGGAGTAGAGGAAGTACTTGATTTGGGAAATCAGGGAGTAACTCCAAGGTTATCTGAGTAGAGGAAGTACTTAGCTCTAGGAGCTGGGGAATAACTCAGGGGGAACATTTGGTTGTGAACCATTTGTTTAGGAATCTTAGAATAGGATTATTGTAAGGTGAACTCAATTATCTGTTCTAGTGAATTCTAGGTCTCAGAAAGACCGAAGTGGATTAGTTGGAGGATTACGCCACCTCCAGATACCACTATACTTGCTGTGTTATTTACATTTCAGCAAAGCACACACACACAAACTTATTGTTTATGCACTTACCTATCTTAAAGTCTTCCGCGCTCTGAACTTAAGTATCAGAAACCCCCAGGTTTCTGAGAAACTGTGTTTATCGACAAAAGTTTTAAAAGACTATTCACCCCCCTCTAGTATTTTACTTTGCCGTTATCTGGACCTACAAATTCCCTGTGAGTCAAAGCATCGGCAATGCAACAACTCATCCATACAACTCACAAAATCTACTCGAACACAAGAGGGGTCCCACAGAACCCAGATACGTCCCAGCACATGAGAGGAGTAGTTATCTAGATAATTCCAACGAGTACCCAACCGTCGTCGGATGCGATCCTTATTTTCCTCTTTAACTCTAGTTTCTAAAAGGCTTGCTATGCTAATATTCAAATCCAGGAGACGGGAGCCAATCTCTTTATGTTTAGCAAGCTTGTTAAGCCCCCTGACATTCCAGGCTAACATCTGGCGCGGTCCTGGCCTTCGCCAGAATCAAACTCCAAAGCAGCAAACCCATTCCGTGTTTCAAGAGGTTCATCCGATGAGCTCCGACCTCTGTCACTTTCCATTTGCTTCCGTGGTGAGCCTTGACGACTTTGAACCGGAGACCATTCACCATCATCACCCGTAGGGGCAGCCAGTTTTCCTACCCGGGCCGATTGAGCATTGTCCAGGTGAAAATTTACAGGAGGAGCTGCATTGGATGCGGCATTAGCCGAGTCCTGAGGAGGAGGCTGGTTCGAGGTGCCGCTTAGCGGCTCAATAGCGAGAGCCGTGGAGGGCCAGAATCGCCTTTCCATGGGTACCCAGGTCCGTGCAGTTCTAGTTTTCATCCCCGGTTGCTGTCTAGGTCTCTGATCTCTTGATTGTTGCGCAACCTTCTTCCCAGCTCCACAAGAATGTCCAACTTTCTGACACTTCTGACAAAATAATGGCATCCACTCATATTCAACCGCTTGTTTCATCATGTTCCCTTGGCGATCCTTTATCAAAATTGAACGTCTAAGTTCCTGGGTAATATCTACCTCAATCAGGATCCGAGCATAGGTGATCCGGAGTTTCCTAGCCGTGCACTCATCCGTAAACATTGGTGTTCCAATAACACTAACAATCTTTCCAAGGCTCTTTGCACCCCATATATATAAAGGAAGTTGGGGGAATTTAACCCAAATCTGTGAAATCCGAAGCATATCCTCTTGTAATTCAAAATTCCTAGTCCAGGGTCGTAGGATCATCGGTCTCCCGAATATGTAATAGGGACCACCCGCATCAACCAATTCCTTGTCCTCCTCTGTCTGAAATCGAATAATGAAAAATCCTTCTTCATTGTAATACAATTCCGGCAAGGTCACAAAATTCCAAACCTTTTGCATAAAAATTTTCACAGAGTTCATGGATAGGGAATTGTCGGCGACGTACATAATTAATGAGTTTTTCCAGAAATTAAGCTCTTCCGCAATATCGTCATCCTCAATTTCGACTACCAAATCACCCTCAACCGCCGGAGGGGGGGGGGGGGGGGAATAAGTAATTATCATACCATGATCCGGTGCACTGTTGCCCCTTATAACATCGACCCACGGTATCATAGGGGGTGAAATCGATTGAATTTTGTCCTGTCCATTGTCCTGTTTCTGTTCATCATCCTTGGTCAAGCGCTGTGACCGATCCGAGTTTACAGATCAAATCTCTGTAGGATTAGGGTTTTTCGAATTCCCATCCTCCGAAACCTGACGTCCCTCATCAGCCAATGCAACATGATCGGTGGTAGACAAGTTCAAATCCGGCGGCGGTGTCTCCACAGGAAGAGAGTCAGAGCGCTCCTGTGAAGTTGCAGGGTTTAAATCGGTGTTCGATTCCGGCAGAATCGCCGGAGATTCTTTCGAATTGGCCGGGGGATCTATCAATGCCGAGGGAGAGGAATCATGGTGAGTAGTGGCGGGCGCCAAAGCCTTCCGTGGCCGCCCAACCGGTCTTCTTGCGGGAGTATTCGTCTCCAGCCCCGTCCTCTTTTGTCGCGGCATTCCGTTATTTATTTTATTAAAAAAAAAAAAGATAATGACTTGCATTATAAATCAATAAAGCACATACATAAAGACTTGCATTTAAATAAGATAATTAAAAAGAGACTCTTCAAAATATACACCATTCAAAGCACACAAATAATGACTTGTATTGAATGAGTGATTGAAATGATGTCTCTTCAAATAAATCATCAATAAATCACACATAAAGACTTCTATTAAGTTAGACAATTAAAAAGAAGTCTTGTCACATTAATCATTCATAAAGATAAATTTAAGAGATGACTATCAAATTATTTTCAAATAATTACACCAACAAATCAAAGTATAAAATAATCAGATTTTTTTAGTAGAAAAAAATACACCAAAAATAATTTCTCTTCTTTAAAGAAAGTACAAAATAAATAACCACACATATTACAAATTCACAAGTTACATAGACTTTTAAAACAAATAATAAACTTTCAAAACCAACTTCACTATCAAACAAAAATAATTCTAATATACTTCGATACAAATAAAGTAAAACTATTAAATCATGCAACGACAAAAAGTACTAAGGTACGTTAAAATCTGGGATGTCACACTCACCCCTCCTTAAAAGAATTTGGTCCCCAAATTCACACTTCAAAATTTTCTAAAACATGTTCGCACAAATAAACACACTTTTAATAAATCATACAAGACCCAAAAATACAAAGTTAACTTAAAAACTGGGGTATTACATTCACCCGTCCTTAAAAGAATTTGGTCCCCAAATGCAAACCGCTAAAGCAATTTTCGACATAAGAAAAAATTTTGAAAAAATTGAAGTTTTCCATGCAAAGAACACATTGAACAGGAAACTATAAAATAAAGCCTTTCGACTTCTTCTTCTTTTTTTTTTTTAAAGAGAAACGAAAAGTAGTCGGAACATCAATAGAAACATCAAAAACACTTGCAAAGTTACTGGCTACCTTTCATAAATAAACAAGAAAAATGAAACCAACTTAAAAAATCATATTGGAAGTCCATGCACACTACCAAAATAATTAGAATCTTAACTATTCAAATAACATAAATTGAACGATAAATAAACAAATAAAAATAATTAGTAAACAAAAAAAATTGTGACAAACAAGTTCAATTTTTTGCACATTACAATTAAAGTCTTCAACAAAAGAGACAAGCAAGATTAAAAATGCAAAAGGTCAATTCTAAGTGTTTGATACCTTTGAAACAATGATCATTGAAATGAAAAGTAGATGAGGTGTAGGAAAAAAAAACATCTATTGAGGGGTAAAACCTCTAACACTAACTAAAATATTACAAGCAACCTAGTCTAAGATCCGCCTCCTACTTGAAGTCCGAAGCAGTACCTGTCCGAGCTAGAATACCTGAAAGGACTACGTGGGGGGGGGGGGGGTTTAGAAAGGGTTACCCGGATTGCGTATGTCAATCCGGTAAGAGACTTTACTCAAGAGAGAGTTGGGAGCTCTCAATGTAATAGTTATGAGGAAGGTTATGATGCCCAAAAACACATACCTTAAGGTCTTGGACCTTGTGCTATATTTATAGAGACCATATCTTATGAGATGACTCATAAGATGGTGCCAAGTGTATGCTTCAGATTTGGACACCAATGCTACCTTTGGCCCACAGCCCAATAGTGAGCGGTATCCCATATCCGATTAATGGGCCTGGGAGGGTAGTTTGGACCTTTTCCCTCTGAGAGTACTGTTCCGCCTGTTGGGTCCATGTCATTCCCTCGGACGGATCTGTCTTCTTGGCTGATCTGTCCTTAGGTAACTCTGGGTGTCTGAGCCAGAAGTTTCACGGAAGTATCTCAGTGGTTCTGTTATATACGTTTGGTCTTAATGTGATGGTGGCGTCCGAGATTCTCTCGTCCGGTCCGTTTGGCATCCTAGGACTGACAGTTTGTGGTACTTGGAAGGACCATGTGACCTTTTGTCAGGCTCGGAAGTCGTACACCTAGCTTGGTCGGACTTAGCTAAGAAGGTGTGTTGACTTGTAAGTACTAGTTGACCTGGGATGGTTTCCCTTAGGTCGGACCATCTGAAGGTCGGACTAGTACTGAATTGGCTATTTCAGCCTTGATGCGCTCTAGGACACGCTCTATGGCGCCCTTAACGGATTGGAAACATGTCTGTATCAACATATGTCCCCCCTAGTTTCCAAGTATCTTAGTAGAAGATAGTTGGTAACTATGAAAAGAACAAGTGTGTTGTGGAGCGTGTCTGAATCGTTATCTGAAAAGGAAAAAAATTCCTTTTTGTGAGATCCGTTGTCCGTGTTCTTAGGAATTCAATATATCTCTCTCCCCCCCCCCCTTTCCGTTCTATAGTCCGAGTTATGTAATAGCTCAGACTATAGAAGGAAAAGGTATTTGTATCCGAGATATATAGATCCGAGTACGGTTAGGATCTGAAGAAGTCTTCTGTGCAAGAGTGTATAGGAAGCAATCCGTTGAGCCAAATATGTGGAATGGTCCACCTGGGCTGATGAACAGTGATTCAAAAGGCCCAATAAGTCGCCTGTCCGGCCCATGGGAAAGGATCAACGGTTGGGATTTAAACCCGAGTGATGTGACGTTTCTGAGAAGAATTAAATGGGGTGTAACGTCAATACACCACTTGTGAACCGGCGCATCCGTTGGATTGAAAAGATCAATGGTTGGGGTTTGAATCCAAGTGATGTAACGCTTGGCCTTCCCCAATTGCCCCTATAAATAGTTGCCTAATCTGTCGCTTTCACACTTTAGCCAAACCGAAACTCAGAGCGATTCTTAGGCAATCCGAGCAAACAAAAATCAATCCGAGCAACCAAAACTCGCAAAATCTTTCACTTTCCCACTGAGATCTGTACTCTCGGAGAGCTAGCAAGGCTTCGACGTCCGTCCAAACTTACCAAATCAACTTTATCAAGTAAGTGTGTCTTGATTCCTCCTGAATTTTCCTTTTTTATGATATGATCGCTTAATGTTTGTATGCTTCTCTCTTGTCTGGACGGTTGTTTGTTGATTCCGTGGTTTCACATGTTGCATGTGGTAGACTCCTGTAGTATACTTAGTCGGAATACTCCTCCTGTATGCTGCATTGTGCTAATTCCCTCAGTAGCAACTTGTTGAGCTGACTTGTATAGTATGTTACATATGCATAAAAATCGGTAATGCATGCCTGTTTGGTGATATTTTGGTGCCGATTGGCACATAGGCTTTTGTAAGCTGTCCCTGTTAGTGTGACATGTATGGTAGATAATAGTGCCAATGGCACGTCTTTGTGTGCCAAGTATAGTATTCGCAGTGCCATGAGATTGTGTCCCATGTGGAAAATCTGATAAAGTAGGGTTTCCTCGGACCATTGGACTTAATAAGATACCTAAACGAGCTCTCGGACAATCGCAATCATCGTTTCTGACCCGTTTCCTTGTGCCCTAGGATGTCCGGGAGTGATTGTCAGAACCAGCACGAAGTCCTTGATTACGACGATGGAGTAAGCCGGGGGACTGAGTCTGTGGAAGCAACCACATCCGTGGCAGATTACCTGGTCGTTGAACTCGTGTCTTCCAGGGATTCCGATGCTGGGCAAAGGGTCCACGATGTAGCAGAAACGCATCCTGAAGTGGTAGTGGGCCAGGAAGGTATCGCTAGGACTAGGTCGCGAGTCCGATCTCGGACCGTAGGTGGTGGTGGTGTGTCCGCTGGTTTGAATGAACCTTGGATGGAGTAGGAAGGCGAGTCTGGCCGTGAGGCTGGAGAAGAGGATCGTGTTGTGGCGGAAACAGGTCTGACCAACCCAAATACGTCCGGGAGACCCGAAGGCGGAAAAGAGGAGGAGGACGATGGTGAAGAAGAAGAGGATGATGAGGAGGAGGAAGAGGAGGAAGCCTCTCAAGCTGCTCGACCGCGGGGCCGTGATGGGCGTCGAATTGTGTTGCATCCTGGGGTGTCCGCTCAACCCAATCCTCTGCTGGTTGAGGGTCATGGGGCTAAGGCGGCACGAACCAAATTCCCTCGTCCTGTGTCCGCTGTCGTTATCGCTGATTCGTATGGGGAATTGAACGTGGATAATTTGCTTCCCACATGCCCGTCCAAGGTAAAACCTGAAGATATTCCAGAGTGGAGACAAAAATGGAAAATTCCTGAGTCCGTCGAAATCATGGTTCCGGAGCCTGGGCATGCCTTTTACAATCCGCCCGCTGGATACATGTGTGTGCATGAAGCTGCCTTCTCCTGCGGATGGAAGCTTCCCATTGCCTCCGAGTTGAAGCACATTCTGAACCACATTGATATAGGTCCGAGCCAGGTTATTCCCAAGTCCTTGGGAAACTTAATTGGCTTCGCGGTTTTTTTGTGCGAAGAAGGGGCAGTCTGTGAATTTTGAAAACTTCAGGAAACTCTTCAATGTCACTTTCAGTCCGGGGAATCCCCTTTTTTATACTTTTGTAAATAGGAAACCATACAATTTCATTTCCGATCCCATTTCCTCGCTAGGATCGAAATGGTGGGAAAAGTATATTTTTGTGCGGATGGCCTTGAGGCCTGGGGAGTCCGCGAGGAGACGAGAACAATGGGGGTTGCCCAAGAAGTTTCTGAGGGAGAGTATCCCGGACTGGCTCCCTCTCCCCAAGAACGTGGCTCCGTGGTTGGAGGAGATCCATAAGAAAAACAACCCACCAACTTATCTGTTCCACGGATTGATCTGTCAATCGCTGCCATACTTGTGCGGACTGACTGATGTGGTCGAGGTCGGAGGGAAGACTGACTTCTGTAAGAATCTGTAACTTAGGTTTTTTTTACATGATCGTTGCATGGTTGTCCGCTGTTCACGGTGTTATGGATCCGTATCTGACATTGTTTGTTCCTTCTGCAGCTTTCTGGTTCGAGTACATAATGTCGACCCTCCGCGAAAAGAAGAAACAGCAGAGGGAGCATCAAGCCCTCGAGCTTGCCACTGGCCAAAGGGCCAGAATTATCAATACGTCCACGGGTTTGCCCATGGTGGACCCCAAAAATGCGGCCCTCTTTGCTGCTGAGGAGGAGCGACGGAAGAAGGTGGGTGAGGATCCGCAGATTCTGGAGGTGCCTGACAAAGGCAAAGGTCCGGCGACTCGCAGCGCCACTGCCTCCAAGCCACCAGCTTCTACTGCATCCGCACCTCCACGGGATGTGATGATGCGGGATGCCATCACCTCGGGGAAGAAGAGGGGTGCAACCTCGGATGCCTCTCTTGCGGCCAAGAGGCAACATCTTTACGCTATTCTGCCATTGTCGGACCAAGCTGCTCTCGACGCGGAATATGAACGGAGTCACAGACTCCCTGAGGTTGAGCGGGTTGGAGAGCTCCATGAGTTGCATCAGAGGGTAAGCAGCTTATCAATGCTTTTCTTTTCATGCTTTCAGCTTTTTATGATAGAAATATAACTTTTGTCTGTGCATACTTCCTGTAGCTCGGATGCATGATCAAGGCTATGCAGTGGAAGGCCAGCGAGCGGGCCACCATTGAGGAGGACCTGCATAAGGCCTTGGCTGCATCCGCGGAGGAGGCGGAGAAGGTCAAACTGGCGGAAGCCCAGCTGAAAGAGAAGGATACACTCATTGCTAAGTTGAAGGCTAGCTGGCAGGAGGTAAAGTCGGACTTGGAGTGGCAGGAGAACTTTATCGATAAGTCGATGAAGGCCTTCCTGGAGTCCAAGGATGCGCTCCTCGAAGATCTCCAGTTTGCCCGCCTCGAGGCTGTCCGAGACTTTATGAAGTCGGACTCCTTCAAGTTTTTTATGGCGGATAAAGCTGATGCGCTTCGCTTGGAGGGGTTTTCATCCGCCATTGGCCAACTGCAAGGGAAGGGACTACTTCCTCCCGACTTTAACTGGAAGGCGGAAGGGCTAGATCCGGCCGCAGATGCCAATGGAGTGGAGATCCTGGTGGAGGTTGTTCCGGATGAGCGATTGGCTGCGTGCGAGTTTGCGGAGGTGGTCACCGAGGAAGGTGAGATTGATATCACCAACGGCGGACCTTTTCTTCCCAAGTGCGTCCCAGATGCTCTTCGAAAGGTATGATTCACGCAGTTCCATCAAAACATGAACTATCTAAAGAATTGGTACTTCATACCTTCTCGGATCGTCGGCCATGATGCGGATTTCAACTTGTTCGAGAACATCAAGGCCTCCTTTGATGAAGTTGCTGAATCCCTCGCGGCCGCTGCCAATGCCGATGCCAATCCATCCTCCACTAATCCGCCTAGAGTTGAAGAAGCTGGTTCGAGCCAACCTCCTCCTCAGTAAGAAGTCCGGGGTATGCCCCGTGAAAAATTTGTAACCATTTGAATTTCTGTGTCATTTCTCGGCACGGAACGTTGTCGAGTACAATATTCATCCTTTCTTTTCTCCGTAGTAATTATCCTTGGTACAATGTTATCCATGCTTTGATGTAGCACTGGTTTTCTCCTTTATTTTCCTTGATCCGTCCTTCATATGATAAGTTATCGTAAATATACCTCTTGCAAACGCGGATCACTTTGAGCGACATTTTATGGGGATGCGAAATCTTCTAGAAGGGGGAAGGTGAAGCGGTAGAGTCGCCATTATTACTGCGTCCTTTCATCTTCCAAGCCGTCAGATGGTGGACACGTGGCGTGATAGTAGGGATTATTCATTCCTATAAATAAGGATATGGCAATTCTTCCTTTCTCACTGTTTTACCTCTCTTCAGCCTTTCCTTTTCTAGAAATTTACTTTCCGAAAAAGCCAGATTCCTTTAAGATGTCGGAATCCGCCCGAGAAGCTGCAGTCCGAGCTAGGCAACTTCACCTTAATGCAAGCGCAGTGCTACCCGACTCGGAGAACTTCGACTCCGGAGAACCAGATGATCCCAAGTACGATTGCTGTTAGCACTGGATAAATTGTGCCTGCGGAAACATGCACCCTCCGACTTATCGTGGTAAAGGCACAGTGGATGCCTCAATCATTCTTGATCCAGAAGGTGATCCCCCTTTGTGTCCGGTGGTCGCCAGGAGGCGAGCCGAGGAAGAGAGAGAGCGGGTGCTGAAGATGATCCGTAGGAGGATCCGAATGCAGCAACAAGCTCGTCGGGCTCAAGGTGGTGGCTCGGAATCTCAAGGCTCAACCACGGGAATCCACTGAAGGGACAAGGCGGGGTATGCCCCATAGGCATATGTATGGTCCTCGGACCTTGAAAAGTTATACTTTCCGTTTTTTGTATGTTCGAATGATTTTCTAATGAAATTTGAACCGACCTCAATAGATGGAGTAGTTACCTTTTTCATAGACTTACTTTGTCGGATCATTTTTATGCCATTTTCTTGCAAAATGGCCAGCAGGTACGAACTCGGACACGGTTAATGGGCTTGTCTGGATCAGGTAGGGTAAGCTCAGTCGATCCAACACTGTTCGGCCCAAACGAGTATCCCAAGCCCATTGTCGACGTCAATCTTTTTGCGTGGCAGACGCTGATTGGTTCATCCACTCTATAAATACCCCGAGTTGTCCTTTGCATTGATCGCCTAAATCCGACTCCAATTTCCATTGTTACTGAAAATTCCCACCTTCTTTTCCAAACTCGGATAGATCTTATAATTTGAAACCGGTAGTACCCATAAGAAGGTGATTTCTTGACTAGTCTCCCCCTCGAGACTCCTGTCCACTCTCAAATCGGCGCTTGTTCTGAGTGTGAGAGTGGCGTGAGTCTGGAGGGGATGATTGCTCAAGATCAGTTGTTAAAAAGCACAGATCTTGGGAAATGTTCAGATCCGGGGGTAGACTAACGGATGATCTTATCGGTTGTATGCGCGATCCACCCGGTAGGAGCTTTTCCTTTTTTAGGAGCTGCTGGCAGGTGGGTCGCCATACGACCAATGCGTCAGATCCGTGCTCGGATTCGGACAAACAGGTACCTTTGAAGAACCCCCCTGTCCGGAGATAGGAGGTTTGATGCTGTAAAGATCCGAGGTAACACCGCTTGGTTCTCTTCATCAGACACATGGTGGCCATGATAATTTATTAACTCATGGTGGCTCGAACTGGGCCGACAACCACTGGTTTAAAGTGTCCGTACACGCTATGCATGCGATCTGTAGAGGGAATCAAAGGTAGGGTGATATTGTAGAATTCCAACTTATTGAATCATTCTGTATTGTGCAGGAACATTAGATTCTTGGTGTTCCCGAAAGTGATGACTAAGTGGAATACTTTCCTGTCGGAGGAATAATCTCGATGGAAGATGACGTATCTCCAGATACTCTCTCTACAGTTTATGTATTGTAGTTGTAGATCCGGATAAAGATCCGAGGTTGTAGACTGCAAAGGCAGTGTTATGTACACTCTGTTTCGTATATGAATAAAATTCATTGCTTGCTTTTTTGTCACCTGAACACTAAATATCAGATTTACGAATTGAAAGATAAAAGTTGTATTGATTTCACGGAAATTCAATTACAACTTGTGGGCTGCATGGACAATCATAAAAGAGTTAACGAAAACAGAACTGACGGAGTTCCGCGTATTAAACAGTTTTAAACCTAAAATGCCCAAACAACTGGCAGAGTTCCGTGTAACCAACCCTACGCATATAACTTTTGAAGGTTCCTGGCATTCCAAGTACGCTTGAGTGGGTGTCCGTACTCGTCTTCCAATTCGTAACTTCCGTTCACTCTAGCACCAACGACCTTGTAAGGTCCTTCCCATTTTGGCTTAAGCTTCCCAACATTGCTCAAGATATCAGCTCGGCGGAGCACTAGGTCTCCGACCTGCAAGTTTTTCGCTTGAACATTCCTGTTGTAGGCCCGGACTGCAGTTGCTTGGTACCTATGGATATTAGCCAATGCTTCGGTTCTTCTCTGTTCCAGCATGTCTAGGTCAAATATCCGAGCTTCACGATTGACGAAATCATTGAACTCTTGGACCCTGATTGTTTCAACCGCAATTTCTGCTAGTATGACTGCTTCCGAGCCATAGACCAGGGCAAATGGGGTTTCTCTAGTTGCGGTCCGCGCAGTGGTGCGATGAGCCCACAGTACGCCATCTAGGTCATCCGCCCAACTCTCCTGGAAGTTCTCAGCCGCTTTTCCAGGATCTTAACAATTGTCTTGTTCGTGGACTCAGCTTGTCCATTAGATTGTGGGTATCCGACAGATGTGAAGCGTTGTTCAATTTTGAAAGATGCCAACCATTCTTTGAGTCTATTGCCTGAGAATTGAGCACCATTGTCCGAGACCAGAATTCTTGGTAGACCAAAGCGACAAATGATATTCTTCCAAATGAATGTCCGCACGCGGCTTTCCGTGATAGTGGCCACTGCTTCGGCTTCTACCCATTTAGTGAAATATTCCACATCTACAATTAAGAATTTCCTCTGTTGAGTGCTTCTTGGGAAGGGTCCGACAATATCGATGCCCCATTGATCAAACGGACATGCTATGACTGACGGAATCATAGGGTGTGTCGGACGATGGGAACATTTGCATAATATTGACAATCAGGACATCTTCGGGCATAGCTCGCGGAATCCTTATCAATGGTAGGCCAGTAGTAGCCTTGTCGAATGATCTTCTGAGCAAGAGTTCATCCTCCGGAATGGCTTCCGCAACTTCCGCTGTGAATTTCCTCAAGCACAGTCTTCGCTTCTTGCGGACCTAAACATCTCAAATGAGTCCCAGCGAAAGATTTCTTATACAAATCTTCTCCGAGTACAAAATAAATGTTTGCTCGGCGCTGTACACTCCTTGACTCCTTCGGATCAGCTGGCAATGATCCGTCTTTGAGATAACTAAAGATCTCAGTCATCCAGTTGCTTCCTGTTTCAGTTATCACAACGTTTGGAGTGGGACTCATGACGGATGAGTCAGTGATAGTGAGTAAGATTACTCTCCTCGTGTCTAGAGCAGCTGTTGTGGATGCATACTTTGCCAGAGCATCCGCTCTTTCGTTCCATGCCCTATCAAACTTCTCCAGGGTAAACTCATCAAAGAGACTGACTTCTTGCTTAAGTAGCTCAAGGTACTTGATCATTGAAGGCCCTTTTGTGGCAAAAGCACCAGAAAATTGGGCTTCAACTAACTGTGAATCCGTGTAAGCATTGAGTTTCCGGATCTGCAGGGACTTGGCTAGACGCAGTCCGACTAACAGTGCTTCATATTCAGCCTCATTATTGGTGACTTTGAATTCCAAGGATATCGCATAGTCGAGTTCCGCGCCATCAGGGCTTTTAAGATAGATTCCAATGCCTCCTACTCTTCCAGTGGAGGAACCGTCCACTTCCAATGTCCAAGCATCAGAGGGATGTTCTTTTGTTTGGATGTCTTCTGTAAGCTCCCGAGTTTCCGACCTTTGTTCCTCCCTCTCTTTAATTTCCGGATCAGAGTTGTTAGTACCGGATTTCCTGGTAATATCATCAAGAAGGAACATTTGGTTGACCTGAGTTTCCTCCCATGATGTAGTCCGAGACTGATTGATGATCTGAGCATCCTCGAGATTTTCGGGGCTGATCTTCGGCGGAACCGGCTTTCGGTTGATCTGCTTGGTGATTAGGCATTCAAATACCTGTTTATCCGGGACTTTCTCTGACTCCGCCTCTGGGTATTCTGCTAGGAAGTCGGCAACGACTTGAGCTTTCTTGGCTGTCGGAGCCTAATAGCTAATGTCGTATTCGCTCAGCTCAATGGACCACTTAGAGAGTCGTCCGGATTGGTCGGGCTTTCCCAAGACCTGTTTCAAAGGTTCCGTAGTTAGTAATACTATTTTATGAGACTTGAAATATGGCTTTAATCACCTTGCGGTGTAAACCAGAGCATATGCAAATTTCTCAATCTTGACGTATCTTGTCTCTGCCCCAGCAAGGGCTTTACTAAGATAGTAGATTGGCAAGTGATCATTAGCTTGGACCCGTACTAATACGGAACTCATTGCCTCTCCCGTAATTGCTAGGTAGAGGTCGAGTGGTTCTCCTTCAACGGGTTTGGAGAGCAGCGGAGGGGAATGGAGGTACTTTTTCAAATTTTCAAAAGCCTCAGAACATTCCGCGGTCCACTCAAAGCTCTCTCCTTTCCGGAGGATTTTGAAGAACAGAAGGTTCTTCTCTGCAGATCGCGAAATAAAACGACTTAAGGACATGAGACGTCCAATAAGCTGTTGTACCTCATTGAGGTTCTTCGGATGAGGCAGATCTAGGATTGCTTTGATCTTCTCGGGATTTGCACTTATCCCTCTCTCTGTGACCATGTAGCCCAAAAACTTTCCGCCCTTCACTCCGAAGGTGCACTTTTCTGGATTCAGTTTCATCCCGTACTTCCTGAGGATAGCGAAGAATTTGCTCAAGTGCTCTATATGTTGTTCTTCGATTTTGCTTTTGACGAGCATGTCGTCTACATATACCTCCATGGTCTTGCCAATTTCTTCCTTGAACATCTGATTCACCAGTCGTTGGTAAGTTGCTCCCGCATTTTTTCAATCCGAAGGGCATCACTTTAAAGAAATACACCCCTCATGCGGCGAAGAATGTTGTTTTCTTAATATCCTCCTTCGCCATCCGAATCTGGTAAAAGCCCTTATACGCGTCCATGAAACTCAGTAATGCGCATTTGGCTGTAGAATCAACCAATTGGTCAATCCGTGGCAAAGGGTATGGATCCTTTGGGCAAAACTTATTTAGCCTGGTGAAATCATTGCACATCCGCCATTTGCCTAGTGACTTCTCTACTAGAACCATGTTGCAAACCCAATCAGAATAACGGACCTCTTCGATATGCCCTGCTTTTATGAGTCAATCAACTTCGGCGGATATGATGGCACCCTTCATAGGTCCGAAATCCTTTCTCTTCTGGCGGATATATTTAATCGAGGGATCCATGTTCAGGCGGTGAACAGCAACCCTCAGATCTATCCCCTTTAAGTCGTCAGTACTCCAAGCAAAGACATAACTGTTATCTCGGAGACAAGCAACGAGCTTCATTTCCACTTCCGCATTCATCTCTGTCCCGATTCTAGTCTTCTTATCCGGGCTTCCAACAACAAGCTCAACTTCCCTGAGAGTTTCATGAGGCTCGATCCGTGCAGTTTTAGGAAACTTGTCCTTCTGGCTCCCTACCCCAATATTAGGATTCTCCTTTTTTGGTGGAAGAACAACCTGCGGATCAGAAGTCACAGTGACTGCCAACACGGGTGCAGATGCTCTCCTTGTGGACATAATATAACACTCCCAAGCTTCTCGGATGTTCCTCACTTCCTCTCCAACTCCGCACTAGGTCGGGAACTTCATCCTATTATGGAGGGTGGAGGATATAGCTCGGAATTGATTGAGTCCCGGATGACCAAAGATGGCATTGTAGTCAAAAGTTCGATCCACCACTACAAAACGGACTAGCTGTGTCACTCTAGCGGGATGTGTCCCAAGTGATACATGAAGCATGACACTTCCTAGAGGGCGAACAATTCCTCCTCCAAACCCTAATATGGAGGTATTGACTCTCTCATATCGAATTCCTCCCAGATTCATCTGATCTATTGTTGATTTGGAGATGATGTTCGAGGAACTCCCTGTATCTACCAGGATCTTGTTTACTCGATAAGTTACAATGGTTAAAGAAACCACCAGTGGAACATCCGGATCATCTATGTCCTCGCCTCCTACCGTAGGAGGAGGGATCTCGCTATCATCAAAGTATATAGCATTTGTCCCTCGAATTGCTGGAGCAGCATATGATCTGTCATTGTTCCGGAGATTCTGAGCTGTCTGCTCTCTGGCATTCCTACTAGCGCCCCCAGTTGGTCCGCCTGCTATGGTGTTGATCACTCCGCTGTATGGAGGGTTCTCCATTACAACGTCATCATCGTACCTGTATGGGTGTCGGTCCGTGCGATGTGGATGGTTGACTGGCGGAGGTGGCAAGGATAGAGGATGGGGCGGAGGCTCTGTAGCTCTATCATCCCTTTTTCATTCCGTCCTATCATGTCGAGAAGACTCATCCGTATAGACGTGCTCCTCCAACTTTCCCTCTCTTATCAAATGTTCAACCTCCATTTTCAGTTGAATGCAATCGTCCGTCTCATGACCACGGCTCTTGTGAAACTTGCAATACCCCTTTGCATTCTTGTTCTTCCTGTTACCGTGAGATGGCTTGGGCCATTGGATATTCAACTTCTTCTCAATAATAGTTGCCAAGATGTCGGATCTTGGTCTATTGAGACGAGTATAATCCGCATATCTCCTTGGCGGACTCCTTTCTTTGTGGAAGCCCTTATCTCTGTGATCCTTCCTCGGATCAAACTTATTAGGGCGATGCTCTTGTTTTACTGGCTCCTTTCCCTTCTTGGATCCTGCTCTCACTGGAACATTCCATCGGTACTCCTCTACATACATTACTTCTTCACAGATGTCATCCAAATGCTTTTCACTCCTCACTTCCTGACGAGAAAGTTTTCTGCGGAGCTCTGTGTTGAAAGTATTATCATACAGGTGATGGACCCGTTCCTTAATACTGTGTGGCTCAACTTGAAGAACTTCCGCGTTAAAGCGATCTAGGAAGGTCCTGAGATCCTTTTGCTCCCTCTGGGTAATTCTTGCCAGATGCTCCACAGTACGCTTTCTTCTTTTCGATTTTCCAAATCGTCCTAGGAATTTGGAAGAGAGGTCCGCATATGACCTTGTTGACTTGTTTGGCAAAGCAGTGTACCAATCCATGGCCGTTCCGAAGAGAGTAGATGAGAACGTGAGAGCTTTCGTATTATTGCTCATCCCCTTGGAATCCGTCTTACTGTTGTACCTTGTCAAGTGGCGAACGGGACAAGTATCCCCGTAATAGTATTCCAAGTTCGGAATCACTTGATCTAAGTTCCTGTTCCTTTCCTTTTCTCTCATGATGTCATCACACAAAGGATTTGGTGCACTTGTAGCTACGTGCTCATGATCCTTCACCAAACGTCCGAGGTTGAGAATCTGGGCTTCCAAGGCTTTTTGCTGAGCATAGATTTCTTCTGCATTCATTATCTCCCCCGTCCTAGGATGGACTGCTACATCCGCAGGGAGTTCATCTAGGTGGACCACTGGAATGGTTTCCGCTACATGATCTCTAGCCCGTGGTGCTATCTGCTGCGGAACTCTAGGCTGCCCGTTTCCCTCTTCTTGATGTGCCCTTTGTCTATTGGGGCTTCCTTCTTGTCGAGCCTGGGAAGCAGAAGCTCTCCTATCTAGGAGGTTCCGTAAATCCTCTTGAGGTAGCTGATTCCCCAACCTCTGCTGGATCGGACGTTGCCTGTTCCTTGATAGGGCGGGCTCTGCTTGAACCGGAGTAGCCACTGGAAGAGTGACTTGCTGAGGATGGGCATTGTTAGACCCGAGGCAACCTTGGATTATCATGAGCAATCTATCGAATTGAGTATCACTTAATCCTAGGTCACTAGTGCGGACGATGCGACCATCGGGCATAGTAAACTATTGACCTGTGGTGGGACCTTGAGCTTCTGCCGGAGAAACTTGTACGACCCCTTCTCCACGGTTTTCGGTCTCAACATTCTCAGGAGTATTACGGATTCTCCTGGGCGGAACGTCTCTTCCCTCATCGGAGGATGGGCTCGCTGTGTGACCATCGCTCGAATATCTCCTTCCAGCGTTCCTTTCTGCCACACTGGCTCTCCGTCCTTGGTTGGGCGGACGTCCGCGTGGGCATGGAGTCTCGACGCCTGTAGCACTGGTTCGTGATGTCCGTCTTGTTCTTGCCATCAGCCTGACTTAAGCACGGAACCTTTTGTAAAGATTCCCACAGACGGCGCCAAAAATGTTGAGGGGTAAAACCTCTAACACTAACTAAACTATTACAAGCAACCTTGTCTAAGATCCGCCTCCTACTTGAAGTCCGAAGAAGTACCTGTCCGAGCTAGAATATCTGAAAGGACTAAGTGGGGGGGGGGGGGGTTAGAAAGGGTTACCCGGATTGCGTATGTCAATCCGGTAAGAGACTTTACTCAAGAGAGAGTTGGGAGCTCTCAATGTAATAGTTATGAGGAAGGTTATGATGCCCAAAAACACTTACCTTAAGGTCTTGGACCTTGTGCTATATTTATAGAGACCATATCTTATGAGATGACTCATAAGATGGTGCCAAGTGTATGCTTCAGATTTAGACACCAATGCTACCTTTGGCCCACAACCCAATAGTGAGCGGTAGCCCATATCCGATTAATGGGCCTGGGAGGGTAGTTTGGAACTTTTCCCTCTGAGAGTACTGTTCCGCCTGTTGGGTCCGTGTCAGTCCCTCGGACGGATCTGTCTGCTTGGCTGATCTGCCCTTAGGTAACTTTGGGTGTCCGAGCCAGAAGTTTCGCGGAAGTATCTCAGTGGTTCTGTTATATACGTTTGGTCTTAATGTGATGGTGGTGTCTGAGATTCTCTCGCCCGGTCCGTTTGGCATCCTAGGACTGAAAGTTTGTGGTACTTGGAAGGACAATGTGACCTTTTGTCAGGTTCGGAAGTCGTACACATAGCTTGGTCGGACTTAGCTAAGAAGGTGTGTTGACTTGTAAGTACTAGTTGACCTGGGATGGTTTCCCTTAGGTCGGACCATCTGAAGGTCGGACTAGGACTGAATTGGCTATTTCAGCCTTGATGCGCTCTAGGACACGCTCTATGGCGCCCTTAACGGATTGGACACATGTCCATATCAACAACATCGACTCACACGAAAGAAAAAAATGAAAAGAAAGTCAAGTAAGAATGTAAGAAATGGTACTTCGGAAATGCGCAAAGAATGTTCAACCGGCAACTCAGCAAACTTCTCACTCAAAATTTTCCCAAAGCCTGAAGACCCTATCCTGGCTTAGCCTAAGAAAAAAAAATCTTAGGCTCTGATACCATTTGTAACGCCCCGACTTTTAGGTTTTTAAAAGAAGTGAATTTCAGTCGGGACATTGGGCGAAAGCAGAGCCGAAACGTTTAGTGAAACATGGGAAGTTACAGACAACCTTTCGTTTGAAGTTGCTGGAATAAAAATATATTTTATTCAGCAAATAAAACCACAATATTTTCAACATTCTTGTCTTTAAAAGATACACAATGTAACTTGAAAAGACATGAGTTTTTTTAAATACACAAAAGGACATTATTTTTATTCACAAAAATCCCAAATCCCAATTACACACTTAGTTTGCTGAGTTTATCGGTCGTTCATTCTTCGCCGCCATCTCACCTACAAGGAAGGGAATAAAAACAAGTGTGAGAAAAACCTCAATGAGTGTTTTTTCATTAAAATCATAACAATAAAAATCAAGAACTTAAAATCCAATATACTTTCAATAACGTATACTTTTTAGAAAAACATTATTTCATGCCGCTCCTTACAACCCCACAGTAAAACAGGCCTTATGTCTCCCTGATAGACGATCAAACTATCCAGTCAGGACCCTGCCATGGTACAGGGGTGAAATTCTACAACCCAACTAAATCAGTGAAGGCTTCTATCACTCGATTTAAAGGGAATGGGCAAAGGAAACCGACAAGTAGCTCGCCAAACACAACTGACCAAACTACAAGCCAATTAACCTGAACCAAACGTACGTATCTTTCTTGAACCGTCAATCAAAACAAAATAAAAATCATGTATATAAAAAATATATAAATCTTTCAAAATCAGCGGAAGCATGCTAAAACTCTTTCGTGATTTGGTTTTTATGCAATAGAACGTGTGTTTTTGAAAACATGCATTACTTATATATAAGTTGAAAACATATTAAAATACCTTCCAGGTTTTGAAAATAATACGTACATATATATAGTTTTGTAGAACACTCACATTTGAAGGTGTTGGGAAATTTGTTGGGAAATTTCTTGGGAAATTTGTTAGGAAATTTGTTAGATATTTTGTTAGAAATATCTGTTTAGATTTTGATCAGGAACATGATGACTTATCTTAGTCTCAGAAAGGTGATTAGTACTCTTGGTTCACTTGAACATTGTAAAAGAGGAAACCCACTAAGTATGATAGTCTAGCTAATCTTGTATAAGATGTTAGGTCTCAAAATGTAATTTTTATTTTATGAAGAGAATACCAAGAAGAAGACATCCAAGCAGAACAAGCTCAACGACATTGAAGACTTGAAGAAACTGCACAAGATTTCTGAAACTGTTGTTCAGATACCTTAGCCAGATATCTTAAAGACATGAATTGTTTTAAACAAACTGTGTCACAAGAGATATCTGAGAAATAAAAGGCCTATCTGAAAACAAGGAAAGTGTCCACAGATATCTATTCTCAGATACCTTGAGCATTAACCACATTTCTGAAAAAGAAATATATATATTGCAAACAAAGTTGTTTCAATAAAAGTGGTATCTGAAGATTGAAGATAAGGACGTGCAAAGAATCAGATAACACTAGTCTCTGATACAAAGCATAGTTCCGTTGGCACTACAGGACAAAAGTATAGTACAATGCATTTAATGCACGGACAGAGATGTCTGAATAAAAGCAACGGCGACTCAAGAAGAAGACAAAACACATAAGATTACTATACACAGATATCAATAGTTCGAATTTGAGCCTAACGGATACTATTCAAACGATACTCAAATTCATCTATAAATATCAACACTTAGACTGCTTGAAGAGATACACAACAGACCTTGAACTGCATAAAAACGCTGAACATCTTACTCTCTCAAAGCAACTTACTTATCCTCAAAGCTTTCTGTTGCGACCAAAGCTTTTGATCTTGAGTAACACTGAAGTTCTAAGTGTCCTGATCCTAAACAAGCACAGCTATCTGTGAAAGAGTTGAAACGAAAGATCAAGTATCTGAGATTCATTCTCTTGAACATTTATATAAGACTTGGGTCAGTAAAAAGAACAAGATACCATACATTGAAAAGTGTATTAAGTATACTTGATTCACAGAGCTATCTGAATAACTGAATAAGTTATTAAAGAAGCTCATCTGACAACTCAAACCAACACCATAACTGGCGTGGAGTACAGGAAGTACTTAGTTTGAAAAATCAGGGAATAACTCCAAGGTTACCGGAGTAGAGGAAGTACTTGATTTGGGAAACTAAGGAATAACTCCAAGGTTATTGAGTATAGGAAGTACTTAGCTTGGGAAGCTAGGGAATAACTCAAAGGTTTCTGAGTACAGGAAGTACTTGGCTGTGAAATCCAGGGAACAACTCAGGGGGAACATTTGGTTGGGAACCAATTGTTTAAGAATCTTAGAATAGGATTATTGTAAGGTGAACTCAATTATCTGTTCTAGTGAATTCTAGGTCTCTGGTAGACCGAAGTGGATTAGTTGGAGGATTACGCCACCTCCAGATACCACTATACTTGCTGTGTTATTTACCTTTCTGTATTTACCTTTCAGCAACACACACACACACTTTAACTGTTTCTGCACTTATCTTTATTAAGTCTTCTGCGCTCTGATTCTAAGTATCAGATATCTATTCAGATATCTGAGAAATAGTTTTTATCGACAAAAGTTTTAAAAGACTATTCACCCCCCCCCCCCCCTCGAGTCTTTTACTTTGCCGTTATCTGGACCAACAAGTGGTATCAGAGCAGGTGGTTCACAAGCCTTCTGCACTGAACCTAGATCCCCAGATAGGTGAAGGAACTTTGTCCATTTTCGAGGACTATTTAATTTGTGTGTTAAGTGTGCAGGTATGTCTCTGAGTGATGCACCCATTCTCAAACCAGAGAATTACGAGAAATGGAAAAAGAACATGATGCTCCACCTTGAAGCCATAAGTGACGAAATGATCGAAGTGATAAAGAATGGCCCAATAGTCATTCAACAACTCAAACAAGTCATGGAGGTTTCTAATGGTAGAGACAGAGATCAAAGCGAAGGATCCTCACAAACCGATGCGTCAACAAGTGGGAGATCTACTAGTCAAGTTATTTACGAACCAAAGCCCAGAGAACTCTGGACATCGGAAGATGCCAAGAGAAATCGTCTGGATGGTCAAGCTCGTAATATCATCATCAGATCGACACCTGAGCACATACAGTGTAAACTGTGGGGTGCTAAAACGGCGAAAGTTTCCTGGCAACTGATTGAAGAAATCATGCGGGCGAAAACCAAAGAAAACAAGTTCGAAGTTCTCAAGTTGAAATTTCAAAATTTCAAACAAGGACCCATCAAACTCGGAAGAACTTGATTTCAGATTTACCACTCTCATGAGTGACATGGCGACTCTTGGGAAAGCAAGATATTCGGTCGAGAAAAGATTAAGACTATTGTCAGAAGTCTTAACCACAACTGGGAGCATACCAAATTCTTTTATTATCTCCCCCTTTGTCTTTCTTCACAAAAACACACCTGAACAAACTTGTTAGAAACAAACAAATATAACAGGCATGAAACTACAGAACTCCCCCTCAACATTAGACGAGAGCAATATAACAGAATAAAGTATGTTTGCTTTTTGTTCAATCTCTTCTCTTCTCCCCCTTTTTGAGAAGAAAGATATCTCTCAGATTATTCAACCAAGTTCACAGAAGGAGACAAGAAGACATGCAATGAGTGCAATACTGAGTTGTGGACTATAGGACCTGCAATAAGAGCTGTGCAATGTTGGAGAATGATGTTGAAAACATTGAGTTCAACACTGGCAGCCAAGGTGATAGCAAAAGCAGGAAAAAAGTTTGGATCGGCTGGAGGGCAGTAATCAGGAATAGAGGTTGGATTAGCTGGAGAGCAGTGTTAGGATAAGAATGGATGGTCATGATGGGTGTTGTTGGGTTTGCCTTAAACGATCCTGCAAATATATATCAATGCTACAGAAACTGTGCATAACGGTTAATAAAAGATTAAAGTTACAAGTAAAACAGTTATCCGTCAAGTCATAGTAATCAGATAAACAGATAAACCCTAGGGAGGTTGACCAAAAATCTTGATCTTAAATAATGACTTGAAATGCAAGAACAGGAAAGCAAAAACCCCAAACCCCAAAGAAACACCTTAGACCTGAAACACCTCAGACCTACTCCCCCTCAAACCCAAAAACACACAGAAAGGTCAGAAAGAGACGCACATATAAAAAGAGCAAATAGTACTTCAAGCACAGTCAATGTTGACCTGAATGTTGACTCAACATCAATGACAACATCGGGAAATCAGACCACTCTTAATGTAAGTCAGCCAGGAAACCAAGTCTCAAGATGTGCAGATTCAATTAACACCACTGATGCTGCAGGCAAAGACAGAGAGAGAAAGGAATACCAAAGAAACACACTCAACATTGCCTCAAAAGTAAATTGAACAATTAGCATAAGTTTGAGTGGGGTGACCATGAGACCGTGAACCATGTCAAATAATTGGAACACGTATGAATCCGCTCCAAAGCCGGCTTTATGCGGAGTTAGGCAAACACGTCTCATGGCATAAAATCATTCAATTGACCACATTTGGTAATTTGGTACTCGGAAAGTGAACCAAAGACATTACGAGAATCGGCACTTTTGTGCGTGTCGGTTTCTGTCTGCAGTCATCAACCCTCACGACATATGACACATTACGCGTCGATATCTGGATAGTATTTGAAACACGCCCAACACGATCCTCGTGGAAACACTTGAGCCCTTTTATCATAATTCATTAGATTTATTAAGCATAAAGGACAGGAGGCAACATCAAGAGTGAGTCAAGGTACGAGTAAAAATAGCCAAAAAGCAGCAAAAGTGGGTTTTACATAAAGCAAACACACAGGAGACTCGATCCCTTTCAACCTTGATTTCAAATAGCCTTTCAACCCCTAAGCATCACCACTGTAAGCTACAAAGTAGGAACAACCATAGACCAGTACAGAAGCACAGAAAGCACATAGACACACACACAAAAAAAATAAATAAATAAAATCAAAAGGCAACAAAAAACACATCACTTTTCTGCAGCCAGTGTTGACTGTGATGTTGAGTCAACACTGGTTTCAACATCGAAGATCACAAAGAGCACAAATCAAGAGATCTCCTAAGACTGAAGAATCTCTCACAATCTAAAGGTTTGGTAAAAATATCTGCAAGTTGATTGGTTGTATCTAAGTGTTGTATGACTATTACTTGCAGATTGACCATATCCTTAAGAAAATTATGCCTAATGTCTATGTGTTTCGTGCGTGAGGGCAAAACAGGCTTCTTAAAATTATTTATGGCACTAAGGTCATCACAGAACATCAACAAGGTATCACATTGTCGACCAAAGTCATGCAGCATATTTTTCACCCATATCAATTGAGTAACACAACTCCCAGATGTTACATGTTCAGATTCAACATATGAGAGTGACACATTGTTCTGTTTCTTGAAATACCATGACATTAAATTAGAATCAAGATAAAAGCAACCTCCACTAGTGTATTTTCTATCATCTAGAACACCAGCCCAATCAGAATCACTAAATCCCACTAGATTAGTGTTTGTATCACATGCATACCATAATCTAAGATTAACAGTTCTTGATATATATATATGAAAAATCTTTTAAGAACAATCAGGTGTGGGATTTTAGGGTTAGCGATACTGCACAAACACACATAAAACATGATGTGAGGTATCTTTGGTTGATAGATATAGAAAATGAGTCATTGTTACTGACAATGTTAGGTCAACACCATCTCCAACATCGATTCTTTGAGCATAAGACCATTAGCCATAGGAGTCTTTGGGTTCACCTATCATGCTCATCTCATGGGTACCGTCAGATGGAATTTCTGCCTGTGATGTTGAGCTCAATGTTGTGTCATCATTGCTGTCAACATTGACAATTTCTCCTTGTACACCAGCTGGAGTTCTTGGTTTAGACACCTTTTCGGAGTTCGATGACGCTTTTCTCGGGAGTAGTGTCTTTAACCTGCTCAAGACTGCAACAACTGTTTATTCTTGCAAAGTGCCTTTACGGATAGAGACATCAAGAGACAGTTTGAAAGCAGAGACAATGTTGATGTCAATGTTGACTCAACATTGTTTTCATTCATCAGTTTCAGCTCTTCCCAGTGATAATCTGCAGATAGATCAACTGAACCATGTAGAACAAAACATTAGTAACCGATTCCTCGTGGTTAGTCCGGAAAAAG
Source organism: Plantago major (assembly GCA_026545765.1). Lineage (NCBI taxonomy): Eukaryota > Viridiplantae > Streptophyta > Magnoliopsida > Lamiales > Plantaginaceae > Plantago > Plantago major. Next base: position 23,753,354 of record CM048840.1, on the reverse strand, counting down.
TGTTTCACGGTTTTGAGAATCATCATAGTCGAAAAAGACTTCTTTTGTCAATGTTGGACTATCAATGTTGGACCAACATTGTTTCTCAACATTGTTCAGAACAGCAGATAGGGCTTTGGCATGAACTTCTGGATCATCATCTTCCTGTTCGTCATCTGAAACATCACTGAGACAAGCAAGCATAGTCTTTTTCTCTTTTCGAAGAGTGTTAGCACATTCATTCTGATAATGCCCCCATCCTTGACATTCAAAATATCTAACTTTACTAACTTTACTAAGACTAGGGCTAGAGTTTGACACACCAGCTTTCTTTTTGAAATTTCTAGTTCCTTTTGAGTTGCTCGAAGAGCCTCTATTAGAATTCTTCCTGAATCTAAGTTTCTCAATTTTCCTAACCAAGTCATTGTAGGCTTCTTCAGTCATGTCATCAGAATCATCACTACTGCTTTCAGACTCAGTAACTTTAGCTTTAGATTTAGAGTGAAGGGACATACTAAGGATTTTCGTACCTTTTCTTTCGTTATCAATTATCTCAAAAATTTTCAAATTGTTCATCAAGGTATGAAAATCCATAGTAGCTAGATTGTGAGTGTCTTCCAAAATAGTAACTTTAGTGTCAAATTTTGGAGAGAGAGATCGAATGGCTTTAGAAATCAGTTGCTTGTTGGAAATAGCATCACCAAGAAGTTGATCATCATTAGACAAAGTCAAAAGCTTTTCAAAATAAGAATCAATGGTTTCAGCTTCTTCCATTCTCATATTTTCAAATTTTGACCAAAGCATTCGAAGTTTAGTTTGTTTGACACTATTATCACCTTCACAATGATTCTGAAGTAAGTCCCAAACTTGTTTAGCAGTAGTGCAATTTTGAATGATTTTAAACATATGAGCATCAACATGTCCAAAAATGGCATTTAAAGCTTTTTCATTGTAAGAGCTTAAAAGAAAGTCACCTGCAGTGAAGCGTTCTTCAGGTGTGGGAACAATATCTCCATCAGTATCAGGTCCTTCAGTAGGCCAGACAAATCCTTCTAGAACAGATCTCCAAGCTCGACCTTCAATGGACTTGATGTATGTCCTCATCCTGATTTTCCAGTAGTGGTAGTTCGATCCATCAAGCATAGGTGGCCTGTAGACACTTGAGTTTACAACTTCCATTGTAGTAGTACCAAATCCAGACACCAGTAGTTTGGTGGCTGGCTCTGATGCCACTTGTTAGAACTTAAGATCCCGGATTGGTACTTGAAACAAGATCAATAGACAATGTTGCCAACAATGTTGTTCAACATTGTCTTCAACATAGCAAACAGATGGCAGCGGATGAATAAGAATGAAACTTCTATTACCAAGCCAATATATAGAAAAATATATTGGCAGCGCCGTAGGAAAAATATCTACTGACAGGAAAAGTAGATCTAATCAAGTGGGTTTAATACAATCACAGACGATTGATTAAACAACCAAAACTAGCCCTAGAAGAACCAACAGTAAAAGCTATTCTAGGTCGATGTTTGAAAGAGTCATTCCAACAATGAATACTCTTAGACAAACTCTAAAGCTAGCAGAAAACAAGAAGCCTAAACTCTTTTAACAAAAATTCGATTGAATATCAAGAAAGGCTCAATGATTGCTCGGCTGAATCCTTGTATATATACTTGAGATATCGACAGCTCCCATCCAAGTCGAAAGGCAATAGGATCTCAGCAAAGGCAATTTTCCATGTTCTTGTTTTCTTCAATAATCAGCTAGAAGGAAATTCCCATATTAGTGTCTTCAACAATATATTTCCTTCTTGCTTTCTTCAACAATATTCTTGAAAGATTCTCTCTTTAGATTGCATTCCTTATGTCCAAAGCAACTCAAACTCTTTCCTTATTCCTGCAGAAATTCGAATTGATTGCTTCCAGTCCAAGTCATCAATCCAATTGGCCTGCTTGTTTCTATGTTGTCTGTTGTTGTCCGTAATGTTGTTCCAACAATGTATCGGCACTATTTCGCAATGTTGCACAACATTGAAATCCTGCAGTTCACAAACAACAACAACAAACACAAACATTGAACTGAATCATGAAAGATAAGATTAACTAATCAAGTGCAACTTGCATTTTCAATGGGAAACTACTTTTAGTTCAAGTATATGTTGATGACATTATATTTGGATCTAAAGACAAGCAACTTTGTATAGACTTTGCTGAACTCATGAAATGTATATTTGAGATGAGCATGATGGGAGAATTAAATTACTTCCTAGGGCTGCAAGTCAAGCAACACAATGATGGAATATTCATTAGTCAAACAAAGTATGCAAAAGACATGCTCAACAAGTTTAATCTAAAGCCTTCTGAAAAGAATGCTAAGATACCTATGAGCATTGGAACCAAAATGACCTATACTGAATCTGACAAGAGTGTTGAAGAACACAAGTATAGGAAATTGATTGGATCTCTATTGTACCTCACTGCAAGTAGACCTGATATTCAATATGCAGTTGGAGTGTGTGCTAGATTTCAGACAAATCCAATGCAATCACACTACAACATTGCTATGAAAATATTGAGGTATGTAAAAGGTACTGTAGAAGTTGGATTGTGGTATCCAAAAGACAGTGGATTGAGTTTAGTTGGCTATTCAGATGCCGACTATGCTGGATCATTACTTGATAGAAAAAGCACCTCAGGAACTTGTCAATTTCTTGGTGCTAGATTGATATCTTGGTTCAGCAAGAAACAAAATTCAATTGCTACATCTACCACAGAGGCTGAATATATTGCTGTTGGGTGTTATGCTTCACAAATATTGTGGATACAACAACAACTCAGAGACTATGGACTCAATGAAGAGAAAACTCCTATTTTCTGTGACAACACAAGTGTTATTGCCATAACTCAGAATCCTAAGTTTCATGCAAGAAAAAATCACATTGATGTTAGACACCACTTCATCAGAGACCATGTTGAAAAAGGCAATATAGAGATACTGTTAGGAAATTTGTTAAGAATATCTGTTTAGATTTTGATCAGCAACATGATGACTTATCTTAGTCTCAGAAAGGTGATTAGTACTCTTGGTTCACTTGAACATTGTAAAAGAGGAAACCCACTAAGTATGATAGTCTAGCTAATCTTGTATAGGATGTTAGGTCTCAAAATGTAATTTTTATTTTATGAAGAGAAGACCAAGAAGAAGACATCCAAGCAGAACAAGTTCAACGACATTGAAGATTTGAAGAAACTGCACAAGATTACTGAAATAGTTTTACAGATACCTTGGCCAGATATCTTGAAGACACAAGCTATGTCACAAAAGATATCTGAGAACTGGAAGGTTTCTGAAAACCAGGAAAGTGCCCACAGATATCTACTCTCAGATACCTTGAGCTTTAACTACATTTCTGAAAAAGAAATATATTGCAACAAAGTTGTTTCAATAAAGTGGTATCTGAAGATTGAAGATAAGGACGTGCAAAGAATCAGATAATACTAGTCTCTGATACAAAGCATAGTTCCGTTGGCACTCTGAGGACAAAAGTATAGTACAATGCATTAAATGCCGCAGACGGAGATGTCGAATAAAAGCAACGGTACCTTCTAAAGAAGAAGACAAACTGCTAAGATTACTATACAGATATCAATAGTTTGAATTTGATTTAAGCCTAACGGATACTATTCAACGGCATTCAAATTCATCTATAAATATCAACACTTAGACAGCTTGAGACAACACTGAACCTTAGACACAACACAGAACTTACTGAACACCTTTCTCTCAAGCAAACTACTTATCCTCAAAGCTTTCTGTTGCGACCAAAGCTCCTGATCTTAAGTAGCACTAAAGTTCTAAGTGTCCTGATCATAAACAAGCACTGCTATCTGTGAAAGAGTTGAATTGAAAGATCAAGTATCTGAGATTCATTCTCTTGAACATTTATCTAAGACTTGGGTCAGTAAAAAGAACAAGATACCATACATTGCAAAGTGTATTAAGTATACTTGATTCACAGAGCTATCTGATTAACTGAAAAGTTATTAAAGAAGCTCATCTGACAACTCAAACCAAAACCAACACCATCAACGTGGAGTATGTGAAGTACTTAGTTTGAGAAACTAAGGAATAACTCCAAGGTTATTGAGCATGTGAAGTACTTAGCTTGAGAAGCTAGGAATAGCTCAAAAGGTTTCGAGTATGTGAAGTACTTGTCATGAAAGTCGGGAACAACTCGGGGAACATTTGGTTGGGAACCATTTGTTTAAGGAATCTTAGAATAGGATTTTTGTAAGGTGACCTCAATTATCTATTCTAGTGAATTCTAGGTCTTTGGAAGACCGAAGTGGATTAGTTGGAGGATTACGCCACCTCCAGATACCACTATACTTGTTGTGTTATTTACTTTTTTGTACTTACTTTTCAGCAACACACACACACTTTAACTGTTTCTGAACTTATCTATCTTAAGTCTTCCGCGCTCTGAATCTAAGTATCAGATATCTACACAGATATCTGAGAAATAGTTTTTATCGACAAAAGTTTTAAAAGACTATTCACCCCCCCCCCGCTAGTCTTTTACTTTGTCGTTATCTGGACCAACAAGTGGTATCAGAGCAGGAGGTTCACAAGCCTTCTGCACTGAACCTAGATCCCCAGATAGGTGAAGGAACTTTGTCCATTTTCGAGGACTATTTAATTTGTGTGTTAAGTGTGCAGGAATGTCTCTGAGTGATGCACCCGTTCTCAAACCAGAGAACTACGAGAAATGGAAAAATAACATGATGCTCCACCTTGAAGCCATAAGTGACGAAATGATCGAAGTAATAAAGAATGGCCCAATAGTCATTCAACAACTTAAACAAGTCATGGAGGTTTCTAATGGTAGAGACAGAGATCAAAGCGAAGGATCTTCACAAACTGATGCGTCAACAAGTGGGAGATCTACTAGTCAAGTTATTTACGAACCAAAGCCCAGAGAACTCTGGACATCGGAAGATGCCAAGAGAAATCGTCTGGATGGTCAAGCTCGTAATATCATCATCAGATCGACACCTGAGCACATACAGTGTAAACTGTGGGGTGCTAAAATGGCGAAAGTTGCACGCAACCGATTGAAGAAATCATGTCGGGCGAGAAAACCAAAGAAAACAAGTTCGAAGTTCTCAAGTTGAAATTTCAAAATTTCAAACAATGACCCACTGAAACTCTGGAAGAACTTGATTTCAGATTTACCACACTCATGAGTGATATGGCTGCACTTGGGGAAAGCAACAGATACTCCCAGTCAGAAAAGATTAAGACTATTGTCAGAACTCTTAACCACAACTGGGAACATACTAAATTCTTATATTTTAACCAAGGAATGCCAAATATCACTCCAGTGGAACTCTTCTCACATCTTGCTACGGTTGATTATGAGACAACACAAAGAGAACAAACAACTGAAAAGTTGCAGAATATTGCTCTAGTTGCTCAAAGAACTTCTGAAAAGAAGAAAAGCAAGGAAGAGACTGAGGATGCTCTTGCTGCAAAGCAAATGAGCAAATATGTCAGTCGAGAAATTGAGAGAAGAAAAGCCAAAGAGAAGCTAAAAAAGCATCTAGGCTCAAACTATCACCAGTACAAAAATATGCAAAGCTCGCTGAACAAGCCAGCTCAGAAAGCATCATGTACTGAGGAAGTAGAAATTGGAAACGATATATGTTTCTATTGTCAGAAACCTGGTCACTTCAAGAAGGATTGTCCTGCCTTCAACAAACTAAGGACAGGTGACAAGAAAGATAGAAGAATCTTCAGAAGAAGCCAGAAAGCTTTATTAACTGAAGAAAGAAAGAAAATCCAAACTCAACTGGATGCTCTAGACGTTGAAACAGATTCTGAAGATGACAATTCAGATGACTCAACCTTACCATCACCAGAATTATGTGGAGTTACTCATGATATAATCGACTTCGGCCTCAAGAAGAATGAAATGTGTGGAGTTGCTGAAATTGACGGTCCAGATATCTCTAACATAGAAATCTGTCTTATGGCTGATGAGAATGCTTCCTGGACTAAAGCACAATGGCTATTTGATAGTGGATGCGGAAAGCACATGACAGGAGACAAAGCAAATCTGGTCGATTCCAAAGCTTGCAACACAGGACCAGATATCAGATTTGCTGGAGGAGAATTAAATCCCTCTCTGGGATTTGGCAACGTCAAATTGGGAACTTTAACAATCACTGACGTATTACATGTTAAGGATTTGAAATATAATCTATTTAGCATGAGCCAGTTTGCAAACAAAGGTTTTACTGTAAAATTCAAAGCAAAATACTGCAAACTAATTGACAATGAGTCAAAGCAGACAATCTTAGTTGCTCGGCGGAAAGGTAGTCTTTATGTTGCCGATTGGGCCTCTGCCACAACTGAAGAATGTCTCATGGTGAGTCAATCAGGTCACACAGAAGAGCACTGATTATGGCACAAGAGAATGAGTCACTTGAATTTCAAAACTCTGAACAAACTTTCCAAGAAAGAATTAGTGGTTGGCCTTCCCAAAACATCTTTCAGAAAGGATGGTATATGTTCTGCATGTCAGATGGGGAAACAATCCAAAATCTCTTTCAAGTCCAAAACTAGACACTCTAGTGTTAGACCACTGCAACTACTACATATGGATCTTTTTGAATCATCTGTAACTAGTTATGCAGGAAAGAAATATGGTCTGGTTGTTGTAGATGACTTCTCAAGATTCACTTGGGTTGTCTTTACGAAACACAAATCGATGCCGGTGGAGATACCAAACTGCTGAAAAAGCTTGAAGTCATGAAAATGACAAGGTATGCAATCGAGCAGACCATGGTACTGAGTTTGTCAACCAGTACATAAAGGAGTTTTGTACCTGCAAAGGTATACAACACCAACTTTCCTCTGTAAGAACACCTCAACAAAATGGTGTGGAAGAAAGGAAAAACAGAACCCTTAAAGAAGCTGCAAGGTCGATGCTAGCTGACACTGAAATAAGTGAAGTTTATTGGGTTGAAGCTGTAAACACAGCCTGCTACACTCAGAACAGATGTTTGATAAACAAACACCATGACAAGACCCCTTATGAAATCTTGGTTGGTAGACCCCCTAATATTAAACATCTGAGAGTATTTGGTTGTAGATGTTTTGTTCTAAACAATGGAAAAGATTATCTGAGAACATTTCAACCAAAGGCAGATGAAGGTGTATTTCTTGGTTATTCCACGAATAGCAAAGCCTACAGAATTTACAACAAAAGAACAAAGAAAATTGAAAAAATCAGTTCATGTTGTATTCTTTGAAGGAAGTAAGAAAACACCTCCTAATGATGAACTTTCAGAAAGGTTCAAAGAACTAATGTTGAGGGATTCTGAAGAAGAATCTTCAGAAAGGAAAAACATCATTATGGAAAGTGAGGATGACTCTGACGTAGAAAAGCTTGATATGCCTAGTAACAACCAGATGACTCACAAACATGATGAAGAATTTCCTATGAAACTTCCAGAAATGGAAACTAAAGATGTTCATCATGAAGCTATCTCTGGAAATAATCTCTCTGAAAGACATATTCCAGATAGCTCAAACACTGAACAAGTGTCAGACATTAATTGCCCTTCTGAGGAGCAAAATGTCTTAGATACTGAAAAAGTATCAAATCAAAATCTCAGTGATTCACATTCAAATCATTTGGATATTGATCCTACTAGCACTAAACCTATGATGAGATGGATCAAGGATCATCCTGCAAAAGATGTGATTGGACCAATTAATCAAGGTGTTAGGACTAGGAGAGCAATAGCCGAAAATGCTAATTCTCTCTTTGGATGTTTCATCTCAAATATTGAACCTAAAAATATAGAAGAAGCATTAGGAGACCAAGACTGGATCTCTGCAATGCAAGAAGAGTTGGATCAATTTGAGAGAAACAAAGTCTGGAAACTAGTTCCATTTGTAGAAGGAATATATGTAATTGGAACCAAGTGGGTTTTCAGAAACAAAATGAATGAATCTGGTGAAATAACCAGAAACAAAGCAAGGTTGGTTGCCAAGGGATTCACACAGACTGAAGGTTTAGACTTTGATGAGTCATATGCACCAGTTGCCAGATTGGATGCAATAAGACTCTTTCTAGCCTTTGCAGCTCATAAAGATTTTAGAGTTTATCAGATGGATGTCAAAAGTGCATTCTTGAATGGTGAACTTGCAGAAGAAGTTTATGTTGAGCAACCACCTGGCTTTGAAGTTTCCTTAGAAAGTAGAATGGTCTATAAACTACAGAAAGCTCTGTATGGACTGAAACAGGCTCCAAGAGCATGGTATGACACTTTGGCCAAATACCTTCTGGAAAGTGGTTTCAAGAAAGGTGAAGTTGATAAAACTTTATTTACCTTAAATCATGATGGGAAACTACTCTTAGTTCAAATATATGTTGATGACATCATATTTGGATCTAAGGACAAGCAACTTTGTAATGACTTTGCAAATCTCATGAAAAGTAAGTTTGAGATGAGCATGATGGGAGAAATGAATTATTTTCTAGGATTGCAAGTCAAGCAACTCAATGATGGAATTTTCATTAGTCAAACAAAGTATGCAAAAGATATGCTCACAAAATTCAATCTTAAGCCTTCTGAAAAGAATGCTAAGATACCTATGAGCATTGGAACCAAAATGACCTATACTGAATCAGATAAGAGTGTTGAAGAACATAAGTATAGGAAATTGATAGGTTCACTACTTTACCTCACTGCAAGTAGACCTGATATTCAATACGCCGTTGGAGTGCGTGCTAGATTTCAGACAAATCCGATGCAAACACACTACAACATTGCTATGAAAATATTAAGGTATGTAAAAGGTACAGTAGATGTAGGATTGTGGTATCCTAAAGAAAGCGGATTGAGTTTAGCTGGGTACTCAGACGGCGATTATCTTGGATCAACGCTTGATAGGAAAAGCACCTCAGGAACTTGTCAGTTTCTGGGTACTAGACTTATCTCGTGGTTTAGCAAGAAGCAAAACTCAATTGCAACTTCTACCACAGAGGCTGAATATATTGCTGCTGGTTGTTGTGCAACACAAATTCTGTGGATACGACAACAACTTAAAGACTATGGACTCATTGAAGAGAAAACTCCCATTTTCTGTGACAACACAAGTGCTATTGCGATTACACAGAATCCTAAATTTCATGCCAGAACAAAGCATATTGATGTTAGACATCACTTCATCAGAGACCATGTTGAAAAAGGCAATATAGAGATACTCAAGATTGGCACTGAAGATCAACTTGTAGATATCTTCACTAAGCCACTACAAGAAAGTAGATTCTTAGCCTTAAGACATTGTCTTGGACTAATGGAACTACCAATGAACTGAAAAAGTTCAGGAATCTGGAACGGGCATCCAGAGAAGAGGTATCTGGAACGGGCATCCAGATAAGAGGTATCTGGAACGGGCATCCAGAGAAGAGAAAAGAGAAATCTGGAACGAGTATCCAGAAGTCAAAAAGGCTAAAGAGCAAAAAGACAGCTTAAGATCTCTGAGACGGGAACTCAGATATCTGAATCACTCTATAAACGGGGAACACAAAGGAGAATAGTACAACTATCTGCAGTCAACTACTCTCTTGAAATTTGCATTATTTCTATCTTGATGAAAAACTTGGAAAAATCCTAAGTATAAGACAGATTCAGATGCAAACTGTGTTCTTGGTCATACAAAAACGTGATTCAGATAGCTAATAGCCAAAATTCATTAACTGGGCACAATTACACTTGTTGATTGTGATCATTGCTGAAGAATCAATGGTGACCCTTGATGAAATTAAGCGTTTGATCTATACGGTGGAAATCAATTCACAGTAAATAGTGGACTGTAAAAATTCTGACAAAGCCCACTTTGCATTTAATGCCGAACTAGCTTTTGCTCACGCCTGCTTGCAAATCACAGATACGTACACACAAAATCAATTTGTATGTATTGGTCTGTTGAGATTCTATTGCTATATATATAGGATTTTGGCAAAAGAAATCACTTTCGCCTAATCCAAAATTCCGACTTACACAAAAATAGCAAAACCTTCACTTGATTCTCTGCAAACCTTCTACAAACTCTGCAAATCAAGATTAAGTTTTTCTGCAAAGAATTACTGAATCAAATCTCTTTCAAACACCAATCCAAATTCCCTACACTATATAAAGAGATGGCCCCAAAGAATTCTTCCACACTGAAATCTCAATCCTCCACTGGTACTGCTGAAAAGCAAGCACCAGAGTTGGTTATTGTGAACAACCGACTGGTAGGAGATTTTAATCCTGACCATTGGACTTCAAATCACAGAATGATTTGGGGTGGTGCCATGGTTGAGGAATACCTCACGGCTGCAATAGAGAACCAAGCCGACAGAAAGCTAATTCTTGACATGCTTGAAAAGGCACAAATCAAGGGTTTTCTATCTGCTCGCCCAAGTGGAATTTCATCACTCGATGTGTTGGAATTCTACAACAACTCCAGGATAATTTCCTGTGTTTCAAGGCAATCGAAATAGTGTTCATCAAACCTCAGTCCAAGGAAAGGAAATCCTTCTGGACTTAACAACTTTTTGTAAGTTGTTTGAGTTTCAAAATCTTGGAAAGGATTTTGAAATAAACACCAAGGATGATGATCTCCTTGAAGGTGTTAAACAATTGTACTGTGACGTGTGTGATCTTGAAAAATCAGATACACCCACTGAGTTCAAGCTTGCTGACATACGAACCAGACATCTGATGGTTCACTAGGATGTATTGGCTTGCATTCTTCACAGATGCTTTGATGGTCTACAAGGAGGTGCTGACCAGATAAGCCAAGAACGATGGATCATGATGTTCTTGCTGAATCAACAAGACAAAAGGATGGAAAACCCTTTTAACTGGGGAAAGTACGCCTTCATGAAGTTTGTGAAGAAGATTCAAGGCTTCGAGCCTAAGATCGCCAAAGGACTAGCTGAGCCAAAGGCCACAGTAGGCTATGGTCTGAAGATATGCTACTTGCTGGAAAAGCTTGGCATTGAGCTCAGAGAGACGGCTGAAATAGCCAACAGTAACCTACTCTACAAATATGAGTATACAAACTTGATGAAAAAGGTTACTGGGTCTCAGAAAGGTTCTAAGAAGCGAAAGTCTGAAAAGGTATCTGAAGAAAAGGTTACGACCAAGAAGCCCAGAACTTCAAGAAAGAAGTCTGCTGGCAAATCAGAAGACACACCCATTGAGGTTGTCGATTCTCAGATATCTGCAAGCATTGCCAATGAACTCATAAATGCAGATGAACTCATCAATGCTGCAAAAGAGTTATCAACTACTGAACAAGTAGACTCAGCAAAAGAAAGTGCGTTCAGAAATGTGAAAAATACTATAGAATGCCTTGCTGATGAACTCATAAATGCTGCCAAAAGTGGTGAAAAACACCAAGCCCTATCTGCAGAAACCGCAGGAGTAATGGACCAATCAGTTCCTAATGCTGATGAGAGCTCTGACGATGAAGATGATAAACTAGTCATCTCTCAAGTCCTAGAAAGAACAAAAAGGGCTAAGGTTACTGAAATAGTAACTGGTGAAAAGGTATCTGAAGAAGAACCTACACCTCAGGTTGCTGAACAAGCACCTATAGCAAAGGTTGTTGGTGCAAACACATCATCAGGGAACGTTTCTTACGCACAACTTCAAGAAGCCCTGATGAGTGGTAATTTAGTGCTGGCAGATGCTGATGAAAATGCCACATCTAAAAATCTAGAAGAACACTCAACTGACCGATCTTCCGCTTCCAGACAACCACAACAACCACAACAGCCACAAGTGGATGATGAAATGGTAAATGAACTCCATTTCGAATTACCAGCATTACAATACGCTGAAGAAAATCCTGCAAAAGAGCAGGTTCCCCAACTCAATGAGAGGGATCAAACTGAGACATCTACTCAGAATGATCAACCAGGGGAGGCAACTGAGTTGCACACTCAGGAAAGGTGTGAAGTACCTAAAACTTCAAACAAAGAAGCTGTACTGGAACAAGAATACCAAAGTGTAAAAGGATCACGAGTTTCAGAGACCAATCAACCTGACATGGATCAGGTAGCTGAATGGTTTAACTCTCATCTTGTGAAACTTTATGCTTATATATATCTTGTTACTTATATAAAAACTCTTTGTTACAGGCTGAGTTAGAAACACAGAAACAAGAGGAAGCTGGAAAGCTTGCCTCAGAAACTGAGAAGGAGGTTCCCTCAACCTCACCTCTTAAGAAATCTGAGCACATGCACGGTGATAAATTGATTCTTAAGATAACACTTTTCAGTCATATGTTTATGTGCTTAATCATTTAAAGTAAATGTTTCTAACAGGCTCCAACTGAGAAAGAGGAAGAAAAGGCAGAAATGCCAGAAAAGAACCCAGAAACCGACAAGGTTTCTGAAGAACACATCATTGAGCCTTCCCATGTAAAGGTATATATATATATATGAAAATCAGTGATAAACATTCTTCACCTTGGGTTATCTTAAACTTCTTCTAAATTAATCAATACTTTCTACTCACAGGCTCACTCAGAAGTAGAAGTGCAAGGGGACAGAGTTGCGACATCCCCTGCACCTATGGAAATTGATGAGGCATCAAGGCCTTCATCAAAAGAAAAGATTCCAGAGACTGCACAAGTCTCTGAGAGACAAGTATTTGAGCCTCCCATGGAGGTAATTGACCTCTCAGATATCTGATTTGTCACTTAAAGTTTTCTTGATAAAATTTCCTAAGTATTGTGATAATTGTAATTCTCAGGTTCAAGAAAGAAAGGTTGATGAGGACCAGACTTCCAAGTCTCCACCTCACAAAAAGATATCTGAGACACCACTTGTCTCAGTAGCACAAGTCTCTGAGCCTGAAGTACTTACTCAGGTAACTCAGAAACTAAACTACACTTCTGCTCAGATATCTACAAAAGTTTTGAAGCTCACTCAAAACTCTTTCTTTCAGGCTCAAACAAGTGCAAAGCAGGCTCCCAATGATGAGAAAAGGGACCTACTTCCCTTCTTCAAAGCTCAAACCCTACCAAAGCATATTCAATGCTTCAAGAAATGGCAAAGGTTAAGGTTCTCTGATCTCTCTGAAATATTGAGAATCACAGATCAACCAACCAGACGAGCACGAGCTCTTGACTTGGAGACGTATATCCATGCAATGTTCCCTACCGAACAATACACGCTATGACTCTATTGCATAAGGATTTCTCCAGAAGTGGCGCCTGATTTGATACAAGCCTTTGAGCAGCAGATGGTCGACAAGATTACAGATGCATTCAAGCCGATTCGCCCAGACTACGCAATTTATACCTTACGAACAAGAAGAGGTTAATGGGCGTAAGATCACTATTCTGAAGTGATCAATCTTGTATCTTAAGTTGATGAGGTGGAAGTGTTAAACGAAAACGACTTCGATGAACCTCCCACTGATCATCACCAAAAGGATGACACAGACAAAAAGGATGATGATGATGCCCCTGCACCAGGGACCGGAGGAATTTCACAAAGAAATCATGCCTCAACTGCTGAAAAGCAAACTGAGAGGAAAGCACAGAAATCTCCGTCTCCATCTCCTCAAAAGTCAACTCATCCATTTTCCCAACAAAAGGTTATTACTGAACAAGTAGTTGAGGATTCTGAGGAAATCGCTCAGAAAATGTTGAATACCCAATCCAGAACTGCTCAACTCAGACAACTGTTGGAAGAAGAACAACAGCTCCATCTTCAACTGGAAGACCAGATAGCTAAATCCAGAGACAAGCTTGACCAACTACAAGATCAATATCTACAAGAGATGATTGCTTACTCTGAGGTTAAAGAGCTACAGGATGCTGTAAATGCCATCACCAAAGAACTCGATACTAAAGAAGTATCTGAAATTAAGCAAGATGCTAAGGCTGCATCATCTTCAAAAGAAATACCATCCTCCTCCCAAAAAGGGAAGAAACCAATCTCTGAGATGGTTGCTGGACTCGACACAATCGATGAGAATGTCCAAGAGGATGAAGATCACTGGGCTGATTACTCAGATGATGAAGAATACAAGACTTTGGCAGAGCACCGTAATGAACATCTAGCGGTTTCACACTTAAAAAGGAAACTGATTGATCCTGAAACTTTCAGCAAACTGCCAAATGTCCACTCCCATGAATACATGAATAGATACCAAGTACTGGCTCATCTGAAAAAGGAGATGTCTTCACAGAACAAGGAAGTAATTGCCTCCGTCCCCTCTGAAATGAAAAAGTTCACTGAGCTCTTCACTCAGAGAACAACTAGCATAGTCATTGCTCAGAAAGATCTGGGAATGATAAGGGACGATGATGCGTCTTTAGCTGAAAAAGCTTTCCAAGGGGCAAGTTACACTGCTGGAAAAGCAGATGCCATCCTAGGCCCATTGGCAGAGCTCACTGATAAGGACAATGGACTTATCAAGCAAAATCAGGAGCTCAAAGCCGAACTTCAGAAGTTGGTCACTGCCTACAATTATTTACAAGGGCATTTTAACTCTCTCTCAGATTCTTTTATGAGACTGAGTCAGCCAACAATGACTAAGGGGGAAAGAGAGTACAAATCTGGACCTCAAAGTCAGGGGGAATGGGAAGAAGGAGAAGAAAACAAGAAGAAATCTGGAGCTGGCGCAGCTCAGAGAGGAAGAAGAAACATGAAAACTTCCCAACCACCACTCAGAATCAATGAACCCTCCTCAAGCCAAGCTGCTTTGCAAATAGTAGCTACTTCTAAAACCCATCAAGGAACTACAATGATAACAAGGGCCATGGCACAGAAACCTCCAAGGAGTACCAAGGCTCCAAGGAGAAGACAAGTTAGAGGGATTGATGAATCTTCTGAAGAAGAAGAAGAAGAAGAAGAAGAAGAAGAAGAAGGTCAAATCAAGTCCCTGGCCAATGAAGAAGGCTGTAAAACTCTCACAAGATCTAATCTTGATGATGATGAGGAAACTGATGAAGATGAAGCTCCTCTTCACAGAAAAAGGAAAATTGAAAGCCTAACTGAGCCCATAGCTGCAAAGCCCCTAGCAGCTAAAACACCCTCTGGAAATACCAAGTCTATCCAGGGTGGTTCTTCAAGCAACAACCCCAAAGAAAATTCAAGACAGAGAAGGAACAGACTGAGAGCTGAGCAAAGACAAAGTCAACTTCCACTCAGGCCAGAAGAAGCCAAAATAGAGTATGTGAAGAATGACAATGATTCCTCTGTCTACAGGTGCATCAATCAGAAAAATGGCTATTGGATTCTGGAACTTAAGCATCTACTGGTAAATTCAAGATTTCCAGAACCAATCCACAAACAACTTATGGCATGGAGAAAAGATAAGCCAACCTTGATCAACACCAATCACATTAAAACCTGGTTGGATTTTGAAGTTGTCAAGAGAACTGAAGCCATGAAAAAGGACCTCTCTGATGAATGTCCATATGGAAAGCCAGATGATGTGCACAGAATTCTGAATATCACAGGAACAGGCACAAGAGCAAGACTCGCTGTGGAACCCTATGAGTCGTTCTATCTAACTGAAGATCAATATAATGGTGACATCAGATATCTGAGGATTATCTACGAATACTTCAAGCTTTCAGATATCAGAATAGAGCATGCCTGGAAGTGGGGAAAGTATCTGTGGGTCAAACATTTTGTCAAGAAAAATCCTACCAAAACCTACAAAGAGGTCTGTGGATTTGCCAGAGACACTGAGATGCTCGTCAGAACACTTCTCTATGATTATTCTGATGACATCAAAAGGTTTGGAGATAGGAAATTTGCAGACTGATCCATAGAAATACTGTTGAAGACTTAAAGAGTTGAAGACTTGAAGACTAGTCTATTAGGATGTTTACTTGGAGCTTGGCTACTCCTATTGTCCTAATTTACTATGTATTTTTGCTGTATTTTTGCTGACTGAGCTAAACTTGTTTTATGTATTGAAGTTATCTGTAATCTTTCTTTGTAACTTATCTGAAGAACTTACTCTCAGATAGTATTCTATAAAAGATAACTTGTCAGCAAAGATCACACCTTGTGATTTGGTTGATGTTTACTTTCTGCACTTAATTGAATGAATTGAAAAATCTTAAGAAATGATTCAGTGTTGGATTGTTCACTCATCCAGATTTGTAATAGGTCAGATAGTCATCGTTGACTGATCAAAAAGGGGGAAATTTGTTAGGAATATCTGTTTAGATTTTGATCAGCAACATGATGACTTATCTTAGTCTCAGAAAGGTGATTAGTACTCTTGGTTCACTTGAACATTGTAAAAGAGGAAACCCACTAAGTATGATAGTCTAGCTAATCTTGTATAGGATGTTAGGTCTCAAAATGTAATTTTTATTTTATGAAGAGAAGACCAAGAAGAAGACATCCAAGCAGAACAAGTTCAACGACATTGAAGATTTGAAGAAACTGCACAAGATTACTGAAATAGTTTTACAGATACCTTGGCCAGATATCTTGAAGACACAAGCTATGTCACAAAAGATATCTGAGAACTGGAAGGTTTCTGAAAACCAGGAAAGTGCCCACAGATATCTACTCTCAGATACCTTGAGCTTTAACTACATTTCTGAAAAAGAAATATATTGCAACAAAGTTGTTTCAATAAAGTGGTATCTGAAGATTGAAGATAAGGACGTGCAAAGAATCAGATAATACTAGTCTCTGATACAAAGCATAGTTCCGTTGGCACTACAGGACAAAAGTATAGTACAATGCATTAAATGCACGGACAGAGATGTCTGAATAAAAGCAACGGTACCTTCTAAAGAAGAAGACAAACCTGCTACAGTACTATACACAGATATCAATAGTTTGAATTTGATTTAAGCCTAACGGATACTATTCAACGGCATTCAAATTCATCTATAAATATCAACACTTAGACAGCTTGAGACAACACTGAACCTTAGACACAACACAGAACTTACTGAACACCTTTCTCTCAAGCAAACTACTTATCCTCAAAGCTTTCTGTTGTAACCAAAGCTCCTGATCTTAAGTAGCACTAAAGTTCTAAGTGTCCTGATCCTAAACAAGCACTGCTATCTGTGAAAGAGTTGAATTGAAAGATCAAGTATCTGAGATTCATTCTCTTGAACATTTATCTAAGACTTGGGTCAGTAAAAGAACAAGATACCATACATTGCAAAGTGTATTAAGTATACTTGATTCACAGAGCTATCTGATTAACTGAAAAGTTATTAAAGAAGCTCATCTGACAACTCAAACCAAAACCAACACCATCACTGGCGTGGAGTACAGGAAGTACTTAGTTTGAGAAACTAAGGAATAACTCCAAGGTTATTGAGCACAGGAAGTACTTAGCTTGGGAAGCTAGGGAATAGCTCAAAAGGTTTACGAGTACAGAAGTACTTGGTCATGGAAAGCCGGGGAACAACTCAGGGGGAACATTTGGTTGGGAACCATTTGTTTAAGGAATCTTAGAATAGGATTTTTGTAAGGTGACCTCAATTATCTATTCTAGTGAATTCTAGGTCTTTGGAAGACCGAAGTGGATTAGTTAGAGGATTACGCCACCTCCAGATACCACTATACTTGTTGTGTTATTTACTTTTCTATACTTACTTTTCAGCAACACACACACACACTTTAACTGTTTCTGCACTTATCTATCTTAAGTCTTCCGCGCTCTGAATCTAAGTATCAGATATCTACACAGATATCTGAGAAATAGTTTTTATCGACAAAAGTTTTAAAAGACTATTCACACCCCCCCCCCCCTCTAGTCTTTTACTTTGTCGTTATCTGGACCAACAGATACTCAAGATTGGTACTGAAGACCAACTTGCAGATATCTTCACTAAGCCACTACAAGAAAGTAGATTCTTAGCCTTAAGACATAGTCTTGGACTAATGGAGCTACCAAAGAACTGAAAAAAGTTCAGATATCTGAAGAAGATATCAAAGGAGAGAAAAGAGGAATCTGGAATGGGTATCCAGAGAAGAGGGATCTGGAACGGGTATCCAGAGAAGAGGAATCTGGAACGGGTATCCAGAAACCAAAGGCTAAAGGGTAAAATAGCTATTTGAAGATTTCTGAGACGGGTACTCAGATATCTAGATCACTCAGTGAGGGGGAACACAAAAGAGAGTAGTACAACTTTCTACAATCAACTACTACCTTGAAATTTGTATTATTTCTATCTTTGTGTAAAACTGTGAAAAGACATCAAGTATAAGATAGACTCAGATACAAACAGTACTCTCATTCACACAGAAACGTGATTCAGATAGCTAATAGCCAAAATTCATTAAATGGGCACAATTACAATTGTTGATTGTGATCATTGCTGAAGAAGCAATGGTGACCCTTGATGAAATGGGCAATTGATCTTAACGGCGGAGATAAATTCTCTGTAAATAGTGGACTGTTGAAATTCCGACATGGTCCACTATGCATTTAATGCCGAACAAACTTTTACCCACGCCTTACTGCAATTCACATATACGTACATACAAAATCAATTTGTATGTATATGTTTGTTAGAATTACGTTGCTATATATATAGGATTTTGGCAAAAGAAATCACTTTCGCCTAATCCAACATTCAGACTTGCACAAGAATAGCAAAAATCTTTCTTCAACCTCTGCAAATCTCTGTTAGTTTTTCTGCAAAGAATCACTAATCTCTCACCCAAATCTCTTTCAAACTTTCAAACACTTGCACTATATAAAGAGATGGCTCCTAAACGTTCGTCCACCCAGAAATCCCAATCTTCTACCACTGGTACTACTGAAAAGCAAGCACCAGAGTTGGTTATAGTGAACAATCGATTGGTAGGAGACTTTAATCCCGGTCATTGGACTTCAAATCACAGGATGATTTGGGGTGGTGCCATGATTGAGGAGTACCTCACGGCTGCTGTTGAAAACCAAGCCGATAGGAAACTAATTCTTGACATGCTTGAAAAGGGTTTTCTATCTACTCTTCCCAGTAGAGTTTCTTCACTGGATGTATTAGAATTCTATAACAACTCCAGGATTATATCCTGTTTCAAGGCAACCGCAATAGTGTTCAGAAGACTAAGGTCCAAGGAAAGGAAATCCTTTTGGACTTAACAACTTTCTGTAAGTTGTTTGATCTTCAAAATCTTGGAAAGGATTTTGAAATAGACACCAAGGATGAAGATCTCCTTGAATGTGTAAAAGAGCTTTACAGCGGTGTGTGTGACACTGATAAACAAGATACACCCACTGATTTCAATCTTGCTGACATCAGAACCAGACATCTGTTAGTTCACTGGGATGTGTTAGCATGCATTCTTCACAGATGCTTTGATGGTCTACAAGGAGGTGCTAGCCAGATAAGCCAAGAACACTGGATGATAATGTTCTTGTTGCAACAACAAGACAAAAGGCTGGAAAACCCTTTCAATTGGGGCAAGTACGCCTTTATGAAGTTTGTGAAGAAGATTCAAGGCTTTGAGCCTAAAATCGCTAAGGGACTTGCTGAGCCAAAGGCCACAGTGAGCTATGGTCAAAAGATATGCTACTTGCTGGAGAAGCTTGGCATTGTGCTCAGAGAGAAGGCTGACATAGCCAACAGTAACCTACTCTACAAATATGAGTATACGAACTTGAAAGGTTCCAAGAAGCGAAAGACTGAAGAGGTATCCGAGGGAAAGGTTGCGACCAAAAAGCCCAGAACTTCACGAAAGAAGTCTGCTGGCAAATCAGAAGACACACCCATTGTGGTTATCGATTCCCAGATACCTACAGCCACTACTGATGAACTCATCAATGCTGCAAAAGAGGTATCGACTACTGAATAAATAGACTCAGCAAGAGAAAGTGCTTTCAGAAATGTTAAAACTACTACCGAAAGCCTTGCTGATGAACTTATCAATGCTGCTAAAGAAAGTAGTGATAGATACCAAGCCCTATCTGCAGAAACCGCAGGGATTATGGACTAATCAGTTCCTAATGCTGATGAGAGCTCTGACAATGAAGATGATGATTTAGTCATCTCTCAAGTCCTAGAGAAATCAAAAAGGGATAAGGTTACTGAAAAATTAACTAGTGTAGAGGTATCTGAAGAAGAACCTGCACCACAGGTTGCTAAACAAGCACCTGTTTCAAAGGTTGCTGGAGAAACAACTTTGTCCAAGGTCACTGGACAAATTACACCATCAGAACAGGAAAGACTGAAGCATATTGAAGATGCTCTGATGAGTGATACACTAGTGTTGGAGGATACTGCCATTGCCTCAACACTCAACAGTATGTCTCAAGCACAACAACCACAACAGCCAGATGTGGATACTACTGAAATGGTACTTGAGTTACAGATACCAGCATCTTTTATTGCTGAAGAAAATCCTGCAAAAGAGCAGGTTCCCCAACTCCTAGAGAGGGATCAAACTGAGACATCTACTCAGAATGATCAACCAAAGGAGGCAACTGAGTTGTATACTCAGGAAAGGTCTGAAGTACCTAAAATTTCAAACAAAGAAGCTGAAATGGAACAACAAGACCAAAGCATAGAAGGGTCACAAGTTCCAGAGACCAATCAGCCTGACACTACTCAGGTAGCTGAATGGTTTAACTCTCTACTTGTGATATTTTGTGTTTATTAATCTTATTATTTAACAAAAATTTCTTTGTTACAGGCTGAATTAGAAACACAAGAACAAGAGGAAGCAGGAAAGCTTGCCTCAGAGACTGAGAAAGAGGCTACCACAACCTCACCTCTTGAGGAATCTGAGCCTGTGCCACAGGTGATCAAGAGTTCCTTAAGATATTACCTTTCAGTTATATGTTAATACACTTAACTAATTAAGTGGTTGTTTCTAATAGGCTCCAACTGAGAAGAAAAATGAAGAGACTGGAAAGTTTATCTCTTCAGAGAGGAATCCAGAGACTTCCAAGGTCTCTGGAGAACGAGCATCTGAATCTTCTATAGAGAAGGTATTTCATTCAGATATCTATATTCTTCAAAGAACAAATCTCTGGTCATTTTTCTCAAACTAACACATTCTACTTAACAGGTTCAAAAAGAAGTAGAAGTTGTTGAGGAGTTGCCCACTCAATCCTCACAACATAAGGAAATTGATGAGGCATCAAGGTCTTCATCACAAGAAAAGATTCCAGAGACTGCACAAGTCTCTGAGAGACAAGTATCTGAGCCTCCAACGGAGGTAATTGACCTCTCAGATATCTGATTTGTCACTAAAAACTTTCTTGATAAAATTTCCTTAGTGTTATGTTTCTAATCTCAGGTTTAAGCAGAAAGAAAGGTTGATGAGGACCAGACTTCCAAGTCCCCACCTCACAACAAGATATCTGAGGAGCTCCCTACCTCAGTAGTACAAGTCTCTGAGCCTTATGTAATCATTCGAGTAACTCAGAAACCTAACTACACAAATACTCAGATATCTACACAAGTTTTGAATCTAACTCAAAACTCTTTCTTTCAGGCTCAAACAAGTGTGCAAAAGGCTTCTGCATCTCAACAGAAGACCTGCTTACATTCTTCAAGAACCACACACTAAAGAAACATCTCAAGTGTTTCAGAAAGTGGCAAAAGCTCAGAAGCTCAGATCTGACTGAATTAACAAAGTTGACTGATCACCAATTGAGAAGAGTCAGAGCTTTTGACTTGGAGAATTATGTCCATGCCATGTTCCCAACAGAGAAAGACTTTTTGCTACTCGATGCATAAGGACTTTATCAAAGAAGTCGCACAAACTCATAGAAGCTTTTGAGAAGGCAGATGGTCAGACCAGAATGCAGATGGCATTCAAGCCTACTTTTCCCCAGACCTTACAATGCATACCCTCTGAACAAGAGGAGGTAAATGGGCAAATGATCACTATTCCAGAAGTGATCAATCTGGTCTCTGAAGATGAAGAAGAGAAGGAGACTGATGAGAATGACTATGAAGATTCCCCTTCTGACCATCACAAGGATGAGAATGATAAAAAGGATGATGATGATGCCCTGCACTGGGACGGAGGGATTACACAGAAAGAGTGCCTCGATTCTTTGAAAACACACCGAGAGGACATCACAAAATCCCTCCTCCATCTCCCGAAATCTACCCATCCATCTTCCCAACAACAAAAGGACACTCTTGAACAAGTAGTTGAGCACTGAGGAAACAACTCAAAAGATATTGAATACACGAACTAGAGTTTCAACTCAAACAACTGTTGAAGAAGAACAACTCCATCTTCAATCGGAAGAAGAGCTAGCTAAATCCGTAGATAAGCTTAATCACTTCAAGATCAATACTTACAAGAAATGGTAGCTTACTCGAGGTCAAAGAGCTCCGGATGTCAGAATGCCATTGCTAAGGAGCTAGAAAATGAAGAAGTATCTGAACAAAAGCATGATGCTAAGGCTGCATCACCATCAAAAGATATACTATCCTCCTCTCTGAAAGGAAAGAAGCCCATCTCTGAGATGGTTGCTGGACTAGAAAATCTTGAAAATGTCCAAGAGGATGAAGATCACTGGGCTGATGACTCAGATGATGAAGAAGAGAAGAAATTGGCAGAACACCGCAATGAACACTTAGCGGTTTCTCATTTGAAAAGGAAGCTAATTGCTCCTGAAATATTCAAAGAAGTCGCCAAATGTCAACTCCAATGAATACTTGAATAGATATCAAATCGCCAAATTGAAAAGGAGTTGTTTTCTCAAGATAAAGCCGCCATCGATCACCGCAAAATGAAGACATTCACTGAGCTCATCACTCAGAGGACAACCAGTCTGGTCATTGCTCAGAAAGACCTAGTCATGGTTAGGGATGATGACCAAAACTTGGCTGCAAAAGCTTTTGAAGAAGCTAGCTATGTTGCTGGAAAAGAAGATGCCATTCAAGGCCCATTGGCAGAGCTCACTGATAAGGAAAATGGACTTATCAAACAAAATCAGGAGCTCAACGCTGAACTTCAGAGGTTAGTCACTGCCTATAACTGTTTACAAGGGCATTTTGAGTCTCTCTCAGAATCATTTATGAGGCTTAGTCAGCCAACAATGACTAAGGGGGAAGGATTGTACAAATCTGGACCTCAAAGTCAGGGGGAATGGGAAGAAGGAGGAGGATATAAGAAGAAATCTGGAGCTGGTGCTGCTCAGAGAGGAAGAAGAAACAAGAAAACTTCCCAGACACCACTCAGAATCAATGAGCCCTCCTCAATTCAAGCTGCTTTGCAAATAGTAGCTACTTCCCAGAAACCAACTGAAGGAACTTCAATGGTCACAAGGGCCATGGCACAGAAACCTCCAAGGAGTACCAAGGCTCCAAGGAGAAGACAAGTGAGAGGGATTGATGAGTCTTCTGAAGAAGAAGAAGAAAAAGAAGAGGAGGAGGAGGAGGAGGAGGCCAAATCAAATCCCTGGGCAATGAAGAAGGCTGCAAAACTCTCACAAGAATTAATCTTGATGATGATGATGAAGAGACTGATGAAGATGAAGCTCCTCTTCACAGAAAAAGAAAAATTGATAGCCTAACTGAGCCCATAGCTGCAAAGCCTTTGGCAGCTAAAACACCCTCTGGAAATACCAAGTCAATCCAGGGTGATTTTTCAAGCAATCCAAGGGAAAACTCAAGGCAAAGGAGGAATAGATTGAGAGCTGAAAGAAGAAAAGGTCAACTTCCACTCAGGCCAGAAGAAGCCAGAATTGAGTATGTGAAGACTGACAACAACTCCTCCTCCTACAGGTGTATTCATCAGAGAAATGGATACTGGATACTGGAACTCAAGCACTTGCTTGTAAATGAAAAGGGATTTCCAGTACCCATCCATCAACAACTTATAGCATGGAGAAAAGATAAGCCAATCTTGATCAACACCAATCATGTCAAAGCTTGGTTAGATTTTGAAGTTGTCAAGAGAGTTGAAGCCATGAGGAAGGACCTTAATGATGAATGTCCTTATGGAAAACCTGATGATGTGCATAAAGTCCCAAACCTCACTGGAACGGGCACAAGGCCAAGACTTGATGTGGAACCCTTTAAGTCATTCTACATGACTGAAGATCAATACAAGGGTGACATCAGATATCTGAGGATCATATATGATCACTTCAAGCTATCAGATATCAGAATTGAGCATGCCTGTAAATGGGGAAAGTATTTATGGGTCAAACACTTTGCCAAGAAGAATCCCACCAAATCATACAAAGAAGTATGTGGTTATGCCAGAGACACTGAGATGTTGGTCAGAACCTTGTTCTATGACTACTCAGATGATATCAAAAGATTTGGAGATAGGGAGTATGCAAATTGATCCTTGGAGCTGCTGAAGATTTGAAGACTTGAAGACTAGTTTATTAGGATGTCTACTTGGAGCTTGGTTACTCCTGTTGTCCTAATTCACTATGTAATTTTTTGTATCTTGCTGACTGTACCTTATTGTTGTTTTATCTTGTAAAATTTATCTGAATTTTCATTGTAACATATCTGATGAACCTACTCTCAGATATCAATCTATGAAAGATAACTTGTCAGCAAAGATCACACCTTGTTGATTTAGTTGATGTTTACTTTCTGCACTTAATTATATGAATTAAAAGATCATAAGAAATGATTAAGTGGTGGATTGTTTCCTCATCCAGATTTGTAATAGGTCAGATAGTCATCGTTGACTGGACAAAATGGGGGAAATTTGTTAGGAATATCTGTTTAGATTTTGATCAGCAACCTAATGACTTATCTTAGCTCAGAAAGGTGGTTAGTACTCTTGGTTCACTTGAACACTGTAAAAGAGGAAACTCACTAAGTATGATAGTCTAGCTAATCTTGTATAGGATGTTAGGTCTCTGATGTATTTTTTATTTTCTAAAAAGAAGACCAAGAAGAAGGCATCCAACATGAAAAGTTCAAAGGATTTGAAGATTTGAAGACTGCACAAGATTGCTGAAGACAAAGGTTTCCAGATACCTATGACCAGATATCTTGAAGACACAAGCGTTTTTAAATAAACAGTGTTGCAAAAGATATCTGAGTAATAAAAGGTTTCTGAGACAAGGAAAGTGCCCACAGATATCTACACTCAGATACCTTGGACATAAACTATATTTTTGAAAAGAAATATATTATAACAAGTTTCAACAAGTGGTATCTAGAGTTATGATAATTTCTGGAAAAGGACGTGCAAAGCTTCAGAGATATCTGATAGTATAAAGATCTCTGATACAATGCATAGTTCCGTTGGCACTACAGGACAAAGTATAGTACAATGCATTAAATGCGCGGACAGAGATGTCTGAACAAAAACGGTGAAGAAGAAGACAAACGTACTACAGTACTATACTTAGATATCAATAGTTTGAATTTGATTTAAGCCTAACGGATACTATTCAAACGGTACTCAAATTCATCTATAAATATCAACACTTAGACTGCTTGAGAACACACCTTAGAACACAGAACTTACACTGAACACTATCTTTAAAACTCTCAAGCATACTACTTACCTTCAAGCTTTCTGTTGCGACCAAAGCTCTTGATTCTAAGTAGCACAAAAGTTCTAAGTGTCCTGATCCTTAACAAGCATTGCTATTTGTGAAAGAGTTGAATTAAGATTTGATATCTGAGATTCATTCTCTTGAACATTTATCATAGACTTGGGTCAGTAAAGAACAAGATACCATACATTGCAAAGTGTATTAAGTATACTTGATTCTCAGAGCTATCTGCATAACTGAACAATTTATTAAAGAAACTCACCTGACAAACTACCTTAACCAACACCTTAATCAAGTGGAGTAGTGAAGTACTTAGTTTTGGAAACTAAGGAACAACTCAGAAAGAGGTTTCGAAAGCAGAAGTACTTGGCTGTGAAAGCCGGGGAATAACTCAGGGGGAACACTTGGTTGGGAACCTAGTGTATTTAGGAATCGAGAGAAGATACTTGTAAGGTTACCTCAATTATTTGTCTTAGTGGATTCTAGGTCTGAGAAAGGCCGAATGGATTAGTTAAAGGATTACGCCACCTTCAGATACCACTATAAAAATGACTTGTGTTATTTAATTTCTGCATTTATTAATTGCTTTATTTACCTTGCAAAGTATTTACACCTATCTTGCTGAGCACGTGCACTTATCACAGAAAAGTCTTCCGCTCTCTGAAATTAAGTATCAGATATCCTCACAGATATCTGAGAAACTGTGTTTATCGACAAAAGTTTTAAAAGACTATTCACCCCCCCCCCCCCCTCGATTCTTTTACTTTACCGTTATCTGGACCAACAGTTACACTACAGGAAAACATGTTACTAGTTCACCATTTGAGTATATTCATTCAGACATTTGGGGACCTGCAAAGGTAATGTCTCATGGTGGAGGATTGTATTT
Source organism: Plantago major (assembly GCA_026545765.1). Taxonomy (NCBI): domain Eukaryota; kingdom Viridiplantae; phylum Streptophyta; class Magnoliopsida; order Lamiales; family Plantaginaceae; genus Plantago; species Plantago major. The sequence continues at coordinate 23,726,960 of CM048840.1, read as the reverse complement.
CATCACCTTCATAGATGATAATACAAGAAAAGTATGGTCATACATTCTCAAGTTTAAGTCAGATGCCTGCAACAAATTTAAAGAATGGATTACTTAGTTGGAGAATGAGAGAGGCAAGTGTATAAAAGTGTTAAGGACTGATAATGGCTTGGAGTACTTGTCAGGAGAATTTCAAGATTTCTGCAAGTCTAAGGGTATAGTGAGACACAGAACTGTACCTGGAACACCTCAGCAAAATGGTTTGGCTGAGAGAATGAACAGATTAATTATGGAGAGAGAAAGGTGTATGTTGTTCTCATCAGGTGTACCAAACCAGTTTTGGGCAGAAGTTGTTATGATAGCTACTTTTCTCATTAATAAGAGTCCATCTTCAGCCATTCAATTTCTAACCCCAGATGAGAAGTGGTTTGGTAAACCAGGAAACTACTCTATGCTGAAGGTATTTGGCTGAATGGCTTATGCATACACTAAGCAAGACAAGTTGGAGCCTAGAGCCTTGAAATGCATTTTCTTAGGCTATCCACCTGGTGTCAAGGGTTACAGGCTTTGGTGCATCGAACCAGGTAGAGACAAAGTGTTGGTCAGCAGGAGTGTGGTGTTCAATGAAGAAAGAATGCCATTCTTAGAAAAGAAGAAGGGCATCCAATTTACAAACAAGGAAATTGAAGAAATGGATACTCATTTTGAGGTGGAGCTGGAGAAGTTAGTGAATCAACTTGTTGAAGACCCTAACATGGATATTTCAGATTCTATAACTATTGAGAATCCTACTGCAGATGAAAACTCACCTGTACTGCAAGAAATTCCTAAGAATGTACCTCAGAGAAGAAGAAATGTCAGGAGAGCTGGTGGCATAGAGTTATGTGATGATAACTTGGAAGGTTTCCAGTTAGCTAGGGACAGGGCTAGAAGATCTACAAAATCTACTTACTCCATGGGAGAGTCTCAGATAGTTGCCTTTGCTCTAAATACAACAGAAGAGGTGGAGTATGAAGAACCAAGATCTTATAGTGAAGCTGTGTCATGTAAAGAAAGAGATCTGTGGCTATCAGCTATGCAAGAGAAACTTGCATCACTAGATAAGAATGATACTTGGGTTCTAGTCCCTAAACCTACTTCACAGAAGTTTGTCAGTTGCAAATGGATCTTTAAGAGAAAGATTGAAGTAGCTGAGAATAGTTAACATGTGAGACACAAAGCTAGACTGGTGGCAAGAGGTTTTACTCAGAGAGAAGGAATTGATTATAATGAGATCTTCTCACCAGTAGTGAAGCATACTTATATCACGATTTTGCTAAGTATTGTGGCTCACAAGGATCTTGAACTTCAACAACTTGATGTTAAGACAGCCTTTCGGCATGGTGAATTAGAAGAGACAATTTATATGCAACAACCAGAAGGTTTTATTATGCCTGGAGATCATAATAAGGTATGTTTGTTGAAGAAGTCCCTCTATGGTCTTAAACAAATCCCCAGACAATGGTATAAGAAGTTCAATGAGTATATGCTTGAGATTGGTTTTGAAAGATCTTGCTATGATAGTTGTGTTTATCTCAAGAGAGAGAACTCTGAGATCTTAGCATATCTGCTTCTGTATGTTGATGATATGCTTATAGCAAGCTCTAGCAAGAAGGAAATAGAATCAATCAAACTTGATCTGGGTGTGAAGTTTGAAATGAAGAACCTGGGAGAAGCTAAAAGGATACTGGGAATGGATATAGTGAGAAACAGATCTCATAAAAATCTGTGGTTAAACCAAGAGAGCTATATCAAGAAGGTCATGCATAAGTTTAATATGCATCTGTCTACACCAGTGGTTACTCCTTTAGCTGGAGATCATAAACTTTCTGAGAGTCAGAAGCCTGTATCTGAGAAAGATATCTCACACATGAGAAATGTTCCATATGCAAATTGCTCGCGAAATTTTTACAGACATCACATATGGAGTTGGACAGTGTTAAATGTATGAAGCTATAGGAAGCATCATGCACATTATGGTTTGCAACAGACCTGACATAGCTCATGCTATAAGTGTGGCTAGTAAGTACATGTCTGATCCTGGTTTGCAACACTGGGAAGCTGTGAAATGGATCTTAAGATAACTGAATGGTAGCAGTGGCACAGACATTGTTTATGGTGGAAATGATGATGATGAGAAAGATTCCTGGATTAGCTTTGTAGACTCTGACTATGCAGCTAACATTGACAATAGAAAATCTCAAACAGGTTATGCTTTTACCTTGTTTGGCTCAGCTATAAAATGGAAGTCATGTTTGCAGTTTGTGGTGTCATTGTCAACTACTGAGTCAGAGAACATGGCAGTGACTAAAGTTGTGAAAGAGGGTATTTGGCTCAAAGGAATTGTCAATGAGTTTGGAATTGAAATTTCTCATGTGCCAGTGTTGTGTGACAGTCAAAGTGCACTTCATCTGGTGAAGCATCAAGTGTTTCATGAAAGATCTAAACACATTGATGTGAGATTGCATTTTGTCAGATATGTGATTAGGAAAGGATGGATACATATGCAGAAGGTCTCAACTAAGGAGAATGCTGCAGATATGTTAACTAAAGTGTTACCATCTGAGAAGTTCTATTACTGCTGTGAACTTCTTGGTTTGGAGAGCATATAATTCCTCAGAAGCTCTTGTAATCATGGTGGAGACTTTCATGATTACTGAAGGAGTGTTTCTGAAGAAGTCTTGAGTTGTGGTAATGGTAGTGTGCTGTGGTAATGGCAGTGGTTTGAGGAGCAAAGTGGAAGCTTGGTAAAGAGAAGTTTCTATTCAAGGTGGAGATTTGTGAAGTTTGGAAGTTTTGTGGTGAATATGAAACTTTACAAGTCTTGAAGGACTATTCTGCAATTGATCGTTGATTATCAAGTCATTAACGACTTAATCAGGCGCGTTTAATCTTCAGCCGTCAGATCAAAATGGTTTTAGTTAAGATCGAACGGTTCCTGTGTCTTTTGGCGTTTCTTCAGGGTTTGCAGAGTATATAAGCACTTTGCTTCTGATTTCTTCTGTAACAAGTCATAATCCCAATCTGAGTGAATAGCAGTTATTATCAGATAGCTAGAGTGATTCTCCATTGTTGTGGTAGAGTGAGAGCTTGAAGCTATTGTTTGTTCGATTGTAATTTTTCTCGATTGGAGATAATATATCCGTGATTGTCCTTCGTGGGTGTAGGATTGTTTAATCCGAACCACATAAATCTCTTGTTGTTCTCTGTGTGCTTGATCGAGTGTTATTCGTTTGTTTGTTGTGTGTGATCGATTGATTATGGTTTTCTCAATACTCTCTTATCTCTTATACTTTCTCCATTCTTTATCATTTCTCTCTCCAACAACAAACAATAAACAATTAATTTTCTGAGTAAAAATATCGAAAAGAAAGTGGACTAAAATGTCGGAACTTAAGGAGTATTACTTTAGAAAATAATTTGGGGTTAAGTGTAATTGACGTTGTAAAGAAAGACAAATTGATAAAGTCGTGTGGCAAACGTTGGACCCAATTTGGCCTTTGTCATTAATGAGGAAGAGTAAAAGAAATTCCATGCCTGATTTTGAATTCTACCTATTAGAGTTCACACAACACAAGCAAGTACTCCATCGCTCGGTCTCAATCTTTCATTTTCTTCTTTGGACGTGATATCGCTTCCATTTTCATTCATGATCTTCAAATCTTGTAACAAGATTCAGTCCCCCATAAATCCACCCCATCTCATTTAACTCTCCTTCACTCCATCAAATAATGACAATTGACAAATCGAATAAATCCATCCCATTTACTATAATATCCTCATTTATACACTACAATCTTTTACGAGAAATCTTATTTTTAAAATATGAAATAAATGTTACATGTTTAACTTCAAACATATATGTTCAATATATCTACAATAAACTTGTAATGTAGGCTACACTGAAGTTGAATTATAGATCTATACCGATAAACATCCATGTTTGTATATTAAATTTGTATTTGTCTGTTAAATTTGTGTACACGCGGTCGACATCTATAAAAAAGATTAAAAAATAAAATATAAAAATATGTACATGTATATGTATGACTTAAAAGAAGTGCACGTGTGCAGTGTATAGGTCTGAGACCCCATCACCAGCTATTCTACTTGAACACTATTACTCTCACCCCATTCTATTTCCATTTTCAAGAAAACTTTGTGATCACTATAATACTCCAATTCCTTTTAACTCTCACCCACATGGAAAAAAAATTCTTTGTTTCTTGATTATTTCTCTCATATTTGTTGGTGCTTAAAAATGGAGATGATGATGCGTTCTTGTTCAGAAGGATTATGTGCTTTTGTTGTTGGTGTTATTTCATTAGTAGCTTGGTTTTTGTTGAGAAGAGTAAAAGAGGTGAAGATGAAGAAGAAGAAGAGATCATCAGATGAGAAAATGATAATCATACCAAAAGGGAGTAAAGGGTGGCCATTCATAGGAGAAACCTTGGAGTTCATAGCATCTGGTTACACTTCCAATCCTGTCAGCTTCATGGAAAAACGCAAATCTCTGTAAGATATATCATCATCAACTAATATTATTTTTCTTTTTTCTTACCCTTGATCTTGAATTTTTTTTTATAATATGTAGAAACTATTACAGAATATTAAATATATTAATTTAAAATATATCTGGGATGTTGATTAAGCACATTTCTATACAATAGAAAATGCCACATTAGAACTAGTGCCACGACTAATGTAAACATACCAAACACGAGCACTTCTATATAATATATATGAACTTTCCTAATATTTAGGAAAATGAGGTCTTTTTCAAGAATTATACATATCATTAAATTACATTTCTTTTTTATCAAAATCACGAATTTCTTAAATATATATATAATACTATTATGTTATCTTAATTTTCTTGATTAGTTTATACACGTTCCCATGTGAGACGCATATATGTGTATGATCATGAATTGTGTGTTTTCCATGGTGGTCATGCTTTCATATATGTTCATAAAATGGTTAGAGGTTGTTATTAAGGTTAGGTTTTGGAATGATGAGAGGGATATGCGCAATATTTAATTTTAATATTTTTTACATTTTTCATTCTTAGAATATATAAAGTCATGCATATAAAGTTATGCCCTTAAAATTAAAGTATGAATTAGTTAAGGTTAGTAGCCTAAACATCATGTGCAGTATGTGCAACTTTAATCTTTAGTGCTATTTTTTATTTCATAAAATCTGTCGCATTTAAGATCCCATTATGCAACTGGTCTTTTACAGTCCTAAAAGAAGAATATGAAGTTAATGAAATGTGGAAATCGCTTTGTTTTATAACAATATATTGCATTTTCTTTAAAATCCATGTACTATATCTGTACCGACTATTTAAATCTCTTGATTTGTACTAATATTTTTGGCATAACATCATTAATTTAGAATCAGAGGAAAATTTGATATTTAACTTTTACCGTTCTAACAATCTACAATGTTGAGCATATTTCCTACGTGCGACTAACTAATCACAATATTAATTAGTAATGCAAATCTGCATCACTATTGGACCAATTTTTTAGAGGCGGGCACGGCTCTTCAATTACAGTTTTTTACCTCCACGGGTTTGGAAGTTGATACCTTGTTTAAGTGAACTCGAGTAAAATGTATGAATGTACCCTATGTTTTTTAAATATGCACATATGTATCTAATGTTATTTAAATTGCATGTATATACCTTAAGTTCAATAAAATTCTGCACAGTTGCTCCATTCCGTTCAAAACAACGGTGATTTATACTCTTGATTTTTAGTTGTAAAAAAATCATAAAAATTATAAAAACACTCGAGCTTAGATCGTGTAATAAAATGTTAAAATTTATAAGAAATACTAAATTTATAGTAGGTCCAAAACATATAAAATAATTATATAAATTTAATAAAGTTAATAAATTTGTATACTTCCATATTAATTTTTTTATTTTTTTTGAAATTAGTACCCAATTTATATAATTTTACAAATAAGTTAGAATGTAACGCTAAATTTTCTAACGGAAGTTAGACTGGAGTTACATAAATTGCAAAGCAATCCAATATTTTTCACTGTATTTTGTTTTTAAAATTTTGGTAATATTTTTCATATTTTTGTGAATTTTTATTAGTATTATTTATTTACATAATTATTTTATAATTTTTTAAAGCTATTATAAATTTTAATATTTCTTATAATTTGAAGAATTTCTTATTTTCTTGTCATTTTATAATAACTTTTTATTAGTTTTAATAATCATTGTCAATTTTTAAGATAATAATGTCAACAAAACGCGAACCCCACGTGCACATATGGAGAGTGTAACATACACCCCGATTATAAAGTACATCCATGCAATTTATATAACATGAAGTACAATCGTACATATTTCAAAGAACATATGGTACATTGGTACATTTAATTACCCAAGAACTAATGTGCTTTGTTGTATGGAGGAAATCATTTGAACAAACTTTGGGAAAAACATACTATTCATCAACATTTAGAATTGGTTTTGGATGACTTAGGCTCATTCTTTTCAAATTGAAATTCTTGAATCGAATTGTAGTATAAAATATAACCAAGGTAATCGAATCGAATTGTAGTATAAAATATAACCAAGTAATGAATCGAATCGAATGGAATCGAATCGAATGAGTTTTCAAATGAAGAATGAGCCTTAGAAGGAGAATTGAGTTAAGACCTATAATGTATTGTTTGTATTTATTTAACTTCTTACATGAACTTTTCTATTTTACTCTTTACACTCTCCTCCCCTTTCTTTTGTTTTATTACTCTTATAAATGAAACAGGAAATGTGCATAGGAACAGCAAACTAAAATATTTACTCTTATTTGGGAAACTATGAAAGTTGATGCAATATTTGCTAGAAAAAATCAAGATGCCCTCGAATTAGGAATGGCATGATAGGAGGGCATTAAGTTTTTCTGATTTCCTGAGCATCTTTTGTGTATAATTTCCAAGAATAGGGAAACAAAAAGGATGATGATGATGATAATAATAATAATAATAATAATAATAATAATAATAATAATAATAATAATAATAATAATAATAATAATAATAATAAATGTAGAGATGAGATGACCAGTCATTTATTTTAATTACTACTTTGCCACTATTTGATAGTGACATGTGACTTTTATCTTAAATTTAACATTTTTTCTCAAAATAATCTATTGTGTCTGTTGCAAGTGTTATTTGTGCTCCCATGCAAACTTGTAAGGTCATACTAAGCTTTGAAGTTTTTATGAATGAATTTACGAAGAAAGTGCATCAAATAGTATGTTTTTACATTTATCACTCATTTCAATCACTTGCTTGGGTAATTACCATATGTACATTGGTCATGCGACTATGCGAGTACCATTACTTAAAGTTGTACAAGAAAACTGTCTATTACTCTCCCTCAATTCCGGAGAATAGTCGCGCTAATGTAGAACTTAAGTTGTGTGTGTTACTTGGGGTCACTTAAGTAATTCAAATAACCCCTTTCATACCAATTGTGGGTGAGTGGGATTTCATTCGAATTGCAAAATGTGTCATTTTAGGGGGTGGTAATTGTATTGTGTGTGGCGATAGATTGGTAGTTTCCGATTTTGTTCAAAACATGGATATAGTTTTAAGGGATGGCTAACGAAATAAAAGTCGGTATAATTCTCTAGTGTAAATGGAGTCGTACTCAGAAAATTATAATAGAAAATATATAAGTCCTCGGACATGGGATTATATAGATTAGGATTTCTGGGGAATAGGTGTAACATAACTAATTGAATATTTTTGTTTGGTTGCTTTTAATTGACTTGACATGCCACCTGCTCTCTGACCCCTTGAAATTAACTATTCAAATGCATGGGTGCTACTATTATAATTCAAACCCTTGTTTTAATCATTAAAATTCACTTCCATCAATCTTCACTTCAATTCAATTCGTTCCACGTTAATGTTTTGGACGTATTATTGATTGTAAATGTACCTAACTGGTCAACATTGGCACATTGCAAATTTGCAATGCACCACTAAACGGGTTTAGCTTGATTGCGTAATCCAGGTTTTAAGATTGATGTTGTTGATGTTATTATGTGTATGATCAGGTACGGAGATGTGTTCCGAACGCACATTCTAGGAAAGGCGATTATAGTGTCAACTGACCCTGAAGTGAACAAAGTTATCTTACAGAACTATGGTAATGTATTTATGCCTTGTTATCCGAAATCTATCACCGAGCTTCTTGGAAAGTCTTCTATATTGCAAACGAACGGTGCTTTGCACAAGAGACTTCATGCCTCGATTGGAGTTTTCCTGAAATCGCCACATTTTAAGGCCCGTATCACCAGAGACATAGAGAACTCTGTTAAAGACTCCCTGTCAACTTGGATGGCCAAAACTCCGTGTGTTTATCTTCAAGCTGAAGTTAAAAAGGTGCAATTATGTTTTCGTAACTTGGAATTGTATATCTCCCATACAGATATCTTTATGATTAGATTATGGCTCAATAGCAACTTACACTGTATGTTATACAACAGATTACATTTGAAATTCTGGTGCGAGTGCTGTTGAGTGTTGGTCCAGGTGACGACATGAACTTCCTGAAGAGAGAATTCGAGGAATTTATAAAGGGCTTGATTTGTATACCGATAAAGTTTCCAGGGACAAGGCTGTATAAATCATTACAGGTAATCACTTTGCAGGTTTAGACTTGTTACATAATATCTACTGTATGTGAAAAAATATGATGGACCTCACAGTATATATACGGGCTTTGGTAGATTGTAAATAATGAGAATCCTGTGTCATACTCATACTTAGTTTATGATTGATAATTTGGTATTGTTTGTCCATAGGCCAAGAAGAGATTGCTAAAATTGGTAAGCAAAATAATAGAAGAGAGGAAAAGGAGCATGGATAAAAAAGAGAGCAAAGAGTTCCCAGATGACGCGATTGATGTGCTCCTACGTGACAATACTGGAGAGTCAGACGAGTTGCAGCAGCTTCCGGTAGATTCTATCAGCGGAAACATCATAGAGATGATGATTCCAGGGGAAGAGACCGTGCCCACGGCCATGACATTAGCTGTCAAGTTTCTAACCGATAACCCTGTCGCACTAGCACGTTTGGTGGTACGTACACTTCAACTTCGTCCTTTTCATGACTAGTGTCTAATCATGTGGATTACAGTTCTCTGTGAACGGTGTAGTAGTAGGAATCGAGTTTGTTGAAATGAAACTGTTGGGATCTCTCAAATTCATAGTGGGGCAAGAAGGTCAACTTCATGGAATTATGTTTGTGGAAGTCATAGCTTTTCATGTCGTTTCACTTATTTTGATTTTTCTTGTGAACATATGGATTTCACGTGGGAGATAGCAATGTGTGCTGCCCACATGTTTTATAGAGGAATAATAATTTGGATTTTGCAGCACTTTCATAAATTTATTTTGTTTAGACTATCTCTAATAGTTTTAAAAGTGAAATTGGGTTGCACAATGAGACGACGCTGCAGCCGTTTTCACTTCCCTGAGCACAGATTAAAAACATTTCGAAAGTTTTCCAGAATATATCATAGTTCATAAGGCACGGTAACATTGTGATTGATATTAGACGTTGCATTTTATGTTTTCGTCTTGGTTAAGAGTCCTAAACAATATCAGTTGTCATGTGATAGACTGATAGTTTCCAACCTCCTACCAAACAAGGACAAACACACATCGTTGAACCATTACCGAAAATGACCTTGCAAGTTGCATTTCGCTGATTTTACCAATAGGATAGAAAATAGAATCCTATTTCTATTTGATCTTCTGTGAGTCTATCAACTGGTTCAAATATGTGCCTAATATGACCTTTCTTCACTGAACTGAATAACATTGACAGGAAGAGAACATGGAGCTCCAGAAGAGAAAGGAACGAAACTGCGAACAGTATTCATGGACTGATTATATGTCACTAGAATTCACTCAAAATGTACTTCCTCTAGCTCTCGAGATACAACTCAACATAAATCTAATAATTTGTTACTAGGATCAGTCGATTTACTACTTTTCTTCATTTTCAACAGGTTATTAGCGAAACTCTAAGACTGGCAAATATCATCAACGCGGTGTGGAGAAAAGCTCTGAAAGATGTTGAAATAAAAGGTTCGTTGTGATCATTAACTTGTTGGTATATTTTGGAGTACATTTGTTGTAAGAGAAGAACCCCAGATGAAAATAAACTGTTGCATATCACATTTATCAGGTTACTTAATTCCAAAAGGATGGGGTGTTTTAGCATCCTTGAGTTCTGTCCACATGAACGAGACGAATTATGAGAACCCTCTGGAATTTGATCCCTGGAGATGGAAGGTGAGCCCTGCTTGTCCAGTTTATTTCTATGATTATGATAGATCATCAGTCTGGATGACGTACGATGTGACTGTTGCCTACAATCCATAAGTTTGCATAGGATCCGATTCTCAGGTGGAAGAAATTATTAAGGGCCTTCTACTTGCACAACACATTCTTCATGTTCTTTAGATATGATTAATATTGCTTAATCAAAATCAGGAAATGACAATAAGCTTCAATTATGCTCTTGCTATAGCTCAATTATTATTAGAAAGTTCATTGCTAAAAATGTTTTTTTTCCCAAGCGCTTTACTATGGTTTCTATGTTTACTTACTACAGAATGCAGGAAGTGCTGCAAGTAGCAATCTCTTTACACCATTTGGTGGAGGGCAAAGGCTATGTCCTGGTCTTGAGCTATCGCGCCTTGAGATCTCGATATTCCTTCACCATTTTTCTACTACATATAGGTAAATCACGTACCTAATTTTCTGCCTACAAAACAACGAATATTAGTAGGTAGATAACATGAACTTTCGTGTTTGCTTGTTGTATTTATGTAATGTACGCAGATGGGATGCTGCGGAGAAAGATGAAATAATCTACTTCCCAACGGTGCGAATGAAGAGGAAGATGCCTATTACCATCATGCCCCTACATAGCCAATGAAATCAGTTGTTGCTAACAAAAGTCGGTCCAAAATATATTCATCTTTGTGTTATGGATGCCTATTGACAAGCTATAATCTTGATTAGGTTTCAGAGCATGGGTGTTAATTATAGTGTCTGGGTAATGAATGTGAAAGGTGTGTTGCTACTTGCTGTACTAGACATGGTAGGACGGAAAAATGGCAGATTAGAATGATGGAACTGTCTATTGTTGGACAAGCATTAATGCAGTTTTATACTTTTATTATCAAGGTTCATCGTATTATTGTTGTTAGTTGTTGAGTAAGAAGTTAATATTGTACTAAGGTGGTCCAGAACTTGCAGGGTAAATAGCCCTGTTAGGCTAGGGTACCCCATTAATAATGCATTGCTTTGGTTTTGTTAGACAAATTGTAAACGTATCTATGTACCTGTGTGATGGACTAGATGCCAATTGGTTTTGGCTTACTAGGCGGAACCGTAAACCAAAAATCATACCGAAGGTGTGAGACCCATATGGCTCCCATGCATTTTGTGACTCGTAAGTGTACTGGGGCGAGACTGGCATAGTATAAGCCCATGTTATAAATGTCCTCTATCTAAGATGCAGTTGTATTTGTTGTATATCTGGATTCTGGTATTGGTTTCTGTATTTGTGCATTGATGTGGAAATACATGACAATGTATAGAACAGTTTAGTATTTGTTCCAGAGACAATTATCAATAGGAAAACAGACATCTTATAAGTCTTGAGAATTTTTATAGTGCAGTGCCAAATCTCGTTTGAAGTTTCAGATTACATGGTTACAAATATTAGGGAAACAGAATGATGTACATACACATCTCGGTTTTTCAATTCACCAAGATGAAATCAACATTGAATTCATAACTGTTTGAAAGACGAAACAATTTCCTACTTTATAAACGTTCATTTTTGTTTGCGAAACACTATGAAATCGTGGAAACATTCGGACTATATTTTGTACTAATGCATTTCTAGTCTAGCATAAGTTCAATAGCACAGGAATTGCACCCCAAAAAAATTAGAGAATAAAGTACTAAATTAAACAATGACAATATCAGTAAAATGTATGTTTCACGTAGAGAACTCTTTGACAGCCAGAGGTTCATACCATTGAGGACCAAATCCAGCGGCTTTTCGTGCTGCCTCATTGAAAGGTGGCTTGAGTGGCCCTCTGAAGAAACTCCGTACTACAGCATGAAACCTTTGAATTACTTCATCATGGGTAACTCCAATGGTTTCAGCCTCTTTGTTTTCAGCTTCATTTCCAGTCACGAAATCAGAAGCCATTGCCGGATCTTTTGACCTCAAACAGAGGTACTTGAACCACTTGATTCCAGCAGAACAATGTGTGATCTCCTCTGGATAAACCACTTGCTCTAATAAATCGGCAGTCATATCATCACCTCCTCTTCGGAAACGAGATACAGTTGTTGGCAGCACATCGAGCCCTCTAGCCTGCACATCATAGATAGTATTGGATTACCATTGATGGTGACAGAGTGCAACTCTAAAATTCTGGACAAGGACACAATGAAAGAAAGAAACTGATAAAAAGCTATCACCTCCATGACCAAATGCTCCGTGGATTTACCACTGGACCAAATGGTCACAAGTGACATTGCATAAAATCACGAAAAGTTACATGTTTAACAAATACAATGCTTCAGGGCAAAGTTTCAATCAATTAAAGTTTGACGGTGCAAGTTTTGGAAGGGCAGGCCAAAACATGAGGCAGGGGAATTTTTCTCTTTTTTGGGCTAAATTACGATATCAGGCCAATCAAATGTTCAAGCCTCAAAAGAAACACTTGTAATACTTTTATCAGGAGAGACACAGCTACAGATACCTCATGAACACAATGTTCAACTGCCAAACGAGCTAGCAAATCTTGTGAAGTAGCAATTGCAGAATCCCAGAGACCATCATGAGCAGGTAATGCTCCGTAGAAAGATCCAAGTTCCTTGAGCCGTGACTCAAGCAAGGTGAAGTGCCGGCCTTCATCTTGAGCCACTCTCACAAAATCCGTAAAGAAATCTCTAGGCATTGACTCCTGCCTACCAAAACGAGCTATTATGTCCTGTATCATTAGGATAAAATACTAAAATTAGAATGTTACTAATATTTAATATCAACAATATCGGGGAACAAATAGAAACATCGAACCAACAATTCGTTATCTAGTCCAAGTGATATTGATTAAGCAAAAGAACAGAGTCTTCAGGTATATCCACAACTTACAAATAAATTGAGAAATTTCCTTGAGCAGATACTCAGTGAGCGATGTGCAAAGTAGCAAATAACAGATCCAAGCGTGAAGGATCAAGGATATCTCCGATGAGCTATTGAGTTCCAGGAGAAGCCTTTAAAAGCTGAAAATATTTTGTGCGGGTATTTGTCTGAATAATCAGCCCAAATGAGCAATGTACACGTGATTTAAATCCAAGTGAAATATGGCATATAAGCTAGTACAAGATTTTCTTCTTCAAGGGTTCGGTGTTCTCTATCATTTACAGAAACATCCAAGTCATTTGAAATATACAACTACGTCATGTTAGACAACAATCTTTCCAGAACTAGTGAGATATATATCCACCTGATTTGGATTTTTTTCCTAGTTCTCGTTTTCACTACAGACATACTATTTTATTTAATCTCATAAGACGATAACAAGCATAATTCAACTCATATCCACTTACTTTTTCATTACTAGTAATTTTACAACAAAAGACACGGTTTAAACACAAATAATCACAATTCTAACATCCTGATTGTGCATGCGTCTAGTCCTATTTTCATTTACTGCTATTAGGTTGTTTTGCTTCGATCTAATTCAAGTTGAAACTTACAGCATTTTTTACGATTTATATAAGCCTAACATTCAAGTTCCAATGAACATACAAGTTCTCTAACTAAAGCAAAGCAACCACAATCAAATGCGAACACTTTCACAAACCCATACCCATGACAAATCAATAGCCCAGCTCTCGGTATGCACGAGGCTATGCACGATCGCCTGCCGACTCTGCAAACTTCCAGCTTTACCCAACTTGGGCATCTCACTTGGAGACACCAACTTCACCTGAACGCACATTTAACACACAAAAAATCATCAAACACTCAAAGAAGCATTTCATCACACAGTTGGCGGGACAAAAGGGTGTATCCTATTACTCACATCTTCGAACCGGGCAGGACGATCGGGTACTGGGAGGTCTGCCAAATCATTGTAGGGATGATGGATGAGACCCTGTAGCCATTTGTTAGCTACTTCATCGCCCAGGCGAGCTTTTTCAAATGGGTCTGCAGTGTTCAATACTCTCAGCGCAGCTTCTACCAGAGTTTCTTCTGCATCAGTGTTGCTACTGCTAACCATTTCTGGCTGATTCTTCAACTTCAACGGAGCTGAGACGAAGAAGAAATAGGAGTGTAAATCAGATGTTTATCAGTAGACGTTAATTGAAATTCAAATTGTTTGAGAAGGATTTCCTGTAAACTATAAAATGGGTAGATTCTTAGAGTTTTACAGATTAAATGGTGTTTTTGCGGTTGTGATAGCTGTTCTTGCGATTTGCGAGCTTACCTCAATTGTTTAGAGCAGTAAGCCAAGAAAAGAAAGTAAGAAAAACCAACCTGAGTGAGAAATGTAGTAATACTAGAAGTCTTTGGAATTTCCAATTCAATTGACGATAAGGCGCTGTAGCCTGTATATGTTACAAAATCCCCAATTCAATTGGTGAAGACGACCACGACTTTATGTTCCACGGATACAATGTCGTCTATCTCAGAGCGCGCACTGGAAAAGAATTCTCTAGCCAGATCAGACGAACTGGAGAAAAACCCTAAAGTCCCCAGAAATTCCCAATTCTGCCACTTATCGGAGCGATATTACCACGTTTAAATAGTTAAAAGTGAACTCATTAAGGGCTCTAATTTCTTACTTATCCCCCTTAATTATTTTGAAATTTCCCCTTCTTATGTGAACCCCTTGTTGTGTACTGCATCATTAGGAAAATTATAGTAAAACATTTTGCAGTTTGCATGTTGTATACTACTTCCTCGCTCCGTAACAAGTTTTCCACTTTAACTTTTTGTAATCAAACTTTTTCATCTTTGACTACAAATTAATCTTAAACCGCAAATGTAAAATGTTAAATTAAATTATATAATGAAAATTTAGCCCCTAAAGTTTCATTATATAAAAAAAATTAAACATTTTACATTTGCGGTTTAAAATTAATTCGTAATCAAAGTTAGAAAAGTTTGACCGCAAAAAGTCAAATTGAGAAACTTGTTCCGGGGCGGAGTAATTATAAATTATATTTTCAGTTAGTTTTTGGGAGAATTCTTTTTTATAGTAGACAGCCGTAGAATAAAGCCGGATTAATTCAAGGTTCAAGCACATTTTGGCTAATTTTGTTGTAAATTAACTAACGTTCATTCATATGGAAAGAGTAATTTACCTATAAGTTTGTCCAAAGGTAGAACAGAAGTCTTACTATCCAGAAGAAAACCCGAGAAAAGTTTGGATCCAAAGCAGTACTGTACATAAACAGAAAATGCATTTTCATGTCCTATTTGTATGATGAAAGTTGAAAACTCCTCATCAAATATTCATCTAACTTCACAATATTGTCAATCACAGAGGTTACATAATTTGCCGAAATCTTAGGCTTCCAGCACCTTTTAGCATGTAGATCTCACCGGAAAAAGAAATACATAGACTGAGCTTCTAGTTCTTGAAAAAACAAGTTCAATAATCAGAATATGATCTTCATTTCAAGAAGCATAATTTTCTAGCAAAACACCAATGTCAATACATCTAGTGGCAATGCCACATTAGTAGAATCAGAGAATATCGACCTCTTGCCACTCAAAATATCATGTTATACGAGGCACCAAGTGGCCATACTACTACAATATAAATGCTGTAATGCTGTCCGCGGAAAGTTGCATGGAAGCTTTTAATTACATGTAGAGAAAGACATTAGATATGGCTGAGAGAATCATTCAGTTAAGACTAGACGTGGTGATTTTCAGGTAGCTTCAGTTCTCCGGCGCTTGAAGTTCTGCTCGATTGGCTCTTTCACCTTTGAATTAAATATTTAAGCAGCAGTGTCATTTTCATATACAAAAATAAAAGCACTTCATGAAAGCTACTGTAAACACAACTATAGTTGAGTTATTGCAAAGCACATACCGTGCTTGTTTTCCGGTAACGCCTGTCCTGGCTAGACATGCTTCCAATAGCTATGTCCATGTCATCACCTTGCCTGTTTTTCCCATTAGTTCTCCCATCATTAGACCCAGGTATAAAGCTCTCTCTAGAAACTGCAGGCTGCGGATCCGTGACACAGAATTATTTTCCAAGCCTACGAGGCATCAAAGTAATGTAAAATACTAATATACCAAGCATGTTTTGGAAACATACCACAGCCTTGCTGATAGGAGTATTTCCACCCTTTTCTCTTTTTTCTTGCTGAGTCCTAACAGACATGTCAGTGTTTGCGTCAGACCTGCCTCTTGTGCGAGTGACATCTGATCCAATCGAGTGAAGGCCACCACATGTGGACAGATCCTTGTGTTTTTTCCCTAATAACCAGAAAGGACAAAAGGAAGGGACTTGGATGAATTTCTGGTCAGTAGGTTCAGAGCAATCTATCATATATGGCAGGTAACGATGATACTAGTACGTACTTGTAAATACTTCCTATAATTGGAGGCTAAATTTACAGATGAATGCATTAGCAACCCAATGGATTCTTACTTTAGATCGCAACAGAAAAAAATAAGGGATTAACTGCATGTATGGTAGATATCAGAAAAGTTTTTGGAAATACCAGTAGTCTCGGATTCTGGATGGTTGGGCATGTTTGAAGGTTCCTTCATATCCAGTTCCTGACCAACTACATTTGTGAGGACATATTCCATATGGTATTCCAACTATACGAACTTTAAGGTACATAAGATCACAGCAATACCATAGGGTCTCCATTTAAGAATTTCTTGACTTCTATCAGCTTTTTAATAGTAAGATCAGAATGGATCACACGCTTGCCTGTAAAAATTAACATCATTTATCATCCATAGTATATAAATGCAGTAAGATACATACTTAAATACTCTATTTGAATACAATTACCTAGCCTGCGGTTGCTACTAGCAGCAACAAAGCCATCTTGGGTCATTTTATCAATAAGCTTGCGAACTGTAGTTTGGTTGGCTTCACAATCAAGTTTTTGCTTGAGTTTTCCCACTGTTATATAATCCATGGGAAGAGCATGATATAAAGCCTGGGATCAAGTGAAGTACATAAGTTAGTGAAGCAAGACATGTAAGATAGATATTCTGAGAGAGGGATTGTATTCTTGGGGATATTTTGCTAGTCTATTAATTGACAGCATTATAAGATACTAGTAAGATCAAACTGAGATCCACCTCTTTATTGAGAACTTTCACTGAATCTCCTCACCTTCATGTACATTCGGTCTATACTCATAGTTCCAGCTTTGCCATCACTGAGTGGGACTTCTCCCACCACTTCCTCTTTCACAGCATCAAACTCGAAGTCAAATTTCTAAGAATTCGGATATGATTCACAATGAAGAACATGATAAAGCAAGTTTAGAACATAATTCAAATACGGAAGAGGAAGAAAGCAACCTTTTTCTGAGTAATTGTGTAACATTCATCGCCAGCTTTAGATAGGAAGCCTTCCTTCACAAGCTTCTCCATAATTTCTAGATGATGTATCACAGTTAGCATTATTCAACACCAAAATATCTACAGATGAGGACCTTGTTTTCAGTAGTGCTGAAGAGAAAGTCCAGGTGAAGGTGTACCTTCTATCAATATCTGCAAATATAGTATTTTGTTACTCACAGAAGCAAAATAATATGTGTTACAAATCAGGTAGCTTCGAGGTTAAGTTCCCAAATAAAGACACCTACAAATCAGTGTAATTCTTACCTCAGAAATTGCAGGAAAATTCGCGAGTACATCAGTGAGCTCAATGGTGTCCAGGTGGAATGAGCTGATCCAGTCCTTTACCAGTCCCAACTGCAGTTCATCTTCTTCCATATCTTGAGTATCATCTGCATCAGATGCGACAGATGAGATCTTATCAACTTACAAGACATAGATAACGTTTATGTGGAAGTTATACGGGACCTTCATCTGCTGCACCATTATCTTCTTCTTGAAGCTGACATTTCTCTGTCACATCAAATGTTGTAAATCTTGTTATTCATCACAACCAAACAAATGAAAGGTATAATACGCTTGTAATGAGAGGCAAACTTTACCTCTAGGAGCTACAATGTAGTGATCATCATCTGAATCACTGATCTGAAGAAAAACAGGAGGAATGAAAAGATTTTGATATGTCAAAGCGTGGTGATATGATAAATGTGTACTTCCAGAGACAGATAAGAGTAATGAAAAAACACAAGCAGTTAATTCATTACCTCACTATCATATTCACTGTCTTGATCTTTCTGGGCCAAGTTATCACTCAGGTTCACCGCATTATCATCGTCGTTATTTTCATCTTCGCAGGGATCAAGTACACTCTTGACCTGTTAATAGATAGTGAAAGAAGTAAACAGTGATGTGCATAAAGATGTAAAGGTCTTCATGTAATACTGAGATAATTCACCTTCAGAGCCAGCACCAAATGTTTGCTATTGATCTTGCCAACTTCCATCTTTAAGGGACTCCTATTCCATGGATGATAGGCTTCTTCTTCTGTGCAGCCTCGGAAAAATGGGGGCTCATAATCCATTGGCTACAAAAGAAGATGTGAGATGTAGAAAATTCTACTATATAATGGAGCATTTGCTGAAATACGGTCAAATTTACAAGTGAGATGAACTTCTGAAGCAGAAACTAAAAACAATGGAAGTATTCAAGCATACTCTTTCACCATTTTGACCTTCCCTACAGCATATTTAAGGAAAACAGAGAAGAATTTATGACAACATAGTAGTAACAGTTAAATTCCCTTGCTGTGAACTCTAGCATTCATCAATTAAAAATATCGAACATACTGTGACATCATCATAGTACAGGAGCTTCATCAATACAGTCCGCTGAAAATAAGGAAATAGGCTGAAATTAGCTTCACAGAAAGCATGCATTGTGAGATGGATTTTATATGTCCATGTAAATCTTCACGAATTACACCTCTTCTGGCATTTTATCCAGAGTTCTCATCAGTTGAATTAGTGTTCGGACCATTTTGCATGCCGAACTCCTGAAAAGTAGAGTTGTTTGATAAGACTTCAGACTTGACAGGTGTTCACAGCAAAATCTTTGCCAGATTTAGCTGCAAAGTTTTGTATGAAGCTACACGAATTCAACTACCTCATCTGGGTAGGAGTTATCTCTGATGATGAGTTACAGTTGAATGTCCCTCCCTTTTTTGTACCACTCCGATTGATGTTCATCGAAACCTCCTGGCTGTCGGAATTAGAGTAACTGAACGAAACTGCAATATAAAGTATCTCATCAATGCATGGTCTAAGCAACAAAGAAAAATCAATAGCCACATGAATGATAGATAATAACCA
The DNA here is from genome assembly GCA_026545765.1 of Plantago major. Classification (NCBI taxonomy): domain Eukaryota; kingdom Viridiplantae; phylum Streptophyta; class Magnoliopsida; order Lamiales; family Plantaginaceae; genus Plantago; species Plantago major. The sequence continues at coordinate 23,707,377 of CM048840.1, read as the reverse complement.
AAATGACTACATTTAAAAAATAAAATTAAAAACGCTACTGGTACACCATTCTTTTCTTATATCAAGATACTCAGCAATCAGCATCATAATATCACAACCACTAAGTGTATCTATTAATATATTGTCGTAGATATGCAGCCTTCTGGAAGACTAACATGTATATTCCTCAATCATTGGACCATCCACTGATTCGCAGATACAGAACAAGAGTGTCTTCAGATATTTTTTCTGCAACGCATCATAAACCCCTGCAAAGATGCATAATAACAAGAATAGTGAGCTACATAGGACGCGAGAGGGGGTGGAGAGTGTAAGCTTATGCCAGGTAATATTTTGATAAGACATGCCTTTCTCCATCCAATCCAGGAGCCTGCGTGATTCATCATCCAGGGGCAGAAGCTTCTTAACCTTCATGTCTATAGCAATTCAAAGACATATATCAGGAACTATAGCAAAGCGAAGAAAGAGATGGTCAATAACTGTTGTCAACTTACCCAATGCTGGAACTGACTTGTCATTGAAATATTTCTCAGGGAAAAGGCCTCTGACATAACTAATGTTGAATATAGCAATACGTAACAGGTTCCTCGTCTGATAAATCAAGATATACAAATGCAGAGTGTTTCTCAGTTCTTATTTATTTCAAAAGGTGCTGTTCATTCACATAAGTAACTTGTCAGTGGAAACAGCATGTGTTGAAATGCAGACGATCCTTCAGGAAGAATGTAGTAAGACATACTAAACCATTTTAACAGATCATTCACTCAGAATGAGCACAGACCGTGTTATGGTTAACACTGGATATCGAGAGTAACAACTAACAACACAGTAAGCGCAGACTTAACTTCAACCAAAAAGAAGGTGAGAGTTGTAAGCCAAGTACCAGTAAGTCAGTTAGCATGTTTAGAACAAGGCAAACAACATAGTCGTAAATGTTTAGCAGCGAGCACGAAGATCTGTTAGTGTAAAAGGCAGCAGGGGAATAGATAAAGGAAATCACATGTAAAATTCCCCAAACAACATCAGGTAACACAATCGCACAGCCAAAGGCAGGAAAACCTGTTCTAGTACACAAAACGCGACACTACAGAAATGGATCAGGAAACATCGTTGAACAAAAACAATGACCTCATTACCAGAGAGCATCGAATCGTTCCTAACATCATCACCAAAACAGATGGAGCTTAAACGTTCATGATCAGCATCAAACACTACGAATACTCAGCAGAAAAACGCACAAAAGCTCACCAACCGTACACAAAGTGTTCGTAAGAACTATAACTAACAGATCGGAACAACGAGATGGTTTAACAGTAACATCAGCATCAAAATAAACAAGCCGATTATAAGTAACGAGATCTGTTGCGGAAACAGATCGAAGGAGTTATCACTTACCAGAAGAAGCGAATCCTGCTCGGTAATCTCCTTCTCCTTCACCTTCTGAGCAACCATCTGCGACAACACAAAAACGAGTAGAATATCAGCCATTGCTAAGGTCCGAAGCTCAACAGGAGGAATAAGGGAGGTGCTCACCATTGTTGTAGAGTATCGGATTGAAAAGGAAAATGGAAATTCAAAATCGCTGAAGGAAGTACGGAAAATGTGACTTGGAGCGAAAGGAAATGAAATGAAATGAAATGTGCGGGAGAGTGGGTGGTGGTATATATAGGCTATGTTTACCGGTTTTCAGTTCCAGCTTTTTCTTGACCATGAACTAATAAAAATCTAGTTACGTGAACGCGCAGCTTAGCTTCTTAAATTACCTAGCTGATTTATTTAATAAGCTGCCCAAGTTTTTTAAAAAAAAGCTTCTTTTTATTTTTTTCATTTCGAAAATATCTCTAACCTAAAGTAGAAAATAAGGAAAAACCAACCGTTTATTATTTTATGTACTTGTTTGCAACTAGCATAAGAATTAATGCAGCTGCATCTCTTTAAAATGCATACATGTAGTACATAATAATTACTGATTTTTTTTCCATACTAAGTTAGAATGCTCAACGAATATTTATTTCAACTTCTAATATTTTTTTAATGATGTTATTAAAGTGGCGGTGAAAAATTACATTGAATATATATTAGAATAATTAGACAAAAATGTGATGTACTATTATTTAAAAAAAATATAGACTAATTATACGATGAGAAAGGTTAAAGAAAATAAAAATAAAAGTAATGACCTTTTATGTTATTTTACAAAATACCAGTTAGTTTATCAAGCTAATTTGCTAAACACCTACATTAAAATCAACTAGTTAATCAGTTATCTAATAGGCGGCGACGGCAGTCTCAAATAAAAGGTTGTGCAGCTAATTTATTGGCTAACAGCTAATTTTTCAGCTAATTTTGCTAAACAAATTCATAGGTTTACGAATTATCATGTGGCATGGGTAAATTCGTCGGATAAACTTTTCGAGGTGAATTGAGCTTATGCCGTTATGCGTGAGCTGAGGCCTGAGAGCAAGTGGAATGAAATGACTGTGTTAATCCCCGTACAAAATACTAAATCAGTATTTGTTGGTTCCCAATGATCACATTTTTAAATATACCTGGTACGACTTGGTAAAATATTATTTTGACATATTAGACAATGCGGTATTTTACTCTACATCTCAATTAGAAGACCCAGGCTTTATTTCTGGTGATCTTGAATTAGAAAGACATGAGTTATATTGATTGGATTGAGCATCCCCTTGTGCTCGACGTATTATTGCTATATTTCATTGATAAAATATTCACTGCATCAAAACAAAAAATCTTTAAATTTATGATAAAAGAAGAAAAAGTTAAGCTAAAATCAAACAATTCAGAAATCATAGATAGTTGGCGTTGAACAATGAATTCCTCTAATTATTGTGGGGATTTTATGATTTTAACCCCAAGTCCTTAAATGTTACGAATTCACTAATCTAAATGTCGAAATTGGGCTTCATAGACACTTAATGGTGTTTACCAACACTGGTTAAGTCTACTGTCTTACCATTTCAAAAAAAGTGTTACATTTTACTATTCTGCGGTTAACTGTCTTCGTGTTTGACCACAATTTACTCTTAAATGATATTAATAAATAAATTATTAAAATTATATAATAAAAATTTAGTAATTAAATTTTTATTATATGATTTTATTAAATTATTTACTATTATCGTTTATGAGTAATTTGTGATCAAACTCGAAAACAGATGACTGGTCAAAGTTAAAATGTAACAATTTCTCTGAAATAAAATGAATATCATTTTGGTTGTACGGCGCCATAGCTAGGGGGAAGACTCCATTATTATGAAATAGAGGGTAGGTGGCCTCCTAGACCGTTTTCGGGCGAATGAGTGACCATTAACTTGTTTAATTTGGCCATTGTTACACGAGTAATCCTATCTTCCAAACTACAGTAAAACCTCACTAAATTAATACTTGATAAATTAATAATCTCGATAAAATTAATAATTTATCCAGTTTTAATTTGGGACAGTACAAATCTAGACCCCAATTAATAAAATTATAAGATAATTTTTTTTTTGAAATCCCAATGTATATATATTGGTCCCAACAAAACTATAAATTAATAATTACTAAAAAATTCCATATATATGTGTGTGTGTGATACACTTCAAAATTCTAAAATTGTTTAGTAAAAGGTGAATCTATAGTCACTTGTTTTTTTGTTGAACTTCAAATCTATATTGAGTTCATCTATAAATCTTCACATTGCACTAAAGAGTTGGGGCATTGTCTTCTCGTATTGCAACAAAAAGTTATGAAGAGTGGTTGCCGCTTGCAATGCTTCTTTTCGAGTGACCGATTCAAAAGCTATTCAATCATCATCCTCATCTTCATCATCGACCAGATTTTGAATGGTATCCGCCACAATTTCTTCAATGTTTTGAATTTCGTAACATTCATTATTTTCACCAGGATAATCTAACAAGTGATTCACATCCATTTTGTGCCGATAATACATACCCGTAATCAAGTTCTCAAGCTCACAGATGTCTTCTCCAGAATTTACATCGTTTAAATCACTTGAGCCGGTTTGATTCGTCGAACGAATTTTACTGTGTCGAGAGCAATTTGCTATGGCCTCTTGTTGCACATTTACTTTCCAAGCTGAGACAGACAAATTGATAGCATCTAAAACATTAATCTTTTCCGAAGAATAAATGTCTAACTCATAACCTTACTCTTATGGTAAAACCTTTTGCGGTAGTACATTTTAAATACTCTAATTATCCCAGCTCACATGGACTTTGAAATTTAAAGGTCATACGTGAAATCTTTTTAAATTAATAAATTATTAATTTATCGATATAATAATATCTCGCTAAATTAGTAAAATATCCCGGTCCCAACATTACTAATTTACAGAGGTTTTACTGTATAATGGATTCATTGAGAACGTAACTATGACCTTATTACAAACCTTGGATATGCTCATGCGTGATGCCGCTCTGAGTCCGCTAGTGTGACAATCAATATTTCAAATGGAAGGATTTTCAGGGCTATTTTAGCGGTAAAAAGTTTCAAAAAGCTCATAGGTAGGGGATTTTAACGGCTTCTCCAATAGCTACTCTTCTCCATGGGCTATTGGAAAATGGAGAGAGGCTACGTATTATTAGCTCATGGATAAGGTGGGTGCTAATATGTATCTTGAGTTATTATTAGGTGGGGATTACTTTTTTGTGATTTTATTATTGAAAAGATTAAATGAATAAGACATACTTGCATTTTTAAATAAAAATTAGCAAAAGTCCAACCATTGAACCGTGATTTAAATCTTAATAACATTAATCAACATTTATATAATAAAAGGTTCTCCCCTGTCACTAAAGAGTTACTGTAATTTTGTCATTTTTAATGTTCTGAAAACTTGAGAGGTGATAATTTAAGTCCTAACAACATTAGTATTTGAATGATAAACTCGTTAAAGAGTTACTGAATGATAAACTTGTTAAGGAGTAACTGTGATTTTGTCATTTTGAACGTTTTGGAAACTTGAGAGGTGATAATTCAACTCTTAAAAATGCTCGTCCCTAAAAAGTTATTGTAATCTTGTCATTTTCAACGTTCCGAAAAATTTAGAAGATGATAATTTAAGCCTTAACAACATTAATTTTGAATAATAGAATGTGCTCCCTCTCATTAGACGAGCTGCATTGCAGTTCGTCAGTACAGCTGTTAAGAGCTCTCCGTCACTATGTGATGGGAGAGTTTCAATTGGCTGACAAATTATCGGTCACGCCATGTGTCCGTGTCTTTTTTTTTTTTTAAATTTCCGTTTAAATTTCAAACGGTTATAACTTTCAAAATAAAAATGCAAAAAAATAAATAAAAATCACCAACGGCTTTATTTTTTCGAGATCTATAAAATGAGATCAGTCTTGACTATATTTGGATCATCCCATCTCCAACTCCTCCTTCTCTCTTAATTAAACTTAAAACACTCTCTTCACTCCAAAACACCAACCATCTCCACTTCAATTTTTCGGCGACATGGACGGAAACTTGTTTACTCCGGAAACTCTGAGGTGGATGCAAGAAAACACACCCGAAGCCTACGAAGCGTGCATGCAAAAGCTTAACAAAAACACCTCTCCACAACCCCAACCGAGCTTCGTTCGCCCTTTGTTCGAAAGCTCCTACGAAGACCCCTACACTCAAAATTACCATTCTCCAATCTCCCAAACACCAATGTTTTCGCAAGCACCGAAAGTTGACCCTGAAACGCAGCCTGAAATTCAACCGATCTGGAGGCGTGGGAAAGGGAAAGCCAAAGACACGGAAGGAGGGACGACCAATAAAGGCGAAGGACGTGGCTCACCCTACAACACGAATGAGGACTTGGTTGACGAGTATTGCCGACTTGTGGTTAACCACACTACAAAAATGTACCGCAGCCATTCGTATGCTAGCTTATGGGGCTTCTGCTGACTCGGTTGACGAGCATTGCCGACTTGGTGAAAGCACGGACCTCAAGTGTCTTTCGCATTTTTGTGATGCTGTGGTGGCTGAGTTTGGTCCAACATATATGCGGAGGGCCAATGAGGTCGATGCTCGAAGGATTCTGGCAATCAGCGCTGTAAGAGGATTTGTGGGCATGCTTGGGAGTATCGATTGTATATACTGGACATGTAAGAACTGTCCCAAGGCGTGGCACGGTCAATTTCAAGGCAGAAGCAAAAAGTCTACCCTTATTTTAGAAGCAGTAGCATCCCAATATACTTGGATATGGCACTCATTCTTTGGGATTTCCGGAAAATACAATGACTTGTCGATCGTGCAACGTTAATCGGTGTTCGACGATCTCCTGAACGGCACGTCACCTCAGATTAACTTTGAGGTCAATGGCCATCAGTACAACATGCCTTACTACCTAACCGATGGCATCTACCCAGCTTGGGCTACATTTGTTCCTGCCATCCCGAATCCGGTAACGCACAAAGAAGCCAAATTCTCTGAAAGGCCGTGAGTCTCACGGAAAGATGTGGAACGTGCTTTGAATCGCAAGCACGATTTGCAATCAGACAAATCCGCCTTGCACACAACAGGGACACACTCAAAAAGATTATGGATTGTTGCATCACACTCCACAACATGATAGTTGAGGATGAGCGCCACAAATACCTAAATTATGACAAGAAAATCGAAGAGTTCGAACAAGATACCCGTGAGAATGTACTATGCGATCGATGAGTTCAGATCCGACGAGCACAATCAACAATAAACTCTATCCCGGAATACATGAACTTTTCACGGCAAATGCACAGTAGGTGCACGCATGAAGAACTCCAAAGGGACTTGATGGAACATATTTGGAGAATGCGTTGATTGTGGAGCTTGAGCTTGACCAATCGTGTAGTGTATATTTGTTTGTTTAATGCATTTGTGTGTTGTGTGTTTGTTGCATTTCCATTTAGTTTTTAAATTCTCAACGGTTTGTTGTAATATATTCTTGCTCAATAAATTATAAAACGAGTTTAAAAAATACAATTTTATTAATTTCAACTTCTAAACACTCTTACAATATGTTAAATATGTAAAAAAAAAAAAATCGAAATTCCGTGATTTCGCGACATCGTCATCTAATGAAGAATCTGTTACGCCGACACAGCGTTGGCCACCCAATGCGGGTAGTCTTAGAGTTACTTCGATTTTGTCATTTTGAAAGTTCCGGAAACGAGAGGTGGGGGTGCATAACAAACGAGACTAGGAGAGACCCGAGATTTAACAAGTTGAAACGCAGGACAGGAATTAGGATGATGATGCAGAGCTCGTTACCAATTCACCGAGCGGTCGAGTTCACTCACTACCGCCTAATCGAGTTCATTAAATCTGCCCTCATAAACATCTTCGTTTTCCCTCACGCCACCGTACGTATTACTTTTCCCCATTTCCTATTTTCGCTTTCCACTTGATGAATTAAACCGTATTGTCATCCACAGGTGTGTGATTTGTATTGTGGAAAAGTAGCTGATGAGGAAAAATGGGATGAAGCTCTCATTAGTCACTTCATTGGAATTGGTAATGCTTTAAATTCCTCTCTCGCTGTTGTTGTGCCTGCTAAGTGTTTGTTCAAATGCCACTGAGAACATTCTCTCTGTTTTTTTGTTTTTTTTTTGTTCACGTTTATTCATTGACAAAAGGTGTAAGATGTGGAGAGTGTATGTGCAGATGTGGCGACGTCTGGATTGAGCCAGGTGCAGGAAGCTTGGGAGAGTCGACGCAAGCCGTACACGGCTGAGTTTCTTGAGTTTGATCCATGTGCTGTGAGTGTTTTCAACCCTCTCGGAGCCCGGTTTTAGCTGATACTACTTTTGTTTATTAATCATATTCCATATAGAATGCTTAATTTTGTGGAATAAGAGCTGGTGATTGATTTGCATTGGTGCAATACATGATAATACATCCACTTGCTAATATAGAGGATGGCATATGACGTATTCCTTTCCGTTGATTTTTATTATTATGCGTACCAGTAGCTGAAGCTAATTCACCTGAGACTGACTTTCGAATTAAAGCTTCAAGGGCACTGAACCACAAGAACCGGGCCATTAAAGTCTGACAGACTATTGTTTCCTGCAAAGCCATTTAATTGTGAATTATATTTCTTGGATCTAGTTTCGACTTAATAGCCATTTGTCTGGACAATTACCCACACCACCACTACCCCCTCCCATTTTCGAACTTTTAGTAGACTATACTTAAGCATTTTACTGCCATTATCAACGTCTGCATGCATTATAGCATTTATTTGCCTTTTCAGTTTTCACTATCTTACGGATTCATCTTTGTGCAGGAGGACATTAGTTTACATTGGAAGAACAAGGAAAATCAGGCTGACATCGTCTGTTGCATGCAGCATTTGTCGGTATGTTTTATGGCTTATACCCCCATGTAATTAAAGGACACCTGCAGATAGCTAATGAATTCTTGTGCTTCCAGTTATGTTTTGAAACTGAGGAGAAGGTGAAGAGACTGTTGCACAACGTGTCAGCTTTACTGAAGCCTGGAGGTTTTTTTCTTGGTATTACTCCCGACTCATCTACTATATGGTATGCTGTTAAGTACCTGTAGTTTCTTCTTTTTTCGCAGCATCCGTCAATCTTGATATTTGGGTTTTATTGTTAGTCTCTAATTAAGTGCCAACTAGTTCCCACTTTGATTTCCAAGTGTCATTGTAGCTGAGACATAATGAAGTCACTTTTGGGCCAGGACTTGTAACCAGCTGAATAAGTGCAACTGTGTGTGTCCAAGCCCTGCAGCTCAATCTCTGATTATGTACAACCAATATTTAGTCTAAGGAATTGTTGTTACTCTGTGCTTGCAACCGCTTTATGCCAGTATATGTTGTCTTCACTCCATTTTCCCATATTCTTATGTGCTTTCATCATACTATATGACTATATGTTTAGTTCCAGTTCTCCTGAACGAGGTCTTAGCTTGTCGTTGCTGAAGTTTCTGCTTTTGCCCTATACATTCTACATACTTCTCCTGTGTTTTGTCTAAATTTTTCTTAATCTTTTATGGCTTTCAACATAATCTAAACGTATTATTTTGCAGGGCTAAGTACCAGAAAAATGTTGAAGCATACCACAACAGGGGTAGTGGAATGAAGCACAACATTGTTCCCAATTGCATTAGATCTGAGAGCTACATGATCACTTTTGAAGTTGAGGAAGAGAAGTAATATATGCAATATAACAGAATATTTCCATTAGATTTCTTGAAATCTTGATTACATTGTGACATCTTCAGTACTTTTTGTTGATATCCAGGTTTCCTTTTTTTGGCAAAAAGTACCAGTTGAAATTTACTGGTGATATGTTAGCTGAAACTCATTGCCTGGTACATTTTCCGAGCCTGATGAGGTTGATGTTTTCCCCTATGATTTTAAACTTCTGCACGTTCTTGCCATTGTTTTGGTATAAATTGTATTATTTATATAAATTCTAATTCTTGGCAATAGAATTTGCACACTTACATAATTTATGATTCTCGTTCCTCTCTGAATTTTAGATGCTCCATTCCTTTATAGAAGTGCAACACATGTCACATCTAATTGGGATGACATGTGTAAAGTGCCCGTGCATTGACATCATTTATGCGTATCAGATACTTGACGGTACAATGGTAACTGAATCAATCTATGTTTATCCCATAATTGTGTGAAAGAGAAGGAGAGATTAAGCAAAAAGAGGGAATTGACTTTGGAATCCCAGCCATTAACGTACCAAAAGTGCCTTAACTTTAATGCTTAGGACCCTGAACCTGATAATCGTGTGTTGTCATTTGAAGCGTCTGTATTTAAACCTTTATAACACGAGGGACTCCCACTTATATCTGATTATTTCTTCTCATAGCAGTCTCCATATGCTTCTGAATTTCATTATCAGGATTACTAATTATTGTGTTGTGCAGATTGGCTAGAGAGGCTGGTCTCGAGTACATAGAGATACAAAACTTGACCGAGTTTTATGATGACAACAGGTGACTAGTTTGTCTGTACTTTGTACTGGTTGCTGGCTATATGTATGTCCAGACGGCCAAACATGTGTAAGAAGTTGCAGCTGTTGCACTAGGTTGCTTATTAAAACCCTACAATTATTTTATAAGATACAACCAGCTTGGTTAGTTAGGCAGCAGAATAATGTCGCTTGCACATATTGTTATCTGGGATTCTGGGGTAATCATTTAATTATGATTCGATTAAATTTTTTATTCAGAGTTCTAGTTATTGCAGTTTGATACCACCTAGGAAAAACTGATGTGGTGCAGGTGCAGCTAATGAGTTTTGTTTCTGGAGAAAAGGGGGAAAGAAAAAAGAGGGCTGCATAATGGCTCAATATTCTCCCTCCCGTACCCAAACCCCACCCAGAGGTCATGTGGATTGGAAGAGCTCCTACTTATCTGGGGGACTGTTTTTGGTTTTTTTTTTTTTTTTTTTTTGGAACCACAAAAACTTTTGTTCTCCAAAAACAGATGAGTACAAAAGGTCAACCAACTGCCCAGACGACCCATATCACCCAAAATCGTATAAACAGCCTATACACAACCTAACCCAAAATCAACCTATCAACATGGATTTTTAGTTGAGGATACATAGAACACCTACGGACTAAACACAAATGACATGTTCTTTTATTTCCGGTAAAGCAACAGGCCTGTTCTGAATTAGTTATGCACTAAATGATTGTTATAGTGCTCAAGCAAATATATTGCCCTTTGTTTTAACTTGAAACTTAGTGGTGCAACTTAAAACTGATTTATTGACTCTCTTATTAAGACCACAGTTGGCTGGCATGCTCATGGACGCTGTTCATACTCTTGTGGATCCAAGAGGAAAACTTCTTCCCAGATCATACGATGTCTTAGGTGGTTCATACTCTTCATCTTAGATTATTGGCTTAAACACAAGAATTTCAACAATTTGCTCAAGTGCTCAACTCATCGTTTTGCAGGTCTATACACAACCTTTGTCTTTCAAAAGCCAGACCCAGATATCGTTCCTCCTCTCATGACCCCCTTGTTGGAAGATGGGTGCCACAATTTTGATGAGGCAAGTATATTATATTTAAAAACACTCCATACGAGTACTGAATTATTACTTCATTCTTAGAAGCTTTATAACCCTATACCATGTTCAGTACATCCATGGCAGTATTATACTAATTTCGACAATTTCATTTCCTCATGACCTTTGATTTCCATCGGTCACCAGTGTTCTTCAATATATGTGATCAAGTTGAGTAATGAGTATCAAAGATATAAACCTATGGGGAAAATAAATGCCAATCTTCTTCATTGGGAGGAATAAGTGGGAAACATCAATATAAATCATGTAGAGCACATAATTAGTTGCTCCTGCCTAGTTCGCGGAATCCATGCAATTAACTGAATGCCGCAAGGGTAAGATCAATAAAATGAGGGAGAGTAGAGAATTTCATGGATTTTTTACGGCAGAACACATCACTTGTGCAGTTGGGAAAATCCCTTGACTGAATATTATATGCTAACAGGAAAAGCAACTGAATGCCGCAAGGGTAAGATCAATAAAATGGGAGAGATTATAGGGTTTCACCGATTTTGAAGGACAGGAATAACAGAGAACGAACTACTTGTACAGTTGGGAAAACCCATTGACTGAATATTAGTATACGCTATCAGGAAAAGAAACTGGATTAACTTGCATACTTCTAAGGCTATAATTTGGGTCTGGATTCTCATAGTTGAACCAATCCAGTTATGTTTCTCGGTAATTATCTTGCTGACCTTAAAATTTTATCACATCATAGAACAGCATTTAGGAAAGGGCATATATAAAGGAGAAATTAAATGTTTGTTATCCCATCAAATTTACAATTTTGAACAGTTATCCTCAGTAAGATTTTTGTTCATCCAGATTCCAGATTGTATCCTTACAGTTGTTTATATTCTTGTTTTAGGTTTCGCAGAGAGACTGGCAAGGGAGTGGGTGGAGAAAAGATGAGAAGAATGTGCAGAGTGAACCAGCTTCGGTTCCAGGATTAGATAAGATAGCAGAGCAGAAGGGCATCCTTGGTCCCGGCCCACCTGAATTGCGCTTCCCGGATGCTCTTTAATTTGTAGAAAAAATGGAAGCATGTTGTAGGTTTCTAACCTAGACGGGATTCTCTGTTTAGCTTTTTCCAACCGATGAAGAATTCTCTCTTTGCTCAGAGTTCCCTTTTTTAATCGTCTGTATATTCCTCTTTGAATGAGCACCTATACATGATACATGTTGCTAATACAGACTATTTTTCTTAACCTCTTTTTCCCTTTTTCCTTTTTAACACTCTTGTTATCTACTCTTGTTATCTTAATTCTTAATTGATTTGTACCTCCTGTTGCAACTATGATATAGGTAGGGGTGTAAATGAAACTAACGTTCGTGAAGATTTCACGAAAAAATTTAATCAACGCTCAGTTCGTGTTCGAGTATGACCTAACCGAACAGTTCGCGAACATGTTCGTTAATAAACGAACACGAACATATAATTTATTGTTCGGTAGTTTGTGAATTGTTTGTGAACAAATTATATGTATAATAATTTTATATTATTTTATATATGGGGTATAATATTTCCTAACCTAACCTATCATTTTCATATTTCAAATAAGTTATAATACTCCTGCCGTCCCAAATTCATTTACCCGTCCAGACACAGATTTTAAGATAAAATTGAATAAAATAGGAAAAATGGTAATAAGGTAGGAAAGATGTTGAATAAAGTAGGAGAGATAGTGAATAAAGTATGAGAAATTTTCCATTAAAGGAATAGGAGGTTCAAATTGTGACGTCCCAATTGGATGCAGGAAGTTCAATTCGGGACGGAGGGAGTATTTTCTAACCTAACCTACACAAAACATATAATAGTTCGCAAACTGTTCGTGAACATGTTGAAACCTTAACGAACTGAACATGAACAAGTGTTGAAATGTTCGACGAACACGAACACGAACATAACATATATTAACGAACAAATGTTCGTTAAGACCAATGTTCGGTTCGAAATACACCCCTATAGGGATGGACAAACGAGGATGCGAAATTATGTGTGATTAATAGTAAAGAGGACAAGTTCTATAGAAATAGGCATTAGCACTTACCAATAGATGACATGTAATATATACTCCTCCAAGAACTTCATACATCAGAATTGACGTAAGGTTAAATTTAGAATAAATTATAAAAGATAAAAAAATGTGGGAGAAAGTGCACTTTTAAAATCAAAATGTGTAATTGGGTATAAATTGAGATCGATTATTGTTTGTTGAATATTAAGTAGCTTTCTTTTATAGTAATGTATGAAATCGTGCGGCACGATTAAAAATGTAAAATGTATAAATTTATGTTGAACGGATAGAGTAATTGAAAATTAAGTGTAATGCCATTTTCTAAACTTTGAAATTCCAAGTTAAAGTGATGACATAAACTTGTTGTTTACTTAAATCCACAAGTTTATATAAATTAAGTCATGTTGATTGACATCAATAGCACCCGTGGCCTAATGGATAAGGCGTCTGACTTCTAATCAGGCGATTGTGGGTTCGAGTCCCACCGGGTGTGCTCTAACTTTTGTCGTCTAGTTCCTCCCGATTTTAGCCATTCTCAAGGTTAAAATTGATGTTTTTTTTTTTGTTGTTTTTAATCAGGTTTTGCTGAGTGAGTAAGTCTCTTGAGAGACGGTGTTATAAAAAGACTAAAAAAGACGGACAAACATTACAGTTATAACCGAAAACATTACACGTTTTATTAAGAACATCGGTAATATACATTACATAAAAAATGATATAAAATGTTCACTCATAAAACATTATTAATATAGTTTAAAACATTACACATATACTTATGAACATCAATCCGTCTCTCAGGTCTCTAATTAATACTCGTCTTTTTAAAGACTTTGTGTTGGTGATTTAGATTGGGAGCCAAACAATCAATTAGTCTTTTACCAATCCAGATTCTTAGCCAGTGCAATACAAGTTTCAGAACCTGTTTTACACAATACAGCTATAAAAAATTTGGCTATTGGAGCCTAAAAATGCTAATTCCTACTTTGCAGATAACTTGTCCCGGACCAATAAAACACTCAAATGATAGGTAAGGGGTTTCGGTAATTATCTTACAACAAAGCAATAGACATTTTGAACAACCAGGCTCAGAATGCCTTCAACAACACGTAAATTAAAACATGAACGAGAACCAGTTATTCTGGTGCAGATATCAGAAGGATCTAAGCCTGTAAGAATTACCAGACCAATTTTCAGCTCTTTAAAATGTGGTGGTTACACTTAAGCAGATGAAGATCTCTTATGTTGCCTTTCAATATAGTAATCGTCCCAACTGCAGTGAGTCGGACAAAGTCATAAACTGAACAACAATTATCCTGCTGCATATACTCCATGCCTCCATGGACCACGATGAAATACATCATAGGTAAAGTTGCTGTATAAGTTGATCACAATCAGCAAAAGCATCAGGACATGCATTTTTAGACCTTGTGATTCCATCATGAAAATATATCCCTTCTTCATTGAACCGAGCTAGCATCTGCAGAAGATCATCATTAGATAGCTTTGAAGGCCTCTTATCTGAAAACCCAGCAGACTCTAATACGCTTATGACTTTCTCCTTGAACAAATCTGAGCTCGTTTGATGGCCAATAGACACGCTAGAGCAATCTTCTTCGCTTGTGGATTCTTCATCTCCACATTCTTGGCCACAATTTCCTCTATCACCTTCACAAACCCCTCTATCTCTCGACAATTTCATAAGCTCAATCAGCTTCTTCTTTTGCCTAAACGTGGCACCTAATGTCTTATTCTTCTTAATAAAGCAAGTCCTCGTAAACGCCCACCACTCCTCAAGATTCACATCCGGAATCTCTACTTTCGGGTAAATCTTAACTACCGAAGAATCAACTTTCGGACAAGGCACAAAGTCCCTTTTGCTCACATCCATCACAAACTTCACTTCCGCAGCCAGCTTCACATTAACTGCCAATCTATTATACTCAGAGTCACCCGGCTTGGCTAGTAACCTCCTCGCAAACTCCTTCTGAAGCAAAAGCGTTGCGCTTCTGAAAGGCCTCGCATTCGCCCCAAAAACCAACTTCGCCAGCAGGGGCGAAGATATATTATACGGAATGTTCGCCACCACAAGATCATATTCCGGCAAATCCACCTTCAATGCATCACCATACACAACCTGCAAACCAACTAAAAAATCAGCCAACATCAAACACATTCTCTCAGGCATTCCATCAAACAGCTAAAACGCATATAACCAATAAACCAAACATAGAAAACATACTACTACGCCCAACTCACATTGAGGCGATCGTCAAGTCCATGTTCTGCGGCGCGTTTACGGAGAATCTCAATCATACGCTCGTCGATTTCAACAGCCACGACTTTCTTGGCAGCTTCGAGGAGCCTGATCGTCAAATTACCTGTTCCTGGTCCGATTTCCAAAACTGTGTCATCGGGTTTTATCTCCGAAGTTCGAACAATGGAGTCAAGAACTCTTGGATTGGTGAGAAGATGCTGACCCCTGCTCTTGAACAGATGCAAATGCGCTTCTTTGCCATCGTCTTCTTTGTCCTTAACTTGGGTTCTGTGACTTCTGTCGTCTTTGTCATAGCTGGGCTTTGTTCGAAGCCATGAACGGATAAGTTTCAGGTTGGAACTCGGATTGTTTGCGAAGGTTTTTCTTGGCCTGAACATTCAATTGATCTTGAGAAATTGAGCTGACTGAAGTTGGAAATTTTGAGCTGAGAATTCTGGAGGGAACTCAAGTTGCCAAGTTTTCCAAAGATCTGATATTAGGTCATAATTTTGGGAAATTTTACCCCGGGTAAACGACTCCATTTTGGACCTTGCTCATGTCTTGGCCACCGCTTGATCTTTGTCTAATTTGAATTTAACCTCGCGAGAGTCAAGCTTGCTCATTAACTTTTCACAAGCAGCAAAACATAATTGTTATTTTCTATAAAAAATATTAACTTGTCATGTTATTCAATTTAATGAAGGTACATGCTACAATAAAAAAAATTATAATATGTTACTACTTCATTATTTAAGAAAATATATACGGACATGAAAAACTTATTGAATATAGCTTTAAATATAATATTAATATATATATATATATATATATATATATATATATATATATATATATATAAATATATAAAATGTAAGCATTTAGTAATATGCTTGCAAGCTCACGATCATGAGATTATCGTTATTCACTTAAAGTTGAGTCGAACTTGCTCACGATCAAACTTGTGTTGATCGAGGTTGAGCTCGAGTCGAGCTTTGATCAAACTTTCTCCCAGACTATTTATAAACGGATTGATCCGTTTACCCAATCACAATCTAAATGCCCAACTCAATACATACAGAGATCATGCAAACAAGCCTCATATTCAAGTAGAGCCCAGCCAGGCCCATACATAGCCATATAGGTAGATATAGAATCAGGCCCAGAATGCGAAAATCCTAACCTTTAGGACATACGATAAGAAATACTATGCTAGAAGTGAGTTTTTATGTTATCTTTGCTAATTCCCAATTCCCATGTTTAGATTCGGGGTGTTGAAAGACATGTTGGAAAGAAAAAGAAAACCGCTATAGATTTGAATATGATTTTTGGTGAGTCATTAATTTGGATATATTTTAGCGGAATCGAGGTATATTTAAACCAAAAATCACACAGCCTATAAATGAGGATTTTCGGTTGGGAGTGTTCCTTTGTTCGGAATAAGCATAGGTCAAATGTAGAAATGATTTTGAGTGATGATCATAGGCTATTGGAGTATTAAAATAAATGGCTAGATTCCACACCTCCTTACAAGTTCGAGCTTTTAGATGAGATGGAATTCTATTATGGTATCAGAGCCTCTCTGGCATATATAATTTCGCCCCCCGGAGGTTGAAATCCTAAGTCCACCCCTGTTCTCTGGCTTACGCTCACCTGGGTTCGAATCTCTACAGAGACAATCTCCGCACCATATTAAATTTCCACTCGAATGGCCTCCCCAAAGATGTTGAAATCGGTGCGGGAGAGTATTGAAATATTAATATAAAAATGGCCAGATTCCACACCTCTCTACAAGTTCGAGCTTTTAGATGAGATGAAATTCTATCAGTAGCAGAATTGTCCTGCACTTCTACTCCTACTAATATGAAAATGGGATCTAATATCTCATGATATTTTATGTGTTGTATTGTAATGTAATTAGTCAAAAAAAATTGTAAATTAGTGAATGAAATAATTTGTTTGTTGTTTAGTTTAATGGAAGCGGAATCCAGTCCTCCAAGTACATTGGAGGTAACAGTAAAAAGTGAAAAGTACAAACAAACACGTACGGATTAACCTTTGACTACAATCACCGACGGTAACGGTACTCTTAATTAGAAAGGTTAATTAATCAGTTAAATGTATACAAATTTGACGGAAACCTTAACGGCGTTAAGATCATGTGGCGGCAATGATTTGTTTTTGGCGCGGGCCAAAGTGAACTCACCCAAAACAAACCGAGACCGACAATATTATCACAGGGTTTGTTTGTCGTTTCTTTACATTCCATTTGATTAATCTTCTCTCTTTTTCATTTTTCATTTTATTTTCCTTCTTTTTTCTTTAGTTAATTGTTTTGGACTTTAGAGTAGCCTTTACGTATGTGTGATGAGAGCCAATCACGCCCTGCACCTCGATCTTCATGCGACTAATCAACACCACCTGCATGCCTAATTAAACTAAAAAAGGAAAAAGAAAGTTAATTTGATTACAGAATAAAAAAGGAAAGGAAAATAAAATAAAATGACAAGGGAGAATATAAATAAAAATCCATAAGGGATTAAAATTTGGAATGACATCATCTAGATTTTTTTTTTAGAAAAATATCATCTATTCATAAAATCATCAAGTTACATCAAGATTCGTAAAGGGAATCTCAGAAAATCCAAAAGAGTCTGTGTCAGCAAGAGTTGCTAAAAGATGAGCTAACTCATTCGACGAACGTCTAACAAAGATAAAAGAAACAGAATGAAAATAAAAGGCAAGAGATTTGGCTTCATCTGTGATGGTCCCAATAACAGAAAGTGATGAATCAACACACTGGAGCTCTTTCACAACATTAGAACAGTTGCCTTCGAAAATAACATGTCGGTAGTCGAGATCATATGCAAACAGTACTGCGCTTCTGGCTGCTAGTGCCTCTGCGACCTCTGCACTTGGGACATGCGCAAAACTACAGCGCTTCCATGCCAATATCCGACCTGTATTTTCCCTCGCAACAATACCTGCTACTGCCGAAGATTCTGGACCTCTAAAACTGGCGTCATAATTCACTTTGATTACTCCAATGGCTGGTGGACTCCATGGTTGATGTTGTTCCGGCGGACGAGGGCTGGAAAACAAAGTTTGGGATTCTCGAAAATTCACCAAGTACCTGTTCAAAAATTGGACTGATTCAAGTGCATCGTAACCCACATTCTCGTGTACAATCTTATTGGGTGACTCCAAAGGCTCCAGCATGACACTATGAAAAAAGAGAAATCTTCGGGGCTGAGTTGTTTCTTCACCTCGTCTGGCGTAAACACGCGGCTGAGCTCCTGATTGATTTGCTGATTCATCCGGACCTCCAAAGTACTCACCACATCTTCAATATCTGCCACAGTAGGTCCCCTGGAAGTGAACATACCCCTGAAATAAGCATTCACAATTGTGCTCATACTCTCCTCATCAGACACCATATTGTCATTCTCATCGCACAGCTCAGTTATTCCATTAATTCGATCCCGATGGGTAGCCTGAGAGTGAAAGAACCGTGTATTCCTATCTCCTTCCGCCAACCACTGTGTTTTTGCCCGCTGCTTCCACATAATCTCCTCCCTATCAAGTTCCGTTTCTAGTTGAATTTTCAAATTCTTGTACCGAGCTCTGCCCTCAGTCGAACTCTGTTGTGACTGTAACCCCTCCATTTCCGCTTTCAAATTGCGGATCTTCTTCTTAACTGACCCAAATGAGTTTCTATCCCAATTCAACAAGCCAATTCTGCACTTCTCCATATTATTCAGAAAATATGAATCTGAATCCCAATTTTCTTTTATAACTTTCTCGCAATCCTCAGACTTCAACCACATGGCCTCAAACCGGAATCGCTTCCGATTGTGGCTATATCTACGAGTATTGACTAGCCGAAAATGAAGAATAATGTTAGAATGATCAAAATTTCAGGTGAAGATATGGGTTACCTGTGCTGTTGGGAATCGATTCTGCCAGTCAGAATTTACCGAAGCCTTATCCAAGCGGATCTCCGTAAAGTGCTCAGCTTCTCGATGGTTAGACCAAGTAAATTTATAGCCCCTGAAGTCGACCTCCTGTAATCCACACTCAGCCATCGTTTCTCTCATATTCCGCAGACGCCAATTCGGAACTGTCGGCCCTCCCCTTTTGTCTGAATTTGAGGAAATCTCATTATAGTCTCCTAGTACTACCCAAGGACTATTAGAATAATGGGCCAAATGCTTTAGTAAAGTCCAAGTAGTCACCCTCTTACTAGTGTCCGGTTCACCATAGAAGCCCGTTATTCTCCATACACCGCCTTCCTCAACATTTGTGATCATTGCGTCCATATGATGCCTCGAAAAAGACTGAACATCAACTATCATATCCTTTTTCCATAGTAACGCCAAACCTCCTGATTGTCCAATAGATGGGACACACACACCAAACAAATTCAAATTCCGTTTTATCTTATCAATCCCAGGATTACCTAATCTAGTATCCATAAGAAATATAAGACTGGGGTTATGAGTACGGATGAACTCACATAATGTTCGAACTGTCCAAGGGTTCCCCAAACTCTGACAGTTCCAAGACAAACAACTCATTGGTGTAGGTGGGGTTGCATAGCAACTCCCGCTTCTGGTCCAGATTCATCGACAACATTCTCAATACATATCTTCATCTTTTTGTTCACTTCCTCATTCCCCTGACTCACTGCTTTCTTTCTTCCACCTTTTGGGCCGAACTTTTTAAAGCCCGACTGAGAGCCAACAGGGCGCCCCCGTTTCTTTGGTTGTGTTAGGCTGATTGGGATAGTGATGTTATGGGTACTGGGCTGAGGAGAGTTAGTTTGAGTGGTAAAAGAAGATCATGGGATGGATTGTGTGAAAGTAAAGATTGGGTTATTGTTCAGCTTTGGGCCGTGTTGAGGGAATCCGGGTGGGGGTCCAATGATTTGGATTGGGCGTGGGATAGTAGTATTGTATGAATGCTTGTACTTGTGTTCACTACATAAAATCTGGTCTGTAGCGACGGATAGATCCGTCGCTACGGACCATCTATCCGTCGCCCCAGCTCTGGCGACGGATCGGGCGACGGATAGAAATTCCGTCGCCCCACTGGAGCTGTGGCGACGGATAATAATCCGTCGTCCAATTCGCGACGGATTACCATTTTTTACCTTTTTTTTTTTTTAAATTGATAATGGGGCGACGGATAGATCTATCCGTCACTGTCGCCTAATGCATGACGGATAGATCTATCCGTCGCCCCATTTCTATTTTTTTTAAAAAAAATAAAATCCGTATTCGAATTTTTATATTCGTATACGGATTAATTCGTATCCAATTTGTATTCGTATACGAGATATTGATTTGTATTCGTATACGGATTAATTTGTATTCGAATTTTTATATTCGTATCCAATTTGTATTCGTACGGTGCGGTGGTGGTGGGAGGAGAAAGGTGGTGCGGTGGTGGCAGTGGTGGTGGTGCGGTGGTGGTGGGAGGAGGAAAGGTGGTGGTGGTGGTGGCAGGGTGGTGGTGGTGGTGGAGGAGATGGTGGTGGTGGCAGGGTGGTGGTGCGGTGGTGGTGGGAGGAGAGAGGTGGTGGTGGTGGTGGTGGAGATGGTGGTGGTGCGGTGGTGGTGGGAGGAGAGAGGTGGTGGTGGTGGTGGTGGAGATGGTGGTGGAGGAGGAGGAGAGGAGAAATGGAGGAGAGGTGGTGGAAGGAAAGGAGGTGGTGGAGGAGATGGTGGTGGAAGGAAAGGAGGTGGTGGGAGGAGGAGGAGAGGAGAAATGGAGGCGAAGTGGTGGAGGAAAGGAGGTGGTGGAGGAGATATATTATTTTTTTTTAGGCTTTTAGCGACGGATGGATCTAGATCTATCCGTCGCTAACGTTTTTTATTTTTTTTTATTTTCCGGCTATATAGCGACGGATAGATCTACTATCCGTCGCTAAAATTTTTTTTTTTTTTAAATTTTGGTCAACGCTCTGTAGCGACGGATAAAATTATCCGTCTCTCTGTAGCGACGGATAAGTTTTATCCGTCGCCAAACTGGGCGACGGATAGAATCCGTCGCCCCAATTAGCGATCCGTCGCTACAGGGGCGACGGATTTTATCCGTCGCCCCTTTCCGTCCCGTTACAACAGAATTCTTGTAGTGGTTGGGCTGAGAAATGGTTAGACTAGTCTGAATGGGTTGGTGACTTGGGCTACAGGAATGTTGGGTATGCTGAAAGTCAACTTCCATTTCCAGGCTGTGACTAAAAAAGGAACGAGGATTAGGGACAATAATTAATTCCTTAGAATAAGGAATTACTGTTGGGGAATTCAAATTCTCAGTACTATTAATAGCATTAGATTTCTCCAAAGATATTCCAGTATCTTTTCCCTGTAACTCTCCTTCTATACCATAATTCCCACCATCACGTCTGTTGGCTGTAACTCCTGAAAAATTCATTTTTCCCCGAGAATCCCGCTCCAAATTCTGTGACCAATTTGAATTGGTGGGGGGAAAACCCAAAATACCCTTATCCCTCCTCGTATTCACTGAAGAACCTTCTCCCTGCATACGACGCCTACCCGAAGAACCTTGTACAATTTTCGCCGGCTGATTATTCATCTTGTATCGAAGCCAGTCTTCATATTCAAGTTTGGCCTCATCAATCGAATCTAACTTCTCAAAAAGATGAAGACACTCATGGCAATCACATACTAAATGACCCAACGTACCACAAAAATAGCAAAAATTCGGTAGCTTTTCGTACGTGAAAGAGATGTGAATAGGTTGGTTTCTCGGTCCCTCAAGGTTCATAAAATGCAACCATGTCTTCCTTATATCAATATCAACTCTTAAACGCATAGCAGTTGCCGAAATACCCTTATTTGCCTCCTCATCTAAGTGAACAAAATTTCCCATAGCATCTCCAATAATTTTGGCCAGCATTCCATTAACACTCGACATTGGCAATCTTGACGCATGAACATAAAATTCACAGTAATCCAAATTCACCTCCAAAGGGTCCTGTCCCTTTTCAATTTTCCTAAGAATCACCAAGTTCCTGTCAAAAGCCCACAGACTTCTCCAATACACACGATTCTTCTCCGCAATATGTTCAAATCTGAACAATAGTGGTGTCTCCAATCTTCGTAATCTGTACTCCCTTAGCCAGTTGCCAAGCCCTGACCAGTGCCCTTTCCAAGGAATCAATGTGAACCTATTTGCGAGACAACACTCGACCAACCAAACATAGGTTAAAATCTATCTCGTTCTCCTGCCAGACATTTTTCGGTACTTGAACTGTATTATCTTCGTTCACAGTCAAGTGAAGCATCTTGTTCAACTCAGTAGCAGTCATCTCTTCCATTGGTATGATGTAGGCATACTGTGTAAATGTGGTAAGTACTTTAGAGATCGATGTATCGCTTTTCAACCAAGGCCACATGTGAAAACGACAGAAAAGTCAAAAAAACAAAACACCGAAGCACCAGTAGGTTAAGCAAAATGTTTAAAGGTCTGTGGGGATAACAACGGCTACTAATAACATACTTATGGCCACAAAAGATCCTCATTGAAAATTTAAAAGATTGCTTTTTAAAGGAAAAGATTACTTAAACAAATTGTGCAACCAAATGATGAGCCAAACAGAACAGAAACTGAAACAACCTTACCAACACACACGGAAAATTAAAGGCTTAGGCAGATCTCACCAAATTTTATGGTGCTGAAGGAAAGAAAACAGGGAGGGTGGAGAACACACACACACACACACACACACACACAAGGGAAAGACCAACTCCGGACGGAGGGATTAAGCTCTCATGCGAGAGGAAGAAATTTTCGCTTGAGAGACCAACTCCATCACTAGAAATTTTTGGGAGCTTCACATCATCTAGATCATAAGTTCAAATCTCATGACAATGTAATTCGTAGTCAACTTAACACGTTTAGAATTGATCACATGAGCAAAACAAAACTTATCAATCTATGGGTGCCTAAGACAAAACTCCCTTACATGTTTTACTGAACACATTACAAATTTTCATTTATCGTGTTTTACTAAAAGCATTACAATTTCATTTTAAAACACATTATTTCCACTTGTTAATTCATCACGTTCTTTCATACTTAATGTATTTTCTTTCTAATCTACTTATTGCTTTGTCTAACACAAATCATTTTTTTTCTCATATACTTTAAAATTTTTGCCAAATTATATTGCCAAACTCTTAGTGAAATTGAGGGAGTATATTTCAGGGAAGCTCAAACTATAATCGAGGTTGAAGCTCAGTTTGACTCATTAACAAAAACAAGTTTATTTTCGAGTTCAAGCTTGTGCTAGTCACAATAATGAAGCTTAATCATTTGATTCGATCTTTAGTCGAGTCCGAGTCACAATAATTAGGCTTCAACTCGACTCATTTGGTTCTATGTTTAGTCGAGCTCGAGTCACAATATTTAAGCTTTAACTCAGCTCATGAAGTTAGATCTTTAGCCGAGTTCGAATCACAAATTAAGGTTTATGTTCGATCTTTAGTCGAGCTCGAGCTGAACTCGTTACCAAGGTATACGAATAATTAAATACAAAAGAGTATACTCCCTCTGTCCAGAAAGTCAACTTCTCGTTTTCCATTTTGATATGTCTCAAACTCAATTTTCCATTTTTTAAATGAAAAATCTCTCACATACTTTATTCACCATCTCTCATACGTAATTCATCATCGTCTCTCATATTGTATTCACTATCTCCGCTACGTTATTTACTTTTCCCTTAAAACTTGTGCTGGACCAACGAGAATTTAAGTCCGGACGGGGGAGTATATTTTACCGAGTATAGTCGAGAATTAACAAATCGTGGTCTAGTCAGCTATGAACTTGTGAATATAGTGTTAGGTGTCTTAGCTTACATGATTTAGTATGAACCTAATTTGTAAATTTATTGTCAATGCATTTAGGTTGGAAAACATCCCACTTCGTGACTCGGGTCAAGTGAATTTATGAGTTTATTAAACGTGCTTAGATAATCACTCATTCAAATCGGGAGTAAGGTTATTGATCTCACTTCTAGGATTTAATAACCGAGTAACCTTGGATCAACCATTCTTTGAGGTAGTACGGTTCGAAACAGGACACATGAGCTAGGTAGACAAGGTGATGGGAGGAAAGAACATGATAATTCACATGGAACGGATCCGTCCAACGAGTTATGTGTTGTACGAATCTGAACAAATCATGCCATTAAATCTTGCCAAAAGTTAGGTTCTTCACCAACTGCATGTGGCCCGTAGCCCCGTACCGTACATATCTTGTCTCCACTCTCCACCACTTCATATAGTGGATTTATTTGAGCATCACTTTCCTTCTTTTTGGATCTTCATGTTGCCAATTTATCTTTTTCCAAATTAATTAATCAATTATTCATCCAAAAGTTATTCACGTATGTTAATCAATTGGTCACTAACAAAGACTCTCCATGGATTAGATAAAGCTAGAATATTCAGCTCCTTAACAAAAGCCAGTTGTCTAATTAACTTGACTACATGAGTTATCCTCGATATATATTTATCACTGCACTATAATTTTAGTTTATCTAACCAGTGAAGTGAATTTATGACTCGATCATGAGTCCAAACAACTCGTAGCAAAAGGTTACAACTTTACTAGCTATTTGAACCATGAACAAAAATGCTTTTTTATTTATTCTAATAAAGGAAATTTACGAACATAAAATGCAGTTAGTTAAAATTTAGCTTTTATTCAAGTACATTGGTAACGATAACTAACTACCAACGGAAATATAATAGAACTAGAGGTGCTAATGGGGCCTGTCGAGATAAAGTCCGTCCTTAAGTAAAAAGCGGGGCAGACTACTGTTAATATAGGCCCGGACCGAATATTTGTTTGGGGCTTTAGGGGCCACCTATTACATGGCCCGGCCCGGACCAAAAAAGCCCGTGGCCCGGAACGGCCCGGATCGCTTAAGCCCAGTCTGAAAAGCCCGACATATTTAGTAAGCATATTAGTTGGTATTTGACTTGAATCATAATGTATTAGTTGTGTCAACATATTTAAATTGGGTTTGAAAAGTTTAAGACACAATTAAAAAACTTCGCCTTTTACTAATTAGGGAACACTGACTAAACCACTGCACATTTTGTTCATGTTAGATCAAAGAATTCTTTTAATTTGACGAGTATGACATTCATTAAAAGTTGTACACTTGGTTTAATAAGTAATTCTACTTAAGTTTTAGATATAAAATGCTAGTAGAGTTCATGTTGGGTCTAATAAGTACCTCTTTGACATTAGAAATAAGGGAAACGATAGCAACATACCGTTGAAACAAGGGAGAAGTACGAAAAAATATTTACAATTTATTTGAGGGAGGTTCGGCTTCACATATTCCACCCAAACGTAACAATTTTTAGTAAGTGTTAGATGGGTAAGAATGAATCACACTCAAACTAAAAGTTCTAAAATTTTAGTTTTTTTTCAAGCCTGGACCGGCCCGTTACAGGCCCGGCCCGGCCCGTATTTTAATGGGGTTAGGGGCTTGGCTGGGCCTAAATATTTCTCTAAAAGCCCGGCCCCTTAAAAATGAGCCCGGCCCGGACCGCTAATTTTCCGGGCTTTCATGGCCCGGCCCGAGCCCGGCCCGGTTGACACAGAACTATAGAAGCAATTTATTTACACTATGTGTCCACAATTAATTTGCATGCGGATTAAGTTGATGATTAGCTGGAATGATTGGAGATTAGAGAGGATACAATACAAGAATAAGATATTGGGGAATGGGGCCATGAACAATCCGAAACTCTGAATTTGCTTGTCAGTAACCATGTCAACAACTAATAAGTGATTCTCTTTCTCCACCATCACTTATCCATGGAGGGGCCAAATATTTTTTTCATACTTGAACTTGTCGGTGAACCTTTTCTCCTTGAGTGTAAATGCTACTAGCTCTTACCTTTAAAAAAAAAAAACAAATTGCGTGAAATGATCATCATTTTAACTGTCTTTCAACTGACAAAGATTAAATTTGAATTGGTTTTTTGATGTAGCTAGCTCAATTAATAAAATGTGTGTTCACAAGCGTTGCTACTTGCTACATCTGAAGTATTAATGACTCTTAATCAGATGATAAATCCACACGGCCTAGTTGAACTGTAATACAATAACGAATACAAACTTTGTCAAATAAGAAAAAATAAATTGGTACAGTGAATATAAAATACATCTTTCTCAAAATAATTAAAATACGTTGATAATATTTTAAAATCTAATGATAATGTATTTTTCTTCAGTAGCTCCCTATAGTATAGTGTTAATTTGTTTGTTTCCGTCCATCACGGCCGGTTGGACGCATAAAAAGCCGCAACGGGACTAAAACACAAGTCAAATTGATACCAGGCAACTACTTCTACACTATTAATTAACTAACTGGTATCCAAAGTATGATGATTGATGATGGATAAACTCAACTGTAAAATATAAACATTATAGCAACTTTAATTAGCTAGCATCATCATTTCCAAATAATAATGACTACTTTTCATCATCATTAATTCCGGAAAGATTATGATAGTGTAACGTCTCGTCCCCTTAGATCCAGTCTCGATCATTTGAATGACGGTTCTTCGTGACTTACGTTTGGGGTGATATCTTTACGATTGGCTCCATTTACACAAGAGTTTGACTCTGGATAGATCTTATGAATAAATTTTAAAAATTAAGATGCATCTTGTTAATTTGAGTAGCGTTATTAGTTCATGAAGCTATCAAACTTAAAGGTATTACAAAGGTATTACAAGTAGAGTACTATTGGCATATATGGATCATAATAATGGCATGCTAATTTCCTGAATGTTGTCTAATCTAACCTTTTTCAACGGGTATCTAATGATGAATCTCAACGAATTCCTTCTTTTAACTTTGGGGAAAACTACAATTTGGCACTTTACCTATTTCCTTCAGTTTTTACTAATGGTAAATTATGAAACTTTTACTATGCGTATATTAATTCTAATGAATGTGACACTCACTCATCTTCAAATATAGTATAATGTACAGAACTTTTACTATTGTGGATATAATGAATGATCTGGAGTCATTAAGGAGCCCAAGTTTTGAGCAGTAACTGGAGATGTTGGGGTCGAATGCCATTAAAGTTGGAAGTGATGATTTTGTTCGAGTAAAGTTATTGTATTACATTCGAACAGAGTAGCGTTTGATGAATGATAAGTATCATAGACTTAAATGACATAAATTCTGGTAGGTGTGCTTTGGCTTTGGCAAGTGTCTAGTACTGTAAATCTTGTTTGTTAAGTTAGGAGGATTTTTAGTAAGGTGTTGGGAGGTAAAGTTGGTACTGGTACAGAAGAAAACGACAGACCAAAGGAGAAGCATTTAAAGCGGCAGGGCATGATAATTGATCAAGATGAGCTACTACTAATTAATTTCACATGGAATGGAAATGGAGTGGGCCTTTTTCTTTTTACCAAAACTAACCCAACACATGATATAATTTAGAGTACCATCATGGCATGCAATATACTTTTGTTTGTCTACCTTTACGATCTTAGTCGAGCTAAGTATTTTATAAGTTGAATTGAACTCCCAGCTCAATCTTAATTAAACGAGTTTAAAGTTGAACTCCAACTTGAGTTTGAATTATTTGTAAGAATTTGAGTCTGAACTTGTATTAAAAATTGTCTAAAATAACGAGGCTTATCGGGGTTGGACTCAACTTGTTAGATTCACGAGCCCAAAAGGAAGTTTGATCTTGACTCGATTATCTTGTCGAAAGAGTCAAGCACTTGTTAAGGCGAGACTCGCATAACTTGCCATCAACTTTTCTTTAAATATGAGCATTTAACATTTAACATGACAATAAAAACGACTTCAGTCGATTAAGTTGGGTTACTGAAAATAAAGTTGTAGCCACCTTGTGATATTGATGAACCAAGGTATACCTTAAATTTAATATATATTGATGTTATCATGTATGAGATGAGATGAATATATTACATTCTTTTTTATTTCTTCGCAAACATGAACTATATATATAACATAGAATGTATTTGATCGTTATATATTAGGAAGAGACTAAAATGGGAAAAAATACATTGTGAAATTTGTCAATTTGACTACCTGAACAATTCAAACGTGATAGTATTTGATCTAGGCTGGTTTAAGGTAATCCATAAAAACTTCTGATATAACTAAATTCGTTGGGAGATCTAGCAGACTAGCACCTTCACATGAAATAACTAACTAGTAGCCTAGTAGCCCCAAAACACAATGTAATGTTGAAGTATATCCCATGTGAGTATGTGACCAAATGGAATCTTACTTCCCGCTAACCTAGTGCATGTTTTTTCATCCAGATTGGTGTTTGACTCCAACTTTAAATTCTGAGTTGGGTGGGGGATTGAATGAATAGTGTCTAAATTGTAGTTTAATTTTGATTCACGTGTTTAATACTTCCTCCATTTTAGAAAAAGTGTTATATTTTACTATTCTGCGGTTAACTGTCTCCGCGTTTGACCACAATTTACTATTAAACGATATTAATAAAAAAATTATTAAAATTATATAATGAAAATTTAGTAATTAAAATTTTATTATATGATTTTATTAAATTATTTACTATTATCGTTTATGAGTAATTTGTGGTCAAACTCGAAGAGAGTTGACCGGTTAAAGTCAAAATGTAACACTTTTTCTGAAATGGAGGGAGTATTAAATTGTGATATTTTAAAATTGTTTAATATAAATGGTATATTTGTGTATTGAAGTTTTAAGTTTTAGAATTGATGAATAGTAACTCAACTCGAGACTCGAGTTTATGGCCAGACAAATTCACATTTTATCATTCAGTTAGAGCTGTTACGCGGGTCTAGCCTAATGAAGTACTCGGTTCGTTAGGGGCCTTAAGGTTCGAGCTCGACTCGATGACTCACTTGATGCTTGTTTTGTTATCGAGCTGGATAGGACTCAACCATTCATGCTCGATTAAATTTCTTTTTCTTTTTTTATGTATGTGTTTTTTCGAAAATGTGATCGACTAAAGTTCTGACAAAATGACCCAAGCTCGAACTTAATTATTGTGACTCGAGTTCGAATTCGAGCTTAAAAATAAACTCATTTTGTTAACTAGTCGAACCAAACTCGGACTCGATCACAACTCGAATCGAGTCGAACTCAATGAATGAGATAATATGCTCGACTCAACTCGTTAAACTTTACTCTATCGTTCTCATAGATCTTCATACATTTGTCGTTTTAGCTGAAACTTTGAACGAACTTCATACATTACTAGAAAAGTAATTTACACCACATCCAATAAATAATTAAAAAAAATCTTACATTTGACCCACTGTACCACCAACACTATGCCTTTCCTAACAATTTTTTTTTTTTATTTGTTTTAATATTTCAACTGAAAACTGAAGAACGATTTAATTATAATTAATTATAATGTATGAAGTTGTGCGACAGATTAAGGAACATTTACTATACTAATTACCTGTCAAAATGACTCCCATAAAAATAATCATTTAAGAAAAGAACAATGGGAAAACATATTCCTTTGTCCCATCAAGTTTTCACCTTTTTCTAGATGGTTGTGCTCACACAGTCAAACACCAGTACACCTCTGTACATATAAATACACACAGCCATTCACATTACTCCTGTCAGCTGCTTGCTTTTCTCACTCTCTCAACTCCATCTAACTTAACACACTCACTCCCATTTCACTTTCTTCAAGAATGCAACAAACTCACACATAGAAAGTAGCAAAAGAGAAGAACCTACTATCTTTTCTTGATAATCAGTACCAGAAAACATGAAAAGCAGCAGCTTAATTTCAAGTTGGGTTCTTTATTTGTGCATGGTGTTGTTTCTTGGATGTGTGTCGGTGCAATGTAGTGTGAGTTATGACAGAAAAGCCATAGTCATTAATGGGCAGAGAAGAATTCTCATTTCTGGTTCCATACATTACCCAAGAAGTACACCTGAGGTATTAAAGTTCCATTCTTTCTCCCAAATTTCCTACCTTTATTGGAAAAATTGATTAGTGAGACTGTCTTTTTTTGTGTTTTAGATGTGGGAAGATCTGATAACCAAGGCTAAAGAAGGAGGTGTGGATGTGATAGAGACTTATGTGTTTTGGAACGTTCATGAGCCTTCTCCTGGCAAGGTATGAATAGTGATCAGCTTCTCTTGAATTTTTTATTTAGATTGAATCTTTTTGGGCTTAATATTGTTTAGATTGGTAAAAGTTGGAATTTTGTTTTGTGGGTTTCTTTTTAGTATGATTTTGAAGGGAGATATGATCTGGTGAGGTTTGTGAAGACCATTCAGAAAGCAGGGCTTTATGCTCATCTTAGAATTGGACCTTATGTTTGTGCAGAATGGAATTTTGGGTAAGGAAATTCTGCTATATATAAATCTGCATATGTACACTATCACATAGTCAGTGCTTGTTTGCAACAGCTTTCTATAAATTGAATTGATTATTGCTTGTATGTACAAGAAGCACAGAACTTTGCATACAGAGTCAGCTTTTTTAGAGCACTTTCTATAATATGAAAAGCATTATGAAACAGGCACTAGGGGAATTTTCTTTACTGTTAAGGATGTTTAGCCTAACTTGATGTTTCTTTGTGGATCTTGTTATGCAGAGGATTTCCAGTTTGGCTGAAATATGTGCCAGGGATTAGCTTCAGGACGGATAATGAGCCGTTCAAGGTTCGTTAATGCAGCTTGTATTTATAGTGTTCAGTGTCTTATATAATTTGTGAATCTGATAAGTGGAAATGCACACTTAAATGCTTTGGAATTCTGCATCTAATATGTAGATATCCTTGCACTTTTGTAAATTGTCCTTTTTCTTACATTTGGTGCAAAGCCTTAAGTTATGAACTTCGACACTAAATGTGATTTGCTATGAAGCATTAAAATGATTTCTTGGTGTGACAGTTAGCTATGAAAGGGTTCACACAGAAAATTGTCAACCTGATGAAGAGTGAGAACTTGTACGAATCTCAGGGTGGCCCTATCATACTCTCCCAGGTGTGATTCACAGTTCACCCATTTTAGGCACTAATCTGAATGGCATATATATATGGGTAGACAACTCTAAGTAGTGTTTCTTGCAGATTGAGAATGAGTATGGTCCGCAAGCAAAAGCATTGGGTGCTTCTGGCCATCAATATTCAACATGGGCTGCAAACATGGCTGTTGGACTCAACACTGGAGTTCCATGGGTCATGTGCAAGCAAGAAGATGCACCAGATCCTGTGGTAAGCAAGTAATATAGATTCCACTTTCGCCTTCGTTAAAATTTGCAGTCATGTCATTAGTCATTACCCTGGCATCTGGAGTATGATTTTCATTGATTTGGCTAAGGATTTAGGTTTTTGGTAGTAGTTTGGAATTCTGTTAGCAGATTGATTTGTAGAAGGTAACAGATAATTTAGAAGAAATCATGTTTTCTGTTTTCTAAGAGTAAAGAATTAGAGAAAAGTTAGGCATGTCTATGTCGAATCTTGGGTATGTATAATGTATATGTCGAACCATGACTAGTGAGTAAGCTTGGTGAATTTTGTTAGAAAAAAGTAAGTGTAAGTCTTAAACTAAATCGCGAGGAATCAAATGGATCACTACTGAACCTTATACGATTCCCAGAATTTGCAGCATGAATGACGCTAGCATGTTTAATATAGAATCAAATATGGGAGGCTTGGAAAGCCAAGTTTACCATTTCAGCTGTAACCTTTCTTCAGAAACCAAAGTACCACACTAACTGTTTTTGTTTTTCTTCCTTATGTTGACAGATTAATACATGCAATGGTTTCTATTGCGATACTTTCTCCCCCAACAGAGCTTACAAACCTACGATATGGACTGAGGCTTGGACTGGCTGGTAACGATTGTTCTGAATCCATTCTGCTTATTAATATTAGAGATTAGTTTGTGCCTATCTCATGATAATTCGTGATGCACTACCAGGTTTTCAGAATTTGGTGGACCACTTCACCAAAGGCCAGTTCAGGATTTGGCATTTGCTGTGGCCAAATTCGTACAGAAGGGAGGTTCATTTGTTAACTACTACATGGTTTGTCTTCTTGTCTAGTTTTTACTGGTAAGGTATCACTTCATTATTATAGGCGTGAATACTTAGCCATATGATGTTTGAAACAGTACCATGGTGGCACTAATTTCGGGAGGTCTGCTGGTGGCCCTTTCATCACTACGAGCTACGATTATGATGCTCCACTTGATGAATATGGTAAACCTAAGCTTCTACTTTATTTCCATGTGTTACTAGAACATAATGTGGCCCTGTGGTTGCATTTAAGTTGCAAAAGAAAGAAGTAACAATGTACCTTGATTGACAGGTTTGCTCCGACAACCCAAATACGGTCATCTGAAAGAACTCCATAAAGCAATTAAATCATGTGAGAAAGCTCTGGTTTCGGCCGATCCTATTGTGACTTCTCTAGGAAGATCCCAGCAGGTTTAAACCTTTAATTGCATATTGCCCCACGCAGTTCGGTTTTCAACAGCCTTTCTCTAAATATTTAACCTTTTATGTCCAGGCTCATGTATATTCTTCGCAATCTGGAGATTGTGCAGCTTTTCTATCAAACTACGATACAGATTCAGCAGTTAGAGTGATGTTCAATAACATGCATTATAACCTTCCTCCATGGTCCATCAGCATTCTACCGGACTGCAGAAACGTAGTCTTCAATACAGCCAAAGTATGTTTCTAGATTATTCAATCCATCGTGATAAGTACCAAGATCGTACAAGCTTCAGTTTATGTGGAAACAGGGATTCGTCTTTGTATACCCTGCAGAATTGCTGTTTTTTTTCTCTCCTTATCTTAGCTTACAAGTATGAACCACAGGTGGGAGTTCAAACCTCGAAGGTGGAAATGCTACCCAGCGAAGAAGAAATATATTCATGGGGAACATTTAACGAAGATTTGTCTCCTTTAGATGAAAGCGCAGCATTCACTACTTCAGGTCTCATGGATCAGATAAACGCAACCAGAGATGCTAGTGATTATCTCTGGTATACAACTAGGTAAGTCGAATTTGTCAGAATGCACATCTTTATTATCTTGTGCCATGAAATCACTCTTTCCTGTTAAGTAGTATTAGTAGTCTCATGGATTCATCTATGTGATCCCAGTGTTGACATTAAATCATCCGAGTCCTTTTTGCATGGTGGTGAACATCCAACTCTTCTTCTTGAGTCTACTGGCCACGCGTTGCACGTTTTCGTGAATGGACAACTTTCTGGTAAAGGAACAACTCTTGTTCTTCAGCCTACTTACTACTGCCCATGTGTATGCTACTTCTTGTAACCCTTCATGTAATTTTATCTAGGTTCTGCTTCTGGGACTAGGAGAAACCGGAGATTTATATTCAAAGAGAAAATCGGTCTCCGTGCAGGACCGAATAAGATTTCACTCCTTAGCGTGGCTGTTGGATTGCCAGTAAGCTCTAAATTCCTCATATTCATATCTACTATGATGCATCACTATTGTGCCACTGTTAGCAATATTTACCATATGTAAAGGCATAGAGGGAATTTGAAAAAGTTATGGCAAAATGTCTCATACTTTTCCAACCAAGAAAGAATTACAATCAGGGAATAGGATGCAGAGCATTTGAGTCCCTGCAGTTAGGTTAAAAATTCTGCATAGCATTTATATAATTTCTCTCACATTCGTTTTATCTTTTTACCATTGAAGAATATCGGTACCCATTATGAGACATGGAACACTGGAGTTCTCGGTCCTGTTGCATTGCTTGGACTTGATCAGGGAAAATTGGATTTGTCCTCGGCAAAATGGACATACCAGGTTTGACTTGTGGCCCTCAACTTTCAACTCAAACTTGTTTCATTCGACTGTTCTTATAGATTCCACCTGAGCAGGTTGGGCTTAAAGGAGAGGCAATGGATCTCATCTCCCCGAATGGTATTTCATCAGTTGACTGGATGCAGAGCTCACTAATTGCCCAGAAACAGCAGCCGTTGACATGGCATAAGGTACATTGAACTGTGAATCAAGTAGAATCTAGCCGTCAGCTGGTAATGATGCATGCATTATAATTGATAAAATTAACTGTATCATAAAACTTGCAGGCTTATTTTGATGCCCCAAATGGAGATGAGCCACTGGCTCTGGACATGAGTAGCATGGGAAAAGGCCAAGTCTGGGTTAATGGACATAGTCTTGGAAGATATTGGACCGCACATGCCTCAGGCGATTGCAATCGTTGTAATTATGCAGGGTCTTTTAGGCCTCCGAAGTGTCAGGTTGGCTGCGGTCGACCAACTCAGAGATGGTAAGTCTTCTGTCTTTATGAGAGCCAATGGGTTAAATTTAGTATTACTTTAGCCTTCTGTGACTCAGAAGAATTTCTTTCAGGTACCACTTACCACGATCTTGGTTAAAGCCAACTCAAAATCTTGTGGTGCTATTTGAAGAGCTTGGAGGTGATCCTACAAGAATAACTCTGGCAAAGAGATCAGTGTCAAGCGTTTGTGCAGATGTTGCGGAATATCACCCAAACATTAGGAACTGGCAACTTGAAAACAGCGATAGAACACCGGAGTTACAGTTTCACCAACCAAAAGTGCATCTTCATTGCAGTGCTGGACAGTCCATTTCCTCTATAAAGTTTGCAAGCTTTGGAACTCCTCAAGGAACATGTGGAACCTTCCGTGAAGGAGCTTGCCATTCTCCTAACTCATACGCCATCTTGGAGAAGGTAAGATGTAATAAGCAGTCTGCACAAGCACAAATCGGGATTACTTCCCTCTTTCATTTGGTTAAATAGGCAATTTTATTTCCTTCCAATTTAGTCAACATTAAATAAAGTAAATTCCTCTGAAGTACAATTATATCTCATGCAAACTATTGTTACCCTGGTAATCTTGCAGAAGTGCATTGGGCGGCAGAGATGCACCGTGACAATAGCAAACAGTAACTTCGGGCAGGATCCATGTCCCAAGGTGTTGAAGAGGTTATCAGTTGAAGCAACATGTGCTCCTGTGAATTAACACATACAGTAAAAGCATAGATATAGAAAGAAGTGTGGATGAAGAAAAACTATCAGGTCAGGATGCTTTCAAGAGTATCCATGTTGTTGTAGCATATGCAAGCATCTGCTGCAGATGGAGCTAGATAGAATTAACTTATACAATTGCACCTGAAGTAACTTCAGTGCGTGTGTGTAGTTACTATTTAAGATGGGCCAGTTTGCATATTCTAGGACCCTAAAATTGCAAGTCTGGTTATGAATCTCGCACTCCCTGGCCATTACCAATTTTAACAGGAAATTTGGTTCAGGAGTGCTCTGCTTTTTTCTGTTGTTGAGTGTAAGAGTGATAGTAGTGCATCATACAACTGTTGGGGCGAATTTGCCCTTGACAGGTTACATGTTAGGTGGGTTCCTAATGTGATGTTGTCTTTCTTGATTCATTTGTGTCCTGTACCTGTAGTATATGTTGGATGATAATTATTCTGGAATATATGTGCATTTTCATGGTGACTTCTGGTAACATATCTAAGTTCATGCCAACACTGATCAGGTTGTCCTACTGCTCTGCACCTGGAGCATTTTATTTGACTACATTTGCTGAGCTTTCTTTAGCCTCTGGTTCACAGAATTCGCAGTGATTCCAAAGTGTAGCGAATCGTGACACAGATTAAATAAGCTAATACATGATATATTACATCCACAACAGGGCTAGTGAACTGAACTTGGAACACAAAAGAGCTTCCCTTTTACTGTGTTAGTCTCAGATGCCCAAATTAACCTTGATGAAAATAGCACTTCTTTTTAAGGTTTAAAGGGATTCAGCGAGTTGAGTGAAATGTCTACCTTCTATGGAGTTCTATCTCTCTAAGGAGTTTGGCAATTCACACAGTTTCAAACACCAACAATTTAAGAGTGATCATACCGCACCATCGACAGGGCAAATCATCTATGATTCATGAGGATCGAACTCGGGCCTCATAGATCAGAGAAATGCCCCTTCTCTACACCAGAATAGATTCAGGATAGCTATCTCAAATCAATACTATATTACTATCTATTATCCAAAAATTCAGGCAAGGCAATTGCCATGCCTTGCCTAAACCTGCTTCTGCCAGTGTGTAACGATGCAGTTGATGCTTTCGAGAAATTAAATCTCATCCTGAGCGTAAAAGCCAAATAGAGGGCAAGATAGCCACATGAAATGCTAAACTAGTTGGAAATTTAAACAAGTGAGTAGAAGTGTAGGACCGATATATATACCAACCAACACAATTTTTTATCACAGACTACACATGTACACGGTTCAATATCATAGACCTTTACTTGAGTTTTACATGGTGAGAATCGACTAGCAGAGCTAAAGGTGGATCAACTTCTTGAAACAGTAAGTACCAAGGAGAAACCACCCTACAAGAATAGAAAAGAAAGCTGCCAAATAAGTGAGGTATGTTAATCCTCCGAAGGCAAGCCCAATGCTAGACACCACAAGGAAAGGCAAATAAGTTTTTGCAATAGCTACTTTACTAACATGACTCCCCTTGAAGAAGATGAGGACAGCTAAATTTACCACGTTCCAGCCACCAGTCTCAAACTTCAACCTGTTCAGACAATTGGCTACAAACGAATGACAGTTGCAAGTTAACAGATTGTAGGAATGGTGTTGGTACTCCTGCGTGCTTCTGTGCAATGCATCATCCCAAGCAGCATTGTCTCCAGGGGCTTCATTTTGCCTCAATTCTTCTTCTCCGTGAACTTCGCGGTCATTTAAGAAAATGCAACACTGCTCAAGAAGATTTAAGACCATACATTAGAGGCAATCATCAAACATCACATTTACACGACAAAGAGACACACACAACCATACTGCTCTGGCATATACAATCAAATTTCTAAATCAACAATTCATCATCATACCATTAGACTATTAGTCAAGTAGTCAAGTCTACCTGCTCTTTGGTTAGCTGAATGTATCGAGTAGGAGCACCGAAAGCGAAGTTATCAACACATACGAAATTGGGGCCAGCAAAGTCCAAAATAACACCATTCTCCCTGCAGATACCAATGTGGCCGATACAAGGTATGAACCATGACAATACCGGAAGAGGAGACCAGACGATGCAGCAGGGAAACCGGCTTCTCTCCGGATCGATTCGGGTGCAATCGGATCCACTTTCCCCAATCATCAAACTGTGATCAGGTTCCTTATCCGATTTCATTGCCTGAATTACGAAATGCAAGTGATTTCAGGCGAAAATGCAAAAACGAGGAATGTATGGACTATCAAGTAGCAGCTGCAATCATCATTCGTCATTCCTAAATCCTAATTACTATCATTAGATAACGAGAGAGGATTCAATATCGAATATTTCTGTGAAAACCCTAATTACGGTTCTGATCGGGAAGAGAAAGGTACAGGTACAACCGTACAAGTTCAATACCTTGAGCTGAAGCAGGAGGACGACGAATCGAAATGGATGGCCGTTGATCGGATCAGTACCGGCAGAAGAACGATGAGAGAGTCAACATTTCTGGATTAGCAGCCCAACCGCAATTTTGAAAGTCAGCCCAAGTCGTTCCAATTTCCCAAGTTTTCTACCACTCCCGTAGTTCTAAATAAAATAGACTTTATTTGAAGTGTGAACTACGTGAGTATGTGAAACATTTGGACAAAATTAATATTTCCTCCGCCCCTCATTCAATTACATGTTGGTTCGAACAGTTTTAGAGTATGTGAAACATTTAGCCAAGATTAATAATATGTTCTTTCTTTATAATCGAAAAAATTACGATGTTTTTCAACAATTTCACTTAAAGTGTTGAATCGGTTGGATTGGTCATAAAATAAGTGTTTTATTGTGTCCTACTACAAATGTTACTAAAATAGTAAAGTTATACCTCTCAAATTTAATTTTGTTCACAAAATTAGCATGACAAGTGCAACTATAAGCCAAATAAGCATCGAATCAAGCTTTGTTATTATTTTATTTTATCATTCATTCTTATTCTACTATAACGTGACAACACGCTATACGTGTTATTCTGGCACATAATTACAGTTATAGGAGACGTATATGAAGACAAGTAATATCGTTGTTTCTGATAATGAATTGCCTTTTTTCAAGTTGAATTAGTATTTGAGTTAGTGTCAATTGATCGTTGTTTTGTAATGATTAATTGATTTTGTTGGGTTGAATTATTGTTTAAAATTTAATTGAAGAAGACAGATTGATTTTTTTTTATGAGAATTAATTTTGTTGGGTTAAATTAGTGTTTAAAATTTAATTGGAGCAGGTAGATTGGTTTCTGTTATGATGCATTGATTTTATGGAGTTGAATTAGGGCTTGTAATTAGATTAAATTAAACAGATTGTTTTTTTTCATTAAAGTCTAATTTACATATATATTATAAATGAGTTGAATTTAACTTAAATTAAGTACTCAATTGTACAACTCCAATAGTTGTCTACTGATATATATACTGCAATGTGTTCAAAACAAAACATGACATTTGTTCTCAAACGAATGGAGTACATTGGACTTACACATAATTTTATATATGCTTATTATGACGGATTTTATTGACTTTATAAAAGGATAATAATTTTTATAAGAATTACATGCCGTTTGACACGGAACTTTAATTTAATAATTTTTTTTTTAAACAACAAAAATCTTATTATTAATAATAAGAGTCCAGAGGAGTATAAGAAATGCTCAAACAACGAAAATACATGGTCAATTGACCGAAACCAATACCGAAATCCAAACCATCACAACTAAGAACCCTCCAAAAGGTTTTACAATCACCATTCTTAACCACACATATCCCCATCAGAAATAAAGAGAGCCAACTTTTCTTCATGAAACCATATGCGCCCCTCCATCACCACAAATCACAAGAACATAATAGGTCCCACCGTCAATTCATAAGATACGCCAGTAGTGTCTGTTTTACCGAAGTCCGCACTTTTGTGCGCGTTAGTTTGGAGTACGCATTCATCAACCCTCACGACTCAAATGCCGATATTGGATAGTATCTGAACGCGCCCAACGCGACGACGGTGATGGCAAACATCACAGATCCACTCCGGGCCCCTTCTTAATCACATTCCTCCACCCTATGCTATCTTTCAAGTCAAGTGTCAAGAAATTTAAAATGTGATCAAGGGCATCAAACCGTCAATTCCAAATTAGAGCCAGGTCCAGGGGAACGAGTCCCAAGATGGTGTAAGTGCATTAGCCATACCCCTAACAACCTAAGCTTACGAGAAGCAAAAGGCGAGATATTTAAAGTACGGTCCTAACATCTTACTTAAGCCATCAATTCCATCAACAAACATCACCTCAATAGGTTACCTCAAGATAGTTAAAACTAAATCACTATGGTTTAGTTCCTCGAGTTACAACTTAGATATCCATACTCTTTTTCGAGTACAGTACTAAGTCCCTTCCCTATTTATTCTGCAGCAAGGATTAGATCAAGCACTTTCTTCCACATGGCCACAAACTCATTGTACCCTGCTCATTCCTTTCACACTTTTTATAGTACCACATCATTACCACATGATTGCATCCCATGATTGAAAACATCATCACTCACATGGGACCCACGCATGGACCAATCCCTTTCCTTCTCAGCACAAGGCGCCTGCATTCACTTTCTTTTTCCAGAATCTGTTAACATTATGACAGAGAGCAAAAACCAAACATAAAAACTCCAAACCAACAAGTCAGCTTACACCACAGAAGAAAACAAAAATTAGTTATGCCCCACATGTACTGCTACCCAACCACGTTACCTCAAGTTCACGCCAGTTTTCACCATTTGGTAGACAAAATGATTACCTTCCCAAGCCACATGCTCATCATGACTAAATCAATTCCAACTTTCTGTCTTTCGTCATCATCAACGCCATCTTGATAATTAATCCAAGACATCATGTGACAACCAAGTCTCCACTCACCAGTACCATCTA
Source organism: Plantago major (assembly GCA_026545765.1). Lineage (NCBI taxonomy): Eukaryota > Viridiplantae > Streptophyta > Magnoliopsida > Lamiales > Plantaginaceae > Plantago > Plantago major. Next base: position 23,667,019 of record CM048840.1, on the reverse strand, counting down.
CTGCAAGATCTAAAAAAGGCACAAAGGGGCACCAGACACAAAACCAAGGATCAGTCATCGCAGATCCCAACCAAGACTGCCAGCACTTTCTAATTGGACACACATGAGATTGGCTCCAAAAGCCAGGGGGTCAATTGATTTAATTTATTTAACTGGTTTTTCCCTTTTAACCAATTCCAGCAATTGATTTTGATTTGCTCAACAATCTGCCAATGAGTCAATGAATTATTCCTACAGATGAACTCATTCCTAGCTCTCCACAACTGCCAAACCGTGCAGTGCCAAAACATTTGAAAGATTTTTCTATCAACTTTCGGGGCTGATTTGTTATGATTCTCCATAAACTCAGTAAAACTATCACCACTCACTTGATCACATTTCAACCAATCATAGACAAGTTTCCAAACATGTTTTGCAACCTTGCATTCTCCGAAAATATGTCTCACATCCTCATTGATTCCGTCACAACTCTTGCAACAACGGTCCATATCATTAAGGAAAATCTCTCTTTTGAGCAAATTGGCTTTCGATGGAATTCTATCTTGAAGCATCTTCCAAACAAAAGCGTTGACTTTGGACGGTGCCCACTTATTCCACACAAGACGAGACCATTCTTTCATTGGATTAACAAAGTCACAAGAAGAGAGGTGTTTGTATCCATCCTTAGTCGAATAGGATCCCGACTGCTGAACATTCCAAACCCACGCGTCCTCCTCTGTATTGATCAGCAACACCTGCCCCAATTTTGCTTCCAACTCAGAAACAACCGTAAGTTCTCTGTCCAGCAGTTTGTGTTTCCAATGCCAAGAAAAAGCAACCCCTTCATTCACCAGTTTGACCCTTTCATTTATTCTACAATTCTGGTCAGCCTCAAGTCTAGATAGACGTGGGTATAGATCTTCAAGAGCTCCTTGAAATGGCCCCCATTTTCTTCCCAGAAACTCGTATTGCATCCATTACCAACTTTCTTCTTGCAATTCTCTTTAAACCAAGTGCTTGAACCCACACAACACACTAGGTTTCTCCACCAATCCGACCATAGGTGATTGTGTCTCTTTCCTCTCAAATTTGACTCCACATTTTCTCTAAAATCACCGTATTTCGACTTCAAAATATTTAACCAAAGTTCCTTCCCTCCAACTACCAATTTCCATGCCCATTTTCCCAAAAGTGCCAAGTTAAAAAGGTTGAGATTTTTAATTCCAAGACCTCCTTCCTCTTTTGTCATGCAAATCTTATCCCAACTGACCCAAGCAATTTTCCTTTTCTCTTTCTCTACCCCTCCCCCCACAAGAAATTTCTTTGTAAACTCATAAGCTCCTTGAGAATCGATTGGGGAGCCTTGAAAAATGAGAGGTAGTAGATGGGAAGGGCATTTAGCACCGAATTAGTTGGCACAAGTCTCCCTCCCAAAGATAAGAACTTGTTCTCCCAAGCCCCTAATCTTTTCTCGAATTTCTCCTTCACCTTGTTCCATGTACTTCTATCTCTAGCCTTTCCTCCAACCGGCAATCCAAGGTAAGTGAAAGGGCAAGAACCAATTTGACAATTAAGATAATTCGCCCACTCTTGAGCTTGAGACTCATCACACCCAAAGCACACAAGACTACTCTTGCTAAAGTTGATCTTGAGACCCGAAAAGAGTTCGAAATATCTCAATATACCTTTGATTGTTCTAATACTCGTATCACATCCTTCACCCATGATAAGGGAATCGTCCGCAAATTGAAGATGTGACACGGCTACATTGTTGCTCCCTACACAGACCGGATTGAAATACCCAATATCACACGCCCTCTTAATCATCCGGCTTAACCCTTCCGCCACAATGAGGTACAAGAAAGGGGAGAGAGGATCTCCTTGCCTCAACCCTCTTTTCACATTAAATTCTTTTGTTGGGCCTCCATTAATCAATACCGACATAGATGCACTTGATACACACTCTCGAATCCAACTAATCCACAATGCACCAAAACCCATATCCCTCATCATGTCGAAGAGAAATGACCAACTCACCGAGTCGTAAGCTTTTTCAAAATCAAGCTTGAGCATGTTTAATTAAGGTATAACTGATAAATAACAATTAAATTTTAATTGAGCTGTGAAAATTTGAATTTGGTGTAGAGTTAAAATTTTATAGGTTTCCGTAGAGTTAAAATAAGTGTTGTGAGTTTAATTGAGTTTGCCTCAGCTAAAACTAATAACCGTTGACTCGACCAAAATTGATTGGACAAATAGTCAAGAAACTTAGACTCAATCAAAATGAACACTTAATTGTGTGCCAACTGCCAATCAACCTGTTAGTAATTTGTGTGCCAAGAAACTTAGACTCAATAAAAAATAGTACACTCGCAATGTACTAATGCCATTACTATCTCAACCCTCCATTTTTAATTATGCAACAAAACATTGCATAGTTCATAGTTGTACAATTGGCCGCATTATATTTAAATAATAGTATATTATAATAGTTAATTGCTTAATTACAAACCCCTATGCTTTAAACTTAATAAAATACACTCAAATATAATTTAAAACAAGCTCTATTAATTAAAAAATCACAAAACACCCAATTTGATTTTAAATAAAAAAATTAATAAAAAAATGGCAGGAGCTTTAATCAACTTCCATGTAATTTTGTGTAATTTTTATTTTTTAAATTATTTAATTATTAAAATTCCTTGAAAATTAATTTTTAAATGTTTGTTATGTCATTTGTCAAATTTCGAATGGTATACTAATATCATTACAATGCAAGCTAGTAACACAATTAACTAATCCGTAGAAATTTTCTTACTATCATGATGAAATTATAATTCATATGTTTAAAAACTTTGCACGCGAATATTTGAGTACACATTAGCTAGTGTTAATTGTATATAAATTTATCTATATAGAGAATGATTGAATTGGTGATTAGAGATTTATTGATGATAAAATTTGTCCAATGCATATTGTAATTGTACTATTGTATCTAAAAAAAATATATATATATATATATATATATATATATATATATATATATATATATATATATATTAGCCGAACACAGTCCACTATGAACGAGACAAACAATACTGGGCTCGACATCAAATTAGACTCTAATCCGGCTCCAATGAGTCGAGCCCTTAAGCATGCCAGGTCGCGTAAGGTCTCTACTGTACATCGAGCGCAAAAGGTAAAGTTGAACAAGAGGGACTGAGAGAGTACTCTTCTTCCTCCTCCTCCAAAAAAACAAAAACCTTGACAAAAAAGTGTCAGCTTCCATGAATTAATCTCCTTTGAAATTGTCATCTGCCACAGTTGAAGAAATTATGTCTACACAACCGAGCAGAGTCCCCGCCACTGCCGTCGTCGACCTCGCCAGCAGCGACGAGGAAGACGCCGCAATTGCTTCTCGAAGCAACAACACTGCCAAAAAACCAGCCGCTGCTAACCTAGCAACCAACTCATCAGCTGCTACACAGTCTGCTAACGCCAATTATCAGCCGCTTGATAACAGAAGCTTCTGGAGAGCCGGTGGTTATGAGGTTGGGCGAACTAAGTCCGTTCAGATTGAAGGTCTCATTTCATAATTTCATCCAATTTTTCCCCTCTTCTATTTACTACTATTGCTACTATTTGTGTATGTGTTTTCACTACTATTTGAGTGAAATGTTTATGATTGAAGGTCTCATTTCACTAATTTTATCCATTTTTTTTCCCGTTCTCATTTTAGTACTCTTGCTACTCTGTGTATGTGAGTCAGTGAGTTTGTTTGAGGTGTCTTTACTACTATTCGAGTGTGATGTTTATGATCGGGGGTGTGAATGTGCAATGTAGGTGATCTGGAGCACGCACGAGTTCATCCGAAGTTTCTGCATTCGAATGCGACCTCTCATAAATGGGCATTTGGAGCAATTGCTGAGTTGTTAGACAATGCAGTCGATGAGGTGAACTAACTCTTCAGTTTTTTTTTTTTTTAATATGATTGATTTAGTGTACTAGTACTAGACAATATGGTGGTAATCAGGAAGACAGTGATATTCCACCAGAAAGTGCATTATGGTATATCCGATGTAGTTATATATGTGTGTGTTGCAGTTTTGATTTTTCATAAGCATGCTTTACCATGAGCTTCCAATGGAGTTATATAGCTTGGCATGCCTGCTAAAAGATACTTCTGTAGAATGTAATCTTCTTAGCTGATGCTATAATCTTCAAAACTTTCCTGATTAGAGAGGAAAAGAAGAATGGATTTTATTATGTTATAGCAGATGGTGCAATGCATGGAGATAACTTGCTTTACACAGTTTGAGAAATTTAGGACACTCTGGTATCTGGATATCTGTTTAATTCTTGTCGTGGCCATTCTCGATTGATATCACCTGGTGTTTGTGATTCTTCATTCTTTCTTCTCTCTGCTTTGCAATTGGAATGATCGAAGCATTCCACTTTGTCCCATTACATTCAGCTTTTGGTAAAATTTAATAGATTATGCATGTTTTTATCATAATGATCATGTTTTCTGTATGTAAAAGTAGTATCTGACTATTTTCAGCATCATCAAGACCTCTCCCCTAACCAAAGAAGTCATTCCTTTTTCCCCTGATGTGCAGGGAGTTCTGTGCATAAAAGAAGTCATATCAATATTATTTTTTCTTTTCCTGAATTATATGTGACACAGGTGTACTAGCTAGTTATGAATCCTACTAATAGTCTTGGGAAGCTGAAGTTTTCTGTTCTAATGTACTATCAATTGTACTTGTTTACAAGTCAGATACGCAACGGTGCAACATTTGTGAAAGTGGATAGAATATATAATCCAAAGGACAATTCTCCTGCCTTGGTTTTCCATGGTATCCTTTCATTTCTTATTCTTACTGCACAATTTTTTTTCCCCCCCAATTCCATTATGAAACTTTGTAAATAATACTACCTGCAGATGATGGGGGAGGAATGGATCCAGATGGCATGAGGAAGTGCATGAGCTTGGGATACTCTTCCAAGACATCAAACACGACTATTGGGCAATGTAATCAAAACTATTGTTCTTCAACTCTGTGATAACTACTATTGAGTTCACCACTGGACAGTATGATCAAAACATGAGATGACTTTAATAGCCAAAATAATGCTGCTATTCTTGCTACACAATTGGGAATGAATTACTAGTTCATATACATGTAGAGAATTATTGCACAGTTTAATCCTTCTGAAAAAGACAAAGAATCATTACCAGGATGTGCATTTAATCTTTACACAGCAAGCCTGTTTTTCCTTCATCACTTCATATTTTTACAAAAAATAATGTCATGCTGAAAAACCCTTCATAAGTTGCCAGAGACCATTTCATTTAATAGTTTAGTATAAGGTGCTTCGGCAATAATGATTTCTATGTTTATATGAAAAATTGGCAGTTATCCGTACTATAGAGAATTTTCCTCTGTTATATGTACTAAAGAGATGTGAGAATGGACAGCAAGCATACATGAAGTTAAAACCATTGAATTGCCTTTTTTGGATTCAGAAACAAGCATGTTCAGTATATATGAACCTCACTATGAGATCCTACCTAACCTTAAGCCATAAGTTGTTGAAATTTGTATTTTGATTGAGCTATCCTTAGTGAATCACATCAATTAGACCGGTTTTCTGTAACCTGATAAGAGTCAGTTTGTCTTCTCAAGGCTTGTCCAGAAGTATAAACTTGGAGTGATACTTAAATCTGCCTTGCATAAGCAGGCAATTATTCATCAGTGCCTTGCAATTAAGATTTTTCATTGGTCAAGGTAATATTTTATCATTGGGTTAGTCATGTCTCTTGAGCTCTATTATGTCTTTCCATGTCAGACGGTAATGGATTCAAAACGAGCACCATGCGCCTAGGAGCAGATGTGATTGTTTTTACTCGTGCAGCGCGGTCGGGGTAATATTTTTCACTCAAGCGAACCTTGACTTGTTTGAATTCGCAGCTACTCAGAGACAACAGACCTGGTTTGCTCATGTCTCATGCAATCTTCTGTGGTCCTTAAAATGTACTATGCAATATGCAATGTCCACAACGAACTTTTTCATTGCACTAGACGCATTTATCATTTTATGTGTTGATGAACACCTGTTTGCTTTCGAGAGAGTAAGCAGGATAAGTGTTATTTGAGGTTCTCAAATTAGACTCACTGTGTGTGCTGTATATATACTTTTTGCTCAATTTTACACCACCAAAATACCTCTTGCATAAGCCTGTGTAATTGCAAACAGCCTATACTTTATGCTATCGAGCTATCCATTTCTCACTCGTATCTTTCTCTTTCAGCCGATCAACCCAAAGTGTTGGTCTTTTATCCTATACATTCTTACGGAGGACCAGACAAGATGATGTGATAGTTCCAATGGTAGATTTTTCATTCATAGGACATAATTTTCATTTGCCTATAATCTGCAAATTGACATAAAACCTTTAGTTTTTCGTACTTCTCCTTAAAAATAAACTTTCTTTTTTGGAACCATATTGCAGATTGATTTTGATACTTCAGATCATTGGGCGGAACCTTTAGTCTATGGATCTCTGGATGACTGGTCCAATAACTTGAAAACTATCCTTGAATGGTCTCCATTTGCTTCGAAAGAGGATCTCATGCTAGAGGTTATATCTAAATGAACTATGACCTTCCTATTCGATTAATTTATTTTATATCTTTGAAGTGGTATATTAAATTACCCTTAGCCCTGGTATTGTCACTGAAGAACGAAACTAAGTGTTCAGTTTTCTTTCTACATGACTGCAAAAGGCTCTACCTATCAATTTTCAATCATGGTTTGAGTTTTACATCGGAGTGATAAATTGCTGTGTAGGCCTATGAGTGTCTCTTATAGTCACTATGAAGGAATCCATTTTTCTTGCTAAGGTCATTACATGAATGATGACATCCTTGTTTGATGTGATCTAAATTGGTATAGATATCTAGTATCCACAATGGTAATGGATAAGCTTCCACTAGGAACGGGACATCTGTTTGTGTATTAATTTTGCCGTGTTGAGTATTTCAAGTCGTACTTGTCAGGAACTCAGGATAGTATGTTCTTGTGTACCCATGGGGCTTTCAATGAGATAGTGGATAATGTGCAGCAAAGGCAAGTTGTGAAAAAAAGACTTCATTACATATTTACTATTGCTATATCTGCCAGAGCAGAGTGGCAGTGTGAATTAAACCCTGGTTGAGAGCTTCATGATCATAAGCATACATAGTTGTATTAGTGGATGTCCAATATGACCATGCGGTGGTTTATATATGTTCATGGAATCTTAAAACCACACATAATGGTCTGGAACCTAGTTGCTCATGTGAGGTTGTCCTCTCAGTGAGGGAATCGGTTGGATGTTGGTCATTTCTCAGGAAGGCAATAGCTATTGGATTTCTGTTTCCCAATTTATAGATTCTACACTGTTGGAAAAATCCTGTAGGTGCTGTCACTTGCACTGAGTTAAACATATGCCTTTAAAGTGTTTTATCATGACCTTGGAGGACTCTGATAATGGATTTCAGAACCTCATGTATGACTCAATATTATAGAAGTGTGCTCGAATGCCTACCAGTTAAAAGGAACAGTTAGATTTGGAAGATGACAAAGCTCTGATTGGAAAGTACAAAAACAGAAGTGCAAGAAGTAGCTGCTGAGCCATCATTAGTTCTACACCAAACCCCTAGTAGTTGGAGTTTGCCATCACTTCTATGCAGATAAAAGTTTGCTTGTAAAGGTCAAACTATGGCTTTCATCTCTACTATATATTAGAGGCCTGGAATACCATGTCTTGTTTATTATTTTTGGCATTGCTTAACATCCTTGTATGGTACATGGTTTAGTGTTCTAATGTTATCCTAATATCGAGCAGTCTTTATTTCATAAACAAATCTGAGTAGTGCATAGTCTTATGAAAATTACTGTGTAGAAATTGCTGTTTCGTAATAGCCATTTTCCGGTGAAGGTAAAGTATGGTGTATGGATACAGTTCTGCTACATGAGCATTCCAGTCTTTTGTTCATGCAACACTTGGATTCTTGCCAATTAATAGAAAACCACACCTTGCATTTTTCCTTGTTAGTTGTATCAAACGCTGGTTTATCTCATAATATATTCCTTGTTAATTGTGATTGTCAAATAGTATGAGATTTATCTCCAAAGGTTTTAAGCTGCTGTTTAAGTTTTGTTATTAACCTACCCATCTTTCATTATGTTTCAGTTTGGCAATATTGGGTCACATGGAACAAAGATCATAATATACAACCTATGGATGAATGATGAAGGCATCTATGAATTGAACTTTGATGACGATGAGGAGGTATATACTATACAGTAGAATTTCTCATTTCTGAATGTTCTGAAACTAATTGTGCAGTTCCAGTTAGATTTTGCTGCACATTTTTGTTTAATGGCACAGTAGATTTTGCCGCATGATGGTTCACTTTAATGAAAATGTACATTAATCATGTGTTTTGTTGGTAATTTTATACGTTGTGGGTTGCTTTTTAATGCCCTGCATATGATATAGAAAATCTGCGAAATATATTTCTCGATCTTCCCATGTTTCCATTTTTGGAAATTCAGACATTTAAGCTGTGTTACCATCATTAAGATAGTTTATGAAACTGCCAATTTAGCATAGAAGACATGAAAGAGCATTAAATCGGAATTATCTAGACTCAAATCCACTAAATCTTTCATATATCAAATAATTTACCTAAAAAAGAATGATGAGAGAATGGAAGTCACCCGGGAACCATTGTTTGGTAGTTGATAGTCATTCACAGTGCTGAAACTTCTGGGGTAAGGGTTGTGATTGAACCTAGTTCATCGCCCTATTGTGTGCTGCTGGATGCTTGCCCAGAGTCTATGTTTTGTGAAGTCACTGACCTGGTCTGGAGTTTCAAGGGCTGGAGATTATTGAAAAGGCTCCCTTTTGGTTTAGAGAAAAGTGAATCACAAATTTAGTTTGGAGTTCATTTTTCTTTTACCTTAGATGCGACCTTAGTCTAGTTACTCTGATTAGACTTTTCCTGGATTGTACTGAGATTTGTAGCTTGACTGGGGGTATATCCTCTAAATCTTGTATGTACTATTGGGCTTAATGGATTTTTAACTTACTGCAAAAAAAAAAAAAAAAAAAAAGTAGGATCGTTTTCCTAGGATAAAGACTATGCAAGGTGAATATCCATATGATGTGTTTCACACTGGGTTATGTAGTTCTACGAAAAATTAAATTGAGTTCAACTGTTGGAAATTTCAGATAGCTACAGGTTGTAGTAGAACTGTGGAGAGAGAATCTTGCTGTACCCCATGAGTACTCCAGTCCCCATTGCAAGAGCCTTCCTGGTTTACCACATGATTTGTTTTTTTGAATTTAAGTCACTAAACCCCTGCTCTTCTTCCCTATAGAACACTCACAGGGATACCATCACGTGTTCTTTTCACGCTCTCTCAGAAAGGGCAAAACAGTCCTTTCTTTTGATGACTAGGGTGCATGTGATTAGAGACTAGGCTAGATGTGGAAAGTCAATAGTTTGGGGGTTAATATATATTCTATAAGGAATTATACTTTAATGGCACCAAAAAGATTTTATGATTTTTATCGTACTTTGATCCCCGGGACCTGAACGGAACTGAAGAGGGCATACACCGATACCTTGTTGAAAACATACTCTAGAAACAGATTGCATAAAGTTCATTCTTTACCTGTAATAGGAAGTAGGACACATCAATACACACTCCATGTTTTCATGTTCCTTTGTTTAAAATAATAACAATTAAAGGTGATAAAGTCAGACAAGACAAGTCAGTTGTCTTTGTGATTGGTTTTTACGCACAGTATATCTACCAAATTCAATTTTCACTGTAGCCCTCATAATAAGCATATGGAGTATCAAGCCGGCTTCTATAATAATTTGGCAATAAAAGGTTCATGATTATGTGGCATATGAGTTAGGCTTAGTTTGTTTCTACTTCGCTTACTTTCAATTTTGAGTTATTTACATATGATTATTTGATTCTATAAATATCCGATTGCCACAATCATAGCAAAGGCACTTTTGCAATCTTTCACTGACCAAAATATCACACCATGCACTCTACTTTCATTCTGTAGTAAAAAATGTATGTGTTTTGACATTCTCTAAATTCAGGATATAAGGCTGAGAGACGAAACTAGTCAAGGAAATGCCTCCAAAGCAAGGAGATATGTTATCGATCTGCAATCTCATTTATCCTACCGCATTCGTTTCTCCTTAAGGGTGGGTAATTTACACTGTATTTTTTGAATTGTTTTTAAAGTAGACTTGGATTCTCTACCTGGAAATCTGACATGACAAACTCTGCACATATCCATCCAATTATATATAAAAAACGGAGATAGATGGTTTTGTTTTGCAAGACTTGGGCAGTAAGATACAGTTGAAGAAACTGTAGTGGTGTAGCCCTATGTTATTGCCCTTTTCCTTTTCCTGTAATTTGGCTGTAACAAACATAAAGAAATGCATGAATTGGCAAAAAAAAAAAAAAAAAGATTACAGGTAACGGGCCGGGTTTGTATTTTTGTTGCCTTAATGGGTTATGTTTCAATTAGTGTTTGATATAACTATAAGTATTTCAAATTGAAGAGTTGACTATTTAACGCATGTCTGCAAGTGCTTCTGATTTATAATAATGCAAAGATACGCTGATCCTGTGAATCTTCTCCAGAGGTGCTTTGTCGAAACAACCTTTTTCAGTCCTTATCCTTTGAAGTTAGTTAAGAGTAAACACTGTCTTTATGAACACTTCTTACTGCTTCTACTGATAAGCAATAATTAGTTTTAAAAAGCCTGTTGCAAACAGGCACCACAATAAGTTGATCAATGACAAGAAGTGATTTTTGTAAAGCAACATGATTGGAGCCAGCATAAATTGATCCTTACTGGTACTATGTGTAATTTATGTAACTAGTTTCTGCATAATTTGAGAAACTTATATCTTCGCTTCTTGCCAAATATGGAGTGTTGGAGAAAGCCGGAACCATTACAAGCAGGTGTTTAATGAAGTCTTTAACACCCCCATCCCTCCTTCCCCTTTTCCTGATATACTTTCAACTCTTCATACATGTAACACTAAATGCAACTGCACAGGACAAAATCACGTATATAAGCTCCTCTCCTAAAGCTTGTCTCCTCTCAGTTTTTGTGCTTTAACTCGGTTATGGTTACATGTCCTTTTTCAGGCATATGCATCTATATTGTACCTTAGAAACTTCACAAACTTCAGGATCATTTTAAGAGGGAAACCCGTTGAGCAGTTCAGTATTGCCAAAGACTTGAATTACTCAAAGCCAATCTCATACAGGCCATATACTGGTGCAGCTAAAGAGGTAGGGTTCTGTTGTTATAATAATGGCACTCTTATCTATTTTATAAAATTTGGAAATTTGATGAATGCTTGATTTTTGTTAATCTTATGTGCTGCTATATAAGTGGATATCAGAGGTGGGAAAATGTAGTGTCTCCTTTTAGAATGTCAGCTAAGAGTATCACCCTTGTGAGATAGTTTGGTGGACAATAAAGTCTCTTTAGTTTTATGTTACCTGTAAACGTTGGTACTTGAATGTTCTGTGATAGAGCAGAGAGATTTAGGGATAAAGGAATAGATGATTTTGGTGTAGCAAAAGCTACTTTTCTATAATTTTATAGATATAACTAAAATAAAGTAAAAGACACCATCTCCGAAGAGACGAACCACCCAAAAGGGCGAAACCAACTCTAATGAGCGAACTATAATAATTCTGACTGCTGAATAAGAAAACCTGGTACTCTCTTATATATAAAACTACTTCCTAATTAGACTAGAACTCTATTAGGTAACTTCCTAATTAGACTCGAACTCTATAAGGTAGCTTTCCTATCTATACTAAAACTCTATAATAATGACAATATTGATTCTAATAATAATTTAGGACTCTAGGTCCGTAACAATTCTCCCCCCTTTAAATGAGCCTTGTCCTCAAGGCTCGCCTTGCCTCTTCAGCCTCTTCTTGTAAAGCCTCATAATTTGCAAGTGAAAGAACTCTTGTCTAGCCTTCTCCTCGTCAAGGACCTTGAATCTCTTCTTGTATACTCGCAAAACCAGCAGGTAATGGAACTCATGTTCGCACTTGTCTTCCCCAAAGACTTGGATTGAGTAGCCTGTTGTGATTGCCTTAAGCGTTTGGAATTCTTCTTCTGGCTGATCTTTTATAGATAACATATAAGACTCCATGTAAACTTCCTTTTCTTGCTGCTCATCTCCCACATTGAAGATATAAGATATCATACTCTCTTCCCTCTTTCCTTCCCCCTTAAATTCAGCCTTGGCCCCAAGGCTGGAGTGGGGGACATAACTAGATGATTGATCTACCACAAGGAGGTGTGGGGAATCGGGAGCAGGACGAAGATGTTTGTATTGTTGTGTATCCCGGGATTTCTCCAAAGCATCTGATAATGGATTCTTGATAGCTAGCTCGAAGTCTAGTGTTTTGGAAGTAGAAACAAGGGTATGTTGAGTAGAGCTAGTGTGTTGGAGTGCAGTCTGGCTTGCAAATTTTTCCTCAACGACACGAAGCATGTTCTCGAATTGTGTGGTCATAGCGGTTTTGAACTCTGCGAAAGAATCATCAACTTTGTCCAGTCGAGTTTCAATAACAGCGAGCCGTTCTTCAGTTGTTCCCAAGGGAACGTAATGTGTGTTCTTTGTCATGATGGGGCAGCAGGACTAAAGCTTAAGTTGAATAGATGAAACTGGAGATGCAACACAGAGCTAAAACTGAATCCACAAATCTTCAAGCAAAGTCCTGGATAAAGTAGAACGATGCCAAAGCGAACAGGTCGGACCAATTGATAGAGCAGTGATATTTAGGGATAAAGGAATAGATGATTTTGGTGTAGCAAAAAGCTACTTTTCTATAATTTTATAGATATAACTAAAATAAAGTAAAAGACACCATCTCCGAAGAGACGAACCACCCAAAAGGGCGAAACCAACTCTAATGGGCGAACTATAATAATTCTGACTGCTGAATAATAAAACCTGGTACTCTCTTATATATAAAACTACTTCCTAATTAGACTAGAACTCTATTAGGTAACTTCCTAATTAGACTCGAACTCTATAAGGTAGCTTTCCTATCTATACTAAAACTCTATAATAATGACAATATTAATTCTAATAATAATTTAGGACTCTAGGTCCGTAACATTCTGCAAGTTGCATACTATTCATATTAAATATCTTCAAGTTTCTACATCCTAAAGTTTGAGACTGCTAGATCTCGAAGATAACTGTAAAGTCTGTCATCCTAAGATCTAGAAGCCGGTAAGTGTAACTACCTTGCCGTTACATGTGCTTTTGCTGATCTTAGTTTACCCTTGTCACCCTCGCTGTCCCATTTGCTATGTGTAAGAGAGTGTTTATGAATTTGCAAGTAATGTGGTTTCATTGTGGAATATTTGTTTATGACATACACTAGTTTTTTGCTTTCGAAAACTTTGTTTACAACGTATAGAAATTCCCAACTCCCAAGTATTTCCGTCTTATTTGTTAAGTCTTCAGAGTGAAACTGGAATAAAATGGCTCTCATGTGTGATTTTGTATAGTTGATTCTCACGGTTAATCTGTTATAAACAGTTTACTGTTTCTTGGATTGTATAGGTGGTAGTGGAGACGACCATAGGCTTCATCAAGGAAGCCCCTGCACTTGGAGTTTGTGGATACAATATCTACCACAAAAATCGTCTCATCAGGGTACTGTGAAGAAAAAATAGATGGTTAAAACCAGCATTTTAAATTATTTAGTCATTTGCTACTTCTTCATGTTCCTGCATGATATTGGACACTGATATATGACACATTTCTGGCTTTACTGGTGTGGTGTTACTACCTTTGTATGCACGGTCACTTTTTCAGTTATATTTAAAGCAAGATGACTGCAAGATGGAGTACAATAATATTGAAATTACAAGTATATGTTAAGTCGAAACAATTCATTTGAGATTTTTTTCGTTTTAACCTTCTGAATTCTGACAGCCTTACTGGAAAGTCACTGCCGATGGCTCTTCTAAAGGACATGGTGTTGTTGGTACATCTATTGGTCCAAAAGTTCTTCAATTAACAATCCACACTATTTTCCTTTCCATGCTCTCTCACTAATTTTTTGTGGTTAGGGGTACTTGAGGCAAATTTCATAGAACCTGCACACGACAAACAAGACTTTGAGAGATCATCGCTATTCCTTAAGCTGGAGACGAGGTTGAAACAAATGGTTATGGAGTACTGGTAAACAGTTATTCACTTTTTATTCTTCCTTGCTGCAGTTCGAATGCTGACCTGATGTTTGCTGTCTTTAAACTAGGGTGCGTGCGTGCTTGCACGAGCATGCATGTGTGTGTATGTGCATGCATCTGTGCTTCTGTGTGGGTTCGCACTTGATATTGAGTTCTGTATCGTTATAGATTGGTAACGCCTTTGTGTAACATGCTAATTGCTAATCCGTAGTAGATAGCAATAGCATATCAGTAGACATCATTTTTTTTTTTTTTTTTTAATCTGACCTAATATTTGAATTTTGCCGGACATCAGTTTTAAATATTCCCCACGAGTCTAGGGTGTTTACATAATAGGTTGGGAGAATAGGGTGGTTCCAGGCTTAATGACCTGATCCATAGCGGGTTGAGAATAGTAAACTAAGACTCAGTTTAGGAAACTCAATTGACTGTGCTGGCTAAATAAAAATGGGGAAGTCTCGCATGCTCAATAAGGACCATAACTATTAACAAGTAATAGTGGAATATGTTCTTCTCACCAGTCAACCCTGATGTTGGACGGACAGTTAATTTGCATCCGTGACTTTAAATTACATTACATGCTATTCATTCCTATCACGTGACAATATCCACCAATTTTTTTTTTCAACTTTTAACGATATTATTGAAATCCTGCTAGTAAATGTTCGTAAGTCATAACTTTTTTCCATATTCTCCCCAGTCACCAAGATCATCTGTGTCATTCTGAGAACTATGCGTGAATGTCGCATTGAGTATCCTGTACGGTCTGCTTCTTGTAATTCAGCCTTTTATTGTTTTATATGATGGAGATTTCACGCTATTCTAATAAAATGGGTTGTAAATCCAGCCATGTACTGTTTTATACGATGAATATTTCAAGTAGTCGTAATAAAATGATTTCCCATTTGTCATCACAAATCAGGAGGGGTCATTGTCACTTAATAGGACACTTACCCGATGGCGTGAGAAAGAGTGACATGCCTCAGAAGTTACCTACACAACCTCAAGTTCAAGCTGCTGGCTTGCGCAATCAGTCAATTACTAGTGGCCACATGAGTCGTGTTCCTACACAACCTCAAGTTCAAGCTGGTGGCTTGCGCAATCAATCAATTACTAGTAGCCACATGAGTCCTGTTCCTACACAACCTCAAGTTCAAGCTGGTGGCTTGCACACTCAGTCAATTACTAGTGGCACTGGCCACATGCGTCCTGTTCAACTCATCTCTGGTGCAACTGCGAGGCAACAGCTTCAACTGCCTGGGACTGTTTCATCAGCTGTTCAGCAGGTCTCCGGACACAATTCTGTAAGTTTCACATACCACCCTTAGATGAGTTTGTGTCTGGGGAGGGTCCAGTCAAAGCACACTTTATGCAGTGGTGGATTTGTTCGTCTCAATGACTATAATCTTACTTTAGTGGAATTTATTCTAGGTCTCCGTGCCAGAAGCATCTCTTGATATAAGGCCGCTCAATGAGATATGTGATGAAAACATCCAGCTGTTTATGAGGTATGTTTGATGGATTACTATATGACAAGATGCACTGTCTATGTTTGCTATGTACTGCCTGAATAGAGATCTGAAAAGTTTAATGGGTGTCAGGCAAGATCATATGACAATATGGGGTTATTGTGGAGAGTAGAATAGAGCGTAGTGTCTGTCAAGCACAAACTATTCTCATATGGTTTCAGATTACATCAGCTTCACATTATACATATGGATTTCTCCAAAGAAACTTTGTGATTGCATACTTAAATTTGTAACTTAATGCAAAATTATTATTGTCGATCTTATAGACTCAATGGTTTCATGTCCTGTATATGCATTAGCTAGGCTGTGATGCTCATCATGTGGGTGTTTACATAAATATTCTATCACGACGCTAAATATAGTTATGAAAGTAGTAAGAGAAACTGTTATTCTTTCTCTCATACATTAACGTGGAAATCCATATCCCTGTACATATTGTTCTCAATCTAATTGCGCATGATTCTGATGATGGCATCCTCTATAATTGAAACTTAATGGGTGTGAATTATGTAAAATGGAGACTTGCATGCATGGCATAATCTTGAAATTTGAAAGGGTATTCCCTAGTTTGCTGGAGGGGTCCTCTTTACAACAAAATCGTCATGATAATTGGGCGAGGGACGTGTTGAGAAATATAGTTGTACTGCATTAGGAAATTGTTACTTGTTTGGTATGGTTTAGAGGGATATAAATGATCCAGCCACCAAATGACCATATATAGTCAATCCTATGATATGCTACCGATCAGTTACATTGCTTCACCAGGTCTAATACTTTTTATATGTGCTATTTCAACAGGTGTGAGGAGTATAAAGAGAAGGAAGTTGAATTGAAACGAAAGGTAAAGGATCCTTTAGTTTAGTCCTATGGGTTTACTGTAATTTCTAATTTTATTTAATGGACATGTTTTGCCTTATTTCTTTGGACTAATTCGAAAAGGATTGGCATTGGTGGATGATGTAGGTGGAGGAACTGGAGAAGGAGTTGCAGGAAACAAAAAACAAGTGTGCCAGAATTTCTTCTCACCTGGAATCTCAGAGGAAAGAAGCACATTCGGCCTTGGGCTGGTAGAAACACCAGTGCACCCGGATAAGGTGGTTGTGCTTCTGGTAGAACTAAACTGACATTTAACATGCATCAGCAGCTTTTATCTGTAAAATATAGAAATGTGCAGTAACCTGCCTTTTGTTCTCCTTTTTTTTTTTTTTTTTTTTTAATTATGTTAAAAACAAATGTTAACTCGCAGCGTACAGAGGTTTGAATTCTTAGTAGTTAGTCAAGGGGCATAAATTGTCTTCATCGTTGTTATATGTACTTTTGAGTTATCAGAAGTCATTGAATATGGTGTGCATTGTTGTTTACTTGCAAATGAAGATTTTGTTGTGTAGTAGTATTATGGGATGGCTGAGAGCTGAGAGTTATTTACCTGAGCCCCTATATTCAAGTTTGTGTTGCACCTGACCAACTCGAGTCTCGAAATTATACATTAGTACTAGATTTTGTTGTCTTCATTGTATACAATATTGTTATAAAAATGTATAGTTATAATTTTCAAAGGGTACAAGTTCCCTATTGTCTAATTGCACTCATCAATGGTTGGCCCAAGGTCGATTAACATTCAAGTTAGATTTTTCTCAATGGCATAATAACCACAATAAGTTTGCATATTCTTATGACATCTAATTAACACGTGCGATTTCTTTCACAACGGTTCTATAAATTACGAGCCAATTTATTTTGTAAAGAAGCTCGAGCATGAAAAGACACCATCAAGCATATAAGAAATGTATATTGATTTAGTCACAGGTAGTGAAGTGAAGAAGATCAATTGTATTGAACCTAAATGTGAAACTACATTTATTTCAAGTTTACACTGAGAAGGACTAAAAGGACAAATTTATGCAACGGCTCTGGGAAGGCTCCCTATGAGCATGGTAACTCGAGTCCACGACACCCTTTTCACTATTGCATCTCATCTCTTCAATTGAGGAAATGAGGTGCCCATTGGAACTCTAACGGGTGATCTCTATTTTCTTCAAGTGTCGTGTTTTAAGGCAATTGCTCCCATGTCCACTGAGATACCTAGCGACATATTTGATAAGTCAATACTCCTTACCCACTCCACTCCCTAACCCAATTCTTTAAATATTCTTCCATAACGTGTTAGTTGTTGTTAGAAAGAAATTCTCAAACAGAAAATGTATGACTTTTGTTTTGCTTGATTTCAAGGCAAGCATTGGCCAGAATATAGTTCTCCATCTTGAACGATTCATGAAAGCTCGTGAAGCTATTATGCATTGGTCCAACACCTTGTGTTCCATATGTTGAATTTTAATTAAGGTGTGTTTAGTGTCTTTAATTACTCAATTTGGATTGAAGATGAATGAGAAATTAATGTACGAATAAACCGATTGTAATTATTAATACGGAAGTATTTGCAATGAAGTTGCGTTAAATTCCGACAAATAAATGAAAGTATATAGATAAAATACAAGTGTTGTGGGCTTGTATAATTGCAAAGGAAAAGGTGTGAGGCTGTGAACAAATGAAAAAGTGAAAAGATGCAATTATCGCAAAAGTTGCCATTGTTGAGGCTTGAACCCGCAAAGGATGCACCTGTCCAGAAGAGCTGGAAGTCGTGTGGTAAAAGTTGTGACGAGCATACATATGAATATGTTCATTGTCTGGAAACCTTATGCGAATAATTGCATCTTTTGCCCACATCTTTTGGATATCTATATATAGGACTCCCCTATTTCGTTTTTTAATCATCCATTTTCCAGATTCTTTTTTAGGAGAATTGTGGAGGATCCCAAAGATAGTTCTCAAGTCCTAAGTAACTTGCTAAGGTTGGATTTCCATGAGATTTTCTAATCGTAATGAAGGATAAAGAAGTATAAAATAGAGCTGCTATTTTTTATACTTGACGGGTGTTGGATGTTCTTCAGTTTTTCCATTATTGTAGTAAATTCGCCGGAGTTAGAGTTCAAGTGCTAGAATTCTAATTCATCACTGTTGTTCTATCTTGGGAGACTATTTGTTACGTAAACCGTGAGCACTAGAGCGGGACAAATAAAGTCTTAAGTACCTAGGCAAAGCCTTCGTTCAACAATATAAATATTGTTTTGTTCATGTGCTGTGTTACTGATATATATTCATCTTCGATACATTACAAACCCACAATTATATATGAGAAATTTACCTAACACCATCATCTACACTATATTGGAACGAAATTTGAGAAATCCAGAGGAAGGAGAACTATTAAAGGTTTAATTTGGATTATGTTATGATGAATGGAAAGGAATGCTATTACTAGTTTACTTGGTACCTAACTACCTATTCATTCATTGAATTGAACACCTTGTGGAAGATTTTGCAAAAAGAAAAGAACAAAGGAGGTCATTTCGGTTATTTCTGGAATACAAGGGGGATTTTGCACTTAATCTGAAACACAAAGGGCTGAGTCGCTATTTCTCCTACAGGTTACTACATTACATTCGTTTCAAAACCCGAAACTCGACGAGTTGACTCGCCGATTCCCGTATAGCCGAGCTCATTGTTGAAGGAAGCTTCAAGATGAGGAAGCGAGACTTAGCGATTCTGATGCTCTCAGCTTTTGCCATTTTCTTCTCTCTTCAGGTAATCTCTCTAGTTTCAGTAGCGATTCTGTATTTCCCGTTGCAGCTAAAAATCAGCTAATTGTTCACTTAATCGATGAAACAATGTGTAGCACGAAGGTGATTTTTCATTCAAAGAGGCGTGGTTTCATCTCTCCGATGAGTATCCGATTTTGTACGAAGCTGATCGTCTTCCGCCCCCAATTGTTGCCGATCTCAACGGCGATGGCAGAAAAGAGCTCCTCGTTGCTACGCACGATGCCAAAATCCAGGTACTTGTTACTTCTAATTTTTCTGGCTTTTGTTTTCTTCTCATGGAATCCAGTGATACAGAGAAATGAGTGTTAGTACCTAAAGCCCCTCTAGTCAGTCTAATTTTATCAATTGAAGTGTACATTATGATGGTAATTAGCATTTGAGCTTCCGTTGTTTATCTTGTTGTATAATCCACAGAACAAAATCTCTCAAAGTGGAAATGACCTTTGCTGTAAGGACTGTATAAGAGTGTAAACTTAGATAGGACTTGCAAATGCAGCAAATACTGAATCGTGTCAATTCTGCGTGCATTTTATTCATCTATAACTAATGCGCCTATGATGATGCCAAATTAAATGGAAAACCTATTTGATTGCAGTTCTTACTACTAACGTGATATCTTATACTGCTGTGGAGGCAATTTCTGCGACAAATATTGTACACATTAGTCTTTCAAATTCTGATTTTAAGTTGGTTTGTGTGATTAGGTGTTAGAGCCTCATGTGAGGCGTGTCGATGAGGGGTTTAATGAGGCACGTGTTCTGAGAGAAGTCCCCCTCTTGCCTGATAAACTCAGAATAGCCACCGGGAGACGTGCTGTGGCGATGGCTACAGGCATCATTGATAAAAATTATAATAAAAGGGAACCACGTAAACAGGTGTTAGTTGTAGTAACATCTGGTTGGTCCGTGATGTGTTTTGATCATAACCTCAAGAAACTATGGGATGTGAATCTGCAGGTCAGTTGGAATTTTCAGTTAGATATATTCTATTGCAATATACAGTTCATAATCAATATGCATCTCTATACTAAATCAGGTATGTTAGCTTTCATCTAATCATTATACTTGTTTGTGATTTGACAGAAGGATTTTCCCCATAATGCTCATCACAGGGAGATTGCCATCTCCATCAGCAATTATACTTTAAGGCATGGAGATTCTGGTTTGATTATAGTTGGTGGGAGAATGGAGATGCAACCTAATGTATGACACCTATCCTTTCCAATGTTGTAGTTCAGGACATCCAGTTCAAATTGTTCTATTGTTATCGTATGATACTATTCTTAACAACGGTTTCAAGACTTGAGCACATTTCTATTATCACGCTCAGCTAGTGTTTGTTAAAAAAATATGAATTTACATAAGTAACTATTGAACTTTCAAGAGCTATCCTAGGATTTCTACAGCCTGCCTCAACCTTGATTTCAATCCTGTACTTGTCTTTTGCATATTCTGTGGATGCAACTTGTTCCTGTATTTTACAAGACAAATTCACACCCCTGACTCCTAAAGTGCTTCCAATGGAATTTGATCCTTGCACGTACACCAAATGCAAGCACTTCCACTATTACTGAAGGTACAGCCTAAAAGAACACGATTAAGTCGCTTCTTCCCTTCACCAATCACCAGAGTTGGGGACCAAGTGCTATCTTCTTTTCTTATAATTCATTGAAGCATGACTGTTGTTACCTGTGTTGAGGAGCTATAACACTTAGTATGCAAATTCTGTTACTAATATGAAGTTTTCTGGTTAAGTAGATGAAATTGCTTTTCCCATGAGGTCCCTAAAGATACTGTTGATGTTATTTTGACTGCTGATGTAGATGTTAATTTAGATTTCTGTTTTCTGAAGCTGTAACTTTGTCAAACTGGCTGTTCTTTCATCTTGGTGGATACAACTTGCGTTATATTTCAAATCTCAGATTGGTTTTGAACAAAAAGTAAGGGAATAATAAATTTTGATTTAACTACGTTTTGTTTTTATTTTTGCAAGCAGTCAACTATGTTCAAATAATTTCTAATATGGAACATATTTTGCTTAATGGAAAATGTGATGTTACATAGTCTCTAATCCTCATACTGTTTCATTAAAAATGATTTACATTTTTGTAGTTTTGGATCTTTAGGAGTACAATGTTTCTGTTGTTCCTGATCATATTACTTTACATTCCTCTATTTACCCATATAGAGTGTACTTTGTTTTTCACCAGCAAATATCTAATGGTATAATATAATTATATGTTTTTTCAGATGCATTCAGATCCTTTTGAGGAGATTGAGATGTCGGAAAAAGATGCCGAGGAGCACAGAAGAAGTGCCACTGAGAAGGATGTGAGAACCATATGTATCTTATACTATTTGCTAAATTATATGATATCTCTACCTTCTTTGGTTTTGTTTTATTTCGCATTCTCCATGTTGACACTCACTTTTTGGCTGGTACGAAAGAGGAAAGATGTGTGGATCACATCGCCCCCTTGGTTCTTTGTGCTTTTCTTGTTTCATTTTTTCCAACATAGTATTACGTAAAGGGCACAATCCTGGTAGTGCACTTCATGATAAATGAAGTGCCAAGTTGATTGAAGTAAGGTATACCAGTCAACTATGTCATATGTTAAGATATACTGCGGATTTTGCCACCTAATTGATAGGATAACTAATGAGATTTAGGACATAATTCTCTTCTATTTTAGTGAAGATGTTTCTGTGTATGTGCTTGTGTCAAATGTAATGTCTTCCCACAAACATTTTTTGACTTCCCTAGACAACTAGAAATATATCCAAAAGGTTAATGGGCCTCCTTCTTATGGAAGTGGGAAATACATATCTCCCATTAAGCTATAACTTAATATGCTTTTGTATTAAAACTGCAGCTTGCTGGAATTTATGTCTTTGTTTTCAGTTTTACTTTGTTGATCAAAGTTTTCTTCTTCTGACCATGTTCAAGCCAGTCTAATGGGTTTGGGGCTCAATGCGGATATCCTCACTAATATATCAATTTAATCTACATGATGTGAAGCTTTTTTTTCCAATGGAATATCCCCCATGATATATGTAAAGAACATACAGCCACCACTGTAGATAAGGCTCCATGATGTGCATCTGCGAAATGTTTCTCACCTTCTGTTATAAGGAATTATCAGTACACGACTCATTGCTTTCATAAAATTACATTTTTCCTTTTATAATAATGCTCTCTTTATGGCAGATCTTGCTTATTTATTATGCATAAACTTAGTTTTTTTTCTTTCAGCCATCTGAAAGTGGAGGGACAGTAGATCTACGACACTTTGCTTTGTATGCATTTGCTGGTCGAAGTGGTGAACTGCGGTGGAGCAGAAAGAATGAGGTTATTTTGTGTTTTATAATTCTTTAACCAGTGATGATCAGTATTCCCATCGCATCCATGAATAGTTTTATAAGTATTAGGATTATAATGATATTTTGAGGTTATTTTATTTTGGTTGGTAACAGGTATAGAATCTGCTGTTTTGTGGCTTTTAACATAATCAGGAATTATCAGCCTACAAATAGAGTCAGTGGCTTTAGTTCATTTTATAGCTATTATCTCCCGGTTGAGAGTATTTCTATTTCTTCTATTCTTTGTTCTGTCAGCTGTCCAATTTTTTTCTTATTTCATCAAACTTAATCTTTGTCCAAAATTTTGTCACTCGTCTATCTCAATTTTTCTGCAACTGCTATTCACTTGGCTCCTTTCTGCACTCAATTCACTTCTGTAAGACTTCTAGGTGTTCATTAATATATTGCAACATTGTCAATCATGCTCCCGTCTTATAGAATGAATCTGGTCCCTTACTCTCCCTGTAAGGTTGTAGCACAA
Source organism: Plantago major (assembly GCA_026545765.1). NCBI lineage: Eukaryota > Viridiplantae > Streptophyta > Magnoliopsida > Lamiales > Plantaginaceae > Plantago > Plantago major. The sequence continues at coordinate 23,643,673 of CM048840.1, read as the reverse complement.
AGAGGTGTATTTTACGAAGTGACATATTTCTTAGTAATGGAGGTCCGAGCTATATATTTTATGTCCTTTCTCTGTGGTGTGTATATTTCGTGTTTATGAGAATGTTCTGATTTTCAACAGAGATGTGGGCAGGAAGACATCAGTTTCATATAACTTCTACTGAAAGAGTCTTAGGATGTTTAATTAACAAATAAAGCTTGCTTTTTTTGCCCATTTGTCTGTGATGTACTGCACAGGCTTGCTCACAGTTGCCAACTTATTGATCTTGCAGAATACTGAAGCTCAATCCTCTGATGCATCCCAATTGATTCCACAGCACAATTACAAGCTTGATGTTCATGCATTAAATACTCGTCATCCAGGAGAGGTATACTAATAAGCTGTCTGATTAAGATGTGCTGTAATATAAAAATTTGATATTGTTGAAAATCTAGATTGGCATAATGTTTCAAACTTTCAAAACTTTACCTTGATCTCTTGACATAACGAAAGACAATAGCATCTGATCTCCGGGAGTTTTTAGACAACTAACTAATCCTTTGCTTTTCCCCCAGTAACTGTTGGATTTTCTTTTTTCTTTTGGTCCTGGGAACCAACTAAATTGTTTTGCCGCCTGGTCTGATGGCTTAACATTTGAAATAAGGACTCATAAAAGCATCAATAGGAGGAAGATAGATAAGTTGGACCTTCACCCTGTTATTTTCAGTTTGCTAGTAATATTATACTGCATCATTATTCCGTGATAGGTTTTAGTGAATAATTGAGTTATATCCAACAATTAATTATTCTGTTTTCATTTTCCACAATTCTCACTTGCAGAATGCAATGCTTGTTAGTTTCCCTGTATTGCGTGTTAATGATCACTATTTCCCTGGACTTTTAAGTGCAGGGAATGTACTTAAAATATTTTTACTACTTTTCCTTTCATTTTCCTAAATCCAATCATGGAACATATGGATGCATCCATTTAATTGAATTCAACCATAGTTTGAATGCAGAGAGTTTAGAGAATCTATTCTTGGAGTCATGCCACACCGTTGGGTAAGTAGGGTATTTGCCAATCTTTCTTTTTGCATCCCCATGATCTGAAATTGTTGTAAAGCTTGATGGATAGCTCTGATGGTTTTCTGGAATTGTATCCTTACCAGGAACGTAGAGAAGACACTTTGCTAAAGCTGTCGCATTTCAGGCGCCATAAAAGGAAAACCATAAAGAAAACACCTGGTAAGAACAGCAATTATCAATTCCACAAACCTGAAGAGAAAACTTCTCCTGGAAAGGATGTGACTAAAAAAGTATCAAATGTGATCGAGAAGGCAGTTAATATTGCTAAATCAGCAAAGACCAAGAAGGTGAGATTCATATATTTTTTAGTACGTGTTAAATAATGCTGTACCATAAATCCATATTCCCATCTATTGAATTATTTCAACTATTTTGTTTGGGTTAAATAGTCATTGTTGAACTCAGAGTGTTCATGACTTAGCTGGTCAACTGTAGGATGTAACTCAGAACATAACTATATACTAAGAAAATGCTTCTGCTAGGTTCATGTCCACTGTAGCATGAACTATTAAGCCTTTTATTTTCTTTATTTAATTTGTGCTCCCACTGCATGGTTTGAGGTTGCAAGATTCAATTTGAAAACCATTACCTCTTACTGAAACATTTTATCACACCAAAATGCTGTATTGTCTATGTTGGAAACTTCAGTTGCAGTTCTCATGGTATTTGTAGTAGGATATGTGGAATCGATAATGACTGCTGCCAACTGATATCTGGCCTTTTGTCCGTCTAGACTATTTTTACTTTCTTTTTTGCTTGTCTATGATTTGGAATTTATGCTTACTGTGATTTGAATTTATGAGTAGAGCTTGTTACAACCTTTACAACTCTCTGTTTATTTATGCAGCATATGCCTTATATACCTACCATAACAAATTACACACAACTTTGGTGGGTGCCTAATGTCGTTGTCATGCATGAGAAGGTAGGGATTGAAGCTGTCCATTTGGCATCTGGGCGAACTCTATGTAAGGTGAAAATCAGTGACTTATGAGCTGCTATAATATACTCCTTCAATAATATATGAAAGTTGCATAAAATTGAACTTTTGTGCATATGAGATTCCTTTCCACTACCACATCAGTAGAGCATAATCTTGTCAACCCCTTTGTCCAAAAGATATAATTGTTCAACCCCTTTGGCCAAGGAAAATACATTACTAGGCATCACCCGAACAAGGAGCATATTCTCATTGTCATTCTTAATTCGGTGGATTTGCTGGTGTTAAATATGCCCCAGTAATTGTCGTCTTCTATGGACATGCCTGACTGTACATGCAGTGTATTTTGAGCTTGCCCTTGAACTAAATACCGATTTTACCTTCCATTTTCATCTTTCTACTTCAACTGCATGACAAGTAATGTTTATATACTGATGCATTCAGCTACATCTTCAAGAAGGAGGCCTTCATGCTGACATTAATGGAGATGGTGTCCTAGATCATGTCCAGGTAAACATTTTTATTATTCCATAACTTACTCTCTGGCATTATGTTCGTTTTGTGATACTCATATCAGTGAATTTCATTGAGGAATTAGGTATTGGTTATTTGTCATATGGATTAATTATTTGTTCTCAACTGCTAAGATGAGATATGTCTGTGATCCTTTTTAGGTTGTTGGTGCCAATGGTGCAGAACAAACTGTTGTGAGTGGATCCATGGAAGTTCTGCGTCCTTGTTGGGCAGTTGCAACATCTGGCGTGCCAGTTCGAGAACAGCTATTTAATGCTTCTATCTGTCATCGTGCTCCTTTTAACTTATACCACCATGGAACCTTTGGCCGAAATCAAGATGTCAGTTCGTTGGAGGTTGCAACCCCCATTCTCATTCCAACAAATGACGGTCATAAGCACCGTAAAGGAAGCCATGGTGATGTTGTCTTCCTTAATAATAGAGGGGAGGTATTATTTCTTTCTTACCTGTGTTCTTTTTCATGTTGGCATTCATAATTCCCTAGTGTGATTTTGTTGAGAATGCCATTTCTAGAAAGTCTCAAATAAAAAAAGCATTGTGCATTTTTCAGATAACATCATATTCTCCTGGTACCCATGGACACGATGCTATCTGGAACTGGCAGATGCAGACAGGCGCTACATGGTCAAACCTTCCATCCCCATCTGGATTAAGTGAAGCAGGTGTTGTCCCCACACTGAAGGTATTCCCGCTACGCGTACATGATAATCAAGAACTGATCCTCGCAGCAGGAGATCAAGAAGCTGTAGTGCTATCTCCAGGAGGGAGCATATTAACAACTCTCGAACTCCCTGCTCCTCCCACACATGCATTGGTGACTGACGACTTCTCAAATGATGGATTGACAGATTTAATTCTTGTGACCTCGAATGGGGTGTATGGTTTTGTTCAGACAAGGCAACCAGGAGCCCTTTTCTTCAGCACGCTTGTTGGATGCCTTATTGTCGTAATGGGAGTATTATTTGTCTCTCAGTACTTGAATTCAGGCAAGAAGCCTCGTATATCATCAGGTCAACTATAGTACCTTCAAAGTTTTGGAAGGCAATGGTATGCATCCAAAGCTGGATCTGGCACAAATCTTAGGTGGTTATTGGAGATGGCATTCTGCTGTTGATACTTTTGAGACATAATGATGGCCGAGATTCCCAGTTGAAACAGGTGCCGACTTTTTTCACATTCTATGACTGCTTGATAAGCTTGTGGAGTTACTTAGAAGATATCTTGTATTTCGCGTCTCTAAGATGTAGCTAGCCATGGAATTTTACTGATGTTTAAGTATAATTAACTATGATGTTGTCTCATGTCTCTGCTCTTGTCTAACTTCCCCATAAACTTTAAGTAGATTATACGTATTTCTTGTTCTTTCTTTCTGTTTATTCACCTGAATACATCAGATTGAGAGTGCGCAGAAATTTTGAAGGAGAAACAAGATGGTACACTGATCAATAATTTCTTAAATTCATTTATGTGCAAATTAGTGCCAAGTATAGTATGAGAATTTTACATGTACATGAAACCTTAAATGCTGGCTTTTCCCACGGAGCTCGTGCATGATGTGATTTCTGTCTCAAACTGTTAAATGGACAGTGCTCATAGTTAATATGTTTGATTGTGCATTGTAGTATTGCTACATGTTGATGCGGGTGGGAAGGGGCTGTTCCAATTTGGATTTCCGAATGGTATTACACCAAATTATTCGGAAAACCAAATTGAAACAGTCCCAGAGCATCATCGGAACACCAAATTATAACAGCTTCCCGATCTTGTTGATTGATGCATATTTGAGTGTTGGTGACCAGTCATGGATTCCATGTGTTGTGCCTCGTAGGATTGTAGTCTCACTTTTGTTCTGTTGGTGATTTTTTGAGTCTTAGGGGCTGTTTGGTATGGTTATGATATGATTCTTCATACCAAATTTCAGCCAATATCTAACCCAATCTCCTCAATGCCAAACGCCATGCCAAAAAGCTCAATAATGTGTTTGGGTTGATAGTTGGGAACAGGATGCCACAACCAAATTCCTTATGCCAGGCCCAAGTCTTAGGCATCATGGGATGTACGTGGACGGTTACGGGCGGTTATTTACCAAATTATAACCGAACCACCTATGGTGGGTAGGCCAAATCACTAACCACGGCGGGTATGTTTTTCTCCAAACCGTCACGGGTGGGTTGGCTATTTTAACGGGTGGTTGGCGGGCGGATCTTGGTGGTTTTTCCACGTTAAAATTAGAACATACTCTTCTATTTTCAGACGATTATTCGTTTGAGCTTTCAGTTTATTGTTTTAATTTACTCTTAAACGATATTAATAAATAAATTATTAAAATTATATAATGAAAATTTAGGAATTAAATTTTATTATATAATTTTATTAAATTATTTACTATTATCGCTTATGAATGTAATTCAAGACAAACTGATTCAAAAGCAAATGTAACACTTTCTCTAAATTATGAAGATTATATATTACTACTATATATTCAAAATAGAGTAAAATAGTTTAAATACAAAATAATCTCATAATATATTGTGAAAGAATGGACAAGTTTTGAATTTTATGATAACCAAAATTGACTTGATGTTTAAAGGCAAAGCAACAAAAGGGATGATGAATAGTATTGATTAAATTTTGTTTGATTACTGGATAATGGATATTTGATAGGCCACACAGTCACACACTGGTGTTTTGGGGAGTTCATGTATTCGCTCATGTTGCTTATATGCAGTGCTTCAATATAGTCTTGCTTCCTGGTATTAGTCTTCATGTCCATTTTGGTTAATTAGTTCCGGATAGAATTCCTTCAATTTTTAAGTGTGTTGTTCATAAAAAAAAATACTTCAAATGAATTAGTAAAGTAAAACTAGAACAATTGTTTTAATTATTATATATTTATTACTAAATGAAAAAAAATAACTAGAACTATTTAAGCGGGTCGGGTGGTTGGCATCCGTCCAACTGCCACCCACCCGCCTATTGGCGGGTAACCAAAAACTTAACCGTGGCGGTTTTGTGCCAAAGAACTAACCAGCGGGTGCAGTTGACCGACGGACGAAATGGTGGGTAGGGCGGACGGTTATTATTTTTGTACACCCTACATAGCATGTCAAAAAGTATCCACCTCAGGCTGCCCAACAGCCAATCACAAAGCTGCCCACATGATATGGCTCGGGCAGTTGCATTCTCATGCCCAAAATTTCATGTACACCAAACACAATTCTTACCATGCCAAAAAGATGTCAAATCGATTAAGAATGTCGACATAACGATACCAAACCGCTCCTTAGGAATGAGTTCATGCATGCTATAATTTGCCTTGCTGGCTCATACAGTTTATAGTCTTTTGTCTTGCCTTGTCTGTGAACTTTGTCCACAGGAGTAGTCCATTTATAATAATCTATTACTACTGCAGTAGCTAACTTCCATTGGCTATGAGTCCAACTTTTTCCTGTAATACTTTAATTACTACTACTAATTGGCTTTCGATTAATTAGGTGACGATGCTACATGATTGGAGACATATCCATGTTCTTCCTAGTTCCTACTATCTTCCCTCTCTAGCTAGCTTAGCTGCAGTTTAAAATATTTACAATTTCGCTAATGGATAATTTACAGAACCGTGCAGCTCGCTTTCCATTTGTGTAAGACAAAAGTTTCAACTACTTTACGTTAGTATCAGAAAAAACATTAAACAATAAACATAGCCTTGACTTCAGAGCAATCTTTTATTGGATGATCTAAAATGAAATACGAGGACGCGTTATTGCACTTGTGGATAAGAGACGCGCAAGATGTTTTTGGTGATTCCGGGATGTTAGGAGATAGCCAACGACACACACACACACACATCATGTCCTCAATGTAAGAACCTCACTCGACGTGAATAAATGTAATGGTGTTTATGTCCGAAGTATCTAATAAATCAGTGTTTTCCATAGGAATACGAGTATTGTGTGTGTTGGACAATACGTTATATTTACCTAGTGTAAATATGGGCAGAGGAGAAAGGACAAAAATTGTAAATACGAGGTGGTGTTAAAGAAATAGATTGATTGTTTTTGTTGCTCGAGGGAACATTGGATGCGTACGAGAAAGAAAGGAAAAAAAAGTGGAAAGAGCAAATCTAGTTGTTGTCGCGGAAATATGAGACGACTTGTAAGTATTTAAGTAGTAGTCGATGAAAAGTGTGGTGCACAGGAAGGATTCTCTAGCTGTTCGTTGCCTTGGGAAAGAGGAAATTTGGATCACATCATTACCAACTTTCGGCTGCACCATGTTACTTGCTACTGTTCATCTCCATTCAATTCATCCACTGTTTTCCTTGCTTCATTCACCATACATGAGTCAATGATCAGTAAATAGCTTAGACATGTGATCATATGGTTTATCAAAATGCTTCCCACTCATGTGGATTAGCTTTTGTGATCTACTGTATACTTAGAAATGCATAATTAAAGTTATGTAACTTAAACTCTCACATGTTTTAAACATCACATATGATAATGTCGTGAACATACCCTGTATCGGACAACTTCATACATTATATTACAGTTGGCGCACAGTTTTATGTGAAATGTTAAATTAATGATAATAAAAAAAAAGGCGAAGAAAATTGTACTTTTAGTGACAAAATGTGTAATTTGTGTTAAAATTGAGATTATTTATTATTTATCGGGTGTTGTGTAACTTCCTTTTTTAGTAATGTATAAATTTTTGTGGGATCGTTAAAATTATTATGAAGTTATGCCGGACAACTAAAAATGTCAAATGTGTGAAACAAAATGTTATAACACTCCATAGATTTCTACTTCTCCCTTCTTGTTTTCCTTTTTTTGCACTAGTTTAATACTTGGAGTCAGTATTGTAAAAGACTTGATTCTCCTAATTAAACAATTGAAAAGACCACATTATATTAGTGTAATTATGTGAATATGTCAAACATTTTAGTTGGAGTAATATGATCTTTTTTCATATTCAGAAAATCAGATTTTCCCAAGAATTTCACGTATACTTGAAGTAAGGTTTGACTTACTTGACTATTGGAGTGCTCCTTGGTTGTTTATTAAAGTTTTAACTTGAAACACATTTGCCACAACATTGTAAGCACTATAGCGGGGAAAATCAGTCTTCAAGGAGAGCCATATATGTGTTGACTTTTCGTGTTTCAGTTTTTCAAAAATCCTACATGTTTGTGCATTTTCATATTCTCAATCCCAGCCTAACTTCACTCAATTTGTCCTACTTTTCGAGTGAAGCTCCAAGTTCCAACACTATTTTATCTTTTATATATAAATCACTAGTTTGTGAGTGGCAAATGCATTTGATCCGAGAGCACATTAACATTAATTATATACTTCATCCGTCCCGATTAGATAAGCCACCTTCCTTTCGACGGTATTTCTAAGAAATCCAATATTTTCTTGTTAATTTGTTGTTAATTAGGAGAAAAATGATAAAAAACAAAATGAAAAAAGTATGAGAAATAAGAGAGATAAATGAAGAAGTGAAAAAACATATGAGAGATAGTGGGGTTAATGCGGTTTTGAGGTCGTAATCGGGCCGGACTCGGGCCGGGCTAACCTGCCAAAGCCCGCTCCATTTAGTGTGCGGGCTGGTCCGGGCCAGTTTTTAAACGGGCCGGGCTGGGCTTTTTTATAAATATTCTGGCCCGGCACGGTCCCTAGCCCACTTATAAATGTTCCGGGCCGGGCCTGGTCAGCCCATATACAAATTTTTTTTTTTTTTTTTTTTTGCTTTTTCTATAAAAGTTGCATGTAAATATGCATATACATAAACTAGAAGATATAAAACGAGAGAAGGAAAGTTAAAAAGAAAAGGAAATGAAATGAAATAACAAGAGTTGAAAATCGTGCGTGACCAATGAATGATGAGAGTTTAATTAGTATAAGTATGACAATAATATAATTATTGAATTTGTGGGATCAAGATATGTTTTTGTTACTTGTAATGGTATTTTGAAAAATATTATTATAAGAATCCTACATAATTAGTGGAACTAATATTAGATGAAATCCTAAACATATATTCATTCATTCATCATCTCTATTAATTAAACAAAGCTAACGAAGAAAATTTTGCAATACACTTTTTTCAATTAAAAACATATAGATATAGAGTTATTTCCAAATATATATAGTATACATTCAACTAAGTATAATAACGGGCCTCTCGGGTCGTACCAGGCCGGGCCGGATCAGGCCGGAATACATGGCCCCTATGGCCCACATAACTTAAATACATGGGCCGGTCCGGGCCAAATATTAAACGGGTCGGTCCGGTCCGGGTTTTAAACGTGTCGGGCCGTGCCGGACTGTTCTGCGACCGACTCAAATAACACCTCTAATGCGGTTTACTTTTTTACTATATTGAAAAAGTTGGAGTATATTAATAGGGTGTCTCGGAAAGAATTAGATACATTTTCTGAGGATACTATGGATGGAATGCATGCTTATAAAATATCCAACTAAACTATAAACTAAATAATAGGTGTTCTTATGCTTCAATTTTCGACTAGCGTGCCCTGCCCCTTCCCGCTCTCATTCGCAGGTTAACAAATGACCACTAGTTTCAATTAACATGAAAATAAATGGAATTTGTTTCATACTTTTACGTCGTTTCAGGATGGTCTTTTTTCTGGTCTACGCTTGAATAGTGGTAATGAGGTAGGATTGAAATTGTGAAATTGTACTAAAGCTTTTTTTGTACTTAGGAAACATATCCCACACCTTTCGGGCTAGCTCTCTCGTGTCATCCACATTCGGTTGACTCTAAATTAACACTCTACTCATTCTTTCGGTCGCAAGTTAACGCATTCCATCATCATTGTATATCAAGCACATTTAACTATGTATGTGCTATAACTACATTTTCAAAAAAAAAAAATTACTATAACTTATTAGTATATATACATATGCATATCAACCCCTTTAAACTATCTCAAATTTTATAAGTTATTATAATTATAACGTTACCAACATATACAATTACGCAGGAGTCTTTTTTAAAGTTATAATATAACCAAATACTAAGTGCGTGGAACCATTCCGATCTTTTCTCAATTTGCTAAGACCATGTCCAATGCTCGTTTGGTAGAGTTTGCTATCAAACTGGACTTCAGCCCCAATGGCTGTTTGATAGCCATTTGATATCAAATGCGTTTGATAATATCAAACACGTTTGATCTCCATCAAACACTATTTTACCTTTTTTTAGTTTCTTTTTGCTTTTGTTTTGTTTGTTTTTTCTTTTTTCCTTTTCCATTCTATTTCACATTTTATTTTCTTTTCGTTTTCGTTCTTCTTATTTATTTTTTACTTTTCATATATGTTAAAATTGGTAAATTATATATAGAACACCAATTGTAAAATTTAATATTTTCGAATTCACTAACTTACATAACATAAAATTGTAATTCTTCAAGTTTTATTTCATGTTATTTTAGTTAATTAATGAAATTTAAAATATGAAGTGTAAAGTATGAAGTTATAAAAAAATGAAAAAAATAGTGTAGTTTAAAAAAATGAGAAAAGAAAAATAAAAAATTGAGTATGATAGAGTTTGAGGATTTGAAGATGGAGAGTTTGGTTGAGTTTGTTGCTAGTAAAATGGTGACGTGACAGTTTGATAGAGTTTGAGGGTTGGAGATAGGCTCAGTATAATTCAGTCTAAAACCGTGAGGAAAAACCAGTCTCAGCAACTAGCGTGTGTATCTAACGCAAAAGGATTTGAACTGATCACTTCTTTCCTCTCTCTTATTCCCTCATTATCTTAAATCTCCTCTTTTTCTTCATCAAATTCTCCTCTTTTTCTTGGGTAAAGTCCATTTTTGGTACTTCAGTGTGAGACATTTCTGATTTTGGTACTCGAGAGTGGTCGCGTCTAATTTAGGTACTAATTATCAATAACTATTTATAATTAAGGTACTAATTGAATTTATGAGGTGCGCCTTCGCATTCACGTGCAAGCGAATGTCAAGAGCCGAAAGATAGACATAGAAAATTGACCATTCGCAGGATATCGTGGACTTTGTCCCCTCATAAGCATCAGATTCTTCCACGTCATATTCTTTTTCTTAGGATTTTTCATCAATTATGTTTCAATCAACTTTCCATTGATCAAATTCACATGAAATTGGGATTAGGTTAATTGTAACTTGGTACTGAATTGCACACTCACCATCCAATTTACAATTAGTACCTTTACTAGTAAATAGTTATTAATAATTAGTACCTAAATTGGACGCGACCATTCTGGAGTACCAAAATCGAAAATGTCTCACACTGTAGTACCAAAAATGAATTTTACCCCTTTTTCTTCATCACCAAACACAATTTCTCAAGAATGTCATACTCATATCAAAATCAATCTCTAAATATTCACTCCAGTACAATAGAATCATGTATTTGAATTATTTCATCTCCGAGCTTCATGTAGATATATATAACGCACGGCAGAAGTAAAGAGGCGTTCTACCACACTTGGTGGTCTATGGAATCCGTCGTACATCAAGAGCGATCTCTTGTTGGAGCAGGGTTTCTTGAGGCACTGTTTTTGTTCTCTCTATGCGAAGAGCACGGAGGGAATATGCAATGCAATGGACTCCAATGAGAATACACATATTTTAACATTTTTCTTCTTGTATTCGTAACACCGATGTTATAATGATAACAAGAACTCCCTCCGATCTTTTAAAAGCTTCCTAAGGAGACTTTTTTTTCGAACTTTGACCGTAAATTACGCTCAAACTATACGACAAAAAATATAATAAAATTATATTATGAAAATAAATTAAGTATAATTTACTAATATAACTTTGTTTTAGACTTTTTGCGTGTAATTTGCAAGTAATTTACGGTCAAAGTTCGAATAAAAAGTCTCCTTAGGAAGCTTTTAAAAGACCAGAGGTAGTAATGTTTTAAATACGACCATAATGTATTTGGAACCGTTTATTCTCATGTAAAGAAAATCCCAAAATACTTACTAAATATATATGCTAAGAAATTATATGTTACTCCCTCCGTTCTTTTACTAGGTTTACCTTTTGGTTTTGTTTAAATTTTAAGAAAATGGAATAAAATATTAAGTGGTAAAAAGTAAGATGGAGAATAGGAAAAGTAAGTGAGAAAATAGATAAAGTATGAAAGATAGTGTTTAAAAAATTAATAAGTAGAGATAGTGAGTTTCCAAAAAAGGAAATGTTAAACTTAAAAAAATACTCCCGAAATGGTAAAAAGTAAACCTTTAAAAAGAACTGAGGGAGTAACATTTAAGAATACATATGCTAAGAAATTATATGCTTATAAAATATAGTAATACCTTGATTTTAGCAAAAAATTAGTGTATAATTTGAATTACGCTTCACACGTGTAGCGTGTGTCGCAGTTTCTCTAGTCTATTTATAACGGACTGATCCACAACATTAACTACCCAATTACAAAACGGTATAAACGTTAAATTGTCGGTCAAACACATCCTTAATTTAAACTTTTAAACAATTTACATTTTTATTATCAACTTTCATTTCATTACAAAATCACCCCAAACAATTTTTATTACAAAATGAAAAATATATTTGAAAGATATATCGATACATGTTGCATTGAGGTTAAAATAATTTATGAAATTCTCAAAACTTATATAAAATTATTTAAATTAAAAAAAAAAAAACATGTGTGAGACATACTTATCTCAATCTAACGGATCAACGAAAACGGAAAGATTGAGTTTTATATATAATCAATCTTTCCCAAATCTATATGAACTCTAATCCCCAATTTATCAACCTACAATATTTAATCAATGTGTGCAAATTAAATACTAAAATAGATATCAAATAGATAAAGCGACATATATTAGTTGCAAAGTACATATATAGAGACTAACGGTTATAACTAGAGCTTGTTGTGCCAATATTAGAGCTCAATACAAAACATATACAATTCTATCAAAATAGAATATCAGGGCGCCAAGTGATAATGATTCTTAGCAATTACTAGTATATAACAAAATAGTCATAAACAAAGGGCATATATATCTAGATAAGTTCAAATTTCATGAAAAGTTTGAACAAATCCATGTTTTATACTATGGTGGGAGACATTTTTAATTTTGTTAGTTTAGAGTGGCCACGTTCGGTGGACCGCGCTATTCACGCGCGAGCAAATGTTAAATGCCGAAAGATAGACATGGAAAATTGATCGTTCACAAGACATCGTGGATTTCGCTCCACTTACACACATCAGATTCTTTGTTTTCAGGTTCTTTTTTTGTAGGCTTCTTTATCATTTTTGTCTGAATAGACCTTTAATGATCGAATTCACATGAAATTGGGGTTAGGTCAATTGTAATTTGCGGCTAATTGGCATGTCCCACCTTCTAATTCATAATTAATAACTTAATTGGACGCGACCACTCTAAACTACCAAAATCGAAAATATCTCACACTAGAGTACCAAAATTGAATTTTGCTCAATCTTCTCCTATTTCCCCACTAGACTAAACTGAGACTAAGATTTTAAAATAATTAAATATATAATTTTTATTCATTTAATTTAAATATATATGTTTTAAAATTAATCTAATATTTTTTTTTGTGAAATCAGAATTTGTGGGATTAAGTTGAATCAGGGAAAATGTGAGTGATACTTTTGCAAAATGATAAAAAAAAAAAAAAAAGGTCCATGTTTGAAAGGTAAATTTTGAAAATTGAAAATGGACCAATGTGTTATAAAAAAGACGTAGGGACCACTTTGGAGTAAATTTCAATTCCAGGGGGAGTAGGTGTAATATTCCGCACAAACATTGCATATATTATATTATTCGGGTCAACCTAATGAATTGACCAGGTTTAACTTCTCTCAATATGTCAGGCCGAGCCGATTGTCGGGTTTAGGTTTGATATAATAATTTCCCAGACTATCAGGTAAATAAGGCATTGTCCAACCCGACAAAAACCGACCATGAACTCTTTCTTGACAATAAATTATGATGATTTGGACAAACTACCATTTTCTATTATATGAAGACCAACCCGCCTTGAGTAGATGTTGTTCCCATGGACACATATCAACTACTCGACCACCTAGCCACTCGTACTGTTAAGCAACTCACGGCTTGGCCAAGTCAAGCCGGAGAAGGTCTAACTCGATCCCTTTGCTTTAAAATTTCCTCAGAAGTAAAAACTGCCCCTAGATACGTCGCTCTACACAAACCACACTTAACAATAATTAAGATTTTCATATTTGAAGGGAACAAATTGTTCCATCACTAATTTAACCTGATTAAATTGAACAGTTTGTGTTCTCTGACATAATAAACAATAAATTTACGGTAATATTGTTTAAATGTTAAGCTTTGCAGTTATATATTTTGTTGGAAGTTACGTTGTTTCTTTAACATGAAAACGGATTATTCTCGAAGAAACTCATCATCTGTCTAGGTCTAGCTATCCATTTTTGAGGTTGTTTCGTTTTCAAACAATTAAATAGCCATCTTAAAATAGGGATAACATCAGTTTCAGACAACTCCAATGACCTACAGAAATAGTAGTAAGAAATAACAGAGTTCAGCCTGTAAACATAATTGTAAAATAATTTTATGGACTAGGTCTATTTGACATTACGGGTGAAAATAAACCATATGACTTTAAATCGTTCTCAAGTGACGTTGGTGATTGTAATCCACATGTTTTTTTGGTTCGATTTCAGTCGTCGTCCACGTTCTAATTCATGACTATTTCATGAGCATTTGCAATTTTTAATTCCTTGAAATTGGAGAAACTCTTGAGTGTAACTGTAACCCTACATATGTACAAGAACGCAATTCCATAAATAAATGTTTTCGTTGCTTCCAAACCTAATACTAATACACATGTTGTTTTAGGACGTATACCTCTTGGAAACACAAGGGATTTGATTGAGTACAGAAGTACTTTATTTAATATTATGAGGGAGCTACGGCTATGCTATTACTAATCTCAATCTCATAAATATAGAAAATTTCCTAAACTTGTGAGTTTTTTAATAAAATTTACAGACAAAGGGTATATATAGTTGAAATGATTCGCACTATTTAGGCAAAAAAGATTGCAAAAAATACAAGAAATGCAGTTGCATAACTGCATATATACTCTTGCAGATGGACTGATTAATAAACTGGTGGAACAGACCACATTACTATCTATCAGAAACCTTATACAAAAATGGAATTCATAAACATGGGAATAAAAGTATTAGGTGTTTCTGTAATGATTATAGTTGATCAAGTAACATGTGTGATTTGTCAGGTAGTTACTCATGGAGATTAGGTTCCAAATCTTTCTCTTCAATTCACAGTTTCCATAAATGGACTAATCCAGTGACATTTTTCTTCTTTTAATAACACATAAATACCTTGCATTGATGTATGCATATACATACCAAATATATATATATGGTCTTATACCAGTGGCAGCATACCATTATTTATTTTTAAATTTTTAAATGCTCAAAGTCGAAGACAGTTGACCGATCAAAGTTAAAATGGAAAGATTTCTTATTACACAATACATTATTCAATATATAATGTATACCATATATATATAACCAACATAAATTGCTATAATCAACGGGTTTTGAGCTACGATCAACGAGCAACCACGAAACCCTCGATTTGGAATTAGTCATAAATCGTAATTATACATGAGGCTTTTCGAGTCGTAAACAGCTTTCCGACACACATCAGTTCAATTTTGTGCGAGACTAATGAGAAAAATAAATGGAAACAATGAAGCTAGCTGTCTGCAATTAAATTACATCTGAAAGATTTATTTTCACCATTTTCATGGAGTATTTATGTTAGGCTGCTGGAACTATAATGCAAATTAATGAGCATGATATGATTCACAATAGAGGAAACCATGCAGGAGAACATTGATTTCCATATTTACAATAAATGAATAGAGTTGCATTATTTTGATATTAAATCTCCAATACATTTCCGTTTTTAGGCTTTATATATCATCTCCATTTGGAAAATTATCATTTCCAAGTGCAAATAATTAAATCCAATTTTTTCCAGCTGCAGAGGATAATTATTGAGTTTATGGCTGTACTTTATTACTAGTATTCTGAATAATATATAATGTGCAATGAATATACGCGTACTAGCTAGATCATGTAGATGAATCAATATCAGCTAGCTGTAGTACTATTTGCAATGGGGTTATAACCCCGTGGAATTAACTAATACTGTTGCGCTTCAAATTTGTTGAAACAAATTTTATGAAAAGCATAACTTGTTCAGTAGAATCAGTACCAAGTAAGAGACAAAGTTGACCCAAAATACTGGATGAAAAGAAACAATGGCAGCCACTTCGAAGTTGTACAACACACAAAACATATGCATGTATAATGAAATGAAATCTATTCAACATGCCAATGCTAATCTATTTATATTTAGTTACTTCCCTCCTATTACTAATGTCTCAATTTTCTTTTATACATTTACGTGTAATAATTTCCTATACACCGAAAAACGAAAAAAATAAGAATATAACAACTAAAACTCAAAAAAGCAGGTTAAAAACTAAATTTTGTTTAATTCAAGGTTTTAACTTTATATCAAACAAGATCACTAATTTTATTACTTTATTATATCTATGTTTTCATTCTTATCAGTTCTGTCTCCCACTTTAATTCTCATTGAACAATTTTATCATTATTTATTAATTTCCTTAAAAAAAAACTTTCAAAATAAGTGAGACATTAATAGGCGATGTAGGAAGTATATCGTTATAGATTTGACACACAATTTGAAATACAAAATGTATCTTAATAATAAAATAAATTAAAGTATGAAAATGAAATTGAGTAGATATTTTAACAAGTCGATCTCCTAGTCGACTGTTTTTTATAGGGAGAATAAAGAGTTGTACAAATATTATGGGCTTTTACAGTTTTACTAATAACACATGTTCTATACACACACACATAAAAGATAACATAAAATCTTTCACTTACAAAATATTATACTTATAATTACGAACATCATCCGTCCGGCATCAATCAAATACAAACAAGTTGGAACAATTCTAATATCTAGAAGTAATAGTGACTAAACAAGAATGAAAATTGAAATGAAATGTAGTAAGTACATTGAGCTACAATATATGTCTCGGAATGTGGAAAAAGAAGAGATTTATGAGATGGAGTAACTAAAAATCAAACATATCATCATATGAAATTCCCTCATTTCCCGCCCTTTACGTCCTCTCCTCTACCTAGCTCTCATGGCTACTACTTGTTCTTTTACAAGTACAACAAATAGTAAAATTCCTTCTCTTTAATTTTTACTACTTCATTTAGGGCAGGTCTTACAACAAGAACAGTAATTAAATCAAAAGGAGACATTGATTAATTAGCACTAATTAACATATTATTATTGTGATGGTCAAGATCTTGGGGGTGGGAAGAATTGCGTACCGGCCATGAAGCTGTTAATCGGAGCCGGATACATACTAGCCGGGTCCAGATAAGACGAACCGGCAGTTCCGGTTACTGCAGTAGTCGAAGCAGTAGCCGCTGCTGCAGATGTTCCGGTTATCAGATTGAGCTGATGTTCGCTGCCTCCGCCTGAAGACGTCTCTCCGGCAGCCTTGTACTGACTTTCAGTGCCTTGATCATAGAGAATTCCTTTGAAAACATGTCCGCATATGTTCACTGCTGTTTGGTACGCGTATTGGTCTTCTGCGTCGTCTACTGCGCTCACTCTCACGCACCGGAACACTGCCTGTGAAGTCAGCTCTGATGGGAAGTTCCCTAGCTCCAATCCTGAAATTTGTTCAAAACAAAAGAATTAATATTGTCCACCATATTATTCCATGTATGCAACAAGTACATTATTTCATGAAATGTAATACTAATACTCACTCTGTCCCGAGCTCATTTGTTCTATTTCAAAACATTCTATTTGGATGATTGCATTTTGTGCCCCTCCTAAAAGAGAACCCATCACGATTTTGGTGAACAGAAGGCTCAATTTCGAAAAGATTACATAAAAATGAGTTTTTTCTACAAATTAGACTTATTTCTTGTACTATATAAGGTACTAAAATACTTGAAATTAGAAGAGGATTAATGAATATAGTCCATGCATATAAATGTTTTGAGAAGGCCTACTTGAAGTTGTTAATATCTGGAGAATGGTTTACCAAAGAACAGTGGAATTGAAAAGATAAAAGGAGATTGGAATTCGATGACACGCAATAGATATTTGTGTTTGTTTCTTTTTGTAATTGTTGGTTAAATTTGTTTCATCTTTCTCGTCATGTGATGTAACGAAACTAGCGACTCGAAAACAGTAAACAAATGAACGGACACATGATCATTATATTCCTCCTCTTTCTCAACACAGATCTCCAAATCCACAATCAAATTCAAAACACAACACATCAGTAATAAAACTCATTCATTCATTCCCTTACCTGTGGAAGTAACGGGTATCCTAGTGCAAACAAGCTCCGAATTCGACGAACCGGGATTCGCATTCCCGGCATTCTCCCTAAGCCTTTTCGCGGAACTCCCCCCTTCCCTCTGATCCCCACCCTCTTGCTGCTGCTGTAAGGCCGATAGCTGCTGCTGCCTCTCCCGTCTTTTCGCAGCGGGTACCCAAGTGGACTTAACATGAGTCTGGCAATGAAACCCTCTACTCTTACAACAAGTCCTACATCTCATATGAGTACAGTCCTTCTTAGCTTGGTTCCCACAATCCTGACAACTTATACCCCCTCCAGTACCCGAGCTTCTCATCATTAAAAACCCGGATCGACCCGGGTGGTTCTCGTCACCGATACTAAACCCTGTCCCGAGAGTCGGACCCACTGCAAGGCCGGTCCCGTATAGATCCTGAAGCGGATTGGCCCGTCTCCGGAGATAGTCCTCGTGGTGAGGATTCGGCTGCCAGAGCTCGAAACCCTTGTTGTGGTACGGAATTTGTTGCTCATCGGGCACATTTCGGTAGAACCAGTTCTCCGGGTTGTTGTTGTTGTCGTTGTTTCGAGTACTACTTTCTCCTCCTCCTCCACCTCCCGTGTTGCTAGTGCTTCCTCCTCCTAGAGAGAAGAAAGCCGCCATGTGTAGTTTGTTTTTTGTATTTTTAATAGTGAGATGCAGCAAAGGTCCATAGCATGAGGTGAAATGAAGGGGTTTTTAAGTGTGATTGGTGCATGTGAAGAAGAAGAAGAAGAAGAAAGAGGATTTGGGATTTGTTTGGAAGTGGCAGCTTTTTATTATTGTTTGTCTGATCGGTTAGTGGCAAGAAGAGGGAATTGGAGGAGATGAGATGGGTTTAATTTTATATTTTGATTTATTCTTTCTTGAAAAATAAAATTGGTGGTTTTGGAAGAAATTGATTGTTGGCGTGATGCATTAAAGTGGGAGGAGGAGTTGCAGGAGGAGACTGGCAAACGCCGCCATGGGACTCCAAAAAGCAACTGCAGCTGCTGCAAACTCTCTTTTTATGTTTTTCTCCCCCGTTACAAGGATTGGATTGGATTGGATTGCTGCTCTCTCTACTGCTATATACTGCTGCACTTATTTGGTTTCTCTCTCTCTCTACTGCAACATAAAACCCACCAATTAATCTTTCTTTCACACAAACATCTAAACATAAAAGTCAGCTCTTTAATTCTTCTGTCTCTTCTCTCACTCTCAACTCCCTTTCTCTCTCCCCTTCTCTGTTTATCGACTCTTGTATTTTTCTTCTTGTTTCTTCTTTGCTATGCTACTAGTACAATACTGTATCATCCTGGTCAAATTTCAATTTTTACGTGATGAAATTTAACGTTGGAGATAGATAGATATACTGTGGATTAAAGTGGTCTTATAGTAGACGGTTATAAATATTACTCCGTCCAGTTTATTCTTGCATACAAATTAAGGAGATTAATATTATAACACTATATAGTAGTAGTAGATATAAAATTATACTCCCTCCACTTCAGAAAAAGTGTTACAGCTTTCTATTTCCGGCGTTTCACTAAAAGTGTTACAATTTCCATTTATGAAAATTAGTTAAATAATAAAACTCCCTACTTTTCACTTTTATTACAATATGTCACTCAATTAATCTCTAATAATCAGGGGACCACTTGTACTTTCTATTTTTTCTTAAAATTGGTGCAAATCCAAATTGTAACACTTTCTCTGAAATGGAGGGAGTATAATTCTTCCTAAAATGACAAAAAAATAAAAATGAACAACTCTATCGGGACACAAAAAAAGCAAAACTTAACAGTTTCTATGAGACCGAGAGAGTATGGCTCTGTTTAGCACGAGCTTATCAGTTAGCTTATCAACTCAATAAGCTTATTTCGTAATAAGCATGTTACGTGAACGTCTAGCTGGTAGCTGATAAGTTAGCTGATCCGATAAGCTTGTTTAGGAAGTTTATAAAAAAATAAGCTAGCTGATTTGTTTTTACATACCATATTTAGCAAACCAGCTAACTTATCAGCTTGATTTACTAAACAACTTTATAAAAATCAACTGGCTTATCAGCTACCAGCTAGCTTAGCAGCTACCTTATCAACTAGTTTTGCTAAACAGGGCCTCTATTTTTCATTTTTGTATACGAAGTTGAGATTGAAATAGTGAAAAAAGTAAAAAGTTCAGATTAATACGGATATAGTTTAGTGTTAGTCTAGAACATTACTATTACTACATTAGTATTGAAATCCAGCTCTATATTGCACAAAAACTTTTTATACAAACTTTCGTAAGAGTCCGCGGATCGACGGCAAGGAGAGGAGAAGTCGGCTCCTGTACTTGAGATTGAGAAGATAAGATTAGAAAGTGGAAAGAAATATGTGGAGGAATTTATCTATTCAATCTAAATATCTAATATAATAAAAATTAAAATACATTACTAATACTTCATATTCAGAATCAGTGGGTGGGTGGGTGGATTGGCGGATGTCAACCGTCCAACCGCCACCCACCCGTTTAGGCGGGTGAAAATTTTTTAATCCGCGGGTGGTTTTTGGCAAAAATGCTAACCGTCGTTGGCGGGTAATTGGCGGGTGGTTTGGCGGACGGGTCGGGCGGTTATTTTTTATGTACACCCCTATTACATACAGTAGAAACCCCATAAAAGAAGAGTAAGTATCTTGAGAGACGGTTTTATGGAGAGACCAAAAGATACGGACAAACATTACAGTTATAGCAGAAAACATTAAAGGTTTTACTAAAAATATCGGTGATATATGCATACATAAAAAATGATATAAAATGTTCACTCATAAACATTATTGGTATTGCTTAAAATATTATACATATAATTAAGAATATCAATCCGTCTCTCAGGTCTCTCATTAATACACATCTCTCCTAAGACTTTGTGATAAAAGAATAGTACTCTATAAAGGAATAAACTCACTTTAGGAATAAAATTTACAATCACAACTTGCGTATAAACTATTTTAAAAAATTGTTTAACAATAAGCTCTTTATAAGAATATAATTTGTCGGTACCAACAAGTTATTAAAATTGAAAGTTTATGTAACAACCCGACCACTAATCGATCGACACCCGACCCTTCGGGCCGGTGCGGTTACGCACACACCATGCTAATATTATATTGTCTATTTTGGACCTAAAACCTTACAGATTGCTTTTGGAATCAATCAAAGTCACCACACTTTGCGAAAGTGATGGTGTACTTGTATACGTATCATATATCTCTCTCTAGTCATTTTATTTATTTTGAAACGGCTAAAAAATATTATAACTTAAAATAAGGTTTACAGGAGCATAAGAGATGCTCGGAATAAAAAAAAACTACATCACAAACTCACGAACATGAATCCCATAAATCCACAAATTAGATGCCATCACAGTACACTAATTGGATACATTATATCTCTCTTTCGTTATTAACCGATGTGAAATGCGGGTATTACAATTTATCAACTTTTTAACTCTACTAGTAACTTTGACACGCGGATACCCGCGTGTTCGTCTCATATATACATAAATTAAAATGACCTACTTTATATATGTGTATAGTATTTTATCTTTAGATATGAAGTATTAATTTTCTTTTTCCATCCACTGTCCTTCTAGTACAACTATACTGGATAAGCCTTCATATATAATGTAGCTGGTAAATTTAAAAATCATAATTATAGGGAAAACAATAAATTAGAAAAGTGGAAGGGTAAAATAGTGGAAAGTGGAACATGTTGCTATGTGGGAAAGTGGAGGTTTCTTTTATCTTATTGCCGTAGGATGAGAAACTACTTATTTTAGTAAACCGTTTAAGGGCAGGAATTGCAAATTAAAATTTTGGTATTACAACCGTCACTTATAAGATAAAAACTCATATCTTTTTAGGATTAGTATAAATGTTTATTCAAACAAATAGTAACAATTAATTTTACGACTTAACTTATTCTTTAGTGAATCCGACTTTTATTAGTTTCCACATCCAATTCATTTTGTATGATTAGACTGAATCACCTTTTTTACCATTGAGTGAGTAGTGAGTACTCACTCGCATACAGTAAATCTCCTTTTTTTACCAACTTTATTTTTAGTTCTCCCTCATCTCTCTCTACAAATGGGAATTTCAATTTAGGTGTGTGTGTCTCTTTCTTTTATCTCCATCGTGATTAAATAATCTCACGAGTTAATCGGAGGGTCGGGAGTCACTTGCATGTTTGATCTAGTGGTTGTTTATATTGACACGTGGCAGTGTAGCAGCTTTTGCTCCCTTTCGTCCTTTTCTAGCGGAAAACACGCTAGCTGCTTTATGTCTCTATGCTTTTTAATTTTTTTATTAATCAAGTATTAATCTACTTTAAATTAGTACTATGTGGTATCTCTTACCAAAATTTTATTTGCAATAATTGTTGTTAGAATTATCCACAGGATCCAATTCCAATCCCTAGGGCTCTGCAACTTATTCTTTCCTAATTTTTTATATTCATCCTCATATACTGTACAAGTATTTCTTTTTCCTTTTGGTTTTATATATAGTAAATGTCATGTGACAACCTACATTCGATATTTTAGGGTCACAATTTTTAAAAAGATCTATGAGTTTAGACAATAATGAACATGCCAAGATCATGTAAATCGCATAAGTGTAACATACTCTCATGCAGATCAAGTAATCTGCTCCAAATTACGATAAGTAGAATCCCAACAAATGAGTTTGCAATTACATCGGGGTTAAAATACTCCCGTACACACCAATCTGGCTTGGTTAGACTATACCGATCGAGACGACCACAAGATTGTGCCCATTAGGACAAAAGAACCATATGTAGTCATGTAGTCAAGTGGACTCTTGGACATAAATACCACCACCCATAGATTCACAATGTATGTCATTAATTTGAATTCGTCTTCTAAATAAACCTAATCGACTTGACTAAGGTTGGTTAGCCTGCCACTAGACTCAACGCAACATCCCAAGTTCGGACTCAAGTTCCCCTACTTGGAGTAAAATCCAAGATACATTCGGACTTATAAGACGAATTTGTGATGTAAAAGAATGTGTTTTACCCTTCACCACATACAAATTTTACCGAATTAGTAAGATATGTATAACTGAATATCACTGATTAGTAAGATATGTATAACCGAGACCCAAGGCTTGAGTTATTATAATTTACAATTTCCTGAAGTCCTTGTAAACATTGTGATAATGACCTTATTTGAATATACCAATATACAGGGGTTATGTCTGCTTGATGTGAAAGTTAATTATGTTGTACACATGACATTACAACATATCAACAATGGTTGAGTAATTGGCCCCATTGTCGTCAAGCATTTCTACAATCTTAAGAAAATTAGCAACTTAATTTGGTGATGCAAAGTGTACATGTATCCGGTGTTGTTCATAGTAAATCTTTTTTTGGCCGCGAGTTGCATTTTAATGAGATCGGTGGCAACTATGATATGATGTAATATAGGACTATCTGGAGGTGTTATAATATGCATGTTGGTATATATCTTAGTACATGGTTACGAATGAATAGGCATAGCAATCACTACTTGTACTCTTTGTAATGCTTGTTTACGTATCTAATAAAATATTTTTGTCCATTAAAAAAAGAACTTAGCAAGTTATGTTTTATAAGAATAACTTTTCACTAAATAAGTGTCAAAAGACGTTCTCCATGGTAAAGTTTTTCTTTTCAAATGTGGTAACAATAATTGTAGCATCAAATAATTAATGGCTAGCGAGTTTTCTTTATGGAGTATATTTAAGAGTTTAAGGTACGTTGGGTATGTGGTCTGGACTACCTTTTGAAGCATAGAATACTTGGGCGTAAAGATAAAATAATTAAGTAGTCCAATTGTGTGATAGTAACTTTTTCCACATATAGTAACATGTTTTTAAAACATATTATTATCGACCTATTCCCCAAGTCTCAACCTTATAAGTTATACCCTATTATACGTAGTACAAATGGTCCCTTGGTGATCTTTATTACTCTATGAGATTTTTTTTTTAAATAACCACATCTTTTTCACATATTGACGTTTTATGTATCGATATTTTATTTGCACAAGTGTAACCACCATCCACTATAGTGCATATCACGGTGGATTTGAAATTTTTATGTGCTCTCGACAAATGAAGAAAAAGAAAATAATGAACTCTTCGATCCCTTTTAGACCTTTACCAATCTAAGATCAATGTTTAATTTACAAGAAATTGGACACATAATTCATTTTACGTATTTGGAAATCCTTTTTCGAGAAAGCAAATAGGCCTTTAGTTTGAATAAACATTTGAAACGAGGCATATCACATTTTGGTCCGATCTTGTTCAAAGTTTTTCGGAATTGATAATGATGCCAGGCCAACTAAACATACTAGCTATTTTCTTACAGAAATTAAACTGTCTCTAGTCCGTGGTGATTCTAGGAATACATTTCTTCCGAGTCGAAATTAAACTATTTTTTTAACAATAATTGATTATTACTATTATGTAACAATGACATTAAAACCCCTTTTTTCAATGAATTCATCCATCCATCCATCCATATATTATGTAAAGCAGAAGGGGCTAAACCTCACTAAATTCATTCAGTCTTACGTAGAATTTTGTGTAATTAGTTGTATTTTATATCCAATATATATTTCAATGTTATTTTTTGTATATTGATTGTATATATAGTTTTTATTAAATCTCATATAACTTTATCTACAAAAATCCGAAAATTATTTTGAACATATATTTGAATTCGCCATGACAAGGCGAATCCATAGATACCAATCTTGAATACTATTACACCAGATTCATTCAATCCTACGTGGAATTTTGTAGAATTAGTTGCATTTTAGCCAGTATATATTTCATTGTTATTTTTTGTGTGTTGACTGTATATATAATTTTTATTAAATCTCATATAACTTTATCTACAAAAATTCAAAAAATATTTTGAACACATATTTGAATTCGCCACGACAAGACGAATCCATAGACACCAATCTTGAATACTAATTAATTAAATAAATCATTTTATTAAATAATAGAATTTTAAAAAATAGAGCACTTATTAAATTAATTCAATCCTACGTAGAATTTTGTGAAATTAGTTGCATTTTCTATCAGTATATCTTTCACTGTTTGTTTTTACGTGAAATTTTGTGGAATTAGTTGTATTTTAGCCAGTATATATTTCAATGTTATTTTTTGTGTGTTGATTGTATATATAGTTTTTATTAAATCTCATATAACTTTATCTACAAAAATCCAAAAAATATTTTGAACATATATTTGAATTCGCCACGACAAGACGAATCCATAGACACCAATCTTGAATACTAATTAATTAAATAAATCATTTTATTTATTAAAGTAAAATATACATTTATTAAATAAGAAAAAATAAAATAATAAAATTTTAAAAATAGAGAATTTATTAAATTAATTCAATCCTACGTAGAATTTTGTGAAATTAGTTGCATTTTCAACCAGTACTTTTCAACTGGGCTAGACTTATCAAACATTTGAATTCAACGTGACAGGACGAATCTATAAACACCAATCTTGAATACTATTATTAATTAAATAAATTGTTTTATTCATTAAAATAAAATATAAATTTATTGAATAAGATAAAATGAAATAATAAAATTTTAAAAATTAAAAACGACTCATTAAAACACATTATAATAATTAACGTAGCATCAAGCGTTCAAAAGGATACTCATTTTAAATAGTTTAGCATCAAACACTCTGGACAAACTAAAATGTACGACTATTTTGATTAGCCTCATATATATACATACATACATACATATATATACATATATATATATATATATATATATATATATGTATATACATACATACATACATATATATACATATATATATATATATGTATATATATATATATATATATGTATATACATACATACATACATATATATACATATATATATATATATGTATATACATACATACATATATATATATATATATATATATATATATATATATATATACATGTATGCATACATGTATACATATATATATATATATATATATATATATATATACATATATATATATATATATATATGTATGTACATATGTATGTATGTATGTATGTATGTATATGTATATATGTATGTATATGTATGTATGTATATATGTATGTACATATGTATGTATGTATGTATGTATGTATATGTATATATGTATGTATATGTATGTATGTATATATATATATATATATATATATATATATATATATATATATATATATATACACACATACGACCATACCATTTGTGCACTTTCGGTTATTCCGGGCACTTTCGTATATTTTTCTACTATATTCTAAAGTTGATAGTTTACTTTGAAACACACATGATCCGCATGTGCATAAATGATACTTGGAGCGATTTCTAATTACTTGGACATTTTCTAATACAAAATTAATGTAAAAAGAAATTCATTGTAAGTTGTATTAACTCTCTACATTTCTTTTTTATTTTTGAATTTAGATTTCGACTTTTCTCTAAATACTTATGTATGAAATATAATGAATAGTCGTAGGAGATAGTAAATAAAGTAGAAGGGGTGAGAAGGTAAAGAATAAAGTAATAAACTAATTTTCAATTTTTAAGCATGTGAAGATGAGATCTATCCATATATTATAAAGACCAGTTTTTATTATCAATTCTAGCTATAGTACTTTGGCATCAAATCAATGTGAGAAATACTTTTGTATTTGGTGGGGCGACGCATACCACCGCGGAGTTGTTGGGAACCAGTGGGTTGGAAAAAACAACCGTAACATGTGAAATTACGTTTGTATAATATTTGTGTGTGTGTGTGTTGTGGGGTGACCACATATCACCGCGAGATTGTTGGGAACAACCCTATTGATTGTGTTGTATACTTTTGTATTTTATTTTGGTTCCGTTTGAGGGGTAGATTTTTTTGTAAAAAAATATATACCTATTATTAATTAACAAGTCAGGTACTGTAGGACCTATTTTTACATTTTCTATAGTTAACATAAATAAACACTCAATGATATAATAATGGATGAAGAATGACTAAGTAATCGACCACCAACGCGTTCTACAAGAAATTTTGACTATCTTATTTTCTCGATTAATTTATTTAATCCTCACATTTCTATTTATTATTAAAAGTAATTATACCGTGGCATCGCCACGGGTTAGAACTAGTATCATATTAAAACCATAAGTGTGGAAAGTTCTTAGGTAAACCTAACATACAACTTAATCGATCATAGACCATGTAATTGTGAATTATTCACTTACTAAGTAGATTAATCATAGAAATATAGTAGTACAATATTCATATATCACAAACTGTTAGAAATAATTATACAAGAGTTTATATCTAGTTAAACTTTATTACTATATGAGTTATTTTCTATTCAGAATACTATTCTGGTTTTCATACTTGTGTATATATATATCTCAATGTACTATTTTTAGTTGGATAGATAGAATAACACATGAGTTATTTCTCTCAACACTAACATCATTTTACAGAGCTCAGTTATATTGCTAAAATCATTTTAAAATTGATACCAAGTTTTAACTCATTAAGAGAAATTTAACACCTTATTTTAGACGCACTTCGTTAGGCTCGACTCGTTACTCTTCTACTATGCATAATAATTTAATTTGTCATGATCCGTATACATTTGAGTGCAACCAATTCTTGTACGCGAGCCGAACCTTAATGAGGGTTCGACTCAATAATGTCCGTTCAGTAAGGAATTCGAGTTCGAGTCTCATGAGGAGCTCGTTCTGCTTATCGAGTTGAGTAAGGCTCGATACAATGCAGTTTTTTTTATATCTATATGTATTCTTTGGTAACGAGTCAAAGCTCGAACCAAATGAGGCGAGCTCGAGTTTAATTAATTAGAATGACTCGAGCTCGAAAAATAAGTTCATTTAACTAATAATCTCAGTTGAACTCAGATTCGATTACAATTCGAGTCAAAATTGTGCGGAATGTCATTAAAGATCACTAATTGCAACTAGCTAATATAATATAGTCAAATTGTTTTAATTACTCGCACGTAATATAAACGTCAATACAATAATCTCGTTTGCCCAACACAATGCCTTTGTTGCTAGACAGTTTGACAATATAGAGCTCGATTTGGGTATGTGGCTACAGTTTCTTCCTGATTGTTCTACTCATGTGTTGCAATCAAATAATGTAAATTTTGAAAAGATGACCAATATTAACTTGCTTGCTTCAATAAATACTACCACATCCTTTATTAGAATCAACGTTTGCCCAAAATTATACTCTTCGACAGCAGGATGAAGCATTTAAACCCGCCATTCAATAAACTGAAACCAGGAGTACTACAATATGAACGTTTCAAATCTTCTCTAATTTGCCAACTAATTTTATTATTAAATTCAATAACCCAACAACATAATTTCTTGAATTGATTAAAACTTAAAACAAAATCAAATAACATTATGCAATTATTTTGAAACATAATTCAATAGTTATTTATATATGATGGCGACACTCGCTTAAATGAAGTGGGTAAAACTGTTTTTCAAAGTTTTAAGTGGGTAAAACTGTTGCAATTATGTCCATAATTACAAGCTTGCAAGTATATATTTTGAGCTAGGGGACCATTTGAAAAGAAGAAGCAAAGGCAGCTTCTTGTCCTTAAGCCAGCCTTAATTATTAATTAAGGGTTTGTACTTTGGTTAGCGATTAATATTTGACTATGTGAATATATAGGGGTATTTCGGTCAGTTGAGTAGGGAGATTAATTACCATACGATTTCCGCCGGCCTATGATAGGGAGACTTACCTGCACCCATGAAAGGAAACCAAGTAAATTTACAATTTGATCCCCCTTAAATTTCTCGTGCATAAACAGAACAAAACAATTAAGTGTGTACTGTAGTATTTTATTCGTTTCCTAATGATTTATAAAAGATATTTGGTCCGTGACCATTCCCTAGCTATAATATGGTCACGTAACATTTGGAGCTTCTCTTGTGCAAAACATAATTAGGATTCCAATTACTTTCTCTGTAGACTGGAATAAGCTTAATTCATTAGGGTTTTGAGAATCAATAATAATGAGGATAATTAATCATGTTATGTGCCCGAAGCGTGTAACGCTTTTTATATGATAGGACATCATAAAACCTACCTATTGTATCGTGTTCTAAAAGCTTTATAGTATATGATATGATACAATCCCATGCTAAAAAAAAATTACAACCCTACTCCAATGTATCATGTCCTAAAATTAATGTTGTATTGTAGTTTTTGAACCCTATCTCAGCACATAGCTCCATACATACATTCATTATCTCTAAATAGGCAACCGATATCGTCCCAATGTAATATGATATGCAAAAAAGTCATATAGCAGTCCAGTTTGCAATGAAATCGATCGATGGTGAGTTAGATCGAGTAATAGAGTGGCAAGAATTAGCTAAGCTAGGCAACTGAAAGTTAGAACTAGTGTATAGTGTGTATCTCTATCTAGGAACAGCGAATAGCTACAGAAAGAAAAAAAGTATTGGCATGATACATGAGAGAGACCTTTAAATATCCATGGACGAAGATCGGTATATTGATTGATTGTTATCACAACTCAACTCAAACACCAACTTGTGCAAATTTAACTGTCTGTTCGACAATTCCAAGACAACCCACCAATATCACTTCTAGCTAGCTCCTATAGATTTTTTATTTTAAAATTTTCCTACCTAGGTTCCGGTTCTATTATTGTTCACCATAAATACTTTTTCTTCTTCTTCTATCTTTCAGTTCCCTTCTAATTAAAACTTGATTAACCATAGTTGAGATTTGAGAATATGATACTTGAGAGTTGAGACTTTTGAGTGCTTTTTGCAAGTCCAAAAGTCATTAGGAATAGATTATAAGGGTAATTAATGTCAACTATAAAATGCACAAATATGTGTCCTATATAATAATCATATTTTTTGTTAATTAAGTATTTAGGATGTAAGTTATGTTTAGTAAAACTAGTTGATAAATTAACTGGTAGTTGATTGTGTAACTGATAAACAAGTTGATTTTTATAAAAAATAATTTGTGAAATTAATTAGTTGATAGGCTAAATGATTTGCTAAAATATGATATGTAAAAAACAAATAAGTTATTTTTTTTTCTTTTATAAGCTTCCTGGACAAGCTTATCAGTTACCAGCTAAACGTTCACGTAACATGGTTA
This sequence comes from Plantago major, assembly GCA_026545765.1. Classification (NCBI taxonomy): domain Eukaryota; kingdom Viridiplantae; phylum Streptophyta; class Magnoliopsida; order Lamiales; family Plantaginaceae; genus Plantago; species Plantago major. The sequence goes on along the minus strand of CM048840.1, from coordinate 23,613,377 downwards.
TTTAAAAAATAAGCTCATCGAGCATTCGAGCTGATAAGCTTGTAAGTACTAAACAGAGCCGTATATGTGTCCATAGGCGGGTTAGAAATGAAATACATGGGTAGGGGTAGGGGAGGGTGAAATGTTGATTTAGATCATACTACTTAATGGCCAGTTGATACTCGATGGGGTGTGCGAAAAAGTTTAAAATAATAAATGAATAAATTTGTATAATAACATGTCGAAGTTGAGAAATATCTAAAAACTGCAAGGTGACAAAATGCATGATTTAATCGCTTCAACATTGCATCGGAAGTCACCCATACCTGTAGAAAAGTGCATAATGTAAATTAGTGAAATTGAACACAAACATATATAAAATTCACATAAAAGATAAAATTAATTCATAACTTGTCAAACACTTCTTTATAAATTACGTTTGTTGTCGTGTCATATGTATTACCCTCTACGTCGCAAATTACTACGTTCAATCCCTTCCCGATGGTAACTCTAGGAAGAGCAACATTTAACTGACCATGGTTGAATACATGTGGGGGGAGGTAGAGACCGACGTGTGAGAGCATGTCCCTTACTCTTATTTATGGTCATAGCAAAGCAAGCGAATATGGGGAACTATCTAAAATCAATTGATAGGGAACTCCATCTCACCGGGTGGCTCATCATTATCCTCGAAATGAAAACCTTTTGGCACGTGTTGATTCAAGATATGAACTTCGCCTAGATGATATGTTTCCCAAGATTAGTAACTATGAGCCTTGTTCCATTGCACAACTCAAAAGTCTGATCAATATTCCTCAGAAGCATTATCATACACCCAACCTTTAGTATGATCATATGGTTAGCCAATCTAGAGCAATTAATGTTGTTGAAAAATTCTGCAGTGAAAACACGTTCGAGACTGTTCTCAAAATTATCTTCCCTAGCAATGCTATATGACATTGCGCTCAAATATTCAACGCTATCTTTGGACATCTTCGACATGAAAAACTGATTTATATCATCAAATATTTCATTTGTAGGCGCAATAACATCTCGGTGATGAAATATATGGGGTCAAGTGATGGATCGCCTAAGTGATACAATAACGAAGGATATGTACTATCTACAATAGTTGGAATTGGATGACTTACGTCTCAAATAAGGAATCTACGGGGATCTTGAAGTCATTAGGTTCATCGGCAATGCCCTCATTGACCTGTGTATCCACTCAACAAATTATTTCATCTCTTAAATTTCGAAAGATGATGAACCAGAATGTATATGATTAAATTGGACGTAAATAATGATAAGTTAAATATGATATACGTATATGTGGGTATATAGGTAAGACGGGCCATTCACCTGCAATCTCATGTTCTTTGCACCGAAGCACCTCACAACATCTCATATCCCAGATGAGCATATAGCGACATTCACAATATTATAACTATTCCACCTGGAACAACGGACAAAATATTTCAAAACTCAACCAATACTTTAACTATAAAAAAAAAACTCAACTTTCATTAAAATAAAATATCAACTCTCAAACAACCCGTCACTAACCTTAGACATAATCACCAACCCATGTTATAGTACTTCAATGTTATAATAATGCATGATTTCTATTAATTTGCAACTAGATCACCTTAATGATTCTAAAGTGTTGTTGTTTGCGCTTTATGTCGACATTTTTAGTGGGTTTTATGCCGCTTTTAAATTATTTAGTTTACTTTTACATTTTTTCAAACCCGCACACCCATAATGTACACTGCTAAATTGTTACAAATTGGTATATATTAATGATTTACTCTTATATGCATGTATAATTTATAGGTTACACATTATTTTTTTTATCTATAATATATATTTGAAACACATTAAGTATTTATTATAAATAAAATATGTTTTATTTAATTATTACAACGTGCTTTAAGGCGCTCGCGTCTTCATATTTTTTTGAGTTTTGACGTTTTTCGACTTACGTTCTCGCTTGCGCTCTCACCCCCTCACGCTCTAGGTGATCTAGATTTGCACCTAATTATAAATTCTAGGGATAAAGTTAAACCATGTGCATTTCTTTACTGAAAAATTCGGATTGGATTAAATCCGATAAACCAAAAAAATTAAAAAAGATATGTATATTGGGAAAAAAAACCTAGTTATAAGTTAACTAGTAGCGCCTCTTCCTCTTCTCTTATATTCTCTTCACATCTGACATGGGAAAATGTTAACTTAGACCAGAAACTCGAGAAAGAATTTCTTGTAGAGTCAAGATATTGGGTTCAATTCGTCATTCCAACACGGTGAAATTACTTGGGCTCTTCTACAAGCCTGCCTGACAATAGGCAATTAATTATGCACCATTAGATCTTTGATCTAACTGTCCATATTAAATCGCCAAAGGCAATTAGCTAGGCGATCGACTTATCGCATGTGATCGCCCTTTCGTCTTATGAATATTTAAATTAAAAAATATAAATATTAATCAAAATACCCAAATTTATCCTCTAAAATTTTCCGAAAAAGTTATAATATTTTTATAGAATTACCAATATTTTTAATTTCTATATTTTTATATTTAATCAAAATAAACATGTCAATTTCTAATTTGACGCCTGTTGTCAAGTAGGGCGAAAGCGTGCCTGGTCGTAGAAAACCCCAAGTTACTTTGTTGCTTCTCTTCACACCTCACATGGGATAATTTTAATGTCGTCCTCCCAGAAAACCCTAAACCATCTCCTTTGAAAAATCGAGATATTCATTTCTCCATCGTTGATCTCGTCCCAATTGTTTGAGCTCCTTCTCCAGTCCTTGATATTTTATTAGGTCGGATAATTTTGATAACTATATATTTTTGTTTTGTTGTGCAAATTGATTACTTTCGTGACTGGTATTTGTAGCTGTAATGGGTGGCTCGTGAACCACTGGTAAAACTAATAGCTATCACATTAGGCAGACAGTCTCATCTTAGACATTATAAGACCCTCATAGTTGATAAAATTTTGGCTTACTGATATGTTGATATCTATTACGTTTATTTTTGTGTAGATGTCTTCTTCAAAGCATCAGTCGCGTAAAGCTAATAAAGACCCTCCTCCTGTCCCTCCCCAGTTTTTACGACACTCCGTCTCAATGTTGATAGTGCCGGTTCAGATTACCTGGAGTTTATGGAAAAGAGAGATCATCGAACTGCAAAGGTGGCTTTAGTTATTCCTCCTCACGAAGGCATTCCTGTAACCGTATGGATCGTGAATACTACACGATTGTTAGACTATTCAGTAGGTTTGAAGATGAAGGTGACAGTGAAGATGACGACTTGAATACTGACGTTAAACTCCTATTTAAGGAATACGATGGATACATGATTTATTTCAAAATTGAAATACATAGAAAGTGGTGTTTGCATTAATATTATCCACCACCACCATTTCTAGATCTTCCATTAGTTGATGTCAGCATAACTCATATACAATTCTGCACAAATTATCCTGGGGCAGTGTTGTCGATCATGCCGCAATCGACAACACTGGTTTTGATCAATGTCGCAATAGCAGTTTTCACACCATCTTCATTGGTTTGTCTTTACCATAATTATAAAATAAATTATTTATCGTCGACTATCTATAATTCTAATGTATACTACATGATGTATAACGAATAATTTGTTTGAAACGAAATATGTGAAAGATACATAAAATTGAGTGTAGAGGTTTAAAGAAACACACCCGAGAGCATTGATCATGTTGTCAATTCCGTGTTCAGTGTCATATATGTAACGTTCGGCGAATTTTTGGAGTTTGTCCTACGTTGGGCAAGAGTGACCCAATTTTGTGATCTTTTTAGCCACCTATCTTAACGCAATAAGGACCTTTTCGTTTATTGACTTCCTTGTCAATTTTCCATCCATTGAAGTAAATGTGAATATGTTATTGTATGCACGGATGATAGAAAAGCTATATGAACTTAATATCTAATGGATAAACAACTAATACATGTAGAATATATATTCTCAAAATAGTATTGTTTTGAACATTTCCACTATCATTCAAATTTATTCCATCTCGTGGAGTCTGATCTTGAGACTGTAAACGTTTATTCGATTTAAACAATTTGTTATCCATTAGAGTTTTCAAATTAACCAAAATCAAGCAAGAACTATGCATGTTTATCAAATAAATAAAGCTTACAATTATGTGTCGCATTTCACAACTATAAGTTACAGTTTAGAATATAGGACAAATTTCAACATTTAGGTGTTGTTTGAAATCAATATATAATTAAAAAAATAGTTTGAAAGCTTGATCATGAAAAAATCAAAAATAAAATTAGAGCATAGCGACTACTTATGGAAAAAATTCTACATCAAATGCCTCAATTTCTTCTATAATGTAAAAAAAAAAAAAAAAAAAAAAAAAGAAGAAGATGCAAATCTATAATATATAGACTTAAGAGATTAATTAATCACCAAAGAGAAATACAATTAATTTACTACACTAGCTAGGTAAAATTATAGTCTTAACCTGCATCGATCTCATGTTTCTAAGCTAGTTAAATCTACAGGTTAAAACTATAGTAGAGGCTTAACCTGCTACATTTTAGTTAAAAGTAGCAGCAAATGTGAGTAGAGAAACAACTCTTACAAGTTAATTAATGTTTAGGTTCATGATTCATGGCTAAGGGTATTTTAGTTTTACCTCAAACATAAATATTCTTACTTAGCATATGAGTATAGTATACTACACCCTTATTGAGGTCAAGAGCAAGTATATTCATCAGGTTATATAGGATATACAATTAACAATACATATAGGATCGGGCTATTTCAGGGCTCACTATATCCATCTATCTATCTCTACAAAATAGAAGCACTTTTGAGCTATATATATGTATATTATTAACAAAACAATTATTGTCGACCCGACATTTAGATGGACAAAGCTAACTAGCATTAGAGGAAGATACTATCTCATGCTTCAGCCTTGGCTACTGCTTTCTCTTTGCACTATTTTTAAATTGGTTTACAAAATCACATAATTATGCTAGCTTAACACTCATTAAAATTTGTGTACGAGAGTTAAAAGGCCCAAGTTATAAATTAATTGTGATTGTAAGTTTTAACACCCATTTAGTCATCCACCAAGACTTTATATATAAATGGCCGAACAACGTCTAACTGGTCGTGGATCACTAATTACGTAACTCATCATATTCTAACTTCTACATTCAAATTAATTAGCTTATTTATCAAACATTTTTCATAATAATCATCTAGCTTATTGCATCGCAGTTCCAAAGTCTGAGTCAAAATGAATCCTAACTGGGGCAAGTTTATTTGTTACGGTAAACATTTAACAGTTATACAATCAAAGGATTTTTAATTGAATTAGTTCTTTCTTGCAGGAATTATATACATAAATCTAATTAGAAAGATTGTCACCAGAAATTAAATTAACCAATACTCTGCGTAAGATTTGTAAAACGAATTTGATTTCAATCACTAATGAAATAAAAATGAAACAAACCTTGAATGAGTTTAATTGAATTTCCAACCTAGTGGTGACATATATAGGGCAATTAATGAAAGATAACACATGTAGTATGCTAATAGTAATAATATCATGACCTTAATTATGATAATAGTTAATTATGTAGAAAGGCTAGACCAGCGCCATATATTAATTGGACTATTAATTGTTTCAAAGTTTATTTGCCCCGACTCTAAGGGTAATTAAACGTCGATAAATTAGCTAATGTATGTCATCCACATATTTGTGTTTAATCAAGATATGTATGTAACTCATCACCTCTGAGGGGCGGAGGTGTTTGTGTAGTGTTTCTTTTTAAAAAAAAATTAAAATACTCGATCAAATTAACACGACTATTATTAGTTACTTTAGAACAATGCAAAAACCATACTAGCATACATAGGAGTAAATATTTTAGAGGTAGGTTTCATTGGATTTGAAACTGCACTTGAGGAATACTTAACAGGGTAATTTTGCTTGATGGATTGGCCCGCTAACTCGTCTCCAGGAGTGTTTGGTCATATTGGACTAATGAATAGGCTTAATCCATCACATGAAGCTCGAATTATATAGAGAATATAATTGGGCCAACAGGATTGCTGAGTTTATCTGGCCTGGCCCGCTACTTGAAGTAGATATGGAGAGCTCAATTCCAGCCCAAAATTACAAAATTGAAACATGTCACTGGTAAATTCTTATAAAATTCATAATCAGTCGAGGAAATATTCTATCCAGGTATTTTGCACACTCACTTGATTTATACCATTGTGAATTGAATATTTCTATTGTGGTTCATCAATAGTGAACTTGAAATTGCGGGGAAACTTTAAGTTGTTAGTCTAGTACTTCATTGGTGCCAAATAACTTTATACATTAAAGTTGTTGAGCAGTTTTCGATAAAAAAGATTAAAATAAATTATATAATATAAAAAAAATTGGCAAAAAGTGTATCTTTAGTTGGGGGTGGTGGGGTGTAATTTTAGTGTATAAATAACATTTTTATTTTCTTACTTGTGTAGTTTTTAGTTTCGGCAACGTAAGAAATTCTATGACCCATCTTCTTAAAACTAGAGAGAGAGAACACTTGAAAATAAAAAATATTTGAACTTAGGTATCACATAGAGAGACTGAGAGAGTATCACATTCAATTATTTGAATTGAAGGTGACCTCATTACAAGAAATCTGCCAAATAGCGACGGAGCCTAGCGACGGAAAAATATCCGTCGCTAATTTAGCGACGGACGCTCAATCCGTCGCTAGATAGCGACAGATATTTTTCCGTTGCTATTTGGCGACGGATAAAAAAATCCGTCGTTATTTAGGGACGGATATTATATCCGTCCCTAAATAAGTTGACCGGATTAAAAAAAAAAAATTGATTTTAGCGACGGATCGCTATCCGTCGCTAAATAGCGACGGATAGCGATCCGTCGCTAAAATCGTTATAGAATCGGGCAGTATACCTTTTCTTCTCCATTTTTCAGCAGCTTCTTTTTCTTCTTTCTTCCTTCTTCATTCGCCATTTCCAATTTCCAACCAAATCTCGACCGTTCCGGCCAATTTTTGAGTCTTCTCGAAGCTTGTGGGACAAGGAGCTCGTGTGGTCAACCAATTTCATCTTTTTTCAGCTAAATTGAAGGTATTTTGGCTAAAACCCTAACTTTGCCAAATTTGGGGATTTTGTTAATTTCGACTAATTTGAGCAATTGCATGTTTATTGTAAGTATGTAGTAGTTAGTTTAGCTTATATTACGTAGTGTGTTAACTTTGAGATGTTCAATTGATATATTGATTGTGAATTTGGATTTTTAGTATAATGTTAGGATGTTTGGAAGTATGTAGGGTTGTTACGTATATGTAGTAGGATTAGAAAGATTTAGTTGAGTGTTTTGGAACCCTTACTTGTTGACAAATTTGGTAATTTTGTTAATTTCAACTAATTAGATCAATTGTATGTTTATGGTAGCTATAGTATACTAGCTAGTATGCTTAGTTGTTGATTATTATTACTTTTTGTGTGTTAATATATGTCAAATGTATATGTTTTACATGCATATTCATGTATTCTTTACTAACACATTTTTTCCTGCAATTTCTTATATGCTCTTGCAGATGCCGCGCCAAAGGAAGTCGACATACCTTCCTCCCGGGTGTAGGGGTGCTAGTTCAGCGGGTTCTAGTAGTACACCAGCGAGTCATGGTACTAGTCCTCTTGTTGGATACGACATTGGTGGGAGCAGCAGCCAGTCTCAGGTACCAGCACTACAAGAATATTGAGTTAAAACGATGAAATCTAGCGACGGATTTTATCCGTCGCCAAATCTAGCGACGGATTAAAATTATCCGTCGCTCATTAGCAACGGATAATTTTATCCGTTGCTATATGGGCGATGGATTTTATTAATCCGTCGCCCGGTGTTTGACTTTTTTTTTAAAAAAAAAAGAAAATTAAATATTAACGACGGATAAATTATCCGTCGTTAATATTTATATGTTAAAAAAAAAAAAAACTGGCGACGGATAACATATCCGTCGCTACGGGGCGACGGATACGGATCGCTATTGGGCCGACGGATACGTGTCCGTCGGCCCATAAAGGTTTTCTTGGACTGAGGGGCTGAAGCAGAAGCCATTTCGGCTCACTTTTGTTCTTCGTTTTTCTTCTTTTTCTTCCTTTCTCCTCCGTCAAATCCGGCCATTTGTTGTCGATTCTTCCCAATCTTGGTGTCAATTCGAAGATCGTTGGACGAGGAGCTCGTTTCTTCCTTCAATTTCGAATTTCTTCCGCTATTTTCTTCGGAATCAAAGGTATTACATCTAAACCCTAACTTTTGAAAAATTGGGATTTTTTTTTGATTTTTGACTACTTATTCTCAATTGTATGTTTATATGAAGTATGTAGTAGCTTGTTTAGTTAATTTGATCAATTATATGTAATTTGATTAATTTGATTTGTATATGTAATTTGATAGTTAGTTTAGTTAATTTAATATGAATGTATGTAGTAATTCAATATGTATGTATGTTAATTCGATAAGTATGTATGTAGTGAAGTATGTATATATGTTAATTAAGTATGTATGTAGTTGGTTTAGCTAGTTTAGTTAATTTGATATGTATGTTAAGTATGTATGTAGTAATTTGATATGTATGTGTAATTTGATATGTATGTTAAGTATGTACGTAGTAGTTTAGTTAATTTGATATGTATGTATGTAGTAGTTTTGGTTGATTTGATAAATTCGTATATGTACTAAATTACGAGGATGTAGTTAAGTGTTTTGAGCGACGGATAATTTGCTGATTATATTAACGTGTAATTTATAATTTATAACTCGTAGTAGTAAAACACTTAATAAATTTTGTAACATATCGAACACTTAATAATTAATTTATAAGGAACGTATAATAATTAACAATTAATCTCTACAATCTTCTTATCCGAATTGGAATCGATCTAATATATTAAATACGATCTAGTCAATTGGAACAGGTTAAAAAAGTATACAATGAATTCCGACCGTTCATGGATGTACGATCATACGGCGGTAAATGGCAGAGTTTCTAGGAGTTTTGTAGAAGGGGTTAAAGGTTTCATCTCGTTTGCCATGGGACGTCCAACTTGTGCAACTGGGGGTTGATAAAGTGTCCTTGCACATTGAAAACCTACAAAAACAAGCAATTTATGACTCCTACAGCAGTATTCGAGCACTTGCGACGTTATGGATTCATGCCTGAGTATCATGTATGGATTCATCACGGTGAGGAAGCACCGTCCATGGCATACCTCCAATGGAGAGAGAGGCGGGGTTTGGGGCCGCCTATTGAGTACATTTTTGGTTGTCGGAACATGTGCATGGTGTATTGGGAGGAGGATGTAGATCTGTTGGAATACAAGTTCTGTGGTACGGAGCGTCACAAGTGATGAGGAGGGGGCTGCAAGAGAAAGAATCATTTGATAATCCGTTTTGTCTCTAGGCTTGTATAACTAGTAATCATTAGTTGATATATGAAACCAAACATTATGGTAAAATTGAAGCTAATGTAACTTATATTATGTAATGCCGTAACAATTGATGTTGAAGCTAATATAACTTATATAACGTAGCAATTGATTGAAATTGATTTATTATCGTAAATGATAGACCTCGATCTAATGAATTCAAATGTGTCAGGTTATTATCTAATTATTGAATGAATACCGATCGTTCATGGATGTATTGTCGTACTCTAAATGGCAGAGTTCAATCGAGTTTTCTGAAAGGGGTTGAAGGTTTCATTGCATTTGCAATCTCAAATCCGGCTTGTGTAAAGGATGGGTTGATAAAGTGCCCTTGTACAATGAAAAAGTGCAGAAACAAGCAATACCTGACTCCTACAACGGTAGTCCAGCACTTGAGGAAAAATGGATTCTGCCGTGTATCGGTATGGAATCATCATGGTGAGGAAGCGCACCGTCCAATACATATGACCAATCTGCATAACGTGGAAGGAAGAGAAAAATGAACAAGTCGGGAACAAAGTACATCCAGGCGATGCTATTCGAGCTCGAGTCGAACAAATGGTGTATGATCTTTGCAGGGCAGAGTTCATGGACATAAGTAACACTGAAACCGAGGTGGAGGTGGAGGAACCACCGAATCCCGAGGATCAGGTGTTCTTTGACTTGTTAGAATCATCAAGGAAGCCGGTTTATTCGGGGTGTAAGCTCACTGAGTTGTCTTTGTTGGCTCGGCTAATGAGTTGTAAGGCTAATGGCCAGCAATCTGAAACGAGCTTCAATGAATGGGTTGACGTAATGTCGGACCTTTGTCCTGAAGAAAACCTAGTTCCCACCAACTTTTACCAAGCGAAGAAAAAGATGCGGGGTTTAGGGTTGCCTGTGGTAACCATAGACTGTTGTCCGAAAATGTGCATGATCTATTGGGAGGAGGATGCAGATCTAATACAATGCAAGTGCTGTGGTGAAGAACGATACAAGCGTTACAAGGAGGGGGCTGCAAAGAAATGACAGAAGAAAAATCTCCCACATAAGAAAATGCGATACTTCCCTCTAGCACCTCGTTTGAAAAGATTGTATGCTTCAAGTGCTTCTGCGGATAAAATGCGATGGCACAAGGAGCGAGTAATCTCGGATAATGCAGAAGATGGTAGAATGGACCATCCAGCAGACTCACCCGCATGGAAATCGTTTGACAGGACATATCCAGAGTTTGTAGTCTAATCTAGAAATGTACGATTGGGACTTTGTACGGATGGTTTTAACCCGTTCGGGAGTGAACGAAAATACTCTTGTTGGCCAGTTATGCTCACACCGTACAACCTGCCCCCCGGTGAGTGCATGAAGGAGCCATTCATGTTTCTGACTGCGTTGGTGCCTGGGCCGAAAGATCCTGGACTGACGTTGGATGTTTTCTTGCAACCCCTAATTAAGGAGCTGATCGAGTTGTGGACGGGTGGTATCCCTGCATATGATGTTTCGACCAAAAAGAACTTCACCTCGAGAGCAGCTCTTCTTTGGACCGTGAGTGACTTTCCTGTTACTGCATGCTATCTGGAAGGAAAACCGCAGGAAAATATGCATGTCCACATTATTTGGAGGATACAGATGCATTTAGACTGAAGGGTAGTGGAAAATTTTGTTGGTTTGATTATCATCGTAGGTTGCTAGAAAGTGACCATCCGTTCAGAAAGAACAAGGATCAATTCTTGAAAAATAAAGTCGTCAACAAAAAAGCCCCGACAAGACTTACTGGTGCACAAATTCTTGCGGAGATTGATAGGTTGGGTCTTATGAAGGTGACTGAACTTGGGTGGATGAAGCATAACGAGAAAATTGGTAAAAAAATGTGGTTGGAGGAAGAGAAGCATCTTCTGGGACTTGCCTTATTGGAGCAGTCTTCTTATCCGTCACAACTTAGATTTCATGCACATTGAGAAGAACGTGTTCGAGAACTTATTCAATACACTTTGCAACATTGAGGGAAAAACAAAGGACCATGCGAAGTCTAGAGCCAAGTTGTCTACGTGGTGTAAAAGGCCTGAGTTGACAAAGAAGGATGAGAATGGTAAGTGGCCGAAAGCGTGCTACATAATTGACAACGCTTCTAGGTCAGTTTTGTTTGATTGGGTGAGGGCATTGAGTTTCCCAGATAATTATGCCTCAAATTTAGAGAAGTGTGTAGATTTGAAGAAGACAAAGGTTTATGGGATGAAGAGCCACGACTGTCATGTGTTCATGGAGAGGCTTATCCCGGTAGCATTTCGAGAGCTGCTACCGAAACATGTATGGACTGCTATCACCGAGTTGAGCTTATTTTTCAAAAATTTAGGCACAAGGGTGGTTCATGACAAAGTGTTGGAAAATTTTGAAAGGAACATACCATTGATTCTATGCAAGCTCGAGCGTATCTTTCCACCGAGCTGGTTTGATTTTATGGAGCACTTGCCGGTTCACCTTCCACATGAAGTGAGACTTGCTGGACCGGTTCAATATCGATGGATGTATCCATTCGAGAGGTAATTGGGAAAATTGAAGAAGTATGTCAACAACAAAGGTAAACCTGAAGGTTCGATTGCCAATGTCTACATTCGAGAGGAAACTGCAACCTTCTGCTCTTATTACTTTGATGAACACGTCCCTACGAAGACATCAAGGCCGGCTCGAAACGCAGACACATTCGAAGTTCAAGCGGATGATGAGTTTTCCCTATATCTTCGTGGTATCGGGAGACCTCTTGGTGCGACTAAGAAAGAATATCTTACGGATAAAGAGTTGAAAGCAATATTATGTCCTCACGAATTGTCCGAGGTTGACCAAAGATATGATACTATTTATGAGGTGAGCAACACTTTCTTTAAATTTTAATATAGCTACGTAAGTCTCTACTTCAATTATAGACTTATCATCGAATCAATGTTTGCAGTTTTTCAAAAGCGTTGTTTGGAAGAAAATCCTCGGATGAGGATACACTAGAGGAACTACTTGACTAAAAATTCCTCTGAATTTCAGTTGGTTCCGAGAGTATGTCCGGAATCCTATTAACAACGTCACATGCATATACTTAAAGGCTCTCGCAGAAGGGTCATTCAAAAAGGTCTACACATTCCCAGGTTATATAGTCAATGGCCTTAGGTTCCACACGACTGAATGTAACACGGCCATGCGACAAGCAACTCCGGGGTGTGTGTTAAGGGTGCAGAAGATTATGGAGACGCTGCTTTGTTTGATTTCCACGGCAAGCTAAAACGAATAGTGAGGATTGAATATTCTGGCTTGCCATTGAAACGAACCTTCTTGTTTGATGTTGAGTGGTATGATCCTAATCCAGGAGGTACAAGGAAGAACGAGCAGTATGAAATGGTTGATGTGAACCAAAAGAAGAGGTACCGAACCAAGTATGAACCATTTATTTTGGCGACTCAAGCACGACAAGTGGTGTTTCTTGAATATCCAAGCAGGAAATGCGATAAGGTGGAATGGTTAGCTGCGGTACCTTTTCGTGCTCGCTCGAAAGTGGAGTACATTGAGAAAGACGACTCAATTACCAACTCATACCAACAAGAGGATGTCGATAAACAAGCATAAAATCCCATAGAAGCAGATGATGAGTTGTTTGATCTGCACGAGGACCAATATGTAGACTTAGAGGACGGCGATAACGGTATATTTTGTGTATTATAACTAGTTAGTAGTTGATAACACTTGAGTAATTATATGTGTTATTATAATTTGTTCTGTATTATAACTGGTACTAACACATTTTATTGTATTTGTTACATGTTTTTGCAGATGCCGCGACAAAGACCATGCACCTATCGCCGCCCCCACACACAGCCAGCCGCATGATAGTGCTGGGTCGGGGACAGGGTCAGGGGGGGAGGGCTCTGGTAGTCAGGGCAGCAGGTCTCGGATTCCTGAGACCCCCCCAGCAGGAGAATGGGCTCTACCAAGATGACACACATCTTGGAGGCGACCATGATGATTGTCCCTACCTCGTGTTCGATCCACTGAATTCCAACGTCACGTGGAATGGCTTACCTGTGATTTTTCCTGCTGGTCCTGCCAAGTAAGTATTATACATTCTTCTTAAATATGTAAAACATAACTTATGATAGGTGACAAGTATAAATTGTTGTACTAAAGTAATATATATATATATATATATATATATATATATATATATATATATATATATAGATATATATATATATATGTTTGTTTCTTGTATCTTATACATTGACAATAGTTTATGGCCTCGGGAGGTCCACAACAAACTAGGTGACATCTTCCGGTGCAGGAGAGAGTCACCAGGGCAGGGTGGTGAGTGTTGGTCTCACATCTCAGACCGCATGAGGGCCGAGTACTTTGATGAGCTGAGGGTAAGTTAAAATATGGCATTCCTTTGTTTGTAATTATAATCGTTTTAATATGAGTGTATGTTAGCCACTGTATGTGAGTGGTATGTTAGCCACTTTATTTGGGTGATATGTTAGTCACCATTGTGTTAGTAAAATTTAGGACAATGTGAGTGGTATGTTAGCCACTTTATTTGGGTGATATGTTAGTCACCATTGTGTTAGTAAAATTTAGGACAATGTGAGTGGTATGTTAGCCACTATATGTGAGTGGTATGTTAGCCACTTTGTTTGGGTGATACGTTAGTCACCATATCTGTGATGTTGTTGTATCTTATTAAATTGATGTAACATGGTGACGTTATATATGTATGTATTGACTTTGGATGTTGTATGAAATTGGAAATGTAGAAGGAGTACTTCATTCCCCGCAGGTTGATCCCACAGATCTGGCGTGTTTACAGACGTGGATCTAAACCATCTGAGGATATGGTCTGCATTGGAAGGCCATTCGGGATCGTGGCCCAATGCCTCCACGAGTTGATGCAGGAGTGGGCCTTTGGGATGCTTCATCGGGCCGAATCGATGTCTGTGATATCTCGCCCTACCGATGCGGCAGGAAGGGTCGTTCACCACCTTGGGAGGCGATCTACTGTCACTGATTATTACCAATCGGTATGTATGTATATGTTTTTTTTCAATCTAGCATTACGTGTATGTATTGTGTCTCTAATTACTTAATTGTGAGATGATAAATTGTTGACTATATATGTTGTTCAGATCGCACGGGGGGAGGTGACATCCAAGTATGACATCTTCAAGAAGGCCAAGCAGAAGGGCGGGTTATGGACCGACTGCCGGGCCTCGTCTATTGCGGTATGTTTATGTTGCTTAAATTTCATATTTTGTACACTATTACCAGTATTTTTGAAAAACAGTAACTGATCATGATATCTGCTATTTACGATTTCAGGCTGAGGTTGATGCTCAGGTGGCGAGGCAGGAGGACGAGACGGGTGATGTTTTGTCAACTGAACAAGTTGACAACATCTTCCTAGAGGTCAACAAACCGGACAGATGAGGACGAATATATGGACTCGAGAGCCTCGGTTTGAGCTTGGCTAGTTCGGGGTGCTCCTCATCATCATCCCAGCAGTCTAGACGTCCGGTTTACACACAGGACCAGGTCTCGAAAATGGCGCAGTCGCAGGTCCGGGAACAAGTTGCACGGCTAACTCAAGAGATGGAGCAACAAAGGAACGAGATGGAACGCCGCGACAAAGAACGGAGGGAGGAGAACGAGCGCCTTCGGTTACAGATGGAGCAGTTCATGTCCCGGTTCGGCCAGCCCCCACCCCCGTCTGGTAGCTAGTTATGTATATGTACGCTCGGATTTATTATATTTACACTTGTTCGGATAATTTCTCCTGCTCCGGATATTACTTTTTATTATTTATCATTTATTGAAACATTGATTTATTATATAACATATTATTGATTAAATGGTGTTAAACTAAAAAAATGTGATAAATATATGAAATAAATAAAATATTAATAATAATAAATTTAAAAAATAAAATATAAATAAATAAATTTTTATTTTTCATTTTTTATAAAAATAATATTGGGCGGAATGAGAAATCTATCCGTCGCTAAATATTTATTTTATTATTTATATTATATTGATTTATATTAAATTGGTGAAAAATTAAGAGTTAATAAAAAATAAATAATGATGGATAATTATTAATTAATAATTAAAAAATAAATAATAATAAAAAATTTTGATTGATCACTCTAATAATAAAATATATTATTGATAGATGGAGAAATCTATCAAAAAAACATAACGACGGATAGAATCTATCCGTCGTCCCATCTAGCGACGGATAGATTCTATCCGTCGCCCAATATATTATTGGAATTAGTGACGTCCATTACCACGAGATCTCCATCGCACCATCAACCTCCACCACCTTCCGATATGCTCTGCTCTTCTTTTTTTTGAAACTGTTATTCTTTTAACATTTTTTTTTGTTTTCATTCTATTAAATTATTTTTTATGTTGGAAATTGTAAGTAAATGTTTCAAGTATTTATTGCCTTTTCTGATTGGAGTGGGACTGTATTATAAAACTTAGTAATACGGTCGGACTGTATTTCTCAACTCTACTAATACATTGGGGACTGTATTAATGAACACTACTAATACAGTCGGGACTGTATATATAGTACAATAATATAGTCGGACTGTATTACTGAACTCTACTAATACAATTAGACTGTATTAATGTCGATGTAAATACAACCAAATAAAAAACTTATGATAATGCATGTATTTTTGCTGTAAAAAAAATAAAACTTAAAATGGAAAATTAAAATAGGTAATAAGAATCAAATTTGAAATTAATATATGAATTATAAATAATTAAAAATTGAAAAAAGTAAGTGCTAGGTTCAATTTTATCAAGTGAGGGGCATAAATGTCGATTAATAATATAAAAACTATATACGAAAGTAATATTAAGGCAGAAGCAATAAATTTATCTAAACTAAATGAAGTACAAAACTAGAGAAGACAATGAAAGTACTTTGGACTTTATTTGAAAATCACAAAACACTGTAGGCCTCAATTCTAAATTTGAATGCAAAATTGGTTTTTGGCACAACTTTTTCCCATGTTTTTTTTAGATGCAATACAACCATCAAAAGTCATTACACTTAAGCTCAAGCCCATTCGAATATGCACTAACTATCCCAAACCCTAGTACCCTACTGCCGCCACTTTCGGTCATCTTCATCATCAGCACGTCCATGCTTGCACAAGTCGACCAAATTTGAAGCTAATAAACTCCTAGTCCTGGGCAATGAACTACATCATTAATAAAGGTAAAGCTGATAAGTTCTTTCTATTTGTTCCTGCTTCATGTCTCTTGTCAAGAACGGAACTGGACCCTCCTCTATATACTTGCACACGCTTGAGGTTTCTAATCGATTGTCGATTGCTACCCTCAGATGGAATTCGGCAAAGAAATCATAGATCTGAGTTTGATTTCATCCTCATTTTCAGATTCCTACAATTACTACACTATTTCCTTTAGTTTCTTGCCAGTCGAATTAAGAAACTATTTGGTCGCGAATTAACTTCACCTATATCGTAATAAATCGCAATCGGAACGGAATTCGCCGGCCATATCAAGCGAAGTATGTGACCGAGACCCTCGACGCACTAAGACGAGCTGCAACCTGGGCCGACGCGCCCTTGGCGTGTCAGCCTGCTTGACGGGAGAGTTACAGTGGCAGCAGTCGATTCTGGTTTTATTTTTTATTTTTTTAAATTTCAATTTCCGTTTAATTTTTAAACGGCTATAACTTTCAAAATAAAAATACAAAAAATAAATAAAAATCACCAACGGTTTTATTTTTTCGAGATCTATAAAATGAGATCAGTCTTCACTATGTTTGGATCATCCCATCTCCAACTCCTCTTTCTTTTTTAATTAAACTTAAAACATTCTCTTCACTCCAAAACATCATATCCACTTTGATTTTCCGACGACATGGACGGAAACTTACTCCGGAGACTCAAGTGAATGCAAGAAAACACACCCGGATCTACCAAGAGTTGATGCAAAAGCTTAACGAAAACACTTATCAACAACCCCAACCGAGCTTCGTTCGCCCTTTGTTCCAAAGCTCGTACCAAGACCCCTACACTCAAAATTACCATTCTCCAACCTCCCAAACACCAATATTTTCGCAAGCACCGGAAGTTGTTCCTGAAACGCAGTCGGAAATTCAACCGAACCGGAGGCGTGGGAAAGGGAAAGCCAAAGACACGGAAGGAGGGACAGCCAATAAAGGGGAAGGACGGAGCTCACTTTACAACACGAATGAGGACTTGGTTCTCATCTCTTGTTACATGGCTGTTAGCGCAAATCCGATCATTGGCACGAATCAGAGGTACGCAAGTTTGTTCAAGAAAGTCGAGGAGAAGTTCGAGGATGTGCGGAGGGATGGGAAGATGTCCGGTATGGAAAAAAAGCGGAGTCATGATTCACTTCGTCTCAGATTTAAGCGGATGAGAGTGTGTGGATCGTGCTACTAGGGTTGTCGGCGATCGGAGTGGCTACAATGAAGCCAATGTAACTGAAACATCCCAGGAATTCTACAAAGATAAGTCAGTCAGAATTTGGATTCATCTTGTTCAAGAAAGGATGCCATGAACAAGACCAGTGGGAAACGAGGATGAACTTGGAGGAACAATACAAGAAGGTCGCAACAACTCCGAGGGTTGAGGTTCCAGATGATGATGATCAACCAATGGAATCTGCAGGTGCTAGTAGTGGGAGCAAGCGCCACAGTGAGGACAGTGTCAAGACTAACAAACGGCCTATGGGTCGTGACATGGCAAAGAAGATGGCTAGAGGTGGTAGTTCTGGCAACTCCTCAATGGATGCAATGAGCGAGGGATGGGTTAACTTTAATGAAAGTTATCCCCAATACCTTGAGTTGGAAAGACAGAAGCTGGGGTTTTCCCGCCAAAAGGAGGAATGTAGGATGAAGGAGAAGAAGATGGACATGTGGATGACACTTATGGGGAACTATGCCAACTTGACCCCAGAACATAAGGGAGTTTGTGATGCACTGCAGAATGAATTGTTTCCGTCCGAGTAATGGCTGAAGTTGGGAGCTTATTTTAGTTTGCTTGTTTTTCAAATTATGTGAGGTGTGACTTGTTTGTTTTTTACTTTTTGAAGTGTGACTTGTTTTTTTCTTCCCGAAGTGTGGCTTGTTTGTGTTTTACTCTTCCAAGTGTCCGTTGTAATAAAATCAGTGTGCTTTGAATTTGAATTTGAATTATGGAAAGTAAGTCTTGTGATTTATCCTTACTTTGTCAGGCATCTTATCTTTGTTTTGTCAGGCATCTTGTGTTCAATTTCTCAGACATCTTATCTTCAATTAATGAGGCATCCAATGCATTGTGACTCAGCTATGACTAAGAAATGAGTCACACATCTCCCACAACTTGTCTATATAATGCAACCATAGAACACATTTTCAGACACAACAAACTACTTGCATTCATCCCTTCTTCCATTATCTTAAATAAACAGAAAACACTCTATCTACTTCAATTTTCCAAAGATAATCATGTCCAATTCATCATCTGATGATGAAAGCTTGCTTGGTTCTTCTTCATCCAATCCTTGGATATGGCATTCATTCTTTGGGATTTCCGGAAAATATAATGACTTGTCGATCGTGCAACGTTCACCGGTGTTCGACGATCTCTTGAACGGCACGGCACCTCAGGTCAACTTTGAGGTCAATGGCCATCAGTACAACATGCCTTACTACCTAAACGATGGCATCTACCCAGCTTGGGCTACATTTGTTCCTGCCATCCCGAATCCGGTAACGCACAAAGAAGCCAAGTTCTCTGAGCGTCAGGAGTCTTGCCGGAAAGACGTGAAACGTGCTTTCGGGGTACTGCAAGCACGATTTGCAATTATACAAAATCCGGCCCTTGCACACGACAGGGCCACACTAAAAAAGATTATGGATTGCTGCATCACACTCCACAACATGATAGTTGAGGATGAGCACCACAAATACCTAAACTATGACAAGGAAATCGAAGAGTTCGAACAAGATACCCGTGAGAATGTACCCCATGTGATTGACGGAGTTCGTATCCGACGAGCGCAATCTACAATAAATTCTATCCCGGAATACATGAACTTTTCACGGCAAATGCACAGTAGGTGCACGCATGAAGAACTCCAAGCAGACTTGATGGAACATATTTGGAGGATGCGTTGACTGTGGAGCTTGCCCAATCGTGTAGTGTGTGTTTGTTAGTTTAATGCATTTGTGTGTTTTGTGTTTGTTGCATTTCCATTTGGTTTTTAAATTCTCCGCAGTTTGTTATAATATATTCTTACTCAATAAATTATAAAACGAGTTCTAAAAATGCAATTTTATTAATTTCAACTCCTAAACATTCTTATAATATGTTAAATATGTTTTAAAAAAAATTAAAAATTGGAATTTCATGACGGCACGATGACGCGTCATCAATGCAGCAAAATCTCGTCACGGATCCCGTCACAAGCCAGTGACGTGTCACAGAGCCGTCACAATTGCAGGTAGTCTAACTTGAAGGGGGGAGTAAAGAGAATCCTCATATTCACTACATTGGGATTTGATTTAATTCCATTTATAGTGTCGGATCATGTAAATAAGAGTTGAAGGGAACGTGTCATATTTCCAGTTGAAGTACAAATAAAAGTCATAATTTTAAAATTATGATTAAAATTTAGAAGTCCTATTTTTTGGACTTCTTTTAGTTAATAAGACCTCCTTTTAATTGTTTGTTTATTTTTGTGACTATTATTTATAGTTGTAAAATTTATAAATCTCGGTACATCCAATTTATTGTAGTGATTATTGACTTTCCATAAGCAATAGAAATTAATATATATTGTTATATTTTGGAGATTTGTCTCTTTATATAATTTTGCTGCATGTAAGTAATGTCTAATTAGCTTAGGTAGGATATCACTACTAGCTAGTAGAAGTACTTGGTAATTTGGAAGATTTTGCTGCAGCTTAGCAGCCAAGCAACAACATACAGGAGTATTAGAGACCGACTTTTTCCAAGTCTTGCAAGACTCAAGAGTCCTCACATATGCGAGTAAACGCAGGAGAAAATTCCTCAGCAATTTCACTGATCACACGGTACCGTGTTTGACGTGGATATGCATTTACAATTATAAATTTATGACCCCAGTCCTACTCTTGCTGCATAATTTGTTTGCACTATCTACATTTTTGCTGCAACTTGTAAGTATCTTCTTCTTAGTTACGTCGAGAGGGTGTCCGGCCTTAGCATCTAATAAACCATGGTATTGTAACTTTTCGAATTCTTGAAAATCGGTTTGTATTGTCTTCAATTGCACCTGCAGGTTGATGCATAGAACCATCTGCAATACTGATACTCGTCAGAACTTTGTGAAGGTAATTGAACACTTGATAGTCAATTATTGAAAGACTTTTGAATAAATAGTTATATGCAAGTGTATGACATGTTGTCAAATGGATTTGCATTTTGCAGCCTGTAGAAATCAACTTTGAGCAGCTGTTTTGCCAATCATGGTAGACAAGATGTCGATTCGTAGAGCATTAGCAAAGAAACTAGAGATCAAGGACTTGGTAAAGGAACATGTTCTCCCTTTCCTCCCTGCCAAATCGCTCATCAGGTTCCGGTCCGTGTCAAAGGAGTGGGATCACAGGATCAAAGGCCCCCTGATGGCCATCCACCAGAGTTACTATTTCCGCCAGCTATCCGGTTTCTTTTGCCAATTCCACGAGTCGTTCGACCATGATTTTCTGACCCTAAGCCCTGCTTATGGCGTTCCTTGCCCTTCACTACGATTCATCCCCGAGCCTGTTGATATCAAGAGCTCTTCTGGAGGTTTGCTTCTTTGCCAAGGGCGTAACGCTGACAACACGTACTACGTCTGCAACCCTGCAACCGAGGCCTGGAAAATGCTTGCCAAGCCCTACTATTACCATGAACTTGGAACTGCAGCTGTCTTAGCGTTCGAAACTTCTCTAATTAATTTAGATGCACAATTTCAGGTGATTTGTGCGGTGCCATTGCATGATCAGCCTGTTGTCTGCTTCGAAGTGTACTCATCGGGAACGGACTCGTGGACTCAATCTCCCACGTGGTGCATGGAATTGGGAGAATCGAGCTTTTTGAATAATGGCTTATACATAAAGGGATTGGCTTATTGGTTGACGAAGAAAAAACAAGTTCTTGCTTTTAATGTAGAGAACGATAGCTATGACATAATACCTCTGCCTCGAGGGTGTCCTACAGGTGGAGTCTTGACAAAGATGCAAGATGAGCTATGCTACATCGGTGTTCTTAGTTCGTTCACGAATGAGTATGCAATAATGATCTATGCCGGGATGCACTTGGGGTTAAAGTACTGTATCGATGTGCATCTTGAGATGGAATTATCGGATGAGGTTCCATTTCAGCCACACAGATACAGGGTTCTCCCCTGTCTTGATGAAGGACAAGTGATGATTCTTGTTGGGCGTTGGATATATTCGTATCGATGGAGTGATGGAAGAGCTGAATTGATAAGTAGAATGGAAGTTTGTTCTTCTTGGAATGCTGTAGCTTATCTGCCTTATGTAAACACACTCGCTTGTGTCTCTTAGTTCTTGAATTATTTGCCTTTGCTGTGAATTTGTTTTGGTACAATGTCAATTTAGCAGCATTTAGATGTCTGTTTTAGTGAACTGGGATTTGAGTTTGTCTTATATACATAACTTGCATATATTGCTTGGGGCCTGTTTATTTCGAAATGTACTCATCTGGAACAAGGTTGTGGAGGTAATGTAATGCTCTTTGCGCAGAATTAGGAAACTCGAGTTTCTTAGGTAATAGATTATAAGCAGAGGAATAGCTTGTTGGGAGACATCTGGAAGACGAGTACTCGTGCTTGATGTTCAGCATGACGTCTATGAGATCATATCTCTGACTCCTGAGTGTCCTGACACGGATGCAGGAGGAGCTATGCTACATAGGTATTCTTAGGTCATCGTTGAATCAGTATTCGATTAAAATCTATGGTGGAATGCAGGTTGGCCTGAAATGTAGTGATGTGCATCTTGAGGTGGGAGGTTATTGAGGTCATACTGAGGGAGAAGTGCTAATTCTTGTGGATAGTTCAATATATCAGACTGAGTGATTGAAAGGTTGAACTGATATGTGTATCGATAACTTACTCTTCGGTTCTTTACTGTCATATGTTCGAATGTAGTACTAGTATCGTCAACGATTAACTCTCACATATTGCGAATTGTAGCAGCATGCTGTATTGCCTGTGTCATTTGCAGCAGCTCTGATACTCTGTAAAGTTCAATAGATTTCAAAGTTCTAACCTCACTCTTGATTGATTTGATAAAATCTTAGTACCGCCATCCAATTTTTGAACACAATGGCTCTTGGTTTTCAGCACATTCATCTCCATCCTTGTCCAAAAGCATTTCAGACCATACTACATAGTACAAACATAATTTATTGTCTTCTAAAAGTAAGTTCTTTTTCTTTTTTTTTGAGAATTCTTCTAAAAGTAAGTTCAAACACTTTAAAACTAGTAGAAGTTTTGAAACGGAAGAAGAAGAAGTTGATTGATTAAGCACCATCAAGTTGATATGGCCACGTCTGAAGAAAAGACTCTTAGTATTCAGAATCCCATACCATACCTCTTTAGTTATGATGCAATAATTCTTACACATTTAATGAAAGTTAGCCCTTCCAGATTCTGAATCACTCTATATAAACTCACCCTTGTATCACTTCCAATTTGCATCATCATTCAAACACTAATATGGAGTACTCCAAATGTTTCTTCCTTATTCTCACAATCACTTGCTTCATGTCCACTTCCTTTTCCTCCGCTAGGCTACTCCCGTTCCACTCCCTCATTCCGAATTTTATCAATCCCACAACCTCTACTCACATCGAACGCCAGCTCCAGGCCAATGACCAAGGTAATATCAATCCCATGGATTGCTTGAACGCTCTCTCTGAGATCAGGTCATGCACTAAGGAGATTATGGCCTACTTCACCAATGGAACGATCAATATAAGTCCTGCCTGTTGCAAATCCATCACTATCATAACACGTCGCTGCTGGCCAACCATGTTGGGTTCACTAGGATTCACACCAGACCAAACCTACATTCTACGCGGATATTGTGACGCTTCTGCTTCCAATGCCGCAACTTTTTCCCCTGCTCCAAGCCCGATACCATGAAAATTATGGACTCAGCACTTGTCTAGTCGGTCTTGCATGATTTCGATCGAGTGAGTCATTAGTGGTCAGTTGAATGTAATGTTGGTTGTCCTAATTCTGCTTATATTATGAATTGTCTGTGTCTGAGTTTGTTAGTTGGAATATGCAGTAGCTAGCTAGCTAGTTCACAAACTCTATTATATGCACTTGTAATTTGTCTGGTTTCCATTTATGGCCGATCATATATGTTTCCAGTTTCATCATGCAAGCTCCCCCTTTCTAGTATTTCATGTCCAACTTCCATAGATATTACAATTATGGTTAAAAAATAATGTAAGTACGTCTGAGAAAACCATTTTTTGTATATACTAGGGGCTAGGCATTTTTAATTTTGGTTCTCCAAATGTGACGCGTTCAATTGAAGTACTAATTATCATTAACTGTTCACAATTAAGGTACTAATTGTATTTATGAAGTGCGCCATCACATTCACACGCGGACAAATGTTGAACAATAAAAGATAGAAATTAAAATTTGGTCGCTCATAAAACAACGTTCACTTTATCCCACTTATCCCACTCACGCGTGAGATTCCTCCACAATGGATTCTTTTTCATGGACTCTTTCATCAGTTTTGTCTTAATTGACCTTCCATTAATTCACTAATATTCACGTGAGATAAAAGTTAGATTAAGTGTATAATTGGGACTGATTGGCACATCAACCCCACGGATTAAGCGGTTGAATGATGGTTAAGTGTATAATTGGGCTGGCTAACTGGATTTCATCTAAGACTTGTTCGTTTGATGTGCCGAATTATGAAATGTGGTGGTCTAACAAGCCTAGTATCTTGTTCCTCAGAGTTCTGCTTGAGCAATTATCGAGTCCAAGGTCAACTCAGCTAGTTAACAAAACTAAATTTATTTTCCGAGCTCAACTCATTTGGTTTGAGCTACAGTCAAGCTCGTTAACATAATCGAATGAGAAACGAATCCCCCACACTAGAGACTTTATAGGGATCAACAAAATTAATCAGATATCCAAAAGTGGGTGAATTACTAATGAATGTAGAGAGAAAATGTACCCCCCATACTACAGACTTGATAGGGATCAACAAAAAACAATCAGATATCCAAAAGTGGGTAAAATTACTAATGAATGTAGAGAAAAATTTGGGGAACTGATAATCTGATAGTACTGCGATAACGCAAGTATATGAATTTGTGAAGTGACATGGTCATCGAATGAGAAACACAGAATGCTAGTATATGACAAGAGTTGTGTGTTCATAAATCATAAACAGAATAAATATTAAAATTTTCCCTTCATGTTCTTAACACAAACATCTCAATTTAACAAGTGCGAATGCACCACAATCAAAATTATGGCAAAACTTAAGGTTCCCAAAACTGAACGAATCTTGTTACTCACTACCAACACTAAGATCTGGGCTTCTCTTTCTTCTCCTTGAAGAGGGCAAGGAGTGACACACCAGAGACCTTGACAACCTTGAAACGAACACCAGGAATATCTCCCACGGCATGACCCTTACGACCAAATCCAGCAATCAGAACTTCATCCTGTACAACATATTACAATGTGTGTTATTAGAAGACTAGTTGGTGAAAAGAGGAGAATGTGAATAGGGAGAACAAGAAAGATTTGGGAGACTCACATTTTCCTCAATGTAGTTTAAGCAACCATCATTAGGAACAAAGGCTGCAATCTTCTTTCCGTTCTTAATGAGTTGTACCCTCGCACATTTACGGATGGCAGAGTTAGGCTGCTTAGCTTCAATACCACTGCACATTGACGACATGATACAAATTAGTTCACAAAATTAGACTGCCAAACAATTATTTCACATGGAATACGCTGACAAGTAAAATCTTACATTTTCTCAAGCACGATGCCCTTAGCATGGGATGATCCGGCAAAGGGTTTCTTCCACTCGTTTCCAAGATGGGACTTCTTGTACGCCTTGTCAGCCCACCTTTGCTTGATGCGATGGGTCTTGAGCTTGCGACCAGCTCCCATACCTCTTGTTTTCCTGTAAGATTAATAGACAAAATGAACAACCCACATGACAAGCCAATGAGACCATATTCCCGACAATAAGTTATCGGGACAAGTTTCGTCATGGCACATGTGAAATTCTTTATTTTCTAATGTTGGGAAAAACAATACCACCCAAGTGTTTGGATCACAATCACCAAATTAACAAGCATACCGCCCAACGTGTTTAGGACACTAACCCAATGCATACTAGAGTGAAGTGGTTTATAATAAAAACAAGGAGAGACATATTTTTCATATCTAAGCTTCCGTCTAAGTAATGGTCTGTGCTGTCATATTCAAGTAAATCAAAACTATAACATATAATTGCTGATTTCCTTCTCAATAAGCTTCTCAAATACGATCTTATCTAATAGAATTCATTTCAGATAATTCCGAGTATGAAGTAGAATATATCACTACACTTGAAAATAATTCTAAAAATGCACATTACAGATCGAAAACATGAAATAGACTCGAAAAATATAAAAACTAAGAACGAGCTAATTTACAAGTGTGAAGTATGAGAAAAATGGACACAATCGAAAGGAAGTACATATGAATGAAATCTATCTTAGAGGCACTAATTCAAAGGTAAAACTAGAAGAAAGCAGATATTGATTACTGAAGAAGAAGATAAGTTCTACATACCCCATGGCTGCGAGACGGCGAGATCTAGGTTCCGGAGGAAGACGACGATGTAATAAAACCCTAGCTGCAGAGAAACAAAAGCAAAGCTTTGAGTTTGAGGTGTTGTATATATTATCAGGTCAGATGTTTGTTTTGGATCAGGCTGAATTCGGCCTTAGGCCCAACGTAATTCAGGTTTAGGAGTTTATTTTGGGCCAGACTGGATTCGGCCTCTAGGCCCAATTGAATTCTCATTTACGGCTTTAGCCTACCCCAGATCACATAAAGCTTCGATATTTACATACTAGTAATTCTCATTTAGGCCATCTCCAGCAGTTGCAACTCACTCAATCCCAAAATCTCTGCAACGTCAGCATTCTACTTACTGCAACTCACTTTGCAACTCTCCACAATTTTCTACTCCAACAGTGAGGCCCAAAAATTATTTTCTTTTCACATTTCTTTCAAACTTGATTTTTCATTTCATTTTCTTTTCTCATTTCCTCTTAAACTTTATTCTTGAATTTATTACAATATCGTTAATTAATTATAACAAAATCACATTAATTTTTTTAACATATATTACTTGAAAATAAAAATTACATTACTTAAAAAACTACAATATTTGAAATTGAAAATTACAATAATTGAAAATGAAAATTACAACAATTAAAATACTACATTCTACAAGTGTGATTTTAAATTCAAATAATATGTATTTTAAATTTGAGAAGTAATGTATAAGTATATTTCTATTGCTACATATAATTATTATCATATGGAAATATTCAAGAAAAATGAAAAATAATAAAAAAGATAAAAGTAGAAGAGAGGAAAGAAAACAAGAAAAGAGGAAAGGAAACAAAAAACGAGGAAAGAAATGAAAGAAAACAAGAAAAGAAATGAAAAACAAAAAAATAAATAAAAAAAGGGAATGGCCATTGAGTTGCCGGGTCCTCGCCTAAAATTTGGGGAGGCTTAACGCCAATCATTGGTCTCTCGCCAGACTCGCTAGAATTGAAGGCAGTCCCAAACCGATTTAACTGGGACTCGGTTTGGGACTCTGATGGAGAAGGCCTTATGCTTAGAACGCGCTTAAGTTCTAAATTTAATGAGCACTCGGCATTATGACTCGTTCTCGAACACTAGACACTTATCAATCGAATAAACATATTATGATGCAATGCTTAGTATCTAAATCCACGTAAAATAGACTCGATAATGCAACGGTACCGTACGTATCTCGAATTCGCTAATCAAAAGGACCTCAAGTCCATGAGCTCATTTTCTATCATCATCATCATGATGTCATCTAATTGACTCACATGTAAGATCCCCATTTACATGTCCATCGATTTCGCATATGCCAATAAGTCTCTCAGTTCCATGTATACCGGTATATCAAATCTCTTTGCTAGATTTTTTATCAATGATATCTGAATATTGTTTATAGGTACCATTTCCTTTCATATAGGCCATCTATTCTAATTCAGATATCCATGCCATTCATGGCATTCATTACTCCTCAAGAGTACCAACTGTTTTATCTTGACATTCTTCTTGTAATGTATTTAGCACTGGAACCGTATTTCACTCAAGTGAATAAATCATTAATACAATAGGCAAGTTATCTCAATGTTCAACACATGCCATTCTATAATCAATATGCAACTCTGTATGCCTCAAAATATAGGGTCATAGCGGGTTAACATTCAAATCATAAAGTTTTATATTTGAACGTATCTTGATATAGTAACATGAAGTTGAATATTTAGTTTAAGTTTGAACTTTCAAATATATGGGGATCAATTTGCTCTACGAATTTGTTTTTACCAGCTTCCCCATGTCCTTCCTCCCCTAAGCTAGGAAAAACTAGCTCATACTAGTAAATAAGGGCTTGGAATATAAATTATCATGCCTAGCTTAGATCATATAGGCATACAACCATCCAGTATGCTTCACGCATTAGTTCTTTACGAAGAACAATATGATAGGGAGTCAATATATATTTGCATAGTTGAATTTTCTTGTGCTGATAATAAATTTGCCCTTAAACTGGAGATCATACTTGTGGGTTTCCGGCCACTTATATATAATTGTCAAATTTAAAAGTGTGACTTTTGCTCATTTCAAGATCTCCATAATGATGCTTCATCTCAGTGTTGTATCTTGCCATGATAATAATTACAACATGGGAAAGCTTTCAGCACATAATCATATGGAAATTTCATGTTTCACAACGGGTACGTTATACCCGGATGGCCTAATTTGTCACATCGTGATCATCTCTCATATATCACTTGAATTTGGCCTTTCAATAATGTGACATTTGGACACAGTCTCATAATTGGCAAGACTAATCATATCAATTCCTTCAGGAATTTAGTCTAATATATGTTCTTGAGCACAGTTTCGTTTGAGTACAAAACTCTTATATAGATGATGATGAAATCAAGTCATACACTTCCGTTATGTCTTCTTGACATAATCCATCTCCAGAGGGTATAAACTTGAGTATTTACAATATAATTCTCCCCTCAAATGCACATGGCATCATTAATATGTACCAATTTCATGTTGGTAATCATATACATCTCAAGATATGGCAAGCTATAAGGGGACAATTCCGGTAGTATGTCCAAGACACTTTTCTTGCCGGATTTCACTGTGATGTCTTTGTCATTTTCACTCATAGTCTCAACATGATATTCATTCAGTCGAATATAAAGCTCACTAGATTACGTTGAGATTTAGAAGAATACAACATATCTTCTATGGCAATCTCTGTCCCATATAGTACTGTTATATTCGCTCTATCAGAGCCTTCAACCAATTTTGCATTACCGGAAATTGTATTCACATGTGATTGTCTCATTGACAAGTAGTCAAAACATTTGACATTATAGAATATGCTATGTGTTGATACATTATCATCCAACACTATAATCCAAGCATATTTTGGACTCGCTTGCCTCGTATATTATCATATTTGCCTCAAGCAATGACACATGACTTTTTCACGATATTGCTACTGTATTAGCATATTAGTGCCATGAAAAATAGTGTATGCTTTTCTACCATGTCATCATCAATAACTGTCTCACAACATAAATGATTTAAATATATCCAACTACGCCGGTTGGTTATCCACACTTTCAGTGAATTTGAACATTGATACATCCCAACTATACCGGTTGGTTATTCCTCACTTTCAGTGATTTTTTAAATGTTGATATGTCCCAACTACGCCAGTTGGTTATTACTCACTTTGAGTGATTTTTGAAAGTTTCCCAACTACGGCGGTTGGTTATTTTACACTTTCTTTGCATCACCATCATTCTTAATATGGGTGTGCATTCCATTTTTAGGATGACTAGAACATTGATCCATCCGTTCATGGATATAGATTCATCTTGTCTATTTTGTGGCTCTTTGAAGCCAAGTAAATAATAAATATTGATAAGGTAAGAAAAATAACTCACCAATTTATTACCCGCTTATGTAAAATACCTGACCTTTTTTCTTTTTCTTTAGCTTACGATAAGTGGCCAATATGTTGTGTTGCTATTGTTGTTGTCGTTTGCTGGTCAGGCCGGTGGACATGATTACATAATTCTTCTTTTTTCCAAAGTAATGACCTGATACTTTTAAGATGAAGAAATAAAAACGATGCAATTAAGAATATTGGTGTAATTCTAGAGATCACATGAGTATGTAAAAATAATTAACGTGCAAACTCCATGTAACTCCGTGTGTTGATATGATAATTAAAGTAAACTTTTGCGTTGATTTCCGTTATGCATATCTAATTTTGGATGGTCAGCTTTCGGCTCTGTTTACCACTAGCTTTCCAGCTCATGACCATTGACTAATAAAAAGCTCGTTACGTGAACGCGCATCTTTAACTGCGCTGTTGATGCCAAATCGAAACCATGTTGGCCTGCAGTTCCGTAATCAACCTAAACATTGCCAAGTAACATAGAATTGATCAGCACGTGCATGAATAAAATTAGATCAATATTGAATTGGATTAAAAAATAAGAGGTTGATGATCTAAGTAGATATAAGGCTTAATGAGATTTGATCAGTAATGATCTCTCTGTCGGCCGAAATCCGAATTGCATGTATTATGGCGTTGTTGATTGGTTTATGATAAGGGCAGGGTAATTCTTCGGGTATTCTTCTTCTTCTTCCTTTGGACGGTGAATAGTTTGGACACTATCGTG
Organism: Plantago major; assembly: GCA_026545765.1. Classification (NCBI taxonomy): domain Eukaryota; kingdom Viridiplantae; phylum Streptophyta; class Magnoliopsida; order Lamiales; family Plantaginaceae; genus Plantago; species Plantago major. The sequence continues at coordinate 23,582,777 of CM048840.1, read as the reverse complement.
CTGATAACATGTTAAAAAATAATTGTAGTGTTATTCTGTATATTCAAATGATAGTACATGGAAGTATATATATAAGTATGAGAGAATCTTCTAGAGCTTATCGATAAGGTATTTGACTACATATATCTCTAACAGTTTTCCACCTTTTGGTATCTATTGGAAAATTCTGGAAAATTTTAAAAATATATATCATATATACCTCTCCACAAAATAAGGAAAGTTGTTTTTTCATAAAACATTTTCCTAGAAAATATTATTTTCCCCTATTCATTTTCCCTTTTCTTTTCCCCTATTTTCCCTTAAACCAAATGAAGCATGGAGAAGAATAATACCATGGAAATTTTGATACTCAAATCAATTTTTTTAGTCTAAGTTTAGTGTTTGATTTGCGAGCACATGACACCTTTAGTGTTGGTCCAGATAATGGCAAAGTAAAAGACTGGGGGGGGGGGGTGAATAGTCTTTTAAGACTTTTGTTGATAAATACGGTTTCTCAGATATCTGTGAAGATTTCTGATACTTAATTTCAGAGAGCGGAAGACACTTTTCTGTGATAAGTGCACGTGCTTAGCAAGATATGTGTAAATACTTTGCAAGGTAAATAAAGCAAGTAATAAAAAGCAGAAAGTAAATAACACAAGTCTTTTTATAGTGGTATCTGAAGGTGGCGTAATCCTTCAACTAATCCACTTCGACCTTTCTCAGACCTAGAATCCACTAAGATAGATAAATGAGGTAACCTTACAAGTATCTTCTCTTGATTCCTAAATACACTAGGTTCCCAACCAAGTGTTCCCCTGAGTTATTCCCCGGCTTTCACAGCCAAGTACTTTCTGTACTCAGAAACCTTTTGAGCTATTCCTTAGTTTCCCAAACTAAGTACTTCCTATGCTCAGTGCCTTGGAGTTATTCCTTAGTTTCCCAAACTAAGTACTTCCTGTACTCCACGCCGATTAAGGTGTTGGTTAAGGTAGTTTGTCAGGTGAGCTTCTTTAATAACTTGTTCAGTTATGCAGATAGCTCTATGAATCAAGTATACTTAATACACTTTGCAATGTATGGTATATTGTTCTTTACTGACCCAAGTCTATGATAAGTGTTCAAGAGAATGAATCTCAGATATGAAATCTTAGTTCAACTCTTTCACAAATAACAATGCTTGTTAAGGATCAGGACACTTAGAACTTTTGTGCTACTTAGAATCAAGAGCTTTGGTCGCAACAGAAAGCTTGAAGGTAAGTAGTGTGCTTGAGAGAGCTTGTGAGAGTATTCAATGTAAGTTCAGTGTTCTAAGGTGTAAGTTTTGTGTGTGTTCTCAAGCAGTCTAAGTGTTGATATTTATAGATGAATTTGAGTGCCGTTTGAATAGTATCCGTTAGGCTTAAATCAAATTCAAACTATTGATATATGAGTATAGTACTGTAGTACGTTTGTCTTCTTCAGAAGCTACCGTTTTTGTTCAGACATCTCTGTCCGCGCATTTAATGCATTGTACTATACTTTGTCCTGTAGTGTCAACGGAACTATGCATGGTATCAGAGATCTTAATACTATCAGATTTCTTCTGATGCTGTGCACGTCCTTTTCAAGAGATTATCACAACTCCAGATATCACTTATTGAAACAACTTGTTATAATATATTTCTTTTCAGAAACATAGTTTATGTCCAAGGTATCTGAGTGTAGATATATGTGGGCTTTTTCCTCGTCTCAGAAACCTTTTATTTCTCAGATATCTTTTGCAACACTGTTTATTTAAAAACGCTTGCGTCTTCAAGATATCTGGTCATAGGTATCTGAAAACCCTTACCTTCAGCAATCTTGTGCAATCTTCAAATCTTCAAATCCGTTGAGCCTTTCATGCTGGATGCCTTCTTCTTGGTCTTCTTTTTAGAAATAAAAAAATACATTCAGAGACTTAACATCCTATACAAGATTAGCTAGACTATCATACTTAGTGAGTTTTCTCTTTTACAGTGTTCAAGTGAACCAAGAGTACTAACCACCTTTCTGAGCTAAAATAAGTCATTAGGTTGCTGATCAAAATCTAAACAAATATTCCTAACAAATTTCCCCCATTTTGATCAGTCAACGATGACTATCTGACCTATTACAAATCTGGATGAGGAAACAATCCACCACTTAATCATTTCTTATGATCTTTCAATTCATATAATTAAGTGCAGAAAGTAAACATCAACCAAATCACAAGGTGTGATCTTTGCTGACAAGTTATCTTTTATAGATTGATATTTGAGAGTAGGTTCATCAGATATGTTACAATGAAAGTTCAGATAACTTTTTCAAAAACAACAATAAGGTACAGTCAGCAAAAAAAAATACATAGTAAATTAGGACAACAGGAGTAACCAAGCTCCAAGTAGACATCCTAATAAACTAGTCTTCAAATCTTCAGCAGCTCCAAGGATCAACTTGCATACTCCCTATCTCCAAATCTTTTGATATCATCTGAGTAGTCATAGAGCAAGGTTCTGACCAACATCTCAGTGTCTCTGGCATAACCACATACTTCTTTGTATGATTTGGTGGGATTCTTCTTAGCAAAGTGTTTGACCCATAAATACTTTCCCCATTTCCAGGCATGCTCAATTCTGATATCTGATAGCTTGAAGTAATCATATATGATCCTCAGATATCTTATGTCACCCTTGTATTGATCTTCAGTCATGTAGAATGACTCAAAGGGTTCCACAACAAGTCTTGGCATTGTGCCTGTTCTAGTGAGGTTTGGGACTTTATGCACATCATCAGGTTTTCCATAAGGACATTCATCATTAAGGTCCTTCGTCATGGCTTCAACTCTCTTGACAACTTCAAAATCCAACCAAGCTTATTATTGGTGTTGATCAAGATTGGCTTATCTTTTCTCCATGCTATAAGTTGTTGATGGATGGGTACTGGAAATCCTTTTTCATTTACAAGCAAGTGCTTGAGTTCCAGTATCCAGTATCCACTCCTCTGATGAATACACTTGTAGGAGGAGGAGTTGTTGTCAGTCTTCACATACTCAATTCTGGCTTCTTCTGGCCTGAGTGGAAGTTGACCTTTCTTCTTTCAACTCCCAATCTATTCCTCCTTTGCCTTGAGTTTTCCCTTGGATTGCTTGAAGAACCACCCTGGATTGACTTGGTATTTCCAGTGGGTGTTTTAGCTGCCAAAGGCTTTGCAGCTATGGGCTCAGTTAGGCTATCAATTTTTCTTTTTCTGTGAAGAGGAGCTTTATCTTCATCAGTCTCATCATCATCATCATCAAGATTAATTCTTGTGAAAGTTTTGCAGCCTTCATCATTGCCCAGGGATTTGATTTGGCCTTCTTCTTCTTCTTCTTCTTCTTCTTCTTCTTCTTCTTCTTCTTCTTCAAAAGAAGAAGACTTATCAATCCCTCTTACTTGTCTTCTCCTTGGAGCCTTGGTACTCCTTGGAGGTTTCTGTGCTCTGGCCCTTGTTGTCATTCCTTTTCAGGAAGTTGCTGAGTGGTGGCCACTATCTGTAGGGCAGTCTGACTGGAGGAGGGCTCATTAATTCTGAGAGGTAGTTGTTCAGATTTTCTTTTGTTTCCTCTTCCTCTTCCTCTCTGAGCATCTTGAAATCCTTCCCCCTTAGTCATTGTTGACTGACTAAGAATCACAAAGGATTCTGAAAGGGAGTCAAAGTTGCCTGGAAGATAGTTGTAAGCAGCAACCAACTGTTCCAGATTGGCCTTGAGCTCCAGTTTTTGTTTGATAAGACATGTTTCCTTATCAGTGAGCTCTGCCAGTGGGCCTTGAGTAGCATCTGCTTCCAAAGAAAGATAGCTAGCCTCATTGAGGGCTTTTTCAGCAAGATTATTGTCATCATCCCTTACCATGCCTAGGTCTCTCTGAGCAATGACCAAGCTTGTTGTTCTTTGAGTGATTAACTCAGTGAACTTTTTCATTTCAGCAGGGACTGATGCAATTACTTCTTTATTTTGTTGAGACAACTCCTTTCTTAGAGTTGCGAACTCAGTATCCGCGCCATGTAATCATGGGAGTTGAGATTTGGTTTCATCGAAGCTTTGAGGAGCTATCGTTTCTTTCTTAAGTGAGAAACTCCCAAGTGAACATTTGCATGTTCTGCCAAGGTTCTGTCTTCTTCATCATCTGAGTCATCAGCCCAGTGATCTTCATCCTCTTGTACTTCTTCATCAAGGTTTCTGAAGGCGGCAACCATCTCAGATATGGGTTTCTTGCCTTTGGAGGATGGTTTCTTTGGTGAAGATGCAGCTTTAGCATCGTGCTTTACTTGATGCTTCAAAGATCTAGCTCCTTAGTAATATAGTCAACAGCGTCCCGGAGCTCTTTAATCTCAGAGTAAGCTTGCGTTTCCTTGCGTGTTTGTTCTTCAAGTTTGTCTAGCTTGACTCTGGATTCAGCTATCTTTTCTTCCAGTTGAAGATGTAGCTGTTGTTCTTCCTCCAACAGTTATTTGAGTTGAGCAACTCTGGCTTGTGCATTTGATATTTTCTGAGTGTTGTTCTCAAAGTGCTCAACTACTTGTTCAGTAGAGTCCTTGTGTTGGGAAGATGGATGGGTAGATTTCTGAGGAGATGGAGGAGGGGATTGATGTGATGTCCTCTCAGTGTGCTTTTCAGCAGCTGAGGCATTGTTTCCTTTTTGAATCCCTCCTGTCCCTGGTGCAGGGGAATCATCATCATCTTTCTTATCCTCATCCTTGTGATGGTCAGAAGGAGGATCTTCATAATTGTTCTCATCAGTCTCCTTCTCTTCTTCATCTTCAGAGACCAGATTGATCACTTCTGGAATAGTGATCATTTGCCCATTTACCTCCTCTTATTCAGAGGGTATGCACTGTAAGGTCTGGGGAAAAGTAGGCTTGAATGCCATCTGCATTCTGGTCTGACCATCTGCCTTCTCAAAAGCTTCTATGAGCTTGTGTGCAGCTTCTTTGATAAAGTCCTTGTGCATCAGAGTAGCAAAAGAGTACTGCTCTGTTGGGAACATAGCATGGACATAATTCTCCAAGTCAAAAGCTTTGACTCTTCTCAATTGGTGATCAGTCACCTTTGTTAATTCAGTCAGATCTGAGCTTCTGAGCTTTTGCCACTTTCTGAAACACTTGAGATGTTTCTTTAGTGTGTGGTTCTTGAAGAATGTAAGCAAGTATTCTGTTGAGAATGCAGAAGCCTTTTGCACACTTGTTTGAGCCTGAAAGAAAGAGTTTTGAGTTAGATTCAAAACTTGTGTAGATATCTGAGTATTTGTGTAGTTAGGTTTCTGAGTTACCTGAATGAATACATCAGGCTCAGAGACTTGTACTACTGAGGTAGGGAGCTCCTTAGATATCTTGTTGTGAGGTGGGGACTTGGAAGTCTGCTCCTCATCAACCTTTCTTTCTGCTTGAACCTGAGATTTTAACACTTAGGAAATTTTATCAAGAAAAATTTTATTGGCAATTCAGATATCTGAGAGGTGAATTACCTCCGTTGGAGGCTCAGATACTTGTCTTTTAGAGACTTGTGCAGTCTCTGGAATCTTTTCTTGTGATGAAGGCCTTGATGCCTCATCAATTTCCATATGTTGTGAGGATTGAGTGGGCAACTCCTCAACAACTTCTACTTCTTTTTGAACCTGTTAAGTAGAATGTGTTAGTTTGAGAAAAATGATCAGAGATTTGTTCTTTGAAGAATATAGATATCTGAATGAAATACCTTCTCTACAGAAGGTTCAGATACTCGTTCTTCAGAGACCTTGGAAGTCTCTGGATTCTTCTCTGAAGAGATAGACTTTTCAGTCTCTTCATTCTTCTTCTCAGTTGGAGCCTATTAGAAACAAACACTTATTAATCAAGTGTACAAAGTACATATCTGAGTTATATCTTAAGGAATTATTTTCTACCTGTGAGACAGGCTCCTGTTCCTTAAGTGATGAGGCTATGGAAGCCTCCTTCTCAGATTCTGAGGTAAGCTTTGCAGCTTCCTCTTGTTGTTGTGTTTCTAAATCAGCCTGTAACAAAGAAATTATAATAAGTAACAAGATTTAGGCATAAGTTATCACAAGTAAAGAGTTAAACCATTCAGCTAGCTAAGCTTTGTCAGGCTGACTGGTTTCTGGAACTTGTGAAGTTTCCATGCATTGGTCTTCTTGTTCTTGGACCATTTCTTTGTTGGAAGTTTCAGGTACTTCAGACCTTTCCTGAGTATGCAACTCAGTTGCCTCCCCTGGTTGATCATTCTGAGTAGATGTCTCATTTTGATCCCTCCCATTGAGTTGGGGAACCTGCTCTTTTGCAGGATTTTCTTCAGCAATGAAAGATGCTGGTGTCTGTAACTCAAGTACCATTTCAGCAGTATCCACATCTGGCTGTTGTGGTTGTTGTTCTTGAGACAGACTTTTGAGTGCTGAGGCAATGGCAGTATCCTCCAACACTAGTGTATCACTCATCAAAGCATCTTCAATATGCTTCAGTCTTTCCTGTTATGATGGTGTAATTTGTCCAATAACCTTGACACAGTTGCTTCTTCAGCAACCTTTGAAACAGATGCTTGTTCAGCAACCTGTGGTGTAGGTTCTTCTTCAGATACATCTACACTAGTTACTTTTTCAGTAACCTTAGCCCGTTTTGATTTCTCTAGAACTTGAGAGATGACTAAATCATCATCTTCATCGTCAGAGCTCTCATCAGCATTAGGAACTGATTGGTCCATAATCCCTGCGGTTTCTGCAGATAGGGCTTGGTATCTATCACTACTTTCTTTAGAAGCATTGATAAGTTCATCAGCAAGGCTTTCGGCAGTAGTTTTAACATTTTTGAAAGCACTTTCTCTTGCTGAGTCTACTTGTTCAGTAGTTGATACCTCTTTTGCAGCATTGATGAGTTCATCTGCAGCGGCGGCAGGTATCTGGGAATCGACAACCACAATGGGTGTGTCTTCTGATTTGCCAGCAGACTTCTTTCGTGAAGTTCTGGGCTTTTTGGTCGCAACCTTTCCCTCATATACCTCTTCAGTCTTTCGCTTCTTGGAACCTTTTTGATATCCAGTAACCTTTTTCATCAAGTTCGTATACTCATATTTGTAGAGTAGGTTACTGTTGGCTATGTCAGCCTTCTCTCTGAGCTCAATGCCAAGCTTCTCCAGCAAGTAGCATATCTTTAGACCATAGCTCACTGTGGCCTTTGGCTCAGAAAGTCCCTTAGAGATTTTAGGCTCAAAGCCTTGAATCTTCTTCACAAACTTCATAAAGGCGTACTTACCCCAATTGAAAGAGTTTTCCAGCCTTTTGTCTTGTTGTTGCAACAAGAACATCATCATCCAGCGTTCTTGGCTTATCTGGTCAGCACCTCCTTGTAGACCATCAAAACATCTATGAAGAATGCATGCCAACACATCCCAGTGAACCAACAGATGTCTGGTTCTGATGTCAGCAAGCTTGAAATCAGTGGGTGTATCTTGTTTATCAGTGTCACACACACCACTATAAAGCTCTTTTACACCTTCAAGGAGATCTTCATCCTTGGTGTCTATTTCAAAATCCTTTCCACGATTTTGAAGATCAAACAACTTACAGAAAGTTGTTAAGTCCAAAAGGATTTCCTTTCCTTGGACCTTAGTCTTTACAGACACTATTGCAGTGCCTTCAGAACCACAGGATATAATCCTGGAGTTGTTATAGAATTCTAATACTTTTAGTGAAGAAACTCCACTAGGAAGAGCAGATAGAAAACCTTTGATTTGTGCCTTTTCAAGCATGTCAAGAATTAGTTTCCTATCGGCTTGGTTTTCAACAGCAGCCGTGAGGTACTCCTCAATCATGGCACCACCCCAAATCATCCTGTGATTTGAAGTCCAATGATCGGGATTAAAGTCTCCTACCAATCGATTGTTCACTATAACCAACTCTGGTGCTTGCTTTTCAGCAGTACCAGTGGTAGAAGATTGGGATTTCTCTGGGTAGATGAACGCTTAGGAGCCATCTCTTTATATAGTACAAGTGTTTGAAAGTTTGAAAGAGATTTGGGTGAGAGATTAGTGATTCTTTGCAGAAAAACTAACAGAGATTTGCAGAGGTTGAAGAATGGTTTTTGCTATTCTTGTGTAAGGTAAAATGTGGGATTAGGCGAAAGTAATTTCTTTTGCCAAAATCCTATATATATAGCAACGTAATTCTAACAAACATATACATACAAATTGGTTTTGTATGTACGTATCTGTGAATTGCAGTAAGGCGTGGGTAAAAGTTTGTTCGGCATTAAATGCAGAGTGGACCATGTCAGAATTTCAACAGTTCACTTCTTACAGAGATTAATCTCCGCCGTTAAGATCAATCGCCTATTTTATCAAGGGTCATCATTGCTTCTTCAGCAATGATCACAATCAACAATTGTAATTGTGCCCATTTAATGAATTTTGGCTATTAGTTATCTGAGTCACGTTTCTGTGTGAATGAGAATACTGTTTGTATCTGAGTCTATCTTATACTTGTTGTCTTTTCACAGTTTTACACAAAGATATAAATAATACAAATTTCAAGATAGTAGTCGATGTAGACACAGATTATTCTCTTTGTGTTCCCCTCATCGAGTGATCTAGATATCGAAAATTCGCCTCTAAATCTTCAAATAGCCATTTTACCCTTTAGCCTTTGGTTTCTGGATACCCGTTCCAGATTGCTCTTCTCTGGATACCTGTTGCAGATTTCTCTTTTCTCTCCTTTGATATCTTCTTCAGATATCTGAACTTTTTCAGTTCTTTGGTAGCTCCATTAGTCCAAGACTATGTCTTAAGGCTAAGAATCTACTTTCTTTAGTGGCTTAGTGAAGATATCTGCAAGTTGGTCTTCAGTGCCAATCTTGAGTATCTCTATATTGCCTTTTTCAACATGATCTCTGATGAAGTGGTGTCTAACATCAATGTGATTTGTTCTTGCATGAAACTTAGGATTCTGAGTTATGGCAATAGCACTTGTGTTGTCACAGAAAATAGGAGTTTTCTCTTTGTTGGGTCCATAGTCTCTGAGTTGTTGTTGTATCCACAATATTTGTGAAGCACAACACCTAGCAGCAATATATTTAGTCTCTGTGGTAGATGTAGCAATTGAATTTTGTTTCTTGCTGAACCAAGATATCAATTTAGCACCAAGAAATTGACAAGTTCATGAGGTGCTTTTTCTATCAAGTAATGATCCAGAATAGTCGGCATCTGAATAGCCAACTAAACTCAATCCACTGTCTTTTGGATACCACAATCCAACTTCTACAGTACCTTTTACATACATCAATATTTTCATAGCGAAGTTGTAGTGTGATTGCATTGGGTTTGTCTGAAATCTAGCACACACTCCAACTGCATATTGAATATCAGGTCTACTTGCAGTGAGGTACAGTAGAGACCCAATCAATTTCCTATACTTGTGTTCTTCAACACTCTTGTCAGATTCAGTATAGGTCATTTTGGTTCCAATGCTCATAGGTATCTTAGCATTCTTTTCAGAAGGCTTTAGATTAAATTTGTTGAGCATGTCCTTTGCATACTTTGTTTGACTAATGAATATTCCATCATTGAGTTGCTTGACTTGTAGCCCTAGGAAGTAATTCAATTCTCCCATCATGCTCATCTCAAATTTACATTTCATGAGTTCAGCAAAGTCTTCACAAAGTTGCTTGTCTTTAGATCCAAATATAATGTCATCAACATATATTTGAACTAAAAGTAGTTTCCCATCATGGTTTAATGTGAAGAGTGTTTTATCAACATCTCCTTTCTTGAAACCACTTTCTAGTAGGTATCCGGCCAATGTATCATACCATGCTCTTGGAGCTTGTTTCAGCCCATACAGAGCTTTCTGAAGTTTATAGACCATCCTACTTTATGAGGAAACTTCAAAACCTGGTGGTTGCTCAACATAGACTTCCTCAGCAAGTTCACCATTTAGGAATGCACTCTTGACATCCATTTGATAAACTATAAAGTCATTATGAGCTGCAAAGGCTAGAAAGAGTCTTATTGCATCCAATCTTGCAACTGGTGCATAAGATTCATCAAAATCTAGTCCTTCAGTCTGAGTGAATCCCTTGGCAACCAACCTAGCTTTGTTTCTGGTTATTTCACCAGACTCATTCATTTTGTTTCTGAAAACCCACTTGGTTCCGATTACAGATATTCCGTCAACAAATGGAACCAGTTTTCAAACTTCGTTTCTCTCAAATTGATCCAATTCTTCTTGCATTGCAGAGATCCAATCTTGATCCTTTAATGCTTCTTCTATAGTTTTTGGTTCAATATTTGAGATGAAACATCCATAGAGACAATTTGCATTTTCAGCGATTGCTCTTCTAGTTCTAACTCCTTGGTCTAACGGACCGATCACATCCTTTGCAGGATGATTTCTTATCCATTTCATAATGGGCTTTGAACTAGTAGGATCAATATCATCTTGATTTGAATGTGAATCAATATGATCTTGATGAGATACTTGTACAATATCTGAGATATCTGACACATGGGAAATGCCATGGATATCTGACACTCTTTCAGTGTTAGGGATATCTAGATCTTGCATTTCAGCAATCTCATTTTCAGACATTTCTACATAATGAAGGTTCTCAGTAACCTGTTTCATTTATGGAATTCTCATAGGAAATTCTTCATCATGTCTTAGAGTTATCTGGTTGTTACTAAGCAATGGTTGCTTTTCATCGTCAGATTCATCCCCTAATTGAATAATAGAATTGTTTCCTTTTGAGGATCCTTTTTCAGAATCTTCAACCATCAGTTCTTTAAACCTATCTGAGAGATCATCATTCAAGAGTACTTTCTTGTTTCCTTCATAGAATACTACATGACCAGATTCCTCAATCTTTTGCGTTCTTTTGTTGTAGATTCTATAGGCTTTGCTATTCAGAGAATAACCAAGAAATACTCCTTCATCTGCCTTTGGTTGAAATGTTCTCAAGTATTCTTTTCCATTGTTAAGAACGAAACATCTGCAACCAAACACCCTTAGATGTTTGATACTAGGGGGTCTACCAATGAAAAGCTCGTAAGGAGTTTTGTCATGGTGTTTGTTAATCAAACATCTATTTTGAGTGTAGCAGACTGTGTTTACAACTTCAACCCAATAGATTTCACTTATTTCAGTGTCAGCGAGCATTGTTCTTGCCGCTTCTTTTAGGGTCTTATTCTTCCTTTCAGCAACACCATTTTGTTGTGGTGTTCTTACGAAAGATAGTTGATGTTGTATACCTTTGCAGGTACAAAACTCTTTTATGTACTGGTTCACAAACTCAGTACCATGGTCTGTTCTGATTACAGATACCTTGTCATTTTTCATGACTTCGAGCTTATTCCGCAAGTTGGGTATCTCAACCCTTACATCAGATTTGTGTTTGGGAAAGACAACCCAAGTGAATCTTGAGTAATCATCAACAATAACCAGACCATACTTCTTTCCTGCATAACTAGTTACAGAGGATTCAAAAAGATCCATATGTAACATCTGCAGTGGCCTTTCAATGGAATGCCTAGTATTAGACTTGAAAGATGTTTTGGATTGTTTTTCCATTTGGCAAGCTGAGCATATACCATCTTTTCTATATGCCATTTTGGGTAAACCAACCACCAACTCTTTCTTGACTAGCTTGTTCAGAGTTTTGAAATTCAAGTGACTCGTTCTTTTATGCCATAGCCAATTTTCTTCAGTGTAGCCAGATTGACTCACCATGAGACATTCTTCAGTTGTGGCGGATGCCCAATCAGCAACATAAAGATTTCCTTTACGCCTTGCAACCAAGACTGTCTGCTTTGACTCATTGTCAATCACTTTGCATAGTTTTGACTTGATCTTGACAGTGTACCCTTTGCTACTAGTTAACTCATGCTTAGGAGATTATATTTCAATCCCTTTACATGTAGTACTTCAGAGATTGTAAGGGCTCCAAACTTCAGATTGCCAAATCCTATGGTTGGATTTTCATCTCCTCCAGCAAACCTGATAATTGGTCCATCATTGTATTTTTTGTAGCCAATCAGATTTGCTTTGTCTCCTGTCATGTGCTTCCCACACCCACTATCAAAATGCCACTTTGGATTAGTCTTTAGAGTGTTCTGCACAAAACGGAAAATAGGAGATTAGGTTCTCATACCAACAATGGAACCACCTGGACTAAAGAATCTTCCAGTAGGAATCCAATTTTGAATGAATTTCTTAGGAACATTCTTTGTCTAACAGGAACATAAGGAGGAATTCTAATTAAATGATTAGTATCATTGTTATTAAGAACTATTTTCTTCCTTGGTGTGTTCCTTGGTGCTTCATTTGGTGCTTTCAGATACCTGTCAGGTTTCTGAGTCTGCTTCTCAGCAAACTTAGCTTTCCTAGCCAGATTTCTTCTAGCCCTGACATTCAGATTTCCAGTGGCTTGATTCATCTTCCACTTCTGATAATTGTTGTGAGCAATTCTAGCCTTTAACCATCGTTCTTGCTCTTGTTTGTACTCACGAGCAAGTTGTTTCCCGATAGCTTTATAGCCAATACCATTTCGAGCACCTGGTGCTGTCTGAGATCTTTCCTCAGCAGCTTTGCTAGTCTCTGGGTAATCTATTTTCTTTCCAGAAAACGTGACATGGGAGAATTTGTCAGCTCCTGCAATTCTTCCTTTCTGAGAGACATAGAACTGTGGGTGATTGCACTTTTCAGTGTTGTGTTTCTTTTCAGAATTATTCCCAACAATTTTCCTTGGGACTTGTTTTTCCCACAAAGGTTTGGTCGCAACTGTCTTTCCTTTGTCAACAACTTTAGCTTTCTGACCGATATTGTAGGTTGTTTGGCAATCACCTTGCTGAGCACTGACAAATGTTCGTCTTTCATCACTCTTATTCAGAGTGGTAGAACTGTTTGTGTGTGTGTCCAGCCCAAGTCCTCTCTTTTCTGAAGGATCTCTTAAATAAGATTGTACTTCAGTAAGAGTGTCACTAGCTTTGGCATAAGATTGAAAAGATAGTTCTTTCTTTTTGAGTTCTTCATTTTCAGAAAGAAGATCTTCATATTTCTTTTGAAGATTGGCCAATGCTTCTTTATGTGACTTTTCAGTCTCAGATATCTGAGCCTTGAGAAATGCATTTTCAGCATCCTTTTTCTCAAATATCTTGAGTATTTGTGAATTTTCCTTTACAAGAGAATTCTTTTCTTCTTCAAGGATTTCTGCTCTAGCTTGGACCATCAGAAATTCTCTTTCGTAGAGATCAAGTTCTCTTCTGAGATGTTCCAGATCTTTAATTCCTTCCTCATCACTTTCATAAGTATAACAGGAAGTATGTATTACCTCATCAGCCATTAGACAAGGTTCAATGTTGGAGATATCTGGAAAGATTTCTTCAGCCATTCCACACACTTCTTTCTTCTTTTGACCAAAGTCAATTACTTCATGAGAAACACCGCACATTTCTGGAGAAGGTAGTGTTGAATCATCTGAATCTTCATCCTCAAAATCAGACTCAATATCTAGAGCATCCAGTTGAAGTTGAATCTTTTTCCTTTCTTCAGTGAGCATAGTTTTCTGACTTCTCTTGAAGATTCTTCTATCTTTCTTGTCACATGTCTTTAGTTTGTTGAAGGCAGGACAATCCTTCTTGAAATGACCAGGTTTCTGACAATAAAAACAGATATCATTTTCGATTTCAGCTTCCTCGGTACTTGATGCTTTCGGCTTGTTCAGCGAGCTTTGCATATTTTCGTACTGGTGATAGTTTGAGCCTAGATGCTTTTTCAGCTTCTCTTTGACTTTTCTTCTCTCAATCTCTCGACTGACATATTTTCTCATTTTCTTTACAGCAAGAGCATCCTCAGTCACCTCCTTGCCTTCTTTCTTTTCAGAAATTCCTTGAGCAACTAGAGCAACATTCTGCAACTTTTCAGTTATTTGTTCTCTTTGAGTTGTCTCATAGTCAACAGTGGCAAGGTGAGAGAAAAGTTCCACTGGAGTGATATCTGGCATTCATTGGTTAAAGTAGAAAAAATTTGTGTGCTCCCAGTTATGATTTAGACTTCTCACAATAGTCTTAATCTTTTCTGACTGGGTATATCTATTACTTTCACCAAGTGCAGCCATGTCACTCATAAGTGTTGTAAATCGGAAATCTAGTTCTTCAAGAGTCTCTGTGGGACTTTATTTAAAGTTTTGGAATTTGAGCTTCAAAACTTCGAACTTATTTTCCTTTATTTTCTCAGTGCCGGCACAGATTTCTTCAATCAGTTGCCAGGCCACTTTCGCCGTTTTTGCACCCCACAGTTTAATCGTATGTGCTCGAGTAGAACGATGATGATATTACGGTCGACCATCCAACCGATTTCTCTTGGCATCTTCCAATGTCCAGAGCTCTCTGCTTAGGTTCAGAATAACTTGACCGCGTGTCTCCCACGTCGACGATCCGTCTGCGGAAGACCAATCGCTTTGTTCTGTGTCTCTACCATTTGAAACCTCTATGACTTGCTTGAGTTGTTGAATGACTACTGGGCCATTCTTTATCACGTCGATCATTTCGTCACTGATAGCTTCTAGGTGGAGCATCATGTTGTTCTTCCATTTCTCATAATTCTCTGGCTTGAGAATTGGGGCGTCACTTAAAGACATCCTGCAGCAAACACACTTAACAAACAAATCAAGTGTAGGTGAAAAGCAGTTAGAGGGCACTTATCTGGGATCTAGGTTCAGTGCAGAAAGCTTGGGAACCTCCTGCTCTGATACCACTTGTTGGTCCAGATAACGGCAAAGTAAAAGACTAGGGGGGGGGGGGGGTGAATAGTCTTTTAAAACTTTTGTCGATAAATACGGTTTCTCAGGTATCTGTGAAGATTTCTGATACTTAACTTCAGAGAGCGGAAGACTTTTCTGTGATAAGTGCACGTGCTCAACAAGATAGGTGTAAATACTTTGCAAGGTAAATAAAGCAAGTAATAAAAAGCAGAAAGTAAATAACACAAGTCTTTTTATAGTGGTATCTGAAGGTGGCGTAATCCTTCAACTAATCCACTTCGGCCTTTCTCAGACCTAGAATCCACTAAGATAGATAAATGAGGTAACCTTACAAGTATCTTCTCTTGATTTCTAAATACACTAGGTTCCCAACCAAGTGTTCCCCCTGAGTTATTCCCCGGCTTTCACAGCCAAGTACTTCCTGTACTCAGAAACCTTTTGAGCTATTCCTTAGTTTCCCAAACTAATAAGTACTTCCTATGCTCAGTGCCTTGGAGTTATTCCTTAGTTTCCCAAACTAAGTACTTCCTGTACTCCACGCCGATTAAGGTGTTGGTTAAGGTAGTTTGTCAGGTGAGCTTCTTTAATAACTTGTTCAGTTATGCAGATGGCTCTATGAATCAAGTATACTTAATACACTTTACAATGTATGGTATCTTGTTCTTTACTGACCGAAGTCTATGATAAGTGTTCAAGAGAATGAATCTCATATATGAAATCTTAGTTCAACTCTTTCACAAATAACAATGTCTATTAAGGATCAGGACACTTAGAACTTTTGTGCTACTTAGAATCAAGAGCTTTGGTCGCAACAGAAAGCTTGAAGGTAAGTAGTGTGCTTGAGAGAGCTTGTGAGAGTATTCAATGTAAGTTCTGTGTTCTAAGGTGTAAGTTCTGTGTGTGTTCTCAAGCAGTCTAAGTGTTGATATTTATAGATGAATTTGAGTGCCGTTTGAATAGTATCCGTTAGGCTTAAATCAAATTCAAACTATGATATCTGAGTATAGTACTGTAGTACGTTTGTCTTCTTCAGAAGCTACCATTTTTGTTCAGACATCTCTGTCCGCGCATTTAATGCATTGTACTATACTTTGTCCTGTAGTGTCAACGGAACTATGCATGGCATCTGAGATCTTTATACTATCAGATTTCTTCTGATGTTGTGCACGTCCTTTTCAAGAGATTATCACAACTCTAGATATCACTTGTTGAAACAACTTGTTATAATATATTTCTTTTCAGAAACATAGTTTATGTCCAAGGTATCTGAGTGTAGATATATGTGGGCACTTTCCTCGTCTCAGAAACCTTTTATTTCTCAGATATCTTTTGCAACACTGTTTATTTAAAAACGCTTGTGTCTTCAAAATATCTGGTCATAGGTATATGAAAACCCTTGTCTTCAGCAATCTTGTGCAATCTTCAAATCTGTTGAGCCTTTCATGCTGGATGCCTTCTTCTTGGTCTTCTTTTTAGAAATAAAAAAAATACATTCAGAGACTTAACATCCTATACAAGATTAGCTAGACTATCATACTTAGTGAGTTTCCTCTTTTACAGTGTTCAAGTGAACCAAGAGTACTAACCACCTTTCTGAGCTAAGATAAGTCATTAGGTTGCTGATCAAAATCTAAACAGATATTCCTAACATTTAGACTCAACAGTTAAGTAGTACTTTTAGTCTTTAAAATGTTTTAGCATGGACATTGTAAAAGAGAAACCTTAATGACTGATAGTTTAGTAACTTCTAAGGTGTTAGGTTTTCAAGAGCATGTAATTTTAACTATTTGACGACCTGCTGAAAAGACCATCACAGAAGATCATCTGTTGAAGAGTTGCTACCAATGAACTACAAGTTGCTGAAGACTCAGACTGGTTGTACAAGCCTTTCTCAGTAGAATTATATCAATGACATATTTGGGAGTAAAAGGTTGACCAAATTACTTTCCGGCCAAATCGAAGACATGGCAGCTGGTGTATCCATTTCCGGCCAAGTATCGTATATTAACTGTATTTCTTCCAATTTTGAAAAAAGAAAAAAGAAAAAATCATTTACCTCAGACACAATTCTCTTTCTGGTTTTGGTTTCTAGTTCTTTTCCCTCTTTTTTCCTTTCTCGCGGTATTTCTATGTCAGTAGTTTAGCTAGCATTTGGAGAGAAAGCGTAGTTGAAGTGAAAAACCCAGTTTTTTCTAACGGGCTGCTTAAGATCCAATAAATTGGAGGTCCATCCGCCAATTCGTGTGCTCTGATGTAAAGATTATGACCTGGTCCTTCGATCTCAGTTACAACCAATGGCAAAAATTGTTTGTTACTGCAGACCTTAGCAACTAACATATTTTTTTTTTTTTTTATAACGTTGAGAATCTGTATTCGTTGTCACTCGGATGCACATGTAATAACATTGACATTCGCAAAATTTGAATATGTTACCTGCTATTGTTATTTCTCTTCTAACCAACCGAATCACCATCCCATTTTATAGGTATCAATGCTCACCCGATTTGGATCGAGACCTTTTAGATCCATATAGAGAGCCAAACACCTAAAAGGCCATAAATTTATGTTAGAAAGTTACTTTTTTTAATGGACAAAAATTTTATTGATATTGTCTGAACCAAAGTACATTACCAGCATAAGGAGTGCGCATATAACTTACAACCACAAAAACACTACATGATAGGATTAGACGGCAAGCCTAAAAAAAAAATGAAGTTAAAAAAAAAAAATGACCACCCACGTCGTCTAGTATGTCATGACAAAAGTCCAGTCAGGAGAGTGAGAGGTTGCAGCGAAATACATACGGACGGAATAATCAAAATTCAAGAGTGTTGATCTATGTTATGAAACCCGGCGGGTCGACCCGGGTCGAACCGGTTCAACCGTGACTCGGAGGGGGTCCGGGCCGAAAACCCCCCAAAACCGGAAAAAATCGGGTTTTGGTAAAAACCCGGCGGAACCAGTAAAAACCCGGTTAAAAACCGGTTCCACCCGGGTTTCTAAAAAAAAAAAAAAAAAAAAATCAAAAAAACCCAATCACAACAAAGTTCTAATCGCCTCTTTCCTTTTCCTTTTCCTTTCCATTCTTCTCCCGTGCTTTAATGTTATTTGTTATTTTGAACTCAATGTTATGGAGTTATGGTGACTTTGTGTTTGAAATTGAGGCATATTTCGTTTATGCAATGTTTTCTAGCTTTTTTTTAGGTAAAAAATGTATATGTTAAATTTTAAAACATACATTATGTTTTATTTTTAAAAATATTTTTTATAGGTTGGCCGATAATCTTGGCTGAATCCTCCTATATAGTAGGTAGGCCAACGTCGTCCAGCTCAAAACACAGGTGTTGATTGATATTCCTATATGGTTACTAATATTTTACACAAAAGTCCAGTAAGGAGTGAGAGGTTGCTATTTTATTTAATTTCTTTAAAATTTACACAAAATCAAATGGTAAATCTTGTAAAAAATTGGAGTGATTATTAATTAACATACAAAGATATTATAATAATTATATACTAATTGTAATGATCCGACAACTAATCGATCGAATTTAACCATCGTACATGATTATTCATCGACAACTCTCCTGACTCGGGTGATATGTCATTCCATCGCATCAACTAATATAATTTACATGACTTTGTCATTGCGTTCATAATCGATTATGGATGGATTATTAAAAATGATAGAGTAAATAATATTTTAAACTTGTGAAGAGGGGCTATTGGCTACAACTGAGCCAGCCGGAATCTCCACTCGACCGCCGCAGAACCGCCATGGCCAATCTATCAGCGCCACCAGCTTCCGTCGGAAAGAAACCATTTTCTCCCATTCCATCTCCTCTTCGCAAAATCCAACCTCTCTCCTTCACCACAGACAACCCGCGTGCTGTTTCCTACTCTTCTCGCCTTCCCAAAATACCCCTCACCATTTCCGGCAATACTTCTCTATCCTCTCATGTCAATTCGTCTTCCTCCAAGATTCTCTCGAGGCCTGTCATTGTCATTGATAACTATGACAGTTTCACTTACAATCTCTGCCAAGTCAGCTTCCATTTCCTTATGCCACATCACAATTCTTGGATGTATTGTTTCGATTTTCAATAAAGATTTGATTTTTTGATGTTTTTTTTTTTTTCAGTATATGGGAGAGCTGAAATGTGAATTTGAGGTGTATCGGAATGATGAGCTCACTGTTGATGAGTTAGAGCGGTGAGCATTTTTCTTGGTTTGTGCTGTTTCTAATCGATTATTCCATTCTCTACTTGTATTTGGCTGTACAAAAAATGCTCTCTTGATTCTCGCAATGCATTTGACTGATATGTATATTGATGTCCAACGATGGAAGAAGACTCTTTTTTGTTGTTTGGAAGATAGTAGATGATCACATTATCAACATCAAGTGAAAGAATCGAATAGGTGTTTGTGCGAAACTCGATATTCTGTACCTAACTATTCGAACAGATTTAATTTCGTCTGACAAATTAATGGCTATGATTTATATCTGCTATCATGGAAAGGGGAAAAAAAAAAACTACACATGGAGTCTTGTTTCATCACAAGTTCTGTATCTGTACTATATAGCATGTGGCTGGCCTTGTGTGAACTTTATTATTGAAAAAGGTGCGTATTATCAATCATGATTCATTAAATTCCTCTTGTTGATATATAATTATTGGTTTGTTTGCAGAAAAAAGCCAAGAGGTATACTGATATCCCCTGGACCTGGTAAGAATTAGTATTAACATTTTTTTCTCAAAGACTTTAAGTACATCTTCATCGTACATTCATGCTGTACGCCATGTTCAGGTACTCCTCAAGATTCTGGAATATCACTAGAAACCGTGTTGAAGCTTGGACCTACCGTACCCATTTTTGGTGTGTGCATGGGTCTGCAGTGCATTGGGGAAGCTTTTGGAGGTGATTTATATTTTAATTGGCTTCACATGTTGTGCTTCCTTTCTGCGAGATTCATTTTAGTTGATCATAATGTCTGTACACTTTGATCAATATAGAGCCTTGTTGGAAGCAAAGTTGAGCTATAATTTGGTGTGTGATACTCTTGTCTTGCGCTGACTAACAAAATCGACGGCTGATTATAGCCTTACAGTTGTTTACAGAGCACCGTATTTGGCATATATGATGAGAATTTAGGAAGGTGAAATGTTTCTCATTTACTTGGTAATTTATGTCTCGTGTACGATTTACTAATTTGATCATTGGCAGCTTTAGAAGAAATTATTGGAAACACAAGCATTGAGGAACATGAGAGTTTCTCCTTATAGATAGACCTTGACATCATTGTTTATGATTAAAATAATCTTGGTAACAATATTTAGGCTAGGCTCTCCGGTCTTTAGTATAGGACATCTTATTTTCTGTTGCTAGCTTTCCAAAAGTACATATTTGATTTAGCTCCACTAACGATAAGACAAGATATTGGATGGAATGGGGTTGTCATAGATGACTTGAATCCCTCAATACTGGAGTGATTCTAAATCATCATATTCGTTCCTTTTTGCTATAACCTTGGGATTCTTGAGCTATATATGGATGTCTGAGTATGATCCTGTAATAATATCACAACTGACATATCTACATGTGGATTATGGATCACCAGTCCCTTATTGCTGCCCTGTACGATCTGGAAGAATAGGTCCGGTATATACATGTGTCCGTATGTGTTGTGTGGATGGAGGGAGGTTGAGTGCACTGTGCAGCTACTTAACAAGTTTAACTTTCTTTTTGGAACCAACAAACCCTAAGGAACTTATATTCCAGTATTACTCGTAAATCTCTAAGTAGAAGACATAAAGAGAGTGATTGTAATGTAAGCACAGGGTCTAAAGCGATATCATCACCTTTGGTGGAAATTTTACACTGTACTCTACTACACATTACTACATGAGGTTTAAAAAAATCCTGAATGATGAGTATCTTGGAGAATCTAGTCTTCGGGGTCACAGGTAAACGATAAAGTTTGTTTGCACATAAACCTTCCCAAATCAGAACTATCTTTGGCTGTTGATTACTGCATCTTTGCCTCTAAAACGTTGCTACCTGATTTTTTATCCAAGTCCACTTCCCTCATTGATGATTCAATAGAGGCCTTTTGACATTGGATCATGAATCTCAGGTTTTTGCACCTCATCCAAGATTTCTTATATCAAAATTATATGCCTTATAAGTTTTATCCGAAATCCCTGTTCTAATTGTATGTTGGTTTGTTTTCTCATGATTTCATTTGTTTTGCAGGTAAAATTGTGCGATCTCCATATGGAGTTGTGCATGGGAAGAGTTCTCTTGTATATTACAATGAAGGTGGTGAAGATGGCTTGTTTGCAGGATTATCGAAGTAAGTATTTTCTTTGTTTTTACTCGTTGAAGCTTTTGGAGCAGTTGATCGATGTAAATAGTTGCTTGTTTTCGCTTGGCTTGTATTTTTGTTTGGGGCAATACAACTTTTGAGTATAGCTGTTTGAGTCCTCTGTGGCACATTTGTGAATGTAAATTTCATATTTTTTATTTTTCAATTTCAATGTATTAGGCGTAATTATAATCTTGTCTGCAGTCCTTTTACAGCTGGGAGATATCATAGCCTTGTTATTGAGAAAGAAAGTTTTCCGAGTGATGCTCTAGAAATTACTGCATGGACAGAAGACGGGTTGGTTATGGCTGCTCGTCACAAAGTGTATCGATATCTGCAGGTGAATTTTCACTTTCATTAGCTTCCGTTTCGTTTATGACTTCAGCTACATACACATTTGCACATGATCGTAATAAATTCCCATATTTTGTAGGTGGGAGGTTCCGACTCCATTAAAACCTCCTGCTATATTTTCCTTCTTCCTGCATTTTGCTTGAAATTGCCATTGACATTCTCCTCTGGATTTCTGCAGGGAGTACAATTCCATCCGGAAAGTATTATCACAAACGAAGGCAAAACCATTGTTCACAATTTTATCAAACTGATGGAGAGAAAGGAAGCTGAACTAGCTAAATCAGAATAGTACTACACATGACAAAAAGAAGCTGAAGACATTAAAAGATCTTAGCGCCTAGCTAGTTAGGTTTGGATAAGACATTCGCTGGACCTTCGCATGGGGCTATATTATGTTGAATGTTAGGCTCTATTTGTTTGCTTTGTGCCTCAAACTTTGTTTTGTCTTGACTTCTAAGTTTACAGTGTCGAGATGGGTTGACGTGCGAATTTTCATGTTAAAAACCCTGTTGGCAAATAAAATTTGTCTACTTAAATGTGAATTAGAAGGAAAAATATAATTTTCTACTAGCATTTTTGAAATTTTATTAAATTATGTTTTAAAATAAAATTGCTAGATTTTGTTCTAATATATATAGATTTAAATTAAATTATATCACATGGCCAATAAAGAGAGAAATCATAATTGGATATTAAATATATAATTTAAATCAAATATAAACCATACATTATTGGACCAAAGGAATGCATCTTTTTCTTTTTAAATATTGAATCTCTTATGATTCTCTTATACAATTATAAATAGAGGAACATTCTCATTCATTTTCCCACACAAGTTGCAAAGTGAAATAGCAAGAGTCCATAATTCTCTAATCCATTCAAAATCCGCCTTGAAAGCTCAAAGTAGCACTAAAGAAGTTAATACGGAAATTGAAGAGAAGCCTCCGTTTGATCCAGGAAGAAGTCCCCACACGCTTGGAGACACGTTATTGAAAGATCAATCTCCGCAAAGGAAGATCAAATTCCAAAAGCCTTGAAGAAGTTCAATCAATGTTCTTGGAGTTCTTCGATTTGTTTAAATCAAGATCAAGCTGAGAAGTCCTTGAACAAACGTTTTCCCAAAGGCCTCTTCTAAAGGAGACCGAAGGCCAAATTTCTTCATGGAGTTCATCATCGCTCATCCCAAATACTTTCAAATTCACAATTTGATTCGAGATCAAGAATAAAAACCATTTTCCTGACTTTGAAGTCACAAGATCCTTGAGCGAAGACCTTATAATCCAAGTTCGCCACTTTAGAATATTAGAATCGGAAGATTGAAATAGTGATTATACTCAAAATTTATAAATTTAATAAAATTATCCATTGGTGCAAATTTATTTGCTACTGACCTACTAATTGCAGAGCATGCAATATCAATGATATAGAGGGAGACAAACCATGGATGAATCTAGTTGTTGGTGGCAATGTAATGCGAAAAGGACAACACCAACGTTGGGAAATCAAATACTACCAGCAATGTAACTTGAGACAATTGAAATGCCAGGAAATAGCAAAATCGCTTCTGAAGAAAAACCCATGGATGAGTGCTGAACTGCCATTTAACCCAATTTCAAAGAAGAAATAATCAAAATTGACTACTCCTAAAGTGTAAAAAAATTTATTAATTGTTAGATGTGCAATAACTACACAATTTTCATTGTATGAAGTTTAAAAGGATAGCCATTAAAGTGTACAGAGGCCTTGAACAGAGCCCAACAATGGCTTTGTTATTTTATAATGTATGAACAAGTTGCTCATCATCTAAACCATCACAAAAACTCAAACGAAGCAATGTGGGACTAACACAATTTTTGATTGCCGGTATTGACAGTAGGGGCTTTATGATAACAGCCTCTTAATGTAACAAAAAATGGAACACCTTAAATATTCTTATGAGTACAAACTGCAATTTAGCAGCGCCAGAAACAGCCATAAGTCAGCAGTAAAGATTACTTATTCCCACTAAACTTCGGTGCAATAGAAGCTCCAACTAATAAGAACCCACCAAAAATAGGAAACCGCAAAAAGAGGGTATAACTCGACTCTATTTGAAGACACTGCAAACGGTCTCGTAGCTTGGGACGTGCATCACTGAAAGTTCAGAAGAGACCACGTTAAGAAATATATATGAATGCGAAGCGACAAAAATATATAATGGCAGTGCAGAAGGAAACTATTCAGAAAAGTATACCATCGCCATAAGATGCCATTGTGAGTGGAGATTTTATAAGTTTAGTCGCTATTTGAGCAATATCTTGTGCGGTAATTTCTTCAATGGCCGTCAAGAAATGCTCCACGGGTTTCCTGAAGATGCAAAAACCAAGTTCAGAAATTTCATACTTGTAACAACTCAACTGTAGCAATCTGTTCAAAACTAGTTTACTACAGTATATATTTGTAATCGGTTAAAATTAGTAAAATTTATCCAACCGGAGATATTCCTCATATTTTGAGAAAACAAATTACCCTTCAGGCAGAAAAATCTATTAGACTTGGTGGGAAAAGGGTGTGCAGACCAAGTTACAGAACCCAAAAATTTCCCGGATATTATGAACTTAAAACGCTAAAAACTAAAGATACGAATAATTTGATGTTTCCTTTATTCCTTTAAACTTTTCCCAACATTTGATGTTTCATCGATAATAGACACAAGAAATCCAAACATCCGGACATTGTTATGACTTCTAAGATTTATCTTATTCTCCTTGTGAACAATGTATTTCAATGCATACTACATAGAAGTGTATTGTAAAGATCTCAAAAACATGGATTACCGATTATAGAAATTGAAAAATACAAAAGGGTCTTACTTTCCAATCAACTGATATGAGCACAATACACATTAACAAGAAATCCACAAATAATTAGTCCTGTCAATATGTGTTAAAACCTATTAACCTACCCATAACTAACTCAATTAAGTGGGTATGCACCTAGTTAGTAATTAAATGGGCTTAGATGGGTTAACCTATTATTTACCCTAATTATTCATAGGTTGCCCAAATAGTTAATTAGGTACCCACTGGTTCCAGCTTCCAGGCCAGGCCAGGCCATTATCTTCTTTCTCGCTTTTCTTTTTTCTCTCTTGCCACAATACTTCAGCCGTGAATCTTCACCATCTTCCCACTTCAAATCATCTCCCATAATTCATAACTTGGCCACCAAGAGTAATCATAATTCAAGTGCCCAATTGTAGTATTACTCATCTCCCATCAGAAGAGTTTCAAACTCCCATATTTTGAATTCGCTCAATATTTTCACATCACCTTCGAACTCGCCTTTTCGAGTCGGACTTCGAGTTCGTTTTCTTTCTCTCTTATTGGAAGTATTGCTATTGAAACTGAATCTGCTATTTGGTCGTTTTTTCTTCACATTTTTCTAGTGCCCATGAGGTGTTTGATAATTTGTTACAAAGAAATATAACTATAACTTTGCTATAGTTTGTGTCTTGGCTGATCTCGATTCCAGTGGTCAGTTTGAATCGAGGTTGCTTATGATTTTAAATCGATACGGATTGGCAGGGAGATGATGATTAGACTTGCTGCTGCTATCATCCGATATGCTCGTATTATCCAATCCAATTAAGCTGACGCTTATGACATGATTTTCTTTCGACGATGATGATGACGATCGAATTGACAATCATCTTTTCTGTTTTTGGATTCGTATCGGGCTCAGTTTGACACTTATGTAGTTTCTTCATGCCTTGGATTTTGGGAGGTTGCTTGTCACGTTTCTATGTCCATACAAGGTTTACAATTTCAACTCTGATCCACCGATTCATTACCCTCAATTGCCTTTTCTTTTTGCCTGTTTTAATAACTACATAGGTTAATAGTTTTACCTAGATCCATTTACCACCCACCTATTAGCACCTATCTACTAATGGGTGTTAAATAGGTGGGTGGTAAATGGATTTGGACCTACATTGATAAAACTAGACCCGACCTATTAACCCAAATCGACAGCCCTACAAATAATATAAGCCAACACTCCCATTTTAGCTAAACTTAAATGCAGAACGTTGAGAAACTAATAGTTGGGAGCCAAAATTTACAGGTTCTGAAAAGTGAAAACTACGTGATAGTTTAGAGTAAAAGCATAATACACATGCTAATCATGCTAGCATATCAGCTCTAATAAGAGAGGACTTTATAATCAGGCTGACGCCATTTTAATGGATCCAATATTAATGTTTAAAGATCTAAAAGTAAACAAGATGGAATAAAACAATTTATTCACAATTACTAACGTACCTCTCTCCATATGTCAGAATCTGTTTACCTATGTCTTCTGATGCAACCATCTGCATTTATAATTAACAAGGTGAAACAGTAAGAAGCACATCATATGACATATTAGTGATCACCTTCAATGGGAGAGAAAATATAGCTACTTATATATATATATATATGTCGTAAATCGTAAGCATTTGGAATAAGAATCATTAAACATACTCTGGATTCAAGGTTCATCAAAATGGCAGACTTTGTTGCCAGTTTAGCACGAGCTAGCTGCTTGCCATCAACTGCAATGCCAAAGAATGAAGCAAAAGTGTGAGAATTTGAGTAGGATGGAAGTAATATGCAAAAACAAGATGAAATAATTGTCTATTCTGGTCGGAATTTGTTTTCCGGCTACTAAGACACATTCAAGTATCAGCAGTTTGCGCAAGTAACTAAATCAGAGAGGATAACATTTGTTTAAAGCTTGTGCCAGACCTTTGTTTGGAGAGGTAACCGCAATGAGTTCTCTGGCCGCAACACCAATGGCCTCTTTTGCGAAATCAGATCCCTGCAGTGAAGTAGTTCCGTCACAACCATTTTCAAAATCTAGGCAGCTACTACACTAGGCAACAAACTGTCTATTTGCCAAACATTCTTCCATTATTTATTTTAAACATGATGATTTACTGAAAACTAGCGTGTTAGCCTCATGAAATAGAACTTAATGGCCTGTTAGAATCAATAGGGATCCAAATGGCTGACGATCACTTAAATGATATTATCCATAACCAAATTACAAATAGCAAATTAGAGACTATGTAACTTCACAAAACAGCAACCGACATATAATTTTATACATAAAAAAAGCATGTACAACGTAAAATTAGCTTCTTACAGTGGTTCCTTGAATCCCAAATAATCCAGTATGATTGAAAATGCTGTTGAATGCAGAAAAGGATTGAATCTGTGGATGCTCGTTCAGGACATTAAGATCTGATTGCCAAAGAAAAACAAATGCATGACAAATCTGTTAGGGTATAGGTAATACCACGTGAAACTGCACATTAGTAGATATATGATCACAGTGAGAAAATAGTTCGTAATAAATGTTTCTCTTTCAGGAATTACTCAGCTTCGTAACATATACCAATGTACAGCCGTGATAAATTAACACTGAGAAAAGACTGGCTTTAATAAAGACGGGGGGGAAAAATGAAAGATATGAATCAAGCAAAATAAGAGGGTGCACCAATCTGAACTTACATAATCTTGAGTACATCCCCTTCCCCGGACCACCGGCAGAGAATGATCCACCGCCACCCATGAGCATCTATAAAATAAAATAAACTAAAATGAAAACAGTGGCACTCACACACGCCAGAAAGTAAAAAAGAAAAAGAAATGAAGCAAAGACATCTATTATTGCTAACATTTCTTAATTACACCTCTGAATCTGATCCAAGTAATAAAATTATCTCATATGAGATTCAGATACTCGAAGGGAAAATAGTGCAGAACAGATAAGATAGAAGAAAAGTGGCATATGACAAAAAATACCTGAAGAACAGTCAATGTTATGGCATCTTTCTCTTTTACCCAACCACCAGGAAGCTCAAAGGCAAGAGCAAAATGAGTTATCTACAAACGAAGAAAAAGGAAAGGAATATTACTGCCAGAGTTGAAAGACAAGTACAAACTAAATGCAGTATATGTAAGCTGGGTTTTTGCGATACACACCCCTGATTCACCTTGATGGCGAAAATCGCCACCTGTATAAATGGGTTTTGGTTCTGAAGGTCGGGGAACATTTGGTAGATCAGAAAGAAGTGGTTCTGCATATTCTAACAACTTCTCATGGTCAACACCTGATGCTGCAAGGACCATTCTAGAAGCAGTGAAGTTCTCCTGGACAATACAGACATCATAAATAATCCAAACTTGAGTAAGGAGGAGGAGGAGGAGGAGGAGGAGGAGAAGAAGAAGAAGAAGAATATAACAATGCCACTAAGAAACAGAAAAGAACATCTATGAACGCTTTACAACTCACAGTGACAAACTCCTCCAAAACCGTGCTGTTCAGATTGTTAAGTGACGATTCTGAAGCCAATAGAGCATGTGAATACGGACCAGTAAAGCCAGTCGAATGAATAGCCTCTAAAAGCAAGTGTTGTGGATTTTTGGAACATTCCTCAACCTCAGCGCTGACCTTTTTCAGCTGAAATGAGCATCACAACTTCATTTTAGGATGAAGAATCGAAACAGAAAGTGGTGACTCACCAAGTCCTGAGATGAATAAGAGATCTACCTGTTCACTAACTTCCCAGTCTAAAAATGCAGGATTTCTAACAGTGTCAACAAGAAGCTCAACCATTTGAGGAACATAGGTCTTCAGTGCATCAAAGGTGTAACTCATATGCTCCCGGGAGCCTGATGCAGTTACATTGCCACCAATAGCCTCAACTTCTCGAACAAGTCGAAAGTGGCTTCGGTTAATCGTACTCTTGAAGGCCATTCGCTCCAAGAGATGTGTCGCTCCAAAAGACTCTGGAGTTTCATGAATTGAGCCACAATCGACATACAATCCAATTGAAGCAGATGGCGACTGGAAAACATTGTCTTAGTTTTTTTCCAACGCAAAAAGATGAAAACTTATGCAGAAATAAGAGTAGATAAAACTCATATCATACCGCTGATGTTTCAGAGGCAATCTTCAGACCATTCGGAAGAGTGGTTATCTGGGTCTTTCCAGGCTCAACGTAATCCGGCAGTGGAGGGGGGATAGTAACACCACTAAGTGGGGAATCTAAATTGGTGAGGGACGCAGATTGCCCACCCGTCAACCAACTTAGTAGACTTCCAGATGGTGATTTGGGTGCAGCAACACTTGTACTAGCACATCTGGCCAATCTCATAGAACCAGTACGGCCCTGACAGGGACCATAGAAAGTCAATTAATTGAGTTATCCGTTGTATCATAACAGCTAAATTCACTCCGAAACAAAATGAAAAACCACTTCATACCACCGTGAATTAGGAGAGTGTGCCGAACACTTGGGGATGGTGGTGGTAGCTTGGTTTTTACTAACATTAGAAATGACAGTTCTTGCCTTAGGTTCTACATTCCTTCACGAAACAGGACCGCATGTACTATACAAAAATGTGGGGAAACTAAATAGGAAATTACCCGTAGCCATAATGAATAAGCAGCGATAGAACTCTGCAATCAAGGAATGCCTAAAGTATTGACCAGAAACCCAAAATACTCGATTGGCAGAGTCAATTACATAGTCCATAACTCCCCCAGCAACAAATTCAACTCGATTCCAATCCAAAAACAGTTGAGTTTAGACAAATAAACAGCAGCTCTGACCATATAATCAATCGAGATTCACATTCTAGAGCAAAAAGGTAGCTTTTCACAAACCCACCAGCTAAAAACCAAATCCCCCAACAAATGAATGAGTCTTGCGAATTCAATCCAAATTGAAAGTAACAAAAATGCAAACAACAATCACAACAAAATCATTATAATCAAAGGCATGTAGTAAAACTAATCAGATCCAAACGATCAACGAGAAGCACATACCGAATCAATAAAGGAGGTATACGGCGTTTAGGAATATTGGTTACCTTGAGAGCTCTGAGACGAGACGAAGCTGTTCTATACATCGTTTAATCGCGTTGATGTGATTCTCCGGTTCGTCTGATGAGTTGAGTCTTGAGGGTTTCAGATGGTCGAGACTGCGCGAATGGAGGAAGAAGAAGAAGAAGAAGAAGAGAGGACGAAAAACAAGGATCCACTCGCACGTGAGTTACAAAATTGTGCGTTGCTCCAATTGGGCTTTGCACGTGCGACGTCATGGTTTCAGGTGTCTCTCATGGACAGATTGAGCCCAGCCCAAATACTAGCTATGGATTGATGAAATTATATGATGAGGCCCGTCTATGGCCCAGCTTGGCTCGCTATCCTTGTCGACCACATGTACCACCAGTGTTACAGTGTAAATTGGAACGGTATATATTAAAGGCATGTTAAATGCAGAACACATTTTACTAAACGCAGAATACTTTTTTATATATTGCAAAAGGCCCTTCAACTGATAAAAATATTGAATTAGTCTCATTTTTCGAAAAAAATCTCAAATTATTACATCTTCGAAAATATATAAACATATATACACTACGGTATCATAACACAATAAAAATCAATATCGTACAATCATTAGCCATATTATATCGATAATGACAAATGTAAAAATGTTTTTATTATTTTAATTTGGTAGTTTTAGTTGTTAATTATTACTCAATTATATTAGTATATTTAAATTGATTTAAAAAATCAAAAAATCCAAAAAATAACAAAAAGAAACGCAAAAATGGTTAAAAATGACAAAAATCGACCACACGAGTCGTCTCGTCGGATTTGAAACCGTCAGCTTTGAAGCTGACCAGAACCATGTTCGGCCGACTTTGAAGTGACCCTGGTCACTTGACCAGAGGAGCAGTTGACCACTTGGTCACTGACCGAGGCGTGTTCGGTCGACCTCAAAGTGGCCGAACAGACTTCTGGTACCTTGAGGCTGACCAGATCGGAGGATGGCCGATCGGAGCAGCCAAGATCCGATCTGGAGCAGCCAAGCTCCAGATCAGCCAAGCTCCGATCGGAGCTTCTCCAGATCGGAGCTTCTCCGATCTGGTCAAGTTTGCTCCGGCAAACTCCAAATCGGAGATGCTCCGGTCACCGGCGACGATTCTTCGTGGATCTTCGTGTTCTTCGTATTTTCTTTTTAAGTTTTTTCGATTTATTCATTCAGATGATAAAATTAATTCGAATAAACTTGTTTGATGTTTTTTAGGTAAAATTGTAATTTTTTTAAATTATTGAAACATTTTGTAAATTATAATAATAGTGGTATTATATGTAATATGTAAAAATTTGTTTTGCGTTTAGTAAAAAGTGTCTTGCATTTAACATTCCTGTATATTAAAAGTGGGTGACTCGTGTGTTCATTTTTAGTTTATTTAGTGATGGGATAAGAGAGAAATATGGAGGGAAAAGTTGGGATTGAAGATCTAGTAGAAATTTGGCTCAGTTGAGACTTGGGTAGTTTTGTGATTGCGTTGTGTTTGTTTTAATTGTGGAGAAGGTTGAAGAGTTGGCTGGTTTGGTAACAATTTCGACTTTACGACTAAATGTTGAGGTGTACAAGCACACATACCAATTGGAGTTGGCTGGTTTGATAACAACGTGTTTTGGTTAAACCTAGCTAGCCATAAAGTCCATGTGTTATGTGAAAGGTTGTTAGTGGTTATAACTTATACCCATAGCATTTGATAAACCTTTATTGGCATGTTAGAATCTCCAATCATGAAAACAACAATTGGAATGTAAATCTTTCATCGATCCTCCAACATTTTAAATTTTAAATCTGTACATATTAAAAGTACTATTAGAATATCTACATGATATAAATATTTATCAAGTGTACCAATACTAGGAACATCTAGCACCAGTGGTCTAGTGGTAGAATAGTACCCTGCCACGGTACAGACCCGGGTTCGATTCCCGGCTGGTGCATTTTGTTTTCACCTCCTCTTTTATTATTAATGTTGAAAACAATGATGATACGAGTCTAGCCGAGATGATTATTTTATAACTCCTCAAGTTTAGATGGATAATCTGAGTATTAATAAGTCTAGCTAAGTACTCTCTAAGCCTCGACTTACATAACAATTCTAGTAAAAAAGTCAAAGAGTTACTTATATCATGTGCATTTACAATAATTCTATTTTCTTTAAAAGTCACACTTTATGTAACAGATGAGATGTTATTTTATTTTAACGATTTATCGAGTCTTTTTATCGTGTTTTGTGAATCCTTTAGTTTACTTGTACATGTTTTGATGCTTTTTTCTTTCAAAATGGTTCTGGTATTTTATTGTGTTATGTGGGAATGTTTGTAAAAATAAATGGAGGAAAATATGTTCTTAGGATTTGTTACAAGATTCGAATTACGTTTCAAGAGCACTTAATGACTCGAATACTCCAAGGAGGTTTTAGTAGGTGGATTTTGGCACTTGAAAGTTGAAAGAAGGAAAAAACAGAGGGATTATCTCCAACCCTCATCACTGTGAGCTCTTCACCCAAATGAGCTCGCCGCAACGAGCAAAAATAGAAACTTTTGAAAAAATGGACTCACGGCGGTGAGCTCCTTTGGACAAGCCTCGAGAGGCTTGTCGTGCGCAAGCAGCCGTGAACTAACAAAATCTTTTGCATTTTTCACTTTCAACTCCTTTTCAATGTATTACTTTGAATTCCTTTTGTATTTTCATATTATGCAATAACTCTGAAAACCAAAAATATAATTTTATGTTGCTTTTGGATCTTTGATTTCAATCAAATCATTATTACAAGCATTATTTATCGTTCTACACTCCGTTACAAGGTCAATATTCAGTGTTTGTTTATTCAAATTACTTGTGATAGTTTTTTGTCCGAGTTGTAGATTGAATTGCTCGTCTCTTAAACCCTTAGCGATCAAATGTATTAATAATTGATGTGAACGTTCCATGTACGTTTAAATCCATCAATGTATCTCGGTTCTAATTAATGTTCTTATGCTCGTTTGTATCCCAGCTACAATCACTACAAGAAAAGTCGGTTTTACGGACGGATAATATCCGTCCCTAAGCCGTCCCTAATCCGTTCTTAATTAGGGACGGATTACATAATCCGTCCCTAATCCGTGCTTAATTAGGGACGGATTATGTAATCCGTCCCTAATCCGTCCCTGTTTTAGGGACGGATTTTTTATCCGTCCCTAAAACAGTTGACCTGGAAAAAAAACAAAAAAAAAAAATTTTTTAGGGACGGATATCTATCCGTCCCTAATTGTAGAGACGGCTTAGGGACGGATAAATATCCGTCCCTAAAAGTCCAGTGTTCATAACACAGACGCTTTCTTCTTATTTCTTCCTTTCTTCTTCTTTCTTCCTTTCTTCCCCCAATTCGTCCCAAACATTTTCCGGCCAAATCTCGACGATTCCGGCCAATCTTGGTCTCGTTTCGAAGCTCGTCGGACAAGGAGCTCGGATTGTGCATCAATTTCAACTTTCATCCGCTATTTTTTCCGAAATTGAAGGTATTTTGGCTAAAACCCTTACTTTTTAAAATTTGGGAATTTTATGAATTTCGACTAGTTTGATCAATTGGATTGTTATAGGAAGTATGTAGAAGATAATTTAGCTTATATTACGTATTGGGTTAGCTTTGAGGTGTGAAATTGATATATTTATTGTGAAATTGGATTGCTAGTATGATGTTACTATTATTGTAATTGTGTAGGGTATTTACTTAGCTATTTTCGTATACGTACTCAGATTATGAAGATTTAATTGTGTGTTTGGAGACAATTTGGTGATTTTGGTGATTTTAATATAATTTTGGAGTATTAACATAAAAACAATCAATAATATTTTCATCTACAATTTGTAATGTTAATAGATATATGGAAGTTTAACTACTAGAAAATTGAATTGTAATCGTAAAATGCATGTAATTCATTACCAATTGTTACCGTATCATAATTAAAAATGTAATTGTAATTGTAATGAAACTAAATACGTAATGGTATAAATGTTATAACTACCAGTGGGATTGAATTGTAATAGTAAAATGCATGTAATTCATTACCAATTGTTACCGTATCATAATTAAAAATGTAATTCTAATTGTAATGAAACTAAATACGTAATTGTATAAATGTTATAAATCTAATAAATTGAGACGCAGGTTAATTGTTGAATTATGAATCCCGATCGTTCATGGATGTACCGTCGCACTGTTAATGGCAGAATTCAATCTAGTTTTGTGGAAGGGGTTGAAGCCTTCATTGCTTTTGCACTTACACTGAGTCGGGGGATGATGAAGTGCCCTTGCAATGCGAACAAATGTAGGAATAGACAATTTTTGCCTCCTAGAACGGTAGTCGAGCACTTGAAACGTAAGGGGTTCGTAGCTGAGTATGAGGTATGGTGTTATCATGGTGAGGAATCAATACCGTTCATGGACTATGGGAGTATTCCTAAGCGTAAAAGAAGGAAGCAAAATGTGATGGGTAGTACTCAAAATACGTCCACATCTGATGTTAATCCTGATCATGAGAGGATTGAGCAAATGGTGTATGATGTTGCGGGTCCAGAGTTCATGGACACCGATCGGGATGTGGAGGAGCCACCGAATTCCGAGGATTAGGTGTTCTTTGACTTGTTGGAATCATCAAAGAAGCCAATTTGGCCAGGGTGTCAGAAGCACACTGAGTTGTCTTTGTTGTCTCGGCTAATGAGTTGTAAGGCCGAGGGTGGCCAATCTGAAGTGAGCTTCAATAACTACGTACAATTGTTATCAGAGTGTTGCCCTGAACCAAACCTAGTACCCACCAACTTTTACCAAGCGAAGAAAAAGATGCGGGGGTTGGGGTTGCCTATGGTAACCATAGACTGTTGTCCGGATATCAAGAAGGCAAAAATGAAGAATGGCATGTGGACTGATCCTAGGGCCGAGCAAATTGGGGTATGTTTCTTTGTTAAGGTTCACATTTATATTTGTGTATATTATGGCTCGAGCGTATCTTCCTAAAACTGTATCTCATTTCGTATGCACTACACTATTGTAGACTGAGGTGGAGCGGATTATGGAGGAGAGGATGATCGATGGTCATGAACTCACAATTCGAGAGCAGGACCAAATATTCTTCCAAGTTAATCCGATGGACGCTAAGGGTCGAGTGTATGGGCTCGACAGTTTGGGCCCTTCATTGACACCCGGCGGTAGCTTCTCCGTGTCGCAACAGGCATCCTCATCACATGAAAATTTCTACACTCAAGAGCAGGTGAATGAGCTGATGAATCCTCTCAAGCAAACGATCGATCAACTTCTAGAGCAGCAAGCTCATATCACTCATCCGATGGATGAGATGACACAACAGATGTTCGCTGCGAACCAACAACCACCGCCTCCTCCCGGTTCTTAGATGCTCATGTACTTACGTTGTTCTAGATACATACTTTTCACACTATTCATTTTATTCGGATATTTAGTCTTTTGTTCGGATATTTTATCGAATCTCTATTTTAATTAATGCAATTTTATCACTTTCGGGTATATTATCTACGACTACATTGTAAAACAGGTGAAATGTAAAAAACATAAAAAAAAAAAATTAAAAAAAAACAGTTTAGGGACGGATAAATCCGTCCCTAAACCATCCCGTTGATTAGGGACGGATTTATCCGTCCCTAACCTTAGAGACGGATTAGGGACGGATTTATCCGTCCCTAATGGTCACAGCCATTAGAGACGGATATTATCCGTCTCTAATGGTGTTTGACCATTAGGGACGGATTTTATCCGTCCCTGGTTAGGGACGGATAATATATCCGTCCCTAAACGGTTAGAGACGCCCGTTTTAAGGACGGGCGTCCCTATCCGTCCCTAACGGATTAGGGACGAATCGGCAAGGGTTTAGGGACGGATAAATCCGTCCCTAAGCCTGATTTTTCTTGTAGTGAATAATCTAATCACGGTACATTGAAAGGGCTTAATGTCTCAAAAGCCTCTAATTTTGACAAGATTAACTAAAAATTTTGAAAGAGTTGTGCTAATGTGTTCAAATATACGTGAGATAACAACTATTGCATCCATCAATCCTAACTATCGCAACTAGCAAAATCAATTCCTTTAGAGAAACAGCCCCGAGTATTAGCAAACACGACAACATTGCTTTATTACTTTCGGATATTAATTTTGAACACATCAGTGACGTGAACACAGTCACTCGTTACTACTCTTCAAGTGATATGTTAATCTCACGGACCAACACGTTTCATTTTTCATACATTTTGCATTCTTTTGTGCCCGTATTGAAAAACTTTCAGTTGGTAAAAATATCATTCTCACACTCTTTGAACTTTTTCTAATTTTAGCGTGTAACACTTTATTCTACTTCATCCGTCCTGGGAATAGCTTCCCTTTTACTTTTTGGGTAGAAAAAATAAGGTATATATTACTTTTGGATAAAATAGTACTAGTTGGTCCCTCAAATTGATTTTAAAGTTGGAAGTGGGATAAAATAATGTTAATGGGTTTACTTTTGAGTATATTTAATGTTTTAGTTGGGTGGGTGTTTGCCAAAAAAGGAAATGTTAGGAATATCTGTTTAGATTTTGATCAGCAACCTAATGACTTATCTTAGCACAGAAAGGTGGTTAGTACTCTTGGTTCACTTGAACACTGTAAAAGAGGAAAATCACCAAGTATGTTAGTTTAGCAAATCTTGTATAGGATGTTAGGTCTTTGAATGTAATTTTTATATCTTTGAAGAAGACCAAGAAGAAGGCATCCGGCAGGAGAGTTCAACAAATTTAAAGATTTGAAGACTGCACAAGATTGTTGAAGACAAAGGTCATCAGATACCTATGTCCAGATATCTTGAAGAAACAAGTGTTTTTCAATAAACAGGTTTCACAAAAGATATCTGAGAACACAAGGTTTCTGAACGAGGAAAAGTGCCCACAGACACCTACACTCAGATACCTTGGACAAAACTTTGTTTCTGGGAAACAATGTTTCAAACAGGTATCTGGAGATGAGGAGGTCTCTGGAAAGGGACATGCATTGCTTCAGAAAGCATGCATAGTTTCGTTGGCACTACAGGACAAAAATAGTACAATGCAACATCTGAACAAAAGAGGAAATCTCTGAAAAGAGAATATCTTCTGCAGTACTATTTACAGATATCAATAGTTTGAATTTCATTAAGCCTAACGGATACTATTCAAACGGCATGATTTTCAACTATAAATATCAACACTTAGAATGCTTGAAATACACACAGAACTTACACACTGAACTCACTGAAAATACCAAGCCTCTCTGATAATACAATTAGTGGTATCTTTCTATCAATCATACAAGTCTTCAACCTACTTATTCTTCAGCTTACAGTTGCGACTAAGCTCTTGAATTCTAAATAGCACGAAAGTTCTAAGTGTCCTGATCCTTAACAAGCATTGCTATCTGTGAAGGAGTTGAATCAAAAGATCAAGTATGTGAGGTCCATTCTCTAGAACATTTATCATATACTTGGGTCAGTAAAGAACATATCACCACACATTGTGAAGTGTGTCAAGTGACTCTTGTTCAAGAAGGTAGTATTACATAACCGTAGAAGTTATTAATCTACCAAAACCTGACAAACTACCTTAACCATCACCTTAAACGACGTGGAGTACAGGAAGTACTTAGTTTGGGAAAATAAGGAATAACTCCAGGGTTACTGAGCATATGAAGTACTTAGTTTGGGAAACTAAGGAATAGCTCAAAGGTTTATGAGTATAGGAAGTACTTGGCTGAGAAAGCCGGGGAATAACTCAGGGGGGACACTTGGTTGGGAACCTAGTATATTTAGGAATCGAGAGAAGATATTTGTAAGGTGAACTCAATTATTTGTCTTAGTGGATTCTAGATCTGAGAAAGGCCGAAGTGGATTAGTTGAAGGATTACGCCACCTTTAGATACCACTATAAAGATCAGTGTTATTTACTTTCTGCAATTTATTACTTGCTTTATTTACCTTGCTGAGTATTGACACATATCATGCTGAGCACGTGCACTTATCAGTGAAAAGTCTTCCGCTCTCTGAAATTAAGTATCAGATATCTTCACAGATATCTGAAATATTGTGTTTATTGACAAAAGTTGTAAAAGACTATTCACCCCCCCCCCCCCCCCTAGTCTTTTTCCCTTGTCGTTATCTGGACCAACATGAAATGAGAAGTTTTGATTAGGACACCTAAAATGCAAAATGAAAAGCTATTTAAGGGACGGATGAAGTATTTTAACAAAAGAAAGATGAAGTTATAGGTATGCAGTATATTTCCTTTGCCATGAAAAATCAAATTTCATCTCTTCTCATTAAAGAAAAAAGAAATTAGTTATGATAGAGTATGATGGTTGGAGATGAAAAGTTTGACTGTGTTTGATGCGAGTGGAATGTTAATGCTGCCGTGGCAGATATAGATGTCATGATAGAGTATGGCCTTAAGGGGTTGGAGATGGTACTTTCCATTTCTTTTTGGGTGGGAAAAAAATAAGACAACATTACTTTTGGTTTCCATCTCTTTTTGGGTGGAAAAAAATAAGACAATATTACTTTTGATTAAAATAATGGTGTGGAGTTGATATTTTGTGTTGACTTCAACTTTTAAGTGGTAATCATTATAATTTTTTTGAAAAATTGAATATACTTAATATTGTAGTTGAATTAAGAATGTCATAAATAGAAACGGGACGAAAGGAGTAATAAGTATTATAAAAGATATATTGTTTCCCTTTAATGGTGGATAATAAAATTAATACAATTCCGATCCTTAAAATTTTATTTGGACAATCCAATTAAATTGAATTAACCAGTTTAATTTTCTCTATAAGTAGCCACATCTTTATTGTAAAGTGTAAACAACATCATCATTGAAGGCTATAAACCAAATCAGAAATGGTGAACAAAGTTGCTTATAATGTTGCTGGTACAATGTTATTCATTGTCCTGGTAATGACAACCATGGTTCATGTTGCCCCAACTCGTTTTCCTGGTCCACCAAAAACTGAACCACAGTGCAACGATTATTGTACAAATTTTTGTAAACGATCACCTATCCTAGATAGACCTTTTTACGAATGTTTATCGAACTGCAAAAAATGTTGTCTCGGCCAGGATCCGCACGCCTGTGATGAATTCTAGTATGTGTTATTTAATTTTTTTATCCTCCTTCTGTCCCGCTATTTTATAGTACGTATTGCTTGCTTGTTCCATTGTATTTTTCTAAGTCTTGTTTTATTTTGCAGGTAATGATCGTCATTATTCTAGTGCAGATGTGCTTTATCTTCGTCACTTGGATATTGTCATGAAGATAAAAGTATTGAATTTTACATAACGTATCACCCATCATAAAATTCCGTGCGATTTTTGAAGTTTTTATAGGTAAATTTTGTGAAAATAAATAACGTTGTTACTTGGTTTAGACTTTATTAAACATTATGGTGTTATACTTTATATGTGGTGAATTGGTGACTTTCATGTACATTAGAAATATAAGGTTAGTATTTAGAATTTGAAGTGGACATCACATAAGATGAACTTCGTATAGGTAAATCCAGCCACAATATTCAAACCATAAACTTATTATTGGGCCCAAAATCCAGAACCAGACTGATAAATCCGAAACCGGAACCATAAAGCTAGTTTTGATCCGACCGGGGCACCCATCAAAATATCAAAAACCGTGGATTGTTTGTGTTTTAATCTTCACTCATGGGCACTGCCCACAATCCGAAATCAACACATGATAATACATCTCTCTTTCCCCATTTATAAGAAAGTGCTACGGCTTGGATGCAACCGTTGATACATCTATGTCATTTATTTTTCTTTGTTGCTAGTTGTTCGCCCTAGTACTGCACATGACTCTCACTCGGTATCAA
This sequence comes from Plantago major, assembly GCA_026545765.1. Classification (NCBI taxonomy): domain Eukaryota; kingdom Viridiplantae; phylum Streptophyta; class Magnoliopsida; order Lamiales; family Plantaginaceae; genus Plantago; species Plantago major. The sequence goes on along the minus strand of CM048840.1, from coordinate 23,543,498 downwards.
CACCTATTTAGGTAGATCTAAATTTGTAGCTCAACAAGAGTCATTGCCCTTGACTCTCACTCGGTGTCAACATTGAAAGTGGAAGTGTGAATGGACGATTTCAGAAAGAAACTGAAGAGGTTGATCAATATCTGCCTATCCGGGTCTTAATGTTTTCTAGCATTCACTAATTTGACTATTTAATAATCATAAAATCTCTATAGATACGGTCTCTAGATAAGTAGACCGTCCTATATTCTTAAGATAATTATTGATGTTGTCAATTAAAAAGTTTATGTTATTACCTAAATGTATTTTGTTGTATATACCAATAAATATCAACGTTGACGTTTTGATATTGATCATATTGATGATTTTCTTAAAAACATAGTTCGTCTTTAAATAAGTTACTGGAGACAGTCTCTTACTAGACTTGCTTTTTAATAATACATCTTTTTTATATTAAAAAAAGAGACCCGATCCGATCATCCGGATTGAAAATAGGCCTAGATCAACCAGTCTGGTCGCCCTCGCGGTTTCTCCACCCGGACAACTTTCCTCCTGTGAGCGGCTTTGGACTGGAAGTAGTCAAGTAGCTATAATGTAGGCATTCAACGCTGAATCAAAATCTGATTATACTAGAATAGGGAGACAATCTATCTATCTATACATTAAAAAAAAACCATTTCAAGCATTCTAAGGCATGCCAAGTCATTCCTATTTGGAAATATGAAGTATTTTGATTGGCTTATACATTCCTATTTGGCAACTTGAAATATTTCAATTATGATATTAATATTTATTTTTATGAAGCAATCCCTAATCTTACTATAATTAAAGAATGATAGAATGGGAATATTCACTACAAGAAATTGCACCTGTTGTGACAATGTAGCTGTGACAAATCAGAGAATTGTCACAATACATTGTTTATAGTGACAAAATTTAATCTTTGTCACGGTAAAGTGCATATGCTGTGACAATACATATGTTCGTCACAACAAAATGAATTTCTATGACTAAATTATGTTTCCTCACAAAAAAGTGATTTATTGTGAGGATTAGTATCTTCCTCACAAGAAAGGGATTAATAATATCTGTTCGAGCGAGGGGTTGTGAGGAGTTTATTTCTCACAATAAAGACCTAGCGGATTGTGAGGAGCAGATGTTCCTCACAATAAAGAGCTGTGGAATTGTGGTGAAATAATTTCGGAAAAATGTTCTCAAAAAGATTCAAACCCCCAACCTCATGAACAAATTTGACAGGCTTAACCACTCCAACACTCATTGATTATGTTTCTTGTGGCAACTAAATATTATTCCACTAGTCAAGTTATGCGGAAAAAAAAATCAAACTCTAAAATCATTACAGTACAGACGCAGATCAAGACCCAGCTGAACAGAACAAACGCCCCCAATCTGAAAAAATCAAGCTCTAACGTCTTTTTTCCTTTCAATTACAAAAGCTTGGATCTCTATTTGCTCTATCTATCATTTTCCTTTGATTGGCATCTTGAATTTCTTGACCTTGGTGCTCTATATACCATCCACACACATTACTCACGCTGAGAAAGACACCGCCAAGCTCAGTCCAACCGTGGTAGCTCAATCTCCTTCGGATTTTGATCGATTGATTTTATCTACATCTTCACTAGTGGCCATCAATTAAAGTTCTGAATTTCTTCACTAGAAGGCTATATTGTTCCAGGTATACCCTAGTATTATGATGAATGTTGTTAAAATCTATTAAATTCTTTACTTGTCCATGGGTGTAATGCAATACTTGTCTTTATTTGTTGTATTCTCTTTGGTGAACTGAAATTGCAGTTTGGTTCTTTTATTGAGTTCGAGTCACAGGTTTTGGTTCTTGTCGACAAGTTTTTTTTTTTTTTTTTTTACTGTAATTTAGTTTGGTTTGGGTGATTGATTGATGGACCCTTTGTAAATTATGGCATCATACATGCTTACGTTAAAAGTGAATGAGTAAATCAAGTTTGTTCTTGTTGGATAATAGTTGAAGTATCCCAAACATGAGATAATCCCAACAGCCTAGCAAGTGCTTGTTTATTTTGTTTCCCCTATTATCTTTATTTCTTATGGTATTTTGTATACGTAGCTTTAGTTTGTGGACTATGCTTTGAGTATCCCTGTTGCTTGCCTTCGTGGCATTAAGTTGGTATTTTTAGTCATCGTATCTGTATTTACCTATTTGAAACTGATTTGTTGAAGCGCTGCCCATTCATATAGCAGTAATTAGTAAATCATGTTTACCATGTGCCATTATGCACATAGTGGTTTCTGTGTTCATTAGTTCCCTTTCCATGAAGCTTATTTTATCATGTAGATTAGTCCATCCTTGTTTTATTTTGGTGGGGGGTGTAAATTTTACTACTCTAATACTTAGTTGATGCTGAGGTAGATACCTTTGATTGCTGTAGGTTTAACTCTCAACACTCCTGTGGATTTGGCAATCAGTCCTGGCACTAGTGACACTGTAAGTCCATATGACAGATCCCCCCATGATTTATTACTCATGATTTCTGTAAGCACAATGAAAGATAGAAATAGAGAATAAATTTATGTTGAGCAACCAATTACAGACCAAAGCAGCATATTGGATTGTTATTCGCCCTTCCCCTTATGAGACTATGATCCACCTGCAAAGACATAAATGGTAGTAAGCAATTGCTATAACATTGATCAGATCTGTATTATTTGCCCTCGGGAAGTGCTTAATCTAGTTTAATGGTTTTTGAATACTGATCATTTTTTAATATTGTTTTTAGATGTTAATAAATACTGATTTTATTCGGAATCAAGACGAATTGATTATTATGAATGAAAGATTAGCTAGATATGTGATTGTCGCTTGCTTGTTTGTGTAAAAAAAAAAAAGTTCTTCAAGTTTCAAGTTATTGATCAGCGTGTTTGAGGTCTATGCCGGATTAGAAAGGAGTACAGCACCATACAAAATCATGGATAAGAGTTGGACTAGGGAAGCAGATATTTTATCAGAATCATATATTAATGGAGTTGAATCATTTCTGAGTTTTACAATTAAAAACCTGAAGCCACTGGATGAATTCATTCATTGTCCATGTCGCACAACAATACACGAAAGAAGCCTTTTGCGAAGGTGAGGGAGGACTTGCGTGTAAATGGTTTTTGCTACCCATATACAGAATGAATATTTCATGGAGAAAAGGTTGAGGAAGACCCATTTGGTAGTGATGATGATATAGAAGAGAATTCAGATATGGGGCCTGATTTTAATGATGGTTAAGATGACATGTTGAATGATTTGGCTGGAGTGCAAAAAGAAAAGGATGAGACTGAAAGTTTTGCTAGACTTCGTATAAACGCTACACGTGAATTGTATCCAGCTTGTAGTAAATCTTTGCTTAGTGTTGTCACTAAATTACTTCACATCAAGGTTCAAAATTGTGGAGCAATAAAAGTTTCGAGATGCTACTCGCATTACTGAATGAGATCTTACCAAAGGTTCATACACTTCCAACATCGTACTATGCAACTAAGAAGATCCTAGATGAGATGGGTTTGGGATATGACGACATTGATGTGTGCAAAAATGATTGTGTATTATTCTTCAAAGAGAACGAAAGTAAAGAAAAATGTCATATATGTGATGAATCCAGGTGGGAAACTGATGATGGTAAGGGTAATAGGACTCCTCATAAAATATTGAGACACTTCCCTTTAAAGCCACGACTACAAAGACTTTTCATGTCTAGTGAAGTAGCATCAGATATGAAGTGGTATAAAGAAGAACGTGTAGAGGAGAAGGGTGTAATGAGACATCCTGCTGATACTCCGTCATGGAAGCATTTTGATGAACTTTATCCTCATTTTTCTCAAGATCCTTGCAATGTGAAGTTGGGCATGGCAGCTAATGGCTTTACACCATGGTCAGACTTGGGAAATTCTTATAGCATGTGGTCGGTGTTGCTTATACCATACAATTTACCATCTCGTAAGTTCATGATGGAAGAGTTTCATATAGTGTCACTACTTATTCCTGGTCCACATAGTCCAGGAAAAAGATATTGATGTCTACCTCAGGCCTTTAATTGAAGAGTTAAAAGAATTGTGGGAAGTAGGCGTTGAGACTTATGATGTTGATCGTCAAGAGAGGTTTCAGCTGCACGCATCACTTCTGTGGACAATTAGTGACTTTCCAGGGTGTGGTTCATTATCAGGATGGATCACGATGGGGAAATTGGCTTGTCCTTGTTGTTTTGACGAAACACGCTCAGTACAGGTACTTATTGTTTTTTGCTTTTGCTGGATGGAATGTTGTCCGTTTTTAGTTTTGTGAACCAGTTTGTTGTATCACTCTCTTCAATTGTATTTATGTTGTTTATTTGGTCAGTTGCTTGTTTTGTTTGTTGAAGGGACAAATGCATACATCTCACAAATAATCACCTTCCTTCGTTTTGTTTTATTTTTTAATTTTTTGAACATGTTGGAAACTACTTCATTGCCTTCTTGCTTTTCTATCTTCACATTGTTGTTGATTTGACATTGATGATGAACATGAAACTTTTCTTGTTTATGCTTTGATTAAAGTATGGAAGTTTTTTAAGCAGCCTCAAAGTGCAATGTCTATATTATTTAATGATTAATGTAATATACAATATTCATATATCTATCTGTGCCTAAGGATGTATTTGGTGTATACAAATAAGATCTAAAACCGCTTTCATTAGACACCGATGTTTTCTGGATAAGGATCATTCATGGCGCAAGAAAAAGGTAGCTTTCAATGGCCAAGAGGAACATCGTGCGGAACCTAGGGAGTTATCTGGTGAGGATGTGGTGTGTTGGTTAAATAGATTGCATCATTTGTTTGGTGAACCGGGAAAGAACTCAGAGGTTAAGAAACAAAAAAGAACTCCTGCACAGGCTAATTGGGTTAAGATCAGTGTGTTCTTTGAGTTACCGTATTGGCAACATTTGTTGATCCGACATAATCTTGATGTGATGCACATTGAGAAAAATATATGCGATAACATACTTGGGACGTTGCTTGATATCAAAGGCAAAACCAAAGATACTGTAAAAGCACGTGAAATTCTGCGTGATTGGGGAATTAGAGAAGAACTGCACATGAAAGTACGCGAGTCTGATAACAAAGCTATAAAGCCAATAGCGTGTTATAAACTATCTCCTACTGAAAAAGATGGATTCTGTGCATTATTGAAATCTGTGAAATTTCCTGATGGCTATGCTGCAAACATCTCAAGATGTATTAGGGAAAAAAAGATTTGTGGTCTAAAATCACATGACTGCCATGTTCTACTCCAATTTCTCATCCCAGCAGGAATACGTGGATATTTGAACAAGGAAGTAAATGATGCATTGTATGAATTGGGCCATTTTTTCAAGGAGTTGTGTTCCAAGACATTAAGGGTGGAAAATATTGATAAGCTTGCAAAGAATATACCTTTGATCTTGTGCAAATTGGAAAAGATATTTCCACCGACATTCTTCATCGTCATGGTTCACTTAGCTGTCCACTTGCCTCAGCAGGCTAAAATTGATGGACCTGTACAACCATGTTGGATGTACCCAAATGAAAGGTAAACTCCTTGCCTAACTTACTTTTAAATTATTAATTAATGCAACATACATATTTTTCTTTTAATTAACTTTTTTTTTCATTATTTTCTCAAGGAATCTGGGTTCTTTAAAGCACTTTGTACGTAACAGAGCTCGCCCAGAAGCAACAATTGAAGAGAAAATCAACTTGAAAGAGATTCTGACATTCTCTTCAATGTATCTTACCGGGATCGAAACCAAATTTAATCAAAGACGAAGGAATCATGATGGTTTCTCGGGTGGAGATGTGAAGAACCTTTCAGTTTTCTCAATGAGAACACGCCCATTTGTACGTGTAAGCCAAAGGTCTAGCAATCCAGAACTCTTTATTCGGGTTGATATAGACTTGAATAAGGCTCATCTTTTCATATTAAGAAACTGCGAAGAAGTAGACAAGTACATGAGGTAAGTTAAATTTACAGATTTGATTCTTGAAAGTGATATTATATATATGTATTTAATATGTTCAGTTGTGACGAGCGAATGGTCAAACGTTTTGTATTATAATGCAGCATATACAAGGCTGAAGTTCTGGGGCTTACATTACAAGAAGCCAATTATTTAGAAGTAAATGATGTAGCAATAAAAATTTTCGGAATGGTTTAAAAATCATGTAATAGAAGGCCTTAGTAATTTTTTTTTTAAATCTTGGTTGATATGTAATCACTTTGAGTATAATACAATCTTTTAATGCAGATTAATAATTTATATGAAAACAAAGTTGTTGAAGTTACAAAATCATTATGGGCACTTGCAAATGGACCATTCAATTTGTTGACGAAGTACTATAAGGGATGCAAGTGAATGAAGTTCATTTTCTCTCAAAAGATCACGAGGTACGCCGTAGAACATAAAACAGCGGATTTGTGGTCGAAGGGGACCACAATGGAAGTATGATAGAATTTTTTTGGGTTCTTAAGTAATGTAGTTGAGTTGACGTATCTTGGAGATTGCACAGTAGTATTGTTTCAATGCGAGTGGTATGATACTGGTAGTCGTACTGGGAAATGGAGAACTGTACAGGATGATAAGCACTACATTAGCATTGACACGAGGTCTCGGTGGTATAAGCAAGATCCGTTTGTGTTGCCAATTCATGCGAAGCAAGTCTTTTATGTTAATGATACCAAGTTGGGAAATAATTGGCAAGTAGTGCAGAGAGTACATCATAGACATTTATGGGACCTTCCAATTGATGACAAAGAAGATGATACCAAATGCTCTCCTAGGCAAACTCCAATGCAACAATTTGAGTCTGATGGAGTTAATGAAGTTAGAGAAGATGATGGTGATGTGGCTTCAAATGGCCTTGTGAGGGAAGGTTTAGCACCTGATGTAATTGATGTGGAAGAATTTATTAGTGTTAGGCAAGCAAAGGTACAAGTTGATGATGATGAAGAAAATCAGGTCGATCTTGAGTTGAGAGAGGATCTGGACCATTACTTGGATGGATATGATGTTATCGATTTTGATAAGTCCAACACTCTTATGAAGAGAAGAGACCATAGGCATAAATGAAAGTGAAGACGAAGACTATGAGACACCAAGGATAAAACGCAGATGCAAATGTCATCTATAGGTGTTCCAGGCAAGTGAAACAGGTATATTTTGAATAAACTTTGTTTTTATTAGTACTCTCCTGGTTATGTTAGTAGTGAAACCCTTGAAAGTTGAAAGTTCTAAAAATATAAAAGTGAGATATTTTGTGTGCTTACAACAAAGAATCTGAAATACTCAATTTGACCACATTTTAACTAAAATTGTTAAATTTCATTATTCTATGGGACAATTACATAGGGCTACCCATTTAGAATGACATTTCTCACATTCATACCACTTAGTCGGACAATTACAGTTTAGTCCAAAAACCCATATATAATTCGGTTGACCAGCTTAATTAAGCTATCCAATTTCACCACACCCAAACAGACCTTAAGGTAAAATTATATTTACTTCTTCCTTCTTCATCCATCTTCTCCAACTCCCTCCTTCTTCCTGCATCTTCTTATTATCTTCTTCTTCATTGGATTTATTCTTCTTCATGGTTCCCTCACTTTCTTCCTTCCTTTTTTTCTTTTCTTTTTCTTTTTCTATATGGTGGAGCGCACAAGCTTCGCACGAGTCAGAATCTTTCGGCTCCGATCCGAGTCATTATAAATTCAATCGAGCCGTTATGCGACTCAATCGAGTTATGACTCTCCAATCAGAGTCTCAGAATCTGAGTCATGTATAAAGCTCCGATTTTGATATTCATCTTCGATTTATATTTCCGACTTTCAATTTTGAGGTTTAAATTATTTTTTATCTTGATTTGAAGTTGGAGAAATTTTACAAATTGAAATAGAATTTTAGGGGCTTATTTGAGGTTGTTCGAAAAATTATGGCTGACAAATATAAAACTAGATATCCATGGACTTGAATTACAATTTGTCAAAAGGTGCTAGTGTTTGGCAACTTCCATAATCCAATAATCTTTGAGGGGCAAAATTGACTTTTCCAGGTTTTAATTCGAATTTGGTCAAGTTTGTGGACGAAAGTGTAATTGTTTTACATCTAGTTGGATGAAATCATAATTGATCGACTAGTGATACTAATGTGTAATTACGACATCTAATAGAGGGTCTGGATGTAATTTTCCTTCTTCTATTTCCTTTGAGTCCATTGTTTTGTTTTGATTTCTTACATGTATTCTTTATGCGGGTACCGTGCGACTAATCTAGCAGATATAGTTAGACCCTTTTAAGGGACTACTCTTCCATCGGCATTTTTACATCATAAGATTTGAACTTGAGACCTCTGGCCGAGCACTATCACACCTTCTTTGAGGGACGACTCTACCGACATCATTTTTTACATCTGTAAGAATTGAAATCGAAGTGAACATAAGTCCCTTGCCACTTGAACCAAAACAACTATTGGTATGTGAGTTCTAGTGTTAAACATAAAGTTATATCGAGATAATACCATCATAACTTCACCCATATAACCATGACAACCTTCCATTAATTAACAACAACCCTATTTTGCGAGGCACCAACTATCAAAATGGAAAAAAAAAATGTATAAACATGCTTTCATATAGTTTGACCTAAATGGTCAACATGTTGTGAATACCATTGAGTTTTACGCAAAGGTAAAGATAATAAAATACAAAAGCAAAAGGGCGGAGAAATCAAAAGAAAGTGAAGCATACATTTAGAAAGATAGATACAGATGTTAGAACATGGCACCACACACATTGAATTTAATAATAAGATATTGTTTTTGAAAATTGAAACCGGGAAACAAGAAGATAAAAGATGAGATAATGCTTTAACATAACAACCAAAAGAGAAAAGAAAAAAAAGCCATTTTCTTCAACTGCAATTTTCCCCATCCCTTTATTTACAGTAGCAGTAGCAGTAGTATTATTATCCTGGTAATATTGAGTGATACAATACATACAATACTCACTTTACTCCTTTTTTTCTTCTTCCTCTTCTTCTCTCATCTCATATGATATGATATCCCCCCATCCTTCCTATTCAATGCTTTACCGAACCCAAAACCATCTTCCCTTGGCATTCAAACCTCCTCCTCATTCATCTCCTTCCTTATCTCCTCATCTCCTTTCAACCACTATTTACTCACAGGTACCTACCTCTCTTCTCCAAATTACCCAATTCCTTATTTCACTCTACTGTAATTCTTTCTTTCTGATGCTTAATTTGCATGTGGGTTTTCTCCAATTTCAGGGAATGGAGCTGCCTGAGCCTAAAAGTGAAGACATGACCAGTGAGGAGATGTTCGTTGACGAATTGCTCGATTTCTCAAGTGGCTTTTCCGAACCGGAAAATGAACCGGAGGAAAAAGTTCAAAATAACGACTCATCCTCTCTTGTCACTCAAGAGCAGACACTGATTAGTCTCTGCGGAAAAGACTCTTTTGCCCCTATGCCTGAACCCGAATTAGCCCTTCCGGTAATTGACTACTTAATTAATTCTCAATTAGTGGAGTAATATTTCTTTGATTTATTAAAAGATTGGTGAAGAAATGAATAAAAGTTGTTGGAATTTGGAAAAATGCAGGAGGAAGGTTTGGAGAGTTTAGAATGGCTGTCACATTTCGTGGAGGATTCGTTTTCGGAATACTCACTCACCGGAAAACCACCTCCTAAACCGGTTGAAAAGCGTCCTCAACCGGCGCTTTGTTTACAGAACAACTCCCGGTTCGCTAAGAAGGCACGAACTAAGCGCGCTCGAACCGGTATCCGTGTATGGCCGGTTCTGTCGTCAGATTATGGCTCCTCGTCTCCCTCGTCGTCGACGTCTTCCACCACCACGACGTCGTTTCCTCCGCCGAACTACTGGGCTCATTCGGAGGCGCTTTTCCTTCCGGTTTCGATAGTCGCGAAAAGGAAAGCTCCGGCGGCGGACGGTGGTGGAGCTGCGGCGGCGCAGCCGAGGAGGTGCACGCACTGCGGTGTAACTAAGACGCCGCAGTGGCGGGCGGGCCCACTTGGTTCGAAAACTCTTTGTAATGCTTGTGGAGTCCGGTTCAAGTCCGGTCGGCTTTTGCCTGAGTATCGGCCAGCATGCAGCCCAACTTTCTCGAGCGAGTTGCACTCGAATAATCATAGGAAAGTTTTGGAGATGCGGCGACAGAAGGAGGTGGAGGTTCCGGTTTCTGGTCCGGTTCAGGGGTAGGATTTGAGTTTCAGAAGAATGTAGGGTTGAGTTGGGAAAAAGGACCGGGGCGATTGTAGACCGGTTCACGGTTCGAAAGGCCACCGGTTTGTTCAATGTAAATTTGTTTTCACAAGGACCCCATGGTTTGGTGCGGTAGGTTAACTAGGCACTGAGACTGATTAGGAGAGACATTAATGTTTTATGTATTTTGAATTTTAAGACTTGGTAGTTTCCTATATCTGTGTTCCTTAAATGTGCATTCATATGTGGTAATTAGGTGCCAACTTTGGTAGATACATCTGCATACATAGAAGTGAAGTGACCTCTACTAATATGCGTTACACGGGAGTAATCAGTTCTTTCAGTGAATCTTGATTAATATTTTCATGTTAGGATAGAACGTTAGTTTTGTGGGACCGTTGAAAGTCGGGAGATAGGGCGAGTGAGGTAATGTTAGGTAGCACGCCATATCACATAGGAGAGTTGGTCACATGGGTTGGGTGAAATGGTTATGGCATGAGGTTGCTAAACTTTAACTAAAGCATATTGCATTTTCCGCAATTTATGAAATTCATGGCGTTACCTTTACATTTTCTTTCGATTTGAGCATTTGGTCACAATTATGCTATTCCATATTCATTTGCGCTTTGAAATACTTAAAATGTTATCTTTCTTCATTGTAACATGTCATTGTGTATATATTTTGTTTACTATGCATTTTTTTGTTTTTAACTCGATATGGTCATGATTGCACACGGCTATGGTTCAAGATGCTCCTTTTGGTGTTATTTCAAAAATTAAACCGAATGTAGTTATGGGGGGAACAAGTTTTGAAACCATGGGTTTAAAATTAAAATGAGGCAAGAATTTGGATCTTGACTTTTTTTGAAAAATGAATTGTGAAAGTACATTGGCGTGGAATTTCTCGTGAAGTTAAAAGAGAATCACAAGACGAAGTGTAATAAAATAGTAAGGTGAGTTTTTTGAAATTAATGGACCACATATGGTGGGGTGGGTCTACATTTTTCGAAATCTTTAGGGGATGAGTTGAGTAATTTGTAAGACTTTCTTTGTCCAATATAATAAAGGAAAGATGCATTTTACAAGTCGGGAAAATTGGGAGACAACATCATATTCGAGAATTCATTGATGTTTCTTGCTAATTAAAGACAACGTACTGCATTTTCAGCTGTAAATTAGACCTCTTTAAGATGCTACAAAGTATCTGAGACGAAGAGCTTTATCATATACTCATATTCTATCTACCAAGTCCATTTAAGTTATAATATCGTATACGGTATACCTCGATTTAGACACCACTCGAATTTGATTTTAACTCGGTAAAATTAAAGTGAATGAAGGTCAAATTCAAGATTGAGTTCGATGCAAACATTAAAATAGAAAAACAAAATATAACCTAATTAACTGATTACGAAATTAGAACTTAAAGGACTACATCGAGTCGAGCTAGCATACTCAGCTTGCTAATGTAGTGGTTCGAATTTGATCCTTTTTCCTAGTGCTGTTATGCGAGTCGAGCCTTACAGGCTCATTGGCTCGATAAGCTATTTCGAAGCAGAGCTGACTTCATGCTATTTGTTTAATTTCTACTACCGATAAAAGCTCGTTAAGAGTATTTTTTTTAATAAATTTATATTTTTTATACATATTTTTAATATTTTTATAGATAAGGCTCGTTAAAGCTCGATAAGGCTCGTTAAAGCTCGTAATTTTTCGAGTTCGAGCCGAGCTCGAGCTCGTTACATGTTACTCGAGCTCGAGCTCGAGCCCGTTTTTTTACTCGTTTTGTTAACGAGCCGAGCTCGGGCTCGGCTCGTTTGAGCTCGAGCTCGAGTCGAGTATCATAATACTCGGCTCGGCTCGTTTAACAGCACTACTTTTTCCTAAGAATTACTCCCTCCATTTAAGATAAAGTGTTACAACTTTCCGTTTCCGGCGTTTCACTAAAAGTGTTACAATTTCCATTTATGGAAATTAGTTAAATAATAAAAATTCTTACCTTTCACTTTTATTACAATATGTCACTCAGTTAATCTCTAATAATCAGGGGGACCACTTGTACTTTCTACTTTTTCTTAAAATTGGTGCAAATCCAAATTGTAACACTTTCTCTGAAATGGAGGGAGTAAAATTTATTCATAAAAAGGAGAAGAACACCAGAATTGTTCGAGTACCTACAGAGAGAGCTCGAGTAGGGTCGCTCGCACAAATTCGAACAAAGCCAGATGATCTGACAGCCTCAGATGTTGATAAAGCATTGAGAAACAAACTGGATCAAAAGAATGTTGGCAATCAATCTGATCCTGCAGCTGAAAGTTTGTTTGTTAAACAATCTTGGAATAAACATCAATCTGGGAGAAACAAGATGACTGGCAAATTTAAACAACAGAAGAAGTCAAGCTTTGGTGGAAGTGATAACACTAAGAAGATAAAGTGTTTTCACTGCAAGAAACTAGGGCATCTAAAGTAATTACCAATAAAGTTTAAAATTAATTTAAATAGTCCGACTAAAACACTAATAAAGTTATAAAGTGAACTTTATATGTATTATATAGTGTTATACAAGTAATATTGTTGTTATTATTTTACATGTCAAAAATCAAAATGGATAACTAATGTGGAAAGATGGATTGTGTAGGTACGTAGAATCATCAGGTGACAATTACTCTCGTACAGATTCAATTTTTGCGGTCTCAATCTAATCATAGCTGAGTTGAATATGTAATTAAATTAGCTAAGTATCTGATAAAGCACCTGTGAGCCTGTGAATGAATAAAAATCGACCTCCAGGGGAATCTGCATATGTAGAACTACAGTCATTTAGTAGTACATGGTAAAAATTTCTTGAGAATATGTAGCATTTGCATCATGACACATTCAAATATGTTACATAAATTAATTAATAGGATTGGTTTAGTTTTACACGTTATAAGTTTGAGTTTTTTAATAAGATGAAATTAGATTAAAATATCCAGAAGTGAATATAACGTGTTATAGAAAAATGAAAGAATATGAGTCCGTGACCCTTTCTATTGATCTCATTCAATATATATACTAGTTACAATTACAAGAGTATAACTCAATTGGGATGGGAAAACTACTATAAGGAATCTACTATAACTCTAACTATACTAAATATTCTATTCCATAATATTTACATAGTCTAATACTCCCCCGCAGTCGAAACGAGAGGTGGAAAAACGCTGAGACTGTCCCGAAAATCTTCAAACAAAACCTGTGGAAGTCCCTTCGTAAATATATCTGCAATCTGGAACCGAGAAGGTACATGTAGAACTCGAACTTGGCCTTTAGCCACTTTCTCGCGAACAAAATGTATGTCCATCTCAATATGTTTGGTGCGCTGATGTTGTACTGGATTACCAGAGAGATAAACAGCACTAACATTATCACAATAAACCAATGTCGCTGTACGAATCGGACAATGGAGCTCTAAGAGGAGATTGCGCAACCAACAAGATTCTGAAACCACATTAGCAACTCCACGATATTCAGCTTCAGCACTTGATCTTGACATAGTAGGTTGACGTTTAGACGACCAAGAAATCAAATTATCCCCAAGAAACACACAATACCTGGAGGTGGAACGACGAGTATCTGGACACCCACCCCAATCCGCATCAGTGTAGGACACTAGTTTGGAAAACGTGGACGGATATAAGTGCAAGCCAAAAGAGAGTGTGCCCTTGATATAGCGAATAATGCGCTTAAGTGCATGGTAGTGATCATCACGAGGGTCATGCATATGGAGACATACTTGCTGGACAGCATACGAGATATCAGGACGAGTGAAGGTCAAGTATTGAAGGGCACCAGCAAGACTTCGATACATAGTAGGATCCGAGACTGGAGCAGAAACCGCATGCGCCAACTTGGGTTTGGCTTCGACAGGTGTGACAGTCGGTTTACACGCCGACATGCCAGCCCGCTCGATGATTTCTTCTGCGTATTTGCGTTGTGAAAGAAACAATCCCTGCTTATTACGAGAAACTGCAATGCCAAGAAAATAATTGATAGGGCCAAGATCTTTCATAGCAAATTCTGATGCAAGAAGTGTCATAATCGTGCGGCGAAGAGAATCTGAAGAGGTGGTGAGGATAATATCATCAACATAGAGAAGAAGGTATGCCATATTCGACCCTTGTCGATACATAAATAAGGAGTTATCAGATTTGCTGTTGACGAACCCGAGAGAATATACATAATCCGCAAACCGCTTATACCAAGCTTGTGGAGCTTGTTTGAGGCCATAGAGTGATTTGCGAAGTAAGCACACATAATCCGGGTGAGAAGCATCCCGAAAACCCACGGGCTGATGCATATACACAGTTTCAGAGAGATCACCATGTAAAAATGCATTCTTCACATCCAGCTGATGAATGGACCAATGCTGGGACAAAGCAAGGCTCAAAACAGTGCGAATCGTCGCCGGTTTGACCACCGGACTAAAAGTCTCTCCACAATCAATGCCAACTTGTTGAGTTTTACCGTCACCTACAAGACGGGCCTTATGTCTCTCAAAAGAACCGTCAGATTTAACTTTATGAGCAAACATCCACATAGAGCGAATAATATTAACATTAGGTGGACGGGGTACCAAATTCCACGTCTTATTTTTAATAAGAGCATCAAATTCTTCTTCCATAGCACATTTCCAATTCGGGTCACGAAGAGAAAAAAGAGGATTACGAGGAAGAGGAGATTTTGAAACTGTGTGGAGATTGACATAATCTGGTCCAAAAAATTTTGGATTAGAGACTCGAGCACGACCGGACCGTAAGGGTTGGCCGGGTGCATTATGGACCGGTGGAGGATTTTGTGGTGGGGAGGGAACAATATGGGCTGGGGAAGGAGAAGAGCCCACTGGGCGGGGAAGAGGAGGGCCCATTTGTGGGTGCGAGGCGTAATGCCCAGTTGGGAGTGTGGTCTTGGGCGGCGTGAGGCTCACAGCCTGAGGCTCCTGGACCCGTGGTCCAGAAGTAGATGGAACGGGGCCGGTTTGCTTGGACTCAATTATTGGGTTATGAAACCCGGATGTATGAGCAAGCGTGCGAAGCCAAGAAGAATCAGAAGTATTATCAAGAAAACCATAATTGGAAGGGTTCGGGGAAGGGGATGAAGCAAAGGGAAATATAGTCTCATAAAAAATTACATGTCGAGAAATAATAATTTTGTGAGAAGATAATTCATAACATTTATATCCTCGATGATTCTGCGGATATCCTAAAAACACACAAGGAGAGGAACGTGCATGCAATTTATGGATAGTAGTAGAAGGAGTTAGAGGATAGCATAAACCCCCAAAACCCGGAGATGTGTATAAGTAGGTTTTCGATGATATAACATCTGGAAGGGAGAGGCATTGTCAAGCACTTTGGTGGGTAATATATTAAGTAAATATGTAGCCATATGAAGAGCATGATGCCAAAACGAATGAGGCAAGAAGAGTACGAATGATATTATTTATGGATGGATTTTTCTCTCAGCTTTACCATTTTGTGGAGATGTATGGGGACAAGAAAAACGAAAGGTCATCCCATTGGAAGCATAAAACTGTCGAAATTGGCTATTATCAAATTCTTTTCCATTATCACACTGGAGATTTTTTACTTGTTTCTCAAATTGTGTGAGGATTAATGTGTGTAATTCTAAGAATTTAGCAAACACATCAGACTTTTTAGCAAGAGGAAAAGTCCACAAAAAATTTGAGAAGTCATCAAGAAAGAGAACATAATAGAGATGTCCCATAGAACTTAAGACAGGAGAGGTCCACAAATCACTATGAATAATATCAAACGGAAACTGAGTTTTAGACAACGAAGTGTCAAATGGTAACTTAACATGTTTACGGCCAAAACACAAGAGCGACAAATGCTAGAAGAAAAATCCTTATTACATGCTATGCTAGAATCACGTTTAAGAAAATCTAAAACTGGTGATCCTGGATGTCCTAAGCGAGCATGCCAAAGAGGAGGAGACAGAGCAGCAAAAGTGGAGGGCTGGGATGTAGGGAGGGCGATTGTGGTGAGTGGGTAGAGATCCCCAGAACTATCACATCTCATAATGGCTATCCCCGTCTGTAAATTTTTCACAGAAAATCCGTGAGATCCAACTCAACCAAATGTAATTATCAAGTAAATTTGCGCACAGATATCAAATTTTTAATAAGATGAGGGGCGTGCAAAACATTCTGTAGGCTGAGAGGAGGGTTTGGGGGAGGCAAAGATGTATGGCCATAACCACGAATTGGAATCGAACTACCATCGCCTACAATAACGCCATTATTTTGATTGCTCATATTAAAATAAGACGAGAGATTACCTTTGGCGGATGTCATATGAGACGTTGCTCCAGTGTCCATGTACCAATTTGGATCCGGTTGTTGTAAAGTCATTGTATGCAGTGCGGATTCAATCTCGGTTGGAGCATATTGACTCGGTGGAGCCATCGACGCCATGTAAGCTTGTGGATTAGGTGCCGCACCCAAGATTCCATGAGGATGGCGCGGTGTTGGCGCATGGGAAGGTGGACGAATTTGGGTAATGGTCGGACGGATCGCGCCAATTTGGTAATGGCGCAGAGCGGCGGTACCGTGGCGTACACAACCATCGCCACCGAGGCTCTTGGTCTTCTTGGCGCACCGCTGAGCGCTGGCACGCTGCTGCGTGCCAGAACGTCTATTCCCTGTGCCAGACTGCTTCTTTTTGCCGTTTCCGCGCTTGTTTCCCTGTCCGGATGGACGGGGTGCCATATTATGGTCATAGCTAGCATCATGTGTCGAAGTAACCAGAGCCGCACCGTTGGAAGAGTTGGATGCCATAGCCTGGAGTTCTCGTTCCTCAAGACATAAGGAAGAACGAGCTTGAGAAAACTTCGGCAATGGATTAGCATGACGTATTTGTGTGCCAACACCTTTGTAAGCTTCCGTAAGACCGAAACCAATTGTAACACCAAGCGATGATCATCAACCGGAGCCCCAACATTCTTGAGTTGATCGGCAAGGCTCTTAAGACGTTGACAATAAGCATTCGGATTGGAAAAATCTTCCATGCGAGTAGTCGCAAATTCCTGTCCAAGAGTAATTGCTCGAGACGTCTCGTGGTCTTGAAAAATATCCTTCAATTGATTCCAGGCTTGCTTTGCAGTAGCATCTGGTTCAATGATGGTGTTCAGCAGATCCAACGAAATTGTCGAATAAATCCATTGAAGTACAGTTGCATCAATGGTTAACCAGAGTTCTTTCTTGTCGGCCGTAGTCGGAGGAGGAATAACCACACCTTCAGGAGGAGGGAGGATATGGTAGAGAACCCGGTGTGATCGAGCATGGATCTTGAAGAGTTCAACCCAGGTACCATACTGCGAGTTTTCCAAATCTAAGATGATTGGAAAATTATTGCGGATATTTGACACCGTGAAGGCGGGGTGGAAGGTGGGAGCAACCGTAGCTGTTTTGGGAGTGGAGGTACCGTTAGTCATATCTGCGGACTTCAGACAAATAAACGGATTTATAGGAAGCTGTTGAGAGGATCGCTAACAGACAAAACAAAACAGATTACTGTAGCGTACTGTAGCGATCGAACAATAAGAAGGAGAAAGAATAGAGACACGGTATTTTTGAATAGGCAGCGGAAGAGAATCGAACCTAATGTGATACCATGAAAGAATATGAGTCCGTGACCCTTTCTATTGATTTCATTCAATATATATACTAGTTACAATTACAAGAGTATAACTCAATTGGGATTGGGGAACTACTATAAGGAATCTACTATAACTCTAACTATACTAAATATTCTATTCCATAATATTTACATAGTCTAATAAAAAATAGGGTATAAAAATGGATATAATGAATCATGGTGTGGACCAGGGCAAGTTCAAAATTTTGGAGGGCTCGTGCAAATTTTTTGAAATGGACCATATGTAACAATAGATATATAAAAAAACTAATTAACAGTGTAGCATACAATTTTAACAGATTCGATTTTAAGGGAAGTTTTACAGATATACTATAGTTTAAGGACAAAGTTAAATCTTGATAGAGTTTATATGGTTGTTATATAAGGTATTTAAGTGTGAATTGATGATGTAAAATTTTGTTATTTGATTGGTTTTAAGGTTGTTTAGTTGGTTTAAGTTTGTTATAATAAATAAAAAGTAAAGAGTGAGGGAAAGAGTACGCAGAGAGATAAATTTTAATTGAGTTGTGAATAGTATGTGGAATAGAAACCGGTACAGTTCAAACTCAATTAAAGTCGCTTGCCGAACACAATCGAGTGTTTAGCTCGACTTTAATCCACCTTAAATAGTGAAATAGTTTTCCAAAACACTCTATAAAAGTTTCATAAACACCCAATTTCAAACTTCTCATTTGCCAATCTATTGTCGTATTATTCAATTACTTATTATCAACTCATTCAGATTTAAAACAACAAAATAAAATAATCAAATTCAAACCTAACTCATATTTCACACATTCTAGTATTCTTAATATCATGATTGTACCATGATACTGAATTTGGAACCCTCAAAATATTGGAGCAATATTCGGGTGAACATACCGCAGGGTAAAATTCATTTTTGATACTTCAGTGTGAGACATTTTCAATTTTGGTACTATCAATGACTATGTACAATTTAGGTACTAATTGGATTTATGAGATGCACCATCGCATTCACGTGCGAGCGAATGCCAAATGCTGAAAGATAGACATAGAAAATTGATCGTTCGTAAGATATCGCAGACTTCATCCACGCAAGAGTCATATTTTTCCTTGGCAGATTCTTTTTTGTAGGCTTTTTCATCAATTTGTTTCAATCGACTTTCAATTGATTGGATTCACGTGAAATTGGGGTTTGATTAATTGTAACTTGGTATTGATTTGCACACTCACCATCTAATTTACAATTAGTACCTTAATCGTAAATAGTTATTGATAAATAGTACCTAAATTGAACGCGACCACTCTAGCGTATTAAAATCATAAATGTCTCACACTTTAATACCAAAAATGAATTTTACCCCTATATGAATCAAAGCCGATTCTAAGGCGAAGAAAGATTGCATTTGTCAGACATGTCTGACGCCAGCGTTGTTAGATTCCAAATCACTTAGTGACGGGGGACAATGGGTGGCAGCAGCCACCTGCCCTTTAATATTTTTTTTTATTGTCCAATTTTAAATGCGAATAACTTGAAAAATAAAAATGCAAAAAATAAATAAAAATCACCAATGACTTTGTATTTTGAAGATCTACAAATAGAGACCACTCTTGACTATGTTTGGATCATCTCATCTCAAACTCATTTTTCTATTTTAATTAAACTTAAAATTGTAAAACGACTTCTAAAAATGCAATTTTATTATTTCAACTTCTAAACACTCTTATAATATGTTAAATATGTTTTAAAAAAATTTAAAAAAAATAATAATTTGGAATTTCATTCGTGACGCCACAACCAACGCAAAGAAAATCTCGTCGTGGATCAAATCACCAAATGACGCGTCATGTCACCCAATGCGGTTAGTCTAATGGACTTTGAGTAGGGTGTTTGGACAATGGGCCCTTTATGACAATGTACTGTATAGATGATGGGAAGCTGTACCCGCTTTGGTTCTGCAAGAGAGAGGGAATGAGAATCGAATGGAAACGATCTATCATCGTTTTACTTTCGATGTTTCCCATAACATAACACTATAAAGTTTTGTCCTTCTCAATCTCAATCGACTTTATCGCTTTACTGTACTTTGTTTCGTCAGTACAATAAGGGCATCAGAAGAAGCAGAAGACATCATATAAAACCTGAAACAAAATAGAAAAAGAGAGGGCTTGGACAGTCTTTGTATTGTAATTTTGTACCCTTGATCATTTCATAATGTACTGCTGGCCCATTGATCATTAGCCCATTCCACGCCTTGCATAGTTGCATACAAACAAATCATACTCACCTAGACAATTTAATAAAATACTAGTAATAACCCGTGTCGATGCCACAATATAATTTACTTTTAATAATAAATAGAATAGGGTGATAAAAATAAATTAATCGAGAAAATAAAGTAGTTAAATTTATGTGAATAACGTTGATCGTGGTGTCGGTCGGTAGTCTTTCTTCATCCAATAATATATCATTGAGTGTTTATTTATGTTAACTATAGAAAATGTAAAAATAGGGTCCTACCGTACCTGACCTGTTAATTAGTAACAGATACATTTTTTTTTAAAAAAAATTATCCCTCAAACGAAACCAAAATAAAATACAAAAGTATACAGCACAATCAATAGGGTTGTTCTAAACAACCCCGCGGTTGTATGTGGTCACCCCACAATACACAAAAAAAAATTATACAAACTTAATTTTCACATGTTACGGTTGTTTTGTCCAACCCACGCCCGTTATGGATGAAGAAAGTAAAGAGAAGATAGAAGAGAATTTAGAGAATACCTGCCAGACAACCCCTGGTCATGGAGATCAAGAAGTACAGAGAAGATCGAAGACATTTTATCCGCTAAGAGAGTATAAGCTGATCCCCCCATCCCCCGACTCGTTATGGTGATCAAGAAAGTATAGAGAATATCGAATTGAGTTTCCCCACCTAGAGAGTATCAGATCCCCAGGTCCGTTATGGATCAAGAAAGTAGATCGGAGAGAGTTTCCCCACCTAGAGAGTATATGCAGACACCCCCCACCCCCGCCGGAGAAAAATGTACTTTTTACTAACTTAATCATAAAATGTTGCGCTCGGGTCTTGTAACAAAGGTATGGAACGGGTTCGAGTATATGCCAGACCGGACCTGAACATCATTATTTTGAACGGGATTGAATTCGGGTTGTATAGAACCAGTCCTTCCAGTCAGAGACCGTAGAGAAGAGAACCCTTATACCTCATCCTACCGATCGAATCTTATACATAAAGAAAATGAACTTGAAAGTCTTCACGTGTAAAATATTGTTGATAGACATGTAAAGATCAACACACCACCAATTAGCTCATGTGTATCTCTTCTATCTCTTGGAACTGGAAAAAAAAGCACGTCTAGTAACAAATATACCAATATAACAATATATGCTAAAACGATCTTGGTGTGGATAATACAAATATACCAAACCAACATCATCATAAGAACACCCAACTGATAATATGTGCTTGATGAGACAATATTCTAACGTCTCATTTGGTCCTTTTTAGGGTCTTTGTCTTTAGTTTTGTAGTCTTTTTAGTTCGTTTTTACGCTTTGGTGTTTTGTTTGCATTTTGTAGAAATCGATGTCTCTTGAGCCGAATGAGAACAAGCTGCTTAGCATGGCACGCCGCGGCGAGATTTTACGAGCTTGGAACTAGAAATTGACAGAAGGCTCGTCGCGGCGAGATTTTGCGAATGAAGCTCCTGCCTTGAAGATTGTAGCTCGCCGCGGCGAAGGGATTTTCCCGCCACGGCGAGATTATGCGAGAGTTATATATTTTTCGATTAAGAAGGCTCGCCCGGTGAGAAACGCAGGATCAGAGTTTTGTTTTCCTTATAAGATTAGATTTTTGATTCTTTCTTTTCATACTTCTTTTAACCTAGTTTTTGAGAAAAAAGCTCCTAGATTCAGACATTGACATCGAGTCATCTTGGGAGCTTGGTTATTCATTGATTTTACTCATCAAGATTATTGGTATTGATTTCTCCATTGCTTTGTTCTTTACAATTCGTTCTTTACCTTCATCGTTTGAATTGTATGTTATTGCATGCGAGTTTATCATCTATGTTTCGTATGATTATTACCATGAATCTCTGCATGCAATCATCTATTATGAGTAGCTAAACACCTTTGAATACAGTAGTATGTGAAGATTATGCATATTCGTTCTAGGGTTTATCGATTCACTCATATAGGTTAGTCTCGTATAAAATCTTCATAAAAACCTTCAATTCGATAAGTCCGTATTAAATTCTCTAAATTGATCATAAATAAGGATCGTGAATTGACGACTCACGATTTCTCCAGTATAATATTTTCTAAGAACAATTGGTTGAATCGAATTGATTGATTTACTGTACAACAACCGTGTGACAAATATGAGTGTTATCCCTAGTTCGAATTAGCATAATTGGATCTTGCTACTGTATTCATCTTTCTATCGTTGTTAATCGTAATCTTAGCTTTAGTTAAACTAGTTAGAAGTATAACCAACAACCGTTACTCGCAAGTATCTGTTTACTCTCACTGCTACGTAGCTTAATTAATTCCCTAGAGATCGATCACGAGTTAGGCTTCAGTCTACAACTACAGCTTAATCTCTAATAGATTTTTAGAGTATAATTTGAGCTCATCAGTGCTAAAACGTTACCCTCACGTTTAACATGGCAAAGCATAATTCTCCATCAAATAACTGAATTTCTTTGAAAAGTGAAATAAAGGGGCAAAGCTAAAATTTGTCGATTTAAGAGATCTAATCACCAAAGAACAATCAATTTCAATTACTACATGTTGCCACTCAAAATCTCGAACAAATTTTGTTCTTAATTTGGCTGGCCAACCTTCCGCATTTTCAGCAACCATAAGACATAAAATAAAATTCACCAAGCAATAACATTGCCCTCATGATCCCTAGCAACAACACTAATATGTACCCTTATTCGGATGCTCAACCGTACCAACATTTCACGTAGGATGGCTGGAATTTGAATGAATCTGGTGGATTTAGCCCATCAACTTTATATATTACAGTATATTCATAGTATGATAATTTAAAAAGTTTCACTAAATTTGTCTGGTGGATTTAGCCCATCAACTTTAAATCTCATCCGTTGATCTTACTAATTCAACTTGAATCTGATATATACATTCATGTGTCATTGTTTCAGTAGAAGGTGCAGGGTTCGAATCTCATTGGCGTAAGTTTCTCCCTTCTATTTATTATTTTTCAATATTTTCTCTTTTTTTTTCAATCACAAATTCAGGTTAAAAAAACAATTCGTTATCAGAAACAACGATTGCACTTACCTTCATATACTTTTATTATGGGAAAATTACATAGAGCTACCCTCTTAGTGGCTCCTCGCTCATCTGAATCCCCATTAGTGGAACAATTACATATAGGTCCAAAAAGTTGTTTTTTGGTTGACCAACTTAAGATTATAAACAAACCAAACATGCCTTAGTTATTTTAAACTATTAAACTATTAACTTCTTCAAAACAATTTAATTATTAAAATTTTAACTCTTCTTCCCCAATCCCCACCACCACCAAAATCACTGCCGGAGCTCTGGTGGAAGCTCCGAACTATGTTTTTTTTTTTTTTTTAATTGAGCTTCCGCCATGGAAGCTCAATTAAAAAAAAAAAAAAAACCATACCAGAGCTTCCACCGGAGCTCCGGCAGTCCGTGGCGGAAGCTCCGATCAATAAAAGAATATTTATTTTATTATTGTTATTTAATTAAGTACATACTATACTAATAGGATTTTCAAATGCTAATAGGTACATTTGTTTAACAAAATACATGAAAAAGCTATTGTACAAAATGATTTTTAGAAACAATACTTATATATAAAATGTACTACATAGTGCTCGACACTCGGCCAACGTAATATATATTAATATGTATATACTTATAGTGAAATTTTTTGAAATAAAATGATAAAATGACAAGTTTTGGTGTATAAATAGCCTCCAATTAACTTCCAAACGATCAGTTTTTTTTTTTAAAATAACGGTCATAATTCAATAACATGTAAGCATATAGAAGTTCAGGTTTAATTACATAGAAGTCCACATGTGCCATGCACGTGACATCGATAAGTTAAGCCTGTTTGGCAATTCCTAAAAGCTGATAATTGAACAGGGGCAAAAATGGACTTTCCAGCTTTTAAATCGCCAAAAGTCAAATTCGTGGACTTATATGTAATTGATTTTTATCTAACTGGATTTGAATGTTATTGTTCCACTAACGGATACCTATCTGTAATTACAAAATCTAACAGGGGGTCCATATGTAATTTGCCCTTTTATTATTATTTATAATTAGATGCCACAATAACACGCTCACGTTCAAGTTATATTATATAAAAACACTCAACTGATAATGTGAGCGCTAAAACATTAGCCTCACCCCCCCCCCCCCCTCCTTCGGACTTTGCTCAACCGTAGAATCAAAATTTATAATTGAAAATTGAAATATCTATTAATTTCTTGTTAAATAGATGGGTGGAGTATTAAGTATTTAATAAATGCTCTACTTTTTAAATTCCATTATTTCATTTTATCTTCTTTAATAAATATATATTTTATTTTAGTGAATAAAATGATTTATTTAATTAATAATAAATATAATAATCTAGATCGGTGTCTATAGATTCGTCTTGTCACGGTGAATTCAAATATATGTTCACAATATTTTTCGAAGTTTTGTAGAATAAATTTATATTAGATTTAATAAAAACTATATATGCAGCCAACATACCAAAAATAAATAGTGGAAGATATACTAATTGAAAATGCAACTAATTCCACAAAATTTCACGTAAGATTGAATTTATTTAATAAATACTCTATTTTTAAATTTCCATTAATACATTTTATCTTATTTAATAAATTTATATTTTATTTTAATGAATAAAATGATTTCTCGAAATAATGCTATTCAAGATTGGTGTCTATGGATTCGTCTTGTCACGACGAATTCAAATATATGTTCAAAATATTTTTCGAATTTTTGTAGATAAAGTTATATGAGATTGAATAAAAACTATATATGAATAACATACAAATATGATAAAATATATCTTTAAAATACAACTAATTCAATAAAATTCCATGTAGGACTGAATTAATTTGGTGAGATTTAGACCCTTGTGGTTTATATAATATAATAATATAATATAATAATATAATATATGGAATGGATTGGTGTGAACGTAACGCTTTTGGTCGAAATTCTGGAGATACAAAATAGTTTGGAAGACTTCCAAGCCGGTACAACTTGGTACTTGCATCCGAACAACTCAAGAGCTAAAAACAAGTTAATGTTGTGGCATGCCTCACCTTTCCTCTTGGGTAAAACCCTTTTGTGTGTTTTATTCGGGTAAGAGACCATCTTCAACAAAATGTTAAACTAGCTAAAAACAAGTTAATGTTGTGCATGCCTCACCCGAGATAAACCATCTCCAAGGTGTGGCTGGAGATGGTGTAAGCTAGCGATCGTGGACTCATAATGTTTATGTAACTAGTCCTCAAGTAGTCAAGTATGGAGGTTCAATAAACTCCGTCGTCATCAGGCAATCATATGAGACTTTAAAGGAACGATACGTGTATCATTTTCTTTATTTAACCAGTACATAATTCACACGACAGGTTTCTATGGTACGCTATGTTTTAAAAGGCAGTCCGGAATGTTAAGCGGGTCACCCTCTGAAAAAGGTTTGATCGAAGTTTGATCGGTTGGCCCGGATTGAGCCAAGCCGGTATGAAATCATTATATATATATGTATGTATGTGTGTGTAATAATTTTATATATATGTATTTACTTCCTTCGTCCCACATCAGTTGTTCAATTTACTTTTCGACACATAAAATAAAAAAAAGTAATATTATAATAATATATAGTACATGTGTGGTCACTTATGGATTTATTGGAAGTAGTGAAAAATATTAAATTATAATCTTTACTAAAATGAAAACAACTCTGACGATACACTTAAAATGATAAAAGTGGACAAATATCAAATAATAAATCTATTAATGTTACAATTCGTAGATGGTGACTACTACTAAGAAGAAAAAATAAGGAAAAAGTCATTTAACTTCTCTAACCTAGCCACTTGCCGGCTCCTTCATTTTCTTCATCTTCACCTCGTTTCTCTCTCCACAATCATCAGTCAATTTTATCTACTACTGTATAAGCCATCCTTCTCCATTATTTTATTTCTTCAATACATTTGGTGCTTTTTCTTTCCTTTAATTCTACATCTACCGTGCTCTTTTGATCTATACATGTAGATTCTTCCTTCTCGATCTGCCATATCTATTACCCAGATCTGATCTTCAACGGGAAAAAAGAAAGATAAGCAAGAAGAAAGAAGATGGAGCAGGTTGCAGATTGTGTCCTAATCGAAGAAGATTGAAATGAATTTCAGTATTTTACAGAAGGCCCCTCAAAAAAAAATTTCTTCCCCAAACCGGTGCCGAGTTTTACCGGTTTTTGTCCTCCGATTTTTAATCGATTTTAGGCACGTATTTGCGGTTTTCCGGCTTGACCGGTCTGGCCGGTCGACCCGATCCGATTTTTAAAACATAGATTGTACATTGGCACTCCTGTTTTCATCTATTACTTGTACTCAAGTGGCCACTATTAATGGTACTGATGAACTATACTGATAGTGTCATTAGCACTTTAATAAAAATTGCCCTCATGTTTCGACTCTATGCCAAAAAATCACTCAGCGAGTCACCAAGATAAAAAAATAAGAGGAGATACAAATTCTAATAGCTCTTGCTGTTAAACGAGCCGAGTCAAGTATTGTGATACTTAAGAATGAAAAGAATTCTGATTTCGGATTGATCCACACTAATCACGGTGGTCTGCACTAGTTGTATAAATAGAATATAAAATACATGATAAGTACAAATAAGAAGAGGAAAACTAGGAAAGAAGCTACAACAATTCTAAGACGAGCTGCATTGCATTAAACTCGTCGACGCTACCACAGTAAAATTTCTCTCCGTCAAGATGTGACGGAGAGCAAAGTGGCAAGAAATCGTCGGCCTGTGGGTTTGTTATTTTTTTTTTTAATTTTCAAAATCCGTTTAATTTTTAAACGGCTATAACTTTCAAACTAAAAATGCCAAAATTAAATAAAAATCACCAACGACTTTATTTTTCCGAGATCTATAAAATGATACCAGTCTTGACTATGTTTGGATCATCCCATCTCCAACTACTCTTTCTCTCTTAATTAAACTTAAAACACTCTCTTCACTCCAAAACACCATATCCACTTCGATTTTCCGACGACATGGACGAAAACTTGTTTTCTCCGGAGACTCTCAAGTGGATGCAAGAAGACACACCCGGATCCTACCAAGAGTTGATGCAAAAGCTCAACGAAAACACTTCTCAACAACCCCAACCGAGCTTCGTTCGCCCTTTGTTTCAAAGCTCGTACCGATACCCCTACACTCAAAATTACCATGCTCCAACCTCCCAAACACCAATATTTTTGCAAGCACCGGAAGTTGTTCCTGAAACGCAGCCGGAAATTCAATCGAACCGGAGGCGTGGAAAAGGGAAAGCCAAAGACATGGAAGGAGGGACGGACAATAAAGGGGAAGGACGGAGCTCACTCTACAACATGAATGAGGACTTGGTTCTCATCTCTTGTTACATGGCTGTTAGCGCAAATCCGATCATTGACACGAATCAGAGGTATGCAAGTTTGTTCAAGAAAGTCGAGGAGAAGTTCGAGGACGTGCGGAGGGATGGGAGGATGTCCGGTTTGGAAAAAAAGCGGAGCCATGATTCACTTCGTCTCAGATTTAAGCGGATGAGAGATGACATTAATTGGTGGTTGATTTGTGTGGATCGTGCTACTAGGGTTGTCGGCGATCGGAGTGGCTACAATGAAACCAATGTAACTGAAACTGCCCAGGAATTCTACAAAGAGAAGTCAGGTTGTAACGCCGGGTTCGCATTGTTCAAGCAGTGGGATGCCATGAAACAGTACCCAGAGTGGGAAACGAGGATGAACTTGGAGGAACAATACAAGAAGGTCGCAACAACTCCGAGGGTTGAGGTTCCGGATGATAATGATCAACCAATGGAATCAGCAGGTGCTAGTAGTGGGAGCAAGCGCCACAGTGAGGACAGTGTCACGACTAACAAACGACCTATGGGTCGTGATAAGGCAAAGAAGATGGCTAGAGGTGGTAGTTCTGGCAACTCCTCAATGGATGCAATGAGCGAGGGATGGGTTAACTTTAATGAAAGTTATTCCCAATACCTTAAGTTGGAAAGACAGAAGCTGGAGTTTTCCCGCCAAAAGGAGGAACGTAGGATGAAGGAGAAGAAGATGGACATGTGGATGACACTTATGGGGAACTATGCAAACTTGACCCCAGAACATAAGGGAGTTTGTGATGCACTGCAGAAGGAATTGTTTCCGTCCGAGTAATGGCTGAAGTTGGGAGCTTATTTTAGTTTGCTTGTTTTTCAAATTATGTGAGGTGTGGCTTGTTTGTTTTTTACTTCCCGAAGTGTGGCTTGTTTTTTACTTCCCGAAGTGTGTGGCTTGTTTGTGTTTTACTCTTCCAAGTGTCTGTTGTAATAAAATCAGTGTGCTTTGAATTTGAGTTTGAATTATTTGAATTACGGAAAGTAAGTCTTGTGATTTATCCTTACTTTGTCAGGCATCTTATATTTGCTTTATCAGGCATCTTGTCTTCAATTTCTCAGACATCTTATCTTCAA
Organism: Plantago major; assembly: GCA_026545765.1. Classification (NCBI taxonomy): domain Eukaryota; kingdom Viridiplantae; phylum Streptophyta; class Magnoliopsida; order Lamiales; family Plantaginaceae; genus Plantago; species Plantago major. The sequence continues at coordinate 23,514,741 of CM048840.1, read as the reverse complement.
TTAATGAGGCATCCAATGCATCGTGACTCAGCTATGACTAAGAAATGAGTCACACATCTCCCATAACTTGTCTATATAATGCAACCATAGAACACATTTTCAGACACAACAAACTACTTGCATTCATCCCTTCTTCCATTATCTTAACTAAACAGAAAACACTCTATCTACATCAATTTTCCAAAGATAATCATGTCCAATTCATCATCTAATGATGAAAGCTTGCTTGGTTCTTCTTCATCCAATCCTTTCGCACAAATCCAAAGCATGATAATGCAAAATGTACCAAATATGATACAACAATTCCAGCAACAGCAACAACCGGACGAGCCACGACGGCCTAAGAAGAAGCGTGCTTACATTAATAGAAGTCGAGAAGAGCGTGGCAAACAATTGGAGGAAGACTACTTCGGGGTTAACCCACCATATGCAGATAAATTTCGACGGAGATTCAGAATGGAGAGGCCGTTGTTCGAACGGGTGATTGCTGGTGTGGTGCGTCAAGATGATTTCTTTGTGTTCAAGCCAGATGCTCTTGGCCGGCCGGGGTTAACCACACTACAAAAATATACCGCAACCATTCACATGCTAGCTTATGGGGCTTGTGCTGACTCGGTTGACGAGTACTGCCGACTTGGTGAAAGCACGGCTCTCATGTGTCTTTCGCATTTTTGTGACGCTGTGGTGGCTGAGTTTGGTCCAACATACATGTAGAGGGCCAATGAAGCCGATGTTCGAAGGATTCTGGCAATCAACGCTGCAAGAGGATTTGTGGGCATGCTTGGGAGTATCGAATGTATGCACTGGACATGGAAGAACTGTCCCAAGGCGTGGCACGGTCAATTTCAAGGCAGAAGCAAAAAGCCTACCCTTGTTTTAGAAGCAGTAGCATCCCAAGATACTTGGATATGACATTCATTCTTCGGGATTTTCGGAAAATACAATGACTTGTCGATCATGCAACGTTCACCGGTGTTCGGCGATCTCCTGAACGACACGGCACCTCAGGTCAACTTTGAGGTCAATGGACATCAGTACAACATGCCTTACTACCTAACCGATGGCATCTATCCAGCTTGGGCTACATTTGTTTCTGCCATCCCGAATCCGGTAACGCACAAAGAAGCCAAGTTCTCTGAGCGTCAGGAGTCTTGCCGGAAAGATATGGAACGTGCTTCCAGAATACTGCAAGCACGATTTGCAATTATACAAAATCTGACCCTTGCACACGACAGGGCCACACTAAAAAAGATTATGGATTGCTGCATCACACTCCACAACATGATAGTTGAGGATGAGCGCCACAAATACCTAAACTATGACAAGGAAATCGAAGAGTTCGAACAAGATACCTGTGAGAATGTACCCCATGTGATTGACGGAGTTCGTATCCGACGAGCGCAATCAAGAATAAATTCTATCCCGGAATACATGAACTTTTCACGGCAAATGCACAGTAGGTGCACGCATGAAGAACTCCAAAGGGACTTGATGGAACATATTTGGAGGATGCGTTGACTGTGGAGATTGCCCAATCGTGTAGTGTGTGTTTGTTAGTTTAATGCATTTGTGTGTTGTGTGTTTGTTGCATTTCAATTTGGTTTATAAATTCTATGCAGTTTGTTGTAATATATTCTTGCTCAATAAATTATAAAATGAGTTCTAAAAATGCAATTTTATTAATTTCAACTTCTAAACACTCTTATAATATGTTAAATATGTTTAAAAAAATAATTTTTTTTTAGTTTGGTGACGGCACGATGACGCGTCACCAATGCAGGAAAATCTCGTCACGGATCCCGTCACCAGCTAGTGACGCGTCACGGAGCTGTCACCATTGTAAGTATTCTAATACAACAACAACTAGTCTTAACCAATAACAAACTAACAAGGACTCCTATATGTCGGCAGTAGAGACCTTAACAGTCCCCCGCAAGCGAAGTATGGGATTAGAGCCAACACAAAGCTTGGACCGAAATAGATGAAATAGAGAACGAGAAAGACTCTTTGTGAAAATATCAGCAACATTGAGTTGAGTGGGAACAAACTGTGTTGTAAGTCGTCCAGTGAGCACCATATCCCGGATAAAATGATAGTCGAGCTCAATATGTTTAGCACGCTTGTGAGCAATAGGATTGCTACTAATAAACACAGCAAATTTGTTGCCACAAAGAATAATCGGACGAGCAACTATAGGAACCCGAAGATCCTTCAACAAGTGAGTGAGCCAAATAACTTTCGCCGCAGAGTTAGCTAAGGCTCTATACTCAGATTCACAACTAGAGCGTGAGACAATTGGCTGTTTCTTGGAACTCCAGGAAACAAGATTAGAGCCAAAGTAAACCGAGTATCCAGACGTAGAGCGACAGGTGTCAGGACATGACGCCCAATTGGCATCAGAATAGGCTAGTAACGCAGGATTGACAGAATGAGTAAAATCCAAACCAAATGCAATAGTGCCTTTAACATAGCGTAAAATCCGTTTTACCGCCTGAAAATGACAAACCTTTGGGTAGTGCATAAATTGACTAACGGTATTGACTGCATAAGCAAGATCAGGACGAGTGCTCGTCAAATACTGTAACGCACCCACAAGTGATCGATATAAAGCCATGAATCAGAAAATTCAACACCATCAATACCCAATTGTTGCCCAACAACAATAGGTGTGCTAACGGGTTTGCTGTCAAGCATATGTGCACGAACTAATAAATCATGAGCATACTTGGATTGACATAGAAACAATCCCTGATCAGTATAACAGACCTCAAGACAAAGAAAATAGTGCAATTGTCCAAGATCCTTAATAGCAAAGTGAGAGTTAAGAGCAGAAATAAATCGCGTAAGTAGAGTATAATCATTACCGGTTAAGATAATATCATCCACATACACCAACAAATAGAGCAGAATACGACCACGAGCGAAGACAAACAGAGATGTGTCTGCCCGACTGCAAGAGAAACCAATTTGCAAGAGAAATGTACTCAAGTGATGAAACCTAGCCCGTGGTGCTTGCTTCAAGCCATACAACGCCTTGCGAAGACGACATACGTGACCCAGAAATTGAGATTTAATGTAACCAGGCGGCTGCTCCATATATACAGTTTATGTCAGACGTCCATTAAGAAAGGCGTTCTTCACGTCAAGCTGGTGAAGGGGCCATTTATTGAGGACAAAAATAGAGAGAACAACGCGGACGATGGTGGCCTTGACAACCAGACTAAAGGTGGTGGTAAAGTCAAGACCAGGAACCTGAGTGAAACCTTGCGCCACCAATCGTGCCTTGAATCGTTCTATAGAACCATCGACCAAGTATTTTATACGATAAACCCATTTGGCACCAACAATGTTCATATCAGAAGTATGAGGGCCAGTTCCCAAGTGTCATTTTCCTTGAGAGCTCGAATTTCATCATCCATTGCGCGAATCCATTCTGGATGCTTGGAAGCGAATTTGAACCCTTTCGGTTCAGAAGCAGCCAGAAGGGCGTGGAAGAGAGGAGAGGCGACATCAACAATTAAACCCGGATGCTTGGGACGAAAAGTACCAGCCTGAGCTCTCTTGCACATCGGATAAGAAGGCGGGGGTGGGGGCGGACGGCGAGAATGAGCACGGGGACGGGAAGGGAGCGGCGGCGGCGGAGGATGGAGGCGAATTCGGAACAGCGGGCTCCATGAGTTGAGACAAATCTGGAACATCGGGTTCCATGGGTTGAGGCGAATTCGGAACTGCGGGCTCTATGGGTGTAGCCAGATCTAGAACGGTGGGTGGAATAGATGGAGTTGCAACACTTGAATTGGTGGAAGACATGAGGAGTAGGGTTGGAGATGGAAAAAGAGGACAAGTGATTTGGGGAAGAATCATGCCAATTGGCACATGGGCGTAAGGAAGTGTGGGCTGATGGAGAAGTATGGGTATTGGGCTCCACAACATTTGGTGGTTCAATAAAGCTCGTGTAGTCCAAATCCTTTAAAGGTGTTGATCCAGTTTGTTGTGCAAAAGGAAAGAAAAACTCATCAAATTGAGCATGACGGGTCACGTAAACTCGAGAGGTAGATGGGTCTAAACAATGATAACCCTTATGATGCACACAATATCCCAAAAAGATACAAGGATGACTACGAGTAGATAATTTATGAGGTGCATAATCTCGTAAACATGGGTAAACTCGACATCCAAAAGGGTGAAAATTTGCATAATTTGGACAAGTGCAAAAAATTGCCTCAAAATGTGAGGCAGAACATATTGAAAAACTGTGCGTGTTCCTGTTTGAATGACGTGAAGTTCATCCTGCGAAGCTCACGGAGTTTAGAAGAATGTTGAAAAGCAGCATGAAGAGCATCCCAAACAGCTTTAGATGCAGTGCAACCAATACGTAAGAGCTTCATTGGTAAGGGTTGAACGTAGAAAACTGATAATCCGTTGATCAAGATAAAGTCAAGAGAGATACTCCGGATTTGTATAAGAAGTATTGTTAGGACCAGCAACTTTTTCCGGTGGAGGGGGATTACTGCCATCAAGAAACGGGAGCAGACGAGATCCCGTGACAAGGGGATAAACTTGGTTGTGCCAATTCACAAAATTCTCAGAATTGAGTCTGGTTGTTTCAAGATGTGCCATGCCGGAGAAGACGGGACCGTTGTCAACGATTGGGTCCGTAGAGGGGGACGGGCTGGTGGTAGAAGAATCAGTCATGATTCACAAGCAAAGGATAGGTGGGAAAGTGGCTGTTAATTGGTTCTGGTAAGTAAAGGATAGAGAACGAAGAGAAGCAAGAGGAAAAAGATAGAAAATTTCGGTGTTAACCGTTTCTGGCATTATGATACCATAAGAATGAAAAGAATTCTGATTTTGGATTGATCCACACTAATCACGGTGGTCTGCACTAGTTGTATACATAGAATATAAAATACATGATAAGTACAAATAAGAAGAGGAAAACTAGGAAAAAAGACAACAATTCTAATACAACAATAACTAGTCTTAACCAATAACAAACTAACAAGGACTCCTATATGTTGGCAGTAGAGTCCTTAACACAGCTCGAGCTCGAGCTCAACCAAGCCGAGCTCGTTAACACAAATGAGTAAAAAAATGGGCTCGAGCTCGAGCTCGTGCAACTTGTAACGAGCTCGAGCTCGAGTTCGAACTCGAAAGAAAACGAGCCTAAACGAGCCTTATCTATTGAAAATGTTCAAAATAAGTATAAAAATATAAATTTAATAAAATAATTAGTCTTAACGAGCTTTATCGAGCCGAGACGGGCTCGGCTTGTTACATAAACGAGCATAATATGAGGCTCGAGCTCGGCTCATTTACCTTATCGAGCGAGTCGAGTCGAGCCGAGCCCTCGTTTAGGCTCGACTCGCGTAACAGCCCTAGGAAGGATGACCAGAAATATATAAATTAGTCACGAGTCACCAAGATATAATCATAATATAATTCTGTCTCACTACAACTTAGAAGTAGTACAACATATATCGCATATGACTTTATACATTTTTCATTTTTAACAGTTATACTTATGCATATATAACTTCATACAGTACATTAGCTACTCACAATTAACAATCAATAAAAGATCTCACATTTTACACAAAAAAAATTTTTTGTCAGTAAAAATACACGTCTTTTCCCACATTTTTATGTTGCACACATTTCGTCCTGAATAACTTAATACGTTTATCATTTTTAACCATCATACAAACTTCATACACTACTAAAAAGGAACTTATCCCCCACCAACAAATATAAACAATCTCAAATTTACACATAAATTGTACATTTGCCGTTAAACTTATTTCCCACCACTGTTTCTTTTATTATTTCTTTAACTTTTCAACTATAAACTACGCGTTAACCCTAATGTATGAAGTTTTCCAAAACAAATGAAGTATCAATTATTTAATTTTACAAAAAAAAACTACGTGTCAACTCTGAATTCTACCAGAATGGTGAGAGTAGCAATTAGAAGAATAGTGTACTTTTTGTAGGGTCGAGACTCAACACTAGGGAAAACAAATAGGCCCACCCAATACGATTTTTTTGTTCGTCCCATCCACATAATTAAATAAGGGTCATAGGTATCAAACTGGGCCCATGGGCCTATGCTCGGGCCTAACTATTAGGCACATGGGCCTGGCCTGGTAACATATTTAATTATTTAATTTAGTTTATTGTATTTTATACATGTTTGTAATATTTATCAACACATATAAGATTTTCAAACTAATCATACTTCTAATGTACTCCACCATTTGACAATTTTACATTTTTAGTGTATTTTTTTATAAAATTATATTCACTAACTTAATAATTAATATCAGTGGCTCAAGCAATATCTTATATGATTAAAGTCACAAAATTGTAAATTATAAAATTTAAAATAATAAATTTTATATTTATTTTGAGATTTAGAACTCCTATCACTACACCACTACACTAAATATTAAGAAAACACGTCTAACATCATTGTGGTGGCATACATTAGAAAAAAGGGGATGCTCAGGTCGGGCTGGGTACCCGACCCGCATGTGACGGGCATGGTACTATCTAAACTGTATATTACTTTAGATGTATAACTAAACTGTATATCGATCTTCATTGTGGTTGACCTTTTTTTTTATTTGGTCTAGGTTTACCAGATCGTTTTTTGGTGATTTATGGGTTAGACAAGTTCGACCAAGCACTGGAAGACCCATTTTTATAACTACCATCAATTTAAGATCAAACAACAATATGAAAAATAAATCAGTTCTATTTTAAAGCATTCAAAAGTTGTATAAATCTTAAGGTAAAGTAAAATAACTAATATATACAATTTGTAATGCATCAAATTTCTAACTATTAAGTGCACATTCTGGTTTTGCTGTAGATTGATTCCAACAATAGTCATAAGTCATATATTTCTTTCTATACTCTGCCATTATATTCTTTTCAGCAACACTAAGTTGCCAATGGTTTGGCCTATTCCAAAAATAATTTTATGAGTCACAAGGTCCAGTCACGCCCTGGCAAGCGTAGAAGTCAAAATCCTTGTAATGGGCAACGGATGGTGCTTTAGACCAGTCCACAGGCCCAGCCCAATCTGCGGTCCATATACTTCCCTCGATTTGCATAGGAACATTTGGGAAAGGGATACCCTTTCCTGAATTGTTTCTGAACACTCTTAATGGAATTTTGTCAACAGCAAATATGATTTGATGCGAGTTCCAAAGGATCTCATAAGCATGAAAATCCTTGGTTGGGTCAAACCAAAGTTTGAAAGCTTGATCTCTATGTGCGTATACGTCGTTTACAAAAACGTTGGTATGGAGTAAGTCGTTGTGCCTTAGAAACTCGAAATCCAACTCCATATGGTTCTCGAGAGGCTTAAAATCTGGGTTAGATGTTAAGTAGAAGCTTGTGATGACACCTGGCATTGGCTTGTCGGGTATCTTCATCTTGATATGAAATACGCCGGACCCATATTGGGACTTTAATTTGATCGAAATCCAGCACCTGACTTGTTATCTAATTGGATCGTAATCTCATCCGGCAAGATCGCAGTTTGTTCCTTACCCCAATGGGTATAATAGTATTTAGAAAAGTTGTTAAAAGCATTAGATGGCAGAAGAAAAGAATACAAAAGAATGTTGAAAAATAGACGAGCAAAACTCATTTGGAATAACTGGTGAATGAGAATTTTTTTTTTCTTTTCTCATTCATTTGTGTTTCGCCAAACTGTGCATGCATAGTGATGGATTTATATTGTCAATTGATTCTATTATAGGAAATGCCCTAAAAAAGGTGGTAAGTGGCAACAAAATAGGAATAATAATAAACAAATATTTAACAAATTAAATTTGGTACACCGCGCTTCGATAATTACGAAGGTGAAAGGTTAACATTGAACTAATTCTACCTCCTACACATCCTTTGATGAACAAATTTTGAATATCCTTTTTTCTAAATCACAACTATCGCAACTAATTTTAGCCGTCCTAGTGAATATTGAATACGAGTAATTTACCGATGTATTATATCTTTACGAAACACGAAACAAATTCAACGGAGGAAAATGCGAAATAAAAAAGGAAAATAACACATTTTTTTTTTAAAAATAAGCTTGTAATTTCCAATATGTACCTTAAGTTTTCCGGAAAGGTTATGTGTTTCGAGTCACAAATCAAAGAAAATTATGTACAATTTAGAAACATCTAAAATTACTAATAAATAGTTAACCCGCCTTAACCCAAAAGAAAGTGTAAATATATATAACTTAGAACCAAATTACATCTAATCAGTTTCCCTGCTCTAAGCATAGTCCACAAAAAGAATTCAGGGGATCAAGACAAAATGATCATCAATATGAATGACATGCACCCATATTAATGTTCCAGACCATAATAGTGTAGTTGTGTTCATGAAGCTCGAAATATACCTACCAGCCATAGATATTGTAAATATTGGGACCTTGAAGAAGAGAGAACGCTGGCCTCCCGTTCAGAAGACATAAGAGCCCTGGCTTGTCTCCGCTTGAAAATTTTCTTCAACGAGCTTCCTCTGGACGAGCAATAACACAGTCAGGGATAATGATATGGTCCAAGATAGTCCAGCAAGTTGGAGGTCTGATCCAATAATGTTCAAGCCCAAACTAGAGATCACTTAATCATTATTAGCATTACAATTAGTATTGTTGAGTCAAATTGGTTATTTTCATTATATCCGTACTCGTGGTCAGTAGTGAAGTAGTGGTTAGTTTCCTTCCTAGATTTTAGGTATGTTAGTCTTATGGAGTCTTGTATATATATCACTATTTGCTTATGAAAAAGGTAGAGAATTATTTGCCAAAAATAGATTTGTCTTCTTTTTTAAGCTTTTCTTGGAGATACGTTCCTTTCTCGTGTTGGTTGGTGGTAGTGTATGAGGATGGAAACAGAGAGAGTAAGGATATTAGACTGTTGAGCGAAGGCGTGGCCTATTTCCTTAACACTGTATTTGTCTCACACTGGTGCTTACGGTTTCCTTAGCAAATAGTCTCCCAAGATAGAACAACAGTATTTGAATCAGAGTCCCAACACTTGAACTCTGACTCGACGAACTAATACAATAAAGGTTTATTTAGGCTTTTTAGAGAGTTTAATAGAGAAGAGAGAATGATGGATTTTTGTGTGTATAAATCCGAATGTTGGGGGGTCTATTTATAGTTTCGAAGAGTTGAGTCTGACAGGTACAACTATTCGCGAACTGGTCCCTGAGGAGTTGCAACTTTCTGAAAGTGCAACAGGTCCGAACGGATATGTCCCATGCGAGAAGATGTATTGTTTCGCTCAAGCCCAATCTGACCAGGTATACAACTGTTGAGCTTTTCGTTTCAGACTTAATCTTATTGGGCTCAACTAAACGTAGTAGGTTTCTAGCCCAAAAAGATTATAATCAACTCTAGACCGCGAACCCACGGACCTGGCTCCTGGCGGAGCCAGGCGGTTGCATGTGGTCAAGTGATGGAGCATCTAGTTCCTCCCCCTTTCCAAAACCATGGGTGCCCCTAAGGGCCCAAACCCTTAGCCAAGTCTTGGACTGTTATGTACTTCCTTCTTTCTCAATTTTAGCCATGTGAGACTTTTCCCATTCCAACTCTTGGCATTCCATAACAATGCATCAACCAACACACTTTTGAGCTTCAATTACTCTTTCACCTTTCAATGAATTTTAATAATTCTTTCTCAAGTGTCATCTACTACTATAGTAGATTATACACGTTTGATGAAACTTCATTTCCAACGTGTGGGGCCCCTTTGGTTGAGGTGCAAAGTCATGGGCTAGCCTCTTTGGTGACTAAAATTCTAACATCTCGAACTAGGAACAAGTTACGACTTTCGGGTCCGTAACATATAAACATAAATAATTAGTCTATAAATTAAGCTATTTAAAAGTAGCGATTGCTTGTTTGGCAGCCAGTTTAAATCAACAAAACCTGGTAAAAAACACTAATTTTAACATGGTTTTTTGATTTTAATCGTTATCCATACAGCCCGTTAACGTACTGAAGAAGATAACAATGATTGTGAGAGTGGATGTGCAGGAACTTATGGTACCCAACTTGGTGTTCTTGTTCTTTTAAATAGGCAATGGACGTTTTTATTATGGGATGCAACTTTTCAGCCCGAAATAGAACTACCTTTTCAAGCACACAGACGTAACTCGAGACGAAGAACGTTCCCAACAGACACAATGGTTCATAAATCCTGATAGTTCTTTCATGGCTGTTGTAGCAAGAGCAAGTAAATTTTGTTCAAAAGATCAGATTGGTCCGGCTGTCTGGTCCAATTCGGCTTTTAAAACATAGCCTAATACCCAATCGATTAAGATCGTTATAGAAGTAGAAAGTATTTCTAAAGTACTAAAAAGCAAACCAAACATAAGAAGGGCAAAATCGGCTCTATATCATTTCTAACTGGAAAGTCCGGGGCAAGTTGTACTAGTTTTGCGAATTATCTTTAATAGTTCCAGGTTTAAAAAAATATATTAAGAACTACCAGAATTACCAATTTTTTCTTTCTTTTTGTTGGGAGAGAACAAAAGGTTGGTCGTAATAGGTTTTTTGGCAAACATGCACAATTGGCCCAAAAATATGTTCACAGTCCATGGTCTAAGAGCCTTTTAAGTTAGTAGGAGTGAGCTTTAAGTTTACCCCAAACAATTTGTTAGAGTTTCCATTTGATCCTTTCATGTACATAAATAAAGAAAACGTGATAATATAATACCCCTTGGCAAAGGGCCAAATTGATGTCCAGCACACGGTATGGGCTGAAAACTATCCCAGCCCATCACTATTTGAGATCCCGTAAGCCCAATACAACAATATTGGTCTGGGGTGACAATTTGTTCAAAATGTTAGGTTCATAGCTACAATTGCTACAATAGTAGGTTCTATTTTGAACTGTTTGGCTGCAGAGGCTCATTTAATGCAGATTGTACACAATCTGCTGATCATTGATGTAAACAATGATGATCTTTCAAAATTCAAAAATTGTGAGAATATATTCCTGAATATTGTGTTAGCAACAACTGGTTTCAATCCTTCAAACATTATGATCTCAATCCTTCGAACCTCTGGGCCTCAAAAATACCTCAACTAACAAACATTATGATCTCAACTAAGAACACTATGATCTGAACTAAAAACATTATGATCTCATCCAAAAACTCAATGATTCTAACTAAAAACACAATGACTACGAACACTGTTCACAGGCAAACATCTCAAATACACTACGACATCAAAACAAACCCAATGATCTCAACTAAGGACACTATGATCTCAAATAAGAACATTATGATCTCAACTGAAAACATTATGATCTCATCCAAAAACTATATGATATCAATTAAAAACGCTACGATTCTAACTAAAAACACAATGACTACAAACACTGTTCACCGACAAACAACATCTCAAATAAACATTACGATATCAAAACAAACACAATGATCTCAACTAAGGACACTATGATCTCAACTCAGAACACTATGATCTCAACTGAAAACATTATGATTTCAATGCTTACAATGAGAGGGATTTCCGGTACTGTTGATGAACAGTAGCATTAAATGCACTGCATGCCCACATGGGCCAAAGGACGCTCTTTGCGTCATTTGTTGCTTGATCTCGCATGCTATTTTTTTTCAAGAGCCTATAGAAGCTAGTTTACTAGCTGTTGTACCCGACATCGATATGGAAAAAAACTTGTGTGCTGGGACAGTTTCATTTGACCGATTCGAGATGACCCTTAACAAAGTCAAGGTAGCATGAAAATTGTGATTCTATTTAGTCATCATCTCCCCCACTAAAACAACGACAAAATGACAAAAGAATGGGTTTTCAAGTATAAATGACAAAAGAATAATTGCTTTCCAAGCTTGCGAATAGAGACTATTAGATTAAAGTCTTGTTATCACAATTTAGTTTGAATTTTGCCGGTTGAAATGTTACACTTGTAGTGGGCTGTTACCATCAAAATTCAATCCACTCATGGATATATTATCCACAATCACAATGGCATTTCTATGATGACTAAATCCATTGGACCATTATGTTGTGGTGAGTAAAGTTGTTAATAATAACCATGTACATTGCATTAACATACTAATCCATTACAACATTTTGTGAGGTCACTATTACCGTATCCTGAAGTAAGATAGTGCCATACTTTTACAAAATTATGTATCGATGACGGCTACAAGATAATGTCCTTTCTTTTTCTTGAAAGTGAACTCATCTTATCAACTAGTACTAGTATAGTTTATTTGGCAACATTGTCCTGCTAAGATGGTGCCCGAGATGCTAGACCGTACATGGCCCTCGAATTTTTAGTCTATTAATTAGTTCGATAAGTATGAACCGTGTAGATATACTTGATGTTTGTGAAATTTTCAAAGTAAGTGATTTATTTATAGTATTAGGAAAATAATAACAAAAAACTGTAATTAATACAATATACATGAATAAAAATATAGTGTGTTATTTATTCTACTATTAATTTAGGCCTCATGTTAAATTTGGCCCAAGACCCCCGAAATCTCAGAGCTGATGGTCAAACAAGTTCGTTACGTGAAAGATTAGCAGGCGCGTGTTAGTTGATTTAATTTGGTACTTAGGCTCATTCTCTTAAATCGAGCAATTGGTGATCTAAATCTGAATTGTAATGTAAAACAACCAGCGAGTTGAAGCTGAATCGAATCGAACTAAATGAATCTAAATTGAACGAATCTGAACTGAACTGAAATTAATGAGTTTTTAAATGAAGAGAACAGAGCCTTAGAGAGCTTATTAAAAACGTAATTAGGTGATTTGCTTTTGCATATTATAGGTGTGTATAAACACGAACTTATAAACTATATGAGTTTATCTGACCATTTGACCAGAATAAATTTGTGACATGAATGTTAATTTAGCTGGTCTTGTTTTAATAAGTCATCTCAGGTAACTCATTAATATAGTACCTTATCGACTCTCGTTCCGCTACAAACTAGCTTGTCGGCCGAATCTCGTTCAGTCGGATTTGTTCAAACGGAGCAACGGACGATCTATCTATTGATTAGCAGACTTGGTTTGCTTGCTTTAAGACATGCGTACCAATTGGTTGAACATCTGAAAATGATAAGATTATTTAGTCAATGATTGTATGAGTCGCATAAATATATACATAGAAATCACATTCGAGACATAACCATACTCTATCACATAATATTATAACGATGGCTAAAATTTCATTTGTATTGGTGATTAGACACGCTAATTATATAATTCTCTTACAAAATACATAATTTATGCAGTTAGATATCATAAGTATATCAACTTTGCGTGTTTTTCCAAATACTTGATAGACAACATACTATACTCCAATTAGCAGTACAGCATAAGATACTAGACAAGACATAATTCTTTTTATTTATCACGTGTAAACATATTTCAACACAAATTCTTCAGATATTACGCATATAAGTTACCTTGATATCAATCTTATTATTGAAAAAATTATTGATTTTATTAATTCAAATGTTTATGTTGTTAATTAAATATTTTTTTCAAATTTAAAAAAACACCAATGTTGACAATATAGATATTTGAATTCGTAATATCGATAATTATATTAACAACATGGGTCCGTTTCTTATAATTTATCTAGATATTGAGAGAAAATTTATTCATTTCAGCCCAAAATTTATAACATATGGGGTGTTAATGTGAACACAACAAACACACGAGAAAATGATTGATTAATGCCAGGACTGTAAACTAATCAAACTACTCATGAGATACTAGTGAAAAAGTTCGGTCAAACCCGTTCGAATTCAAGCTTGGTCACGAGCAAGTTCAATTCAAATTTGAACGAGTAACAAAAACTATATATGGTGAAAAATGCAATTGCTCTCGAGCGAACATATATTAGTAAATACGTATATGCATGTATATCTACATATACTTTTTATATTATATTTAAAACTACATATAATAACTTTTTAGTGCGTTCACATATTGTATTAAAAAATGAACTAACATTTGAGCATTTAATAGCATGTAGTATTAGAAAGTTAAATATTTTGAAGTATAATTATTATTAAATTTAATTTAGCCGCTCGTGAAAGAATCATGAGCAAGCTCGCTGCTCGTGATCATCAATTCAAGCAGTCCCGGCCCAGAGCATGCGCGGGCAGCCCGCTCGCTCAGGGCCTCCGTATTTTGAGGGGTCCAATTTTAAATTTTAGCTTATATATAAATCTGTTTCCATGTAATAATAAGCATTAAAATCTCTTTCTCCAAGTTGTAAAGTTGACATCTAACTTGCAAAAGGTCTCATGTTCAATTCATGATAGTGTAAATTTTTTTATTTTTCATATCTTGAATATTTTTTCTTCTATTATAATTAATATTTTTTATTATTAAATCAATTGAATTTTCGTAAATTTTTAAATCTCTGGCCTGAATTCAAGGTCGATAAAGATTGAGCTCGGACTTGTAATTAACTTATGAATGCAAACATGAATTTTATAAGGTGTAAGATCGATTGTTTACCCTTGTCCAATTGACATAGACAATTTACTAGTTCTGATTTTGGAACTGAACCACTGGTCTTAATTCACAAAAGTATTGGAATTTGGAACCCAAGAGAACAAGATTAAAAGTAATGACCACGATGACGACCCCCATTAGTCTTTTGGATTTTGTTTGTTCTCACTTTATTTGGAATATTTACGAACACTATAAGTGAAACTCAATCTATCTGAAATCATGTGGAAGTAAACAGAAAGCAAACATGTTTCGGGAATTTTCTTTTGTTTGTGTTGATCGTCGAATTTTTACAAGAATTCTAACCGCTAATATTTATACTACTCAATCTGCCTACAAGCGTGAAGGAAATACTATATGTAATTAATTGATGTGGTGAATAAGAAGATCGTCCTGCATCCTACCTAATACAGTAAGCCCTTTATCAACTGGATACAACACATTTTGGCTAAATACAAAATATAAGAAATAGTAAACCAAAACTCGTTGATTCTTATAAAATACTGAGAACTAACACAAAACTCGTTCATTCAACAAAATATCGATAATTGATGGATTAATATTCGTTAATTTCACATAAATACCTAAAATTGACAGATTTGAAAGAACACCTTTATTTTTTTTAATTCAAAGTATCATCTACCCCTGACAAAATAACTAACAAGTGTTTAAATACTACATTGAAAACCATATCTCTAAATGCTACCAACATAGTATGTAAATAACAAAAAGATCCTAATAAATATATAAAACACAACTTTGACCCCTGCCATTCTACATATAATTTAACGCCATTTGTTCCACATCAAATAGCATCAAGAATCACGGATATGATCATCACCATTGAACCCTAGATAATTAGAATACTAACCCGTTTTTATTAAAGATTTACATTTCAACTTTATCCGGTCAAGCTTAATCAAGTTTAACAAAATTATATAATAAAAATTTAAACAAATAATATTCATCATATAATTTTACTAAGCATCAAGTCATTATGTTTAATAGTAATTCGTTCAAAATTTAATATGATTGACAAATGAATAGTAAAATGGAAAGATTTTTTAAAAAAAGAAGTCGGACTAATTCTGTAAAAAAGAAGTATAATTCTGGATCCGGTGCGGGTGGTCTAGCTACAGCCTACAACCGTGTAGCCGACTAGCTAGATCGTCCAATTCGTCTGACTATTGGTTTTTACAATTGGCTACGTCCTTTTTCCTTTCTTTCATTTTAGTCCTCGATCCTTCTTTTGTTATACAAATGAATCATTTATTTATTTCATTTTAGACCACAAAACTTTTTGTTCTCCAATACAAACCCTCAAACTTACGTAACTAGTTGCAACAGACAAATCACATACTACATCACATCACATGATGTGATGCATAATTAGCAGTTTAATTGGCACAAATTCCACTTAAAATACCTAAAAGAGTAATTATTAGTGATTACTTTAATCACAATTGGCTCACTGAACATATAGTGCCAGATCATATGAGACATGATGGCTCTGTTTAGTACAAGCTTATCAGCTAGATGAGCTTTCGTAATAAACTTGTTATGTGAACGCCTAATTTCTAACTGATAAGCTAGTTGATCTGATAAGCTTGTCCAGGAAGCTTATATAAAATTCAGCTAATTGATTTACTAAATATTTTTATAAAATTCAACTAGCTTATCAGCTCCTTAATCAGCTATCAAATAACTTATCAGTTCCTCAATCAGCTACCAGCTAGCTTATCAGGTAGTTTTGCTAAACATAGTCGATGTATGAAAAGAAACCAAAAGGTGAGATGAAACTTTCGATGGTTCAGAGGTCTAATGCCATGAGAACGACCTGAAACAATCAGTAAGGTTTCGTGTCTAAATCTGTCACCTTGTTAACTGCTTAATTTAATCCTTCCTTAATTAATCAACAATGGATCAAAAGTTTATCAACTAAATTACTTTAAATACTCCAAACAAATATACTACTTTCCAACTCTTTTTTTTGTTTGACCTGCAAGTTTCCAACACCAAAGAAACACAATGGAATTTCAAGACCTTCCTCTTCTTTTGAATTATAACCATTTAATAACTCAATACATTAGGGATACGTAATTTTATGTGAAAAGTTAAAGTAATAATGAGATATTAAAAAAGTGAAAAAATACTTTTAGTAGCAATATATATAATTTATGCGTAAAGTTGAGATTGTTTATTATTTTTTGCGTGTGGAGTAGCTTCTACTGCTAGAAAACTATGAAATAATCAACATACTTTAATCAACATAACTTTGCATGTTGAGTATAAAGTTTTAATTGACAGAAAAAAAATGTATTAGTCGACAAAGTCGTGTTGCAGGTATTTAAGCGAAGGCCCACTCCTGGTCAAACGATTTAAATATAAATCTAACACATAATCTACATAGATCTGTTGAGTATACTAATAAAATTATTTCAAAACATCGTTTATACATCTTTTCACTTTACAAGATAATAGGCAACAGAATGGTCTTGAATAATAGACATTCAAGACAGAAAGGGTATCTTGTTTATGGTATTTTCTTTAAAACATTCAGAAAATTGAACCATTACATTCATAATTAATTAGAAATGGAGAAGTTGTTCAATCTATCTATATATATATATATATATATATATATATATATATATATATATATATATATATATATATATATATATGATAAAAGTAATGGCTAGATGAAAGAAGAGCTGTGCCACATATGCAAAAAGCTGATGTGGCAAATTCTAGAAAAAACAATTGATTTTTTAATTCTCCTATTTTCATGAATAAATCCTACCAAGCTCAAATTAAATGTATTTATAATTCATTAGCTTTCACGTTGAAAACTGTTAGGTTAAACATATTAAAAGTAACTTTAAACATAATCTGCCTATATTTGAGGAGTCTCAACAATTTATATATGATATTTCAAATCAAATATAAACTGTATAAACTTTAAACATAATCTGCCGTAACATGTGAAATTACGTTTGTATAATATTTGTGTGTGGTGGGTGACCACATATCACCGCGAGATTGTTGAGAACAACCCTATTGATTGTGTTGTATACTTTTGTATTTTATTTTGGTTACGTTTGAGGGATAGATTTTTTGTAAAAAAAATATGTACTAATTAATTAATCGAATGCAGTGAGGCCCTATTTTTACATTTTCTATAGTTAACATAAATAAACACTCAATTATATAAAATTAGATGAAGAATGACTTCCGACCGACACCACGACTAACGTTGTGTACCAGGAATTTTGACTATCTTATTTTCTCGATTAATTTATTTAATCCTCACATTTATATTTATTATTAAAAGTAAACTATACTGCATACCGCCATGAGTTAGTACTAATCTGAGATGTATATCAGAGAGTGAAGAGATCAAAAAAATACTAGATTTAAGCAGACTGAAAAGAACGACTTTTCAGGACGGAAAAATGCAAAAGAAATGTATTTATAAGTCACTGTTCATTAGTAAATATGCTCAGCTTCTTGAGCAGAGAATGGTAATTTAGCCAAAAAGAGATACTAAATGAGAAATTACGTGAAACGCACGACAGATCCTAGATATAATTGCTCTATCTAACTCAACCAAGTTACAAAACAAGTTCAATTACTGGATAGAATGACTCAAAAGTCCAGTGACAATCCTATATCAAAACCTGGTAATGGTAAAGCAATACAACACTAATTCAACTACCATTAAGAACTAGAGGTTCAAAGCATCAAGATTGAAGAATCATGATTTGAGAACAATTAAACGAAAATATAATAGTGTTGTTCAAGGAAAAAAGACTCGAAAGAGGAAAGAATGTAAACACAGGAAAATACCATGGACCTAAAGAATGTAAACACATAACGGATAGTGAGAAAGAATGCAAAGGTGTAATTGTGCAAAATACCAACCATCTACATACAAATTGGACTTACAGCAGCAAACAAACAAATAGTTGCTTATATAGAGGTCAAACCAGAAAGTCCAAACTAGGAAAACTTCTTCGTTAAAGTTGCCTAATCCGAATACTCATAAGACCGATAAGACCGATAAGAATGCAAAGGTGTAATTGTGCAAAATACCAACCATTAACAATGATTGGGGATGGCCATCATAAATAGGCTGGTCTGCGGCACAAATTAAGTCGTATATTTTTTTTGCGGAAGGATTTGGCAATCCGGTGTTATGCGCGTCGTCGTTATGATGAAGACTTGGAAACCATTCGTTCACAAAATCCATGTCAGATTGAAACTCGCCCTCATATCGTTCATTCGGTGTTGATGATGGACCGGCCCCTCCTAGATCATAATGAACTCCTTGTTGGCCGTAAGTTTCACCATGTCGGTTCCAGATGTGGTATCCTGGTTGGAAACCATTAGCGTACAAATGCATTGTTACCGTCGATCGATCGTGATAAGGCCATCCACATTCACATGTGCTACATGGGCACGGAATATGAATTTGATTTTGTGCGGTGAATGCCCAATCGCAAAATGACTCGACCCCTGTGAAATACTCCGGTATTAGTCCATTATCACCCCATTTGTTGTACATCCAATCTCGAAAGTTATTCATGTTAATAATCTGCATATGTGTGTCCACAATTTTATATTAATATACCAAGCGTAGAATTGTACATATAAATGTATTTAATTCATCAACATTCAACGCAAAAAGTATGCAATTAATTGATAATATTATATATAAATGATATACATCAATTTGTCAACTATATATAACTTCAATTTAGAAGTGTTAATAAATACTTATTTATTTATTTATTTTGAATACATATAAATTTAATTTCATCATTAAATACTAATAATACAATAATATCAATGATTAATAATACAAATAACGACAATTATATGTAACATAATCAACAAACTCAAAAAAGTATGTACGCAAGTACATTAATTGAACATAAAACTTCAATAACTTAACTTGCATACCTTGATTGTTAAGTAAGGTAGAACAAGTGATTTTGGAACTCGAATTTTAATATCAACAAATTATAAGTAAGGATAGTTGTAAAAATTGTAAGTACTTAATTAATGAAGCAATGTAGAACCAAACGAAGAGATGACATATAAATGACCAATGAAAAGAATAATCACATTGGAATTAAAGAATAATATAAGAATAAAGATAAAAATTATAAAAGTTACAAGAAAAGAATTATAGAAGTTACAAGATAAGAACATAATGTTGACAAGATAAGTATCAGAATTGCTTAGAGCATCTATACTATTGGCCATAAAAAATGGAAAGTTGAATCAAAATTTACTAAATATATCAAAAAATATAATTGCAAGTGAAGATATATATTTATTATATTCATAATTATATCTATCAAACAAACTCTTCTATAATTTCAAAAAGTTTAAAATTTTGAATCACCGCCTCAATTTTATCAAAATTTTTGTAAAATTTTAAACCTGCCGCTTTTCCGGAGTGAAATATTTTGAGACTTTCTATAATCAACACAACTATATTAACTATATTTTGAGACTTTCTATAATCAACACAACTATATTAACTATATGCGAAAAGTTTCAAAACGCCCCCCCACATTTTCATTCACCGCTTTAGTTTTTAGTATACTTCACATATTTATGTTAATTAAACTGTAATGATGATTTGTATAAATCTCTCCCCCTGGTCATCAGTGGTGTAGTTCCTCCTCATTTCTATCATCTTCAAATTAAAAAGTTCATCCTCCATAATCCATTCTTCATTGGTAAGATAATTAAGGTATATTCCATGCTCAAATCTCTCTTATGTTTCAAGTTATTTATTTGCTTTTTGTTTAAAACTACTAACACAACTAACCATTTATCATTTTATTAATTTATTTGTAGGACTTATCAAATTCATCTATAAGGTATGTTTTTGTTACATCAATTCCTTACTTAACTTTTTTTTTTGTTCTTCACTAACCAACTAATTATTGTTCTTTTTGTTTTACTTTTGTTTGTGTTTCTTTGTTTGTATTTCCAAAATCCATAACATTTCTATGTTATTTACCCTTTATAATTTGTTGGTCTATTTCACATTTACTTTATAATAAAATTTATGAACAAGTAACATTGTAAATGTTTCATAATTAATTTAATATAATTAGCAGAAAATTGCCAGTTTTGGCAAGTTTCTGCTTTTTTTTTTTTTTTAATTTCGTATTTCACATATAGCCAAGACAAGTTTGTCAAATATATGTGAAATACGTGTATTTTTTTAAAGTCGTATATCGAGTATAATTGAGACAAGTTTGTTAAGTATATTAGAAATACCACCTTTTTTTATTATTGGTATTTTGGACTATAGTTGATGAAGTTCATCAATCATACTCGTAATGAATGTATTGTACGAAAGTATAAATAAGACCACTTTGTTGACAATAAGTAAATCTGGCAGATAGTTGACCAACGTTTCATTGAGGGATTTGTGTCAATTATATTTGTTGAACATTAATTTTAACTAACACACTGTCAACTAAACTAGTATAATCGACAAGGGCATATTCAACAGCTATACTCAACATACATTTCTTATTTAAAGGTTTTCATTAACAGAAAATGACTTTAATCAACACATTTCGTTTGTTACCCATTATACTCTTTTCTAGTAGTGTTCTATTTTTAGTTATGTATGAAGTCGACAAATCGATGAAGCTCTGCAGATCCGGAGGGAGTGTAATTCACAAAGTGTGACTAAGTTCATAATTCAATTTAAATCTCATCCGTCCATTTTACCTATTAAATTTAAATCTGGTGCATACTTGTGTACAATTTAACCAGAATGTGCAGAGTTCGAATCCCGGTGTAAATGCTAGTTTATAACATATGCATGGATCCATCTAGAATCTCAATTCACTTGTTAATACCTTAGATAAAAGTTTAAAAAAATTATCATGGGATATCGTTTATTGTTAATTTAAAGATAGACGGAGTAATATTGTTAAAACATATATAATTATTATCAAGTAAAATGCATATACTGTTAATAAGATATATTTTTTGGTCATCAAAATATCAATGTTTCAAAGTCAACACTAAGTTATTCGTTACATTATGCCCGGTCGTCAATATAGAGATTTGATCTAAGTTATCCGTTAAAATTAGTCGTCGTAGCATGCAAATAAGATTCGTATTTAAAAGTTACAACTCTTAATAAGAGATGCAAATTAAAAATATATCGCAAAATGGGTGTTTCATATTTTTGGTGGAAGTACAAATTAAGAGTCGTAATTTTAAAATTGCAGCTCATATTAGTAGTCGTATTTTTATTTTACCTTATTTGAGTTAATTTTAATGCCTTTACTAGTTCATTTATGTGACTTTTATAAAAAGTCGTAAAATTTGCAAGTCACAATAAATCTATTGCAATGAATTGCAGTATCTCTTAATATTATTTGCCCCTTTTTAAAAAAAATCTTTTAGTGACATAGAGGAGAGTTAGGCTCTTTTTTTCTTCATCTGCAAACTCATTCAGTTCAGATCATTTCAGTTCAGTTGTGTTCATACGAAGAAAACAGGTGAGCCCGTCATTTTCAAGTTTAACTTGGTACGTAAACCATCATTAATGAAATAATTGTTCTGATTGTTCACCTAATGATCATCCACTTACACGTGCTGGATTATATGCATTTTAAATTATACATATGAACTAGGAAGTAGATAAAGTTATATATTATACAACAAGAAGGAGATAAAGTTATTTGTTGGTTCGCTAATCAGTCGATTTAAATAATTATTAGTAATGAAGTGAGAAGACGTTTAGTGACCTCTTACCGGAAAATGTCGGGATACCATTTGGTGCATTACTAAGATTTAAGGGCTCATTCATCTCCACTGCATTATTTTAAAGTTTAAAAGTATTTAATTGAAATTTATTACTTTTTGACAAATATGTTGTCAAATTTATCAATTTTTTCTCACACTTTTCACGTATAGATTTATGATGAATTTTTCACTGGAAAAGTAGTACGGGAACACGTGCTATCATAAGCGCATTGGTATCTATCTGCACAATAAAATTAGGTTAGAACTTCTACCATATATGTTAAATCCCGGAATTTATTTTTAGAACTGTCCATTTGAATTTAATTTGGAGACGATAAATTATTTTGGACGTGAGTTGATATACGATATTTTATTAGTCATTATTTTATAGATCGATAAATCAAAGCGGGCTACGATAATTTTTTATTAGTTTGAGTTTGTACCGGAGTAAGGCCCAAGTTGAAAAGCCCAAGTTCACTTTGTGTTAAAAGCTATTTAGGTATATTTCGCATAAAACTTTGGGCGAATCGTTATGTTCTTGCTAACTTGAGTTCAATAAACAATGGGTTGGAATAGTATTTAGATTAAAAATATATGGTAGAAGTTATAATAGGTTCTTTTAGATTACATCTGAGTTCTAGTTCATCATGATTTACTTGAGTTTAACTTTAACAGAACCATTTTAAACATGTTATAATAGTTATAAGGGAATTTTACACACAACAACCTTTTTAGATGCACCTTGAACGTTTGGGTCCCTATCGTTTTAAAATTTACGTTGAGGTCCATTATCAGCCTCAAGGTTGACTTTCTGTGGATTGTCCACTTTACCCCTCAAATAAAACTTTTCTTGTAAACTCGTTTATTGAATTAAGGAGGAATAAAGTATTTCTTTTAAATGGTATAATGAAAAATGGAAATAAAATATTTATTTTAAGATTGAGAAGAAGTAATGAGTAGGGTTTATCCCGTTACATTACATTACTCCCATTTTCTCTTTTCTCTTTCTCCAGCCAAAACCCTTCTCCTCCATTTTCATCTTCAATACCTCCATGTCTGCAACTAAAAAAGAAATGACCGTGAACCACTTTATCATGTGCGGAGATTATGTTTGTTGTACCAAGAAGGCCGCTGCTCTCGCCCCTTATGCAATTTTGCCCATGGCGATTCCGAGCTTCGATGCTCCTTTAATGGCAGGAGTATCAGGATAGAGACTTGACATAAAGACTTGACAAAATGCGTTCTCCAGTTCGTAGATATTCACCAGGAAGAGATGCACAACAACACATTCATCTCATGGTGATGGTCCCCGCTCTATTGGGAAAAGGATTGACATAAATCCTAGGAAGATACAACAATTGGATGGGCATGAGAACTATTCTGCTAGTTTGAGAATGTCAGATGAGATTGGAGAAACATAAATTCGTATCCGAAAATAAAATACCCAAAAGATTGAAGAACAGAAAAACAAGAAAAGATTGGAAGATTTTGAGAAACTGAGATTGAGTCCTCTAATCTGTATCAATTGAGAAAAGTGAAAGTGTAATTGTATATTGTGTAACACCCTGAAGGCCTGAACTATCATGTAATTGCATCATACAACCTACAATAGGTTGGTGATAAGGTATCTCGTAAAAGCTTCCCACTTTGACTTTTGCAGCCAAACTTTTTCAACTTTGACTACGAATTAATCTTAAACCGCAAATGTAAAATGTAATTGATTCCACGCTGATGGCTCAACAGGTTGGCAATAAGGTATCTCATAAAAGTTTGTTGATATCCCGAAATCTAGAGTTTATATCATCAGATGGTGTTTAATCTATGGGAATTTTGCACACAACAACCTTTTTACCCTCAGCGTGTAACTAACGACTAGTACAAACTTAACAAAAAATTACAATGAGGTCCATCATCAGTAAACATTATATTACAATGAAATAAGATGTGCATGAAACTTAATTACAGTAAAGGACGGAATGTGCAAATCACGTGACAATCAGTTCATTAAAGAAAAGGAAAAAATAAAAGGAAGTAATTAAAGAAAAGGGAAAATCAAATTCAGTAATTAAAGAAAAGGGAAAAGAAAATGTAGTAATTAAAGAAAAGTGAAAAGAAAATGTATATTTCACTCTCTCTCCTATGACATCATCACGAGTGTTGACTTTCATCCTTGAGTGTAAATATTTGTTTACTCCAGTTCAAAGTTTGTACTTCGTCGTAAAATTTGAAACGTTAGAGACCTAATCGTTTATATGGTATCTAAAAAGGTCGTTGGGTGTAAATCACCCTAGTTATAATAATATTTAGATTAAAAATAAGAAAATTGCATCTAAAAATATTTATTTTGAATTTAAGAGTGAAAAAATGGTGAGATTTGGAATAATCGAAATATATTTAAAAGTTGTTTCTATTTGTTGAGGACGGAAAAACATGAAAGTCAGTATATTTTTAATAATTATTAATAATTAAATTAAAATAAAAAAATTAAAAAAGGACATTTGACACAAGCCTACACAATATTTGGTTGCGGGCCACTTTTGGCCCAACAGCTATAACCCCATGAATGTACAGATCCAAAGACAGGTCGTCGGGGTTGCATAGCACTGGATGTTACTGACGAGTGACGACCAGTTTCATGATCACTTCCACTGTGAGTGGTCTAATTAGTTCAGTCAATTACGAATTCTTAGAGTAGTTTCTACTCACCTGAGGGACTGATTGATCATATTTAAAGTTTTATTACAATGTTTTAAACAATATAAATATCCACTGTATTTCATTAAGAACTTTACGATGTCTTTTGAACGTTTCTTCAAAATCTTTACATTTCTTAAATGAAAACTCCCTATTTCCACTTATTAATTTTGTAATCACTTTATTATCTCGTTTACTTTAATAATTGCGTCAATAAGAACCGTAAAGCTTTTACTTTAATGGAGAGCGTACAATGTTTGTGAGTGTAAATTTTATGTCATTTTATATTTTATGTACATGTATATCAACGATATTCTTCGTAAAAGCTCATATTATTTTTTGCTATATAACGATAGTCGGTTTCGAGTCACCATATGTGTAAAATAAGACTTGTAGTTTAGCTCATATATAAGTGGAATAGTAATCCAATCCTCACTAATTTTACTAACGATCATAAAAATAAATCAACTAATTTATTTTTCTTTAATCCGTAAGCAATATATAGCTAATAGATCACATTAAAACTTCTACATTCATGTAAGCTTTATGCTTAGGATCGATCTGACTCGCGCTCTGAGAACTTACATCATAAATTAACGCGATTCGTTTTAATTCTATATATTCCAAATTTTGGAATATTGTTATGGGTTAAATGGATGGTAATGATGAACCGAGTTGGACTATTAGTTCGATCGTGGAGCTCGAACTGATGCACGTACTTGTGAAGTTGATTTTGTTTGATAATGCTCATCCGCACTGGTGAATGTTGTTTCATTTACGATCATAAATTTGAGATAAAATTTTGTCTCGTTTTAGTTTACATCAGATGATTATTTTGCTTCTTTTTTGTGATGATGATTACGTAAAGTTATTTTATTTTTTTCGTTTTTTAGCCAACACTCTACAGACTATATAAGATAATGATTAATGAAGGTCATTTTGTTTTATATAGATACATTTGGGTCCATAAAAATTACATAATCATCAATAAATGATTTTACACTATTTCATATTTTCACGAAAATCATGACTAACCAATCACCTTTCAAATTACATTCGAATTGGTTGGCACAAAATTTTAATTGAGGTATAACTGACAAATAGTAACTAAATTTAATTGTAACGCCCCCAAAGTTTCAAGTCAAGTCCAAATAGCTTAAAGGAATTGAGAACGCTACTCATACCAACAAGGTGCACCTTTCTTTTCGGGAATCCATCCATAAGAACTCCAAAGTTAAGCGTGTTTGCTCTGTAGCAATCTTAAGATGGGTGACCAACCGGGAAGTCTCCCGGTTCGCGGACCAGCATATCACATGGAGAGCTGCCCGTGCCGGCCCAAAAGGGTCGGAGCTCGATCGATTAGTGGTCGGGTCATTACATTAATTGAGTTGTGTAAATTTATTTTTGGTATAAAGTTCAAATTTTATAAGTTTTTTATAGAGTTAAAATAAGTGTTGTGCGTTTACTTGAATTATTCTCAACTGAAACTGATGACTGTGGACTAACTAAGGCCGGGGCAAATAATCGAGAAATTTGAACTCAATTAAAATGGGCAATTAGTTGTGTGCCAAACAACCCGATTATCAGTTAATTATGCCAAACATCACCTATATTAACTTCAAATAGAACTCACATAGTAAATTACATAATTATTTCAAGTAGATATTAATCTCTCAGTCCCGTAAAAATTTATACATTTGTCATTTTAAATTATACCACAAAAATTCATACATTATTGAAAAATGAAGGTATTCCACACCAATAAATAATTAAAAATATTATATCTACACATTTTTATCATATTTTTACACATTTTCCAATAAAAATATACATTTTTATCATATCTTCGTGTATTATAATTTATTTTAATTTATCATACGCATCAAAGAGGATATCGGAGGATATCCAAGTAAAATTACACGCTAGTTTTACAAGTTCCCATAGAAACTGCATGATGTTTTAAATCAAATCTAGTGTGGCTTCTAGATACAAGTACATGCAAGTCTCTGTGTCCTATTTACCTTACTTTGAAGTTAACCTCACACTAGGAAGATAAAAAAAAACTAAAAAAGTCATGCTTTTGTTCCTAAGTCAAAAATTGACATGAAAGTATCTTTGCGACCAATGAACTTAATAACCTACACTAATTTCCATGTTGATTCTTTAATTTTTGGCCTCTAGACCCTCTTCCAATGAACTTAATAAACTACACAAGCGTCCTTGTGCTATCTTGAATTTGCATCAATATTTCTACCCCATTCAACCTCTGGAAATAATCATTGTTAAAAGTTTACTTTAACATGTGTAACGTCCATCTCCCAGATGACAATCCTAATATACTACTCTTCTAATAAATGTGCATTTTGATGCTATGAGAACGTTCTTAAAATCTTTCTTACTAAGGGAAGGCTATGTGGGCTCCCCAACATACCTCATAGTAAGATCCTTCAAAAGAGGGTGACAATATTTCGGGAAAAAATTACAAATGTTTCAAAAAAATTAGGAACATTTATAAAATAAAATGAAATTTTATGAAGTCCAAAGGATTCCAAGTTTGTTTCCTTTAGGTGAATTCACAAGTAAGGACATTTTTTGCATTTTTCATTCCATATTAGTGAGGATAACACAGACCATGGGAATAGTGTTGTTTAGCGAACTTCGTATCTCATCACGAGAGTTGTAGTGAGCCCGGCCAAGATCTCGACTTAGCTTTTTAACAAAACGAGCAATTTTTGCGAGCTCGAATTTGAGTCACAAGTATGGTCGAGTTCGGCTAATTTGTCTCAAGCTTTATTAAACTCGAGCTCGTTATTGAAAAACACATAAAAACATATTTATCCGAGCTTAATCAAGACTAGTCAAGTATCAACGAGTAGAGCCTTACTCAGCTCGACAACAAAACAAGTCCAAGTCAGGCTTGAGCCTCGCTCAAACACCTTAACGAACGAACCGAGCTCGAGCCTTCATGATCCAGCGTGCGTGGCTATATACAAGAATGATAAACTCAAAAATCGTTGATTCTAAGAATACCCGAGAATTGATTCAAAACTCATTGATTTTACCGAATATTGAGAATTCATGGATCATGATTCATTAATTTCACAAAAATATAGAACGTTGACGTATTTTGAGGAAAATCTCTATTTCTTTTACAATATCATCAACTCGCTGACAAAATGACTAACAAGTATTAAAAAATGTCAAAATTAAGGAAACCTTAATTGCTACCAACATAAGAAAACAACAAAAAGGTCATAATTTAAAAAAGTCGTAAAAATACTAAAAAAGTAATAGTAAACCACTATTTTAACCCTCAAAATTATGCATATAAGGCTCTGTTCTTTTCAACTGAAAACTTCGTTCGATTCGATTCGATTCGATTCGATTCACCAAATTGCCTTCGATTCAGTTCATTAAATTCATATTATTATTATTATTATTATTGTTGTTGTTGTTGTTGTTAATAATAATAATAATAATAATAATAATAATAATATTATTATTATTATTATTATTTTATCATTTATTTACACACCCGATCTTTTGTACGAGGAAAATAAGAAAATTTATCCAATTGAGTTATTTTCAACTTTTTTTCTTTCTTTCTTTTTAATACGACTTTTAGTAGATCAATGAAATAAAGAGTATAGTTACAATTTGAACTAACAAAAAATTTACATGTTCAAAAACTCCAAAACAAGTTAAACCAAACCAAAAGTCGGACCAAACTTTATAAAAATAATATTATATATCATAAATATTGAAAAATGGCATTTATTCCTCCATATTATCTTCCTCGGACTCGATATTACCTTCCTCGGACTCTATATTGCCTGGAATAGAGCGCCAAATTCTCAATGTTATCTCCTTGCGCACCATGTTCATCGTTTCTTTCCTTGTCGGGTTCAATAAATCATTATCCACTCCACCTTGGACATTGATATCATGTTGCAAAACTAGACAAAGACAGTTTATACGACGATTAAAATTCGGTTTTAATCGAGTTATCATTCTCATATTGTTTTCCAAGCGGTTGGTTTTAAAGTTTTTTATACAATAATAAATAAAAATGTAAAGTGACAGAAAAAAGAGTAGGAAGAATGTGAGAAAGATGACAAAAATAATATATTTTTTTAATTGTGATTATATATACCATCATATAATTGTTATTATTATTACACAATAATTTCTTCCGCTCGATTCGATTAGTTTAGTTTTGATTCGATTCATTCATTTCAATTCCATTCGATTCGATTCAAGAATTTCAATTGAACAGAACAGAGCCTAATTTAACGTCATTCGTTCCACATCACTTCACGAGCTAAGTCGGACACCAACTTTATGGCTCTGTTTAGCAAAACTAGCTGAAAAGCTAGCTGGTAGCTGGTTAGGTAGCTGATAAGCTAGCTGATTAGGGAGCTGATTAACTAGCTGAGAAGCTAGCTGATTTTAAATGTAGGTGTTTAGCAAATTAGCTGATAAGCTAGCTGGTATTTTGTAAAATGACATAAAAGGGCATTACTCTTATTTTTATTTTCTTTAACATTTCTCATCGTATTATTAGTCTATAGTTTTTTAAATAATAGTACATCACATTTTGTTCAATTATTGTAATATATATTCAATGTACTTTACATCGCCACTTTAATAACATCATCAAAATTATCAGAAGTTGAAAGAAATATTCGTTGAGCATTTTAACTTAGTAATGAAAAAAAATCAGTAATTGATGTGTACTACATGTATGCATTTTAAAGAGATGCGGATGCATTAATCCTTATGCTAATTGCAAACAATTACACAAAATGTATAACAAAGGATCCAACAATATAAAATATAAGTCGAGAATTCTAATGACCCTCCATGTGGTCTACAAATAATACGGCAGTAAAGATGGAACACGAGTAAATAATAAAAATGGGTAGTTTTTCCTTCTTTTTTTTTTTTCTAATTTAGGTCAGGGATATTTTCGGAATGAAAAAGATAAGAAGGAGCTTCTTTTTTAAAAAAAGCTAACATGGGTAGCTTCTTAACCAGCTAGCTGATTTAAGAAGCTGCGCGTTCACGTAACGGCTTTTTATTAGTCAATGGTAAAAAAAAAATCTCATGAAGCTGAAAAGCTAGTGGTAAACAGAGCCTACGGCTGTGTTTAGCAAAACTAGCTGGTAGCTGGTAAGATAGCTGGTTGCTGATTAACTAGCTGGTAGCTGGTTAGGTAGCTGATAAGCTAGCTGATTAGGGAGCGGATTAACTAATTGAGAAGCTAGCTGATTTTAAATGTAGGTGTTTAGCAAATTAACTGATAAGCTAGCTGGTATTTTGTAAAATGATATAAAAGGGCATTACTCTTATTTTTATTTTCTTTAACCTTTCTCATCGTATTATTAGTCCAATTATTCTAATATATATTCAATGTATAACATCATCAAAATTATCAGAAGTTGAAATAAATATTCGTTGAGCATTTTAACTTAGTAATGAAAAAAATCAGTAATTGATGTGTACTACATGTATGCGTTTTAAAGAGATGTGGATGTATTAATCCTTATGCTAGTTGCAAACAAGTACACAAAATGTATAACAAAGGATCCAACAATATAAAATATAAGTCGAAAATAATAAATAATAAAAACGAGTAGTTTTTCCTTTTTTTTTTTTTTCTAATTTAGGTCAGGGATATTTTCGAAATGAAAAAGATAAGAAAGAACTTCTTTTTTAAAAAAAGCTAACTTGGGTAGCTTTTTAACCAGCTAGCTGATTTAAGAAGGCTGCGTTCATGAATTCAGTTTTTATTAGTCGATGGTAAAAAAGTTCTGTTTAAAATACTTAGGTAAAGCAGAGCATATATGTGAAGTTGAGGTTGCACATTAAGTTAATGCCAAATATATTTTTTTTTTAAATTAAGAATTTCATTCCAAATTTATGGCTTCATAAGATTTTTACCCCTTTTAGTGAAGTTTAGCAATTGGTGAATGTAACGGACAAGAGATCTGTCTTGCAAACAATGGTTTAAAACTATGACTAATGAAAACCCAAAGAATTTCCCATCAATATTATATTCACCTAATCCCATACCAATATTGAAAGTTATACTATTTCCAAACAATGTCAAAAATCGCCAAACCATTACTCCTCCCTTCAAAAATGGGCCCATATCAATATGATGGCAATTTTTAATTAAATTTTTTAGACTAGAACCCCTGACCTTAAAATGAAAATAAATACAAATAATTTGCCATTTGGGCAAAATAATATCTTCCACATTTGACTGTAAATGAAGTTTATCCTTGCAGATACTATTAATTATTCACTGTCAAATCCAACTGGTTTAGAGGTACATTAACTTCTCTTCTATATAAGCCCTCCAAAAATCCCTTTAAACGTAGCAACAATATTGGAGTTGCACTTACAATACCAATACACCATTGTCCATACACATTTCGTGAAGAGAGAGAAACAAAAACAATGGAGAAAAAGATGGTTGCTCTACTTGAAGCTCTAGAGGCCAAACCTCTACTAATTTTCTTCTCAATCCCTCTCTTGTTCTTGTTCTTGCTATCCAAATTTCGGCGTAAGCCCTTCCCTCCAGGGCCGAAGGGCTGGCCTGTGATAGGAAACATGGGCATAATCGACCAATTAACCCATCGCGGGCTTGCTAATCTCGCCAGGCGTTACGGCGGAATTCTCCATCTCTGCATCGGTTTTCGCCACACCGTTGTCGTATCAAGCCCTGATGTCGCTCGTGAGGTTCTCCAAGTGCAAGACAACATATTCGCCAACCGCCCTGCCTCCATCGCAATAAGTTACCTAACATACGACCGTGCTGACATGGCGTTCGCCCACTACGGCCCGTTTTGGAGGCAAATGCGAAAAATATGTGTCATGAAGCTCTTTAGCCGCAAGCGAGCCGAGTCATGGGACTCGGTACGCGACGAGGTCGACGACATGATACGGACCGTGGCAAAGAACTCAGGCACGCCCGTGAACATCGGTGAGCTCGTGTTCGGGTTGACGAAAAACATCATTTACCGTGCGGCTTTTGGGTCGATTTCGCACGATGGGCAGGACGAGTTTATAAAGATCCTACAAGAGTTTTCGAAGCTTTTCGGGGCGTTTAATATCGCGGATTTCATACCGTTCTTGGGTTGGGCGGATCCGCAGAGGCTGAGCACGAGGCTGACCAAGGCTAGGGCGGACCTAGATGGGTTCATTGATTGTATACTCGATGATCACATTGAGAAGAAAAAACGTGGTGAGGTACAAATTGGTGATACGGACATGGTTGATGAATTGTTGGCCTTCTATAGTGAGGAAACAAAGATTTCGGACACTGAAGAGTTGCAAAATTCGCTTAAGCTAAATCGGGACAACATTAAAGCCATCATCATGGTACGCTTTTTATTACACTTCATAAAATTCCTTTCTATTCTTTCAATATACGGTACTACTCTTTATTACAACTACATCCTATCAATCATAATTAATTGCTATTTCCATTTTTTCCAATAGACAAAATAATTCTTACTTATTTTCCGAAATTAGAGATTCTTTTTTAATTATCTACCCAATGAGGATAAAGTGTGTTAGGTAGTGTAACATATGTATGTGCAAATCATGTAAAATTATTAAAACTTGGGCGAGCTATATTATAACTCGTTTTGATAAATCGTATATGTTGTATTTAAATGTTAGATTCATGTTCTGTCCCGCCAATTTCGTATTTTCTTGACAATACTTCAAAGCATTAGAAAACTATCCATTACAATTAGTTATATACAATCCATTTTCTTATCATGCCTATTAAATTTTCTTTTCCCTTTCAATATTGGAACATTCTGAAATTGAAGGTGTTTAATGCAAATAACTCAGCTTCCCCCTTTACTAATGACATGCTTATCTGAACAAACGGCTATTTGTTAATCAAGGTATTCATAGTTTACACGACATGTTGTTTCGTGACATTGTGCACTTATTAACTTAATAATAATTCTAATCATTATGACGTCACTACCATTTACTCCTCATCTAATTATCAAGTTTTAATTCACTCATAAGATGTAATTAATCAAATAGTTTTATTGCTGTTCACCCATATATAATTATCAATAGGCCCCCTTCTCCTTGCAAAATCATGTTATATGTTATTCGGGTACTGTACATATTTGGCCAGTAATGTAGGAAAACAAGTGCGCACATGATAAATTTTAAAAAGCTGAGCTGCAAAGGCCCGGCTCTGGCATCTGTAAGATCGATGCTGTGTCCTTATCAACACCACCTAAAATTAAATTTTTACATCTCGCGTTGTCGCTAGACTATGGGCATCATTTGGGAATTCTTATTGTGCACATATTAGAGTGAGTATGTTACATTGTTTACGTCCCTAAATTGAATTTTATTCCAACCATTTTCAGATTATAAAGGCTAACCGACCAAATTGTTGTACCTATAGTATAGTATATGCATGTGACAATTGTTCATAGATTACCATTATACTATATCAACATGTGGATTTCAAAATCTTAGCTCATCTAGATTTCAGATGAAACTTTAAAACTTAATTTAAATCCGAAACATAATCTGGTAGAAGTTAACATTTTCTTTTACAAGTATGGAACACGTCATGAAATCCACATTTTAATCCATGGTGGCCGGATTGTGGCATGATTATGAAAGTCTAATGTGAACGTGTTGCACAGTATATCACACTGGAAATGGAGAATCATGAATTTTTCTGTAATGGTGACTAGTTTGATTGATTTTGCTAGTAAACATAATTGTAGGAATGTTCTATGCTCTGTAAAGATCTCTCAGTACTATTCTAAGCCAACATTCTACACTTGAAATGGAGAATCTGATTGTTATGTAATGATGAATATGATGATTTTATCATCAATTTGTAACATAATGGGATGCACATGTTTATAAATGCATCAGGATGTGATGTTTGGTGGAACCGAAACAGTGGCATCCGCAATAGAGTGGTCAATGGCCGAACTCATGAGAAGCCCTGAAGACCTCAAAAAGGTCCAACAAGAGCTTACTTCCGTCGTCACCCTCAACCGCCGCGTCGAAGAGTCGGACCTCGACAAGCTCACCTACCTCCGCTGCTGCCTCAAGGAAGTTCTCCGCCTCCACCCGCCAATTCCGGTCCTCCTTCATGAGACAGCAGAGGATACCTACGTGTCAGGCTACTACATTCCCGCCAAAGCCCGGGTTATGATCAATGCGTGGGCCATAGGGCGGGACCCTGTGGCGTGGGAGGATGCGGAATCGTTTAAGCCAGAGCGGTTTTTGAAAGAGGGGGTGCCTGATTTTAAAGGGGGGAATTTTGAGTTTATCCCTTTCGGGTCGGGTAGAAGGTCTTGCCCTGGGATGCAGCTAGGGTTGTATGCTCTGGAAATGGCGGTGGCGAATTTGGTGCATACTTTTCAGTGGGAGCTGCCGGATGGGATGAAGCCAAGCGAGCTCGATATGGGAGATGTGTTTGGGCTTACCGCACCACTTGCCAAGCGGCTCGTGGCGGTTCCGGTTCCAAGGCTGATCGGAGGTGTTTATTGAGTTTGTGTTCATGTGGATGGATGATTCATCAAACATGTGTTTTAACTTTGCATTGCCGTATACATACTCTATGAATGAAGATTGTTTTGGGGGCATTTTTATTTTGTTTCAATTTTTTATGATTTTATTATTTGGAATTGGTTTATATATATTCTCTGCTCTGGGCGGGTGATCATTGATTTTGTAAATTTCGAAGGAAATAGTATGTGTGGTAAACGCGTCTTTTAAAAGTTGCTAATTAATTCTATTTTAGTTGTTACTTCTTTTTTGCGTGTTATAAGCATAAAGATGGAGATCATATGCATAAAAGTTAACAAAAATGTGAATAGAAGAAGATTTTGAGTTATTGTGAGATGTTGTTTGGTTTGGTGTATTGTGACTTGATTACGACAGAAGGGTTGGTTTTCATGCATGGCAAGCTCCTTTTGTCAAATGTCACTTGTAGAAATCAAACAAAATGTGGTATATATGCTGTGAATTCAGACCAAATGGTTGCATAAATTTGGTCACGGAGAGAGACCCTTATAAATGAGGTATAAGGTTGTAGAGGGTAAGGAAATAGTAGGTAGAGATTCAGTCTCAAAGACGTGATTTTTTCTGATGCAGTGTTATTTTTTCGAATGAGGTTTTGTGTTTCTACAACCGTAGTATTCAAAACATCATTTCTGTAATAGACAGAAGAACTATATTTTGTAATACTCCAATAATCAATTTATAAGGTAACTGATTTGAAAAGTCTGTTCTATTTAGACTTTTAACATTATATGATTGTCATTATATCAACTACCAGTCACCAAGTACAGGGCTTAGGAACAACATTGGATTTTAACCGAGAATAACAAGAATAATAAAATGTTTTAAAAAAAATCATACACTACATAAAGTATTATTAAATGGAAACAAAAAAAATTATTAATAATAATCTCAACGTACAAAGTGCATGATACATATTTTCAACAAATATACAAATTAAGATTGCAATCCTTCAAAACCAACAAGAACATATTTGTCTGATTAATTGTTGTTTCACCACCTTTACCACCCCCTTCCCACTTCAAAAGAGTTCAAGAGTTTAAAGGGATCCTGATCACCCCTACTCCAAGGTAAGTCTCCTTAAAGGTTGGATCGCCCCTACTCCTAAGTCGAGTCAGAATCATTCTGGACAGACTTCTTGAATTGTTGATTGAAAATTTTAAAATTAATTTAGTGGACCACCATGTATTAGGGTGACTCCTACATGTCCCAACAAAACAAGAGGAAAGAACTAGTCATATAGTATATATGTGGATAAACATCACGCATACGTGTGGTGATGTATGCACATAAAATGAATGTTATTATAATTTTTTTTTTTAGCAGAAAATGAATGTTATCAGTGTCTAAATCAATGCCCACCAAAATCCTTAATAATCATGTTGATTTCTTGGTGTATTATAGAATCATTAGATGACTTAAACACTCAAACTAGCATTAGTTTCTTAATTGGATAATGACATGCAACATGATATCCATGATACCCTAAGTTTATGGCAAAAACAAAATTAAATAAATGAGAAGAGAAAACATTGAAGTTATTAGGATACCTGTTGATACGGAAATATGTACAGTGCGTCAAAGGCGTCCTAAGCTCTCGAGTTCTCCTAAGGGTGTGGACTACAGTCCTAAGCTGGCGTCCTAACCTCTCCATCCTAAGGATGTGGACTACAGACCTAAGCTAGAGTCTAGACCTGGGCGGTTGGCCTAACCGCCGGTTAGCTCTCATTGAAAATCATCAACCGTAACCGTAACCGTCGGTTACGATTACAGTTTTCTAATCGGCGATTACGATTCGGTTACGGTTATAGTCGGTTACTAACCGTACGTTTTCTAACTGTGAAACCGCCAATTTTTTATTTTTTTTTAAGTATACTTGTTCAAATAATTTTACCAAAAAAAAAGCTTACACACTTAATTAGTAAACTTTAAACATTTTACTAATTGTGTAAGGCCCTTAGTTAAAGATTTAAAGAATAAAATTATTAGTCTATTATTATGCTTATGGATACTAGTATATTATTTGAGCATCATTTGACGGGGCAATTTGGTGTAATGAATTCAAGATTAGTCTAATATTTGAGCATCATTTTACTTAAAGATTTAAAATAATACTACTACTACTTATTTATATTTGCTTGACAAAAAATTGGAAAAAAAAAAAAAGGGTTTACACACTAGTAAAAGGTTCAAAGTACAGCTCTTTTCGGTTAACCGCCGGTTTAGAATTACGGCTGATGGTTTAAAATAAACGTCAACCGTAACCGCCGGTTACGGTTGAGGTCCTTCAATCGACGGTTGACCAACCGTAACCTTATTTTTGTTCGGTTTCGATTCGTTTTTTCGGTTGAGTTTGGTCGGGACTAAGCTGGACGCCTAACATCTTCATCCTAAGGGTGTGGACTACAATTTGGACGTCCTAACCTCTCCATCCTAAGGGTGTGGACTACAATTCTAAACTATGCGTCATAACCTCAACCAACCTATTGGGCCATGGGCCTATCAAGGCATTGGTGGCAAAATCTGGGATATACACTTAGTACGATCTTGTGAGTCCTCCCATTCTCAAGGGAAACCTATAAATATGGGACATATCTCCATAAACAAAGTAAGTCTTCTTTCACATATTCATACCCAAAATACTATACAGATTACACCTTCAATCTCTCTCAAGTAAAGTTTTCGTCCGGTTTGACACTTAACAACCGGGTTTACCGTTCTAACCCCCCTCCCCCAGCCTTTGTGGAGGTCCTCACTAGAAGTCGCTTCGAAGACCTTAGGACCATATCGAGCGGACTAGGACACATTAGAGGGTTAGGACAAGGACTTAATAAGAACTTAGTAAGTGTTGAGGATTCAACCCTCAACAATACCCAAGTTATTATCAAGAACTCAGAAGAACATAACATTTTTATATTAAAAATATAAACGTTTCACAATATTTTTAACAACAAGATTAATATAATCAAATCTCAACTAAAAATTCGAACTTATAAAGAGGTGTGAAATATAATCAATTATATTACTCCAACAAAGACGCTGTGTATTTTATATTCATGTCGAATTGTACAGCCAATTAAATTAGATATATTACTAAAAAAAACGCTGTAAGTTCACCTTTCGCGATATAAGTTTATTTGAAACCCCCTTCCCCGATATAAGTCTCAAATAAACTTAAGTCAGAACAGTTTTGGAAACACCTTTTGCGATGTAAGTTTAAGTGTGAATGTTGACTATCATATCTGTAACCTCTTAATTATGCTTAATGAGAGTGGACTTATTAAAAAGAAAAATTTACATTAAACTGAATTACAGTATGATTCAATGAAGCAGATGATTCAAACAGCTATAGAAACAGAGTACATATAGCTAACAGAACTAATTAAACGTCTAAACTAAGGTACAACACTTTGTGCGGATTGTACAGCTGAAATCCCTGACATTGGCAACCTGTGCGAATCGGCTGGAGATAATTCGTCTTCGTCTGCTAGTTCTTCTTCCTAATACTTGAAGTAAGTCTCATGGGGACCATAAGTTATAACCAAAGTCCAAAACATTAGAGGAATCTATTAAAAACATCTATGTTCATTATTCATACACATAAAAATTACTTATAAAACATTATACCTATCTTTTTAGGACATAAGATGACCTTCAGGTCCCTCATCAAGGTAGGTCCGTTCTAAGATTTCGTGTAATAATAATAATAATAATAATAATAATAATAATAATAATTATTACTAATTCTAATAAAGACAACACAAACTCTTGGAAATGAACTGCATTAGTGAGAGGCTTACCGATATTTTTAAGTACAAGTATAATAATGTTTTAACAATAATTATATTAATGGATATTTGATGTCATTTCTTATGAATATGTATAACATTGATATTTTTAAGACTTTCTCCACTTACAAGGAATTTTAAGGGGTAGTTAAGCCATTTCTACATGGTATCAGAGCACATGGATTGCTCAAGTTAATGTTGGATCTTGAACTCAAATTCCAATCCCTGTATGCCTCTTCTGGGCTTGCCTCTTTGTGGTCACGTGTTGAGCTCGAGTCTACCGACTCACACATGAGTACATGACGGGGCCTACATCGGTTGAGAATATCATTATCCTTATCTAAAACGGAAAAAATAGAAAATGTACGGTTTTACTCATGTTCGGAAAAATCATTTCCCACGAGAATTAAAAATGTATCTACTACCACTGACTTGTTGCATGAGAAGTGTAAAGTGTAGTTTCATATATGACTATGATGCATAATGTCGCAACGTCTAATAGTTTTTGAGTATGTTATAATGTACTCTTACATGGTACAATATTTAAATTACTATAAAACGCGTAATAGGCGGCTAATTTGAAGTCGATCTGGGGATACTTATAATGAAAATGACTTCAATCCAACATGCTCTGTGCCACAAGTGGATATCCATATATCACATCCAAATTAAACTCATTTCCATAATCATTACTTTCAACACTTATCCACCATTCAGAAATCCCATACTCAACCCTACAAATATCAAATTGTAGCGTATCGTTATAATGGGTTGTACAATGGAAGTACAAATTGTAGGAATATAGTAGGTATCTGCGGGTAGGGAAGTAGAGAAGAAGAACAAAACAGGGTCGAGAAGAGTCGATAGTTTGACTATCTCTCCTTAAGATTTTATTGCCCCACTACGGTGCACACGGTTTTCCGACAACAGTCTCCCAGGATAAAACTTATCTTAAACGGCTAGGTTGCACTACAATAGCCGAGTCTGGCGAACCTTATTTTGAGTATAGAACAAGTGCAAGAGAAGAAGAGAAGTAGAAATTCTCGGTCTCATCGGAAATGAAGGCCATTCCCCTATTTATACTTCTCAATAGTTTCTATGAAAGTGTGCATAACCCTTCATAAAGGGTACCATTAATAGTCACAACTATTAGTTTGAATCATACACTTTCACAAAGCAACCATTCACCAAAAGGAGGGAAAAACGCCTGCAGCATCTGGAGTCATAACCGAAACCTGATGCAACTCTTACCAAGTGTTGCAATGGTTCAGTGGTTAGAACTCCAGGATTTCTCCTAGAGGTCATGGGTTCCAAATCTAGCAGCCCCACAAGTTTGTTTTTTTACGTTTTTCGTCATTTTTCCTTGTTGGAAACATCACGAAGACATCGTGGATTTCTAGTTCAAGTGGTTTATTTGTGTATTAAATTTTAGAACAATTAAATACACTAAACACAAGTGAATAACCTTCCAACCTCAAAATGCTACATGCATTTGGGTTGCTTTTCTTGAAACTCATTTCTCATGAATTTTAGCACAGTGGAACATACACCCACGTGTTTAGAGTAGCTCAAATCATATTCATGCATTGATCAACATACTATGTGCATTAATCACTCTTTCACCTAAAGGTGAATTTTAGTGACTTAATACGTTAAGTATCATTCGTTTACACACGCTACACGCTACACGGAATGCTTGTTTCCGACGTGTTGGACCCAATGACCAATACACGAATTGCTTAGAAGCTCACTCGTTTTACTAAAATTCCCAACACAAATATATCATCATTCACCATTAAATGTGTATGAAAGCATGGGAAAATCAGATTCTAACTCTCTGCCCAACTGCCTCCCCTTAGTGTAGCATGAGCCACTGTCACACTAAGGAGTGAGATCATTGAAGAGAATATAAAGTTTAACAAACCCAAAGTGTAATTAGATGTTTCGAAATTTTAATTACACAGATTGATTACATGATGGACTTCATATAAATCACAGGTTTAGGATATAACTAGTAATATCATTGACACGCAGGTACATAACTACGTAATATCTTTAACCTTGATTTTTTAATTTTCGCTAGGGAAAAAAAGTTTGATAGATTCATGATGTACGATTATGTTATAACAATTTGTATTGGATTTATATGTCAAGTTTTTATGAGAAATGGTTTGATATAAATTCTCTTGTTTTATATGGGCAAATTTTAAGAGAGTGGTTGAGTAGAAATTTTCTTTTTCTTTTCCCACTCTTTTGATGTAACTTCTCATTTGAGATTAATAATTGTGCGATAAAATGTGTAGCTTGTATCACTAGTATTAACTTAAAAATATAGTTTTGAATCTTTTGATGTAACTTCTCATTTGATCACATTAATAACTGTGTGATAAGATGTGTAGCCATCACTAATATTAACGTCTAAAAATCTTGTTAAAAACCAAAAAGATACGCCCACCATGGGGTCGAACCCATGACCACAAGGTTAAGAGCCTTGCGCTCTACCAACTGAGCTAGACGGGCTGAATGTTATCATATCTGGGACACATATATTCAATCTAACGTATATTCAATGATAGGATTTAGAGCATTTGTTATGTTATGTATATAAATAAATTTATAATTTATACTTATACTATTCTATAGTTGACTTATCAAAAAAACCTTTTTAGATATTGTAATTCTATGCTGTTTTTTTTTTTCCATTAAAATGCAAACATAATTCAGTATCTATGAATATTTCCCAGTTACCTACTTTCTGTACTCAGAGAATTAATTCCTTAAATAAAAACTTCCTCTCAACCCTTCTTCCATTTCAAGGAATGCTCACAAGGTTAGCTGGGATAAGGTTTGTAGACATTGACAATTAGACACCAGTTAAGCATAAGAAATAATCTAGAAGAGTTAAATACTGCTTGCCAATTAAAACGCTTGTGGAACCTTATGACTAAACCAATCATATATAGCTGGTTCCGGAAAAGTATGATAAGGGAAAAGGATAATTTCAAAAACCTCCTAGGGTGGCAAATTGGAGATGGTAAAAGAATTGATTTCTGGAATGATCTCTGGATTCCTGATAAAAGTCAGACTAAGGGACTTTGTCATAACTCAACATTCAGGATTCACTCCAGTTGCAACTTTCTTTGAGAATGGAAATTGGAAACTGGAGGTATGAAATTATGTATTGTGGAAAGTTGTATTTTTCTATTCAACCAACAACATCTATATATACAATTACATAGGGCTAAAATAAGGAATGAAAATCACAACAATTAATCACTAAAACCACTAATTACGTTTTGGGAATATTTTCCTTTATACGCCCCCGCAAAATAGACGTGCCATCCGCCACGGCAATTTTGGATCTTAAGGATTGAAACCGAGTCCGAGCTAGCGATTTTGTAAGAAGATCAGCAAGTTGGTCCTGAGTATTGACATAGGCCACAGAGAATATGCCTTTGGAAGAAAGATCGCGCACAAAATGCAAATCCAAGGTAATGTGCTTCATCCGAGAGTGCATAATTGGATGTAGAGCAAGTCGAGTGGCACCAAGGTTATCACAAAG
Organism: Plantago major; assembly: GCA_026545765.1. NCBI lineage: Eukaryota > Viridiplantae > Streptophyta > Magnoliopsida > Lamiales > Plantaginaceae > Plantago > Plantago major. The sequence goes on along the minus strand of CM048840.1, from coordinate 23,472,758 downwards.
CAACCGTGGGGAAGCAGTCAAGGATAAACCAAGTTCACGAAATAGGTGAAGGATCCAACAGACCTCCGCAGCAGTGGATGTAAGGGCCCGATATTCAGCTTCTGTAGAGGACCGTGCCACACCTGTTTGCTTCCTAGAGCGCCAGGAAATGGGAGTAGATCCAAGAAAAATGATATATGCTGAAGTGGACTTGCCATCACGGAGATCTCCGCCAAAATCAGAATCAGAGTATGCTGTAAGAGTTAAAGAGGTGGGTTTCCTAAGCAACAACCCATGAAGAAGGGTTCCTTTGAGATATCGCAGAAGACGTTTAACAGCCAACCAATCATGAAATGTTGGAGAAGACATAGCTTGAGCAAGACGGTTAACAGTGAAGCACATATCAGGCCTCGTTAAGGTTAAGTATTGTAAACTCCCAATAGCACTTCGATACTCAGAAGGGTCAACCGAGCCAGACACCGAAAGTGGTGCGGATGTAGCCATTGGTGTGCTTACAGCTTTGGAACCATCCATAGAATAACGACGAAGAAGGTCAACGGTATATTTATGTTGAGAGAGGAAGATACCTTCTCGACATCGAGCTACCTCGACACCAAGGAAGTATGATAGTGGGCCGAGGTCTTTAACCGCAAATCGAGTCTGAAGATGGCGAGTAAGAGTGGCGAGAAGTGTCGAACTGGAGCCTGTGAGGATAATGTCATCAACATACACTAAGACCAACAAGTAGGTGGCGTCACGCCGATAAATAAAAAGAGAGGTATCGGCTTTGGATTGACTAAAACCAAAGGCAAGAAGGGCCGAGCTAAGAGCCTCATACCAAGCGCGAGGCGCTTGACGAAGCCCATATAAGGATTTTCGAAGGTAACATACATGCCCTGGAGTATTCTTGTCCACAAATTCGGGTGGCTGGACCATAAAAACAGGTTCGGAAAGGGATCCATGAAGGAAAGCATTACTGATGTCAAGTTGACGGAGTGTCCATCCGTGAAACAAGGCCATATGAAGTACTGTCCGAATGGTAACAGGTTTAATGACAGAGCTGAATGTCTCATGATAATCGACACCGGGACGTTGATGAAATCCCTTAGCAACAAGTCGTGCTTTGAACCGGTCAACAGTGCCATCAGATTTGCATTTGATCGTGAAGACCCACTTACAACCAATAACATTACAATTTGGAGGTACTGGAACAAGATCCCAAGTACCATGTTTTGTCAGTGCCGTGAATTCATCAGCCATCACCGCACGCCAACGAGGATCCTTTAAGGCTTGTGAAACACAAGTTGGAGCAACATCAGCGGGCAACGGATGCTTAGTGGCGAGATGCGCCTGGGAATGAGTCAGAGAATTTGGTAAAGTGGTCACATATCCATTAAGACGAGATGACAACTGGCGGTTACGATGGCTGCGACGTACATCTTCACTGGTTGAAGCCTTGAATAGATCAGGACTAAGAGAAGGTTGGATAGACGGTGTCGGTGATGGATCAGTTATTAGATGTAGTGGAGATGGGTCTTTATTTTGAGGAGAAGGCAACTGACCAACTGGAGGTGAATGAGAAGTTTCACGAGGGGGCACATGTGAGGATGCTGGTAGTCCCAGATGAGGCACGTGAGATTCATCATCCGGAATAGTAGAAGGTGTGGCTGGAGGAGTGAAATCGGCAAACGCATTTTCACGGAATCGAACATGGCGAGAGATATAAATCCTGCCACTAACTGGATCAAGACACCGATACGCACTTTGAGTAGTCGAGTAACCAATAAATAGACACGGGCGTGAGTATGGCTCGAGCTTACTTGACACATGAGGCCGCAACCAAGGATAACATATACAACCAAAAGTGCGTAGTTTCTTGTAATTCGGGGGTTGGGCAAACAGGGCCTCAAATGGACTCGTGTTCTTCAATAACGGAGTGGGCATGCGATTAATTAGATAAACCGCTGTTTGAAATGCACTCGTCCAAAACCAGTGAGGTAATTTAGAGTAGTGTAATAAGGTCTTGCCGGTTTCAACTATGTGTCGATGTCGACGTTCGACAAGTCCATTTTGTTCAGGTGTGTATGGCGCCGTAGTTAGCCAATTAATTCCCCGAGCTGAAAAGTAAGATCGTAAGGCCATGAACTCACCCCCATTATCACTGTAAAAGTTTTTTATGGGATATCCAAACTGTTTCTCGACTAATGGGCTAAACTTCTCAAGAATTGTTTTAACCTGTGATTTTCTTGCCAATGGAAAAAACCAACAGTATTTGGTGAAAGCATCAACCAAAAGGAGATAAAACCGACAACCATCAAATGATGTCACAGTAGGCCCCCATACATCAGCATATAAAAAATGTAATGGATGTTTAGCATGTAATGACGAATCCGTAAATGGCAATTTATGAGTTTTACAGCATAAGCAAGAGTCACAAGTCAAATTCGACACACCAGATTTTGAAAGAGGTAACTTATTATGTGAAATAACAAAAGTGCTTATGCGTCGAGATGGATGACCCAACCGTGCATGCCAAGTATCAAGTGAGGTACGCAGACCCAAGGTATTAAAATGTGCAGAAGACTGTAGATAGAATGATGGGACTTGTAAATGATATATTCCTTTCTCACATCTGCCTTGAGCTAGAGGCGCCCCCGTACGCCGATCCTTCACGATAAAATGAGTAGGAAAGAATTCCACAGAAACATTATTAGACTTTGTGAGCTGATGAACAGACAATAAATTCTGTTGGGCCCGAGGTACACAAAGTACATTAGATAATGGAAAAATTCGTGACGAAAAACGTAAGTGAGATATACCAGTATGTGAGATAGGCATGGAGGACCCATCGGTTAGTTGAACTTCCTCTGTCCCGTCATATTCTGAATGAAGAGAGAGATTGCCAAGCTCTGAGGTGAGATTATGAGATGCTCCAGAATCCATCAGCCATGAATTTGGAGGAGCTGAAGCGTGTGGAGATCGAGCCATGTTAGCGCAAGCATTCAGCTTGGCCTGTAGCTTACGGCATTTCTTGGCATCATGTCCATAAATTTGACACCACTGACAAAAGACCACCCGAGAAGTATTAGATTGAACTTGATTCTTGTTATTATAATTGGGTTTACCACCCGAGAATTGTCCTTGAGCGAGGTTACGCCACGATTACGGATTCTTTGATTTCGAGGTGGACGGAAGCGCCGTGCATGCCATATTTGCAGAGACAGTTAACCCAGTGGACTCATCCAATTTGTCAACAAATTGTTCTTGTGCAGTCAATAGATCGAGCAACTCGGGAAAGGTGATAGAAGATGGTAAGGATCGAATAGAAGCAGCAATGTCTCTGTATTTGTGAGAGAGGCCATTGAGGACATATAAGGTGAAGTCATCATCGGAAACAGGGGAGTCGATTAAGGCCAATTCATCAGCTTTAGCCTTTAGGTGATTAATATATTCAGCAACAGGACGAGATCCAATATGGGCACGAGCGAGATCCGACTTCAATTGCATCACCCGAGCCCTCGATTTGCTTGCAAAAATACGGTGAAGACCATTCCAAGCATCAACCGCAGAAGTGTAGGAGGAGGCATATGGGGTTACCTCATCGGTTAAGGAGCCCTGAAGGTGGGCAAGGACTAATTGATCCTGCCGGAACCACGACTTATACGCCGACGATGTCTGCGATGGAGCAGAAATTGTGCCATCTACATACCCCTGTAAATCATAACCGTTCAAGGTAGCAAGCATAAGTGAACGCCATTGGGGAAAATTGCTTCGTTTGAGTTTATGAGAATTGGGAAAAGGTGTAGTAATGGTGATGATTAGGGAGGAGGTCGGTGGTGTGGGATCGACTTGCGAATCAGCGGTATTGGAGGAGGATGGTGGTGTGGGGTTGATCTGCGAATCGACCGTCGACATGGTAGTGGGAGTGAAGTATATGGGATGGTGAGAGATAGATGAAAGAAGATAGCAGATGTGTGGTTATGGGAGATGGCGGCTGCAAATATGGTGGAGAAGAATGGTTGGATGAATTGGTAATTTAGGGCATTAGTAGAAACGTGTGGTTGTCCCAAGAGATGGATGATACCATATGAAATTATGTATTGTGGAAAGTTGTATTTTTCTATTCAACCAACAACATCTATATATACAATTACATAGGGCTAAAATAAGGAATGAAAATCACAACAATTAATCACTAAAACCACTAATTACGTTTTGGGAATATTTTCCTTTATAGGAGGAGCTCCTTCTGGAAGAGCTAGTCTTTGAGATTCAAGGAATGCACATTAATTCCTCTTAATGGAACTGAAGATAGGATAATTTGTCCTTATACTGTTAACTCAAGACAGACTTGCTACTGCCTCTAGGCTAGCTAAACAAGGAAATTTGCAATCAAAATGAAGAGATCTTAAGGCACTTAATTTTCGACTGCAAAGGTTTTGATAGGCTTAGATTAATCATTAGTAATATAACAAATGTTGATTCTAGCTAGCATATCCTTTGCTCAAAACTATTTTAGTATGCTTTATAATTCATACAAGCAAGCAAACTAACTTTTGCATTATGGCTTGGATAATTTGGCAGGTTAGAAACAAGTTCATCTTTGAGCACAAAGTAATAAATAATGAAAGCCTGTATAGGTGGTTCATAAACACTAAGAGGTATATATATCCAGGTTTTGTTTCCAGTTAAACCCAATACTAAACACCAGATCCACAGCAAACGGACTCCTAATCCGGGCTCACCCTATTGCATCAATACCGATGGTTCTGCTTTGGGTAATCCTGGGCATGCAGGTGTTGGTTGCGTAATTAGGGGGAGGCAATTTTATTAGAGCTGTTGCTACTTATATTGGTATCTCATGTAATAATACTGCAGAACTTCAAGCCATAAAGTTGGGAATAAGAATGGCCAGGCAGTTAGACTTGAAAAGCTTCACCATATAAACTGACTCTAATTATGCTATGGATTGTATTCTCAGGGACAAGGGGCCACCATGGAAATGGTGGAGGATATTAAAAGCATCATCAGAGGGGAAGGAACAATCCACTTGCAGCAGATATATAGGGAAAGCAATGGAGCAGCAGACCTACTAGCAAAAATTGGAAGTGGATACTTTTTTGAAGAATTTGAATCTTTGGATGTTTTGAATCCCGCCCCTCGAATCATGTTAAACTTCGTAGTAACTTGGCTATTTGGGATAATTGACCTTCGTGTCTTGGAATGTACTTAAGTAAGGTTCCTCTAAATGTGGCTAAACGTATGGTATCCATACATAGACACGGACAATGTAGTTCTACTATTTAGCTAATTTAATGTTTTTATCATTAAAAAGAAAATTACATAGCTGAAATTTCTTCTTTCATTTTTCGTATCTTTTCATTTTTTTCAACCTATGTAACAAATAACTGGCAGAAGCCATTAAAGAAGAATGAAGAAAGCAGTTATGCTTGCAGGAAAAACAGATGTGCAAAGAGAGTAAATATCAACTCACTTGTATTGAATGAGAATGTGAAATGTTACAATGTACAGATTACATCACAGAGATGCATTATTTATAGAACAAAACCTACTATACATTTGCTAATATGAGCATGCTATCATGTGCCTAACAGACTAACTAACTAATCATTTCATCCTAACCAACTAACTATCTCTGTTGTGTTGTTTACTTCAACCAATGCCAAATTTGTCTAGCTCACTCTGCAGCATCTCGATGCATAACAGAATTGTTGAATCATCTAGATTCTTCTTCATGCTATTGACTGTGTTGCCCTTCTTGTTCTCTTGATCTTTGCTAGTAATCTGAGACCCCCCCCCCCCAGCGTAAGAGGAGCATATATGTTTGTTATGCTCATCTTAGATAGCATTCTGACCATATCTGCCTGAACTAAAGATTTGGTAAAAATATTTGCTAGCTGTATATTAATAGGTATATGAGAAACTTGAATTAAACCAGATAGAACTTTCTCTCTTACAAAATGGCAATCTCTAAGTGTTTAGTCCTTTCATGAAACACATAATTTTTTGTTAAGTGAATAGCTGATTGATTGTCACAATATAATGCCACAGGTGACTTAATATTGATGTTAAACTCTTTTAACACAGATATAAGCCAGACAATCTCACAAGTAGCAAATGATAAAGCTCTGTATTCAGCCTCTGAGGAGGACCTACTCACAGTTGCTTGCTTCTTACTTTTCCAACTTATGAGTGAAGATCCCAAAAACATGCAATATCCATACACTGATCTTCTTGTATCAGGACAAGATGCCCAATCTGAATCACTATATGCAACCAGTTCCAATGTGTTTGTTGAAGGGAAAAATAGTCCTTGTCCTGGTACATTTTTAAGATACTTAAGTATCCTGTATACTGAATTGAGATGAGTTTTGGAAGGTTTCTCCATGAACTGACTTAAGACACTGACAGCATAAGTAATGTCTGGTCTTGTGATATTCAAGTATATAAGCTTACCAATGAGATTTCTATATAGCAATGGTTCAGTAAGAACTTTTTTCATCTGTACTAGTGAGTTTAAGATTAGTTTCCATTGGACTTACCACTGGTTTACAATTTGTTAAACCAGCTTCTTCTAGCATTTCTATCACATACTTTCTTTGACAAATGTGAATCCCTTGTTCAGTTCTATTAATCTCAAGACCTAGAAAATACTTCAAATCTCCCATATCTCTGATCTTAAACTGTGCTTGAAGCATTTGTTTTACTTCTTGAATTTGTTCATAATGAGAACCAGTGATGAGAATATCATCTACATATACTAGTAGAGCTATGAAACCTTGAGAATTAGATCTTGTGAATAATGAATAATCTGCTTTAGATTGAACAAAATGGAGTGACTGTAAAACAGTGGTAAACTTATAATTCCACTGCCTGGAAGCTTGTTTCAAGCCATATAATGATTTGTGTAATTTAAACACAAGCTTGTTCTGTTTATGTTGATCATGGACCCCCTGAAACAAGTATCCAGGTGGAATGTCCATGAATATATCTTCATCCAGTTCACCATTGAGAAAAGTATTATTGACATCCATTTGCTCACATTTCCAATGTTGAGCAGAAGCAATGGCTAATAGTGTTCTGACAGTTGTGATTTTAGCAACTGGACTAAAGTTTTCAAAATAATCATAACCAAACCGTTGTGAGTAGCCTTTAGCTACCAATCTTGCCTTATATTTGTCAATAGAACCATCAAGGTTGAGTTTGAGTTTGAACACATACTTACAACCAATGGTCTTATGTCCTGAAGGTAAAGAAACTACAGACCAAGTATTATTGTCTTCTAAAGCTTTTAGTTCAGCCTGAATAGCTGCATACCATTCTGGTTGAGTAATAGCCTCATCATAAGTAGTAGGATCTGTGTTAATCATGAGATTAAGAGCAAATGATCATAACTAACACAGTTAGAAATAGGATGAGAAGAACTAGTAGCAGGTGTGTCAAGATGATGATACACCTTATAATAATAATCCTTGAGCTTAACAGGTGTTGTAATTTTTCTACTTGATTTTCGAAGTACGGGTGAATCAGGAAGATTAGATGAAATTGAAGAAGGATCAGATGTTTCAATATTAGGAAAATGAGGTGGTAAGAAATCAGGTGAGTGAGTGACATGTGAGTGATCAGAGGTCTGAAGAATAGGTGAGTGAGGTATATTATTGTTAGATGAAACATCAACCTGTGTGGGAGGTTGTTCATGAGAAGAAGAATACAGAAGATTAAGATCTTCTGTAGTTAAAGAATCATAATCAACTGTAGAAGAATTTATTGAATCAGAGAATGGAAACACATGTTCTATGAAGTGAACATCTCTGGAAACTATTACTCTATGAGTTTTTAAATGATACAACTTGTAACCTTTAATATGAGATGGATACCCAATAAACATGCATGCCTCTGCCCTGGGATCAAATTTGGTTCTCAATTGCTTATGTGTAGATACATAACAAAGAGAACCAAACACCTTTAGTGAAGAATAATCAGGTTCTGTATTGTGAAGCTTGAAATAAGGTGTTGAATTGTTCAACTGGGGAGAGGGAATTCTATTTATAAGAAAAGTAGCTGTAAGAACAGCTTCTCCCCAGAATTTAATAGGCACATGAGAATGAAAAAGCAATGATCTTGCCACATTAAGTAAATGCTGGTGTTTTCTTTCCACAACACCATTTTGTTGTGGAGTGTAAACACAGCTTTTCTGATGAATAATACATAGTGTTTGAAACTTTCCTGTAAGTGATATGAATTCAGATCCATTATCTGTTCTAATAGTTTGAATAGTAGCTTTATATTGAACCTGAACATAAACAATGAAGTTCAATACTATAGATGATACTTCAGCTTTAGTTTTAATAAGAAATAACCATGTATACTTGGAGTAATCATCTACAATAGTGACAAAATATTTATGTCCATTCAAAGAAGCAGTAGAATATGGTCCCCAAACATCCATATGTATTAATTGAAATGAGTTCTGTGTTATAGAGGAACTAACAGGAAAAGATAGCTTTCTTTGCTTTGCCTCAAGGCAAACAGTACAATCAAAATGCTCTATACTAGGTAAATGCCTACAGTTGAGCAACTTCATTCTCTGAAAAGATGGATGACCTAATCTAGCATGCCACAACTGAGTAAGAGTAGGCTTTACAATAGTGTGAACAATTGAAAGAGAAGCTTTATTATCAACAATACAGGAATCAAAACTAGAACTAGACAATGGAACTTGTTTGAGGTCTTTATTGAGTGTATTGAATTGAGAAATGTGGCTGAACAGAAGCACATATAATGACTTGATCTTTCTAGCGAAACCAATCTTTATCTTTGAAGAAATCTCCTGAAGATAACAAGCTTCATTAGTAAGTAAAAAATGATATCTCTATGCTTTAGTAATCTGAGTCACTGAGATTAAATTGACTGAAAAATCTAGTACATATAACACTCTTTCTAATGTTAAGTGCTCAGAAATTTTAATGTTGCCAATCATAGTTACTTTCAATCTAGCATTATTAGGAAGCTGAACAAAAGTGTTTACAGAAGAAACTTGTGAAGTAAACAAGTTAGGTGAACAAACTACATGATCAGTGGCACCTGAATCAATAATAAAGCAACCGGATAATTTCATGCCAGTAACACAAATTATATGTGCAGGAATAGAGCAGAAATGTGTACCTCCAATCATGTTGTAACTCACAGCTGGATCTATGTTATCCTGATCTGCCATTGTGACATCTTCTACATCAATAGGTGCAGCAGCCATGGTTTCATCAGAAGTGTGAGCTCCTTTCTCTAGCATTAACATGAGTTGATTCATTTTGTGCTTGATATTGTTGTATTGAGTAGATATGTCAGATGATGTAGAAGCAACTGAGTTAGCATAACGTGGCCCTTTAGGAAAAGAGTGAGACAGTTTCCTAGTGTTTGTGAATTTGAAATTAGGTGGAAACCCAATCAACCTATAACACTTGTCAATTGTGTGGTTGTTGTAACCACAGTGAGAACACTTAACACCAGATCTTTCCTTCATTTTAACAAGCTGAGTGTTATGTTGGTGATGAGCATTTTGCAGATGAGTGTTATGAAGATTATAGACAGATGTCTCATGAGTTTGATGAGTAATATGCCTGGAGTTCCTCTGCCTTTCTTCAGTGATTATTATGGAATAAACTCGCTCAAGAGGTGGAAGCTGAGGCATCATGATGATTTGACCACGAATAGCATCATATGACTCATTCAATCCCATAAGAAATTGATAAGCCTGATCTGTATCTGCAATTTTGGAAGCATTAGCAAGAGCTGCATAAGTGCATTTCCCACAGCTGCATTGAGGAAGAGGCCTGTAAGTGTGAAGTTCTTCCCAAATGCCAGTAAGCTGAGTGAAATACTCATGAATAGATTGAGATCCTTGAACCAAAGAACTGAGTTCCAGTTGAATTTGATAAATGCGCACATTATCTGTTTCAGAATATCTCATATTGAGCTTCTCCCAAACAGTCTTAGCAACAGTGTTATGCATGATAGTGCACCTGATTTCTTCAGTGACAGAGTTTTGTAGCCAGGAGAGAATTAGGTTGTTAACATGCAACCATGGCAAATACAAACTATCATCAAGTGCTGGCCTATTATAAGTGCCATCAACAAAACACAGCTTATTCCTGATTGACAAAGCTAGAGACATTTCTCTCTTCCATGTGATGAAGTTTGAGCCCTTGAGAACATTTTTGATTGCTCCAAAGGTTGGAGTATCATGTGGAAAAAGGTAATATAGGCTGTTAGAATCAGTATGATCCAAACTCTCAGCATTAGTAGTGGCAGTAGCACTAGCATCAGCATTGGTTGTAGTAGTCATTTTCACAAACAGTTGATGATCTGAAGAAAAAAAAATGTTGAAGAAAACAGTTATTAACTTCTGAAGATAAACAATGCTTTAAAATGATTTGTGAGTTGTTCAATCTAAACTGAGGATAATGACCAAGTGACTATAAAACAAACCGTTGATTCAAGCAGTTTGATGAACAAAACTTTATCAAATGATGATCAGTACAATATGAACTATTGTATGATCTTTTCTGTTAGTTGATGAATGGATAATGATCAAAACAGCATTGATTGTTGTTTGATTCAGTAAAAATAAGATGATCAAAACAATATTAGCTGTTGTTCAATCAATCTTATCACAAAATACGAAAGAATATACGTGATGAACAATGTTCAGAAGCAGAAATTCTCACAGCAAACTCACAGAAATGAGTGAATGTTTAGGTATAATGAACCTAAGCTTTGATAACATAACAAATAACTGGCATAAGCCATTAAAGAAGAATGAAGAAAGCAGTTATGCTTGCAGGGAAAACAGATGATGCAAAGAGAGTAAATATCAACTCACTTGTATTGAATGAGAATGTGAAATGTTACAATGTACAGATTACATCACAGATATGCATTATTCATAGAACAAAATCTACTATACATTTGCTAATATGAGCATGCTATCATGCGCCTAACAGACTAACTAACTAATCATTTCATCCTAACCAACTAACTAACTCTACTGTGTTGTTTACTTCAACCAATGCCAAATTTGTCCAGCTCACTCTGCAGCATCTCGATGCATAACAGAATTGTTGAGTCATCTAGATTCTTCTTCATGCTATTGACTGTGTTGCCCTTCTTGTTCTCTTGATCTTTGCTAGTAATCTGAGACTATGCGATGATAAAGAGTAACTTTTATGTTCAAATCATTTTAAAAATCCTTGCACAAATGACCCAAAAATCTCACATGTTTTTCCTCAAATTCTTATACAATTAACTTAGAAAATATAATTCGTGAAGTGAGAAAATATAATTTGAAAATTAATGAAGATCACAAACTCAAAGCGTGATTTCGCACTCGGAACGTGAAAAAACCTTCCTAGATGAAGGCCAAGTCTACGGTCCGACCGACTACGATTGTAATGACTTAACATACTTCCATCCTAGTTGTAGTCGTTTTTAACCCTTAGATCATTTGTAAAAATTATATTTTAAGTTGTACTTAATCCTGACAGTTCAAGTAAAATTTATACAATGGCAAGATGTGTAAGTTTTACTATACAAAAGGGTTATAACTTATAACGTCACTAAATATCTTTTAAATTCACATAAATTATAAATTTAATCTAACAATCAAAAACAAAAATTTAAACATCGATGGCTGAATCTAAACAATCAAAACCTGCTTTGTTGATTTTTTTCTACTTAAGTTTTTAGTACTACATTATTTACGGAAATTGATGTCCCAAGACTGACAAACACATGAATAAACATCTATGGCTGAATTTCGCACTGGATGAACTGGAGCAGCGAGCCAAATTGACCGACCAGATCAATTCTAAGATTCAGACATGAATGCTAGCAAGAAGATTGAATGGAATCGGCCATAGAATCGATTTTATAACATGAATTTGTTGAAAATTGAAAAGCTGTTAATCAAATTGGGGAAGATTTTAATCAGGGTTCATAGATTTAATGTTGTCTGTTAAGGAAGTCAGGAACAACGTTGTTGTTCTTAGTTTTGTGGGTAGATAGAAGATAAATAATAATTATATATTCAGTTTTTAATGTTAAATTTATGAAATATTAATCAAGGGGTTATGTTTGTGACATTACAATCCCATTTGTATTCTAAAATTTACATAAATTGCCATTGTATAATTTTGAAATACGATGGATGATTAGGATTAATTACAACTGAAAATAATATTTATATAAACGATCCAATGGTTATGAATGACTACAAGTGAAATATGTGTAAATTAAGCAATATTGTCCCTACTACTCACCCGCAGCGTTGTATCTCCTTCTAGCCCAAATGAATGAAGGCCCCAATCACGTCAAAGTATTATTTAGTCAGATCAGTAAGTTAAAGCAACAGGTTTTTCATTAAATAGTTGTATAGCAGTATGATGAGCTATAAGTTGCAAATTCACAACTCAAAGTCTCAGAAAATGCGTTACGCAGGGACAAATTGATGAGGCCTGTACCTGAACGGAAACTACCATTGCAAGCATTGCAAGTTACTTACTCTGGTAAAAATCATGGATATTTTCCTTCCAGGTAGTATACAAAATCTACAAGCACCATACAATCAGATAGATACCAATGCAGGAGAGACCTACCATCTACACTACACTAACCAACAAATGAGTTTACATTCTTGGCGTCCCTCATGGAGATGATATTACATTGATGTTTTCTCCACCATTTTGCGCAAAACATACATACACTGTTCATTGCGCAAACCCAATGAATCCCGGTTGCATGGATGAGAGCTTCAGAAGTCGATGATCCTCTATTTGAGTTATTAACTACATAGCATTATAGCCTTACAGTTACATAATATAGCATACATACCACAGCTACAGTACAGTTAATTATACAAAAAAATCATCTGCAACATTACCGAGTGGTTCCTATGACGGGTGTAGGTAGTCGCAGAAGGCTCCCTTTTTGCAACGACCACTTTCATAGAATTTGCACACTCGCTGCCCTTTCGGGAGAGGCCTCGAATATCCACCACCATTACCGTACGGTTGTCGGCCCCACGGGGGCCTACCTCCCCTCCCGAATCCCACTTGACCACCTTGATAAGGCCATTCTCTCGGGCTTGTAAACCTCTCCCCTTCATATTTACGCTGGCCATCCCATGGCAGACCAGGATTACCCCCATTAATCGGGCTCCGATTTATGTTCGAATTTGCCCATGGTGTCCCGGGGTTAGATGCCCAGTTAAGATTCGCCATTCCCTGCCCATGTCCTCCTAAGACAAGATTGACGTTACCCTGAACTGTCACCAGGTTAATATTTCCCTGCACAGTCCCCCAACCAGGATCCATCGTGTCTGATCCTGTGCTCGGACCCACCTGTACACCAGCCATTTCTTGACTAGGTTGAGTGGATGTGGGAGGATGAAATTCTGAACTGGACGAAAGAGCTGGTGCGTTGGTTTCTCCCTCACTACTTGCAGATGAATGTGCACCAGACCTTCTAAATGTGTCAAGAAAATCAATAGGAGTTGGCCCATTGGGATTGCATGGCCCAGTTGACTGTGATGTCAGTTGTACCTCTCCCGTGGAACTGAAAGCGTCACTTTTTACAGGATGAGATGCTGAACTAAAGTCTTCGATAGAGCTAAAGCAATCATCTTTACAATCTTGAAGCAATTCCTTGGCAAATTTCATGGCTGAAGTGGGTGAAGGAAAACCACATTGTGATTCCATTGCATCAACTTCAGCAAGCAAGTCGGATACAGATTCCTCACCTAAGGCATCAAACTCAATTGGCTCATTTAGCATTGCCAGCCAAGATGTGGGATATGATGGAGAAGCATGAGTAAGTTGGTTATTATTTGGGGTAGCAGCAACAACATTCCCAGTAGTAACTTCAGTAGGCGGCACCGGTGAAGAGGCAGAGATGAGACTTGGATCCCATTCGTGGACAGGAGCTTTTGCAGGTGTGGGGGAGTACCCGCACCATTGATCACCTACTTCATCGGGAAACTCCGCACCAGCCACCAGACTGGTCCAGCTAGGGCCCGAATTTGCCAAAGGAAAATCTAGCAAACTGGATTGCTTCCCATCAGTTGTGTGACCTCCTTGATCATCGTTAGATTTTGGTGTAGGACTTAGCAGTTCCAAAAAGGTTTGCAAGCGGGCATCGGAAGATATGGAATGCTGCTTTTCATCAATCTCAACTTCAACATGTGGCACGGGATTATTAAGATCAGCAACACTTGAATCAAGTTCTTGTTTAACTCCTCCATTGGCAGAACTCAATGCAGGTAAAGGCACAGACTCGGATTCCATACCATTTGAGCTCATCAAATCAATAGACAAACTTATTAAAGTTTCTTCAGTGCTTGGGAGAAACTGACCCTGGCTAGTAGATTGACCTTGCATCTCATGTTCGCTAGCCATCTGGTCTTGAGTTGAGCTCATCAAATCAATAGACAAGCTTTCTAAAGTTTCTTCCGCAGTTAGGAAAACCTGGCCCTGGTTAGTAGATTGATTTTGAGCCTCGTGTTCACTAGCCATCTGGTTTTGAGTTGGGGGCTCAACTGAATTCGTTTCCCTATAATGTGAATCATGGTTCAAATCACCACTCTCTTGGTCTCCAGATGGGGCTACATATGTTTGCTCAAGGCTCGTCGAACGAATCACATTTTGCACTTGGACATTATCAACAGGATTACTATCCTTGAGCAAATCCCAGCATTGCGGCCAAGCAGGAGAATTTGTCTCATCTGCCTTTGCAGATCCATTGTTTCCCTCAGACAAATCAATCGCATGATTTGTAGAAGTCACCTCTATCTGTTTCTCTCTCTCAGACAAATCAATTGAATGATTGGAAGAAGTTGCATTTCTTTGTTTACAGTCCCTCTCAGACAAATCAATTGCATGGCCGGGTAAAATGACATTTGTCTGACTGTCCTCTCTCAGGGACAGATCAATGGCATGGTTAGATGAGGCTGCATTTGTTTGTGTGCTGTCTCTCTCAGACAAATCAATCCCGTGACTGCGCACAACTGTAGTTGTCTGATTGAGGTCTCTCAGAGAAAAATCAATTGCATGGTTAGATGAAGCTGCATTTGTTTTGGTACTGTTTCTCTCAGAGAAAACTGCAGCTGTATGACTGTTATCTCTCACAGACAAATCAATCGCATGGTCAGATGAAGCTGCATTTGTTTGTATACCGTCGTCTCTCTCAGACAAATCAATTCCATGACCAGAAGACACTGCATTCAGATGTTTACCATCTCTTTCGGACAAATCAATCCCATGACCTGACGACGCCGCATCCATCTGTTTACTGTCTCCTTCAGACAAATCAATCCCATGACCTGACGGCGCTTCATTCCGCTGTTCACTGTCTCTCTTGGACAAGTCGATTCCATGATCAGATGACCCTTCATTTGTCATTTTACAGTCTCTTTTAGACAAATCAATTTCATGACCGGACGAAACTGCATTTGTTTGTTCACCATCTCTCTCAGATAAATCAATTCCATGGCCAGACAAAACTGCATTTGATTGTTTACCATCTCCCTCAGACAAATCAACTCCATGATTGGATGAAGGTGCATTTGTTTGTTTACTGTCTCTCTCAGACAAATCATCTCCATGATTGGACGAAGGTGCATTTGTTTGTCTACTGTCTCTCTCAGACATATCAATTCCATGACTGGAAAAGGCTGCATTTGTCAGTTTACCGTCTCTGTCAGGCGAAATTATCGTATGGCTGGACAAAGCTGCATTCTTCTGTCTATTACTCTCAGACAAACCAACTGCATTGTGAGAAGAAGCTGCATCTAGTTTCTTACTATCTCCACTAGTCACATTTACACCCCCACTTCTCACAATTCTTACTCTAGCTGCTTGCTTCACTGTATGTGAAGATACCTTATGAGACCGGTCCGATGCACCATGGAACTTCCCCTTCATAGCATCAGTGAGAAGTAATGAATCATATTGTTCATGGTTTGTCCAAATCCTCATGTCAGCTGGGAAGAGTCCAGTTGTACTCCACTTCCGTAACTGCATCATGGAGAATGGTCCTTGAATCTTGCCGTTAGGATCACGGTAATGCCATAATTTTTCAGTTTCAATGTGATCAGTACATGGTGGATTCCCCAGGGAAGCGGTGACAGCTGAAGATTCAAATCGAGCCCTTTGCATGGGTTGGCCATTCACATTGACTTGATTTTTCATGTGTTTCTGCAAACTACGTGATCCGTTCGCATCTACTTTTTGTACAATTTGATTTGTAGCCTTCATAGATCCCTCTTGTTTACCTGACACATTTAATATGAACACCACTCATCAGATAAACAGAAATCAAACCATTCATTAGCTTCCATGTTAGTTTTTCAAAGCCTCACCCTTCTTGTTAGGCGAGATGGCATTCCTCTCACTTCTAGAAAGTCCCGAGTGGCTTTGCATCATATATTCATCTATATTTTAGGAAATAGAATCATTGTGAGTGGCATTAGTGAAAGAAGAGACAGTGATATAACCTAGGTTAAACAATTAGGGATCACAAAGTCCGCATAGGCTGCATACCTCTTTTACTGTTGTTACCTTCACTTTTGGCATCTTCTTCTGATTCATAATTCGGACTCATTTTTGGATCAGCATGTACTTCTGGAACTTCAGAGATTCTGCGAAGGCGCTCCTCAGGTGATTTTAGCAGCTGTACTTTCTGTACATATTCTCTGAGCGTGAACACAGTTAAGGAACTCCAATGAACATGGTGTAACGATCATCAATGATATGGAAGGAAATACAGTAATCAAGTGTGATACTCTATAATTATCTTACAGCGCAAACACAATCAGGGAACATCTTGATCTTATGCACAGAAACAGAGTTAAATTAATGAATACAGCTTATGCAATGCAGACCATTACCATAACCCCCCCCCCCCCCCCCCCCTCTCCCCAAGTTCTTAAAGGTGCTGGTTTCATAAGTACTCATGGAGTCATGGTCCCTCTGCCATTACATTCAAATTATAAAGCTAAAACAACTGAGCTTTTACCATAATTGACTAAACCATTATCGGTAGGTCCGGCAATTACACAGTACTATACAATTGCTTTGTTAATTTCTTTGGACTGATACACTGACAATAAATAAAGTCACAGAGAAGCATAACATTCAATATTAGAAAATATACAAGATAGGATCCCAGCTACTTCATTATATAACCACAAAGACATGAAAATTATAGCAGACAAAGGATATTCCTTCTTACGGCCCTTCTCACTAGCTCGATCACGTAGATGATTTAGTCGCAATATCTCTGCCTCCAGCCACTACATAACAACACGCGATTAAAACCAGAATATCACAATAGTATTCGTTTAAAAAACCAAGACAGAGAAACAAAAAAAGGTAGATGAGATTATTTTATTCAATAACAGAACTTGGACTGGACTAACTTCAAGTCACAGCGATTAACATATCAAAAAACAAGAACTTACGCCGTTGATCCTGACTGATTGGATAGCCATGGCTTTGTTTTGTATCTCCCCCTACAAATGGCAAGTTATAAGTACCAACACTGAAAGATTTATTTTCGGGTAAACCTCTAAAACAACAAAACAAAGTAGTCTTACAACGGTAAACTGTTTCATGAGCCCGCATCTGATGCTTTGACGTAAACGTCTGCATTCCTCCTGAATGATAACTCATTATTAGAGGTAAAGTAGTTACAGACTCGGAATAACATTAAGCACTCAGTACCTTGCAAACAAGCTGGGTTGGCATTGCCCAGTGCAGATGTAAAGACAAATTTAAGTTCATACTGACTGGATAAAGAATGTACATGTAACGAATATTCAGATCTTTCAGTGGTTTTTGTTAAAACACAATTCACCTATTTATATTACCTACATCTCCATTTGTCATCTACAAGAAACAATAGAGAATTTCCTCGAGTTTGAATGGTACAATTAATTTAGGCTTCATTTGGTTTGAGGGAAAATGGGGGAAAAGAAAAAAAATAGGGGAAAATAAGATTTTCCTGAAAAATGTGAGGAAAATAACTTTCCTTATTTTGTGGAGATAGATGTATTTTATATAGATTTTCATAAATTTTTCTAGGATTTCCTGAGAACTACCAAATGGTGGAAAACAATATTTCCCCACTTTTTTTTCTTTTCCCCCATTCCCCCACAAACCAAATGAAGCCTTAGTGTAAATGTATCTGAAGAGGGAAACCCAAATACCACATGTTATTCCTATTGGCAAAAAAATCAATTTGTTACTAATCAGTTGGAAATTATAACACACCC
Source organism: Plantago major (assembly GCA_026545765.1). Classification (NCBI taxonomy): domain Eukaryota; kingdom Viridiplantae; phylum Streptophyta; class Magnoliopsida; order Lamiales; family Plantaginaceae; genus Plantago; species Plantago major. The sequence continues at coordinate 23,454,436 of CM048840.1, read as the reverse complement.
AGTGGTGGCACCGTCAACGCAGACCACAGAATACAAAGGACTTTCTGATAAATTCTTCCAGAGATCCAAGGAAAAATAGTAGACTACAATGCAAATATGGCACGTGGCACATAGCGTGCTTAAGTGCAAATATGGAAGGACTACAATTCATGCTTACTGAAAATAAATCATTTCAACATATGAAATTTATACTCTGTAGAGGGTTGGACAACTATGGCACGTGGATGAAGAAGAAATGCTTAAAACTATGTAACTCATTTAATTTCACCAACAAACAAACAACAAAAAGTTGCAGTATACAATAGTTGAGAAGTATAAAATTAGATCCCGCACGGGGATGGGGGGGATCCAAAGCAACCAGATAAATGTAAAGAGTAAACCAAGCATATATCCTTGGGAGGCAGGGGGTATATTGATTTAAAACATCTGTCACCAAATTTGAACTGTAAATGAAGGAAATGTAATAATGATAATGCATAAACCGATAGAAATGACCTAATTCACTCGTACACGAGGGTCAAAACCACTTCCTCCCATTTACTGGATTTTGAGGTGCATAGGCTGCACCTTAATGAGCAGCATAGCGCTTTGAGATTCAGAGCTGACCCTCATTATGCTGTGAACCACACCTCACTATGTGCTAAAAAGTTGCGACTTACATCATGCCATTTGATTCACTCATATTGAAATGAAAATTGTGACGCATAAGTATAGATGCCTTAGAAAATCAGCTCAAAGAAAAACATCTCAGCTAAATAACTAATTCATAGTAACATTATTTACCTCTGTAAATCCTTGGTTTGAGACGGAATCTATTGACACAGCCTCTTTCTTGTCTAAATTTAAGACTTCAAGCATGATATCTGTTGTCCTATCTCCAACTTTATATGGCTGGATCACCTTACTAGTGCCTGAATTGCAGGCCATTATTTGGGCAAAATTAGTAAATGTATGAAGAACTGTGAGCAGTTCTATATACGTCTTAAAGAAGAAAATTTTGAATAGCTGAACCATAAAGCTTATGAGTTTGAGTATATTACCTACGACTTGGACAAGTCTGTGAACATCTGGCTTTTGTTCGCTACCTGATATCTTGATTCTTACAATTGATCCGATGACTTTATCATTGAAGTTCCCCTTATCCTCAATGAGACTCTCCATCAAATTACGTCTCAAATATATCAAATTAATATTATGAAAATCAATTGCAGCATACTCCTTTAAATCATTTCGGGTTACTCTCTCCTCAGTTTTTTTGTGTGCTTTTCGTTTTCTACTCTTAACTGTAGTCAGACTGTGATTGTTCCCATCAACATTTGTTTCAGGAGAACCAACAAATCCAGCTGGAATAAATGAATCCTTCTGAGCATCCTCCTGTATAAGAAAGTGATATTCAAGAAGCTTCAGCATTTCAATGTGCCCAACACGTGCTCTCCCAAAGAGATTTGTGAGCCTCAGATCACAGATAATTTGACTCTTCCGTTGAGGGTCCCGGAGATTGTTTCTTTTTACGTAATCCAGTAGGAGTTTTTGGACATCAAATTGAGACAAAGGAGATCTGTCACCATTCTTCATGTGTCCAACAAACTCAAGGAGATCCTTAGTTGCCCACTCACTACTGCTGCAAGTTCCTGACTTTCCTGAGTCGTTTCCTCTTGTTTCATCACTGTTCTTAATAATGCACGGCTTGTTCGTATCTTCAGCAATGGTTAAAGTTTCCCTGTACTTCTCCATGTCGGCCTTATTGGTGGTTTCCTGGATGCCCGATTCACCAACGGTTTTCGCAACGCCTGGTCTGTCAGTAGTGTTATCAATGCCCAGTTTGTCAGTCGCGTTCTCACTGCTTGGTCCGTTAGCAGCTCTCAAGATGTCTGGCTCTTCGGCCCCTTTGTCACTAATAGGGCTTGGAGTAAATCCGTTCATGTGCGGCTTTTCAGGATTCTTTTGGTAGCCTGGAACATCTACCTCCTCATTTTTCACTGTCTCGAAATGGTTATCAGTACATGAAGCACTTTCCATCAACCTATCACTCTGTGCAAAGCTAATTTCTTCACAAGATTTATTTAACTCTAAACGTTCGGAACTCCTACAAGGAATAAGACCTCTTCCATCAATTGCAGTATGAGAGACATATCTTGACGGTGTCCTGCGAACAACTGGAGCAACTTCGGTCCAAGGATTTCTAGCTTGAGTGAGCTCACCAATTGTCAATGACAATTTTTCTTTCAATAATACCCAATAAACCTTGAAGAGATACTCCCAGCTTAGTTTATCGTCGAAATCTACTTGAACCTGCTCGAGTTAATTTCAATTTAACTGTTAGTGTAAGTTTATTAAAAAACACGGAAAAGGCAAAATAAAGGAAGAGGGTGGGGATGGATTTTGGGGACATGCATGAGACCATGTTTCAGAACAAATTCTAGTATCATATGAACCATTCATAAAATGTTGCAACATCTCCTAGGTCAAAAGTTCTAACATGCATCACAGAGGACATGATCTCAATTGTAATTACCTTCCATATACATTCGTGTTTTCTACTATTGATTCCATCATATTGCAAACAAAAATGTATAATATTCTACTTGGACACATCCAAATGGTCGCAACAGCACTAATTAATGGTTCGAGTATTAAATGCCCACATCAAGACAGTTCCACTATTATGATTTATGCATGTCGCTAGGTAGGCTCGAAGGTGGCATGGCTGTTTCAGCAGAGTCCTCAGTATTTTTGTGTCCGAAATGAGGAAGGGACTAGAGAAGATAAAAGCAGCAAAGGTAATGCATGACAATATAAACGGCTATGCTTCATAGGTGCCAACAGTGTGGACAGTGGACACCAACCCCCACCCTCCACGTGTAATGAGACATATCAAACAAGAATGATGGGATTCAGCATAATAATTGAACGAGAAAATAATTAAATGGCCTGAACTGAACCTGCTAAAACTCAAATATCGCAATTTGTTCCTCAAAAAAGGCAGGTAGTATCTGAATATCTAACTAAGAAATAAGACAAGGATGCAAAACGATAAAATCAATGAAGCTCAATTTAATGCTAGCAACTCAGATAACCCCTGACCTAATCGGAACGGTATAAAACAAAAGATGATAGTTAAAAGCCACAACACAACTAGATTAGCAGAATCTAGCGTTTCTTGTCTGTACTGTAATACAAACAAAATTGTAACGTGTCTAGCGAACAAGGAACTTTTACTGGAGTTGTTTCACAATAAAATCAGGCATAAGAGGCAACAATATCAGCTTAGCCAGGACGTAAACGAGACATTTTGCATACCGATTCACTAGTTGCCTGGTCTTTATTCTCGATAAGCATGATAGTCTTCATGCATGTTGAGCAAAAGCCTCTGTTTCCTCTGACACTCACGTAATCTGCATCTTTAGTGCACCCCTTGCACAATGAATAAGTACAAGTGTAGCACAGATAATTTGAATTCTTACGACACACACTACATATGTGCCAACCTGCAGACAATAAAAGTGTCATAACAACATATTACACAGCAAGCTAACTGAGTGTGTTAATATATAAATGTACTCATGCGATGGTAGCATAAAGCACATAACCATATCAAAATTGAGAAACTTGCAAGCAGTAATATGATGATAATGGAAAACGGACCACAAATTAGAAGAACTAAAAATGTCACAACAGTTGATAAGAAACTACATCATGCATTATAACTCAAACAACTTGTGCTTTTTAGTCACAATGATGCAAAAATACAGTAAATTTGCAAATGCAGCTCCGCAAATGAATGCAATTCCAGAGAAACCTAACTTTAAGTTTCGCCATAAATTACATAAGCAAACAACAGGAACTCGACATGTAAACTCCACATGAATCAATCACATTCAATCCGTGTAGCAAATACAAAACACAGAAATGCAGCATACCACAATTCCACTTAGCCTTCGTTTTAAAAAAGGCTTCGTCTCGCTTGATACAAGCCGGATGATATGCCTTTGGGCATCCCCTGCGGAGCAACAAAGAAAATCAAATTCCCCACCATCGAAACATCCTCCGCAACAAATCACTTGTAGAAACCTAAAATCCTCACAAAAATGCCAAAATTGAACCATCTCCACACACAAAAAGGTACAAGAGGAAACAAACTCACTTGCGATCGCAAAGCACAAGCGAACCACCATCGAAGCAAATGAAGCATACATCCTCCTCCTCATCTTCCTGCTTCACTCTCTTCGGCGGCGGAGGCTTCGCCCCGAGCTGCCCACGCGGAGGCCTACCTCTCCGCTTCTTCTCCACGGAGCCGATCGCCGGAACAGCAGCGAGCGGGAGCGGATACACCTCCACAGAAGGCCAATCCTCACTGGAAACATCTAACGGAGCAACAGGCAGCTCCGCCGCAACGATTTCGTTCCGAATCTCGGGCGAAGGAGGTGACCTGGAAGTAAAATCAAGTGAATCATCATCGTCGAAACCCTGCGTCTGTGCTACAGCAGCTAACAAAGTCTCTATATTCTCCATTTCATTGACTAGTACATGAAATCAACAGGTGGTGAAGTCAAAACCCTAGGTGGAGGAAGAAGAAGAAGAAGGGAGATGAATCGGAAATGAAGAAGGTTGGAAGGATCATTGACCGGAAGAAGAATTGAGATACGGAATTGGGAGAGGTTTTTCCTTTTTTTGCTATGGTGATTGAATTGGTTTGTTAGAGAGAGAAAGACAAGAGAAGAGGATGGACGGTGGAGTTGCAGGATTGGCTCGGTGACTGGGGGTGGTGGGGGTACAGGTGTAACAAGTGCTTCTACTAGTAGTACTAGTGTTTTCTTTTTCATCTGCTCTGGTAAAAATTACTAATTAATAATGGAGGACAGATATTTAGTGAGGAGGAAATTAGGTTAATTGCTAAAAGAAAAGGAAGAAAATGTTTTTTGGTGATTTGGGTATTATTAACTATTTGTCTGAATAATAATGCTAACTGCTTCGATTTTTGGTATTATGGAGCTTTAGAATTGTAGGTTCATGAATTAAGTTTCAAGTAGTTTTTATTATATCCAACCAAGATTGATTATTGTCTGGTTTTAGCATATACTACTAAATTTGGATGACCTAATTATAATGAATGGAAAAAAAATAGTGTGTAGTCGATTATTTTAATATTTTTTAATCATAATGTTGGTAACGTACGAGAGGTGTCAAACATGTTTACGGTGTGGCTTTTTTTCCTTTCACTTTTATTTAGAGGAAATAATAGAACCGTTACGAGTGCAAAAGTTTTGTAACGGGTCAAATCTCACCGCCCCCACGATTATTGCAGAGAAAAAACATCCACGTAGCAATGTATGAAACATGACGAGCTGACATGGAAAATATGCAAAGCGTGTTTAGGGGTGCATATAGACTGTTGGATTTTCCCTTGCGTGTTTTAACCAGTGAATATGGCACGCGGTATTCACGTGCATATTTTAAGGTAAATACTATACCATAGTATTTCATCTATCATTTTATGAGTTCTTACATTATAAAACATATTTTGCTCCATATTCAGCAACTCTTGAATAATTGAAAATCTAAAGATTCAGTGATGTTCAGATCATTAAAAATGAAGATGATATTTAAATGAATATAATTAAAAACTAGGAGAGATGGAGAAGTTAAGAAGCTAATCGTACAACAATCCACCTGTATAATTAAGCCAATTACCATGTATCTCTTCCCTGTTACAATTTTGTTGATTTTTTTTTTTTTTTTTGTGACGTTGAAAATTCGCAGTCGCCAGTTTTACTAAACAAACCCCACGAGATTACGTAATATAAAACAACATGACTCAAGTTTATTTGTAACAACTTGCAATAGGCTCACACTAAAAAAATATAAACTCATTATTCGTGGGGGTTAGAAATTGTGACCACGAGAATATTAGTGATCAATTTTATGTCTCATAATCAATTTACATTGACATAGGGAAGTATTTTTATGGTCTCATAATCAATTTACATGAGTCAAGTTTATTAGTCAAGTCTTACATTCGGAGATAAAATAAAAAAGAATGGTGATTCTCATGACAAGTTTCTTAATCATTTTAATAAATAAATCGTTCGATGACGATATTGGAAGTTTGGAACACGAGATGGTATGGAATACTACTATCACAAAGTCTTAGAAAAAACGTGTATAGTGAAAGACCTGAGAGACGGATTGATATTTTTAAGTACATGTATAATGTTTTAAACAATATCAGTGATGTTTTATGAGTTGTCATTTTATATCATTTTTATGTATATGTATATTGTCGATATTCTTAGTTAAACTCTCAATGCTCTTTGTTATAAATGTAATGTTTATCCGTCTCTTTTAGTATTTTTATAATTGTACCGTATATGAAGATACTTACCCACTTACTATTTATTTTAAGTATTTGATTAGGAGAAAAGAAAGTTTAGGTAACTTGTTGGTGATATTAATGATTACGTGTTAGTCTGCTGGATTTTTCTAATCTTGTGGATTTCCAAATAGCAGTAGTAGTAGTAATGTGTGTCTTTCGGCGAAATAGTTCGGTGCAATTAATTAAATTAAATACAATACTAATGAAAAATGAAAAGAAAATGATGCGAGTCAAAAGAATGAAACGCGGGTGTGAGAGAAAGAGTGGGACCCATGATCCAGTGGTGAAAGAAAAGAGAAGTGATAGATTGGGGTGCACGTGATATGGTAGAGGGGCAGGGCAACGAGTCAATATTGGTTGTGTTTTTTGGAGTCTACCTCACATTTACTGACTTTCTTGTATGCTCGTATTCCAGCTTTTTGCTAGTGTTCAGTGCGTGGCTCAACCTTGTCGGATCGGATGTGCACTATGTGTCTTTCTTTTGGTACACCATCCCATTAATGTCCCTTTGCATTATTTTCATTATATTTTTCTAATTATACTTTTCCTTCATCCCTACTATGTCAATGAAATTGAACATTGACTATGAAAAAATCTCAAACGGTAATAATAATATCTGCAATTGAACTATATAATAAAAAATTAGGGGCAAATCGAGATGGTGAAATACGTAAACCATGGTTTTTAACGGATAGGGGCAAATGTGCATAATTTTGAAGAATATAAGGCACATCCGCACAAAAATTTAAAGAATTGTGCGAAACATATCTTCGTATATTAAAAGGACATAGGGTATGCGCATTCATGTATTTTTCCCGCATTCTACTTATTGATTTGTACACTCCTTATATATGTTGTGAAATCAGAACCATGAGGGGTGATCTAGGAACCAAACAATCTCTAGGGTTTGTTGTAACTTTGCACGTGAGATAATGGCTTTGTGTCGCGGTCACGTAATAGCACAACACTACATGTCGACCATGAATAGTGTATTTGTAAGTGGATAGTAATAAGGTTTGGTCGGATAATATTAAAAGAGTACATGAATCTAGTCATTTATATTAATACTCCAATACGCCCTCCAACGAGTGGATAATGAATATGGATAGAGATGTTGACGGTGGGATTCGATCCCTGAACCTTGAGGTTCGTATGCATGAAAGAATCCCATCTCATTTACAAGCTCGAACTTGTAGAGAGTTGTGGAATCTATTGATTTATATTAATTCTCCAATAGTACTCCCGCACTCGTGGCCGATTTCAACCTCTTTGGGGAGTCCATTTTAATGGAAATTTAATATGGGGCGGAGTTTGTCTCCGAGGAGATTCGAATCCATGTTGGGCGTGAGCCAGAAGCTCTGATACCATGATAGAATTCCATCACATCTAAAAGCTCGAACTCATAAAGAGGTGTAGAATCTAGTCATTTATATTAATACTCCAATGCTCCCCCGCACTCGTGGCCGATTTCAACCTCTTTGGGGAGGCCATTCGAATGAAAATTTAATATGGGGCGGAGATTGTCTCCGTGGAGATTCGAACCCAGGTTGGGCGTGAGCCTTTGGCTCAGATACCATTATAGAATTCCATCTTATCTAAAAGCTCAAACTTGTAGAGATGTGTGAAATCTAATCATTTATATTAATACTCCAATACTCCCCGCACTCGTGGTCGTAATCAATCTCTTTGGGGAGTACAATTGTGAGATTTTTGTAGAACTCGATTTTATTTTTTCAATGAAAGGAAGGAGACTAAGTGTGTGTTTGCAAATGCTTTTACTTGTGTTTTTTTGTCTGCTTCTACTAAAAGTTGATTAAAGTTCATTTTAAGCAAAAGTTAGTAGTGTTTGATATTTCAGATAAAAAACAACTTAAAATTGTAAAATCAAAAGTTTTAGTGTTTGCAAAAATTAATTTAATTAGTTGTTTTTAATTGAAAAAAAAGCTACAACTTGCTTAAAGCAGTTAGAAGCAGCTATTGGGTTGCTTCTCTGCTTTTGGCGGTTACCTGTTTTTTTTCAGAAAAGTTGCAGCAGAAGTTGTGATATAAAACACTAAAAAAAGCTGTTTTTACTACTTTAAAATCACAAAATTACTTTTTTAAGCATTTGCAAACACAAGCTAAGTAAACCTTATTCACGGGGACAAAACAGCAGTTGAAAGACTTTGAAACTTAAATAGAGATAATTACATTTCAAAGTGGACTCTGAATTTATTTCCTCCACCTAAATCAACTTCAATGAATAAAATATGAAAATAAGTAGGCAGCCATCATAAAAGCAAGTCGCGAGACAAGTCAGTAATTTAATTCTGTACGACTTCAGTGACTATCTAAACGTATTAATAAAAAAATCATGATTAAAAAAAAAAAACCACATACTTTTAAAAGTGTTGTCTACGTGGCTGCAAAATTGGTCTTACATATCAATCATCGTTGCTAAATAGTAAGGTCACATTCAAACAACAAAGACCAATACCCAACGAGTTTGAGTGGAGTCTTGGGTGCATGCCTTTCATCACTTTATAATATTATTAAAACGGGAAAAACAAATGGGTTTGGCATTTTATGTGCTTTTCTTTCTCCTTTTCTACATTTGCCAGTTCCATATCATTTCCAACATTATACGAAAGAACCATTATTTATAAGTTAGGCATCAATCAGGATTTGGTAAAAGGAGAATATGTATAGGAGGAAAATGATTGGGAGACTGAAGCCAAACACCAATTATTCAATAGATACGCTGATATAAAACATTTGATGTATGTATACCGTGACAGAATACATCATTAACCGTATAATAAAGATTCTCCATTTCGTAAAAAATCTACACTTTATTATATTAATCGTTTTCAAGATTTCGATAATAATTTCTTTAAACGATATTAATAAATAAATTATTAAAATTATATAATGAAAATTTAGTAATTAAATTTTTATTATATGATTTTATTAAATTATTTACTATTATCGCTTATGAGTAATTAGTCAAACTCAAGACGATTGACCTAACCAAATAAAATGTAATAATTTCTCCAAATGTGAGTATTACGTAAATACACTAAAACTAGGTACACTACAAGAATTACATTGTAACGGACGGAAAGGCGACGATTTTATCCGTCAGTAGCGACGGATCGCTACTTGGGCGTGATTCTATCCGCCTGCTTGGCATAACGGATAAAGGTTATCCGTCGCTCTGTAGCGACGGATAAAATTATCCGTCGCTACAGAGCGTTGACCAAAATTTAAAAAAAAAAAAAAAATTTAGGATCTATCCGTCGCTACATAGCCGGAAAATTAAAAAAAAAAAAGTTTGACAGATCTAGATCTATCCGCTAAAAGTTCTAAAAAAATAATATATCTCCTCCGCCACCTCCTTTCCTCCACTACTTCTCCTCTCCTCCTCCTCCCACCACCACCACCACCATCTCCTCCCACCACCACCATCCTCCACCACCTTTCCCCTCCCACCACCACCATCCTCCACCACCACCATCTCCTCTACCACCTCCTTTCCTCCACCACCATCTCCACCACCACCTCTCTCCTCCCACCACCACCACCCTGCCACCACCACCATCCTCCACCACCACCTCCTTTCCTCCACCATCCTCCTCCACCACCATCTCCACCACCACCACCTCTCTACTCCCACCACCACCGCACCACCACCCTGCCACCACCACCACCCTGCCACCACCACCACCTTTCCACCTCCCACCACCACCGCACCACACCCACCGCACCACCACTGCCACCACCACTGCCACCACCGCACCACCACTGCCGGAATTAATCCGTATACGAATATAAAAATTCGTATACGGATTTTTTTTTTTTAAAAAAAAAAAATGGGGCGACGGATAGATCTATCCGTCGCCCCATAATCAATTTAAAAAAAAAAATAAAAATGGTCAATCCGTCATTCAACTGTCAATCGACGACGGATTATTATCCGTCGCCACAGCTCCAGGGGGCGACGGATTTTCTATCCGTCGCCCGATCCGTCGCCAGAGCTGGGGCGACGGATAGATGGGTCTGTAGCGACGGATCTATCCGTCGCTACAGACCTGATTTTTTTGTAGTGGTAGCAATCTTTTACTAGGCAATGTACTGCATTTCTTCCAAAAAAAAACAAACTGAAACTAGGCCATATTTCATTAGCTTTATTCCACCCTTAACTATAATCTCGTGGCAAAGTTTTCTACTGCCACTCATACTCTCAAGTCTCAACCGAGTCGGGCACCAGCGCGACTCGTTAATAAAAACGAGTAAAAAAATGGACTTCAGCTCGAGTAACTTGTAACGAGCTCCAGCTCGGCTCGAACTCGAAAAAAATAATTAGCCTTATCGAGCCTTATATACTGAAAATATTGAAAATAAGTATAAAAAATATAAATTTATTAAAATAATGAGTTTTAACGAGCTTTATCGGCTCGACTCGTTGGAGAAATGACATAAAACGAGGCTCGAGCTCGGCTCGACCTTATTGAGCGAGCCGAGCCGAGTCCTCGTTAAGACACTCGCGTAATATACCCTTTATGTCTTAAAAAATCCTCATGTCCGAGTGTTGTTTTCCATATTAAGCTCCATAGTTTAAGTCAAGAGAAAATTACATATGGTACCCCTTAAATTGACCCCCTAAACAGATTAGTCCCTTCTATTCGAACAGTAACAGATAGCCCCCTACAGTTGACCAAAACCTTCATTCCTTTTCTCTCTCTCTGCCATGTTGGATATTATTTGATGATATGTAAAAGAAAAGCAAAAAGAAAATTTAATTAACTTATCAATTAAAGAAAAGACAAAATAAAAACAAACACAAACCCATCTTCTTCCTATTCTCTTCCCTTTCCTTCCTCCTCTTTTCTTCCCTTCTTCCACTTTTCTTCTTATTAGCTCCACCGGAACTAATCACAGCCCCCCACCGGAATTGTTCAACTCCGGTGGGGTTTCAGGATTAAGTGCATCACTTAACAGTCAGTTAGCGACCGGCCGAGGTGGAGAAGGTAGTGATCATGGTGGTAGATCGAGAGTAGTAGCCGGATGATTCGATCCGAATCGCACTGGATCCGGAGATCATGTAGGCTAGGGATGGTGGTGTTGGGGTGGAAGAGGTGGCGTGTGGGGAAGAGAGAGAGGGTGGTGGGGCGAGGTGGTGGTGGATGGTGAGTGTGAGGTTATGATTAGGAGGATGAGGAATACGCATGGAGAGGGTCCTGGTTTAGGATTTGACTCCGACATCGAGTCTGCAGCCTCCTTGTTTGAGCTGCATACTCAAATTGAGTTGCAGCTCCATTTCGGAGTTGCAACAGCTCCAACACCGGAGCTGTGAATAGCTTTGAAATGGAGCTCTAAACATCTCCGATTTGGAGCTTTCAAAGCTCCAAATCGGAGCTACACCGGTGGATATGAAATTCGAAGATGTTGATTGTCATTGGATCGTTTCAGGGACTCAATTTGAAGTTTTGAAAACTCGTAACCCTTGCAATTGAGAATTTTAAAAACCTAATTGCAAAATTGAAAAAGTTATAGGGACTGAATTGAACTTTTTATTTTTTTTGGATAATAACTAGTTGGGTTCAAATAGTTTGTGTTCATTCAATTTGACCCCAAATACATCAACTCAATTGATTCGAATTCACCAATTACATCAATGTCCCTTTATTTGTGTCTCTTAATTACAGACACGTCCAATGTCAGTTGGGGCAAAATAAAAGTGAAAAAAAAAAGAAAAGAAAAATGAAAAGAAAATAGAGAATTAAAATAAAAGAAACTCAAAAATCAAATAAATCAATGACATTTTCGTTATTATCATGAACTTCAGCCGACACATCAGCAAAAAGTAGATCCATGTCATCATCAAGTTTGACTTTTGGACCTATTTGTAATATCAAAATTTGCTCAGTTCAATTTTTTGGATGTAAGTGTTATTGTTTGAATAGAAGGGGTGAATCTGTTATTGACACCAATTTAAGGGGTACCGGACGAAATTTTCCCTTAAGTCAATGAATCGAGCGCACACAAACCATTAGATAGTGCTACCAACAGTGTACTTCGAACAATTTTTTACATCGGTATTGTGAGTCACCAAAAAATATATCTATCATATCCGATAACATTAACATACTTAACATGTAAGACACTAGGCATCACACGCATATCGTGCAATTTGGGTGTTAGTTTTGGCTAAGCTCACGACTAGCACGATAACATTTCCAAGTAGCTATGCTATAGATTGTTTTTATTTTCAAATGACATTTGATTTTGTCACCTAATAGATGCATACCATAAAATAGCGCGGTAGCTCATGTTTGCTTTCTGTACGTCATAGTGCACCAACACATGTACTTTTCGGACGCAATTTATACCCACTAGTGCGATGAGGCATGTGTTTTTTTCTGGATTCCTATATAAAGAAAAATAACCCCTTTCCATTTTTGCTTCTCCTCCGCCGAATATAGCCGGCTCTTTCTTCGATGGGCCTCTGCAAATGGGCCACCACACCAAAATCCTTCATTTAACATCGCCAATTTATCACTGAGGTAACCAGTAGCATGCCAAAGATAACCACAAACCCGACGAGCTCAAGTATATTCTTCATCTTCTTGTTCCAGTCAATTCGATGTCACTATCTGAGTCAAGATTATTGCTAGAACTATTAATATTCTTGTCTACTCAACAACACTCCTAACACTAATATTTGTCTAAGATGGCGATTCTGTGGCGCGCTTTTCTTCGACCAGCAAAGCAACATGTTTCCGATTTTGGGTACATTATTATTCATTGCTCTTTATTCTCTAATTATGAATGTGAACTGTGATGTGTTACGCTTTTTAGCTTCTGCTTGATTTTGAAATGCTGTCAAACTATTAAATTTTTGTGAATCTGTTGAGGAATAGGTACCTGTTGCTTTTCTAGTTTATATACCTGAGTGAAAGCTCAGATTTTTACTTGCTAGTTTAACTTGTGACGGTAAAGGGATCGTGTTTTCTTCCATTACCAAGTTGGTGTTTATATTCTATTCTACATCCTAGTGGAACACTAGTTCCCACCATGAACTTGCAAGTTACTACATCAAGTTCATTTGAGACTCTAAGTCTGCTGCAGTCCCTTTTCTGTTTCTGCCATGTGACTTATTCGATCAGTTATTTGCTCATAGTTCGGAGATCACTTAGGATTCGATCGTGTCGTGCAGGAGTTCTTTATTTTGTATTAACTGCTTAAAATACTATCCTAAGCTTAATGAGGCAAGCATTACAGTTACATGTTAAGGGCTTAATCTTAATATTGTTGGGCAAATATAGTGTCTTGAAGTTTGATCCAACTCTTTATATCAATGAAGATTTCATTTATCTCATTCTATATCATACTTTTAGCATTGGAGAGGTGACTGGGCTTAAGGGGAGTTGGGAGGTGGATCGATGGAGTTGATTGGCAGATTGATTGTTTGATCAGTTTCGGGTTTTAAGAAGAGATTGAGTCAATCTGCCTCTTGTAGGACTGACTGACTATAAACCACAAAAATAGCCAGGCCGGATTAGTTCAGAAGCTTTCAGAGTGAGCTACAGTATACCTATTGCGCCAAATTGAGTGATCATATCTACTCTAGTAATCTTTCTGATGGCACGTTCACTGTTGACTCAGATGCATTCTGATTTTGTACTGATTTCATTCGTTATCATCATCTATGGTTAAAAAGCTAAAGAACAAAGTAAAAGTAGATGAAACAAAACAAGGCTTAAAGCGCATTTTTCTCCCATGATAGTTCAGTTTTGGAAAGCTTCCTAATGAATTGTTACTGCCAGTGGTGACTGGTGAACAGTGGAAGCTCTTCTGAATCATTGGTTTATTTTATGAATTTGATCCAGTATTTATTGAACTCTGGTGTACTGTGTTTTTATATACCCGTCCTTGTTTTGTATAGTCAGTTAGTAGGCTAATGAATATGCTTTTCCTTACATTCACGGTAGTGCTCTAAATATGTGCAGGTCACCTGAGATTCAATTGTTTCAACGCTCGAGACTCGAGTTAACCGATTGCCCCTGATGGTCTATCATGTAATGTGTAAGTTTTTTCTTCCTGACCTTTATGTGCTTTCTCTTATTTCTCAGTGACTCACTGGCATAAGGTGTTAGATCAATTGTCAGTCTACTGTGGGGTTGCAGAAAGAAGGCTTGTACATTCCACTGAAATTTTAATTTGTGTACAACAACCCAAGGAATCATAGATGTTCAACAGGTATCTAATCTTACATGCTCAAAAACATCCGTTTAGGTAATTTCTGCAAGCTATAAAAATTTCACCATTTTATCATCACAAATTGACAAGCCATTCATGTCCATCAATGAAACTAAGTGAAATAAAGGGCTCAGCCTCTTGTTCCGTGAGCTCCCTTGCCCATGACACTCTGCCACCATAATTCGCCCCTGGTCCTGAGCACTTGAATTGTCCGTAGAACACGGTCCTGTACATCAGCAAGACATAGCAAAATTAAAATTAGAGCTAGATTAGTATTAGTACAAAATATTCCTAGAAAAATAATCAGAAGATGAACAAACACATTGGAAAAAACTTACATTTCCCTCTGCTTATCTCCCCAGTTGTACCACCCTCTTGGTGTTATGATTTTGTCCATGTATGTATAAGCAAACACCACTCTAGAGTAAGTGCCCCAAGCCCGGCCCAAGTAGAGTGCACCGGATCCAGTGACTCTGCAGTTCACGAATGAAAAGCCCGTTTCTTCGAGCATGCTCTCTCTTTTCTGGGCCGTTAAGGCCCCGAAATCACGGGTCTTGGCATGGAGATGACAGCCTTCATATAGTGAGAGGCCATTTCCAAATATGAAATCCACAGAACCCTGTATGTGACAGTTCTTAAAATAATGCCTTCCCTTGTGGTCATAGAGCGTGTCCTGTGATCCTGAAAACTTGCAGTTTATGAATGCGGCCGTATCAGCTGAGATTCTCAGAGCCACAGCTTGCTTACCAGTGGCTCCTGCAGGTGGTGGTGGTGCTTTATTCTGTTGGGTAAAGACTTGTTTTTAGTTCAAACTGATACTTCATGAAAACATGAATTTTAATCAAGAGATTCAAGACCTATGGTTATTATACCTACAATCAAGGGATTTTTTTTTTCTATGATCACTGTCATGATAAGTTGAATGTATGCAGTGAAACTGTTAGAAGTACTTTTTATCTAGTGAGTCTTATGAAAAACCTGTTACTTATTTCACAACACTAAGGAAAAACTTGTAGAAAGTGTTAGTAGTAAGCTTAGAAGTCTAGTTTTATGTAACATCATTCAACTTAGTGATTTAACATGAGAATAAATGATTGTAAAATCTCATGTTAAAACTTTTAAGCATAATAGTGCCAGCTGAACTGATTAGTCCATATCGTTATAACTTAAGACGGCGGAAAAGTAAGGAGAAAATAATAAGATAGGTGTCAAAATCATGTACTATTCTTGTAACGTATATAGGTCTGAATCAGGTTGAAAAGTATCGAGTAAATGTCAAATCATGTTTGTCGGAGCAAGTCCGATAATGTACGGGTGAACTCCAAACAGTTAACGGGTAGTTATATTAAGAATATTAGGCTACCTTAAACATGATGTTCTTTGCAATAAAATATGGAGCATGTTATATTAAGAACATTAGGCTACCTTAAATGTGATGTTCTTTGCAATGAAATATGGAGCATTGACTGCAAATGTTGCAGAGCCATATGTCCCGAGAGGCTGCTTGTTCGGTCCTATTTTATCAGCTGTGTCATCCCATCGAATTATGGTCCTGGCCGGATCACTCCCTTCCAAGGTAACATAAGCCATTGTCATTGAAATTTCAATCTTTTCCCTATCAATAAACCAATTCAAAAGAAAATGTCAATAGGGAAGAAAATTGTCCACTCATCGTAGATTAGCTTATGGTTCCACAGCTCAATGGACTTACTTATATGTGCCTGGACTAACATAAACAACGACCCGGCAAGGATTGTAAAGCGGGATTGAGTTTATCGCCTGCTTCACCGTTGTATAGTCTCCGTACTTGGGATTCTTATGAACTTTTATTGTTTTGCAGGGCTGGAACTTGTTCTTGGCCTCCTGGAAGATGGAGTGGTTGCGGGAGCTCATCGTCTTCACCCATTTCAAGTACATTCTCTTATCGTTCTTCAACTTATTATACCTCCTTGAATGCGACTTCGAATTCGCAACATTGGCGAATACTATCAAGACTAGTATTGCCAGAGATAGACTGTATCCCATCAATGTGGCTGAATTCCTGGCCATTTCTCTGAGCTAATGGTGAAGAACAGGATGGGCTCAAAAGGTGAGAGTTGAGGAAAGGGTTGAAAGGGCTTTTAAGTGTTAAAACAAGTACAGAGAAGGGGAGAGAGACATTGCATGGCAATAAGGTTCAGCCTGACAGGTCTTTTTATGGCTCTATATGTACTCAAGAAATGATATAGGACTACTATATGTTATTTTATCTCTTCTTTGTGATTGTGACTGAATGTTCAACCCGTGTTCTTCTGTTTTTGTCCAATCTGAAAATCACAAGTCACTTTATTCTCTAAATTAATAAAAGAAAAATTAAATCACAAGGATGGAAAAGGGGAAAGAAAGCAAAAGAAGAAATTTGTCAAATAAACCTCTACTATCTCATCTTATAATAGTGAAGGAAGCTATTCACTTGTCTATCTTTTCATGTATTCTGTGGGTGCAACCATATGAGCATGAGTTGAGTTGTCAAATTGGTGTTCACTGTGAACCTTAACTTAAGGTACATTGTCATATATGTTCATGATTATATGTCGTCTTGAGTCCTAATCGGCGTATTTGTGTATTGTACTTGTGTTTACGAGGCAAGGTAAACTCTTACCTAGACCGGATCAACGAGTCTACCATATAACCTTTGTGGCTATTAATGAATACAACTATGCATTTCTTCACCTTAAGATGTATCTTTTCACACTATAAATACAACAGAAATGTATTTCTTCACTGCAATTGTAATTGGCCTTTTTCTAAACTGATTAGTTTTACATTTATGTTTTGGTAATTGAGGTGCAAAATTAGTATTTCAAAGCAATTTTCCCTAAAACTTTGTAGGTGTATATCCCTATACTGTATAGATGTCACAGCTAATATTATTCCATGCTTAGCTCATGATTATCCGTGAAACATAAATTTGACTGATTTCATAGTATTAAAGTGCTTGGCGGCCTGGACGTTAGCCATTATTGAGTTGCATAATTGTGAAGGTTCTATAAACATACTCCCTCCATCCTAAATCTTCATTAAAAATCTCTGAAGCCTGAACACGTCACAATTGCCATTTAAAATTAATCTGTAATCAATATTGAAGCTCGTGACTGCAAAGAAAATCAAGGTTGAACAACTTTTGTAAGGTGGAGGGAGTATTAGACTATTGACAAGCTTGTATCAAATTAAGCTACAATGGTTTGTTTTGGGAGTTTGCTTAAGGATCAAATTAGTTTAAGAATAGTACCAGAAGTTAATGATAGAGTTGGTAAACATGGTGACAAATACAAGAATGAAAAATACAAGAACAATATTTTTTATAACAATGGAATGAAAAGAAATGATTGAGTTTGCTAGTGCGTCTACATCAAAGGAAAAGCAGCAAGTTTACCAGAGCAAGCTAAAATTCTCTGTAATGGGATTTCTGGTTATAGTAAGTAAAGCCAAATTGAGGTAATGGGTATTGGAAAGGAGGAAAAGGCAGCTCCGAATTGTAGGAAGAAGCGTGGTCGTGGTGACAAAAGCTTGTCATAATTGATGATGAAAATTCTCCATGTCTTTGAATTCTTAGGAATGTCAATATGGTACTCCCATGTCATATTTTCTCACTTTTACCAAATTTCCAGTTCTTGCCCGAGCTTCCAAAAGTCAAACTCCAACCAACTTAGCTACAAATGTTCTCGGGTATAAATGTGCGAGTGCCAATCCCTAAACCATACTCCATCAACAAATAGATTAAAGCCTAAAATAAAATAGTAAAAATGTAGTGAAATTGTAGTATGTGAACTTAAACGAATGGTGTACAGGCGTGTATAATAGTACACAGAAAGTGGACATGTGCGGTGATATTTATATTTGACATATATGAATGAAATATGTGACATTTGATTTGAAATTGAAACATATGAAGTGGGACAAAGTAAGATGCATGTTTTACATGGTAAAAGAAATTGATGTTGCTTGTTTTTATTCCTTTCACTTTGATTACTTGCTTAATTACTTGATGATGATTCTCGATACCTTTAGTTTTCACTTCAATTACTTGCTTACTTGATGATAGTATTACATCCCGAATAGACAGGAATTGGGTCGAAAAACATTCCAAGAAGAGTTCTGCCAAATAAAATTGCAACAAACAAATTTCAGCCAGACAAAAAAATTCGAGTAACCAGCCAACATGGAGAGCATGATGGTAACATATTCCGATATTCATATAGTACTTGATAATGGTATTTTCAAGTTTTGTAACCCTTTACATATACAATTTGTTGAATAATTTACAATTACTTCTCTAGACAATGTAAAAAACCATACTATACAAAGTTGAGGTTTTGAAGTTAAAAGTAACAACAACAAAAGAAAGCAAAAAAATGTAAAAACATTTCCGTTGCCGGGACTTGAACCCGGGTCTCTCGGGTGAGAGCCGAGTATCCTGACCAACTAGACTACAACGGATTATTGTGCACAATACAAAATTCATAGTCCATAATCTATTTGTTTAGGCGAAATTGTAAAACCCTCATTTTTGCTACCGTTTTTCATTGTTTCTCCCTCCCTTCTATCTATCCACTGCTTCTCTTCGCCATGTCTACTCTTTCCTTTTCCAAGAACTCTTCCTAATTCGTTCAGGTTAAATACTCGACTACTTCATTTCTCAATTTTACACCAATTGTTAAATGCTATCTTGATAGTTCCGCTTTCGCTTATTGTGCGTGATTTTATAGCTTGATTGTTTGTCTATCCAATCTCCAGGTGAAAAAAAATCTGACATTTAGGGTTACATAGGATGATTTATAGGGGTAATTTCAGTATATACCTCCTTCAAGCTGTTCAATTGCAACAACATTTGAGTAGCTTGGTGAAAAATCGGGTCTTTTTGGTTAATTCTGTACAAAGAAGCGTCATTTCACTGCAATTAGCTCTACTCGACATTAGTTTTCTTCATTAATTGCATTTCTCCAGATGTTCTGAGGGTTATTTTAGCTGAAGGAGCTCTATGCAGCTTACTCTCATATACATAGTTCTTAGACCCATTTTGCAGATTCATTTGTTTATTGTTGTCCATGTGGATCTTGCAGATAGGCGTTACCTTTAATCAGTTGCGGGGTAGAGAGCTTTACTTGGTTGCTTGCAATGTCAATGTCTGGGCTGGCTTTTAGCCCCTTAGGGTATAGGCTTCACTTACCGACCAGAGGTGCTGGATTGTGTAACAATCGGTTTGCATTGAGTGCGTCTAAGGCTCGATACTGTTTGCGTAGGTACAGATTCTGTTTCGCGTGTCATCATTTTTGGGAATCTAATGTTCTACCGAACTTATTTATTATCTTGATTGCCATTTAGCAATGGCTTGGTCGGGTCGACTTGGAGATGTAAACGAACAACTCCCTCAATCAAGTGTGCGATGGATTCTTCATATGCTGATGCTTCAAATAATTCATCTGGTAATTGATGATTCTCTGTTCGTTAACAGTCTATATTTTTCATGTGCAGACTTTGTTTTTCTATGCACTATGATGGCACAGCATATACTTATTGATAGCGTAGGGGTGGTTTTAAGAATTAAACTCTTCTTGCCTATACATACTTGTCAGATCAACAATATGCTAACATTCAACATCTATGTTATTTTAACTGGCATAATTTTGAACTATAAAACACGTAAACATTAGTCCCAACTATAAGATAAGCGTATGTCCATCCATGAGGATCTGTAAAGAAACAAGCCTAAGAGTAGATTATCTAATCCCAACACTTCAAAATACAAGGACAAAGGGTCTTTGCTGAGCAATATGTTATTTACTGCTATTAGTAACTTTGTAATTGCACATATTAGTTGGAGATGGGAGCTGTAATTTGAAGTTTCGCCAATAGTTAATTTCACTACTGCATAAAAGTTCATATTTCCTTTGCAAATAATTGATGACGTTTGGTCTCCCAGCGGAACTGGTACAGTATTCTACCCAGCAGCTAGTTAAAACACTTTGATTCTTTCAGAAACATGTGTTGCACGCTGTCTTTCTTGGTTCAGGAACATACCATTACAGCTGTGGGGCAAAGTTGGGCTTTATTTTGTTTGAATTATTGTTGTTGCTTTTAAATTTCGATAAGGATCCTCCCTAGCAGGAGCTTTCAGAATTATGTTAGATAAAATCCTATTCAATTATCCCTTAAATAGTAGTAATCAATAGGCTGATCTAGATTAATTAATCCCTCTAAGGCTAACATAAAAAGAAAGTCGGGGCTTCTTCATAGTACTGTCACATGATAGGATCTTGAGTTCACAAAATTTTTCGTGCAAGTCATATAGAATGCTTGTTCATTTCTCATGCCAACTTGTGTTTGTTTGGGTACAGCTGTCTTCCCGAGGATTAATGTGAGGGATCCATACAAGCGACTAGGGATTAGTAAAGAGGCTTCTCAGGATGAAATTCAATCTGCTCGGAATTTTCTTATACAAACATATGGGGGTCACAAGCCTAGTGTGGACGCAATTGAATCAGCACACGACAAGATTATAATGCAAAAGTTTTATGAAAGGAAGAACCCTAAGATCGACATTAAGAAAAAGGTCCGAGAAGTGAAGCAGTCGCGCATCATGCAGGCTGTTACTAGCAGGTTCAAAACTCCTTCCAGAGATGTTATCATAAAGACTTCCATTGCTTTCCTGGTGCTAGGAGCACTTACAATACTCTTTCCAACGGAAGAAGGTCCAACTCTACAAGTTGGTATCTCTATGATAGCCACCATATATTTCATATATGACCGGCTCAAGAACAGTTTACGAGCCTTTCTTTATGGGTAAGTTTCACATTCCAGATATAAACCATCTTGATCAAGAGTGCGGTGCTGCTATAATTTTGCTGTGGTTTTGAATTTTATTTCCTTCTTATTCTACTTCTGCTCATAGCATCATATCAAACACTGTCTTGAGATTCTTGCTCATACTTGTTGCTGACTTTGTTCAGGGCTGGGGCTTTCATCGTCTCATGGCTTTTAGGAACCTTCTTGATGGTTTCTGTCATGCCACCGCTACTCAGAGGACCAAGAAGCTTGGAAGTGACAACTTCATTGATAAGTTACATATTACTTTGGGTGTCTTCAACATATCTTATATAATTAGTTCTGTTCGATATTCAAAATTTTGTTAAAGACGGCGGTAGTTTCTTCTTGTTGGTATGCTTCCTACTACGGTGGTACTAAGCTGATGAGTGGATTGAGCTCCATGTTCCAAATTTCAAGTGCTACAGAAATGTTCGAACTCATTATCCTTTGTTCTGATGAAATGTTAGCAATGAAGGCTGAATTTGGAGATTGTAGAGAACAGCATTGTTGATGAACAGACCTTCCTCTCTTAGTTTTACTTCATATATACCTATATAATTATATTGGTTGCCAGTGCTGTTTTTTCTGTTCAAGATGAGTGTTTTATATATTTACCCCTCATGTGTCTATGGGCTATGGCTCTCCTTGTTTGTCGACCCTAGTAGCAATTCGTAGGAAGTTACCATTTATGGAAATTTGGAGAGGGACCTCAAAAAATTGTAGTAATTTGAAACTTTGGAGAGGGACCTCAAAAAATTAGTGATTTCATGGAACTTTGAGAGGGAAGTTGCATTCTTGTCTGCTTAGCGATTTCATGGAACTTTGGAGAGGGACCTCAAAAAATTAACGCCTGCAAGTTCTCGGAGCTGGAATTTGTAATTTGTGGACGCTAGAGCTTTAGATGTTTTCAAGTGATTCAGTGGAGGAGAGTATTGCATATGATATGTTACATGGGCCAGTTTTAACAGGAACCTGTAGACAGTGGCTCTCTGATGATCTTTTGGACCGCAGTCGAATTATGTGAGGTGAAGCATATTCATATCAATTTGCCATAGATTTTTCTTTTGCACTAGGGACACTTGGCCCATACAGAGGCTTTTCTCAGCCTCTTTCTATTGGAAAATGTTGTGTTTGTCTTCAAGTTACAATTTGGGACTGATTGTTGCAACTAGTAGATTCTTTCTGAAATGATGTTTTAATCAATGCTGCTGTCCTCTGAGGTGAGGCCAATAAAAGTGTTCATAATTAACACCAGAATTGATGTTAGACATGTTGAGCATGCCAAATATGAATCTTCTCTGTGTTTACATTAGGCTGCTCAAAAGTGAATAACAAATCAAGAACTTTAAACTTGGTATAATTAATTTGAGAAAAGCGTATATGAGGATCGTTTCTGAAATTAAAATTTCTTCATGCTCGTACTTTACTCCATTCGGATGATATATCAAACCGGTACTAGGCTGATGTATTTTGATTAATGAATACTTGCTTTTAGTATAAAATGGAATTGTGTCGAATTCGTTAAAGGTTGGAGGTAAAGTGTACGTATGCGTTGTGAAGTCCAAGGAGTTTCATTTCCTTAGTGATGCAAATACCGTTCAAATAAACATACAAAGTTTAGGAAGGAACATGCATTAATGAAAAATCTGAAGGATGGATTAATGTTATTAATGTTAAATTATAATCTAAATTTTGGTGAGCAATTCACATGTCTATAGAAATAGTAGTAATCTTTGTCCTTATAGGTTTCACAATGACATGTCTATAGAAATAGTAGTAATCTTTGTCCTTATAGGTTTCACAATGACATGTAAAAGAGGAACCCAATAACAAGTAAGAGAGAGAGTCAAACTGTACAAATTTGCTAGACAAAGATGAAAGTCTCCAAACAGCACAATATAGTTCAACTAGCGATAATCTAGGACACAGAGTAGGCTGACTTAACTAACCAAAATGAATAATAAAGAGCTGGAAATGGTTACTCACTTGAACTTTCAAAATCACTAAGTGGACTATCCATTAGATTAAGGAGACAAGAAGTTAATGCAATGTCAGAACAATACACCAATACATTTCCAAAATAAGCATTCTGCGGACGAATTGAGGACGATCTACAACTCTCTTTAGTGATTAACATACGCTCACAAGATGACACATTATTCAACATATATATTTTTCAACGGAACTATTTTTCACTATAAAAGGAAGGACTTAGTGCTCGAGAAAAACGACTTAACCATCTCACAATTGTGAAGAAACCTTAAATATGTTGAAACACCGTAGAACTATCTTGCTCTTTAACAGACAAAGTTTCAAGCCACAGTTTACTCAAGTTCACCAAAAGTCCCAACACCCTTTCACCTTGCACGATTTGGAAATCTATTAAGTGAAGAAAGAATTTTGAACTGTTGCGACCTCATAGTTCTTTCTCACTTAGAGAAATCTTGCTCACTATACTAAATTTCTTGAAACTTTGAATGACAAGGACCAGAGGGATAGATCCAGTGAGGCTTTTATACTTGGAATACGATATTAAGCAAAAGCCTTGATTTTGACGTGACAACACCAATGAGATAAACAGCCAACAGCCAACTAATCAGGCGTGAAGGAAGGAAGAAGGGAGGAACTACTTAAACTGGGATATTGGGAGGAACTAATCAGTCTGGGAGACTTGGAAAAACCCCTTGGAGTGAGGGATGAACTACACAGTTTAGAAGATTGTGGAAAACCTCTTGAGGGAGCCGGAAGTACTTAGCTTGGGAAGCTAGCGAATCAACTCAAGTACAAAGTTGGAAACTTTGGGTTAAAGGGATTTAGTTGAGGATAGTATTGTAACGGAACTCAAATTGTCTTAGTGAATTGAAGTCCTGAGAGTAGGGCGAAGTGGATTGGTTGAATGATTAGACCATCTCCAAATACCACTATAATCTCATAGTACATTAACCTTATTGTAACTTACTTACATCATAATATTTATTTAAATTGCTTCTTAGATATCTATACACGTTTACTAACACTCATCACAACACTCTGAACACAAAGTCTTCTCCTACTCTGATCACTGACTATCAACAAGGTCTAACACAGACTGGTGCATCGAAAAGTTGAAAATTACTTACGAGTGTTTTAAAGTCTATTCACCCCTTAGATTTTAACCTTGTCGTTACAGGGACCAACAATTAAGTATAAGTATAATGTTTTAAACAGTATCAATAATATTTTATTACTGAACATTCTATATCATTTTTTTATGTGCATGTATAACATTGATGTTCTTAGTCAAAACTTCAAGTGTTTCTGTTTATAATATTTGTCGATTATTTTTAGTTATTCTACAACGTGCCAAGGGGACATAAATAGTGTGAAAAATAGGTAACTGAACTCTTAGCTTTGCCACCTAAATTACTGATTGATGAAGAATTCAAGAAAGATCATTTACAAGCAAAAATTATGGTTGCAAATGTTAGTCCAAATTCCTTAACCAAGCAATTGCCTTGTCAGCAAGTTATCATGCCACATGTGAGATGGCAATTGGAAGGGCTATAATGGCCTCAAAATACATATCTCTAAATAACTATATAAGCATACATACACAGTACACTAGGCCCAAGCATAACTTAAGATCATCAGTTAGCTAAGCTAAGCATCACCACATTCTTATATCCAAGAAATGGCATCAGCATCCCTCCTTAAGTCATCACCAGTCATTGACAAATCTGACTTTATCAAAGCCCAGCCTCTCCGCCACCACGCTGTTGCCATCCGATGCCAGCCCCGCTCATCCACCTTCACCGTTCGTGCCTCCTATGCCGATGAACTTGTCAAGACCGCGGTAAGTTCCTTACGTGCTCATTAACTAATTCAAACTTGTAGCATAAAGTTAAGTATATGCGAAATTGCACGTGCCATTAGTGTATCACTCTCAGACCTCCTGCCGTTAAATTTCAACACTTCTCGTAAAGGTTATATATGGAAATTCAATAATAGTAATATGGAAGTCGCATTATATCATTTGTACAATTGGTTATAAGATTGATGTTCCTGGTGCCAGAAAACAGTGGCATCACCAGGGCGAGGAATTCTAGCCATGGACGAATCAAACGCTACCTGCGGGAAGCGTTTGGCCTCCATCGGGCTAGAAAACACCGAGGCCAACCGTCAGGCTTACCGGACACTGCTCGTTTCAGCTCCAGGCCTGGGAAATTACATCTCAGGTGCTATCCTTTTCGAGGAAACACTGTACCAATCCACTGTTGAGGGAAAGAAGATTGTTGATGTACTTATTGAGCAGGGCATTGTTCCCGGCATCAAAGTCGACAAGGTAACTTTCTTCCCAGGAATTCGATTTAACATCACTACAAGTGGTTGATGTAATCAGAGGCCAACTGGCATTGTTGGTGTGTGACAGGGTTTGGTTCCTCTTGTTGGCTCCAATGATGAATCATGGTGCCAAGGTCTCGATGGCCTTGCTTCTCGTTCTGCCGCTTACTACCAAGCTGGCGCTCGCTTTGCCAAATGGTATATATATATATATCTAAGCTTGCAAAGTTTTTAGTTAAAAGGATGTAGGCAGCTTGTTAACATTTCAAATAGTTTGCACTAAACGTGAATCCTTCCGATGTAAACAGGCGTACTGTTGTGAGCATCCCGAACGGACCATCTGCACTAGCAGTGAAGGAAGCAGCTTGGGGACTTGCTAGATACGCAGCAATTTCTCAGGTATGATCGTAGACTTAGAACCAAATGTGAATGAAACAATTCGACTCATGTTCTAGTTTCAAGTAATGTTGTTCTGTGTTTTCAGGACAATGGCTTGGTTCCCATTGTTGAGCCAGAGATCTTGCTAGATGGAGAGCACGGGATAGACAGGACGTTCGAAGTTGCACAGCAGGTGTGGGCCGAGGTTTTCTTCTACCTCGCGCAAAACAATGTCATGTTTGAAGGCATCCTGTTGAAGCCTAGCATGGTTACTCCTGGTGCAGAGTGCAAAGAAAGGGCCACACCAGAGCAAGTTGCTTCTTACACCCTATCACTTCTGAAAAGAAGAATCCCTCCTGCTGTTCCTGGAATCATGGCAAGTATCCTAACACCGGTTTATACTATGCCGGTCTCCATGACCATATATATATATGAAAAGGCAGAAAACTAAACTAGTTTTGCTTTGTGTTGAACAGTTTTTGTCCGGTGGGCAATCTGAAGTTGAGGCAACTCTGAACCTCAACGCGATGAACCAAGCTCCAAACCCATGGCACGTATCCTTCTCATACGCACGAGCTCTCCAGAACACATGCCTGAAGACATGGGGAGGTTTGCCGGAGAACGTGAAGGCAGCTCAGGATGCTTTACTGACCAGGGCAAAGGCAAACTCTCTTGCTCAGCTTGGAAAATACACTGGTGAGGGAGAATCAGAGGAGGCCAAGGAAGGCATGTTTGTGAAGGGATACAGTTACTAAGCTGCCTGAACCAAAACACAATCTCATGTTCTTTTATTCTAGCTCATGTTAGACATTTTATACATGTTGCTTATTTAGACCACAGTTTTGTGGCCTTACATTGTGTTCTGGGTATCTGGAAGATTGCTGGTAATAAACCATCTTTTAACAGCTAAAACCACAGTTTACTTTATGTCTTCTCAACTGCACAATCGATAACCAAAAATCAAAAGCGAAACAGCAAATTCAAGTATTTCAATGAGCACAATGCCGCAAAGGGAAAATAGATTGATGTAGCACAACCAAAATGAGTATTGGTCAGGATTAGGAACAAACATGTTTGTATTAACTCGAACTGTACACAGGTTACCCCGAACAAATATATACATTAAACAGGCAAATTTATCAACATTGTGATGTTACATAACCGATCAGGAGGACAGCATCATGAAAGGTACGAGGAACTCCAGGGGAAATTCTGCGCCAGAAGTACTTATTTTGGGACAACCAGCGGTGTTGTAATACAAGGACAAGATAACTTACATGCTAAAGGCTATTCCCCCATGGCCTTCCTATAGATCTGCCAAGTATAACCACCTATAATCTGGTAGTCAGAGTCTCAGATTAATACCGTTCTGTCATCTCCTCCTGTAACGATTGATTACATGGAACTTCTACCTGACTCCTGGCACTGAGATAGCCACATATCGATATATGAAATGATCTCTTGCCTTACTTTATTGACTGCGTCTGGGTCGCTGCAATTCTTAGGATTGCCTGAAATGAGATCAGTTGTCATTTTAAGGAATTTAAGCGATGATGTCTGATTTTCAGGAAAAAGTGAGAATGTCCATGCTAAAAGCTACATTGTTCACCAAGGAGAATTTTTAGAGACATAATACACATAGTACCTTCAGGGACTAAAGGCGACTGGGGACATCCGCGCATGTCAGTACCATGGCCACAATTATGGCATTTTATGATGTATGATGGCACTGGAAATTTGTAAATCAAGACATCAGAAAAAACAAGAGAAACCTACTTGAGAAAGCAAACGGGCAAATATACAACAAAAGACTGATCCTAGTATTATTCGAATTAAAATTTTGAAAAATTATTTCAATTATTACTTTAAAATAGGATTTTACAAAATTTGACAAGGGTGCCACTTTCCATTTGAGTAAACAGCTAACGAAACAACCGATTGAATTATTAGATGTCCTTGGTGAAAAGAACAGGTTGCTAATGGACTAGCTTAAGTACAGAGTCATGAGCAAAATAAATGCATTAAAAAAATATGTTAAGTTTCTCAAATTGTTTAGACCGCAATGCTTACAGTCTTTTTCAGGTGAAGACGTCTGTTTAGATGCATGTCGCCAAGGGTCCTGTGATCCATTAGTGAAGATAATTTTTGACCCTGTCAATTGATGTCAAGAATACAGCTAAATTATAATTCCACAATGATTCCCATAACAGGAATATCACCATAGAACTGCGAATTCTAGAAAATACATTGGCACAACACCAAAAAAATACACAACTAGAACAATCAATAATTCAATATCCTTTATGGATAAGTCACACAACCAGATCCTTTATGAACTAAAAAACTACATGTATAGCATGAATGTCAATCAAGAAACGTTTACCACCAATTCGTGTGCCTCCATAATACAAATTTGTTGCGTTTACATCTGGATAAATTCCTTCCCCAAAGACATTCTTGCAGAGGTCCAAATGGTACCTGGCATAAATAGTCACTCAACTTAATTAAATAAAAGAAGTCAGAGAAAAATGGAAAAAGTGTTGTCTGGTAAAATAAGTATGCATATACATGCCTCGAATCAACTTGTGGCGAGCGGATGCTATCATTTGCAGGGGCAACTTGGAAATATGCCACTTCAGTACATACTTGGAACCACCACAAACGGGTACCACTATCACTGGTTAATTTAGTTTTTTTCAATTGCTCTTGATCGTAGGTTTCAATACCAACGCCAAGCCCCTTAACATAATACTCCTGCACATATTTGGCATATGCTTCCTGTACAAGAGAAATAGTAGCACACCGTCATTAAAAAATGTAACTAAAGGATGACGAAGACATAGAAAAGCATATGTTTAACTTTTTGGTGTAAAATTTGTTTCTTCGTTGAATTTTCTCATCGGCGTTAATAGTACAGACTCCACATAAATTTCCACTTCACTTAGTACAGAAAGAAAACAGACTTTCCTCTCCTGCGTATGTGAAATTTAGAAGTTCACTAATTTTGTTAGTTTCAGCAGCTGGTAGCAGATCTATTTAATTTGCGCTCCATTACACACACACACACACACTATGTTCTGTAAAAGCCCTCAGTATATTGTTACTTCATGTTTGCAGTGTGGTCATGAGCAACTGCGCTCAACACCAAAAAGACAGAGGAACATACAGCTAATGCCCCCATCACGCACCCAATCATACTACTATTATTGCGTGTTTACATCCCGAGTCTAATGAATATTACACATATGTTTAAGCTCCATATAGCTCATCGGGTATCAAGTCAGCATCTAAAAGACATATTTTGCGTATTGATAAAATAGACTAACTATGTAATGAACCACGGATACTATGTCATGTCCTAGCACTGGCAACATAAGTGAAGAGATTCTTACCACCAAATCCGCTCCATTTTTCTTTGCTTCAATTAGGGGGTTGCACAGCTTATCTGGATTTCCATATTGAAACTGTAAGGAAACAAGCATGGCATAAGAGATTATGTAAACGAAAGTATTGTTATCACGGGCAATGATGAATTATTGTACCGCAGTAACTGCAGCATCTGCCAGAAAATACAGGAAGTCGCCATCATTGTTAAGCTGCAAGGAAGAGATATAGTACGTAATTCAAATATGATCTGAACTCTAAATGAAATAATTTCCAAGCTGCAGGGAAATAAATAGTAATACAACTTGATCAAACATTATGCAAACTCAAAATGACCAGATATGCAAGTCCTCTACAAAATAAACATCTCAAGTTTTTTTTTTTTTAATTTATTTTTGAATCTTTCTATGACATATATATTATTTATACAATCAGATCTACACCGTATTACAGTATCTTTCACCAATTTCAAATTACTTATTAATAGTCATAATATAACCACAAATATGTATGCGCATGGCCGTGGTACAAACAAGTATATACAAATTCCTCCAATAAGAAAGGATAAAATTTAAAAACAAATCAAGCACATAAAAATGCCTTTCATTTGCTACTACAAGGAAAGTCGACAGTACCTCAGCTGCACCAAATAATGTCTTTAGCGCTCGCTGATTAGATGTGAGTCTCGTGTCAACAAGACGAGTTATATCCTGCAAAACAGATTTGCATTCTGGACCTGCAGATTCACCAATCTGCATAAGAAATCAGGGGGATAAGATACTTTGACCAACAATTTACTTCAGGGGGCAATGAACATGAGAAGCCTTATACCAAAGCAATGTTAGGACAAAATAACTAGGAATTCTGTAAGAACTTAACACAAGAAGTATATGCTTCACCTGCTCGTCAAACTCTGTGAAGTTTTCAATAGCAAGGACGACTGCAGAACTGGCAAGGCTTCCACAAGTGAGGTGAGGAAATTTCAGGCGGAACCATGCACTGAGTGCTCCTGAGTATGAAACACCAAAGACGAACCAAGGATTGTCGACACCTGATCTGTTAAACTTTCTGAATAAGGATTCCTGGAAAAAGGGGGAGATCAGATATTTTTATTAGTTATTAGTTATAACATATGATGCATAAAAAGTGCAAAGATCAAAATCTGAGACAAAAAACAACGATCGGAGAAACAGAATGAGACAATAAACTACTCTTACTAAGTCTTTTAAGGAACAAACAGTGCTGCTGTCCAACCTGTAAAATACTAAAATTACAAAAAAATACGCTAGTTTTTTCCTCTTAAACCTATGGCAAGTCAAAAGTTCTGTTAGTAATGTTTAAGAGGTTCAATCACATGTTCTTTTTGTTTGAGATACCATAAAGGCATAAATACTACAATTTCCTGTCAAGTAACATAATTATCCAATTCAAGGCAGCTTTTCTTTTGGCAATCTCCCAGATTCATGGAATTGTTTGGAAGAAATGATCTCTAGTGATACCCTTAAGTCTTAACTTCGGAGTAAGAGAACAAACTTGAACATTGACGGTGACCTCTAGCAATCAAATAACCATAGTCAGGCAAGTCAACACCACAAATCCTTTTATACGCAGAAACTGATATATATCCATGCCTGGAT
The DNA here is from genome assembly GCA_026545765.1 of Plantago major. NCBI lineage: Eukaryota > Viridiplantae > Streptophyta > Magnoliopsida > Lamiales > Plantaginaceae > Plantago > Plantago major. The sequence continues at coordinate 23,423,257 of CM048840.1, read as the reverse complement.
GATCTTGATTTAGCAAGAAACTACCGTTGTGATTCAAATGTCAACATCTACCACTTTGAGAAATAGGAAAAAATTATAACTCCAACTTGCCTGATAATACTGCCTGAAAGCTGCCAAATCAAATAGAGCTTGCTTTGACGAAAGAAATCTAAGATCCGCTGTTGTCAACGACTTAAAAGGGGAGCTCTTCCCATAATATCGATGCTCTAGGGAAACAACAGCTGCTCCAAACTTTTTAGCCAAAACCTGTAGAAGAAGACTCAGAAATATCATCATGATTGGAAAAATAGAGTGGTACAGTTGCAACTTGCAAGGAACGGGTATATATCAGAAAATTGGACTCAATCTTTCCATTCAGCTTTTACGCAATAAAAGTATCAAATAAATATCCATTATCAAGTAATATACATCCAATAGGCTACGGAAGTACTAACGATTATGTGCTCGTTAAACAAGCCTCTATCATATTCCAGTTCTCCAAAATCATTAGAAGACATTCCCTCAGAACTTCAGAACAAAATCATAAAAAGGTGCAAACTTACAGCAAGATAGTCATTGGAAATTCCATTGCAAGCAGATTCACCACAGATCTTCAAAAATATCGGCCCATCAGGTGCCTGAAAGTGATCAAAGTATTCATAATACCGCTGCCCAAATTGACGGTGATCCTGCAATTGATACACCAAATTAATCTCCACACAAATCAACCAGCTTCAACAGAAATGCCCATTTTGATTACATAAACAGAAGAAAAACATAAAGGTAGGTTGCCCTTGCACATGCATATAGCAATATATATCATCATATCAACTGATAACAGTTTCTTCAATTCCCAAAAAAAACCACGAAAAGATTCCATCTTTGGGTAGATAATTCGAAAGCAAAAACGAAGTCTCCATTTCCAAATATTGGAACATTAAAGAACGGATTTTTAACTAACTCAACATAATATTTTTTAAACAATGATCATATCCCAAAATCTCCAGAATTCAATAAAACCAAGAATTAACAACACCTATGACCTAGCCATACTAGCCAACATTCAAATACTGTAACAAAATGAAAACAATTCGAAGAACAAATCAACAACAGACAGATATAAAAAGAAAATGATGAAAAGTTGAGAAATTACGTATGGAGAGAAGTGATCGAGGGTTTGGTTGAACCAGTGCTCTTCACGGGTCAAGTAATTGGAGTTGCTTTCAAAGGGAGGAAGCTGGATGTTACGAGCATTAGACGAGATAGTAAGAGAAAATAGCAGAATCGCGATGATTGATGATATCGACCAAGGAGATGGATTAGCAACGAGCTTCATTCGATTGTTGTTATTATTATTGTTATTAAGGTAATAATAATTTGTGATCACCATTGGAATACTTTTGACTTAAAACTATATATGTATGTTGGACTTGATGAAAGGGGTTGCTTCGCCTTCAGGCTTATATTTTCTGCGTTTTGGTCCTGTGTAAGCAACATAATTGAACTGAACTTAGCTGAACAAGTTTTCAAATAAAAATAACAAAGCCTAATTATACTAGATCTAGCTTAAAGACGAAATACATTTTGATTAATAATATAAATTTTTATATAGTTATTGTGATTTGCGAGAGACAAGTAAATGTTTAACATATCATCGGTATAGTAAATTATATCAAATGTTAATTCATAAAATATTTATATGTGGTCGATCTAATCATGTATAGCACATGTACATGATCAGTAACATACATTTTCATGAATACACTGGATCCTCCAAAGAAAAGGAAAAAAAAACCGAATGGATCTTAGATAAATCATTCAGTCAAGACCCTGAAATTCTGGTTGTTTTCAATACAATCCCTTGCCAATTAATTGTGCAAACTCCATGAAAGTTCTATACAATTACAAAAGTATTTATGTAAGGATTGAACACAAAATATCATTATAAATAGACACCAAGTTATATATTGATGCAGTAAGAAAATTAAGATCCAGTTCGATTGTTTGATCAAACTAAATCGATTTGACCGCAACCTCTACCGTAGCTGCTTTCTTCATCTCCATCAAAGCGTCTTCGAAACATTTGGCTAACTCTTTAGGATCCGGAATCAAATCACTCAGTACCTGGATTTGCATATCTGCCACCGCTCCGTAACTCACAAAGTGCATAACCATTGCCTGCATACATATACATACAACATGCATTGATGATAACATACTTTGATTCGACCTGTAGACTTAAAGAAGAAGAAAAAAGAGCTAGTAGTGAACATGATCAATTACATGAGGTATGTTGCTAATAGTGGCCTTATAAGACCTGACAGTGTTGCCTGCAAATGAGATCTTCTCGCGAGGGCCAACAACATTTGAGATGGTGAAAGATGTGTTGCAAAGTAGACGATGGATCAAAATGGTAAATAGCTGCATATGAACACAAAAATGCATGTTACATCTCACAAGTTCTGTTATGTTTCAAGCTAGCTCAATGTACGTACGATATGTTCATTCAAGTGTAGATTTTAAGTACCTTTAGCCCGAAAAGACCAGTAGCAAAGTCTGGAATTTTCAAAGAAAATCGAGTCTTAAGAGGAAGCCTTTTATTTTTCATCAGTGTTTTGGCTCTCCTGACATATTGGATTGGATCTGAGCCGCGTCTATGGTAATTAAAAGGTATAAGAAGATAGGCGAATTTGTTACCCCATGGTGTTGGGGAGTTTTTCTTCATCAACTTTGGCACTTCCTGAAATCATTGATATCATCAGCAAAGTCGTTGCTGTTAACTAGAGGAAACTGTGAAGAACGCATAATATAATTAGCTAGCTGAAAAATGTCACCTGCAATCCTTCTTCTCGTCGTAGATTCACCATTTCTATGCCTGTGATCTGAAGACCTTCCCGTAGAACTATACGTAAACAATGTTCCGATTATTAGTCAAATTAATAAATTAAAAGATTATAGTATTTGTTTGCTTATAAATGTCAGCCAATAGTACAGTTATGCAAGGTGCATGAATGAATGCTCTAGGCCATGTGGATGTATAATCGAGATGGCATGCATTAAACCCACCGGCGATACGGTTAAGATAAATGAGGGGTGTGAATATGATACTACTTTTGAATAATCCGAATGGGTTTTAAACTTTTAATTATGGGAACCGGCGAATTTATCAGTGGAATGAAGCCACCGGCGAACCAATCTACCAACAGACATGAGACAGATTAGGGATTGTAGTGGTCCATCGATCTCATGCTGAATTTCATTCAGTACCCCTCTTAGATGTTCTAATTACACATGGGTACCAGTTAGATCAACAATAACATGCAAGTTCTGTTAGATATAAATCAATTACATCTAAGTCCACGAATTTGACTTTTGGCGAATTAAAATCAGGAAAATACATATTTACCCCTGCTCAATTATCAGATTTTAGTTTTGTCCAAACGGCCTTAATTTAGTCATGATGTGTGGTCAACGAAAAATCAATTTTTTGAACTTAAATGTAATTGTTGAACTAACTGGTACTTACATACAATAACCCTATCTAATTGGGGTACATGTAATAACCCAAAATTAAATGATATGGGCATTTAAGGCATGCATTTATACCCTCTCAAAAAAAAAGGCATGCATTTATATGGTGCATTAATTAATTTGTGCAGGAAGTCATAAAGGACAACTTTATTTATGCTGGCTCAGCGACTCATCAAATAATACATGAACGAGGTATATGTAACAATTGGGGTGGTTATCAATTTAGTCTTCCGAGTAGAACTTTTACCGAATCATTTAACTGTTCGTAACTTGGATTGGGTAATTATAGTACTACATCACACTACACTAACATTAGTACACCACTTAAAATTGGACAAGTGTCATAATTTAATAATTAAAAATTAATTTATTAATAATTTCAATAATTTAAACAATTTTAGAAATACATATATACATAATTACAAAAACCGCCCTTCTAAATAAGATCTTTACATTTTAAACCCCAAATTTATTCTACTTCTTCAAAACTCACAACCACCTCCTCTTCCCTTCTTCAATCATCGCCACCACCATAAACCACCGCCACAGTCACTGGAGCTTATTCAATGGCTGAAAACTCTCGAGCTCTCGAAGAACTATCCGAGATTCCCAAGAACGAAGAATTAGAACATGCTGCGGGAGAGATTGGAAGCTCAACTTCCATGGCTGCAAAAGCTTCGCAGCCATGCTTCCATGGCCACCAGATCTGGAAGCTCGAAAGATTCCGGCCATGGCAGCTGGCCGGAGCTCCGGTTAAAAAAAAAAAAGTTAATTTTTTTGTAAAAGAATGGCATTGGTTTTTTTTTTGTGATTTTTTGATTAAATAAAGGGTTGATTTGAGATTGTTTTGGGTATATTTTTTAAGTTTAAAATAAAGGGGTCCTTAAGTAATTCACCTTAATAATATTTTTAAATATTATACTACATAGTATAACATCATTATGCGACAGTGCAATTGTCGCACTAATAAAAAATAAAGGGTTGAGATTAAATTTAAAATTAATCTAATAATTTAGATCCTAATAATACCATTAGTATAATGTGACAATATTAAAGTTATTCATTCCCTCCTAACTTTGTACTTTGTATTGTCACTCTAAAATCTAAATAGTGATGCATGCAGACTGGCATTATCGACCTCCCAAATGCCGAGATTTTTGTGCACCCCAAAGTAAGTAACTACTCATTGCCCATTGCTCCATCCATCACATGGATAGATTCTAATAATTTCTCCTTTTTAGGAATAGGTTATCACTTTAATTTTTTATAATTAATTTTTTTCAACTTTCACAACGAATTAACATAAATCACAAATGTAAAATGTTTAAATAATAAAAATTTAGTCCCTAAAGTTTCATTATATAAAAAAAGTGAACATTTTACATTTGCGTTTAAGATTAATTCGTAGTTAAAGTTAGAAAAGTTTGACTGTAAAAAATCAAAATGAAAAACTATTTCAGGGACGGAGGTAATACAATTCATGCACTGGGTTTCATTATTTCTAAGTCAGTTTAAGTTTTAAGTATTCTAGTTTAGTCCGTTAGAATTTTAGTTACCCAATTTTTATTTGTTAGCTACTTATCTCATTACTATTGTGAAAACTAGAGTTGAAGTCTTCTTTGATTTGTAACCGTAACTTTGAGCATTCATGCTCGTCATAGTTGGCAAGCAGTTTTATCAGTCGTCCTGATTTTTTTATGTTATAGTCCATTTTTATCATTTATCTTCGACAAATACTATTGTTGGTGAAATATTAATGTTTTGTGGACTAGGTTAATTTTGGTATCAATTAACATTGCCATGATCAAACAATTAAAAATTTATTTGTAAATAACTTTAATACTTAAACAATTTTAGAAATACAAATTGCATAACATTGCAAAACTTCACCCCTACTAAATAGCCCATTTTCAAATTCATACCCATAGTTTGAAGTTTGAACAATTACATCCACCTAAATTTCTCCATATTCTCCAAACTCCCCACCACCACCTCCTCCCCACTTCTTCAATTATCAACACCACCACAATCATCTTTCTCCAAAAATACAAGTTGCAAAATGCATGGTGATCGGAGCTCTGACTATTTATATATTTAAAAAGCCGGAAGCTCTAAATTGTTTTTATTTAATATAATGGGAATGTTTGGTGAATGTTGTTTAATTGTGTGGAGGGTCGGTTTTAATTATAATTTTTTTATATACTAAAATTTCATTATATAATTTAATTGAAAATTTTACATTTGCGGTTTAAGATTAATTTGTAATTAAAATTGTAGACGGTTAACCGAAAAAAAGTTCAAGTGAGAAAAGTAGAATATAAGGGTTGAGATTAAACTCGCAAGTTTTAATCTAAGTAGTTTATAATAGTACTACATTAATATAATTTTGAGGGTTCTATAGTTTGACATATTAGGCTCTATTCTTTTCGTTTGAACATAATATAACTAAACTGAATTTATTTGTAGTATAAAAAACAAGTAAGCAACAATCAACTAAACTGAATCTAAACTGAAATTAATAAGTTTTGAGAATGGAGATAAAGATAGATTACTCACTTTATACAAGCTCATGTTACTCACGTTTATGTATTAATGCTACCAATATGGTAAGCTAATTAGCAATTTTCAGGTGTCATTTAATTTCTCTGTTCTTGGTTGTTGGAGAATTTTTAATTCCCAAGTTAATATGTTCCCCTGATAGAAGCTTCATACTTATCCTACTAGCTGGACATATTTCATTTGTGATCAGTCAAGTATTTTCACCATAAATTTTGTACAGTAACCAAATAGGGACCTTTGATATATCTAGTCCAATCTCATTCTTAGGTTCTTAGGTTCTGTTTTCTTCAACTGAAAACTTATTCAGTTCAGTTCAATTCAGTTCTATTCAGTTCAGTCCAGTTCTGCTTAGTTGTATTCTATACTACAATTCAGTTCAGTTCAGAAAATTGCAGTTGAAAAGAACAGAGCGTTAGTGATCAGTCAGGTATTTTTCCCAAATTAGTACGTTTTCACCCAAATCATTTGTAAGAAGTCAGGTCTTTTTCACTATAAACTTTGTATAGTTGAATGTTAACAAGAGAATATGTACCGTGATTTTTCTCCGTGGATGATCTCATCTCTAAGTACCTCGAGAGGCCGCTTGAAATTACTCCATTCAAAACATCATTGATGGTCTGTAAATTAAATTAGTTCTACATATCAGTCTCATGTTCACTATTGAATTCAAAATTTAAGGAGGTGTCTGCAACAATTTATTAGTTTATCTTACAGCCAAATTTAAGAAGAAATTGCATTTTTTATTGTCTTGCAACATCACAAGAGATCACACCTTCTATGTAATTAAGCTGATTTGAACGTTGGAGAATCAGGATTGAACCTACTTAAACAGCTTCTAAATTGTTTATATCCAAAAGTTGAGTTTGAAATAAATTTTATTCCGACTCAATTAGCTTTTTACTCAGGTTTTACAACACAACAGCAAATTCTCTAATAATTACTGTTACCAGCTGCTTATCCTCAAAATAAACTACTGAATTATGAAGCTGTTGAAAAAACCCAATTAACAGGCTGTTTGAGATTTTAACATAACTTTTTAACAGATGAATAATAATCAATTTTATTTTACTGTAATAATTACTAAACATAGCTTTTAATTGTATGGCAAAGAGAAAAAAATGATGAATAGTGATTTAACATAGTTAATATTTTAAACAATATTATCAATAATATTTTATGAGTGAACTTTTTTATGTCATTTAATTTTAATGTATATGTACAACACAAAGTCTCATTAGAGACGGTTTTTGGATAATTTATCTAGAGACGACTATGTTATCAATAAAACCATTCATGTTATTCATCAAAACGTCTATGTTGTGAACGAAATAAGTCTTATTGTAATATGGAAAAACACCGTCTCTCAGAAGACTTACTCGTACAATTGTACGTCACTGATATTTTTAATTTTAAATGTTTTTGGATATGATTGTAACATTTGTCGGTCTTTTTTTAGTCTATCTATAAATAAAATATCGTGAATAGTTGCTCTTTATTACAACGTTTCGTAAAACATTACTACCTCCGTTTTTATAAAACTTTTTATTTTGATTTCGAGTCAAATTCGTTTCGATTAATTACACAATTACTTTCTTAACGATAATAGTAAATAATTTAATAAAATCATATAACGAAAATTTAGTAATTAAATTTTCATTATATGATTTTATTAAATTATTTACTATTATAGTTTAGTAATGATGTGATCAAATCGATTACCGCAAAATAGTAAAATGAAAAGTTTTATAAAAAACGGAAGGAGTACTATAATTCATCTCATTATAGTTCCAAAGAAATCTTCCATTTTACTATTCTGCGGTCAACTGTCTTTGATTAAAGTTTCATTATATGATTTTATTAAATTATTTACTATTATAGTTTAAATCGAAATAGAAGATTTATTTGGTATATGATTTTTTTTAGATAAGTTATCTAAATACCATATTTCGAAAATTCATCAGTTACTAATGTAACTTATTAGAGTACCACTTACCGCTTTAGGAACGGCCCCTTTGACAAACTTCATATCCTCCATGCGAAACCTAGCCGTGACCACCTTCCTCCGCCCAAGCTCCACCCCGTCTCCACCACGCAACGCACTAACCCCGTCTTTCCAAAACGACACCCTCAACAAAAACATAACCGCATAAACCACCGCATACCAAACCACCTTCAAAAACCACCACACCCCACTCCACCACCCGCTCTCCCCCTTCCCCCTCCCCACCATCCCTACAGCACTCGGATGCTGCGTCGGATTCTCCACTCTCCTACACATCGACATCAACAACGACACGAGCGAAATCCCATCGCCCACCGAGTGGTGGATTCGGAAGATCACAGTGTTATGTGACACCACCAAGTGCACTTCCCATAGAGGCTTCTCGGTCGAGAGAGGCGTGGAGCAGAGACCGGCAACATAGTCGTTTACGTCATCATCCGGGTTCTCGGAGATGGGAAGGTGGCGGATGATGAGGTGGTTCTCGATGTTGAGTTTGGTTTTGTGCCAGTATTCGCGGCCTGAGCGGGTTATGACTAGGAGGCTTGTGAGGCGGGGGTGGGTTAGGAAATGTGGGGAGTATTCAAGGAGTGTTCGGATCGCAGACACGTCGAGGGGAAGCTCGCAGGTGAGGATGGAGTAGGTTATAAGGCCCATTTGTGGCTGGACGAATTGGCGTGCTAGAGGAGATAGTGGCTCATCAATTTCATGATTTGAGGACGCCATTTGGGTTCTAGTACTGGATAGTAGTAATGTAGGACTTGCATGCATTTGGGTGTATATATATGATAAAAACACAATATATAGATCTAAAATGTTTTCAACCATTTCATCTATAAATTCCCAGCTGCATTATTTCGGGTAATAATACTATTATTATTAATGAGTAATTTGCATACAAAGTTGGAAAGCGTTAGAACATAAAATGTCAAATGAGAAGTTGAGTTGGCGATAGAGAGATTATTATCTAAACGTGTAGTTCCCAATATTTGAAATATGAAGCAAATTTTCTTTTCTTTAAACTTTTGTTAAAATTTTCAGATTTGCCCCTCATTTTCTGCATGAATAAACAATTTTTTCGAAAACACAAGGTTCAATTTAATTATAAATTCAACCCAAAACTTTTAAAACTTGCCCCAAAAGGCCAAAACATTCAAAGTTTAATAAAAAAAAGCCTATAATTTTATTTTTACATATTTCTGACCATTTTCTTTCTTACTTAGAAATAAAATAAAATTAAAAAAAAAAAAGAGGTACGCTTGGATTGGAGCTTCTTCTCCGAGTCTTAACTTCCGTGGAAGCTCATGCACAAGCTCCATACCGGAGCTTTCTTGGAAGCTCCGTTCCATTTCTGGAGCTTTGCTTCCCAGGAAGATCTGGTGCTGAAAGCTTCATACAATCATACTATCCTCATATACATAAGCTTAGATTCCATGAAAGAAAGATCATATCCTCCTATTAATGTTTCAACAGTTGCTCTCCTAACTCATTAAGTCTTTTCCTATGCCGCATACCAGCAAGTATGATTAATCAAGAAGTACTAGTCTCATTGAGAGTTGAGACTTGAGATAATACTACTTCCTCCGTCCCGGATTAAGTTTTCCGCTTTGACTTTTTACGGTCAAATTTTAATTCGTAGAATCGTAGTTAAAGTTTTGACCGCAAAAAGTCAAAGCGGAAAGTTTCATCCGGGACGGAGGAATTACTAATTAAAACTCCCAAAAAAATAAACTTACAAGTTTGCATATCAAACCAAGAGATGACGTAAGTTCGGGCCCCACCCAAAAATACTTATCTTTAAAATCTTTTATTTCAAAGAACTATGATTGATTGAAATTGATGTTGTTGGGAAATAGCCTTCAGTCATTTCACTGGTGCATTGAATACAAACTAACTACTTAATGTTCGGTGAATTGATTAGATTTAAAACATCTCTACACCTAGAATCATTATAATCATCTTTGGGAAATCGGAATTATTATTGACTGGAACACCCATAATCAACTTGGACCTGCTCTAATACCATATTAAGTTGGGTCATCATTCCCTCTCTACACGTGGAATCATTTTTTTTTTTAATCATAGGAAATTTGAAACAATAGTTCTTAGCATAGTATCTTGATAAAGTCATGGAAGCTAATAAGCAGTTCAAAGGTGATAAACAACAGAGAACAAGAATCTCAAAATAGAAAACATATCCTCTTCTACTTCTGAGCTGATGGGAGGTTGATTGATGGCGCTCACTTGAGAGGAATGAACCTGGAGGAGTGGGTAGCACCAATGCCAGGTCTACCGTGCTTCACTGGCTTGTATGAGATGGAGAACTCAGCAAGATAGTGACCAATCATTTCAAGTTTGATTTCAACTGGGTTGAAGGTCTTGCCGTTGTAGACACCCAAGACACTTCCGATCATCTGAAGGACAATGATCATGTTTCTTAAGTGGGTCCTCACAAGGGCAGGCTTCTCGCCAGCTAGGGCCTCCCGTTTAGCCTTGCGGAGCTTCTTCATAAAAGCCAAAGGCTTCCTCTTCAAACCCCTCTGGAACCTTCTCCTAGCACGAGCACTGAACAATTTGACAAGGTCATCTGTGGACATGTCAAGGAGAGCATCGAGATCCACACCTCTGAAGCTGAACTTCTTGAACGTCCTCTTCTTCGGCTGATCTGCCGCGACTGCAACATCAACATCCTCCATTTTCTGATTTGTTGAACGGAATTTTCGACTGATAAGCTGCTGCTGGAGAAGAAGAGGTAGCCGCTAGGGTTTTGTTTACTCACTACACGTGGAATCATTATAGCCATCTTTGGGCAAGTTGGCATTATCATCGGCTGAGGCATCCATCATCAACTTGGGCCTGCTCTGATACCATATTAACTTAGGTCACCATCCTCTTAAAAGCCTTTGTTCAGGAGAGAGGGTTATCTAACTTATGTTGTTTGCATTATCTTCTCATAAGTGATGTGGGATATTCAAACATGATAGAATTTCATCTCATTTAAAAGCTCGAACTTGTAGAGAGGTGTGGAATCTAGTCACTTATATTAATCTCCAACACTTCGCACTCGTGGTCGATATCAACCTATTTAGGGAGGCCATTCAAGTTGAAATTTAATATGGGGCGGAGATTGTCTCCGTGGAGATTCGAACCCAGGTTGGGCGTGAGGCAGATGCCCTGATACCATGATATAATTCTATCTCATCTAAAAGCTAGAACTTGTAGAGACGTGTGGAATCTAGTCACTTATATTAATCTACAACATCGAACTTGTAAAGAGGTGTGTAATCTAGTCACTTATATTAATCTCCAACACTTAAGCTGTACATGGTTATGCTTCGGTCAATTTGTCTCATTCTGGCGTCCAAGGTTGCATAGCAAGTTGTCTCCCAAGATAAAACATCATTTTCGTAAGTGAACATAGCACTTGAAATCATCGACTCCACTTCAATATGAGAAACTGAACAACAATCAAAACCTAACAATTATCAAAATAGCAACTCTATTTTAATTTATACTACTTCTTTATTCTTATTATAGTTAGAAAATCCTACGAAAATTACTTATTAAGTTATCCAGGACTAGAATTCCATAAAGGTTTTATCTTATGTGATCCTCACATACTCTGAAGGAGAATATATATATATATATATATATATATATATATATATATATATATATATATATATATATATATATATATATATATGGATGATTGAAAATTGAGCAAATTACATATGGTACCTCTTAAATTTTCCCCCTCAACAGATTGGTCCCTTCTATTCGAACAATAATAAATACCCCTCTAGAGTTGACCAAAATCAAAATGCATTTCTCTCTTGCCATGCTGGAAATGTTTTAACTTAAACAATAAAGAAAAACAAAAAAGAAATTAAATTGATTATTCCTTATCTTATCTATTTTCATTTTTTCCTTCATTGATTATCAATGTTCATCTTCTTCCTCCTTAAAGCTGATCATGTTTTTCTTTCTTATTCTCTTCTCTTTTCTTTTCCCTTCTTCTTCATTACAAAAAAACTCCACCTTGTCAGAATCATCTTCATTGCAAAGATCCGGACCACCACAAACTAAGGAGCTCCAATTCACATCTCCAATTCCAATTTGGAGCTGTTGTAGCTTCGTTTTGGGGTTGTTCACAGCTCCAAACGGAGATGCTGCAACTCCAATATGGAGTTGTGAACAACTCCATATCGAAGCTATTACACAGCTCCTGTTTGGAGCTGGACAGTTCCAAGTCGGAGTTGTTGAAAGCTCCGACATGGAGCTTTATAATAGCTCCGATTTGGAGCTTTTAATGTGGATATGTTAAGTTTTGATTTTTGTTTGGATTCGTTTATAGTTCCAGGGATTCAATTTAAAGTTTTTGGAACTCAAAACCCTTATAATTGAGAATTTGACAAACCCAATTGCAAATTTTAAAAAGTTATATGGACTGAATTGAACTTTTAATTTTCTTTGGATAATAGTTAGTTGGGCCAAATAGTTTATGGTAATTCAATTGACCCTAACTCGCTAACCAATTACATTTAGGTCCCTACATTTGTTTCACTTAATACAGACGAGTCTAATGTCAGTTGGAGCCTAAATAAAAGAAGAAAAAAGAAAAGCAAAAAGAAAAGAAAATAAAGAAACATAATAAAAGAAACTCAAAAAATCAAAATATTGAATAGCATTTTCGTTATTAAGAGCAACTTTAGCCGACACATCAGCAAAAAGCAATTCCATGTTATCACGAAGTTTGACTTTTGGACCTATCTGTAATATCGAAAATTGCTTAGTTCAATTTTTAGATGTAATTGTTATTGTTCGAATAGAAGAGGTGAATCTGTTACCGGACCTAATTTAAGGGGTACCATCCGAAATTAAATTGCATTCCCAGAAGGCTATACTGTGACCGAATAGATACTCGTTTCCAGAAGTGCCACGACTGTTTCCTAGCTCATTTGGTAACCAATACTCTAGTTGGTTCGTTAGTAGCATTCCATCATTGAGAGCTCCAAGCTACAACATCATTGCTAAACAGAGGTCCATGAGGCCATGGTCTAAATTGTCCTGATTATCTGCTACATTTAAACATTGTTAGACACATACTGTAAATAGTCCACTGTGGATTACTGGATTGCCGCTAATTTTACTTCTCACTGTTGGTAGTTGCAACTGTCCGGACCTGTATTAATCACGAGTATGGGCTCCTTGCTCGGTGAGTCAAGTTCCTATTTTGTCTATTTTATTATCATCATATATATCCGAATACTAATCGATCATTAATCTACCGTCTAAACTTACATGACTATTTATAGTTGCTCTTACATGATATGATTGGCCCAAAAAACTAACACATAGCTCGGTAGCCAGTGCACCTTATTCTCACGCGCATGTCTATCAATATTAACACTTCTCAACTTGACTTTTTAGTTCTTATGAATCGATTATAAATAAAAGATGCACAAGTATACACAAAAACCTCCATAAATTAATACTCGATAATTTAATAATCTCGATAAAACTAATAATTTATCCGGTCCCAACTTGGGACCAGTACAAATTTGAACCCCAATCGATAAAATAATAAGATAATAATTTTCTTGAAATCCCAGTGTATATATATTGGTCCCATCAAAACTATAAATTAATAATTACTACAAAATTTTATATATATCTGTGTTATCCACATAAAAATTTCTAAAACCGTTAAGTAAAAAATAAATTTATAATCACTTGTTTTTTTGTTGAACTTCAAATATATATTGAGTTCATCTCTAATCTCCTCATTGCACTCGAGAGTTTGGCGTTGTCTTCTCGTACTGCAACAAAAATTTTTGAAGAGTTTTTGTTGCTTGAAATGATTCTTTTTGAGTGATTAGTTCCAAATCCATTGAATCATCCTCAGCTTCGTCATCTACCGGATTTTGAATGGTATCCGCCACCATTTCTTCTATGGAGTATGAATGGTATCCGTTTTCAATGGGAAAATCTAGCAAGTGATTCACGTCCCTTTATGTGTATTTAAGGACATTAAACATATGCCAACTAAATTTCAAAATTCAACTAATATGTGAATATGAAGTCATAGAATGTTAATTGAAACTTTTTTTTAAATTTATTTTTGATCTCTAATTGATATACATTGAAATTAGTATATTGGACTTGAAAATTTTATTGGTCAATTATGCATATACGTAAAACCTTTTTAAATTAATAAATTATTAATTTATCAATTATATAATATCTCGCTATATTAATAAAATATTCCGATTCCAACATTATTATTTTATAAAGGTTTTAGTGTATTAGTATATTTTCAATAACCCGGACCATTTGGTCTCAAGCCCCACGTTTTGGGGTGGCATGGTTATTAGAGACAGGGTTATGCTCATCTCAGAAGTACGATCATATATATATTTTGGGCCGGAGTTCTACAAGTCATAAAAAAAACTCGGATGGAAGGAGCGAGAGTCCACTCATATGCAGCTCACGATCAGGCTATATTATCCGATGAGGTAAGTCTCTAGTTTAATTCACACTGAACAACTGTAAAACTAATTTTGTTGGAGCTCAAATTATCCAACAAGCTATCCCATCAAATTCAAATTTTCAATTGTTAAAATTGTTGAATAGGTTATTTTTAAATATACTCCTTCCCTCCTGAATTCATTCACCCGTATTCCGTTTTGGGCCGTCCCGAATTCATTTACCCATTTCCTTATTTGGTAATTTTTGTATCTCACAATTCAATTAAATTCAATATTGTAATAACATTGGGCAGCCCATCTTTAGCCCCAATCCATTAGGTCAGATCATCACTCATCACAGTATTGTAAAAACCATCCTCAGTTCATCACTCATCACCGTCCTCAGTTCATCACTCATCACCATCGCCGATCATCTTCATCAGCCATCACTGCGGATCCCCACCACCATGGATCCGTCGGCCAGATCGTCTGACGACCACATATATGGTACCGAACCCCAGTCGATCCCCAGTCGCCAACCCAGATCGATCCCCAGTCGCCAACAGCCTCTTCATCGTTGCCTCTTCCACCGGCAACTCCTTCGCCGTCGCGTCCTCCAGATTTGGGGAAATTGTTAATTAATTGTGTACTTGTACTGTGACTTCTTTCTTTTTAATTATGCATCCAATCAGGAACATTAAAAAACTGCCCAAGCTGCCCTAAAACTTATCTTCAGATTTTCACTTCAATAAACAACCATTAATTTAATTGGTTGCATTAAATCCTGTGCCCGGCCCTACGGGTAAACCCATTCGGGACGGAGGGAGTATTTTATTAATCTCATGTGGGGGTATCACAGGTTTTTTCCCAATGCTTGAAGTAGTTTTTCTCTATAAATATTTGGTATTTCCTAAAATTCACTCAAAATAGAAGTCAGAAGGTGGTCGAGTCGAGTGGTAAGGGAGCTGGGGCTACAAGTATGAGGTGATGGAATCAAGTTCCTGTGGCGTGATTTTCTCCGCAATAGAGTATTATTTCTCCAGATAAGTCTTATCTTAGAGTGTTAATTACAACGCTCTGATACTACTATTAGAGAAATTTCCACAATTGGGTCTTGTCATGATATTTAATAGAGGTGGAATATTGAGATATATTAAATGGTTTGAGGCTTTGGACGACTTTTGGGGTCTCAACTTTACAAGGACTCTATAAAACGACTACATGATGTGATTTTTATAGTAGTATCAAAGCGTTTTGATTTGTGATACACTGCGACAGCTGTTTCGTGACAGAATTAACATATATTGTGTTGAACACAAATATAAACGTGCATGTATTTGAAAGTAAGCAGGTATATGTGGATCTGAAGCTGTCCAACCAAATGTTACTAGTGACAGCTAAAATTGACATTGAATAATTTGAGCTGTATAGGGCAAAGCAGCAGGTGAAAAATTTATTAGGATTGATAATAGATTGAAGATTTGATGAATTGGTTGGGTAGTCATTTATCATGAAACTAATTAAGTCAAAAGATTGTTCACATCAATTGCGTATCGGATATACACAGCAAGCCTGATGCCAAGCCCATAGCCATGTGCTCCTCTTAGTTCCACTTCACATAGACAAACTATTCAGAGTCAGAGAAAGAGAAGTAAATGTGCATTTTGTTAATAAGAATAGCATCTTAAAACTATTTAGAACTTTGGTACATCATAGGTTATGAGCAAAAAAGAAGGGGTACAAAACTAAAAGACAAAATTGACGCCGTTGCCGGGGATCGAACCCGGGTCATCCGCGTGACAGGCGGAAATACTTACCACTATACTACAACAACTTGATGGCCTCCCCAATCCATAAACACAAACATGATGTTTGGTATTCAACTCCAAGCTCAACTCAAGTTGAAGTTGAAGTTGATAAACATTGTGATATTGATAGGGATTAATAGGATATCTTAAGTTTGTAAGATTTACGTTTTCAAGTTGATGAATAGTAACTCAACTCGAGTAGCATTGTGTAAAGTGGAGAAACAAACATAAAACTCTGATAAAAATGTAAAATGTAGATTGGGGTTGGAATTTGCAACATTGTAAACTTTAGGTTGGGTGATATTTTGGGGAAATGTCGAAAACTCGTTTATTCCTTTTTCACGTCATTTAAATATGTCAACATGAATATTTAAGTTGACTTTTGGACTAATATGTAATTGGGTGATATTTTTGGGATATACATGTATTACTTTGAAAGGCAGAGATCACTTTGTAATAAGGACTTTTGCAGGGGCAGATGTAATTTCCCGTTAATGGTAATTAAATGGCTAAAGAAAGTCTATTGGTTGGGTCAGTTAAGTGGTGGGCTGGAACTGAATGGATTAAATATTGCGATTGCGATTCACGGTTCACGAACTCCGCTCCAACACCCAATTCATGTTAAAACGTTTAAATTCGTTTATTGAATTTTTAGGATGTTGCATGAAGATAGAAATTTCAATTATATTAGAACTAGAAATTGCGTAACACACTACGCGTGTTACTGTGCTGTTTTTTAACGTTTTATTTATTTTAACGTTGTTCACTAATGGTTCAAATTAGATCTGAAAGTTCTCATACATTATATATTAAGAGCAAGAGATAATAATTGTATTATTACCCACAATGATTGAAACCCGACTATTTTTACTGACGTGTTACCAATGATTTCGCACCATTCATCATTTGGTATAACATTCTTTGATTTTAACTGGAGAACTCAGGTTTTAATTTTAAATTTGGGTTTATTTGTTTATGTACTCCCTATATCCATAGAAGATGTGCACATTTCATTTCCACAATTAAAATAAGAAAGTTATTATTATAACACTATATTTTATATGTAAGGTTAAACTTTTTCCGGCATTTCGTTCAAAATACTCAACAACTTCGTCCACCATCTCATAGTTGAAAAAACCACTAATCATAGTATTCCAAGAACTAATTAACATTTCTCTCCGGCATTTCATCAAACAGTTCGACAACAACATGTACACCTCTCCAAATCCCATGTAACCATCAGTCATAGCATTGCAACCGATAACATCAAGCTTCCCAATCGAATCAAACAAGTTCCTAGCTTCTCTAAGATACCCAAGAGAAGCATACATCTGAATTCCAGCACTAATTACATGACCCTCTCCATTAAGCCCGTGCTTAACCACATGTGAAGCGGGAGAAACCAAATTAGACATAGAAAACTGGAGAATCATCCTTTTCATCCACTCTTCTGGTGGTGCTGTGGCGGAATACGATGGGGGAGGTGACGGTGAGGCTGCGGAGCTCGTCGGAATTGAAGGCAACTCATAGTTTTCATCCACTCCACTTGAAATTATGAAAACACATATCAAAATGAACTACATCAAATAACAAATTCAATTTTGCGATTATCTTGTCTTGTATAGAAAGTGATTTTTTTAGAGGTTGAATTTGATAAGTGGGTGTGACCTTTTTAGAGAGAGTGTTTTGTGGAGAACAAAGAGCGAGAGTCAGACGAAAAAAATCAAAGAAAAGTTGGAGAGAAGGATTGCAAGGATAATAAGACACATGTGAAGATCCCGATATATTAGACGGCCGAGATCAATTGTACACGTTAAGATAAGGATCACGTTTTTCGAGAGTCCAAACAGTAATGGATTCCCCACGCGCTTACTTATGGGTTAAATACTACTTCTAAAAAATCATAAATTTATAAGAATTTGTCCTCATTAGGACTCCGGATATACATGCATTTAATTAGTAATCCCTCCGTCCCGCAGAACTTCATACATTTGTCATTTTTAACTGTCCCACAAAAAGTTCATATATTACTAAAAAAGGAAGCTACCCCACACCCAACAAATAATAAACAATCTCAACTTTACACACAATATAGACCCCCTGGAAGATTGTCCAATTACAGATTCATACCTGCTGTTTGAACAATTACATCCACACCCAAAATCGTTGACCAAGATTAAAGATTCATTTTTCATAAGAAAGAAAAGATAAATTAAATAGTAAAATAAAATTATAATTGTATGTTTTATTACAGTAGGGTCCCTTATGTTTGAAATTATACAAAATATACCAAATTCTAAATTTTACTCATATTATCATCCAACACCATATTTGAAATCAACTCTCAAATAATTCGAAAATTCAACAAACTCTCTCACGTTTAATTATTTAGGAAGAAAACAAAAAAGAAAAAAAAAATGACCGGAGCTCTGGCCAAAACTTCCATCTTCCATGGAAGCTCTGTTCGGAGCTGGAAGCTCCAGCTTCCATGGAGCTTCCTGCTCCGAACAGAGCTTCCATGGATGCTCTGTTCGGAGCTTCCATTTTTGAGAAAATAGAAGAAAATGGTGTAGGAAGCCCAATTCCGTCCAAGCTTCCATGGAAGCTCGAATGATGGGGACCACTGGAGGTGAAGATTCCATGGTGGTTGTTCGTGATGGTGGTGAAGAAGGGTGAAGCCGTGGTGGAGATGGTGGTGGAATTAGAAGTGAGGTGTTTTGGAGAAGAAGGAGAAATTTTGGAGAAGAATGAAAGTTAAGGGTTTAAAATGTGAATTGCTGAAATAAATAATTTGAATGATTAAAAAGAAATGATAAAATAGAAAAGGAAAATAAAGATAATGATAAAATAAAATAAAAATAGAGAATCTGTTAAAAGAAAATTAATAAATAAGCATAGAAGAGAGAATAGAGAGTTCATTCTTATGTCAATATGGAAGTACATGGTAGGTATTTATACAAGAGAAAAGGCATACCAAGGGACTAATAGTATATGAAGAGACAATTACTTCTCCACTAACTTGTATGCATTACTCATCTCATCCACTAACCCATGTATGCATTACTCCTCTCATCCACTAACACATGTATACATTAACCTTCCCATGTATGCATTACTCCTTTCATCCACTAACACATGTATGCATTAACCTTCTCATCCACTAACCAATGTATGCATTAACCTTCTCATCCACTAACTCATGTGCATTTATCCATAACACTCCCCTTGAATGAACATGAGGTGGTGATGGTTGGTACGTGAGAGATATACTGCCTCATTAAAAACCTTGCTGAGAAAAACCCATTGGGATAAAAACTTAGTCAAGGTAAAAAGAGTGCAGTGCGTAACCAACTCCCCTGATTGAAGTATCACTTTACATCTTCGAATCCATGCATTCCAATCTTCTAGGCCAACTTCTCAAGTGCTGATGTTGGAAGTGATTTGATGATCAAATATGTAGAAATGTTGTACTTGCATGTGATCTTCTTCTTGTAGGTCTTGAGTGGGAACAACTTCGTCGATGTATACTTTTATCTTCATGTGGAAGAATTTCCCGAACACTTGAATATAATTTCTTCAGATCCAAATGATTACAATCATGGAGATATCGAGATGATTATATGCGCTTATGATGTTGCATCGTTAAAAACCTTACTAGGAAAAATCCAATGGGATAAAAACCTAGAAAGGGAAAAAGAGTGCAACTTTTGCTCATGTAATACGCAAAATTAATCATTGTTGCTTGATTACTATGTCGCTTTAATTGACAAGTAGCATACCTTCTTGAGAGGTATAGTAAGGAATATTAAAATTCAAGCTAATGCAACAGTTATGAATTTGAATTTTTATTTTACATATGATCGATTAAGGTACTTCTGTATGTTAATCTCAATGTTAACAATATGTCATCTTTGTAAATATTCCTTTACATGCTCAAACTTCAGATTTAGCTAACATTGGTGTAACCAATATCACTCTTCACGAGTCTTGAGAATTTTTATCTCATAGTTCAGTATTTCACTGTGGTGAATACATATTTGTATTTTAGCAACGTGAAGTTGAGTATAGAAGTTTCATATATGAAACATTAATTCTTCAAGAACTTTTCTCATCTAATCCATGTTGCTAACATGATACTTTTAGTCTCCTTCCGGGACTAACTGACGGGGATGATATCTCCCCTCATTGAACTATCTCAAATCATTTTACTTGTAATTCAAATAAGTCACTATTCATGTCCACAACCTGCGAGTTGTGACCAACTGGTAACATATAAGATCACGATTATCATGTGTGTATGCAAATGAGTCCTAAGCCTACTAAATGGTATGACAATAAAGATATTATGCATGACGAACTTCACTGTATCTAAATGTACATGACATTGACTCAATAATGCAACTGCATCAGACGTATCTCAAATTAAGAATCAAAAGGACTTCAAGTCCATGAGCTCATTTTCTATCATCATCATGATGTCATCAAATGGACTTACATGTAATATCCCCATTTACATGTCCAATAATATATGTCCATCAAATCTTGCATATGCTTTGAAAGTTTCTCGATTCCATGTATACCGGTATAACAAATCTCTTTGCTAGATTTTCAAGTCAGTACTGATCATTGATATCTGAATATTTTGGAGGTACCATTTCATTTCATATAGGCCATCTAATAATATTCAGATATATGTGCCTTTCATGGGCATATCATACTCTTCAAGATGACCAACTGCTTTATCTTGCCATTTTCCTATATTGTACGTATTTGGAACCGCATATATTGCACTTCAGGTGCATTGATCATTAATATTATAGGCAAGATACCTCAATGTTCAACACATACCATTATATCACTGATCTATAACTCTGTATGCCTCAAAATTGGAACATAAGCGAATTGACGGTCAAATCATAAAATTTTATGGTTTAACATATCTCGAAAATTTTGAAAGATATAACTGGTATAATATATGATACATCATCATCCTTTGAACATCTATTTGATGTATCTCATATTTAACAAGTCTAAACTTTCGGTTTCACTTGGGGATCAAACACTTTTTTTTTTTTTTTTTACCAGCTTTATCCATCATCCTCCCTTAAGGTGGTAAAAACTATCTCTAAGGGATAGGTTTATGGGGAGTTTTATTATCATGTCTAGTTCTCTTCAGGAGAACATAACAATGGGGAAGTTAACATATTTGCACAGTTGAATTTTATAGATAGTGCTGAAAAGAAATTTGTCCCAAAATAGAGATCAGTTACTGTTAGGATTATCTATTTAGATTTTGATCAGCAACCTAATGACTTATCTTAGCTCAGAAAGGTGATTAGTACCCTTGATTCACTTGAACATTGTAAAAGAGGAAACTCACTAAGTATGATAGTCTAGCAAATCTTGTATAGGATGTTAGGTCTCGAAATGTAATTTTTATTTTCTGAAGAAGACCAAGAAGAAGGCATCCAGCAGGAAAAGTTCAACGGATTTGAAGATTTGAAGACTGCACAAGATTGCTGAAGACAAGGGTTTTTTCAGATACCTATGTCTAGATATCTTGAAGAAACAAGTGTTTCGAAACACAAGTGTTGAAAAAGATATCTGAGAATAAAAGGTTTCTGAGACGAGGAAAGTGCCCACATATATCTACACTCGGATACCTTGGACATAAAATATGCTTCTGAAAAAAAAATATTATAGCAAGTTGTTTAAACAAGTGGTATATGGAGCTATGATGATCTCTGGAAGAGAACGTGCAAAGCCTCAGAAAGCTTGCATAGTTCCGTTGGCACTACAGGACAAAGTATAGTACAGTGCATTAAATGCGGACATAAATGTCTGAATAAAAGTTGTAACCAAGAAGAAGACAAACTGCACTCTGATTATACTCAGATATCAATAATTTGAATTTGATTTAAGCCTAACGGATACTATTCAAACGGCACTCAAATTCATCTATAAATATCAACACTTAGACTGCTTGAGAACACACCTTAGACAACACATGACTACATACTGAATATTCTCACAAGCTCTCTCAAGCAAACTACTTACCTTAAAGCTTTTTGTTGCGACCAAAGCTCTTGATTCTAAGTAGCACAAAAGTTCTAAGTGTCCTGATCCTTAACGAGCATTGTTATTTGTGAAAGAGTTGAACTAAGATTTCATATCTGAGCTTCATTCTCTTGAATACTTTTCATAGACTTGGGTCAGTAGAGAACAAGATACCATACATTGCAAAGTGTATTAAGTATACTTGATTCATAGAGCTATCTGAATAACTGAACAAGTTATTAAAGAAGCTCACCTGACAATTTACCTTAACCAACACCTTAAACGGCGTGGAGTACAGGAAGTACTTAGTTTGGAAAACTAAGGAATAACTCCAAGGTTATTGAGCACAGGAAGTACTTAGTTTGGAAAACTAAGGAGCGACTCAAGGTTTCTGAGTACATGAAGTACTTGGCTGTGAAAGCCGGGGAATAACTCAGGGGGAACACTTGGTTGGGAACCTAGTGTATTTAGGAATCAAGAGAAGATATCTGTAAGGTTACCTCATTTATCTGTCTTAGTGGAATCTAGGTCTGAGAAAGGCCGAAGTGGATTAGTTGAAGGATTACGCCACCTTCAAATACCACTATAAAAAGACTTGTGTTATTTACTTTCTGCAATTTATTACTTGCTTTATTTATCTTGCAAAGTACTTACACTTATCTTGCTGAGCACGTGCACTTATCACAGAAAAGTCTTCCGCTCTTTGAAATTAAGTATCAGATATCTTCACAGATTTCTGAGAAACTGTGTTTATGGACAAAAGTTTTAAAAGACTATTCACCCCCCCCCCCCCAGTCTTTTACTTTGCCGTTATCTGGACCAACAGTTACTCACTCAATAAACTTTAATTGTATAAACAATTGAAAGATACATGTAGACTTCTGGCCACTTATATTGTATCAATCTTATCAACTTGATGAGTGTAATATTGCTCATTTTCGAGATCTCATTTTCCGTGCTTACTCAATGTTGTGTCTAGCCACTGATACGACCGGATTACAACACGAGAAAGCTTTCAGCACATAATTATATCATGCATATGGAAACTTCAGGTTTCACAAAAATGGTTAAGTTGTAACCGGATGGCCTAATTTGTCACATCAAACATGATTTTTCATATTTCTATATTATCATTTTCTGCCAACCTTCTGGTTGGTCGTGACTAATTCTTAGAGAATGCGCCAATCTTCTGGTTGGCGGATAGTGAAATTTTATAGCCCTTGTATATGAAATTAATTTTGATACTGGCCAGAACGATGTGACATAAAGAAACGAATCATTGTCTTTTTTTTTTATTTGGCAAGACATATAGTCATCAACTCCTTCAAGGAGTAAGTCTAACATGTGTTCTTCTGGAACACAATGTTCTTCAACGTAGCTACTCTTCTAGAGCCTGAACTTTCTTTTGAGGCTTCATTTATATTTAAAAACTACTTGAATAATCTATATCAAGTATGTTTTGCACTTTAGGTGGTAAAAGCATCAAGTGATTCATTTGTAATTATGCCTTCTAAGCACTTGTCACTTATGACTTTATACTACTAGTTGTAGCAAACTCTTCTAGTACTTTCACACAACATCAAGTTGGAAAAGTAATATGCAAGGACTTGTCAATCCATATACAGTTGGCTAATAGACGTAGTAAATAAAAGTGATTGCCACTTTGGCCAAAAGTTCACCAATAAATATGAGGAGACTAATGAGCATTCACGAAATTACTTGTAATGTCCCCTTTGAATGCTAACATCATTATAGATGTTGTATAAACATTGTTCGATCCCAACTTCAGGTTCAGTAATCGACTTTGTGCTTGAGATAGTTTCATCATCTCAAATATAATTACTTTTACCAACTTGAGATTGGAAATGTATTAGACATGTATTAGATGCGAACTGTTGTACATATATCTTATAATATATCTGATTATTGACATAATAGATTATAATTTGTACACTCTTCATGAATAGCAATAGCTCTATAAGAGTATATATGACATGCCAATTTCTATCCAAATGCTCAAATAACAAAATATATGTGTCCATTTGGAGAACAAAATCTCCCAACTACGTACAGGTTGGCGAGATATATTTTGTATTTCCATTTGCTTCTCCCAACTTGAGGTTGGATATTTTAATACATTTCTCCAAACTTCAGGTTGATTTTATTTGATCACGCGTATATTTTTCTCAACTTGAGCTTAATGAAATCTATTTCATGCTCACTTCTGGTGAAGCTATGACAAAGTTCCATATATGCATATAATTAGCAAAGTGCTCACATTCACTTCAGGGAATGAGAAGAATCAATTTTTAGAAATTGATTGTGTTCTTTCATTTAAAATTTTAAAACTTTTTTATTTTTCCAACCACTTCTCGTGGTTACTTGAGTATGGATCAAATAATGTTGGTTCTTTTTAATGTACCAACTTGTCATTAGCTCATCATGCAACTCTCTTAATTTTCCATGTATCTCCAATCACTTCGGGAAAAGGAGAAACACAATTTGTATTTGTTAGTCATTATATAAGATAACAACTTTTACAACTAAAGTGAACTTCTAGTTCATCATCATGTAAAATATGTATGAATAACAATAGTTGCATGACGTATATTATAATACTTTAGTCTACGGGACCAAACATTGTTTTGTGAGCTAGGGGTATATCTTTACCACATATATATCAAGTATATAGTGGCCTTCAAGATCCAAGTATGCTCATGATTGCTACTTTGGGAGCAATAATAAGAAATCATATTTTTATGAGAATGACTTCATAATATATATGCTTTACAAAAGATCACTTGCACACATATGATTCCAACTTCAAGTTGGGCAAGCTATAAAACATTAATACTACCAACTTCAGGTTGGAAGCTATCACTTTCAATTTGCAATTTTTGTAAATGATCAATATTCATTTACTTACCACTTCTGGTGGTTTGCAATTATTAAAAATTTGGATAAAATGTCCGTGTGAATGATCAATAACCATAATTTTCATGATTTTGTATCTCATATTCACTTCAGGGAATATGGTAAACAATATTGTATTTTATCAATGCTTGAAAGGTTCATCCAAAACATGAGTTTGTGTATGATTCACCACTAACAAGAAAATTTAAAGTGGTAATATAGTGAGAAAAGGAAATTCAAATATGTAAATAAACAAGTAAAACTTATCTTGACCGAGCAATCCTCTTATCACTTTGATAATATGTAACTCGATCAATAGGGATTCAAGATTGACGAATAGTCACGTGAGTATATGTATCCCATCATCTAGCAACAATTCTTAGGCAATAGTTTACACGGTAACCTGTAGACATAGAAGACAATTAAATTATATATTGTAAATTTGCAAGAAAGACTAGTAGTAAATGAAATTGAGAGAAAGAGTAGTAATAGTGTAATATGTAGTTGATGGGCTCATGTCATTTCATGTGGAGTTGCCGAGTGATGATGATCATTATCCATGGCTAATCGAAACTCTCCTCTTCTTCTAGCTTTGCCCTCGGATCGCATTTTAGATTATCTATCAGTTGGTTGAGCACTATCGTGCTGATAATGTGTTAAAAGAAAATTAATAAATAAGCATAGAAGAGAGAATGAAGAGTTCATTCTTATGTCAATATGGAAGTACATGGTAGGTATTTATACAAGAAAAAATGCATACCAAGGGACTAATAGTATATGAATAGACAATTACTTCTCCTAACTTGTATGCATTACTCATCTCATCCACTAACCCATGTATGCATTACTCCTCTCATCCTCTAACACATGTATGCATTAACCTTCCCATGTATGCATTACTCCTTTCATCCACTAACACATGTATGCATTAACCTTCTCATCCACTAACCAATGTATGCATTAACCTTCTCATCCACTAACTCATGTGCATTTATCCATAACAGAATCTTTGACTTTTTGGGTTTATATGTAATTTTCTTAAAAACGTAAGGGAGGGTTTTGTAATTGTTCAAATAGCGGGTATGAATTTGCAAAGAGGCCATCTAGGAGGGGTGGGTTTTGTAATTTTATGTTACACACAAATTACACATTTTGCCACTAAAAATACACTTTTTTTCACCTTTTTAATATCGTATCATTACTTTAACTTTTCGCATAAAACTGAACGCTAACCATAATGTATGAAATTCTCCGGGACGGAGGAAGTATACTACAAAGATAGAAGTAACTTATAAATTTGGGTGGAGGCACACGTCAAAATGAAAATGGTCGGAGCCTGCGACAATCTGGGCCTTGGTCATGTTAGCGTGTTGGGCCATATAAATCCCAGTCTGGCCACTAACATCACGAATAATGAATCGCATTGGTGAAGGCCCACGTAATGAAAAGTTAAATGCATGGATGGAGTTAATCCGGAGAACTTTATGCATTAATATATAATTATATTTTTAGATAAAAAATTAAGTCGATGGCTGCTTCGTTTGGTTGGTAGTCTTGTAATTAGGAGGTTATGGGTTCGATTAAAATCGAGGCGAGAACATGTCTAGTGTATGCTAGTTATGAACTTATGATAGATTGATTGATGATGATGTAATGATTGATACGAATGATATATTAGTTCAATGGATGTAATATGATTGTACTAGTGATTCTCAAAAAAAAAAAAGAAAGATAAAAAATTAAAATAAATTACTCCTTCCGTCCCAGAACAAATGACTCATATTCCATTTATATTTGTCTCAATACAAATGTCACATTTCTTTTTTTGGCAATATTTATAACCCATGTGCATTTGTTCTCACTATCATTTACAGTGCACATTAATCACTGTGTCCAAAAGCAAATGTGTCATTTGTTCTGTGATGAATGGAGTATAAATATTAAAATATAACAAAAAATGTACTGTTTTGGAAAAGTGTATAATTTGTGTGTGATATTTAAGATTTTTTTATTACTTATTGAATGTGAGGTAGCTTTACCTTTTTAATAATATATGAAGTTTCAAAGTACGGCTAAAGGCCTAAAGATGATGACAAGTGCACGATATTATATAGTACTTTAATTGATAGTATTTTTGGCACGCAATTAAAACCTTGAGTTAGAAGAATGTTTAGTGTTTTCTAATGTCGAACAGTCTCTGAGACCGCCCACTATGGACGGTCGTGAGCCGTCGATCATGAACAACATGGTGACCAATAGTGATCGAAATGATTGCCCAAATTACCCAAGTCGCTGCCGTTGGGGTTGGGCCCCATTTAGGGGCCAGCCCAGTTGTGTTACTGTCGATCTGATTGGATAGGACAATGTTAGTTTTTCTTTTTTTAATTTGAAATTAAAAAATATAAAAAATAACAGCAATATATTTTTGAAATCTATCAAGAGAGACCAGTCTTGATATGTTTCCTCACACCTCAAATTTCACCCTTCTTTCTCTCTTTTAAACTCAAAACACTCTTAATCAACCTTTCCCACTCTCATTTGCCAAACGAAAAATGTCGTCTTCACATAACAAAAATATATTTTACGAAGATTCGGATCTCGACTCTGACTGCGAAATGGAAGGCTTCCCAACCGTGGGTTCGAGCAGTTCGAAGATGGTGATGGACTTCATGAGCATTGCCTTTCCTCATGTTCTCCATCAATCCCCGCTGAAGGAGACGCATGCTCGAACATACATCAATGGCGGGAGAAGTGGCATGAGTCCATGGTCGGACTACTTCTCGATAAATGCACATTCACCAAAGCAATTCATGGGAGGTTGAATGACTCGCCTACTATTCTTGAGGATAGTCCATGGTGTGAGGGAATATGATCGAGAATTTTTGACGAGCCAGATTATGCCGGTGGCGGCATTATCAAACTTGCGAAGTGCATGATGATGAGAATGCTTGCATATGTGTAGCCGCTGATGTCGTCGATGAGTACACACGATGTAGTGAGACTTCTGCATTCCAAGTTTTAAATAAGTTTTGTGATTCCGTTCTTGCAGTGTTTGGGCCAACATACATGCGGAGGGCCAACGAGGAAGACATCAAGCAGCTTGTCGCCATCAATAGCGGAAGAGGTTTTTCTGGAATGCTTGGCTCCATCGACTATATGCATTGAGAGTGGAAGAACTGCCCTTTGGCATGGAAAGGTCAGTACCAAGTCAAGAGTGGTGCCCCGACACTTGTGCTAGAAGCTGTTGCATCGCACGACACTTGGATCTGGCATATCTTTTTTGGAGTTTCTGGTAAGTTAAATGATCTTACTGTTGTTGCACGTTCACCGGTATTCGATGATCTACTCAATGGAATTGTGCATCCTAGGGGTGTGCAAACAATCCGCACAAACCGCCCGCATCTCACCCGCACCCACCGATTAATTTAAAAAAAATAAATTATGCGGGTTAAATTTTTTATAACCGGCCAACTGGTGGGTGGGTTGGTTGGGTGCAAACCCATGCCACTACCGCCATATTATTTACATAACAAAAAATGTATATATATTAAATAAATTAATTGTCATTTAAATGAATATATAGAAATATATAATAGATTAATAAAAGTAAAGCTTGGGTTATTTCATGTATAAACTAAGAAACTACATTAGTGAAAATGGTACTTCTTTACTTGCTTTCAAAATATTTTGTTAATTTCATGGATATGTTGATGTAGTAATCTACCTTGATCCGTCCATGACCCACCCGCCATTGTTATCACCCGAACCGTCGCGGGTTGAAAAATTATTCTACCCGCCGTGGGTCGGACAAATAATCACCCGCCATAGGTGGGTTGGTTTGATTTTTTGTAAATACCCGCCAATACGCGCCCGCGCTCACCCCTAGCGCCTCCCATTGAGTTTGAAGTTAATGGTCATCAGTACTCAATGGGATACTATCTTACTGATGGAATATATCCACCGTGGGCAACATTTGTGAAGTCCATCAAAAATCCTACAACTCACAAAGAAGCAAACTTTGCGCAAAAACAAGAGGCAGTTCGAAAAGATGTCGAGCGTGCATTTGGATGTCTTCAATCACGTTTTGCCATAATTCGCAACCCAGCATTGGACCATTCCATACCATTACTTGGTAAGATTATGAATACATGTATTTGTCTTCATAACATGATCGTGGAGGATGAAAGGCATACTTATCTCAACGCCAAAACGTATGAGAAGTATGTCAAAGAATTCAACAAAGATACTCTACTTGAAGTCGAAGACAATATGTTTGAGGAGATTCGGTTCACACGTCGGCCATCGGTGATCAACTCCATAGAAGGGTACATGGTCAACAGAAATCAAATGCACAATAGGTTCACTCACTATGCTCTACAAAAGGATTTGATTGAGCACATTTATAGGAAGACCTTATGAATTATGTTCTACTTGTAGTTGTTAAGTTGTGTATGTGTTTGTATTTACATTGTGTTGTTGTTTAGCTTTTGAATCAATTTTCCTTTCGATAAAAGCATCGTTTTAAAGTCGTTTGATATTAATATAAAAACTATAAAAATACAAAAAAAATAATCTCGGCGACCAACCGCCATTCGCGGTGGCAGTTTTGGTCATGGGAGAGGCCATCGACTCGAGCAATTTTTTGATCACGACAGTGGATAGTCTGAGTAATTAGCCAAGTAGGCAGGACAAGTTTCCGGCTGCACATGGAGTAATTGAAATGCCAGATCTTGGTCAATACCGATCGACATAAATAATGGTATATATGGCCCTATCTACAAACACGACACTTTCTGAATTGCCTTTTCGTCCTTAGACTCATGTTCTAGCTTTAACTCAACATTTCGCAACACCATGTGACAATTAATCATCACTATTTCAGTCCATTTTGATTCTCCATTTCTTATTCATTATACAATTCCTTAGCTAGTAATCGACGAAATGCATTAAGGATTATTAATGTTATTGAACAATTATGGAGCAGTTGTATAATACTCAGTGGATTCTTTGTCAGGGAAAGACTCAGCAAGATAGATAATCTTCACAATGACATACCATATTCCAGTTCCACAATATAATTATATAATGAAGTAATCCTAATGTATAAGATATGCTAATCAACTAAACTAAATAACAATTAGTATATAATAGTATTGAAATGGACGGTTCCGCATATGACTCGTGTCTTTTCAAACGCACACATTGTGCAGCTAAGGATTTTTTCAATGAAGAGTATGAGTTGTCAACTTGTGGTCCACCTCTTCAAGTACTCACCTTACACTTCGGAGGTTACGAAATTTCTTTGGTAATTAAAGTTGAAATTGAATTAAAAATCGTAAATTTTCTAGGAGTTCGAGTTTTAATTCATTGGGTTATATAATCTCATTCGTTATGCCACCCACAATCTCATCTTTCCACCATTTTTATTGTATTTAACCTCAAATTTTCAATTACATTTCATATTTATTTATTTTATCCCGTACTTTATTCATTCAATGCTACATTTCACAAATTACTTTAATTAATAATTATTTATAAATTATCGTCTTAAAACTTAAAGTCAGGCCTACGATAAGTTGATTGGGGGGGGGGGGGGGTTATATAAAACATGTAAGGATGTGATCAATTAAGGTGGGACCGAGGTTGTTAGTGTTGTAATTGGTTTGCTTTGTTTTGGTCATTTGTCGAATATAGATAATGTTATGCTCGGCATTAAGGTCGACGGAGTGTTTATGCACATTACTAGGGTGCGTACCCATCTTCTCATGATTTTTTTAAAATAAAATATTTATATTCTGAAATTTCTACTCTTATTGTCTTCAACCTTATAACTTCGTTCAATGTCGGGTTCAAACTGCTCCTGCATCTGGCCTCAACTCTTTATCACTGGACCACCTTATGATTCCGACAATTGGACTCATTGATTGCAGACAACAAAGTTGGTCCAATCTACTTGAGTCATTCGGCTCGAGCTTATAAGTTACCTTTACTAAACATAACCTTCAACGACTCTGGATTGAAATTCAACATAAATGTCCATAATATGGCATATTTTAAAGAAAAAAAGCTAATTAGTCGTCATAAACGAAAAGGAAATTAAATTAGGACTTGTCTGAGTCATTCATATGTCCTAACATTGAAGAAGTGGAACTTACAAGGCTATAATACATGGGTTATGATTGACATGGAAACGACGAATTATGAATATTGAGATCGAGACAGACAATTTAACAATCTATACTCTAGTCATTGATAGAGAAGAATCCTCACATCCATTGCAAGAGTTAATCCAAGAGTGCAAAGAATGCTTACACAAACTATGCATTTGATCAAGTTTTGATGGATATCAAGGAGTAAAAATGCATTTGATTTACTTAACCAACAATAAATAAATTAGTAGGATGAATTTTTAATTGAAGTTCAACTGCCTCATCACATGTTCTATTATGTGTCACTCATACAGGTCGGAGTAATAACTAAGTAATAAAAATACCCAAGCACAACAATTAATATAATGTCCTTTACTAGTGTACTCAGACCACATTTGTTGATACTAGTAGTAAACCACCGCAGTATTCGATTACTAGTGTAATTAGTTAATTATGATAATAAACCCTTATTGTAATCCCAGAAAAAATCTCAACATCAATTTGTTAGTTAGTTATACAAATACTTGTTTAAATAAGAGGAGTTATTATAGAAGCTGAATGTATAAGCCATTGTGTGTGAAATTTGTACGCTTTATGCATACGTCAGAGGCAGTATCATATGTGAGAGTTAGTCAGACCACCTCCATCTCCATCGGTCTATTGTCCTTTTAATGATCGAGAAGTTGAGTTTTAGAACGATCAAAACGAAAAATGAGAAGTTGAGTTCGGTACGGAGGGAGCATGTTGCACACCGTTCTATTATAACTGTCACATTTCATTGGAATTTATTCGTAATAAATCTAAGTTACGTTTTTAACTTGTGGATTAATATTCATTGAGAGAGTAACCATACGTAACTGGCACCGGTCTAAAATGGATGAGTCTCATACCATTACAAATTCATACTTCTGAGTTACATGAAAGGAGGTACTACTGGTCAAAATAGAGCAATAGTTTTCTAGTAAAATGTTCATCATTCTACTTGCTATGAATTTGTGAATTGCGGATTCCACAAAGTGTATTAAAAACAAGACCACCTAATATGGTTCTACTGCTCTGACTGATTTCACAAAACCCGATCCGGTTTCACTTATTAGAAGTTAGAAACACCATGATGAAAAATTTGTGTGAACCAGTAAAACCACATGGTTTTTCTCCAATCCAGTAACCGATTGGATCGATCCAACCATTGCTTTTGCCTTTTAAACTTTTTATCACCAACCTTATATGGGATAAATATGAACTCTGATTTAAATAACCTAAAATTATTTTTATACTTCATAAAAGATAATGAAATAACAAATAACAATTTGTGTTATTTTTTCTTTTTATATCAAATCTATTTTATTCATGTGCAAACTCGTGAAATTGAATGTATATATTGATTTTCCAGTGTATTTATATGATAATTTATGAGGTTTAGTTAAATATAACTAAGTATTTATATATCATGCATTTAATATTATAAAACTTAAATATTTCGTATAAGTATTGTCAAAAGTCAGCACGAAATATTGATTCGACTATTTAAGAAGAAGTTTGTTTACTGAATATGAATAATCGTAAAGGTTATTTACACAAATACCCCCTGAATAATGTTGAAATTACACATACACCCGGGCTTATGTATAATTTCGTACATTAATTCGTCCACATTGCTCCGGCTGATGTAGAATTTCGACATTATTCATCTGTGTTTTTGTAAATAAC
Source organism: Plantago major (assembly GCA_026545765.1). Lineage (NCBI taxonomy): Eukaryota > Viridiplantae > Streptophyta > Magnoliopsida > Lamiales > Plantaginaceae > Plantago > Plantago major. The sequence continues at coordinate 23,390,082 of CM048840.1, read as the reverse complement.
CCAAAGCATAAGTGTATTGATAGTTCTCACACTTTTAATGTCATTTTAAGGCATTCATACTGTAGACCTTTTTTTCCTTTCTCATAAATTCGATTGTTTGTTATTTTTCATTTTTCTTTTCATAAATTGGATTATAGAAACAAGACTTTATTATTATTAAAGGAAATAGTGACACTGATTTTAATTTTGTGGATGTGACTTGGCTTTAAGAAATTTAGAAAATATCTTTAAGAACAGTCTATTTCTTAGTCTTTCATATCAGTATAAATAAATAAGGTAGCAAGTCATTCTCTGTGACTACCATATTCAATACTATTAGTTCTAGAAAAGTGGACTTTAGTTAGCATAAATCATGTTGGAACTGAAGGGTCAACTAACGACAAATTCTTCAGATTAGTAACCTTTAATTGTTTAATTAATATTATATCACCTGTTAAACTTGATTTGTCAACCTTGCTTACATAGTCAGAAACAAACCTTGATCTTTAACACCGCCTCTAGATCACTAAACAATTCCATTTTGCAACCCCACCTGTTTTATAGTCATTTAACATTTTACAACCTAAAGTTTGCAAATGTTGCAAATCCGAACCCCAATCTACTTACCAAATACCAATCACACTAGCTTATGTTTACGACAAATCATATGTTCCAAACTTTTAAGTTTGAAATGATGAGATGAACTTTTCGATTGTTCTTCTCCAATCTTTGATTAGTAGCTAGTAACACCGTCAGTTTCCACTAAATACTAATACTAATGTGATGAAGCTAGAGACAAAAGTTTATAACGTAAAGCGAGTAGAAGCTATTGGTAATCGCAATTTCATCAAATACATTTCTTTGGTAGTTAGGCTATATTATTTTAAAGCTTATTAATTTGATTCGGCTTGATTCGATGTGAGCCAGGAATTATAGTCAGGTAGGGCATAAATGATACTAATTTTATTTAACGCTATACAAGTACATGTCTTCATAAGATTTAAAACCCACAAAATTTATATGTGTGTAATTTAAAAATGCATGGTGTTGTATCCAAAAATATGTATATGTACTTCATGTGTGCACATTCGCTCTTCTTTTAACATTTATTATTTGGAACTAATGAAAAGGCAATTTTGACCCAAATATATTATAATTATCATTATGAAACAAACTAATAGGATAATGTGTAATTATTAGTTAATGGATGGAAAAAAGAAGTAAATGTGGAAAATGAAAGGGAAAGAGGGAAGGAAGAAAAAAAGGAAAAATTGGCACACCATATGGGGCTCAAACTCAAGCGCTCACACATACATTGAAACAAGAATACCACTTGGAGAGGAGCAATTTGGATAGTTTTTATGCAATTACAGTTTTCATACTCGTTAATGAACCTAATTTAATATATATCGGAATTTACATTTTGATTCAGTTGTTTAGTTGTTTTTAAGTCTGAAACAAGTTGATTCAGTTATGTTGACGAAAATATGGCGCTTCTAGTTACATTGTGAGATGCGGTGTATTTTGCACAAGAGATTCAATTTGAGGTTGAGATCTACAACTTCATAACATAAGGCTGTTAATTATAGAATCCTAATAAATGGGGGGTGGAGGATGTTATTTTCCCACATGATTACCATCTTTTTCATGTTCAGTCAAAAACATGATGAAAAGAGTAAAAGCCTGAAAAGAAAAAGAGAAGGCCAACTCTTTTATTATAATTATTATTATATATCTATCTCGAATCTAAAATGTATAATCAAAATCACTCCATTTTACATTGATCTCTCAATTCTGAATTCCACCTCCTCTGTGAATTGTCTCTCACATTTCACAGAGGAAACAGACAATCACAGAGCATGTGAGAAGAACAAAACAAGAGAGACAATCACAATCCAACATTCCATGAAGAAGAAGACATAACCTGTGTTCAAACAAACTTTTCAGGTAACAAAACAAGAAAATGTTTTATTATTGCTTTGTTTTATGTTTCATAAGCATCACATGTAAACAAACCCAAATACCTAATCCCACATTATGGCTAGCAAACATTCACAAGAATCAGGACATTTTTGACAGTCTGTATTCATGGACCACCACTAAACCTTTGCAATCAAGAAAAAAATACACAAAATTCAAGATATGAGACAAAATAGTAGCCAAGAATATATGATTGGAGATCTTGTATCATTGCCATTGACTGCCTCTTCACATTAGTAGTCCCTTTTCTCAGAAGATCATCACTGGATGCACCAAAATTTAGATACCCTTTTGTTGTTTCTTGTCTTAGGGAACTGCATTCTGCTGTCTTGGGATGTTTGTGTAATTATCAAAAGTGTTGGGGATCAAAATGGGGACAATGGAAAGTGGTGAGGAGCAGCTGATCAGTGGAGCTAAGGAGGAGAGGATTTATGTGTCTGTGAGAATTAGGCCTTTGAACGTTAAGGAAAAACTGAGGAATGATGTTTCAGATTGGGATTGCATCAATGACAGGACAATTGTTTACAAGAATGTCTCTCTCTGTGCTTCTGAGAGGTCAATGTATCCCTCTGCATACACATTTGGTAAGAAAGTTGAAATCTTGGAAATTGATTTGTTTGCTTAATGCTTATGCTTTTCAAGATTTTGAGTTGAATATGATCTTGATGTGTATGGGAGTGCTTTGATCTACTTTACCCTGTTTAGAATTTTGAGCCATGTTGAAAAAAATGATGTCTTGGCAAGTGTAAAGAAGTTTTTATTTTTTATTTTTTAAACTTCCAAAATTGTCATTTACAAAGATTAGAGGGGAAGAATAGATTTTGATCTAGTTCATATACTTGAATGGACAACCTTGGTGCAACAGTAAGTTGCTCTGCGGTGGCCAGTTGTTCAGTGGTTCGAGTCTTGAGAAACCTCTTTACTGCGTGCCATACGCCTAGACCTTCCCCTAACCCCTGTCTTGTGTTGAGTTCAGAATGCATGTTGCACATTGTTTTCCTGACTTAGTTTTGTATTCTTTTTCTCTGATGCTTCTATGGGTCCTAAAGTATCATGAATTTGTGTTGAGAGTAACTTTGTGCAATTAGTACCACTATCCTGAACAATATAATGAAATTGGTATTTTTGTTCTGCGTTTTGTAGACAAGGTATTTAGGAGCAGTAGCTCCACAAGAGACGTTTATGAACAAGGAGCCAAGGATGTGGCAATTTCTGTTGTCAATGGGTTTAATTGTGAGTATGGGTTCCTATATTCCAATTTCATTTTGTTGGTTACTCTTCTAATGGAGTTTTGTGCAAAATTATTGTCACAGCAAGTGTTTTTGCGTACGGACAAACAAGTAGTGGAAAGACTTATACCATGACTGGGATTACTGAGTATGCTTTTGCTGACATATATGGATACATACAGAAGGTATTTGTAAACATATGTTTGTCTCTGAACTGTGTAATTCTAATTTAATTTACTCACTTGTTACTGTTATTAATTTTAGCACCCGGAAAGAGAATTTGTTTTGAAGTTTTCTGCGATGGAGATCTATAATGAATCTGTCAGAGACCTCCTAAGTGTAGACAACACTCCTCTGAGAGTTTTAGATGATCCAGAGGTGAATTCTTTCATCTCAATGAGCATGTCGGTTTTAGAATTATCCGATTACCTGATTAGATTCTCAAACAGAAAGAAACAATTTTTTCTTGACAGAGAGGAACCATAGTTGAGAAACTCACCGAGGAAGTTTTGAGGGATTGGGATCACGTGCTTGAGCTCCTTGCTGTTTGTGAAGGTATGAAAATGATTTATTTAATTCACATCATTAGAGGGGTGTGAATAGATAAAAGGTCTGTGTGACTGGAGGATATTAGTACGATGAAGTGAAAATCTTTTTGAGTTCAATGTCATATATGTATTAGAGAAATCTAGACTATAAACGTTGTTTTCAATTGTTCCAGCTCAAAGACAGATAGGAGAGACGACCCTCAATGAAGTGAGCTCGAGATCTCACCAGATTATTAGACTGGTATTGCATTTCTTAACATTCAACTTATTTCGTTACAAAAACAATTAAAAGGATGCATGTATGTGTAACTGGCTAAACTGTAACTTGACGATGTGAACTGATCATCAGTAAAACATCTTTTATTGCAGACAATCGAGAGCTCCTCCCGTGAGTATTTAGGCAGGGATAATGCTAATACACTTGCAGCTTCTGTGGTATGGATAAAATAAGAAAATGGAAACATGTTACAGTGTTCCCATAGTGGTATTTGTTCCTACTGAAATTAAGTGTCGGTTGTACACAGAATTTTGTTGATTTGGCTGGAAGTGAAAGGGCATCTCAAACACTCTCAGCTGGTACAAGGTTAAAAGAAGGCTGTCATATAAATCGCAGTTTGCTCACACTGGGAACTGTTATTCGCAAGCTCAGGTAATTGGTGATCTCGTTTCTTTATAAAGAAGTTCCAACTTGCAAGTTATTTTAAAATTTCCTAGCTGCATATTACGTCTGCCACTCATAAGTAGCCAATACCTACCCATCATCTTAATACTGATTTTTTGAGTCTACAGTCTGGAAACCACAAACCTATTTGTTTAAACCAAAAGTAACTTTTCTTTCTTTTAGCATGTGATAACTGAGAACAGTTGTGATTTGATCCCATTTGTTTGCAATGCAATCCCATTAAGTTGATACCTTCAAGTGAACTTTGAGTTATTTGAGTTCATATGTTCATTCACATGTCTTTCTCACACGTGCCTCCATGTGTACTGACTATCGTGCTTACGAGTGGAATATGGATTCAAACTCCCGCATGCATGTGACACACGTCTTTGTTTCTTTAACTCGGTACTGCTGTAAAATGTTGACTTTGTGAGTTGCGTGTTATGCAAAGTAGTCAAAATGCTCAATATCATATAGCATATGGTATTTACATAAAGTTCTATCATCAATGTAATACTTGCCGGACTTTTAATTTAAGTAACTTATACTTTTCATTGTTTGACTACAGCAAGGGGAGAAATGGACACATTCCTATAGAGATTCTAAGCTAACTCGAATTCTGCAAACATCACTTAGCGGAAATGCTAGAACAGCCATCATCTGCACTATGAGCCCTGCCCGCAGCCATGTTGAGCAATCTAGGAACACTCTGCTGTTTGCAAGTTGTGCAAAGGAAGTTGCCACCAGCCCAAGTCAATATTGTCATGTCCGACAAAGCACTGGTAAAGCATCTGCAGAGAGAGCTTGAAAGACTGGAGAGCCAACTAAAAAGTCCTCGGTCAACTGTTGGCGAACCATATTTTTCTGCAATGCTCAGAGAGAAAGATCTTAAAATCGAAAAGGTAAGATATTATCATGACTAAGACTTGACCTTATTACTCGCTGACACCTTAACTGCACTGTTCAGTTGCCTTCAGGTTTATGGTTACTTGATACTTCTGAACACCTTTACTTTTTTTTAGCCATTTGTCAGAATATACATACTCTTTATAGTTTTACCATTTGACTAATCAAACATTGATTGCTTAATGAAGTTTATTTTCTAATATAGCTTGAGACAGAGATCAAAGAGCTTATCAGGCAAAGAGATATTGCTCAAGCTCAAGTCAGAGATATGTCACAAATGCTTGAAGATGACACAAATTCAATGATACGGGTAATACATTCATAAAACTAAACTTTGATATGGTTCTCTTTTATTCCACACTCATTTTATGTTTGCTTCTTTCTTGAATTTTCTCTAGGTAGGGTTGGGGCAGTACCCTCACTTGCGAGTGCAAGCATCACCTGTTGCTGAAACACCACAACACGAAACATCTATTTTGGCAGATCCTCACTCCTTGGATGTTGATACTAGAACGTTTTCTGATAGACACAGTAGGAGCAGTTCAGAAGATCATTTCGCCAAAATTCCATATTTCGATGAGAAATTTGTGCCTGGTTATGCATCCCCAAGAATCTTGTTACCCAGTTCTAACTTTAGTGACAGTGATTCATGTCGTGGATGGGAGGAGATTGAGAAGCAAAGCAACGGAACTTCGGATGAGATATGTAGAGAGGTTCGTTGCATAGAGGTACAAGAATCGAGCAACCAAAGTGCTACAGAATCTAGCAGTTTAGTTTCTCAAAAGAACAGTACATACCCTGAAGTAAGAGTGCAGTACTCAGAATCATCATCTCCTTCGCTGAAACACGCTGATGAGATGAAAGAAGAGACAGGGCCCGTGAGGGTAGCAATAGAAGACCAAAAATCTGCTTCATCGTCTCCTAAAGATGAGAGAAACAATCGTGCGCTGTTTCCGAAAGAGACAGATTTTGGTTCCATCGACTTTCTTGATATACCATCCTTTGAAAAGCTATCTTTGGCTCATGACCGAAGCTCGAGATTTTCAAAAAGTAAAAGCTGCAAAGCAAGTATCTTTTTCGACTTGGATTCGCCACATATAAGGATGATGGATTACAGTGAAAATGCCTCGTCTTTTGGATCAGAAAGAGAGACAGTGAGTTTCAGGAGAAATTTTTTGTCTCCTGTAAAGTTTGGTTCTAATGAGAAAAGTTTGTCAAGCAAAGATTCTGAGTTTACTCCTGATAATGCCCTTGATATTGAGGTTGACAACCCAAAAGTGAAATTGTCTATGTCCGAAGATAGTAATGGAAGCATCGATGGCGAGCCTCCACCTGAAAAAGAAAGTATTCACGATCTAGAAAGTGGAGAGGTATTTTTTCCTTTTACATTCCATAGTTTTTGAAGTGTTTCTTTTACGTTCCATAGTTTTGGCTTACCATAGATCTTACCTTGTCCTCTCTTTATGCAGGAAAAGGAAAAAGAACAAAAAACAAGTAACCATGTGAAGAAAAATGTTAGAGATGTTGGACTGGATCCAATTGAAGACGAGTACAAAGGTCTTTCAAGCTGGCCTGTGGAATTTAAAAGGCTCCAGAAAGAAATAGTCGAGCTTTGGCATGCTTGCCATGTTTCGCTAGTACACCGAACCTATTTTTTTCTCTTGTTTCAAGGTGATCCATCAGATGCTATATACCTGGAGGTAGAACTAAGAAGGATCAAGTTCTTGAAAGATAAATTTTCCAGGGGTGAGCAAACGGCCGTGAATGGAAACCCAGTAACACTTGCTTCTAGGTAATATGGTCATTTCCTCATGAAACGCTGCAATATGTATTTACATTCTAAGCTTGAACTCTAATGGTGTGATCCTTTAAAAACAGTGAGAAGGCTCTTCGCCATGAGAGACGAACACTGAGCAAGCAGATGAAGAAAAAGCTATCAGAACAAGAAAGAGAGAGCTTATTCCTGAAATGGGGCATTGGTCTCAACACTAAACTTAGAAGGCTGCAGCTGGCTCAACGTTTATGGACCAATGCTCAAGATATAAACCACATTAACGACAGTGCATTTCTTGTTGCGAAATTAGTTGGTTTCATCGAACCTGGGAAGGCTCCTGACAAGGAGATGCTTGGCCTCAATTTTACGCCACAAAGCTCAACAAATACTTACAGTTTTAAACGTAGTCTGATATCTCTGTTGTGATTTGTATCAATACATGTCAAGGTACTTAATACGATTGACTAGCTGTTATGAAGCATATGACTTTGGATAGACGAATGCCTTTCCACATAACTTCTGGATGTAATTGACTATAGGATTCATGTATACTTTTCAGGCAAGAAAGCCGTTTTGTAAAGCTAGGATCGCCATCTTTGCTCCTATAATGTAAGGAGACGCAGGATTTGAAGTAACAGGGTATAGAAGCTACTTATGAGTTATGAGTTCATTTCAGTGTACTTCCCCATTTATTTCTTGAAAATTGATCCAGGAGATGGAGGGAAGAGGAAAGAAATTTGCCCCCAATATATATGAAATTGCATGATTGCCCACAAATGTTAAATAAGCGTTCAATTTCCCCTTCTAAGAATTTCCTCTCGTTCTACCACCAAAAGGTTTATAAGGTGAGGCCCTTTCATCTTGACAACTAGCTTTGACATAGTGTTCTAAGGTTTTGCCACAATTTGATGTTCTTTTCCTCCGTTTTGACCTTGTTTGTGCTTGAAGTTAATAATTTTCCACTACCTACCTCATCTTAACAGATCATCATTCAAGTTCTTACTCTATGCACTACTGCCTAGTTTTAGAACTTTTCATATTTCCATAAAATTTCATTAAATTCAGAAACCGATAAAATGTAACTATCCATGCTCAATCATCCAATCAGTATGTGACAAGACAGACTATTTCATACAGGCTAATCAAAACTATGTACATATCTGGTTAACTTTGAAATGTGGATGGGTATATGGACAATCCATATCTGGTAACAGTTTCTTGAGCTGTAAAAATGGTTCTCCTCTTAGTCACTTTTGCTTCATTGATCATTAAATACACAATCCATTAGCTTACGACTCTGCTATCTTAAGTGTGAAATGCAGCTTATGTGATAAGACTAGGCAAGTCAGTTATGGCGATATTGATATGCACGCAAGAATATCAACTCTTGCAGACAATGATTGCATCGCATTCATGAAACAGTGACGCATAGAACTTTTATGTGTTTCACAAAGATAGGCATAGCTAGGATGAAATTTTCTGTGTAGTGGTTTAAAAGATCTATATTAAGTTATAAGGACAACTGCTTCTGTTAGAAAATAGCTCATGTCATTCATTCGTGTTCTAAAATGCCAAAATATATGAATTGCATAAGAGTATCGGACTATTTTTCTTTGCATTAACATGAATAAAACTAGTAGGTGTGAAGATGAGGACAAAACTCATCTCATGCACATTTGCAGTAAGTGAGTATGAGTCTAGGACAAGCAAATGGCTCTAATCAATAATGTTAATTTTTTTTCCATTTACTGCAATGTGCTTCCTCTTGTCAACCTCTATCTAACTACAAGGTTTTCCTTTTCTGTAAGTGATGCTGGTCCTGAATACTTATCTTGACATTATATAACAACTGTGAATGCAAACTGTTAACATGAGAGTTTTGACAGAAAGATTGTAATTGTCAAAATTCTCGTAATCTTACTGTCTGCACTTCCATTTTCTTCTGGATATCCTATCAGTTTGAGATGGTTTCTATTACAGGCTCTAATGTTAAGCCGGTAATGGCATTGATACTAGCTCAGTTAGCATCTGGAGGAGTTAGTATATTTTACAAACTTGCATTTGCTAGTGGAATGAAGGTTCAGATTTTGGTGTTTTACCGGCTGCTCACTGCAACGTTTTGCATTGTTCCTCTAGCTTTGCTTATGGAAAGGTACGTGCATTTCACATTTTCTTTTTATTGATATAATCTGAACTTAGAACTTAATCATTTGAGTTATTTTGTGTATACCATTTGTCATAATAGTTGAATGTATGAATCTCATTTCTGTTTACGTATTTGGTTCTGCAGGAACAGGCCTAAATTCACCTGGAAGATAGCTTTCCAAGGTCTTACTTGTGGAATACTGGGGTAAATTAAATTCTCTAGGAATCATATCGTTCTGTTTTACGTACTTGATCAGTTAAATGTTGGTTTGCATATACTGATGCTGGTGATTACCTATCTCATCATGCTTGGTTATACATATATGCTTGAGACATCTAGAGCAAACAAAACAAGTAGATTTCTTGTAAAGATGGGACATTTTCGATTGCAGGGGAGCATTAGGAAGCAATCTTTATGCCGAATGCTTGATGTTAACTTCTGCAACATTAGCCACAGCCATGACTAATATCATCCCAGCCTTGACGCTTTTGATGGCCATTATTTGCAGGTACTTGTTTATTCCAAACACCGAAAATATTTTACTATCACTGATAAGTGCTACAAGTGAACCTTAGCTACTAAACAAAAAATATTTGGTACACAGATTGGAGAGCATAGAAATAGGAAAAGCATCAGGAAAAGCAAAGGTCATAGGAACAGCATTAGGCCTTTTTGGAGCAATGATTCTAACACTTTACTATGGCATGACCATCACACTGTGGTCAACAAATATCAATCTCCTTAACAAATACCAGAAAAATTCTCACATTCCACATGTGGAACACAATCATTTACTTGGCTGCTTATTGGCCCTGTTGAGTTGCATTTGTTATGCAGCCTGGTTGATTGTACAGGTAGTTTTAGATTTTCAAAGAGAATATGTTTTGCCTAATTATATCAGGGTTGAAATTAAGTCATTACACTTGCTCTCTTGATTATATACAGACGAAAATGAGTCAGGTGTACCCTCACTTTTCAAGCAGTGCAATCATATGTTTCGCTGGAGCAATCATATCAGGATTCTACGCCTTGTGTAGAGAGCCTCATTTGAGCGAATGGAAACTTGGCTTCGACATCAGACTTCTATCTGCTTCTTATATGGTACAATATCAGTTTCCAGGAAATCAAGTCAATAGAGCTATTGCATGCCATTTAACACTTCAGAATTTTTTTTTCTTCCAAAACCAGACATTTTCAGTCTTTTGTAATGGCTTTGGCTACAGGGAATAATCGGATCAGGATTTGTGACGGTTACAACAGCATGGGGAACTAGGGTGAGAGGCCCTCTATATGTATCTTCATTTACCCCGTTGTCTCTCATATTTGTCGCGCTATTAGGTTCACTTATTCTTGGTGAGAAGTTGAATCTGGGAAGGTAAGTAGCCTACTGTATCTGCATCCTTTTTTATTTTTTTACCATTTTCCCCAAAATGCAGAAAAAAAGTGTACGATTATATACTGATTTGAGTCCATTGTTTGTACATGTTTAGCATGATCGGATCAGTGTTGATCATCGTGGGATTATACGTCGTGCTATGGGGAAAATCGAAGGATATGGACGTGGCTAACTCAGGCTCCCTAACAAATGGAGAAGTTGTCCTGGAGATGAAATTTGGTGGCAATTCCACAGTTGTTCCAACTGAGATAACAGGAGATCAAGAGAAATCTTCTGAGGGTGTTGAGGAAGTACGATCAGTTGCCTAGTTTTCGAAATTTTCATATTTCAATAAATTTTCATTATTTCGATCGGCAGATGAAATGTAACTATATATCCTTGCTCAATCATCCAATGCAAGAAGTGAAAAATCATCAGTACACGCATATGCATGCTACACATCTAATCAGAACTATAATCTATATACATATCTGGTTTACTTTGAAATGTGGATGGATAAATAGAAAATCCCATTTCTGGCAACGGTTTCTTTGAGCCGCAGTTACTTCTCTAACGCTCTGTTTGGTTCGATAGCCACTTTCGTATCTGCACAAGGAGCTTAACTTTGCGGATTTACTAGCTTATTAGGACATTACACTGATAAATGACAGCTCCCGAATTCAGCATTACCATAAAATTACCATTGTCAAAATCCATCACTAACGGTGCAAAACATAACAGAGCACATCCCTTGCGAGACAGTCTTTAGATAAAGTTTATAGAGACGGACCTATATTGTCAAGAAAATCAACATTTGTGTTTTTTCATATTACAAAAAAAAACACATTTTGTTAACATCATAGATGTTTTGATTAATAAATAATTTTGTTGATAGCGAATTAAAATACAGGTAAGTCATCTAGAAATCGTCTCTAGAGACTTTCGAACAAAACAACCCGAACAAAAAGAAAAATCAATTATGAGAAAAGCAAATAAAACACCCTCACGATTGACAACAAAGATTGACGATGTCCCGGGTCGATAAGCTAGTAAAGTAAGTATAGTAAAGGAAAATTTTCCTAATCTATAGGAAAATTCGGTTTCTGATAAAGAACCGTCAAATCTACAAGCCAAATTGATGGTTTTATATAAATACCTCAAATAACAACACTCTCTCACAAAAAGCCTCACAACTCAACCTCTTTCTCTTTATACAAAAACCTAGTGAGAGAAACATCCATATCGCTCTTCACTCACTCCATATCCTCCGTCGGAACCACCACCGGAACCACATCCTCTACCGGAAATTATGGTGCTCCAACACGACGGCGATCAAATCGTACCGGTCAATCTCTATCTCTATCTCTATCTCTCACACACGATTTCGCCGGATTTCTACTGGATTTCCACCGGATTTTCAAATCCAGTTGCTAAAATGTTCAAATCAACAAATTCATCTCGCTTTTTTCGTTAAAATCTCAATCGGAAGTGAAATTTGACCTTTTATTTTTCATTTTCGCTGATTTTACGATTTGACATTCGAGATCGGTTTCGGATCTAAAATCCGTCTGATGAAAATCAAATTTATAATCTGGTGCTTTATTATGGTTTTAAGAGCTGGTGTTATAGTTTTAAGCATCATTGTTATGGTTTTAGCTTGTGTTGAATGTTTTCGCCTGTTACTGTTTTAGCGCAAATGTTATAGTTTCAAGACTTATTATTGTAGTTTTAAACAGCAACGTTGGTGTTTTTAGCCTCTGGTGAAATATTTATGATTTGATTTTTTTATAAATGCTTTGTTATAGTTTTAAGATGCATTGTTATAGTTTTAAGAGGCATTGTTATAGTTTTAAGATGCACTGTTATGGTTTTAAGCATAAATGTTATTGTTTTTAGCTTGTGTTGCATGTTCGTGCTTTGTTACAGTTTTCATAGGTTTTGTTATAGTTTTAAGAGATACGGTTATGGTTTTAAGTATTAATGTTACTATATTTATCTTATGTTGAGTAGCTGCATGTTATTGTTTTTAGCGCATATGTTATAGTTATAAAACCTATTGTTGTAGTTTTAAGCATCAACATTAGTGTTTTAGCTTCTGAGAAATATTTATGATTTTATTTTTTGCAAATGTTTTGTTATAATTTTAAGAGGCACGATTATGGTTTTTTTGTATAAATGTTACTGTTTTTAGCTTGTGTTGCATGTTTCTGCTTTGTTATAGTTTTAAGATGAACTGCTATGGTTTTAAACATCAATGTTACCGTTTTTAGCATGTGTTGCACATTTCTTGTTTGTTTTTAAGCACCAATGTGATAGTTTTGATAAGAGTTGTTATGATTTTAACCTAGTTAATGAATGTTTTAAACATGTGCTAATGATGACATCGAGTTTGATGATAGGTCTGTCAAGGTATTCTTGCAAAATTGAAACACAAGCAAAAAAGGCGGAAAGTTCACCAACGAATTTAATAAAAAGACCTATTTAACAACTCGGTTTGTATTTGCATAAAAAACACGAATGAACATTTATTGTAATTTTTTCCTATGAGAATAGATGTTTTAAAACCTTTGGATGAGTATTTAATATTGTAATGACTGAATGTTTCAAGTAGCTTATTTTAAGCTTGTTTATTGATGTTTTAATGGCAAATCTGAAACTTTTAATTAGACTTGTTTAATGGTGGTTTAATGATATTAGATTGTCGCTTAAAACTATAACAAGCCATCTTAAAACTATCATGGCTCCTTAAAACCATCACACCGTCTATTAAAACATTAACAAGAGAGGTTAAAACTATAATTGAAACATACAATACCGACTCATTAAAACCATCACATTATATCTTAAAACATTAACAAAATACGTAAAAACTGTAACTGAAACTTCAATGCTAACAACTTCAAACCATAACATAATCTATTAAAAGCATAACTAAAATGTGTGTCTCGGCGGTTTTTAAAAAAACTCGGCCGGTCAGACCGCTAAAACCCAAAAACCGCAAAAAATCACAAAAAACCTTGATTTTCCTATCTTTTAGGAAAATTTTACATTTTTCAAGACTTTGGCTTTAGTAAAATCGGTAGCATATATTGAGGAAACCTTTGGTTCATTTAAAATTAAAGTTGGTGCCACTTTCAAACCCCTTTTTTTTTGCACACACGGAAATACGGAATAAGTATTCCAAACCAGTTTTGAGTCAGGGGTAGGGTATAGGAATATGGTAGGTATCTACGGGTATGGAAGTAGAGAAGAAGAAAACAGGGTCGAGAAAAGTCGATAGTTTGACTATCTCTCCTTAAGACTTTATTGCCCCGCTACGGTGCACACGGGTTGCTTGCAACAGTCTCCCAGGATAAAACTTCTCTTAAACGGCTAGGTTGCACTCCGATAGCCGAGTCTGCCGAACCTTAGTTTGAGTGTGTAAGGATGCACAAAAGAGTAGCAGGAAAGAAACAAGTATGGAATGTGATATATGTTCTTGTGAAGAACTTCTCCACATATTTATACTTGTTTGATGATCTTTCCCAAGAGTTATATCCTTCTACTAAAGGTGTTAACTCTTCATTCAATAGACACAAGTTGAAAGGGACACAATTCTTCAACTTAAAGGAAGTGTCTATTCATGAAAAGACCAGGAAAAATTCGAATTTTTGGAGGAAATCGCTGTTCGAGGCACCGCATTGGACATAAACTTTATGTCCCATGCGGACATGAGAGCTCGATTTTCCTCCCGGATTCGATTTTTCTCCTTTCTTTTCGATTACTTTGCTCTTAAACCCGAATTTTAGCACATAGGATTACGAATCCTCATGTTTAAGATGACTTACTCATTCATGTCTTGATCAAACACACTTAATGCATTAATCACCCTTTCACCACTTGGCGATTTTAGTGACTTAATACATAAAGTGTAATTCGTTTAACTTGAGATACGATTACGTAATGCTTGTTTCCGACGTGTTGAGCCCCATTGACCAATTCATTGCAAGCGTCTTTCTATTCTATATTTCTGAAATACTGAACTCCGAACTTTGATAATCCCTTAATAATTCTTTAATGTAGTAACTCCTTCGGCCTGAGACTTGAGCCTTTGAATCTGACGACTCTTTATATACCGCTACTTATCATCGAATGAATTGAAAGCTCAATCATTCACTAAAATTCAACAATCCCCACATGAAGGGAATTGATGCACATACCTTACCGCGGATTATAATAGCATCGGGATAGATACCTTTCGCTTTGAATCTTCCTAGCAAAATACCTTGGATATACTTGCCAGGTGGGCGTGATGCCTTGAACAGTCGGCATTTTGTGTATACCAAGACAAAAGTACCCACACTAATATAACCACACTCGTTTGATTCTTATCATTTGTCCATTGTGGCCATGGACACTTTGGTTTCACAAGTGTGTTTCTAAGTGCCGGTCCTCACACTTGCATATGTGACTTCTCAACAAGAGTATCCTGCCAATACCCCATTTGAGCTTCAAACTTTGAGAATCATTAAGAGTTCCATGAACTCACCCTTTACCCATTCTGCAGGTAGCACTTATGTCTTACGTGGGAATATGCTTTGGAGTTATAGTCACAAGTTACATAATCCGAAGTGCTCATACTTCTTAGTGTTGCAAAAACACCCTCGAAGCGCTCGACGAATCCTTACAGCTTAGTTTTCCACATTGAACCAAATTCTTGGGATCTCCAATCAGTATGGTTGGGTTACCACTGCAAGGATTCTTTAAGACATGGGTTTTAACCCCATTCCCTTAGACAGAAACAGTGTTTGCCCCCCCTGAAAGGCCTTTCGTTAACGGATCCGCAATATTGTCTTTAGATTTCACATAATCCAAAGAAATAACACCCGTTGAGAGCAATTCTCTAATGGTCTTATGTTTACGACGAATGTGTCTAGACTTGCCATTGTACATATTGCCGTGCCTTCCAAATGCATTAGTATCACGTTAATCGTTCTTTGAAAACGCGGGTTTATCCCAACAAGGATATCTTCAAAAACTCACGAGCAACTCCGCTTCTTCTCGGCTTTGTCAAGCAATAAACTCAGATTCCATGGTTGACCTAGAAACCAGAGTTTGTTTGGAGGATTTCCAAGACACTACCCCACCACCAATGGTAAAAACATAACCACTAGTGGACTTGCAGTTCTTAATATCAGATATCCATTTAGCATCAGAAAACCCTTCTAACACAGCAGGATATTTGGAGTAATGCAGACCATTCTTAAGCGTGTGTTTTAGATATCTCAATATCCTTTCCAACGTGTCGAATGGTGACTCACAGATTGGATGTGGACCTTGCCAACTTGTTGACAGGATAAGCAATGTCAGGACGTGTATAGTTAGCAATGTACATTAGGCAGCCAATTACTTGCGCATGCCTATCTTAACACACAGGAGGATCCCGATGTTTAGCAATGTTCTTGCTCATATCCATTGGTGCTTTCAATGGTGATAAACCATGAACTTCAAATCTCTTCAATACATTTTCAATGTAATGAGATTGCGAAAGTACCAAACCATCAGAAGTCTTGGAAATCTTAATTCCCAGAATCACATCAGCGATTCCCATGTCCTTCATGTCAAAACGATTTTTCAACATGGATTTAGTCTCAAGTATTAACTTGTAACTACTACATGTGATGAGCAAGTCATCCACATACAGACAAATCATCACGAAGGAATTGGAATCCCCTTTCACGTAAATGCATTTGTCACATTCATTTATTGAGAATCCTTTTGACAATAACGAGTTGTCAAATTTCTCATGACATTGTTTAGGAGCCTGTTTCAGCCCGTACAATGATTTTACAAGGCGGCAAACTTTGCCCTCTTGTCTTGGAACCACATACCCTTCAGGTTGTTCCATGTAAATTTCTTCCTCCGATTCACCATTGAGAAAAGTTGTTTTAACATCCATTTGATGTATTTCTAAGTCATGCAAAGCAGCAATGGCTATAAATACTCTTATGGAAGTTAATCTGAACCTGAGGCGTATATGTCAAGTAGACCTTCCTTTTGAGGTACCCCTGTACCACCAAACTGGCCTTATAATTGTCAATTGTTCCATCCGTCTTAAGCTTTCGCTTCAGAATCTACTTGCACCTTAAAGGCTTAATCCTAAGCGGAGGTCATTGATACCCAGTGTGATTTTGCGGGATGGACCAATTTCACTCTATGGCTTCCTTCCAAAGAGGAGCCTCGAGTTGACAATGATTGCTTGATTGTATTCGGGTCATTTTCTACCAAGAAGGTCAGAAAATCATGACCAAATTCTTTCTTCTTTCTAGCCCTTTTGCTACGTCTTGGTTCAATGTCATGAGCCTTGGAATTCTCTTATATTGAACTACTAGATCGCTTTCTTCCCCTGGCAACATCATGAGCCTTTTTATTCTCTTGAGTTGGTGAGTCAGATTGAAGGAAGACACTAGATTCAAGACCATGAGCCTTGGTTATCTCTTGGCTTGAACTAGGTAAAATGCTAGAAGAGGAAGACCCCACGTTTGATCCATCAAGTTCATTTGGTCCAGAATTTTCATTCTCACCAAATTCACCCACTTGACTTTTAAAGAAAGCCAAGTCCTTCTTTTCCTTCCTAGGAAAGGTATCTTCAAAGAATTCAGCATCCCTTAATTCTATGATTGTCCCAACATGTACATCACCTATCTTAGACCGATGGACTAAGAATCGATAAGCACTACTATTATTTGCATATCCTAGGAAACTGCAATCTATAGTTTTAGGACCAATCTTAACCTGCTTTGGCTTGGGCACTTCTACCTTTTCCAAGCAACCCCACACTTTGAGCATCTTGTAAGATGGGGGTGACCTCTCCATAGTTCATATGGATTTTTGTTGCTTTTCTTCCGGGGAATTCTGTTTAGAATCTTATTAGCCGTTAGAATGGCCTCACCCCACAAATTCTGAGGAAGCCCAAAATTTAACAACATAGCATTCATCCTCTCCTTCAATGTCCTGTTTTTTGCGTTCAGCAATTCCATTCGATTGAGGAGAGTAGGGGGCTGTTGTTTGATGAATGATACGCGCATTGACTTGATACGCGCATTCCCCACCACGATCACTGCGTATTGACTTGATACGCGCAGTAAGTTGGTTCTCAACTTCAGTTTTGTAGTTTTTGAAAGCCTCCAAGGTCTCATCTTTGCTTCTCAGCAAGTAAACATAACAACACCTTGTACAATCATCTATGAATGTCACAAAGTATTTCTTTCCTCCTCTTGTTTGCACGAATTTCAAATCACATAAGTCACTGTGGATTAATTCGAGAGGGGAAGAACTTCTTTCCACATAGGGAAAGGGAGACTTTTTTAGTTTTGCTTCAACACACACCCCACATTTCTGATGGTCGTTAAAGTTGATACCAGGCAACAACTTGAGTTTTGCAAGAGTTTGTAACGATTTGTAGTTGACATGTCCTAATCTATAATACCATAAATAAGGTTGCTCAACAAGGTAAGAAGAAACATTCTTCCCATTTATTGACTTATGCATTACAGAGTTTTCATTCAACTTGAAGAGCCCGTCAGCGACGTAACCTCTTCCAACAAATTCACCAAACTTGGTGATTACAAACTTCCCAGATTCAAAGACTAACTTAAAGCCAGCCTTCACCAAGAGTGATCCTGAAACCAAGTTCTTCTTCATGTCCGGGACATGAAACACTTCTTTGAGAACAAGCGTCTTCTCAGAAGTCATTTGGAGGACCACACTTCCAACAGCAACTTGCATGGTTTCCCATGATCGCCTCTTGTTGCTCACGGTGTAGTTCGAGAAGACACTTTTATCGGAGCATATGTGGCGAGTAGCTCGTGTCTAACCACAGGCTCCGAATTTTCCACCAAATTTGCTTCAAGCACAACCGCAGAATTCGAAGTCCTATCCACGAGAAGGTGTACCTTGGTCTCAACCAAGCGCCTTTGCAAAATGGGTTGTTTCCCTTTGTTCAAAGCTTCCTATTATCCTCCAGAATCTGGAGTTTGATAATAAAGTTTTCCAACTTCATCTCCTTGGATTTAAGATTCAAGTAACTTGAAAATTCATCCCACGAATGATGTAATTTCTCAATTAAAGCAGCCGCCAAGAAGGATTCATTGTGTTTCAAGTTCTCATAATCCAAGACATGCAAAAGCATTTGGAATTCTTCAACTAAACCCCCCACAGGTTTAGAGTCCATCATTTTTTAATTTCAGAAAATTTGCTACCATGAATTTCTTCATGCCAGCAACTTCAGAACTATTCTTCTTTTCCAACAATTCCCGAATGGATTTGGCGGAAGAGGCGACATTAAGCAGTGAAGATAATCGAAAGACAATTCAAAATGTAAATCTTACAGAGAATGTCGATGTGCGACCAAGCATCGAAAGCCCCTTTCATCTTTTGCCTCCAGCTTTTGAAGTTTCTTCCACCAACAACGTCATTCACAGGAGTAGACATCTTCATGTACTTCCACAAGCAGATAAAGTCTTAATATTGTAGGAATATGGTAGGTATCTGCGGGTATGGAAGTAGAGAAGAAGAAAAGGCGTAGAAGAGTCGATGGTTTGACTATCTCTCCTTAAGACTTTGTTGCCCTTCTGGTGCACACGGGTTGCTTGCAACAGTCTCCCAGGATAAAACTTCTCTTAAACGGCTAGGTTGCACTCCGATAGCCGAGTCTGCCGAACCTTAGTTTGAGTGTGTAATTAAGGATGCACAAAAGAGCAAGAGGAAAGAAACAAGTAGGGAATGTGATGTATGTTCTTGTGAAGAACTTCTCCACATATTTATACTCGTTTGGTGATCTTTCTCAAGAGTTATATCCTTCTACTAAAGGTGTTAACTCTTCATTCAATAGACACAAGTTGAAAGGGACACAATTCTTTAACTTAAAGGAAGTGTCTATTCATGAAAAGACCAGGAAAAATTTGAATTTTCGGAGGAAATCGCGCCTGTTCAGGCACCAACCGCATTGGACAGAAACTTTCTGTCCAACGCGGACCGCGGTGAGCTCCCAGTTTTTCCTCTCAGATTCGATTTTTCTCCTTTCCTTTCGATTACTTTGCTCTTCAACCCGAATTTTAGCACATAGGATTACGAATCCTCATGTTTAAGATGACCCATGTATTGATCAAACACACTTAATGCATTAATCACCCTTTCACCACTTGGCGATTTTAGTGACTTAGTACATAAAGTGTAATTCGTTTTAACAACGAGATATACAATTACACGGAATTCTTGTTTCCGACGTGTTGGACCTCATTGACCAATTCATCGAATGAATTGAAAGCTCAATCATTCACTAAAATTCCAACTAACGGGTATTTATGGAAGATCAACAAGTGGGAATAAGTCTTGGAGTGGGCTGAACTTACCTCCCAGGGGAAGCCCATTAGGGGTTGGTGGCCCATTGGCTAGAGGGCGTGGTTGGTGGGATCCATGAGCCCCAAAAATCACTCATTATTGGTAAATTATTAATTGCACTAATTAATGCAATATCTTTTATTATAAACCATCCCATGGAGTTTACATTCATACTCTCAAGAACTCTATTGTAAGGTTTATGTGTGTAGCACGAGGTTCTCTTGCGTCTAGGCTAATCGGTGTTAAAAGGCGCCATAGCTAGATAATTCAAATTGTTCTTGGTAGTTAGGCTCCTGCAACTCTTGTTCATTGTTTGGGATTAATGTGAACTAGTTCGACTCCAGTAACTCTTTCATTTCGCTCTATCTAAATTCATCAATCCGGTACCAAAATTTATCTATCGCATGTTAGTATTTCGCTATTTTTCTTTGCATTCATATTCATTCAACTAGTAGGTGTGTAGTTCATCTCATGCACATTGCAGTAAGTGAATACTCCTCCAAATCATAACAAATCTTCCAGTTTTGCACTTTAGGTGTACCATTCCGAATATAGTAATCTTTCTGTCATATTTGGAATAATACATTATTCCTAGGACAAAATGAGTTTAGGACAAGGAAATGGTTGCATTTAATAATTTACTTCTTTTCCATTTACTATATGTTCTTTACATTGTCACACTACCTAAATATTCTACCTCTTTTATATGTGATGTTGTTTAAAAACGCGTAATCTTGACATTATATAACTACTGATGAATGTGATCAGTTAACATTAGAGTTGAGACTCAAGAGCTAAAATCTTGAAATTGTCTAATTTCTTCAATCTTATATAACTCATTGCACTTCATTTCCTTTCAGTTTTCTATCAAGTTAAGATGGTTTCTCCTAAAGTTGGTGCTGCATTACGGGATGTTAAGCCAGTAATGGCGTTGGTACTGGAAAAGATAGTATTCGCAGGAGTTGGTATCGTCTACAAACTTGCATTCGCTGGTGGAATGAAGGTTGATATATTGGTGTTCTACCGGATGCTCTTTGCTGCGATTGCCATTGCTCCTTTGGCTTTTCTTATTGAAAGGTACATTTCACATTTTTATGGATCTAACATTGACCTCAGCTTGTTGAAAGAATTTGTGTAGTTAGTTTAGTAATGCAGTATAACAAATGGTAGCTTAATTTCATAAAGTATCTCATTTCTAATTAGTAATTTACTTCTGCAGAAATACAAGGCCAAAAATGACCTGGAAGATAGCTTGCCAAGGTCTAGCAATTGGATTTTTGGGGTAAATTTTCTTATACTCATTTCCTTCTGTTGTTGAGTTCTTGTAAGGATGGAGAAAAAAATCAATTGCAGGGGAGCACTAGGAAGCAATACGTATGCCGCATGTTTGACGTTAACTACTGCAACAGTAGCAACATCCATGACTAATACCATTCCAGCACTGACGCTGCTCCTGGCCGTTATATTCAGGTACTTCTTTCTTACCATTACCAAATATTGAAAATGTCACTAGTCGCCAAGTGCCACACGGAAATGTTAATATGAAAGCTTTTTGGTACACAGGATGGAAAGAATAGAAATACGAAGATCATCAGGAAAAGCAAAGGTTATAGGAACAGCATTAGGCCTTGGTGGAGCAATGATTTTAACACTTTACGAGGGCATGACCATCACACTGTGGTCGACAAAATTCAGTCACCACCAACAAAGTGTTGTGCAGCCACCTGCGAAACATAATCATGTCCTTGGCTGCTTATTAGCGCTGTTAAGTTGCATTATTTATGCAACCTGGTTGCTTCTACAGGTAGCTTCACATTTTCAAATTGGATTATGTTGTGTCAGATAATATTAGGTTTTTAAGTCATTATAGTTTCTCTCTTGATTATACACAGACGAAAATGAGTCAGGGATACCCTCACTTTTCAAGCAGTGCATTTATCTGTTTCACTGGAGCAATCATATCAGGAGTCTACGCATTGTGCCGATCACATAGTTTGAATGATTGGAAACTTGGCTTCAACTTCAGACTTTTAGCTGCTGGTTACATGGTACAAAAACAATATCATTTTCCAGGCAGGAAAGCCGTTTCAGAACTCTTTTTGTGTCATGTAATACTTTAGAACTTTTTCTTTTCCATAATTTAGTAAATTTTTGGTTGTAGGGAATTATTGGAACAGGATTTGAAACAGTGATAACAGCATGGGGAACTAGGGTGAAAGGCCCTTTATTTGTAGCGTCATTCACCCCGTTGGGTCTTGTATTCGTCGCCCTGCTTGGCTCATTTATTCTTGGTGAGAAGTTAACTATGGGAAGGTACTGTCTACTCTTATATCTTCATTTTCCCACTTTTCAGCTAATACAACCAAAAAAAAAAAAAAAAAAAAAAAAAAACCTTTGTGCTGATATACTAACATTAGTCTACTGTTATGTGTTTAGCATGATAGGATCGGTGTTCATCATCGTGGGATTATACACTGTGCTCTGGGGAAAATCCAAGGATACGGAGATGGCTGACCCAGGGACCCAAGGCAGTGGTGAAGGTGTTATGGAGAAGAAATCTTCAGGGATAAATCAAACAGGTGGCAATTCTGCGTCTATTCCTGGCAAAATAACAGGTGAAGAAAAATCTTCTGAGACTGCTATCGGAGTATGAGATTATGAGTTGATGTTTATTAGGTTGAGAGACATTCAAATAAAGAGAAACCTTTTATCCACTCTGTGAGATTACATTTTATTGATGTTTCTGTTCAGAAATTCTTGGATGAGTATGAACTTCATATTTTTAGAATGAGCTGCAAATTTGCAGTTCAAAATATACTACTATGAGTAAAGATTGAAGAAATATGTCATTCAAATTACGTAGCCTCTCTATTTGGATCGAAAAAATTCTGTATTTGGGTTTGAGTCGTTTGAGAATCACGGTTTCTACTGATAAAAAATTCAATATAGAAATCTAATGGTGTTTGGTCACAAATTCAGAGCAAAGAACATAACGAATCAGACATCCAAATCACAAACAAAAAGGTGAAAATTTGAGTCAGGAAACTCATCACACATCAAAATCACACTCTCACTCACATCACTAATCCATATAATTATCAGCTTTTAAGGTCCTGCGCATTTATCATCCATGATTTGGAAGCTAAGTCATTTTTTGACAACCTTGTGTTCTTGTCAGGCTTTAAGCGTATCTGCATAAGAAGCTGGTTTCTGCTCCTCAGTATTCTTTACTTCTGGTTTTATGGTTTCCTCTTCGGGTTTCTTTTTCTCGGTTTTTTCTGGTGACTCAACCACTTGTTTATCTTCTACTTTCTCCTCAGTTTTCTTTTCCTCTGTCTTTGGAGCTTCTACAGCATCTACTTTTGCCTCGGGTTTCTTTTCCTCTGCCTCTGGAGCTTCCAGAGCTTCTCCTTTTGCCTCGCATTTCTTTTCCTCTGTCTCTGGAGCTTCTGTTGCTTCTACTTTCTTTTCCTCTGCCTTTGGGGCTCCTGTTACTTCTACTTTCTTTTCCTCTGCCTTTGGGGATTCTGTTACTTCTACTTCCTTTTCCTCTGCCATTGGGGATTCTGTTACTTCTACTTTTTCCTCAGTTTCCTTTTCCTCTGCCTTTAGGGATTCTGCTGTTTCTGCTTTCTCCTCGGTTTTCTTTTCCTCTGCCTTTGGGGCTTCCTTTGTTTCTGCTTTCTTTTCCTCTGCCTTTGGGGATTCTGCTGTTTCTACTTTCTCCTCCGTCTTCTTTTCCTCAGCATGTGGGGCTTCCGTTGCTTCTGCTTTCTCCTCCATTTTCTCTTCCTCTGCCTTAGGCGCATCAACGGCTACCACTTCTTTAGTTTCACACTTGACTGGACCATCAGTAACTGTTTCAATAGATTTAACAACCACCTCATCTTGGTTTGTGGCCTCTGTAGCCTTCTCTTGTTTCTCTTGCTCTGACGTTGCTTTTTCACCTTCCTTCTGTTAAATTGTTGAAACAATCTTCATGAGAAAAGATCAGGTATATCAAAGTGACACATTTACATATATTTTGCCAAGTAGATAATTCATGCACTCTTTGCGAAGAGTTCTGCATTCTAAATCAAATTGCTATCCAGTTACAGTATAATCCTGCTACAAAAGACCAACATGATTCTCTACTATAATACATGATGGCATATTCTACTAAAGAAAACCGTTCTATTAACAAAGCACATGTGCAACTTTTATGCCTTCAATCAGGGTGACAGATAAAAAGAGAAGAAACCAGATGGGGCACAGAATAAGTAATAGCTCTCAAGATGGCAAGAATCATTGTGTAGATAGACAAAAAGGTCAACAAGTGGTGGGGAAATAGAAGATGACCTGTTTCGTTGTCTTTTCAATGAACATCCAACACAAAGAAAAGAAAATCGCGAACGCTCAAACTAGAATTACAGGTAACAGACAGATGTATGCAAACCACCCGTCCTCCCCAAAATCAAACGGAACACGGCCAAACATACCAGCAAAAAAGTCAAAAATTTCTACAATGAATCCTAACAAAAAAAAGCAATGATTTGGCCTGTCTTGAACAAAGTAAATTGCAAGTTCAGACCATAAACAAGGTAGAAGTTAAACACTTGCCTGATCCCTATTCTTTGACTATAGTGTAAAGACAATGAAGTTAAACAGTTGGCCGATTCCTTTTGTTTGATTATCGTGTAAAGATAGTGAAGATAAACACTTAGCCTGCTTCAAATTGTTTGATTATAGTGTAAAGCTGAGACCTTTAAAGCCAACCCATCAATTCGGATCCTACGCTAGCAACTTGGATGAGTGTATCACGTGTTAACAACAACTACACGATTATTCCTACCCGATTCTCCCTTTGTTCAATTAAGACACAAATCATGAATTCCAATTTCCAAGTTCCAACACAATAATCACAGTTCTAACTCTTCTTATCAAACCATGTATTGTCAATTTGGCATAAACGAGCATTGGATAAACAACATTACATTCACCAGCAATTCCGCCTATACTAAATTCACCAGCAATTCTAAGCAAGTCAAAACAGCAATTACAATTTAAAAATCCAGGAACAACAAGTAATTAAGTTAAATTACAGAGGAATCTAAATTTACCCCAATCGAATAATCAGTAAATCGACATACATTTGGAAAAGAAAAAAAAAATACGAATTACCAATCACTAGTATATTTTTTTACCTGATTGCCCATCAACAAATTACCGAGCGATTGGCGGCTGGCTTCATCACCGTCCGTCACAGCCTCCTTCTTGGCGTCGAGTTCCGCCGCCGTGAGCTCTTTGCTGAGCAGCTCCGGTGCAGGAGCCGGAGCTTCACCAGCGTCCTTCAAGACGCTAAACTTAGTCGCACAAGCTCCCATTGTTGATTAGATGTTTGGTTTTATCTGTTGAAAGGGAATTTGAAAGATTTGTAAATTGTAAGAGAGATTATAGAAGAGGAGATGATGAGTGCGGAGGAGAGTGAGGGGTTGAGGTAGGGTATATATACATATAGGGTTAGGGCGGCAAAACTGCGCTTTCTTTCTGCTCCGACATTCTTTCTTTATTTTTCAAGGCCCCCAATTACTCTCTTTCTTTCTTTTGCTCCTTTCCACTTTTTTTTCATTTTCACCTATTTTTTTCTTATTATTACTTACTACTCCCCCGTCCTTTTTAAAGAACCAACTTTAACCGCGATTTACTTCTAAACTATAACAATAAAAAATATAAAAAAATTAAAGAAGTAATATTTCATAATATAAAATTATTAAGTATTAAATTATTATATTTTAAGATTCATATATGGTCAAAGTTGATTACGGTTGACTGGGAAAAGTCAACTGATCAGAATTAAGGAAAATATAATTCGCGCTAAATTGTGAATTTGTAAAAACGATTGTTGCGGCTTTATTTGAACTTACTCCGTGAACTGACACAAAACGTGCTAAACGTCCATGTGATCATGAAATCCGTGAACATAAAGCGTGAAAATGAAGCATAAACGCAGTAAATGTCTTCATAAACCGCACTTGAAAATAAAGTTCTTAAGTGATAGTACGATGCGTGATTTAAATGTAAAAGTGAACAATGATGATAAACGGATGTAGGCTATGATCACTGCTCCGGAACGCCAGTCCCCGCTCCAGGACTCCAGGTAGCTCCAGCTCATCACCTAAAAGTGTTATAAATAAGGGGTTAGTCAAACCACCGACTAAGCAAGTTTCATGCACGTGCCATGACCTAAGGGTTCTATCTTTGCTTCTTTTGCGTCTTTTAGTCTTGACTTAATGCAATGCGCGCAACTTAACCTATGACTTGACCTTTAACATAACCTGACTTGACTCTAAAACGAATTTACTCAACTTTGCGTTAACTTGACACATGAATATTGGGTTGTTACATACTATGTATAAGTTCTAATATATTGCAAAAGTCAAAATATTTTGCAATCTCTCGAACACAAAGTATCTGAAAAGACGGTCTCTATATAAGTTATATAGTGTCTAGATGACTTATCTAAAGCGGACCTATAGTAAGATCAATATAATCATTCATATTATTAATTAAAATGTTTACATTGTTTATGAAATGGGTTCTTTGTAATATGAAAATGCATAAATGTTGAGAATATACGTATCGATTAATAATATTGATAATTTTCGACAACATAGTTACGATATCTAATGAATTATTTAAATGTCAGTCAATGAGAAGAGTTACTCCCTTTTCAAAATGTGAAGAAACAAAAAGATTCTTCTTTTTGTCTGATTGATGTTGCGAAAGATGTAGAGAGAAGAACGAAGTTTCAAGTGGTTTAGACTTGAGTGTATTGAAATTTTATGTTAAATTATATTTGAGAGGATGAAAATATTGAGATGTTTAGAATTTGTTTGTACAATTAATCTAGAGTTTTTAACAATGCTTATTTCTAAGTCATACTTTTATTTCTACTTCGCATCATTTTAAGTTGCTAGAAAAATTAACATCTAAGGTGAAAAAATGGATGACTTGATAAGAAATTGGACGTGTTAAATTATATTTTAATCGTGCAAAATGGTTTAAAATATTTTAAAATGAAACCGAGGGCACGGTGTAATCGTGTATAACTTAGTTGCTTGTGCTTGGAAATGAAGATTTTGAATTATTTGAAAGAAGATAATTTTGTGGAAAAGGTAATAAGCATATAATGTAATGTCAGGAGAAGTACAATGTTTTCCTCAAAAAAATTATTTACCTCTAAGCACCATCTTACCCAATACAAAAATAAAGAAAGAAATAAGGACAATAAAATATGTAAGTTCAAAAATATACAGGCAAGAAGATCTAGTGAGAGTTGATGAACATGCAAACAAACCACGTAATAAAATCAGTTTAATGAATTTAGGACAAAATGTAGTCGAATTCCAACAACATTTGACAAAAGACATCCATCCAAACATGTTGTATGAGTTGGCCATGTTTTCCTCCATGTTGAGTTGAGTTGAGTTGGGTTGAGTTGAGAGCATGTCTTGTTAAATGCCTCCACGATTGTGGATTGGACCCATGACCCAACTCTTCACCCAACCTCGTGCTTGAATCATTATTACTATTATTTCCCGTACAAACACAAAAATGCATGGACTCCAAGTTTTCAAGTTGTAAAGATAAATCACGCCTTTTTCTTTTAGCAAATGATGAATTGATGATGCATTCGATACCAGTAAAAAGGATTCAGTTGGTTAAAATTTACTACAAAAAGAAGAATTAATAGTATCATTTTGGACCTTTTGTCATAGATTTAAATCCCTCGAAGCTTAAGGCTATATACAGGGGCGGAGGTGTGTATGTAATGGGTAGGGCACTTGCCCTACCCTTTAAAAAAAAAAAAAATTGTGTATTTTTTATCATATTTTTCCATTTTCCACCTCCCTTCTTATGTTATATGTTGTTTTTCCTTTGTATTTAGCACATATATATGATATATTATGGGTAAAATTACCATTTTTTTCAAATATTTGCATTAACAATAATAAAAAAATTCTTTCTTTTAGTAAATATATTTTTTCCATATTTATGCGCCCTAGACGGTTTGATACTCTGGCTCCGCCCCTGGCTATATATGAGATCGAAGTTTAATCAATGTTCACTGTATATTTTCAACGTTATACAATAAATTTGATTGAACAGCGTAAATTATTTAGGATGACATTGGTAGGTATTATTAGTACTAATTTTCCCAAATTTCTTAGGATTAAGAGTTAAAAGACTAAAGAATTTGTGTAATACCAACTAATCAGTAGGGCAACTTTTGTGCTAATTAACATTTTTTGCCATTAACTGTGACTGAAATCGAAACACCCGTTCATAATCTTGACGGTCAGTGCACATAAATGGGCAGGATGGACCACATTAATGGACCTCCAACTTGTTGGATCTTAAGCAGCCCATTATATAAAACTGGGTTAACTACGTTTGGTCTCTACTCCCACAGATCCGGGAAATCAACTATCTCACTTTATAAGTGAGAAATTAATGCATTGAAAAATATCATTGCGAGTGGTTGATTTTTACAAACAAAATGGACTCCACTTTAAATCTAGACAAGATTATACACGTGTATAAGATGTTCGCCCCAAATAAATTATTGACCTTGTCATATTTTTATTTAAATATTTGATCTGTGAACATATATACATCTTCAAAGAAATCACATAATATTTGTCCTCCGAACACATACTTCAGATGTCATTTTTCAGTACATGTTACGAGTGAAAGGCCATCAGGCACTAATTTCCGCAGATGAAGAACATTTTCTTGCAATCAGTCATGCCTGTTAAGTAAATCTAAGTTGAACAGAAATTTTAGTTGGACTACCCTACTGAATTATATATGACATGGGCTAAATTGGATATTTTGTACATCAGAAGGGAGTTCATTGCAATAAACATTTTCCTTTGATTCTCCACAATCTTTCTCAACATCACCTTGCTGCTGGAAAACTCTAACTTTCTCCCTTTCTTCCTCTTTCGTTTTTCCCCATAGCACAAAATATAGCCCTCCGACTAGCAACACTGCTCCCAAGATACTGCACATATCGGAAATTTATAGGTAAATACGCGGTATAGCTAATATTTTTATTCCATGATCCACTTTTGTGTGTTGTTTTGTGCATTTCAACCCGATTTTAAGCAAATTATATGGGTGTAGATGGACGAAAATAGAATGGATCGCACATCAAATTACCTTCCGAAACTAATAATTTCTCCCAAGATGAATGAGGAAACAATGATGGTAATGACCAGGATCAATGGTGTAGTCATTGCTAGATATACTGGCCCTTTCTTCTCAACCACAAATGCTTGCAAGTAAAATGAAACACCAGTCACCACTATACCCTGTACAAACACCAAAAGATACCATTTTAAACAGGAGAAGTAATCACACTATTTTCTTTTGAAATATTGAATGCAAAACACATGTGATAATGTCAGAGTTCAAATAATAAATTGTACAATGGTACGTAATTTCAGTGCTGGTATTATTTACATTAGCTAGCTAATATTAATTTCAACTCTCATTATCCCAACCTATGCAAAATAGACACTAATTAATTATATGACTTACACAATAGGATACCGAAAGAAGTTGAACATTCCATCCGAGTTTCCACAAACTTGGGTCTCTAGCAAATGGAACCGCGACAATGAAAGACTGGATTGTGCTCAACAGGCACTGTAGCGTCGTCAACATCAACTTCGACGGATAATCCTTTAGAACTCGCCCCTATAAGTTCCACGTATAGAGCAAGTTGTTAAAGCTGATCACACCGTAACACGAATATGATCAAATTGCAACATAATGTTTGGAGACAAAACAAAATGCACACTTTAAAAGAACCCGTGGTAATGAATCACATGTTCATAAGAAAAAATTGCATCATAGTATGCACTAAAATGGAAAAGATGAATAGTAATTAAGCATGTGGTAGGGTACCTGAAGGATAAGCCACAGAGCCCAAGTGAGATTACCAAAGAGCATTAAGAAAACACCCTTAATCCAAGTTATGATCGAAGGGACTTGGTTTGTTGCTTGATGCAAATTGTTGTTTATCAAGTGATGGTGCACCAATATTCTCAAGAAAGGGCCCCTGTAAAATGCCATAATTGCAACTCCACCCAAGCAGAGTGTCACTCCTGCAATTTTCAGTATCCCTGGGCTGGTCCTCACATTCACTTTCTCCAACCTGAAAATTGACATCTCATCTTATTACTATAGCTTTCCACTTTGATCAACCCAATTAAGGTAGTGTTTGTCAGCCCAACTAAAACATGTCAGCTTTTGTCTAATGCTGCTTAAACTTCTCTAAAATTATTCTACTTTTAACCAACTTTTTTCTGGTTATAATCACCCACTAAATTTAAATTGCATTATGATTTATGTGAACCATATATTCCACATTAAGGAAAACATCTCTCACTTATTGGAGGAACTCTTTGCTCCTAGTACGATTTAACGTGTAACCAACATAATCGATGTAAGATATATATTTCAGCACCGCAAACTAATCTTAAGGAATCGGGTATTATTTACATTTCACATTGCAACACGATAAAGTAGCTACTATGATGTATCTCAACACAATCTTTTTGACATCACATATCAATCATCTATCTTTTTTCCTATTGTAGGAGTATATATACATGGATCGATACCTTTAAGCATCTCATACAAAAAAAAAATTGCTTTATCTTTACCTATCCTTCTTTTTCCTTTGATTTTGAAATAAATAGTTGAATTCCATGATGGAAAAATAAATAAATTAGTATGTGCTTTAATTTAGAAGACGATTGATGCCCTTACAATTGCAGGAAGAATATATCAAAATATGCATTGGACCGATCATTTGACTTCATCTTTTGCCATCACCATCCATTATTAAGTAAAGCTTGCTTATTTATTTGCAAGTAAAGAAGCTTTATCTATCAAACTAATATTGTTAAAACTGAAAGACAAAAAAAAATAAAGGTCTAAAATACTTTTTCTTATAAAAAGTGAAGTTAATTACTAATATTTGGCAATGATGATTAATTAGATAATTACCTTAGTATAACAGCAAGAAAGAATGTTATAACAGGGAGAGTATTGGCTGTTGCAGCTCCCAAAGATGCAGATGTATACTTTAATCCCACTCCAACAATATCTAAGCTCAAAGTGATCCTGCATAAACAACATGCCTTTTTTAATTAAAACTTTAAGATGTGAATATTGACATTTATAAAGTTTTGCGTTCGTCATTTGAACATCAACCGGACCAGTTTTACAACTGTTAATTAAGTGTAAACTGGTTTTTATAAGATTTTCTTGAATTAACATTAGTCACTTGTAGAGTTATGTTATGTTCCACCTGATTTAGAGGCAAATTTTGGAAAAGAATGACCTACCCGAATAATGCAAGCATAAAAATCTTGACGAAGATTGAGAATGACATTGGTGGAGCTGTTTTCCTGCAAGTTAATATTTTTTTCAATAAAATCATGGCAGTAATAGACGTGTAGTTTCAGGCTTGACGGAGGGAGTGGTATAAGGTGAAAGAGAGGGTGTACGAATAGTTCGTAGTACGTACCGTTCAAAGAAGAAGGCAATGGGGAGTAAGAAGAGAGTGGCAAAAGCTTGTCTATAGAAAACAAACACAAAAGTGTTCATGCCAACATCGAATGCAATTTTTGTGAGCAAGAAATATCCTGAATATATTGATTGTATGCCAACCACTGCAAGAAAAGGCTTGTTTCCCAACATTTTCATTGTTTTCCCTTCTTTTTGTAGTAAGCAACTCTTGTTCTTCAAATTAAGTTGTATGTATGAGTGTTTGTGCATAATACGTGGAAGATTGATGGGGTTTAAATAGAGGTTTAAAGAAGGTGAGTGTAAAAGAACCCAAAGTATCAAAAAAGAAAAAGAATTCATGATAAAGAATCCTGTGAAAGCTACGCCACCCATGCTTTCGTTTTTGATAAATTGTTCCAACACCCTGAAGTTTCAAATATTGCATTAATTAGCCACTTTGCCTTCTCTTCGTCTCAACTGAATCGAATCGACCGATTCGAATCGAATCAATTTATCTGTAGATAAAAACAACTACAGAATCGAAACGAATCAACTAAAATTTATGAAGTTTATAAAGAAATAACGCCTTTCCTGCTTTTTTGTTTATTATTGTATAACTAGTGGTATCACTTGAATTACTCAAACTAGCTGTTCTTATTGACAATTTGACAGGGCTTCGCAGCCCTTGAGTACTTGGGTGATCACAATACACTAACTAATAGGGCACATGCGAATTATGTTAGCCAATCTGAACGTCACATTTAGTCCATCAAGTTTATTTAGTGTCACAATTACTATTTGCTACAAGAGTCAAACATAGTCCACAACTATTCTAAACTGACATATTTAGTCCACAATTGTTTTCAGTTGGCATATTTGGCCCAATAGCGCAATTTAGAGAATCAGTCTCGCGGACATGATCACCAACGTTCTCTCCAAATTCTAGAATTGAGAATTTTTACAGATATTGAAGCAATTGGTTGTAGTTATAGAATGCGTAGTGTTAGTTTAACTTGCAAACGATGGAATTTGCACTGAAGCTTTGGCTTGTTATAACCTGAAATATGTTAAAGTTGGTCTTATATAGAGTTAATAATGTCTGTTTGCATTATTTTCTCACAAATGATGTGTGATATTCTAACAAAGTAAGTACTCCCTCCGTTTTTTTTAATGGTTTACTTTTTTGTCATTTCAGGTTTTTTTTTAAGTTTAACGTTTTCTTTTTTGAAAATCAACTATCTGCACTTATTAATTTTTCATCACTCTCCTTTACTACTTAATCTATTCTTTCTCTTACTTTTTTGGAGTATTTATTATTTTATTTCATATTGCTTATAATTCACACAAAATCAAATGGTAAACCTTGTAAAAAGTAGGGAGGGAGTATGTTACAGATGCTGTGCACTAATTTTTGGGTCTTTTTATGAGCCACATGACCTTCAAATGCATTGCACCACTAATTTGACGGTTATGGTAGAAATGTGGAATTTTGCTACCATGTAAGTAGTAAAACATCGGAGGCTTTAACTAAAGTTAAGATTACATAGATATATACATGCATGCATGACTTGATAATGTGATAGTGGAATTGATGTTTCTCCGAAATGAGGTTAAAATGAAACAAAATGGTAGTACGTGTACAACTATAAAATCAAAATATATATAGAAAGAAATTAAAGGTGACACGATCGAATTATTGAGTTGCATTGCTACGTGGATCCTACAAACATAGTTGTACACTTGTACTACAAAACTATAAAACTATAAGTTCGTTCTTTTTTTTTCTTTCTCTTCCTAGCTAGTTTGACGAATGAAAAAATGTTCAATTTTGGACATCTA
Organism: Plantago major; assembly: GCA_026545765.1. Lineage (NCBI taxonomy): Eukaryota > Viridiplantae > Streptophyta > Magnoliopsida > Lamiales > Plantaginaceae > Plantago > Plantago major. Next base: position 23,356,699 of record CM048840.1, on the reverse strand, counting down.
GCTAAGTCTACTAGCTGCCATGCCTTTCCCTCTTATTTCCTTCCCTTGGTCTTCTTATATCATTAAACAAAACAAAAGCCAAACCAATTAAGTGAGTGAGTGTAAAGAAAAAGAGAAACTAAAGACAAATAATTATGTTGGTAATTAAACAGAAATTAAAGTTAATAATTTAAACTACTCCTCCTCCATTCCAAATTCAACTTTCCGCTTGACTTTTTAATCAACATCGCTCAACTTCGAACAGCTCATTACATACAGTATAATACATCTAATGAATTTTTAATGTATAATGAAAATTTAAAATGTAATATTTAATGATATGAATTATTAAATTTATTTTACCGACATTATTTATGAGTAATTTGTAGACGAAGTTTGTAACCGTCGACCAGAAAGGTTAAATGGGAATTTGAATCTTGTGAGAATATTAAACTAGGTAATTTGGTGTCCCAGTGGGACAGGAAAAATGAGTGAGGTGGTATGTTCATCAGTACCCCACGGTCATCATGATATTTCAAGATATCGTAATAACTTCATGTGATTTTTATTGTATTTGTACGTAGAGTAAGTGTCATAAAGTAGCCCATAGACTTATGGAGATGTTAAAAATAACACAGTTATATCGTAAAATATTAATGTTTCTTATTAACAACATCGTTATTATACATAATATAAATAATGTACATACAATGTTTTGTATATAGTATTATTTAAGATATTATAGTTATAATTAAGAACATTAGTCGGGATATCACTAGTTAAGTCGAGTCATTTCAACGATTTTGTCTTTTATCATATGCAAATTGTCAAGATGCGGATTATTTTCTAATTATTATAATTTTTATAATGCTTGGAGGAAGTTAGGCAGATTGTTGGAAATAGAAGAACTCAGGCCCATGATTTCAATTGTATCTAACTACAAATGTAGAATTTCGATTCAAATTGTAGAGCTCCGCCCCTTGAATGCATGCCGGAAAAATGGAAAAGGCTAGGAAATGAAAAAGTTCATGGCAAAACGAGTACTTTGGCCGGACTTGTGATGAGAGATTTATATTGTTCCAACAATCGATTGAATTGAATGAGAGTGATAGTATGGGTAGATGATGCGGTCAATGGTGTTAACGATATGCGTAAATTAGATCATCCAATCATTCGCGTGTTTGATGTTACGTTGTTCAAATTAAAAGTGTCCGATTTTGACGTTTCGCCGTTGCTGGTCGAAACGGCCATCGGACATCATTTGGATGGTCAGAATCGCAATTTACTGCTTTTTAGTGATTTTTTCGTAATTTTCTTTATGTTATTTATTTATGTTATAGGCGGCTAAGGTTTACTATTTAAGTACTTCTTCATTGTTTTGTCAGACAGTTTTGTGATAATATATGAAAAATCGAGGTTTTCCTCAAATCTGACAATTTTCAGATTCCCGTGAATCAACGAATCTTCATCTGTCAATTCTTGGTATTCTGTTGAATCAACGAGGTTGAGTTCTTGTTCCTTGTCTTTAGTACGCACGCTGCATCAGTAGACGAAGCAGAATCTCAAAAAAGAGATCAACAATGGAAGCTACCGTTCTAGATGATGGTGTTGGTCGCCCAACCTGGGGATTTCTTAGCCATTATTGGGCTTCTGCTATTGAATGTAAATGTGGATAAATTAAAAACATACTCATGTGATCATGTCAATAACTCATCATCCATATGCATTCTAAAAAATTGAATATATAACTCATTCTCCGTACATTCTACAGAAGACCATATCCACAACAAATTATATACATTTCATAACTCAAATATCACGGTTACGAAAAAGAAAGGTTATATAAATTTTGAACGATCTCTATCAAGGCCTATCCTGACCAAGCCCTAAGCCTGGGTGGGAAAGTACATTCCACATATTAAATAATTTCATTCAATCTGAAAATTTGTACCAATTAAAATTCGTGAAATTACACAAAACCTATCGAAAAACGTGAAATTATCCATTTATATTAATTCTCTAATAACACAGTGAAGATTTCAGTAAAAAAAGTATAACAAATAAAAAAAAATCATGTTTATCTTGGACTTTCCGCCGCCAAGCTACTGAATGGATTGGAAAACACCGATTAGAGGTTCTAGAAATCAACCACCGAGCTATTGGATGGACTAGAAAACGCGATTTGTTGGGTTACAGAGAAAAAAACTGAAGAAGAGTAAATGATGGGTCCTTCCCTTTTTATAATCTTACTTTTGACTATTTGCACTTCTAATCTAAAATGGGAAGAAAAAAATCAAAACAAACCAATGATTTTTGTGTCATAATTTTTTGAATACTCTACATGATACGTCAAAACACATCACGATACACCTGATGACACGTTTAATACGCCACAATATGCTATATGACATGTTCAATATATAAATGTGGATCAATCAAAAACATACTCATGCCAATAACTCATCATCCATATGCATTATAAAAATTTGAAGATATAACTCATTCCCGGTGCGTTCAACTGAAAACCATATCGCACAAAACTACAATGCAATTATAACATTTCCAGCTAGCAAGGAATGTCAAAATATTTTCACCAAAGCATAAATTGCATACCAACATTAGATAAAATATATTCATTTCTATCTACAACAACCATTGATATACATTTTCATAACTCCAATATCACAGTTACAAAAAAGTAAGGTTGAGCAAAATTTGAACGAAATCGCTATCAAGACCTATTATGCCAATCCCTAAGCCTGGCTGGGGAAGTACGGATCCACATATCAAATAATTACATTCAGTCTAAATATTTGGACAAAGTAAAAAGCATGAAATTAAATCAAAACCTATTGAAAATGTGAAATTAATCCATTCATATTAACTCTCTCTAATAATACTTGAAGATTTTTCAATCAAAAAGTATAACTAATAACAAATCATGTTTACCTTGGACTTTCCGCCACAAAGATATTAAATGGATTGGAAAATGTCAATTAGGGTTACAACGAAATCCGTCGCTAAGCTACTGAATGGATTGAAACACGCCGATTAGGGTTATAGATAAAAACACTGAAGAAGAGTAAAATGAGGGGTCCGTCCATTTTTATAATCTTTTGTTTGACTATTTGCACTTTTAATCTAAAATGGGAATAAAAAATCAAAACGATTTAGTTTTTTTCCATAATTTGTTCAATACTCCACATGATACGTCAAAACATGTCAGAATATACCCGATGACATGTTCAATACGCCACAATATGACACATGTGCGGATCAATTAAAAACATACTCATGTCAATAACTCATCATCCATATGCATTCTAAAAATTGAAGATGTAACCCATTCCCGGTGCATTCTATTAAAAACCATATCGCACAAAACTAATGTAATTATAACATTTCCACTTAGCAAGAAATGTCAAAATATTTTCACCAAAAGCATAAATTACATACTACATTAAATAAAAAATAAATTCATCAGATTTATCTACCACAATGAATGATATACATTTCATAACTCCAATATCTCAATTACAAAAAGTAAGGTTGAGCACAATTGAACGATTGATATCAAGACCTATTCACTAGGTGTTAGGGAATCAAGTCATGAGCCGCATAAAAAGCTCATCTAACGCCGATGGAGCTCGAGATCGATCAACGCAAGCTTGCTCGTCTCATTTTCTAGCTTGAATCGATCACCCTGGCAAAATAATCGAAGCTCGCGAGCAATAATTAATTTAATATATATTTAAATTTTTATTTTTTTTACATATACAAAAATAAAAACCTAACTTAAGTTGTCTTTCCCTTAAGTAAAAAAAGCTCATTCTAAAAATCAGATCCTCAGATCTAGAAAATGAATTCATTTTCGAGCTCTAACGAGTCGAGCGCCCACGAGCAAAAGCAAGTCGAGCTTTTCGAGCTGCTCGCAAGCAACTCGATATTTTAACGAGCCGATCACGAGTTCGATCATGAAAAGCTCGACGATCACGAGCGGGCTTAAAATTCTGACGATCAGTGATCTATTAAGCCAAAGTTCGGCTCAGCTCGGCTCGTTAATAACCCTAATTCCGACCAAGCCCTAAGCCTGGCTAGGGAAGTTCAATCCATGTATCAAACAATTCCATTCAATCTAAAAATTTGAACAAATTAAAATCGTATGTGCTGCCGAACACATGTACGTAATTGAATTTTTTATTTGGATCATCATGATAAACAATGAAATATAAAAAAAATTGGGACATGATAAACAAAGAAATAATGGGATAATAGCATAACTAGTCCAATTTATTAACAAGGTTGGCACAAACACACAAGATTTGTGCTATGTTGTGATTTTTGAACTCAAAGACAAACACACAAACATGAATACAAATATTTCAAGTAAATTAAACTCAAATAACATCCATACGTTCAAACATCCATGCCAACCATAAACATTTAAGTCGACACATCCATAAAATCAAACATCCATACAAGAGTAAACATTAAATTCGTAAAACGCTTTTACTATTACGCTTTCGCTCAGGCAATTCTAAAATTTCTAAATTTTCATTTTTTTTAATAATTTTAAAATTAAATAATATTTAGAGTCAAAAGAGTTGATGTGTAAATTGACCGTGACCAAGAAATTTCCACCTAAGCATAATCATTTAAAATTGGACTGTCCATGCAAATATTTACAAACTTTGAACTAAAAATCACAACACAAAGACAAATCGTGTGTTTGTGCCAGCCCTATCAATAAATTGGACTAGTTAAGCCATTCTCCCATGAAATAATCGGGTTATTGTATTGTATGAAGAATCACAATATCCCTAAAATCAATGGAAAAAAATAAAATAAAATAAAATGAACTTCCTGGAGAACCTCCGTGAATTATGTATATTCTGTCGGGATATAGACAAATAGATAAGAAAATTAAGAAAACGTTAAGTATTATATGGTTGAAAGAAATAAATTTTAGATGCCATTGGCTTGTATATATAATATTCCAGAATGCATAATTAAAACATGTAATGACTTTACCTGCTATCTTTGAATAATCTAAGAACAGAATTTTCTTAGACCGACCGGAAATTTTGTCTATTCGACGAGACTTAGAACATTAAATAATGTTATGTACAATATATTATGCTTATTACTTTTACGTCATTTCAATCCAGATTCCAGGCACAATATCTATACCTGATATAATGCCAATACTCAAATTGTTTCCTCCAAAAATTGACCTTTGAAAATATTTTAATCCATTTTAAACTGTTTGAGAAAGTTAATAGTAAAATATTGGTTATGGATTCATGGATTCTGTTCCTATCACTATTTGTCGACGTCTTTATTATATATCCACGTATTTAAGCACCTTCAAGATTAAATTAATTAAGAATCTGCTTCTAAAGAAGTTATACGACACCCATCAATTAGCACCTAACAAAATTATTTCGAATCATTTTAGAAAGAATTAATGACAAGAAATTTCGACTTGACTTGCCAAGTAAAGGATTTTTCCAGGAGATGTTTCACTTTGGCGTTCAAATTCTGTTGAATGTGCTAGAACATGCGAGGAAGAAGATGTTACACGAGTACAACCTTGTCAAGGGTTCGGCTCGACTCGTTACGAGGTTCAACTCGTTCGATAAAGATGTGAGATGTTACACAGTACAACTCGCCAGGATCAATCTTATTCTTAGACGCTTGTCCTCTAATTAAATCCACAATATCAACATAGACGCGGGTTGAGATAACCATTTGACAAGACTATGACATTTTAGACCGTAACACTCGTGGTCATAATGTATCTATCAATCATTCCTTAATGGACTAATCTTTTGCCATGGAAGCTTTCAAGGAAAAGGCTTCTTTAGAACGTTGATGGGATAACTATCCGACCCTGATCAAATATAGGCAAACTTACTTTTTCAATCACGCACGTTATGTGGCACAGTGTATGCATATGCATGCATGGAAGTTGACATGCTTTGGTCCTAGCCTCAAAGATAAAGCTAGCTAGCTATTTCCTTTTCTTTTAATCACATGCACTATGTATTCATCTTCAAACTATATGTGAAATTACGTGATTCATGAGCTATATATGTATCGATCCCTATCAATCGATGATTATATATATTCCCCCCTTGTGTAAGTATCACTTGATGTCTTGATCATGAATCAAGCAAAATAGGTTGATGAGGCCAATATTTAATGATTGAAATGAAATTCATATTTCAACTAATCAGATCTTAAAACTAACAATCAAATCAAATTGCTTTAATTTAGTATGTTGACACTTGTTGACATGTTCATACTTCACATAGTTGTAAGATAACACGTCGTTTACGGATTCATGCGTGATGTCTCATCACAAGCATGTTAATATTTTTAAAAGCTTTAATTTTTATATTATGATACTAGTAGGGTGTTTAAAATATTAAAATAAAGTATGTTATAAAGAATTTAATTAATAATTTTGCTTCAAATTAATAACACTTTTAAGTGTTATTTTTAAAATGATATATTCAGTAGGTTAGTTTATTAGGAGATTAATTATATTATTACATATACATGAAAACTTTTATTTTTTATATATATTGTTTACTTGGGGCCTTTTTAAAATTTTTGCATGGGACCTCAATTTTTTTGGGCCGGCCCTGATAACACGCTAGCTGCAAGAGTCAATAATACAATGTTGCAGAGACTTTTTTGGTTATCCACCTTATATTTGTTTGCATTATTCTTTCATGTTGAGATTTCTACCGATCGATCTACTCGATTTCTTGTAATAATCTTGTGTAGATAATAAGCAATCAAATCGAAACAATAAGCGCACACAAAATTATGTGGTTCCAATGGATAATTCCAATCTACATCCCCGGTAGAAACAACAACTTTATTACTTCTTCGATTCGACAATTACAAGCTCAACAATGGAGAATTTGAACGATTTACAATACAATCTCTCTTAATATTCTCACAATATGAACTCGCTTCTCTTCTCACTCTCAGAGACGAAGTATGATGAATTAATGATTGATGATGATCAAGACGAAGAAACCGTCACTGTTATATATCTGCTTTTTAAAACGTCAGATTGCACAGGATTGCACATGAACCCTTGATCTGTAACAGAACCATCTTAATCCAACGGCCGTGGTTGAAACACGCCTTTAACAACTTAACTGACACTAACAACTTCTTATACAAATTGCAAAAATTTCCTCGAACTTACGAAGTAGGCATGTTAGTCAGCTCTACATGTGGAATCATCAACTTGGACCTGCTCTGATACCATATTAAGTTGGGGACGTTTTTGGGTTATTCAACTTATATGTTGTTTGCATTATACGCTCACAAGTGATGTGTGATATTTTAACAAAAACGATGATTAATAAATAACTCGTGGATATCTTTTTCTGATTTTCAGGGTTAATAGGAGATTTTTATTGTATTAATTGGGAAAACTTTTGCATCCAAATCAATCATATTCCTCCCTGTCTGTGGGTAAACGGTGTTTGGTAATTGTCATGGTCACATTTTCCCATGGCAGTAATACAATAGCTATGAGAGTTATTGTGACGACGAACATGCAATTGCCTAGCTCATCATGTTCGTGGCTATCACTAATAGTCGATGGATGTCAACTTATTTTGAGACGATTTTGTCGGCTATTGAAGCGTTTTCCTTATTGCAGTGATATCGAGACTGAGCTTTTATACATATCTTCTTGATCAACAAATTAACGTGATAATGAACAGTAGTATAATTAAGCCATTTAATTTTCTGCATGTGCATGGAAATAAACTTGATTGATACATATACATAAATCCAGTTCAGATCCATAAAGTTAAAGATCATGCATCTGTCCATCTTCCTTTTATTGCATCTTCGTGGAACGGAATTGGTAATTCAATAATTGATCAAATGATGGATCATCAATGATTTGGGTATCTATATAATACATGCACAAAACCACCACAGATTAATAAGATCAAAGACTCCTGAAAGCTACGTTAGAGCTTTAGGACAGCTCCTATATATGTGTTGATCATGAAACAATGGCGTACGTAATATATGGATTGATTTTAACATGAAAACTACCAACCGCACATATATATAGGGATGCAGATGGACGGCTGGCAGTTGGTACAGTGGGATTACGTTGAACAGATCGGGTGTTCGGATAAATAGAAATACTAAAAAATGTATATGTGGAGAAAATTATCAATTAGCCAGATTATTTTTAAAAAGTCATTACATTAAAAAAAAAAATTACCCCGGACTAATTTTGTAGTCGATTAGCTTAATATTAAAGGAAGTAATAAACAATGCATCGAAACACCGACAATGCCGATAATTGATGTTAGAGTTGCCGTATGACACTTGGATATAACACTGAAGACACAAGACAGTTAGAAGTCAAATCTAACTTGGTTTTCTTTTGCTTAGTGATCAAGAATTCGAATCTTGCTAGGAAAATGAATGTATGTTGATTTCTCTAGTATATATACACATGTAGGTACTAGAATAAATCGATGAGAACATATAGAGGATAGATTGAGATTTCTTGAGAGAAACACAGTGAGGAATAGAGAACGGAGCTCGATATAGCTTGATAGGTTTGGTTGATTCCTTGTAAACTACGTTTTGGTTCTTGGTTTAATAGAAATATTGGTTATCCCGTGACGAGACAATTGTCGAACCAATGCTAAATCTTGTGTTTGTGTTTATTTTCTTGCATTTGTTTGTTGGTTGGTTTGGAGTTTATTGGATTGAATTGGGTTGATTTTATTAACAATTGGCGCCGTCTGTGGGAAGAGAATCAACTGGTATCTATTCATCAATGGCGTCTCCAAAGTTCGACCTCAAACCGTTGGAAGGAAAGACAGACTTTGGCCTGTGGAAGAGAAGGATGAAAGCTATGTTAGTGCAGCAGGGTGTGGTCGATGCACTGACGGAGGAGTTTGATAAAACCATGTCTGATGCTGATAAAACATCGATAAAAAACAAGGCGTACAGTTCTTTGTTATTAGCTTTGGGAGATAATGCCCTTATTGAAATTGGTGATCTTTCATCGGCAAAAGCAATATGGGAGAAGATAGAAGAATTGTACAACGACAAGTCTGATGCAAATAAAATCTATGCCAAGCAATGACTATTTGCATTCAAGATGGTTGAAGAAAAATCAATCATGAGTCAGTTGGATTTGTTCAAGAAGATGGTTGCACACCATGACAATCTAGAAACTGATGAGAAGAACAAGATGAGGAGCCAAGACAAGGCAATTATCTTGTTGAATTCACTCCCTAGGTCTCTTGTTCCATTCAAGGATGCTTTGGTGTATGGGAAGACAGAAGCATTGACAATGGAGGCTATTGAATCTGCATTAAGATCAAGGGAGCAGGATCAAGATGGTGTTCCACCAACACTCAGTACTGGTGAAAGCCTTATGGTGAAACAATATCACAAGTTTCCACCAAAGAAGAAGCAATATCCAGATAAAAGGAAAGCTCAGTATAACAAGGATGGCCCTGAAACAAAGAAGTGTTAGTATTGCAGGAAGCAAGGACACTTGAAGAAGGATTGTATGAGTCTAAAGGCGCAGAAAGGCAAGGGTGTGGCGACAACATCGAATACTAATTATGGCACAAACATTACAAACCAATCAGAGGCTTATCATACTGCGGAAGCTCTTGTTACTAAGGTACTTTCAGTCACTCAAACTAGTCAATCAACTGAATTGGTTATGGATTCAGGCTGTTCGTTTCATATGACACCTATTAGAGAATGGTTTTCAACTATTGAGCATAGAAACTGTGGATCAGTTGTTCTTGGTGATGATAGATCATGCATAATAAAGGGTATGGGACAGTGAGAATTGAGATGTTTGATGGAGTGGTAAGGGATTTGCTTAATGTGAGATATGTACCACACTTGAAGAGAAACTTGATATCTTTAGGATTGATGGACTAAGGATTACAAGTATTCAGGTGAGAATGGTGTCCTTCAGGTCAAGAAGGGTGATAAGGTGGTTATGCAGGCTCTTAAAAAGGAGAGAATTGTATTATCTACAAGGTGAAATCAGAATCGTGAAGTTTCCAAAGGTAATCGTGTTCTGGGAACACCACATGTTGTTCTGACAACACCGTTCTATGGCATAGAAGACTAGCACATGTTGGAGAGAAAGGTCTTATGGATTTATCTAAGAAGGGACTCTTAGGTGGAGACAAGATACCTAAGATGGAACTTTGTGAGCTCTGTGTGTTAGGAAAGTCCAAGAAGAACAGTTATGGTGTTGGAAAACACACCACACAGGACATACTTGAGTATGTGCATGCAGATTTATGGGGACCGGCGAGAACCACCACTAAGAATGGAGGTAGATATTTTCTGTCCATCATTGATGATCTGTCAAGGAAAGTGTGGGTGTTTGTATTGAAGTCCAAGGATGAGACTTTCATGAAATTCAAGAAATGGCTTATGGAGATGGAGAATCAAACGAACAAGAAGCTCAAGGTGATCAGAACTGATAATGGGCTGGAATTCTTGTCTAATGAATTCAATACCTTCTGTGTTGGGAAGGGCATCTTGAGACACAAGTCAGTCCCTGGATATCCACAACAGAATGGAGTAGTTGAAAGGATGAATAGAACAATCCTAGAAAGAGTGAGGTGCATGCTTCTTGGATCAGGTTTGTCAAAAAAATTTTGGGGAGAGGTCGTGACTACGTCAACACATCTTATTAACCTATGTCCATCATCAGCTATTGGTTTCAAGACACTTGAAGAAGTTTGGAAAGGTACTCATTCAGACTACTCATATCTCAAAGTATTTGGATGCTTAGCTTATGCTCATGTTAAGCAAGATAAGTTGGAGGCTAGAGCAGTAAAGTGCTTGTTTCTTGGTTATCCAAAGGGAGTTAAGGGATATAAACTCGGTGCTTAGAACTGTGGGTAATAGATGCATCATCAGGGATGTGACTTTCCATGAAAATGTGACGACATTATTAAGGAATACTAATGGTTGAGAGAACACTACCGTGGAGCTCACAAAGATGGTGTGTCAGAACACCAATATGGAGTGCAGACACCGGTGTGGTGATAACACCCGCCAGCACTATGGTGTTCGACAACACCGCATGTCAATCTCGTGGAAATACTAACATACATGATCGTGGAGCCCGAATCAATAATCGTGTGGAGAGGCATGTGTCGTAAGAAGGATGTGGATAGAGCTCAATAGTCCGTATGATGTTGTGGATTATCAACTCATCGTAGATAGAGAACCAAGAGTTAGAACCCCATCAAGATCCAGATATGGTGTATTTTGACCTAATATTGCCGAGGATATTGATTGTTATGAGCCTGAGAACTATCAAAGAGCTATAAGTTGCTCAAAGAAGAATAGTTGGTGCATTGCTATACAGCAAGAACTCTTGTCACTTGAAAGAATCTGGGATATTGTAGCTATACCTAAAGGAAAGAAGCTTGTAAGTGGATCTTTAAGAAGAAACTTGGAGCTGATGGTGAGCAAAAGGTGAAATACAAAGCCAGACTAGTTGCTAGAGGTTTCACACAGAGAGAGGGTATTGACTACAATGAGATATTTTCTCCAGTGGTGAAACATAGCTCAATCAGGATCTTGATTGCTATGGTAGCTAAATTTAAGCTACACTTACATCAGATGGATGTTACTACTGCGTTCTTGCATGGGAAGCTGGATGAAGAGATTTACATGAGGATACCTGAGGGTATTGAGGTAGATGACAAGGAGCACAAGGCTTGTTTATTGTTGAGATCACTATATGGTCTTAAACAGAGTCCAAGACAATGGTATAGAAGATTTAACAAGTTTATGTTGAGTCACAAGTTTAGGCGGTGTGACTACGACACCTGTGTTTACTTCTATGGTGAGAATGTCGAAGACATGATATATTTGCTTATTTATGTGGATAACATGCTTATAGCAAGCAAGCATATGAAAGGAATCACTCATGTGAAGAATTTCTTGCAGTCAGAATTTGAGATGAAAGACTTGGGAATAGCTAAGAGGATACTGGGCATTGATATTATTCATGGAAGTGATGGAAAGATCATTATGAATCAAAGTGCTTACTTGGAGAAGGTGTTAAGGAGATTTAACATGCACAAATCCAAGCATGCTGCAACACCTCTGGGGGTCTCAGTTCAAGTTATCTAAGAAGTCTTGTCCTAATACTGATGAAGAGAAGAGGTGTATGGAGAACACACCGTATGCTAATGCTATAGGGTCGATTATGTATTCCATCAGATGTTGCAGTCGGATTTGGCTCATGCAATGAGCTCAAGAAGGTGTATATGGATAATCCCGCAAAGACCATCGGGAGGCGCTATGCCCGCCGTATATCGTGGCTCGATTAGATCGATCGTGTTCGAGCAACACCGCACGAGGAATGATGCAATCGATTGGGTATGTCGACTCGGATTATGTCGTAAACTCGATACAAGGAAGTCTTTAATCGGATATGTATTCACATTATTTGGTACAACAAGAAGTCGAAGTCTACTCATCAACCGTGGTTGCATTATCAACTACAGAGGCGAATTTACGGCCATGACGGAAGCCGTGAAAGAAGCTATTCGCTCATGGGAATTTCAAGCGCTCGTGTTGCAAACACCAAAGGACTATATTCTGTGATAGTCAAAGTGCAATTCATTTGTCAAAACATCAAGCTTACTATGACAGGTCCAAACACATTGATATAAAGTTTCACTTTGTCAGAGATGAAGTTGAAAAGGGTACTATCAAGATTGAGAAGATCAACACAGATGTTGATCCGGCTGATGGATTTACTAAGTCAATTTCTGTGATGAAGTTTGGATCGTCTAAGTTCTATCAAGTTGATGGAAGGAAGGGTCAGGTCCTAACTCTAGGGACATGAATGGTGTGGTATCCGTGGTTACATTAATATGAAGCTAAGGTGGAGAATTGTAGTTTGCTAGCTTAATATTAAAGGAAGTAATGGAACATGGTAATCAAAAAACATCGATGCCAAAGATAATGGATGTGTGTTGTAGAGTGTACGAGGACACTGGATATAACATCGAAGACACGTGATGCTTAGAAGTCGAATCTAACTTGGTTTTCTTTTGCTTAGTGATCAAGAATTCGAATCTTGCTAGGAAAAGGAATGTATGTTGATTTCTCTAGTATATATACACATGTAGGTACTAGAATAAATCGATGAGAACTTATAGAGGATACATTGAGATTTCTTGAGAGAAACACGGTGAGGAATAGAGAACGGAGCTCGATATAGCTTGATAGGTTTGGTTGATTCCTTGTAAACTGCGTGTTTGTTCTTGGTTAAATAGAAATCTTGGTTATCTCGTGGACGTAGACACTTGTCGAACCAATGCTAAATCTTGTGTTTGTGTTTATTTTCGCGCTTGTTTGTTGATCGGTTTGAGTTTATTGGATTGAATTGGGTTGATTTGATTAACAAATTTGAATTGTACGAATTGATCAGTTCAATTACCCTTCGATTATAACTTAGAAGAGATGATTAGTAATATTCTCTTCGTCTCAGGTTCAATTTCAAATCTACAGGGAACGAATTTGTGAGCTATACTTCTTCAGCCGAGCATGTCCCCATGTAGTTTTAACTTGACTGTAGTGGTTTACATTTTATCACGGCACTTCAAGGCGATCACACAATTAATGCACATCCAAAAGGTAGCAAACGCGAGTTTTCAATATACTTCACTTACGAAGTGTAACACCCAAAGTCTTAGTGAGTTTTAAATGATTGGAAATGTTACTCATTGCAACAAGATACCATTATTTTCGAGAATTGATACATAAAAACTCCAAAGTTAAGTGTGATTATTCAGGAGCAATTTTTGAATTGATGACCTTTTAGGAAGTTAAAGTGTCGAAAACTAGCATGTGTTGGTTTGTGGGTACTGTTGGAGTATTCTACAAGCTCAACTTTGTATTTAATAAATTCTAGCATGGTATCATATGAGAATGTTGTAGTATTAATTTAATATAAATGAATAGATTCAACACTTTCTACAAATTCTAGCTTTTAGATTAGATGACACTCTTGGACCACTATTAATTCCCTTAATTAGAAGGCTTTATTAAGTTTTAATAGCTTATCCAATTTTATACGTCAGATGATTATATTTAAGGGTAGGGTATATCGTAGCTTTAACCCAAAAAAAATGGGGCCTTAGCCCACGGCCCCACAGGGTTGTGGCGTAACACTAACTTACAAATCACCAAATTAAATTGATCAAGTTAAAACTGACTACTACATAAACAGTAGTACTATATCGGAGTATATCAGAAATAACGACGAAAGACTTGAAAGTGAGGTCCAAAGTTGGCGAATTTGATTAAGAAGAAAGGAAACAAATGGTGATTGGTTGAGCAAACGTCAAATGTTTTTGTCCTGTAATGAATGATTAAGAAATTGGTCTAAATTAATTTAATTTTAATGTTGGCTACTCGTAGATCCTTCCTCTTTCTGAACTAAAGATTTTGACCGAATTCTGACCAAATTTCACTTCGGATGGTTAATTTTACTTTCTTCCGAAACATTTCCCTAACTTTTGACTCGTACTTAAAGTTCAAAATTAAAGTTGATACAAAGTCTGACCCATAATACACGTGCTTTTCTTCCACGAAATCAAATATAAGGAAAGTTAAGGATTGAATTAATGAAGTATATTAAGAGTTTTATATAAATTAATGAATTTGTGATTTTTTAAAAATATTTAAAAATAATAAATAAAAGGGAGAAACGTACGCCAATTAAATTCGAACACTGCACCTACTACTTAAACAACGACATACGACGCATTCGCATTCAAATCAATAAGTAAGATCAACTAATGAGATTTAAATCAATTATAAACTTAATAAACTTTAATTATTATACTACTTTAATATAATATAATATATATAATATATATATATATATATATATATATATATATATATATTTATATATATATATATATATATATATATATATATATATATATATACATATATATATATATGTATACACAATTATTAGAGTTGTGCAATTGAGTACTTAATTTATATTAAATTGAACCGATTTATAATATATATGCAAATTAGACTTTAATTGTAAAAAACAATATGTATTATTCATTTTAATTCTAACCCCTAACACAACTCCAAAAAAATCAATTCATAATGAAAAAAACCTAATTTGTCTTCTCCAATTAAATTTAAAACACTAAATCAACCCAACATAATTAGTTTATCATTAAAAAAAAACTCTTATTGAATTCAAAGCTCTAATTCAATCCAACAAAATTAATTCATCATAAAAAAACAATGATAATCAATAGTTCTTCTCCATTTTTTTAATTAAATTGAAATAGATCAATTCGCACTAACCGAAACCCTAATGCAACTCGAGAAAAGACAATTAATTATCAGAAACAATGATGGTATATACTTACCTTCATATATTATGTTTTCTATTATTCAGAATTATACGCCACAATAACACGATAATAAGCGTTCAATGCTCTAGTTTGTATATTACTTAGTGATCAAAGTAAACTAATACTACAACAATACATTAGGAACAGAACATTCGGTGTTAATAAACATGCATTCATCGTGATAAATTAGGAAAATGCTTGTTTGATCGGCTATGGATTAATTAAGGACCAACACTAATTAATAAAACAAAGAGAATATACTAACTACAAAGAGAGGGCACGAAAAGATTGAGCTACTATTCTAATCATGTCTGGAATCGAATTTATGCAACATTTTATTAATTAAATTTGAGATCTTTCATTTATTAAGTATGTTTTTTTAGGGAACTTCAAATATGCGAATCTGAATTAATTTAATTCTTCTGGTTCTAGTCATGGAACTTGAGTTGTGAGTTTTATACTTGCTCGCCACTTTTACTAAATTTCTTCATCACTTCACTTCACCTGTCTTTAGAAATATAATTAAATATCTGAGAAGAAATTGTTGTAGAATTTATGATTTTAGATCGATTGATGAGTAGGATCGTTCAGTTTCAAGAACGTACGTGTTAAAATGTAACGTGCCATTTTTCAGTGTGGTGAGATTTCGAGAGACCATGAAACGCACTATAAAAATCCCGTCAAATAACGACGGCCAAATCTATTGCTCAACACCATAAATCGGTCGCTAAATTAATCGGTCGACGGATTGGAAATCCATCGCAAAACTGCTAGTCGCTAACTGGCGGGACGGATATTGTGTCCGTTGCCAAGAATACCAAAAGAAGACGGGGACGAAATGATCAGCAGTATTGAATCATGTATGTGCACATGACACCATCAACAGTAACTCAATCAGAATTAGCTAAGCAATATTTAACAAAATGATCATGTATATGCACATGACACCACACTTACAAACAATGTTGCCAAATAAGAAAGTAAGTATAAACGTGGTCATTCAACAATTAATGTGTATCATATTGATTTCTCCAATGATAAATACATACTCACTCCGTCCCGCAAAACTTTATACATTTTACATTTTTATCCGTCCCACAGAACTTCATACATTACTAAAAAAGGAAGCTACCCCACACCCAATAAATAATAAACAATATCAACTTTACACTAAAATTACACATTTTGCCACTAAAATTACTCATTTTCCCACTTCTTCTATATTTTATGAAGTTCTCCGGGACGGAGGGAGTACAATATAACAATATGACTTATTTATATCTAAAGCATGTTCTTCATATTTTTCAACGGTATAACCATAAGGTCATGACATAGACTTGCATACATGTCAAGATATCAAGTTAACAAGTTCAAGTGATAATAATTTCATAAACTAGGTATCAATTTAACAAACCTATAACTTGCCATTAAATTATGTGCAAGACTACGTCATTAAATATGGGGAAAATTGGTGCAAAATACACCTTTTATCCCAAAGTTCGAAATCAAAACCCCATAAATCAACTTTGAAATTTGATATGAGTAAAGCTTATGATCGGGTAGAGTGGACCTTTTTTAGAAAGAGTGTTAGAGAGACTAGGCTTTGAGACTTCTTTATTAATCTCATTATGCTTGGTGTGCGATCTGTTTCCAACTCTGTTCTTTTGAATGGGTTACAGTTAGATTCTATCCAGCCAGAGAGGGGGATTCGGCAAGGGGATCCTCTTTCTCCTTATTCCTGTACGAAAGCTTTCATTGCTCTTATTCGTGATGTTGAGGAGATAGAGGTGTTACGAGGAGTCGTTGTTGCTCTTGGTGCACCAAGGATCTATCATTTGATGTTTGCTGACGATACCCTATTATTCTGTCAAGCTTCGGCTGAGGCTGCTATGGAGATTAGTGATATTTTGTATCGTTATAGTCTTGCTTCTGGGCAAGAAATTAATCTTGATAAATCCACTGTGGTTTTTAGTCGTAATGCGGGGAGTGAAAGGGTGCAGGAGGTGAGGGGTTTTTTGCCATTTAGATTTGTGAATAAGCATGATAAATATTTAGGCCTACCTACGGAGATGGGAAAGTCTAAGAGGGAGGTTTTTGGGTGGTTAAGGGAAAGAGTGTGGAAGAAGATTGATGGGTTTGGGAATAAGTTTCTTCATAAAGCTGGTAAATAAGTGCTTATCAAGTCTGTTTTACAAGCTATTCCCACTTACGTTATGAGTTGCTTTAAACTACCCGAGTATCTTCTCCATAAAATTGAGTCTCTTATTGCTAAATTCCGTCGGGGGATGGAAGAGTAGGAAAATACATTAGGTGAATTGAATAGCTTTGGACTCAAAGAGGGATGGGGTATGGGTTTTAGGGATCTTCGTTGTTTTAATCTTACATGCTTGGTAAACATATTTAGAGGGTTATTTGTTTTCCCAATGCTTTGCTCGGTAGGGTTCTTAAGGCAAAGTATTTCCTTTATTGCGATATCTTGGATGCGGTTCCTAAAGGTAATTTCTCGTTTACGTGGAAAAGTCTTTGCTACGCGTTGGAGCTGGTTAGAAAAGGTATTCGGTGGCGGATAGGCGATGGGACCAACGTTGATATTTGGATGGACAAGTACTGGATTCCAAGAGAGTCGTTTATGAAGCCCTTTACTCCAAACTTATCGGGTATTGATGACACTCATCAGATCAATCCTCATAGATCGTGACAACATGCGATGGGATGAAGAAGTAATCAACAGTCTATTTTGGGAGGAGGATTATAAAATTATTCTGCAAATCCCTCTTGCAGTTTATTCATCTACAGATATTAGAGTGTGGAATCCCACGTGCAATGGATTTTATTCAGTAAGAACAACATATTATTCGCCAAAGTATGAAGGCATGTATCAGGCTCAAGGGGTGGGTCGAAAATAGTGGGTTGGTGAATAAAAGTTGAACCGGATTTGGTCTTTAAATATACCTAATAAAATTAAAGTCTTTGTCATGCTTGTTAAGGGAGTTTTACCTACCGCGAGTAGTTAGAACGGCGAGGAGTTGATGTTTCTTCTCCGTTAGATTTGTGGATGTCATAATGAAACTGCTATGCATGTTTTTAAGGATTGTACCTATGCACGTTTATTTTGGGCAAATTCTCCTATGCCTCAATCTTTTATTGCTGCAGATTATAATAGTTTACAGCAGTGGATCAATGAGGTTCGACGACAAGCAAGCAAGGAGATTTTCGAATTGTTTGTTGTTTCATGCTGGTCCCTTTGGTCAAACAGAAATAAGCAGGTGCACGAGCGGTTTACATATGATGTCGGGAATCGATGCTTTGTACAACAGCTCGGATCGATTCGCAGAAGCTAGGTTGGCGTCGGCCCAGCCCCGATGATGATTCTGTGGAGGCCTCGCCAGGTCGGTATAAGCTCAATTTTGATGCATCTATAAGTAAAAATCTAACCATGGCTGGTTGAGGGGTTGTCATTCGAGATTGGAATGGATCGGTGGTTGCGTGGAGAAAGTAATCTGTGACGCATATCCAACATCCAGAAGTAGCTGAAGCTCATGCGGCTTTGTTAGCAGTTCAAATGGCAAGTCAGATGGGTTTATCAAAGATTATGGTTGAAGGGGATTGCTTGAATCTGTTAAAGCAACTGCAACAATGCGATAAGTCATTTTCGATGGCTGGAGGTTTAATCGAAGATACCAAGTTGTTAGCTGAGTCCTTCATTTCTTGCTCTTTTCATTTTATTCGTCGTTGTAATAATCAATTGGCACATATGTTAGCCAATTTGAGTGAGTTAGATTTGTTTGGTGATTCATTTACTTTTCCACAATCCTTATGTAACCAGTTGATTCTTATTTCAATGAAATTGATGTTTACTAAAAAAAAAAAAAAAAAAAAAAAAAAAAGAAAACGGTATATTAGAGTAAAAATATACTGTAAAAGGTAAAAATTGTATATATAGTGTGAAGAAATATATCAACTGTATATCTAGTGTGACGAAATATAGTAAAGATGAGATGTTCTTTTTTGCACAATTTATTCGAAAATGTCACCGCTACCGCTGTCCCCACGGCCTACGACTTTTCATGTAATTCCGCAAGTTAATTGTTCACATCACAAAACTAAAAAGTGTGTCCCACACTTGTTTGACATTGTAGAGCATTTGGTCTACAAAATTAATAGTAGACCTGATCTAGGTAAGTATTTTCCGACCCCCTCGACCCGGCTTCAATCAGCCACTGCCTAACCTGGCGAAGCCTTCTCTGGGCGTCCGTGACCATTCATTTTCGGCGTAGTTAACTCGGCCCAAATAAAAAATGGGCCGAAGGCATCCTACTCCGATCCAATCCAATCCAGTCCGGTCCATTTGAAAATCCCAATTGGAGAAATAGTGAGTTGGGAATGACGAAAGTGTCACAATGTTGGAGGGTTTTAGGGGTTTAGCTCCTCTCTCTCATTTCTAAAAAACCCTAGACAGTAGTATGTACTATTTCCCAAACTCCATAGCCATTTCTCGAATGATCATCACAATCCGACCTTAAATCTCTGCATTTCTCCTTCCCACCTTGCAAAAGATGAAGCCTTTATCTCCAAAACCGATCTTCAAACTGTCCTATTTCAGTTTGAAAAATGTAAAATATACCCATCATTTCTCCTTCTTCAGCAGCACCTCTGTGAACAATCATCCGAAGGATGAAGAGTCAAGCAGCGTACGTGTGTCGGTTTGGTGGGATTTGGAGAACTGCGGTGTCCCCGGTAATGCAAATGTATTCAGAGTAGCTCACTCCATCACTAATGCGGTTAGGGCTGTTGGGATCAATGGCCCTGTTCAGATTACCGCTTTCGGAGACGTAATGTCGATTACGAGGACTACTCAAGAAGCGCTCGCTTATACTGGGATTACTCTTTCTCATGTTCCCAACTGTACACACTCTCTCTCTTCTCAATTCTTTTTTTTTTAAAGCTTAAATGTTGCAAGAATTCTTATCTTGTTCGGTAAATTAGCGTTTTCCTGTTGATTTTGATTATCACATGTTACTGAGTCGGAGCTTGGGCAGTTTAAACTTTGGCAATGAATGTGATTGAAAGGTTGTGTGATATCTACTAGTTTTCAGAAGAAAAAGTTTTATGATAGTGCTACATAACAGTTATTTGGTTAAGTATTGTGGAAGACTTTCATGTTACTTATCAATAGGAAAGACTGAAACTGAATCACATTAGTGTATATGGGTGAGTATTTTCCTAGTGATCAGGAAAAACATGACTTACAGGAAGTTTTCTAGTAGGTATAGCTTTTGCTTACATAGATGAAGGCTATTATCATGTTGCTGTTGAATTTTGTCTGCTAATGGCATGGGTCATCCTATATGATGTTCATTTGTAAGTAAGGAATGTAGTATGTTTCTGATATCCGTGACTTTATTCAGTTGTATGCGGTTAATATCCAACTATAGTACTCTATGAGACGAGAAGTATATTTTCAGCAATAAAAAGGAATGGCCTTGTCTTTAGATAATTAGATCACATATACTTTTGTAGATCGATGAATGCTTATGCTTTGATTGTTTGCTGCCTTTCGGTTTGTTTTTGTATCTGAGCATACAGTAGCTGAAATACCATCTCTTATTGCTTTGCAATTGTATAGGTGGAAAGAACAGTGCTGATAGATCTCTTATCATGGATCTCATGTACTGGGTTTCCCAAAACCCACCTCCAGCACATATTTTCTTAATATCTGGCGATCGAGATTTTGCCACCATTCTTCATCGGTTGAGGATGAACAATTATAATGTCTTACTAGCTAGTCAAGACTGTCCCCCAAGGGTCCTATGCAGTGCTGCGACTATCATGTGGCGGTGGTGTTCTTTGCTGAAGGGCGAGAACCTGTCGGGAAGGCTATTCAACCAGCCTCCGGATGGCCCTTATGGTTCTTGGTACGGAAAATTCAGGGGTTCTCCTGAGGATCCATTCGCAGTTAGTGAGCAACCGTCACTTTTGGCATTACCTGAGTTGGCATTAGAATCCAAGCCACGAAAGATTCCAAAGCCTGTTGAGGATCCTGCAGTTAGTGAGCAACCCTCACTTTTGCCATTACCTGAGTTGGCATTAGATTCCAAGCAACGAAAGATCCCGAAGCGTATTGTGGATCACATCCGTGGAATCCTCAACTTGCATCCGGAAGGAATTTCTGGTTTCCAAATTAGGGAGGAAATAAAAATGTTTGATTCGACATTCGACAAGGACTACTACGGCTACCGGAAGCTCTCTAGTTTTCTTACTGCTATGCCACATGTTTTAGAGGTAATTCCAGGAGAATCTGGTCAGTTTTTTGTGGTAGCTAGTAAATCCAAGCTTCATGCTGACCCAGTTCCAGATATAAATGTGCCAAATTTTGATAATGGAGAAGTCGGAGTTCAAAGCATTCCTCAACCAAGCTCTAGCAATGATGTGATTGAGAAGTCAGAAGAGGTTCCGCTTCCGCAATCAAAAGCAAATTCTCTGGCAGAATTACTCCTTGATTTTGCAAAGGAAGAAAAGCAGGGAGAGCCATCCCCAGCTGTCAACGTGCAGGCATTGGGAGTGAAAGACACACAAGAGCAAGATAAACATGCTTTTCTTCATGATCAACAAAGTAAAGGGAAGGTGCTTTCTTTTGGAGTTAAAGAAATTTCAGAAGAGGCTGCTGACAAGAAGCCGGAGATTGGTTTTTTCAAAAGGATAAGGACGTGGTTTGGACTTGGGGATATGAATTCTAGTGACATAAAGATATCAAGCCGGGGTGATGATATTGAGGAAAAGAATATCCCACTGAGTGCGTATGGAGAATCTGTACCTCCACTCTCAGTTTCATCTGCAAGTGATTATGTATCCAATAGTTGTCTGGAGTCCGATACTGAAGTAAGATATAACTCTGGAGAGGCTGGTCAGGCGAAAGATAATTCCAAGCAGCTCAAAGTGTTCTCGGAGAAAGCCTTTTGGGATGAACTCGAATCATTCCTTAATAAACCTGAAGATTCAGCTCTTATTTTCCAGTCAACTACCAGGTACCTACACTGGGAAACTTTTACTAATTTTTAAAAATCTTATGCTGTTAATTGAATTTTTCTTACTGTTGAGCTCTTTTTTAATTACGTTTTCTGTTGCGAGTAAAGACGAATTATAATCTTAAGCCATGTAAGATGTGAAATAACGAATCATTTCTGATGTTATTCACTTGTTTGCACTTGATTCTCATGCATATTGTAATTGTTAGTTAAATCATACCAGTGTCAGCGCTATGCTCTTATTCAGGCACCTTGGTGTTGTATTGGGTTTTAGCATGCAAGACACAATGTGTCTAGCCCATCAGTGTGCTTATTGTTTTTGGTAATCAAAATATTTTATTGTATTTGACATTTTGCATATGGTTTTCCGTGGTCCTTTACCTGATATAATGTTCATGTAGTAGCTGCCCTTTACCTCATATATATATATGGCAAGTTATACGGTATTACAAGAACATGCTTCTAATTGATGTATTTTCCTGCTGACACTGTTGCCATGCTCTAGAACAAGTTCCACTTACAGTCTTGCAAGAACATTTTAAATTTATGTATTTTCCATACTGACACTTCGTTGGCTTGTTCTAAATCATTACAGAATCAATTAAATTCAAGCTGACGATTTAAGACTAAAGAAATTTAGAACATTGAATAAATATGTATTCTATTCTCGAGCGTCTCGTATTGTTCTGTGGAGGCATCAGATAATACAGATAGGTCTTCGTAATGTTCTTGCGTTCTCCCTGCTCATTATTGGGTTAATATATGCTTACTGTTACTTCGTATGATTTATTAAATTTTCAATGAAGAAAATGCCCCCGTTATTGTGGGGCTGGAAATGCTTGTGGAAAAGGAATTTGTCCATTTCTATAATTCTATTATATCGAACCTTCGAAAATTATAGATCTCGATTTTCTCTGCATGATCGATATCTTGTGTCATGACTGCCCAGATGCATTTTGTCAGATTACTGGGTACTTTTATTGGATCATCAGCATGCCTTGTGTTGTAAACTGATATACTCCCTCCGTTCTTTTTAAATGTTTGCTTTTTGCCATTTCGTGATTTTTTTTACAAGTTTAACGTTTTCCTTTTTCGGAAACTCACTATTTACCCTTATTAATTTTTTATCACTTTCTTTCCTACTTTATCTATTCTCTCTCTTACTTTTTATCATCTACTTAATATATCATTACATATTCCTTAAAATTCACACAAAATTAAAAGGTAAACCTTGTAAATGGACGGAGGGAGGGAGGGAGTAGGCATTTATGACGATTTCATTTTTTCCCAAGCTGCTTGTGTTTATGAACTCTCTAATGTAAGCTTATATCTGGTTGTTTCATTTAATTGTGTTATCAGGGAGCAGCTAGCACAAAACTTTAAAGAACAGGGACCTTCATCGCTGAGATCTCTTACCAAAAGTAATCTCCTTCACCTTGTTGACTTGTTAATCTCTGACAAGAAATGGGTTGAAGAATTATACTCTCAGAACCCTCCATTCAGGCTCAGACAGTCGACAGAAAGAACCCGGGTGACACTACAAGTAGTTCAAACGGCTTGAGTCATACCTTATCTGGCAAAAAAATGAGTTTAGGGGAGAGAAAGCGCAAGAATCCTGCTCACACCGGAGTTTCTCAACCTGTGGTTCATGAACGTCATTCCAGAAAGACCCGAAGTGAGACACTAAACGACTGTCAGAAACTTGTGAATCATATTACCGAGAATTATCCAGAAGGATTTCAATTGGGATGCTTTAGGAAACTGTTTATTGAACAGCACGGCTATCCTCTCGATCTTCAAAGGCTTGGTTTTGACAAGTTGGTGAATCTTTTACATATGATGCCTGGAATAAAGGTGGAGTCTAATTTGATTCTTCCTGGAGGAATTTCCAACAGCCGGGCAGCAACAAAATCAAATGGTTCAGATGGTGAAGTCAGAATTGTCGAAAATTGAAATAGTCGAAGACTATCTCGACAGAAATTCGCCAGGCAAGGACATTGACATCGATTCTTCTTGGGAAGAACTTGGGCCCGTGGATGATTCAGGTCTCAAAAATGACGAAACATGCGCGGGGTTTTCCTCAAAGCTAGATTTGGAGAACAAGATTGCCAACTATGAATCTTTGGCTGTAGATTTGGAAAAGAAGATTCCCGACTTTGAACCTCTGCCTGAAGACTCTGGATCAGATGAAGAGACAACGACTGTTGAGGCGGATGACGGCTCTCTGTTCGATATTCTTAAGATGTATGACGGATCCGGAGAGGGCAAGGAAAGGATAGGTGATTCTGGAAATGTGGATCGTTCGACAGACGCTGCTGTTCATAAGACCAAGAGTCACTTATCTGGAACGAGGAAGCAGAAAACATCAGCTAAGAACTTTACTTTTGTTGCAGATCACAGTGCCGGCGCCAAGGATCCGATGCTAGGTGGGATATTGAATACCTTGAATTTGAAAACAGAGAAGAAGGAATAAGAATAGGGTCAATACGCCAAAGTTTTTACGTTTCAGCTAGCTTCTCAGCTCTAGGAGCTTCTTTAACTATTATAAAAGATCGTTGCACAGCTTCTTAAATTAGCCAGGTGGAGGCTAATTAAGTTAGCTTTTTAATAAAGAAAAGCTCCTTTTTATTTTATTCTATTAATGTCCCTGATCTATCTGTATATCTATGAACTAGTTAATGGTCCGTCGATACTCGATGGGGCATGAAGAAAAATTTAAGATAAGAAATGAATAAATTTCTATAATAACTATGATTGAATTCTTTTTGGCCCAGCCCAGTACCATGTAGAAGTTGAGAATCATATAAAAAACTGCAATGTGACAAAATGCATGATCTAATCGCTTCAACATTGCATCGAAAGTCACTCATACCTTTAGAAAAGTGTATAATGTAAATTAGTGAAATTGAGCACAACCTTATATAAAATTTTGTCCGTGTTCAAAAAAATCCTAAAATTTATATACATAAAAGATAAAATCAACTCATACTTGTCGAAGACTTCTTTATAAATTACATTTGTTGCCGTGTCATGTGTATTACTTTCCACGTCGCAAATTACTGCGTTCGATCCCTTCCCGGTGGTAACTCTAGAAAGAACAACATTTAACTGACCACGGTTGGATACATATGAGGGGAGGTAGAGACTGACGTGTGAGAGAGAATGCTCTTAACTCTTATTTATGGCGATAACAAACCAGACGGGTATGGGGAACTGTTTTCAATCAAAATTGATAGGGAACTGCATCTCGTCGAGCGGCTCATCATCGTCAAATCCTAATTAAGACCTTTCGCACGCTGATTCAATATATCATTTTGCCTCGCTGATAAGCTTCCAATATCAGTAACTATGAGCCTTGTCCCATTGTGCAACTCGAAAGTATGATCAATATTCCTCAGAAGCATTATCATACACCAACCTTCAGTATGATTCTATGGTTATGCAATCTAGAATAATTAATGTTATTGAAAAATTCTACAAGGAAACATGTTTGAGACCGCTTCAAAGTTATATTCCCTATAAATGCTATATGCGCTCAAAATTAAAATATTCAACGCTATCTTTGGACATCTTCGACATGTCAAATTGATTTATGAAAGTGCAATTTATATTGCACTTGTTTTGTTAATTCGGCCTTTCTTCGTTTATTAACCTGCTCGACAATCAGAAGTTGTTTTCTATGGATATTTTGTAGGAAATAACAAGTCGGCTTCAACATTGCTTAATGGATCAAGATTGGTAAGCTTGGGCCTCAAGATAGAATCCAAACACAACTGAAGAGTGGAAAGAATCCGCATTTAACTGAAAGAATATAAAGTACCGCAACTTGAATAAGCAACAGTTTTTGAAGTCATTGGCACATTGAGAGAAAGAAGGAAATAAAGATCTTCAAGATATATCATATATAGAAGATTTCCTTATACAGGAATGTTGGAAGAAAGAAGGAAACCGATTTCCTTTCCCTGTTCGATTTCTTCTTCACGTTTCCTGTTCTTCTTCACGCTTCGCTCCAGCCGATATTAGGTTCGTGATTCACTATTAAAAAATCAGGCGACGGATAGATCCGCCGCCAGTTTCAACGATCCGTCCTACCGGAGTCACGACGGATAGATAATCCGTCATCCAATTCGCGACGGATTATATGTTTAACTTTTTTTTTTTTTAAATCGAAATATAACGACGGATAGAATCTATCCGTCGTTATATTTAGCGACGGATAGATTCTATCCGTCGCTAAACTGGACGACGGATAGATTCTATCCGTGAAATTCCGTCACTGTGAATTTCCGTCACTATTAATCCGCTACTATTTATTTCATATTAATCCTCGTTTTCGTAGTTCACCTATTTAATCAATATAATGTTCGATAATAAATGAATAATAGGAAAACCATCCAAAAAATTTTGAATAAAAAAGTAATATCCGAGGAGAAATTATCCACACAAGTGTAAATATGAAAAAATCCAACATACAGATACATAACTAACTAGCTATCGACGGGGTGGGTGATGGCGAACTGGACATGAATCGCCCATTCAGAACAAAGGCGCTTCTCCTCCCTTTGTTCTCACGGCACCGCATCTCTCGAGTTAGCCGCAACTGCTCCTGACCGCGATCGCACCATTTCGAGACTCGTCCTGTGTAAACAGACGTCTGGATCACTGGATGATGATGAGGAGCACCGGACTAGCCAGCTCAAACCGAGGCTCCCGAGTCCATATATTCGCCTTTCTTGTCCGGTTTGTCGACCTCTAGAAGATGTTGTCAACTTGTTCGCTGACAACACATCACCCGCCTGCCTCCGCCGCCACCGAGCATCAACCTCACCAAATCGTAAATAGCGTATATCATGATCGCCATCGTTTTAAAAATAACTTGTAATAGTGTACAAATATGAACTTTAAGCAACATAAACATATCATAGACGAGGCGCAATGGGTCCATACCCCGCCCTTCGCTGCCTTCTTGAAGATGGCATACTGGATGTCACCTCCCCGTACACCGAATCAAACCAGATCTAGTCAACAATTTATCATCTACAAGTAATAGAGCAAGAGACTTCATACATACACGTAATGCTAGATTGCAAAACACATATATACGCACCGATTGATAATAATCAGCGATGAGATCGCCTCCCAAGGTGGTGAACGGCCCTTCCCGCCAGACGATCGGGATGCCCGTTCCACTGCTGGTGTAGGCAACGCCCCGACATCGCTTCGCGCCAGTAGGCATCCCAAAGGGCCCACTCCGCTGCATCAACCTGTGGAGGGATTTCGCCACCCCGATCCCGAATGGCCTTCCACGAACAGACCATACATCCATGAACGATCGGTATTCATTGAATAATTAGATAATAACCTGACACGTTTGAATTCATCCAGTCAATTGCTATAGCATTACATAATATAAGTTACATCAGCTTCAATTTTACCATAATGTTTGGTTTCATATATATATATATCAACTGATGATTACTACTAGTTATACAAGCCTAGATACAAAACGGATGAAACTCCTCATTCTCATGCACGATCCTCCTCATCACTTGTGACGCTCCCTACCACAGAACTTGCATTCCAACAGATCTACATCCTCCTCCCAATACACCATGCACATGTTCCGACAAGCAGAAAGGCACTCGATAGGCGGCCCCAAACCCCGCCTCTCCCTCCATTGGAGGTATGCTATGGACGGTGCTTCCTCACCGTGATGAATCCATACATGATACCGTGCATGAACTGTAATGTCGCAAGTGCTCAAATGTTGTAGAAGCGCCATAAATTGCTTGTTTCGCAGGTTTCAATGTGCAAGGACACTTTATCAACCCCCCACAGCACAAACCGAACATCCCATGGCAAACGAGATGAAACATTTAACCCTTCTACAAAACTCCTAGAACTCGCTTATTTACCATTTATTTATCGTATATCCATGAACGGTCGGAATTCATTGTATACTTTATTTTTAACCGACATCGCTCCAATTTATTAGATCAGATTTAATTTATTAGATCGATTCCAATTCGGATAAGAAGATTGTGGAGGTTAATTGTTAATTATTATATGTTCATTATAAATTAATTATTAATTAGGTGTTCATATGTTACAAAATTGGGCATATATTTTAACCATTTCAACCTCTTAGTACATATATTATATACTTAACATACATATCAAATTAACTAATTACTCTATACATATCTAATTACTACATATATTCATATCAAATTACATACTTAACATACAAATTTATCAAATTAAAACTACATACTTCTATACTTAACAAACATATCAAATTAACTAAACTAACTATATATACTTAACACACAAATCAAACTAACTACATACATTCATACATACCAAACTTAACATACTACATACATTCATATCATACCTATCATATATACATATCATTAACTAAATTAACTATCAAATTATATACATACATATATATATATATATATATATAAATATATTTATATATATATATATATATATATATATATATATATATATATATATATATATATATATCAAATTGAACAAATTACATATAATTGATGAAATTAACTAAACTAACTACTACATACTTATCATATATACATATAATTGCTCAAATTAATCAAAATAAACAAAATTCTAAATTTTTAAAAACTAGAGTTTTAGCCAAAATACCTTGATTAATCGGTAGAAATATGAAATTGATCAAGAATCAAACTCCTTGTCACACAAGCTTCGATTAGGCACCAAGATCGCTTTAATAATGGATGATCGTCGAAAACGGATTGAGGAGAAGAAGAAATGAGGATGGAAGAATGAAGAAGATGAAGAAAATGAGAGATTCTCGCTTCCGTCTCAATATGAAATCGGGCCGACGGACACGTATCCGTTGGCCCGCCATTCGATCCGTCGTTAAAGGCTTACGGATAGGTATTGTCGCTTTACAGCGACGGATAATCTATCCGCCGCCAGCTTTGTTTTTTTTTTAAAATCAAAATATTAACGACGGATACAATTATCCGTCGTTAATAATTTCTTTTTTTTTTCTTTTTTTTTTAAAGTCAAACTTGGGCGACGGATAATTATTATCCGTCGCCCAATTTAGCGACGGATAAGTTATCCGTCGCTAATAAGCGACGGATAACTATTATCCGTCGCCGATTGGGGCGACGGATAGCGATCCGCCGTTATGGGACGACGGATAAAATCCGTCGCCCCATAATGTCGGATTTTCCCGATTTTCTTGTAGTGTCTTCTTGCTGAGCTTGACATTGCCATCTATATATACAAGAACACAAGAAACAAAACGGGCTGTTCTTCTTCTGATTCGACTAAACATCATATACACAAGAAGGAGCCCTTTGCAAGACGACGCCTTTGAAGAACATCTCTTGAGAATATTTAGTTTGTGGCGTCTTGCTTTACTAGACTTTTATTTCGGTGTTACTTGTGAGTGTTCTCTAAAGATTGAGAATTACTCTAGTATCATTGAACTAGAATAGGTTTTTCTTGTCTGTTCCAGGTCTAGTTTTCCGTAAGTTTAATCAATCGTCTGTGATTGATTTAAACTTCTTTTTGTAATTCTACTTTTCATATATAGTAGAAATTTCGCCTACGGCAATCTGGTATCTTTTTATACCGCTTGATTAATTTTGTCTTCGCTTATTCACCGCACTTTATCGAAGTTTTGTCGATCACACCATCGTTGTCGTTGTTTAGTTGAACACCGTTCATCGTTGTCGAACGGTGTCGACTCAACATCAATAGTCAACATCGCTCAAAATCGCCCGTAAGTACCGATTCGGTCCCACGCTTCTAACAAGTGAGATCGAGCCACCACCTAATTAATTGGTGTCTGGATTTGGTACTACTACGATGGACGCTATCAATTCAAGTGTCAACAGGCCACCTGTGCTAGATGGGTCGAACTACCACTACTGGAAAATACGGATCAGAACGTACATCAAATCCATTGAAGGGCGTGCATGGAAATCTTCTTGAAGGCTATGTAGCCTACCATAGGACCAGACAACGATGGAGATGTCGCTCCTAAACCGTAAGCTCAATGGTCGTGATGATTTTCTTGCTAGCTCTTACAATGAAAAAGCTTTGAATGCTATTTTTTCGCATGTTGATCCACATATTTTTAAGCTCATTTAGAACTGCACTACTGCTAAACAAGCTTGGGATTTGTTGCAAAATCATTGTGAAGGTGATAACAGATAAGCAAACTAAACTTCAAATCGCTTTGGTCAAAATTTGAAAACTTGAGAATGGTAGAAGAAGAAACCATTGATTCTTATTTTGATAAACCGCCACTATTTCAAATGATATTCAACTGCTAGTGATGGTATGTCTAATAAGCAAATCGATTTTCAAAGTCGTCTGCATTTTTTCTTCAAAATTTGATATTAAACAAACTGCTTGAAGATACTCAAAACCTGCTACTATGGATTTTCATACCGATGAATAATTTGAAAATTTTGAGCTCCAATGTATCGAGCGCAAAGGTACTAAAAGCCATAGTATGTCTCTTCACTCAAAATAAAAATCTCCGAGTCCGAAAGCGAGTGATGAGTCCGATGAGATGATCAAGAAGCCTTTGGTAACGCTTATACTAAGTTGCTTAGAAAGTTCAACAAAACCAGCTTTAGGAAGAATTCTAACAATGCCTCCCCAAGTAATCCTAAGGCTACTGCCAAGTTCAATAAGGCCATAGAGTTTCCTGGTTTTAATTCTAAACGACTAGACAAAGTTAGATGTTTTGAATGTCAAGGATGGGGTCACTTTCAGAATGAATGTGCTAACACTCTTCGTAAGAAGGGAAAACGCTTTTGCTTGTCTTAGTGATGATTCGTGTGACAATGAAGTCGATACTACGTAAGGTCGTGGTTGCGCCCTTTGTTCTGGACGATGTTGGAAAACGATGTTCGGTCAACAATGAAAACTCAACATCGTCACAGATCCTCTTCTTTGATTATGATGACTCACAGAACTGTGAAGAGATATTCCGTGATAAATATTGTGACTCTGAAAACTCTTTGTCTACTAACATTTATCGCTTGTACGGCTCAATTGATTTGTCCGTAGATTGTCCTTTGAAGAAGAGTTCACCGACGCAATGTATGGTGGAAGAGCCGAGACCGAAAGATGCGTAACTTGAAAAGGATGAGACAGTATCAACCAAATGCGTGTACGTAACCGCATCCCCTGGGCAACGCAGAGAAGAAGTGATCGATGTTGATCACATTGTCGACTCAACATCATACCAACAACACGGGCAGAAAAGTTCATCGATGACTCGCTCGAAAAAGAAGATGAACTCGATCCGAACTCAACCTCGACTAATCCTTTGGATAAAGCCACAAGATATCCTCCTCCTAGGATTTGTAAAGATCATCCGAGTTCTCAAGTCATCTAAGCACTAGTGGAAGAATGACCTTAAGAGGAAACACTGGAAAAACTACAAGGACATGGTAATATATGCAACAATCGCCAATCAGAAGTTCCTCTTGTTTTGTCTCTCATCAACCTAAGAATGTAAAAGAAGCTTTAAAAGATGACAATCGGATTGATGCTATGCAAAAGTTAAACCTCTTCGAACTTATCGATGCTCCTGCTTTTGTCAAAGAAAAGGGTGAGGTTGTGGAAGGAACCAAAGAGACTTGTGTGTCAATATTGCCTTAAGATCGGTCACATAAAACCCCACCGCTTTGCTTATCTAAGAGATCCAAAAGGGTAAGATAGAAAACATGTGGTCGAGATCAATATGTCGTTTCAAAAGCGTAAAAATCTAAAGTGTTTGGTCCAAAATCGCTCCTTTGGTTGCTCCTTAAGCAAAATGAAAAATCTAATGTTGAGCACTCGTTGAGTCAACATCGACATCAACATTGCCTGCTTCCGTAAAAGTCTGCTTTAAACCGCTTCTTCATTGCCACCGCCCGTAATGGTAAACCCATCGAACCGGGAAAACTCTAGAGAAAAGTATAAGATAATTTGGGCTCCTAGGAAAAGATTGTCCGTAATGTTGCTTTTTCGTTGCTACCTCTCCTAAAATGGGTAAATGGTACTTTGATAGCGTATGTTCAAGACATACGACAAGTACTGTGTCTCCCGACAACCGCTACGTGGTGGCTGATCCCCACAATTGCAATTGTGCAAAAGAAGATTATATTGTGCTCGACTTGACTAATCTTTCCATAGTACATCGCTTTGTGCAAACTATGATAGGTAATTTTGAGATGAATATGATTGGTAAACTCAGCTTCTTTCGCCCGGAGAATTCAAAACCATGCAAGACTCCTATGGCTACCTCTATGAAGTCGAAAGCGTAATCGATGTCGACAGATGTTGACCCAACATTGTACAAATCAATGATTGAAGTCTCTTGTACCTTTTGCCACCATACCGACATCATGTTCTCTGCTTACAGATGGGCTGTGTATCGCCCCACCCTAAATCCTCACTTAACTGTTGTTAAAAGAATTCTCGATATATATATCGTGAACTGTTAATCTGGATTATGGTGTGCTTGTGATACAAACACTAACTGTGGGATTTAGTGATTCGATTCGCCGGTGATCTAGATGATAGGAAATCCACTAGTGGAGGTCGCTTTTATCTCGGTCCAAATTTGGTGTCTGTATAGCAAGAAATGTAATCGGTGTCACTTTCAACCGAATCAATATGTAGCACCGGGAGTCAGGTGTGTCAACTAGTTTGGTTGAAAAATATGTTGCATGACTATGGTCTTCAAAGTGCTACCCTTTTGATGTTCGTGACAACCTTAGTGCCATACACATTTCTAAGAACCCAATTCAAAGACTCACACACAAAGCACATAGACATTAGGCATCATTTCCTTAGGGACTTGGTCAATAAGCAAGTAATTGATATAGATCACATAGATACAACAAATCAACTTACGTATATTTTCACCAAGCCCTTAGATAGTGAGAGATTCTTCACCTTCAAGATCTCGTCTCAGGCTCTCCGTGATTGTCATTGTTGAGTACCAATGTCGACTCAACATCATGGTCAACATTGGAAAATTAGAATAAGTGATGTTGTTTTCTTTTTGCTTTTTAGTTCTACTGTGTGTTTCTGTGCTCCTGTGCTTCTGTACTGGTCTATAGCTGTTCTTGGTTTGTAGCTTACAGTGGTGATGCTTAGGGTTTGAAAGGCTGTTTGGTATCGAGTCTCATGTGTGCTTTATGTAAAATCCACTTTTGCCGCTGGCTATTTTTACTGCACCGACTCGCACTTGATGTTGTCTCCTCCTTTATGCTTAATAAATCTAATGAATTATGATAAAAGGGCTCAAGTGTTTCACGAGGATCGTGGTCAAGGTGTTTCAAATACTATCCAGATATCAACGTGGCCAATGTGTCATATGTCGTGAGGGTTGATGGCCTGCACTGGAAACCGACACACACAAAAGTGCCGATTCTCATAATGCTGTTGGTTCACTTTCTGAGTACCAAATTACCCAATGTGGTCAAATGAGTGATCTTTATGCCATGAGACGTGTGTTTGCCTAACTCCGCATAGATAAAGCTTTTGGAGCGATTCATACGTGTTCCAATTATTCGACACGGTTCACGGTCTCATGGTCACCCCAACTCAAACTTATGTTAATTGTTCAATTTACTTTTTGAGGCAATGTTAGGTGTGTTTTTGGTATTTCTTTCTCTTTTGCCCGCAGATCAATGGTGTTAATCGAATCGCACATTTTGAGACATGGTTTCCTGGCTGACTTACATTAAGAGTGGTATGATTTCCCGATGTTGTCATCTATGTTGAGTCAACATTCAGGTCAACATTGACTGTGCATGAAGTACTGTTTGCTTAATTGCTGTGTTTTCTTTTATTTTTGTGTTTTTTTCCGTGTTTTTGGGTTTGAAGGGAGTAGGTCTAAGGTGTTTCCTGGGTTTTGGGTAATCGCATTCTGCATTGCATTTCAAGTCATTTTCTTTAAGATCAAGATTTTTGGTCAGCCTCCTTAGGGTTTATCTGTTTATCTGATTACTTTGACTTGACGGATAACTGTTTTACTTGCAACTTTAATCTTTAATTAACAGTTGTGCACAGTTTTTCGTTGCTTTGATATATATCTGCAGGAATCTACCTTGAAGCAAACCCAACAACACCCATCATGACTTATTTTGTAAGTTGTGTACATGACCATCCACTCTTATCCTAACACTGTCCACCAGCTGATCCAACCTCTATTCCCGACATTACTACCTCCACCGATCCGCCTCTATTCTCGCTTTGCTACTTTTCACAAGGTTGACTACAATGTTGAGTCAACATCGCTTTCTCAGATTAGTACTTTGTCTGCATGTACTCAACATTTTACCAAGATGGTTAATTTTTTTTTTTAAAGAACTTTGTTTTCTTTCTTTCCTCACAAAAAAGGGGGAGAATGTTTGTACTCTTGGTTTTTTGTATTAAGGGGGAGTTCTTGGAGCAAGGGGGAGTTGCTTGATATTTTCTTGTATTTTCCTACTAACTACTTTCAGGTTTTTGTGAAGAAAGGCAAGAATTAAGGGGGAGATTGAAAGTGCAATTTATATTGCACTTGTTTTGTTAATTCGGCCTTTCTTCGTTTATTAACCGGTTCGACAATTGTAGTTGTTTTTCTATGGATATTTTGTAGGAAATAACAAGTTGGGCTTCAACATTGCTTAATGGATCAAGATTGGTTAGCTTGGGCCTCAAGAAAGAATCCAAACACAATCTGGAAGAGCTGGAAAGAATCCAGACGCAATCTGGAAGAATATAGGCGCTGGCAACTTGAATAAGCAAGAGTTTGTGAAGTCATGGGCACATTGAGAGAAAGAAGAAAAAAAAGATCTTCAAGATATATCATATATAGAAGATTTCCTTATACAGGAATGTTGGAAGAAAGAAGGAAACCGATTTCCTTTCCCTGTTCGATTTCTTCTTCATGTTTCCTGTTCCAGTTCGATATTAGGTTTCTGCATTCTTCTTGCTGAGCTTGACATTGCCATCTATATATACAAGAACACAAGAAACAAAACGGGCTGTTCTTCTTCTGATTCGACTAAACATCATATACACATGAAGGAGCCCTTTGCAAGACGACGCCTTTGAAGAACATCTCTTGAGAATATTTAGTTTGTGGCGTCTTGCTTTACTAGACTTTTATTTCGGTGTTACTTGTGAGTGTTCTCTAAAGATTGAGAATTACTCTAGTATCATTGAACTAGAATAGGTTTTTCTTGTCTGTTCCAGGTCTAGTTTTCCGTAAGTTTAATCAATCGTCTGTGATTGATTTAAACTTCTTTTTGTAATTCTACTTTTCATATATAGTAGAAATTTCGCCTACGGCACCGTCGGTATCTTTTTATACCGGCTTGATTAATTTTGTCTTCAGTTTTATTCGCTGCACTTTACTGAGTTTTGTCGATCACAGTTCACTGTTGTCGTTGTTTAGTTGAACACTGTTCACTGTTGTCGTAACGGTGTTGACTCAACATCAATAGTCAACATCGTTCAAAACCGCCCGTAAGTAACAATTCGGTCCTAGCTTCTAACAATTTATATCATAAATTTGTGCAAGAAAAGCTCGGTGATGAAATATCCAGGTCAAATGATGGATCTCTAAGTGATCCAACAACAAATGATATGTATTATCTACAATAGTTGAAATCGGATGACCTACTTCTCAAATAAGTAAACCTTCGGGAATCTTGATGTCAACTTTACGGTCATTAGGTTCAGCAGCACTGCCATCACCGACATGTGTTATCCACTCAACATATTCTTTCATCTCTTGAATTCCGAAAGATGATGAACCAAACTTTATAGGATTAAATTGGACGTAAAATATGATAAGTTGAATGTAATATAATTATATGTGATTTATAGATATGACGTGCCATTTACGTGCAATCTCATGTTCTTTGTCAACCTAAGCACCACACAACATATCATATCCTAGAGAAGCATATAACGACATTCACGATATTATAACTAATTTCTCCTGGCACAACAGGCAAAATATGTCAGAAGTTATCGTCGAAGACAATTACCACTCCCACCAAATGGCTCATCTAAACGGCCCCATCACTTCCTTCAAGCTCTTATCAAGCACTTTAATTAATGTCGGTTTTTCATGGGAGCCCTATCCTAAATAATAAGTTGAGTCTGCTTGAGCAGTCCCGTGACCTCCGAATCATGAGCTTATTGCATGTTAAGTCCTCGTGATTTGCCATGGTATTCCGAACCTCGAATATGACTGACTGCGGTGATGCAATCCCACTGGACGCAACTTGACGTATCATATCTCCTCTAGCCCTCAAACCAGAGAACATTGTTCTTCATATAAAGGTTTTTGTGGTCCCTCCATAGATGTATAAGAAGAATACTTAGCCATTTTGACCATCGAGAATCGACATAATTTTCTCATATATGACATGTTGTTCATAGTCAATTCTATGTATAAACCATCGTGCTCTGCTCCATTGCAACTCTAACATAAAACATCTAATTCAAACTGAATGCATTTGTAGCATTTTATATAACAGGCACATGCGGCGCGGGCTTATCGTCAAATGAACTGAGACTGTTGCAGTTTTTATTTAGTAACTTCTCTGCTTTCATAATAGCAATGTTTTTTATTTGATCATCTGTGAGTTTCAAACCTGGATGGAGAGTTCTCTTTCGTTACATGACAATAACATACAAAATTTAAACGGGTTGCCATTGGATGTGGGAATGGCTATATAGTATGTAAATTTATTGTACCAGGATTACTGAGTATCCTTTGTCGATTGTATAGAATGTCGTTTGATAATACATTTCATGTTTTGTTCCACACTTCCTCAGGCCTCGACATGCTGCGTGATGAACAACATGGTTATGAAAAGGTGTCGTAAAAAATTCACAAATTAAATCCCCATAGACTTGCCCCATTCAAACCACTAATATACCCTCTATCATTGAATAAGAGGCCCATAGCTTTACATGCATCCTTGTGATATTCGTGCACAACACAGTCAACACCATTCTACCGAAACCTTGTTTGTTTGTTTGTTTTTATACGGACCATATTTTATGTTGTGTGGAAATGTGTATCTATTTTTCATTATATAATAGTAATAACAATAATAGACATAAATAAAGGTTTTGAAAGAATAAATCACGTGAAATATAATTAACATACATAAACTAATATAACGAATTATAGTCCATGATAAGTGCCTGTTGTCAAGTGAAACACCACTTTTATTGACGGTGGCACCAGTGTCCCTCCTTCGATAGACGTGATAAGATCGTTAAAGCTTTTAGGAAAACAGTCATCTATTGTTTTTCATGGACGGAGAAATAGTTTTTGGTCATAAGGACTGCGTATGTCATGTTGTTTGCAACAACCTCATACAACTCAAGTTTGGTGTCTTTGTCGGGTAGCTCAACACATAGATAGTAGGGGTGCACATATGGTCTAAAATCTGAAAATTCGATCCAATCCGCTGTGCTCGAATTGGATTTTGAATTAGCATATTTGAGATTTTCGGATCGGATCGGATTAAATCTATGGATTTTTGAATTAATCCGATTCGATCCAAAATATTTAAAAAAATTACATCCCAACCTTTAGCTAAAAACGTTTTTAGCTGAGCTCTAACAATTTATACCCAAATAAAAACCCAAAAACCTAACCCTACTTCTCCATTTACTTTCTCACAGCCTCCATCGTTCACCATCACTCCATCGACTCACTCCACCATCGACCACCATCATCTCTAGTCCACCATCGACTCCACCATCACCCCACGCCGACCTGGCCACCATCTTCCAGTCGGCATCGCCTCCACGCCGACCACCATCATCTCCAGTCCACCATCACTCACTCCACGCCGACCACCAGCCATCAATTCATATCCAGTCCACAACTCACCTCCACGCCGACCACCAGCCCACGAAGGAGTCTCGTCGAGGAAGTCGCGCAACGGAGACGATTCACCATCATCTCTGCCTCCACCATTACTCTGTATCTGTTTTATTCTCTTTATTAATTTGCAATTTGTTGGATGGAGTTTTTATGTTAGTGTTAGCATGTTAGTTTCATGTTTCTACAGTTATTTATTTTTGAAAGTTTACGATAAATATATATATATATATATTTTTAATTTCGGATTATTCTGATCAAATCCGAACAATTGGATCGGAATTCGGATTGACCTTTAGGTCGTCCGAAACTTCAGATTAATACGAACTTCGGATCGGATCTGATTGATCCGACGTGCACCTCTAATAGATAGTTATTAATGTGGTGTTTAGTTATATACTCATCCTCTACTTTAAGAAATATTAATATATGGGCATGTGGGAGACCTCCGGTGTATAACTTAAAAAATGAAAGACATATAAGACTTATCACAAAGTTTAGGTAGAAATAGACGGCTTTAGAAAATTAGGAAATGCATATGTATCAACATTATTATAAATTATGTTGTGAAATTCTGTGGAAGCATATAATATAATAAAATGAAATGTACAATAAACAAAGGCATAAAACTTACGCAAACATATTCATGTCATTTGGGCCCCAATTAACTCATAAATTTCATCTGGAATACTCAACATATTATACATGGTATACCTTCAGCTCTTAAGCTAAGACCCTTGACATGCCTCGTGATCTTGGACCACTTTGGATTGCGCGTACATGTAATAAATACACATGCATAACCCACTTGTTTTCAAATGGCCATAGAATCTTGAAACATTTGCTAAAATAATCTCTTACCTCCCAATGAAAGTCGATGACAATATTAAAGACCTACCAAACCCAGGATGCTTCTGTCTCACCTTGGTTAACTGTGTTGGCCAATTTATTGTATGAATCACCATGAATTTTAGGTTGTGACGAATTCACTGAAGACGTTGCGAGTCCATCATCAAATAAGAATCAACACTGAATTGTAATAATGACATCCCGCCAAGTATATGTTGATTCCATTCATTCTCTCTATCTTGTATCTGGAAAACTAAGAACTCCCTTCGAGTAAGATTTGGCCTCTTGCTCACAATACTTATCTGAATATGGGTATACCATCCGTCTTCTCCATGGATAAAAGTAGTAGATATAGAATAAGAATGCAGCATGGAAGACATTCACTTATGCGCTTCAAGTCCCCATTCCTCATCAACCATAATATCCTTTTAGCATGTAAGGTTATCTACATCACCTTCCACTATAGCAATTACTTCTGATGCAGTAGGTAAATTGTAAGTTCGTCCACCCCCCTGCAATAAGCTGAAGGCCCACCTCATGGGCATTTTAAAGGAAGATGCAATCTCTGGCCATTTGTATAATTTCACATATGGATTGTACTCTTCCACCATATTTTTTTATCAATGTCACGATAGCAGTTTTCACGCCATCTCCATTGATATGACTTTAAATAAAAAACTAAATTATTTATCGTTGAGTATCTATAATGCTAATGGATAATAAATAATGTATAACAAATAATTTGTTTGAAACGAAATATGTGAAAGATACATAAAACTGAGTGTAGAGGTTTGATGAAACAGATTTGAGAGCATGGATCATGTTGACAATTTGATGTTCAGTGTTATATTTATAAAGTTGCGCGAATTTTGGAGCTTGGCCTTCATTGAGAAAAAGTGAATGAATGGCCTGTTAATACTCAGTGGGAATGTGAAAGAAAAAAACGAAGTATATGAAAAGATCTAGAGTGTATAAATAACGTTTACAATCTTAGAAACGACGATACCATTACATTTATAATACATCGATAGGAAAACATAAATTTAAGATCGATTCATTATTTCAATTATACGGCAATATGTACCTGTAAAATATATAAAAATAAGTATTAGTTTCATACTTATCAAAAATAAATACTCTATATAATAAAGATTATATTCACATACTACAAACTATACTAATTTTTATATAACTCATAACTTGTCACACACCTCTTTGTAAACCACATTTCTTGTGGCTCAGATGTATTACGATCCTTGTTACAAATCAATACCTTTAGGCCCTTCCTGGTCGTAACCATCGACAATGCGACATACAACTCGTCGTTTCTGAATACGTGAGAGGGGAGAGACCGGCATTCGAAAGAGACTGACCTTTGACTTTGTTTATCGTCACAGCAAAGCACACGAAATAGTAAACAACCTCCTTTCGAAATTAGTTGGGAACTTAATATTATAAGACAGACTCATCATCATTCTATGAATAAACACCTTTTGTCTTGCATTTAGACCATAAATAATTTTTGCTTCTACTATGCTTACCAAGAGTAGTAACTATTAATCTTGTGCCATTGCACAACTCCGAAGCCTACGTTGAATCATGATTATACATCCAAACTCTAAAACAATCATGTGATTTGACACCCAGAACAATTAATAGTGTTAAGAATTTCCACTGATATCACATATGTCAATCCATCCTGATCATCCATCTTGCTTATGACATCAACACTCAAATATTCCTATGAATCACAAGGCATCAATGACATAACATACTGATTGATATAATCTACTATATCATTTGTGGGTATAAGAACAACACATGTATGAAAATAATGTGGATCAAGATATGGATTAGATATATGCTCAAATCTAGGCCTCGCCGAACCACTGCAGTATCTATCTAAAGTCTCCGCCAAATACAATAACCAAACCACCGAATGGTGTAGCTATAGTCGATGCATGACATCCCTAAAACTCCTATCAAGTGCTTCAAAACAATGCATATTGGTCACTATAGCCTCGTCTTACATGATAAGCTTCATTTCATTAAGTAGACAGGTTACATTAGAATCATGCATAATCTTATGGCCCAAGTAACAGATATATGCTTTCTACAATGGTAGGAATATGATCACTCACTTCTTGAAAAACAATGCCATATGTCATCTTAAATCAACCTCACCGTCATTATCACCAACCTGTAGTATCCACTTTGCGAATTCTCCCATCTCATGAATCTCAGTTGTTAACATACCAGTCTAAAAAACACAAAATACAAAACACAGTTAACGGAATATAAAGAAAGATACAAATTACTAAAATCAAAATTACCATAAATGAAACAAACATTTAGTTACCTGAAGTCGCATGTTCTTTCTAAGTCTGAGGACCACACACGAATCCCAAATTTTGGATGAGTATATGCTTGCATTAAGAATGTCAGATCTAGACCCTCCCGGAACCACTGTCAGTATCTGTTTAAAGTCTCTGCTAATTACAATTACCAAACTGCCGAATGGTGTGGCTGATCTATGCATAAAATCCCTCAAACTCCTATCAAGCGCTTCAAAACGATACATATTTGTCACTTTATCCTCATCCCATATAATAAGCTTTGTTTCTTTGAGTAGACAGATTGCATTAGAATCAGGCTTAATCTTACTGCATACCGAGTATAAATGGATATTCAATGATATATTGAATCTTGAATGAGCAGATCGGACCATCGGAAGTAGCAATGATATGATACCGATGGAAGCCACTGGAAGAACGTATATCTCTTCTATCTCTCAAAACGGAGCACAAAGTCCTCCAAATATAATATCTCCTCTAGAATCAACAATGAATTGTAACAATGACATCTTGCTAAGTATGAGTTGATGACCTTCACTCTTCATATCTTGTATCAAGAAAGCTAAGAATTCCCTTAGAATAAGATTTGACATCTTTCTCACAATACTTATCTGAATATCGGGCATACCATCCGTCTTCTACATGGACGAAAAGTAATAGATATTGTAAAAGAAGGTAACATCGAAGAAACAGACTTATGTGCCTCAAGCCCCCATTCCACATCTCAACCATAATATGATTTTTTGCATGCAAGTTATCGTCATCACCCTCTACTATAACAGTTACTTCTGATGCAGTAGGCAAATTGTAAGTTCGTCCATCCCCCGACGTCATGCAATAAGTCGAAGGCCTACATCACGGGCATTATCAAGGGAGATTCGATCTCTGGCCATCTTGTATACTTTTGCATATGAATTGTACTCTCTCACCATGATTTTGATCACTGTCGCAGAATCGTTTTACTTTGACTCCATTGGTTTGGCTTTACCATAATAATAAAATAAATTATTTACCGTCGAGTATCTATAATTCTAAAGGATACTAAATGATGTATGCCGAATATGTTTTAAACGAGATATGTGAAAGATACATAAAATTGAGTGTAGAGGTTTAAAAAAATGCACCAGAGAGCATTTATCATGTTGCCAATTCTGTGTTCAGCGTCATATATGTAACATTGGCAAAATTTTGGAGTTTGT
The DNA here is from genome assembly GCA_026545765.1 of Plantago major. Taxonomy (NCBI): domain Eukaryota; kingdom Viridiplantae; phylum Streptophyta; class Magnoliopsida; order Lamiales; family Plantaginaceae; genus Plantago; species Plantago major. Next base: position 23,313,907 of record CM048840.1, on the reverse strand, counting down.
ACTTTGTTGGGCAACAGTGTTCCAATTTTGTGATCATTTTAGCCACATATCTTAAAGCAATAAGTACATTTTCATTTATTGATTTCCTTGTCTATTTTTAACCCATTGAAGTAAATGTGAAGATGTTGTTATATGCACTAATAATAGAACAATTATATAAACCAAATACCTACTGGATAAACAACTAATACCTGAAGAACATATATCCAAATTAGTATAGTTCAAAACAATGATCATGAAAAAATCAAAAAAATAAAATTAGAGCACAGCGACTACTAATGGACAAAATTCTACATCACATGCCTTGATTTCTTCTATAATGTAAAGAAAAAGATGAAAATCTATAATCTGTAGACTTAAGAGATTTAATCACCAAAGAGAAATCCGCTTTAATTAATTACTACATGTTGCCACTCAAAATTTCGAACCAATCCAGTTGTTAATTTGTCAGTCAAACTTTCCACACCTTTTAAAGGAACCATAAGACACAAATTTTGACACTAAGCAATAATCTTGGCCATTGATACCTAGCAACAACACCAACACCACCCCTATGTTGACTATACTCGACTGTAGCATCAAAATTAACTAAAATGATACAAAGATCAAGAAATAACCAAGGTGCTGCCACAATTGACTATGCAGCACATAAAGATCTTTTACTGACTATATCTATTTCATCCTTAAAATAGTGCATTAATAATCCAATAAAGTAAATTATCAAAATCATAACAAACTCAATATATATAAAGTGAAATATATATTCAAAATGATCAATGTAGTAAATATATAAGATAGAAGGTAATATTTGAATAATGAGTAAAAAGTAGAAAATGTGTTAGAATTCACGTAAATGTTGATAAGATGATGGTTTTTATTTAATCCAATGCGTAACTTTATTGGTAATTTTTAATGTGTCCATTCGTATCTGTATACCTAAATAAATATTGATTTCTTTGATAACTGGAAAAGTATTGAGTATTTAATAAATGCTCTACTTTTAAATTTTCATTATTTTAATTTATGTTATTTAATAAAAATAATATTTTAATAAATAAATAATTTAATTAATTAATAAAATATTCAAGTTTGATGTCTATAGATTCGTCTTATCGCGGTGAATCTATATATACGTTAAAAATATTTTTTTGGAGTTTTGTAAATAAATATATATGAGATTAAATAAAAATTATTTATTGAGTCAACATACTAAAAATAAATAATGAGAGTTATATGATGCACTACATCTTAACAACTTAAAATGTTCCATATTCAACCTACCAAATTTAAAATTGTAATAACCAATCAAAATCCTTCATATTTCCACATAATTAAATGACTTGGCACATCTTAGAATGGTTGAAATAGTTTTCTTTTAATGTATAGATAGATTGAAAAAGTTTTCAAGCTTTCCTATTGGTCCATTTTTCATGCTTACGTGGCACAATAACTCAATTCTGATTGGCTGAAAAAAGTTGTGAAAGTGTTTTGGTCTATTCACAGTTCATCCTGATACTAGAAGAACAATTAGTAAGGGCAATTCGGTCCATTCAAATATTTTCTTGATTATATATTCCACTGTTATTTTTTGTATATTGACTATACATATACAGTTTTGATTAAATTTAATATAACTTTATCTACAAAAATCTAAAAAATAACTTATATTTGAATTCGTCGTGACAATACGAATCCATAGATATCAATCTTGAATATTATTATTAATTAAATAAATTATTTTATTCATTAAAATAAAATATAAATTTATTAACTAAGATAAAATGAAATAATACGTAAAATTTTGTGGAATTAGTTGCATTTTCAACCAGTATATCTTTCAATAATGTTCATTTTTTGAATGTTGGCTGCATATATAGTTTTTTTCATTAAATATCATATAAATTTATCTACAAAACTCTGAAAATATTTTGAGCATATATTTCAATTCATTGTGACAAGACAAATCCTGGTCACCAATATATAATATTATTATTGATTAAATACATCATTTTATTCACTAAAATAAAATATAAATTTAATAAATAAAATAAAATGACAGAATTTTAAAAATAGAGCATTTATTAAATATTTAATACTCCCCCCATCTATTTAACAAGAAATTAATAAATTTTGATTCTACGGTTGAGCAGAGTCCGAATAGGGGGCGAGAATTTTGTTGATGAAGTTTTAGCAGTTAAACATGGGGCTAATGTTTTAGCACTTAGATTATCGTCGGTATTTTTATATAATATAATATGGTATATAAAGTTGATGGGCTAAACCCCACCATATTCATTCAAATTCCACCCATCCTGGCGTGAAATTTTGATATAGTTGAGAAGAGTCTGAATAGGGGGATGTATTAGTGTTGTTGCTAGAGATCATGAGGGCAATGTTATTGCTCGGTGATAAAATTTTATGGCTTATGGTTGCTGAAGATGCGGAAGGTTTGCCAGTCAAATTAAGCACTAAATTTATTCGAAATTTTGAGTGGTAACACGTAGTATTGAAAGCGATTGTTATGTCGTGATTAAACTTTTTAAATCAACAAATTTCAGCTTTGCCCCTTTGTTACACTTTTCAATGAAATTAAGGCATTTGACGGAGATTTTTGTTCCATGAAGTTTTGTCAGGTTAAACGTGAGGCTAACGTTTTAGCACATAGATAATCAATTGGGTGTTCTTATGATGATGTTGGATTGGTAGATTTGTATTATACATACCAATATTGTTATGTGAGAGGAGCACATACCACCCCAGGGGTTGTCTCGATTAATTTATTTTGTTCTCCCATTTCTATATCTATTATTAAACGTAAACTATATCGTGACATCGCCACGTGAATTTTGTAGAATTAGTTGCATTTTTAGCCAGTATATATTTCACTGTTTGTATTTTGTAGGGACCCTTTTTGTATGTTGCCTGCATATATAGTTCTTATTAAATCTCATGTAAATTTATCTACAAAATTCCAAAAAAAATATTTTTTAATATATATTTAAATTAAAAGCCCAAGATGAATTCATCTAAAACTTTTCGACTTTATAAATCGCATGTTTCCATAAAATTACTAACAACAATATTATATACTATAATGGTGTACTTAAATGAAACTATACACATATTCTTCTCGAGTTGTTATTTTTTTATTTGATATGGATCAAGATAAATTTGATGCTTCTATTTTTTTACAATGGGCTCCATCAGATGGGTTGGAGTGGTTGCAAAATAATATTTGCGACATATTTGACTTGGATACTATAGGAATACCCTTTATTTGTGATTCTTAAATGATGGAGGTTCATGCGGATTCAAAGTTTACACTGCACGACTGGGATAATGGGGGAATAACCTTGAGTACGTGTTCGTTCTCCACCATCACGTAAATTAGCTGAATTATTGTTATCATTAACGAAATGTGGGCACCTTGCTACTTAGTAGTAAAAAAAAATACATGTAAGTTGTTAATGTATATGAGCTTCAATTATAATTTAAATATTTATATAGATCTCTCACTATTAAAAGAAAATATGACAGTACTATGTACTACTATATTATTCCACAATGATTTTTTTTTTATATATATCCATGAATCGAATTAGTTTTCTAGGCTTCTTATTGGTCCATTTGTCATGTCACGTGGCAGAATACTCAAGTCCTATTGGATAGAAAAGTTTGTGGAGGGTGATTTGGTCTGTTCACAGTTCATCCTGATGTCTGAAACAATTAGTAAGGGCAATCTGGTCCATTCATATGATAATGTGATCAATATCATACATGTTCATAATTCAAGTAGCTCATGAGGTCTATTGTAACTTAATAGGCATCTCCTTGCGTTCTTTCATTAATATAACATTGATGATTATATATGTGTTGAGCTTCCTGAAAAAGAGAAACATCTGAAACTGTATGAAGTCGTGTCAAACCACATGATGCGATGCATGTGATCGAATGCACGATCTTGCTCCGTCCATGGAGAAGGGTAAATGTGCAAAATTCTTTCCCAAGAGTTACAATGAGAACAACACATATGAGAATGGGTACGGATATACAAGAGAAGGGAAAAAGATGAAACTGTCGAAAAAATGTCCAAGTGCTTGACAATAGGTTTAATCTAACTAAGTCTAATTTTTTTCGCTTTTTAAATTTTAAGATAATTAATATCAACGTGTCTCCTGTTATTAAGCTATTCCATTATTACAAATTTGGTTAGATATGTAATCCCATATAATCATCAATTGATGTTGAAGTATTGACGCACTGAACATAGAAGTCTGCAATTAGGGGTGGTCTATGAAGTATTTGTTTAAGTATATATCCAAGGAGAGTGACCGTATGTGGCTTAGTTTTGTGGACAAGAACAATCCAGATTAAATCATGAGGCATGTTGACAGCCGGTATGCTTTTGCATGTGAAGCTATAGGACTAATGCAGTTGAGAGGTTATCATTCCACTTGGAGGTTGACAAAGTGTGAACATTAAAAATGGTGTATACATGCCCGATTACTAGAGAAGCCATATGCAAAGTAGTCAAAATTCTTACAGTGATTCGAACTGAACAAAGTCAATCCTGAAGCCCGAAAGCTTTTGTATCATGAATTGCCACAACATTATTGTTGGAATGAAAGAGAGAAGATATGGTCTCGCAGAAAGACAAAAGCACAAAGTGTTGGGTGTATACATAATGTCAATTTAATGAGAACCAATACTATATGAGACTCATGTAATTAAGAGGTGTGACTTTCTATGAGGATATCGGAACGGTCAATGGTGTTATTTATGATTCATTCAAGTCCGCATGTGGTTCCTTAGGTCTCTTATTTGATGATAGAAGTGCGATAGTGGAATAATTAACGCAAGTTACTACTAGGCTTCTTCCCTTATCACCTATTCACAATGTTGCTTTTATCTCACATCATGTCAATTCCTAAAGACGTTTGGTTGAAGACATGAGAATTCTTATCAGATGACCTATTAAATACCCAACACAAGAGAAAGAACAATCCAGGTACTAAAAACTATGGTTCAATATTATTTTGTTAGACATACTTATACATATGCTTTATTACATTCATATTTTGTATTACAATATACATGTCTGAAACTCGCAGATGATCTGATTAAATATTTGTTTTTATTGGAGATTGAGAATCATTTAAGATCAAACTACAACTGTCTGACAATTTGAAGGTATGCCTATACCTTTGACATCATAAATAGTGTTACAGACCAGTTCATAGTGGATGACACGTCTAACGATAAAGATGTTGAGAGCGAAGAGTTCAATTCGTTGTATCCACGATTGACTGAGGAGCAACATACAATCTACGAGAAGATAATCTCTTTTGTCAATTCGGGTAAAGGTTGAGTGTTGTTCTTATGTGGATATGGAAGGACTGTGAAGACTTTTATATGGGGAACTTTATGCTCGGGATTGACATCCAAAGGAGATATAGTTCTCCCAGTTGCATCGAGTGGTATTGCATCACTATTGCTTCCAAGGGGGTACGCAGCTTATTCGAGATTCGACATACTACTTCATCCTAATGAGGACTCAATATGCTCAAAGATCAGTGCAAATTCTGATGTTACAGAGTTATTAAGGCTTACTAAGCTTATTATATGGGACGAGACTCTTATGACGAATAAATTTTGCTTTGAAGCAGTTGATCGGAGCTTGAGAGATGCTATGCATCACCCTCATGACCCTTTTGGTGGCCTTGTGGTTGTTTTTTGTGGAGACTTCAGTCATATTCTTCTTGTGGTTCCTGGCGAAACAAGATACGATATAGTTAATGCGACCGTATATGCTCATTCAAAATATGAGCAACATGCGTATGATGTCGGAAATTAACTAAAAACACGAGGTTGCATGTAATTTTTGTTTCAATACTTTTGTTTTGTTAAACTATAGAGTTGATTAACATTAAATTTTACATCACATGCGATGCGAAATTCATCTACTGAGATAAACAAGACCAGGCAGTTCGCGGAGTGGATTTTACAAGTCGGTGATGGTGTTGCTAGTGAAAATAATGACAGTGAGGTTGATATAAAACTATATGATGATCTACTCATTAGATAGTTAGGTGATCCTATAAATGCTATTGTTGACATTACGTACCCATCATTGCTAGAGCACTGCAATTCCTCACTAGATCCAAATTACATCATTAATCGGCCGTTCTTGCATCCACAAATGACATTGTTAATGAGATTAATGAGTCGTTATTTCCAAAATTCATGGTGAGTCGTTGAATATTTAAGCGTTGATAGCTTGAGTAGAGTAGATGATGTATCTCATAAGTGTTCATGGTTGAGTTTACGAATAATATCGATTGTTTTGGACTTCCTAATCACATGATTGTTCTTAAGGTTGGTTGCATGATCATGTTGTTGTGTAACATTGATCAAGCTTCCGAACTTTGCAATACAACAAGGCTTTTAGTAACAAATCTTGGGAAGCATGTTATTGAGGCAAATATGTTATATGGAATGAATGCAGGAAAAGGTATTTGTTGAGGATAAAACCTCAAACACCAACACTACTACTATAAGTAACCTAATCTAAGATCCACCTCCAACTTGAAGTCAGGAGGAGGCTTGTCCAGCAAGAGTACTGAAAGGACTAAGTGGGAAGTAGAATGGATTACCGGATTGCTAAGTCGATCCGAAGGAGGCTTTACTCAAAGGAGATGAAAGCTCTCGATGCAATAATGGCGGAAAGGTTAAGATATCAAGAGATACTTGTTACTATGGAATTATCACCCCCTCGAGGTCTTGGACCTTGTGCTATATTTATAGTTATCATATACTTATGAAGTAGCTCATAAGATGATGCCAAGTGTATGCCTCGATTTGGACACCAATGCTACTACCATGGCCCATTAGTGAATAGTAATCGATACTAATTAATGGGCGGGAGGGTAGTTTGGTCCTTTCCCTCTGAGAATCTTTATTCCATACGTTGGGTCCGTGTTAGTCCCTCAGACGGACACATGCTTGGTTGATCGCCCTTGGGTGACTCTGGATGTCGAGCTGAGAGTCTCACGGAAGTATCTCGATGGTTACATTATATCGTTTTGGGCTTATCGTGATGGTGGCGTCAAGAGATTTTCTCGTCGTCCGTTTAGCATCTTTGTCTTGGCGTGGCGAGTTTGTAAGTCCTTCTCGGCTAGCTCGGACTAGGCTGTAAGGTTATAGTGACCTTTAAGCGTCTTGGTCGATTCACTTTGGGCGGACCATGTGAGGTCGGACGATCTTGAATTGGCTAATTAAGCCGTGATGCGCTTTAGGACACGCTATGGCGCCTTGGAGCGGATTGGACACATGTCGTAACAACATATGTCCCCTAGTTTCCAAGTATCTTAGTAGAAGATAGTTGGTAACTATGAAAAAACAAGTGTGTTGTGGAGCATGTCGAATCGTTAAGCGAAGAAAGGTAAAGATCATACATTTGAGATCCGTCATCCGTGTTCCGTGTTGAAATTGAATATATCTCTCTCCCCCCTTTCCTTCTACGGTCCGGATTAGCGGAAGTGTTGGATTGTAGATGGAAAAAATTAATGTCGAGTTATATAGTTCGAAATGCGGTTAGGATGTAGTGTAGCCCTCTGGCGTATCCGTTAGGCGGCTTTGTCAAGCGATCCGTCTGGTGCTGATCAAAGCCAAGAGGCCCGATAGGTTGTGTGTTGGCTCTCGCGGAAAGATCCGAGTAAAGCGACATTTGTTGGATCGGGCGACATCGACGGTTGGGGTTAGAGGCCGATTGATGTGACACGTCATCACGCGTTAGGTCTGACGTCTTGTGACAACCATTAAAAACGGTGTAACCCTGGTCAAAAAGATCGGCGGTTGGGATTCAAATCCGGTGATCGACTCCTCGGTTAGGCACCAAACGTAATCTGTTGGCCATCTATTCGTGAATCGTCATGACCGTTGGATTTGAAGAGATCAGCGGTCATGGTTTAATCTAAGTGATGTGGCCTTCCCACTTTGCCTCTATAAATAGTTAGGCGATTAGTCACTTTCACACTTTAGCTAAATTGAAACGCTGAGCAATCTTTAAGCAATTCGAACAACGCAAGATCGATCCGAGCAACTGGGACTTGTAAGACTTTGGGCTATCAAGCTGAGATCTGTAACCTCGGGACATTATCCAAGTTCGATCGTCCGTGGAACTTCCCTGTTTGAATATTAGCAAGTAAGTACCCCTCATTCTTTGGCTTTGTTAAAGTTGCCTGTATTCGCTATACGCCCATTGCATGTCTAGTGTAGCCTCCCTTGCTGCTTCCGTAATTGTGCTTGTCTTTAGTAATTGGCTCTTGCGATACCTTTGGTTTAGAAGGTAGTTGATGTGTTTCTGCTGCATGCTTATAATATGCCAATTTTCCTCATTGATGTCTTGTACTCTTATTTGGTAAGTCCCGTCCGACACAACCCGTCTTGACAATGCATGCTTTCTTGTAAATCTGTATTGGTTGTGGTGTTCGCCTGTAAATTGTTTCTTTTATTGCCGTGCCATAAGGGGCAGATCGTGGTGCCAGTGGCACAGCTTCGTGTGCCAGGGTCTTGGGGTCCCTGTCCTTCTGTGTATAGAAAATCTTAGGGTTTAAACTTTTTCCCGGACCTCTGGACTTAATAAGACATATAAATGAACTCTCGGACAATAACAATCATCGTTTCTGATCCGTTTCATACGCCTAGGATGTCAGGGGCGATAGTCAAAAGCGTTCACGAGGTGCGGGATTACCGGGATGGAGTAGATTGAGGCGGTGAATCGTGGGCGTGAACATGTCCGTAGAAGACTATCTCGTGGATGTCTTTTCTTCGAGATTCGGCGCTGCACGGAACCCATAAACGATCAATCCTCAAGCGGATGGCCGATGGTCGAAGAAGGTGTTAATGAGGCGAGCGTTGGTCGATCTCGGACTATAGGCGGTGTGGGAGGCCTATAGATCCGAATGAGCTTCAACTTGAGCAGGCGGACGGCGGGCATGAGGCGATGGCGTGGAGATGTTCGAGGTGAGTGGAGGACCGTGTTACAGAGGCAGTCCGTCAAGCACATCCGGGAGACCTGAAGGTGTCATCGAGGAGGAAGAAGATGGTGAGGAAGAGGAATATGAGGGCGAGGAGGAAGAAGGAGAAGGATCTCCTGTCGCTCGTCCCCCTAGACGATCGATCGGCGGATTACTACACCTACTGCGCGATTTCGATCCGATCTTCCATTAATTGAAGGTCGTGGTCGAAATGCCGAATCAAGTTCCCGTCTGCGTCCATTGTTACAATAGCGGAATTGAGAACTAAACACAGACGGACTTCTTCTACGTGTCCATCGAGGTTAGGCGGAGGACATCCCAGTGGAGGTGAAAGTGGGAGATCCACGACTCGTAGAAATCATGGTTCCCGAGCGGCATGCATTCTATAACCTACCATTTGGATATATGCGTGCGTGAGGTGGCCTTCTCCTGCGGATGGAAGATCCCCATTGCCAGGCGAAAAACAATCGAACCATATTGGTATAGGTCAAAGTCGGGTTATCCCCAAGTCCTGGGTAACCTTATTTGCTTTGTAGTTTTTGTAAGAAGAAAGGGCAGCCCGTAAATTTTGAGAACTTTAAGCGGCTCTTCACGTCTCGTTTAGTCAGGAATCCACTATTCTATACTTTCATGAATAGGAAACCTACAATTTTATCTCGGACTCCATTTACGTCATTTGGGATCGAAGTGGTGGGATAAGTTCATTTTATGCGGATGGCTCACGAAACCGAAGGGGAGGCGTGAAACGATGGGGCGCCAACAAAATTCCTAAGGAGAGTATCCGGATTGCGTCCCCTTAGAAGATAATGGCTCCGTGGGTGGCGGCAATCCACAAAAAGCATGACCGCCTACTTATCCGTTTCACGGATTAATCGACCACTTCCCTACTTATGCGGACTAACGAGCGATGGATGTAGGAGGAAGGCGGACTTTAGTAAGAGATTCGTTGACTTGAAACTTGGCGTTCTTTCTTCTTGATATACTCTATTTTGATTCGTATTTCATGATTACGATAATTCTTCTTTAACGATACGTATCTAACGCCTTTGGTTTATTATGCAGCTCATTGGTTCGAATACATCATGTCGACACTCGCGATAAGAAAAAGTTGCGAGAAGCGAAAGCCACGGAAGTCGCCCGGTCGAGGACGAAAATCATCACACTTTGGCGGGTCTTCCCATATCGATCGAAGAATGCCGCAATTTTGCAGCGGAGAAAGAAAGGCGGAACAAGGCGGAGAGGATTCTCGGGCCTTGGCGGTGCCGACAAGGCAAAACCCGTCACTCGGGCGCCCGCTTGAAGTCGAGCTTCAGCTGCTTGCACTGCACAACGGAGGTGTTGATGCGAGGATGCCATTACCTCGGGGCGCAAAGAGGAGCAACCGGAGGCTCCTCCGACAAAGAGACAATTGTCATTGTCCTTCCTGTTGACCAAGTTTCTCTTGACAAGGAGTACGAGCTAGCTTGCGGACTCCCTGAGGTTGAGCGGGTCGGAGGGTTGGATGGGCTATACCAACGGGTAAGTAATCTTTGGATGCTTGTGCAACTTATATTCTTACGGACTTCTTGCGGCTCATTTGTTTAAATCGAACCATGCAATGGAAGGCGTGAAACGCTACCATTGAGGAGGACCTCCACAAGGTGTGGCCACTTCAGCGGATGAGGCGGAGAAGGTGAAGCAATTGGAGATGCGGTGAAAAGAGCGAAGTGAAGTTCCATAAGTGAAGACTATTTGGAAGAGATTAAGGAGGACCTCGTGGCGGAGAACTTTGTCGACAAGTCGATGAAGGCTTTCTGGATTCCAAGGATTTTCTACTCGAAGGCCTCAATATGCCGTCTTGAGTGGTCGTGACTTCATGGAGTCCGACTCCTTGAAGTTCTTGGCCGGACGAATCCGATGCCTCCACTTTGGATGGGTTCGTGTCCGCTATCGAACAGCTAGTCGAGGGCGACTTCCACGGACTTTAGCTGGAAGGCGGAAGGTTAATCCCTTGCGGATGCTAATGGTGTGAAAGTCACAGCAAGCGATGTCTCGGATGAACAGTTGGCCGCGTGTGAGTTTGCAGAACTCGTCACTGAGGAAGGTGAGATCGAGATCCGAAATGGCGGGCCCTTCCTCCGAGATGGGTCCGGATGCTCTCCGAAGGTATGCTTTGTACCTTCGACAATTACAGACTTTCTGAAGAAGTGGTTCTCCTGCCTTCTTGGGTCATTGGCCTTCCAGATTTCAACTTGTTCAATATTGTTGAATCCCTTCTTTGCACAACCTCCAACACACCCTGTCGATCCGCCTCAAATTTGGTGAAGCGGGTTAGGCCAATGGGCCTCAGTGAGAAGTCCGGGGTATGCCCCGTTGAAATTCTGTATTTGCTGAATCTTTCTGTTGGATTTGCATCTTTTGATAACTCGGAATGTCATTACATACTATAGCAATGTTTCGTATTTAATCCGAGGAGTTGAACCTCCTATGTTTCCGAACTATTACTTGCTCTCTTCTTCGTTCCTCTTTATCTGTTGTTCATAAGCTGAGTTATTATAAATTACCCATCTCTTAAAATGCGGACAGTGTTGTAGATGGCATCTGATGTAGAAATCAGACCATCATCTTTCCGATACTCGGACTGTTCGCCCCTTGGGATGTCTAATTCTTCTAGAAGGAGGAAGGTGAGACAGTGAAATAGTCATTATGACTACGTCTTTTCATCTCCCTCGTCGTCGGATTATCAACATGTGGCGAGATCTTGAGGACCCGTCGCAACTATAAATAAAGGTGTGGTAGTTCTTCCATTTTTCACTGCTGTACCCTTCTTCGCTTTGTGTTTTGTTTTATTGATTCCAGCCATCCACAAAAGCTGGAGCTCTCCAGGATGTCGGAATCTGATGACGAGGAATATCAGCACTGGGTAAACTGTGCTTGTGGGCACATGCATCCACCGATTTACCTGCAGGGACGCGGATGACCCGATCATCCTTGATTTTGAAGGCGATCGACCTCTGTCCGGGAATAGCTAGGAGGAGAGCCGAGGAAGAGAGGCCAGACGTTGAAGCTGATCCGTGGGAGGATCCGTTATCTGACAAGCTCGTCGGGGAGGGTGGAGCTCGAGTCCCAGGCTCGACTTAGATGCAGTGAAGGAACAAGGCGGTATGCCCGTGGATGCATGTACTTGTCCTTAGACCTTTTCATATTGTACCTCTGTTATGTAAATGTTGGATAATTTTGTTTATAAAATTGAACTATTTTTCGGATGAGATCGCCATCTTTTCTTGTGCATGCTTCATCGGATTATATTGGCGCACATATTTTTGTAAAATGACTAAGAAACTTCGGACGTGGTTGATGGGCTTGTTTAGCTTGATTGGATAAACTTTGTTTGGCCCAACAATTGAACCCAAATGAATAGTTTAAGCCCATTGTCAGCGTCGAAGTTACGGCGTGGACGCCTATTGGTTCGTCACTTCTATAAATACTGCGGATCCCTCTTGGCCTTGGTCGTGCAAGTCCAACTTTCAATTTCCAAATCTACTTAATAGAAAGAAGACGATCTCTTGAATAGTTTCCCCCTCGAGACTCCCGTCCACTCTCGAGTCGGCGTTAAATCTGGCGTGAGAGTGGTGTGGGTCTAGAGGGAAGATGATGAATATCGATCACGAAAAAGCATAGATCTCGGTTTAAATGTATATCTGTCCGTCTCCTCGCTTTCTTCCATCCCCACTTTAATGGCTCAAATCTCTTATATTGGAAGCGGTCTCGAATTTCAAGAGAGTTTGAGTCTTTAAATTGATGGTAATCCCTTCTGTCCGTACTCTGTTTTCCCGCAGGATTTGCAATGCCACGTTTGGTGGTATCATGAGGAATTCCATCATGTTTAAACATTTTCACGTGTGCGGTAGATCGAGTTCTGCCTCGCGAAACGGACTTGCCGCTCGTCATGGAAGAAGCTTTTTCCTACGAGGAGCGATCTTTCTTTGGGAGATGGCGTATCTTGAGGCGTTTACGCCTTTTCATATTCGTCAAGTGAATCCGGATATTGATCGAGATTGCATATTATCTGACAAAATTATGTATAACTTCGTCTTCGTATGAGCGAAATCTCTTGCTTTCCTTATCGTTAATCGAGCGTTAAATCATATATGCATGGATGAAAGATCACAAATCGAAAGATAGAGGTTGTATTGATTTGCGAAATTCAATTACAACTTGTGGGCTCTAAGGCCAATGACAAAAGGATCAAGCAAATGGCGGAGTTCCGTAATAAGTAGTTGGGCGAGATGACGATCGACATGATGGAGATCCGCAGATTATCTCTATGCATAGAACTTCGAAGGTTTCTAGCATTCCACGGACGCTTGAGGAGATGTCGTTCTCATCTTCTAATTCATAACTCCATTTACTTTTGCCCGACAATCTTGTAGGTCCTTCCCACTGGGCTTGAGTTTTCAATATTGTTCAAAATGTCGGCTCGTCGAAGCACCAGGTCCCCGACTTGCAAGTTAGCCGCACGAACGTTCCTGTTGTAGGTTCGGGCAGCAATTGCCTGATACCTAAGGATATTCGCCAGTGCCTCAGACCTTTTTTCGTTCAAGCATGTCTAGGTCGAATATCCGAGCTTCTCGGTTTGCTTTGTCTTCGAACTCTCGGATTCTCAAAGTCTCTACGGCAATCTCGGATGGTATGACTGCCTCTGAACCATATACCATGGAGAATGGAGTTTCTTTGGTCGCAGTCCGTGCAGTGGTGCGATGCGCCCATAGCACGCCTTCGGTCGTCCTTGACTTTCTTGAAGTTCTTAACCGCTTCTCGAGGATTTTGACTATTGTCTTGTTTGTGGATTGACTGACCATTGGCTTGTGGGTATCAAGCGGATGTGAAGCGTTGTTCGATTTTGAAGGAAGCCATTCCTTGAGCCTCTTGCACGAGAAGCTGGCCGTTATCCGAGACTAGAACTCTTGGTAGGCGAAGCGGCAAATGATGTTCTTCAAATGAAGGTCACTTTTCGACTTTCCGTGATAGTCGCTGACCTCCGCTTCTACCCACTTGGTAAAATATTCTACCGCCACAATGAGAAATTTTTTATGTTGGGTACCCTGAAATGGTCCGACAATATCGATACCCTGAGTGAAGCGGACACGCTATGGTTAGCGGAATCATAGGGTTCGTCAGGCGGTGTGGGATGTTTGCGTAATATTGGCAATCGACATCTCCGGCGTGGTCGGAATCTTTACCGATGGTAGGCCAATAGTAGCCTTGTCGTATGATTTTCTAGCGAGAGTCCTCCCGAATGACTCCCACTTAGTTGTGTATCTCTCCAGACGTTTGTGCTTCTTGTGGGTTCAAACATTTGGTGAGTCCGGGAAAAAGATCTCTTGTAAAATCGTCACCCATTATAAAGTATCATTTGCTTGGCATTGCACACCTTGATTCTTTGGATCATGGCAAAGATCCGTCCTTGAGATAGTTAAAATGTCATCCAGTTTCTTCCGTCAAGTACCATGGCCGCTCATTTGGGACTCATAGCGGATGAGTCGATAATGGTGAGTAGGATTACCCTCCTTGTGTCTAGAGCATTATAGCGGATCGTATTTTGCGAAGGCATCGACTCTTTCGTTCCAAGCTCTATCAAACTTTTCCAAGGTGAATTCCTCGAAGTGGTGGCCTCATTCTTGAGTAGCTCAAGATACTTGATCATCGAAGGACCTTTTGTGGCAAAAGTTCACGAAAATTGAGCCTCGACAGTGTGAGTCCGTAAGCTTTGACCTTAGGGCTTGGGTGACTTGGCTGAAGCGGCCCACTAAAAGTGCCTCATACTCAGCCTCATTATTGGTAACTTTGAACTCCAAGGAAATCGCATAGTCGAGTTCCGCGCCATCCGGGCTCTTAAGGTAGATTCCAATTCCTCCCACTCTTCCAGTGGAAGAACCATCCACTTCCAATGTCCAGATATCGGAAGGATTTTTTTGGGTTTGGAGATCTCCTGCGAGCTGCTGAGGTTCCGCTTTTGGTTCATCCCCTCCCGTGATTTCCGTTTTGATGTTGTCGGCACTAGAGTTTCTGGGAACATCACCAAGTAGAAACATTTGGTTGACCCGAGTTTCCCCATCTGACAAAGGAAAGGGCCGATTGATGAACTGGGCTTCCTCGAGGTTTTCCGGGTTGAATTGGCTTTCGGACAATATGCTTGGTGATTAAGCACTCGAGCACCTGCTTGTCAGGGACTTCCCCTGAATCCTTCTCTGGATAATCCGCTAAGAAGTCGGCGAGGACTTGAGCCTTTTGGTGTGAACTGGTAGCAAATGTCGTATTAAGCTTAGCTCGATCGCCCACTTAGAGAGTCGTCTGATTGGTCGACTTTCCTAGGACTGTTTCAAAGGTTCATGATTAGTACCACTATTTTGTGAGACTTAAAATATGGTTTCAACCGTCGGCGGTGTAAACGAGCATCTGTAATTTCTCAATCTTCACATATCTTGTCTCCGCCCGGGAAGAACTTTAGTAAGATAGTAGATTGGTAAATGATCATTAGCTTGAATCCGCACTAATGCGGAACTCATTGCCTCTTAGTGATTGCTAGGTAGAGGTAGAGTGGTTCTCCTTCCACAGGTTTGGAGGAAGCGGAGGGGAATGGAGGTACTTTTCAAATTTTCAAAAGCCTCGGAACATTTCGCGTCCACTCAGCTCTCTCCTTCGGAGGATTTTGAAGAGCGGAAGGTTCTTTTCATGGATCGAGAAATGAAACGACTTAAGGACATTAGGCGTGATAATTTGTTGTACCTCGTTGAGGTTCTTGGATGGGGCAAATCGGGATTGCCTTGATCTTCTCGGGGTTTGCACTTATCCCTCTTTCCGTGACCATGTATCGAAACTTTCCTCCTTTCACCGAGCGTACACTTTTCGGGTTTAACTTCATTCCATACTTAGAAGAATGGAAAAGCAATTGTTGAGATGCTCAATATGTTCTTCTCGGTCTTACTCTTAACAAGCATATCATCTCGTAGACTTCCATAGTCTTGCCAGCTCCTCCTTGAACATTTTATTCACCAACATTTGGTATGTAGCTCCGCGTTTTCAACGAATGGCATCACCTTGAAGCGATATACTCCTCACGCTTGAAAGAAATGTTTTCTTGATGTCGTCCTGCCATCCGGTTTGATAGAAGCCACGATATCGTCCATGAAGCTTAGGGCGCACATCCAGTAGAATCTACCAACTGGTCTATCGAGGTGGGGATAAGGATCCTTTGGGCAAAACTTGTTGAGCCTTGTGAAGTCATTGCACATCCTCCACTTTCACAGGGCCTTCTCGTGAGTACCACATTCTGAGACCAGTCCGAGTATCTAACTTCTTCAATGTGCCCGACTTTCAAGAGCGGTCAACTTAGCAGATATAATTGCGTCCTTGGCCGCCAAAGTCTTTCCTCTTACATCGGATATATTTGATCGAGGGATCCATGTTCAGACGGTGAACAGTGATTCTCGGATCTATTCCCTTCAAATCATCAGTACTCTAAGCAAATACATCTCTGTTGTCTCGGAGACAAGCAATAAGTTTCATCTCCACTTATGTGCTCATCTCTGTTCCGATTCTAGTCTTCTTATCCGGGCTTCCAACAACAATCTCAATTTCCTTGAGAGTTTCGTGAGGCTCGATCCGTGCAGCTCTAGGGAACTTCTCCTTCTGGCTTCCTACCCCTATCTGCGGATTCTCCTGTTTGGGCGGGAGAACAACTCTCGGATCGGAGGTCACCGTAACTGCCAAAACGGGGGCAGATGCCCTTCTCGTGGACATAATGTAACACTCCCAAGCTTCTCGGATGTTTCCTACCTCTTCTCCTACTCCGAAGGGAGTTGGAAATTTCATACATTGTGTAAGGTGGATGAAATAGCCGGAATTGGTTGAGTCTGGCGCCCAAAATGGCGTTATAGTCGAAGGTCCGATCAACCACGAGAAATCGGACCAGGTTACCTGGCGGGAAGGTTCGAGTGAAGCGTGCAACGTAACACTTCCCGGTGGTGAGCAGTTCCTCCTCCAAACCTAGTATAGAGGTGTGAACTACTGTAGCAAATTCTTCCAACTCCATCGATCTAGTGTCCTCTTAGAGATGATATTGAAGAACTCCCGGTATCCACCAGAATTTTGTTCACTCGATAAGTCGCGATGGTCAATGAAACTACAAGAGGAACGTCCGGGTCGTCAATCTCCTCACCTCCTGCCGTAGGAGGGGGAATTTCGCTATCGTCAAAAGATATTGCATTTGTTCCTCGAATCGCGGGGGCACCGTATGCACTATCATTGTTCCGAAGGTTTTGGGCGGTCCGCTCTCTTGCATTCCTGCTATCACCTCCAGAGGATCCGCCTGCGATAGTGTTGATCACTCCGCTGTACGGAGGGTTCTCCATTTCCGTCTCATCGCCGTACCTGTATGGATGTACTTTCATGCGTGGCGGATAGCCTACTGGAGGAGGTGGCAAAGATAGTGGGCGAGGTGGTGGGTCTGCAGCGTTTTCCTCCCTCCTCCGCTCCGTTCTATCGTGCCTGGAAGGCTCGTCCGCATATATGTGCTCCTTCAACTTGCCTTCTCTCACCAGGTGTTCGACCTCTGTTTTTAAATGGATCAGTCGTCAGTCTCATGGCCTTTGCTCTTGTGAAATTTGCAGTATCCCTTCGCATTTCTGTTTCTCCGATTATGGGATGGCTTTGCCCTTTGGATGTCCAACTTTTTCTCCACAATAGTGGCCAAGATGTCGGATCTCGGCTTATTGAGGCGCGTGTAGTCTGCGAATCTCCTGGGCGGACTCCTCTCCCTATAAATGCCTTTGTCTCTGTGATCTTTCTTCGGGTTAAACTTCCCCTGGCGTTGCTCTTGTCTTTGCGGTTCCTTTCCCTTCTTCGATCCCGCTCGGACTGGTACGTTCCTTCGGTATTCTTCTCCGTACATCACCTCCTCACAGATGTCATCCAAGTGCTTTTCGCTCCTCACTTCTTGACTGGAGAGCTTCCTCCGCAGCTCGGAGTTGTAAGTATTAGCGTCTGGTGTGGACCCGTTCTTTAATACTATGGGGCTCAACTCGGAGTACTTCCGTATTGAAGCGATCTAGGAAAGTTCGAAGATCTTCCTGTTCCCTTTGGATGACTTCGGCCAGGTGCTCTACAGTACGTTTTCTTCTTTTTGATTTTCGAACCGTGCTAAGAACTTAGAAGATAGATCTGCATATGACCTTATTGACTTGTTGACAAGCGGTGTACCAATCCATGGCCGTGCTAGAAGAGGGTGGGCGAGCGTAAGGGCTTTAGTATTGTCCTCGGCCCTTTGGAATCCATCTTCTTGTTGTACCTTGTCGGGTGACCCACGGACAAGTATCCCGTAGTAGTATTCAAGTTGAATTACTTGGTCCGAGTTCCTATTTCTTTCCTTTTCCCTCATGATATCGTCACACAGAGGGTTTGGGGCACTTTTAGTGATCTGCTCGTGGTCTTTTACCAGGCGTCCGAGGTTCAGGATTTGGGTTTCTAAAGCTTTTTGTTGGGCGTAGATTTAAGTCATTGTCATGACCTCTCTGTCGTGGATGGGCTGCGACATCCATGGGAGTTAAATCTGGCCAGGACAAGCTGGAATGGTCTCTGCTACATGATCTACATCCCTCATGGGAGCTTGTCATGGACCTCTGGCTGCTGTTACCTCCTTCTTGGTGCTCTCTCCTCCCATTCGGGCTTCTTTACCCGAACTTGCAAGCGAGGCCCGTCGGTCTAGAAGGTTTCGCAAATCCTCCTGGGGCAGCTGATCTCCCAACCTCTGTTGGATCGGACGCTGTCTGTTTCTTGACAAGGCGGGCTCCGCTTGAACCGGAGTAACCACTGGCGGAGTGGCTTGCTGAGGATGGGCATTGTTAGACCCTAGACATCCTTGGATAATCGTGAGCAACCTATCAAACTGAGTTTCGCTTAGTCCGAGGTCGCTTGTGCGGACAACGCGACCATCGGGCATCGTAAACTGTTGACCTGTGGTAGGGCCTTGAGCTTCTGCCGGAGAAGCTCGTGCTACCCCTTCTCCATGGTCCGTAGGCACGATATTCACAGGGACGCTTTGGCCTCCTCTAAGCGGGGCATCTCTTTCCTCATCCGAGGATGAAATTTGGCGATCGCCACTCGAGATATCTCCTTCAGCGTTCCTTCGACCAGTGACCGCCGTCCCGGGTGGGCGGGCGTCCTCGTGGGCGTGGTGGTGGTGTTCCCACGCTGACACTAGTCTACATTTGCGTCTCGTTCTAGCCATCGACAACACAAACACGATCTTTTGTAAAGATTCCCACAGGCGCCAAAATGTTGAGGATAAAACCTCAAACACCAACACTACTTCTATAAGTAACCTAATCTAAGATCCACCTCAACTTGAAGTCGAGAGGAGGCTTGTCAGCAAGAGTACTGAAAGGACTAAGTGGGGGTAGAATGGATTACGGATTGCTAAGTCGATCGGGAGGAACTTACTCAAAGGAGAGATGAAAGCTCTCAATGCGATAGTAGCGGAAAGGTTAAGATATCAAGAGATACTTGTTACTATGGAATTATCACCCCCTCTAAGGTCTTGGACCTTGTGCTATATTTATAGTTATCATATACTTATGAAGTAGCTCATAAGATGATGCAGTGTATGCCTCGATTTGGACACCAATGCTACCTAGGCCCATGGCCCATTAGTGAATAGTAATCGATACTAATTAATGGGCGGGAGGGGTTTGGTCCTTTCCTCTGAAATCTTGTTCCGTACGTTGGTCCGTGTTAGTCCCTCAGACGGACACATGCCTTGGTTGATCTGCCCTTGGGTGACTCTGGATGTCCGAGCCTAGAGTCTCACGGAAGTATCTCAGTGGTTCTGTTATATACGTTTTGGGCTTATCGTGATGGTGGCGTCCGAGATTTCCTCATCCGGTCCGTTTGGCATCTCTATCTTTGGCGTGGCGAGTTTGTAGAATCCTTCTCCCAGCTAGCTCGGACTAGCTGTAAGGTTGTAGTGACCTTTAGCGTACTGGTCGATTCACTTTGGGCGGACCATGTGAGGTCGGACCAGTACTGAATTGGCTAATTAAGCCGTGATGCGCTTTAGGACACGCTCTATGGCGCCCTTAACGGATTGGACACATGTCCGTAACAACAGTATTAATACCTAGAATGATGATGAGTCCATCAAACGACACAAATTTTCCTATTCCATATTCCCGTACCAACCCATTACAAAATTATTGGGGCGGAACCTGATGGTTTTAACGGGGTTTATAACACATACCCGCACCCAACCCACAATTTTAAAACATGTAACCGTACCCAACCCGGAATTTTAAAGTCAGGAAGACCTAGAAACCAAACCTAACCTAACCCGAAGTTTTGAAAAACAATTAAAACAGGAAAACAGTTTCACGCACCTGGGCGAAAATGTTTCATTTCACGAAAATAATTTTCCACATGGTTTCGCGTGGGTGAAAAATTTTTTTATCTCACGAAAATAATTTCCCACATGTTTTCACGAAGAAAATTGTTTGGTCCGACGGGGTTGGGGTAGGGTACCACACCCACCCTACCCCGGGCAAAAAAAAAAATTCTCACGAAAATAATTTTCCAGATGTTTTCGTGAATTTTTTTGGTCGGGTGGAGGTCCACCCACCCTACCCAGAAGAATTTTATTTCACAGCAGTTCCCCACATGTTGAAAAACTTTTTTTTGGATGACCCCACCTACTGGCGAAAAATTTTATTTCACTAAATCAATTTCCCACATGTTTTTCAAAATTTTTTATGCTAAGACGCGGGGAGGGGTTTGGTACCCACCTCCACAGCGAAGATTTGTGCAGTCGGATTACAGGCGATCGTGGGTCAAATTTGGAGTGCAATTGAATTCGAGTCGAATTATGTACGGGTTGGATCCGAATTGGGTCTTAGAGCGGGATGGGTATTGAGCAAAGGCGAGTTTGGACGGGTGCGGGTGTAGAAATCAAATCCGTACATAAATAATCTGTCGGGTTTTAACGGGTTCGGGTTGCATCCTACCCAATTCTGAGCTATGTAATCTGAATACAAATGTTGTATACAAAGAGTCCCTCGACAAATTATAAGGTAATGTTAAATTTATTACCTTATAAACCTTGAAGACTTGAACATATTGTTTCTGATGAAAATGATTACTATTAGCACAATGTGTTAACTCTTCTTAAATTTTATTTTACAGGAAATGATTGATTTCAATTGATCTATTTATTACACATGTGTTGGAATTTCGAATAATGTAGTAGTTTATATGTTTTTTTTACATTTTCTTTAAATGATAAATGTGTTGTTTCGAGATATTTTTATATATGTTTTTCTAATACCCGTCGAATCTCGACAGGCCATAAACTAGTTTAAAAAATAGAAAAATCAATCGTTATTATATTTGTCTCTCTTTAATTTATCCGCCTCTCTTTAAAATGCACATATGTATACTATTGATACACAACCATTATTGATTTTTTTTTCTTATGAAGCTAGAATGCTCACAAATATTTCTTTCAACTCCTAATAACTTTTAACGATGTTATTAAAGTGGTGATAAAAATTACATTGAGTACATATTTAAACAATTAAACAAAAAAATTGTGATGTACTATTATTTAAAAAAATATAGACTAATAATACTATAAGAAAGTTTAAAAGAAAATAAAAATAAAAATAATGTACTTTTATGTCATCTTACAACATATCAACTAGTTTACTAAACATCTACATTAAAATCAGTTAACTTATCAACTATCAGCTATCAACTATTTAATTAGATACCAACTAGCTTTTGAGTTAATTTGTTAAACATATTCTTAATTATATAATTTTTTGTGGTATAATTTGTTATAATATAGGATTGAAATTGTATTGAAAAGTCAATTTTGGGTACCATTATCACTATTATAGTTATAGGCATGTGCAGATGTGCTCCAGTGATTATGAACTACAACTACATACCCAAAGGTTTTTATTGCCTGCCTGATGTTCACTTGTGTGATTAAAGATGCCATGTTCTAACTTTGCTCCTTGGCTGTTAATTTTAAATTGGTTAAAACATGAGCTAGGAAAGACTTTTAAAGAAAAGAGATTAAGAGTGCCATTTTTCGCATTAATACAAAACATAAAATCAGTTTCATAAAGTTATATTGTTGCTTATGCAAAGAATTAATATCTGCATTGACAGCTCAGGTTGGCTGTAGTTGTAACAAGCATAAGCTGCATAACCACATCCAACCAATGACATGAACCAAATTTGATCAGAAATCAAACCATACCAATAACTTCTTTATTAGAAGCACGACTATTATGCTTATTGTTTACTTCTATTTTTCTAAAATAGAATCACCCAATTCATACTGCTCCACAGCTTTCCAATCACCTTCTTGGTCTTTTCACAATACCTAAACTAATAGTATAAAAAAATCCACTTTCCCAAAGAATTCCTTTTCTTGTTCTTTATGGTCAAATATAGAGAACCGAATATACTGACAGTTATTAGATCATAAATTCAAGTATTACAGCCTGATTGGCATACCACTAATAATTACTATTCATCCGTTAAAATATTTTAAGGTATTTATTTTATATCTTTTACAGTAAAAAATTTAACTTATTTTTTCTCCACTAAACAATTCTCATTCTCTTTCTACCATACTCTTATTTCATATTTACTTTTTCAATCAAGCTAACAATCCCAAACCAATCAAACAACATTTAAACCAATCAAATAACTTTAAAAAATATTAAACACATTTTACGCACATCACTTTATTCTTACACACCCTATATAACAACCCTATAAACCTATAAGTTTTTTAACTCTATTACAAATACCATTTTTTATAACTCACATTTAACTCAGTTACTATTCATTAACTAAAATTTTTCTTTAACTCTATACCAAACAGTTAGTTAAACTCTGATGAGATTCAAACTCATGACATAGGTCCTTTAATGGTAAAATAAATGTAAGAGAAAA
This sequence comes from Plantago major, assembly GCA_026545765.1. Lineage (NCBI taxonomy): Eukaryota > Viridiplantae > Streptophyta > Magnoliopsida > Lamiales > Plantaginaceae > Plantago > Plantago major. Next base: position 23,290,871 of record CM048840.1, on the reverse strand, counting down.
ATTTTTTTTGCACTAATAACTTTTACCCGTTTTTGAACTTACTCCACAACCTTTTTTTTTTTTTTGGATTTCACACAGAAAAGTTTATAAAAATTTTAACATTACACAAAGGTTGGATGGTCGTTAAGTTGGCGTTAACTTATTTTAAATTACACCAAAACCTTTGAAAAAACTTGTCTTGCCATGAACATTTCTATATAGTAATAATTTATTCATTTTGAAATTTTTAAATTTTATTCCAACAAAAGAACAAGAAGTGTTAGAAAATAAGGATTACAATCCAAGTCACAAAGCAACAATGACACTTTCTTTACAACCACATAAGCTACATACCAAACCATATCCTATCCCTAAGAGAATGAGAATGATCAACTCTTATCACTCACTCCATAAACATGATACACTAGTGTATTTTGTCTACTAAACACACTTTCTTCATTTGTTTGCTAAATATAACAATAAGTTTCTTTTATGATAGATATAACAATAAGATACTGCATATGTATCTGGCGAATGTGAAATTCCATAATACACGGATAAAAATGATAAAATTTATTAGTATATTAATTAGCATACATTCTATCTATAAAATTAAGTATTCGAACTCTCTTTACATTCCATCCCTCAATTAGTTGCTTCAATAAAATTACAAAAATGAAGGCACAAAATATATATGCTCGTTCCACATATATATAAGTAGCTTTGTGTCATTTTTTAGATCCAAACACAGGAAGATACACAATTGGCAGGGGGTACATATGCAGTTCCTTAAATCACTACACTGAACCAACAAATTATATGAAGAATTTGATTGCAAAAGGCAAAAGTCATGGCAAATACGATGCATATTCCAACCATCACTAGACTAGCAACCCCAAACAATTCATGCGAACATATATTTTGATTACTCAAATCAACCAAGAAAGGTTCTGGTGTGATTTAAAAAACAAAACAAGGTTTTGGTAGCGGGTGCAAATTTTTGAAAAGGTTTTGGTGTGATTTAAAATACAAACTTAACGGACGTCAATTTTTGGTGTAACGTCAAAATATTACTAAAAGTTTTAGTGTGAAATGCAAAAAAAAAAAATTGTAGGGTAAGTTCAAAAACGGGCAAAAGTTATTAGTGCAAAAAAAAATTTCCACAAAATGTAATATATGTATGTAAAGAGAGACAATCATGTGAAAGACATGGGCTAGAAGTCAAGAATCAAGTAAGTTTAAGTGAAGGTTGAAGAATAAGGTTGATCAATAGGTACGTAGAGTTACATTAGTCATTACTTGGATCTGACAAGAAGAAATGTATGTATGTATGTCAAGATTGGCAAGAGCTGCAATCACCACTACATTAGATATTTGTCGTCCATACGAAAAAGAATAAAAAAACTTATAGGAAGGAGTACAGTATTTACAACATGGAAATATTCCTTCCCTGTGTATGTTTAATCAAAACCAAACCGTAAATATCTCCAAATCAATAACTAATAGCGTCATTACAATCCCACTAAACCAAAAACTTGTAGTCATCAACAGTTCAACATCATCTTCTTCTCTATCACCTCTGTTTCTCCTTCCTTCACTGAACAAATTCCCAATACGCTACCGTTTCACCATTTTCCTCAAAATGCATCACTAGATCCATCCACGTCACCTTCTACTTTCATCTCTCCATTCTATTTCCAGCTCAACACTGAAAAAGGCGAATACAATTTTCCGGCTAGTATGGATTCCGATGAACTTCGATCGATTCTATCCAGATCGAGGATTGGAGTATTCGAGCTGATTGACACCGCGATTCGAGTCGCCGGCTCCGACGACGGCGACGAGTTGCTCCGCCGCCGTGACCGAATCATCGAGTCACTCTACACTGCCGCTCCTCAGCTCTGCCGCAACTGCAACGACGTCGTTCAAGGCAGCTACGTTCAGAACACGGATATCAATACAAACGTAGACGATGATGATGATGAAGAAGATGATAGGAAACGTAAGAATGAGTATACTGGAAATGATAGGAATAGGAATTTGAAAGAGGATTTTGTTAGTAAAAGCCCGTTGACTCCCGAATCGAATCACCGGAGCTGTAGCGAGGATGAAGTGGATCCGTTCGGAGCCTTGTTTGATTATGAACAGAGTAAGATTGTCAGTATCAAAGAGCAGCTTGAAGATCCAGACCAGGTTTTGAATTTGATTCATTTACATTTTTCTATTTTTTTTTTAAATTGGTGTGTGGTTTCTTAGTTTTTCGATTTGGATTGGTTTAGAGTGAAGATGATGTGATAGAGTTGCTGCAAAGCCTGGCGGATATGGATATTGATTTCCAAGCTCTACAGGTTAGTGGTTTTTGTACGTTTATAGTTTATACTGTTGATATGGTACTTTTCATGTTGGGGGAATGGAAGTATTTGAGCCACTACTAAATTTCCAAAATATTTGCCTCTCAGTAATGAAAAATACACTGGTGTTTATTGTAGGAAACTGATATAGGGAGGCATGTGAATCGATTGAGGAAACATTCGTCGAATGAAGTTCGAAGACTGGTGAAGCAGCTAGTCAGGTGTTTAAATTTTGTTTGAGATACAGTTTGTGGAGATTGGAATCGATTGTGTTGTGTGTTCTATTTTGCTGAAGTTTCTTGATTGTTTGTATGTAATGCAGGAAGTGGAAAGAGACGGTAGATGAGTGGGTTAAGGTGAACCAACCACAAGGGAATTCGAATCTAATTGGTAATGTTACTAAATCTTCCATGCAGGAAAATTGCTTTTTGTAGTGTTGTGTGATGTATGGATATTGCTGAATATGCTCTGGCTAAAGAGTAAATGTGGTTTGTTTTAGATGAAAAATGAAAAATTTCAAGTAAAGATGTATGGATTGTTTTAGTATGCATTAAATGTTTCACCATTCATGTATGTGGAAGTTTGCTCTTTGGGGTATAGTGTTATATTGCTGAATTAGTTGGATTAGAGTAGCTTATTTTAGATGAAAATGAACCATTTTTAAACCAAAGATTTTATGCATTAATGCTGGTGGTGATGGTGGTGGCAGCTGATGGGGACTCACCTCAGCAGAACATACCCAAAAATCAACAAAATGGCCATCACCAGGTGAATTGAAAGTTGTTCCACTCTGTTACTTTTTTCCTGGAAGAAAAGATAAGATCAAAGTTGAAAAAGAAGACTGAAAAGCAAATTAAAAAACTTGCTTTCAAACATTTTTGGCATCTCTGAAGTTATGATTCTTTCTTTGCAGGTTCCAGATTTTTGGCACTCCCCTAATCCACAGAGTGAGTATTTTAAATATTTTGATTAAGATCTGTTTGTGCTGTGAATTGGTTTATATTGAGTGTTCATCAATACTCTAAACTTTTCGTTTGTCTGTTAGATGGGAGTTCAAGTGCAGAAAGAAATCATGCGGAACATGAAACAAAGCACAAACCAATTCAAACTGCACCTCAAAGAGAAGCTCCTTCAAGACCACCACAATCACTTCCTAAATATACTTCTGCTCCGCCTAATGTAAGAATGCATGCACGCTTCTCAAGCTGTCTGTATAAATGTGAACTATACTTTTTAATGATGTAGGCGCCATAAATTGTGGATAATGGTATCAAAATTGCTTTGCCTGATATCGAAATTCAATGATGGTTTTTGCCGTCTTTGCAATTGTGGAGTTGAGAGTTAAAGCTCTTCTGTGCAATCTGCATTCTGGCTGAGATTTTCAGACTGCAGGATGATTTCTTGTTTCCGTGTGCGCATGAATGATTTTTAAGGTTCGGTGATAAATAATGTAATTAGAATTGGACTTTATTAACGAATGTCTATTTTGCAGAGGACAGCTAGGGAATCTGCCTTAGACGACGATAGGTTGAACTCAGCAAGAAAGCGGCTTCAGGAGAACTATCAAGAAGCTCAGAATGGTCTGGTTCTGAACTTTAGACTTCCGTTTAATTATGGCCCTTCATTTACGCTTTCCTGTATACTGATTGACTTTTGTTTGTTTGTGGTCCACTTTTCCTTTATGAAGCTAAAAAGCAAAGAAAAATTCAAGTTATGGATATTCATGAACTTCCCAAACCAAAGAATGGCTTCTTTGCCAAGAACAAAGGCGGTTTTCAGGGAAGGAACCATCGTTGATCATCGTCTGTTCTTTAATGTTTTATCATAGTAATTGATTGCAGATTTGTGTCTGTCAAAAGGGGCGTAAAAGAAAACATTGGTTTACCCCCTTTTGTGATTTACCTCTTTGTAATTTTAATGTATACCAACTATATTACTGATCATGCTTATACAAGTTATAAGCTTGAACTGAATACACATAATTTATAAACCCCTGGGTATATGTTGTGAATGATACTGGTAATCCCAGTACGATAAGAGAGAAACATGTTCATGTGTAGGCATATAGATCCAGGCAAGTAGAGAAGGATTAATGTCAGGTGATTTAAGTTTCGTCCAGAGAGGACTATATTAGTGTATTAACTAGTGAACTTATAGTATGAAATTGGAGTTATATCCATTAACAACCTTATCCGCGATTACATTATTTGAAAATCCAGGCATACAGGATCAATATTAGCAGGCATCCTCTAGTTCTTGTGAATACACTGAACTTCTTGTGGAGACGGATGAGAAGGTGCTTCCTCAGAGTCATTGGCATCGCAGTAACCAAGTAGAATGTAAGCCTTCTTGCGTGGTGTACCCAAGGGAACCAAGCATGGAAGGCCAACAATCATGCTGAATCACCTTTATAGCGTCGCAGCATCCTTTTCCCAGATAGGTTTCACCATTCATGAAAAACATTACAACCTCACTAGTACAAGATTGGAGCTGGAACAAAGACTCCAAGCATGTTGATGAACCCTCCTCCTGCAGTTGGTCTAGCTTCAGCCTAGCAGACAGAGTTGGTTTTGTGTTTAGCTGTCGAGATGTAGCAGTGGTTGATGCGAGTAGGAGACAGAAGAAGAGCAGTGTTTGTGAGATAAGCGTGGAATTGGAAGCCATTTTACTCTGGGATTGGAGAGTATGATTGTTTTCCTGTATAGTGGTGATGTTTGTGTAGGTATTTATAGGAATTGAGGGGTGTGAAATTTCTGTAGATTGGCAGTGGAAGGGACGATGTTTTAATGTGGTGGAAGTTAATTATCAAGGATTTTGATAATGGGTAACTGGTGTTATAAATAATACTACCAATGCTATTATTGCTCAATAATAAGCGTCTCCTTGCGTTCCAAAACCTAAAAGAAATGTACGTCAGTAAAAGATGAAAAGTCCAGATCGATCAGCTTTTGTTGTCCAGTTAGTTCTAATTTTGTTGTATATAGTACTAAAATAAAAGAATAAGTATCCTGAGAGACAATATCTAGATAATTTATCTAGAGACGAACATATATTGTTAAGAAAATTATCGATGTTATTAATCAAAACACCTATGTTACCGGCGTTGGTGTTTTTAAATAACAACAATTTCATTAACAACATAAGCGTTTTGTTTAATAATATGGATGATTTTATTGATGACATAGACCGTCTCTAAATAAATTATCTAGAGACCGTTTCTCATAAGACTTTCGGAAAATAAAATGGTACTTTTCCAATAATAATGCTTCATAATTCAGACCAAGTGATTACTCTTTAGATTCATAATAAGCAAAGGAAAAGTACTATACTCCACATCTACAATTATTTCACTTTCATTTTCTCCTACCATGTTATATAATTTTATATTCTCCATTAATATAATAAAGTTAAAAAGTAAATTAAAATATTAAACCAATCACCATAAATTAATCCCACATTTATACTATCAGGGTGGGATGTACTAGTATGGTGTGTAGGGCACCCTACCCATTCTGATTTTCTTAAGTTTTTTAGTGTTGATCGACATTTTGACCTACCTTTTTTATGTGAAATTTTATTTTTCTTACTTATATAGTTGATTTTCATTAAAAAAATGTCACTATTTATGTGTTATTTTTATTATATTTTGTATAAAACAATATTAAAAAAATCTTTCGTTAGTAGTAATATTTTTTAAAAGATATACGCCCTAGCTGAAAATTTATCTTAGCTCCGTCCCTGTATACTATATAGTGTTATGATATTATCTCTTTATTTTACGTGTAAAAAATTAAATCAGACAACTTCTATGGGAGTATGGGACGGTGGAAGTATGCTCCATGGAGTAAACAAAGATCTCAAGATTTCTCCAAAGATCTCAAGATTATTTTGGTTTTATAATTTATTTTAATAAAAATGCGAAAGATCTGAGGAACTACTTCTCGAGTGCGCACTGTAAAATCAACATGACAGGTTTCGACTTAAGGCCAGTAAACAACATTGTACATTCATGTTTTGTTAGCCCAATTTAACATGCACATGCACTGAACCACAAAGAAGTATACTCCTTTCGCCCCACAAAAGTTGTGTAGTTTTTACATTTTACCGTTATTAAATTTCAACTTTGTCTACAAATTAATCTTAAATAATAATGTTAAAATGTTTAATTAAATTATATACTGAAACTTTAATTCCTAAATTTTCATAAACAATTTAGTTGAACATTTTCATATTACATTTTAAGATTAATTGTGGTTAAAATTAAGATCTTTTGATCGTAAAAAGTTAAAATTTAACAATTTTTCTGGAACAGATGTAGTAACATAGTTATTGGAAAACTTTGTCCAGTAACTAGATCATGTCGATCTCTTTGTTTCACAATATTTTTTAAAAAGTCCTCATTAATGACATTATAGAGTACGAATTGGCCGACTAACAACGATCTTTAGATTATAGATCAATTCTATCACGTGAATAGAATATTGTTCCCCTTGCTTGTGTCGCAACTTGCAATCTAAAATCTAAAGAGTCTTGTTAAATGTAGAACAATCTTTATTAAACGTAAAACACTTTTTTTATATATTGCAAAAGGTCCTTCAACTGATAAAAATAAAGAATTAGTCCCATTTTTCAGAAATATATAAACGTATATACTCTACTGTCATGCTTGATAAAAATCGATGTACATCATTAATCATTATTATGCCGATAATGAAGAAGTATATATTTTTTTAATTTGATATTTATATTGTTTATACTTATTTTATTGCGTTTGTATATTTAAATTAACTAATATTTCACCAAAAAAAATTTAAAAAAATAATAAAAAGATCAAAAACACGTTTGGTAGCCCTCAAATTCTTTGGAATAACCGTCCGTGACTCAGGGAGCTTCCGCCCGTCTGGCGACCCTCAAATTTGCCAGACGAAATTTATCTAACGACAAATGAGGCTGGTCAGCGACCCTCAAAAATTCCTCTGGGCCATGTGGCAGCCTTGAGGTCTACCAGATTAAATTTTGTTCGTTTCGTGATTTTTTTTCGGTTTTTTTAAGTAATTAAGAACATTGTTTTACTGTGTATGATTTGATTAAATTTGTTTTTTTTTATTTATAACATTGCTCTTAAATTTTAATTATATTTATTTGAAGATCATAATCACCTTCGTGTTCTTCAATTATATTTGTTTGAAGATTCGAAAACAAAGATGTATGTTAGAGAGTTGAAATGCATAAATAAAAGTGTTTTTGATAAAATCACCTTCGTGTTCTTCGTGTTTTCTTTTTAAGTTTTTCGATTTATTCATTGGATGATAAAATTAATTTGAATAAACTTGTTTGATGTTTTTAGGTAAAATAGTAATTTTTTCAAATTATTGAACCATTTTATAAATTATAATAATAGTAATATTATATGTAATGTGTAAAAATTTATTCTGCGTTTAGTAAAAAGTGTTCTCCGTGAATCTAAATATACCACCAAATGTAGTACCTACTAAGTTGATATAAACATAGCCTACTAGTCTCCTACTCGAATGCTTGTTTTAGATTACGGACTAGTTAATGGCCAGTCGAGTAAAACAATTAAAATAAGAAATGAATAAATGTATATAATAACATGTTGAAGTTGAGAAACATATAAAAATTGTAAGGTGATAAAATGCATGATCTAATCGCTTCAACATTGCATCGGAAGTAACCCCTACATGTTGAAAAGTGCATAATATAAATTAGTGAAATTGAACAAAACCATATACATAAACACGAATACTAAATGCATGACATAAAATACTAAATACATGAAAACTTAAAAACATTTACACATTAAATCTCTATTATTATTATCAAGTATCTACATTTATTTTTTAAATTATCATTTCAGTCATAAATTTTCGAAACCCCTAATTAGTCAATACAGTCAGTCACAAAACCCCTAAAACAACGGCCTTCAAGTTCCAACACCATAAAAGCTTTAATCAATTAAGAAGATGAGCAATTCACCAAGAAGAAGAGGAAGAATTAGATTAGTATTGCTTCAAGTTTTATTCACCTAAAACAATCAAAGCCATCGACATGTGGCTATGGATCTCGCCATCTCCTTTGTAGGTAGCGATGTATTCGATCATGATTCCGTCTCTTGGCGCTACCACTACAAGAATTCTAACATGCGGGACGGAAAGGCGGCGGATTTTTATCCGCCATGTAACGATCATCGCCAAAATGACAGATTCTATCCGTCGCCGTTCAACAGACATAAAATCGCTTTCTGTGGCGACGGATAAGTTTATCCGTCCTTCTGAGCGTTGACCAAATTTAAAAAAAAAAAAAAATTTAGCGACGGATAGATCTATCCGTCGCTATAAAAAAAAAAAAAAAAGTTAGCGACGGATAGATCTAGATCTATCCGCTAAATCACTTTAAAAAAAACCATATATCTCCTCCACCACCTCCTTTCCTCCACCACTTCTCCTCCATTTCTCCTCCTCCTCCTCCCACCACCACCTTTCTCCTTCCACCACCTTTCTCCTCCACCACCACCATCCACCACCACCTCCTCCACCACCATCCTCCACCACCACCTCCTCCACCACCATCCTCCTCCACCACCCTCTCTCCTCCCACCACCATCTCCACCACCACCACCTCTCTCCTCCCACCACCCACACCACCACCATCTCCACCACCTCTCCTCCCACCACCACCCACCATCCACCACCTCTCTCCTCCCACCACCGCACCACCACCATCTCCACCACCACCCCCACCCCCACCTCTCTCCTCCCACCACCACCCCCACCATCTCCACCACCACCACCACCACCTCTCCTCCCACCACCACCACCACCTTCCTCCTCCCACCACCACCACCACCACCCTGCCACCACCCCCACCGCACCACCTTTCTCCTCCCACCACCACTTGCCGTCTGAATACAAATTGGATACGAATATAAAAATTCGAATACAAATTAATCCGTATACGAATACAAATTGGATACGAATTAATCCGTATACGAATATAAAAATTCGAATACGGATTTTATTTTTTAAAAAAAAATAGAAATGGGGCGGATAGATCTATCCGATGCACGTGAAGGCGACGGATAGAATCTATCCGTGCCCCATTATCAATTTAAAAAAAAAAAATGGTCAATCCGTCAATCCGTGTCATGAATTGGGCGGATTGTTATCATCGCCACCGACTCGAGGCGGCGGATTTTCTATCGTCGCCCGATCCGTCGCGAGAGGCGGACGGATAGATAACTGCTGTGACGGATCTATCCGTCGCTTCTGAACCGATTTTATAGTGTACATCTCAATGCTATGTAGACTTGGCGACATTTTGTTCAGCCGTTCCTGCTTAATGGCGCTTACTTTCGGCACCATGTAGCACAACCGGCCATGAATATGGGCGCGGGTTAGCTGATGAAGGCGCTAGGGTTCGGCCTTGATATCGATTCTGATTTGGCATCAACTCAAAACCCCCTTTTTCTCAAATTTTTCTGTAAAAATAGCTTAAAACAACACATATAAGTACATAAATACCTGAAAATAACCATCTTCATACCATGGTGGTTCTTCTTCACTTTCTTTGTCACTCACATTAAGATAGGGCTCTTCTTCACTTAGATTTTCACTTAGATTTTCGCTCATGTTTGATTTCGTCAACGTACAAACCATCAACCTTGTTATTTTAATTTATTTGTATTAAAAGTGTATCTTGTTGTAATTATTCAAAATATGAAGTCTATGTAATGCAAATTTGGCTATATATGGACTTCACGTGTAATTAAGTTTAAGTTGTCCTGCGTTTAGTATTTTATTGTCCTATGTTTAACATCTCTCTATAAAAAAAACACACATAAAAGATAAAATCAACTTAATTATAACTTGTCGAACACTTCTTTATAAATTACGTTTGTTGCCGTGTTATATGTATTACCCTCTACGTCGCAAATTACTATGTTCAAGCCCTTCCCGATGGTAACTCTAGAAAGAGCAACATTTAACTGATCACGGTTGAATACATGTGAGGGGAGGTAGAGGCCAACGTGTGAGAGAGAGTGTCACTTACTCTTATTTATGGTCATAGCAAGGCAGACGAATATAGGGAGCTGTCTCCAGTCAATTGATAGGGAACTACATCCCGTCGGATGGCTCATCATCATCCTCATAATGAAAACCGTTTGGCATGCATTGATTCCATATATCATCTTTGCCTCGATGATATGCTTCCCAAGATTAGTAACTATAAGACTTGTTCCGTTGCACAACTCGAAAGTTTGATCTATATTTCTCAGAAGCATTACCATGCATACACACAACCTTTAGTATGATCCTGATATTAGTCAATCTAGATCAATTAATGTTGTTGAAAAAATCTACAGTGAAAACATGTTCGAGACCGTTCTCAAAATTATCTTCCGTAGCAATGCTATATGCGCTCAAATATTCAATGCTATCTATTGACATCTTCGACATGAAAAATTGATTTCTATCATCAAATATTTCATTTACAGGTGCAAGAACATCCCGGTGATGAAATATACAGGGTCAAGTGATACAACAACGAAAGATATGTACTACCTATAATAGTTTGAATTGGATGACTCACTTCTCAAATATGTAAAACTTCGGGATCTTGATATGAACCCACAATTATTAGGTCCAGCGGTAATGCCCTCACCAACATGTGTTATCCACTCAGCAAATTCTTTCATCTCTTTTATTTTGAACGATGACGAATCAGTCTGTATAGGATTAAATTGGACGTAAACAATGATAAGTTAAATACTCCCTCCATCTCAATTTCAACTTCCCGCATTCCATTTTGGGACGTCTCAATTTCAACTTCTCATCCATTAAATGGAAAACCTCTCTCTTACTTTATTCACTATATCTCCTACTTTATTCAATATTTGTCACACTTTATTCACTCTTTTCATACTTTATCACCATCTTTCCTACTTTATTCATTTTAATCTTAAAACTTGTGGCCGGGCCTGCGGGAAGATGAACCCGCGACGGAGGGAGTATGATATAAGTATGTGGTATATAGATAAAACGGGTCATTTACCTGCAATCTCATGTTCTTTGTCAGTCGAAGCACCTCACAACAACTCATATCCTAGAGGTGCATATAGAGGCATTCACAATATTATAACTATTCATCCGGGAACAACGGGCAAAATATGTCGGAAGTTCCCGCCGAAGACAATCACCACTCCCACCAAATGGCTCATCTGAACGGCCCATCACATCCTTCAAGCTCCTATTGATCGCTTCAAACAATGTTGGTTTTTCATGAAAGCCTTATCCCAAATAATAAGCCGAGCATCCTTGAGCATTCCCGTGACCTCTGAATCATGAGCTTATTGAATATTGAGTCCTCGTGATATGCAATGGTATTCTGAAACTTGAATATGTCGGACTACTGTCCTACCTTTATAAAGAATGAGTGATGCAAGCCCACTGGACGCAACTGGAATTACAATATCTTCTCTAGCCCTAAAAAACAGGGGACATCGTTCTCTATATAAAGGTTTTTGTGTTTATCCGCAGATGTATAAGAAGAATAGTTCGCCATTTTGACCATCGACAATAGACATAATTTCATATATGGCACGTTATCCATCAGTCAATTGTGGGTATAAACCATCGTGCTATGCTCCATTGCAACTCTAACATAGAACATCTAATACAAAATGAATGGATTTGTAGCATTTTATATAACAGACTCATCAAGCACGCATATATCGTCAAATGAACTGAGATTGTTGTAGTTTTTCTTTGGTAACTTCTGTACTTGCATAATAGCAATGTTTTTTATTTGTTCATTGCTGAATTTCAAACCTGGCTGAAGAGTTCTCTATCGTTATATGACAATTACATAGAAAATTACTCTGATTGTCATTGTATGTGGGAATGTGTAATATAGTATTTAAATTTAGTGTACCAGGATTGTTGAGTAACCTTTGTTGATTGTACATAATGTCGTCTGATAATAAAGTCCATGTTTTGTTCCAAACTTACTCAAGCCTCGACATGCTGCGTGATTACAACATGGTTACGAAAAGGTGATGTAAAAAATTCGCAAATTCCCATAGACTCCCCCCTTTCAAACCACTAATATACTCTTCACTAAATTCCCAAATTTTGGATGAGCATATTGTTATATTAACAATGACGGATCTAGACCCTCGCGAAACCCTTTGGCGATGTCATCTAAAGTCTCCATGAATACAATAATCAAACCACCAAATATGGTGTGGCTAGTCGATGCATAACATTTCTCAAACTCCTATCACATGCTTCAAAACAATGCATATTGGTCACTGTAGCCTCGTCCCATATAATAAGCTTTGTTTCTTTCAGTAGACATGTTACATCAAAATCAAGCATAATCTTACTGCTCAAGTAAGGATAGATATGTACTTTGGACAATGGTAGGAATAGGATCTCTCACTTCTTGAAAAAAAATGTCCTCTGGCATCTTGATATCAACCTCATTGTCATTATCACAGTCAGCAACTCCATCACCAACTCATAGTATCCACTTTGCGAATTCTCTAGTCTCATGAATTTGGTTGTTAGCTTAAAAATACAAAACACACTTTACAAAATATAAAGAAAGATACAAATTACTAAAATCATACCATAAGTGAAACAAACATTTAGTTACTTGCAGTCGCATGTTCTTTGTAAGTCTGAGGACCTCACACGAATTTCAAATTTTGGATGGGCATATTGTTGCATCAACAATCTCAGATCTAGACCCTCCCGCAACCACTGGCGATATATGTCTAAATTCTCCGACAAATACAATAACCAAACCCTCGAATGGTGAGGCTGGTCGGTGCATAAAATCCTCCAAACTCCTATCAAGCGCTTCAAAACAACACATATAGGTCATTGTAGCCCCGTCCCATATAATAACCTTCATTTCCTTGAGTAGACAGGTTGCATCAGAATCAAGCTTAATCTTACTCATACAAAGTCTAAATGGATCTTCAATGGTATATCGAATCTTGATTGACCAGTTCAGACCCTCGGAAGCATCAATGATATGATACCTAAGGAATCCATTGGGAGAATTGTATCTCTTCTAGCTCTCAAAACGGAGCATAAAGTCCTCCTAATATAATATCTCCTCTAGAATCAATAATGATTGTAATAATGACGTCCTGCTAAGTATGAGTTGATGACCTTCATTCTCCCTATCTTGTATCCGAAAAGCTAATTAAGAACTCCCTAAGAATAAGATTTGGCATCTTACTCACAATACTATATCGATGTACCATCCTTCTTCTCCATGGACGAAAAGTAATGGATATTGAAACATAAGGTAGCATCGAAACTCAGTTATGTGCTTCAAGTCCCCATTCCTCATCTGATCAACCATAATATGATATTTTACATGTAAGTTATCACATCACCCTCTACTATAGCATCAGTTACTTCAGATGCAGTAAGCAAATTGTAAGTTCGCTCATCCCCTGGCGTCTTGCATTAAGTTGAAGGCCTACCTCACGGGCATTATCAAGGGAGATGCGATATCTGGCCGTCTTGTATACTTTTGCATATGAATTGTACTCTTCCACCATAGTTTTGATCAATGTTGTAGTAGCAGTTTTCACACCAGCCTCATTGGTTTGGCTTTACCATAATAATAAAATAAATTATTTATCATAGAGTATCTATAATTCTAATGGATACTAAATGATGTATAACTAATAATTTGTTTGAAACGAAATATGTGAAAGATACATAAAATTGAGTGTAGATGTTTAATGAAACGAACCCGAGAGCATTGATCATGTTGTCAATTCTGTGTCCAGTGTCATATATGCAACATTGGGCGAATTTTTAGAGTTTGTCCTTGGTTGGGCAAGAGTGGGCCAATCTTGTGATCATTTTAGCCACCTATTTAACAGCAATAAGGACATTTTCGTTTATTGACTTCCTTGACTATTTTCCATCCATTGAAGTAAATGTAAGGATATTATTGTGTGCACGGATGATAGAACAGTTATATGAACTGAGTGAGTACCTAATGAATAAATAACTAATACATGTAGAATATATTTTCAAAATAGTATAATTTTGAACATTTTCGCTCATTCAAATTTATTCAATCTCATGGAGTCTGATCTTGAGACTGTAAACGCTTACTCGATTTAGACGATTTGTTATCCATCAGGAGTTTCAAATGTAACCAATTCCAAGCAAGAACTATGCATGTTTATCAAATAAATAAAGCTTACAATCATATGTCCCATTTCACAACTAAAGGTAACAGTTGAGATTTGAGAATATAGGAAACATTTCAACATCTAGGTGTTGTTCGAAAACAAATATGTAATTGAAAAATAGTTCGAAAGATTGATCATGAAAAAAAACAAAAATAAAATTAGAGCATAGCGACTACTAATGGACAAAATTCTACATCAAATGCCTCGGTTTCTTCTATAATGAAAAAAAGACGCAAATCTATAATATGTAGACTCAAGAGATTTAATCCCCAAAGAGAAATCCCTTTTAATTAATTACTACTTGTTGCCACTCAGAATTTCGAACCAATTGAGTTGCTAATATTTGTCAGTTAAACCTTTCGCACTTTCTAGAAAAAATCATATGACACAAATTTTGACGCCAAGCAATAACATTGACCCGGTTGATGCCTAGCAACAACACTAATTAATACCACCCATATGCAGGCTCTACGTACTCAACCGTAGCATCAAAATTAGCTAATATGATACCAAGATTAGGCGGCAACCAATCACGCCACGATTGGCTATGCAACACCTAAGATTTTTTACCGACTTTACTTATTTTATCCTTAAAATAATGCATTAATAATCTAATAAAGTTAATTTTCAATCATAACAACCTCAATATATATAAATTGAAATTTATGGGTCATATACAAATAGATCCCCTGTAAGATTGTCCAATTACAGATTCATAGTCGATGTTTGAACAATTACGTCCACACCCAAAATCGTTGACCAACACTAAAGTTTCATTTTTGAGAAAAAAGAAAAGATAAAATACATAGTAAAATAAAACTTAATGGAAAAATAAAATTACAATTGTAAGTTTTATTACAATAGAGCCCCTTATATTTTAAACTTAACAAAATATACCCAATTATAAATTTTGCTCATATTATCATCCAAAAACATATTTGAAATCAACCCTCAAATTATTCGAAAATTCAACAAACTCCCACATTTAATTATTTAAAAAACATTTTAAAAAAAATACGGAGCTCGCAGAGCTTCCATCTTCCATGGAAGCTACATTGAGCTTCCATAGAATTTTTTTAAAAAATTAAAATTAAAATTAAAAAACATAAAAATAGAAAAAGAAGATGTAGGAGAAGAGCTTCCATGGAAACTCGAATTGAGCTTCCATGGAAGCTTGGACAGAGCTTCATGTCCATGGAAGCTCGTCAATTTGAGCTTCCATGGACATGAAGCTCTCTTGAAGCTTCCATGGAAGCTCAATTTCGAGCATCCATGGTGGTTCGTGGTGGTGGACTGGTGATGAAGATTCCATGGTATTTGTGCGTGGTGGTGGTGAAGAAGGGTGGAGCCGTGGAGGAGATGATGGTGGAAGTAGAGGTGAGGAGTTTTGGAGAAGAAGGAAAAATGCGGGTTTAAAATATGAAGTAATGAAATATTTAAATGGAATGATTAAAAATAAATGATAAAATAGAAAGTGAAAATAAAGGTAATGGTAAAATAAAATAAAAATATGGAATTTTTGACTTTTTGGGTTTATATGTAATTACTTTAAAAATGTAAGGGCGGATTTTGTAATTATTCAAACATCAGGTATCAATCTGCAAAGTGGCCATCTTGGAGGGGTGGGTTTTGTAAATATCTGTGAAATTTATATTCAAAATGTTTCATATAGTGAGTATATAAGATAGAATGTAATATTTGAATAAATAATTAGTAAAAAGTAGAAAACGTGCGAGATTCACATAAATGCTGATAAGATGATGATTTTTATTTAATCAAATACGTTACTTTATTGCTAATTTTTAAAGTATACATTTATAATTTTATACCTAAATAAATATTAATTTCTTTGATAAATAGAGGGAGTATTAAGTATTTAATAAATGCTCTATTTTTTAAATTTTATTATTTCTATCATTTAATAAACCTACATAATATTTAATTTAATATATAAATAATTTAATTAATTATTAAAATATTCAAGTTTGGTGTCTATGGATTCGTCTTGTCGTGGTGAATCTATATATACGTTCAAAATTTTTTTTTGGAGTTTTGTAGATAAACATATATGAGATTAAATAAAAATTATATATGGATTCAACATACTAAAAATAAATCATGGGAATTATATGGTGCACTACGTCTTAAATACTTAAAATGTTCCACCACCAACATACCAAATTTGAAATTCTAACAACCAATCAAAACAGTATAGAACATCAGGATTTTCATATTCTAGGCACTTGTAGGTGAAAATTATCTCGTCGGAAGACATTGGTTTGTATTTAATGACACCGAGATGAGCATTTCTGTAAACAACTGGGTTAGAACCCAGCTGATTGAGTTGAGTCATTTGCATTTAAATGAAGTGCAACGATCGGACATATAAAATCATAGTCAAGTGTGCTCATATTAGATGTCATATATTAGTCTATATATAGATTAGAAGAATATCAAATGTAAGCTTTACCACTTTTTCATTAAATGCAATGTCTTTGTAAGAATGTTGCAATGCAACTTCAAAATTTCCAAATGGATGTCAAGTGGTAAACTTAACAATCTGGAATGTTGAACGGATCTCCCTCTTTTAGTTTTCATTGTTATCTGCATAAATCATGGCGTTGTCACTGTTAGTTTTTTATTTTTACAAATTAAATTTTGTTAAATTTTTAAACTGCTACGTTAAAATTTTGGTCGCTGGACAATTTTTGGGAGTGTCTGTAAAAGTCCATGAAGTTATGTTCCCTTCCTCTAATATACAAACATTTCTCAACTTTTTTTCATCAGTTTTACATTTTAATGACCATACAATGTTACGAAATATTGAACAACTTACTTTTAAAATGATAGATAGTGATTACTCATTCCATGTAGTATTGATTAGGTTTATTAAAACATACATAAAATGTTCTGCTAATGAAACACAAAGAGTATGAAGTGATAATATACCGCGAACTACATCCCCATATATTCATAACATGTCCCTTTTATGTTTACAATTATGAAGATAACCTTAACAATATCAATTTTTCAGGCTTATATAAAAATATGCATATAAACCATGAATGTGTGTGAATTCAAGTTTCAGTAGTTCCTCATGTTAGTGTAATAAACCATGAATGTGTGAATGCAATCTTTTACTGTAATAAGCGTGCTTTTGTTATTGTAGAATTACAAACTTGGATTATTAAAATAAATCTCTAACATACTAACATAAATTGGATTACAGAACAAACCTTAAAGTCTGGTGCGTGGAGTAGGAAGATGCAGCAACAATTAAACCATCCGAAGAGGAACATGCAGAAAAGATGAAGAATTAGTTAATATTCAGATTCAATAGTCTATTGATATGAAATAATTGAATATGGACGGAAAAAACTACCAGAAGTCTTGAGGGTAAACTCTTTATCAATGATTATGGACTGCTGTAAATTCTGGTTTAATGGAGTGCTGCAGTACTCCGAAATTCGGTAGAGATATGTATATATGAGTAAGCTTGTTATTGATGGATTATTTGAGATTATGGACTGCTGTATATTATGTGGGAATGGAGTGCTACAGTACTCCGAAATTCTGTATAGCTGTATATATGAGTAAGTTTGTTATTGATGGATTATTTGAGATTTTGTCCCATAACTGTTAAATTTAGGTGCAAATAGACCATGTGTTTTATATTCATTCCAAATATATGTTTGCTTTTAGTATCAAAGATAGATTTGGGCATTGATATTGATATGCAAAAGAATTAATTATAAGAATAAGTGTCACCCGTAGGTTTCGATGTTTGGGCCGCAGTAAGTGATGGAATATACAATCAGCATTTTTTATTTTCATAGCCAATCAAAACATTTCGTTTGGCCAACACTAATTAATTTCAACCAATCAGAATGAAGTATTCTGCAAGGTGGCATGTGACATGGCTTAACCACAAGGCTTGAAATACGCTTCTTTTAATATAGATATAGATTGTGGTACTCAATTTCAGGGAATGCGTAGAAAAGTGGATCAGTGGTTTTTCATTTGTTTCCAAATTTACTAACTCATTTTCATATTCCATTTTATAAATTCTCAATTTCAAACTTATCATCTCTTAAATGAAATATTTATTTACTATTTTATTCATTTCCTCTCATACTTAATTCAATATATTTTTACTTTATTACCATTTTACACAAAGTCTTATGAGAGACGGTCTCTATATAACTTATCTAGAGACGTTTTTAGGAAAATAATCCATGTTATTAATTAAAATGTCTATGTTGTTAACAAAATCCATTTCTTTTGTAATATGAAAAAACAACAATGTTGATAACATAGATGTTTTGATTAATAACATCAATGAGTTTCATGACAACATAGGTCCGTCTCTAGATAAAATATTTAGAGACAGTCTCTCAGGAGACTTGTTTAATATTTTATTCAGTATTTTCTCTTAAAATTTACGTACGGGTAAGTAGGGAATATATGAGAAAGTTGGTGCATGATATGAATTATAGAAAGCAGCTAGAATTATTGGAACATATAATCGGCCATAAATTGAAACCAGACAAATCACTAGTGGATGCATAATTGCATAGAGTTCAGACAAACCCCCTACTACACATACTCAGACACAGACAATCGCAGTTTTAAGATTTTTTTTACCTTTAAAACTACAATCATAATTTAAGTTGAACTATTTCAAACCATTACATTAGTTCTAACTACTAATGAGTAATGACTCGATTGAAATCATGCAAGGCAAGTTCTGAGTCCATAATTTTCATGGTATCGGGCTTGGAGCAGGGGAAAAGGTTGCGGCATTAGAAGCAGAGGTGTCACAATATCCGCGTAGAATGTAGGTTTGGTCTGGTGTGAATCCTAGTGAACCCAACATGGTTGGCCAGCAGCGACGTGTTATGATAGTGATGGATTTGCAACAGGCAGGACTTATATCGATCGTTCCATTGGTGAAGTAGGCCATAATCTCCTTAGTGCATGACCTGATCTCAGAGAGAGCGTTCAAGCAATCCATGGGATTGATATTACCCTGATCATTGGCCTGGCGCTGGCGTTCGATGTGAGTAGAGGTTGTGGGATTGATAAAATTCGGAATGAGGGAGTGGAACGGGAGTAGCCTAGCGGAGGAAAAGGAAGTGGACATGAAGCAAGTGATTGTGAGAATAAGGAAGAAACATTTGGAGTACTCCATATTAGTGTTTGAATGATGATGCAAATTGGAAGTGATTCAAGGGTGAGTTTATATAGAGTGATTCAGAATCTGAAAGGGATAACTTTCATTAAATGTGTAAGAATTATTGCATTTTTGCATCATAACTGAAAAGGTATGGTATGGGAATCTGAATACTAACAGTCTTTTCTTCAGCCATGGCCACATCAACTTCATGGTGCTTACATGTCCTATATATTTCGAAATTTTTCACTACTACTACTACTACTTTTACAAATTAGGTTTGAACTCAGAGCAATATTTTAGAAGGCAATAAATTATGTTTGTATTGTGTAGTATCGTATAAAATGCTTTTCAACAAGGATGGAGGTGAATGTGCTGAAAACCAAGAGCCTTGGGACAGTGGTTATATACTTCCTAGCTCAAAAAAAAAAAAAAAAAATCACTTTTAAGATTTTAATTTGTCACAATTTCAACTTATCATATAAAAAATGAAAAATATCACGTGTAATTTCTTATTTCTTCACATTCTCTTATGATTTTATTTATTCAATCTTACGTTTCCTATACTGTTTTCATTATTTATATATACTAATACTAATAAGAGACATACTTATTACAGTATTAATTAAAAGTAATAAGATTTCCAAACACTAGACGCTACCAACAAACTGAAAAAAAATGTTTAGTGTGAGAAATTCTGAGAGAAGCCGTAGAGACCCATCCTTTAGGTACCCGGCCGCTCACCGGCCACCATACCCTCAGGCTCATAGCCAAAAGCCTTCCCCTTCTTTCTTTCCCATCCGTTCCTTAGATCATTGTAGGTTTCCTGTTAGTACTGGGTCAGATTGGATCACGTCGAAATCCGGAAGAAAGAGAATAGCAGGCTAAACGCGGTGGGTAAGAGAGGTGACCAGGAACTCGTCCTCTATCTACGTGTCAAATTTTCCGGAGGAATGGAATAGCATTCATCTGAAGGATTGCCTGAAGAAGGTAGGAAATGTTAGAGATGTCTTCATTCTGAACAAAAGAAACAAGGTGGGGAAAAAGTTTGCTTTTGTTAGGTTTGGAGATAAGGAGAATATTGAGGAAATTCTTAAACTTATTCAAGGTCTGGGGATTGGCAGCATTCAGTTCATCGCTAATATTGCAAGGTTTGATAGGAGTGAGGGGGAGAAGGATCGTGTAGGAAGAATGGAGAAACATGTCATTACTGCGAAACACAAAAGAGTGGAAGGGAGGAGTTATCTCCATGCTGCAGAGAACAAGAAGGTG
Source organism: Plantago major (assembly GCA_026545765.1). Classification (NCBI taxonomy): domain Eukaryota; kingdom Viridiplantae; phylum Streptophyta; class Magnoliopsida; order Lamiales; family Plantaginaceae; genus Plantago; species Plantago major. Next base: position 23,269,849 of record CM048840.1, on the reverse strand, counting down.
GCGATTGATGAGGTAGGAAAAACTGATCGGCGTAAGGAGGTGGTTTTTCCGGGCAGCAACAATGGGATAACTCCTTATCAGCAGCGTGGGAAAGTGGCAACTTTTGTACCAGATAAAAACTGTGTAGCTTGGGCGAAGAATTGCTTGATTGGAATTACGACTAAGGAATTTACAAGTGATGAGGTGCATGAATTCTTAGTAGCCAGGGGATATGGTCAGGTTAAAGCCAGGGGAAGAATCTTCAGTTTGGTCGAGTTCTTATTGAAACTCCCATCATGGAAACAGTGTGCAGAACTGTATCCTTACAAATTTGGGATAAAATCTATGACATCAGACTTTTGGAGGATTCCTCTGGGCGAGAACAACGTAGTCAAGTCTTTCATCAAGTCCGATTCTTCGTCAGAGGTGGAAGACTCAGATACAGAGGAGGAGGTTTCCGACGAAGAAGTCGAAGAGTCCATCCATTCAGAAGAGGAGATGTTGGTGGACGAAAATAATATTAATGTTAACATTAATAACTCTCGTTGGGGAAATGAAAAAGGGTGGTTTGGAGAACCACAATTCAAAGGAGGCTGTATCAGATTTGAGAGATACAAATGATGAGATAGAGGAGCTGAACGTTGGGCAGGGGGAAGGAATTAAAGATGTAACAAACTCGTTTATTGCTGATAGATTGCTGGAATGTTTTGGAGAGGATACTGGGTTAGAAGGTCAACAATTTGAGAATATTGAGAATTGGGCCGTGAGAAATAAAGTGAACATTGGTGAGGAGAATTGTATTGGGCCTAGTCTGCAATTGGGCCTGACAAGAAACAATACAGAAGAATTGGAGGTTAACGGATCAGGAGAGGGACATGTAATTCAGACGAGCATAAGGCGCGAATTAGAGAGCACGAGCTTGCAGTCCTTGGTGGATTCGGATGATCCATTTAACCTGTATCCAATCATTCATCGTCAAATTGCTTCAGCTAAAAAGAAAAGGCAAAGAAAAACGATGGATATTAACAAGATCTTACCAACAACAGTGAGACGGAAGGTTAAATCGTTCTCCATGGCGGTCGTTGATCAAGCGGGTGATGAGAGTGGGGCCACTGTGGGAGTTTGCAAAACTTTGAGAAGAGGAAGAAAACCAAAAAAGACAGATTCGGCGATTCGAAGATCGAAGGAATTGGAAAAGGAGGCTGGGCCGACTGATAGTGATATAGAAGCCTGCAACCGATTAATTTTGCTGAAGAGAGCGGAAGAAGAGGCAAATGTTTTATGGGAATTGGGAAATAATATGGGGTTGTTGAATAGTGAAGATAGAGAGAATACAGTGGCTCAATTTATCGATTGGGAGCTGAGGGAGAAGGGTGAGGTTGGGGTTTCTGTTTCAGGTGCAGGTAAGGAGATGACTGAGGTTGTCAATGAGGATTGTTAGCTTCAATGTGAGGGGTTTGGGTGGAAGAATTAAGCGGAGTACGGTTAGAGATTTGGTGTCAAAGGAGAAGGAAAATTTGATATGCTTACAGGAAATTAAACTGGATGTTGTAGATGCTAGGTTAGCTGTGATTCTCTGGGGAACAAGGAGTGTGACTGGATTTTTAGTAGATCAGAAGGAATGTCAGGAGGTTTATGTTGCATCTGGGACAAGACGGTGTTCACAAAAACTGAGTTATGGGGAGAACAGGGTCTATTGGGAGTGACAGGGTTCTGGAATGGAACCATTGTGAATATTGTAAATGTTTATGCGCCATGTAGTATTGAAGGGCGTAGGAAAATCTGGAGGTTGTTGGGAGAGAAGATGAAGGATGAGGAAGAAGAACGGTGGTGTATATGTGGGGATTTTAATGTGGTTAGAACGGAGGATGAGAGGAGGGGCAGTGGAAGATTGAATAGAACGAAGGAGATGAGAGAATTCAATGAGTTTATTGAGAAAAGGGGTTTAATTGATCTGCCATTGGTGCGGCGGAAGTTCACGTGGTATCGAAGTCATGGGAGTTGCTGTAGTAGACTGGATAGATTCTTACTGTCAGGAAATTGGCTAGAGAGTTGGCCGAATTTAGTCCAATATGGTTTGAAGAGAAAGGTGTCGGATCACGCGGCAATTTTGTTGAAAGAAGTTGCGGAGGATTGGGGTCCGAAACCTTTTAAGTTTTTGAATTTCTAGACGAAAGAGAAGGGGTTTCGAGATTTAATGGAGAAGGAGTGGAAGGAGTATAAAGTTCGAGGTTGGAGTGGTTTCGTGCTTAAGGAAAAATTAAAGGCGTTGAAGGAAAAAATTAAGAAGTGGCACGAAGATCAGTTTGGGAGTTTGGAAAAACAAATTGAGGAGAAAATTGATAAAGTCAGTGGTTTGGATAGGAAATTGGAGTCTAATGATTTGGTGAGGAGGAATCTGAGAGAACAAAAAGTGTTGTGGGATGATCTTAATAAGCTATTGGAAATTAAAGATGGTTTGCGTTTCCAACAAGCAAGAAACAAGTGGTTGAAGAAAGGTGATACGAACTCAAAATTCTTTCACATGAGTGTGGCGAAGAAAGGCCGTCAAAAAGTATTGAGAGGTCTAAGAATAAAAGGGAAATGGAGAGAAGGTGTGGTGGAGCTGAAAGAGGGGATAAAGGATTATTTTCAGAATTTATTTAGCAAGGGCAGCTCTCATGGGACTAGCTGGAAATCTGGTTTACAAGGAAAGCAAATCAGTAGTGAAAGTTCTGAGCTTCTGGAAAGACAGTTTGATGAGGAGGAAATAAGGAGGGCAGTTTGGGATTGCGGGGTGGATAAATGCCCAGGTCCAGATGGGTATAATTTTCACTTCTTTCGGGAATTTTGGGATCTGTTGAAAGCTGATTTTGTGGCAATGTTCTATGACTTTTTCAGGAATGCAAAATTGGTCCGGGGGCTGAATGTTTCTTTCATAACTCTGATTCCTAAGACCAAGAATCCTACTGCTATTGAAATTTTTAGACCCATCTTGCTGATTGGCAGTATATGCAAAGTGGTGTCTAAAGTTCTTGCAAATCGACTGTCAAAGGTTTTGGAGGAGGTGATTTCTAAATATCAATCTGCTTTCATAGGTGAACGAAATATTCTTGACTGGGTTGTGGTGGCTAATGAGGTGGTGGATGAAGCGAAGAAGAGAAAGAAGAGCCTTTTCTTGTTCAAGGCTGATTTTGAAAAGGCCTACGATTCAGTCAGTTGGGAGTTCCTGGTGGGAATGATGGAAAATATGTGCTTCGGTCAAAAGTGGTGTAAATGGATAAATGAGTGCATTTCGACGGCTGAGGCTTCAGTCCTTGTTAATGGGTGCCCGACAAATAATTTTCAGATGGAAGGGGGTTTACGACAAGGTGATCCGTTATCACCGTTTTTATTCCTCATTGTGCAGAAGGTTTAAGTCGAACGATGCTGAAAGCTTGTAATGATCAGATGTTTAAACCTTGCTTGGTGGGTCGAGAGAAAGTGGAGATTTCACACTTACAGTTTGCTGACGATTCTTTATTCTTTGGGGAGGCTGTGGAGTCTAATCTGATGACTTTGAAGAGTGTCTTGCGGTGTTTTGAATGGTATTCTGGACTAAAGATCAATTTCCATAAAGGTTGTCTGTTCACAATTGGTGTAGAGAAAGCATGTGCATCTGGGTGGGCTGAGATTCTTAACTGTAAGTTTGCGGAATTGCCTTTTTCATATCTGGGCTTTCCAGTGGGAGCAAAACCTTGTGACCAAAATATCTGGCAAAAAGTTGAAGACAAAATGAGAAATCGACTGGCAGTCTGGGAAAATAATTATCTCTCTTTTGGAGGTCATCTGGTGCTTCTGAACTCAGTGCTTTCTTCTCTTCCTACCTATTTTCTTTCTTTTTTTAAATTACCAAACCACGTCCTGAACCTGTTGATTAGCCTTCAGAGGAACTTTTTGTTGGGGGGGGGGGGGGGGGGGAATTTGGGGGATAAGCGGAAAATTGCATGGGTTAAATGGGAGGTTGTGTGTCGGTCTAAGAGTGAAGGTGGGCTGGGGGTCAAGGATCTGAAATGTTTCAATTTATCGATGTTGTGTAAATGGGCTTGGAAGCTGCTGTCCGGGGGTGGGGAGTTTTTGTGGGTACAAGTGTTGGAATCAAAGTATGGGAGTTTCAGTCTTTGTGTTGATGAAATGGTCAATGGAAAGTCTAGAGATAAGTTGTGGTCGTCTTGGTGGCGGGATCTAGTCAGTCTAGTAGGGCGGGAGAGGTGGTTTAGGGATGGTTTGGTGAGAAGAATAGGGGATGGTTTGGGGACTATTGGAAAGATGAATGGGTGAGTGCTGGTGTGAAGCTGCTGGATGTTTTTCCGCGTCTGTATAGTTTAGAGACAGAGAAAAATTGTTGGGTAGGTCAGAGGTTGTTTAGGGTGAATGAGTCTACTGTTTTTAAGGAGTCTTGGAGAAGGTCTCTTTTTGTGTGGGAGGAAATTTTAGTTGAAGACTTAAAGTGTTTAATTCTTAAACCAAATTTTCTTTCACAGGTACCAGATAAGTGGTTGTGGAAGTTGTCTGTGGATCACCAATAATCGGTGAAATCTGGTTATGATAATTTGTGCTTGCTCAAGCTAGGTAGACAAGAGGATCAACCAAAATGGACAATTGCTATTTGGAATAATCTTGTGCCATTGAAGATAAATGCTTTTTGCTGGAGAATTATGCTGGACCGTGCGCCGACTTTACTTAACTTGCGAAAAAGGAACGTGATTTGGCAAGACGATGATGCTTGGTGTCGCCTATGTAAAGAAGAACTTTCAGAAACTGCAGTACACTTGTTCTGTAAATGTAAGGTGACTTTGGAGGTGTGGAGAATTCTGGGAATCTGGCTGGGGACTAATATCACTTTGGGTGGAAGTCTTGGAGACAATATGCTTTCATATGAGTTGCTGGTTCCAGCAAATTGGCAGAAAGTTTGGCAAATATTTTGGAATGAAACTATTTGGTTTATTTGGATTATGCGCAATGAGGTGTATTTTAAAGGCGCAAAGTTTGAACCTTTGGATGTTGTGGACAAGGTTAAACGCAATTCTTGGGCCTGGTTGAGAAGCCATAATCAGGTGTGTAATAGCTTCACTTTAACCGATTGGGAACTTTGCCCAAAAGGAGTGCTAAACTTGTTGGATGTTTAGGCCTGTGCACAGTTTTTGGTTCGCTGAGTTTCGAAGTTGTAGTGGTGCTCCCCAGCGTTGTTTAAGGTTTGTACAGTGAACTTCTATGGCAGTTTAGTTGGATCCACCCTCACAGTTTTTGGTTCGCTGAGTTTCGAAGTTGCAGTGGTGCTCCCTAGCGTTGTTTAAGGTTTGTACAGTGAACTTCTATGGCAATTTAGTTGGATCCACCCCTCTATTTTTGTTGTTCCGGTTGACCTTGATGGACATCACCACCCTTTTATTTCTTCCTAGCTTGGGTGGTATTCCTCCATCTTGGTACACATTTTTATTTCCTAAATCTTGGCGTGGCATCTCGATGCCACGACATACTAGACGACGTAGGTATTGTGTGTGCAGTCGGAATGAGTTAAATAGGGGTTCCGGTTGGGTTTGATTTGCTCTGTGATGGGTGTTTTGTTGTACTTTTTGCTGCCTGTTGGGTGGAGTTTTGGGGTGTTTTAGCTGATGGTCTGTGTTATTTTGGGGGTATGTTTTTTGTTCAAGTATGTATTTTTTCGATGTAATTTTCAGAACATTCCTGATGTTCTTGTTAAGTGATATAAAATTTTTACTTCTTCAAAAAAAAGAAAAAGAAAAAAAAACCAAACACTAGGCGCTTGCATGGGGAAAATTCAATTGAAAACTATTGATCAATCCTGACTATCCAAAATATGAAACCAAACCAATTGATCGATCGTAGCCATCCAAAATGGTCAAAAAATAAATACTAAGTCTGATAAAAGTATTTACTCATTTGGAGAGTTCAAAAAGTCCATAAGGTTTTGACACAAATTGCCTATGTTTTACAAATGCCCATTTTGACTCATTTTTTTCGGATCCGGGTCATCCAAGCGGGTTGGATTTTTTTTTAAATTTCGGGTATGGATTCACTATAAAATGGCTCTTTTTAGTTTGTCTTTAATCCATAATTCATATTTATCTCCAGATATTTTCTGCAAAACCCTAGCCTCCATTTCTCGAGCGTTCAAACTGCTCTTCATCTTCACCAGCAAGCGATCTCCTCCTCATCTTCACCATCAAGCGATCTGCTCTTCATCTTCGATCTATGGAAGAAATCAATTGGCAGCTTCAACTTGAGATTCTTCAGGTTTTTTATTTATTTATGTTCGATCTTAGTTTTTGAAGTTATTTCAGTTGTTTTTATACATTTTCTGATTTTTCGTTTGTTGTTTTTGCTCTGTTAGGTTATTCAATTGTTCAATCGAACTTGAATGTGAATGCTACCTGTGTTGATGGAGCTCCCGATGGTGAAAATACTCTGAAAGTTAACACAAAGCTTCCGATTGTGATATGTTGTCTCTAGCGCGGGTAATTTCATTCTCAGTTTGTCTCCAGTCAATTTAAAGAGTCGGATTCGGTGATCTGTTCGAGCTCGTTTCCTCTGCCCTCGTCTGTTGTTGAATCGGTAAGTTGCTCTGTTCAGAGTCTTCTGGTCGATTTTGGATATGATTTTATCTGATTCCCATTTATTTGTTGCTTTTGTTATATTTTTGAATGAATTTTACTGCTGTTAAGGTAAAATGATAGATCGACAAGTCAAACAAAGCATCATATAGTTACATATGTTGTATTGTGTGAACATAAGTTACATTTCTTCATTAGCCACATGTATACTCATTTGATAACTTGACAATATACTGTACTGTCGTACTGAACATGTTGCTGTCTATTTATTTTTTCATGGGATAATTAGCCACATTCTATTAGGTACAACTGATCGATGTTGCCTATAAATTGTACTCCCTCCGTCCCGCAGAACTTGATACAATGGTCATTTTTAGCCGTCCCATAGAACTTCATACATAACCAAAAAAGAAAGCTACCCCATACTCAACAAATAATAAACAATCTAAACTTCACACTCAAATTACACATTTTGCCACTAAAAGTACATTTTTTCCCACATTTTCTATATTCTATCATTACTTTAACTTTTTGCATAAAACTGCGCGCTAATCCTAATGTATGAAGTTCTCTGGGACGGAGGGAGTATAGTTTTTTTTATAAATAGTCTATATTTAGTATAAATTGTATATGTTTTAGTATAAATATTGTCTATGTTCGTTGTTGCTGGTTTAGTTTTTGTATAAATTGTCTGTGTTTTTACTATAAATTGTCTAGTTTTTTTGTATAAATGGTCTATGTTTTAGTATAAATTGTCTTGTTCGTTGTTGCTGGTGTAGTTTTTTTGTTGTGCAGTTGTCTAGGTTTGAGTATGTATTGTCTATTTTTTATGATTTTTAGATTTGCTATGTGGTTGTGTACATTGTATATGTTTTTTGTGGGGATTTATTGTTTGTTTGAATTTTATGAATGTTTTGTGTGAAATTGTCTAGTTTTTAAAATATATTGTCTACTTTCTTAATGTTTTTACATCTTTTTGTGTGAAATTGTCTAGTTTTTAACATATATTGTCTAGTTTTTATGTAAATACCTTATGTTTTAGCTTTTAACACATATGGTCTAGTTTTTAACAATATTTGTCTAGTTTTTCATGTTATATCTCTGTTGTGCAGTTGTGTTGAACTGTCTAGTTTTTAGTATGTATGTCTAGTTTTTCATATAAACTATATAGTTTTTAATATGCGTTGATTGGACTGGTAATCTTAGTACTTCTGACTGGTGTTTTTCTGATGAAGCATATGGAGCTGTTCCAATGAACTCCTTCTCCTTGCAAGGATCTAATGCAAGTATGTACTAGTTTATTATGTTTTTAGATAATTTTTTCCCTAAGTTTGTAGATAAATTGTGAACTTCTTGCATAATTTTTTTTTTTTGAGCTTTTGTTTTGGTTTTGTGTATTAGGTGAATCGTAGGAAATTCCTTCGTGTTGAAATTTGCTCAGCTCTTATTCTTGCTGACGCAAATAGTTTGAGATCTGATATTTTGACGAATGTTGCATCATTTAACAAAGAAGATGCGATAAAGCAAATGAAGGAGAAAGAAAAGTTGAAAAAGCTAGAAGCAAAGAAAGCTGCTGATGAAAAAGTTTATCAAGTTTGAAAAATGACCTGCATAATTGTCTAGTTTTACAACATATTGTCTAGTTTTGTAAATGAATTGTCTACTTTTATTATTTGTCCAGAATTTTACTCACTCAGTGTAACATAATCTATATATATTTAAAAGACCAGTTTTTATTCTCAAAGTTAACTATAGGACTTTGTTCTCTAATCATTGTGAGAATTTCTTTGAATTAATTTGATTTATTTGACTAAAAAATACAAGAAAATTATAAAGAAGGTAAGTATACAACTCCAACCCATTTAACGCGTTGCTGGATCTGAGAAGGATACACGCTCTAATCTATTTTGAGATTTGATCAATCAAATATATAATATCCCCCAAAAATCTACTCATTCACACAAAGAGCAATCTATTTTTGGACGTAAGATTTGCAAGGTTTATAGTATGATATAGCAAATCTTTAGTTATAATCCACCCAAATTAGACACGCTAAACTAAACTGATAAAAAAAATATAGTCTATTAGTATTAGTTGCTTCGAAAAAATATATAGTAAAGTAGGAAACAAATCGTTGGAAATATACTATCCCATATATACGAGTCTGAAGCCCCTTAATTATAAATCATTTGAGTTCCATAATTTTTTGTACTCCATTGTTGATTGGATGGGAAATATGAAGCGACCGAGAGGGTTCAAGAATACGCATATGAACAGACCCAGTGTCCTCGAATGATAACTAGGTTCGATCGTCCAACATCTGTGAAGTTCCGATTCATCTGCTGATTAATTCGTAGTAGTCAATCCAGATCCGGATAATTAATGTAATCCACGACAAGCCGAGAAAACTACAAAAAAATTACAAAGAGCTAAGAATAAAGTCCTTAACAAATGGTTGATCCTCAGGTAAGCTTTATATTGTTCTACCATTAGCTATACTAATTATGTCCATTTTGCACCAATTACGTATATATGTACGTCATGTAAAAAGCAAAATATCAAGTCATACAGAATTGTGTATTTGTCTATTATTAGCAGGTCTGTTTCCCATAGTGTAAAAAGCAAAATATCAAGAAATGGCAGAAGTTAAGGTGCTCTGATCTCTCTGAAATATTGAGAATCACTGATCAACCAACCAGACGAGCACGAGCTCTTGACCTGGAAACATATGTCCAAGCAATGTTCCCTACAGAACAATATACAGTTGCGACTTTACTACATAAGGACTTTTCCAGAGAAGTGGCGCATAGTTTGATACATGCCTTTGAACAGGCAGATGGTCAGACAAGATTACAGATGGCATTCAAGCCGCCCCGCCTGCACTCTGCAATTTATACCTTCTGAACAAGAAGAAGTTAATGGACAGAAGATCACTATCCCGGAAGTGATCAATCTTGTATCTGAAGATGATGAGGAGGAAGAAATTAATGAAAATTACTTTGATGAACCTCCCACTGACCATCACCAAGAGGATGATAATGACAAAAAGGATGATGATGATGCCCCTGCACCAGGGACCAGAGGAATTTCACAAAGAAACAATGCCTCAGCTGCTGAAAAGCAAACTGAGAAGACTTCACAGAAATCTCCGTCTTCATCACCTCAGAAATCTACTCATCCATCTTCTAACCAACACGCAGTTACTACTGAACAAGTAGTTGAGCTTTCTGAAGAAACAAATCAGAAAATACTAAACACTCAAACTAGATCTGCTCAACTCGCATAACCGTTGAAGAAGAACAATACTCCATCTTCAATCGGAAGATCAAATAGCTAAATCCGGAGATAAGATTGATCAACTACAAGATCTATACTTAGAAGAAATGATTGCTTACTCAAGTTAAAGAGCTACGAGGATGTCAGGCAAGAGATCACCAAAGAACTCGATACTGAAGAAGTATCTGAAGTCAAGCATGATGCTAAGGCCGCATCATCTTCGAAAGAAGTACCATCCTCCTCCCAGAAAGGAAAGAAACCAATCTCTGAGATGGTTGCTGGACTCGATACGATCGATGAAAATGTTCAAGAGGATGAAGATCACTGGGCTAATCACTCAGATGATGAAGAAGACAAGACTTTGGCAGAGCACCGCCATGAACATTTAGGGGTTTCTCACTTGAAAAGGAAGTTGATTGCTCCTACAATATTCAACAAACTGCCAAACGTCCACTCCCATGAATACATGAACAGGTACCAAGTACTGGCTACTCTGAACAAGGAGATGTCTTCACAGAACAAGGAAGTAATTGCCTCCGTCCCCTCTGAAATGAGAAAATTCACTGAGTTAATCACTCAGAGAACAACTAGCATAGTCATTGCTCAGAAAGATCTGGGAATGATAAGGGACGATGCGTCTTTAGCTGAAAAAAGCTCTTCAAGAGGCAAGTTACACTGCTGGAAAAGCAAATGCCATCCTAGGCCCATTGGCAGAGCTCACTGATAAGGACAATTGACTTATCAAGCAAAATCAGGAGCTCAAAGCCGAACTTCAGAAGTTGGTCACTGCCTATAATTATCTACAAGGGCACTTCGACTCTCTCTCAGATTCCTTTATGAGACTGAGTCAGCCAACAATGACTAAGGGGGAAAGAAAGTACAAATCTGGACCTCAAAGTCAGGGGGAATGGGAAGAAGGAGATGAAAACAAGAAGAAATCTGGAGCTGGTGCGGCTCAGAAAGGAAGAAGAAAACTTCCACCACCACTCGTAATCAATGAACCTCCTCAAGCCAAGCAATTGCAAATAGTAGCTCCCGTAAACCCACTGAAGGAACCAAAATGGTAACAAGGGCCATGGCACAGAAACCTCCAAGGAGTACCAAGGCTCCAAGGAGAAGACAAGTTAGAGGGATTGATGAATCTTCTGAAGAAGAAGAAGAAGGTCAAAGCTGATGATGATGAGAAATCTGATGAAGAAGGCTGTAAAACTCACACAAGATTCAATCTTGATGATGATGAGAAATCTGATGAAGATGAAGCTCCTCTTCACAAGAAAAGGAAAATTGAAAGCCTAACTGAGCCCATAGCTGCAAAGCCCCTAGCAGCTAAAACACCTTCTGGAAATACCAAGTCTATCCAGGGTGGTGGTTCTTCAAGCAACAACCCCAAAGAGAATTCAAGACAGAGAAGGAACAGACTGAGAGCTGAGCAAAGACAAAGTCAACTTCCACTCAGGCCAGAAGAAACCAAAATAGAGTATGTGAAGTATGACAATGATTCCTCTGTCTACATGTGTATCAATCAAAAGAATGACTATTGGATTCTGGAACTTAAGCATCTACTGGTAAATTCAAGATTTCCAGAACCAATCCATAAACAACTTATGGCATGGAGAAAAGATAAGCCAACCTTGATCAACACCAATCACATTAAAGCATGGTTGGATTTTGAAGTTGTCAAGAGAACTGAAGCCATGAGAAAGGACCTCTCTGATGAATGTCCATATGGAAAGCCAAATGATGTGCACAATCAATATCACAGAACAGCACAAGAGCAAGACTCATTGTGGAACCACATGAGTCGTTCTATCCGATGTAAGATCAATACAGGGTGACATCGATATCCAAGATTATCTATGAATACTTCAAGCTTTCAGATATCAGAATAGAGCATGCCTGGAAGTGGGGAAAGTACCTATGGGTCAAGCATTTTGCCAAGAAAAATCCTACCAAAACCTACAAAGAGGTCTGTGGATTTGCCAGAGACACAGAGGTGCTCGTCAGAACTCTTCTCTATGATTATTCTGATGACATCAAAAGGTTTGGAGATAGGAAATTTGCAGACTGATCCATAGAGATACTGTTGAAGACTTGAAGATTGAAGACTTGAAGACTAGTCTATTAGGATGTTTACTTGGAGCTTGGTTACTCCTGTTGTCCTAATTTACTATGTAGTTTTTGTATTTTTGCTGACTGAGCTTAATTGTATCATGTATTGAAGTTATCTGTAATCTTTATTTGTAACTTATCTGAAGAACTTACTCTCAGATAGTATTCTATAAAAGATAACTTGTCAGCAAAGATCACACCTTGTGATTTGGTTGATGTCTACTTTCTACACTTAATTATATGAATTGAAAGATCTTAAGAAATGATTAAGTGGTGGATTGTTTCCTCATCCAGATTTGTAATAGGGAAGATAGTCATCGTTGACTGATCAAAGAGGGGGAAATTTGTTGGGAAATTTGTTGGGAAATTTCTTGAGAAATTTGTTAGGAATTTTTGTTAGATATTTTGCAAAGAATATCTGTTTAAGTTTTGATCAGCAACATAATGACTTATCTTAGTCTCAGAAAGGTGATTAGTACTCTTGGTTCACTTGAACATTGTAAAAGAGGAAACCCACTAAGTATGATAGTCTAGCTAATCTTGTATAGGATGTTAGGTTTCAAAATGTAATTTTTATTTTATGAAGAGAAGACCAAGAAGAAGACATCCAAGCAGAACAAGCTCAACGACATTGAAGACTTGAAGAAAACTGCACAAGATTACTGAATCTGTTGTTCAGATATCTTAGCCAGATATCTTAAAGACACGAATAGTTTCAAACAAACTGTGTCACAAGAGATATCTGAGAAATAAGAGACATATCTGAAAACAAGGAAAGTGTCCACAGATATCTATTCTCAGATACCTTGAGCTTTAACCACATTTCTGAAAAAGAAATATATATTGCAAACAAAGTTGTTTCAATAAACACAAGTGGTATCTGAAGAATGAAGATAAGGACGTGCAAAGAATCAGATAACACTAGTCTCTGATACAAAGCATAGTTCCGTTGACACTACAGGACAAAAGTATAGTACAATGCATTTAATGCAAGGACAGAGATGTCTGAATAAAAGCAACGGCAGCTTCTAAGAAGAAGACAAAACCTGCTACAGTACTATACACAGATATCGATAGTTTGAATTTGAGCCTAACGGATACTATTCAAACGGCACTCAAATTCATCTATAAATATCAACACTTAGACTGATTGAGAAGACACCTTAGACACACCTTGAACTGCATACAAACGCTGAACGTCTTACTCTCTCAAAGCAACTTACTTACTCACAAAGCTTTACATGCGACCAAAGCTTTTGATCTTGAGTAACATCAAGTTCTAAGTGTCCGATCCTAAACAAGCAAAGCTATCGTGAAGGAGTTGAATCAAAAGATCAACTATCCGAGATTCATTCTCTTGAATGATATCATAAGACTTGGTCAAGAAATCGAACAAGATACCATACGCTGTAAAATGTATTAAGTACCTTGATTCACAGAGCTCTCTGATTAACTGAAAAGTTATTAAGAAGCTCATCTGACAACTCAAACAAAAAACGAACACCATAACTGGCGTGGAGTACAGGAAGTACTTAGTTTGAAAAATCAGGGAATAACTCCAAGGTTACCGGAGTATAGGAAGTACTTGATTTGGGAAACTAAGGAATAACTCCAAGGTTATTGAGTATAGGAAGTACTTAGCTTGGGAAGCTAGGGAATAACTCAAAGGTTTCGAGACAGAAGTACTGCTTTGAAAGCGGGGAACAACTCAGGGGAACATTTGGTTGGGAACCAATTGTTTAAGAATCTTAGAATAGGATTATTGTAAGGAGAACTCAATTATCTTCTAGTGAATTCTAGGTCTCACGGCATCAAGTGGATTAGTTGGAGGATTACGCCACCTCCAGATACCACTATACTTGCTGTGTTATTTACCTTTCTGTATTTACATTTCAGCAACACACACACACATATTAACTGTTTCTGCACTTATCTTTATTAAGTCTTCCGCACTCTGATTCTAAGTATCAGATATCTATTCAGATATCTGAGAAATAGTTGTTATCGACAAAAGTTTTAAAAGACTATTCACCCGCCCTCTAGTCTTTTACTTTGCCGTTATCTGGACCAACAAGTGGTATCAGAGTAGGAGGTTCACCAGCCTTCTGCACTGAACCTAGATCCCCAGATAGGTGAAGGAACTTTGTCCACTATATATTGAGGACTATTTAATTTGTGTGTTAAGTGTGCAGGTATGTCTATGAGTGATGCACCCATTCTCAAACCAGAGAACTACGAGAAATGAAAAAATAACATGATACTCCACCTTGAAGCCATAAGTGACGAGATGATCGAAGTAATAAAGAATGGCCCAATAGTCATTCAACAACTTAAGCAAGTCATGGAGGTTTCGAGTGGAAGAGACAGAGATCAAAGCGAAGGATCTTCACAAACAGATGCGTCAACTAGTGGAAGATCTAATGGTCAAGTTATTTACGAACCAAAGCCCAGAGAACTCTGGACATCGGAAGATGCCAAGAGGAATCGTCTGGATGGTCAAGCTCGTAATATCATCATCAGATCGACACCAGAGCACATACAGTGTAAACTGTGGGGTACTAAAACGGCGAAAGTTGCCTGGCAACTGATTGAAGAAATCTGTGCCGGAACTGAGAAAACCAAGGAAAACAAGTTCGAAGTTTTAAAGTTGAAATTTCAAAATTTCAAACAAGGTCCCACTGAAACTCTGGAAGAACTTGATTTCAGGTTTACCACTCTCATGAGTGATATGGCAGCACTTGGGGAAAGCAATAGATACTCTCAGTCTGAGAAGATTAAGACTATTGTCAGAAGTCTTAACCACAACTGGGAGCATACTAAATTCTTTTATTTTAACCAAGGTATGCCAAATATCACTCCAGTGGAACTTTTCTCTCATCTTGCTACTGTTGACTATGAGACAACTCAGAGAGAACAAACAACTGAAAAGTTGCAGAATGTTGCTCTACTTACTCAAGGAACTTCTGAAAAGAAGAAAAGCAAGGAGGAGACTGATGATGCTCTTGCTGCAAAGCAAATGAGTAAATTTGTCAGTCGAGAAATTGAGAGAAGAAAAGCCAAGGAGAAGTCAAAAGCATCTAGCTCAAACTATCACCAAGACAAAATATGCAAAGCTCATTTGAACAAGCCACTCGAGAAAGCATCATGTCTCGAGGAAGCGTAAATTGAAACGATATCTGCTTTATTGTCGTAAACTCGCCACTTCATGAAGGATTGTCCCTCCTTCAACAAACTAAGGACAGGTGACAAGAAAGATAGAAGAATCTTCAGAAGAAGCCAGAAAGCTTTGTTAACTGAAGAAAGAAAGAAAATCCAAATTCAACTGGATGCTCTAGACGTTGAGACAGATTCTGAAGATGACAATTCAGATGATTCAACTTTACCATCACCAGAATTATGTGGAGTTACTCATGATATAATCGACTTCGGCCTCAAGAAGAATGAAATGTGTGGAGTTGCTGAAATTGACGGACCAGACATCTCCAACATAGAAAACTGTCTTATGGCTGATGAGGTAACACATACTTCTTGTTATACTTATGAAAGTGATGAAGATGAAATAAAAAATCTAGAAAATCTCAGGAAAGAACTTGACATCTATGAGAGAGAATTTCTAATGATCCGAGCTAGAGCCGAAAATCTCGAAGAGGAAAAGAATTTTCTTGCAAAGGAAAACTCTAAACTGGTTAAGATATCTGAGAAAAAGGATGCTGAAAATGCATTTCTCAAAGCTCAGATATCTGAGACTGAAAAGTCACATAATGTAGCAATGGCTGAGCTACTAAAGAAACATGAAGATCTTCTTTCTGAGAACAAGGAACTCAAGAAGAAAGAAGTATCTTTTCAATCTTATGCCAAAGCTAGTGACACTCTTACTGAAGTACAATCTTACTTAAGAGATCCTTCAGAAAAGAAAGGACTCAAGGTGAATACAGACAGATTGTTCTACCACTCTGAATAAGAGTGAGGAAAGAAGAATATTTGTAAGTACTCAGCAAGACGGTTCCCATGCAATCTATAGTATCGGTGAGAAGACAAAGATTGTTGACAAAGGAAAGGCAGTTCCGACTAAACCTTTGTGGGAAAAACAAGTCAAAAACAAAACTGTTGGGTACGTCTCTGAAAAGAAACGCAACACTGAAAAGTGTAAACACCCACAGTGCTATGTCTCTCAAAAATAAAGAATTGCAGGAGCTGGCAAATTCTCCCATGTCACTTTTTCTGGAAAGAAATTGGACCAACCAGAGACTAGCAAAGTCACGAGAAAGATCTCAGATAGCTTCAAGTGCTCAAACGGTATTGCTACAAAGGCATCGGAAAACAACTTGCTCATGAGTACAAGGGGAGCAAGAACGATGGTCGAAAGCTAGAATTGCTCAAAGCAATTATCAAGTGGAAGTTAAATCAAGCCATCGAAAATCCGAATGCCGAGCTAGAAGAAATCAGCAGGAAGGCTAAGTTTGAAAAGCAAACTCAAAACCCGATGTATCCGAAAGCATCATATGGAGCACCTAGGAACACACTAAGGAAGAAAATAATTCTTACTAATGACAACATTCATTCAAAAGAATTCCTCCTTACGTTCTGTCGACAAAAAGCATATTTCAAAGAAATTCATTCAAAATGGATTCTACCTGGAAGAACTTTTAATTCGACGGTTCCATCAAAGATATGAGAACCTAATCTCCGAATCTGTTGGTGCGTAATGCTCGGACCAAAGCACAATGGCTATTTGATAGTGGATGCGAAAGCACATGACAGAGACAAAGCAAATATGGTTGATTACAATGCTTGCAACACAGGACCGATATCGATTTCTCGGAGGAGAATTAAATCCTCTCTGGGATTCGCAACGCCAAATTGGGGACTTTACCAATCACCGACGACATATGTTAAGGATTTGAAATATAATCTATTTAGCATGAGCCGCTTATGCAAGGTTTTACTATAAAATTCAAAGCTAAATCGCAAACTAATTGACAATGAGTCAAAGCGCATACCTTAGTTGGTCGGCGGAAAGGCGCCTTTATGTTGCCGATTGGGCATCCGCCACAATCAAGAATGTCTCATGGTGAGTCAATCTGTCACACGTAAGAGCACCGTTATGGCACAAAAGAATGAGTCACTTGAACTTCAAAACTCGAATAGACTTGCAAGAAAGAGTTAGTGGTTGGTCTTCCCGAACATCTTCGAAAGGATGGTATCTGCTCGCTCGCCGATGGGGAAACAATCTAAGATCTCTTTCAAGTCCAAAATCGACACTAAGTGTTAGACCATTGCAACTTTTACACATGGATCTATTTGAATCATCGTAACTAGTTATGCAGAAAGAAGTATGGTGCGGTTGTGGTAGATGACTTCTCAAGATTCACTGGGTTGTCTTTCCAAACACAAATCGATGCTGTGGAGATACCAAACTTGTCAAAAAGCTTGAAATCATGAAAATGACAAGGTATCGCAATCGTATTGCACCATGGTACCGAGTTTGTCAACCAAGACATAAAGGAGTTTCAGACTGCAAAGGTATACAACACCAACTTTCCTCTGTAAGAACACCTCAACAAAATGGTGTTGCGGAAAGGAAAAACAGAACCCTTAAAGAAGCTGCAAGGACAATGCTAGTTGACACTGAAATAAGTGAAATTTATTGGGTCAGTGTAAACACACTTGCTACACTCGTAATGTATGTTTGATAAAAAAACACCATGACAGAACCCCCTATGAAATCTTGGTTGGTAGACCCCCTAATATAAAACATCTGAGAGTATTTGGTTGTAGATGTTTTGTTCTAAACAATGGGAAAGATTATCTGAGAACATTTCAACCAAAGGCAGATGAAGGTGTTTTTCTTGGCTATTCCACAAACAGCAAAGCCTACAGAGTTTACAACAAAAGAACAAAGAAAATTGAAGAATCAGTTCATGTTGTATTCTATGAAGGAAGTAAGAAAACACCTCCTATTGATGAACTCTCAGAAAGGCTCAAAGAATTATTACTGAGGGATTCTAAAGAAGAATCCTCAGAAAGGAAAAACATCATTATGGAAAGTGAGGATGACTCTGATGTAGAAAAGCTTGAAAAGCCTAGTAACAACAAGATGACTCACAGACATGATGAGGAATTTCCTATGAGTTTTCCAGAAATGGAACAGGTTACTGAGAACCTTCATCATGAAGAGGTATCTGAAAATAAGAATGCTGAAATGCATGTTTCAGATATCTCTAACACTGAAAAAGTGTCAGATATCCATGACATTTCCCATATGTCAGATATCTCAGATACTGAAAAAGTATCAAATCAAAATCTTAGTGATTCACATTCAGATCACCTGGATATTGATCCTACTAGCACTAAACCTATGATGAAATGGATCAAAGATCATCCTACAAAGGATATAATTGGACCAATTAATCAGGGTGTTAGGACTAGGAGAACAATAGCTGAAAATGCTAACTCTCTCTTTGGATGTTTCATCTCGAATATTGAACCTAAAAATATTGAAGAAGCATTAGGAGACCAAGACTGGATCTCTGCAATGCAAGAAGAGTTGGATCAATTTGAGAGAAACAAAGTCTGGAAACTAGTTCCATTTATAGAAGGAATATCTGTGATTGGAAGTAAATGGGTTTTCAGAAATAAGATGAATGAATCTGGTGAAATAACCAGAAACAAAGCAAGATTGGTTGCCAAGAGATTTACTCAGACTGAAGGCTTAGATTTTGACGAGTCATATGCACCAGTTGCCAGATTGGATGCAATAAGACTCTTTCTAGCCTTTGCAGCTCATAAAGATTTCAAAGTTTATCAGATGGATGTCAAAAGTGCATTCTTAAACGGTGAACTTGCAGAAGAAGTTTATGTTGAGCAACCACCTGGCTTTGAAGTTTCCTCAGAAAGTAGAATGGTGTATAAACTACAGAAAGCTCTGTATGGACTAAAACAGGCTCCAAGAGCATGGTATGACACTTTGGCCAAATACCTTCTGGAAAGTGGTTTCAAGAAAGGTGAAGTTGATAAAACTTTATTTACCTTGAATCATGATGGGAAACTACTCTTAGTTCAAGTATATGTTGATGACATCATATTTCGATCTAAGGACAAGCAACTTTGGAATGACTTTGCAAATCTCATGAAAAGCAAGTTTGAGATGAGCATGATGGGAGAAATGAATTATTTCCTAGGATTGCAAGTCAAGCAACTCAATAATGGAATATTCATTAGTCAAACAAAGTATGCAAAAGATATGCTCACAAAATTCAATCTTAAGCTACTGAAAAGAATGCTAAGATACCTATGAGAATTGGAACCAAAATGACCTATACTGAATCAGACAAGAGTCTTGAAGAACATAAGTATAGGAAATTGATAGGTTCACTACTTTATCTCACTGCAAGTAGACCTGATATTCAATATGTCGTTGGAGTGTGTGCTAGATTTTAGACAAATCCAATGCAAACACACTACAACATTGCTATGAAAATATTAAGGTATGTAAAGGGTACAGTAGATGTAGGATTGTGGTATCCTAAAGAAAGTGGATTGAGTTTAGCTGGGTACTGGGACGATTATCTTTGGATCATTGCTTGATAGGAAAAGCACCTCAGGAACTTGTCAGTTTCTGGGTACTAGACTTATCTCATAGTTTAGCAAGAAGCAAAACTCAATTGCAACTTCTACCACAGAGGCTGAATATATTGCTGCTGATTGTTGTGCAACACAAATTCTGTGGATACAACAACAACTTAAAGACTATGGACTCGATGAGAAGAAGACTTCCATTTTCTATGATAACACAAGTGCTATTGCGATTACACAGAATCCTAAATTTCATGCCAGAACAAAGCACATTGATGTTAGACATCACTTCATCAGAGACCATGTTGAAAAGGGCAATATAGAGATACTCAAGATTGTAATCAAGACCAACTTACAGATATCTTCACTAAGCCACTACAAGAAAGTAGATTCTTAGCCTTAAGACATAGTCTTGGACTAATGGAACTACCAATGAACTGAAAGAGTTCAGGTATCTGGAACGGGCAACCAGAGAAGAGGTATCCGAACGGCATCCAGAGAAGAGGTATCCGAATGGGTATCCGTAAAAGAGAAAAGAGAAACTGAACGGTATCCAGAAGTCAAAAAGGCTAAAGAGCAAAAAGATAGCTTAAGATCTCTGAGACGGGAACTCAGATATATGAATCACTCTATAAACGGGGAACACAAAAGAGAATAGTATAACTATCTGCAGTCAACTACTCTCTTGAAACTTGCATTATTTCTATCTTGATGAAAAACTTGGAAAAATCCTAAGTATAAGACAGATTCAGATGCGAACAGTGTCCTTGGTCATACAGAATTGTGATTCAGATAGCAAGTCGCCAAAACTCATTAAATGGGCACAATTACACTTGTTGATTGTGATCATTGCTGAAAAAGCAATGGTGACCCTCGATGAAGTTAAGCGATTGATCTGTATGGTGGAAATTAATTCACAGTAAATAGTGGACTGTTGAAATTCAGACATGGCAAACTAAGCATTTAATGCCGAACTAGCTTTTGCTCAAGCCTGTTTGCAAATCACAGATACGTACACACAAAATCAATTTGTATGTATTTGTCTGTTGGTATTCAACTGCTATATATATAGGATTTTGGAAAATGAAATCACTTTTGCCTAATCCGAAATTTCATTTTGCACAAAAATAGCAAATCCTTCTCTTGATTCTCTGCAAACCCTCTACAATCTCTGCAAATCAAGATTAAGTTTTTCTGAAAAGAATCATTGAATCAAATCTCTTTCAAACACCAATTCCAAATCCCTACACTATATAAAGAGATGGCCTCCAAGAACACTTCAACACAGAAATCCCAATCCTCCACTGGTACTGCTGAAAAGCAAGCACCAGAGTTGATTATTGTAAACAATCGACTGGTAGGAGTTTTTAATCCTGACCATTGGACTTCAAGTCACAGAATGATTTGGGGTGGTGCCATGGTTGAGGAATACCTCACTGCTGCAATAGAAAACCAAACTGACAGAAAATTGATTCTTGACATGCTTGAAAAGGCACAAATCGAGGTTTTCTATCCGCCGCAAGTGGAATTTCATCACTCGATGTGTTGGAATTTTACAACAACTCCAGGATTATTTCCTGTGTATCTGAAGGCACTGAAATAGTGTCTATCAAAATCTCAGTCCAAGGAAAGGAAATCCTTCTGGACTTAACAACCTTCTGTAAGTTGTTTGAGGTTCAAAATCTTGGAAAGGATTTTGAAATAAACACCAAGGATGATGAACTCCTTGAAGGTGTTAAAGAACTTTACTGATGGCGTGTGATCTTGAAAATCGATACACCCACCGAGTTCAAGCTTGTCGACATCCGAACCGACATCTGTTGGTTCACCGGGATGTACCGCTTGCATTCTTCATGATTCTTTGATGGTCTACAAGGAGGTGTCACCGATAAGCCAAGAACGATGGATCATGATGTTCTTTGAATCAACAAGACAAAAGGCGGAAAACCCTTTAATCGGGGAAAGTACGCCTTCATGAAATTCGTGAAGAAGATTCAAGGCTTCGAGCCTAAGATTGTCAAAGGACTAGCCGAGCCAAAGGCCACGAGGTTATGGTCTCAAGATATGCTACTTCCGGAAAAGCTTGGCATTGAGCTCGAGAGACTACCGAAATAGCCAACAAGAATTTACTCTACAAATATGAGTATACAAATCGATGAAAAGGTTACTGGGTCTCAGAAAGGTCCTAAGAAGCGAAAATCTGAAAAGATATCTGAAGAAAAGGTTGCGACCAAGAAGCCCAGAACTTCAAGAAAGAAGTCTGCTGGCAAATCAGAAAACACACCCAAAGAGGTTGTCAATTCTCAGATATCTGCAGGCATTGCCGATGAACTGATAATGGCAGATGAACTCATCAATGCTGCAAAAGAGTTATCAACTACTGAACAAGTAGACTCAGCAAGAGAAAGTGCTTTCAGAAATGCTGCGACTAATGCGGAAAGCCTTGCTGATGAACTCATAAATGCTGCCAAGAGTGGTGAAAAGCACCAAGCCCCATCTGCAGAAACCGCAGGAATAATGGACCAATCAGTTCCCAATGCTGATGAGAGCTCTGACGATGAAAATGATGAACTAGTCATCTCTCAAGTCCTAGAAAGAACAAAGAGGGCTAAGGTTACTGAAAAAGTAACTGGTGATAAGGTATCTGAAGAAGAACTCGCACTAAAAGTTCCGAGACTATAGCAAAAGTTGTTGGTGCAAACACATCATCAGGGAATGCTTCTCTTGAACAACTTCACAAAGCCCTGATGAGTGGTATTTTAGTGCTGGCAGATGTTGATGGAAACGCCACATCTAAAAATCTGGAAGAACATTCTACTGATCAATCTTCCGCCTGCATAACCACAACAACCACAAACACAACCACAATAGCCACAAGTGGTTGATGAAATGGTAAATGAACTCCATTTGAATTACAAAGAATACAAGATCTCAAGAAAATCCGCAAATGAGCAGTTCCCAACTCATCGAGAGGATCAAACCGAGACATCTACTCGTAATGATCAACCGGGGAGGCAAATCGAGTTGCATACTCAGGAAAGGTGTGAAGTACCAGAAACTTCAAACAAAGAAACTGCACTGGGACAAGACGACCAATGTATAGAAAGGTCACAAGTTCCAGAGACCAATCAGCCTGAAACTGTTCAGGTAAATGACTGGTTTAACTTTTACCTTGTGAAAAATTTTATACTTATAAATCTTTTTACCTCATAAGAATTTCTTTGTTACAGGCTGAGTTAGAAACGCAGAAACAAGAGGAAGCTGAGAAGCTTGCCTCAACTACTGAAAAAGAGGTCCCTTCAACCTCAACTCTTGAGAAATCTGAGCCTGTGCCACAGGTAAATGATTCTTAAAGAGAACTAATTTTTCAGTAAAAATGTTTATGTGCTCATTCATGTTAAATGTTTCTAACAGGCTCCAACTGAGACGGAAGAAGATAAGGCAGAAATGCCAGAGGCAAACCCAGAAACCAACAAGGTTTATGAAGAATACATCACTGAGCCTTCAAACATGAAGGTATATGACAATCAAGTGACAAGTATTCTTCATCTTGGGTTATCCTTTATCTCTTCTAATATTCAATACTTTCTACTTACAGGCTATTTCAGAAGTAGAAATGCAAGGGGATAAAGTTGCGACTTCCCCTGCATCAATGGAAATTGATGAAGCCCCCAAGGCAGCATCACTCGAAAGAACACCAGACACTGCACAAGTTTCTGAGAAAAATGAATCTGAGCTTCCTGTTGAGGAAGTAAGTAGCTCAAATCAGAATTCATTAAAAGCATATTTATGCATAGATTCTTTCGAACTATTTCCTAAGTATTGTATTTCTCTCAGGTTCAAGAAAGAAAGGTTGATGAGGACCAGACTTCCAAGTCTCAACCTCACAACAAGATATCTGAAACACCAATTGTCTCAGTAGAACAAGTATCTGAGCCTGATGTTCATACTCAGGTAACTTAGAAACTAAACTACACTTATACTCAGATATCTACAAAAGTTTTGAAACTCACTCAAAACTCCTTCTTTCAGGCTCAAACAGATGCAAAGCAGGTTCCCATTAAAGAAACAAGGGACCTACTTCACTTCTTCAAAGCTCACACCCTGCCAAAGCATATTCAATGCTTCAAGAAATGGTAGAAGTTAAGGTGCTCTGATCTCTCTGAAATATTGAGAATCACTGATCAACCAACCAGACGAGCACGAGCTCTTGACCTGGAAACATATGTCCAAGCAATGTTCCCTACAGAACAATATACAGTTGCGACTTT
Source organism: Plantago major (assembly GCA_026545765.1). Taxonomy (NCBI): domain Eukaryota; kingdom Viridiplantae; phylum Streptophyta; class Magnoliopsida; order Lamiales; family Plantaginaceae; genus Plantago; species Plantago major. The sequence goes on along the minus strand of CM048840.1, from coordinate 23,246,046 downwards.
ACTATAAGGACTTTTCCAGAGAAGTGGCGCATAGTTTGATACATGCCTTTGAACAGGCAGATGGTCAGACAAGATTACAGATGGCATTCAAGCCACCCGCCTGCATCGCAATTTATACCTTACGAACAAGAAGAAGTTAATGAAGTAAGATCACTATCCCGGAAGTGATCAATCTTGTATCTGAAGATGATGAGGAAGAAATGAATGAAAATTACTTTGATGAACCTCCCACTGACCATCACCAAGAGGATGATAATGACAAAAAGGATGATGATGATGCCCCTGCACCAGGGACCAGAGGAATTTCACAAAGAAACAATGCCTCAGCTGCTGAAAAGCAAACTGAGAAGAATCATTGCCCAGGGACTTGATTTGACCTTCTTCTTCTTCAGAAGATTCATCAATCCCTTTAACTTGTCTTCTCCTTGGAGCCTTGGTACTCCTTGGAGGTTTCTGTGTCATGGCCCTTGTTATCATTTTAGTTCCTTCAGTAGGTTTCTGGGAAGCAGCTTGGCTTGAGGAGGGTTCATTGATTCTGATTCTGAGTGGTGGCTGGGAAGTTTTCATGTTTCTTCTTCCTTTCTGAGCCGCACCAGATTTCTTCTTGTTTTCTTCTCCTTCTTCCCATTCCCCCTGACTTTGAGGTCCAGATTTGTACATTCTTTCCCCCTTAGTCATTGTTGGCTGACTCAGTCTCATAAAGGAATCTGAGAGAGAGTTAAAATGCCCTTGTAAATAATTATAGGCAGTGACCAACTTCTGAAGTTCGGCTTTGAGCTCCTGATTTTGCTTGATAAGTCCATTGTCCTTATCAGTGAGCTCTGCTAATGGGCCTAGGATGGCATCTGCTTTTCCAGCAGTGTAACTTGCCTCTTGGAAAGCTTTTTCAGCTAAAGACGCATCATCGTCCCTTATCATTCCCAGGTCTTTCTGAGCAATGACTATGCTAGTTGTTCTCTGGGTGATGAGCTCAGTGAACTTTCTCATTTCAGAGGGACGGAGGCAATTACTTCTTTGTTCTGTGAAGACATCTCCTTGTTCAGAGTAGCCAGTACTTGGTACCTATTCATGTATTCATTGGAGTGAACATTTGGCAGTTTGCTGAAAATTGTAGGAGCAATCAGCTTCCTTTTCAAGTGAGAAACCGCTAGATGTTCATTGCGGTGCTCTGCCAAAGTCTTGTCTTCTTCATCATCTGAGTAATCAGCCCAGTGATCTTCATCCTCTTGGACATTTTCATCGATTGTATCGAGTCCAGCAACCATCTCAGAGATTGGTTTCTTTCCTTTCTGGGAGGAGGATGGTACTTCTTTTGAAGATGATGCAGCCTTAGCATCATGCTTGACTTCAGATACTTCTTCAGTATCGAGTTCTTTGATGATATCATGCACAACATCCCGTAGCTCTTTAACCTCAGAGTAAGCAATCATTTCTTGTAAGTATTGATCTTGTAGTTGATCAAGCTTGTCTCTGGATTTAGCTATTTGATCTTCCAGTTGAAGATGGAGCTGTTGTTCTTCTTCCAACAGTTGTCTGAGTTGAGCAGATCTGGTTTGAGTGTTTAATATTTTCTGATCGGTTTCTTCAGAAAGCTCAACTACTTGTCCAGTAATAACTGCGTGTTGGGAAGATGGATGAGTAGATTTCTGAGGTGATGAAGACGGAGATTTATGTGAAGTCTTCTCAGTTTGCTTTTTAGCAGCTGAGGCATTGTTTCTTTGTGAAATTCCTCCGGTCCCTGGTGCAGGGGCATCATCATCATCCTTTTTGTCATTATCATCCTTTTGGTGATGGTCAGTGGGAGGTTCATCAAAGTAATTTTCATTCATTTCTTCCTCCTCACCATCTTCAGATACAATTGATCACCTCCGGATAGTGATCTTACGCCCATTAACTTCTTCTTGTTCGAAGGTATAAATTGCGTAGTCAGGCGTGACGGCTTGAATGCCATCTGTAATCTTGTCTGACCATCTGCCTGTTCAAAGGCATGTATCAAACTATGCGCCACTTCTTTGGAGAAATCCTTATGCAATAAGGTCGAATCGTAATCGCTCGGTAGGGAACATTGCATGGATATATGTCTCCAAGTCAAGAGCTCGTGCTCGTCTGATTGGTTGATCTGTGATTCTCAATATTTCAGAGAGATCAGAGCACCTTAACTTCTGCCATTTCTTGAAGCATTGAATATGCTTTGGCAGGGTGTGAGCTTTGAAGAAGTGAAGTAGGTCCCTTATTTCTTCAATGGGAACCTGCTTTGCATCTGTTTGAGCCTGAAAGAAAGAGTTTTGAGTGAGTTTCAAAACTTTTGTAGATATCTGAGTATAAGTGTAGTTTAGTTTCTGAGTTACCTGAGTATGAACATCAGGCTCAGATACTTGAACCACTGAGACAATTGGTGTCTCAGATATCTTGTTGTGAGGTGGAGACTTGGAAGTCTGGTCCTCATCAACCTTTCTTTCTTGAACCTGAGAAATAAAATGATCCAATACTTAGGAAATTGTTTGAAAGAAACTGTGCAAATATATGCTTTAATGAGTTCTGAGTTACTTACTTCCTCCATAGGAAGCTCAGAGTCATTTTTCTCAGAAACTTTCGCAGTCTCTGGTGTTCTTTCAGGTGATGTTGCCTTGGGGGCTTCATCAATTTCTATTGATGCAGGGGATGTCGCAACTTTGTCCCCATGCATCTCTACTTCTGATTGATCCTGTAAGTAGAAAGTATTGAATATTTTTAGAAGAGATATGAGATAACCCTAGTCGAAGAATACTTATCACTTGATTTGTCATATACCTTCATGCTAGAAGGCTTAGTGATGTGTTCTTCAGAAACCGTGTTGGTCTCTGGGTTTGTCTCTGGCATTTCTGCCTTATCTTTTTCCATCTCAGTTGGAGCCTGTTAGAAACATTTATTTCAAAGATTAAGCACATAAACTTATAACTGAAGAAGTGTTATCTTAAGAATCCATTATTACCAGTGACACAGGCTCAGATGTCTTAAGAGGTGAGGTTGAGGAAACCTCCTTCTCAGTTTCTGAGGTAAGCTTTTCAGCTTCCTCTTGTTTCTGTGTTTCTAACAAAGAAATTCTTTGAGTGACAAGATTTATAAGCATAAATTTTTTCACAAGGTAAGAGTTAAACCGGCCATTACGAAAGCGCCAGTCGATTGGTCTCGAACTTGTGACCTTTCTATACATTGGTCGTCTTGTCCCAGGCGTTCTTTGCTTGAAGTTTCGGTACTTCACACCTTTCCGAGTATGCAACTCGGTTGCCTCCCCGTTGATCATTTTGAGTAGATGTCTCGCTTTGATCCCTCTCGGTGAGTCAGGGGAACCCGCTTTTGCAGGATTTTCTTCAAGATATCTTGCATTCCGGTAAGTCGAAATGGAGTTCATTTACCATTTCATCAACCACTTGTGGCTGTTGTGGTTGTGGTTGTTGTAGTTGTCTGGAAGCAAAAGATTGATCACTTGAACGTTCTTCCAGACTTTTAGATGTGGCGTTTCCATCAGCATCTGCCAGCACTAAGATACCACTCATCAGGGCTTTTTGAAGTTGTGCAAGAGAAATAGAACAACCAGCCAGAAGGCTAGAAGTATGGTCACTAGGGGAACCAAGTCCCTTACGATCTCAGAAGGGAACAACCAGAACATTCCTGAAAAAGGAGAAGACCAAGAAGAAGGAGAAGTGAGAGGCTAAGAAAGCTGCAAGCCTCCATTGTTGAACTTCAATGATGATGAGGATGAATCTGATACAGATGAACATTCACTTCACAAGAGAAGAAGGCAAGCAAGCACCTCACAACCCCCTCTGGCAGCAATGCCTTTGGCAGCCAGAACTCCTTCTGGAAATACCAAGTCAATACAAGGAACTTCCACCAGCATAGCCCCAAGGCAGGAAGAAAGGGTTAGAGGATCTCCTGACAGAAGGCCACCCAACAGAAAATCAAGAAGGGATTCCCAGTTTGGCAGAATAAACAGAGAAATTCATCAAGAAAGGCCAATTAATGCCCACATTGAATATGTGAAGACGAGTAATGAAGAGTCTTCATATAGGTGCATTCTGAACAAGAGAGGGTATTGGATTCTGGAACTACAACATCTACTTGTCAATGATAAGTTTCCAACTCCCATCCTCAACCAGATACTGAAATGGAGAGAAGGTAAGCCAGAATTGCTAAAAACTGAGCACCTTCATGCCTGGCTAAACTTTGAAGTAGAGAAGAGGAACGATGCCAGAAAGATGGACCTCTCCTTTGCCTGTCCTTACCCAAAGCCTGATGATGTACACAAGGTACGAAAACTGGATGGTAGCTACAGAAATCTTCGTCTTCATCACCTCAGAAATCTACTCATCCATCTTCTAACCAACAGCAGTTACTACTGAACAAGTAGTTGCTTCCACATTCACAATGCCAGCACTTAACGTGGCTGAAGAAAACCCTGTTCTTGAACAGGTTCCTCAACCTTCTGAGAAAGCTCAACTCTCAGAAAGGGATCAAACTGAGATGGAGACTCAGAAAGATATTATAGAGGAGACCAACAATGAGCAAAGAGAGGCTGTGGAAACTCCACTAGTCCAAGAGACCCAAACTCAGCCTGACTCTAAGCTTTCTAAAGAAACAAATCAGAAAATACTAAACACTCAAACCAGATCTGCTCAACTCAGACAACTGTTGGAAGAAGAACAACAGCTCCATCTTCAACTGGAAGATCAAATAGCTAAATCGAGAGATAAGATTGATCAACTACAAGATCTATACTTAGAAGAAATGATTGCTTACTCTGAAGTTAAAGAGCTACAGGATGTTGTGCAAGAGATCACCAAAGAACTCGATACTGAAGAAGTATCTGAAGTCAAGCATGATGCTAAGGCTGCATCAACTTCGAAAGAAGTACCATCCTCCTCCCAGAAAGGAAAGAAACCAATCTCTGAGATGGTTGCTGGACTCGATACGATCGATGAAAATGTTCAAGAGGATGAAGATCACTGGGCTAATCACTCAGATGATGAAGAAGACAAGACTTTGGCGAGCACCGCCATGAACATTTAGCGGTTTCTCACTTGAAAAGGAAGTTGATTGCTCCTACAATATTCAACAAACTGCCAAACGTCCACTCCCATGAATACATGAACAGGTACCAAGTACTGGCTACTCTAAACAAGGAGATGTCTTCACAGAACAAGGAAGTAATTGCCTCCGTCCCCTCTGAAATGAGAAAATTCACTGAGTTAATCACTCAGAGAACAACTAGCATAGTCATTGCTCAGAAAGATCTGGGAATGATAAGGGATGATGATGCGTCTTTAGCTGAAAAAAGCTCTTCAAGAGGCAAGTTACACTGCTGGAAAAGCAGATGCCATCCTAGGCCCATTGGCAGAGCTCACTGATAAGGACAATGGACTTATCAAGCAAAATCAGGAGCTCAAAGCCGAACTTCAGAAGTTGGTCACTGCCTATAATTATCTACAAGGGCACTTCGACTCTCTCTCAGATTCCTTTATGAGACTGAGTCAGCCAACAATGACTAAGGGGGAAAGAAAGTACAAATCTGGACCTCAAAGTCAGGGGGAATGGGAAGAAGGAGATGAAAACAAGAAGAAATCTAGAGTGCTATGCTCGAAAGGAAGAAGAAAAACTTCCCAGCCACCACTCAGAATCAATGAACCCTCCTCAAGCCAAGCCGCTGTGCAAATAGTAGCTGCTTCCCAGAAACCCACTGAAGGAAACAAAATGGTAACAAGGGCCATGGCACAGAAACCTCCAAGGAGTACCAAGGCTCCAAGGAGAAGACAAGTTAGAGGGATTGATGAATCTTCTGAAGAAGAAGGTCAAATCAAGTCCCAGGGCAATGAAGAAGGCTGTAAAACTCACACAAGATTCAATCTTGATGATGATGAGGAATCTGATGAAGATAAAGCTCCTCTTCACAAGAAAAGGAAAATTGAAAGCCTAACTGAGCCCATAGCTGCAAAGCCCCTAGCAGCTAAAACACCCTCTGGAAATACCAAGTCTATCCAGGGTGGTGGTTCTTCAAGCAACAACCCCAAAGAGAATTCAAGACAGAGAAGGAACAGACTGAGAGCTGAGCAAAGACAAAGTCAACTTCCACTCAGGCCAGAAGAAACCAAAATAGAGTATGTGAAGTATGACAATGATTCCTCTGTCTACAGGTGCATCAATCAAAAGAATGGCTATTGGATTCTGGAACTTAAGCATCTACTGGTAAATTCAAGATTTCCAGAACCAATCCATAAACAACTTATGGCATGGAGAAAAGATAAGCCAACCTTGATCAACACCAATCACATTAAAGCATGGTTGGATTTTGAAGTTGTCAAGAGAATTGAAACCATGAGAAAGGACCTCTCTGATGAATGTCCATATGGAAAGCCAGATGATGTGCATGTAATCGAATATCACAGAACAGCACAACAAAGAAGACTCGCTGTGGAACCCTATGAGTCGTTCTATCTGACAGAAGATCAATACAAGGGTGACATCAGATATCTGAAGATTATCTATGAATACTTCAAGCTTTCAGATATCAGAATAGAGCATGCCTGGAAGTGGGGAAAGTACATATGGGTCAAGCATTTTGCCAAGAAAAATCCTACCAAAACCTACAAAGAGGTCTGTGGATTTGCCAGAGACACAGAGATGCTCGTCAGAACTCTTCTCTATGATTATTCTGATGACATCAAAAGGTTTGGAGATAGGAAATTTGCATCGATCCATAGAGATCTTGAAGACTTGAAGATTGAAGACTTGAAGACTAGTCTATTAGGATGTTTACTTGGAGCTTGGTTACTCCTGTTGTCCTAATTTACTATGTAGTTTTTGTATTTTTGCTGACTGAGCTTAATTGTATCATGTATTGAAGTTATCTGTAATCTTTATTTGTAACTTATCTGAAGAACTTACTCTCAGATAGTATTCTATAAAAGATAACTTGTCAGCAAAGATCACACCTTGTGATTTGGTTGATGTCTACTTTCTGCACTTAATTATATGAATTGAAAGATCTTAAGAAATGATTAAGTGGTGGATTGTTTCCTCATCCAGATTTGTAATAGGGAAGATAGTCATCGTTGACTGATCAAAGAGGGGGAAATTTGTTGGGAAATTTGTTGGGAAATTTCTTGAGAAATTTGTTAGGAATTTTTGTTAGATATTTTGCAAAGAATATCTGTTTAAGTTTTGATCAGCAACATGATGACTTATCTTAGTCTCAGAAAGGTGATTAGTACTCTTGGTTCACTTGAACATTGTAAAAGAGGAAACCCACTAAGTATGATAGTCTAGCTAATCTTGTATAGGATGTTAGGTCTCAAAATGTAATTTTTATTTTATGAAGAGAAGACCAAGAAGAAGACATCCAAGCAGAACAAGCTCAACGACATTGAAGACTTGAAGAAAACTGCACAAGATTACTGAATCTGTTGTTCAGATATCTTAAAGACACGAATAGTTTCAAACAAACTGTGTCACAAGAGATATCCGAGAAATAAGAGACATATCTAAAAACAAGGAAAGTGTCCACAGATATCTATTCTCAGATACCTTGAGCTTTAACCACATTTCTGAAAAAGAAATATATATTGCAAACAAAGTTATTTCAATAAACACAAGTGGTATCTGAAGAATGAAGATAAGGACGTGCAAAGAATCAGATAACACTAGTCTCTGATACAAAGCATAGTTCCGTTGACACTACAGGACAAAAATATAGTACAATGCATTTAATACACGGACAGAGATGTCTGAATAAAAGCAACGGCAGCTTCTGAGAAGAAGACAAAACCTGCTACAGTACCATACACAGATATCGATAGTTTGAATTTGAGCCTAACGGATACTATTCAAACGGCACTCAAATTCATCTATAAATATCAACACTTAGACTGATTGAGAAGACACCTTAGACACACCTTGAACTGCATACAAACGCTGAACGTCTTACTCTCTCAAAGCAACTTACTTACTCACAAAGCTTTCTGTTGCGACCAAAGCTTTTGATCTTGAGTAACACTGAAGTTCTAAGTGTCCTGATCCTAAACAAGCAAAGCTATCTGTGAAGGAGTTGAATCAAAAGATCAACTATCTGAGATTCATTCTCTTGAACAGATATCATAAGACTTGGGTCAGTAAAATCGAACAAGATACCATACGCTGTAAAGTGTATTAAGTACCTTGATTCACAGAGCTCTCTGATTAACTAAAAAGTTACTAAGAAGCTCATCTGACAACTCAAACCAAAAACGAACACCATAACTGGCGTGGAGTACAGGAAGTACTTAGTTTGAAAAATCAGGGAATAACTCCAAGGTTACCGGAGTATAGGAAGTACTTGATTTGGGAAACTAAGGAATAACTCCAAGGTTATTGAGTATAGGATGTACTTAGCTTGGGAATCTAGGGAATAACTCAAAGGTTTTTGAGTATAGGAAGTACTTGGCTGTGAAAGCCGGGGAACAACTCAGGGGGAACATTTGGTTGGGAACCAATTGTTTAAGAATCTTAGAATAGGATTATTGTAAGGAGAACTCAATTATCTGTTCTAGTGAATTCTAGGTCTCTGACAGACCGAAGTGGATTAGTTGGAGGATTACGCCACCTCCAGATACCACTATACTTGCTGTGTTATTTACCTTTCTGTATTTACATTTCAGCAACACACACACATATTAACTGTTTCTGCACTTATCTTTATTAAGTCTTCCGCACTCTGATTCTAAGTATCAGATATCTATTCAGATATCTGAGAAATAGTTGTTATCGACAAAAGTTTTAAAAGACTATTCACCCCCCCCCCCCCCCTAGTCTTTTACTTTGCCGTTATCTGGACCAACATTCTCTTCTTTTCCGCAAGTTGTCACACGTTTTCATAATTGCAATGTCTATTATAAATAGTTACGTAGTATATATAGTAGCATTTAATTAACCTAGAATAAGGCCAAAGTTTTTCGCATGCTGCAATGTATTTCTCACAAATCAATTTTGCATGTTTATAGGAGCAGTTAACGGAAGTCAATGACAAACTTCACATATCTATAAATAGCAGCAACAACACATATAAAATTCACTCAACAGAATCTTATATTACAAACGGCTCTCTTTCTATCTTTGTAGTGGAATTTTATTGGGAGTTGTATTCCTAAAGAAATTAATATTTTTCTTGGAGATGAATAAAGAATGCAGCCCATGATTTGAAGCTGTAATTTATACACGGAGTGGATGTGATGTAACCATAGTTTGTTGAATCATAAAATCATATTTGAAGTCGTGTGTCCAGTTTGACCAAAGTGGATGTGGAGTTTTCATATTTAAAACTGTATGTCTGAGTTTCATTCTCAATCTCACCTATGCTACATTAGCCCAAAGTGGAGAATTTGGTGCCACTGTAGAATAACAGTGCAAGAATATGGATTGATATAACAGTGCAAGAAAGGTGTGGAGAATTTGGTGCTACTATAGAATAATTGAAGGGTATTGACTGTGAAGTAGAGCATGAAGTAAGAATGGCCCATGGGTGCAGATGTATAGATTTTTGTTGGTATAGATGTAATGATATTTTTCGTATGGAGCAAGTAATGATAATTTGGTGCTCATGTAAACTGTCGATTGAAGTTTTTACTACATTTTTGCCGTTTCAAAAAAAAAATTAGCTCAAAGTGGATATGGAATTTTCATCCATTTTTTTGTATTTTAATTGCTTAATGAATACGTGTAAGAAAAGTTTTGATATTACAATTAATCATGTTCAAATATGTCATGAATCCATTCTCACTGTCCGTAATCAAATCTATGCTATTTAACACGAATTTTGGCATGTAACTCTAATTTATGTAATAATTTTATTTCCTATTTGGAAATCACATTGTTATGTAAATTAATTTAATTTAATTTTACTAGAATATTTGTGGACGTTCTACATGCATATTAAAACCAAGGGGCAATTACTTAAGATATCCGTTAAATTTGGTCCAATTATAAATTTAACCTCTGATTTGATAGAATTACACTTTCTTCCAAAAATTAGCCTACAGGTTTTTTCTAATTACATATGGGTCTAAAAGTCAACAGACCTGCTAACATCTTTTTGCTATTGTGGATGAGAAAGTTGGAGATATTCACCAAAAAATGCCACTCATCATTTTGATTTTTAGACTTTCTTTTATTCTTTCTATTTATTTTCTTCTATTTTCTATTCTCTTTCATTTCTCTGGTTTTAAAGAATTGCAATACAAGTCCCTGGAGAATATCTAATTTTCCATTTGCCACCTATGAGTTTTCTGAAATCTAAAAACAAGCCCTTTAACCTTCATCTAAATTAGTGGGACGGCCACTCACTAAAATAGTACAAATGTAAACATCACTAACCCCACTATCTTATATTTTTTTAATCATTTATCTCTCTTATCTTTCATATTTTTTTCCATTCTTTATCATTTCTCTCTCAACCAACAAACAATAAATTATTGGCCATCTTAAAAACAGTGTCGAAACGATTGTGACCTATTTTAGCGTGATGGAGGAAGTATTTATTTTTAGTAAGTTGACTTCATATATAATTTTATGAAAAATTACATATACCTCCCTACTAGATGGTATGTTTACACATTAGTCCTTGATGTTTGATTTGTTACATATGGGGACAAAATAATTACATCTAAGTCCAAAAAGTATCGCAAAAGATATAAAAAGTGTCGCAAAAGATCACTTTAGACCCATGTATGTAATTATTTTTGACCTATATGTAATTATTGAACTGGAAGGGACTAATGATGTTCTACTATGATGGAGGTGTGGGTGCAAAAAAAAACGACCACCATAACATGTGAAATTATGTTTATAAAATAATAATTTTTTGGGGGACCACATATCACCTCCAGGGTTGTTGGGAACCTACCATGTTATTGCGTTATACACTTTTGTGATTTATTTTGATTCGCATTTGGTGGATGCAGTTTTTTTTAAACATGTATTGGTTACTAATTAACGGGTCGTGTGCGGTTAGAGGACTCGATATAAAATACTTCTTCCGTCCTAAATTCAATTACACGCGGTCCGGACACAAGTTTTAATAGCAAAGTAAATAAAGTAGGAAAGAGATTGAATAAGTAGGAAAAATAGTGAACAAAGTATGGAATAGATTGAATAAAGTAGGAGAAAGATGTTCCATTAAAGGGATGGTGTTGAAATTGAGACGTTTCAAAAATGGAATGTGGAAAGTTGAATTCGGGACGGAGGGGGTATATGTTATCAATCCGTCTGATCCTGTACGGATTCGGGTTGGATCCTACCCCTTTAAAAGCATGTGGTCAGTCGTGTTGACATTTTACAAAGGTAACATAAAAAAAAATAGTTAATCATTTTTATATTGGATATAGGACTGCCCACCAATAATACGGCAAAAAATTGACTCTTATTTTCTTGATTAATTTTTTATGCCCTTCCCTTTCTATTTATTATTAAAACTAAACTATACAATGTCATCGACGCGGGTTAATACTAGATTCTGTTAGTTCTTTAGAAAAAAACTACACTCCCCGGTGAGATAAAAGTGAATAATGTAGGAAATATGATAATAAAGTAGGAAAGATAATGAATAAAGTAGAAGAGATAGTGAATAAAATGTGAGAGATAATGAATAAAGTAGGAGAGAGATTTCCATTAAAGGAATGAGGAGTTCAAATTGAGACGTCCCAAAATGAAATGCGCGGGAAGTTGAATTCGGGTAGGAGGAGGTATTTTCTAACCTAACCTACACAAAACCTATAATAGTTCGCGAACATGTTGAAACCTTAACGAACTGAACATGAACAAGTGTTGAGTCACGGACATGAACATAACATATATTAACGAACAAACGTTCGTTAAAGTCAATGTTCGATTCGAAATACACCCCCCCGGCATGGTGGGGGATTGGTTAAAAAAAATAAAGTAGTATGTGAAATTATGTTTGTAGAATTATAATTTGTGTGTGTGTGGTGGGGTGGCCACATACAAAAGTGTGTGTGTGTGTGTGTGTGGGGTGGGGAGATCTGACAACTCTCTAGGCGGGAAAACCCTCTTCGGTATTCTCTCTACTTTCTTTGTGGTGGCCACATCCATAACGTGTTGTAGAATAATTTTTTTGTGTGTGGTGGGGTGACCACATACCACCGCGGTGGTTGTTGGAAAACAGGAGGTGGGGGGGGATTTGGCAGATACTCTCTTCGTCCTTCTCTATACTTTCTTGATCTCCATAACACGGGGGAGGGGGGGTTTGGTTTGTGTGTGTGGTGGGGTGACCACATTCCATCATAGGTCACGGGGTTGCTGGTAGCAAATCCTATTGATTGTGTTGTATACTTTGGCATTTTATTTTTGTTCGGGTTTGAGGGATACAATTTTTTTTTAAAACATGTATATGTTACTAATTAATAACTCAGGTACGGTAAGACCCGATATAAAATATATGTTATCAACCGGTCAGGTTAAGGTTGGATCCTACCCTTTTAAAACACCGTCATGATGAGTCGTATTTTCACATTTTCTATACTTGGCATAAAAAAGACTCAATAATATAGTATTTGATGAAGAATGACTACCCATCGACACCACAACCGACGTTGTTTACAAGTAAGTTTGACTGTTGGAATGGAATAAAGTATAGGGTGGTTGTTCTGGATATGTTGGCTTACCTGGATCTACGGATCGGTTTTGTACTTAACTGTTGGAATGGAATAAAGTATTTTTCGGTTCCAAAAAGTTTGACTATCTTATTTTCTCGAGTAATTTATTTTGTCCTCCCATTTTCTATTTATTGTCAAAAGTAAACTATACCGTGGCATCGCCACGGGTTAGTACTAGTTGTCTATATTGTCTAGTTTTTATATTATAATGTCTAGTTTATGAAAGGAATTCTCTAGTTTTTACATGATATTAAATTTACATTATATTGTCTAGTTTTTACTTGACCCGTTGTTTATGAATGCGGGTCAAAAGATCCGCAAAAAAATCATCAGAAGCCAAGTCGAGAAAAAAGGTATAATTGTCTAGTTTTAACGTTTGAAGGGGACTTTCGGGACTCTCCTATATATAGGGGTCTCTCGCAAAACGGACTCATTGATTTATTTATATGGATTATTAGTGAATTATTGATTTATTTAATAATCATTACTACTACAATTCAATTTAACCATGCTTGTTGCACAACACGTGGCAACATAAATGGATTAGCAAGCATTGCAAATTCAATATACTACTATTGTTTATTTATAGTGTTATAGTATTGGTAAAAAACATTTATATGCCCTCTGACCCGTGAATTTGGACCCAGTTTGAGTTTTTCGATCAACCGTCTCCAACTTCGACTATGAATTAATATTAAGCCATATATGTGAAATGTTCAATTAATTTATATAATGAAACTTTAGTCCGACGGTTGTCCGAAAAAGTCAAATTGAGTCCAGACTCAAGGGACGGAGGGAGCATTAATATAGAACTTTAAATTTTATCAAAATGTTCCGAAACATTTTTAAGAAGTCTCATTAAATTAAAATTAGATATTAGTCTTGAAATCCACATCTGAATCCATTGGCATAAACAATGAACTCTTCCCTATATTAAACTAAGCCATGGGTATGAAAAGAATCCGCATAGACGCTTTACAAATACCTCCATTAAAAAATCTCTAAGCACTCGAGCATTAATTCAATTTGTTCAACTTGTGATGTCCCTTTTTAGCAAAACATTTAGTGAAATCTGGAATACGCATCACACACGTAGTGTGTGTCGCTCATAATTGTCATATATTTGTTACTGATAGAATTCTATCTCATCTAAAAGCTCGAACTTATAAAGATGTGTGGCACTAATCCACTTTATATTAATTTATCTAACATTCCCCCTTTACTTGTGGGCTCATTTCTTGTGCAAGCAGTTATACTTGCACTCTTAGGAGCACTAAGGCATCTGCAATCAACTTATTGATCATAAAGCCGCATCCACAATGGACTTCAATAAGTCACCATCAAAATATAAAGTGTAAATCGAATAATTTAATAGCAAAATAAAGCATGTACAATCGTTCACGTGAATAAACTAAGATTAACATCAAGTTAAAAGTATTAAATAGAACTTTAATACACTTCACACGCGTAGCGTGTCACGCGATTGCTAGTTATTTTTTATTTTATATATATAAGTGGACAACTATTGGAGTTGTGCAATTGAGTATGTAATTTAAGTTAAATTGAACCAATTTGTAATATATATGTAAATTAGACTTTAATTACAAAAACAAATGTGTTTTATTCATTCTAATTCTAAACCCTAATGAAACTCCAACAAAATCAATTCACCATTAAATACTAGACCGTTTAGAATTACATATCAATTAAAAAATAAACACCCGCTGCCTCTGCCCTAGGATGCCGCGTAAGAAGACAACGCCGCCGATGACTGGCTCGGCGACCCGACCGGTGGGAAGGCCAAGGAAACATCAGGTGACCACCGGCTCTCCCACAATTCCGTCCTCTTCGGATGCTACGGGGATTGTGGAGGAGCACGATTCTGATACGGCGGCTCTGGATCTGATACGGTTTCAAGAGCAACCAGCTGAGACGGAAGGACAGATGAATGAGGAAAATAATAAAGCTACTCAGGACCCTGAGATTGGTATGATTGATGATGGACTGAATGCTTCGGGTGAGAATGGCTTGGTGTCAAGGCTTGACGATACAGTCAACAACTCTGTGGCATCGATTGATGGAGTTGCAGAGCGTCTTACTAATTTAATCGTGCGTGAAAAATCGGCGCTGAAGGTTTACGGATGATTTAGCTCGGAAAAGCCGCTGAGTTTCAACCTCTACCCCATCCCTCGATTGATATAATCGGGCAATCGCCCGATCGTGGGATGACTATCAAAGATCGCCTCCGCCTATTGTAGAAGGGGAGGTGATAGTCGAGATAGACGATGATGATATAAAGGAGGAATTGGATTTTTGGGAACATTCTCTCATTATGTACGTCGCCGATAATTCGCTTTCCATGAATGTTGTGAAGAACTTTATGCTTAAAGTGTGGAATTTTATTGCTCTCCCTGACCTATACTATAATGAAGAAGGTTTCTTCATAATCCGATTTAAATCAGAGGATGATAAGAATGTTGTGGACTTGGGAGGACCGTATTACATCTATGGTAGACCTATGATTTTACGGCCATGGACCAGAAACTTTGAACTTAAGGAAGATATGCTTAGAATGGCAAAAATTTGGGTGAAGTTCCCTAATCTACCATTATATCTCTGGGGAGCCAAAAGCTTGGGTAAAATTGCTAGTGTGATTGGTGAACCTAAATTCACTGATGAATGTACTGCCAAAAAGTTAAGGATCTCCTATGCACGGATTCTCATAGAGGTGGATATTACACAGGAACTAAGGCAATGGATTATGATTAAGGATTGACAAGGGAACCAATTCAAACAGGCAATTGAATATGAGTGGAAACCACTATTCTGTCACAAGTGTCAAAAATTAGGGCATGCTTGTGGTGATCGTAGAAAGCAAGTCCCGGGTCGTCCGCTACAACAACATGAGGGACATGCGGGTGTGCATACTGGTACGGGAAAGGTGTGGGTTGCCACAGGGAGACAAATAGTTGCTGCCCCGACCCCTACTACTAGTGTACCTGGCAGTGTGAGCGCGGAGCAGGACTTGGCCGCTCCTGCCGCGGCTACTGCTACTATTGCTCCACAGCCAGAACAACATGAGTGGTCAAATGTACGAAATCGTCGATCTTCACCTGGCCGACAGCCTGAACAGATGGGAAGTGGCAGCCGCCGCACTTCACCAAGTCGGCAGGATACACAACCGGGGAATGGAAATGGATTGAATGCCAGCTTGGTTATGCGTAATGGATTCACTGTCTTAGAGATTGGTTCTGGTTCCGGGGAGGACCAGGACCGCGATCAATGTTAGCCTGGAATGTTAGGGGGCTAAATAACGTGGCTAAACATAAGGAGATTGGCTCCCGTCTCATGGATTGGAATATAAGCATAGCTGGCCTTTTGGAAACTCGAGTTAGAGAGGAAAATAAAGATAAGATACGAAGGAAACTGGGATCTCGGTGGAACTTTCTGGATAATTACTCTTCCCATGTACTTGGACGTATTTGGATTTCTTGGGACCCATCACGGGTTTAGGTTTTATTCCTAAGCTGTACGGATCAACTATTACATTGTCGCTGATTTGATTCGAATGGTGAGGATCGAGGACTGGTTACTTTTATATATGCTCAGAATCAGCTGCAATTTAGGATCCGTCTCTGGAAGGATATTCGGACCTTGGCAGTAGGTATTCAGGAGAAGTGGATTTGCATTGGGGATTTCAACAATGTTCTTAGGGGTGAAGATCGCATAGGTGGGAATCCTGTGATGGAATATGAATACAGAGATTTGGTTGAGATGATGGATGAAGTTGGGCTATTTGAAATTTCCACAGTGGGAGCTCAATTCACTTGGTCGAATAATCATGACCAAGGTACTATATATTCCCGCATTGATAGGGCTTTGGGTAATGCAGATTGGTTCCAGGGTAATCCACACGTTAAGTTGGAGGTTCTAGCTCCAGGGGTATCTGATCACTCCCCGTTGAGATTTAGAAACTATCTGCCATCGCAGTCGCGCAAGAGATGCTTCAAATTCATTAATGCCATTACTCAGGATCTAGGATTCGAATATGCAGTTCGGATCTCCTGGATACGGACTGCGGCATGGCAACCCCAAGAGAGGATTTGGATTAAATTGAAAAGGCTTCAACCGGTGTTGCGAGGCCTAACCAAGAATGTGCAACAGGCGGGTCAGCATGTGGTGAGTTCACGAGCCCGGCTTCAACAGACTGTGAAAGGCGTGTAATGAATCGTTTCTGCCCCGATCTGATCCGGTAGATTAGGGAAGAGGCCCTTGAACTCGAAAAGTGGCTTAACATCGAGGAGCAAGTGCTACGTCAAAAGTCAAAGGCTGATTGGATTAAGCTCGGGGATGAAAACTCGGCTTTCTTTCACGCACAGGTTAAGGAAAAAAACCGCAGGATTGGCATACATAGACTAGAGATGGATGATGGACGGATTCTCCACAGGGACTCGGACATTGAACATGCGGTGTTGGCTTTCTATGACCAACTAGTGGGTACGGTTCCAAATAGACGAGCAGGAGTTGATATTGGAGCCCTCCGATCGGGCTGTCGACTTAGCCAAGAAGATCGAGTGTTTCTAGTACAACCTATTACACATAAGAAGATTGATCTGTCACTAAAGGATATTGGAGACTTAAAGGCACCAGGGATTGATGGATATAATGCGTTCTTGTTTAAGCATTCATGGCAGCAGGTCCGGTTGGATGTTTATGCAGTGATTGAGGATTTTTTGACACGGCAACCTTATACCCTGCCCTGAATTGCACTCTGGTCACTCTAATTCCGAAGACACCAACTGCTACTCGAGTAAGTGAGATGCGGCCAATTGCATGCTGCACGACTATCTACAAATTAATCTCTAAAGTGCTTACTGATCGACTAGGTAAGGTCATAAATAGCATTGTGGACGAAAGCCAGTCTGCTTTCTTACCGGGGAAGGTTATCCAGGATAATATACTGCTGGCTCAGGAACTTGTCAAAGGTTATAACCGGAAGGGCATCTCTCCTCGGTGTATGGTACAGATGGATTTGCATAAGGCGTATGGTACTGTTGATTGGAGTGCTCTGGAGATGATTATGAAAGAACTCGGTTTCCCACTACAGTTTGTTCGATGGATCATGAGTTGTGTTACAACGGTGTCATATAGGTACATTATCAATGGTGCCCCGTCGAAGCTGCTTAAAGCTCGGAGAGGATTGCGGCAGGGGGACCCGCTTTCTCCATTCATTTTTGTGCTTATCATGGAGTATTTGCATCGTTGCCTGCAAAAATTGCGGAGTTGCCCGGATTTTAATTTTCATCTGAAGTGTGAAAAATTGCATATAACCAACCTGTGCTTTGCGGATGATCTAATGCTTTTCATGCGAGGGGATGAGAGATCGGTTCAACTTATGATGCAACAACTACATAGGTTCTCTGATTCCTGTGGACTACGGGCCAATCTTGGCAAGACATAAGTGTTCTGTGGAGGGGTCTTGCATCAGGAACAGCAACGCATATTAGCTCTAACTGGTTTCGGCCCTGGCATGCTTCCGGTGCGGTATTTAGGTGTACCCTTATCCCACCCGCGACTCACTATTCAACAATATCAGCCACTAATTGATCGTATCCTGGGGATAATAAAGCATTGGACAACTCGACTATTAAGTTATGCAGGATGTTAACAATTGTTAAAGAGTGTCATTACCTCCATTACCCTTTACTGGCTTCAGGTCTTCCCCTTTCCCAAAGCGGTGTTGGATCATATTCAACGCATCTGTCGGAGCTTTTTGTTGAGTGGTAAGGATGACAATTACCGTAAAGCTTTAGTGGCATGGACTCAAGTATGTACTCCGAGGTGTTGTGGTGGACTTAACATTATTGATCTACATGCCTGGAATCTAGCACTCCTATGGAAAATACAAATGAAGGCGGATTCGCTGTGGGTTAAATGGATTCATTGCTACTACATTAAAAATCGAAATCTGTAGGATTGGTCTGCTCCCCTATGTAGCTCATCGATCATCAAATCCATCCTCCGAGTTCGAAGTCGGGTAGGTGATACCCAAGAGTGGATCGACCAGCAATCGGCCCCTAGATTCTCGGTTCGTGCAATCTATGTACTACTACGAGGTCGACCACCAAAAGTGGAATGGTGTGATGTGATAGCCCAGAATCAAGCTCGACCCAAAGCCCTTTTCATCATGTGGTTGGCGTTGCATCAGCGTTTGGCGACAAAGGACCGACTAGCTTATTTTGGTGTCTCCACGGATGGCAAATGCAGTTTCTGTGATGGAGATGAATCTGTTGATCATTTATTCTTCCTTTGCCCTGGCACGTATTTGATTTTGTGTGGAGGATTGACATGTATGCGGATCCCCCATCCGCGCCTTACGACTCGGCCCCAGCTAATCAACTGGATACGCCGTTTTGCGAAAGGCAAAGGAGGCAAGGCCTCGGTGTTCCGTACTCTCATGGTTGAGATATTCTATCACATCTGGGAGGCTCGAAACGGCAAGATTTTTCATCAGCGGCCTATTGATATACAAAGAATCATCCAGTCCCTGATCCACATCGTTTCAATCCGTTGCAGGAGCCGGAAAGCAGCAATAGTAGTTCAACACTTGTTAGAATAGCATAATTAGTTTCTGTTTTTGCACTAGTTTATCCTCGATACTGTTGATTTGGGCTTGGATACTATGGTTAGCCCCTAAATGTTCGTACTCTGTTTGTTGGTATCAATAAGACAAGTTCTTTCGTTCCAAAAAAAAAAAATCACCATTAAAAACTCAAATTGTCTTCAACAATTAAATTCCAAGCCGTAAATCAACCCCAACATAATCGATTCATCATTAAAACACTCAATGTGTCTTCTTTCAATTAAATTCAAATCCATAATTCAACCACAACAAAAACAGTTCATAAAAAAAAAAAAACAACGATAACCAATAATTCTTCTCAATCTTCTTTAATTAAATTGAAACATATCAATTCGCACTAACCCAAAGCCTAATTCAACTCGAAAAAAGATAATTCATTATCAGAAACAGCAATATTACTTACCTTTATATATTTTTTCTATTCTTTATAACTAAATGCCACAATAACATGCTACGCGTGTTCGCACGTTCGAGTAGAGAGACTAAAATTCGCGGATCTAACTAAAACCCAATATAATCTATTTTAACTAAAATTCGCGGATCTAAGCTACTTGACCCGGCTTTGAATTCCAGCGGGTCGGGCACGTTAAATGTATATACAGGTCACATATATAAACCCACATCTGTACCGAAATCTGTGGTACCAGCGTTTCATCGTCTCTTCCGATGGAAATTTCTCGCCACGGCGGTGCGGCTCAAATCATAGGTAAACCGTATCTCTCCGATTTCATCTGATTTTCCTCCAATTTCATTCCTAATCCTTCAATTATTCTGAGAGATTGTTGCATTCGTTTGGTAAATCGATTTGTGAAGGCGGATTCCAGATCGGCGCTACAAATATGAGGTAATCTCTCCGGTTTCATCTCGATTTTCCTCAGATTTCAATTATAATCCTTTAATTTTTCTCAGAGATTGCTGTATTCATTTGCTATAAATCGATTTATAAGAAGGATTCTATGCCCAATAATGGAGGATTATGAGGATATTGTCGAATCTGTTGCTAAATAAACTTCTGAAGCATCAACCGGTGTTGGAAATATGATATCCGAGTTTTATCTGGCACAGATTATTGAGAGACAAGTTGATTTGAATGATTAAGGTACTTTCAGATTCAAATATTTGTATTCGTGTTGAATATAAACTCCAGTTGTAGTTTTTTAGCTTTCCTCGATCCTAATACTCTAGTTGCCATTTCATAGTCACGAGATGAATGATATACATGAAATGGATCTATTCATAATGGTTTGTTATATTGTTCACTACTCTGTTTAGTGTTGTTCATGATTGTTTTATTGTTTAGCTAATTTAAGGACCTACTATGTTTTGTTGTTAAATGACTTAATTCCCCGAGTTTACCTTCATTTTTTTGTTAATGATTATTTTGATTTGATTAGTTAATGAATTAACACTAGTTACGAGTACTCTATTTTTTGCTATTATGAAGCATGATCTACTCTGTTTTAATGTTAATTCCTTGAAGCATGAATTGCTTATGATTGTTTGGTTGTTTTATTAAGCATTATACTGAGATAGCAAGATGCATCTGGTTCGAGTATGGTGGAGCAAAATACTTCTAGTGTGATTTTAGCTCGGAGAAGACGAAGGATCTCATTCATTGGGGATACTAAAATTGCGGAACGATGGATGCCACTTCCAATGTTGATATAGTATATGGCTATACATTTTGGATGGAAGCACATTATATTAGAAGGCGATTGCATCGCGGATTGTTGTTAATCTGTTATTTTTCATCATTTAATGGTGTTGTTGGGTACTAGCTGGAATATATATTCTTTTAATTAACTGGTGTTGTTGGGTACTAGCTAGAATAGTTTTGTGTTTAAGTAGATTGTTACATTGTCCTTATTAATACTACCATTGTAATCTTAACTAGTGGAATGGAATACATTCTCTTCAAAAACGGAACTCTTCTATGAGCCATTGTAATCTTTCTATTGTTTTCTTTTTTATTGAACATTATGAATGTTGGTACACAGGTGAACTGATTTGATGAATGTTGGATTTTTTCATTAAACCATGTATATTTTCCTTATAAACCTTGAACATTTATCACATAAACCTAGCAACTTGCAGAACATTGAAAATCATAAAAGACTTGACAAGAATATAAAATAACATTAACCATTTATCACATAAACCTTTCTAATAGTTAAGTTTCTTTTGAAAAATAATAAATGTTTATGCTTATATGTTTTAGGCTATTGTGTGTTCCTAATAAAATTTATATGTAATGATAACCTTTACAAGGTTACACATAAACCTTACTTTAATAACCTGAATTTGTATTTCATGTGTCAAGTGGCTTTTAGGGTTCACCATTTACTCCATATGATTTTAGAATGCTCGAATGACCCCCGATAAACTCTCAATTAGGGTTTTGGAGCCCTATACCCCATCCTAAACACTAAGCCCTAATCGAGGGCGTAAGATATTTTTCACTCTTAATTAACTAGTTAAGTTCTAATAGTTTAGGTTCTTTTAAAGAATATATAAGGTTTATATTTAGAATGTTTTAGGTTATATGTAATTATAGAACATTTACAAAGTTACACTTGTGTTAAGGGGGTTTTAGGGTTCACCATTTCCTCCATAGAGTTTTAAAATGCTTCAGTGATCCTCCATAGGGTAAACCCTAATTAAAGGCGTCAGACCCTAAGGGTGTTTTATGTGTCATGGGTTTTTAGAATTCACCAATAGGGGTTTAGAAAAATTATTAAGGTTCTTTTGAAAAATGGTTAAGGTTTATGTTTAGAAAATTTTACGTTATTGTATCTTATTGCTGAAGTTTATATGTAATGATATAACCTTTGTAACGTTACACTTAAATGTTTTTTCATGTGTCAGGGGTTTTAGGGTTCATCATTTTCTCTATAGGGTTTTAGAAAAATTGTTTAGGTTTATGTTTTGAATGTTTTAGGTTATTGTATGTTGTTGCTAATTAATGTTTATATGTAGAATATTTATAAGGTTACACTTAAAACTTTATATTTTTCTAAAACATACATTTCGAGGAAAAAAAACTGAACATGTCGGACAAATTAAACGTCCCTAAGCATAAACCTTAACAATTACTTATTAAAACCTTAACTAGTTCTCACATAAACCTTAACCATTTCTAAAATAAAATATTCGACAAATACCTGAAAATAACTACATACATGATATAAACCTTAAAATATATCACATATAAACCTTATAATGCATAACAAAAACCTTAACACACTATGAAAACAATCTTAACCATAAAAATAATAAATAAAGCCTTAAACGTTTGTTTATATATTAAACCTCAGAACATTCGTGAAGTAACCTTAACTCATTTTCAAAACAACCTTATCAAAAACACAAGAATTATTAACATCCATTAAAAGGAAATTCATGGAAACATATAAATCTAAATACCAATTTTTTATTATTAAAATCTTAAACATTTATAGATAAAACCTTATAGTATTCCTGAATAAACCTTAAACATTTCTCATGAAACCTAACAACAATTTTTTTTCATATAACCATAAACACTTTTTAACAAAACCTTATTACATTTCCGAATAAACCATGAACATTTTAACGTAACCTAAACAACACTTAAATAACCCATATATCAAGTATAATTTTCTAAAACTATAAATTTACCCCTATGTTTTGTCAAATTCACCAATACCATACTTTGAACTTTTGCATTTAACCAATTCGAACCCAACATCAATATCATAACCCAAATACACCTCAAATTGACTTGAATGGAAGCTCATCAACCTTCAAAACAACTCAATTAACAACCAATTCGAGATCAATTTTAAAAAATTTGGATCTCTATTTGTTTTCCTGAAACTTTTGTGGATGGAGCTCCGTCCATGGACATCAAAGAAGCAGCGAGCTTGCGCTGCTGCTTGAATCGGACAGCCATGGCTGCCAACCATGGTCGTTCTGATTCTTTTAATTTTTTTTTTAGTTAATTTTGCGGGTCGACCCGCAAAATTTACCAATTTTCAAGTATTTCTAGTATGATTGTATGTTTTCTTTGTGCAGGTCTTTCCGTCTCTCCTAAGTAGGCGTCTCTCAGGAGACTGACTCATTTATATAATGTATCATTAAAACTCGTGTCCAACTCAACGGAATGTTGAATCTCAAACGGACTTAGTATTTCACGGTAACACCGAGTTCAATTAGAAATTATCAAATTATGATTGTATAATGTAGATCATACATTTTATCCTTACGAGAATAACTTTGTACTTTTTCGGCCTCCCTTTCAGTAAAAGCTAATCCTAATCGTGTGTAAAAAAAAAACAGTAGGCCCGAATCCTGATATCCATATTTCAATGAGGCCTAATATTGAGAGTCCGGCCAGTACCGAATTTGGGTTCACTGACCAGCGCACGATAGCAAGCATTTGGCAGGGTAAAATGGGCGATTTGCCACAGACGGAGGCTAACGTGCTCCGTGGGCACGAAGGAGCCGTACTGGCGGCGCGTTTCAACGAAAAGGGAGAGTACTGCCTGAGCTGCGGCAAGGACCGCACAATACGCCTCTGGAATCCCCACCGTGGTTTGCACATCAAGACCTACAAGGCTCATGGCCGTGAAGTTCGCGATGTCCATGTCACTGAGTTACCTTTCCTTTTCTAACCCTAGATTTAAATATTACTACTTTTTGTTTGATTTCTTCAGCTGATCAATCGAATTTTTGTTGTGATTAGTGATAATTCCAAGCTCACTTCATGTGGAGGTGATCGCCAGGTTTTCTATTGGGATGTCGCTACTGGTAAAGTTATCCGCAAGTTTCGCGGACATGACAGTGAGGTTAGTCGGATTCGTTGCTCGATTTTTCAGCATTCCATTGCATTTTGTTAATTCGGTTCTGAATTGGCTGAAAATTATTACTGATTGATTAGATATGTTTAGTTGTAGTTTTATGAGGTAAAGGAAGTTTGAATTTGAGTGTCATTGATTTTATACATTGTCTGATTCATATCATCGATCACCAGAGCTCACTACTGTGTCTGTATCATAATATTTGCCTTGATTGTATTACCTTCTTCAGATAGTTGTTAGTTGTTACTTGATAGGATGAGTTACTCTTGTTTTCATGTTGTCAAGATATGTAGAGTTATCTAGTCTGCATTATTATTATTATTATTATAAATATCAGCCTTTACACAGATTATCGACCTCTCTTTCCACCAGTTTTACCAGTTCTCCTCTCCTCTCTCAACTTTCGGTCTTTATCTTATCAATACTCTCTCCCACCTCAGCACTCAGCAGCATCAAGCTTGACCTTGCGAATTACCTCTCATCGAGAATTCCAAGCTATTCCCCATTTCATCGGTTGAAAAGTTATCAATAGATGGTTAACTTTCTCCACCCCCTCAAAACTTCTGTTTGAATGATGTTGGTGATTCACACCTGAATCCGGACTATCAAACCTTGTTGATAAAGGATTCCAATATTCTTCCTGTTCTTCTCTCCACTCTGAAAGAGGAGGCTGTGTCCGTTGCAGTTGGAGCAACCACTTGATGCACATCTGGCGTCGGCCTGAGAATGTGTTTAGTTATGGCTCCAAAAGTCATGAACTGCATCTAAAGATGGGCTTCAATTGATGAAGCGTGTATCTCGTCTCATTGCAGAATATTCTTGTCATTTCTATATCTTTATGATCAGTTGATTGCAATTGGCGTAGTTGAGGACACCAGTAAATAGCATTGGTTTCGTCGGTGTCTTCATCACGAGTTTTTTACCTTCTCCCCCACTTTCAGTGAATCCTATCCCAACATTTTAGGAGTCAACTGAAAGATGTTGGGAGGAGAATGTCAGAAACTCATGGCAAGATCCCGAAGATTCTAATAGGATTTTCGGTTCCTTGAGAGGATGTTAGTTGCAGTCAACTGTTACAGAGATATTTGAAACAGCGAGCATATTATGCAACGGGGCAAGATACACACTTCATAAACTGATAATCATCTTATAGACACAATTCACGACTTTTGGAGAATTGGAGTTATGATTACAAGCATTCCCAAGCTAGATTCGGCAGTGAAGATTGCCTCTCATAGAGTGGAAAGAGGAAGGCTAAGGAGATTGGAATCGATTCCAACCAGGTTTTATGGTCCGGTTCCGAGGTGAAGCACTGCATCATGAGACAAAAGATGAGCTACTAGAGAAAGCGAGGCATCGATATAGCCGATACTTAATAACCCTTCGACCGATGAATAGCGGAACAACTAGGATGTTCCCTTAGACGTGATTCATGAGTTCGACTGTGTTGGGGCAACACCTTCGTCTTGATAATTCACCCTGTGACCACCCTACTTGGTTATCGAACCTTGGTTGGTGCTCTTCAATACCATACTATCACTCGGCCAGACATCTTTCTTGTGTACATTATGAATATCAACCTTTATATGATAGCTTATATTTCATGTGGTCCATCAATCCAATTTTGGTTCTTGCTACTTGCCTTCCGAAAGTTGGAACTTGGAAGAAGGCTGTTTGATTAATTCGTCTTAGTGCATGAACAGTACGTAGTTTCCTTTTGACTTTGCTATTCACTTTCTTGTTACCAGGTGAATGCAGTGAAGTTCAATGAATATGCCTCAGTAGTGGTATCAGCCGGCTACGATCGTTCAGTGCGTGCTTGGGACTGCAGATCTCACAGCACTGAGCCCATTCAAGTTAGTTTTCTTTTTCATTTTCATGAATTTCTCTCTTTTCAGACATTGAATGGTGTGTATATTTATTTCCTGCTGGTATTGAAATGCTGATTGCAAGGGAGGGAGTGCAGTGAGTGATTTAATAATGGTTAAGCTGTCTTTCAAAGAAAAGCAGAGTTCTTTCTATTTATACTTATTTAACTTGTTCATTCGAGTTTTGTGCATCAAGATCAAGTTGATAAAGCTTGAAGTCGAAATGTTTTGGGTATACTTGGCAGCCAGTCCTCCTTGATAGCGATGTTATGTGGAGTGTATGATTTTTCTTATGTCTTTAATATAGGAATACTCATGAAGGAGCCAAATAAAAGCATTTACAGCTTTGGGAAATAGTCCCATGAATATTGTGTTGCTAAATTTCAGAGAGGGCAAGAGCTCTTTTTACTGTAATTAATGCATGTGTTTTTGTACCAGTTATATGCTTTTATAATTTATGACATATTGCGTCGCTACAATGCACAAGCTACTGCAAGGCTCTTGATTTAGAGTTTTGAATTTCAGTTTGGAAATTGTGACCTTGGCTCCCCCTAAAACTTTGTAATACCTATGTATAAAAAATCTTATGCTCAAGGCTGAATGGATGGACTGTTTTAGGTTACATCTGACTCATACCACCTGGGTTAAGCTGATAAACTGAGGTTTTCCCCTCATTCTAAATGTTTAAACCAAAGCATGCGTGAATAAATAAGTGAGAAAACACTCTTATCCGTAGGCTTCTCGGACTATCTTGTGTTGCTGACCCCATACCTTCTCAAGGATCTTGAATTTTTTAGCTGAACTTAACATTTGAGTCTAATCCTCTCATTTGCTTTGAAGTACATTCAAATAAGTTTCAGGATTTCTTTTAACGTATCATAAATTCTGTGCAGATCATCGACACCTTCTCTGACAGTGTTATGTCTGTTTGTTTGACAAAAACTGAAATAATTGCTGGAAGTGTGGATGGTACTGTCCGAACATTTGATATTAGAATCGGTAGGTATGTGGCTTTAGATGACTATTCTTATAACATCCCTTGTTCATTTTGAGGCTGCGGACTTGAAAATCTAGTACTACTTCTTTTTGGTGCTAATGATTTTCACATACGAGTAGTATAATGCTCTCTAACCTTGTCCTATTGACTTCTTGCCATCAGAGAATTATCTGACGATCTCGGGCAGCCTGTAAACTGTATATCTCTCTCAAATGATGGAAATTGTGTCTTGGCTGGTTGCCTTGATTCTAGCTTGAGACTTTTGGACAGGTATATTCTTCTGCAGAATTCTAGTCTCGTATGTAGTATTCAGGAGGTATCTATGTATTCATTGAACCCCAACCTTCTTTGTAACAGGTCAACCGGCGAATCACTGCAAGAATATAAAGGTCATACTTGCAAGGTTAGTCTAGAAGAAAATTGTAACGCCCCGTAATTTCAAGTCAAGTCCAAAGAGTTTAAAAGGGTTGAGAACGCTACTCATACCAACAAGGTGCACCTTTCTTTTCGGGAATCCACCCATAAGAACTCCAGGGTTAAGCGTGCTTGCTCTGGAGCAATCTTAGGATGGGTGACCAACTGGGAAGTCTCCCGGTTCGCGCACGAGTGAGGATAAAGTGCGCGGGAAAGGGAATCCACCCATAAGAACTCCAGGGTTAAGCATGCTTGCTGTGGAGCAATCTTAGGATAGGTGACCAACCTGAAGTCTTCTGCATGCAGTGAGGACAAAGTGCTGGAAAGGACATGTGTTGCAGTACAAGATATCACCCGAGATTCTACGAAGAATCGTGCTTACCATTAGTGGTCCGGGTCGTTACAAAAATAGTCATAGACCTCAAATTTGAGTGTCATTTTCACTCAATATATTGTTTCTCACCCATAAATTTATAGTTTAGAGGTGACTCGCGACTAACTATCATTTTTGCTTTAACTTCACCAGTCATATAAGATGGATTGCTGCCTTACCAACACAGATGCCCATGTGGCCAGTGGTTCAGAAGATGGCTATGTATACTTTTGGGATCTTGTGGATGGATCCGTCCTCTCCAGATTCCGGGCTCACTCGTCAGTGGTAATGTGGCCAGTACTCTTTTGCATCCTTAAAATTGGTTCCGTATTTCGGATGTTCTAATTTGTTTGTAAACCATTTGATGGACAGGTAACTAGTGTAAGTTATCACCCGAAGGATGCTTGTATGATAAGCGCATCAGTCGATGGAACTATTCGAGTTTGGAAAGCCTAATAAGGCTCTGTTATCTTCAACTGAAAACTCATTCAGTTCTGTTCAGTTCATTAAATTCATATTATTATTATTATTATTATTATTATTATTATTATTATTATTATTATTATTATTATTATTGCTGCTGTTGTTATTGTTGTTGTTGTTTTTGTTGTTGTTGTTATTATTATTATTATTATTATTATTATTATTATATCATTTATTTACACACCCGATCTTTTGTACGAGGGAAATTATTATTGGGGTTTCCTTGGGGTTTGGGGTTTTGGAGTTAAAATTCTAATATTTTGGAGTTAAAATTAAACCACTAAACATCGATTTTTAATCAAATATACTTCCGGTCCAATATTAACTTGTTACGGGACCAAGTTCCCAGTCCTACGAGAATTGGGATAAACCTCCATGTTTACACCAGAAAACAAAAGAAATAAAGTTCTTATTCAACTAGGAGTAGAAGTTCTAGTTTAATTAGGAACATAGAATAGTTTTTGGTTAATTAGAAGTAGAGTCCTAGTTGGTTTAGAATGTGGTTTAGTTCTATATAAGAAGCTTCCTAGGTTAGTAGTTCATTCATTGAGAATTATACTTTGGTTTAGTTTCGATCCACAGAGGATTGGTCGCTCTGGTGAAGAGTGGAGTTTTATGTTATATTCTTTTCTTTCAGTTTATTAAATAAAAAGTAACTTGTTGCACTAAAAAACATCTTCATTCTTATTTCAGTTCCATATCAATCCATTCGGTTCTATCATAACTTTCTAAGGAGATTTTTTTTCCTGAACTTAAATCGTAAATTACTTGCAAATTACAAAAAAAAAAAGTATAAAACAAAGTTACGATAATCAAATATACTTAATTTCTTTTCATAAAAGTTGAAATATGAGTATTGGGACATGAAAGTTGAAGAAGTAGTTTGGAAAATGGAAGGCTGGATGTTCTAGACAAGAAAGAGTGTTGATGTAAAGTTGTTGGCACGAGCTTGTGCATGGTTTATGGACTAGTGATTTTGGCTAAGCTTTTAATTATTTTATTTGCCGAACATTGTCCATGATAAATTTTACCGATTCAAAAAAAAAAAACTAGATAAAGACAGTTTGTATGACGATTAAAATTCGGTTTTAATCGAGTTATCATTTTCATATTTTTTTTCACGCGGTTGGTTTTAAAGTTTGTTATACAATAATAAATAAAAAGGTAAAGTGACAGAAAAAGAGTAAGAAGGTTGTTAGAAAGATGATAAAAATAATATATTTTTTTTAATTGTGATTATATATACCATCATATAATTGTTATTATTATTACAAAATAATTTCTTCAGTTCGTTTCAATTTTAATTCAGTTTAGTTTTATTCAATTCAAAAAATTGCAATTGAAGAGAACAAAGTCTAACCTTCGTAGAAGCATCAAGGAATTTCCGACCGTATGATATTCATTGCTCTTATCTATCTTTGTCCTTCATCCTCAATATGACTATATGGGAGTATATATGAAGGATGCATACTTTATGTAAGGGAGAGGGGGGTAAGAGAACTGTATTGGTTAGGGGCAGAGATAAATGTATTTGTATCAAATATGCAAAAATATATATAATATTCGGTGTATATGTCGTATTGAGGTTTGTCCAACTTGAAAGGGGAGATGAGAGATCGGACAGAGCATCATCATTTGATAGTCTACTGTAATAGTGTGATTACGCTTCCTTTATGTCCATGGAAAAGTAACAAGTTGTGCTTTCTAACGCAAAACCAAGCACACTGCTACATCAATAATTATACGTTTTACTTCATAAGAATTTACTTTATACAAAGTTTTTTATGCTACCAAAAATACGAAGTCTAATCATATTATCTGGATCTCCTAAAACTCCTTTGTTAGAGTAAATTGTGATAAGTTAGGTCCTAATACCAGATCTTGATTCGCCTTTAATGCTTGGTCAACTCCCTTATTTATAGGATGGCCCATGGTGGGTCCATTCCTTTTGCTTCTTCAGGTAGAGATTGTTGTTAGGCGTGCTCGGACCTTTCTACTCGCTCGAGGGTCACTTGTCTTCCGAAGGTCCTCTAGCCTTTTCCAGCGTCCTAATGGGATGACCTTCTGGTTGATATCCGAGGGTGTTAATCTTCCCAGTGCTCTTCAGGACTACTGCTCCTCGGGGTTGATCTTTGATAGTTTGCCGTGTAATTTTCGCCATATCATAAGCGCCCCCCCCCCCCCCCCCCCAAACAGTTTTGAAGTACTCATCGAGTAGTTAGAAATGAAGACTTGAACTTGATCGGATCTGAATCGCAAGCTTTCATGACGGAGCTGCTTCTGGTACACTCTTTTGGCGGGATTGTTGAATTTGAAATTTTACTGTTGGTGAGTCAACCGTTTTTCTTACCTATAAATAGAAGGGTCAACCTCATATGCGCATTTTCTTCTCTTCTTCACCCCAAATTCTCAGAGCTCCGCAGCGATCTTCCCGGTCCGGTTTTTTAGGCTTTTTCAGTGGAACCCACCCATCGTCTTTTCGTCAACCAAGTGAGTTGCTTCACAAATTTATTTTTGTTTCTTGTTTGCCCCCTATTTCTCGTGAATCTCATCCATAGGTAACAGAAGTCCCACATTGCTAAAATTGGGGAAAAAAGGAACTAGATAAAAAGACTTGGTTAAAGGGTTCGGCCCCAAGGGGCACCCACCCATGGTTTTGGGGGACTCCACCGCTTAACCTAGCGTGCACGTCTGGCTCCACCAGGAGCTGGGCCCCGGGTCGCGGTCTTGAGTTAGATACAATCCTTTTGGGCCAGAAACCTCACTACAAAAAAAACTGGGATTAGCGACGGATAAAACCCTGCCGATTTAGCGACGGATAGGGAAGTTGTCTCTAATTCTGTCGTCACAAAATTTTTATCCGTCTCTAATTTAGCGACAGTTAGTGACGGATAAATTCGTTGACCGAAGTTGCCCTTTTTATTGCGGATAAGTATCCGTCGCTAATTAGCAACGGATAGGCTTTTTTTATTAAATAAAATCCCTAATTTTTTTGTAATTTCGATGACTATTTTCAGATTTCACCTATTTCACAAATATAATCTATGATAATAAACCCAGAATAATTAAATTGTTATTTAAATGAAATTGTATTAATTAACATAAAGGGTTCGACGAATACAAATCATCCATATTAATTGAAGATTAAATAATGTATCAAGTATCAAGATTAAATAATGTATCAAGGCTAAGAAGATGTCGTTTTCTTCTTGAACTGACAGCTCCCGACTGTCAATCCTCCTCTCCACCTCAGCCTGAAATCGTAAAGTGCATACCATGAGTTACAGTTTTAAAAATCACTTATACTACACGAATATGAACCTTAACGAAGAAACGTACCACAAATAAAGAGAACAATTTAATAAGATAACACAACAAATTCAATAGTGACTAACATATCACCCAAGTTCAGTGGCTAACATACCACTCACATATAGTGGCTAACATAACACTCATATTGTCCTAACAACGAATAAAACAACAAATAAAGCACATAAATTTAAACTTACACTGGTCATATTATCAACACAAGATACGAATATATACACTAACCTCTAATGATTCCGTTTATATTCAAGAATGATAAAGACGCTTGCAAATAATCGAAAGTTAATCATCCTCTCGATGGTCATGTTAAAATCCTCATCATCCATTTCTTTTCCAGCATCGGTTTTAGCCATGCCTTCATTTCTGCCTCCCATGCAGCGTGGAATTGTGAATAACTTGTGAATATTGGAGCAGAAGGTGTATCGCAATTTCTACATACATAAAAAAAAACGAGGTTAAAAATCAATTGTGCTAAGTCAACTACAAAATACAGTTCACTAAAAAATATAAGAAATGAAATCACTACAAAGAAAGACGAAGCATACTTACTCGACAAAGTTATGATACCACTCCAATGAATCTGGTGGAGGAGGCAATGGTGTAGGCGACGGTGGAGGAGGTGACGATGATTGATGATTGTTTTGTGAGCAAATAGTCAGTTTCTTATAAACCCAGGTATAATTACAGTTTAAACACCCATTACTTTTCTAAACATCATTCCAAAATGAAAAAATTCACAGCTTTCGTATAAACCTTCACCCAGAATGTCCAATTGCAAACCAAATCTAACTTCAGAAGACAAGAACCAAATTGTGCAGTTTCTTCGGGAGACAGGAACCAAACCAAATCTATACGCATTATGTATTAGCTAGCCGGTTAGACACGTCTGAATTTATTAGATTTATAACTATACGCATTACGTATTGAATTTCATTACAATTGCCCAATTCCCGATTTATAATTACATTGTCAATTATAATACAAGCCAATTATACTAAGTAAAACACAAACCAATTATACGTATTAAATGGTCTCCAAACACTCAACCAAGTCTTCCTAATCCTACTACATGTACGAAAATATCAAATTAAATACGCTACATACTTACAAACATCCTAACATGATATTAACAATTCAATTTCACAATAAATCTATCAATACAACCTCAAGCTTAACCCACTACTTATTCTAAGCTAAACTAGCTAGTAGAGACTTCCGCATAAACATAAAATTGCTCAAATTAGTCGAAATTATAAAAAATCCCAAATTTAACAAAATAAGGGTTTTAGACTAATACATTTAATTACGAAATAAAAAGCCGAAGAAGAATGAAATTGAATGGCCACCCGAGTTCCTTGTTCAACGAGCTTCGAAAAGAGTCCAAGATTGGCCGGAATGGTGGAGTTTTGATCGGAGTTCGAAAAGGGGCGAAAATGGCGAAAAGAGGAGAAGAAAGAAGAAGCAGAACAGAAATGGGGAAGAAAGCTTCTTCCCCGTCTGTTATTTCACCTTAGCGACGGATAGGGGGCTATCCGTCGCTAAATTCCTTTTTCTTTTTCTTTTTTTTTAGGTCAACGTAATTAGAGATGGATAAATCTACCCGTCTCTAATTAGCGACGGATAGATTTATTCGTCACTAATTAGAGACGGATAATTTATCCGTCTCTAATTAGCGATGGATTAGAGTCGGATTGAGCTTGAAGCTCAATCCGTCGCTAAATGCGACCGATCCGTCGCTAATTAGAGACGGATAAATCTATCTCTAATTTTCGTCTCTAAAACAGTGATTTCTTGTAGCGTCTGGTTAAGCCCAAAGAAAAGTCTGAAACGGAAAGCCCAACAGATATGTGTATGTTCAGAATCTGTTTGGGCGAAATGGTGCAGTCCATTCGCCTGGTCAGGGCGATGAACCAAGATGTCATAGAAAAGACACAACTCTTCGTGGACTGTCATGAATAGTCGTACTGCCGACTCAACTCTTGAAAACTATAAATAGGTCCCCCAGAATCGTATTCAACATAGAATTCGAATCCTCTCCTTTATTCTCTTCTTCTCTCGAGCATGTCTTTCCACATTGCAGTATTCCACTCGAATTCACGATTTCAAGTGCCAAATTCACCCTGCTATGTAATCTTGGGAGACAGTTTGCTATTTGCAACATTAGGCATCTTAGTGGGGAAAATTTGTCTTAAGGACTGAGAGCCAACTCTCAACGCAACAGTCCTTATTATTGTTCTGTTATACTCCAGTTTCATACATCTGATACACTACCCCTAATTAAGTTACAAAAGCCAACAAAGAACATAGACGGTTTGAATAATGAAAATGCATATTTGGCTAAGTATTTGTGCAATACTAGCTTGACTATGTATTGTCACAATATTAGCAGACTGTGCACTTGACTTTCTAATTATAAATTTTGCATTACTTCACTGTGATGTATTTCCACATTTTTAGTTTGGTCTTAGCAGGTTTAGCAGGTTTAGGTATCTCATGGAGTAGAACTCTTGAAGTTTGAATACATGAAGATGTTAATAAGCATTAGGATTCTTATCTTACTCGAAGAAGGATTCTACTCGAAGAAGGATTCTCAAAGAGATTGAAGCATGGAAGATTTGAGAAGTATTAGGAGAAGAACATGGTGATTCGACCTGATCAAGATCTTCAATGAAGAAAGAACTCTAGACTGGATTGACTTATCTTCACATCTATATATATACTAGTCGATGTCGATGTGTGTACTTTGAGATTGTATTGTATTGGAGGACTTGTAATATTAGAATGATTGTTGTAACCATTTGAGGATTGTCTGTAATAACTATGTATGGGATTTTAGATACTCTGTTGTACCACTATGAAATATTTTTATGTATTTGAGGATTAAAGGAAGGCTTCATCTTGGCGTGAGCCCGTCTTACGACAGACGACCGGTCGCACCAAAGTTTTGGTTTTGGGGCGTGACAAGTGTGGTAGAGTCGACAATTAATTTACCAATTTAAATCTGAGTATTGCGATGCGTCATCCGGAAAAGATCAAATAGGAGAGTGAGGTGGGTGTTGGTTGATTGCTAATTAGTATTGTCGAACTCAAGTGTGAAGATTTCGGTAAGGAAAAAAAAATTGAGGTGATTGTTTACTAATTGAAACCAAGATAGGTAATTAATTAGGAGGAAGGATGGTAGATTAGTGTGAATGAATTGGAGCGGTGCTTTGTCGGCAGACTAAGCCTGTGTTATCTTGAACTGTAATTTTTTGAACTTAACTGAACTGAATTGTAGTATAAAATATTACTAAGCATAACTGAACTGAACTGAACTGAATGAGTTTTCAGTTGAAGAGAACAGAGCCTAATTATATGTATGCTATATATGAGGGCCGGAAAGAAAAAAGGTTAGGTGGTGATGATCGATATCGGCGAGTAATTAAACGGTAGGAATTTCTATGCTCGTGAGAGAATTATTTCTGGTCCGTGATACCATATAGAAGATATGAATTGAATTGAATTATTTGTTATTCATAAGCTCATATATATACTAATCTATTAGTCAGTATTATAATAATAAAATGATATAATATATAACTAAAGAATGTAGAATTCTATAATTAACTAAATTAATTACTTAATTGGTCCAGAATCTAGACAGATGAAATGGTACTGTTGCATTGACTTGTATAATAAAATTCAGGGCATTTTAATTTCT
The DNA here is from genome assembly GCA_026545765.1 of Plantago major. Lineage (NCBI taxonomy): Eukaryota > Viridiplantae > Streptophyta > Magnoliopsida > Lamiales > Plantaginaceae > Plantago > Plantago major. The sequence continues at coordinate 23,210,726 of CM048840.1, read as the reverse complement.
AATTTTATAATGTCTTCAGTGATTCGTTTATGTAATAGACTAGCACTGTAGTAGCACGTAAACTTGCTCATTTTTTTAAAGCTACTTTAAGGATTTTAACTTTCTTCTTTTCATTTTTCTAAACTGGTGTAGCTGGATACTTGATTTCGTTGGAATGAATATGCATAGATTCTCTTAAAAGAAAGTAAGTTGTGTTGGAAATGATGTAAATCTTGTTGGTTGGCTATCTTTCATATGGTTGTATTTTTACTTCCCTCCAATCTAACAGTTATTCATTAGTTGATACGTTGAATAGGCCTATGTTACAATTTCAACCCATTGGGATTTTTTTTTTTTTTTTTTTGGAACGTGAATATATTATCATTATCCAAAACAAATACAAAGCAGAAGGCGATCAGACTATCCAGCCTAAAATGTTAGGACAAAAGAAAACTAGGCAATCATCAAATTCCCAACATGGGGTCTGAGTTTGCGATCACTCCAAGCCCTATAGATAATTATATTGATAATGTTTTGGGCAACTCCATTAGTATCCGGTGTGCCAGAAGTCGAATTAAAGCAATACTCATTCCGGAACTTCCATACCTCATACACAGTTTCCGTAAAGGCCAACTTCAAGAGCTTGGCCTTCCAAATTTACCTTCGTCTTCCGAGTATCCAAGTCAATCGCTCCAATTGCGGATGTATGTTGCGCCTCACCAGCAAGCATCAGAGTCCAAATCGCAATGGAGTGGAACATTGGAACATCAGGTGTGGCAAGCTCTCATTATCGGTACAAAACAAAGCAGTATCCGTCAGGATCAACCCAAATCGCATCAATCTGTCCTTAGTTGCAAGGCGTTCATGACACGCAAACCAAAGGACCATCAATGCTCTTGGTCTTGCGCCATTCTTGTAGAACAGTGTGCGCCACTCTACAGGTACATGTTCCTCTTGTAGTTCCCGGTACACCAGCCCCGTTACAAACTTGGGAAGGTGCATCATAGCATCCCACGCAGAATTTTGGAGGGTAAGTTGTCTACATTTCAAAATTCCTTTAAGTATCCAGGAGCTCGAAGCTGGGGGATTATGCGTCAGAATATCTTGTTGCGGAATGTAGTAACTATGCACCCACTTGACCCATAAGTTATCCTTTTTGCCACATAAATTCCAAAGCAATTTCAACATACAAGCTTGACTCCATTCCAGAAGTGAGATAATTTGCAATCCACCTTTTGATTTAGGCAAGCATACCTTTTCCCAAGCTACCGGCGCTTTTCGAGTAATTGAATCACTGTTCGACCAGAGGAAGGATCTACAAATAGCCTCAATGCGTCGAAGCACTCCTTTGGGAAGCGGAGACATCGCAACCAATAATTCAATCGCGAAAAGAACACTCTTAATGAGTTGTACTCTCCCTGCATAGCTAAGCAATTTAGCACTCCAATGCCGAATTCTAGCCACAATCCTATCAATTAATGGTTGACACTGTAAAACTGTGAGCTTCTTGCTAGTCATTGGCACCCCGAGATATCGAAAAGGCATGGCCCCCAATGGGAATCCAAGAGTACCGATTCGCTCCTTCACCTCCGGTGGGACGTATCCACAGTAAAGGTTGCATTTAGCGGGATTCACTCGTAGACCCGTAGCCCGAGAGAAGGAATGGAACCGGTCCATCACCAAATTTAATGATTCGGAATCCCCATGTGTGAAAAGCAAAAGGTCATCTGCAAAGCTGAGGTTAATAATGTTTAATCTCTCACATTTCGAGTGGAAATTAAAGTCCGGGATATGCCGCAAACCCTGCAAAGTTCGATAAAGATACTCCATAATCAATACAAACAAAAGGGGAGAGATAGGATCTCCTTGTCTCAATCCACGCTTCGCCTTTAGACATTTTGATGCCGTGCCATTGATCATGTACCTATATGAGACAGTGGTAACACAGACCATTATCCAATGAATAAATTTGGTCGGGAAACCAAGCTCTCTCAAAATACTCTCCAATGCACTCCATTCTACCGTGTCATATGCTTTCTGAAGATCCATCTGTAACATACACTTCGGAGCCCCATGATGTCTATTATACCCCCTCAAGAGTTCATAAGCCAAGAGTATATGATTCTGGATTTGTTGTCCAGGAATAAAAGCAGCTTGGCTCTCATGTATTATATCAGGAAGTACCTTACTTAGTCGAGTTGTCAGGACCTTGGATATGATCTTATACAGAGTGGTACAACAAGAAATCGGTCGGAAGTCTTTAACCATCTGTGCATCTGCAATCTTGGGTATTAAGGTCACAATGCTACAATTCACCGCTGCATACATTCTACCATCATCAAAGAACTATTTCACCGCTCGCACCACATCGTTCTCAATAATCCCCAATGTCGCTTTGAAAAACTTTGCATTAAACCCATCTAATCCTGGCGCTTTCAAATCACCAATCCCTTGTAGGGCTTCTCGAATTTCCAGCCGCGTGATAGGGCGGATCAGCCCCAAAGCATGCTCACGGCTCAACCGTGGCCCCTCTCGCATTGCCGGAATATCAATTCCCTCTAGATAGTCTGCCGTAGTTCCCACAAGATTCGAGTAGAATGCCAAAACCTCCTCTTCCATATCACTCGGGCTAGTCAACACCTCCCCATTCGATTTCTGGAGGCATGGGATACCCAGATTCCTGTTTTTTGCTCTCACGGAGGCATGAAAATACGAATTATTACTATCGCCCAACCGAATCCAATCAATCTTCGATTTTTTTCCCCCTTCTTTTTCTACTTTAATCAGAGTATTATTCATTACTCATAGACTTAAAATGTTAAAGTGGTTTCAAGTTTCAGCTCAGGCAACTGTGTGACATTGTATTCTCTGCAACTTATCCTCAATGCCCCGAATAAGATGTCTTCACTGAAAGCTAGGAATTCAAAGCCCCTACTTGCATACAACTCCCTCCGTCCCGGTTTCATATTTCCGCGGGCTCGAACACAAGATTTAAAAAGAAAGTGAATAAAGTAGGAAATAGATGAATAAATTATGACAAATAGTGAATAAAGTAGGAGATATGGTGTATAAAGTAGGAGAAATACTTTTCATTTAGGGGATGAGGAGATGAAATTGAGACGGCCCAAAACGGAATGCGGGAAGATGAAATTGGAACGGAGGAAGTATGTTTATGTAAATCCAGGTTCTTCCCAAGTCCGAAATGTTTTACGTGCAACGTTCGAGGATGTCCAATAGAATCAAGAGCAGTGGTAGACCATAGGTTGTTGATAGAAAGCCATGTTTCAACTTTCAAGATGGTCCAAGCTCAAAAGACTTCCAAGTTTACAAGACTAAAGATATCTGAAGAAAAAACTAGTACTGTACGTAATATTGAACACTATGACTAGGCATTTTCCCTTGCTTCAAAAGCGTGTTACATCGAACACTTTCGGCCTGTTTCTTTCGTTTCACGACTTCAATAGCAAGTGGGTAACATTAGAGCCATTTAACTAGTAACATGTCATGTATTATTTGGAATGATAATCATTTGGTTCATTCTCCTATAATTAAGAATTGTGACAAACAACATTTATTCTTCTACCCTTGTACGAAATAAATGATCATCAGATCTTTATCGGACACGTCACAAAGTCCAAGCTAAGACCATCTCTTTCAGAGTTGCAAACTCGGGTTGCAATTCTTACTCCAGCAGAGTCTCAACGCGAGTTGAAAAGATGGGGCGCTGGGCTGCGCCCCAAACTACTTTTTTTTTCTTTTTTCTTTTTAAATTGTTTCTTTGTTTCTCTGGCCTGTTTTCTTTCTTGTTTCTCTCTTTTGTCCCTTTTTTGTTTCTTTCTAGTTTATTTCATTATTTTGTTTATCTATTTTATATTTTTTTGTTTTCTTTTCTTTTTCTATTTCTATTTCAGTTGAGTATATCAAATGTAATCATAATATTTGAACAATTGAGGCACACCATTACATTACTTGTAAAATTTGAAATGCAAATTATTTAAAATTAAAGTCACACATGCAAAAAAACGCAAAGCATACTTAAAAAATATAAACTTTACAACTTTTAATTTAAAGTATTGTAACTTTTATTTTAAAGTAATACTCCCTCCATTCTTTATGAAACTTTTCATTTATGTTTTCAGTGTTCTGTATGAAACTTTCCATTTCTTTTTTGGAGTATAATTTTTATTTTCAAAAAATATAATTTTTTAAAATTAATGTGATGTTATAATTAGTTAACAACATTTAAATGAAATGAAGAATGAAGTTTAAAACGAAATTAAAAAAGAAAATGCTATGAAAATTGAAGTTTAAAAGAAATGATAAAAGAAAATAAATTTGGGTCTCAACTGTTGGAGTAGAGAATTGCAGAGAATTGCAAAGAGGGTTGCAGTGAGTGGAATGTTGGTGTGACACAGAGAGTGGGTTGCAGAGAGTTGCAACTGCTGGAGATCTAAGATCCTTCAAAAGAATTAGTGCACGCATATAATTGAGTCTTGCAAAGTGTAATTATAATTGGACCGATCTAATTAAGCCATTAAGGAAAGCACATTGGTTATAAATAATTTAGGCTCTCTAGCTGATAAGATAGCTGGTAGTTGATAAAATAGTTGATAGACGATAAGGTAGTTGATTGGGTAGTTGATAAGCTAGTTGGTTTTTATAAAAGTATTTAGTAAATCAATTAGCTGATAAACTAACTGATTTGCTAAATCACTACAAGAATTCGGCTCTGTTCTTTTCAACTTAAAACTCATTCAGTTCAGTTCAGTTCCATTCAGTTCAGTTCAGTTTAGTTCAGTTCTGCTTAGTTATATTTTATACTACAATTCAGTTCAGTTCAGTTCAATTCAATTCAGTTCAGTTTAGTTCAGTTCAGTAAATTTCAGTTGAAAAGAACAAAGCCTTCCTATGTTTAGCCACAGTAAGTTAGCGACGGATTTTATCCGTCGTCAGCTAGCGACGAATCGCTAGCTCTAGCGACGGATAGTCGTATCCGTCGCTAAATCTAACGACGGATACGACTATCCGTCGCTACATAGCGACGGATAGTCGATGACGGATAGTCGTATCCGTCGTTAGAATGGTTGACCAAAGTTTAAAGAAAATGAAAAAAGATTTAAAAAAAAACCGGAAAAATGAAAAGCTAGCGACGGATAGGCTTATCCGTCGCTATTAGCGACGGATAAGCTTTTTCTGAACAAACGAGCAGAATGCTCGTCCCCTCCCCCATTTCTTCTTCTTCCTCCATTCTTCTTCCTTTCTTCCTACATTTCGCCAAATCGAATCCCGTTCAAATCTCAACCATTTCGGCCATTCTTGGTATCTATTTGAAGCTCGTAAGAGAAGGAGGTCAATTCTACCATCAATCTCAAATTTCATCAGCTATTTTCTCCGGATTCGAAGGTAAACCTTACTTTTTAAAATTTGGGGATTTTGTTACTTTGGACTAATTTGAGCAATTGCATGTAAATGGAGAGTATGTAGTACTTAGTTTAGTTTATATTAGGTATTGTTTTACATATATTGATTGTCAATTTGGATTTTTAGTAGCTAGTTAATTAACTTTTGAGATGTGCAATTGTTTGAATTGTTAATTAGTATAATATTAAGTATGTTAAGTATGTAGTAGTTTTGATTTAAATATGTTACGTATGTAGTAGCTAGTTAATTAACTTTTGAGATGCACAATTTTTTGATTTGATAAATTTAAACATGTACTACATTATAGATTATGAGAATTTAATGAAGTGTGTTGATACCATTTGGTGATTACATTCGTAAAATGCATGTAATTTATAATTTATAAATTCGTATTAAAGGGTTTGAATGCTTTATTTGTAATGGGAATTTTGGTAAGAGACAAAAGCTTTATAACATGCGAGAAATGGGAATCGAGTTGAAAAAATACGATATAATCAATTCAGACGTATCAGGTTATATAATCATCCAATGAACACCGATCATTCATGGATGTACCGTCGTACTCTAAATGACAGAGTTCAATCGAATTTTGTAAAAGGGGTTGAAGGAAACGCGATGACACATCCGGCTTCTGTAAATGAGGATCAGAGTATGTGTGTATGGTAGATTATATGTATCTTAATTGTTATATGCTTGGTTTTCCCATTACATGCCAATTCATGTCTTAATTTATACTAATACAATTTATTTGTGTTTGTCATATGATTTTTTGCAGATGCCGCGCCAAAGAAAGTGCAGTTACGAGATTCCCAGGTCTAGTGGGACCCAGGGTTCACCACATAGTGCATCGAGTAGCCCTGGTGGATCGAGCAGCTACTCTCATGTTGGTCGCCGCCATGCATGTGGATTGGGACGTCTGGTGGTGGTGGTGGTTATGGACCAGGACAGTACCCGCCTGACGGGTGTCCTTATACCGAGATCGTCGATGGTGCTACGTGGGAGGGAAAGTTGGTGTTGTTCCCTAATGGCAGGAGGAAGTAAGTATTATATATACATTTGTAGAACATAACTTAAGATAAGTGTTTATATATATGTCACATGAATTGTCTAATAAATATATGTGTTCTTCTATAATTCATTGATAACTGCAGGTTGTGGCCTCAGCAATCTTCAGACGACTTGCATGAGATTTTCAAGCTTAGGAGGGAGTTGCCGGGCCAGGGAGGCGAATAGTGGAGCAAACTCAAGCCTGAGACGAAGCACTTCTACTTTGATGAGCTTCGGGTAAGCTTAAATGTTACAATTTGTTGTTGTAAATGTTACAATGCTTTATTTGTTATTCTATCGATTAGTGAACTAGTTTACTAATTTGTGTGGTTTGTTAGCCACTTAGTTGGGTGATATGTTAGTCACCATTGTGTTAGTAAATTCTAGGACAACTTGTGTGGTATGTTAGCCACTTACTTGGGTGATATGTTAGTTACCATTGTGTTAGTAAATTTTAGGACAATTTGTGTGGTATGTTAGCCACTTACTTGGGTGAAATGACCATTGTTTATCTTGAAATTGTAACCTTGGGGCATTAATTTTTACTTTGAATGGAATTAGAATGTAGAAAAAAAATACTACATTCCGACTGGCCTTATTCCCAAGATGTGGCCTGTTTTCGAGAGTTTGGGCTCGATCAGTATAGTATATGGTGACATATGAAAAATACCGAGAAAGGAAAGCCGCCACAAGATAGCCATATTGGGGACGAAGAGTGGGCTATGTGGCTAGAATATTGAGACTTACAACCGCCGAGGATCATCCTTCAAGAACAGTGTAACTGGCCGACCGAGCCATGAGATGGTAAGTGGCTCGCCAGCATCACTACGGTCACGTTGTCACTGATCGCCAGATGTATATATATATATATATATATATATATATATATATATATATATATATATATATATATATATATATATATATATATATATATATATATATATGTGTGTGTGTGTGTGTGTGTGTGTGTGTGTGTTCTGATTACAACATGATTTGTACACATGTGTATTGCTTTCATTTATACCAATTTACCACTTGTTTGCATTCCTACAAACTTACTAACTACTTGTTGCAATATATAATGTTCTTTATTGTCAACCGAACAAACCCAAGACTTGCCTAGAGGAAATGAAGAGGGGGAAGCTGAAGAACGGCATTTGGGTGGACGAGAAGTCTGAGCTTATTGTGGTATGTGTATTTGCTAAGTGTCACAGTTGTATATGCATGTAAATTAAATATGAAATTGTAGCTCATTTCGTATACACTTGACTATTACAGAGTGAGGTGGAGCGGATCATTGCGGAGAGGCTGCTTGAGGGTGAGGAGTTGTCCGTGGAAGAACAAGACCGGATCTTTCTACAGGTCAAGCCACCCGACAACAAGGGTCGGGTTTATGGTCTTGGTAGTTTGGGCGAGACACTGGCGGATAAGAGCTTCTCCGTGTCCCAACAATCTCAATGACATGGTGGTGTTTACACACAGGTGCAGGTCGAACAGATGGTGAATGAAGCAGTGACTTCTCTCCAGAATGAGATTGAAACTCTCAGGGATGAGCAGGCTCGAATGAATAAGAGGGTCGAAGAGCTCTGCCGCTTGTATATGAGCCAGAATACCCCCGGCCCCTTGTCTTAGTTGCTGGTGTTGTTTCGGATACTATGCTACTTTTTACTTTGTTGGATATTTGGATTTCTATTCGGATATGTAGACTTTATTTTGGATAATTTGTTTTTGACGAATCTTTGTTGTTAATTAATGCAATTTTCCCTTTGAGACATATCACTATTATATTGGTTGAAAAAACAGGTGAAAATTATAAAATAATTTTAAATTTTTTTTTAAAAAAAAACAGTGGTTTAGCGACAGATAATTATCCATCGCTAAACAACGAATTAGGGCGTGCTAGCCCTAAATCGTATAGCGACGGATAACTATCCGTCTCTAAAAACCCGGGGGTTTTTAGAGACGGATAATTATCCGTCCCAAATGGCGACGGAGGGTCAACGCCCTATCCGTCGCCATTTCCGTCGTGAATTAGCGACGGATAACGCTCCGTCCTAATTCGCCTTAAAGACGCCCGTCATTAAGACGGGCGTCTATCCGTCGCTAAGGCCTTAGCGACGGATCGGCAGGGGGTTTAGCGACGGATCGGCAGGGGGTTTAGCGACGGATAATTCCGTCGCAAAACCCCTGTTTTTTTGTAGTGAATACATTAGGTAAAAATTAATCAGCTAGCTTATTTTTTGATAAGCTTCGAGTAAATGATCACCAATTTTATCGCCATGCTGACGCGTAAGAGACTTATTATGAAAATAAACTAATCAAGCTGATAAGCTAGTTGATAAGTTTGTGCTAAACATAGACTTACTAATCGAAAAGTAAGTCTTTCTGACTTTCACTAGACGTCTCAATTCTGTTTGGATAATGCATACACAAAAGTTGAAAAACAGTTATTTCTGTTTAGCTTGAAAAAACTTACTACTCAAGATCTGGACGTAATATTCCGTTTGGAAAATCTAGAAATAAACTAGACTAGATGCTTTAATTTAGTTGTAATAGTGACATTTTTGACATCCTAACAACCTTATAATCTACCGTCTATACCCTAAACTAGGTTAACTAAATTGGCGCTCTCTTATATCAATACTGACTCGACCCGAGCTCTCTCCTGATTAAAATGCTAATTATGGGGAGAGGAAAAGTAACGTCAATTTCAGAGTATTATAAAGAAGCAAAAATTGACGTAAAAGGTTATTTAGTGATTAAGAAAGAAGTGATTCGTTTGATTCTTTAAAGGTTATTTAGTTGATTTTAATGTTGTTTTATTAGTTTAAGATGATAATTGAAAATTAAATAGCGAGAAATTGTATTTTTTTTTAAATATCGCTATTACAATCATGTTACATCATTTGATACTCATATCTATCATTCGTATATGAATCATTACATGGATATCACTCATCACTCAATTAATTAAAGCTAGCATACACTAAAACACAAATCCGATTTCGACGGAAATCGAACCCATGACTTCTGGGTCATGGTACCTCAACCTAATCAAATGAGTCAGGCATCATTGGATTGGCAGAAATTGTATGGTTGAAGGAGATGAATATTTATTAAATGGAGAAAAAAAATAGTTATAAATTTTTACCTTGTAAACTTAGTGCAAAAGACCTCAAATATTTGGTGTTAACTCTACGAGTTACGCTGTCAACACTTGCAGAACAACCACCTCAACACAACTGAGTACCGTTACTGGACGATTATCTCAAGTCGGTTAAAAGAACCGTCAGTGACCATTCTCTTGACGAATTAGAGTATGTCTCATAAATCTAGAATGGTGGCTCATAATACAATTTACCCCATTCTCATCTCAGATTAGGGGCGGAACTAATTTTTCAAATGCTTGACGTATGTAACAAACTATTATGTATGAGTGGCATCCGTGTTATCAAGTACTTGTGTTTTCGTGATAGCACGCAATCAAAATTGGTCTTGGACCTTCTAGTTTTAATTTGATTTAAGTTGGTAGGGTTGAAGTTAGATACAATAATAACTGTGGAATCTATCTATCTATATATCTATGAATCAAAAAAGTTTTCAAGGCTTGTGATTGGTCCATTTGTCATGCTGAGGTGACACAATCCTCTATTCTGATTGGCTGAGAAATATTGTGGAGGGTGTTTAGTCTGTTCACAGTTCTTCCTAATGTCCAGAACAATTAGCAAGGACAATCTGGTCCATTCAACTAATGTTATTTTTTGGTATGTTGACTACATATATAATTTTTATTAAATCTAATACTCCCTCCGTTCCATTAATAACTTCCTAACTTACCTTTTTTGGCGTTTCGTTAGAAACTTCCTAACCCAGAAATGGAAAGTTTTTATCCCACTAACTAATTCTTTATTATATATCTTTCCTACTTTATCATCATTTATTCAATCTCTCTTACTTTATCATCCACTTACAACATTACCAACATAATACCCCACACAAACTAATATTTTATTAATTCTCCTTAATATTAGATAAAATAAGGAGCTAGGAAGCTCTTATTGGAACGGATGGAGTATAACTTTATCTACAAAAATTCGAAAAATATTTTGAACCTATATTTGAATTCGTCGTGACAAAACGAATCCATAGACACTAATCTTGAATACTATTATTAATGCCCTTAAATAAATTATTTTATTCACTAAAATAAAATATAAATTTAATAAATAAAATAAAATAAAATAATGTAATTTTAAAAATAGAGTATTTATTAAATATTTTATACTCCCTCATCTATTTAACAAAAATTAATAAATTTTGATTCTACGGTTAAGCAGAGTCTGAATAAGGGGCGAGAATTTTATTCCATCAAATTTTTTGTCAGGTTAAACATGAGACTAATGTTTTAGCACATAAATTATCAATTGGGTGCTTGATGAGACAATATTCTAACGTCTCATTTGGTCTTTTTTAGCGGTCTTTGTCTTTAGTTTTGTAGTTTTTTTAGTTCGTTTTTACGCTTTGGTGTTTTGTTTACATTTTGTAGAAATCGATGTCTTTTGAGCCGAATGAGAACAAGTTGTTTAGTATGGCTCGCCATGTAGGATTCGATCACAAGTAGATTTTGAGCTTGGCATTGAAACTTTCAAGAAGGCTCGCCGCGGCGAGATTTAGCGAGTGATCATCTTCTGTGATTTAAGAAGGCTCGCCGCGGCGAAGGAATTGGTCCGCCACACGGCGAGGTTATGCGAGAGCTTTATATATTGCGATTAAGAAGGCTCGCCGCGGCGAGCTATTCCTTCCGCCGCGACGAGAGACGAAAAATCAACGTTTTGTTTTCCTTATTAGATTAGAATTTTGATTCTTTTCTTTCATACTTCTTTTAACCTAGTTTTGAGAAAAAGCTCTGAGATACACACATTAACATTGAGACATCTTTGGAGCTTGGTTATTCATTGAATTTATTCATCAAAATTATTGGTATTGATTTCTCCATTGCTTTGTTCTTTACGATTTGTTCTTTATCTTATCGATTGAATTGTATGTCGTTGCATGCGAGTTTATCATCTACGTTTCATATGATTTTTACCATGAATCTCTGTATGCAATCATCAATAATGAGTAGCTAAACACCTTTGAATACAGTAATATGTGAAGGTTATGCATATTCGTTCTAGGGTTTATCAAATCACTCATATAGGTTATTCTCGTATAAAATCTTCGTAAAAACCTTCAATTCGATAAGTCCGTATTAAATTCTCTAAATTGTTCATGTTTAAGGATCGTGAATTGACGACTCACGATTTCTCCGGTATAATATTTTCTAAGAACAATTGGTTGAATCGAATTGATTGATTTACTGTACAACAACCGTGTGACAAATATGAGTGTTATCCCTAGTTCGAATTAGCATAATTGGATCTTGCTACTGTATTCATCTTTCTCTCATTGTTAATCGTAATATTTGCTTTAGTTGAATTAGTTAGAAGTACAACCAAACCATCAATCAATTTGTTACTCGCAAGTATCTGTTTACTCTCACTGATACGTAACTTAATTAATTCCTTAGCGAACGACTCTGTCGTTTAGCTTTGTCTGTTTACAACAACTGCTTACTACTTGGTTTTCTAAGTATTAATTTGAGCACATCAGTGCTCTAATATAATATAATATATAAAGTTGATGAGTTAAACCCCACCAGATTCATTCAAATTCCAGTCATGCTACGTGAAATTTTGATATGGTTAAGTAGAGTCCGAATAGGGGACTATTAGTGTTGTTGCTAGGGATCAGGAGGAGGGCAATATCATTGCTTGGTGACAAAATTTTATGTCTTATGGTTGCTGAAAATGTGGAAGGTTTGCCATCCAAATTAAGAACTAAATTTGTTCGAAATTTCGAGTTGTAACATGTAGTAATTGAAAGAGATTGTTATTTGGTGACTAAATGTCTTAAATCAACAAATTTCATCTTTGCCCCTTAGTTTCAATTTTTAAAGAAATTTAGGCATTTGATGGAGAATTTTGTTCCATGAAGTTTTGCCAGGTTAAACGTGAGGCTAACGTTTTAGCACATAGATTATCGGTTAGGTGTTATTATGATGATGTTGGTTTGGTAGATTTGTATTATCCATACCAAGATCGTTATGTGAGGGGAGCACATACCACCCCAGGGGTTGTTACGATTAATTTATTTTGTCATCCAATTTCTATTTATTTTTAAATGTAAATTATATCATTTTTTGGAATTAGTTGCATTTTCAGCATTAATATATCTCACTGTTTATTTTTTGTATGTTGGCTGCATATATAGTTTTTATTAAATCTTATATAAATTTATCTACAAAACTCCGAAAATTATCAACTTTCATTGTCACTAACAATAAAAATTACTACTTGGATGCCAAGCCCTAGACGACGGATGAAGAGAGCTCGCGTCCGTCCACGAAAACAGGTGGTTTCGGCCTCTCCTTCACGTCACACTACGACACAAGATGACAACGGTGTCAATTTGGCAGAGCAGGGGAATATGCCGGTGAACGATGGTAGTTTATCGCAGGTAGAAGAAATTGTCCAGGAACCTGTAAAAGGACAATCACAGGATGAATTAACTGAGAAGGATTGCGATAACAGACACACAGAAACAGAAATCAGGGATCAATCGGGTATTGATCATGATCGAAACCTGGAATCGGATGAACAGAGAAATGGGATTAATCAGAATAGCCAACAGGATGGGATTGGCACCCCGACTGATCGATCTAGGACAGGGATTACCTCTCCGCAACTCTGGACGGACATAATCCGGGGCAATCGGGAAACATCACGTGGTCTTGCTATTGAATTCTCTGCCCCAACACTTGTGAATGGGGAGGTGGAGGTTGACATTGTGGAGGATGATGTTGAAACTGAGTTCGACTTTTGGAAAACATCGCTAATTATGTATGTGTTAGGAGGAGACCTGACAATGAATGCGGTGAAACAATACATGATTAAGTTCTGGAACTTTGTTACTCTACCTGAGTTGTTCTATAATGAGGAGGGTTACTTTATCCTCAAGTTCAAAATGTTGGCGGATAGGGATGCGGTGATGAACCACGGTCCTTACACGATCTATAATATGACGATGTTCTTGAGGGAATGGGTTACTGGTTTTTCGCTGAAAGATGACATGCTACGCGCGGTGCCTATATGGATTAAACTACCTCAACTTCCATTGCATCTATGGGGGTCAAAGAGTTTAGGGAAAATTGGTAGTGCTCTGGGTAAACCATTATTCACTGATGAATGCACCGCACGGAAGCTGTGTGTGTCTTATGCTAGGATCTTGGTTGAGGTTGATATTACCAAGAAATTGCGGGAATCTATCACTATCAAGGATTTGAAGGACAAGGTGATTCGGCAACAGGTCGAATATGAATGGAAGTCGTTATTCGGTGACAAGTGTCAGAAGATTGGACATGTGTGCAATAACCTGGATCAGAGACACATACCATGGATACAGCCTAAGCAAACTAAACAATTATGCAGTGTCGATAGAAGACCACCGGCCAAAGACTAAAGCAAAGACCACACGGGATGGAGGTGGGCAGTAGCTCGGGATCTGGATTAAATAAGGAAACTGGAGTGGTTGGGCGAGTTGATCAACCACCTGCCCACCGCACCCAATCTGAATGGCATGCAGTACCTGGATCCCCACGCACCAACAATAAAGGGAAGGCACCAAGGACTGATCCTCCTGACCAAGCTGCGGAAGGGAGTATTCTTTGCCATAACGGATTTGAATCATTGAGGATTTTGAATGATCCTTTCTTGATTCATGATCCAGATCCATGATCATATCCTGGAATGTGAGGGGGTGTAATAATATATCCGAGCTTAGTGAGATAAGCTCCCGCCTCAATGGTTTAAACTTCTCATTGGCTATACTAGTGGAGACACGCGTGAAAGTTGAGAAAAGTAAGTCTATTAGGAACAAGTTGGGAAAGAAGTGGTGCTACCTTGATAACTATGAGTATCATCCAAATGGCCGAATCTGGCTGTTATGGGACCCACGGCATATTGACGTCAAGGTTGTAAAGGGCAGCTCACAATTTTTGCATTGTGGAATATTTGCTATGACGGGGGATTTAATTTTGTGGGTAACTACAGTGTATGCTTTAAACCATATTGAGGATCGGAAGGTGCTATGGAAGGATATTGAAAGTATAAGTCACCAAATTCAGGGGAATTGGATTGTAATGGGCGATTTCAACATTGTTCTAACTTCACAAGATAGGATTGGAGGAGCATTGATACAACCTTCTGAATATGTCGACCTTGTCAACATGATGGACACAGTGGGTTTAAATGAGGTAGATAGCATTGGTGACAACTTCACGTGGCACAATAAACATATACAGGACCCTATTTACTCACGAATTGACAGAGCGCTTAGGAATTTGAACTGGTTTCAGGCTTTTGGTCATGTGCAGGTCGAAATTCTGCCTCCAAACATATCAGATCATGCAATGCTGGTATTTAAATTATGGGACACGCCATAGAAGATCAGGGGAATATTTCGCTTCATAAACAATGCGGTGGAGTCACCAGGATTTCTCGAGCAGATTAAGAACAGTTGGGATAGTCCTATGAATGGTAGAGCCATGATAGTGGTATGGGAAAAACTGAAGAGATTACAGCCAATCATTAGAAGCATTCAACGTAGGACCTTGGGGTTAAAGGAGAAGATTGTGAAGTCCCGTACTGACCTGGATACGGCACAGCAGGAACTTCTCTATGATCGGATGAATGCAGCACGTATAGAGAGAGTTAAGGGTTGTACGGCTGCTCTCCTTCAGTGGACGGAGATGGAAGAAAACATTTTACATCAAAAAGCAAAGATTGAATGGCTGCGAGTTGGAGACGGCAATAATGCGTATTTCCACGCTTCTGTAAAAGCAAAAAATCGGAATAGCAGTATCACTAAATTACAGAAGGCGGATGGAGTATTTGCTACTTCGCAATCCCAACTGGAACAAGAAGTGGTTGATTTTTACCACCTACTGGTCGGGACAGCAGCTACTCGACTCAGAGGGCTGGATATCGTAGCTTTGCGGAGTGGAAAACAGCTAGATTATGAGGATGGAAACTCTCTGATTGCACCAGTTACCACACAAGAAATTACTGAGGCATTGAAGGACATTGGTGATTTAAAAGCCCCTGGAATTGACAGATTTAATGCGAAATTCTTTAAGGCAGCATGGCCAGTGGTGGGAGCGGATGTCATGGCAGCCGTACAGGAATTTTTCACTCAGGATAGAATGTATCTGGCGATCAATTGTAGTATTGTCACTCTGATTCCAAAGATCCCTGAAGCAACCATGGTGAAAGATTTTCGACCTATATCTTGTTGTACTACTCTGTACAAGATTATATCTAAGATAGTGAGCAAAGTTGTTCATGAGAGCCAAGCAGCATTCATACCTGGGCAGCAAATCCATAACCATATTCTTCTTGCATATGAGCTACTTCGAGGTTATGGTAGAAAAGGTGGAACCCCACGGTGTATGTTACAGATGGATTTGCAAAAGGCTTATGACACGGTTGAGTGGGTAGCATTGGAGGGTATATTGCAAGAGATGAATTTCCCTCGACGATTTATCCAATGGATCATGATTTGCGTGACCACTGTGTCTTATAGATATATGGTGAATGGCAAACCCACTAGGATTCTTAAAGCACGGCGAGGACTTAGACAGGGAGATCCACTATCTCCGTTGTTATTCGTTCTGGTCATGAAATATATGCACAGAGTTCTGCAGGGTCTAAAAAATGTGCCGGACTTCAACTTTCATGCTAAGTGTGAGAAGTTAAACATTATCAACCTCACCTTTGCGGACGATTTGCTTTTGTTCTTTAGGGGTGATGTGCGATCGGTGGAATTGCTAATGGAAGCGTTCAATTCCTTTTCTGATTCTACAGGCTTGCGTGTAAACCCAACAAAATTCCATATATTCTTTGGAGCTATTCCGGATGATGCACAGGAAGGGATAAGGCAGGCTACGAATTTTGGAGTAGGTAGCTTTCTGTTTCGTTATCTTGGAGTACCCCTTACAAGTAAGAAACTCACTATTACCCAATGCCAACCCTTGATTGATAAGCTTGTGGCTAGGATACGTCATTGGAGTGCAAAATTATTGAGCTATGGGGGACGGCTACAACTAATAAACAGTGTGCTCTTTGCTGTTATGAATTACTGGCTCCAGTGCTTCCCACTGCCTAAAGGCGTTCTCCATTCTATTGAGTCTAGCTGTAGAACTTTCCTCTTGTCTAATAGCGAAACAATCACTAGGAAATCCCCGGTGGCTTGGAAAAAGGTATGCCTACCTAGGAAGCAAGGAGGCTACAGGTAATCGATCTGAGCATGTGGAGCAAAGCTTGCTTACTCAAGCTGCTTTGGAATTTATGTGGAAAACAAGATAGGCTCTGGGTGAAATGGATTCATAATTATTATTTACCTCGAGATCAGATTCTCACACATCCAGTACCTCTGACTAGCTCCTGGATCATGAAAGGAATCCTAAAATGCAGATCACTAATCCCTAACAACAGAGCATGGGCGAATATGCAAATACTACCAAAGTACAAGACTAGTATGATATATGCTACATTAAAAGGTGAACTGTCGGAGGTATATTGGTATGCTTTAATGCGTGGAACACTTGCTCGACCACGGGCACGGATGACCACTTGGCTAGCTTGTCACGGACGGCTACCCACAAGAGACGGGCTCTGTCGATTTGGTCTAATCTCGAATGATACTTGCTGCTTTTGTGCGAATAAGGAAACACAAGACCATTTACTATTCGAATGCAAAGCTACTGGCGACATCTGGAGGGCTGTCCTGCGATGGCTACGCGTACAACATCATCCTGGAGGCTGGACCACGGAATTAACATGGATAGCCCAAATCAGCAAAGGGAAGAATTGGAGAAGTCAGATACTAAAGATGGCATTCTTGGAGACAGTTTACGAAGTGTGGAGACATAGAAACAATGTCTATTTTAATAATGTTGATAGAGGCCATTCTATTGCCCAACAGATTATAGATATTGTGATATATAGAGCATGGTTAGTACCTAGATTCCGACCCCATATTGGGCGGCTATTGCTGCATTAGGATTAGTATTTGCTTTCGAACTATTTAGGCTGGATCGTCTTTTGCTTTGTACTGTTTTTGGAGTTTGATAATATATTCTCGTTCCAAAAAAAAAAACTCCGAAAATTATTTTGAACATATATTTAAATTCGTCGTGCCAAGACGAATTCATCTAAAACTTTTAGACTTTATGACTCGTATGTTTTCATAAAGTCGGCGAACAACAGTTGATAGGGTGTATTCTGGCGCAGTGATAAAGCTACGGAAGAGCTCTTACTAGAGGAGTTCCTTACGAGGGGAAGATCATATTCCCCTCTGATTCACTATTCCATCAGAGGGGAATCACTTCCACTAACCACTACATTTAAGTCAACAAAGTTCCCTTCGAGGGGTACTCATTGCCTACGAGGGCAACTACAAGGGGACCACCGACAGGTGGCGAGATCTGACAGAGAGACAAGATCCCTTAAATCAAGGAGGCTTGTCCCCTTCTAAAATCTATAAATATAGGGCTACCCCCTCACTTTTATGGTAAGCATCCATTATCTCATCTACCCCTGCTCCCGAGCTCCGAGGCAAACAACCTTGGAGACTCTAGTTGAGTCTACCACTGGCTTGTCCAAGGCAAGCCGGCCAAAAAGGGCTAACCCCTTCCCTTTGTCATGCAGGGACCATTCCGAGGAGAACTTGTACGTTAGGAACTGGTACGCAGGGACCATTACGAGGGGAGCTCATCGAGGAGAACTCATACGAAGGGACTATACGCAGGGAGTGGATTTACTGGATAACAGCATTGAGACAATAACGACAACATACATACCTCTACTCGGGGACTTTATGCGAAGGCAACCACATCTTACCTTACACTTTACGTTGGGGGTTACTCAGAGCCAAAATTATACCTCATCATATTGGCGCCGTCTGTGGGAAACGTTACAAGAAGACCAAATGCCGTCGAAGAGTAGCAAGAAAGCACAAGAAGAATGATTCAAGATTACAAACAAGAGAGCAAGCAGCTCTGGAAGCCACTGAAGCCCAAAAGAACACCGCCGCGTCGATACCGAAGGGCATCGTAGGAACGAGCGGAAGAATCCTGGCAATCCCAGAAGGGCACTTGACTGCGAAGGATGTTCCACCGTAGGGTAATCAAGCAATCGTTCCTCCGCGAATCCAGGCCACGCCAGACACGGTGGGCATATCCAGAGTGCAATTCCAGACCCTGTTACGAGCCGAAGAATCTTGGAAATCCCAGAAGGGCACTTGACCGTGAAGGATGTTCTACCGCATGGCAGTCAAGCAATCGTTCATCCGCGAATCCAGGCCACGCCAGATACGATGGGCGTATCCGAAGTGCAATTCCATACCCCGTTCACGACGTTATCAGAGAAGTTTGCGACGCAACCAAACATCGACTTTAACGTGGCACCGTCACAGACTCATTCGAACGTGACAGAACGAGGGGCGGAACAATGCGGAGAAGCCGTAGCACGCGAAGAAGGCCCTGAAGTAGAACAGAACCAATGATTGCACAGTGAAGTTGTTCGCGGAGAAATCAAAAAGGAACGCCAGACCGTCAAAAGGACATCCACCTCGGAATCAGACTCCCGTCCAGGGTTCGCGAAGAAACCGTGAGATCACTCACTATGACCCCGAATACCACCACGAAGAGGAGGACGAGTACTATAACTATGAGATTCGCGGGGAAGATGCTTATTATGACAATCCGAATCGAGAAAGAAGTCCCAGGAGAGAAGATCGTCCAGACCACGAAGGAAAGGCGTTAGAACCCTACCGAAGGCGGACAGACTTAAGAAGGGATGAAAGATAGAAGGAACCGGTCCGTGAGTCCTACCGACAGTCTCGAGTATAACAAAGACCAAAGGCACCGCTGGAAATTCGCCGGGACAATTCCATGACAAGCGAGGAAATCTACCTAACACAAAAAGCACTTGAAGTGGAGAACAAAATGATCATAGCAAGAAGAATCGTCTCTTTTGACGAGAGCCTAGAGCAGAGACCGAATCCACTATGCGGAGGAATCTGAGTTGACAAGATCAACTCGAATAAGAAAGTGCCGAACATGCCCCGCTACAATGCAACTTCCTGTCCAACCAAAGGAAGCGCAAGGCCACAACCAGACCATTACGACGGCGTTATTCCAAACAACGTTGTACGACACGGCGATGGAATGGTACACGGAGCTAGACTCAGGATTTATCTTGTCCTTCGGACAATTGGCGAGGGAATTCATACATCATTTCGGGAATTTCAAGAAGTGCAAGAGGCCTCATAGTTTCCTCAGTGAGATCGTGCAAAGAGAGGATGAATCCTTCAGCAGGTTTCATACACTGGTTCGACGCCATGGCACTATCCGTAGGGCAATCGCCTTTGACCCTACGGTTAGACTAGTACTCAAATACATTGCTCAAAAGATTCGCCAAGGAGTTGTCCGATACTCCGCCAAGAAATAAAGCAGAACTGGCAGTCATGATGGAAAAGCACATTGGGGGGGGGGGGACATGATTACCGAAGAGTGAAAGCTTTAAGAGGCAAAACCAAGAAGGAAAAGCCACAATAGGAAAAGAAACAACACGAACCCAATACGCAAAGAAAGTTGGAGAATCGAACTCGACGGGAAAGGAGCCCGCTCCGAGACGCCATCACACCTATATGGCGCTAAGGTGTCCAAGAGAGGAGATCCTCATTTGCATCAACGGGAAGATCTATGAAATTAAATGGTCTAGAAAACACCGGGAGAACCGTGGTACGAGGAAGTCAAATTCCTATTGAAGGTTCCGCAAGCAAATGGGGCACGCCACCGAAACCTGCATAGACCTGATGAATGAAATCGATAGGCTCTTGGATTTGGGGCACCTCAAAGAGTTACGAGCGGGTACGCAACAGTTAAGTGGGCCTCAGGGGAGCCATTGTGAAGAACAACGTGCCCAAGAACAAGCCCCGACTATGCAGCCACAGGAGACAGGCCTGCAAGAGGAAAATCGGCGACAAGAAGATAGAGCCCTTCCCGGCCCTCCAACAAACAATCCCTAGTCATTGTAAAGAACAACGCAAGAACAGACCCTGACTACGCAGCCGCAAAAGAGGGACCCGCAAGAGGAAAATCAACGACAAGAAGATAGAGCCCTTCCCGGCCCTCCGACGAACAATCCCCAGCCGTTGTGAAGAACAACGTGCCCAAGAATAGGTCCCGACTACGCATTCGTAGGAGAGGGACCTGCAAGAGAAAAATTGGCGACAAGAAGATAGAGCCCCCTTCCCGGCCCTCCGACGAACAATCCCCAGCCGTTGTGAAGAACAACGTGCCCAAGAACAGGCCCCGACTACGTAGCCGTAGGAGAGGGACCCGCAAGAGGAAAATCGACGACAAGAAGATAACTCAAAGTCCTAACATATTTTTGTAGAATATTCAAAATACTCTATGTAGTAAGCTATAGAGCCCTTCCCGACCCTCCGACGAACAATCCCCAGCCGTTGTGAAGAACAACGTGCCCAAGAACAGGCCCCGACTATGCGGACACAGGAGAGGGACCCTTCAAGGAACAATCCCCTACCTATCAACAATAGACACCCCTCATATGAGGATGATAATTACGAGGTGCCAATGCGAATACCACAACATCTTTCCCGACGGACGTATTACGGGCAAACACGAAGATGTTCGAGCCCAACGAATGACAGGTTGTTACGAAAAAAAAAAATCCTATACTGACGCTTTTTACAAGTACGAAGGTTTCGAGAGAGGACTTCCTAACGGACGGGGTCCGTGTGAGAGGATAACTTATTCATCCATAAGAGGGATGGGTTGTTATCTTTAAAGCAACCGATGTTGTTGGATGGTCCGAGTAAGGACATCCGAACGGACGAGAGTCCGTGTGAGAGGATAACTCATCCATCCGTAAGTGGGATGGGGTGTTATCTCTTTACGACAACCGATTTATTGGGATGGTCCGAAGGAGGACATCCGAACGGACGAGAGTCCGTGTGAGAGGATAACTCATCCATCCGTAAGAGGGATGGGTTGTTATCTTTTTAAACAACCGGTGTTGTGGGATGGTCCGAAGGAGGACATCCGAACGGACGAGAGTCTGTGTTATGCCGAGACGGTCGGGCTTGTATCGAAGTACTTATGCCGAGACGTTCGGGCTTATATTGAAGTACTTATGCCGAGGCGTTCGGGCTTATATAATTTCGTGGGTGTCGGACCCCCTTATTAATCGGAAACATGTCCTTGACGAATCATGTATGCTTGTAGTAAATGAAGTATTGATAAATAATGCGTGCGTGCATGATGAATGAATGAATGAATGATGTAATGGATGTGAATGTATGGTAAATGATGATTTCGAGTTAAGTCATAATACTTACTTTTTCATCGAAAAATGTAGAGCATTATTTTTTGGTTCTCCGTTTTAAGAGAAGCCAGCGAAATTGGAGATCGAGATTCGAAATAAACAAATCCTAACCTTTGAAAGTATCTCCTAGATTTTAAGCTTATGGAGTTGGCCTCACTTTTGCTTGTGCAGCTAAAGGTGTAAGATGCTTGTCCTAGCCACTCTGGTAGTAGGCCACTTGTCCTGGCCACTTTGGCGTTGGAGACGGTCCTAGCCACTTTGGCGGTAGGAGGTTGTCCTAGCCAAATTGGTAGCAAGTGTCGGATGTTTGTAGAACGATGAGTGTCTTACTTAGTTGGTCCGGAGGACGTAGTCTGACCTTAGGATGCGATCTCTAAGACATGGTCAAGGACCCGCTCCGAGGATATGGTGAGAACATGGTCCGAGGCCACGGTGAGAACCTGCTCCGAGGAGATGGTAAGAACCGGGTCCGAGGACATGGTAAGAACATGGTCCGAGGCCACGGTGAGGACCGGGTCCGAGGAGATGGTGAGGACCGGGTCCAAGGCCACGGTGAGAACCTGCTCCGAGGAGATGGTGAGGACCTGCTCCGAGGAGATGGTAAGAACCGGGTCCGAGGACATGGTAAGAACATGGTCCGAGGCCACAGTGAGAACCTGCTCCGAGGATATGGTAAGAACAGGGTCCGAGGACATGGTAAGAACATGGTCCGAGGCCACGGTGAAGACCGGGTCCGAGGAGATGGTGAGAATCGGGTCCGAGGAGAAGGTAAGAACCGGGTCCAAGGACATGGTAAGAACATGGTCCGAGGCCACGGTGAGGACCTGCTCCGAGGAGATGGTGAGGACCTGCTCCGAGGAGATGGTAAGAACCTGGTCCGAGGCCATGGTGAGCACATGCTTCGACAAGAAGGTGAGAACCTGCTTCGAGAGATGGTGAGGACCTTCTCCGAGGAGATGGTGAAGACCTGGTCCGAGGAGATGGTGAGCACATGTTCGAGGCCATGGTGAGAACCTGCTCCAAGGAGATGGTGAGGACCTGGTCCAAGGCCATGGTAAGAACCTGCTCCGAGGAGATGGTAAGAACCGGGTCCGAGGACATGGTAAGAACTTGGTCCGAGGAGATGGTAAGAACCTGCTCCGAGGAGGTGGTGAGGACCTGCTCCGAGGAGGTGGTGATAACCTGGTCCGAGGCCACGGTAAGAACCTGCTCTGAGGAGATGGTGAGGACCTGCTCCGAGGAGATGGTAAGAACCGGGTCCGAGGACATAGTAAGAACCTGGTCCGAGGCCACGGTGAGGACCTGCTCCGAGGCCACGGTGAGGACCTGCTCCGAGGCTACGGTGAGAACCTACTCCGAGGACATGGTCCGACCTTATTCGGCTTTAGGGAGCCTAGGATATGGTGCCTAGGAAGTGGTCCGAGGATTGTCCCTAGGGCGTGGTCCTATCCTGCCTTCCTTGGGTGATTTTTGCTAGATGCTCCACTGATCTCATCTTCTTTTGCCTTCTCAAACCTTTTTAGGAAGAGCGTGATGATGTCCACCTAAGACTTGATGGAGTCATCGGGTAAGAGTGGTTGAGAAGGTAAGATCCTTCATGTTATCATTCAAACCATTTGACTCCATCCGGCTCTCATACCTAGTTAGATGACCCACGAGACAAGTATCACTTGTCCTCTTCGCATGAGAGGTCTCCCTCGCGGCCTAGGAGCTAAACTTCTTACTGCTGCAGTAATGGTTCTCACTGATCTTCTTGGTCTTTCCATTGCTGGAAGAGTACAGAGCTTCTTGTAGCGCCAAAATGTTGAGGGCAAAGTCCCCCGAACACTTAAATGAATTTCCCTTGCTTTCCTTCACGCTAAGTACCTAGACCACCTTGCTTGTAAGGACCAAAGAGTAGAGGCCCGTAAGAACCGTCGTACTGATAAGAGGCGACGCGTAAGGACCTAAGATCCTAAGATTCTTCAAGGTGTCTTCTTGGTAAGGACCTGCACAAGTGACTTGGAGGGAGGGTTAGGACCGTAGACCCGGTTTGCTAAGTGTGTAACCGGTCTGAGACTTTACTCAAGAGAGACTGAAGATCTACACTGTATAATAGTCGCGAAGGTAAGAGTCTGGGAAGAAGGCTTGACTTACCTTGCATTATGAGGATATGTCCATATTTATAGGTTTCCCTTGAGAAAGGGAGGACTCACAAGATCGCGCCAAGTGTAAGGCTCAGATTACACCAACAATGCTCTATTAGGCCCATGGCTCAATGTCTTGATAGGCCTATGGCCCAATAGGTTGGTTGGGTTAGGACGTCCTGCTTAGGACTGTAGTCTGATAGAGTGGTTAGGATGTCCTGCTTAGGACTGTAGTCTGATAGAGCGGTTAGGACATCCCGCTTAGGACTGTAGTCTGATAGAGCGGATAGGACGTCCCGCTTAGGACTGTAGTCCGTGACAGAGCGGTTAGGACGTCATGGACATATTTCTGTATCAACACCAGGAGTTACAATGAGCACACGTACACATATGGGAATGGGTACCAGATATACAAGAGAAGGGAGACAGATGAAATTGTCGAAAAAATTGGCCAAGTGTTTGACAATAGGTTTAATCTAATTAAGTCGAAATTTTTCGCTTTTTAAATTTTTAGATAATTAATATCAACGTGTCTCCTGTTATTAAGCTATTCCATTATTACAAATTTGTCTAAATATGTAATCCCATATAATCGTTAATTGATGTTGAAATATCAGCACACATGAGCATAAAACTCTGCAATCAAGGGTGGTCTATGAAGTATTTGTTTAAGTATATATCCAAGGAGATTGACCGTATATGGCTTAGTTTTGTGGACAAGAACAATCCAGATGAAATCATGAGGCATATTGATGGCCGGTATATTTTCGCATGTGAAGCTATATGGAGAATATTTGAATGTCTCATACATTATAGGACTCTGCAGTTGAGAGGATATCATTCCACGTGGAGGGTTAGCAAAGTGTGAACATTAAAGATGGTGAATACATGCCTGATTACTTGAGAAGCCATATGCAAAGCAGTCAAAATTCTTACAGTGGTTTAAACTGAACAAAGTCGATCCTGAAGCTCGAGCTTTTGTATCGTGAATTGCCACAACATCATTGTTGGAATGAAAGAGAGAAGATATGGTCTCACAGAAAGACAAAAGCACAAAGTGTTGGGCGTATACATAATGTCAGCATTATTAATGAGAACCAATACTACGTGAGACTCATGTTGAACCGTGTAAGAGGTGCGACTTGCTATGAGGATATCAAAATGGTCAATTGTGTTATTTATGATTCATACAAGTCTGCATGCGGTTCCTTAGGTCTCTTATTTGCTGATAAGGAGTACGATAATGGAATGATTGAAGCAAGTTACTAGGCTTCTCCCATGTCATCCATTCACAGTGCTTCTATCTCACATCATATCAATTCCTAAAGACGTTTGGTTTAAGACAGAGAATTCTTATCAGATGACCTATTGAATACCTAACACATGAGAAAAACAATCCAGGTACTAACAACTATGGTTCAATATTATTATTAGACATACTTAAACATATATGCCTTATCACATTCATATTTTGTATTACAATATACATGTCTAACACTCACGGATGATCATATTAAAGATTTAAATTTATTGGAGATTGGGAAACTTCTAAGATCAAACTACAGTTGTCTGAGAATTTGATATACCTTCAGATGACATCATAAATAGTGCTACGAACCAGTTCATAGTGGATGAGACGTCAAACAATAAAGATGTTGTGAGCGAAGCGTTCAATTCGTTGTATCCATGATTGACTGGGGAGCAACATACAATTAATCTACGAGAAGATAATCTCTTATGTCAATTCGAGTACAGGTGAGTGTTGTTCTTATGTGAAGGATTGGGAATAATTTTATATGGAGAACTTTATGATCGGGATTGAGATCCAAATGAGATATAGTTCTCCCAGTTGTATCGAGTGGCACTATTGCTTCCAAGGGGTAGTGCAGTTCATTCGAGATTCGACATACCACTTCATCATAATGAGGACTCAATATTCTCAAAGATCAATGCAAATTCCGATGTTACAGAGTTATTAAGGCTTACTAAGCTTATTATATGGGACGAGGCTCCTATGACGAATAAATTTTGCTTCGAGACAGTTGATCGGAGCTTCAGAGATGCTATGCATGACCCTTTTGGTGGCCTTGTGTTTGTTTTTTGTGGCGACTTTAGTCATATTCTTCTTGTGGTTCCCGGATGGACCAGATACGATATAGTTAATGCAGCCATATGCTCATCGAAAATATGGGCAACATGTGAAGTCCTCAATTTAACTAAAAACCTGAGGTTGCAGGTAAATTTTTTGTTTCAATACTTTTGTTTTGTTAAATTATTAACTATAGAGTTGATTAACATTAAATTTTACATCTCATGCAGTCTGTAAACTCACCAGTCGAGATAAACGAGACCAGATAGTTTGGGGAGTGGATTTTACAAGTTGGTGATGGTGTTGCTAGTGAAAATAATGACGGTGAGGTTGATATAAAACTACCTGATGATTTACTCATCAGAGAGGTAGGTGATCCTATAAATACCACTGTTGACATTACGTACCCATCATTGTTAGAGCACTTGGCCAATCCGTCACTAGATCCAAATTACATCATTAATCGAGCCATTCTTGCACCTACAAATGACATTGTTAATGAGATTAATGAGTACGTCATTTTCAAAATTCATGGTGAGTACGTTGAATATCTAAGCGTTGATAGCTTGAGTAGAGTAGATGATGTTTCTCTGAAGTGTTCACGGTTGAGTTTCTGAATAATATCAATTGTTCTGGACTCCTAACCACATGATTATTCTTAAGGTTGGTTGCATTGATCAGGCTTCCGAACTTTCCAATAGAACAAGGCTTATATTAACAAATCTTGGATAGCATGTTACTGAGGCAAAAATGTTATATGGAATAAATAAGGAAAAAATGGTATTAATACCAAGAATGGTAATGAGTCCTTCGTACGACACAAAATTTCATATTCCATATTTCTGTACCCGACTACAAAACCAGTGGGGTGGAACCCGATGATTTTAACGGGTTTTATAACACGTACCCGCACCACACCAACAATTTAAAAACCCGTATCCGTACCCAACTCGCAATTTTAAAGTCAGGAATACCTAGAACCCGAACTCAACCTAAAGTTTTGGAAAAAATTTAAAATAGGAAAAACAGTTTCCCGCATTTTTGTTGGGTCCGGGGGGAGGGGTACCCTACATGGGCGAAAATGTTTCATTTCACGAAAACAATTTCCCACATGTTTTCGCGCAAAATTGTTTTGGCCAGACGGGGGGTGGGGTACCCTACCCCGGGTGAAACTTTTTTTTTTATCTCATGGAAATAATTTTTCACATGTTTTCGAGACAAACTTTTTTTGGCCAGACGAGGTGGGGGTGTTGTGGTAGGGTACCCCACCCACCCTATTCCGGGTGGAATTTTTTATCTCACAAAAATAATTTCTCACATGCTTTTGCGAATTTTATTTTTAGTCGGGTAGGGGGTGGGGTCTACCCATCCTACTCCTGTAAAAAAAATTTCCCACATGTTTTTTCGTACACTTTTTTGGTCAGGGTACGTGGGCTAATTTTTATTTCACGAAAATAATTTCCCAAATGTTTACACAATTTTTTTTATGGTTGGGCCAGGTCGGATTCTGGGCGGATCATGTGTCAAATTTGGGTACAGGTCGAATTCGGGTCAGAATCTCTACGGGTTGGGTCCGAATCGGGTCTTAGTGCGGGTTGAGTTTTGGGAAGGGCGAGTTTTAGACAAGTGTTGGTGTAGAACCCAACCCGTACCCGTACATAAATAATTTGTCGGGTTTTAACGGGTTCGGATTGGGTCCTACCCAAGGTCTATATGATACAACTACAAATGTTGTATACAAAGAGATCTTCGACAAACTGTAAGATAATTTTAAATTTATTACCTTATAAACCTTGAATATATAGTTTACAATAAATGATTACTATTAACACATTGTGTTAGTTCTTTTTAAATTTTATTTCATAGGAATTGACTTCAATTAATCTCTTTATTATACATGTTTTTGGAATTTCGAATAATGGAATACTTTATATGTTGTTTATACATTCTCTTTGAATGATAAATGCATTCTTTAGAGACATTTTTATATATGTTTCTGTAATACCCGTCGAATCAGAAACTAGTTAATCTATAATAGCTTACCATGTCGAATTCTCACCTACACTCTTTTAATAAATTCATTGTCAGAGCTATAGCCTAGAAATAAGGTATTCATATTTCTCCAAGAGGAATGAATTGCATGCTAAACTTACTAGTACTCCTATACTAGCAATAAATTCATTGGGGTATACTATAAGTCTTTTGGTTTAGAATATGAGAAAATAGATGATGACAAATTTCAGGAGTGGGCTGGAAAACTTTGTACGTGTCTTTGTGCTGGTGGGAAAAGATTTCATCTTGGAGGGAACACAAAAGATTTCAAATATTCCAAATTTTTGAATAATTTTTCCTTTCATCTTCAAGGATCATTTTCCGAGATAATAATTTTATCAAAATCTTATGTGGGGACGGTCAGATGCACATGTAACTATATTGTCATTGAATGATATTTGGCTTTTTTACCTATCAGTACATATTGAGGGGCTTTTTTTCATCTAGCCAAAGCAGATTTTTTGCCTTACCAATTGCCATTTGTTGGGCAAATGGTAACGCCACATGTAGCTATCTGTAAGCCAAACATGGGCAGTACCAATTATAATTGTGGACTCACATGATAGACCCAATATTTACACAAAGTATATTTTCAGTCCCTCACGTGACAAATTTGGGCCAGCTATGCAAATACCAAAAATTGATACTATATCACAAAATTGAAAGAGTAACTCATTCTCAGCATTTTCCCCAAATTAGACAAAACAGAAAGCCAAGTTCCACACTGCTCAAACCTTCAATCGCCGAACTGGTTTGGCCGGAAGTACGCCATGGCTGGAGCTGTAGTTTTCATGATAGCCCGCAAACTAGGTAACTATGTTATACAATCGAAGGCCGCGAGTTCCCTCCAGCTACTACATCACAGTATATTGGGTAAGTTTTCCGAATTCAAACTTGGAAATTTTTCCACCATGTATTCTGTTGGGACATTACATGATTGTTTATTGGATACACAAGATGAATTCGAAGCTATGATATTGCTTGCTGCCATGTTCACCACCCATTGTTACGATTTCTGTACTTTCAAGTAACCTAGGTTCGAATTTCCGATCTCGGCTTTTTCAAGCTTTAAATTTTAAAAGAATTTTCGTTTCATTTTAGCTGATAATAATTGAAATAAATGCTTTTGGGTCTAATTTTTCCCTTTTTTCTTCCTTTCAGTTTTTCATGTGCTGATTTAAATGGAAACAAATTGACTGAGAAGAGCGTTTTGTCTTATCGAACAGCTAATTAATAATTACTCATCTTATTTTTGCCCAAATATTAATTATGTCTTGGTTTTAAACTTTTAATACTTATGTTGATGAAATTGCAGTCACTGGAAAAGGTTCATTTTGGGAGGTCTAATAGCTTTGATGGCCTTACAACACTAAAATTAACCGGTACAGATCGAGTTGGGCTGTTATCGGAGGTTTCCGCTATGTTATCCGAATTGCAGTGTAATGTGGTTGAAGCTAAAGTATGGACTCACAATGGTCGGGTCGCCTCCTTGATTTACCTCAAGGACAACGAGTTGGGAACTCCAATTGAGGATACGCAGAAGCTTCAAGTAATTAAGGGATGGTGAGAAATGTTCTCAAAGGGGATTTTAATCCATGGTTAGGATAGGATCTTGAAAGGGCTTCATAATTTTTATACCAATTTATTATTGCCGGGCATTAATACTTATATATATGTTTAATCGCTAACAGAGCTAATACTCCATTTAAAAGAGTGTTCGACTTGGAGAA
Source organism: Plantago major (assembly GCA_026545765.1). Taxonomy (NCBI): domain Eukaryota; kingdom Viridiplantae; phylum Streptophyta; class Magnoliopsida; order Lamiales; family Plantaginaceae; genus Plantago; species Plantago major. Next base: position 23,180,767 of record CM048840.1, on the reverse strand, counting down.
ATTATTAAGGGTAGTAAAACCTGATAAGGTTCTTATGATTTAATTTTAGATGAGCTTCCGTTAATTTTCATCGAGTGCTATTCGGTTTTTAGTTATCAATAATATTACATTTTTCTTATAAAAGCCCTTGTCAAATAATCTAGTAAATAAATGAATGTAGTACACGTACCCAACGCTAATGTCCTATTGTTAGAATTCGGGCATGGGCACGGACATTGTTGTTGGGCATTTTTTTTCCAAGTGTCAGGCATGAGCTTTTATTTTCGTCAAGTGTTAGGCATCGTTGTTGGGCATTATATGTCCTGGGCACTACTAACCGACATGGGCACGGGCATTAATTGTTGTTGAGCTTTATTTTTCATCAAGTGTTGGGTATGGCGCATGAGTATTGTTGTTGAGCTTTATTAAAAATGAGACATGGGCACGGACATTGTTGCTGGGCATTTTTTTTTCCAAGTGTCGGGCATGAGCTTTTATTGCTTTATAGTGTGGCTACATTGCATTAGTTATGTTTCGGGCACGGTCCATGGACATTGTTGTTCGGCACGGGTACTACTATTAGAATTCGGGCACGGGCCACATACATTATAGTTGGCATTTCTTTTAAAATATCGGACATTGTTTATTAGGGTACAACACGAGCATTGTTTTTAATCAAGTGTCGAGCATGGGCATTGTGTTTCTTCAAGTACTAGCATTATAGTCTTTCGAGCACGGGACATAGGCATTAGTGTCCAGCACGGGTACTAGTGTATTTCGGGCATGGGCCATAGGCATTAGTGTCGGGCACGGGTACTACTTTGTGTTTTGGGCACGAGCATCATTCTTTGGTATGTGTCGGGCTCGGACATTGTTTTATGTTACGTGTGGGGATCCGTTTTTATTAAGTGTCGGGCAGTGTATGCCCCGGGCACTGTTGTAGACAACATTTTCATGTACTAATTTCTTCAAAAGTTTCACCAAAAGATTGAAATTATGTCCACACTTGGCCGAACATAGTGACACAAATTGACCCATTTCTTTAATGATGGACCATATCTAAAAACTGACTTAAATGTCGGGCATTGTTTCACTTACTTGTCGGGCATTGTTTCACTTAAGTGCCGGGCACGGGCATTATTTGTCGGGCACGGGTGTCGGGCATTGTTTCACTTACTTGTTGGACACGGTCATTGTTTGTCGGGCATTGTTTCACTTAAGTGCCGGGCACGGGCATTATTTGTCGGGCACGGGTGTCGGGCATTGTTTCACTTACTTGTTGGACACGGTCATTGTTTGTCGGGCATTGTTTCACTTAAGTGCCGGGCACGGGCATTATTTGTCGGACATTGTTTGTCGGGCACGGTATATCCCAAAGTTATCCTTCTTTCTATCTTTAAAATTAAAACTCATGTAATCACCACAATTGCTATGCAACAAACTCATTCAAAATTAGCATAACCATTTAATGCGATTTTTCATCACTGAAGTTGATTGAATCATCTACAATAAAAATTAAAAAAAAATACTAATGGGAGAAGAAGCAGCAGGCGAAGGACATAGATATGAAATGTAATTCAAAAATGTAATTAGCAATTAAGTTCAAAATCAAAACAAAATTGTGAGTTTGTTATTTAGATATGAGGACATGATAATCTCACCTAAATAAACACTAGTATCTATCTAATTAAGCCCCAAAAAAAGGAAAACAAAATACAACCCTTGGCTTCACATAGCTTGGAGAAATAAGAAAATTAAAATCATAACATTCTCCCCAATTCTAGTAAACCGCAAACCCAAATACTACCATTTTCTTCTCCAAGCCACACACATCTTCCTTCCTGACACAGCCGCGGTCTTCATGGTTAGCACCGACCCCATTTCTTCTCAATCGATTTGGGGGGAAATTAGGGGGGAAGGAATTCCTTTGGTGGTAAATTGCATTCAGTGTGGCTTGTCCAGTACTTAGTCCACTACTTAAATGTCACGTGAGCTAGATTTAGGGTGTAGTTGTAGCTTGTCCAGGGGGGTATTTTAGACATTTAACTGAAAACTGTAGTCATTGGAAACGCCAAAATCAATGTTTGGCTAACTGTAAAAATAGGGGCCAATGTGTACCCATTGGTAGCTCACCCAAAAATATTTTGTACTCCATCATCAACTCTTTTACGAGATAAGCACTATCGTTTAATCAAAATACTTTCTTGCATTTATTTATACAACTGATATTCTTAATAAAATCTTAATGTTTATGACTACATACGCCCATAATGTTTGTCGATCATTTTTATCGATCTATGATTACGTTCATCTACATAATTACTCCTTGAATATATCCTAGGTAACTCTCAGTCACAAATTAAGGTTCAGGATTCGACATTTATTTTGTATTTCCAACTTCCAGTAAAAATACATTTTGTAAAGAGAACATAAAAAGCTTAAAGTGATTGAAATAATTTTAAGTTTTGAACTTAATCCGTATCTCAATGATTTTATTTTGGTGGTATTTTAAATAGTGACCGATGTATCAAATTAATCACTTAAAATAGGAAGCACCTAAAAGAACAAAATTTTGTTTATACAACTCATAAAACGATGACCAATTACTACTATATTAATATTAAACTCATACTGCTAGTATATAAATTGGAAGAAATAAAGAAAAGAACAAACACAAATATTCCGCAATGATAGCTATGTTCTCATTCTTTCTTAAATTCTCCTGAAATGTCGAATAAAAACAATTTCATGAATGAAGCTGATAACCTACCTCCAGTCAAAACAGTCAAGCAGAAATAATAAATATAGTTTGACAACCATATCTATTCATAATTAACAAGAAGAGCAAAGTACACTCAATATATATATAAAAACAAAATGCATTGTACTATATGCAGGCACGAGTGTACTCATGTAGAGACACAACAAGACATGTGACAAGACCAACGTCTTAATAAACGTTTCCCACTCGCCCAAAAAAGAATGTTAGATATCAACATGATACTTCAAACGGACTTTTTGCACATTACCCCCTTACTCTCTTATGATTAGACAAATAACCCCTTTCGTTGTTATTTTTATAGGTGGACTGCACCGCATGCGATTAATGATGTCCGATCTTCAAGTGACATGTTGATACCGGATACCGACACATCAAGTTTCTAGTGCACTTTGTCCTCATCCATGCACACCGACAAAATTTCCAACTTACCACTTAATTCTAAAATTGATTTAGAACAAGCATGAGTTATTAAATTTCTACACAGATATTTTCAGTAATAAATGTACACCTGTTTTTTAGACTTAAACAAGCTTATGTAATATTTGAGTCATTATGGTAGGAGTTTCCTATGTCACACGTCAATGACGAGTAGAAATAAAAGGTTTAAAGACAAACTAGATACAAGCAAAGATACACTGGAATATAATTATGAGAGTCCGTATTATTTCATAATGAATTTTAAGATTAAGGTTACTTGTTTCATACATTACCTGCGAATCTTCAATTTGATGCATTAAGGCCTAAATGTGCTATTGAAAAGATTATTACTTATGACATGGGCTCGACGTTTGGCTAAAGGACATGGAGGTAGGGCAGGTGTGTTCAAAACCTTAATGGCAGAATCCCTCTATTATATTTGGCAAGCCAGGAACATGAAGATCTTCCAGAATCGAAATATAGAGATGCAAGAGACCATTCAATTGATAGTCAACATTACGAAATTGCGAAGTCATGGAAGGAGGGTAGAAGCTGTGATACAGTCGCTGACATGACATAGCGGACGCTTCAAACGGCCGCTTACTCCCTGCAGGCGGGTGCGTGCTTTTCGTCTACTTTGTTTACTTAGTTTTTTATTGTTTCATTCGAATTCTGTTTCGGGCCTGGATGCTTTATCGGCCCTTAAATGTACTGACATTGTTTTGGAGTAATAAGACATGTTCTTCGTTCCAAAAAAAAAAAAAAAAAAAAGATTATTACTATCACTGGAGCTACTCGGGCCCTAAACACATGATAAACCATGATTAGAATCTGTACGAACAATAAGTTTCGTTAACGTGATTTTGTAGTGTCAACGCGTCCATACATAATAGCATAAAAGCTCCACAATTAATGTTGATGCAACACTCGCAGACATATCTTAATCAAATCATAATAATATAATGCAAGGAAAGCAATCCTCCTGGGGTGGCTTCTATTTACAAGTTATAGATATAAATAGCATCACCTGTTACTTAAACGGATTGTTTGCCAAACAACTAATAACTATGTTAAATTACTACTCTACAGTTTTTATGGTTAATCATACAACAAAACACTTTGTTAATTCACTATTTCATTCACATGAATTGAGTTACTACTGAATAAATTTATATTAAAAAGACTGTTAAAATCTTATACCAAACAACCTTTTAAGATTTTCCATCGTCAATAATCCGATTATAATTTTCGATAACATTTGGCTATTATGTTAAAATGAAGGTGGTGATGTGTTAAAACTGTCAACATGGTGTTGCAATTATATGTAGCAATAGAAATATACTTATACATTACTTCTAAAATTTAAAATACATATTAAAATCACACTTGTAAAATGTAGTATTTTAATTGTTGTAATTTTCATTTTCAATTATTTTAATTTTCAATTTCAAGTATTGTAATTTTCAATTTTAAGTATTGTAGTTTTTTTTGAAGTAATGTAATTTTTATTTTCAAGTAATGTATTTTAAAAAAATTAATGTGATTTTGTTATAATTAATTAATTACATTTAAAATAAAGTCAAGAATAAAGTTTAAAAGGAAATGAATAATTAAGTTTGAAAGAAATATTAAAATAAAATAGATTTTGGGCCTCACTGTTAGAATAGAAAATTATGAAGAGTTGCAAAGTGATTTGTAGTGAGTGGAATGCTGACGTGGCGGGAAGAGTGGGTTGCAGAGAGTTGCAACCGATGGACTAAAAACCCACTTGAAACTTGAAACCTACCTAGTCACTTGGATCTCCTCACGCGCTTACTTTCTGTTACTACTACTTTCGCTTTTCTCTCAAATCTCTGTTTGTGTCCTTCTCCTTTTAACCTTTACGCGTTTTGTTTATTCTTTTTACTTTCTCTCTCTACAAAATTTGAGACAATTAATTAATTTCTACTCCCTCCGTTACTATAACAGTTTTCTCTCTCTTTAATTTCTCTAATATTAAGGTGAATTAATAAAATATTAATTTGTGTAGGGTATTATGTTGGTAAAGTTGTAAGTGGATGATAAAGTATTGAATAAAATGATGATAAAGTAGAAAATAAGTATAATAAAAATTAGTTAGACTCTGTTATCTTCAACTGTAATTTTCTGAACTGAACTGAATTGTAGTATAAAATATAACTAAGCAGAACTTAACTGAATGAGTTTTCAGTTGAAGAGAATAGAACCTTAAACTCAGTTAAAGAGAACAGAGCCTTAGTGAGATAAAAACTTTTCATTTATGGGTTAGAAAGTTTATAACGAAACGCTAAAAAAAAAATTTAGGAAATTATTAATTAAAATGAGATATCTTTCATATATTCTATCAAAAACAAAACAAAACAAAACAGAAGAGGGATCGAATCAATAGAAAGGTTACACAACACAACTGATACCAATTGAATCGAATCCATCGACAAGTCATTTCAGAAAAAAACAACAAAAACACAGCTGGATTTGCATTCCAAAAATCCCACAAAAATCCATTTCTCTATCCGTTTTTCTTCTATATATTCTCTCAAACTCTATTCTCAATTCTCAAACCCTGTACTAACTAGTATTCATTACAATACCGCTTAATTTATTACACTACCAACTCCACTCACGACAAAAATCCTCCACCACTATTCCTCCTGGGCCTCCCTTCATCATTTTATGGCTTTCCCAAACAAAATTTGTTGATTAAATTACTAACGGTGTGTTTGGATGTAGATTAAAATTAAGAAATTCATAATAAAATAGATTATTGTAGTTGTTTTTAATCAGATTTTGTTGATTTTAATGGGAATCTAAACAATCACTAATTGTTTTTAGAATAAAGGATTATTTTCATCAAAAATTACCGTGCATCTATCTATAGTCAATTGGATAAAATAAACTTTACTACTACTTTTGATAAATGGAAATTCTTTATTAGTTTGGGGAATTTCAACTACTTTAAAATATTACATACACCTTTTGGATTTGGCTCGACTTTCCAGATTATTGTTGGAGGTGCTGCTATTAATATTACACACATTTCCTCTCTTTCTTTCTTTCTTTCTTTTCTCCTCAATTAGGTCATTGGTTTTGCATATTCCAGCACCACCGAGTGAGTGCTTTTCTCAATGTGGGTCTCTATCGGTGTGGCTTTCTAATGGGGTTTACACTCTTGGTCCCAAGACTCCATTTTTAGCCCAAAACACTGCGTTTTTCATCCATTTCGGCCAACGGATAAATCGGGAGCAAAATTTGTCCTTTTCGGAAGAAACGAGCTGGATTGAGCTGAATCTTGAGTGGGATTCGTTTGAAATAAGACGATTGTTCGAATCCCATTTTTGTTTGTGTACTCGATTTTTAACAGACTGTGTTTCTGCATTGGTGAGTGAGGGTGATTTTGTAATTTGCACCGAGGGGAGAGGAAAGGTGATGGATACATATAGGAGGCTTGTTGCTGGTTCTCATGAAAGAAATCAGCTTGTGTTTATCAATGCCGATGATGCAGGAAGAGTATGTTTCTTTCCATGTAATTTCTTCCAATTTTAATTCATTAGTATTATTTTTTTTATTTGTTTATGTTTCTGAGTAAGATCTGTTTCTATGCTGGAATTTTTTTTTTTTTCCATTTGTCTGCTGTTAGGTGTTTTGTCTGACTCAGGAGAAATGAGATTTATTCAAGTTTAATTTTCCTTTTCAAATTAAGCATTGGCTTCATTTTTCATCTCCAAGATTTTATCCTTTTTATGATAATTTCATGTTTTAGGTGTTTTTTTTTTTTTTATGTTACATCAATTTCTAGACGTTTGGATTTCATTCTCCATTTATCCTATGGAGTTATCAGTTATTTTACTGTGTTTTCTATGTCTCCAAGGATTTGTTACTGTAATTTGCTATGCTAGTAACCTAAAGAGCTTCACTTTCTATTTTCTTTTGATTAAGGACTGGGAGCTGTAGAGTTTTATTTTTAACTTGGTGCATAAGCATAGTGCCTGTGAATTCTGTTTGGTTTAGGTGCATCGTAAAAGTTAGCTCGACTCGTCTCGTCTCGTCGCAGTCACCGATTGTTTTTTTGTGAACAGGACTTGTAATGTATATTGACCATATTACTTAATCAGGACTTGTAATATATGCTGACCATATTACTATACGAGCCTAATCGGAGATAAAACTCTTGTTGTATTGTCATTTTTAGATCAAGTCCATTGAAGAACTAAGTGGGGCGACGTGCCAAATCTGTGGAGACGATGTCGAGATAAGTGTAGATGGGGAACTGTTTGTTGCTTGCAACGAATGCGCTTTCCCCGTCTGTAGGACTTGTTACGAGTACGAGAGAAAGGAAGGACCTCAGGTCTGTCCTCAGTGCAAGACAAGATACAAGCGTCTAAAAGGTAGGTCTGACTTTGTTACTATGATGGCATGAATGGTCATCTGTCACTAGATTTTTCTTTTATGCTCATAGAAATATGAATCTATATTACAGGTAGCCCTAGAGTTGAGGGTGATGAAGAAGAAGATGGTGCTGACGATTTGGAACACGAGTTTAAGTATGATGATTATGAGGCTTTGACCTATGCACAAAATGCTGGTGAAATATCTTTGGAGCATAGAGGTTCAGCCGAATTGGTAGTGAGCTCAAAACTAGATCCAGACCTTGAAATTCCTCTACTGACATATGGTGAAGAGGTGCTCAACTACTCTTATGTTCAATTCTTTTTCTTAAAACTGTAAAAGCTCTTTCTTTTGTTTCTTTCTTTTATTTCTTTCTTCTGTTTTTTCTTTTTTACCAACTCTTATGATTCCATAGTTGCTCAAATACTCTTATGTTCAAGTCTCTTTTCTTAAAACTGTAAAAGCTCTTTCTTCTGTTTCTTTCTTTTATTTATTTATTTATTTATTTTTTAAAACAAATCTTATGATTCCATAGTTGTTCGTTTGGAGGTTATTCAAACAAGCTATAGCATTCAACTGAGTGAAATCTTTACTAAACTAAATACAATGTAACTAATACGGAGTATTTGATTTTGACTGTGTTGATGTCCTACTGATCCCGTGGCTGAATTCCCAGATTTCTGATGACCATCATGCTATAATTATACCATCTTCTGCGAGCAATGTTGAAGTTACTCGAGCGATTCATGGGACATCAGCAAAACGTGAGTCATTGTTACTCTTATCAGCCTTCTATTCTCATACTTTTGCTGGGTCATCCTTACAATTTCTAACAACTTGATGATTTAACTTCTGACCGCCAGTGCAACCACGACCTATGGTTCCAAATAAAGACATTGCATTATACGGGTATGGAAGTGTTGCATGGAAAGATCAGATGGAAGAATGGAAGAGAAAACAAAATGAGAACCTTGAATTGGTCAAGTACGAATTGGATAATGATGATGATGATGATGATGATGATGATGGTGGTGGTGGTGGTGAGGACTTTGCTGGGGTTAAAATTGATTTGCCATCGTAAGTGAAAATTTCTTCTACGTTCACTTACACTGAAGTGTCCTCTGCAACCCCCCTCTGGAAAGGATAGCTTACTTTATAAGTGTCACATGATTATTTGTCACTACATCAACGGCACATGAGTGATTATATGTGTTGTGGCTTAATTTATTCTGTATATTCTGAAAACTCTTGTTTGGCATTTTACTAGCTCATTTGTAAAGATGGTTTGGTAGTTTTATGTTGGTTAGCACTATAATGGTTAATTTGTACATAATGTTGTACCGCATATGGCTAATAATAGAAAACCAGTTTGTTAATCTAACTATTGAGTACTTAATTAATAAAATGCCAGAGTACCAACGGTTGTTGGCTCAAGTGGTAAGGGACTTGAGTTCACTTTCGATTGGATTAGTCGCTTGTAGCGGATATCAATGAGAAATCAAAAAAAAAAAAAAAAAAAAAAAGCCAGAGTAGAAGAAATCCGGTCTTGGGTTCTTGAGCCAGTATTTTGAAGTGTTTTAATTTCTCTGTATAATTGTTACCAATACTTTTTTTCCTAAATTCTCTCTTATAGGATGGATGAAGGGAGACAGCCACTGTCAAGGAAAATACCGATCTCTTCAGGCAAGATAAACCCATATAGAATGATAATTATACTCCGCCTTGTTATTCTTGGCTTATTTTTCCACTATCGTATCCTCCATCCGGTGCCTGATGCATATGGCTTGTGGATGACATCTGTAATATGTGAAATATGGTTCGCTGTATCATGGATACTTGATCAGTTCCCTAAATGGTATCCAATCCAGCGAGAAACATACCTTGATCGTCTTTCACTAAGGTAACTGGGACCTTTCTTGCAACCACAGGTGGAGCTTTTTTAGTTGCACCTTTTTTTATTTAACAACTCGACAAATTTCATTAATGTAGATATGAAAAGGAAGGCAAGCCCTCAGAATTAGCTGGCGTGGACGTTTTCGTAAGCACAGTCGATCCTATGAAAGAACCTCCACTGATCACTGCAAATACGGTTCTCTCCATTCTTGCAGTTGACTATCCAATGAACAAAGTCTCCTGCTATGTCTCTGATGATGGTGCAGCCATGCTTACATTTGAAACACTTTCCTTGACATCTGAATTTGCAAAGAAGTGGGTTCCTTTCTGTAAGAAGTTCAACATTGAACCACGAGCCCCAGAGTGGTACTTTTCTCTAAAGATGGATTATCTGAAGAACAAAGTCCATCCAGCTTTCGTGAAGGAAAGACGTGCCATGAAGGTCTTTACCGTCATCTTCTCTTGTTTGTTGCGAAGTAGTTGTTAACTTGCAAAATATCGTCTTTAACGGAAGTATAAAGATTGTTTACTTGGGTGCAGAGAGAATACGAGGATTTTAAAGTTAATATCAATCGACTTGTAGTCAAGTTAGAAAAGATTCCAGATGAGGGGTATGCAATGTGGGATGGGACACCATGGCCAGGAAACAATGTCAGAGACCATCCTGCCATGATCCAGGTTAGAGCTACCTGTCAATGTTGCATTTTGATATCATTTTCTTTTCCACGAGGCCTTTTACTGTTCCATTATCTGAGATGTATATTCAACAGGAATTCCTTGATCATGATAAGTATTGTGATGTTGATGGGAATGCACTACCCCGGCTGGTCTACGTTTCCCGAGAAAAGAGGCCCGGCTTTGACCATCACAAAAAAGCTGGAGCCATGAATGCTCTTGTGAGTGCCTAATATCTTTCAATAAATTCATTCTCTTATAAAGTAAACTGTTCTCTTATAATTTGAATGTCTCCCGTGTAACATTTTAAGTATACATTTTTCAGATTCGTGTTTCGGCTGTTCTGTCAAATGCTCCTTATATTCTAAATGTCGACTGTGATCACTACATAAACAACAGCAAAGCACTAAGAGAAGCCATGTGTTTCATGATGGACCCCACATCAGGAAAGAAAGTATGCTATGTGCAATTTCCACAAAGATTTGACGGGATTGATCGTCACGATCGATACTCCAATCGTAATGTTGTGTTCTTCGATGTATGTAAATTCCCATTCTTTTTGCTTCCCTGCCCCCTCCCCCTTATGCTGTTTGCATCATGCAGAAACTGACACGTGTACTTTAAACAGATTAACATGAAGGGTTTAGATGGTCTACAAGGACCTATATATGTCGGAACTGGATGTGTTTTCAGAAGGCAAGCGCTCTATGGATTTGATGCACCTAGGAAGAAAAAGGCGCCTAGCAGGACATGTAACTGCTGGCCAAGGTGGTGCTGTTTGTGTTGTGGTTCTAGAAAGAACAAGAAAGGAAAAGGAAAGGGAGAACAGAAGATGAAGTCTAAGCATAGAGATGCGTCGAAGCAGATTCATGCTTTGGAGACCATTGAAGAAGGAATTGAAGGTTGAGAATTGAATTGAAAACCCAAAATGTGGATGCATTCTTTTCACTCTGTTGATGTCTTGCTATATTAAACTGAAATTATTTTCTTTTGGCCATAACAGATAGAATCTTGACCAGTCCACATACCAACCAGGAGAATCTTGAAAAGAAATACGGAGAATCGCCTGTATTTGTGGCATCGACACTTCTAGAAGATGGTGGTGTACCAAAGGAAGCTAGTAGTATGGCACTTACGAATGAGGCCATTCATGTTATCAACTGTACTTATGAAAATAAGACAGATTGGGGAAAGGAGGTAAGCACTTGCAGAAACACTATTTATTTAGGGAAATTGCTGCTAGAACCCCCAAATATTTGAAATTTCCCGTGCATTCCCAATATTGTTAAAATTACCAAGACATCCCTTCCAATTACTAAGGATGACACAAACCCCTCTCCAAATTGGACTGAAGTCTAACCATTTTGGAAATGGAACCCAGGTTAATTTCAGAATTTAGTCTACTGAAGGGTCTGTAAATGTTTCTCATTAGACAGATTTTCTTGCTGCCACTTTTTAACTTCTTGACATTATTATATTGCTAAACCAGGTTGGCTGGATATATGGTTCTGTCACGGAAGACATCCTGACGGGTTTTAAAATGCACTGTCATGGGTGGCGGTCCGTTTACTGCATACCTAAGAGGCCTGCATTTAAGGGATCAGCTCCTATCAACCTTTCTGACCGTCTACACCAGGTTCTTCGATGGGCTCTTGGGTCAGTTGAGATTTTTCTGAGCAAACACTGCCCGATTTGGTATGGTTACGGAGGCGGACTGAAGTGGTTGGAGCGGCTGTCGTATATAAACTCAGTTGTGTATCCTTGGACATCTATTCCATTGATTGCGTACTGTGCATTGCCAGCCATGTGCCTTCTTACTGGGAAATTCATTGTCCCTGAGGTATGTGTCCACAATAAACCTGCTTCATATTTCCATATCCTTACATTTATATATCTCCATATTGTCAATGCAACCAAATAGAATAGTATGGCTTAATCCCAACCACATCTACAAGTTGTCAAGCTCTTGTTGCACGGGAGATATGCTCTTTAAGTACTTGTCATGGTTTTTTCCCAATTTTCTTCCTTCACGTGCTCTGAGGTTTTCAATAACACATTCAATTTTACAGATTAGCAACTATGCCAGTATCATATTCTTGGCCCTCTTCATGTCAATTGCTGCAACTGGTATACTTGAAATGCAATGGGGCGGTGTTGCAATTGATGACTGGTGGAGAAACGAACAGTTCTGGGTTATCGGAGGTGCTTCGTCGCACCTCTTTGCTCTCTTCCAAGGTCTGCTCAAAGTTTTTGCTGGTGTGAATACAAACTTCACGGTTACCTCAAAGGGAGGAGACGATGGAGAGTTTTCCGAGTTGTACACCGTCAAGTGGACTACTTTATTGCTCCCGCCTACGACATTGCTCTTCGTAAATATAGTTGGGGTCGTGGTTGGAGTTGCAAATGCGATTAACAACGGATATGATTCGTGGGGTCCTTTGTTCGGCAGACTTTTCTTCGCTATCTGGGTAATCATGCATCTGTACCCATTCATGAAAGGTTTGTTGGGAAAACAAGAGAGGATTCCTACGGTTCTCATTATCTGGTCGGTCTTGCTAACGTCGATATTGACCCTTGTATGGGTACGGGTCAACCCCTTTGTTTCAAGAGATGGACCTGTGTTGGAAATTTGTGGACTCAACTGTTCCGACTGAGGTTATGGACATGAGCGGAAGGACGATTTTGATGGATGTGTGGTAGAATAAAGAAGTGTAGATAAGGATATGGAACTGAGTCATTGATTTTGTTTTGAAATAGTTCCATTGATTCTTTTGTTATTGGAGATGAGATATACAAGGTTTATTAGGTGCTGGTCTGAAGTTTAGTATCTGCTGAGGAATACTGTAAGTTATGAGGGTCCATGTGTAAGTGTTAAAAGAAAGATACAGTAGGACTACATGAATTTGGTTTTTCATCAGACATTTCTTGTCAGATGTATCTTGGATGGATTGATTGATACTTCCTCAATTGAATGAGTTGTATCTTCCTTTCCATTGATTTCTTTTGTGCTGATGCATTGAACTGGTTAGAATATACTGTAGTATGCTACCTCCGTCCCATTCTTGCATCTGGATATGCATTTTGCTAGCTTGTTCTTTGAGAGATGCAAGTATAATCAGTTTCTACATCTGGTGTTACCTTCCTACCTGGACTGGTCCGTCTGTCCATGTGTAGGAGTGATTTTTCACTGGAAGGCTAACTTAGTGGCGGACCTTCTTGCTCGGGTTAGCTAATTCTGGATTTCGGCTGTAACTAGTTTGCCCACCCCAAACTCATGTACCATGTAGGATGATAACTAGGGTGTGGTTTTTAAGAGACTAGTTATGACTTGGTGCATGTCTGTAAAAAAAGGTCGCAAATCCCCCTTGAGCCTCTTCTGCCATGCACACGCTCGCTCTGTGAACACGACTTTCTTTCAAGCAATTATTGAGCACAGAACTCATATCGAGCACAATAGGTTTAACTACTCGTGAGCAAGTAAAATATGTATATATTTGAACGTTTTGATGTGCTTAACCATTATGTTTAAAAGGATGTAATATGTTGAAAAATTTATTTATTTGCATGAAGGATATCAATGTCAAGTTCAACAAAAAAAAATTAAATAATAATTATTTAATTTAGTTGATGGTGAATAGTTCGAGCAAGCTAACGGGTCTCGTGTTTGAGTTCAAACTCAGGAGTATAAATTTGAAACTCAACAAATCTTTAGCACGCACTCGATTTATATACATTATCATGAGCTTTTTTTCTTTTTCTTTTTTTAAGAGAAATGAGCTTTATAAACTACAAAGTTTACTCGACTCGGGTCATTAAAACGTGTCATATGTGTGACAATAAAACACAACCATTACTAGTACTTTTTTAGAATTTTAGGTCGATTGACGTTCTCAAGTATAAGTATGTTGTTTTAAAAATAATAATAATATTCTATTGAGTTAGAATTTTACACAAATTACACATCTTGCTACTAAAACTACGTGACAATCTTATAAAGTTCTCCAACACTGAGGGAATACATTGTTTGTCGGTTCATACTCAAAAGTGAAAAATCATATTATTATTATTATTATTATTATTATTATTATTATTATTATTATTATTTGCTATAAATATATTGTTCGTCGGTTTTTCATTAAAATTATCACAATGGTGCTTAAAACAATATTGACAAAGAAGGAACATACAACACAAGTTAAAAACATTAGCATTGATAATAATCGTAATGTGTGTGTAAGAATATTTTGAGTCTATTTTAGCCCCCAAATAAAGATGAGTGAGTTTCCTAAGAAACAACCCCTAGATAGAGACATAGAAACATAGTTTCTAATATTACATATTAACTCTAAACCAAAACTAGTTCCTAAAAGCCACCCAACCAAGGGCAAGCAACTGGGTCGTTAATATGGATCCATATATAAATGATATAACCCGATTTTCAGCTCACTATTCATTCATTAGCTTTCATCTCAAGCCAACTTTCTCTCTCTAGAATTCTCTCTCTACGAATCTCACAACCAAGGGCAAGCTACTGGATCGATAAACCATCTCCGATCTACCTGATTTTGCAAAGAAAAGCTAACGAAACCGAAAGTAAATCTATGTTCGTGGATATTTTCATCGTTTTTTACTTTGTATGATCAATTACCACCTCCTACATAGTTGATTCATGTTTCAAATGATAAAATAGCTTCGATTCCACCTAGATCTGAAAAATCAAGTTCGAAAAATTGTAGATCTGGAAGTATTCGTCTATAATTTCGTATTTTGATTGTAGATCGTTGTTGTTTATGCATTCACAAGGTGTAATCGTGCTTGCATAATGATCCAGTGGTGTAATCATTCAAAATCAGACCTCAATCATTAACTAAAATTCGAACAAATAAGATATACAACGTTTACATATTCTTTCGTATGTGTGCTATGTTCTCAACAATATTACCTATGTTATCTGGAATATGTCCTATGTTTTCATTAAAAAACTGACAATCATTATGTGCTCTATTTTTTTACAATATTATCTTGAGTTTTGTTCTTGACTGTATTTTATATGTTCTCAGGCATATTACATATGTTATCAAGCATATTACCTATATTCTCTAGAATATGTCCTATGTTTTCATTAAAAACCTGACAATCATTATGTGCTCTGTTTTTTTACAATATTATCTTGAGTTTTGTTATTGACTGTATTCACTATGAACTCATTTATAATCACTATGATCTCAGTTATATACGCTATGATCTCAGTTATGATGGATATGATCTCAGTTATATTCTCTATGATCTCACCTATATTCACTATGAACTCATTTATAATTACTATGATCTCAGTTATATACGCTATGATCTAAGTTATGATGGATATGATCTCAGTTATATTCCCTATGATCTCAGTTATATTCTCTATGATCTCAGTTGTAGTCACTATGATCTAAATTAATTATGCCATGATCTCTATTACTTATAGTATTTTCTCAGTAAAATTGTTTCAACAAATTTACAGGAATGCATTGCTTGGAGACAAATAATGAACATAAACTACAGTACCGAACTGGTATTGAAGTCATAAGAGAACATGGATGCTAGAAGAATACTAGAGGATGGGTACCAACGTGTTATATGTTATTTTCTCGGCAGTTGTATGAACATTAGTACATGTAATTGAATGATATATGTTATATTTTACCAACTAAAAACACTATGATCTCAACACAAAATACTATAATCTCAGACTAAACCACTATGATATCAACTCAATAAACTATGATATCAAACCAAACACTATGATCTCAACTAAAAACACAATCATATCGGACTAAAATAAACTATGATCTCAACTAATAACAGTATGATGTCACGGAAAAACACTATGATATCAACACAAAACACTATGATCTCATACTAAAAACTATAACATCAACTCAAAAAATTATGATATCAAACCAAAAACTATTATCTCAACTAAAAAACCTATGATATCAAAAAACTATGATCTCAACTAAAACAACTATGATCTCAACTCAAAAAGCTATGATATCAAACAGCGAGAGGATCCTTTTCGTGGATCCGCGAAAAACGATACTGACCCGGATCCGCGAAAGGATCCGCGAAAAACACATGTTTAATGGTAAATTGCAAATTGGTCCTATTTCTAGTTAAATTAACTAAAGACCGTTTCTCCCAAGACTTTGTGAATAAAGATTAAGAATTACTCATCTATTAATATAATAATAAGTCGATTATTTTGTGATGTTTTAATTGGGAAGAAAATACATTTCATTTAATCTTCACTGCAGTTACTATATTACCCTAGTTGATGAGTACACGAATTCGGTAGCAGCAGGGCAATTCGGTCAGAGCAAGTTCCAACGGTCATTTTGAGAACATTGCCATTGTTCAACAAATCAGCCTTACATAAACCCTAATCCAAAATCTATAACTATAAAAACTCCTCAATTCAATCCGATCCAACTCACAAACTATCTTCACTTCACTTCATCCATTAAGCTGCTATCAAATCATCCTTTACTTACTTACTTACGCGACTCTTTCTCCTCTCAAGATCTCTGCTTTTCCTCATTTCTCTTCTCTTTACTTGCAATTCATTTACTTACTTTTCGTATACTTACATTATACATACCTGTTTTATTTTGCTCCATCTCTCTAATCTTTGTTTTGCAGGCTCAGTTCATATACATACCATACCTTTTGCTGTTATTGTTGTGTTTGCTCTGTTTTCTTTGTTTTTGCTAACGTGATGGAAACAGGAGGAATCATCTCATCTTCGTCTAACAAGACTAGTCGATCCAGATTCCCCCTTCAAGAACAAATGCTCTTACACAGAAAAAGTTCCAAGGAGAATGTAAGTCTTGTCCAATTTATTCATTATTTACACAGTTTTCATAAATGAGCTATGTGCGAGTCTTATTTGTAGTCTTGATGAATTCTATTTCTAATAAATGAACTGAAATTTTGAGAAAAGATTCATTTTTTTTTTAGCATTTAGAAGAACCTACCAAGTGTTTGACACATTTTCCCAGTTAACACCTGTATGAATTGGTTTTTCCCGAGACTAAATCATAAATGAAGAAGTTGTTTTTTATAGCCTTACAATATGGAGAATTTTCTTTATGTAGATGGTTACTATTCCTTTAGTTCTCTCTCTGAGAAATTAACATAATTTTACGTCTTGGTTTATTGCAGCTGGATCGATTCATCCCGAATAGATCTGCAATGGATTTTGACTACGCAAACTCCATGGTCACAGATCGGAGAATAGGTAAGGAAAATCCAGCTGTTAGCAGCTCTTCTCCATCCAGAGAGGCATACAGGAAGCAGCTTGCGGAGACCTTCAACATCAACAGTAAGACCCGTATTCTCGCCTTCAGGAACAAGCCTCCAACTCCCGTAGAACCATTATCCAATGACCTTCCCTTGGCTGCTCACCAAGCGAAAACTGCCAAACCCCGCCGTCACATTCCTCAGGTCTGTGCTACATATCTATTGTAGTTGTTTCTATTTTAACACAGTGAGTTTTAAACATGGACTCACGTCAAAGTTATGACTTACTATGCAGACTTCTGAGAGGACATTAGATGCACCTGATCTTGTGGATGACTACTATCTGAACTTGCTAGATTGGGGAAGCAGCAATGTTCTTTCTATTGCTCTTGGAAGCACTGTTTACCTGTGGGATGCATCTACTGGATCTACCTCAGAACTTGTTACCGTTGACGAAGAGACCGGTCCAATTACCAGCGTCAAATGGGCTCCTGACGGCAAGCATATTGCTGTCGGCTTGAATAACTCTGAGGTTCAGCTCTGGGATTCCGCATCTAATAAATTGGTGAGTGAGAAATAAACTACTTCTTTGCTTCCATCTATACGATGTTAACTTAAACCAACTCTATTGGTGTTATATTGGTTATGTAGCTAAGAACTTTGAGGGGAGGACACGCATCAAGAGTTGGTGCTTTGGACTGGAACAATCACATTCTCACTACCGGGGGAATGGATGGTCAGATAGTTAACAACGACGTAAGAATAAGGTCACACATTGTTGAAACATACCAAGGACATCATCAGGAAGTATGTGGGCTTAAATGGTCCACATCCGGCCAGCAGTTGGCCAGTGGTGGTAATGATAATCTCCTCCACATTTGGGACAGATCTGCCTCCTCTTCACAAGCTCCGACGAGGTGGCTTCACAGGCTCGAGGACCATACCGCGGCTGTTAAGGCTCTCGCTTGGTGTCCTTTCCAGAGTAACTTGCTAGCCTCCGGTGGAGGTGGAGGTGATAGATGCATAAAATTCTGGAACGCTCACACCGGTGCGTGCTTGAACTCTGTAGATACGGGATCACAAGTCTGCTCTCTTTTGTGGAACAAGAACGAACGAGAACTGCTGAGCTCTCACGGTTTTACCCAGAATCAACTCACTTTATGGAAATACCCCTCAATGGTTAAAATGGCTGAGCTCACTGGCCATACATCAAGAGTTCTTTACATGGCCCAGGTACAGATTCTACCGTAAATGAATAAACTTATTCTGTTGGCTTTTAATGTGAACTTAGCCTGAAAAGCATGTCGTCTTTTGTTTGTTTGCTTTACAGAGTCCGGATGGATGCACGGTTGCGTCTGCAGCAGGTGATGAAACTCTTAGGTTTTGGAATGTTTTTGGAACACCTGAAGTGGCTAAGCCAGCGCCCAAGGCTAATCCAGAGCCATTTGCTCACTTCAACCGCATTAGATAATTGTCTAACTATTGGCCATAGAACAAAGTCTTGCTCTTATCCTGTCACTTGGCGGCGCAACGATGAGTATTTCCACCTGGCCCCAACTCATACAACTGAACAAAAACTTCCCCCAGATTTGACAGCAAAATAACTCGAGACCAATACTTGTAAAAAAATTAGTAGATGAAGCCATATATACATACACTTTTAATCCTTTTTCATTTTTTTTTGACAATTCATCGATCATGATTCATGATTTATGACCAAACAGTATTCGTTTGGATGTATGTACTATATATAATATAAATTACATTCTCTTTTCTCTATGGATGATTAGACAGTATGCTGGTTTTTCAAACATTTCTTGTCACTGCTGGTATGTATCTGGAATTCTGGATGATTTTTTTTTATCATTAGACAAATGCTGATTTCTTCTTTATGTTGTTCCATTTTAGTTTCTTATTCTTTGTTGTTTACTGTGTCTTCATTATTGTTTTCTCAGGTATATGCTACATTTCTATTAGTTTATTCATTACATTTCAAATCTACTTGTTTACTCAAATCAATATTCTGAATCTGGACTGTATGCACATGTTCGTGTTCCCATAAATTATCCTTCCTCTGTTTATCTCCGACACTACATATTCAGATAGTATTATATATGTCCACAACTCTGGCTCTTACCCGGAGACTAGGAGGGTGGTGACTAACTTCATCTTCATCACCCGTGGCGCCGTCCAATTTACTTGCATTTGTTTGCGAATCGAGCACAGTGTTAAACTGTTAATGTCCATCTGATCGCGGGTACTTTTTCTTCAAAGAGTGAGCAAGGAAATGCCGATGAAGATGGTCTACAGTGGATATACAAGGTCGAAAACACAACAAGCATCACTGCATCAGGGGGTAAAATGAAGAAAAAGTATACGCAGTCGATTTAACAATGACATTTGCAGCAGAACATCTGACAAAGGTTGGAGTGGTTTTTAAATGGGTGTTAAATCGAGAATAATTTTGTTATATTGAGATAATCAAGTTTATATTCGGAAAAATTGAAACACAATTGCTCTGTATATTACTAAAGTTGTTCTCGATTTAACATTACACTCTGTGATAATGTATAAAAACGTCCAAGTACTAATAATCACCACGATAGCAATCCAATTAAACTTGTTCTACTAGAAGTTCGTTCCTTGCAAAGGTACTCAACGCTACGGTAATACTGGTAACAGTGTTCCTTGCTTTGGGCTTTGCCTGGGCTTCGTACCGGAATATCTATGAAAGCGTTAGGGGTTTATTCCCTTTGACCGGCCCTAGACAAGTCGATATTAGACTCAACTACTCAAAAGACTCTCTGAACTTCCGTGCTTCGGGTCTTTCAGATATGCATGTTGAGGAAGGAATAAATGTGAAAGTGTGTGTGTTGGGGTTTACATAGGAATAGCCAGGGGACAACCCACAAAATATGGGATATATATTGACTCCAGTATACTTTCTGATGACATGTCGTCTTAGGTGGTACCGTCACCAAGGTCAAATACATTTCCCAAGTTTCTTGTCATACATTTCCGTTTCTTGTCATACATTTCCCAAGTTTCTTGTCATCACTTGACACATTGAATAAGTCCGTTGATGGGGCGGAGGACATTTTTCACGCTAGTACCGGCGCCATTGATTGTACTTGGCCGAACTCCTGTAATCCTGGAAAAAGAGAATAAGTATTGGAAAAGGTAAGATTTTTCTAAAATATTGGAAAGTCAAGGTTTTTTTGTGATTTTTCGCGGTTTTTTTATTTTAGCGGTCTGACCGACCGAATTTCTTAAAAAACCCGTCGAGACACACATTTTTCGTTATGCTTTTAATAAATTATGTTGTGGTTTTAAGTTGTTAGCATTGAAAGTTTCAGTTATAGTTTTAACGTATTTTGTTAATGTTTTAATAGATTGTGTGATGGTTTTTAATGCGTCGCTATTGTATGTTTCAATTATATTAACCTCATTTGTTAATTTTTTTTAAGAAATGGTGTGATGGTTTAAGGAGTTACATGATAGTTTTTAAGATGACTTGTTATAGTTTTAAGTAGGGGTGTACACGGGCGGGTACGGGCGGTTTTTTACCAAAAGTCTAACCGACCCACCATATGCGGGTGGCACTAATACTAAACCATGGCGGGTGTGTATTTTTTAAAACCGTGGCGGGTCGGGTGACACTTAAGGTGGGTGGGAGGCGGGCGGTTTGGCGGTTCTCACACGTACACGCACATGGGGAAATAAAATTTCAAGAATAGGTGAAATCAACAATATAATCATTCTCAATGGTTCATGTATATATGAGACAATAAGCCATTTATGCATTTCACGTAATATGCAAGACAAAAACTATGAAAATACATGTTTGTTGTAGTAAACTAATATCTAGACATGAAGAAACTTTAGTTATGCTACTAGGCACATTGAGATGTGAGGATGTGAAAATAAAAATAAGTAACTATATGTAATATAAACCTAATGTTATTACTTATTTGCATTATATTAGTAATACTGATAATAAATATATTATTTGCGGGCCGGGCCGGGCGGGTGGCATGTGTACATCCCTAAAACCGCCACCCACCCGCTAGTGGCGGGTTAACATCTTTTCAAACCATGGCGGGTTTTGGTAACAAAAATTAACCGGCGGTTGCGGTTATGTGGCGGGCGGTGCGGGCGGAATGTACACCCCTAGTTTTAAGTGACAATCTAAGATCATTCACAAATATCATTAAACCACCATTAAATAAGTTTAAAAGTTTCAGGGATGTCATTAAACATCAATGAACAAGTTTAAAATAAGCTTCTTGAAACATTCGATCATTACAATATTTAAACATTTCAGTCATTACAATGTTGAAGTAGGTTTTTTCCGATTAAACTTGTTGGTGGACTTTAGCTTCCTGCATTTTGTTGCTTCAATACTGCAGTGACACCTCTGAGAGACCCATCGTCAAACTCGATGTCATAATCAGTGTCTGCTTAAAACATTAACTAATTAGGTTAAAACCATAACAACTCTTATTAAAACTATCACATTCGTGTTTAAAGCCATAACAAAGCAGTAACATTCAACACAAACTAAAAACAGTACCAATGATGCTAAAACCATAACAGTGCACATGTGAAACTATAAGAATACCTCATAAACATATAACAAATTGGGAACATGCTACACAAGCTAAAAACAGTTACATTGATGCTTAGAACCATAAAAATGACTCTTTTTTTTTTTTTTCGGAACGAACATTAAACTTTTATTTTCCTTCCAATCTGTTAAGTACACGCCGATCCGAGGATTCAGGCAATAATATCCAGTATAATCTAAGCGACTAGTAGAAACAAATAGAAAATTGCTATTCTATCAAGCTAACATTAACTGGGCATAATGCTCCCTCAAACGGGTATCCATCCAAGCTCTATTAATTACGACATCAATACTCTTGTCCTCCAGGTGAGGGTTTGCAGGTTTCTGTTGGAAGAGGACATTGTTCTATTCAATCCATATTACATAGATAGTTTCAGCAAATGCGCATTTGAGGAGCTTTGATTTCCAATGCTTCCCACCAAAGCGTCGACACATCATGTTGAGTTCCATATTCCATCCTTGAGGGGTTCGATTTATTTGCAGCCATCCCATCACCCGGATCCAAATGTGGTTAGTATAGGGGCATTCAAATAGGAGGTGTTGTTGAGTTTCAACTTGGGGACAAAATAGGCAGGATGAGTCGATGCCACTGCTCCATCTTCGAACTTTGTCCCGAGTCGCCAACCTTTCATGTAGTGCCATCCAAGTACAGAACATAGCTCGTGGTCGAGCTTTATTTCCAAACCAAAACTTTTTCCATCCTACCTCTGGCTTAGCACCTCAAATCTCCTTATATAATAATCTGGTGGGGAATTTCGGGGCCAGCAAGGACATCGGCCAGATGCGCGATGGGAGCACCAAATCCCGCGCCTTCATGACTGCCTTCATTATCCAAGAACAGTTCGCGGTGAGCACTATATCCATGACATCCCGGTCTTTTATGTAATAGTAGTGTATCCATTTCACCCACAGTTTGTCTGCCTTGGTGCACAGGTTCCATAATAATTTAGCAATGGTGCACTTATTCTAATCAGCAAGCGATGTCAAATTTAATCCTCCCTGGTTCTTTTCGTCACAAACCTTGTCCCATGCGATAGGGGATTTTCTGGTGATAGCGTTTGTGCCACTCCACATGAAGGAGCGGCATATTGATTCAATACGCTTAAGAACAGCAAAGGGCATCGGGAAAATCTGCAACCAGTAGCTAGTCATGGCATGGAGAACACTACGGATAAGTTGGAATTTACCTGCATAGCTTAGTAGTTTAGAAGTCCAATGTCGGATTCTGGAGGTTATTCGATCAATCAAAGGTTGGCAATCCCGGATAGTGAGCTTGCGTGTGGAGAGGGGGACGCCAAGATACTTAATAGGCAGTTTACCCAGCTGGAATCCCGTCAAGTGCACAATTTCCTCCCTTACGGATCGAGGAACACCACCGAGGAATATTTGACACTTGCTGGGGTTTGTGGCAAGGCCTGTTGAAGCCGAGAAGATGCGGAAGTGGTCGAGGAGCAGCTCAACAGAACGGGGATCACCTCTAGCAAAAAGAAGAAGATCATCGGCAAAGCATAAATTCGTTATTCCCAAGACTTCACACCGACGGTGGAAGTTGAAGTCCGGATCTCTCTTTAGCAAGCTAAGAACACGATGTAGGTACTCCATCATAATGACAAACAACAGTGGGGATATAGGATCTCCCTGTTGGAGGCCTCGCTTAGCTTTAAGTAGCTGCGATGGGGTGCCATTAATAGCATAGCGATAGGAGACTGTCGTGACACATCGCATAATGTAACCAACAAAATGCATCGGGAACCCCATCTCCTCCAAAATCGATTGCAGTGACTCTTTAAACTTTATCAATGCCTCTTAAAACTATAACAAAGCAGGAACACGCAACATAAGCTAAAAACAGTGTTCAATGATACATCGACACTACAAGAATCTGCAGTTTTAGCGCTAAAACTGTGCCGATCCGTCGCTAAGTCCTTAGCGACGGATAAAAAAGCTGTCGTTCCACGGGAAGTGGGACGACGGATCGCTAAATCGCGACGGATAAACCATTGACTTTCGCTAAAAAGCTGATTTTTTCCTTTTTAAAAAAACAAAAAATACTCTATTTAGCGACGGATAGTTATCCGTCGCTAAATAGCTATTTTTTTTAAAAAAAAAATCCGTATACAAATACAAAATTCGAATACGAATATAATAAATCGGACGAGATCTTGATTTATCGAAACTACAATATTCAAATCGGACAATAATACGGTTGATATTCAAATCGAACAAATCGAAACTACAATATTCAATACAATTATACAATAAATCGAAAATTTTATACAATATTCAATAATACAAAATTCAATATACAATAATACAATACAATATTTAATATCCAAGCTAAAATACAGAAAATGTATAAAACGATAAAAGAAAACAGCCACTGTTTATGGTGGATCTCGGGGATCGGTGGATCGGAGCAGATCTGTCTTGGCCGATTTGGTGGTGGTTGAAAGATGGGAGTGGTGGACGAAGAGGAGACGGATAGATGGTGGTGCGGTGGAAGGAGGATGGTGGAGGAGGAGGCAGTGGTGGTGCGGTGGAGGTGGGGCGGTGGAGTGGTGGTGCGGTGGAGGGTGGTGGTGGTGGTGGAAGGAGGGTGGTGGTGGTGGAAGTGGTGGAAAATGGAGGGTGGTGGAATGGAAGGAGATGGGGAGATGGAAAAATGGTGAATGGTGGTTGGGGGGTGTTATATTAGGGTTTTTAAGGTTCTAGCGACGAATAGATTTATCTGTCACTATTTAACGACGGATAAATCTATCCGTCGCTGATTTTAATTATTTTTAATTACTTTTAACGACGGATAATCTATCCATCGTTAAAATTTTATTTTCCTTTTTTACTTCTTTAAAAGTCAACAGTCTTAACGACGGATATAACGACGGATTAGCGACGGATAGGGCGAAACGCCCTATCCGTTGCTAAAATCACCGATCCGTCGTTCTATCCGTCGCCCCTTTCCGTCGCTAATTTAAAGAATTCTTGTAGTGTGATCCGAAAAGTGGATACACACTGAACTCTCTTTCACATGACCAAGCTTTTATCTCGCATGGTTTTTCTTAGCAGGGTTTTTAATGAGGCAATATTTTAACAACGTACCAATGATCATCCCCTTTCCGTCGCTAATTTAAAGAATTCTTGTAGTGTGATCCGAAAAGTTGGATACACACTGAACTCTCTTTCACATGACCAAGCTTTTATCTCGCATGGTTTTTCTTAGCAGGGTTTTTAATGAGGCAATATTTTAACAACGTACCAATGATCATCAACTCATATTCATTTAAGAGAGTGTTAGAAACAAATGTACAATAATTTGTATCTTACTAAACTTTGTTATTATATGAGTTCTTATCTATTATACTTTTACATATAGGTTTTAAAGTTTATTACTATCAGTTAAATATACATAATACATTCACATTTATTTACCAATAACATTATGCTTAATTTTCTTTTTATGCATATTGTATTGGTTGATAGCCCGCTCGTTAAACAATCCATATTTTTTGCACCAACAAGAGGAGGGCAAATTGGTCAGAGCACGTTTCAACGGTCGTCTTAGGAACATTGCCGTTATTGGTAGATGAATCCGCCCAAAAGAAACCCTAGTTGGCAAATCAGTATCTATATAAACTCCTCAATTCAATTTAATTCAACTCACAAACTACATTCAGTTCATCAATTAAGCTATCAAAGTCATCATCAATCGATCGCTCTCGAAGTTCTCTGCTGCTATTTAGCCTGCTCTTATTCATTGACTTTTCGTACATTCATAGTATCTGTTTAGTGTTGCTCCATCTCTTTAATCTTTGTTTTGCAGGATCAGTTTTATATAGTATACCATTTGCTCTGTTTTGTTTTTGTGTTTTCTTTCT
Organism: Plantago major; assembly: GCA_026545765.1. Lineage (NCBI taxonomy): Eukaryota > Viridiplantae > Streptophyta > Magnoliopsida > Lamiales > Plantaginaceae > Plantago > Plantago major. Next base: position 23,154,834 of record CM048840.1, on the reverse strand, counting down.
TTGTGCTAACGTGATGGAAATAGGAGGGTTGTCCACATCTTCGTCTAACAATCGATCTAGATACCCCCTTCAAGAACAAATGCTTCTGCACAGAAAAAGTTCCAAGGAGAATGTAAGTCTTCTTGTGTACTTTTATCTCCCTAAATTTAGTTTCAGTAACTGAACTATATTGTATGTTGTATGGTGGTATATGTCTTGGTGAAATATATTGAAAATTCTAAGGAAAGAATTGGTTTTTACTGACATTTGGAAGAACCCAATCCCACATTTTCCCAATTTACACTTGAATGAATTGGGTTTTATTGAGATTTAGGCGTAAATGAAATTGTTGTTTATTTTTGGCTTGGTTTTATTGCAGCTAGATCGATTCATCCCGAATAGATCTGCGATGGATTTAGATTACGCAAACTCCATGGTCACAGATCGGAGAATAGGTAAGGAAAATCCAGGTGTTTGCAGCACTTCTTCTCCATCCAGAGAGGCATACAGGAAGCAGCTTGCTGAGACCTTCAATATCAACAGCAAGACTCGCATTCTTGCTTTTAGGAACAAGCCCCCAACTCCTACCGAACCATTACCCAATGACCTTCCTTTGGCTGCTCACCAAGTGAAGACCGTCAAACCCCGCCGTCACATTCCTCAGGTCGGTACCCATTTCTATTTGTTCATGTGATGATATCCATTCAATTCAAATCAATCTACTTGTTGACTCAAATCGATTCGGGGTGTGTATGTCGTGCAGACTTCTGAGAGGACATTAGATGCACCTGATCTTGTAGATGACTATTATCTGAACTTACTTGATTGGGGTAGCAGCAATGTTCTTTCCATTGCTCTTGGAAGCACTGTCTACTTGTGGGATGCTTCTACTGGATCGACCTCAGAACTTGTTACCGTTGATGAAGAGACCGGTCCAATTACCAGTGTTAAATGGGCTCCTGATGGCAAGCACGTTGCTGTCGGTTTGAACAATTCTGAGGTTCAGCTCTGGGATTCCGCATCTAATAGATTGGTGAGTGAAAGAAAAACTACTTTCTTTGCATTCCATCTATCCGATCATTTAACTTGACTAACTCTATGCTATTTTCGGTTATGTAGTTAAGAACTTTAAGGGGCGGCCATACATCACGAGTTGGTGCTCTGGACTGGAACAATCACATTCTAACTACCGGAGGAATGGATGGTCAGATTATAAACAATGATGTTAGAATAAGGTCGCATATTGTGGAAACTTACCAAGGACATCACCAGGAAGTTTGTGGACTTAAGTGGTCCACATCTGGCCAACAATTAGCCAGTGGTGGTAATGATAATCTCCTCCACATATGGGACAGATCTGTGGCTTCTTCACAGGCTCCAACTCAGTGGCTTCACAGGCTCGAGGACCACACCGCTGCTGTCAAGGCTCTTGCCTGGTGTCCTTTCCAGGGCAACTTGTTAGCCTCAGGTGGAGGTGGAGGCGACGGGTGCATTAAGTTCTGGAACACACACACCGGTGCGTGCTTGAACTCGGTGGATACTGGATCACAAGTCTGCTCTCTTCTGTGGAACAAGAATGAGCGTGAACTTCTTAGCTCTCATGGTTTTACCCAGAATCAGCTTACCCTTTGGAAATACCCTTCAATGGTTAAAATGGCTGAGCTCACTGGCCATACATCAAGAGTTCTTTACATGGCCCAGGTACAGATTCTACCATAAATGAATAAACTTATTCTGTTCGCTTTTAATGTGAACTTAGCCTGAAAAGTCTTTTGTTTGTTTGCTTTTACAGAGTCCGGATGGATGCACGGTTGCGTCTGCAGCAGGGGATGAAACTCTTAGGTTTTGGAATGTTTTTGGAACACCTGAAGTAGCTAAGCCTGTGCCCAAAGCTAATCCAGAGCCATTTGCTCATTTGAACCGCATTAGATAAATGATGATTGGATGCACTACTGCGTATTATGTGCCAAAAGCTAACTATGTGCGAAAAGCTAATCCAGAATCTCGTCATTAGCCCGTCACATGGTCGTTTTGCACCACAACGGCGACGGAAGCCACGACCCCATTGGACATGGTCTAGGAGCAACACAGATGATGCTCCCTGGGTCTGCTGTGAATTGAATTTACCTGTAAAATTTATAGAAAACTTTGATATAGGCCATACTCTTAATCTTTCTTTTTATTTTTTGGTTGACAATTCATCAATCATGAATTCATTTTTTTATGTATGACCAACCAGTATAAAAGCATTTTTTCTTCTTTTTTTTTTTTTTTCCTTTTCTTTTCTATGGGTTTATAAAACCGTGGTCATAATAATACTGAAGGAAAAAATCTTGAAACATGTGATGGAAGGTCTGGTTTGAAGAAGAATAAGAGGATAGCGTTCATCTGTTGATTCTAACTGCCAATTTAGAGAAACTACAGAGAATGAGCTAATTGAAGTTGTCTAACTGCAGCTAATGTGATATTTCATTCCTTATCCCATACAAATGAGTGATTACAAGTATTTATAGTTATTTTGTCTACCAACTAACCGAGCAAGTGCTGCTGGATCTTATAAAGTGTGATTTTAATCTCAGCCGTCCAATTATTGAGTAAAACGTTACAATCAAAACACCCCTTTAGCTCATTTACTGAAAATACTTGAAATGCTGAAGATAGAGCTTCTCTCCATAACCATAAGCTTCATGCCGCACTGTAATTCCTCGCAAGACAACAATCAATCTAGTCGTCACCTGCAGAGGATGTTTTTCGAGGACTTCAAATCAACCTTCTGTTTGAGGTAACTTATTGCTCGATTGCTACTTTTCCAGGTTTAGTTTACAGAGGAGATCACTGGAGTGCTTAGCAAACCTTCCTGGCTAACTGATGGCAAAGTTGGAGTGACACAAAGTAACAAGAAGACAGTGAAATCCGCAACAAGGTCAGACACGGAAGGAAAAATAGAGAAAGAGCTGTGGTTGATGTCTGGAAATCAATTCTAGCTCATCCAAATTCTTATCATGTTCCCTTCTTTCTTTATGCAATCCTTATTCCTAGAGGGTTTCATATTCTTAGTATGTAAATTCTAGTAATAATGTTAACCATCTTGCTACATAGAACTATCCATTTCATCGTCACATTATGTTCTTGAAACCTCAATTCAGCATTTTATGTCATCAATAAGCATAGCATCTACTACTAAATAATACGAGGCTGATCTCGGGGTTGTGATTATCATATACGATTATATATGTCAAGGTTTAATAGGAGTACAATTTTGTAAAAATACACAAAAGTTGAAAGGACATCAATCAGTTACACTGGTATATAAGCTAAACTTCCTAAATCCCACCGTGTGCAGCAGCCCATCTTTGTTTTTTCTACTAAACATCAACTGCAAACTCCCATACAACACACACTGAATTCCCGAACTGCATGTCCTATAAACCAATCCTCCAGATTGCTACACTAATCTGTTCAGCTGAACTCTTTCACCTTGACGTGCAAGTCTTTCAATTGGAGAGATGGGAGTGATTCTTTGTGGCATTGTCATACCGCCAGAAACAATGATCTCTGCACTTTCATTCATATATCAGTAGTTGAGAAGAAAGGTTTAAGATATGACAAATAGGCAATGGGTTTAAACACTAGCAATAGTTATATCAGTTGGCCCTTGAAAAGCATTACCCACAGAGCCCCACAATGTGAACTGGGTTTAGCATAGTACACTAAAACGTTTTTTAGGGAAACATGTGTAGGACACTTCTTACTCAAATTGCTATAGATTAGCTAGTAAGAACCAGCTCTTTATATGAAATATGCTTTATAGAGCAGTAAATAAAGGGAGAATGCGATCTCATTTAACTATTTGAGTCCTAAATGTGCAACAGAACTTCTCTGTCCAATCCCTAGAGGCATCATCACCTCATTGGAATTTGGAAATCATAAACCTCCTAGGCCCTCGCTTGTATATGAATATAAACACCTCTCTGCAACTTCTAAAACTCTTCACCCTGGAACAGAAACCTGATATCACACTATATAATTTCATTCTAGCCAGTGAAATCGATACTACTTTAAGACTGGATTATATCGTACTAATCTGGCAGTGCTCTGGAAATAAAGTGGATTATTTATCATGTACATGAAAATATAAAATTTCTCACATAAGATAACTTCTCAAAGGTAAATCAGAGTGTTTAAACTTTAAACCATATAGTAAACGTACCTATCCCTTCCCGAATAGACAGATTTGGTCTTATAACATCTTTGGAGTTGACCAACAATATATCACCAATGTATAGGTGATTTGTTGGCACAAAAACACTGCATAGTTCTTCATCACCATCTTCGCCCTAAGACCACAAGGAAGATGAACAAATACATCAATGTAAATAATACAAAAAATGTGTAAGCCAAGATCATCAAATTATAAAGATAAAGCACAAGCACTAGCTAATAGAAGTCCTGTTCTTCCTTGTGGAAAGGGCAATAATCATGACATAATTTGATCCTATCTCAGTCAAATCAAGCAGCTTATCCTAACACAGCTCCAGCCAACATTCTTACAGCCCTTTATTCCACATCAGACAATATTTGGTAGAGGATGCAGAGATTCCATTAATTTATTTGTACAATATATGTAGAAGATAATGGATTTTGAGTGGTCGAGGACTAGAAATGAAGGTACCACAGTAATGCAATAATTTGATTCAAACATCTGTGTATAACCCAAGAATTGTGAAGATAGTGTTCTATCAATTGCATCATGAATGTCTGTTGTGATTAGTACTTAGTAGTAGCAATTAGCAATTAGGATCGTTTCTTCTGATTTTAATTGTTCCAGAGAACTTTCTTAACACTAATGTGGCCTTTTAGTTCCTTTTTAAATACCAAAATTACAAGAAAGCAGTATAAATACTTCAGGGAATATAACCCGATTTAACAATACATTTCGCCCAAAAATGATAGTATTGATGGATAAATACAAGATACAATAGATTATTAAACCTATACCTGAAGGACAACTGATGAAGTGATAAAACCAAATGCATATTCACCGACACGTGGGTGACGTATAATTGCCACTTCTTTGAATGCAGTAGTATTTTGATCTGTAAAGGACAAGTTATTCAATCAGTAAATGTAAATACAATATAACCACCCTACAGCGAGAAGGTGAAGACTTAATGCACCATTAAATTATAACGTGTTAGACCACTGATCTAAGTCTTATGTGCATATTCGAGTCCATGATGCTAGTGCTGAAGTAAGGTACAGAAAGTTTCTACACTGCCATATACTTTCCTGCGGGCAAGACTATAAAACTGGACATGTTCCCCAACTTCACTTGTTGGGGGGGGGGGGGGGGGGCAAATGAATCCATTAGGGCATAGGTCAGGGTATATTAGGTAATAGGTTACGCTACATCTAGTTTTCCACGTGTAAGGAAACATAAATCTCATTTCCAATTTCCCCTTGTAACTAAACTACACAAATGAGAGCACTCAAAGTCCATCCTTTACCTGGAGAAATCGCAGAACTAATTTGCTTCGAGGCAGAATAGAGATGCTTAACAAATGGCATTCGCTTTATAAACCATTCTCCTATCCAGAAAACTGTAGCACCCAACCATGATGAAACAAAAACACCAACAAGGAACACAAAGAGTAATGACGTAACAAATCCAAGTCCTGCATCAAAACACAAGAGTGAATTAGCAAGCGTACCATGTGCCATTTGGGGGGGGGGGGGGGGGGCAGATTACTGGTGTTAAAACATTTTATATATAGGTGATCCCAATTCCCAAGTACGAGCAGCAGATTAACATTACATGTTACAGAGAAAGTACATGTGATAAACACGACACGTGGGGAATAAAATATTGGTTTGCGGTTGAGATGATAGATGACATATTGAGAAAGTGAAAGAAGATAAAGTATGATATTCTTACTAAACGCCACATAACCATATATGTCAGGCAGATTTTTAATCAAAACTTTCTCATAACTGCAGCCTTGTCAAATGTAATGTATAATTCAAAACAGGTGCATGCACAGTTAATACTGACACTTATGCAGACAATTGAGATTTATCACTGTTAATAAACCTAAAATCCGATAAAAGACAAACGATGTTATCTTTAAATTCATACTTAGGCAAGCCAAAAATAACAAGGACTTGTCAGATGTCTTGTTTTTATTTTTCTCCTTGGGGGGGGGGGGGGGGGGTGATGAACAGAGAAAGTTGAAATTCAAAAAAAATATCAAATTACCAAATATCTCGATGCCCAGCTGCTCGTATAGAGGACTGAAGAAACCATCAACAAACTGAATGAACCACCAAGTCACAAAAAAAGTAACCGCAACGGGAAACAGAACAATACTGCAATATCAATGTTTCATCCAATGTTACACCTACATCAAATGAATTTCAATAGTAGAACTTAGCAATTAAAAACAAATTTAAGAGGGTACCATCCTGTCATAAACTTTTTTGAGATCCAGCTTTGAAGAACAAAACAGCAAGCCTGGAGAAATAAAAATAAAGAATTCAGAAATCAAGATGTAATAACAATTTTTGACAAAATAGTATTCCATTAACAATGTTATAACGTGTTTCATCTTCTTCAACATCTGCCCCTGACACTTCCACGTAACAAAACATAACTCTGTGTGATAATATTGTTAACTTATCCCAATAACACGAGATTATCTGAGTGAAAAGGTTAAATAACACAAAATCAAAAAACCAATCAGAGAATTGAATTAACCGCTGTCAATCTTCTGTAACCGGGGTGTTCAATAAAAGCTACAGAGAGCAGCAGTATAACACCCAGCAGTAATAAAAAGATTCACCAAACGAACCACATCAGACGTAGCTGGAATAAAGGGAACCAGAGGCCATCAAATAAATGTCTAGAGTCAGACTGATCCCCCCTGTTAGAAGTCATGTTTAGGAGTATATGTGAATAGCAGGAGAAATGGAAATGGGCCAGGCATGCATTCTTCTAAAAGAATTGTGTATGTAATACAGAATTTCAGAAAGGATTCGGATATTTGTCACTTTCTCATTTTCATTTCAATACAACACAAGTCCTTTTTTAATTTTTTCTTTTTTATCTATATCACTTTTTTCTTCACATTCAGATGCACAGTGAGTTTCATCTTAACACCATAATCCATAGCCTTAGTAAGCATGTGCAGCTCGACTCAAGTGGTAAGGTTTTCAAATTCTGGGCTCTCAAATAGAAATGTGACACGGTTATAGGCTCTCTAAACTCTAATGCAGTCTGTTAGGTGCAAAGGGACCTAAAACTATAATAGTCAAGCATTTTGGAAGGATATAGTTCAAGAGAAGCGTCTGGCAGTATGACAGATTCTTTACGAGAGACTATAATCCAGTATGACAGGTTCTTTACCAAGAGAAGCATCTGACTATTTGTGTCATTAGAGTAGCCAATGATACTTTACCAGAGACAATAATCCTAGCAAACTATTGGTTTATTCGTGATCTATCCAATCAGAGGCACGTTCAATTCCTTCCTACACTGAGAATTACAAATCTCTAAACCACCATGTCCTAGTTCAACCTTCTTCACTGGCTTATATGTAAATCACAGCCCTAAAAATTCGTGTTTATGACCAAATCAAACTACCTAAAAATAGAAAAATAATATCCTATATACAATTTCGGTCTAACCAACACAGATAGGATACTCGATTAAATCACACAGCTAATCACAGAATTTCAAATTGAAAAAATGGTGGTAGAAATGAAAATGCATATAGTTACCCTGCGAGTTGAAGAATCGGTGGAAGGCGGTGAAGATTTGGGAGGATCTTCGGGATCTACTTCACCGTCGCGAATACCTTGGAGAGGCACAGACGTAGTATCCTTATCATCCGCCATTGAAGGACAGAAATGATTTCTTCACCTGATTTTCAACACCTGCTCAACTGATAGAGTGATGATGAGTTGTTGGAAATTTGGAAGACTAGATAAAAACTGAAAAGGTGTCTCTGAGGTTGAAGTGTTTTTGAAGAAAGTACAACCCGTCAAGTGGAAGGTACTAGACTGACGCATGACTTCGATTAACCCGAAGCAGGTATATTCAATCCAGATCATCCAAAGTCCGTACCTTCAGTTTTGTGAACAATGCAGTCATTTTATTAACATAAATTTCCCAAGTTTTATACTACTTCCGAACTTCATGCATTAAAGTTAACAAATAGCTTTGTGAAAAATTAAGTTAATGGTGAAATATTAAAAGTGTACTTATATGTAATTTCACAAAGTCTTAAAAGAGACGTGTATTAGTGAGATACCTGAGAGAATGATTGATGTTCTTAAGTATAAATATAATGTTTTAAACAATATCAGTAATGTTTCATGAATAAATATATTATATCATTATGTATATCGCATATATTCTTAGTTAAACATCTAATGTTTTTAGATATAATTATAATGTTTGTCCGTCTTTTTTAGTATCTCCATAAAACCGTCTATCAAGAGACTTGCTCATGTAATTTATGTATAAAGTTAATATTATTTATTATTTGTTAGGTGGTGACGTAGATTCATTGTTTAGTAATGTAAGCGGTTTTTGTATAACATCTAAAATTGTCAAATGTATGAAGTTCGTCATGATAGATGGAGTATTGGGTCTTTTTGTCAAAGTAGACCTTGAAAATAACCAAAATGTTGAGCGATACCATGTTTTGGAAGTGGTAGTATATTTAACCATCCTTACTGCATTGTATTCGAGCAAATTGTACTATAATACTCACTCCGGTCTTTTACAAGGTTTATCATTTAATTTTGTGTGAATTTGAATTAGATAGAATAAAATAGTAAGTGAGTTGTAAAAAGTAAGAGGAGATGTATAAAAAGCAAGAGACAAAGTATATAAAATGTGAAAGTGATATTATCTAGCAAAGGATGAGGATGCCTTGGTTAAACATAAAACATAAAGGACAAAGATGTGAATGATGGATAATCTTGTAATTCAAATCCACTAATATCTACTACTTCTAAAAAGAAAGCATTTTTCTTCTCACAAAAAAGTATTTGTAATACCAAATATTTGGTTTTCGACGGAGACTGTTTCCAAGTAACTTCCTTCTTATTTTTCCTCATTCACTTGCTTTTGATTCTTTCTCATTCTTTTACTTACCGATGAATCTCCCATTAAGTAATTTTCTTTTAATCCCTTTACATAGTAAGATTAGGTGTATAAATCACTACTGCACAACATGTGTTATTATTTGTACATCAGGTGTTTGATAAATTTCTTCAATTATTATTATTTTTTTTTTATTTTCTGGGTAAGAAGGTTTCATTAATAAAACCAAAGGGTGGAGCAGAGCTCAGTACAGATGATAATCCAGCTATTACACATGGACACAAAGAACAGCAAATCCTAAGTAGCTACAAAACCGTAACTAATTAGACACTAACAATAGACTGCAACAACTAATCAGGCTCAATGAAGTCGAACGGGAGAGATAGATAGACGACTTCATCTTCATAAAATTCATGACATAGTCTATGAGCTAATTAAGGAGTCGGCTTCTCGACGGATATGTCGGACCTGGGAGTCAGCAAACTGTGAGAGTTTAGTTTGCAGGTCAGCGTACAAGGCTCCATTAGCTGATAAAGAGGAGCTGAGAGATGGCTGTAAATTTTTTATGACTGTCAGTGAATCTGCCTCCAATATGACTCTGTCAAATCCCATTTCCAATGCCAACATTGTGGCCAGTTTTGCTGCATACAGTTCAGCAGTCTCCACGTCGTATTGGGGCAATAATTTTTTCCTACTCCAGACGAGGACCAGACCCGTGTGGTCTCGGGCAACAGCGGAGATCCTAATACCCGCCCCGGAATGTGGGACGACAACATCGAAGTTGATTTTTGTCCATCCGACATGTGGGGGAGTCCAAGGTCCCTGTGTAGTAAGAGAGCATACAATTTTTTGTCCAACATGTTGATGCATATTGGAACGAAAGAAGCTGCAAAAGTTAGTAACATAGTGAAAGGTATCCATAGGGGAGAAATTAATATTTTCGTGCTTCAATTTCTTTCGAGCATACCAAATACTCCAACAATAAGTTACAAAGAAATTAAAATCACGATAATCCAAATGAATACGCACACCATTGATCCAATCCCAAATAGTATCAGAATTAAAGTAGATGGCAGAGCAGGAAAAGTTCGCTAGTGCCCAAAATTGGCGAGCAAAGTCACAATCACGCAAAAGGTGAAGAATAGATTCAGCCGGGCAGTTGCAAAAAGGACAATGACTTTCAATAAGTAAATGATGATGACAGAGTTCGCTGCCAGTATGAAGAGAGGTATGCAAAGCTCGCCATAAAAAGAGCTTAGTTTTGTTTGGTATACACAAACGCCAAACAAAATTCCAATTAAGAGTTACCTCGAGAGGAGAAGAGCCATACTGATCCTTGAGTCGCCACTGCTGGATGCTCATTGCCAGATGGTAAGCGGAATGGACAGTGTAGTTGCCATTCTTGGAAAAGTGCGAAACTTGATGTCTGGGGTGTCCTTGCCAGCCAAAGGAATCTTCAGGATCTCATTTATGTCTTCCTGCCAAAACAAATATTGCAAAATAGGCAAATCCCATTCGTCGCATGTGGGATGAATCAAGAAAGAAACACTAAGAGGGCCCTCGTTCCCAAGATCCGGGGTTCTTGGTTTGAAGGAGGAATTCCTGGGATCCAATAATCATCCCAGATGTCAATGTTAGAACCATTACCAACACGCCAACGGACACCATACTTAACCAAATGCAAAGCGGAACAAATGCTCTTCCAGGTGTGAGAAGTGTCAGGTTTGGGAGAGGCAAGTAAGACATCAGTATCAGGAAAATACTCAGCTTTAAGAACACGACTAAGAAGAGAGTGAGGATTATCAATAATGCGCCAAATTTGTTTGCCAAGTAAAGCAATATTAAACGCACGTAAATCTCTAAAGTCAAGACCCCCATCACACTTACTTTTAGTCAGAATCTGCCAATTTACCCAATGGATTTTATTTTTTCCCTCATCACCCCACCAATAGTTAGAGATTAAAGATTCAAGCTCGTGGAGGAGATAATCGGGCAGCTTAAAACAACACATAACATAGCTAGGGATAGCTTGTAAAACAGATTTAATGAGGATCTCTTTACCAGCTTTAGATAAGGTTTTCTCATTGAAAGCTTGGGTCTTTTTTCCACAATTTTTCACGTAGCCAGCCAAAAGACATCTCTTTTATTTTTCCCCATTGTGGTGGGGAGACCCAAATACTTCTTGTGCTTGTCTACGACACGAACATTCAAAATGTGCTGGATGCTTGTCTGCAACTCAAGAGAAACATTACGACTAAAAACCACATCAGATTTATCCAAATTGACTTCTTGTCCAGAACCACGACTGTAAACATTCATAATGGATAAAGCAGAACAGTACTAGCATTACAAAAAATCATGGTGTCAGCAGGGGCACTAGAGCTCACCTTCACCCCTTTCAGATCACCTCTACCAACAACACCATCTAAAAGAGCATAAAACTTCAGCACATAACAGAGCCTCTACAACTACATGATTGACTATGTAGTTAACTGCATATTTATTGGACTGAGTGTGGCAATATGATAATGATGATGGATTTACTTTTCATATGTTCATGATACGACTACATGTGGCTTTACTTACATCTAAACAATGAATTGATTATATACACCAATGATACAATTTAAAATTCAGAGTGTTTTGTTAAATCAGATTAAGTCTATTTCTACTATACATGTTTATTTAATTAAATATACTATAAAATAGATCCACGTGATCACCGATGATTGTGAAAAGTAAAAAGTTAGACATGCAAATATAACTTTGTTATATAAAATAAGAAAAAATGAATCACATGCTGAAATGTTCGCATTTGGTGGTACCTAAATGTAATATTTATTCCTAGAAAAATGAACCTCACGTGACACCGTAGTCATGGGCTGGGCTGAACTGTCTGGATTCGTGAACCACACATAAATTGGGGCTGAACTGACAAAGTCCAGTTTCCTTTATCGTCTAAAGATCCAAAATGTCACTTCATTCTTAAAAATTTCCTTCCTGGTTAGGTGTCAATTGAATAATAAATTCAAAATTAACTCACGCGGCCCATTCAATATTGAATCTTCTCCAACACGAAGAAAAAGCTTACAACCGGGCCCCACTCATAGGCGCCTACCTTATTTCCCGGTTCCTCTATGGCGGGAAAACATCAAAACTCACCAAAACTAGAGGGAAAATCTGAAACCCTAGCTCCTCATTTCCAAATCAAACTCTCATTTTCCGCCTGACTATATATACCAACCCGATTGCATTTCCGCAGAGCAACCAATTTGGTTTACTCCACCAAACATTCTTACCCTGCACACTACCTGTTCGACAAAATTCCTCACTGAAAACCAACATGTATGTGGTCAAGAGAGATGGCAGGCAGGAGGCTGTGCACTTCGATAAGATTACTGCCAGGCTTAAGAAGCTCAGTTATGGGCTCAGCAGCGAGCATTGCGACCCGGTCTTGGTTTCGCAGAAGGTCTGTGCTGGAGTGTACAAGGGGGTTACTACTAGTCAGCTTGATGAATTGGCTGCTGAAACTTCTGCTGCGTTGACTGCTAATCACCCCGATTACGCTTCTGTGAGTTTGATTCTTTGATTTGTTTAGTGAAATGGTCGTTTGGTTCGGATTTGTGTTCGATTTATAATGATGTAGTGTTAGGGTTGTGACTTGTTATTCAAATGTGATTTTGTTCGAGATAGTTAACTTAAGAACTGCTTGCTTGTTATAAATTTGTTATTGTTTCATTGCATTTACTCGGGATTTCATTGTGGGGTTTTATTTTACTATTGAATTTGTTATGTATTTGTGTTTGTAGTGAGATCTGGATAGTAGTCTTCCTGTACCCCTATGATATGTTTGTTATGTTTCGAGTTCCTAATGGCCTTTATGTTTGTGGAGGATTGAGTTGCAGGTTGTTGCTATTTAATTTCGTGAAACTTATTAGGAAAACTAGTTTATGCTGAAGATACCACTTCTACCCCAGTGTTTGGCTCACTCACTAAATTTACACTAGTATCAATTGGTTTTTCCTCATGTATTAGCAAAAAATGTTCTTTTCTGAGGCTCGTGCTTTGATTTGTGTGTTTGTTCTCTGGGTTGACAATTGATGGACTTTTATGGATTTCATTGTTGTTGTGTTAATAGTTACTCGTCCTGTTAATAGTTATAGCATTTGTTATGTGCATATCCATGCCAAAACACTTGTTCTTTTGCATGTTCATTGTTGAGTTTGGCCAAGTTATCTATATGAAAAATGTACTATCTGAATTTTGTTTCAGGAGTGTAATTGTTTGAACTTTGTCCATATCCGGATGTAATGTCATTCAAAGTAAAATTTATCCTATTGAAAATGCATGTCGATGTCTCTCATAATGTATATTTTGCCTAGATGTATTAAGTTTGTTTCATAATTAAATGAATTCGTGTGAACTGAAATTTATGCAGTTGGCTGCAAGGATTGCTGTTTCAAATCTTCACAAGAACACTAAGAAGTTGTTTTCTGAAACGTGAGTGATACACAATCCTAAGTTAACTCCTTGATCATGAAGATAAAAAATGTTAATCTGGGATTTAAGTAATAACTCTCATCTTCTAAACGTGGCAGGATCAAAGACATGTATTACCATGTCAGTGAGAGGTCAGGACTTAAGGCTCCGTTGATTGCTGATGATATCTACGAGATCATCATGAAGGTAAGTGTTCCACTTTCATAGCAATTACATATAGCCCTTTTTGTCCATGGTGTCCTTAACTGAGACAGTTGGGATGCTGTGTAAATAGTTAATTGGGTGCTGGTGAGCACAAGCTTGTGTTACTTATTTTACCTACTTGGTCGCTTGCTGGTGAGCACAAGCTTGTGTTACTTATTTTACCTACTTGGTCGCTTGAACTCATATATCTGTATGTTGTTCATTTTGCTATTTCTCATGACAGAATGCTGCCCGTCTTGACAGTGAGATCATATATGATAGAGACTTTGACTATGATTTCTTTGGGTTTAAAACTCTTGAGAGGTCTTACCTCTTGAAGGTCCAAGGGAAAGTAGTTGAGAGGCCACAACACATGTTGATGAGGGTTTCTGTTGGTATTCACAAGGATGACATTGATTCGGTGATAAAAACATATCATCTGTTGTCTCAACGATGGTTCACTCATGCATCTCCTACCCTTTTTAATGCTGGAACTCCCAGACCACAGGTATTACTTTTTTGAGAACACAACCAACTGGCATTGAAGTAAATATTAAGCAAGTAAATATTTAGTAATAGTTTCTTCTTTTTATACTCTCCAGTTAAGCAGTTGCTTCCTGATATGCATGAAAGATGATAGCATTGAGGGCATATATGATACCTTGAAGGAATGTGCTGTTATCAGCAAGTCAGCTGGAGGAATTGGTGTATCTGTCCATAACATCCGTGCTACAGGAAGTTATATCCGTGGAACTAATGGAACATCCAATGGTATTGTTCCGATGCTTAGGGTATTCAATGACACTGCCCGTTATGTGGATCAAGGGGGTGGCAAAAGAAAAGGTTGGGAAATTGTTCTGTTTTGCTTCGTTGTGATTTAGCTTGCATCAGATCTGGATCTTGAAACGTGTTTACTTTCAATGAACTTAGGTGCATTTGCTGTATATTTGGAGCCATGGCATGCTGACATTTTTGAGTTTCTTGACTTGAGGAAAAACCATGGAAAGGTACCGGCACGTCTCTGTACCTCTAGATTATTAAATAGTAAAACATGAATAAATGCAGTTTTTTTTACAATTTTCGTCATTTCCTTCCAGGAGGAACACCGTGCAAGAGATTTATTCTATGGCCTCTGGGTACCTGATCTATTCATGCATAGAGTTCAATCTAATGGACACTGGTCATTATTCTGTCCAAGTGAGTCTCCTGGGCTGGCTGATTGTTGGGGTGAAGAATTTGAGGCCTTGTACACTAAATATGAGAAAGAGGTAAAGCTGAGCTACATGGTTATTTTGATGTGATATTGTTGGGCTTTCTCTACAATACTATTGTTGTTATTTTCCTAAATATCCTTTTCCTATGCTCAGGGAAAAGCCAAGAAGGTCGTCCAGGCACAGAACCTATGGTTTGAGATCTTGAAATCACAAATTGAAACTGGAACCCCATACATGCTGTATAAGGTTGTTGTGATGGACTTGTCTGGCCAATATTTTCTGAGTTAGATTCTCGTCGGTTTATTTTGGCTTGTTATTCACTGTTTTGCTTTCTTGCAAATTTTCAGGATTCTTGCAACAGGAAAAGCAACCAACAGAACTTGGGCACCATAAAATCATCCAACTTGTGTACAGAGATTATTGAGTACACTAGTCCTACAGAAACTGCAGTGTGCAATCTGGCATCAATTGCTCTGCCACGATATGTTAAAGAAAAGGTTACTACCTCATCTTCGGATATGTGGATGTTGTAAACTCTATTAATTTTCCTTCTATTAACTTGTAATTTTGTTGTCATTCAGGGTGTGCCTGTTGAAGCTCAACCATCAAAACTTGTGGGCAGCATAGGTTCTAAAAACAGATACTTTGATTTCGATAAACTTGCTGAGGTTTGTTATATTCTTTCCTTCAATTGCCAATTCAAGTCCTTGCCCTGATATAAATAATAAACTATTCTCTCTGTGCAGGTCACCGCACTGGTCACCACCAATCTTAACAAGATAATTGATGTCAACTATTACCCCGTGGAAACTGCAAAAAGGTCTAACATGCGTCACAGGCCAATTGGAATTGGGGTACAGGGTCTTGCAGACACATTTATCTTGCTTGGCATGGCATTTGATTCTCCTGAGGTAAGCTCATGCCTGTTTCTTTTCCTTTTGTATTAACCATTTTAGCAGATTCAATGACTAAACTCTGTGACATGTGATCTAAAATGCAGGCTCAACAGTTGAACAAGGACATTTTTGAGACCATATACTACAATGCTTTAAAAGCATCATGTGAACTTGCTGAAAAAGAAGGCACATATGAATCTTATAATGGCAGCCCCGTTAGCAAGGTATATTTGTAATTTGCTCCATATGTCATGCATGCAATCTCAGGCAAAGCAATTAATATGACCTGGCTGTTCAATAGTAATTGTGATTTAAAATTTTACTTCGTGTCAAGTTGAAGTGCTGAAGTTAATGGAATAGATTACTACTGATGACATGTAATTGTCAGTATCAGTAACTTTCACATTCGTGTCGCTGTTGCTAGCTATACTGTGATTTGGTGGTTTCTGAGATGCTTTCGAACTTTCAGGGGATTCTCCAGCCAGATATGTGGGGGGTCAAACCTTCAGATAGGTGGGATTGGGATGCTCTTCGTGCAAACATAGCAAAGAGTGGAGTTAGAAACTCACTTCTTATAGCACCCATGCCAACTGCTTCAACAAGTCAAATCCTTGGGAATAATGAATGTTTTGAGCCATACACCTCGAATATTTACAGCCGCAGGGTTCTAAGGTTGACAATTTATGTTATTTGCTTAGCTACTCAATCTTGTGTTTTGCTTGCTCTTATTCTAACATTAATATCCATTACTCCTTTCAGTGGTGAGTTTGTTGTGGTTAACAAGCATCTCCTCCATGATTTGACTGAGTTGGGTGTTTGGTCCCCTTCCCTTAAGAACCAAATCATATATGAGGATGGTTCGGTTCAGAAAATACCTCAGATTCCAGAAGAACTCAAGTTGATATACAAGTATGATTTTCAGTGTGGGACTACCAGTCACTTCGTTACCCCATGCCCTGTATTTTTGTTCTAATGTCAAATTTCTAATGACAGGACTGTTTGGGAGATAAAACAAAGGATATTGGTTGATATGGCTGTTGATCGTGGGTGCTACATAGACCAGAGCCAGAGCCTGAACATCCATATGGACCAACCTAACTTTGGAAAGCTTACTTCCCTTCACTTCCATGCCTGGTCAAGGGTAAGCTGGCCTGGAACGACTATTTGTTTGATACTTTTTGTGTTTGTATCTGGGTATAGTTCTGTGGTTTGAATGATTGATGCTTGAATTTTCGTTCTTCTGACTTTCCAACTGGACATGTAGGGTTTGAAGACTGGCATGTATTATCTAAGATCCCGTGCAGCAGCTGATGCTATCAAGTTCACTGTTGACACTACTATCCTAAATGTAAGTGCATAATCTTGCACTTAAAGTTCTATTCTACATTTTAATGTCTCCAGTATGTAACCTAATGAAGCATGTTGGTTTGCAGGATAATTCGAAAGTGGTAGCTGAAGTTGACGATTCAAAGATGGCAGAAATGGTATGCTCGTTAACCAACCGTGATGAATGCTTGGCTTGTGGCAGCTAAGAGTGTTGCGGGATGGGATGATAGTATCATCGTCACTGTTTAGTTAAGAGTTCAGCGATGGTTATTCGATCAAACAGATAAGCCACTTGCTTTCTGAAATGTTTGGTTATTATTGAAGCTCGAACCATATGTATATGTATATAGGTTAGTAGTCAAGTACGTATTTGCCAAGAACCAAGCTGAATGTTTATGACCTGTGAGTGGTGTATTTATTGTAGTAGCTCAACCTCAGTGTAAGCATCCGCCTTAATATTGTCTGGTTAATCTTAATCTATGAAATTTGTATGACCGAGAAACTTTATATACTCTTTAGTTCTATTCTTGTATGTATCTCATATTAAATGTTACATAAATTAATATGTTTTTCATTTTTAATTTTTTGTATTAACATAGAAATAAACTATCCATAACAAATAATTAAAATTACTCCTTTAGTTTGAATATCAACTTATTTTTTTATCATCTCAATCACAATTCCAATACTTTAAATATAAAAATAATTCATATTTTATTCACGTTCTCTCGTATTTTATTTACATTTTCACATACTCATTTTATATATCTCATACCTTTATCAACTCTAACTAATTTTTATAAATTATTATAATTATGTGTATAATTTAGTCTTAAAATTTGTATACGGACTCACGAGAAGTTGAGTCTGAAAGAAGCATTATTTTTACATTAAAAGTATATTTTTCATATTGCATTATTATTTTTAATTTTTTATCTAAAATTTATGTCAGTCGTAATTTATAAAGTTCTTGGCAATTGTATTTCATACAATATTCCAATATAATTGTCACACACAGATTTTGCACAAATACATTTAGAGCCACATTACAGGTGTAGGTTGGTAATTTGAAACATTGGTGGAATTTTGTGGTAAGAGGAGAATACTTTTTGTTACTTGGTGTCGGGAGTTACCTTTTATTCTTGCCAAGCCGAAACCGATGAACTTAAGTAATTTCGGGAATATAGTTGAAATGAACTTATTTCATTAGAATCCGTAGGTCACAAAAAGAAGAGAAAAAAAGGCCACTTAATTCATGAGAAGACTTAAACCATTAATTCAACTTCTAAGTCAAGAAATTAACAATTCGGTATAGGGACACCACATTGGGTAACGACCATCTGAGTAAACGGAGAGTCAGTAACCGGACTGAAAATGGGGTTTGCGAGGTACCTACAAAAACAGGGAGCTTGCTCCTGCATATTGTCGCAACACTCTTTCGATGGATGTGTTACCTTTTCTATAGCCTCGAGGCATGAGGTTAACTCCATCGGGTCGCAATGGAAATCCATTGCAACAACGTTTTGTACCTCCATCGCTAGTACATTAACAAACAAGCACAACATAGCAATGCAAGCAACACCGGACTTCATCTTCTTTAGACTGTTAATATTTGAAGAAAGAAATTTGTTTATGTGAGTTTGTAATAGGTGAAATAGAAGATATTTTTGGTTTGGAAGGATCACAAGGCCTGGTATTTGTAGGAGCAGTAGTGAGTTGAGATAAGAAACTCACTAAGGTAACTTGGATTTTATTATTAATTGAGTTATACAAAAATAACTGAAATGTTTGGTCCGTTTATTTTACCTATCCAAATATCATCTTGTACATGACTTGAAGTGAGTTGTTGTCATAACTCAAAATGTTTCAAAATATTTTGTCCTTGCATTTCACATATCCAAGTGTCATGTTGTATATATGGATTCAACTAACTTGTTTTATTTCTTAATATTAAAAATATATATTCTTCCTCCAACCTACGTATCGATCTAAGTGTCATGTGGTGCTAAGCGAGTTGTCTCCTCAACCTAAAATACTCCTAGATATCTAGATCATGTTAATGTGAGTCATGTCATGTTAGAAGTTGTGTCTTGGACTGAAACATTAGGGAAAATGTTAATTTTGCACTAAGACCTTACCATGTAATTGCAACTTGCACCACTAACATAAGTTAATCCAAAATCAACACAACTCTTAAACTATCGCTTAAAATTGTCATATTTTTCAAGTATTGGGTGAAGTTGAAACTTTCAACAAAAGTTTTAGGTGTTGGCTGTTATTTTTTTTTTTTTTGGCCCAAGAATAGACTTGAAACATGTGAAGATTGAAATTTACAACTATTTTAGTATAAGGTTATTACTAAAACTTAAAAGAGTCCTAGAGAATATGAGAGTTTTGAGAGTCCTTCAACATTTTAAATCTGGACTCAATCTCGCGGATCTAGCGCGGGCGGGTTTCATAATGTTTTGGATCTGGGTTGCGGGTTATGATTCCCGAATTTCATATAAACGTTATTTTCAGTTTTTCATTTCATTCCTCGCTTTCTTCTCACGCTTTTTCTTCTTCATTCTTCACAGCTCCTTTCTTCTTGCCAAATTCTCTCTGCAATCGATCGATCGATTCTCTGCAAATGATTCGACCTCTTCTTCATGTTTGAGACCTCTTCCAGAATCATTGTTCATCGTCTGCCCCATTCTCGCGATCGGAAGAATCGAGGAAACCCTAGCTTTTCTTCGCTTCGAATCGCCATTATCAGGTATTTCGAGCTTTTTTTTTGTTCCATTAACTGTTCATCGCCTTTGTTTTCATGTTTGTATTTTTTTTTTTGTTTTTTTTTTTGCTGATCGTAGTTATGGAGAATTTTAGGAAAGACATTGATTGATTTGCTTTGATTGTTGTTAGATCGGTATGATATGCTTCGTTGTATGTTGTTTTGGTTGTTTATGCTTCCTTTGTGTTCGACTGTTGTTAGATCGGCATAATATGCTTCATTTTCTGTTGTTTTAGTTCTTTATCCTTCATTTATGGCCCGACTGTTTAGATCGGCATGATATGCTTCGTTTTCTGTTGTTTTGGTTGTTTATCCTTCATTTTTGCATCGACTCTTGTTAAATCAACATGATCTGCTTTGTTTTTATGTTGTTTTGGGTGTTTATGCTTCATCTTTGCTTCAAGTGTTGTTAGATCGACATGATTTGCTTTGTTTTCATTTTGTTTTGGTTGTTTATGCTTCATTTTTGCTTCGATTATTATGGATCTACTGCTAGCTAGTTGTAGAGGTAGTAATAACCCATTGCTATGGATAAATGATCTGCAACTGTTAGCTATATTTTTATGTAAATGGTGTACGTGTAGCAATAAATTGTTGATATTTGTGATTGCATTCATTATTTATAAATTTATGTAGTTTTGTAAAATAAATTGGGATGTATGTATGGATAGGCTATGTTTATACTGTAATGGTTGATTTTTAAGGGTAAATTGGTGATGCTTGAATATAGGTATTTTGTTTCATCGTTTTGAAATTTTTTCTTGTTTATGTTTTTATGTAAATTGTGTATGTCTATATGTAAATTGTTGATGTTTGTCGTTTCATTTCTTTTTGTTTGAGTTTCTGTAGTTTTGTAAAACCAATATGTTCTCTTAGTGTGAATTGTGTATGTCTATCTGCAAATTGTTTATGTTTTCATATAAATTGCGGATGTTTGACTAGTAATTGTTGATGTTTGTATTTTCTGTATTTTTAGTTAGTTTTTTCTTTGCTTTTGCTGCGTTTGTTGGTAGATCTTCATTGTAGTGTTCAATTTTGTTTAGGTTTTTATGTAAATGTTGTATGTTTAGCTGTAAATAGATGATGTTGTGGTTTCATTACTTTATGGTTAGACTTTCTGTAGTATTGTTTTTAATTTTTCCTTTTTGGGCAAATTACATTTGCTCTCTCTAATAAAGTTGCTAATAACATCGGGGGCCTTGACATTTGAACAATAACAATTCTTAAAATGTTTGATGAATCAATAACAAACCAGTCCAAAACTCGTATTGGAGCCAAACACATTCTTAATTTAAACATTTCCTTTTCATTTGGTTTTATTCTTTTCCTTTTCATTTTTTATTTATTTGTGTGTGTGTGTGTAAAACAATTTCATTCTTATTCTTATTCTTATTATTATTATTATTATTATTATTATTATTATTATTTTACTATATATTACAAGATTGAATTTCAGATTTTGGAAGCACAATTTGCGAAGCGTTACTTAAAACAGATGGTTCAGGATGGAGGTTGTTCATCCATTTTCTGGCCTTGGAGTGCTCGAGTACCACGATTCTTAAGGTAATAATTTGTCCCTCATTCTTTTTCATTAATTTTATTTCACTAATTTAATTATAATTAGGATACATATAATTACATATATAATAAAATGGAAAAATTACACATGTAAATTAAAAAAAAAAATATATATATATACATATTTATTTTTTCCAGATTAAGTCAGAATGTGGCACATGACCTTCCAGGCATTTTTTAATTTTTAAATAATTTTTTAAATTATTTTTAAATTAATTTATGATATTAAAACTGAAGCCAACACGCGTCCAACACGTAAACTAACCTGGTGCATGAAAATCAATTGCCAAATCCGAGAAAAAAAACAACTAGAGTTTATGGTTTATATTGAAAGTCATTTTTATTTTAATAAAATTTCATTTTATTAAAAAAAGAAATTACTATCACTGCCCATTTTTTTTTTCTATTTACTTAAGTTGGAGGAGGTGATGGTGGTGGATGATGTTTAAATAAAAAGAAAGGTAAGAAGAGGGAAACTAGAAAATCCAAAGGTTTAAAACAAGGCCATGTTTGGATGGTAAGCTTTAAAAATAGAAAATGGACCAATCTGTTATTGTTGAAATGTCAGGGCCCCCGATGTTATTAGGGTGTTTATCAGGGGGTAGGTGTAATTTTCCCTTTTTTTAAAAAAATTTGCCTATGTTTATGAGTGAATTGTGCATGTTTACGTGTAAATAGTTGATGTTTTATTATATAAACAGATTATGTTCCAGATCTTTGATTTCTAGTGCTTATTGGCTAAGTTTGCATATACTCATACTGTTAGGAATATCTGTTTAGATTTTGATCAGCAACCTAATGACTTATCTTAGCCCAGAAAGGTGGTTAGTACTCTTGGTTCACTTGAACACTGTAAAAGAGGAAAATCACTAAGTATGTTAGTCTAGCAAATCTTGTATAGGATGTTAGGTCTCTGAATGTAATTTTTATATCTTTGAAGAAGACCAAGAAGAAGGCATCCAGCAGGAGAGTTCAACATTTTTTTGAAGTTTTGAAAACTGCACAAGATTGCTGAAGACAAAGGTTATCAGATACCTATGTCCAGATATCTTTGATAAACAAATGTTTCTCAATAATTAAGTTTTGCAAAAGATATATGAGAACGCAAGGTTTCTGAACGAGGAAAAGTGCCCACAGATATTTACAATCAAATACCCTGGATAAAACTATGTTTCTGGGAAACAATGTTTCAACAGGTATCTGGAGATGAGAAGGTCTCTAGAAAGGGACATGCAATGCTTCAGAAAGCGTGCATAGTTCCGTTGGCACCACAGGACAAAAATAGTACAATGCAATAAATGCGCAGACAGAGACATCTGAACAAAAGAGGAAATCTCTAAAAAGAGACAACGTCTTCTGCAGTACTATTTTCAGATATCAATAATTTGAATTTTATTAAGCCTAACAGATACTATTCAAACAACATGATTTTCAACTATAAATATCATCACTTAGAATGCTTGAAAGACACACACTGAACTCACTGAAAATACCAAGCCTCTCTGATAATACAACTAGTGGTATCTTTCTCTCAAGCATACAAGTCTTCAACCTACTTATTCTTCAGCTTACAGTTGCGTCTAAGCTCTTGAATTCTAAGTAGCATGAAAGTTCTAAGTGTCCTGATCCTTAACAAGCATTGCTATATGTGAAGGAGTTGAATCAAAAGATCAAGTATCTGAGATTTATTCTCTAGAACATTTATCATAGACTTGGGTCAGTAAAGAACATATCACCACACATTGTGAAGTGTGTTAAGTGACTCTTGTTCAAGAAGGTAGTATTACATAACTGTAGAAGTTATTAATCTACCAAACTTGACAAACTACCTTAACCAACACCTTAAACGGCGTGGAGTACAGGAAGTACTTAGTTTGGGAAACTAAGGAATAACTCCAAGGTTACTGAGCATAGGAAGTACTTAGTTTGGGAAACCAAGGAATAACTCAAAGGTTTCTGAGTATAGGAAGTACTTGGCTGAGAAAGCCGGGGAATATCTCAGGGGGAACACTTGGTTGGGAACCTAGTGTATTAAGGAATCGAGAGAAGATTTTTGTAAGGTGAACTCAATTATATCTCTTAGTGGATTTTAGGTCTGAGAAAGGCCGAAGTGGATTAGTTGAAGGATTACGCCACCTTCAGATACCACTATAAAGATCAGTGTTACTTACTTTCTGCAATTTATTACTTGCTTTATTTACCTTCCTGAGTTCTTACACATATCTTGCTGAGCACGTGCACTTATCATATAAAAGTCTTCCGCTCTCTGAAATTAAGTATCAGATATCTTCACAGATATCTGAGAAATTGTGTTTATCGACAAAAGTTGTAAAAGACTATTCACCCCCCCTAGTGTTTTCCCTTTGTCGTTATCTGGTATCAGAGCAGGAGGTTCCCAAGCCTTCTGCACTGAACCTAGATCCCATATAAGCGCCCACTAACTGCTTTTCACCTACACATGATTTGCCTGTTTAGTGTGTTTGCTGCAGGATGTCTTTAAGTGACGCTCCAATTCTCAAGCCAGAGAATTATGAGAAATGGAAGAACAACATGATGCTCCACCTAGAAGCCATCAGTGATGAAAAGATAGAAGTAATAAAGAATGGCCCCATAGTCATTCAACAACTCAAGCAGGTCATGGAGGTTTCTAATGGTAGAGACAGGGTTCCGACTGATAAAGAACCAAGTGGTGGTTCCTCACAAACAGGTGCTTCAATCAGTGGAAGACCTACTGGTCAAGTTGTTTACGAGCCAAAGCCCAGAGAGCTCTGGACATCGGAAGATTCCAAGACAAATCGACTGGATGGTCAGGCTCGCAATATCATCATACGTTCCACTCCAGAGCACATACAATGTAAACTGTGGGGTGCAAAAACGGTGAAAGTGGCCTAGCAACTGATTGAGGAAATCTGTGCTGGCACTGAGAAAACAAAGGAAAATAAGTTCGAAGTTTTGAAGCTCAAATTCCCAAACTTTAAACAAGGTCCCACAGAGACTCTTGAAGAACTAGATTTTCGGTTCACAACATTGATGAGTGAAATGGCTGCACTTGGTGAAAGTGAGAGATACTCTAACTCTGGAAAGGTTAAGACTATCGTGAGAAGCTTGAATCAAAACTGGGAACACACTCAGTATTTTTATTTCAACCAAGGAATGCCAAATATCACTCCAGTAGAACTCTTTTCCCACTTAGCTATTGTCAACTGTGAAACTACTTAGAGAGAACAAACAATTGCTGAGAAAGTTCACAATGTTGCTTTAGTAACACAAGGTACTTTTGAAAAGAAGGATCCCAAGGAAATGACTGAGGAAGATGCTCTTGCTATAAAGCAAATGAGAAAATATGCCAGTCGGGAGATTGAGAGAAGAAAAGCCAAAGAGAAGCTGAAAAAGCATCTAGGCTCAAACTATCACCAGTACAAAAATATGCAGCTGTCAAGCTCGCTGAACAAGCTGGCTTAGCAAGCATCTAAAACTGAGGAAGCAGAAATCGGAAACAATATCTGTTTCTACTGTCAGAAACCTGGTCATTTTAAAAGAGATTGCCCTGTTTTCAATAAGTTAAAGACAGGTGACAAGAAAGATAGAAGAAACTTCAAGAGAGGTCAGAGAGCTATGCTCACTGAAGAAAGGAAAAAGATTCAAATCCAACTGAATGCTCTTGATATTGAGTCAGAATCTGAGGAAGAAGACTCAGATGATACCAAACTACCTTCTCCAGAATTATGTGGCATCACTCATTAATTAGTTGACTTTGGTCAAAAGAAAAGGGAAATATGCGGGGTTGCTGAGGAGATCTATCCAGATTGCTTCAACATTGGGCCTTGCCTAATGGCTGACGAGGTAACCAACATTTCTCAATTCATAACTTATGAGAGTGATGAGGAAGAAATCAGAGATTCAAAATATTTCAGAAGAGAACTTGATCTCTACAAAAGAGAATTTCAAATGATCCGAGCTAGAGCCGACATTCTTGAAGAAGAAAAGAATTCTCTTGAGAAGGAAAATTCACAATTACTCAAGATATCTGAGAAAAAGGATGCTGAAAATGCATTTCTCAAAGCACAGATATCTGAAAACAAGTCCAAAAGAAAACTGTTGGGAACATTTCTGTAAAGAAACATAACACTGAAAAGTGTAATCACCCACAATGCTATGTTTCTCAGAAAGGAAAAATTGCAGGAGCAAGCAAATTTTCCAATATCACGTTTTCTGGAAAGAAAGACGTTCCAGAGACTAGCAAAGCTGCTGAGAAAAGAACTCAGACAGCGCCAGGTGCTCAAAATGGCATTGACTATAAAGCCATCGCGAAACAACTCGTTCATGAGTATAAACAAGAGCAAGAACGATGGATGAAAGCCAGGATTGCGCATAGCAATCATCAGAAGTGGAAGAAAGAACAGTTTACGACCACTCTGAATGCCAGGGCTAGAAGAAGTCTGGCAAGGAAAGCTAAGTTTGCTGAAAAGCAGACTCAACAACTCGACAGGTATCTGAAAGCACCACGAGGAGGACCAAGGAACACACCAAGAAGGAAAATAGCTTTAAATGATAATGACACTAATCATTTAATTCCTCCTTATGTTCCAACAAGACAAAAGAATATCCCAAGGAAGTTCATTCAGAAATGGATTCCTACAGGGAGATTCTTTAGTTCAGAAGGTTCCATTATTGAAATGAGAGCCTAACTCCATGTTTCCTGTCTTGTGCAGAACACTCTGAGGAAGAACCCGAAGTGGTATTTTGATAGTTGATGTGGGAAGCACATGACAGGAGACAAAGAAAATCTGATTAACTACAAAAAATGCGATAAAGGACCATTTATTAGGTTTGCTGGAGGAGATGAAAATCCAACCATAGGATTTGGCAATCTGAAGTTTGGAGCTCTTACAATCTCTGAAGTACTACATGTAAAGGGATTGAAATATAATCTCCTAAGCATGAGTCAATTGGTAGACAAAGGGTACACTGTCAAGATCAAGTCAAAACTATGCAAAGTAATTGACAATGAGTCAAAGCAGACAGTCTTGGTTGCTAGGCGAAAAGGAAATCTTTATGTTGCTGACTGGGCATCTGCCACAACTGAAGAATGTCTCATGGTGAGTCAATCTGGCCACACTGAAGAAAACTGGCTATGGCATAAAAGAATGAGTCACTTGAACTTCAAAACTCTGAACAAGCTAGCCAAGAAAGAATTGGTGGTTGGTTTACCCAAAATGGTATATAGAAAAGATGGTATATGCTCAGCTTGCCAAATGGGAAAACAATCCAAAACATCTTTCAAGTCTAAAACTAGACACTCCAGTGAAAGGCCACTGCAAATGTTACATATGGATCTTTTTGAATCCTCTGTAACTAGCTATGCAGGAAAGAAGTATGGTCTGGTTGTTGTTGATGATTACTCAAGATTCACTTGGGTTGTATTTCTCAAACAAAAATCTGATGCAAGGGTTGAGATACCCAACTTGCTGAATAAGCTTGAAGTCATGAAAAATGACAAGGTATCTCAGAATCGTAATGGACCATGAATCGAGTTTGTGAACCAGTACATAAAAGAGTTTTGTACCTGTAAAGGTATACAACATCAACTATCTTCAGTAAGGACACCACAACAAAATGGTGTTGCTGAAAGGAAGAATAGGACCCTAAAAGAAGCAGCAAGAACAATGCTTCCTGACACTGAAATAAGTGAAATCTATTGGGTTGAAGCTTTTAACACAGCCTGCTACACTCAAAATAGATGTTTGATCAACAAACACCTGACAAAACTCCTTATGAACTTTTGATTAGTAGACCCCCTAGTATCAAACATCTAAGGGTGTTTGGTTGCAGATGTTTTGTTCTTAACAATGGAAAAGAATACTTGAGAATATTTCAACCAAAGGAAGATGAAGGAGTATTTCTTGGTTATACTCTGAATAACAAAGTATACAGAATCTACAACAAAAGAATGCAAAAGATTGAAGAATCTGTTCATGTAGTTTTCCATGAAGGAAACAAGAAAGTACCCTTGAATGAAGAACTCTCAGATAGGTTCAAAGAACTAATGATTAAAGATTCTGAAGAAGAATCCTCAAAAGGAAACAACTCTGTCATTCACTTAGAGGATGACTATGACGATGAAAAGTAACCATTGCTTAATAACAACCAGATGACTCTAAGACATGATGAAGAATTTCCTATGAGAATTTCAGATTTGGAACAGGTTACTGAGAACCTTCATCATGAAGAGGTTTCTGAGAATGAGATTGCTGAAAATCAAATTCTAGATATCTCTAACACTGAAAAAGTGTCAGATATCCATGGCATTTCCCATGTGCTAGATATTTCAGATACTGCACAAGTATCCTGTCAAGATCATATTGATTCACATTCAGATCAAAATGATATTGATCCTACTAATTCAAAACCCATTATGAAATGGATAAGAAATCGTCCTGCCAAGGATGTGATCGGTCCTTTAGACCAAGGAGTTAGAACTAGGAGAGCGATTGCTGACTCTCTTTATGGATGTTTCATCTCAAATATTGAACCTAAAACTATAGAAGAAGCATTGAATGATCAAGATTGGATCTCTGCAATGAAAGAAGAGTTGGATCAATTTGAGAGAAACAAAGTCTGAAAACTGGTTCCATTTGTTGACGGAATATCTGTAATTGGAACCAAGTGGATTTTCAGAAATAAAATGAATGAGTCTGGTGAAATAACCAGAAACAAAGCAAGGTTGGTTGCCAAGGGATTCACCTGCGGAAGGACTAGATTTTGACGAGTCATATGCTCCAGTTGCAAGATTGGACGCAATTAGACTATTTCTAGCCTTTGCAGCTCATAATGAATTTAAAGTTTATCAGATGGATGTTAAAAGTGCATTCCTAAACGGTGAACTTGCTGAAGAAGTCTTTGTTGAACAACCACCAGGCTTTGAGGTTTCCACAGAAAGTAGAATGGTTTATAAGCTTCAGAAAGCTCTGTATGGACTGAAACAAGCTCCGAGAGCATGGTATGATACTTTAGCCAAATACTTGCAGGAAAGCGGCTTCAAGAAAGGAGATGTTGATAAAACACTCTTTACTTTGAACCATAAAGGGAAACTACTTCTAGTCCAAGTATATGTTGATGACATTATATTTGGATCTAAAAACAAGCAACTTTGTGAAGACTTTGCTGAGCTCATGAAAAGTAAATTTGAGATGAGCGTGATGGGAGAATTAAACTACTTCCTAGGATTGCAAGTCAAGCAACTTAATGATGGAATATTCATTAGTCAAACAAAGTATGCAAATGATATGCTCAATAAGTTTAATCTAAAACCTTCTGAAAAGAATGCTAAGATACCTATGAGCATTGGAACCAAAATGACCTATACTGAAACTGACAAGAGTGTTGAAGAACACAAGTATAGGAAATTGATTGGGTCTCTACCGTACCTCACTGTAAGTAGACCTGATATTCAATATGCAGTTGGATTTCAGACAAATCCAATGCAATCACACTACAACATTGCTATGAAAATATTAAGGTATGTAAAGGGTACTGTAGAAGTTGGATTGTGGTATCCAAAAGACAGTGGATTGAGTTTAGTTGGCTATTCGATGTCGATGACTATCTTTGGATCATTGCTTGATAGAAAAAGCACCTCAGGAACTTGTCAATTTCTTGGTGCCAGATTAATATCATGGTTCAGCAAGAAACAAAATTCAATTGCCACATCTACCACAGAGGCTGAATATATTGCTGCTGGGTGTTGTGCTTCACAGATATTGTGGATACAACAACAACTCAGAGACTATGAGGTGAATGAAGAGAAAACTTCGATTTTCTATGACAACACAAGTGCTTTTGCCACCTGGGGCTGTAGTATGTTCCAAGGGTTGGGCTGTTCGCCCATTAAAGCGGTACGTGAGCTGGGTTCGAATCCTTCCGTCCCAGAGCATATCCATTTTTTTGGTATTTCGTGCAAAGCACATTGATGTTAGACACCACTTCATTAGAGACCATGTTGAAAAAGGCAATATAGAGATACTCAAGATTGGTACTGAAGACCAACTTGCAGATATCTTTACAAATCCTTTGCAAGAAAGTAGGTTCTTAACCTTGAGACATAGTCTTGGGTTAATGGAGCTACCAAAGGAACTGAAAAGTTCTAATCTCTGAGACAGAAATTCAGAAAGGAGAAAGATATCTGGAACGGGCATCTAGATATTCAAGGCAAAAAATGTGAAGTGAGACAGGAACTCAATATGATTGAGAAAGAAAAAAGGAGAGATAAGATATCTGGAACAGGAATCCAGAATATCAAAGGCAAAAGGTGAAACACTTAGCAAACAAGTATCTGAGACGGGTACTCAGATATCAAAGGTTATTTCTGAGACAGGTACTCAGATATCTAGATCACTCAGTGAGGGGGGAACACAAAAGAGAATAGTACAACTGTCTGCAGTCAACTACTCTCTTGAAATTTGTATTATTTCTATCTTTGTGTAAAACATGAACATA
Organism: Plantago major; assembly: GCA_026545765.1. NCBI lineage: Eukaryota > Viridiplantae > Streptophyta > Magnoliopsida > Lamiales > Plantaginaceae > Plantago > Plantago major. The sequence continues at coordinate 23,124,783 of CM048840.1, read as the reverse complement.
TACTGAGTGTGAGATAGACTCAGATACAAAAATATCCCTTAGTCACACAGAAGAAAGGTGATTCAGATAGCTAATCGCCAAACTTCATTAATTGGGCACAATCACATGGGTTGATTGTGATCATTGCTGGAAAAGCAATCCCAACCATTGATGAAATGGGCGTTCCATTTTAAAGGCCGAGATTAATTCTCAGAAATAGTGGATCAGAAAACTCAGGGCGTGGCCACTAAGCATTTAATGCAAACCGAATTTTACCCACGTCTTACTGCACGTACACAGATACAAATGCACAAAATTAATTTGTGTATTTTTGTCTGTTGAAATTACACTGCTATATATATATATATATATATATATATATATATATATATATATATATATATATATATGATTTTGGCAAAAGAAATCACTTTCGCCTAATCCTACATTTGCTCTTGCACAAAAACTGCAAAATACTCTCAAATCTCCCTGCAATTTTCTCTGCAACTACTGATTCCCTCTTAGTTTTTCTTCAAAGGATCACTGATTTTCTACCTTAATCTCTTCTCTTTTTTAAAAAGCTTCACTATTTAAAGAGATGGCTCCCAAACGTGCTTCTACTCAGAAATCCCAAGCTACTATATCTGGTACTGCTGAAAAGCAAGCACCAGTGCTGGTTATAACAAACAATCGATTGATTGGAGAGTTCAATCCTGATCATTGGACTTCAAATCACAGGATGATTTGAGGTGGTGCCATGATTGAGGAATACCTGGTAGCTGTAATAGAAAACTAGATTGACAGAAAGTTGGTACTTGATATGCTTGAAAAGGCACAAATCAAGGGCTTTCTATCTGCTCTTCCCAGTGGAGTTTCTTCACTGGATGTCCTGGAGTTTTACAACAACTCCACAATTATTTCCAAAGTCTCTGAAGGCACTGAGACAGTGTCTATCAAGACCAAAGTCCAAGGACAAGAAATCCTGTTAGACGAAATAGCTTTTTGTGAGCTGTTTGAACTTCAAAATCTTGGAAAGGATTTTGAAATTGACACCAAGGATGAAGATCTCCTTGAAGGTGTGAAGCAACTATACAGTGATGTGTGTGATCTTGACAAGCCAGACACACCCATCACTTTAAGCTTGCTGACATAAGGACCAGACATCTATTGGTCCACTGGGATGTGTTGGAATGTATCCTTCACAGATGCTTTGATGGTCTACAAGGAGGTGCTGACCAGATAAGTCAAGAATGCTAGATAAAGATGTTCTTGTTGAATCAACAAGACAAAAGGCTGGAAAACCCTTTTAATTGGGGGAAGTACGCCTTCATGAAATTTGTGAAGAAGATACAAGGCTTTGAGCCTAAAATCGTTAAGGGCCTTGCTGAGCCAAAAGCCATAGTAAGCTATGGACTGAAGATTTGCTACTTACTGGAGTGCCTTGGCATTGAGCTCAGAGAGACGGCAGACATTGCCAATAGTAACCTACTCTACAAATATGAGTATACAAATATGATGAAAAAGGTTACTGCATCTCAGAAAGGTTCCAAGAAACGAAAGACTGATGAGGTATCTGAAGGTTCCATTGCGACCAAAAGGCCCAGAACTTCACAAAAGAAGTCTGCTGGCAAATCAGAAGGCATACCAATTATGGATGTCGACTCTCAGATACCTGCCGCCACTGCTGATGAACTCATCAATGCAGATGAACTCATCAATGCTGCAGAGTGCCTTGCTGATGAACTTATCAATGCTGATAAAAGCAGTGAGAAACTTCAAACTCTCTCTGCAGAAGCAGCATGGATTGTTGATAACTCCGTTCCAGATTTCGATGACGAATCGGACAAGGAGGAGAAGATCCCAGCCCCCAAGGTTACTGAAAAAGTAACCAAGGCCAAGGGGAAGAGGAACAAAAAGTCCAAGGTTGCTGTGAAAGCAACTAGGTCAAAGGTTGCTGAGCAAGCACCTATAGCAAAGGTTGTTGGTCCCAACACACCATTAGGGAAAGTCACGTATAAACAACTTCAAGAAGCCCTGATGAGTGGTGACCTAGTGTTGGTAGACGCTGATGTCAACACCACACTTAAAAATCTGGAAGAGCTCTCAAATGCTCAAACTTGTGCTTCCAGACAACCACAACAACCACAACCACAACAGCCACAAGTGGTTGATGAAATGGTCAATGAACTCCATTTCGACATGCCATCAATGCAATATGTTGAAGAAAATCCTGCAAATGAGCAGGTTCCCCAACTCCTAGAGAGGGATCAAACTGAGAAACCTGCTCAGAATGATCAAACATGGGAGGCAACTGAGTTAGTCACTCAGGAAAGGTCTGAAGTACCTGAAACTTCAAACAAAGAAGCTGAAATGGAACAACAAGACCAAAGCATAGAAGGGTCACAAGTTCCAGAGACCAATCAGCCTGACACTGCTCAAGTAGTTGAATGGTTTAACTCTCTACTTGTGAAATTTTATGTTTATAAATCTTGTTACTTATTAAAATTTCTTTGTTACTGGCTGAACTAGAAACACAACATCAAGAGGAAGCTGCAAAGTTTGCCTCAGAATCTGAGAAGGAGGCTTCTGTAGCCTCACCACTTAAGGAACAGGAGCCTGTCTCACAGGTAGAAGAAAGTTCCTTAAGATATAACATCTCAGATATATGCTTTATACACATGAATAATACTAAAGTGTTTGTTTCTAATAGGCTCCAACTGAGAAGAAAAATGGAGAGACTAAAAAGTCTATCTCTTCAGAGAAGAATCCAGAGACTTCCAAGGTCTCTGAGAAACAAGTATCTGAACCTTCTATTGAGAAGGTATATAATTCAGATACCTATAATCTTCAAAGACAAATCTCTAATCATTTTTCTCAAACTTACACTTTCTACTTACAGGTTCAAAAAGAAGTAGAAGTTGCTGGGGAATTGCCCACTCAATCCCCGCAACCAATGGAAATTGATGAGGCATCAAAGCTTTCATCACGAGAAAAACTTCCAGAGACTGCACAAGTCTCTGATAGACAAATGTCTGAGCCTCCTATTGTGGAGATAATTGACTTCTCAGATAACTAAAATTGTCTAACCTAGTTTTCTTGCTCAAAATTTTCAAAGTGTTGTTTTTAATCTCAGGTTCAAGCAGAAAGAAAGATCACTGAGGATCAGGCTTCCCAGTCTCCTCCTCATATCCAGATATCTGAGGCACCTGGAACCTCAGTAGTCAAGTCATCTGAGCCTGTCACGCAGGTAACTCAGATACCTTTCTACTCTAAAGCCCAGATATCTACTAAAATTTTGAAACTAATTCAGAACTCTTTCTTTCAGGCTCAAACCAGTGCCACTAAGGTCCCTGTTGATGAGAATAAGGACCTGCTTCCTTTCTTCAAGGAATACACTTTGCCAAAGCACCTAAAATGCTTCAAGAAATGGCAAAAGCTCCGATGCTCTGATCTATCTGAGATCATTAAGCTGATTGATCACCCCATAAGGAAAGCACGAGCCCTTGACTTGGAAAATTATGTCCATGCCATGTTCCCCACTGAAAAATACTCTTTTGGAACATTAATGCATAAGGACTTCGTCAAGGAAGTGGCCAGAAAGCTTATTCAAGCTTTTAAACAAGCAGATGGTCAGACCAGAATGCAGATGGCATTCAAGCCTACTTTGCCCCAGACTCTACAATTCATACCCTCTGAGCAAGAGAAAGTTAATGGACAAATGGTCACTATTCCAGAAGTGATCAATCTGGTCTCTGAAGATGAAGAAGAGAAGGAGACTGATGAGAATGACTATGAAGAACCTCCTTCTAACATCACAAGGATGAGGATGATAAGAAGGATGATGATGATGCCCCTGCCGCAGGGACATGAGGGATTGCACAAGGCAATAATACCTCAGTTGCTGAAAAGCACACTGAGAGGACGTCACAAAAATCCCCTCTTCCATCTCCTCAGAAATCTACCCATCCATCTCCCCCAACAAAAAGACTTTACTGAACAAGTAGTTGAGCACTCTGAGGACAACACTCAGAAAATATTGGATGCACAAGCCAGAGTTGCTCAACTCAAACAACTATTGGAGGAAGAACAATAGCTACATCTTCAACTGGAAAAAAAGATAGCTGAATCCAGAGTCAAGCTAGATAAACTTGAAGGACAAACGCGCAAAGAAACGCAAGCTTACTCTGAGATTAAAGGGCTCCGGGACGCCGTTAATTATATTGCCAAGGAGTTAGAAGCTGAACAAGTATCTGAAGAAAAGCATGATGCTAAGGCTGCATCTTCACCAAAGAAACCATCCTCCAAAGGCAAGAAACCCATATCTGAGATGGTTGCCGCCTTCATAAACCTTGATGAAGAAGTACAAGAGGATGAAGATCACTGGGCTGATGACTCAGATGACGAAGAAGACAGAACCTTGGCAGAACATGCAAATGTTCACTTGGGAGTTTCTCACTTAAAGAGAAAACTGATAGCTCCTCAAAGCTTCAGTAAGAAACCAAATCTCAACTCCCATGATTACATGGCCAGATACCAGGTTCTGGCAACTCTAAGAAAGGAGTTGTCTCAACAAAATGACGAAGTAATTGCATCAGTCCTTGCGGAAATGAAAAAGTTCACTGAGTTAATTACTCAAAGAACAACAAGCTTGGTCATTTCTCAGAGAGACCTAGGCATGGTGAGGGATGATGACAATAATCTTGCTGAAAAAGCCCTCAATGAGGCTAGCTATGCTACTGGAAAAGCAGATGCTACTCAAGGCCCACTGGCAGAGCTCACTGATAAGGAAACATGTCTTATCAAACAAAATCAGGAGCTCAAGTCCAATCTAGAACAGTTGGTTGCTGCTTACAACTATCTGCAAGGCAACTTTGACTCCCTTTCAGAATCCTTTGTGATTCTTAGTCAGTTAACAATGACTAAGGGGGAAGGATTTCAAGGTGCTCAGAGAGGAAGAGGAAGAGGAAACAAAAGAAAATCTGAACAACCACCTCTCAGAATAAATGAGCCCTCCTCCAGTCAGACTGCTCTACTGATAGTGGCCACCACCCAACAACTTCCTGAAAAAGGAATGACAACAAGGGCCAGGGCAAAGAAACCTCCAAGGAGTACCAAGGATCCAAGGAGAAGACAAGTAAGAGGGATTGATGAGTCTTCATCTTCTGAAGAAGAAGGCCAAATCAAATCGCAGGACAATGAAGAAGGCTGCAAAATTTTCACAAGAATTGATCTTGATGATGATGATGAAGAGACTGATGAAGATGAAGCTCCTCTTCACAGAAAAAGAAAAAGGGTTGGTAGCCTATCTGAGCCCATAGCTGCAAAGACTTTGGCAGCTAAAACACCCTCTGGAAATACCAAGTCAATCCAGGGTGGTTCTTCAAGCAATCCCCCAAGGGAGAATTCAAGACAAAGGAGGAACAGCCTGAGAGTTGAACAAAGAAAACTTCAACTACCACTCAGGCCCGAAGAAGCCAAGATTGAGTATGTGAAGATCAACAATGACTCCTCTTTCTACAGATGCATTAATCAGAAGAATGACTACTGGATTCTGGAACTCAAGCACTTACTGGTAAATGAAAAATTTCCAGAACCAATCCATAAACAGCTCATGGCATAGAGAAAAGATAAGCCAGCCTTGATTAATACCAACCACATCAAAGCCTGGTTGGATTTTGATCAGCAACCTAATGACTTATCTTAGCCCAGAAAGGTGGTTAGTACTCTTGGTTCACTTGAACACTGTAAAAGAGGAAAATCACTAAGTATGTTAGTCTAGCAAATCTTGTATAGGATGTTAGGTCTCTAAATGTAATTTTTATATCTTTGAAGAAGACCAAGAAGAAGGCATCCAGCAGGAGAGTTCAACATTTTTTTGAAGTTTTGAAAACTGCACAAGATTGCTGAAGACAAAGGTTATCAGATACCTATGTTCAGATATCTTTGATAAACAAGTGTTTCTTAATAAACAAGTTTTGCAAAAGATATCTGAGAACGCAAGGTTTCTGAACGAGGAAAAGTGCCCACAGATATTTACACTCAGATACCCTGGATAAAACTATGTTTCTGGGAAACAATGTTTCAACAAGTATCTGGAGATGAGAAGGTCTCTGGAAAGGGACATGCAATGCTTCAGAAAGCGTGCATAGTTCCGTTGGCACTACAGGACAAAAATAGCACAATGCGATAAATGCGCAGACAGAGACTTTGTCCATATCCGGATGTAATGTCATTCAAAGTAAAATTTATCCTATTGAAAATGCATGTCGATGTCTCTCATAATGTATATTTTGCCTAGATGTATTAAGTTTGTTTCATAATTAAATGAATTCGTGAATCAAATTTATGCGATTGTCGCAAGGATTCTTTGTTCAAATCTTCACAAGAACACTTAGAAGTTGTTTTCTGAAACTTGAGTGATACACAATCCTAAGTTAACTCCTTGATCATGAAGATAAAAAATTTTAATCTGGGATTTAAGTAATACCTCTCATCTTCTAAACGTGGCAGGATCAAAGACATGTATTACCATGTCAGTGAGAGGTCAGGACTTAAGGCTCCTTGATTGCTGATGATGTCTACGAGATCATAATGAAGGTAAGTGTCCCACTTTCATAGCAATTGCATATAGCCCTTTTTGTCCATGGTGTCCTTAACTGAGACAGTTGGGATGCTGTGTAAATAGTTAACGACTAATTGGGTGCTGGTGAGCACAAGCTTGTGTTACTTATTTTACCTACTTGGTCGCTTGAACTCATATATCTGTAGGTTGTTCATTTTGCTATTTTGTCATGACAGAATGCTGCCCGTCTTGACAGTGAGATCATATATGATAGAGACTTTGACTATGATTTCTTTGGGTTTAAAACTCTTGAGAGGTCTTACCTCTTGAAGGTCCAAGGGAAAGTAGTTGAGAGGCCACAACACATGTTGATGAGGGTTTCTGTTGGTATTCACAAGGATGACATTGATTCGGTGATAAAAACATATCATCTGTTGTCTCAACGATGGTTCACTCATGCATCTCCTACCCTTTTTAATGCTGGTACTCCCAGACCACAGGTATTACTTTTTTGAGAACACAACCAACTGGCATTGAAGTAAATATTAAGCAAGTAAATATTTAGTCATAGTTTCTTCTTTTAATACTCTCCAGTTAAGCAGTTGCTTCCTGATATGCATGAAAGATGATAGCATTGAGGGCATATATGATACCTTGAAGGAATGTCTTTATCAGCAAGTCAGCTGGAGGAATTGGTGTATCTGTCCATAACATCCGTGCTACAGGAAGTTATATCCGTGGAACTAATGGAACATCCAATGTTATTGTTCCGATGCTTAGGGTATTCAATGACACTGCCCGTTATGTGGATCAAGGGGGTGGCAAAAGAAAAGGTTGGGAAATTGTTCTGTTTTGCTTCCTTGTGATTTAGCTTGCATCAGATCTGGATCTTGAAACGTGTTTACTTTCAATGAACTTAGGTGCATTTGCTGTATATTTGGAGCCATGGCATGCTGACATTTTTGAGTTTCTTGACTTGAGGAAAAACCATGGAAAGGTACCGGCACGTCTCTGTACCTCTAGATTATTAAATAGTAAAACATGAATAAATGTAGTTTTTTTTACAATTTTCGTCATTTCCTACCAGGAGGAACACCGTGCAAGAGATTTATTCTATGGCCTCTGGGTACCTGATCTATTCATGCATAGAGTTCAATCTAATGTACACTAAATATGAGAAAGAGGTAAAGCTGAGCTACATGGTTATTTTGATGTGATATTGTTGGGCTTTCTCTACAATACTATTGTTGTTATTTTCCTAAATATCCTTTTCCTATGCTCAGGGAAAAGCCAAGAAGGTCGTCCAGGCACAAAAACCTATGGTTTGAGATCTTGAAATCACAAATTGAAACTGGAACCCCATACATGTTGTATAAGGTTGTTGTGATGGACTTGCCTGGCCAATATTTTCCGAGTTAGATTCTCGTCGGTTTATTTTGGCTTGTTATTCACTGTTTTGCTTTCTTGCAAATTTTCAGGATTCTTGCAACAGGAAAAGCAACCAACAGAACTTGGGCACCATAAAATCATCCAACTTGTGTACAGAGATTATTGAGTACACTAGTACTCTGAAGCTGCGGTGTGCAATCTGCATCAATTGCTCGCCACGATATGTTAAAGAAAAGGTTACTACCTCATCTTGGATATGTGGATGTTGTAAACTCTATTAATTTTCCTTCTATTAACTTGTAATTTTGTTGTCATTCGTGTACTGTTGAAGCTCAACCATCATAACTTGTGGGCAGATAGGTTCTAAAAGCGTAAAACTTTGACTTGATAAACTTATCGAGGTTTGTTATATTCTTTCCTTCAATTGCCAATTCAAGTCCTTGCCCGATATAAATAATAAACTATTCTCTCATGCAGGTCACCGCCTTGGTCACCACCAATCTTAACAAGATAATTGATGTCAACTATTACCCCGTGGAAACCGCAAAAGGTCTAAGATGCGTCACAGCCAATTGGAATTGGGGTACAAGGTCTTGCGACACATTTATCTTGCTTGGCATGGCATTTGATTCTCTGAGGTAAGCTCATGCTGTTTCTTTTCCTTGTATTAACCATTTTAGCGATTCAATGACTAAACTCGTGACATGTGATCTAAAATGCAGCTCAACAGTTGAACAAGGACATTTTGAGACCATATACTACAATGCTTTAAAAGCATCATGTGAACTTCTTGAAAAGAAGGCACATATGAATCTTATAATGGCACCGTTAGCAAGGTATATTTGTAATTTGCTCCATATGTCATGCATGCAATCTCGGCAAAGCAATTAATATGACCAGGCATTCAATAGTAATTGTGATTTAAAATTTTACTTGTCAAGTTGAAGTCTTTGAAGTTAATGGAATAGATTACTACCGATGACATGTAATTGTCGATGTCGATAACTTTCACATTCGTGTCATTGTTGCTAGCTATCTGTGATTTGGTGGTTTCGAGATGCTTTCGAACTTTCGTGATTTCTCCAGCCAGATATGTGGAGGGTCAAACCTTCAGATAGGTGGGATTGGGATGCTCTTCGTGCAAACATAGCAAAGAGCGGAGTTAGAAACTCACTTCTTATAGCACCCATGCCAACTGCTTCAACAAGTCAAATCCTTGGGAATAATGAATGCTTTGAGCCATACACCTCGAATATTTACACCTTGAGGTTCTAAGGTTGACAATTTATGTTATTTGCTTAGCTACTCAATCTTGTGTTTTGCTTGCTCTTATTCTAACATTAATATCCATTACTCCTTTCAGTGGTGAGTTTGTTGTGGTTAACAAGCATCTCCTCCATGATTTGACTGAGTTGGGTGTTTGGTCCCCTTCCCTTAAGAACCAAATCATATATGAGGATGGTTCGGTTCAGAAAATACCTCAGATTCCAGAAGAACTCAAGTTGATATACAAGTATGATTTTCAGTGTGGGACTACCAGTCACTTCATTACCCCATGCCCTGTATTTTTGTCCTAATGCCAAATTTCTAATGACAGGACTGTTTGGGAGATAAAACAAAGGATATTGGTTGATATGGCTGTTGATCGTGGGTGCTACATAGACCAGAGCCAGAGCCTGAACATCCATATGGACCAACCTAACTTTGGAAAGCTTACTTCCCTTCACTTCCATGCCTGGTCAAGGGTAAGCTGGCCTGGAACAACTATTTGTTTGATACTTTTTGTGTTTGTATCTGGGTATAGTTCTATGGTTTGAATGATTGATGCTTGAATTTTCGTTCTTCTGACTTTCCAACTCGGCATGTAGGGTTTGAAGACTGTCATGTATTATCTAAGATCCCGTGCAGCAGCTGATGCTATCAAGTTCACTGTTGACACTACTATCCTAAATGTAAGTGCATAATCTTGCACTTAAAGTTCTATTCTACATTTTAATGTCTCCAGTATGTAACCTAATGAAGCATGTTGGTTTGCAGGATAATTCGAAAGTGGTAGTTGAAGTTGACGATTCAAAGATGGCAGAAATGGTATGCTCGTTAATCAACCGTGATGAATGCTTAGCTTGTGGCAGCTAAGAGTGTTGGGGGATGGGATGATAGTATCATCGTCACTGTTTAGTTAAGAGTTCAGCGATGGTTATTCGATCAAACAGATAAGCCACTTGCTTTCTGAGATGTTTGGTTATTATTGAAGCTCGAACCATATGTATATGTATATAGGTTAGTAGTCAAGTACGTATTTGCCAAGAACCAAGCTGAATGTTTATGACCTGTGAGTGGTTTATTTATTGTAGTAGCTCAACCTCAGTGTAAGCATCCGCCTTAATATTGCCTGGTTAATCTTAATCTATGAAATTTGTATGACCGAGAATCTTTATATACTCTTTAGTTCTATTCTTGTATGTATCTCATATTAAATGTTACATAAATTAATATGTTTTTCATTTTTAATTTTTTGTATTAACATAGAAATAAACTATCCATAACAAATAATTAAAATTACTCCTTTAGTTTGAATATCAACTTATTTTTTTATCATCTCAATCACAATTCCAATACTTTAAATATAAAAATAATTCATATTTATTCATGTTCTCTCGTATTTTATTTACATTTTCACATACTCATTTTATATATCTCATACCTTTATCAACGCTAACTAATTTTTATAAATGATTATAATTATGTGTATAATTTAGTCTTAAAATTTGTACACGGACTCACGAGAAGTTGAGTCTGAAAGAAGCATTATTTTTACATTAAAAGTATATTTTTCATATTGCATTATTATTTTTAATTTTTTATCTAAAATTTATGTCAGTCGTAATTTATAAAGTTCTTGGCAATAGTATTTCATACAATATTCCAATATAATTGTCACACACAGATTTTGCACAAATACATTTAGAGCCACATTACAGGTGTAGGTTGGTAATTTGAAACATTGGTGGAATTTTGTGGTAAGAGGAGAATACTTTTTGTTACTTGGTGTCGGGAGTTACCTTTTATTCTTGCCAAGCCGAAACCGATGACCTTAAGTAATTTCGGGAATATAGTTGAAATGAACTTATTTCATTAGAATCCGTAGGTCACAAAAAGAAGAGAAAAAAAAGGCCACTTAATTCATGAGAAGACTTAAACCATTAATTCAACTTCTAAGTCAAGAAATTAACAATTCGGTATAGGGACACCACATTGGGTAACGACCATCTGAGTAAACGGAGAGTCAGTAACCGGACTGAAAATGGGGTTTGCGAGGTACCTACAAAAACAGGGAGCTTGCTCCTGCATATTGTCGCAACACTCTTTCGATGGATGTGTTACCTTTTCTATAGCCTCGAGGCATGAGGTTAACTCCATCGGGTCGCAATGGAAATCCATTGCAACAACGTTTTGTACCTCCATCGCTAGTACATTAACAAACAAGCACAACATAGCAATGCAAGCAACATCGGACTTCATCTTCTTTAGACTGTTAATATTTGAAGAAAGAAATTTGTTTATGTGAGTTTGTAATAGGTGAAATAGAAGATATTTTTGGTTTGGAAGGATCACAAGGCGTGGTATTTGTAGGAGCAGTAGTGAGTTGAGATAAGAAACTCACTAAGGTAACTTGGATTTTATTATTAATTGAGTTATACAAAAATAACTGAAATGTTTGGTCCGTTTATTTTACCTATCCAAATATCATCTTGTACATGACTTGAAGTGAGTTGTTGTCATAACTCAAAATGTTTCAAAATATTTTGTCCTTGCATTTCACATATCCAAGTGTCATGTTGTATATATGGATTCAACTAACTTGTTTTATTTCTTAATATTAAAATATATATTCTTCCTCCAACCTACGTATCGATCTAAGTGTCATGTGGTGCTAAGCGAGTTGTCTCCTCAACCTAAAGTACTCCTAGATATCTAGATCATGTTAATGTGAGTCATGTCATGTTAGAAGTTGTGTCTTGGACCGAAACATTAGGGAAAATGTTAATTTTGCACTAAGACCTTACCATGTAATTGTAACTTGCAACACTAACATAAGTTATTCCAAAATCAACACAACTCTTAAACTATCGGTTAAAATTGTCATATTTTTCAAGTATTGGGCGAAGTTGAAACTTTCAACAAAAGTTTTAGGTGTTGGCTGTTATTCTTTTTTTTTGCCCAAGAATAGACTTGAAACATGTGAAGATTGAAATTTACAACTATTTTAGTATAAGGTTATTACTAAAACTTAAAAGAGTCCTAGAGAATATGAGAGTCTTGAGAGTCCTTCAACAGTTTAAATCTGGACTCAATCTCGTGGATCTAGCGCGGGCGGGTTTCATAATGTTTTGGATCTGGGTTGCGGGTTATGATTGCCGAATTTCATATAAACGTTATTTTCAGTTTTTCATTTCATTGCTCGCTTTCTTCTCACGCTTTTTCTTCTTCGTTCTTCACAACTCCTTTCTTCTTGCCAAATTCTCTCTGCATTCGATCGATCGATTCTCTGCAAATGATTCGACCTCTTCTTCATGTTTGAGACCTCTTCCAGAATCATTGTTCATCGTCTGCCCCATTCTCGCGATCGGAAGAATCTAGGAAACCCTAGCTTTTCTTCGCTTCGAATCGCCATTATCAGGTATTTCGAGCTTTTTTTTGTTCCATTAACTGTTCATCGCCTTTGTTTTCATGTTTGTCTTTTTTTTTTTTGTTTTTCTTTGCTGATCGTAGTTATGGAGAATTTTAGGAAAGACGTTGATTGATTTGCTTCGATTGTTGTTAGATCGGTATGATATGCTTCGTTGTATGTTGTTTTGGTTGTTTATGCTTCCTTTGTGTTTCGATTGTTGTTAGATCGGCATAATATGCTTCATTTTCTGTTGTTTTGGTTCTTTATCGTTCATTTATGCCCCGACTGTTAGATCGGCATGATATGCTTCGTTTTCTGTTGTTTTGGTTGTTTATCCTTCATTTTTGCATCGACTGTTGTTAAATCAACATGATCTCCTTTGTTTTTATGTTGTTTTGGGTGTTTATGCTTCATCTTTGCTTCAAGTGTTGTTAGATCGACATGATTTGCTTTGTTTTCATTTTGTTTTGGTTGTTTATGCTTCATTTTTGCTTCGATTATTATAGATCTACTGCTAGCTAGTTGTAGAGGTAGTAATAACCCATTGATATGGATAAATGATCTGCAACTGTTAACTATATTTTTATGTAAATGGTGTACGTGTAGCAATAAATTGTTGATATTTGTGATTGCATTCATTATTTATAAATTTATGTAGTTTTGTAAAATAAATTGGGATGTATGTATGGATAGGCTATGTTTATACTGTAATGGTTGATTTTTAAGGGTAAATTGGTGATGCTTGAATCTAGGTATTTTGTTTCATCGTTTTGAATTTTTTTCTTGTTTATGTTTTTATGTAAATTGTGTATGTCTATATGTAAATTGTTGATGTTTGTCGTTTCATTTCTTTTTGTTTGAGTTTCTGTAGTTTTGTAAAACCAGTATGTTCTCTTAGTGTGAATTGTGTATGTCTATCTGCAAATTGTTTATGTTTTCATATAAATTGCGGATGTTTGGCTAGTAATTGTTGATGTTTGTATTTTCTCTATTTTCAGTTAGTTTTTTCTTTGCTTTTGCTGCGTTTGTTGGTAGATTTTCATTGTAGTGTTCAATTTTGTTTAGGTTTTTATGTAAATGTTGTATGTTTAGCTGTAAATAGATGATGTTGTGGTTTCATTACTTTATGGTTAGACTTTCTGTAGTATTGTTTTTAATTTTCCCTTTTTGGGCAAATTACATTTGCTCTCCCTAATAAAGTTGCTAATAACATCGGGGACCTTGACATTTGAACAATAACAATTCTTAAAATGTTTGATGAATCAATAACAAACCAGTCCAAAACTCGTATTGGAGCCAAACACATTCTTAATTTAAACATTTCCTTTTCATTTGGTTTTATTCTTTTCCTTTTCATTTTTTTATTTATTTGTGTGTGTGTGTGTAAAACAATTTCATTCTTATTCTTATTCTTATTCTTATTATTATTATTATTATTATTATTATTATTTTACTATATATTACAAAATTAAATTTCAGATTTTGGAAGCACAATTTGCGAAGCGTTACTTAAAACAGATGGTTCAGGATGGAGGATGTTCATCCATTTTCTGGCCTTGGAGTGCTCGAGTACCACGATTCTTAAGGTAATAATTTCTCCCTCATTCTTTTTCATTAATTTTATTTCACTAATTTAATTATAATTAGGATACATATAATTACATATATAATAAAATGGAAAAATTACACATGTAAATTAAAAAAATATATATATATATATTTATTTTTTCCAGATTAAGTCAGAATGTGGCACATGACCTTCAAGGCATTTTTTAATTTTTAAATAATTTTTTAAATTATTTTAAAATTAATTTATGATATTAAAACTGAAGCCAACACGCGTCCAACGCGTAAACTAACCTGATGCATGAAAATCAATTGCCAAATCCGAGAAAAAAACAACTAGAGTTTATGGTTTATATTGAAAGTCATTTTTATTTTAATAAAATTTCATTTTATTAAAAAATTGTCCCAAGAAATTACTATCATTGCCCATATTTTTTTTCTATTTACTTAAGTTGGAGGAGGTGATGGTGGTGGATGATGTTTAAATAAAAAGAAAGGTAAGAAGAGGGAAACTAGAAAATCCAAAGATTTAAAATAAGGCCATGTTTGGATGGTAAGCTTTAAAAATAGATAATGGACCAATCTGTTATTGTTGAAATGTCAGGGCCCCAGATGTTATTAGGGTGTTTATCAGGGGGGCAGGTGTAATTTTTCCTTTTTTAAAAAAAAATTGCCTATGTTTATGAGTGAATTGTGCATGTTTATGTGTAAATAGTTGATCTTTTATTATATAAACAGATTATGTTCCAGATCTTTGATTTCTAGTGCTTATTGGCTAAGTTTGCATATATTGATACTGTTAGGAATATCTGTTTAGATTTTGATCAACAACCTAATGACTTATCTTAGCCCAGAAAGGTGGTTAGTACTCTTGGTTCACTTGAACTGTTGGTCCAGATAACGGCAAAGTAAAAGACTAGGGGGGGGGGGGGAATAGTCTTTTAAAACTTTTGTCGATAAAAACTATTTCTCAGATATCTGAGTAGATATCTGATACTTAGAATCAGAGCGCGGAAGACTTAAGATAGATAAGTGCATAAACAATTAAAGTGTGTGTGTGTTGCTGAAATGTAAGTACAGAAAAGTAAATAACACATCAAGTATAGTGGTATCTGGAGGTGGCGTAATCCTCCAACTAATCCACTTCGGTCTTCCAAAGACCTAGAATTCACTAGAATAGATAATTGAGGTCACCTTACAAAAATCCTATTCTAAGATTTCTTAAACAGATGGTTTCCAACCAAATGTTCCCCCTGAGTTGTTCCCCGGCTTTCACAGCCAAGTAGTTCCTGTACTCAGAAACCTTTTTGAGCTATTCCCTAGCTTCCCAAGCTAAGTACTTCCTGTGCTCAATAACCTTGGAGTTATTCCTTAGTTACCCAAATCAAGTACTTCCTATACTCCATTAACCTTGGAGTTATTCCCTGAGTTTTCAAACTAAGTACTTCCTGTACTCCACCCCAGTTATGGTGTTGGTTTCGGTTTGAGTTGTCAGATGAGCTTCTTTAATAACTTTTCAGTTAATCAGATAGCTCTGTGAATCAAGTATACTTAATACACTTTGCAATGTATGGTATCTTGTTCTTTTTACTAACCCAAGTCTCAGATAACTGTTCAAGAGAATGAATCTCAGATACTTGATCTTTTGTTTCAACTCTTTCACAGATAGCTGTGCTTGTTTAGGATCAGGACACTTAGAACTTTAGTGCTACTTAAGATCAAGAGCTTTGGTCGCAACAGAAAGCTTTGAGGATAAGTAATTTGCTTTGAGAGAGTAAGATGTTCAGTAAGTTCTGTGTTTCAGCGTCGTGTCTTCTCAAGCTGTCTAAGTGTTGATATTTATAGATGAATTTGAGTGCCGTTTGAATAGTATCCGTTAGGCTCAAATTCAAACTATAGATATCTGTGTGTATAATCTTATGTGAGTTTTGTCTTCTTCTTCAGAAGCTGCCGTTGCTTTTGTTCAGACATCTCTGTCCGTGCATTAAATGCATTGTACTATACTTTTTGTTCTGTAGTGTCAACGGAACTATGCTTTGTATCAGAGACTAGTATTATCTGATACTTTGCACGTCCTTATCTTCAATCTTCAGATACCACTTTTATTGAAATAACTTTGTTTGCAATAAATATATTGCTTTTTCAGAAATGTGGTTAAAGCTCAAGGTATCTGAGAATAGATATCTGTGGACACTTTCCTTGTTTTCAGATAGACCTTTTATTTCTCAGATATCTCCCGTGACACAGTTTGTTTAAAACTATTTGTGTTTTCAAGATATCTGGCTAAGGTATCAAAAAAGCTTTCGATAATCTTGTGCAGTTTCTTCAAGTCTTCAATGTCGTTGAGCTTGTTCTGCTTGGATGTCTTCTTCTTGGTCTTCTCTTCATAAAATAAAAATTACATTTTGAGACCTAACATCCTATACAAGATTAGCTAGACTATCATACTTAGTGGATTTCCTCTTTTACAATGTTCAAGTGAACCAAGAGTACTAATCACCTTTCTGAGACTAAGATAAGTCATCATGTTGCTGATCGAAATCTGAACAGATATTTCTAACAAAATATCTAACAAGTTTCCTAACAAATTTCCCCCTTTTTGATCAGTCAACGATGACTATCTGACCTATTACAAATCTGGATGAGTGAACAATCCAACACTTAATCATTTCTTAAGATTTTTCAAATCATTCAATTAAGTGCAGAAAGTAGACATCAACCAAATCACAAGGTGTGATCATTGCTGACAAGTTATCTTTTATAGAATACTATCTGAGAGTAAGTTCTTCAGATAAGTTACAAAGAGAGATTACAGATAACTTCAATACATAAAACAATTTAGCTCAGTCAGCAAAAATACAAAAATTACATAGTAAATTAGGACAACAGGAGTAACCAAGCTCCAAGTAAACATCCTAATAGACTAGTCTTCAAGTCTTCAACAGTAGTTCTATGGATCAGTCTGCAAATTTCCTATCTCCAAACCTTTTGATGTCATCAGAATAATCATAGAGAAGTGTTCTGACGAGCATCTCGGTGTCTGGCAAATCCACAGACCTCTTTGTAGGTTTTGGTAGGATTTTTCTTGACAAAATGTTTGACCCACAGATACTTTCCCCACTTCCAGGCATGCTCTATTCTGATATCTGAAAGCTTGAAGTATTCGTAGATAATCCTCAGATATCTGATGTCACCCTTGTATTGTTCTTCAGTTAGATAGAACGACTCATAGGGTTCCACAGCGAGTCTTTCTCTTGTGCCTGTTCCTGTGATATTCAGAATTCTGTGCACATCATCTGGCTTTCCATATGGACATTCATCAGAGAGGTCCTTTCTCATGGCTTCAGTTCTCTTGACAACTTCAAAATCCAACCATGCTTTAATGTGATTGGTGTTGATCAAGGTTGGCTTATCTTTTCTCCATGCCATAAGTTGTTTATGGATTGGTTCTGGAAATCTTGAATTTACCAGTAGATGCTTAAGTTCTAGAATCCAATAGCCATTTTTCTGATTGATGCACCTGTAGACAGAGGAATCATTGTCATACTTCACATACTCTATTTTGGCTTCTTCTGGCCTGAGTGGAAGTTGACTTTGTCTTTGCTCAGCTCTCAATCTGTTCCTTCTCTGTCTTGAATTCTCTTTGGGGTTGTTGCTTGAAGAACCATCCTGGATAGACTTGGTATTTCCAGAGGGTGTTTTAGCTGCTAGGGGCTTTGCAGCTATGGGCTCAGTTAGGCTTTCAATTTTCCTTTTCTTGTGAAGAGGAGCTTCATCTTCATCAGTTTCCTCATCATCATCAAGATTAAATCTTGTGAGAGTTTTACAGCCTTCTTCATTGCCCAAGGACTTGATTTGACCTTCTTCTTCTTCTTCAGAAGATTCATCAATCCCTGTAACTTGTCTTCTCCTTGGAGCCTTGGTACTCCTTGGAGGTTTCTGTGCCATGGCCCTTGTTATCATTGTAGTTCCTTCAGTAGGTTTCTGGGAAGCAGCTACTATTTGCAAAGCAGCTTTGCTTGAGGAGGGTTCATTGATTCTGAGTGGTGGCTGGGAAGTTTTCATGTTTCTTCTTCCTCTCTGAGCACTTTGACTCAGATTTCTTCTTGTTTTCTTCTCCTTCTTCCCATTCCCCCTGACTTTGAGGTCCAGATTTGTACACTCTTTCCCCCTTAGTCATTGTTGGCCGACTCAGTCTCATAAAAGAATCTGAGAGAGAGTTAAAATGTCCTTGTAAATAATTATAGTCAGTGACCAACTTCTGAAGTTCGGCTTTGAGCTCCTGATTTTGTTTGATAAGTCCATTGTCCTTATCAGTGAGCTCTGCCAATGGGCCTAGGATGGCATCTGCTTTTCCAGCAGTGTAACTTGCCTCTTGGAAAGCTTTTTCAGCTAAAGACGCATCATCGTCCCTTATCATTCCCAGATCTTTCTGAGCAATGACTATGCTAGTTGTTCTCTGAGTGATGAGCTCAGTGAACTTTTTCATTTCAGAGGGGACGGAGGCAATTACTTCCTTGTTTTGTGAAGACATTTCCTTTTTCAGATGAGCCAGTACTTGGTATCTGTTCATGTATTCATGGGAGTGGACATTTGGCAGTTTGCTGAATATTGCAGGAGCAATCAGCTTCCTATTCAAGTGAGAGACCGCTAAATGTTCATTGCGGTGCTCTGCCAAAGTCTTGTCTTCTTCATCATCTGAGTAATCAGCCCAGTGATCTTCATCCTCTTGGACATTCTCATCGATTGTATCGAGTCCAGCAACCATCTCAGAGATTGGTTTCTTCCCTTTCTGGGAGGAGGATGGTACTTCTTTTGAAGATGATGCAGCCTTAGCATCATGCTTGACTTCAGATACTTCTTCAGTATCGAGTTCTTTGGTGATAGCATTCACAGCATCCTGTAGCTCTTTAACCTCAGAGTAAGCAATCATTTCTTGTAAGTATTGATCTTGTAGTTGATCAAGCTTGTCTCTGGATCTAGCTATTTGATCTTCCAGTTGAAGATGGAGCTGTTGTTCTTCTTCCAACAGTTGTCTGAGTTGAGCAGTTCTGGTTTGAGTGTTTAATATTTTCTGATTGGTTTCTTCAGAAAGCTCAACTACTTGTTCAGTAGTAACTGGGTGTTGGGAAGATGGATGAGTAGATTTCTGAGGAGATGGAGACGGAGATTTCTCTGAAGTCTTCTCAGTGTGCTTTTCAGCAGCTGAGGCATTATTCCTTAGCGAAATTCCTCCGGTCCCTGGTGCAGGGGCATCATCATCATCCTTTTTGTCTGTGTCATCCTTTTGGTGATGGTCAGTGGGAGGTTCATCGAAGTCATTTTCGTTTATTTCTTCCTCCTCATCATCTTCTGATACAAGATTGATCACTTCAGGAATAGTGATCTTCTGCCCATTAACCTCTACTTGTTCAGAAGGTATAAATTGCAGAGTTTGGGGCAAAATTGGCTTGAATGCCATTTGTAATCTTGTCTGACCATCTGCCTGTTCAAAGGCTTGTATCAAACTGTGCGCCACTTCTCTGGAGAAATCCTTATGCAATAAAGTCGCAACTGTGTACTGTTCGGTAGGGAACATTGCATGGATATATGTCTCCAAGTCAAGAGCTCGTGCTCGTCTATTTGTTTGATCTGTGATTCTCAATATTTCAGAGAGATCAGAGCACCTTAACCTTTGCCATTTCTTGAAGCATTGAATATGCTTTGGCAGGGTGTGAGCTTTGAAGAAGGGAAGTAGGTCCCTTTTCTCATCATTGGGAGCCTGCTTTGCACTTGTTTGAGCCTGAAAGAAAGAGTTTTGAGTGAGCTTCAAAACTTTTATAGATATCTGAGTAGAAGTGTAGTTTAGTTTCTGAGTTACCTGAGTAAGTACTTCAGGCTCAGAGACTTGTGCTACTGAGACAATTGGTGTCTCAGATATCTTGTTATGAGGCGGAGACTTGGAAGTCTGGTCCTCATCAACCTTTCTTTCTTGAACCTGAGAATTAAAATTATCACAATACTTAGGAAATTTTATCAAGAAAACTTTAGATGACAAAACAGATATCTGAGAGGTCAATTACCTCCATGAGAGGCTCAAATATTTGTTTCTCAGAGACTTGTGCAGTCTCTAGAATCTTTTCTTGTGATGAAGGCCTTGATGCCTCATCAGTTTCCATGGGTGCAGGGGATGTCGCAACTCTGTCCCCTTGCACTTCTACTTCTGAGTGAGCCTGTGAGTAGAAAGTATTGAGTAATTTAGAGAAGAAGTTTTAGTTAACCCAAGGTGAAGAATATTTATCATTGATTTTCATATACCTTCATACTGGAAGGCTCAATGATCTGTTCTTCAGAAACCTTGTCGGTTTCTGGGTTTTCTTCTGGCATTTCTGCCTTATCTTCCTCTTTCTCAGTTGGAGCCTGTTAGAAACATTCACTTAATTGGTTAAGTAAATTATCATATAACTGAAAAATGACAACTTAAGAAACATTTTATCACATGTAGGACATGCTCAGATTTCTTAAGAGGTGAGGTTGATGAGACCTCTTTCTCAGTATCTGAGGCAAGCTTTCCAACTTCCTCTTGTCCTTGTGTTTCTAACTCAGCCTATAACAAAGAATTTCTATAAATAACAAGATGTACGAGCATAAAATTTGCACAAGATAAGAGTTAAACCATTCAACTACCTGATCCGTGTCAGGCTGATTGGTCTCTGAAACTTGTGACCTTTCTATACATTGGTCTTCTTGTTCCAGCATTTCTTCTTTGTTTGAAGTTTCAGGTACTTCACACCTTTCCTGAGTATGCAATTCAGTTGCCTCCCCTAGTTGATCATTCTGAGTAGATGTCTCAGTTTGATCCCTCTCATTGAGTTGGGGAACCTGCTCTTTTGCAGGATTTTCTTCAGCATACTGCATTGCTGGTAATTCAAAATGGAGTTCATTTACCATTTCATCAACCACTTGTGGCTGTTGTGGTTGTCTGGAAGCAGAGGATTGGTCAGTAGAAAGTTCTTCCAGATTTTTAGATGTGGCATTTTCATCAGCATCTGCCAGCACTAAATTACCACTCATCAGGGCTTCTTGAAGTTGTGCATAAGAAACGTTCCCTGATGAGTGTTTGTACCAACAACCTTTGCTATAGGTGCTTGTTCAGCAACCTGTGGTGTAGGTTCTTTTTCAGATACCTTTTCACCAGTTACTATTTCAGTAACCTTAGCCCTTTTTGTTCTTTCTAGGACTTGAGAGATGACTAGCTTCTCATCTTCATCGTCAGAGCTCTCATCAGCATTAGGAACTGATTGGTCCATTACTCCTGCGATTTCTGCAGATAGGGCTTGGTGTTTTTCACCACTTTTGGCAGCATTAGCAAGATCATCAGCAAGACATTCTGCATTAGTCGCAACATTTCTGAACGCACTTTCTCTTGCTGAGTCTACTTGTTCAGTAGTTGATAACTCTTTTGCAGCATTGATGAGTTCATCTGCCTTTATCAGTTCATCGGCAATGCCTGCATATATCTGAGAATCGACAACCTCTTTGGGTGTGTCTTCTGATTTGCCAGCAGACTTCTTTCTTGAAGTTCTGGGCTTCTCAAGGGAATAAACGCCTTCTAGGAGAGTTTACCCCTTCCGACTGGAATCCAAGTCACAAGATGAATTGGGGAGCTTTTCTTGATACCTTTTCAGACTTTCGCTTCTTAGAACCTTTCTGAGACCCAGTAACCTTTTTCATCAAGTTTGTATACTCATATTTGTAGAGTAGGTTACTGTTGGCTATTTCAGCCGTCTCTCTGAGCTCAATGCCAAGCTTCTCCAGCAAGTAGCATATCTTTAGACCATAGCCTATTGTGGCCTTTGGCTCAGCTAGTCCTTTGGCAATCTTAGGCTCGAAGCCTTGAATCTTCTTCACAAACTTCATGAAGGCGTACTTTCCCCAGTTAAAAGGGTTTTCCAGCCTTTTGTCTTGTTGATTCAGCAAGAACATCATGATCCATCGTTCTTGGCTCATCTGGTCAGCACCTCCTTGTAGACCATCAAAGAATCTGTGAAGAATGTAAGCCAATACATCCCAGTGAACCATCAGATGTCTGGTTCGGATGTCAGCAAGCTTGAACTCAATGGGTGTATGTGATTTTTCAAGATCACACACGTCACTGTACAATTTGTTAACACCTTCAAGGAGATCATCATCCTTGGTGTTTATTTCAAAATCCTTTCCAAGATTTTGAAACTCAAACAACTTACAGAAAGTTGTTAAGTCCAGAAGGATTTCCTTTCCTTGGACTGAGGTTTTAATAGACACTATTTCAAAGGCCTTGTAAACACGTAAAATTATCCTGGAGTTGTTGTAGAATTCCAACACATCGAGTGATGAAATTCCACTAGGGCGAGCAGATAGAAAACCCTTGATTTGTGCCTTTTCAAGCATGTCAAGAATTAGCTTTCTGTCAGCTTGGTTGTCTATTGCAGCCGTGAGGTATTCCTCAACCATGGCACCACCCCAAATCATTCTGTGATTTGAAGTCCAGTGGTCAGGATTAAAATCTCCTACCATTCGGTTGTTCACAATAACCAACTCTGGTGCTTGCTTTTCAGCAGTACTAGTGGAGGATTGAGATTTCAGTGTAGAAGAATTCTTTGGGGCCATCTCTTTATATAGTGTAGGGATTTGAAATTGGTGTTTGAAAGAGATTTGATTCAGTAATTCTTTGCAGAAAAACTTAATCTTGATTTGCAGAGATTGTAGAAGGTTTGCAGAGAATCAAGAGAATGTTTTGCTATTTTTGTGCAAGTCTGAATGTTGGATTAGGCGAAAGTGATCTCTTTTGCCAAAATCCTATATATATAGCAACGTAATTCTAACAAACATATACACACAAATTGGTTTTGTATGTATGTATCTGTGAATTGCAGTGAGGCGTGGGTAAAAGTTTGTTCGGCATTAAATGCATAGTGGGCCATGTCTGAATTTCAACAGTCCACTATTTACAGAGAATTAATTTCGTCCGTTAAGATCAAACGCTTAATTTCATCAAGGGTCACCATTGCTTCTTCAGCAATGATCACAATCATCAATTGTGATTGTGCCCAATTAATGAATTTTGGCGATTTGCTATCTGAATCACAATTCTGTGTGACTAAGAACGCTGTTTGTATCTGAGTCTATCTCATACTCAATATTTGTCCAAGTTTTACACAAAGATAGAAATAATACAAATTTCAAGAGAGTAGTTGACTGCAGACAGTTGTACTATTCTCTTTTGTGTTCCCCCTCACTGAGTGAACTAGATATCTGAGTTCCCGTCTCAGAGATCTTAAGCTGTCTTTTTGCTCTTTAGCCTTTTTGACTTCTGGATACCTGTTCCAGTTTTCTCTTTTCTCTTCTCTGGATACCCATTCCAGATACCTCTTCTCTGGATGCCCGTTCCAGATACCTCTTCTCTGGATGCCCGTTCCAGATTCCTGAACTCTTTCAGTTCAATGGTAGTTCCATTAGTCCAAGACTATGTCTTAAGGCTAAGAATCTACTTTCTTGTAGTGGCTTAGTGAAGATATCTGCAAGTTGGTCTTCAGTGCCAATCTTGAGTATCTCTATATTGCCTTTTTCAACATGGTCTCTGATGAAGTGATGTCTGACACCAATATGCTTTGTTCAGGCATGAAATTTAGGATTCTGTGTAATCGCAATAGCACTTGTGTTGTCACAGAAAATGGGAGTTTTCTTCTCATCGAGTCCATAGTCTTTAAGTTGTTGTTGTATCCACAGAATTTGTGCTGCACAACAACCAGCAGCAATATATTCAGCCTCTGTGGTAGAAGTTGCAATTGAGTTTTGCTTCTTGCTAAACCACGAGATAAGTCTAGTACCCAGAAACTGACAAGTTCCTGAGGTGCTTTTCCTATCAAGCAGTGATCCAGCATAATCAGCGTCTGAGTACCCAGCTAAACTCAATCCGCTTTCTTTGGGATACCACAATCCTACATCTATCTGATTTTACATACCTTAATATTTTCAACGCGTTGTAGTGTGTTTGCATCGGATTTGTCTGAAATCTAGCACACACTCCAACGGCGTATTGAATATCAGGTCTACTTGCAGTGAGGTAAAGTAGTGAACCTATCAATTTCCTATACTTATGTTCTTCCACACTCTTATCTGATTCAGTATAGGTCATTTTGGTTCCAATGCTCATAGGTATCTTAGCATTCTTTTCAGAAGGCTTAAGATTGAATTTTGTGAGCATATCTTTTGCATACTTTGTTTGACTAATGAATATTATATCATTGAGTTGCTTGACTTGCAATCCTAGAAAATAATTCATTTCTCCCATCATGCTCATCTCAAACTTGCTTTTCATGAGATTTGCAAAGTCATTACAAAGTTGCTTGTCCTTAGATCCAAATATGATGTCATCAACATATACTTGAACTAAGAGTAGTTTCCCGTCATGATTTAAGGTAAATAAAGTTTTATCAACTTCACCTTTCTTGAAACCACTTTCTAGAAGGTATTTGGCCAAAGTGTCATACCATGCTCTTGGAGCCTGTTTCAGTCCATACAGAGCTTTCTGTAGTTTATAGACCATTCTACTTTATGAGGAAACTTCAAAGCCAGGTGGTTTCTCAACATAAACTTCTTCTGCAAGTTCACCGTTCAAGAATGCACTTTTGACATCCATCTGATAAACTTTAAAATCTTTATGAGCTGCAAAGGCTAGAAAGAGTCTTATTGCATCCAATCTGGCAACTGGTGCATATGACTCATCAAAATCTAAGCCTTCAGTCTGGGTAAATCCCTTGGCAACCAATCTTGCTTTGTTTCTGGTTATTTCACCAGATTCATTCATCTTGTTTCTGAAAACCCATTTTGTTCCAATCACAGATATTCCTTATACAAATGGAACTAGTTTCCAGACTTTGTTTCTCTCAAATTGATCCAACTATTCTTGCATTGCAGAGATCCAGTCTTGGTCTCCTAATGCTTCTTCTATATTTTTAGGTTCAATATTTGAGATGAAACATCCAATGAGAGAATTAGCATTTTCAGCTATTGCTCTCCTAGTCCTAACACCTTGATTAATTGGTCCAATCACATCTTTTGCAGGATGATCCTTGATCCATCTCATCATAGGTTTAGTGCTAGTAGGATCAATATCCAAATGATTTGAATGTGAATCACTAGGATTTTGATTTGATACTATTTCAGTATCTAAGACATTTTGCTCCTCAGAAGGGCAATTAATGTCTGACACTTTCTCAGTGTTTGAGCTATCTGGAACATGTATTTCAGAGAGATTGTTTCCAGAGATAGCTTCATGATGAACATCTTCAGTTTCCATTTCTGGAAGTTTCATAGGAAATTCTTCATCATGTTTGTGAGTCATCTTGTTGTTACTAAGCACTTCATGCTTTTCTACGTCAGAGTCATCCTCACTTTCCATAATGATATTTCTCCTTTCTGAGGATTCTTCTTTAGAATCCCTCAGCAATAGTTCTTTGAACCTTTCTGAGAGTTCATCATTAGGAGGTGTTTTCTTACTTCCTTCATAGAATACAACATGAACTGATTCTTCAATTTTCTTTGTTCTTTTGTTGTAAATTCTGTAGGCTTTGCTATTCGTGGAATAACCAAGAAATACACCTTCATCTGCCTTTGGTTGAAATGTTCTCAGATAATCTTTCCCATTGTTCAGAATAAAACATTTACAACCAAATACTCTCAGATGTTTGATATTAGGGGGTCTACCAACCAAGATTTCATAAGGGGTCTTGTCATGGTGTTTGTTTATCAAGCATCTGCTCGAGCAAAGTGTTTACGACTTCAACCCAATAAATTTCACTTATTTCAAAGGTCATTAGCATCGTCCTTGCAACTTCTTTAAGGGTTCTGTTTTCCTTTCGCAACACCATTTTGTTGAGGTGTTCTTACAGAGGAAAGTTGGTGTTGTATACCTTTGGTGTACAAAACTCTTTTATGTCTTTGGTTGACAAACTCGGTAAGACCATGGTCTGCTACGATTGCAGATACCTTGTCATTTTCATGACTTCAAGCTTTTTCAAAGAAGTTTGGTATCTCCACCACGGCATCGATTTGTGTTTCGTAAAGACAACCCAAGTGAATCTTGAGAAGTCATCTACAACAACTGACCATACTTCTTTCCCGCATAACTAGTTACGATGATTCAAAAGATCCATGTGTAATAGTTGCGTTGGTCTAACACTAGAGTGTCGATTTTGGACTTGAAAGAGATCTTAGATTGTTTCCCCATCCGACAAAGTGTAGATACCATCCTTTCTCGAAAGATGTTACGGGAAGGCCAACCACTAACTCTTTCTTGGCAAGTTTGTTCGAGTTTTGAAGTTCAAGTGACTCATTCTTTTGTGCCATAACCGGTTTTCTCTGTGACCAGATTGACTCACCATGAGACATTCTTGATTGTGGCAGATACCCAATCGGCAACATAAAGACTACCTTTCCGCCGAGCAACCAAGACTGTCTGCTTTGACTCATTGTCAATTAGTTTGCAGTATTTTGCTTTGAATTTTATAGTAAAACCCTTGTCTGCAAAATGGCTCATGCTAAATAGATTATATTTCAAATCCTTAACATGTAATACGTCAGTGATTGTTAATGTTCCCAATTTGACGTTAAATCCAGAGAGGATTTAATTCTCCTCAAGAAATCGATATCCGTCCTGTGTTGCAAGCTTTGTAATTGACCAGATTTGCTTTGTCTCCTGTCATGTGCTTTCCGCATCCACTATCAAATAGCCATTGTGCTTTAGTCCAGGAAGCATTCTGCACACAACAGGAAACAGGAGATTAGGTTCTCAATTTACAATTGGAACCATCAGGACTAAACAATCTTCCAGTAGGAATCCATTTTTGAATGAATTTCCTTGGAACATTCTTTTGTCTGATAGGAACATAAGGAGGAATTCTAATTGAATGATTATCATTATTGAGAATTATTTTCTTCCTTGGTGTGTTCCTAGGTGCTCCATTTGGTGCTTTCAGATACCTGTCAGGTTTCTGAGTTTGCTTTTCAGCAAACTTAGCTTTCCTTGCCAGATTTCTTCTAGCCCTGGCATTCAGATTTTCAGTGGCTTGATTTAACTTCCACTTCTGATAATTGCTTTGAGCAATTCTAGCCTTTAGCCATCGTTCTTGCTCCTGTTTGTATTCATGAGCAAGTCGTTTCCCGATGCCTTTATAGCCAATACCGTTTCGAGCACTTGAAGCTATCTGAGATCTTTTCTCAGCAGCTTTGCTAGTCTCTGGTTGGTCCAATTTCTTTCCAGAAAAAGTGACATGGGAGAATTTGCCAGCTCCTGCAATTCTACCCTTTTGAGAGACATAGCACTGTGGGTGTTTACACTTTTCAGTGTTGTGTTTCTTTTCAGAGACGTGCCCAACAGTTTTGTTTTTGACTTGTTTTTCCCACAAAGGTTTAGTCGCAACTGCCTTTCCTTTGTCAACAATCTTCGTCTTCTCATCGATACTATAGATTGCATGGGAACCATCTTGCTGAGTACTTACAAATGTTCTTCTTTCCTTACTCTTATTCAGAGTGATAGAGCAATCTGTCTGTGTATTCAGCCCAAGTCCTTTCTTTTCTGAAGGATCTCTTAGGTAAGATTGTACTTCAGTAAGAGTGTCACTAGCTTTGGCATAAGATTGAAAAGATAATTCTTTCTTCTTGAGTTCCTTGTTCTCAGAAAGAAGATCTTCATATTTCTTTCGTAATTCAGCCATTGCTTTATGTGACTTTTAGGTCTCGATATATCGAGCTTTGAGAAATGCATTTTCAAAGATCCTTTTCTCGATACCTTAACTAATTGAGAATTTTCCTTTGCAAGAGAATTCTTTTCTTCAAGATTTTCGCTCTAGCTCGGATCATTAGAAATTCTCTTTCATAGATGTCAAGTTCTTTCACGAGATTTTCTAGATCTTTTATTTCTTCTTCATCACTTTGATAAGTATAACAAGAAGTATGTGTTACCTCATCGACCATAAGATGATTTCTATGTTAGAGATGTCTGATGTCAATTTCAAAGAACTCCACACATTTCATTCTTCTTGAGGTCAAGTCGATTATATCATGAGTAACTCCACATAATTGGTGATGGTAAGGTTGAGTCATCTGAATTGTCATCTTGAACTGTCTCAACGTCTAGAGCATCCATTGAATTTGGATTTTCTCTCTTTCTTGATTAACAAAGCTTTACGATTCTTCCGAAGATTCTTCTATCTTTCTTGTCACTGTCCTTAGTTTGTTGAAGGTGACAATCCTTCTTGAAGTGGCTGGTTTCGACAATAGAAACAGATATCGCTTTAATTTCGCTTCCTCAAGACATGATGCTTTCGAAATGGCTTGTTCAATGAGCTTTGCATATTTTTGTCTTGGTGATAGTTTGAGCCTAGATGCTTTTTGACTTCTCTTCGCTTTTCTTCTCTCAATTTCTCGACTGACATATTTGCTCATTTGCTTTGCAGCAAGAGCATCCTCAGTCTCTTCCTTGCTTTTCTTCTTTTCAGAAGTTCCTTGAGCAACTAGAGCAACATTCTGCAACTTTTCAGTTGTTTGTTCTCTTTGTGTTGTCTCATAATCTACCGTAGCAAGATGTGAGAAGAGTTCCACTGGAGTGATATTTGGCATTCCTTGGTTAAAATAAAAGAATTTGGTATGCTCCCAGTTGTGGTTAAGACTTCTGACAATAGTCTTAATCTTTTCTGACTGGGAGTATCTGCTTTCCCAAGTCTTGCCATATCACTCATGAGAGTGGTAAATCAAATCAAGTTCTTCCAGAGTTTCAGTGGGTCCTTGTTTGAAATTTTGAAATTTCAACTTGAGAACTTCGAACTTGTTTTCTTTGGTTTTCTCAGTTCCGGCACAGATTTCTTCAATCAGTTGCCAGGCAACTTTCGCCGTTTTAGCACCCCACATTTACACTGTATGTGCTCAGGTGTCGATCTGATGATGATATTACGAGCTTGACCATCCGACGATTTCTCTTGGCATCTTCCGATGTCCGAGTTCTGGGCTTTGGTTCAAATAACTTGACGATAGATCTCCCACTTGTTGACGATCGGTTTGTGAAGATCCTTCGCTTTGATCTCATCTCTACCATTAGAAACCTCCATGACTTGTTTGAGTTGTTGAATGACTATTGGGCCATTCTTTATCACTTCGATCATTTCGTCACTTATGGCTTCAAGGTGGAGCATCATGTTATTTTTCCATTTCTCGTAATTCTCGGGTTTGAGAACGGGTGCATCACTCAGAGACATTCCTGCACACTTAACACACAAATTAAATAGTCCTCGAAAATGGACAAAGTTCCTTCACCTATCTGGGGATCTAGGTTCAGTGCAGAAGGCTTGTGAACCTCCTGCTCTGATACCACTTGTTGGTCCAGATAACGGCAAAGTAAAAGACTAGAGGGGGGTGAATAGTCTTTTAAAACTTTTGTCGATAAAAACTATTTCTCAGATATCTGAGTAGATATCTGATACTTAGAATCAGAGCGCGGAAGACTTAAGATAGATAAGTGCAGAAACAGTTAAAGTGTGTGTGTGTTGCTGAAATGTAAGTACAGAAAAGTAAATAACACAGCAAGTATAGTGGTATCTGGAGGTGGCGTAATCCTCCAACTAATCCACTTCGGTCTTCCAAAGACCTAGAATTCACTAGAATAGATAATTGAGGTCACCTTACAAAAATCCTATTCTAAGATTTCTTAAACAGATGGTTTCCAACCAAATGTTCCCCCTGAGTTGTTCCCCGGCTTTCACAGCCAAGTAGTTCCTGTACTCAGAAACCTTTTTGAGCTATTCCCTAGCTTCCCAAGCTAAGTACTTCCTGTGCTCAATAACCTTGGAGTTTTAGTTACCCAAATCAAGTACTTCCTATACTCTGTTAACCTTGGAGTTATTCCCTGAGTTTTCAAACTAAGTACTTCCTGTACTCCACGCCAGTTATGGTGTTGGTTTCGGTTTGAGTTGTTAGATGAGCTTCTTTAATAACTTTTCAGTTAATCAGATAGCTCTGTGAATCAAGTATACTTAATACACTTTGCAATGTATGGTATCTTGTTCTTTTTACTGACCCAAGTCTCAGATAACTGTTCAAGAGAATGAATCTCAGATACTTGATCTTTTGTTTCAACTCTTTCACAGATAGCTGTGCTTGTTTAGGATCAGGACACTTAGAACTTTAGTGCTACTTAAGATCAAGAGCTTTGGTCGCAACAGAAAGCTTTGAGGATAAGTAATTTGCTTTGAGAGAGTAAGATGTTCAGTAAGTTCTGTGTTTCAGCATCGTGTCTTCTCAAGCTGTCTAAGTGTTGATATTTATAGATGAATTTGAGTGCCGTTTGAATAGTATCCGTTAGGCTCAAATTCAAACTATAGATATCTGTGTATAATCTTTATGTGTTTTGTCTTCTTCTTCAGAAGCTGCCGTTGCTTTTGTTCAGACATCTCTGTCGGTGCATTAAATGCATTGTACTATACTTTTTGTCCTGTAGTGCCAACGGAACTACGCTTTGTATCAGAGACTAGTATTATCCGATTCTTTGCACGTCCTTATCTTCAATCTTCAGATGCCACTTTTATTGAAATAACTTTGTTTGCAATAAATATATTTCTTTTTCAGAAATGTGGTTAAAGCTCAAGGTATCTGAGAGTAGATATCTGTGGACACTTTCCTTGTTTTCAGATAGACCTTTTATTTCTCAGATATCTCCTGTGACACAGTTTGTTTAAAACTATTTGTGTCTTCAAGATATCTGGCTAAGGTATCTGAAAAACTGTTTCTTTAATCTTGTGCAGTTTCTTCAAGTCTTCAATGTCGTTGAGCTTGTTCTGCTTGGATGTCTTCTTCTTGGTCTTCTCTTCATAAAATAAAAATTACATTTTGAGACCTAACATCCTATACAAGATTAGCTAGACTATCATACTTAGTGGATTTCCTCTTTTACAATGTTCAAGTGAACCAAGAGTACTAATCACCTTTCTGAGACTAAGATAAGTCATCATGTTGCTGATCGAAATCTGAACAGATATTTCTAACAAAATATCTAACAAGTTTCCTAACATGAACACTGTAAAAGAGGAAAATCACTAAGTATGTTAGTCTAGCAAATCTTGTATAGGATGTTAGGTCTCTGAATGTAATTTTTATATCTTTGAAGAAGACCAAGAAGAAGGCATCCAGCAGTAGAGTTCAACATTTTTTTGAAGTTTTGAAAACTGCACAAGATTGCTGAAGACAAAGGTTATTAGATACCTATGTCCAGATATCTTTGATAAACAAGTGTTTCTCAATAATTAAGTTTTGCAAAAGATATCTGAGAACGCAAGGTTTCTGAACGAGGAAAAGTGCCCACAGATATTTACAATCAGATACCCTGGATAAAACTATGTTTCTGGGAAACAATGTTTCAACAGGTATCTGGAGATGAGAAGGTCTCTGGAAAGGGACATGCAATGCTTCAGAAAGCGTGCATAGTTCCGTTGGCACCACAGGACAAAAATAGTACAATGTGATAAATGCGCAGACAGAGACATCTGAACAAAAGAGGAAATCTCTAAAAAGAGACAATGTCTTCTGCAGTACTATTTTCAGATATCAATAATTTGAATTTCATTAAGCCTAACGGATAGTATTCAAACGGCATGATTTTCAACTATAAATATCATCACTTAGAATGCTTGAAAGACACACACTGAACTCACTGAAAATACCAAGCCTCTCTGATAATACAACTAGTGGTATATTTCTCTCAAGCATGCAAGTCTTCAACCTAGTTATTCTTCAGCTTACAGTTGCGTCTAAGCTCTTGAATTCTAAGTAGCACGAAAGTTCTAAGTGTCCTGATCCTTAACAAGCATTGCTATATGTGAAGGAGTTGAATCAAAAGATCAAGTATCTGAGATTCATTCTCTAGAACATTTATCATAGACTTGGGTCAGTAAAGAACATATCACCACACATTGTGAAGTGTGTTAAGTGACTCTTGTTCAAGAAGGTAGTATTACATAACTGTAGAAGTTATTAATCTACCAAACCTGACAAACTACCTTAACCAACACCTTAAACGGCGTGGAGTACAGGAACTACTTAGTTTGGGAAACTAAGGAATAACTCCAAGATTACTGAGCATAGGAAGTACTTAGTTTGGAAAACTAAGGAATAGCTCAAAGGTTTCTGAGTATAGGAAGTACTTGGCTGAGAAGCCGGGGAATAACTCAGGGGGAACACTTGGTTGAGAACCTACTGTATTTAGGAATCGAGAGAAGATTTTTGTAAGGTGAACTCAATTATCTGTCTTAGTGGATTCTAGGTCTGAGAAAGGCCGAAGTGGATTAGTTGAAGGATTACGCCACCTTTAGATACCACTATAAAGATCAATGTTACTTACTTTCTGCAATTTGTTGCTTGCTTTATTTACCTGCCTGAGTTCTTACACATATCTTGCTGAGCACGTACACTTATCATATAAAAGTCTTCCGCTCTCTGAAATTAAGTATCAGATATCTTCACAGATATCTGAGAAATTGTTATCGAAAAAAGTTGTAAAAGACTATTCACCCCCCCACCCCTATTGTTTTCCCTTTGCCGTTATCTGGTATCAGAGCAGGAGGTTCCTAAGCCTTCTGCACTTAACCTAGATCCCAGATAAGCTCCCACTAACTGCTTTTCACCTACACTTGATTTGTCTGTTTAGTGTGTTTGCTGCAGGATGTCTTTAAGTGACGCTCCAATTCTCAAGCCAGAGAATTATGAGAAACGGAAGAACAACATGATGCTCCACCTAGAAGCCATCAGTGATGAAATGATCGAAGTAATAAAGAATGTCCCCATAGTCATTCAACAACTCAAGCAGGTCATGGAGGTTTCTAATGGTAGAGACAGAGTTCCCACTGATGAAGAACCAAGTGGTGCTTCCTCACAAACGGGTGCTTCAATCAGTAGAAGACCTACTGTTCAAGTTGTTTACGAGCCAAAGCCCAGAGAGCTCTGGACATCGGAAGATGCCAAGAGAAATCGACTGGATGGTCAGGCTCGCAATATCATCATACGTTCCACTCCAGAGCACATACAATGTAAACTGTGGGGTGCAAAAACGGCGAAAGTGGCCTAGCAACTGATTGAGGAAATCTGTGCCGGCACTGAGAAAACAAAGGAAAATAAGTTCGAAGTTTTGAAGCTCAAATTCCAAAACTTTAAACAAGGTCCCACAGAGACTCTTGAAGAACTAGATTTTCGGTTCACAACATTGATGAGTGAAATGGCTGCACTTGGTGAAAGTGAGAGATACTCTAACTCTGGAAAGGTTAAGACTATCGTGAGAAGCTTGAATCAAAACTGGGAACACACTCAGTATTTTTATTTCAACCAAGGAATGCCAAATATCACTCCAGTAGAACTCTTTTCCCACTTAGCTACTGTCAACTGTGAAACTACTTAGAGAGAACAAACAATTGCTGAGAAAGTTCACAATGTTGCTTTAGTAACACAAGGTAATTCTGAAAAGAAGGATACCAAGGAAATGACTGAGGAAGATGCTCTTGCTGTAAAGCAAATGAGAAAATATGCCAGTCGGGAGATTGAGAGAAGAAAAGCCAAAGAGAAGATGAAAAAGCATCTAGGCTCAAACTATCACCAGTACAAAAATATGCAGCTGTCAAGCTCGCTGAACAAGCCGGCTTAGCAAGCATCTAGTACTGAGGAAGCAGAAATTGGAAACAATATCTGTTTCTATTGTCAGAAACCTGGTCATTTTAAAAGAGATTGCCCTGTTTTCAATAAGCTAAAGACAGGTGACAAGAAAGATAGAAGAAACTTCAAGAGAGGTCAGAGAGCTATGCTCACTGAAGAAAGGAAAAAGATTCAAATCTAACTGGATGCTCTTGATATTGAGTCAGAATCTGAGGAAGAAGACTCAGATGATACCAAACTACCTTCTCCAGAATTATGTGGCATCACTCATTAATTAGTTGACTTTGGTCAAAAGAAAAGGAAAATATGCGGGGTTGCTGAGGAGATCTATCCAGATTGCTCCAACATTGAGCCTTGCCTAATGGCTGACGAGGTAACCAACATTTCTCAATTCATAACTTATGAGAGTGATGAGGAAGAAATCATAGATTCAAAATATTTCAGAAGAGAACTTGATCTCTACAAAAGAGAATTTCAAATGATCCGAGCTAGAGCTGACATTCTTGAAGAAGAAAAGAATTCTCTTGAGAAGGAAAATTCACAATTACTCAAGATATCTAAGAAAAAGGATGCTGAAAATGCATTTCTCAAAGCACAGATATCTGAAATAGAGAAGTTACACAGAACGACAATGGATATACTCCAAAAGGAAAATAAAGATCTTCTTTCTGAAAATGAGGAACTCAAGAAGAAAGAACTATCTTTTCAATCCTATGCCAAAGTTTGTGACACTCTTACTGAAGTACACTCTTATTTAAGAGATCCTTCAGAAAAGGGAGGACTTGGACTGGACACACAAACAAATAGTTCTAGCACTCTGAATAAGAGTGACGAAAGAATAACATTTGTTAGTGCTCAGCAAGATGGTTCCCAAATAACATATATCATTGGTCAGAAAGCTAAGGTTGTTGACAAAGGAAAGGCAGTTGCGACCAAACCTTTGTGGGAAAAACAAGTCCAAAAGAAAACTGTTGGGAACGTTTCTGTAAAGAAACACAACACTGAAAAGTGTAATCACCCACAGTGCTATGTTTCTCAGAAAGGAAAAATTGCAGGAGCAAGCAAATTTTCCAATATCACGTTTTCTGGAAAGAAAGACGTTTCAGAGACTAGCAAAGCTGCTGAGAAAAGAACTCAGACAGCGCCAGGTGCTCAAAATGATATTGACTATAAAGCCATCGGGAAACAACTCGCTCATGAGTATAAACAAGAGCAAGAACGATGGATGAAAGCCAGGATTGCGCATAGCAATCATCAGAAGTGGAAGAAAGAACAGGTTACGACCACTCTGAATGCCAGGGCTAGAAGAAGTCTGGCAAGGAAAGCTAAGTTTGCTGAAAAGCAGACTCAACAACTTGATAGGTATCTGAAAGCACCACGAGGAGGACCAAGGAACACACCAAGAAGGAAAATAGCTTTAAATGATAATGACACTAATCATTTAATTCCTCCTTATGTTCCAACAAGACAAAAGAATATCCCAAGGAAGTTCATTCAGAAATGGATTCCTACAGGGAGATTCTTTAGTTCAGAAGGTTCCATTATTGAAATGAGAGCCTAACTCCATGTTTCCTGTCTTGTGCAGAACACTCTGAGGAAGAACCCGAAGTGGTATTTTGATAGTTGATGTGGGAAGCACATGACAGGAGACAAAGAAAATCTGATTAACTACAAAAAATGCGATAAAGGACCATTTATTAGGAAATGAATCGAACAGTTCTTCTTTTGAATATTTTCCATTTTTCTAAGCTGGAGGAGATGAAAATCCAACCATAGGATTTGGCAATCTGAAGTTTGGAGCTCTTACAATCTATGAAGTACTACATGTAAAGGGATTGAAATATAATCTCCTAAGCATGAGTCAATTGGTAGACAAAGGGTACACTGTCAAGATCAAGTCAAAACTATGCAAAGTAATTGACAATGAGTCTAAGCAGACAGTCTTGGTTGCTAGGCGAAAAGGAAATCTTTATGTTGCTCACTGGGCATCTGCCACAACTGAAGAATGTCTCATGGTGAGTCAATCTGGCCACATTGAAGAAAACTGGCTATGGCATAAAAGAATGAGTCACTTGAACTTCAAAACTCTGAACAAGCTAGCCAAGAAAGAATTGGTGGTTGGTTTACCCAAAATGGTATATAGAAAAGATGGTATATGCTCAGCTTGCCAAATGGGAAAACAATCCAAAACATCTTTCAAGTCTAAAACTAGACACTCCAATGAAAGGCCACTACAAATGTTACATATGGATCTTTTTGAATCCTCTGTAACTAGCTATGTTGGAAAGAAGTATGGTCTGGTTGTTGTTGATGATTACTCAAGATTCACTTGGGTTGTATTTCTTAAACAAAAATCTGATGCAAGGGTTGAGATACCCAACTTGCTGAATAAGCTTAAAGTCATGAAAAATGACAAGGTATCTCAGAATCGTAATGCACCATGGTACTGAGTTTGTGAACCAGTACATAAAAGAGTTTTGTACCTGTAAAGGTATACAACATCAACTATCTTCAGTAAGGACACCACAACAAAATGGTGTTGCTGAAAGGAAGAATAGGACCCTAAAAGAAGCAGCAAGAACAATGCTTCCTGACACTGAAATAAGTGAAATCTATTGGGTTGAAGCTTTTAACACAGCCTGCTACACTCAAAATAGATGTTTGATCAACAAACACCTGACAAAACACCTTATGAACTTTTGATTAGTAGACCCCCTAGTATCAAACATCTAAGGGTGTTTGGTTGCAGATGTTTTGTTCTTAACAATGGAAAAGAATACTTGAGAACATTTCAACCAAAGGCAGATGAAGGAGTATTTCTTGGTTATACTCTGAATAGCAAAGTATATAGAATCTACAATAAAAGAACGCAAAAGATTGAAGAATCTGTTCATGTAGTTTTCCATGAAGGAAACAAGAAAGTACCCTTGAATGAAGAACTCTCAGATAGGTTCAAAGAACTAATGATTAAAGATTCTGAAGAAGAATCCTCAAAAGGAAACAACTCTGTCATTCACTTAGAGGATGACTATGACGATGAAAAGCATCCATTGCTTAGTAACAACCAGATGACTCTAAGACATGATGAAGAATTTCCTATGAGAATTTCAGAAATGGAACAGGTTACTGAGAACCTTCATCATGAAGAGGTTTCTGAGAATGAGATTGCTGGAAATCAAATTCCAGATATCTCTAACACTGAAAAAGTGTCAGATATCCATGGAATTTCCCATGTGCCAGATATTTCAGATACTGCACAAGTATCCTATCAAGATCATATTGATTCACATTCAGATCAAAATGATATTGATCCTACTAATTCAAAACCCATTATGAAATGGATAAGAAATCATCCTGCCAAGGATGTGATCGGTCCTTTAGACCAAGGAGTTAGAACTAGGAGAGCGATTGCTGACTCTCTTTATGGATGTTTCATCTCAAATATTGAACCTAAAACTATAGAAGAAGCATTGAATGATCAAGATTGGATCTCTGCAATGAAAGAAGAGTTGGATTAATTTGAGAGAAACAAAGTCTGGAAACTGGTTCCATTTGTTGACGGAATATCTGTAACTGGAACCAAGTGGGTTTTCAGAAATAAAATGAATGAGTCTGGTGAAATAACCAAAAACAAAGCAAGGTTGGTTGCCAAGGGATTCACCCAGACAGAAGGACTAGATTTTGACGAGTCATATGCTCCAGTTGCAAGATTGGACGCAATTAGACTATTTCTAGCCTTTGCAGCTCATAATGAATTTAAAGTTTATCAGATGGATGTTAAAAGTGCATTCCTAAACGGTGAACTTGCTGAAGAAGTCTATGTTGAACAACCACCAGGCTTTGAGGTTTCCACAGAAAGTAGAATGGTTTATAAGCTTGTAAAGCTCAGATGGATCAAACAGTTCGAGAGCATGGTATGATACTTTAGCCAAATATTTGTTGGAAAGCGGCTTCAAGAAAGGAGATGTTGATAAAACACTCTTTACTTTGAACCATAAAGGGAAACTACTTCTAGTCCAAGTATATGTTGATGACATTATATTTGTATCTAAAGACAAGTAACTTTGTGAAGACTTTGCTGAGCTCATGAAAAGTAAATTTGAGATGAGCATGATGGGAGAATTAAACTACTTCCTAGGATTGCAAGTCAAGCAACTTAATGATGGAATATTCATTAGTCAAACAAAGTATGCAAATGATATGCTCAATAAGTTTAATCTAAAGCCTTCTGAAAAGAATGCTAAGATACCTATGAGCATTGGAACCAAAATGACCTATACTGAAATTGACAAGAGTGTTGAAGAACACAAGTATAGGAAATTGATTGGGTCTCTACTGTACCTCACTGCAAGTAGACCTGATATTCAATATGCAGTTGGATTTTAGACAAATCCAATGCAATCACACTACAACATTGCTATGAAAATATTAAGGTATGTAAAGGGTACTGTAGAAGTTGGATTGTGGTATCCAAAAGACAGTGGATTGAGTTTAGTTGGCTATTACGATGTCGACTATCCGGATCATTGCTTGATAGAAAAAGCACCTCAGAACTTGTCAATTTCTTGGTGCCGATTAATATCATGGTTCAAAGAAGAAACAAAACTCAATTGCCACATCTACCACAAGAGGTTGAATATATTGTCATTGGTGTTGTGCTTCACAGATATTGTGGATACAACAACAACTCAGAGACTATGAGGTGAATGAAGAGAAAACTCCGATTTTCTATGACAACACAAGTGCTATTGCCATAACTTAGAATCCTAAGTTTTATGCAAGAACAAAGCACATTGATGTTAGATACCACTTCATTAGAGACCATGTTGAAAAAGGCAATATAGAGATACTCAAGATTGGTACTGAAGACCAACTTGCAGATATCTTTACAAAGCCTTTGCAAGAAAGCAGGTTCTTAACCTTGAGACATAGTCTTGGGTTAATGGAGCTACCAAAGGAACTGAAAAGTTCTAATCTACGAGATGTAAATTCGTAAAGGAGAAAGATATCTGGAACGGGCATTTAGATATTCAAGGCAAAAAATGTGAAGTGAGACAGGAACTCAGTATGATTGAGAAAGGAAAAAGGAGAGATAAGATATCTGGAACAGGAATCCAGAATATCAAAGGCAAAAGGTGAAACACTTAGCAAACAAGTATCTGAGACGGGTACTCAGATATCAAAGGTTATTTCTGAGACAGGTACTCAGATATCTAGATCACTCAGTGAGGGGGGAACACAAAAGAGAATAGTACAACTGTCCAAATAACTACTCTCTTGAAATTTGTATTATTTCTATCTTTGTGTAAAACATGAACAGATACTGAGTGTGAGATAGACTCAGATACAAAAATATCCCTTAGTCACACAGAAGAGATGTGATTCAGATAGCTAATCGTCAAACTTCATTAATTGGGCATAATCACATGGGTTGATTGTGATCATTGCTGGAAAAGCAATCCCAACCATTGATGAAATGGGCGTTCCATTTTAAAGGCCGAGATTAATTCTCTGTAAAATAGTGGACTGTAAAAACTCAGACGTGGCCCACTAAGCATTTAATGCAAACTGAATTTTACCCACGTCTTACTGCACGTACACAGATACAAATGCACAAAATTAATTTGTGTATTTTTGCCTGTTGGAATTACATTGCTATATATATAGGATTTTGGCAAAAGAAATCACTTTCGCCTAATCCTACATTTGCTCTTGCACAAAAACTGCAAAATACTCTCAAATCTCCCTGCAATTTTCTCTGCAACTACTGATTCCCTCTTAGTTTTTCTTCAAAGAATCACTAATTTTCTACCTTAATCTCTTCTCGTTTTTAAAACACTTCACTATTTAAAGAGATGGCTCCCAAACGTGCTTCTACTCAGAAATCCCAAGCTACTACATCTGGTAATGCTGAAAAGCAAGCACCAGTGCTGGTTATAACAAACAATCGATTGATTGGAGAGTTCAATCCTGATCATTGGACTTCAAATCACAGGATGATAGGATGATTTGGGGTGGTGCCATGATTGAGGAATACTTGGTAGCTGCAATAGAAAACCAGACTGACAGAAAGTTGGTACTTGATATGCTTGAAAAGGCACAAATCAAGGGCTTTCTATCTGCTCTTCCCAGTGGAGTTTCTTCACTGGATGTCCTGGAGTTTTACAACAACTCCACAATTATTTTCAAAGTCTCAAGAATCGAGACAAAGGTCTATCAAGACCAAAGTCCAAGGACAAGAAATCCTGTTAGACGAAATAGCTTTTTGTGAGCTGTTTGAACTTCAAAATCTTGGAAAGGATTTTGAAATGGACACCAAGGATGAAGATCTCCTTGAAGGTGTGAAGCAACTATACAGTGATGTGTGTGATCTTGACAAGCCAGACACACCCATCGACTTTAAGCTTGCTGACATAAGGACCAGACATCTGTTGGTCCACTGGGATGTGTTGGCATGTATCCTTCACAGATGCTTTGATGGTCTACAAGGAGGTGCTGACCAGATAAGTCAAGAATGCTAGATGATGATGTTCTTGTTGAATCAACAAGACAAAAGGCTGGAAAACCCTTTTAATTGGGGGAAGTACGCCTTCATGAAATTTGTGAAGAAGATACAAGGCTTTGAGGCTAAAATCGTTAAGGGCCTTGCTGAGCCAAAAGCCACAGTAAGCTATGGACTGAAGATTTGCTACTTACTGGAGTGCCTTGGCATTGAGCTCAGAGAGACGGCAGACATTGCCAATAGTAACCTACTCTACAAATATGAGTATACAAACATGATGAAAAAGGTTACTGCATCTCAGAAAGGTTCCAAGAAATGAAAGACTGATGAGGTATCTGAAGGTTCCATTGCGACCAAAAGGCCCAGAACTTCACAAAAGAAGTCTGCTGGCAAATCAGAAGGCATACCAATTATGGATGTCGACTCTCAGATACCTGCCGCCACTGCTGATGAACTCATCGATGCAGATGAACTCATCAATGCTGCAGAGTGCCTTGCTGATGAACTTATCAATGCTGATAAAAGCAGTGAGAAACTTCAAACTCTCTTTGCAGAAGCAGCATGGATTGTTGATAACTCCGTTCCAGATTTCGATGACGAATCGGACAAGGAGGAGAAGATCCCAGCCCCCAAGGTTACTGAAAAAGTAACCAAGGCCAAGGGGAAGAGGAACAAAAAGTCCAAGGTTGCTGAGAAAGCAACTAGGTCAAAGGTTGCTGAGCAAGAACCTATAGCAAAGGTTGTTGGTGCCAACACACCATCAGGGAAAGTCACGTATAAACAACTTCAAGAAGCTCTGATGAGTGATGACCTAGTGTTGGTAGACGCTGATGTCAACACCACACTTAAAAATCTGGAAGAGCTCTCAAATGCTCAAACTTGTGCTTCCAGACAACCACAACCACCACAACCACAACAGCCACAAGTGGTTGATGAAATGGTCAATGAACTCCATTTCGACATGCCATCAATGCAATATGTTGAAGAAAATCCTGCAAATGAGGAGGTTCCCCAACTCCTAGAGAGGGATCAAACTGAGAAACCTGCTCAGAATGATCAAACATGGGAGGCAACTGAGTTAGTCACTCGGGAAAGGTCTGAAGTACCTGAAACTTCAAACAAAGAAGCTGAAATGGAACAACAAGACCAAAGCATAGAAAGGTCACAAGTTCCAGAGACCAATCAGCCTGACACTACTCAAGTAGTTGAATGGTTTAACTCTCTACTTGTGAAATTTTATGTTTATAAATCTTGTTACTTATAAAAATTTCTTTGTTACTGGTTGAACTAGAAACACAACATCAAGAGGAAGCTGCAAAGTTTGCCTCAGAATCTGAGAAGGAGGCTTCCGTAGCCTCACCACTTAAGGAACAGGAGCCTGTCTCACAGGTAGAAGAAAGTTCCTTAAGATATAACATCTCAGATATATGCTTTATACACATGAATAATACTAAAGTGTTTGTTTCTAATAGGCTCCAACTGAGAAGAAAAATGGAGAGACTAAAAAGTCTATCTCTTCAGAGAAGAATCCAGAGACTTCCAAGGTCTCTAAGAAACAAGTATCTGAACCTTCTATTGAGAAGGTATATAATTCAGATACCTATAATCTTCAAAGACAAATCTCTGATCATTTTTCTCAAACTAACACTTTCTACTTACAGGTTCAAAAAGAAGTAGAAGTTGCTGGGGAATTGCCCACTCAATCCCCGCAACCAATGGAAATTGATGA
The DNA here is from genome assembly GCA_026545765.1 of Plantago major. Lineage (NCBI taxonomy): Eukaryota > Viridiplantae > Streptophyta > Magnoliopsida > Lamiales > Plantaginaceae > Plantago > Plantago major. The sequence continues at coordinate 23,082,677 of CM048840.1, read as the reverse complement.
GGCATCAAAGCTTTCATCACGAGAAAAACTTCCAGAGACTGCACAAGTCTCTGATAGACAAATGTCTGAGCCTCCTATTGTGGAGGTAATTGACTTCTCAGATAACTAAAATTGTCTAACGTAGTTTTCTTGCTCAAAATTTTCAAAGTGTTGTTTTTAATCTCAGGTTCAAGCAGAAAGAAAGATTACTGAGGATCAGGCTTCCCATTCTCCTCCTCATATCCAGATATCTGAGGCACCTGGAACCTCATTAGTCAAGTCATCTGAGCCTGTCACGCAGGTAACTCAGATACCTTTCTACTCTAAAGCCCATATATCTACTAAAATTTTGAAACTAATTCAAAACTCTTTCTTTCAGGCTCAAACCAGTGCCACTAAGGTCCCTGTTGATGAGAATAAGGACCTGCTTCCTTTCTTCAAGGAATACACTTTGCCAAAGCACCTAAAATGCTTCAAGAAATGGCAAAAGCTCCGATGCTCCGATCTATCTGAGATCATTAAGGTGACTGATCACCCCATAAGGAAAGCACGAGCCCTTGACTTGTAAAATTATGTCCATGCCATGTTCCCCACTGAACAATACTCTTTTGGAACATTCATGCATAAGGACTTCGTTAAGGAAGTGGCCAGAAAGCTTATTCAAGCTTTTAAACAAGCAGAAGGTCAGACCAGAATGCAGATGGCATTCAAGCCTACTTTGCCCCAGACTCTACAATTCATACCCTCTGAGCAAGAGGAAGTTAATGGACAAATGGTCACTATTCCAGAAGTGATCAATCTGGTCTCTGAAGATGAAGAAGAGAAGGAGACTGATGAGAATGACTATGAAGAACCTCCTTCTAACATCACAAGGATGAGGATGATAAGAAGGATGATGATGATGCCCCTGCCCTAGGGACATGAGGGATTGCACAAGGCAATAATATATACCTCAGTTGCTGAAAAGCACACTGAGAGGACGTCACAAAAATCCCCTCTTCCATCTCCTCAGAAATCTACCCATCCATCTCCCCCAACAAAAAGACTTTACTGAACAAGTAGTTGAGCACTCTGAGGACAACACTCAGAAAATATTGGATGCACAAGCCAGAGTTGCTCAACTCAAACAACTATTGGAGGAAGAACAATAGCTACATCTTCAACTGGAAAAAAAGATAGCTGAATCCAGAGTCAAGCTAGATAAACTTGAAGAACAAACGCGCAAAGAAATGCAAGCTTACTCTGAGATTAAAGGGCTCCGGGACGCTGTTGATTATATTGCCAAGGAGTTAGATGCTGAACAAGTATCTGAAGAAAAGCATGATGCTAAGGCTGCATCTTCACCAAAGAAACCATCCTCCAAAGGCAAGAAACCCATATCTGAGATGGTTGCCGCCTTCAGAAACCTTGATGAAGAAGTACAAGAGGATGAAAATCACTGGGCTGATGACTCAGATGATGAAGAAGACAGAACCTTGGCAGAACATGCAACTGTTCACGTGGGAGTTTCTCACTTAAAGAGAAAACTGATAGCTCCTCAAAGCTTCAGTAAGAAACCAAATCTCAACTCCCATGATTACATGGCCAGATACCAGGTTCTGGCAACCCTAAGAAAGGAGTTGTCTCAACAAAATGAAGAAGTAATTGCATCAGTCCATGCTGAAATGAAAAAGTTCACTGAGTTAATTACTCAAAGAACAACAAGCTTGGTCATTGCTCAGAGATACCTAGGCATGGTGAGTGATGATGACAATAATCTTGCTGAAAAAGCCCTCAATGAGGCTAGCTATGCTGCTGGAAAAGCAGATGCTACTCAAGGCCCACTGGCAGAGCTCACTGATAAGGAAACATGTCTTATCAAACAAAATCAGGAGCTCAAGGCCAATCTGGAACAGTTGGTTGCTGCTTACAACTATCTGCAATGCAACTTTGACTCCCTTTCAGAATCCTTTGTGATTCTTAGTCAGTCAACAATGACTAAGGGGGAAGGATTTCAAGGTGCTCAGAGAGGAAGAGGAAGAGGAAACAAAAGAAAATCTGAACAACCACCTCTCAGAATAAATGAGCCCTCCTCCAGTCAGACTGCTCTACAGATAGTTGCCACCACTCAGCAACTTCCTGAAAAAGGAATGACAACAAGGGCCAGGGCACAGAAACCTCCAAGGAGTACCAATGCTCCAAGGAGAAGACAAGTAAGAGGGATTGATGAGTCTTCTTCTGAATAAGAAGAAGGCTAAATCAAATCCCAGGGCAATGAAGAAGGCTGCAAAATTTTCACAAGAATTTATCTTGATGATGATGATGAAGAGACTGATGAAGATGAAGCTCCTCTTCACAGAAAAAGAAAAAGGGTTGGTAGCCTATCTGAGCCCATAGCTGCAAAGACTTTGGCAGCTAAAACACCCTCTGGAAATACCAAGTCAATCCCGGGTGGTTCTTCAAGCAATCCCCCAAGGGAGAATTCAAGACAAAGGAGGAACAGGCTGAGAGCTGAACAAATAAAACTTCAACTACCACTCAGGCCTGAAGAAGCCAAGATTGAGTATGTGAAGATCAACAATGACTCCTCTGTCTACAGATGCATTAATCAGAAGAATGGCTACTGGATTCTGGAACTCAAGCACTTACTGGTAAATGAAAAATTTCCAGAACCAATCCATAAACAGCTCATGGCATGGAGAAAAGATAAGCCAGCCTTGATTAATACCAACCACATCAAAGCCTGGTTGGATTTTGAAGTAATCAAGAGAACATAAGCCATGAAAAAGGACCTATTTGATGATTGTACTTATGGAAAGCCAGATGATGTGCACAGAATTCCCAACATCACTGGAACAGGCACAAGAGCAAGACTTGTTGTGGAACCCTATGAGTCTTTCTACATGACTGAAGATCAATACAAGGGTGACATCAGATATCTGAAGATCATATATGAATACTTGAAGCTATCAGATATCATAATCGAGCATGCCTGGAAATGGAGAAAGTATCTGTGGGTCAAGCAATTTGTCAAGAAGAATCCCACCAAAACCTACAAGGAAGTTTGTGGATTTGCCAGAAACACTGAGATGATAGTCAGGACTTTGCTCTTTGACTACTCAGATGATATCGAAAGGTTTGGGGATAGGAAATTTGCAAATTGATCCATAGATCTGCTGATTGAAGACTTGAAGATCTTGAAGACTTGAAGACTTGAAGACTAGTTTATTAGGATGTCTACTTGGAGCTTGGTCACTCCTGTTGTCCTAATTTAACTAAGTGTTTTGTATCTTGCTTAATGTACTTCGGATAATTCGTCTAACCCAAGGATAGCTATAATGTCCTGAAGTTCTTTATATTGTTCTATCATTGTAAAAGTTATCTGTAAACTTTCTTTGTAACATATCTGATGAACCTTCTCTCAGATATCAATCTATAAAAAGATAACTTGTCAGCAAAGATCACACCTTGTGATTTGGTTGATGTTTACTTTCTGCACTTAATTAAAATAAATTGAAAAGATCATAAGAATTGACTAAGTGTTAGATTTTTTCCTCTTCCAAGTTGTAATAGGTTTTAAAGATAGTCACCGTTGACTGATCAAAAAGGGGGAAATTTGTTAGGAATATATGTTTAGATTTTGATCAGCAACCTAATGACTTATCTTAGCCCAGAAAGGTGGTTAGTACTCTTGGTTCACTTGAACACTGTAAAAGAGGAAAATCACTAAGTATGTTAGTCTAGAAAATCTTGTATAAGATTTTAGGTCTCTAAATGTAATTTTTATATCTTTGAAGAAGACCAAGAAGAAGGCATCCGGCAGGAGAGTTCAACATTTTTTTGAAGTTTTGAAAACTGCACAAGATTGCTGAAGACAAAGGTTATCAGATACCTATGTTTAGATATCTGTGATAAACAAGTGTTTCTCAATAAACAAGTTTTGCAAAAGATATCTGAGAATGCAAGGTTTCTGAACGAGGAAAAGTGCCCACAGATATTTACAATCAGATACCCTGGATAAAACTATGTTTCTGGGAAACAATGTTTCAACAGGTATCTGGAGATGAGAAGGTCTCTGGAAATGGACATGCAATGCTTCAGAAAGCGTGCATAGTTCCGTTGGCACTACAGGACAAAAATAGTACAATGCGATAAATGCGCAGACAGAGACTTTGTCCATATCCGGATGTAATGTCATTCAAAGTAAAATTTATCCTATTGAAAATGCATGTCGACGTCTCTCAAATGTATATTTTTCCTAGATGTATTAAGTTTGTTTCATAATTAAATGAATTCGCAGAATCGAAATTTATGCAATTTCGCAACGATTGTCGCTTCAAATCTTCACAAGAACACTAAGAAGTTGTTTTCAAACGTGAGTGATACACAATCCTAAGTTAACTCCTTGATCATGAAGATAAAAATGTTAATCTGGGATTTAAGTAATAACTCTCATCTTCTAAACGCAGGTGATCAAAGACATGTATTACCATGTCTGAGAGGTCGACTTAAGGTCTGTTGATTCTCGATGATGTCTACGAGATCATAATGAAGGTAAGTGTTCCACTTTCATAGAAATTACATATAGCCCTTTTTGTCCATGGTGTCCTTAACTGAGACAGTTGGGATGCTGTGTAAATAGTTAACGACTAATTGGGTGCTGGTGAGCACAAGTCAGGTTACTTATTTTACCTACTTGGTCGCTTGAACTCATATATCAGGGTTGTTCATTTTGCTATTTTCTCATGATGAATCTGCTCGACAAAGGTGAGATCATATATGATAAAGACTTTGACTATGATTTCTTTGGGTTTAAAACTCTTGAGAGGTCTTACCTCTTGAAGGTCCAAGGGTAAGTAGTTGAGAGGCCACAACACATGTTGATGAGGGTTTCTGTTGGTATTCACAAGGATGACATTGATTCGGTGATAAAAACATATCATCATTGTCTCAACGATGGTTCACTCATGCATCTCCTACCCTTTTTAATGCCGGAACTCCTGCACCACGTGTATTACTTTTTGAGAACACAACCAATCTGGCATTGAAGTAAATATTAAGCAAGTAAATATTTAGTAATAGTTTCTTCTTTTATACTCTCCAGCTTAAGCTTCGATATGCATGAAAGATGATAGCATTGAGGGCATATATGATACCTTGAAGGAATGTGTTATCGCAAGTTATGGAGGAATTGGTGTATCCGCCCATAACATCCGTAATCTGGTGAAGTTATATCCGTGAAACTAATGGAACATCCAATGGTATTGTTCCGATGCTTAGGTATTCAATGACACCGCCTGCTATGTGGATCAAGGGGTGAAAAGAAAAGGTTAGAAATTGTTACATTTTGCTTCGTTGTGATTTAGCTTGCATTAGATCGGATCTTGAAACGTGTTTACTTTCAATGAACTTAGGTGCATTTGTCAGATATTTGGAGCCATGGCATCTTGACATTTTGAGTTTCTTGACTTGAGGAAAAGCCATGGAAAGGTACCGCCTCTGTACCTCTAGATTATTAAATAGTAAAACATGAATAAATGCGCTTTTTTACAATTTCGTCATTTCCTTCCGTGAGGAACACCGCAAGAGATTTATTCTATGGCCTCTGAATTTTGATCTATTCATGCATAGAGTTCAATCTAATGGACATTGGTCATTATTCGCCCAAGTGAGTCTCCGGGTTGGTGATTGTTGGGTGAAGAATTTGAGGCCTTGTACACTAAATATGAGAAAGAGGTAAAGTCGAGCTACATGGTTATTTTGATGTGATATTGTTGGGCTTTCTACAATACTATTGTTGTTATTTTCCTAAATATCCTTTTCCTATGCTCGTGGAAAAGCCAAGAAGGTCGCCTGCACGTAACCTATGGTTTGAGATCTTGAAATCACAATTGAAATCGGAACCCCATACATGCTGTATAAGGTTGTTGTGATGGACTTGTCGCCAATATTTTCGAAAGTTAGATTCTCGTCGGTTTATTTTGGCTTGTTATTCACTGCTTTGCTTTCTTGTAAATTTTCGTGATTCTTGCAACAGAAAAGCAACCAATGTAACTTGGGCACCATAAAATCATCCAACTTGTGTATAGATTATCGAGTACACTAGTCCTACAGAAGCTAGCAGTGCAATCCGGCATCAATTGCTCGCCACGATATGTTAAAGAAAAGGTTACTACCTCATCTTCGGATATGTGGATGTTGTAAACTCTATTAATTTGCCTTCTCTTAACTTGTAATTTTGTTGTCATTCGTGGTGTGCTGAAGCTCAACCATCAAAACTTGTAGGCGCATAGGTTCTAAAAATGTATACTTTGACTTCGATAAACTTGTCGAGGTTTGTTATATTCTTTCCTTCAATTGCCAATTCAAGTCCTTGCCCCGATATAAATAATAAACTATTCTCTGCAGGTGTCACCGACCGGTCACCACCAATCTTAACAAGATAATTGATGTCAACTATTACCCCGTGGAAACCGCAAAAGGTCTAACATGCGCCACAGCCAATTGAATTGGGTACAGGTCTTGCGTACACATTTATCTTGCTTGGCATGGCATTTGATTCTCTCGAGGTAAGCTCATGCCTGCTTTTTTTCCTTTTGTATTAACCATTTTAGCGATTCAATGACTAAACTCGTGACATGTGATCTAAAATGCAGCTCAACAGTTGAACAAGGACATTTTTGAGACCATATACTACAATGCTTTAAAAGCATCATGTGAACTTCTTTGAAAAAGAAGGCACATATGAATCTTATAATGGCAGCCCGTTAGCAAGGTATATTTGTAATTTGCTCCATATGTCATGCATGCAATCTCGTGCAAAGTAATTAATATGACCATTGCATTCAATAGTAATTGTGATTTAAAATTTTACCGTGTCAAGTTGAAGTGCTGAAGTTAATGGAATAGATTACTACCGATGACATGTAATTGTCGATGTCGATAACTTTCACATTCGTGTCATTGCTAGCTATCCGTGATTTGGTGGTTTCGAGATGCTTTAGAACTTTCGGGGATTCTCCACCAGATATGTGGGGGTCAAACCTTCAGATAGGTGGGATTGGGATGCTCTTCGCAAACATAGCAAAGAGTGGAGTTAGAAACTCACTTCTTATAGCACCCATGCCAACCGCTTCAACAAGTCAAACTTGGGAATAATGAATGTTTTGAGCCATACACCTCGAATATTTATGTAAGTAGGTTCTAAGGTTGACAATTTATGTTATTTGCTTAGCTACTCAATCTTGTGTTTTGCTTGCTCTTATTCTAACATTAATATCCATTACTCCTTTCGTTGGTGAGTTTGTTGTGGTTAACAAGCATCTCCTCCATGATTTGACCGAGTGGTGTTTGGTCCCTTCCCTTAAGAACCAAATCATATATGAGGATGGTTCGTTCGAAAATACCTCGATTCCGTAAGAACTCAAGTTGATATACAAGTATGATTTTCAGTGGGACTACCAATACTTGCGTTACCCCATGCCCGTATTTTGTTCTAATGTCAAATTTCTAATGACAGGATTTTGGGAGATAAAACAAAGGATATTGGTTGATATGGCTGTTGATCGTGGTGCTACATAGACGAGCCAGAGCCCGAACATCCATATGGACCAACCTATCTTTGGAAAGCTTACTTCCTTCACTTCCATGCTCGGTCAAGGGTAAGTCGCTCGAACGACTATTTGTTTGATACTTTTTGTTTGTATCTGGGTATAGTTACGTGGTTTGAATGATTGATGCTTGAATTTTCGTTCTTGACTTTCCAACCGGACATGTAGGGTTTGAAGACCGGCATGTATTATCTAAGATCCCGTGCAAACCGATGCTATCAAGTTCACTGACACTACTATCCTAAATGTAAGTGCATAATCTTGCACTTAAAGTTCTATTCTACATTTTAATGTCTCCAGATGTAACCTAATGAAGCATGTTGGTTTGCAGGATAATACGAAAGTGGTAGCAGAAGTTGACGATTCAAATATGGCATAAATGGTATGCAAGTTAACCAACCGTGATGTATGCTTGTCTTGTGGCAGCTATGAGTGTTGCGGGATGGGATGATAGTATCATCGTCCTTTGTTTAGTTAAGAGTTCAATGATGGTTATTCGATCAAATGATAAGCCACTTGCTTTCTGAAATGTTTGGTTATTATTGAAGCTCGAACCATATGTATATGTATATAGGTTAGTAGTCAAGTACGTATTTGCCAAGAACCAAGCTGAATGTTTATGACCTGTGAGTGGTGTATTTATTGTAGTAGCTCAACCTCAGTGTAAGCATCCGCCTTAATATTGTCTGGTTAATCTTAATCTATGAAATTTGTATGACCGAGAAACTTTATATACTCTATAGTTCTATTCTTGTATGTATCTCATATTAAATGTTACATAAATTAATATGTTTTTCATTTTTTATTTTTTGTATTAACATAGAAATAAACTATCCATAACAAATAATTAAAATTACTCCTTTAGTTTGAATATCAACTTATTTTTTTATCATCTCAATCACAATTCCAATACTTTAAATATAAAAATAATTCATATTTTATTCACGTTCTCTCGTATTTTATTTACATTTTCACATACTCATTTTATATATCTCATACCTTTATCAACTCTAACTAATTTTTATAAATTATTATAATTATGTGTATAATTTAGTCTTAAAATTTGTACACGGATTCACGAGAAGTTGAGTCTGAAAGAAGCATTATTTTTACATTAAAAGTATATTTTTCATATTGAATTATTATTTTTAATTTTTTATCTAAAATTTATGTCAGTCGTAATTTATAAAGTTCTTGGCAATAGTATTTCATACAATATTCCAATATAATTGTCACACACAGATTTTGCACAAATACATTTAGAGCCACATTACAGGTGTAGGTTGGTAATTTGAAACATTGGTGGAATTTTGTGGTAAGAGGAGAATACTTTTTGTTACTTGGTGTCGGGAGTTACCTTTTATTCTTGTCGAAACCGATGAACTTAAGTAATTTCGGGAATATAGTTGAAATGAACTTATTTCATTAGAATCCGTAGGTCACAAAAAGAAGAGAAAAAAAGGCCACTTAATTCATGAGAAGACTTAAACCATTAATTCAACTTCTAAGTCAAGAAATTAACAATTCGGTATAGGGACACCACATTGGGTAACGACCATCTGAGTAAACGGAGAGTCAGTAACCGGACTGAAAATGGGGTTTGCGAGGTACCTACAAAAACAGGGAGCTTGCTCTCGATATTGTCGCATAACACTCTTCGATGGATGTGTTACCTTTTCTATAGCCTCGAGGCATGAGGTTAACTCCATCGGGTCGCAATGGAAATCCATTGCAACAACGTTTTGTACCTCCATCGCTAGTACATTAACAAACAAGCACAACATAGCAATGCAAGCAACACCGGACTTCATCTTCTTTAGACTGTTAATATTTGAAGAAAGAAATTTGTTTATGTGAGTTTGTAATAGGTGAAATAGAAGATATTTTTGGTTTGGAAGGATCACAAGGCCTGGTATTTGTAGGAGCAGTAGTGAGTTGAGATAAGAAACTCACTAAGGTAACTTGGATTTTATTATTAATTGAGTTATACAAAAATAACTGAAATGTTTGGTCCGTTTATTTTACCTATCCAAATATCATCTTGTACATGACTTGAAGTGAGTTGTTGTCATAACTCAAACTGTTTCAAAATATTTTGTCCTTGCATTTCACATATCCAAGTGTCATGTTGTATATATGGATTCAACTAACTTGTTTTATTTCTTAATATTAAAAATATATATTCTTCCTCCAACCTACGTATCGATCTAAGTGTCATGTGGTGCTAAGCGAGTTGTCTCCTCATCCTAAAATACTCCTAGATATCTAGATCATGTTAATGTGAGTCATGTCATGTTAGAAGTTGTGTCTTGGACTGAAACATTAGGGAAAATGTTAATTTTGGAATAAGACCTTACCATGTAATTGCAACTTGCACCACTAACACAAGTTATTCCAAAATCAACACAACTCTTAAACTATCGGTTAAAATTGTCATATTTTTCAAGTATTGGGCGAAGTTGAAACTTTCAACAAAAGTTTTAGGTGTTGGCTGTTATTTTTTTTTTTTGCCCAAGAATAGACTTGAAACATGTGAAGATTGGAATTTACAACTATTTTAGTATAAGGTTATTACTAAAACTTAAAAGAGTCCTAAAGAGAATGAGAGTCTTGAGAGTCCTTCAACATTTTAAATCTGGACTCAATTTTGCGGATCTAGCGCGGGCGGGTTTCATAATGTTTTGGATCTGGGTTGCGGGTTATGATTCCCGAATTTCATATAAACGTTATTTTCAGTTTTTCGTTTCATTCCTCGCTTTCTTCTCACGCTTTTTCTTTTTCGTTCTTCACAGCTCCTTTCTTCTTCCCAAATTCTCTCTGCAATCGATCGAACGATTCTCTGCAAATGATTCGACCTCTTCTTCATGTTTGAGACCTCTTCCAGAATCATTGTTCATCGTCTGCCCCATTCTCGCGATCGGAAGAATCGAGGAAACCCTAGCTTTTCGTCGCTTCTGTTGAGGATGTAACTCCTCAACTACTTAGATTTATTTCAACTTCACTAATGGGTACCAAGGTAAGAAGCTCCTTGCTAGGTAAGGACCAATGCGTAAGAACCAGCGACCAACTACTTCGGCAAGGACCTGCACACTGAAGAGGGGGGGGGGGGGGTTAGTGCCCGGTTTGCTAAGTGTCAAACCGGGATGAGACTTTACTCGAGAGTGACTGAAGATCAACTCTGTATAATGCTCGGGATTGGGGTCGTGAAGTGACTTGTCAGATGACTTACTTGATCTTGTGGGGATGTGTGCCTTTTTATAGGCTATCATCAAAATGGAGGGGTTGCTAGGATTGCGCCATGTGTACGGCCAGGATTGAGCCACCAATGCTAATATGATGCCCATAGCCCAACAATGAAGCTTTAGCCCATGCCATCTTGGGCTTTAGGGGTAGTTTGGTCATTATTGGGAGATTTCTTGAGGACGTGACTAGTTCTGCCGAGTTCCCAGGTTCGGAGAGATGGGTCCGGACGATTGGTCCGGACCATATTTGGTTGTCAGCTGAGGAAGTTCTCCTGCCTGTCCAACTCTTTCGATTCGGAGCTCCTGGGTTCGGACATCTCACTCTTTGGTGCCCATTTGCTTGGTTGCTTTATGAGATGGTCATGCTGGATCCGAGTTGACATCCGGATCGGAGTCCTTGGGTCGGAGAGGGTACTGACTTAGCACTATGCTCCTTTCCCAGAGAGGCTCGGACCAAGGTGGGTCGGACCTATGGTTCCGGGTCGGGCCTTGTAGGTCCAAATCCTTCGTCCCTTTCTTTCAATGTGGGTCGGACCATGGTTGGTCTGCCCGAATCGGACCGTTGGCTCGGACCAAAGTGTCTCGGATCCATTGGATGACTTGGGATGCCTTAGGATTCGTTCCTAGGTCCTTTATGACGGATTGGACATATTTCCGTATCAACATATGTCCCCCTAGTTTCCAAGTATCTTAGTAGAAGATAGTTGTGGAACTATTGGCTTGGGAAGCTGTTGAAGAAGGATCCGTTCTTCAGTCCAATCCGCCTAAACGAGTTGAAAAAAGGTGTAATTCGTACTTCGTGTGGCCACTGACTTAGTCTCTCTCCCCCCCCCCTTTTCTTTTTCTAAAACATCGTTGCCATCCGAGGGGCTGGGTCCGAAGGGCAACGAAGTGAAGAAAAAAGAAAAAAGGGTATTTGTAATCGAGACTAAGTTTAGGCTCCGAACATCGGTAGTGTACCTTTGATGAGCTACGGTGGCGGACCGTAGGTGCGTGTCCCGTCCGAACCAACCTCTGTGGTCAAGGGAAGGTCCGAAGTGTAATCGCTCGAGTAAACGAGGTTCCTTGTGTGGGCAAATTATGTTGGACTGATAAGCCGCTAGGCGTCCGAGAAGAGGATACTCCGGAACTCTCGTGTTGTCTGCCGCCCGAGAGAGGGAGAGTTGTTGTATTCGTCTATCCAAGAGGTAAATTTGTTGTACCAATTTGTCATTTCACTTGGTATAATTGTACTATGCCGTTGGATGATTTTTGATCTACGATTGAGATTTAATCCTGAAAAATCGTGACGGTTGGAGTTTCCAATATGACCCTCTATAAATAGAGGGTTGGCGATTCATTTGCACACCGCTTAGAGAGAGAATTTTCGATTCGAGTGTATCCGTTTACTACCATCAATTCAAGCTGACTTAGAGATCCGAAGCACGAGATTACATACGAGGCCAAGGCATTTCCATCTAATCATCCGAGTCCAAGTAAGTTTACTTGTCTCGTCTTATCATTTGTCTGCATTGTTTTTCATCTTCTAGTTGCTCGGATGCATGCTTATGATGTGTATTATAGTTCTAATACTCCATACGTTCTCAATGTTGACTAACGCCGAATCAAGATCGCATCGACTTCGAACTAACCGCTGGGAAAGCCAGTAGTGTTGGCTATAAACTGACCACTTTAATATACATAAACGACCTCTCGGACTGCCATCTTAAAGCTTACGAAATTGCTTTTTCCTTTCCCTAGGATGTCCGAGTGATAGCCAAAATCGATCCGAGGTCGAGGGATATGACTCGCGATATCTTTAACCGATAGCTCGAGGAAATTGAGATCGTAGATGACGACGGGCATCTTGGAGGTGGAACAAGCGCCCCATCCGAGCCGGGAAGAGCCCGAGGTAAGTTCCTTACTTCGGTTAGTTGTTCCGGATCCTGGTCCTCCGAGGCGTCGGGATTACCTGCGAGTGTCCCATGTGCAGGTTATTGTAGCGGCTCAAGAGACAAGTTCGCGACTTATAGGAACTCGTCGCCCGGGTCGGGCTGGCCAAGAATCCGAACTTCCGGTAGAGATCCGATCCTTAATTCGCAACCTTGGTTATAATTTTAGGAGTAATCCTAATCAAGTCCCGTTCGTTCCGGATCCGCAGGCGCCAATCATCGAGGAAGTTCATGATACCTCGGAAGCACCTCCCAATTTGAGCATCTTCGAAGAGGGTGAGGAGGATCGTGTGCAAGTCGCTGTGCCTCTTCAGATTGTCGTAGAGTTAGCGTCCTCATCCGAGGAAGATGAGGCAGAAGAAGGTGTGCAGGCCCAAGATTCTGGTTCCGAGGCGGAAGAAAGTGTAGAGCTATCCGCTCATATGCTCCGTGTGGAATCATTGGCAAGGCGAGTCGGCAGATGGCTGAGGAAGAGCGTCCGGAGAGGCCGAGGAAGGGTGAGGACGTATTCCAAGTAAAGTTCCCTCGGTCTAAAGACGAGGTCACTCACCCCGATCCGGAGGGCGAGTTGAATGAGGACGGTACTTTGCCTACTTGTGCCTCAACCATCCGAGCCGAGGAAGTGGATGAGCTCCGGAGGAGATATGAGATCCCGGAGTGTGTGGAGATTCTCATCCTGCATTTAATCTCATGCGTTCTACAATCCGCCTCCGGGATACATGTGTGTCCATGAGATAAGTCTCCAATGCGGTGGCTACCAGACGTCCGAAGTTTCTGGAGATTTTGAGCAAGATGGGTTGAGTCCGCACTGCATCATCCCCAACTCCTCGAAATCTGATGTGCTTCGGGTCTTATGTAAATATAAAGGCATCCGGTCACATTCGATAATTTTCAGAAATTATTCAACATAAGTGTAAGTAATAGGAACACATGGTTCTATACGCTCGTATGTCGCCAGCATACATTTTTTGTTGACCTGTCCTGGGAATCCAATGGTTTAAGAGGTATATTTTCGATGGCCCGCATTGAAACCCCAATCCAAGAGGAGAGGCCCACGTGGCATTTTGAGAAAAAGTTCTTCCGAGGCAAGCTGCCAGATTGGAAGCCACCGGCACGGAACATCCCTTTGTGGATGCAAGCGCTCCATCGGAGTCAAGAGCCGGAAAAGTACTTCTTCCGAGGGCTGATATGTCAGCCTCTTCCGTACCTAGCCGGTTTGTCCGAGCCCACTTTTATGGCGATATGGAGGACCTGAGTAAGTGATCCTTCTTTAATCTGGGGTGGTTGCCCGATTCGGTCTGTAGCTTGTCTATTTATTCAGCAAGTGTAGCTTTTTGTCATTGAATGTGTAGCTAGCTGGTTTTAACTCTCTGTCATTCGGATGTGTAGCTTTTTGGTTCGAGTATACGATGTCAACCATGCGGGAGTTGAAGCGTCAACAAAATGCTGCGCAGCGGAAGGAGTTGGCAGAGGGTTCCCGGACCCAGATTATCAAGACTTCCACCGTACTCCCGATGGAAGAACCAAGAAATGCTGCCGTGTTCCGAGTGGAGGAATCTCGGAGAGCTGCTGCGGGCGAAGAGGCCCAAACTATCCCTACTCCGGACAAGGGTAAGGTGGCCGGTTCTAAGGGCTCGAAGAAGCCTCCAAGATCCGTGTCCCGAGATCCTCCATAAGCGGATCGGCCAAGGCCGCAAAAAGCGCCCCTCCGAAGGTCAGAATCCTCCCGCTAAAAAAGGCAAGGGGAAGATGAGCGAGGCGCCCGAGCTGGATTCGGATGCTGAAGTTGCTCGGCTGGTTGCTGCCCCGGAGTTGGAGCGGATTTCAGAGTTGGTTGCCGCTCAACGCAAGGTAAGTAAGTGTTTTGGTTATTTTGTTATCTTCCTGCGATTCGGAGATATCTAAACGTTTGTGATATCTGTCATTTTTAGCTTGCTGCTGCCGTGGAAGCATGCTCCTTGGTAGCTGCTCGGAGGGCTACCCTAGAAGAGGATTTGGCCAAGGCTGAGGCTGCCCGGGCGATTGAAACGTCCCGGTTGAACAGCACTTCGGAGCAGCTAAAGAAGGCCATAGCTGCTAAACAGGAGGCCGAGTCGGAGACTGCCAAGATGAAAAGTGCCATCCGATCTTTGGAAACTGACTTGAAAGTGCACCAAGATAGTTTGGACGAGTTCGTGGGTGTCTCTCGGACTTTCAAGGATATGATGCTGAAAGAGCTTCTGGGGGTCCGGACAAGGGCTGCTCAAGATTTCCTTGATTCGGACTCCTGCAAGTTTTTGTTCGAGTCGAAGTATGACGAGGCCCGTCAAGATGGGTTCGATGCAGCTGTGGACCAGTGCCGGAGGAAGGGTTGGATACCGGATGATCGCGACTTGAGGCCGAGGGAGTGTCCGCTTTAAGAATGGAGACGGATCGGACTTTGCTCGGAGGGTGTCTTGACGGAAGACCGCTCAAATGTGAATTTGTGGAGCCGGTCCGCATGAGTCGGAGGGCAAGAAGTACAATCATGGTGGTCCAGATCTCCCACCCTTCGTCCCTCAGTGCTTATGTCCAAAGGTTTTCGTTCCTTTGGAGGATCACTTGGAACACAACCGACTGGCCGACCGGGCTGGCCTGTTCGTGGCTTCGATCCGGACCTAGACTTGATGCAACAATGTCCGGCCTTCTTGAAAGAGGTTGAGGCTCGGAGAGAACGGAGGTTAGCCCAGGTAGCCCAACAGCAAGGTCAAGCGCCTCCGGAGAAGGATACGGGGGGTCCCTCTCGGTCTCAGCCTAGTTCGTCCGAAGCGGTAAAGAAAGACGGGTATGCCCCGGGTTTTTTGTAGTAGTGTGCCTTCGGTCCTGAAAACAATGTTGTCTTTTTTGCTCATCATCTTTTTGTAAAACCATATACCCGACTCGATGAATGTTGTTGGTCCGGGACCATTGGTGGCTCGGAACTATTCTTGTTGTTGAAATGCTAAATGCTTCTGTTTACATTCTTGCGCGATGAATCCCATATATCTGTTTGGTAGCTCATTTACTCTCATAAACTCGGATAATGGGTCCGAACCCTTGAGATTCAAACCGCTAGAATGTTAATTTGCCTGATGAAACTTCTCCTTTGCGGGTATTGGGGGACGATCAATCATTGTACCCATCCGAATTGGAATCTTTAATAGAAGTGAGCCGGATCACGAGCGGTTCGGAGCCACGTCTTAGAGTGACAAGGCTTGTGACAAAAAGAATTTCCTTGTACCGTGGTAAGTAGCGTCGATTCGGACGTTGACTTGGTGTGTCATCCCGAGTCATACAAACTTGTGAGAGAGTGAGAAGATGATCAGCATTAAGTATAGGGTGACTCTATACGAATCACAGTTGCTTCGGATGTTGTCATGTCAGTCCCGAGCTGATACGTTCGAGTGAGGAACTTAGTCAATGTGCCCGACCGTATGGATGGATTATTGGGTTGGGCCAATGGAAGCCGAAGAGCCAGGCCCATGTTCGGCCCAAGCCCATCTCCGGTAGCTAGCTGGGACATGTGTCCGCTTCTAATTGGTCCTCTCTTTCTATATATACCTCTGCTTTGTACGGCTTTTCATTAGGACATTTTCTCCCTTTTATAGTAACCAAAGGTCCGGAGCTCGAGTCCGAGCGGTTGGTGAGCATGTTTATGCCATCACTCTTGCGCGTGATCTTGTCCCAAGGGTTTCTCCGATGCTTCGGAAGTCTACCCGGGTTGGTTCACGGTGAGATTTTTGGAAATTAAATTGCTCGAAAAGCCAGCCTCGGATCTTCGAGGATACGGTCCGTGCCGAGTGAGGCCTGAAATCTTTGCCAATCAATTCCTCTGATCGTCAGGCTAATCTTCTTTCTCTGGTCGGGTCTATATCCACGACTTTAGCCCCGGAGAGGTAGATTAGCTGGATGGTTTGGGGATCTTCAAATAGTTGTTTTTGAACCTCAATGCATCCGAGGCATTCCGCTCTGGGTATGTGCCCGGGGGGCGACAAGTCGGCATAATTGGTTTGGTAGAATCCCTTCCAGTATTTCGTGGTTCGGTCGTAAAAAACCGCCCGAGATGTTGGAAGGCTTTCTACCAATCCTGCTGTGTCTAGTTGTTCGTTTCTCGGATTGAGGGAGATGTATCCCTTTTAGTAGGTCTTTTAGCTCGTCCTTGAAGATACGTATCCGAGCAATTCGGTTCTGTTGGTGACTTTGTTTCCAGGATTGAAGGCTCGAGGGAGCTACTTGCAATTCTGGAAAGGAGTCCCCGACAGTGCTGAGCTTGTTTGGAGTCGGATCATGGGGGACTTCCGGAAGTAATCTTTCTGGTAACTCGTTTGTCTCACACCTAAGATCTTTCGTCCGAGCAGCTCGGCTTTGTTGGTGGCTGCGTTCCAGAATTGAAGGCTTGAGGGAGCGACTTGCAATTCTGGGACAGAGTTCCTGACTATGCCGGTCTTGTTGGGACTTGGACCAACGGGAGCCTCCGGAGTGACTTGGGTTAATCCGACTATCCGGGTTGGTCGCCTTCCAAATACTCTGAATTTGGGATGTATTTATAGTATTTGGTAAGAGGCGATCCGGATTGTTATAGTGCTTCTTGCTTGCTTCAGAGCTCTCTTTCGTTCAGAAGTGATGAAGTATCCTTTCTGGAAGCATTGAATGGCCTCAGTTATCTCGTCCGGCTGCTGTTAGTCTTTAGATCGTCCGAAGGGGGCTTCAAAATCTTTGTCAGTAAGCAATCAAAGTTGGGATGGTGGAATTCCTTCTTCCTTCGGAGCGCCCACAGATAAAGTTAATAGTGCTCGGACGGGGTTTGGTTGAGACCGTGGTTAATTAAGAAGCTTCGCTGTAGAAGTAGAAAAGAGATAGAATAGGAGCTTGTTTTTGTAAGCTCGATTAGGGCTCTTCGAACCCTGACTTTGTAATTCTGTACTCCTGTTTCCATAGAAGCGTATTTGCCTTTGTCAAGGTCGGACACTGTTTGATTGTGTTAATCCGATCCGGATTAGTGTATGATCTAGTTTCGGATCGAGTAGTTAAATATCTTCATGGCCTGTTCGAATCATGAGATTCGAAGGACATGATTATTAACAGTGTTTATGAAATCACAGTTGTATTGATTTGACGGAAATCGAATTACAACTTGAGGGCTTCGAGGCCTTTTCAAAAAACAAACACAAAAAACAGATCGACAAGATAAAGGAAGGTGACAGTCGTTGCCAAACTCCTTCTCTAAGTGTAAAACTTTTGGAGATTCTTGGCATTCCAAGTTCTCTTCAAGGCCCGCCCTTGCTCATCTTCTAGTTCAAAGCTTCCATTAACTCTTGCCCCAGTAACTTTGTACGGTCCTTCCCACTTGGGCTTAAGTTTCCCCACATGACTTAGTATATCGGCTCTTCTGAGGACTAAGTCTCCAACTTGTATGTCCTTGGGAAAGACACGTTTATTGTAGGCTCGAGCGGTCATGGCTTGGTACCGAAGGATGTTGGCCAATGCCTTATCGCGCTTGTCTTCAAGGAGCTCAAGGTCATAGATCTTGCGATCTCATTATCAACTAGGTTGTATTGCTGGATTCTCTGGGTTGCCACCACCGTCTCCGAAGGGATGACCGCCTCGGATCCATAGACCAGGGAGAAAGGTGTTTCTTGTGGCGCCCGGCCGCTGCTCGATGCCCTAAAGGACCGCGTCGAGATCATCCGCCCAACTGTCTTGGGAAGTTCTCAACCTTTTCTCCAAAATTTTGACTATGGTCTTGTTGGTGGCTTCCACCTGACCATTGGCTTGGGGGTGGCCAACGGAAGTAAAGCGTTGTTCTATTTTGAAGGACTGAAGCCACTCCTTCAGTCTTGACCCAGAAAATTGTGCTCCATTGTCTGAAACTAGCACTCGTGGGAGTCCAAACCGGCAGATGATGTTCTTCCAGATGAATGTCCGAACCCTGCTTTCTGTGATGGTTGACACTGCTTCAGCTTCGACCCACTTAGTGAAGTATTCCACTGCCACTATCAAGAACTTCTTTTGATGTGTTCCTCGCGGAAAGGGACCAACTATGTCTATGCCCCATTGATCAAATGGGCATGCTATGATTGACGGAATCATAGGGTTGGTCGGGCGGTGTGGTATGTTGGCATAGTATTGGCAGTCTTCACAAAGCGTGGCGATGTTGGCAAGATCTATGTCAATAGTTGGCCAATAGTATCCTTGCCTTATGATCTTTTGCGCCAAAGTTCTTCCTCCAGAATGACTTCCACAACTTCCGGCGTGGATTTCTTCCATCACAGTTTTTGCCTCTTGAGGATCTAGGCACCTCATGTGAGTTCCGCTGTAGGATCTTTTGTAGAGATCTTCTTCCAAAATAAAGTATCTGTTAGCTCGACATTGAATCTTCCTGGCCTCTCTAGGATCCACAGGTAAAGTACCATCCTTGAGGTAACGGAATATATCGATCATCCGCTTTTCTCGTGCTCAAGAGAAGCATCCGTCTGGGGTTTGCCAGGAGGATTCCATGGTCATTAGGATGACACTTCTTGTGTCCAAAGCTCCTAAGGCCGAGGCGCATTGAGAGGACGTCGCTTTTTCATTCCATTCTCGTGAAATTGGTCAAGAGTAAATTCTTCAAAGTGCTCAACCTCTTTCTTGAGGAGCTCCAAGTATTTGATCATGTTAGGTCCTTTGGTGGTAAAGGACCCGAGAAGCTGGATTGTACGAGTTGCATGAGTCTGTAGCTTTGATCCTTTTTACCTTAAGGGCTTTCGCCATTCGTAGGCCGGTGATAAGTGATTCATATTCTGCCTCATTGTTCGTCACCTTAAAATTGAGGGTGATGGCGATTTAGCTTGGCTCCTTCAGGACTTTCAAGGAAAATTCCTATTCCTCCCAACCGTCCGGTGGATGATCCGTCCACTTGTAATGTCCAACATTCTTTGTTTCTTTCCTTACCTCCCGAAGTGGGAGTGAGTGCTTTCTCAACCTATTGCTTCTTGTCGGAAGATGCAGTTGTCGAGGTATTGAGTTCTTCGTCTAAGAGAAACATGTGCCTTACTCTCAGTGAATCATCCATAGGTTGGTGATACTTAGTCATAAGCTGGATGCTACCTCTTTGTGTCTCTTCTGCTTCTTTCTCTCCACTTGATTCCTTGATTTGGGCTATCACCATATGACTAGCCTTTTCCTGGGAGTTTTTGTTCTCCTCTTCTGCTTTCTCTGGATAGTCTACCAGGAAGTCGGCCAGAACTTGCGCTTTCTTGGCGGATGGGGCTTGATACCCAATATCATATTCACTTAGCTCAATAGCCCATTTGGACAGGCGCCCTGACTGATCCGGTTTGTCCAAGACATGTTTGAGTGGCTCATTTGTAAGGACCACAATCCGATGCGACTTGAAGTAAGGCTTCAGTCGCCGTGCAGTGTAAACTAGTGCGAAGGCGAGCTTTTCAACCTTGACATATCTGGCCTCAGAGCCTGCAAGGGCTTTGCTCAAGTAGTAAATTGGTAAATGCTCGTTGTCTTGTATCCGTACCAGTACAGAACTCATTGCTTCATCAGTGGTGGCCAAATAGAGGTAAAGAGTTTCAGCCTCCATGGGTTTAGACAGAAGGGGCGGCGAGAGGAGATACTTTTTCAAGTTTTCCAGGGCCTCTTCACACTCCTTTGTCCACTCGAACTTAGTTCCTTTTCGTAAGATCTTAAAGAAGGGAAGGTTCTTCTCGGCGGATCTTGAGATAAAACGGCTCAATGCCATCACCTTTCCTAGAAGCTTCTGAACTTCATTGACAGTCTTGGGCTGTGGTAGATCTACGATTGCCTTTATTTTCTCTGGGTTAGCACTGATGCCTCTTTCTGTGACCATGTAACCAAGGAATTTTCCTCCTTTCACCCCGAAAGTGCACTTTTCAGGGTTCAGCTTCATTCCGTATTTCCGGAGAATAGAAAAACAATTGTTAAGGTGTTCGACGTGTTCCTCTTCAGTCTTGCTTTTCAAAAGCATGTCATCCACATAGACTTCCATGGTTTTTCCCAATTCTTCCTTGAACATCTTATTTACCAGCCGTTGGTAAGTAGCTCCTGCATTCTTGAGGCCAAAGGGCATGACCTTGAAGCAATAGACCCCTCCGACCGCAAAGAATGCCGTTTTCTTGATGTCTTCTTGAGCCATCCTAATTTGGTAGAAGCCTTGATATGCATCCATGAAGCTTAGAAGCGCACATCCTGCAGTGGAATCAACCAGCTGGTCTATGCGTGGCAATGGATAGGGATCCTTTGGACAAAATTTGTTGAGTCTAGTGAAGTCATTGCACATTCTCCACTTTCCTGGAGCTTTTTCGACGAGGACCACGTTGTAGACCCAATCGGAATATCTGACTTCTTCGATATGATCTGCTTTCATCAACTTGTCAACCTCCCCTGCTATGATAGCATCCTCAACTGGTCCAAAGTCTTTCCTCTTTTGCCGGATGTGTCTGACCGTCGGATCCATGTCCAGACGGTGGACTGCGATCCTTGGGTCTATCCCCTTGAGATCATCTGTGCTCCAAGCAAAGATGTCGCAATTGTCACGAAGGCAAGTGATGAGCTTCAGCTCTACTTCCGTACTCATCTCCGTTCCAATCCGAGTTGTTCTTTTCGAGTCTCCTTCGACCAGTTGGACCTCTTTCAAGGCTTCATGGGATTCTATTCTAGCTGTCTTGGGGAACTTTTCTCTGAGCGACCCAATACCGATTTCTTCCTTTGGTGGCGTTAGAGTAATGGGAGAATGGCTATGAAGGCCCTTAGTGACCGAAAGGACACGTGTTGTGGCCCCTCTGGTTGACATGATATAGCACTCCCAGGCTTCTCTAACGTTGCCCATTTCTTCCCCCACGCCGTTCGGGGTTGGAAACTTTACCCTGTTGTGTAAGGGAGAAGCAATTGCTCTGAATTGGTTAAGTCCCGGGTGGCCCAAGATCACGTTTTAGTCGAAGGTGCTATCTACTACCACAAAGAGGATAGTCTTGGTCACCTTGTCGGAAAGGTGCCCATAGAGACTTGTAGTGGTATACTTCCAATGGGGCGTACTAAGACCCTCCAAAACCTACCAATGAAGTGTATACTCGTCCATATTGTATTTGCCCCAGGTGCATTTGCTCCACGGTCCTTTTGGATATGACATTGGAGGAGCTTCCTGTGTTGATTAGTACCTTGTTGACCTTGTAAGTGGCAATCACTAGAGAAACAACCAAAGGGACATCGGGGTCCTTGAGATCTCCTCCGCCAGACGTTGGTGGGGGGATCTCGCTATCGTCAAAGGTAATTGCATTTGTGCCTTTCAGGGCTGGTGGACCGTAAGCTCTGTCGTTGTTTCTCAAGTGTTGCGCGGTCCTTTCCCTTGCATTTCTGCTATTTCCCCCTATTGGTCCTCCTGCAATGGCGTTGATAACTCCACTGTAAGGGAGGTTCTCCATTTCTGTATCTTCGCGGTACCCTTGGTATCTTTGGGCATGCCGAGGTGGGATTTCTGCTGGAGGTGGTGGTAAAGATCCTGTCGGAGGTTCGGAATCACGCTCCTCTCTTCTCTGCTCATTCTTTCTATTCCTGGAGGGTTCTTCTTCACCTATTGATTCTTTCAACTTCCCACTTCTCACTAGTCTTTCGATTTATGTCTTCAACTGGACGCAATCCTCAGTCGGGTGACCTTTCTGCTTGTGGAACCTACAGTAGTCTTTAGAAAATTTACTCTTCTTGCTGCTCCTGACAGGTTTAGGCCATTGTATATTTAAGTCCTTCTCAACAATAGAAGCCAAGATGTCAGATCTTGGTCTGTTGAGGCGAGTATACTCGGCGTATCTCCTAGGTGGAGTTCTTTCTCTACGGAATTCTTTCCTGTCCCTGAGATCTCCTTTTTGCTCGAACTTCCCTTGACTAGGAGGGAGTTCCTGTCGTACTTGTTCTTTCCCCTTCTTTATTCCTGCTCTTATCGGGACATTTCTTCGGTAATCTTCTCCATACAAGACTCCTTCGCAGATATCTTCCAGGTACTTTTCAGTGGTGATTTCTTCGTTGGAAAGCTTCCTTCTAAGCTCATCATTATAAGTGTTAGCATATAGGTGTCGGACCCGCTCTTTGATGCTATGAGGCTCTACCTGTCGTACTTCAGCGTTGAAGCGGTCAAGGAAGGTTCTAAGGTCCTCATGCTCTTTCTGGATTATGCCTGCCAGGTGCTCAACTGACCTCTTCCTTTTCTTTGCTTTCTCAAACCTTTTCAAGAAAAGGGAGGCGACGTCCGCATAAGATCTGATGGAACCATTAGGTAGTGAGGTCCACCAATCCATTGCTTCTCCAAAGAGTGTGGTGGAAAAGTTGAGAGCTTTCATGTTGTCGTTGAGTCCATTGCTTTCCATCTTACTTTCGTATCTAGTAAGATGCCCTACAGGGCAAGTATCTCCATAGTAATGCTCAAGGTTTGGGATAACGCAGTCGGGGCGCTTTCTTTCTCTTCTGATCTCATCGCACAGAGGGTTGGGAGTTTTAACTACCACCTTCTCATGTGCTTTGACCATCTTGCTCAAGGTGGCAATTTGTGTTTCCAAGGCCTTCTGTTGGAGGTAGATCTGCCATTGTCGGTCTTTCACCGCCTAAGGGTTGATAGCTACATCTGGAGGAAGATCACCGATTGGAACTATCAGGATGCTTTCCGCCATTTGATCTCTTGGCGTTTGTTGTTGAGCTCCTCGCCGACTGGTTCCCACTTCGCTCACTGGCACTTCCGGACTTCTCCTCGTTGTCCATGAGAAGCGGCCGCCTCTGTAAGAAGGTTCCTTAGATCTTCGGTTGAGCTTGTTCCCCCCGTTGTTGGATGGGACGGTGCTCATTTCTTGATTGAGCGGTTCACTTGTCTTGGGATTGCCAAAGGTGGAGTGGCCGAGGAGGTCCGGAGGTTGTTCGATCCAAAGCATCCTTGAATAGTGGTGAGTAAGACAAACCGATTCTCATTCATCCCGAACTCACTAGGACGAATGATCCGCCCATTCGGAGGGTAAAGTTTCTTCTGGAGGAGGACCATGTGTTCTGACGGAGGAACTCGCCTTAAATCCCCAAGTGTCCGGATCTCATCGGTGGATTAGTGGCTCTTTCCTCGCCAGAAGAAAGACTAGCGGTATGGCCATCACTTGGATCATCTATTACTTCTCTTGTTGAAACTCTTGCTACCCCACCTCTTCCAGTGAGAGGTCTTCCCCTTTGTCTTGGAGCAGGCGTACCAATGGCAGTGGCGTTGGTTCTTGTGGACCTTCTTGTTCTTGCCATTGCTGAAGAGAACGGGACTTTTTGTAAAGATTCCCACAGACGGCGCCAAAATGTTGAGGATGTAACTCCCCAAGTACTTAGATTTATTTCAACTCCACTAATGGGTACCAAGGTAAGAAGCTCCTTGCTAGGTAAGGACCAATGCGTAAGAACCAGCGGCCAACTACTTCGGTAAGGACCTGCACACTTGAGTTGGGGGGGGGGGGGGGTTAGTGCCCGGTTTGCTAAGTGTCAAACCGGGATGAGACTTTACTCGAGAGTGACTGAAGATCAACTCTGTATAATGCTCGGGATTGGGGTCGTGAAGTGACTTGTCAGATGACTTACTTGATCTTGTGGGGATGTGTGCCTTTTTATAGGCTATCATCAAAATGGAGGGGTTGCTAGGATTGTGCCATGTGTACGGCCAGGATTGAGCCACCAATGCTAATATGAGGCCTATAGCCCAACAATGAAGCTTTAGCCCATGCCATCTTGGGCTTTAGGGGTAGTTTGGTCATTATTGGGAGAGTTCTTGAGGGCGTGACTAGTTCTGCCGAGTTCCCAGGTTCGGAGAGATGGGTCCGGACGATTGGTCCGGACCATATTTGGTTGTCAGCTGAGGAAGTTCTCCTGCCTGTCCAACTCTTCCGATTCAGAGCTCCTAGGTTCGGACATCTCACTCTTTGGTGCCCATTTGCTTGGTTGCTTTATGAGATGGTCATGCTGGATCCGAGTTGACATCCGGATCGGAGTCCTTGGGTCGGAGAGGGTACTGACTTAGCACTATGCTCTTTTCCCAGAGAGGCTCGGACCAAGGTGGGTCGGACCTATGGTTCCGGGTCGGGCCTTGTAGGTCCAAATCCTTCGTCCCTTTCTTTCAATGTGGGTCGGACCATGGTTGGTCTGCCCGGATCGGACCGTTGGCTCGGACCAAAGTGTCTCGGATCCATTGGATGACTTGGGATGCCTTAGGATTCGTTCCTAGGTCCTTTATGACGGATTGGACATATTTCCGTATCAACAGCTTCGAATCGCCATTATCAGGTATTTCGAGCTTTTTTTTTTGTTCCATTAACTGTTCATCGCCTTTGTTTTCATGTTTGTCTTTTTTTTTTGTTTTCTTTTGTTTTTTTTGCTGATCGTAGTTATGGAGAATTTTAGGAAAGACATTGATTGATTTGCTTCGATTGTTGTTAGATCGGCATGATATGCTTCGTTGTATGTTGTTTTGGTTGTTTATGCTTCGTTTGTGTTTCGACTGTTGTTAGATCGGCATAATATGCTTCGTTTTCTGTTGTTTTGGTTCTTTATCCTTCATTTATGCCCCGACTGTTTAATCGGCATGATATGCTTCGTTTTCTGTTGTTTTGGTTGTTTATCCATCATTTTTGCTTCGACTGTTGTTAAATCAACATGTTCTGCTTTGTTTTTCTGTTGTTTTGGGTGTTTATGCTTCATCTTTGCTTCAAGTGTTGTTAGATCGGCATGATATGCTTTGTTTTCATGTTGTTTTGGTTGTTTATGCTTCATTTTTGCTTCGATTATTATGGATCTACTGCTAGCTAGTTGTAGAGGTAGTAATAACCCATTGCTATGGATAAATGATCTGCAACTGTTAGCTATATTTTTATGTAAATGGTGTATGTGTAGCAATAAATTGTTGATATTTGTGATTGCATTCATTATTTATAAATTTATGTAGTTTTGTAAAATAAATTGGGATGTATGTATGAATAGGCTATGTTTATACTGTAATGGTTGATTTTTAAGGGTAAATTGGTGATGCTTGAATATAGGTATTTTGTTTCATCGTTTTGAAAATTTTTCTTGTTTAGGTTTTTATGTAAATTGTGTATGTCTATCTGTAAATTGGTGATGTTTGCTTTTGCTGCGTTTGTTGGTAGATCTTCATTGTAGTGTTCAATTTTGTTTAGGTTTTTATGTAATTGTTGTATGTTTAGTTGTAAATAGATGATGTTGTGGTTTCATTACTTTATGGTTAGACTTTCTGTAGTATTGTTTTTAATTTTCCCTTTTTGGGCAAATTACATTTGCTCGCCCTAATAAAGTTGCTAATAACATTGGGGGCCTTGACATTTGAACAATAACAATAACAAACCAGTCCAAAACTCGTATTGGAGCCAAACACATCCTTAATTTAAACATTTCCTTTTCATTTGGTTTTATTCTTTTCCTTTTCATTTTTTTGTGTGTGTGTGTAAAACAATTTCATTCTTATTATTATTATTATTATTATTATTATTATTATTATTATTATTATTATTATTATTATTATTATTTTACTATATATTACAAAATTAAATTTCAAATTTTGAAAGTACATTTTGCGAAGCGTTACCTAAAACAGATGGTTCAGGATGGAGGATGTTCATACATTTTCTGTCCTTGGAGTGCTCGAGTACCACGATTCTTCAGGTAATAATTTCTCCCTCATTCTTTTTCATTAATTTTATTTCACTAATTTAATTATAATTAGGATACATATAATTACATACATAATAAAATGGAAAAATTACACTTGTAAATAAAAAAATATATATATACATATTTATTTTTTCCAGATTAAGTCAGAATGTGGCGCATGTCCTTCCAGGTATTTTTTAATTTTTAAATAATTTTTTTAATTATTTTTAAATTAATTTATGATATTAAAACTGAAGCCAACACGCGCCCAACGCGTAAACTAACCTGGTGCATGAAAATCAATTGCCAAATCTGAGAAAAAAACAACTAGAGTTTATGGTTTATATTGAAAGTCATTTTTATTTTAATAAAATTTTATTTTATTAAAAAATTATCCCAAGAAATTACTATCACTGTCCATATTTTTTTTTCTATTTACATAAGTTGGAGGAGGTGATGGTGGTGGATGATGTTTAAATAAAAAGAAAGGTAAGAAGAGGGAAACTAAAAAATTCAAAGGTTTAAAATAAGGCCATGTTTGGATGGTAAGCTTTAAAAATAGAAAATGGACCAATATGTTATTGTTGAAATGTCAGGGCCCCCGATGTTATTAGGGTGTTTATCAGGGGGCAGGTGTGATTTTCCCATTTCTTTTAAATTGCCTATGTTTCTGAGTGAAATGTGCATGTTTATGTGTAAATAGTTAATGTTTTGTTATATAAACAGATTATGTCCAGATCTTTGATTTCTAGTGCTTATTGGCTAAGTTTGCATATATTCATACTGGAATTGCTTACGTTTAACGGTACTCCCTCCGTCCCGTAGAACTTCATACATTTGTCATTTTTAGCCGTCCCACAGAACTTCATACATTACCAAAAAAAGTAAGCTACCCCACACCAAACAAATAATAAACAATTTCAACTTTACACTCAAATTACACATTTTGCCACTAAAAGTACACTTTTTCCCACCTTTTCTATATTCTATCATTACTTTAACTTTTCGCATAAAACTATGTGCTAACCATAATGTATGAAGTTGTCCGGGACGGAGGGAGTAAATTGGTTATGTTTTATGTTTCGTATGTTGAAATATTATTGTTTAGTTTTTTTTATGTAAATTGTGCATATTTAGCTGTTAATTACTGATGTTTGTAGTTCCATTCCTTTCTTGTATAGAGTTTTTATAGTTTTGTAAACTGGATGTATATATTAATAGTCTATGTTTATACTACAATTGTTGATGCTTAAGTTGTAAATAGATGATGTTTTAATATAGGCTTTTTGTTTCATCTTTTGAAAATTTTATTTGTTTAGGTTTTTATGTAAATTGTGCATGTCTAGCCGCAAATTGTTGATGTTTGTTGTTTTTCAGAGATTATGTATTTTGTAAAACTGCTATGTTTTCAGTGTTAATTGTGCATGTTTATACTGTAATTGTTGATATTGAATGTTAAATAGGTGATGTTTGTTGGTGTATGTACATAACATCCGTGCCACAGGAAGTTATATCCGTGGAACAATGGAACGTCCAATGGTATTGTTCTGATGCTTAGACTACCCGCATTGGTGACGGCTCCATGACGCGTCACCGGCTGGTGACGGGATCCGTGACGAGATTTTGCTGCATTGGGTGACGCGTCACGAAGCCGTCACGAAATTCAATTTTTTAAAATTTTTTTTAAAAACATATTTAACATATTATAAGAGTGTTTAGAAGTTGAAATTAATAAAATTGCATTTTTAAAACTCGTTTTATAATTTATTGAGCAAGAATATATTACAACAAACCGCAGAGAATTTAAAAACCAAATGGAAATGCAACAAACATACAACACACAAATGCATTAAACTAACAAACACACACGACACGATTGGTCAAGCTCCACAGTCAACGCATCCTCCAAATATGTTCCATCAAGTCTGCTTGGAGTTCTTCATGCGTGCAACTATTGTTCATTTGCCGTGAAAAGTTCATGTATTCCGGGATAGAATTTATTGTAGATTGTGCTCGTCGGATACGAACTCCGTCAATCACATGGGGTACATTCTCACGGGTATCTTGTTCGAACTCTTCGATTTCCTTGTCATAATTTAGGTATTTGTGGCGCTCATCCTCAACTATCATGTTGTGGAATGTGATCCAGCAATCCATAATCTTTTTGAGTGTGGCCCTGTTGTGTGCAAGGGCGGGATTTCATATAATTGCAAATCGTGCTTGCAGTACTCCGAAGGCACGTTCCACATCTTTCCGACAAGACTCCTGATGCTCAGATAACTTGGCTTCTTTGTGCGTTACCGGATTCGGGATGGAAGGAACAAATGTAGCCCAAGCTGGGTAGATGCCATCGGTTAGGTAGTAAGGCATGTTGTACTGATGGCCATTGACCTCAAAGTTGACCTGAGGTGCCGTGCCGTTCAGGAGATCGTCGAACACCGGTGAACGTTGCACGATCGACAAGTCATTGTATTTTCAAAATCGAAGAATGAATGCCATATCCAGTATCTTGGGGCCATCGCTTCTAAAACAAGGGTAGGCTTTTTATACGCATTGAAATTGACCGTGCCACGCCTTGGGACAGTTCTTCCATGTCCAGTGCATACAGTCGATACTCCCAAGCATGCCCACAAATCCTCTTGCAGCGTTGATTGCCAGAATCCTTCGAACATCGGCTTCATTGGCCCTCCGCATATATGTTGGACCAAATTCAGTCACCATAACGTCACAAAAATGCGAAAGACACTCGAGAGCCGTGCTTTCACCAAGCTGGCAGTACTCGCCAACCGAGTCAGCAGAAGCCCCATAAGCTAGCATGCGAATGGTTGCGGTACATTTTTGTAGTGTGGTTAACCCCGGTCGACCAAGAGCATCTGGCTTGCACACAAAGTAATCATCTTGACGCACCACACCAGCAATCACCCGTTCGAACAACGGCCTCTCCATTCTGAATCTCCGTCGAAATTTATCTGCATATGGTGGGTTAACCCCGAAGTAGTCTTCCTCCAATAGTTTGCCACGCTCTTCTCGACTTCTGTTAATGTAAGCATGCTTCTTCTTAGGCCGTCGTGGCTCGTCCGGTTGTTGCTGTTGTTGGAATTGTTGGATCATATTTGGTACGTCTTGTATTATCATGCTTTGGATTTGTGCGAAAGGATTGGATGAAGAAGAACCAAGCAAGCTTTCATCATCAGATGATGAACTGGACATGATTATCTTTCGAAAATTGAAGTAGATTGAGTGTTTTCTATTTAGTTAAGATAATGGAAGAAGTGATGAATGCAAGTAGTTTGTTGTGTCTGAAAATGTGTTCTATGGTTGCATTATATAGATAGGTTGTGGGAGATGTGTGACTCATTTCTTAGTCATAGCTGAGTCACAATGCATTGGATGCCTCATTAATTGAAGATAAGATGTCTGAGAAATTGAAGACAAGATGCCTGACAAAGTAAGGATAAATCACAAGACTTACTTTCCGTAATTCAAATAATTCAAACTCAAAAATTCAAATTCAAATTCAAAGCACACTGATTTTATCACAACGGACACTTGGAAGAGTAAAACACAAACAAGCCACACTTCGGGAAGTAAAAAACAAACAAGCAAACTAAAACAAGCTCCCAACTTCAGCCATTACTCGGATGGAAACAATTCCTTCTGCAGTGCATCACAAACTCCTTTATGCTCTGGGGTCAAGTTGGCATAGTTCCCCATAAGTGTCATCCACATGTCCATCTTCTTCTCCTTCATCCTACGTTCCTCCTTTTGGCGGGCAAACTCCAGCTTCTGTCTTTCCAACTCAAGGTATTGGGGATAACTTTCATTAAAGTTAACCCATCCCTCGCTCATTGTATCCATTGGGGAGTTGCCAGAACTACCACCTCTAGCCATCTTCTTTGCCTTGTCACGACCTATAGGACGTTAGTTAGTCGTGACACTGTCCTCACTTTGGCGCTTGCTCCCACTACTAGCACCGGCTGATTCCATTGGTTGATCATCATCATCTGGAACCTCAACCCTTGGAGTTGTTGTGGCCTTCTTGTATTTTTCCTCCAAGTTCATCCTCGTTTCCCACTCTGCGTGCTGTTTCATGGCATCCCACTGCTTGAATAAGATGAATCCGGCATTACAAGCGGACTTCTCTTTGTAGAATTCCTGGGCTGTTTCAGTTACATTGGCTTCATTGTAGCCACTCCGATCGTCGACAGCCCTAGTAGCACGATCCACACAAATCAACCACCAATTAATGTCCTCTCTCACCCGCTTAAACCTGAGACGAAGTGAATCATGACTCCGCTTTTTTTTCAAACCGGACATCCTCCCATCCCTCCGCACGTCCTCGAACTTCTCCTCGACTTTCTTGATAAACTTGCATACCTCTGATTCGTGCCAATGATCGAATTTTCGCTAACAACCATGTAACAAGATATGAGAACCAAGTCCTCATTCGTGTTGTAGAGTGAGCCCCGTCCTTCCCCTTTATTGGTCGTCCCTCCTTCAGTGTCTTTGGCTTTCCCTTTCCCACGCCTCCGATTCGGTTGAATTTCAGGCTGCGTTTCAGGAACAACTTCCGGTGCTTGCGAAAATATTGGTGTTTGGGAGATTGGAGAATGGTAATTTTGAGTGTAGGGGTCTTGGTAGGAGCTTTCGAACAAAGGGCGAACGAAGCTCGGTTGGGGTTGTTGAGAGGTGTTTTTGTTAAGCTTTTGCATGCACGCTTCGTAGGATTCGGGTGTGTTTTCTTGCATCCACCTCAGAGTTTCCGGAGTAAACAAGTTTCCGTCCATGTCTCCGGAAAATTGAAGCGGAGATGGTGTTTTGGAGTGAAGAGAGTGTTTTAAGTTTAATTAAGAGAGAAAGAGGAGTTGGAGATGGGATGATCCAAACATAGTTTAGACTGGTCTCATTTTATAGATCTCGAAAAAATAAAGCCGTTGGTGATTTTTATTTATTTTTTTTTGCATTTTTATTAGCCGTTTTAAACTAAAAAGGAATTTGAAAATTAAAAAAAAGGCGAATCGAAACAAACAAGTGGCGTGATGTATCTTGCCACTTGTATCCCAAATCACTTACGGCGCGCGATCGGATCGAGTGGTGACGACCGCAATCTAAGCCGTTCTTTGGGTATTCAATGACTGCCCGTTATGTGGATCAAGGGGGTGGCAAAAGAAAAGGTTGGGAAATTGTTCTGTTTTGCTTCATTGTGATTTAGCTTGCATCAGATCTGGATCTTGAAACGTGTTTACTTTCAATGAACGTAGGTGCATTTGCTGTATATCTGGAGCCATGGCATGCTGACATTTGCTGTATATCAACTTATTTTTTTATCATCTCAATCACAATTCCAATAGTTTAAATATAAAAATAATTCATATTTTATTCACGCTCTCTCGTATTTTATTCAAATTCTCACATACTCATTTTATATAGTATCTCATACCTTTATCAACTCTAACTAATTTTTATAAATTATTATAATTATGTGTATAATTTAGTCTTAAAATTTGTACACGAACTCACGAGAAGTTGAGTCTGAAAGAAGCATTACTTTTACATTAAAAGTATATTTTTCATATTGTATTATTAATTTTAATTTTTTATCTAAAATTTATGTCGGTCGTAATTTATAAAGT
This sequence comes from Plantago major, assembly GCA_026545765.1. NCBI lineage: Eukaryota > Viridiplantae > Streptophyta > Magnoliopsida > Lamiales > Plantaginaceae > Plantago > Plantago major. Next base: position 23,050,629 of record CM048840.1, on the reverse strand, counting down.
TATTGGCAGTAGTATTTCATACAATAATCCAATATAATTGTCACACACACAGATTTTGCACAAATACATTTAGAGCCACATTACTGGTGTAGGTTGGTAATTTGAAACATTGGTGGAATTTTGTGGTAAGAGGAGAATACTTTTTGTTACTTGGTGTAGGGAGTTAGTTACCTTTTATTCTTTCCAAGCCGAAACCGATGAACTTAAGTAATTTCGGTAATATAGTTGAAATGAACTTATTTCATTAGAATCCGTAGGTGTCAAAAAGAAGAAGAAAAAAAAGGCCACTTAATTCATGAGAAGACTTAAACCATTAATTCAACTTCTAAGTCAAGAAATTAACAATACGGTATAGGGACACCACATGCGGTAACGACCATCTTAGCATACGGAGAGTCAGCAACCGAACTGAAAATGGGGTTTACGAGGTACCCACAAAAACAGGGAGCTTGCTCCTTCAGATTGTCGCAACACTCTTTCGATGGATGTGTTACCTTTTCTATAGCCTCGAGGCATGAGGTTAACTCCATCGGGTTGCAATCCATTGCAACAAAGTTTTGTACCTCCATCGCTAGTACATTAACAAACAAGCACAACATAGCAATGCAAGCAACATCAGACTTCATCTTCTTTAGACTGTTAATATTTGAAGAAAGAAATTTGTTTATGTGAGTTTGTAATAGGTGAAATAGAAGATATTTTTGGTTTGGAAGGATCACAAGGCCTGGTATTTGTAGGAGCAGTAGTGAGTTGAGATAAGAAACTCACTAAGGTAGCTTGGATTTTATTATTAATTGAGTTATACAAAAATAACTAAAATGTTTGGTCGTTTATTTTACCTATCCAAATATCATCTTGTACATGACTTGAAGTGAGTTGTTGTCATAACTCAAAATGTTTCAAAATATTTTGACCTTGCATTTCACATATCCAAGTGTCATGTTGTATATATGGATTCAACTAACTTGTTTTATTTCTTAATATTAAAAATATATATTCTTCCTCCAACCTACGTATCGATCTAAGTGTCATGTGGTGCTATGGGAGTTGTCTCCTCAACCTAAAATACTCCTAGATAGATCATGTTAATGTGAGTCATGTCATGTTAGAAGTTGTGTCTTGGAATGAAACATTAGGAAAAATGTTAATTTTGCACTAAGACCTTAACATGTAATTGCAACTTGCACCACTAAAACATAAGTTATTCCAAAATCAACATAACTCTTAAACTATCGGTTAAAAATTAAAATTGTCATATTCTTCAAGTATTGGGAGAAGTTGAAACTTTCAACCAAAGTTTTAGGTGTTGGCTGTTTTTTTTTTTTCCCCAAGAATAGACTTGAAACATGTGAAGATTGGAATTTACAACTATTAGTATAAGGTTATGGTACAAATCAAAGATTTCCCAAACATATTCATAATTAAAAAAAAAAAGGATTTTTTTACATCTAACTAACTTTTTTATGACCAATTTTCACTTAGGTCCCAATGATTCGAAAATCACACTTAGGTCCAAAATCCAAATTCATGGATGACTTTTACTGAAAAGTATAAAGCGTCCCTCCATTTAAATTGAATAAAATATTTCTTTAAAAATACAAGTTTTATATTATTATAAATTTGTCCGAAAGATTTTATATTTTACATTGTTAATATATAATACTTCCTCCGTCCCGTGAATCTGGATCCAGTTTGACTTTTTCGGTCAATCATCTCCAACTTCGACTATGAATTAATTTTAAATCGCAAATACAAAATGTTCAATTAAATTATATAATAAAAATTTAAGGACTAAAATTTCATTACATAAATTAATTGAACATTTTACATTTACAGTTTAAGATTAATTCATATTCGAAGTTGGAGACGGTTGATCGAAAAAGTCAAACTGAATCTAGATTCACAGAACGGAGGGAGTACTTTACAATAATCCTCAAAACTTCCAAATTTCAATAAATAAAACCAAAAGGTTTTAAGTTTTCATCTTTTCATACACATCTTCATCACTATCTCAGGAAAAAGTAATTAGTTAAAAAAAATTAAAGCAATGGAGCTTCCAATGAAGCTCTCATGTAAGCTCCAATTTTCAAGTTTTAAAAAAATGTTTTTGAATTTAGAAGATGGATTAAAATATGAATAACTAAAACTTTGGGGTTCTTTATTAGAATTTGGAAGTTTTTGTAATAACATCAAATATAAAATTTAAAAGAAAAGCAAAAAGAAAAGGGAAATTTTGACACTTTACTACTCTATCTCTCTCTTGAGTTGACTTTTAATTGTAAAAATCATTCCATTGTAGTGCTTCATTGTAATTTATAAATCATTATGGACTCAAACGTAAAATCAACATCTAAAGTCCACATGAAGAGTTGACCCTCTCTGCTTGCCAATGAGGTCTAGCTCAATTGGTTAGACTGGGGTGTCATAATTCAACATATTATGGGTTCGATTCCCGTAAAAAAACGGGTAAAAAAAAAACCTCAGTGCTTAGCTCGCCCATTCATACAATTGTATTCTCATTTCTTTGTAATTCTCTTGAAATACATTGTGAATCATATTGAGCTCCATAATATCAATCAAATTATGTATTACTACAATAGTTGTCGTCCATTCATATGTCTAGTGATAATCTCATATGAACAATGCTAAACATAGTCGACATATATATGATGTAAACATTTTTACGTTTTTCCGAGTTCTACAAACATTCACGGTTCATTGATAAACTATTGGCCGCATTACGCATGAAATATTTTTCAGAAGATTTAAATAAGGACGGATTTGGAAGCATATTCCTTAAGATGCAAAGCACTCTCTGGTACTTAATTTGTAATATATTTTAGAATGTGTTATATTGATTATAAATATAGTCAACTTAATTGATTTTATTGGAAAACCCATATTAACAAAAAAGACCTAAAAAAGAGGAGACGATAGATCATTATTGATTCATCATAATAACTCCGTCACTCCGTCACTAACAAGAAGCAGTTGGGATACCACAAGTGGTAGCGACCTCCTTAAAGTTAGAGGAGTCGATGAGCGGATTCATCATAGGGTTTTTTAGGTACTCACAAAAGCAGGGCACTTGCTCCTTCAACAATTCACAACACTCTTTCGAAGGAGCTCCGTCCTCTTCCATGGCACCAATACAAACGCCTAGTCCCATTGGGTTGCAGTCTGCTGCCACAACATTTTGTACCTCGATCACTAGCACAACAAGCATGCACAACATTGCAATGCAAGCAAAATCCGACTTCATCTTATCTAGATTGTCAATTTTTTTTGAAAAATATAAATGTTTTATGTATGTTCAGTACTTTTCAATACAAACCTAAAGGTTCTTGTGATTTTAGTGAGGGCATGGTTCAGTATTTATAGGACTAATTGAGACCAGAGAGCTTGTGGCCTACGGTTGGAACTTGAGGTAAGATAAGAAGCTATTTAATGCAACTGGAAATTTAACTTAAATAGGTTATACAAAATTAAAATATATACAAGATTTCTCTCCGTCATGAGCTTCATACATTTATCGTTTTAGTAAATACGTAACTTGTATATTACTAAAAAATGAAGCTACCCCACACCCAACAAATAATAAACAATATCAACTTTACACACAATTTACCATTAAAAGTACACTTTTTTCCACTTCTTCTATATTCTATCATTACTTTAACTTTTCGCATAAAACTGCGCGCTAACCCTAATGTATGAAGTTCTTCGGGACGGAGGGAGTATATGTTTAGTTTAGGCATTATACATAACCAAGTGTCATGTTGTTGATGGCTTGAAATGAGTTGTTGCCTTGACTCGAAATATTTTTGTGTGTTCTCTTCATCTGAAAACTCATTAATTTTAGTTCAGTTGAGATTCATTCAGCTCAGTTCAGTTCTGCTTAGTTATTTTTTATACTACAATTCAGTTCAGTTCAGTTCAGTTATGTTCAGATGAACCCAACACACACTAGAAATGATGCAGTGCAGTACCCATTTTTTTAGAGTTGACTTTAATCGATCGGTGAAGAACGAGGCGTTTCAGATCCAAACAAAAAGAGAGCAAGTGGGCTCTTTAGGAACTCGACCGACATGGAGAGGGGGCGAAGACCAATGGCCTTTGGGCTGGAGGGCTACTCGCGTAGGGCTTTTCACTGTGCATGCAGAGCGTAAGTAGCGACTACCAATGCCCTTCTCCTTTCGGGCTAGTCCGATTAGGGAGGAGAAGATCTTTTTCTTCCACCAGTTCTATATTTGTGGCAAAGATTGAACACTCACGAAATATCATAAGAATCTGTTTTCTAAAAAGCTTCTAGAAACATCCAAGAAAGTCACTTATGTCAAAAATTTTGAAAGATCATAGAAGGCCCGAGTATTTTCTGCTCCAGAATGCATTTCGATCTTACAATATTCACCAAAAAGATGCTTTATGTTAAAATTGTTAGAGAATAAATGTACAATGATTTACTATTTTATTAACTAGTTTCTGACCCGTCGATACTCGACGGGTATGGTGAAAACGTAGTAAAACATACTAACAACACAGTCAAGCCCCTTAGGTACAGGAAAGAGAGAATAATAGAAAGAAGACCAAAGTAGGAATGAAAGAATAACATAAAGAATCCCGTGGATTAATTTGGACATTTTCATGGGTTCTCGTATGGATCAGAATTTGAATAAACCTCGGACCCATATAGGGCCAACTTAAGATACATGATTATAATTAAGATTTAGTGTAGAGTATGGATTGGGGTCCAAGCAAAATAGTGAATGTGTCGAGACCCATGAAAGTTTTTTACAAATTTAACTCGATAATCATCTCATTCTTCATTGTAGGCATCATAAAAGTATAGTCGAACTCGTTGATATCAGTAAAAATCATAGTGACATATATTCACAATGTATATTAAAACCGAAATTAAAGTTATGAAACTAAGAAAAATGAGTAATTTTACAAATTTAACATTTTTAGGTTAAATTACATCTGGAACCCCTGTTAGATTCAAATGTTGCAGATGGCTACTCATTAGCTCAACAATAACATCCTAGTCCTGTTTGATAAAAACCAATTACATCAAAGTCCACGAATTTTTGGACTTAAATGCAAATAAAAAAACTATTCCTGGGCCAAATTGAAAGATATCAGAAGTGCCAACAAAATTCATTTTGCAATCCAAATCCCTGGTACAACTCTAATTCTCAAAAACACAGGTTTTAAGTTTCTAAAATATTCAATTAAGTCCCTAGTTTTTCAAAATTGAATTCAATAAACAACCAATTTCAACCAAAATCAAATCCTAGTCTTCACGAACATATAATCGATCACATGACAATCAATTATTCGAAATAAGAATCTAAATTTGGATCTTAAAATTTGAAAAAGATTCCAAATTTTGAATTCTTCAAGTCTGATCCCCAATTGATTTCGACTCGGTTCATCAATATTCGAATTCTTGACGTTTCTGGGCTTCGGTTCATCAATTTCAAATTTTCAAGTTTGGGCATCGATTCGATTCTTCAATTTTTGAATTCTTCAGGTCTGGGCTTCGATTCTTGACATTTATGGGCTTCAATTTTTGGTGTTTCTGGGCTTCGATTCTTCATGTTGAACTTCCGGATCCTACGGTTGATGTTTTCCGGGATATTGAAGATCTGTTCTTCGATTGCTAAGTTTCTGGGTTTGTTTGTTGCTTTTCAATATGGGTTACACCATCTTCCGGGATATTGAAGATATTGTTTATATATTATGTACATATTTATTGTTTTATTTTTAATTAAAATGGTGTATTTAGAAACAATTGGTAAGGACCTGTTTGATTTGTAAATAAGATGGTGTAACTTATATGTTGGTCAATCCAAAAACAACTAAATGGACCTAAATGTAATTGTTCAACTAATTGGTATCCAAATGTGTGAAGGGCATCTGGAGAGGGGGCATATATAATTCTCTCATTTTCTTATTTCAAATAAAAGATAGCAATAAAATATAATTTTAGAAATAAAAAAATATGGATTGACACACCAAGCCAACATGTCATATAAAAAACTTCTCGTGATTTTTTCTCGTTGTAAATAATATAACTTGATATTATTAAATCAAATAAAAATAATGAGTTCACTATTGAGGATTGAAGTACATAAATTAAATCAAATTCAACATTTTTTCCTCAAACAATAAGATTGAAATAAAGGATAATTTGGAAGTAAAAAACATGGATTGACATAACTTGGATTATACAATTGGGTAATGCAAAAATGAACAAATTACTCTGGCATCAATAATTTGCTAGCCTTCACTGAAAGGAAAGTCACCTAATTGACAAATGTTCAAAGTAATAAAGCTCTCCATCGATCAAACGGATGAAGTGCAATTACAACAAACTTATCTCAATTATTGGCTAAGGTCTTATCCAAACGCAGACCTTAATAGGATCTCAAATATAGGACATGGGCCCGATCCTATGCACACCAGTAAGAGACCCGACATGAATTAATTAGTTGAACCGGAACCAGATCATACTCAGACCTATTTAAAATCCTCCACTGACTTGTTTTTACCCATATTTTAATGCATGGATACTTGTATGGGTCCGCATCCACATCAGACCCGTTTAGGATTAACTTAAGACATGGACCTATAATTAACAATTTTTTTTTTGTTGTAATTCTCTACAACCATTATTATAAATTATAAAGGACTAATCATGATAATAAATTATAATTTTTTTTCCTTATTTATAATTACATGCAATCTTCACTTTTCTATATGAGAAATTGCGCATAATAACACTTATCAAAATCAAGAATAAACCAAAAATCCAGTATCATATAAAAGCAACCTCTGCTCCAAGCTCAAAAATCTGATAGCTTTTTTACTTTGGCATAACATCAAACTTCAAATTAACATGTTTTAATACTTTCACGTATTTTAATACCCCATCCGTTCCGGTTAAAAAAATTCATTTTGCAATTTTAATCGTGCTACACATTTATTATTATATTGATTTTTGGTAATTATTAACTTCTACCCTCCAATACTGTTTTACCCCCTCTATTCCGGAGAACTTCATACAATGGGGTTGTTGTGTAGTTCTAGGCGAAAAGTTCAAATAATAATCAAAGATAAAAATATATGTAAAAAAAATGTGTAATTTTTATGTATATGTGAGTGTTTATTCTTTGTTGGGTGTGCCATAATCATATACTCATAGTTACAACTTTATCAACCTATATCTCTTTTTTTTATTCATTTTATATCATTTGTTTATTTATATAATACACAATTTTCACTTTACCGGACTGCTATCAATTTTTAATTATCCTTTATTCTTAATCCATAAAAAACTTATAGTTACAACTTTACCAACCCTATATCTCTTTTTTTATTCATTTTATATCATTTCTTTATTTATATAGTACACAAATTCTACTTTATAACTAATCAGTTTATAATTATTCTTTATTCTTAATCTATAAAAACGATATTCAATGTTCAATTTACCTTATTTTGTTGGTCAAAACTCGAAAAACGTAAAGTTATCGTAAGACGGAAGAAGTACATTTTATCAAACTCCTGGATATTCTAGAAGTACCATATTTATACAATCACATTCAAGTAATTTAAAGATATGAAACAATAAAATACTTCAATTGACATGAAGCAAACTGCATTAATTAATATGGACATGGATGAAAATACGCCATAGCAAATTGCAAAGCATCATATATTTTTCAAATAGTTCCAAAAGTCTAGAACATTTTCTATAATATGTAGAAATAATACAAATTGAACAAAAATTGTTAGAAGGTTGATAAAGTGTAAAACTTAATATTGAAGTTAATAAAGAATAATGAATCGGTAAATTTATGAAGAAATAATGGTCCTATATCATTTTTTGCATACAAAAAATTGGTGAATACTTCTACATGTATAATTTGGGTGATTTTGTAAGCTATTTTTTTCACCACAAATCGAAATTCATTCTATATGCATCATCTTGGAATGAATTACACATTAAGTAAATTGATGGGAAATAGAAAATAATGCAACATGACACAATCAGAACAATTATGATAGAATAATTGGTTTAATATTTTTACCAAATATATCACATAAATGTTTCTCATCAATTCTCAGCATTATTATTTGAATTTGAATTAACCAATCAAAATAAAGGATTTGAACATGTAGGAAAAGGATGGACCAATCATAGCTCTCCATTTTGTCAAATAATTGATTGAGGTGGACACCCTAAAATGGCTTCAATCCTTTTTTGTTTAATGTATTATATAAATATAGATTTTATGCTTAAAGCTTATATGCTAATGAATGTATTTTCTTGTAGTTCTACCATAGAGAAACGCAGTCAAACCGATGGATCCAAATCCAATCTAAAATCCGGAATAAATAAAAAAAAAAAAAAAATCAGGTTTTTGACGGTTTCGAAGCGGCAGACATGAAGTCATTATTATGGTGGCTACCAAATCAGTCCATACTTTGTTAATCATGTTTGTGACGGTAAGTTTTATTTTGTTTATTGATTTTTCATTATAATTATTATGATATGGTATTATTAAGAATATTAAATATTCCGTGGGGTGAATATGTGATACAAAAACATCATAGATCGAAAGTGGTCAAGAATTGATGATTGAAAATTTATGAAATTTCAAAGAAGTATGGAATAACCAACCGGCGTTCTTGGGATATATCATGCACACCCATATTAAACGATGTTATTGATGGTGATGCAAATAAAAAGTGGATATCCAACCGGCGTAGTTGGATGTATCAAAATCACTTATGTTGTGAGACAGTTACTGATGATGATATGCTAGAAAAGCATACACTATTTTATATGCCTCGAATGTGCTATACAGTAGCAATATTATGAAGAAAAAAAAAAGGCATGCGTCATTGCGTGAGGCAATTATGACATATACAAGACAAACGAGGCCAAACATATGCTTGGATAATAGTGTTGGATGATGCCACATGGCATATTCAATGTCAAATACTTTGACAACTTGTCATGATAAAAACTTGCATTGAGTTAACTTTTCATATCTCGTGAGATATATATGATTACCAACATGAAATTGGTAAATATTAATGGAGCCATGAGCATTTGAGGGGAGCATTATATTGCAAATGCTCAAGTTTTTATATATACCCTCTAGATATGAATTATGTCGAGAGAAGTCATAATGAAAGTGTATGGCTTGATTTCATCATCATACAAGAGCTTGTAATCTAACAAAACTGTGCTCAATAAAATATATTAGACTAAATTCCAAAAGGAATTGATATGATTAGTCTGGCCAAATATGAAAGGCACATCGATTGTGTCCGAATATCACATTATTGAAAGGCCAAATTCAAGTGATGTATGAGAGATATAACTCGATGTGACAGATTAGGACATCCGGTTATAAGTACCCGTTGTTGTGAAACTTGAAGTTTCCATATGATTTTGTGCTGAAATCTTTCTCATGTTGCAATTATTATCATGGCAAGACACAACAATGAGATGAAGCATGATTATGGAGATCTTGAAATGAGCAAAAGTCACACTATTAAAGTTGCCAGTTATTGATATATAAGTGGTCGGAAATCCACAAGTGTGATCTCCAATTTGAGGGCAAAATTTATTTTCAGCACAAGAAAAATCCAACTGTGCAAATATATTGACTCCCTATCATATTGTTCTTCGTATAGAACTAATGTGTGAAGCATACTAGATGGTTGTGTGCATATATGATTATCTAAGCTGGACATTACTGTTTTGAGCCCTTATTACTAGTATGAGCTAGTTTTTCCCAGCTTAGGGGAGGAAGAACATGAGGAAGCTGGTAAAAACAAATTCGTAGAGCGAATTGATCCCCAAATATGTGAAAGTTCAAACTTGAACTAAAGACTCAGCTTCATGTTATGTTGGTCCAGATAACGGCAAAGTAAAAAACTATAGGGGGGGGGGGGGTTGAATAGTCTTTTAAAACTTTTGTCGATAAACACGTTCTCGAAACAGGGATTTCGATACTTAAATTGAGCGGAAGACTTTAAGATAGGTAAGTGCGAAACAATAAGTAAGTGTGTGTGTGTGTGCGCTTTCTTTGAAATGTAAATCTGAAGGTAAATAACACAGCAAGTATAGTGGTATCTGGAGGTGGCGTAATCCTCCAACTAATCCACTTCGGTCTTTCTGAGACCTAGAATTCACTAGAACAGATAATTGAGTTCACCTTACAATAATCCTATTCTAAGATTCCTAAACAAATGGTTCCCAACCAAATGTTCTCCCTGAGTTATTCCCCAGCTCCTAGAGCTAAGTACTTCCTCTACTCAGATAACCTTGGAGTTATTCCCTGATTTTCCAAATCAAGTACTTCCTCTACTCCACGCCTTGATGGTGTTGGTTATAAGGTTTGTCAGAGAGGCTTCTCGTATAACTTTCGATTATGTTTTCGAGAGAGCCTAATAGAACAAGACTACTTAATACACTTGTTCGGTGGATGACGACCGCTCTTCTTGACCCAAGTAATTGGTGTCCGATTACGGAGAATGAGCTTGAGAAGGGTATCGATAGTTCAACTCTTTCACGAATAACAATCTCTTGTTAAGGTTCAGGACAACTTAGAACTACTAGTGATTCTTCAAGCAACAGAAAGCTTTCAGAAAGGGTAGTAGAGTGCTTGAGAGAATACTTTGCTTGATGGTAAGTTTGCAAGATAGAGCGTTCTAAGGTGTGTTCTTCAAGCATCTAAGTGTGTGATATATATAGATAAATTTGAGAGGCGTTTGAATTGTATCCGTTGTGCTCTCTATCAAATTATATCCGTTTATATCTTGAACTATGTACTCAGAAGTCACTATCTCTTGTTTGGAGAGGACTTGCTTTTTTGACATTTACGATGCATTTAATGCATAATCGTTCATTGTCCTTTAGTCTCAACGGATACATGAGCCTTTCTGATGGCTTGCATGCTCCATACTCATGATGTCATATGTCCAGAATCATATTTCCAAAGTAAGTTAATGTACTTAAGAAAGGATTAAGGACATAGTCTTTCTGAGTTAGACTAAACCTTTGTGTCTTCATAAACCTTGTGCAATCTTCAGTCTTCTAATCTTCAGAAAAGCTCCATTGCTAGGATTGATCTTCAAGGTCTTCTTAAAATACAAAATTACACTAAGAGACCTATAATCCTAATACAAGATTTACTAGACTAATCATACTCAGTGATTTCCTCTTTTACAATGTTCAAGTGAACCAAGAGTACTTAATCACCTTTCTGGCTAAGAACATGTGATGAGTGATCAAAATACTAACAGATATTCCTAACATGTTACTATATCAAGATATGTTCAAACATGAAATTATATGATTTGAATGTTAACCCGCTATGACCCTATATTTTGAGGCATACAGAGTTGCATATTGGTTATAGAATGTCATGTGTTGAACATTGAGATAATTTGCCAATTGTACTAATGATTCTCAGTGAAATACGGTTCAAATGATAAGTACAATATAAAAAGATTGGCAAGATCGAACAGTTGGTACTCTTGAGGAGTAGTGAATGCCATGAATGGCATAGATATCTGAATTAAAATAGATGGCCTATATGAAACGAAATGGTACCTACAAAGAATATTCAGATATCTAGATTGACTTGAAAATCTAGAAAAGAGATTTGATATACCGGTATACATGGAACCGCGAGAGAAATGAATAAGCATATGCGAAATCGATGGACATGTGAATGGGGATCTTACATGTGAGTCCATTCGATGACATCATGATCATGATGATAGAAAATGAGCTCATGGACTTGAGGTCCTTTTGATCAAACGAATTCGAAACACTAACTGATTCCAATTACAACTCATATTATATTTGAGGAAAGTTCAATGAGGGGAGATATCATCTCCGTCAATTAGTCCCAAACGGAGACTAAAAGTATCATGTCGGCGAACATGGATTGGATGAGGAAAGTTCTTGAGGAACTAATATATACCTCTATATTGATCTTATAATCAACTTCATGTTGACAAAATAAGAATGTGATTCACCGCAGTGAACTATTGAGATATGGGATATGATATTGATGACTCGTGAAAAGTATTATTGGTTCCACCAGTGTTGGCTCAACCTGAAGTTTGAGCATGCAAGTGATTATTACAAGGAGTATTATTATTATCATTGAAGATTCACATGGTCCAGAAGTACCACAGTCATATATGTTATGCTATCAAGAGCTACAACAATCCTTACTATACCTCCTGAAGAAGGTACATGAATTAATGGCAGTCAAGTAGCAATGAGTACATTTGCGCATTCCAAGAGAAATGGTTGCACTCTTTTTCCCTTTCTAGGTTTTTATCCCAATGGGTTTTTTCTAGTGAGGTTTTTAACGAGGCAACATTATAGGCGCATATATAATCTCCATGATTGTGAAACTCTTTGGTAAAGATACGATTTATGGGCTTGTTTGATATCTTTACGGTATTATGGAGTGATGTTATGGAAGAAGCAAACTATACGATATTTCAAGTGTTTTGAAAGTTCTTCCTGAAGAAGACAAGGCGTATATTACAGAAGTTATTCTCCGCCATTATCTATGAAGAAGATTATATCTAAGTACAACATATTTGAAGATTTGCTCAACCACATCGCATCAGATATCTTCATTTGAGAAGTTGATCCGGAAGATTGGAATTACATCAGTTCGAAGAAGTACAGTGATCCATAAATTAGGGGAGAAGGATACGCACTGCACTCTTTTTCCCTTGACTAAATTTTTATCCCACTGGGTTTTTCTTAGCAAGGTTTTTAATGAGACAGTATTTCCACAACGTATCAAGTATCTCTCGCATCACTAACTCATGTTCATTTAAGGGGAGTGTTAGAGAATAAATGTACAAGAGTTAATATTGGGTTAGAACTGTTATAGGCCCAACTGTTTTGGGCTCTCTAGAAGCTTCTTTATATTGTATAAATACATGTTTGTACTCTCTCATTAACACATCAGAATAAAACCCTATTCTCTTCTTCTCTATTTTCTTAACAAAAATACTGATTTTCATTTTTATGGACAGGATATAAAGTGTTCACGGATAAAACATTAATTGTCTGTTAAAAATATTATAGTTCTAATTATAAATATTGATGCATCCATTTTTAACTTCAGCAGTATGTTCACCTGCAAGATTTGGTGATTACGAAATTATTAAAAAGTATAAGATTGAAGCAGTATCACATGGAAATATTTTAACGGAGACTTATGTTCATATTCGTATGAGGTTGACCTTGAATAACAAGTTTTGTAATATTTACACCCTACCCTATGTACCGGAGAATACATTAGGGTTGACGGGCAGGGTCGACTCGGGGATTTAGTTGGCCCTGTGGGAAATTTTAATTGGGGCCCTAAAAATAATATAATGAAAGAAAAAATATCCAAGATAAATAAAATAAAAATGTTTACACCTTCATGAATTGAACCCAAACCTTTCGTAGAGTAGATATAGACTTAACCACTTGGAGACATGGATTTTAATGCTTAATTATTGTATGAAAATGGATATATACATAATCTCAAATTTAAAATGGGAGCCTGAAAGGCGTCTTAGCTACGCATGCTCGGAACTCATTAAAGGTAGTGTTTGATGAAAAGGTAAAATAATTTATAAAACCAAAAAAAAAGGCAAAAAGTGTACTTCATGGAGTTGAAATGTGTAATTTGTGTGTAAAGTTAATATTGTTTATTAGGGGGATTTACATCTAGCCACCTTTTTAGATGCCCTATAAATGATTAGGTACTCAACGTTTCAAATATTACGGAGAAGGACAAACTTAAAACTGAATTAAAACATTATTTACACCGAAGTACAAAATTCAAACTTCGTGATGATGTCATAGGAGAGATAGTGGAAATGCATTTTCTTTTCCCTTTTCTTTGAAATTCAATATTTTATTTTATTACAATTAACCCCCTAAAACTTTCAAGTTATAATAAAGAAGTCTTAATGTTTTAAATTTTCATATTTTCATCTATGTTCTTCTTCAAATCATTAAAAAAAATGAAAAATGGAGATTCCATGGAAGCCCCAGATCTGGAGCTTGGAAGCTTCTCTTTTTCAATTTAAAAAAAAAAAATTATGAAGAAGAAGATGGATAAAACTATAAAAAGTTAAAACTTTGGAGTTTAATTGAAAGTTTTAGGAATTATATTGAAGTATTATGTCTATATTGTAAAACGCAAAATATTTGAGACAAATGTGTAATAAGATGAAACTTGTATTTTAATAAAAATGCTTAAATAGAGGGACAAACTAGACTTTTTGCTAAAAATCAAACTTTATGTTCAGATTGGACTTCATTGTAAATTTTGAATAAATAGGGAGCTAATTGTTTACAAGGCATCTAAAAAGGTAGTTGGGTGTAAAATTTTGTTGTTCATTATTTGTTGAGTGTGTAAATATGAACTACTCCACGGACGAATTAATTCCTGGAATCCAATTAATTCGTCGAGCTGGCAACCTTTACGGATTGTAGTTGTACCTTCCATATGAAAAGTTGTACCTCGAATGTTTGGCAATTAGAAATTAGTTAGCTACTTAAACCATATGCGCTTAGCTCACCCATTCATTCAATTGTATAATCAAGTATTTGTAAATCTCCTGAAATATTTGTCAATCATATTGATCTCAATAATATCAATCAAATTATGTATTTTTACAATAGTTGTCGTCGTGTCATATGTCTAGTGATGATCTCACATGACTAGTGATAAACAGAGTCCGACATATACGCTATATATAGGTTCAACAAACATTCATGTTCTTTGACGAACTATTGGCCGCATTAACACATGAAATATTTTCCAGAAGATTTAAATTAGGGCGAATTTGGAAGCGTCACCTTAAGATGCAAAGCACTCTCTGGTACTTAATTTGTATTTTAACTTTAGATAGTACTATATTGATTATAAATATACAGTAAAAACTCTATAGAGGAATCTGTAAAGGAATAAACTCCTTATAGTAATAAAAAGTCTTGGGACAAGTTATAAATAAAAATAAACTTCACATTGCAATATTCCATGATTTTTTCAGGTCCCGTCTTAAGTAATTATACTCCCCTATAGTAATAAATGACATAATATTATATAATAGTTATTATATATGTATATGTTTTACATTACATGAAGTTTATGATGTAAAATACTTATCTAAAGTCGTCTATGATAATAACTTAAACTTTTGAGTGGTAAGCATATCTTTTAGCTTTCGTGTAATTAGTAGTAGATGATCTATATGTGAACTTTCTTGTTGCGTCCAAAACATCTAATTTGTCAAGTAGGTTCGAAACTTTTTGACATGAAACTTTGCTACTTCTGTGATATCGTCTTCCAGATTATCCAACTCCACTCCTTGTCTGATTGATGTGATGATTTTATCTTCAATTAGAACATCCACAATTCGCTATCCCCCGCCGCTTCTTATCTAATTGATATTTTACTTATTTGTTAACATTTTATGTGATTTTCAAAATATAAATGATAAAATTTTACTCAAATAAGTTAGTTAGTAATTTTATAAAGAAATATAATAACTGTTGAGGGTACAACCTCGAACACTAACTAAACTATTACAAGTAACCTAATCTAGGATCGGCCTCCTACTTGAAGTCTGAAGCAAGACTGGTCCGAGCTTGAGTACCTGAAAGGACTAAGTGGGGGGGGGGGGGGGGGGGCTAGAATGGGTTACCCGGATTGCCTATGTCAATCCGGTAAGAGACTTTACTCAAGAGAGAGTTGGAAGCTCTCAATGTAATAGTTATGAGGAAGATTATGAAATCAAGGAGACTTAGGGATTGTTGCTTGTGACTTATCACTTGGGGATTGTGACTTAGGACCCCTTAAGGTCTTGGACCTTGTGCTATATTTATAGTCATCGTATCTTATGAGATTGCTCACAAGATGATGCCAAGTGTATGCATCAGATTTGGACGCCAATGCTACCTTTGGCCCATGGCCCATTAGTGAACAGTAATCCAATACTAATAAGTGGGCCTGGGAGGGTAGTTTGGACCTTTCCCTCTGAGAGTACTGTTCCGCATGTTGGGTCCGTGTAAGTTCCTCGGACAGATCTGTATGCTTGGTTGATTTGGCCTTAGGCATCTCAAGGTGTCCGGACCTAGAGTTCCACGGAAGTATCTCATTGGTTTTGTTATATACGTTTGGTCTTACTGTGATGATGGCGTCCGAGATTCTCTCGTCCGGTCCGTTTAGCATCTTAGGACTGACAGTTTGTGGTACTTGGAAGGACCATGTGACCTTTTGTCAGGTTCGGAAGTCATCCATCTAGCTTGGTCGGACCTAGCTGAAATGGCGTGCTGACTTGTAAATACTAGTTGACCTGAGATGGTTTCCTTTATGTCGGACCATTCGAAGGTCGGACTAGCAATGAATAGGCTATCTCGGCCTTGATGCGCTTTAGGACACGCTCTATGGCGCCCTTAACGGATTGGACACATGTCCGTATCAACATATGTCCCCCTAGTTTCCAAGTATCTTAGTAGAAGATAGTTGGTAACTATGAAAAGAACAAGTGTGTTGTGGAGCGTGCCCGAATCGTTAACTGAAAAAGGAAAAAATCTTTTTTGTTGGGATCTACCGTCCGTGTTCTTAGGAATTCAATATATCACCCCCCCCCCTCCTTCTACAGTCCGAGTTATGTAATAGCTCGGACTGTTGATGGAAAAGGTATTTGTATCCGAGATATATAGATCCGAGTACGGTTAGGATCTGACGAAGTCCTCTATGGAAGAGTGTATCGGAAGCTATCCGTTGGACCGAATATGTGAAATGGTCCTCCTGGACCGCTGATCCGGCCCACGGGGAAAGATCCCGGGTAAAGCGATACGACCGTTGGATTGGAAAGATATCAACGGTTGGGATTTTAAACCCAAGTGATGTGACTCTTGGCTTTCCCCAAATTGCCCCTATAAATAGTCAGCCCATCAGTCACTTTCAGACTTTAGCCACATCGAAACTCAAAGCGACTCTCAAGCAATCCGAGCAATCAAAGATCAATCCGAGCAACTGAAACTCGCAAAATCTTGGAATTTCCACCTCAGATTCGTGCCCTCGGAGAGCTAGCAAGGTTTCGTTGTCCGTTCAAGCTTATCAAGTCAACTTTGTCAAGTAGGTACACCTTAATTCCTCCAGAGGTTTCTCATTTTCGCGATATGCTTGCTGCATGCTTGTATGTTTTTGCCTTGCTTGAACATCCAATTGTTGATTCTGTGGTTGCAAATGCTGCTAGTGGTAGGTTTCAGTAGTAGCCTTAATTGGAACACTCCTCCTTTGTGCTGTAGCGCGCTAATTTTTTCATTGGTAACTTGTTGATTCGTCTCGTATGTCATGTCCAATGTAACCAAAACTTGGTGATGCATGTTCATTTGGTGGTGTGTTAGTGCCGATTGGCACATAGTCTTTCGTAACTTGTCCATGTTAACGTGATGGGTAGGGTAGACAATAGTGCCGATGGCACGTCTCTGTGTGCCAAGGTTAGTGCCCATAGTGTTGAGACAATACCTCATGCAGTAAATCTGGTAAAGTAGAACTTCGTCGGATCGCTTGACTTAATAAGACATCTAAATGAACTCTCGGACAATCACAACTATCGTTTCTGACCCGTTTCCTTCTGCCCTAGGATGTCCGGGAGCGATAGTCAGAACCAACACGAGGCTCAAGGTTACAATGATGGAGTAAACTCGGTGACTGAGTCCGTGGACTTAACCACGTCCGTAGGAGATTATCTGGTCGGGGATCTTGTGTCTTCGGGGACTCGATCTTTGACAAAGAGTCCGTGCAATGTAACTTCGACTGATGTAGCGATGGGCAGGAGATGTTGTTAGGACTAGGTCGCTAGTCCAATCTCGGACCATAGGTGGTGTCGGAACGTCCGTTGATCCGAATGAACCTCAGACTGAGCGGGAAGGTGACAGTGGTCGGGAGGCCGACGAGGTGGAAATGTTCGAGGCTGGGGAAGAGGACCGTGTCGTGGCGGAAACAGGTCCGTCCAACCCGAGCACATCCGGGAGACCCGAAGGTGGCGAGGAGGAGGAGGAAGATGGTGAAGAAGAGGATGAGGATGAGGAGGAAGGAGAGGAAGGCTCTCTAGTCGCTCGCCCGTAGAGACGCACTGGTCGTCGGATCGTGTTACATCCTGCAGCGTCCGCTCAATCCAATCTTCCGTTAGTAGAGGGATGTGGTGCAAAGGCCGCGAGAATCAAATTCCCTCGTCCTGCGTCCGCCGTTGTGATAGCGGATGAATTTGGAGAGTTAAACGCGGACGGGCTTCTCCCCACTTGTCCGTCGAAGGTTAGAGCTGAGGACATTCCCGAATGGAGGCAGAAGTGGGAGATTCCTGAGTCTGTTGAAATCATGGTTCCCGAGCCCGGACATGCATTTTATAATCCACCCGCCGGGTACATGTGCGTGCATGAAGTAGCTTTCTCTTGTGGATGGAAGGTCCCTATTGCACCGGAGATAAAGCATATCCTGAACCACATCGGGATCGGTCCGAGTCAGGTTATCCCAAAGTCTTTGGGTAACCTCATTTGTTTTGTCATTTTTTGTAAAAAGAAGGGGCAGCCGGTGAATTTCGAGAACTTTAGGCAACTTTTCCATGTTACCTTTAGTCCGGACAATCCCCTGTTTTATACTTTTGTAGCTAGAAAACCCTACAACTTCATTTCCGACTTCATTTCTTCCTTGGGTCGAAGTGGTGGGATAAGTACATTTTTGTGCGGATGGCCTTGAAACTTGGGATGTCCGAGAGGCAGCGAGAGCAATGGGGGCTGCCGACAAAGTTCTTGAGGGAGACTATCCCGGATTGGCGCCCCCTTCCGAAGAACGTGGCTCCGTGGGTGGCGGCGATCCACAAGAAGAATGACCCACCTACATACCCGTTCCACGGATTGATCTGTCAGCCGCTGCCTTACTTGTGCGGACTGACCGACGCCGTGGAAGTTGGAGGGAAGACGGACTTCAGTAAGGATTTTTAGCTTCAGGATTTGTGCTCTTCTTTCTTTGGACTGCTCTATCTTGATCATGTATTTCCGCAATTCTGGTAATTCTTCCTTTTTATGGCCGTATCTGACGCCTTTATTTTATTGTGCAGCTCACTGGTTTGAGTATATCATGTCGACGCTCCATGAAAAGAAGAGGTTGCAGAGGGAACAACAAGCCCTGGAAGTCGCCGCCGGTCAAAGGACCAAAATTATCAACACATCCGCGGGTCTTCCAATGGCGGATCCGAAAAATGCGGCAGTGTTTACTGCAGAGGAGGAAAGACGGAACAAGGCCGGAGAAGATCCCCAGGTCTTGGTGGTGCCCGACAAGGGCAAAGGCCCTTCCACTCGGAGCGCCACTGCCTCTAGGCCACCCACTTTCGCTGCTTCGGCACCCCAGCGGGAGGTGTTGATGCGGGACGCCATAACCTCGGGGCGCAAGAGGGGAGAAACCTCGGAGGCTTCCCTTGCAGCTAAGAGGCAGCAACTGTCCACTGTCCTGCCTGTTGACCAAGCTGCTCTCGATAAGGAGTATGAGCGGGCCCGCGGACTCCCTGAGGTGGAGCGGGTCAGAGGGCTTAATGAGCTATACCAGCGGGTAAGTAACTTTCCCATGGTTTCCTTGGCTTGTTCTTAGTATAATAAAAATACAACTTATATCCATGCGGACCTCTTGCAGCTCGGATGTTTCATCAGAGCCATGCAGTGGAAGGCCGGCGAACGTGCTACTATTGAGGAGGATCTGCACAAGGCCGTAGACACTTCCGCGGATGAGGCGGAGAAGGTGAAGCGGTTGGAAATGCAGTTGAAAGAAAATGAAGTGAAGTTCCATAAGTTGAAGACCAGCTGGGAAGAGATCAAGTCGGACCTTGACTGGTAGGAGAATTTTGTCAGTAGGTCGATGAAGGCCTTCCTGGACTCCAAGGATATCCTGCTCGGGGGCCTCCAATACGCCCGCCTTGAGGCTGGTCGTGCCTTTATGAACTCGGATTCCTTCAAGTTTTTCATGGCAGATAAGTCCGATGCCTCACGCCTAGATGGGTTTTCATCCGCTATCGGCCAGCAGGACTTTGACTGGAAGGCGGAAGGGTTGATCCCTTCTGCAGATGCTAATGGTGTGGAGGTCCATGTGGACAATGTCTCGGACGAACGGTTGTCCGCGTGCGAGTTTGCGGAGTTAGTCACTGAGGAGGGTGAGATCGAGATCTAGAACGGCGGACCCTTCCTTCCGAGGTGTGTCCCGGACGCCCTCCGAAAGGTATGCTTTGTACCTTTTGAGAACTACCGGGCTTTCCTGAAGGACTGGTACTACTTGCCTTCTCGGGTCGTTGGTCTCGATGCGGATTTCAACTTGTTCGAGATCGTTGAATCCCTTGCCATGCAAGTCGTCACCAACACGCCTTCCGTCAATCCGCCTCAAACCGGTGAAGCGGGTCCGAGCCAAGCTGACCCCCAGTGAGAAGTCCGGGGTATGCCCCGTGAAAATTCTGTACTTGTTGAATTTTCCTGTCGAATTTGTTATCCTTTGATGGCGCGGAATGTCGCCATTACAATGCTTTTATTCCTTCTCAGTTGTAGTAATTATCCATGGGGTATGCTTCCCATACTTTTGAATCACTACTTGCTATCTTCTTTGCTTCCTTCTATTTGTTGTTCATAAAATACACATCTTTTGAGAACACGGATCTCTGTTGATGGCGTTTGATGTAGAAATCAAATCAAACCATCATCTTTCCGATCCTCGGACCGTTCGTTCTTTGGGATGCGTAATTCTTCTAGAAGGAGGAAGGTGAAACAGTGAAATAGTCATTATTGTTGCGTCTTTTCATCTTCCCAGTCGTCGGATGAGTGACACATGGCGTGATCGCAAAGATCCATCGCTACTATAAATAAGACTATGGTAACTCCTCCTTTCTTACTGCTTTACTTTTCACCAATATTTCCCTGTTTAGGATGTCGGAATCTGATGACGAGGAATATCAGCATTGGGTAAACTGTGCTTGTGGGCACATGCATCCTCCCATTTACCCAGGTAAAGGGACAGCGGATGACCCGATCATCCTTGATTTTGAAGGAGATCCCCCTGCATGTCCAGGGATAGCCAGGAGGTTAGCTGATGAGGAAAGGCAGCGGACGTTGAAGATGATCCGTGGGAGGATCCGAATGCAGCAGCAAGCTCGTCAGGCTCAAAGCGGTGGCTCAGAGTCCCAAGGCTCAACTTCCGGAATCCGTTGAAGGGACAAGGCGGGGTATGCCCCGAAGAAGTATGTATGGTCCTCGGACCTTGACAGATTGTACCTTCCGCGTGTATATGCTCGGATAATTTTGTTTATAAAATTCGGACTATTTTCATCAGATGAAATCGACACCTTTTTCTTATTCGTACTTCTCGGATTATATTGACGCACATATCCTTGTAAGATGATCAACAAATACAAACTCGGACGTGGTTGATGGGCTTGTTTGGGTTTGTTGGATAACTCAACTGACCCAACACTGTTCAACCCAAACGGGTGATGCAAGCCCATTGCTGACGTCAATCTGTTAGCGTGGCGAACGCTGATTGGTTGGAGTGTTCTGTAAAAAGACACGACCCCAGTACAAAAACCGTGTAAACTGATCCCAAAGTCTTCTTTTTCTATCTCTGATGCTCGAAGTAAACCATCAAAGCCGGACCTCTTCTCTTTTCTTCCAATCCTACTTTAGTGGCTCGAATCTTTCTTGAATTGGCAATGGTTTCTTGATTTCAAGAGAATTGGAGTCTCTAAAGATGGTTAGGCAGAGATTGCAATCGTTTCGACTTGTATATACCATTGTCTGTTGGTACTCCGTTCTCCCCGGACACTGGATCTACATTACCATGGTACGGTGATATCATGAAAGATTCTATCATGTCTAACCATTTTTCCATGTGCAGGTAAACCGGGTTCCTGGTCTCCCCGGGAACTATACTTTCCGATTGATATGGAAAAAGCTTTTCCTGACGGGGGAATAGCCTCGACGGGAGATGTCGTATCTCCGGAGACTTTCTCTATAGTTTATATATTGCATATGTAGATCCGGATTTGCCGGAAATTCAATTGCAACTTACGGGCTACATGGCCAATGACAAAAGGGTTAACAAAAAAACAGAACTGACGGAGTTCCGTGTAACGGATAGTTGGAATCTAAAATAACCAAACGACCTGACGGAGATTCACGTAACCATCCCTATGCGTAAAACTTTTGAAGGTTTCTAGCATTCCATGTACGCTTGAGTGGGTGCCTGCGCTCATCTTCCAATTCGTAACTCCCATTCACTCTTGCTCCGACAATCTTGTAAGGTCCTTCCCATTTAGGCTTGAGTTTTCCAACATTGCTCAAAATGTCAGCCCGCCGAAGTACTAGGTCTCCGACCTGCAAGTTTTTTGCTCGAATATTCCTGTTGTAGGCTCAAGCGTGATCGACACCTATGGATATTAGCGGTGCTTCATTTCTTTCTGCTCCAAAGATGTCCAGGTCGAATATCCGAGCTTCACGATTGGCGGAATCTTCGAACTCTTGGACCCTCATAGTCTCAACAGCAATTTCTGTTGGTATAACTGCTTCCGAGCCATATACCAAGGCAAATGGAGTTTCTTTGGTCGCGGTCCGTGCAGTGGTGCGATGAGCCCATAGTACGCCATCTAGGTCATCCGCCCAAGTTTCTTGGGAAGTTCTCAACCGCTTTTCCAGGATCTTGACTATTGTCTTGTTTGTGGACTCGGCTTGTTCATTAGCTTGCGGATATCCAACAGATGTGAAACGTTGTTCAATCTTGAAGGACGCCAGCCATTCCTTGAGCCTACTGCCTGAAAACTGGGCACCATTATCCGAGACAAGAACTCTAGGCAGGCCAAAGCGGCAAATGATGTTCTTCCAAATGAAGGTCCGCACTCGACTTTCCGTAATGGTCGCCATAGCTTCTGCTTCTACCAATTTGGTGAAATATTCCACAGCCACAATCAGGAACTTCTTCTGTAGAGTGCCCCTCGGGAACGGTCCGACAATATCGATGCCCCATTGATCAAACGGACACGCTATGATTGACGGAATCATAGGATGTGTTGGACGATGTGGAATGTTCGCATAGTACTGACAATCGGGGCATCTCCGAGCGTGGTCGGCGGAATCTTTATCAATGCTAGGCCAGTAATAGCCTTGTCGTATGATTTTCTGGGCAAGAGTTCTTCCCCCGGAATGACTTCCGCAGCTTCCGTTGTGTATCTCTTCCAGCACGGTTTTTGCTTCTTGCGGGCTCAAACATCTCAAGTGAGTCCCGGCAAAAGATCTCTTGTACAAATCCTCTCCCAGTATAAAGTATATGTTCGCTCGGCACTGCACGCTCCTTGATTCATCCGGATCAGCTGGTAGAGATCCGTCCTTGAGATAGTTAAAGATGTCAGTCATCCAGTTTCTTCCTGTGTCAATTATCATGACAGCTGAATTGAGACTCATGACGGATGAGTCAGTAACAGTGAGTAGGATTACTCTGCTCGTGTCCAGAGTTTCTGTTGCGGATGCGTATTTTGCCAGAGCGTCCGCTCTTTCATTCCAGGCTCTGTCAAACTTTTCCAGGGTAAATTCCTCAAAGTGGTTGGCTTCCTGCTTGAGTAGCTCAAGATACTTGATCATCGAAGGACCTTTTGTGGCAAAAGTTCCTGAAAATTTAGCTTCAACTAGTTGTGAGTCCGTGTAAGCTTTGAGCTTCCGAACTTGCAGGGATTTGGCCAGACGTAGCCCGACTAACAATGCTTCATACTCAGCCTCATTATTGGTAACTTTGAATTCCAGGGATATCGCGTAGTCAAGTTCCGCGCCATCAGGGCTTTTAAGAAAGATTCCAATCCCTCCCACTCTTCCAGTGGAGGAACCATCCACTTCCAATGTCCAGACATCAAAAGGATGTTTTTCGGTTTGGAGGTCTTTTGTAAGCTCCTGAGGTTCCAACCTTTGTTCTTCTTTTTCTTTGATTTCTGGTCCGGAGTTGTTAGTACCGGATCTGCTTGCGATATTGTCAAGAAGGAACATTTGGTTGACCCGAGTTTTCTCATATGATGCAGGCAGGGACTGATTGATAAATTGAGCATCCTCGAGGTTTTCAGGGTTGAACTTCGGCGGAACTGTCTTCCGGATAATCTGCTTGGTAATTAGCCATTCAAATGCCTGTTTGTCAGGGACTTTCTCTGAATCCGCCTCAGGATATTCCGCTAAGAAGTCGGCGAGGACTTGAGCCTTCTTTGCTGACGGAGCCTGATAGCAAATGTCGTATTCACTCAGCTCAATCGCCCACTTAGAGAGTCGTCCAGATTGATCGGGCTTCCCCAGGACCTGTTTCAAAGGTTCCGCAGTTAGTACCACTACTTTGTGAGACTTGAAGTATGGTTTTAACCGCCTTGCGGTGTAAACCAAAGCATATGCAAGTTTCTCAATCTTCACGTATCTTGTCTCCGCCCCAGCAAGGGCTTTGCTAAGATAGTAGATTGGCAAATGATCATTAGCTTGAATCCGTACTAATACGAAACTCATTGCCTCTTCCGTGATTGCTAGGTAGAGGTAGAGTGGTTCTCCTTCGACGGGTTTGGAGAGTAGTGGAGGGGAATGGAGGTACTTTTTCAATTTCTCGAAAGCCTCAGAACATTCTGCGGTCCAGTCAAAGCTCTCTCCTTTCCGGAGGATTTTGAAGAACGGAAGATTCTTCTCCGCAGATCGTGAAATAAAACGACTTAAGGACATGAGACGTCCTATGAGTTGTTGTACCTCATTGAGGGTCTTCGGATGCGGCAGATCTAGGATTACCTTGATCTTCTCGGGGTTTGCGCTTATCCCCCTCTCCGTGACCATGTATCCTAGGAACTTCCCTCCTTTTACTCCGAACGTGCACTTTTTCGGATTCAATTTCATTCCGTAATTCCTAAGGATAGCGAAGCACTTGTTCAAATGATGCACATGTTGCTCTTCAGTTTTGCTCTTGGCGAGCATATCATCCATGTACACTTCCATGGTTTTCCCAATCTCTTCCTTGAACATTTGGTTCACCAGACGTTGGTAAGTGGCTCCCGCATTTTTCAATCCGAAGGGCATTACCTTGAAACAGTATACCCCCCTGCAGCGAAGAAAGCTGTTTTCTTGATGTCCTCCTTGGCCATCCGAATTTGGTAAAAACCTTGGTATGCGTCCATAAAACTCAGTAACGCACATCCGGACGTGGAGTCAACCAACTGATCTATTCGTGGTAAAGGGTACGGGTCCTTTGGGCAGAACTTGTTCAACCTAGTGAAGTCATTGCACATACGCCATTTGCATGGTGATTTCTCTACCAGAACCACGTTGCAGACCTAGTCAGAGTAACGGACTTCTTCGATATGCCCTGCTTTTAGGAGTCGCTCAACTTCAGCGGATATGATGGCATCCTTGACCGGGCCAAAATCTTTCCTCTTTTGTCGGATGTACTTGATTGAGGAGTCCATGTTCAGACGGTGAACAGTAATCCTCGGATCTATTCCCTTCAAGTCATCGGTGCTCCAGGCAAACACATCATTGTTGTCTCGGAGACAAGCAATGAGCTTCATTTCCACCTCTGCGTTCATCTCTGTTCCGATTCTTGTCTTCTTGTCCGGGCTTCCAACAACAATCTCAATTTCCTTGAGAGTTTCATGAGGCTCAATTCGCACTATCCTAGGAAACTTCTCCTTTTGGCTCCCTACTCCAATCTGCGGATTCTCCTTTTTGGCCGGAAGAACAACTGGCGGGTCAGAGGTCAAAGTAGTTGTCAGCACGGGGGCGGACGCTCTTCTTGTAGACATAATGTAACATTCCCAGGCTTCACGGACGTTTCCCATCTATTCTCCAACTCCGAAGGGAGTTGGAAACTTCATTATGTTATGGATTGTGGAGGGAATAGCCCGGAATTGATTGAGCCCCGGACGCCCAAAGATAGCATTGTAGTCGAAATTCCGGTCCACCACTACAAATCGGACCAAATGAGTCACTCTTGCCGGGAAAGTCCCGAGTGAGACGTGCAACATAACACTTCCTAGGGGTCGAACAGTTCCCCCTCCAAACCCTAGTATAGAGGTGTGGACCCTCTCATATCGGATTCTCCCCAGGTCCATCTGGTCCAGTGTTCTTTTGGAAATGATATTCGAGGAACTCCCTGTGTCCACCAAAATTTTGTTCACTCGATAAGTCGCGATGGTTAACGAAACCACCAGCGGAACATCTGGATTATCAATGTCCTTGCCTCCTGCCGTAGGAGGAGGAATCTCGCTATCATCGAAGGATATAGCGTTTGTACCCCGAATCGCTGGAGCAGCGTACGCTCTATCGATGTTCCGAAGATTTTAAGCAGTTCGCTCTCTTGCGTTCCTACTATCACCTCCAGATGGTCCGCCTGCGATGGTGTTGATCACTCCGTTGTACGGAGGGTTCTCCATATCAATGTCATCGCTATATTTGTATGGATGTCCATCCGTGCGAGGTGGATAATGAGCCGGCGGAGGTGGCAAAGATAGCGGACGGGGTGGTGGTTCTGTAGCATTATCCTCCCTCCTTCGCTCGTTCTATCGTGCCTGGAGGGCTCATCCGCATAAATGTGCTCCTTTAGCTTGCCCTCTCTCTCCAGGTGTTCAACCTCTGTTTTCAATTGGATACAGTCATCAGTCTCATGACCACGGCACTTATGGGACTTGCAGTACCCCTTTCCATTCTTATTCTTCCGGTTGTTGTGAGATGGCTTTGGCCATTGGACATCCAGCTTCTTCTCGATGATAGTCGCCAAGATGTCGGATCTTGGTCTATTGAGACGGGTATAATCCGCGTATCTCCTCGGCGGACTCCTTTCTCTGTGGAAGCCTTTATCTCTGTGATCCTTCTTTGGGTCGAACTTCCCCTGGCGTTGTTCTTGTTTCATCGGCTCCTTTCCTTTCTTGGAACCAGCTCTTACTGGAACATTCCTTCGGTACTCCTCTCCGTACATCACTTCTTCACAGATGTCATCTAAATGCTTTTCACTCCTCACTTCCTGACTAGAGAGTTTTCTGCGGAGTTCTGAGTTGAAAGTATTAGCATACATGTGACGGACCCGTTCCTTAATACTGTGTGGCTCAACTCGAAGAACTTCCGCGTGAAAGCGATCTAGGAAGGTCCTTAGATCCTCTTGCTCCCGCTGTATAACTTCTGCCAGGTGCTCTACGGTACGCTTTCTCCTTTTTGATTTTCCAAATCATGCCAAGAACTTGGAAGAAAGGTCTGCATATGACCTTATCAACTTGTCGGCAAAGCAGTGTACCAATCCATAGCCGTTCCGAAGAGAGTGGATGAGAACGTAAGAGCTTTTGTATTGTCGCTCATGCCCTTGGAATCCATCTTGCTGTTGTACCTTGTCAGGTGACCAACGGGACAAGCATCCCCATAGTAGTATTCCAAGCTCGGAATTACCTGATCTGAGTTTCTGTTTCTTTCCTTCTCTCTCATGATGTCATCGCACAAGGGATTTGGTGCACTAGTAGTTATCTGCTCGTGGTCTTTTACCAGGCGTCCGAGATTCAAAATCTGGGTCTCCAAAGCCTTCTGCTGAGTGTAGATCTCGTCAGCAGTCATGATCTCTCCTGTCCTCGGATGAACAGCTACATCTGCGGGGAGTTCATCTATCCAGACCACTGGAACAGTTTCTGCTACTTGATCTCTGTCTCTCGGAGTTGCTTATCGCGGAACTCCTAGATGCCTATTATCCCCTTCTTGATACTCTCTCCTTCCGTTTGGGCTCCCTTCACCCCGAGCTTGAGAGGCAGATGCCCGCCGGTCTAGAAGGTTTCGCAAATCCTCTTGAGGTGGCTGATTTCCTAACCTCTGTTGGATCGGACGTTGCCTGTTTCTTGATAATGCAGCTCGCTGAGGTGAGTAGCCACTGGCGGAGTGGCTTGCTGAGGATGGGCATTGTTAGACCCCAGGCATCCTTGGATGTTTGTGAGCAATCTATCAAACTGGGTCTCACTTAGTCCGAGGTCACTAGTGCGGACAGTACAACCATCGGGCATAGTGAACTGCTGACCTGTAGTGGGGCCTTGAGCTTCTGCCGGAGAAGATCGTACGGCCCCTTCTCCATGGCTCACAGGCACAACATTGTCAGGAACACCTCGGACTCCCCTGTGCGGAGCGTCTCCTCCTTCATCTGAGGACGGGCTGGATGTGCGCCCATCGCTAGGATATCTCCTTCCAGCGTTCCCTCCAGCCACAATGGTTCTTCGTCCACGGGTGGGCGGACGTCGCCGTGGGCGTGGTGGTGGTTTTCCTGCGCCTGTAGCACTAGTCCGCGCTGTCCGTCTTGTTCTTGCCATCAGCTTAACTCAAACACGAAAACTTTTTGTAAAGATTCCCACAGACGGCGCCAAAATGTTGAGGGTACAACCTCGAACACTAACTAAACTATTACAAGTAAGCTAATCTAGGATCCGCCTCCTACTTGAAGTCCGAAGCAAGACTGGTCCGAGCTTGAGTACCTGAAAGGACTAAGTGGGGGGGGGGGTTAGAATGGGTTACCCGGATTGCCTATGTCAATCCAGTAAGAGACTTTACTCAAGAGAGAGTTGGAAGCTCTCAATGTAATAGTTATGAGGAAGATTATGAAATCAAGCAGACTTAGGGATTGTTGCCTGTGACTTATCACTTGGGGATTGTGACTTAGGACCCCTTAAGGTCTTGGACCTTGTGCTATATTTATAGTTATCGTATCTTATGAGATTGCTCACAAGATGATGCCAAGTGTATGCTTCAGATTTGGACACCAATGCTACCTTTGGCCCATGGCCCATTAGTGAACAGTAATCCAATACTAATCAGTGGGCCTGGGAGGGTAGTTTGGACCTTTCCCTCTGAGAGTACTGTTCCGCATGTTGGGTCCGTGTAAGTTCCTCGGACAGATCTATATGCTTAGTTGATCTGGCCTTAGGCAACTCAAGGTGTCCGGACCTAGAGTTCCACAGAAGTATCTCATTGGTTCTGTTATATACGTTTGGTCAAACTGTGATGATGGCATCCGAGATTCTCTCGTCCGGTCCGTTTAGCATCTTAGGACTGACAGTTTGTGGTACTTGGAAGGACCATGTGACCTTTTGTCAGGTTCGGAAGTCATCCATCTAGCTTGGTCGGACCTAGCTGAAATGGCGTGCTAACTTGTAAATACTAGTTGACCTGAGATGGTTTCCTTTATGTCGGACCATTCGAAGGTCGGACTAGAAATGAATAGGCTATCTCGGCCTTGATGCGCTTTAGGACACGCTCTATGGTGCCTGTAACGGATTGGACACATGTCCGTATCAACAATATCATTTAAATTATGCATGTGATTTTTGTTTAAAAATAAATATTTTTAACAAAACATTTTAGTTAGTGTTAATCAAATCAACCCAATTCAATCCAATAAATTCCAAACCAACCAACAAACAAACGTAAGGAAATAAACACAAGATAACCAAGATTTCTATTAACCAAGAGCCAAAACGCAGTTTACAAGGAATCGACAAAAACCTCTCGAGTTTCAAGCTACACGCTCCTCTGTTCTCCCTTCCTCACTGTGTTTCTCTCAGAAATCTCTATATGAGTTATCTCTATGTTCTCATATCATTCTATTGAACTAACTAGTTATGGAACCACCTATTTATACAAAGTAAATAGTACCAATTCACTTCTAACTAGGAATCAAATAACTAGTAGTTTCCTTTTCCAAGTTGGTTTCCAGTTGCCAATGGAATTCCTAATTCTGTTTCCAAAAGGATTCCTCAACATCCAACTCCTAACACCTTCAGTATTAGATGTTTAAGCTAAACTCACAATTCTCCACCTAGCTTCAACATCTGAAAATCCTCAAGTATTCCTTAGGTTAGAATACACCCCTTCCATCAACTTGATAGAACGTAGACACGATCCAAACTTCATCACAGAAATTGACTTAGTAAACCCATCCGCCGGATTAACATCTGTGCTGATCTTCTCAATCTTGATAGTACCCTTCTCAACTTCATCTCTGACAAAGTGAAACTTTATATCAATGTGTTTGGACCTGTCGTAGTAAGCTTGATGTTTTGACAAATGAATTGCACTTTGACTATCACAAAATATAGTCACCGGTGTTTGAAACACACCGAACTGCCCCAGAATTCCCTTGAGCCAAATAGCTTCTTTCACAATTTCCGTCATGGCCATAAATTCTGCCTCTGTAGTTAATAATGCAACCACAGGTTGATGAGTAGACTTCCAACTCACTTCTGTACCAAATAATGTGAATACATATCCAGTTAAAGACTTCCTTGTATCCAAGTTTACAGCATAATCCGAGTCGACATACCCAATCAGTGCATCATTCCTTGTCTGGTGTTGCTCAAACACCAATCCCAGTCTAATCGAACCACCAATATACCTGAGTAGCCACTTAACTGCCTCCCAATGGTCCTTGCCAGGATAATCCATATACCTGCTTACTGAGCTCATTGCATGAGCCAAATCCGGCCTGCAACATACAATGGAATACATAATCGACCCTATAGCATTAGCATACGGTGTGTTCTCCATACACCTCTTCTCTTCATCAGTATTAGGACAAGACTTCTTAGATAACTTGAACTGAGACCCCAAAGGTGTTGCAGCATGCTTGGATTTGTGCATGTTAAATCTCCTTAACACCTTCTCTAAGTAAGCACTTTGATTCATAATGATCTTTCCATCACCTCCATGAATAATATCAATGCCCAGTATCCTCTTAGCTATTCCCAAGTCTTTCATCTCAAATTCTGACTTCAAGAGATTCTTCACATGAGTGATTCCTTTCATATGCTTGCTTGCTATAAGCATGTCATCCACATAAATGAGCAAATATATCATGTCTTCAACATTCTCACCATAGAAGTAAACACAGGTGTCGTAGTCACACCGCTTGAACTTGTGACTCAACATAAACTTGTCAAATCTTCTATACCATTGCCTTGGACTCTGTTTAAGGCCATACAGTGATCTCAACAATAAACAAGCCTTGTGCTCCTTGTCATCTACTTCAATACCCTCAGGTATCCTCATGTAAATCTCTTCATCCAGCTTCCCATGCAAGAATGCAGTAGTAACATCCATCTGATGTAAGTGTAGCTTAAATTGAGCTACCATAGCAATCAAGATCCTGATTGAGCTATGCTTCACCACTGGAGAAAAGATCTCATTGTAGTCAATACCCTCTCTTTGTGTGAAACCTCTAGCAATTAGTCTGGCTTTGTATTTCACCTTTTTCTCACCATCAGCTCCAAGTTTCTTCTTAAAGATCCACTTACAACTGACAAGCTTCTTCCCTTTAGGTATAGCTACAATATCCCATGTATGATTCTTTTCAAGTGACAAGAGTTCTTGCTGTATAGCAATGCACCAACTATTCTTCTCTGAGCAACTTATAGCTCTTTGATAGTTCTCAGGCTCATAACAATCAATATCCTCGGCAATATTCAGTGCAAAATACACCATATCTGGATCTGCAGTAGAGGTTCTAACTCTTGGTTCTCTATCTCTGATGAGTTGATAATCCACAACATCATCTGGATTATTGAGCTCTATCCCTGTCCTTCTTCTAATCACATGCCTCTCCACCTGATTATTCGATTCAGGCTCCACCTGATCATGTATGTCAGTATTTCCCTGAGATTCAGCATGCGGTGTTGTCAGAACACCATGGTCTGCGAAAACTGGTGTTATCACCACACCAGTGTCTGTCTGCTCCATATTCAGTGTTCCTGACACACCATCTTCGACAGGCTCCACCTGACTGAGTGTTCTCTCAACACTGTCAGTATTCCTCAATAATGGCATCACATCTTCATGGAAAGTCACATCCCTACTGATGATGCATTTATTTACCCCTGGTTCTAGGCACCAGAGTTTATATCCCTTAACTCCCTTTGGATAACCAAGAAACAAGCACTTTACTGCTCTAGCCTCCAACTTATCTTGCTTGACATGAGCATAAGCTAAGCATCCAAATACTTTGAGATATGAGTAGTCTGAATGAGTACCTTTCCAAACCTCTTCAGGTGTCTTGAAACCAATAGCTGATGATGGGCATAGGTTAATAAGATGTGCTGCCGTAGTCACAACCTCTCCCCAAAAGCTTTTTGACAAACCTGATCCAAGAAGCATGCACCTCACTCTTTCTAGGATTGTTCTATTCATCCTTTCAACTACTCCATTCTGCTGTGGATTTCCAGGAACTGATTTGTGTCTCAAGATGCCCTTCCCAACACAGAAGGTATTGAATTCATTAGACAAGAATTCCAGCCCATTATCAGTTCTGATCACCTTGAGCTTCTTGTTCGCTTGATTTTCCATCTCCACAAGCCATTCCTTGAATTTCATGAAAGTCTCATCCTTGGACTTCAATACAAACACCCACAATTTCCTTGACAGATTATCAATGATGGACAGAAAATATCTACCTCCATTCCTAGTGGTGGTTCTCGCCGGTCCCCATAAATCTACATGCACATACTCAAGTATGTCCTGTGTAGTGTGTTTCCCAACACCATAACTGTTCTTCTTGGACTTCCCTAACACACAGAGCTCACAAAGTTCCATCTTATGTATATTGTCTCCACCTAAGAGTCCCTTCTTAGATAAATCCATAAGACCTTTCTCTCCAACATGTGCTAGCCTTCTATGCCATAGAACGGTGTTGTCAGAACACTGTCGGGTGTTCTCAGAACACTGTACACTGGAAGCTTCACCAGTTACAGTTTTTCCTTGTAAATAATACAATTGTCTCCTTTTCAGAGCCTGCATAACCACCTTATCACCCTTCTTAACCTGAAGGACACCATTATGACCTGAATACTTGTATCCCTTACTATCCATAGTTCCTAAAGATATCAAGTTCCTCTTCAAGTATGGAACATACCTCAATCCCTTATCACTCCATCAAACATCTCAATTCTCACTGTTCCCATACCCTTTATTATGCATGGTCTATCATCACCAAGAACAACTGATCCACAGTTTCTATGCTCAAAAGTTGAAAACCATTCTCTAATAGGTGTCATATGAAACGAACAGCCTGAATCCATAACCCATTCAGTTGATTGACTAATTTGAGTGACTGAAAGTACCTCAGTAACAAGAGCTACCGCAGTATGATAAGCCTCTGATTTGTTTGTAATGTCTGTGCCATAATTAGTATTCGGTGTTGTCGCCACACCCTTGCCTTTCTGCGTCTTTAGACTCATACAATCCTTCTTCAAGTGTCCTTGCTTTTTGCAATAATAACACTTCCTTGTTTCAGGGCCATCCTTGGTATACTGAGCTTTCCTTTGATCTGGATATTGCTTCTTCTTTGGTGGAAACTTGTGATGTTGTTTCACTATAAGGCTTTCACCAGTACTGAGTGTTGGTGGAACACCATCCTGGTCTAGCTCCCTTGATCTTAACGCAGATTCAATAGCCTCCATTGTCAATGCTTCTATCCTCCCATACACCAAAGCATCCTTGAATGGAACAAGAGACCTAGGGAGTGAATTCAACAAGATAATTGCCTTGTCTTGGCTCCTCATCCTGTTCTTCTCATCAGTTTCCAGATTGTCATGGTGTGCAACCATTTTCTTGAACAAATCCAACTGACTCATGATTGATTTTCCTTCAACCATCTTGAATGCAAATAGCCTCTGTTTTGCATAAATTTTATTTGCATCTAACTTGTCATTATACAGATCTTCTAGCTTCTCCCATATCTCCTTTACCGATGAAAGATCACCGATTTCAATAAGAGCATTATCTCCCAGAGCTAATATCAAAGAACTATAAGCCTTGAACTTGATTGCCTTTTTACCAGCATCAGACAAAGTTGTATCGAACTTCTCAGTCAGTGCGTCGACAACACCCTGCTGCATTAACAGAGCCATCATCCTTCTCTTCCACAGACCAAAGTCTGTCTTTCCTTCCAACGGTTTGAGGTCTAACTTTGGAGATGCCATTGATGAATAGATACCAGTCGATTCTCTTCCCACAGACGGCGCCAATTGTTAATCAAATCAACCCAATTCAATCCAATAAACTCCAAACCAACCAACAAACAAACGTAAGGAAATAAACACAAGATAACCAAGATTTCTATTAACCAAGAACCAAAACGCAGTTTACAAGGAATCGACAAAAACCTCTCGAGTTTCAAGCTACACGCTCCTCTGTTCTCTCTTCCTCACTGAGTTTCTCTCAGAAATCTCTATATGAGTTCTCTCTATGTTCTCATATCATTCTATTGAACTAACTAGTTATGCAACCACCTATTTATACAAAGTAAATAGTACCAATTCACTTTTAACTAGGAATCAAATAACTAGTAGTTTCCTTTTCCAAGTTGGTTTCCAGTTGCCAATGGAATTCCTAATTCTGTTTCCAAAATGATTCCTCAACATCCAACTCCTAACACCTTCAGTATTAGATGTTTAAGCTAAACTTACAGTTAGAAATAAATTCGTTATAGGAATATTTTTTCCTAATTTCGACAATATGACTATATAGAGTTTTTACCGTATTGATTTTGATAACTTTGAAGCAACACTACAAATAAATATGCGATTAGGCCAAGTTGAATTGAAAACATCAAGTTGCATGGACAAAGCAAGTTGTACTAATTTAGTAGTTCTTCTCTTTTGGCAATTGACTAATAGTTGTACAGTATGACTTTTGATGCACATGCAAATTGGCAAATTGCAGAAGATCAACTGTAACTAAAACCAAGTCAATTAATATTTTTAAGTTTTAACTGATGAAGATAAATAGATAATGATGATTTGACTAAAGTCAAACGGTGGGAAAATCATCCTCACCGTCACGGTTCCTAGGCAATAAAATATTTGATGCAAACAAAAAATTAGTACTTATATTTAAAAGTGTGCGCGCACGTACTTACGTACTATTTGACCGATCCTTTTCTCATTCATTCAAAGTTTTCGAGCAAGTTAGTAGCAATTAATTAAGGAAGGATCGATACTTCTAGATACGGTCATACTACCGTCATTCATGCCATGTCACTTCTCAAATCCATAATCTCCGTAAGATCTCACCGCATTTTAAATACACTTAAACTAGTTAATGGCCCGTCGATACTCGACGGATATGGTGAAAAATAAATCATAGTGTCTAAGTGGAACTCCACAATTACAATAACACTTTCAATTTGCAAGCATCTAAAAACTTAAAGTCAGTGAGAATTTATTACTAATTATAATCATCAAAAGTTCATACAAAAACAATTCATACATGTGATTGTTGGAAAAAAATAATTATAATGAAAATTGATACTTTCGATATTGATGTAATGTACTTATAAGTCTCTTTTATATAATAGTGATAAACTTGTTAAACACTTATTTACGCAACATGTTGATAATTATATCATATACATTCCCATATAGGCCTCTGTAAATGGGTAGCAACTAATACAAAGCTGACTCAAACACGTTAAAACCCGACAACTTATCTAAGTATGGGTCACCTGAAACCCAGCCCACAAAGAACTTCCCCCCCCCCCCTCTTTTTTTTTTTTTTTGGCAAAAAAACATGTGGAATTTTTGTGACACAAAACATTTTCGCCCCGGGTGGGTGGGTGCTACCCAAATTTTCATTGGGTCCCCTCCCCAGCGACCAAAACATCAATTCACAAAAATGGGTTCTGGGTCTTCCAGATTTTAACGTATTTATCACTTGTTAACAATTACCGGTCGGGTACCGGTCCCGTAACCAATTTAAAATTAGCGGATTCCCATATGAGGATAATTAATGAGTCAGTTACTACATATATATTACTCCCATTTTTTTGCACAAATCAATACATACATAACATTTCTATTGGTGACCATGAATAGAGAAACATTAACTGATTGTAGTCTAATATTGGTGTGAAGATGTACATTCTGGCGTGAGAAATAGATTCTCCCTAACTTTTGATTATCGCCATGGCAAAGT
This sequence comes from Plantago major, assembly GCA_026545765.1. NCBI lineage: Eukaryota > Viridiplantae > Streptophyta > Magnoliopsida > Lamiales > Plantaginaceae > Plantago > Plantago major. Next base: position 23,014,544 of record CM048840.1, on the reverse strand, counting down.
AAATTGATATAGGGAACTATCTCTTATTGAAGTTGAGAGGGGAGTTTGATTTGTATGATGGCTTATCATCACCTTAAGAATGATATACTTTTGTCCTGCATTTATTCCATACCTCACTTTTGCCTCGATTATATGCTTCCCAAGAGTAATAACTCATAGTCCCGTGACATTGCACAACTTTAAAGCCTACTCAATATCCTCAAAAGCATGACCATATATCCAACTTTTAGCACAACCTACGATTAGTCGAACATGAACAATTAATCATATTAAGGAATTCGATTGAGAAGACAACTTCCAATATAGTCTTTTAAACGGGCCAGGTTCTATCCAACCTCATGCAAACCCGCATAATACTCATTCTAAATAATGGCGTTCGAGTCCTGATCGGATATACACTCAAACATGTCCCATACCCGTGAAACACGACCCCAACCTAACACGATCTCCCAACCCGATAACCCCCCCCCCCCCTCCCTCCGCAACATTGTTTAGGATTATGTTTGTGAAGCAATCACAAAATTTAGTAGTGGGTGCCCGGTGGGGTCGTTTGGACCCACCAATTCATAAACATGTGAAAAAATTATATTTATTTTTTGGAATTTGGAAGGATGCCTACCCGCAAACAAATATCACTAAAACTTGTAAGAAATTATGTTAGTGAAATAATAATATTTTTTGGGGATGGAGCACCCAAACCGCCCAAAAAATAATCACATGAACGTTTGAAAAATGATTTCAGTAAAATACAAATATATATATTTTGGTGAACGTTTGAAAAATGATTTCAGTAAAATATAAATTTATATATTTTGGGTTTATAGGGTTGGTCCGGATATGCTAAAAAATGAAATAGGAAAACTAAACTCACCGTAACATGTGAAAGTGATTTTTTTGTGGGGTTCCCTAGGTAGGATTGTTGGACAACGATCGAGTTTTGCAATTTTGTATTCATTTTTATTTAGTTTCAGGGGGTTCATTTTTTATGAAAGTCTGCCTTTCTTACTTTCTCACCCTCTGGTAAATACCCACTATGTGAAATGATACCAGTCATGAAAGGAATTATGCAATGTAAGTTATATGGAAACAATTCCATCCAAATAAAAAGATGTCAAACTTTTTCATTTTTTCCCAAACATTTATATCAAGTTGGATATTTTTGCAAATAAAAAGAGGTTAAAATTTTATATTTAGAACTTGGAGAGACAATTTTGAAAATAAAAATTTTAAAGGCGTGCTTGGGTGTTTTTCTTTTGCTGAAAAAAATCTAAAGTCAACAAAAATTGAATTCTAGGGGTTGTTGTTATTGTTTTCATATGTGGGGAGATGTAATTAGAAAACTTAATAGGGGTTGTCAGAGTAATGCGCCCTATAATTAAAACTCGGGTTTGTTCTGTATCCATTAATGCAAGAAACCTGACATAAGATAAATAAGACTGAAACCAGATCATACCCGGACTCGTTTAGAACCTTCCATGAAACAATTGGTGAATTAATGTACTTCCCCAGTCTCATAATAAATGTATATTTGACTTTTGAGTAATTTTTTAGTTAGACAAAAACTATTCTTGAGTTATACCGGAAAATATTTTATGAAAGTAAACTACACCTACCAAACTTTCTTAATATCACTTTATTATTTTTTTTGTCTGATGTAATTTAAGAGCAATTTATATTCGAGTTCGACCCTAAAGGTAATTTAAAAGTAAATTATACTAACATTTATATGAAGACAAAATGAAGGACTACATTTTAGAAGTTAACGAACGAATTGGCATGTACCATGTACACATGAATTGAGGCGAATTATGATTGTTAGGGTAAACATTATACCCATAAAAGTCACACTTGCCATTTCAATTAGCTTCACATCATTCCCAAAGTAAGCATTGATTGATTCATCTCTACTTTTTTCAATCAGATAATTTTTACTAAACTTACCAAGTAAATTCTTAGCTTCTTTCCTACTAAAATTACACAAATGTCAAAGTACTTTCCAATTCTCATATGGTAAGAAAAGTGAAAGCCCTCATCTTTTTCATAGTCTGATTATCTTATCTAAGGTATGAAATCGGACTAAAGAAAGATCTAATGCATATTGATTTATGAAGCTTAGCGAATATCGAGTTTATTCGGATTGTAAAAATCTATATGATATGATGATGATTCTATATTGTACTCCCTCCATCCCAAACCAAATGTCCCATTTTGACTTTTTGCAGTTAACATTATTCAACTTTGACTACGATTTAATTTTAAATAGTAAATGTAAAATGTTCAATTAAATTATATAATTAAAATTTTGGAAGTAAAGTTTCATTATATGATTTAATTGAATATTTTACATTTACGGTTTAAAATTAAACCATAGTCAAAGTTGAAAAATGTTGACTGCAAAAAGTGAAAATGGGACATTTGGTCTGGGACGGATTCATAAGGATTTATGGATCTTAATTATGATAAAACAATCACTTCCAAAATTTTCTATGATTTGAATTGTATTACTCCCTCCGTCCCACAGAACTTCATATATTTGTAATTTTTAGTTGTCTCATAGAACTTCATGCATCACTATAAAAGAAAGCTATACCACAAACAAATAATAAAAATCTCAACTTTACATACAAATCATACATTTTTGCCAATAAAAGTATAAATTTTCCCACATTTTAAATATTTTATCATGGCTTTCACTTTTCACATAAAACTACGCGTCAACACTAATGTATAAAGTTCTCCGGAACGGAGGGAGTAACATACTGAAATTTCTAGTACCTTGTTTCTTTTTCCACACAACTTTCGATTTGAATTGATCTTGAAGCTTAACAATATTTACATTTCTAAAACTTCGAGTACCATTTTTATGGTGCAATATTACATATTGTTACATTTCCTTTTATGTAAATTACTTCTATAAGACAATTTATTTTTAACCACATATTTTTGGGCCCACGTGTACTTTTTCACTGAATTAATATCTCAAACTTATTCTTAACCACATAATTTTTGGGATCACATTTTTTATTAAAAATTGTGCAAATCAAAATTGTTTCACTTTTACCGAAACGGAGAGAGCATAAGATATTGATAAACGGGACTTTAATATAAGAGGTAGGTATTATGAATGGATACTACAAATTTGAGTGAAAGAATTGACTACTGTTAGAATAATTTAAACAAATATAGATCCTCATAAATAATAGTCAGCTTTAAGACCTGGAAACTAAGCGAGTCATTGGCCATGGAATTTTGATTACCTTACTTAATACTATATAAGAATTAATGTAATTTAGTAATCGTGGAATGTTTATTTTCATGTTTAAGATCAAAATAAATAAACATATGGATGATTTACTACTTACCAAAACAATGAATAAATTTGTACTCAACATATTAAGTCCGATTTTGGAAAGATCATAACACATCAACACATTAAAAAACTTCAACCAATCAAAATAAAAGAATTTAACAACCAGGTTAAAAAATGGACCAATGAGATAATAGGGATTTGCCAAATAATTACATGATGTGGACACTCTAAAATGGCTCAAAAACTTTTTTGCTTAATATATTAAATAGATTTCATGTCATGCTTTAATATTGATGCTTTATTATTGATATTTACAAATAAATCTGACCTAATAATCAACGGATTACGGCGACTTAATACATTCCGACGTCCCCATCTACACGAGACCGTCCTCTGGACTAAGACAGGACCGTCCTCCGGTCTCCAATTAAACAGGGGATATGAGAATGGACTAAAACTTGAAGTTGCTCGACCTTCGGGCAGTGCCCGTTCATCGGTCTCCTGGAAAAGGCACTATCTAGATAGATAAAATTCATTTAGTGAGACCAGCCCTAAGGAGGTCCGACCTCTGGTCTCTAGTGGACCTCGTCTGACGATAAGCAAGTTCATTCACGTGATTTAAACGCGCCAACATTTACCACTTATTAAGGTAGTCAACAACTTGCAATAATCTACTCTCTAAGTTGGTAGGATCGATCTCATGTTTCGTAGTCCGACCAGTTAGTTAAATGTAAGTCCGATTTGTCTTCTCAAGATACAAGTATAATCACCCACCTTACCTAAGCTTTTGGTAATCCCTAGGACTAAATTTTATTTGTTTTTATACCACATCAAATATACCTATAGAAATCCACTGTCCTTGTAATTTAAATACTATTATAATAATCATTTCGTCCCAAAAAAATTTCACATTTGACTTTGAATTATTTTGAGGGTCGAATTTAATAAACAACTACTACTCTTCAATTACATCAAATTTGTTTTTAGTAAAAGCATATTGAAAAGGTCACAAAGTGGACTTTCATAAAATATGTTCTTAAAAAAATTGGGTACTAGAGTTTAATAACACCCTCGAAATTAATCAAAAATATTGTTACATTTGTTCTGAATGATAGAGTAATATCTTTGGTACTCCAAATGATAAATTAACGATCCAAATTAATTTAAATTTTGTATAACTAATATTGATACTTCTACAAATAAGGTGCCCAATTATCATAATATGTATAATTGATAATGATACTTACTGTATATTAATAAGGTGCTCAATTATATATTTTCGAAGTATCCCACTCCACGAAATAATCTATATATATAAAAAGAAGACATTTTTAAGCCTTATGATGAAGTCATGTAATATGCTGACCTTGCAGAATCCTTGATTCTGATTGGTCGAAATTTGTTAGTGTTGGCCAAACGAAATGTTCTGATTGGCTAGGAAAAAAATAAAAACTGACTGTATTCCTCCAACTCTTTTTGGCGCCCACACTTCAACTCCTCAGGGTGACGCTTATTCTTTCATTTAATTTTGGCGCCCACACATCGACTTCTCAGGGTGACGCTTATTCTTTCATTTACTCCATCTATATCTATATAAAAAGAATACATTTTCAAGCCTTGTGGTGAAGCCACGTAATATGATGACCTTGCAGAATTCAAGATAAAAATTGGTCGAAATTTGTTAGTGTTGGCCAAACGAAATGTTCTAATTGGCTAGGAAAAAAATAAAAGCTGACTATATTCCTCCAGCTCTTTTTGGCGCCCACACTTCGACTCCTTAGGGTGACACTTATTCTTTCATTTAATTTTGGTGCCCACACATCGACTCCTCAGGGTGACGCTTATTCTTTCATTTACTCCAGTCTGTTTATACAGAGAATTCATACATAAAATTCTCAAACCCAATTTACTATCAACATATGAATATGATACACAAACGTGTATTAATTAATTAGTTTTTAGCTTAATATTCCAGGTTATAAAACTATAAAATGAAAACCAGGCACATTCCAAGTTATCAATTAACCACATGTTATTATAACATTTTTGAAGGTCTGGTGATGGTTTCGCACGGAGTTTAACACAATAATCAATTTTGGTGAATGGCTAAAACCGTCAAGTGATTTGTCGGTTGTGGTATTCATTAATACGATGTTAGAATTAAAGATTTGGTAGTTTTAATTGAGTTTCAATAGATGAATAATAATTAATTTTGATTGAGTTGTGAAAAGTTGTGTTTCTGATAAAGTTTAAATTTTGTAGGTCTCTATAGGATTGTTATATAGAGTGTGTAAGAGTAAAGTGATTTGTGTAAAATTTTTGAGATTATTTGATTGGTCTTAAGATAATTTGATTGGTTTAACGTTTTTATACTAATGCTCTGTTCTCTTCGCCTGAACTAAATCGAATTGAACTGAATTTATTTGTAATATAAAAACAATTAAGCAGAACTGAGCTGAAATTAATGAGTTTTCAGATGAAGAAAACATAAAAAAAGTAAAGCGAGTGACAAAAAGTATGTAGAGAGAGAAAATTTAATTGTGTTGTTCAGTTGAATTGAAAACGGATACTATTACGACTTGACTAAAGTCGCTAGACAAACAACATAAGAAATTAGGTAACTTGATAAAATTCGAGTTTTAATCCTTAACTAAACAGCCACAGAATTAATAAAAAGTAAACAAAGTAGTGTGGGAGAGTGTTTATAGATAATAGATGAAATAATATATTGTTAAGAAAAAAAAGTTAATCTTCTAAAGTAAAAACACCTATTTTATTTTGTTAACAAAAAGTATATCTTTTTGTTTTGAGAGTATCGATATTACAATCATATTAGATCAATAATATATCATTTAATCTATCATGTATCAATCATTACAAACGTATGAACTAATCTATTAGAGCGAGAATACACTAGAACACAATCCGAGCACTCACATGATTTGTCCCTATAACCTCTGGAATTATGTACCCCAGCCTAACATATTTAGCTAACCCTCATTGGCAAGAGTATTTATTATTTAAGAAAAAACACCAATATTGTTAATTTATCGGTAATAACTCTAATGTGTGTCCGTATTTTTTAATCTCAAGTAGACCTGCTCTTAGAAGAATTATTTTGAAAAATATCTGATTCTTAATAATTATTGCATTTTTTTGTTATATTGTTCATCTATAATAGATTTGATCTATTGCGACTCATAAATTTTAGGACTCTTTGTAAGAATTACAAAAATGAATTAAAAAGGTCTTAAATTAAATTAACTGAAAGAAGGAAAAAAAAAATAGAACTTCTAATTGTAGTTGTAATTTTAAAATTATGACTTTTAATTAGTACTTGCACCAAAAATATGGTACACCCCTTTGTAATTTTAAATTATGACTTCTCATATGTAATTTTCGTCTCTTATTAAGAGTTGTAATTTTTAATTACAACTCTTATTTGCATAATAAGTGTTGAGGGTAAAATCCCCCAACTACTTAGAGATTATTCGACTTCACAGGTAATAGCCAAGGTAAGAAGCTCCGTACAGCGTAAGAGCCAATGTGTGAGAGCCTGCGACCTCAAGCTTGGTAAGAACCTGCACAAGTGACTTGAGGGGGGGTTAGGACCCGGTTTGCTAAGCGTCAAACCGGTTAGAGACTTTACTCAAGAGAGACTGAAGAACTGCCTCTGGATTAGTTTCGTAAGATGCTAAGCGTCAAACCGGTTCGGGATTAGTTTCGTAAGATGACCTACCTTAACATGGGGAAGTGTGACATATTTATAGGAATTTCTCAAAGAGGGAGGACTCCTTTGGATCGTGCCAACTGTAAGGCCTTGATCGAGCCACCAAGGCTTGTTTAGGCCCATGGCCCAATAATGACACTTAGCCCATACCATTTTGGGCTTTTAGGGGTAGTTTAGTCATTATTGAGAGAGTTTTAGAGGGTGTGACATAGTCTGTCGAGGTTCAAGGTCCGGAGAGGTTGGTCTGGACGCTTGGTCCGGACCGTATTGGGCTGTCTATGGGGAAGTTCCCTAGGTTTGCCCAACTCTTCCGATTCGGACCTTATGACTCGGACCTCCCTACTCTCTAGTGCCAGTCTACTTGGTTGCTTGTGAGATTGTCATGTTGGGTCCGAATGATCATCCGTATCGGACCTAGATGGGTTGGACCTGCAGACCTAGGGTCGGACCCAGTATCGTTTAAGTACTCTGTCCCTTTTCTAGGGAGGGTCGGACCCCGTATCGCTCAAATCCTTTGTTCCTCTCTTCTAGGGAGGGTCGGACCTGAGTGGGTCGGACCAGAGGGGCCCAGGGTCGGATCATTGTGTCTCGGATCCTTTAGACAACTCGGGACGCCTTAGGATTCGTTCCAGAGGCGCCTATGACAGATTGGACATATTTTCATATCAACATATGTCCCCCTAGTTTCCAAGTATCTTAGTAGAAGATAGTTGTGGAACTATTGGTTGAGACCGATGAAGATGGGTTGTTCCTTGGTCCAATCCGCCTCTCGTAAGCAGAAAAAAGGTGCAATCTCTCTCTCTCTCTCTCTCCCCCCCCCCCCCTTTCTTTTTTACCTTTGTTGCTGTCCGAGGGAAAAGGTTTGGAGTGAAACAAAGTTAAGAAAGAAAAGGGTATTTGTAAGCGAGACTAAGTGTAGACTGAGAACGTCGGCGTTGTACCTTTGGTAGGTTACGGGTTAATCCGTAGATGAGTGTCCTATCCGAACCAAACTCTTTTGTAAAGAGAAGGTCCGAAGGAAAACGTCTGAGTGGATGAGGGTCCATAAGTGGGCAAGTGATATTTGCCTAGAAAAGTTCCGAGGCGTCCGATGGGTAGTCATCCGAGGCCTGAGTGTTGTCTTCCGCCCGAAAGTGGGGAAGTTTGTTGTATGCGTCTTTGTTATCGCAAGGTAAGTTTTTTGTACCGATTCGTCATTTCACTTGGTATTATTGTACTACACCGTTGGATGATTTTTGATCTACGATTGAGATTTAATCCCGAAAAATCGTGACTGTTGGAGTTCCAGATATAGCCCTCTATAAATAGGGGCTAAGTTGCTTTCAGTCTCCTCACTTTTAGAGAGAAGAATTTTGTACTTGAGCACGTACAAAGCAATTGCAATCAAACCGAAGCAGGCAAGAAGGGGTTCGTAGTGCGTAGTTCCGTGCGAAGTCAGCTACCTTCTATCCAACCATCCGAATACAAGTAAGTTTGCCTCTTTCGTTGCGTGATTCAATTTCCCTTGTTTGTTGTCTTTTCCATCAAGCTGCTCGGATGCATGCCCATGATGCGTAGGCTAGTTAGTAATAACCAATGTTTTGGCTATGTTGACTAACAACGAGTGAACATCTTACTGACTCCGAACTAACTTCGTCCGGTAGATTCGCTTCCTTTTCTCCGAATTTTTAAAGTTCCTTTTCCTTTTTTTAATATACATAAACGACCTCTCGGACTGCCATCTTAAGGCTTACGAAATTGCTTTCTCCTTTCCCTAGGATGTCCGAGAGTGATAGTCAGAACCGATCCGAGGCTGAGGGATATGTCTCCGACGCGTCGTCTTTATCCGACAGCTCCGAGGAGATTGACATTGTTGGTGATGACGAGTCAGTAGAGCTGGAGCAATCTCCCCGTCCGAGTCGGGAAGAGCCCGAGTTAAGCTCCTTGCTTCGGTTAGTTGTTCCGGGTTCAGGGTCTCCGAAGCATCGAGATTACCTGCAAGTCTCTAATGTGCAGGGTGTTGGTGCGGCTCAAGAGACAAGCTCGCGGACTATAGGAGCTCGCCGTCCGGGCCGTGCTGGGAAGGAGCCCGAACTTCCGGTAGAGATTCGATCCCTCATTCGCAACCTAGGTTATAATTTTAGGAGTAACCCTAACCGAATTCCGTTCGTTCCGGGTCCGCAGGAGCCTAACATCGAGGAGGTGCATGATACCTCCGAGCCGCCTCCCGAGTTAGGTATGTTCGAAGAAGGTGTTGAGGATCGGGTCCAAGTAGTTGTTCTCCTTCGGACGGTGGTAGAGTTGGGTTCGTCGTCCGAGGATGATAGAGTGGAGGAAGAGGTTCGGGCTGAGAATGTTGGTTCCGAGGAGGAGGAAGAATAAATGTGTCTGCCCATGTTTTTCGGAGGGAATCTGCTGGTCAAGCGGGTACGAGCCACCAGATGACCGAAGAGGAATTGCTCGAGGGTCTTAAGAGGGGTGAAGACATGTTCCGGGTGAAGTTTCCTCGGACAAGGGACGAGGTTACTCACCCTGATCCGAAGGGTGAAATGAATGAGGAAGGTACATTGCCCACATGTCCTTCAATTGTGACGGCTGAGGAGGTGGAGGAACTTCGGAGGAAGTATGAGATTCCAGTGTGTGGAAATTCTCATTCCGGATGAGTCGCACGCTTTCTACAATCCACCTCCGGGGTATATGTGCGTTCATGAAATAAGTCTTCATTGTGGGTGGCGACTGCCTGTATCATCCGAGTTTTTGGAGATTTTGAGCAGCATGGGGTTAAGTCCGCACCAAATCATCCCCAACTCGCTCGGAAACTTGATGTGCTTCGGGGTGATGTGTAAATATAAGGACATCCCGGTCACATTTGATAACTTCCGGAAGTTATTCAACGTTAGTGTAAGTAATAGAAATACTTTGTTTTATGCACTCGTATGTCGCCAAGCGTATACATTTTTTGTCGATCCACTCTCTTCGTTGGGGATAAACTGGTGGAAGAGATACTTCTTCGTCCGGCCCGCTTTGAAACAAGGTCAATCCGAAGCGGAAAGGCCAAAGTGGCAATTTGAGAAGAAAATTTTTCGAGGTAGGCTGCCGGACTGGAAACCTCCGGCTCGGAACGTCCCTTTAAGGATGCAAGCTCTCCACCGGAATCAAGATCCGGAGAAATACTTCTTCCGAGGGTTGATATGCCAACCTCTACCTTACTTGGCTGGCTTTTCGGAGCCAAGTTTCTGCGATGGAAAGAAGGACTTAAGTAAGTGTTTCCTCCTTCGGGCACGCGGTTGGTCATCCGAGTCGGTGGTTACTTGCTTTGTTTGTAGTTATAAATTGTAAATTTTTGTTATCTCGCATCTTATTGTCATTCGGATGTGCAGATTTTTGGTTCGAATACACCATGTCCACTATGCGAGAGTTGAAGCGGAAGCAGAATGCTGCTCAGAGAAAGGAGATGGAGGGTACTCGGACCCAAATCACCAAGACTTCCACCGTGCTGCCAATGGAGGAGCCTCGGAATGCTACTGCTTTCCGAGCGGAGGAGACTCAGAGGGACGCCGCGGGCGAGGAGGCCCAGACAATACCTACCCCGGACAAGGGTAAGGTATTTGGTTCGAAGGGGGCCAAGAAACCTCCGAGATCTGTGTCTCGGGATCCCCCGATGGCTTGGCGCTTCTGGCCGGCAAAAGCGTTAGTCGAAGGTCCAATCCTTCGCCAAGAAGGGCAAGGAAAGATGAGTGATGAGCCGAGCTGAGTTGGATCTTTGAGGTGGCTCATTTGCCTCAGGCTGGACCGGATTGCGAAGTTGACCGCTGCTCAGCGCAAGGTTTGTTCGTTTAAATTTCTGATTGTTCTTTGGCTCGGAACTGTGTCTCTAACTTTTTAATGTCGGTTGTTTGTTAGCTTGCTGTCGCCGTTCAGGCGTACTCCGTGGTGGTGGGTCGGAGGGCCACACTAGAGGAGGATTTGGCCAAGGCTGAGGCTGCCCGGGCGGTGGAGACGTCTCGGTTGAACAGTGTGTCCGAGCGGTTGAAGAAGACCATTGCTGCCAAGAGGGAGGCCGAGTCGGAGACGGCCAAAATGAAAAGTGCTATCCTAGCGCTGGAGAAGGACTTAAAAGTTCACCAAGAAAGCTTGGATGAGTTCGTTGGGGTCTCCCGGAGCTTCAAAGATATGATGTTGAATGAGCTGCTAAGGGTCTGGACAAGGGCCGTCCAGGATTTCTTGGGTTCGGACTCCTGCAAATTCTTGCTCGAATCCAAGTATGACGAGGCTCGGCAGGATGGGTTCGATGCAGCTGTGGGCCAATTCCGGAGGAAAGGTTGGATTCCGAGTGGCTGTGACTTGGAGGCTGAAGGCGTTTCTGCTTTCAAAAAGGCCGATGGCTCGGACTTTGCTCCAGAGGGTGTCTCGGATGAAGACTTGCTCCAATGCGAGTTTGTGGAGCTGGTCTGTGATGAGACAGAAGACAAGAAGTTCGGCCACGGTGGTCCGTATCTCCCGCAGTTCGTGCCCCGGTTGCTGATGTCTAGTGTCTTCGTTCCTTGGGAGGACCACTTGGAGCACAACCGAGACTGGTTGACCTTGCCCGGGCCTGTCCAAGGTTTCGATCGGAACTTGGACTTGATGCAACAATGCCCTTGTTGGTCCAGATAACGGCAAAGTAAAAGACTAGAGGGGGGTGAATAGTCTTTTAAAACTTTTGTCGATAAAAACTATTTCTCAGATATCTGAGTAGATATCTGATACTTAGATTCAGAGCGCGGAAGACTTAAGATAGATAAGTGCAGAAACAGTTAAAGTGTGTGTGTGTGTGTGTGTGTGTTGCTGAAATGTAAGTACAGAAAAGTAAATAACACAGCAAGTATAGTGGTATCTGGAGGTGGCGTAATCCTCCAACTAATCCACTTCGGTCTTCCAAAGACCTAGAATTCACTAGAATAGATAATTGAGGTCACCTTACAAAAATCCTATTCTAAGATTCCTTAAACAGATGGTTCCCAACCAAATGTTCCCCCTGAGTTGTTCCCCGGCTTTCACAGCCAAGTACTTCCTACTCGAAACCTTTTGAGCTATTCCTAGCTTCTCAAGCTAAGTACTTCTGTGCTCAATAACCTTGGAGTTATTCCTTAGTTTCTCAAACTAAGTACTTCACATACTCCACGCCGATGATGGTGTTGGTTTTGGTTTGAGTTGTCGGATGAGCTTCTTTAATAACTTTTCGTTAATCGGATAGCTCTGAATCAAGTATACTTAATACACTTTGCAATGTATGGTATCTTGTTCTTTTCTTGACCAAGTCTTAGATAAGTGTTCAAGAGAATGAATCTCAGATACTTGATCTTTTGATTCAACTCTTTCACAGATAGCTGTGCTTGTTTAGGATCAGGACACTTAGAACTTTAGTGTTACTCAAGATCAAGAGCTTTGGTCGCAACAGAAAGCTTTGAGGATAAGTAATTTTCTTGAGATATGTGTTCAGTGTAAGTTCTTCAGGTTGTATCTTCTCAAGCTGTCTAAGTGTTGATATTTATAGATGAATTTGAGTGCCGTTTGAATAGTATCCGTTAAATCAAATTCAAACTATTGATATCTGTGTATAATCTTTATGTGAGTTTGTCTTCTTCTTGAAGCTACCGTTGCTTTTGTTCGAATCTCTGTCCGTGCATTTAATGCATTGTACTATACTTTTGTCTGTAGTGCCAGCGGAACTATGCTTTATATCGAGACAACCTTGATCGATATTTCTCGAATCTTTGCGTTCTTATCTTTATCTTGAGATACCACTTTTATTGAAACAACTTTGTTTGCAATATATATATTTCTTTTTGAAATGTGGTTAAAGCTCAAGGTATCGAGAATAGATATCATGGACACTTTCCTTGTTTTCAGATGGACCTTTTATTTCTCAGATATCTCTTGTGACACAGTTTGTTTAAAACTATTCGTGTCTTCAAGATATATGGCCAAGGTATCTGGAAAACTGTTTCAGTAATCTTGTGCAGTTTCTTCAAGTCTTCAATGTCGTTGAACTTGTTCTGCTTGGATGTCTTCTTCTTGGTCTTCTCTTCATAAAATAAAATTTACATTTTGAGACCTAACATCCTATACAAGATTAGCTAGACTATCATACTTAGTGGGTTTCCTCTTTTACAATGTTCAAGTGAACCAAGAGTACTAATCACCTTTCTGAGACTAAGATAAGTCATCATGTTGCTGATCAAAATCTAAATCAAAATATCTAACAAATTTCCTAACAGCCCTGCCTTCCTGAAAGAGTGTCAAGCTCGGAGAGATAGGAGGTTGGCCCAAGAAGCCAGAGAACGGGAGCAAGCACCTCCGGAGGAGGATGTCGGAGGCCCCTCCGGAACTCAGGCTGGTTCATCCGAGCGACGGAGAGAGTGAAGATGGGGTATGTCCCGGATTTCTGTAATTGTGAGCCTTCGGGCCTTGAGACAATGTTGTTTCCTTCCTAATCGTTGTTTTGTATAACTCGCTTTATCTAAGTTACACTTGACTCGGTATCCATGTCATTGGTCCGGGCTCGTTGATGGCTCGGAGCAACTTTTTATTATTGGCCTGTGTTATTGCCCTTCTGAATGCATGCTTCTCCTTGTGCGTTGAATTTGTAAAACTGATCAGTAACTCAGTTCTCGTTGGCTCAGTTTGTTCGGATAATGGGTCCGAGTCCACGAGGCCAGATTTTACCAAATGTCAATTGCCTTAAGTAAATTTTCCATTGGTTGACTTGTGGTTCGGTCGGACATGGTGTTCGTCCGAATCGTAGCTCCAAATGTTAGTTGCCTTAAGTAAACAGGAATGATTCGGAGTCGTGGCTCCAAATGTTAATCATGGCAGCCTCGGGCTGATGGATCCGAACGGGCAACAGTTTAAAATAATTCACTCAAGAAGGCCGGAAATGTGAAGGGACTCTGGGTTGGCCCTAGTCCAGGCCCAAGCCCATCGCCGACGGTTACGGGCCACGTGGCGAGTGATGATTGGTTCTTCACTTATATATATATACCCCTGGACGGTACGACTTTTCATCAGATCATTCCATCCCTTTTATAGTAATAGGTGGTTCGGATCCTGGGGTCCGGATGTCTGACGAGTGGATTTATACCACCGTTCCTATGTGTGATCTTGCCTCTAAGGGTTTTTCGGTGCTTCGGAAGTTCCTCTGAGTCGGACCATGCTGGGGACGATGAAATCAAGTCACTTGGATTCACTCTCCTTCGGATCCTCGTGCTAATCTTCTTTCTGCGGGGTTTATAGCGTGTATAAATCGACTTCGGGGAAGCGGATTAGTTCGCTGTTCCTAAGGACTGGAAGACTTGTTGGCATGGAGAGTCGAATTCTCGGGCGGTTTGCTTCTTCCTCCATTCACCATTTTCTTGAGGTGCCCGAGGGTGCGAACCAGAAAGTGGTTGTGGTGGAAGATGCGGATCGTTTGAGAAGACCGTGGAGCTGCCTTGCTGTACCGGAGTTATCCGGTCCGGATTCAACTTGTCCTTTTGTGCGGTGGGGATTCATTCTTTGGAGATCCGTTGGTTCGTGATGTTCCTGTTTTGCCTCGGACGCTGGGCTTCGGAGCGGTCATATCGTCGCGTTTCGGATGCTACATCACCAAGAATTGCTTATGTAATGTTAGGAACGATGTAGAGTTCCCTTATTTTTTCGTGACTCGGATGTATGTATTCGGAGTGTTCAACCTTGTAATGCGTACTCCTTTGAATAATACAAGGTCTTCTTGCTCTCTTTCTTCGACTCGTTATAATGCTTTATCCGAACTAACTGGTATAAGCCAATTTTGTTTGAGCAATTGGCTTCTCGAATATTTACTGCATCAGTTGGCTCGGACCTTCTCTGACCGGTCCGAGGCAATCCGTTTGTGTGAATGTAGCTTTTACTTCCTTGCAAAAAGTTGTATTGATTTGACGGAAATTCAAGTACAACTGGTGGGCTTCGAGGCCGGATAAGGAAAATGACAAAAAACTTTGATAACTGTCGTAGTCTAATCTCAAAGTGTTAACCTAAGCACAAAACTTTTGCAAATTCTTAGCATTCCAGGTTCTCTTCAAGGCTCGCCCTTGGTTGTCTTCTAGCTCAAAGCTTCCATTGACTCTGGCTCCAGTAACTTTGTAAGGTCCTTCCCATTTGGGCTTGAGTTTCCCAACATTGCTTAGAATATCGGCTCTTCTGAGGACCAAGTCTCCGACTTGTATATCTTTGGGGAAGACATGCTTGTTGTAGGCTCGAGCAGTCATGGCTTGGTATCGAAGGATGTTAGCTAGTGCCTTACTTCGTTTGTCTTCAAGGAGCTCAAGGTCGTAGATCCTTGCGACTTCATTGTCGGCCGGGTCGTACTGCTACTTCTGAAGGAATGACCGCCTCAGATCCATAGACAAGGGAAAAAGGCGTCTCCTGTGTAGAGGTCCGAGTCGTCGTCCTATGTGCCCAAAGGACCGCGTCGAGATCATCTCCTTGTTGTCTTGGGAGGTCCTCAACCTTTTCTCCAAAATTTTGACGATGGTCTTGTTGGTGGCTTCTACTTGACCATTAGCTTAGGGGTGGCCAACGGAAGTGAAGCGTTGTTCTATTTTGAAAGATTGAAGCCACTCCTTCAGTCTTGCCCCAGAGAACTGAGCCCCATTATCCGACACTAGGACTCTTGGAAGTCCGAAGCGGCAGATGATGTTTTTCCAGATGAATGTCCGTACCCTGCTTTCAGTGATGGCCAAAACTGCCTCTGCCTCAACCCACTTAGTGAAATACTCCACTGCCACGATCAAGAACTTCTTCTGATGGGTTCCGCGTGGGAAGGGACCAACTATGTCTATGCCCCATTGATCAAATGAGCATGCTATAATTGACGGAATCATAGGGTTGGTCGGGCGATGTGGTATGTTGGCATAATATTGGCAGTCTTCGCAGGCACGAGCGAAGTTGGCGGCATCAGCGTCAATGGTAGGCCAATAGTATCCTTGTCTTATGATCTTCTGCGCCAAGGTTCTTCCCCCGGAGTGACTTCCACAACTTCCAGCATGGATTTCCTCCATCACAGTTTTCGCTTCCTAGAGATCCAGGCATCTTATGTGGGTGCCGGTGAAGGATTTTTTGTAAAGATCTTCTCCCATGATGAAGTATCTGCTGGCTCGGCATAGGATCTTCCTTGCTTCTCTAGGATCTGAAGGTAGAGTGCCATCCTTGAGATAGTGGAATATTTCAGTCATCCAGCTTCTTTCAGTGCTCAAGAGGAAGACTTGTCCATTGGAGTTTGCCAAGGAAGAGTCCGTGCGGGTCATCAAGATGACACTTCTCGTGTCCAGAGCTCCTAAGGCCGAGGTGTACTTGGAGAGGGCATCGGCTTTTTCGTTCCATTCCCTGTGGAATTGGTCAAGAGTGAATTCCTCAAAGTGCTCAACCTCTTTTTTGAGAAGTTCCAAGTACTTGATCATGTTAGGTCCTTTAGCGGTAAAAGACCCGGAGAACTGGGATTGCACGAGTTGTGAATCTGTGTAAGCCTTGATTCTTTTCACCTGAAGAGCTCTCGCCATCCTTACGCCGGTGAGGAGTGCCTCATACTCAGCCTCATTGTTTGTTACTTTAAAGTTGAGGGTGATGGCGTATTCTAGCTTGGCTCCTTCAGGGCTTTCAAGAAAGATTCATATTCCTCCCGATCGTCCAGTAGAGGATCCATCCACTTGTAACGTCCAACAATCCTTGTTTCTCAATTTGCTTTCCGCAGCGAAAGTAGGCATCTTTTCGCCCTTCTGCTTCTTGTCGGAAGATGCAGGTGTCGAAGTGTTGGGTGCCTCGCCTAAGAGAAACATGTGCCTCACCCTTAATGAATCATCCATGGGTTGCTGATACTCAGTCCAAAGCTGGAAACTATTCCCATGTGTCTCTTTAGGCCTGTTCTCTTTTGCTTCTTCTTTCTCCATGGAATCTTTTACTTGGGTGATCATGACATGGCTCACATTTTCCTGTGGGCTTTTGGTTCCTCCTTCTGTTTCCTCCGGATAATCAACTAGGAAGTCAGTAAGAACTTGTGCCTTCTTGGCAGATGGAGCTTGATACCCGATATCATATTCGCTTAACTCAATCGCCCACTTGGACAAGCGTCCTGACTGGTCTGGCTTACCTAGGACATGTTTGAGTGGTTCATTGGTGAGGACCACAATCCGATGAGATTTGAAGTAAGGCTTTAGTCACCGCGCAGTGTGAACCAGTGTGAAGGCGAGCTTCTCGATCTTGATATATCTAGCCTCAGAGCCCACAAGGGCCTTGCTCAAGTAGTAGATCGGTAAATGGTCGTTGCCTTGTATTCGCACCAATACAGAACTCATCGCTTCATCGAGTGACGGATAAAGGTAAAGAGGTTCACCCTCTACTGGTTTAGACAAGAGGGGTGGTGAGAGGAGATACTTTTTCAACTTATCCAGGGCCTCTTCGCACTCCTTTGTCCACTCAAACTTGTCTCCTTTCCTTAGAATCTTGAAGAAGGGTAAGTTTTTCTCGGCGGACTTGGAGATAAAACGGCTTAATGCCATCACCCTTCCCAAAAGCTTCTGAACCTCATTGATTGTTTTTGGCATGGCGGTCCGGGATTGCCTTTATTTTCTCGGGTTCGGCGATACCTCTCTCTGTGACCATGTAGCCAAGAAACTTTCCTCCCTTTACTCCGAACGTACACTTTTCAGGGTTCAACTTCATTCCATATTTTCTAAGGATGGAAAAGCAATTGTTGAGATGCTCGATATGCTCCTCTTCAGTCTTGCTTTTTACAAGCATGTCATCCACATAGACTTCCATGGTTTTACCCAACTCTTCTTTGAACATCTTATTTACCAGTTGTTGGTATGTAGCGCCTGCGTTCTTGAGGCCAAATGGCATGACTTTGAAGCGATGACCCTCTCGCATGAAGAAGGTCGTCTTCTTGATGTCTTCCTGGGCCATCCTGATTTGGTAGAAGCCTTGATATGCGTCCATGAAGCTTAGGAGCGCACATCCTGCAGTGGAATCAACCAGCTGATCTATGCGAGGTAATGGATACGGATCCTTTGGACAAAACTTGTCGAGTCTAGTGAAGTCATTACACATTCTCCACTTTCCCGGGGCCTTTTCGACGAGGACCACGTTACAGACCCAGTCAGAGTATATGACTTCTTCGATATGTCCTGATTTCATCAACTTATCCACCTCTCCTGCTATAATAGCATCTTCAACAGGCCCGAAATCCTTCCTCTTTTGTCGGATATGTTTTACTGTCGGATCCAAGTTCAGACGGTGAACTGCGATCCTTGGGTCTATCCCCTTAAGGTCATCTGTGCTCCAGGCAATGACATCATGGTTGTCTCGGAGGCATGTGCTGAGCTTCATTTCTATACATGCTCATTTACATTCCAATTGGTTACCTTCTCCGAATTCCCTTCAATCAATTGGACCTCTTTCAAGGCTTCATGAGGTTCCATTCAGGCATCTTGAATTTTTCTTTAAGTGACCCAGCACCAATTTCTTCCTTTGATGGGGTAAGAGCCACAGGGGGACTCCCGAGCCCTTTGGTGACCGAAAGAGCGGGTACTGAAGCTGCCCTGGTCGACATGATATAACATTCCCAAGCTTCTTTTACATTTCCCACTTCTTCACCCACGCCGTTTGGGGTTGGAAACTTTACCCTGTTGTGTAGGGGAGATGCAATTGCCTTGAATTGATTAAGTCCTGGACGGCCCAAGATCACGTTATAGTCAAAGGTGCTATCGACTACCACAAAGAGGATTGTCTTAGTCACTCTTGTCGGAAAGGTGCCCATAGAAACTTGTAGTGGTATACTTCCAATGGGACGTACTACAGATCCTCCAAAACCCACCAAAGAAGTATATACACGCCCATATTGAATTTGTCCCAGGTGCATTTGCTCCACGGTCCTCTTGGAGATGACATTGGAAGAACTTCCTGTGTCGACAAGTACTTTGTTGACCTTGTAAGTGGCGATAACCAGAGAAACAACCAAAGCAACGTCAGGGTCCTTGAGATCTCCTCCACCAGATGTTGGTGGCGGGATTTCGCTATCATCAAAGGTGATGGCGTTTGTGCCCTTCAGGGCTGAAGGAGCATAGGCTCTATCGTTGTTTCTCAAGTGTTGCGCGGTCCTTTCCCTTGCATTTATTTGTCTCCCCAGTTGGTCCTCCATGATGGCATTGATAACTCCGCTATAGGGGAGGTTTTCCATCTCCATATCATCGTGGTACCCTCGGTATCTTTGGGCATGCTGAGGTGGGATCTCTGCTGGAGGTGGCGGTAAGGATCCTGTCGGAGGCTCCGAACCACGCTCCTCCCTGCTTTGTTCATTCTTTTGGTGTCTGGAAGGTTCTTCCTCATATATAGGTTCTTTCAGCTTTCCACTCCTTATCATCCCCTCTATTTCTGTCTTCAACTGGACACAGTCCTCTGTTGAGTGACCTTTTTGCTTATGGAACCTACAGTAGTCCTTGGAAGCTTTGTTCTTCTTGTTGCTCCTCGTAGGTTTCGGCCATTATATATCCAAGTTTTTCTCAACGATAGAAGCCAAGATGTCGGATCTTGGTTTGTTGAGGCGAGTATACTCGGCGTATCTCCTTGGTGGAGTTCTCTCTCTGCGGAATTCCCTCTTATCTCTAAGTTCCCTTTTTTGTTCAAACTTTCCCTGACGAGGAGGAGGTTCCTGTCGTACTTTCCCTTTTCCCTTTTTGGCTCCAGCTCTTATCGGGACATTTCGTCGATACTCTTCTCCATAGAAGATTCCTGCACAGATATCTTCCAAGTACTTTTCAGTTGTGATTTCTTCGTTGGAAAGCTTTTCTCTGAGATCATCATTGTAAGTGTTGGCATATAGGTGTCGGACCCGTTCTTTGATGCTATGAGGTTCTACCTGGCGTACTTCGGCATTGAAATGGTCAAGAAAGGTTCTAAGGTCCTCATGCTCTTTCTGGATTATTCCTGCCAGGTGCTCAACTGACCTCTTTCTTTTCTTTGCTTTCTCAAATCTTTTCAGGAAGAGGCAAGCGATATCCGCATAGGACTTGATGGAACCATTAGGCAGTGAGGTCCACCAATCCATTGCTTCCCCAAAGAGTGTAGTGGAGAAGTTGAGAGCTTTCATGTTGCCATTCAGGCCATTGGTCTCCATCTTACTTTCGTATCTAGTAAGGTGCCCCACAGGACAAGTATCTCCATAATAGTGTTCGAGGTTTGGAATAGTGGAGTCAGGGCATTTCCTTTCCTTCCTGATCTCGTCACACAGAGGATTGGGAGCTCTAAGGGTCACCTTCTCATGTGCCTTCACCATCTTGCTCAAAGTGGCGATTTGTGTTTCTAAGGCCTTTTGTTGGAGGTAAATCTGCTCAGCTGTTAGTTTCTCACCAGTCCTGGGTTGATGGCCACATCTGGAGGAAGGTCATTGAGAGGAACTATTGAAATGCTCTCTGCCACATGATCTCTTGGTGCATGTTTTTGTGCTCCACGCCGACTAGTTCCAACTTCATCCACTCGTGGCATCACTGGACTTCTCCCTCGCTATTTGTGAGAAGCAGCGGCCCTTCTGTTGAGAAGATTCCTTAGATCTTCCGGTTGAGCTTGTTCCCCCCAGCCTTTGTTGGATAGGACGGTGCTCATTCCTTGATTGTGCGGGTTCAGCTTGTCTCGGAATTGCCAAAGGAGGAATGGGTTGAGGAGGCTGGAGGTTGTTTGATCCAAAGCATCCTTGAATAGTGGTGAGTAAGAGGCCAAACTGATTCTCATTCATCCCGGACTCGCTGGGACGAATGATCTGCCCATTTGGAAGGGCAAAGTTTCTTCCTGGAGGAGGACCATGTGTTCCTGACGGAGGAACTTGTCCTTCGACCCCAAGCACCTGGGTCCTTATTGGCGGATCAGCGGCTCTTTTCTCATCTGAAGAGAGACTGGCGGTATGGCCATCGCTTGGACAATCCATCGTATCTCTTGGAGGAATTCCTGCCACCCTTCCTCTCCTAGTGGGAGGTCTACCTCTTTGCCTTGGAGCAGGCGTGCCAATTGCAGTAGCGTTGGTTCTTGCGGACCTTCTTGTTCATGCCATTACTGAAGAGAACGGAACTTTTCGTAAAGATTTCCACAGACGGCGCCAAAATGTTGAGGGTAAAATCCCCCAACTACTTAGAGATTATTCGACTTCACAGGTAATAGCCAAGGTAAGAAGCTCTGTATAGCGTAAGAGCCAATGTGTGAGAGCCTGCGACCTCAAGCTTGGTAAGAACCTGCACAAGTGACTTGAGGGGGGGGGTTAGGACCCGGTTTGCTAAGCGTCAAACCGGTTAGAGACTTTACTCAAGAGAGACTAAAGAATTGCTCTGTATAATGTTCGGGATTAGTTTCGTAAGATGACCTACCTTAACATGGGGAAGTGTGCCATATTTATAGGAATTTCTCAAAGAGGGAGGACTCCTCTAGATCGTGCCAAGTGTAAGGCCTTGATCGAGCCACCAAGGCTTGTTTAGGCCCATGGCCCAATAATGACACTTAGCCCAAACCATTTTGGGCTTTTAGGGGTAGTTTAGTCATTATTGAGAGAGTTTTAGAGGGTGTGACATAGTCTGCCGAGGTTCAAGGTCCGGAGAGGTTGGTCTGGACGCTTGGTCCGGACCGTATTGGTCTGTCTATGGGGAAGTTCCCTAGGTTTGCCCAACTCTTCCGATTCGGACCTTATGACTCGGACCTCCCTACTCTCTAGTGCCAGTCTACTTGGTTGCTTGTGAGATTGTCATGTTGGGTCTGAATGATCATCCGTATCGGACCTAGATGGGTCGGACCCAGTATCGTTTAAGTACTCTATCCCTTTTCTAGGGAGGGTCGGACCCGGGTGGGTCGGACCTGAGGGCCTAGGGTCGGACCCCGTATCGCTCAAATTCTTTGTTCCTCTCTTCTAGGGAGGGTCGGACCGGAGGGGCCCAGGGTCGGACCTATGGGTCGGATCATTGTGTCTCAGATCCTTTAGATAACTCGGGACGCCTTAGGATTCGTTCCAGAGGCGTCTATGACGGATTGGACATATTTTCGTATCAACAATAAGACTCTTTCTAAAGGTCGAATTAGATCAAATCTCTTCAAGTGGACATAGATTTTGGACGAAACAAGTCAGAGATTGATTTGTTTTAGCTATCAAGATTGTAGAAGATAGTTTTTCATGTAAAGCCCGATAGTTGATCATTTATGATTGTAGTTTTTTAATAGATAATACAATTAATTCAAAAGGTACATGACAACAATCCGGCAGGCCTTATAGTACAAATCAGAATCAGCTAAAGTCTGTAACCAAATAGGGGTTATGTCCCAAACATACACAAAAGGACTTGGGGATACATTCAAAATGGAAGGGGGCAAAAAGTGGCAGTCCGGTCCCTCCGACGCGTTAAATCTTGCACTTCCAAGCATGTTTAGGTGGTCAGCTGTTACATTTGCTTCCTAACACACAAATGTGAAAGTCAGAGTATCAAACGCCTCCTGAAGGCGCCTGATGTCCTGAAGCAGGGTTTGGTGCTCTACAACAGGGAGATGGGTCATGTTGATACGTGAAACAACATAGTTAGAATCAGAGTAAACTACTAATTTTTTATAAATAGAGTTCGGAAAAAGTTAAGTCATGATCTAATGGCCCAAAATTCAGCAGTGTTGTTGTCTATCACTCCTATGTAGACCGACCGAGGCTTGGATGAACTTACCTCTACTATCTCTGATGATGGCACCCATCACTACAAAACATGGGCTTCCCCTGGCCGAGCCATCAGTATTTAGACTAAAAAACCCTTCCCCGGGAGGGTTCCAAGGGCAATGGATTGAAAACTTTATTCTCTACACCAGGGGGTGCTTGAGTTTGCTAAGGTTGATTTTTTTTTTTTTTTTTTTTTTTTGAACTTTTGCCCATAATATTTAATTGATAGGCTTATTTATGAAGATGAAACTAATCCTACTATCGCGGACAAGCCAAAAGGTAATTAAATCCCTAAGATAAAGATCACAATTTAAATCAGAAGAGAAGATTATGGAAGGAAGGATACCGGTGAGGTTGCAGTCATGCCTCGGGAAGAGCAGGTGACAGACAAAATGATAGTTATTGTATTCAAAAAATAAATGATGGGTCGTTTCCTCATCTTGATTGCTAGGGGTGAGCGCGGGCGGGTGTGGGCGGGTTTTTACGAAAAATCAAACCGACCAACCTATGGCGGGTGATTATAATTATAAACCGAGGCGGGTGGAATATTTTCTCAACCCGCAGCGGTTCGGGTAAAAATGGCGGGCGGATTTGCGGGTGAATGTAGATAAAAATGGATGCAGTAAAAACTTGCAACTTGTGGAGATGTAAATGTGCAAGTAAAAAAAATCAGCAACAAAGAGCATGTTCTGAACAAAGAGGGTAGTGATTCTTTTGAAATAGTTATCCTTCTTTACTTAATTTTAAAGATTTTCACGCAGTAATGGATGAAATGTTGAACCGAGAAGTTGCCAACTTGTGTTATTTTGCTTGAATACATGACATAAGCTGAGAAGAACGAATGTTGAGTGCAAAAATGAAGATGAAATAGTGCTTAAAGAGAAGAGCTATAAGCTCACTTAAACTATATATATCTATAGTCAACGATATAAGCAAAGATGCAACTTCTCTAGCCGATGAGTCTCCTTATACTTAAATTCACAAACATATACCTACATGCATACATACATAAAAATGGCGAGTGGGTCGCGGGTTGCACCCATCCAACCCACCACCCACCCATTAATGGCGGGTGAAAAAAAATTAACCCACCACACATTTTATAAAAAAATTAGTTGGCGGGTGCGGGTGAAAGGCGGGCGGTTTGCGCGGGTGGGTCGGACAGGTGGATTTTTTGCATAGCCCTATTGATTGCAGAGTGGGCAGTTAGGGTGGGGACTTGATTCCTCTATCAGAGCCACTGCTGGGTCGGAAGTCATTCCTGGACAGCCAACAAGTGAAACATACGAATTCTGGGAGTGTCCTAAGGTTCCCAATCTATGCCAAGGTAGATAGGTCCAATAGGAGGGGTCTGCAAAAGGAAATGATAAGAACTTTTGAGTGTAAAATGGCCAGAGGGACTCCAAGCCCAGTATTGAGAGTCATCCTGAGGATGAAGAAATAGAGGAATACTTTCACCCCGAGGCTTAAGGTGAATGGGAAGAAGGCGGATTTTCTCACGATCCCAAGCGTGGCGGATGGGATCCATAAGGTCCTTGAGTTTGAGAAAATTGGGGGGGGGGGGGGGGGTGGTTTCCATTTCTGGGGATCCAGGTAATAGAAGTAGTTACCTCGGGGATTTGACCGTAGAGCTATTTCCAGAACCAGCTATAATGGGGTTTGGAGGCACTATCCAAAAATTTCAAATTTGAAAAGTACTTGGATTTATAGGTACGAGCCCAAAGGGAGGTCACTCATTAGTGATAATATAATGATGGCCCATGAAATCCTTCACACAATAAACTCCAAGAAAAGAACCAAAAAGCCTTTCGTGGCCTTTAAGACGGATGTAGCTAAAGCCTATGATAAGCTTGAGTGTCCTTTCATCCTCAAAACCTCCGGCTCTTCAACTTCCCTCAGGTTTTTATCGACAAAATTATGATTTGCGTTCAGTCAGTATCGTTCCACCTAAAAGTTAACAGTAAGTGCTTTGATCCCTGGTATCCCGAACGAGGCTTACGTCAAGGGAATACTCTTTCACCTTACTTCTTCATCCTATGCCAAGAACTCTTGGCTCATATTATTGTTGAATTGGTCAATCAGGATATGCCCCACCCACCTTTTATCGGCAAAAGAAAGGAGAATCTCCAAATTCCAATCATTTGTTCACAGATAATTTCTTGATTTTCTGCCAATCCACCAAGCATGACACTAGACTAGAGGTGGTAATCGGGCCGGGCCGGGCCAACCCGCCAAAGCACGCTCCATTTAGTGTGCGGGCTGGTCCGGGCTAGTTTTTAAGTGGGCCAGGCCGGGCTGGGCTTTTTTATAAATATTCTGGCCCGGCACGGCCCCTAGCCCACTTATAAATTTGCATGTAAATATGCATATACATAAACTAGAAGATATAAAACGAGAGAAGGAAAGTTAAAAAGAAAAGGAAATGAAATGAAATAACAAGAGTTGAAAATCGTGCGTTAACAATGAATGATGAGAGTTTAATTAGTATAAGTATGACAATAATATAACTATTGAATTGGTGGGATCAAGATATGTTTTTGTTACTCGTAATGGTATTTTGAAAAATATTATTATAAGAATCCTACATAATTAGTGGAACTAATATTAGATGAAATCCTAAACATATATTCATTCATTCATCATCTCTATTAATTAAACAAAGCTAACGAAGAAAATTTTGCAATACACTTTTTCTTAATTAAATGTGTGATTTTAAATTTATGACTCTGAGTGACAAAAGGCATGTATTGTAATTGAACTTTTTTCAATTAAGATTGCAAAACATATAGGTATAGAGTTATTTCTAAATATATATATAGTATACATTCAACTAAGTATAATAACGGGCCTCCCGGGCCGGGCCGGTCCCCGGGCTGATCCGGTCCCAGGCCGGGCAGGGCCAAGGAATACATGGCCCCTATGGCCCATATAACTTAAATGTACATGGGCCGGTCCGGGCCAAATATTAAACGGGTCGGGCCGGTTTTTAAGCGTGTCGGGCCGGGCCGAGCTGTTCTGCGACCGGCCCAAATAACACCTCTACACTAGACATCTCCAACTTTGCCTCAATAACAATGCTAAAAATTATGGGCAATTTATTTATTGGGATGAGTCTATATCCATTATTCGCCCAGTCCCAGCCCTGAAAGGAAATGTCGAATCGCGAACCACCTAAGGGTCATCAATTATTAGCGTACATATAAGTACCTAGGACTGTCCTTCATAATGGTGCGCAAAAAGGCAGACATGTTTAACCATATTGTGGACCGTGTCCACAATCACCTTTAATACGTAGTATGATGAGTCAGTTTTGTACCGTCTCATTTGGTCTTTTTTACCGTCTTTTTGTCATCCTTGAGTATAGTTTTATTTAGTTTTCCTTGAATATTTTTACTTGTTTTGTTCTTTGTGTGTTTTGTAGATATTTGGCTAAACCGCGCTAATTGAAGGCAAAATGGTGTACTTATATGCATCTACAAGATTTGGAGTTCTAATGCCTCGTATGGATGCTAGAAGTGGAGCGGGAAAGCCAAAATATCAAGAATGGGAGTCAAAAGGCATCGAAGGGCAAAATTGTAATTTCCATGGAAATGGCGGCCTTGATTTGAAAAAGCGTCATGATGGTTCATCATAACAAACTGGTGACGCCTTGATTAGTTAAAATGGCGACGCCTTGATTTCTTTTCTTATTCTTTTCCGATTTGTTTCCTAATTCGTTTCAGACTTCGTTTTCTTTTCCTTGTATTAGAAAACATCGAGATTTACTTTTTCATATAAATTCTATTGTGAAGAACAATACCTTGCTCCAGAGCTAGACCTAGTTTTCAAGGCAATTACCCGGTTTCGAGGTAATTGAACCGTTTTCCCTTGTAATTCGAAGATTGACGTTGATTGGGAGATTATCTACACAACTTTTGCATCGATTCGTTTTCGTTCTTCAATTTCTACCTAAGGTTTGTGACAACGAAGGGTAAAATTGTATCAATCCTCTCGAGTCTTTGTTTTGTGCTTGAGATTATGTTTATCGCTAGTATGATTGTGTTTTCGCTTGTCATGAGTAGTTAAACACCCCTATTATGGGGTGGTGACTGATTCAATGCATGCTAGCTAGGGGTTTATGTGATTCGAAGTGCATCGGGATTCGATTAATTGTGCTTTTTAGATTAATCGCATATCTTGCTATTACGTTTGATGCGCAATCCGTCAATATCACTGTTAGATTAAGCATTTAATCAATACACCCAAATGCTTTTCGTCTTGCTTCAATCTAACAGTTAGTTGCAAACAGTAATAGTAGGATTAGCTAGATTGGTTGTAGCCTAGTGGAATTGACGCCTCCACTAGTGCTATTCGTTTTTGAACTCAAGTCTGTGACAACTTGCGTAATCAATCCCGTGCATCATATATATCCTGCTAGCTAGCTAGCTTGTTGACGTTACCACTCCATAATTTTCCCCATTAATATTTCAATCTCATTACTTTCAAATCGGTTTCTAGTAGTTGCAAGTAGTTATTCACTTTAGTCTATTATCTCGCCGCCGAGGCAAACCAACTTTTACTGCTTTTCATATTGTTGCTTTTATTCGTAAACAAGACTCAGCCTAGTTAAGTCCTTCGAGACCGACCTCGGGGTTAACTCCACTACACTACAGGTTTTCGTAGTGTTGAGGATTAACTCTTGGCTTTTAAACAAATATTAAAACTTTGATTTTGACACATCATAGTACAACAAACTTTTGTCTCAAGCCGGTGGAGATGTACTCATCCAGTCTGTCATCAACTATATCTTGTCTTATACCATGCCTGCCACCAAAATTTTTCGCTCCATCACAGGCCGAATTGATCAACTTGCTACCCACTTTATATGGAGCGCAGCCCCGGATAAACACTCAAATTCTAAATCAGTTGGAAAAACGTTTATCGGCCCATATCTCAAGGTGGGTTGGGCCTTTGGGACCTCACCGCGTTCAATAAAGCTTTCACCCTTAGAACCGAGTGGCGTTTACAATTTATGATCGCGGTTGATGATTATGCATTCGGCGTTCTATTATCAACAACCAATAATATCACAAAATTCTTGCCACTTGAACTAGCTCAAGTGACAACTTTTTCTTTTCTTTATGTGTATTAAAAATATGGAAATGTATCCAGCCGTGTATAAATCTTGTGCGTCCATGTTATAGACTTTTGGCTAAGATTTTAAGGCTCCAATGAAGTCTCTTTTGGGAACGAACAAAAAATTATAAGATTTTATTAGATATTTGTAAAAATTAAAGATTAAATAGAATTTTAAAGGTGAACATGATTTTGCTTTTATGAATTTAGTTTTTTTCTTTTTAATGGAACATCTATGGGAGTATACGTGAAACAAAAAACAAGAATGAAGACTTTAGCTAGGAGAGAAAATTCCACATCATTCTAAAAACGTCCGAGTTTGATCCATGATGCATAACATCGAGGAAAATTGATCTATGTAATTAATGTAGGGCAAAAGTTTTCAATCCTAGGATATTATAGCCCATCTGTTGAGATGAAGTTTCCACCCGGTTTCCAATCTCGGTATGTTTTGTTATGACGACAAACAAGAGTTATGGGCAATCTCTCTCATGGGTTTGTCAGGCACAACAATATTTTAACCTTCCAGAACAATCTAAAGCTTTATGGGTTCTACTGAGCTCGTGTTATGATTGTTGCATCGAAGATGCTCGGTTTTACTCTTTTGGGTTTTTTTTTTTTTCATCTTATTTGCATTATGTGTCCACCTTGAAACACCAAAATTTTGCTTTTTTACCCTCGAGTATCCACTAGCCATGGACTAGAATGGTCTCGAAGATGTTTTCACGACAGAATTTCTCCAAACCATTAGTTGCTCTAGATTGCCTAACCATATAATTGTCCGGGAGGTTGGACGTGATAATGCTTTTGATGAATATTGATCAGGCTTACGATTTGTGCAATGGCACAATGCTCATAGTTACTAATCTTTGGAAGCATATCATTGAGGCAAAGATGATATCTGGAATCAACAAGGGCCAAAAGGTTTTCATTCATAGGATGATGATGAGCTCATTCGACGAGACGAAGTTCCCTATCAATTTTTATAGGAGACAGGGTCCCCATATCCGCCCACTTAATTAGATATGACCACAAACAAGATTCACGAAAAATCTCTCTCACATGTCGACCTCTACTTCCTCTCTCCCGTCTTCAACCATGACCATTTATATTTTGCTCTCTCTAGAGTTACCAGCGGAAAGGGATTGAAGGTATTGATTTGTGATGAAGAGGGCAATGCATATGACAAGACAACCCACGTGGTTTATAAATAAGTGTTGGACAAGTTATGAGGTGATTTTATCTTTTATGTGTATAAACTTTAAGAAATGATTTTAAAACCGAATATGTTTTTTTATAAGTTCATGTTCAATTTCACTAATTAACATTATCAACTTTTTTACAGGTATCGATGACTTCCGATACAATGTTGAAGCGATTAGATTATTCATTTCTCGCACATTGTAGTTTGTATATCTTCGTCAACTTTAACATGTTATTATACAATTTATTCATTTCTTATTTTAAATTTTATTTCCATGTCCCGTCGAGTATCGACGGGCCATTTACTAATGATACTTATACCAATATTGGTATAAAGTGTACAAGAAGTATCCAAATCTGTAATAGTCTTAAAAGTGGCGACGAACTATAAAGTTTCGTAATTTGGACAAATTGTGCTGCAAATTACATGTAGTATTTGTTTAAGAATACTCATTGGACCAAAATACCATAATATTTCAGTTAATTTCTAATCAGGACGTTACACCTTGCATCAATTACACGGTAAATGTATTTATTTCGTTATTTGGGAAATATTTACCAACCATTATATAATACTTTCCCTCAATATCTATATTAATATGTTGCTTGACTTCTATTTTAAGTAGAGTTTAACCATGAATTATATCCAAGTAGTTTAATAATACTAGTATAATTTTATTGAATATTTCTTTTGATATAATTTCGAAATTTATTACTCCCTCCGTCCCGAAGAACTTCATACATTAGGATTAGCGCAGTTTTATGTGAAAAGTTAAAGTAATGATATAATATAAAAAATGTGGAAAAAAAATGTACTTTTAGTGGCAAAATGTGTAATTTGAGTGTAAAATTGAGATTGTTTATTATTTGTTGTGTGTGGGGTAACTTCTTTTTTTGATAATGTATGGTTACAGTTTACTTATCCGGGGAAGGTACTATGCATAGCACAGCAAATATAAAGCACACGAGTATATTATGCCCTCTAACCCAGAAATTAAAAAGTAAATGGAATGAATCTGGGTGGGGTTACGTGTCTAAAATTGTGCTGTGTTTAGTATGTCGGCTCGGCACATAGATATCGATCAGCCGACTAACACAAATGCAGAAAGCGTGTTTGTTTTCTAGCTAATAACTACAGTCTACACACTAGTTTCCATTTAATTTTCGTCGATCTTTTAAAGTTAACTTAACAATTAATAAAATTATATTATGAAAATTTAATAATTATTTGGTAAAATAAACTTTTTAATTATATTTTAAAGTTATTTAAAATTAAGTCGTAATTAGAAATCAAATGGAAAATTTCAGATGGAACGGGAGCAATCAAGTAGGTAGTAGTATAGAACACAAACAAGGAGAGGAGGGAGATGCTGATTCCATCTTTTGTTCCTCATGTGTGAATTCACACAATCACAATTGACCACTCCCTATCCTGTCCCATTTTATAAACTCACCCACACCAAAAAGTTAAATATGAAACCAACCCACAAACACTAAAATATGTTTCACTCTTATCCATAAAAAATTATCAAACAACCATATCTTTCCTTCGCTTCTCAGTAAAGCCTCTTCAGACCAGGTCGATCAACCAATCTATTACATTTGGCGGCGCCTCATTTCCATTTCAATTTATTCTTCTTTGAACCACATGATTCTCTTACAAACTTCAACAAGTAAGACTTGTATATAAAGGTCATACCTTTGATCAACATATGTCAACCTTTACATCACAATCATAGCCTATGATTTGTCCATGCTCTACCATTCTTCTTTGATATCTAGCTAGTTAAGTTGACAAAATCCATACGCCACATACTTCTTCATTTTATGTGTGTGTACAAGGTGGCTAATCGAAAGGATAACGCTAATCCAAGAAAGAGGCCATCAGATGATCATGTCTTCGTAATGACAACATCCGGTGAAGAAGATCGATTCATTTCGCCTATGCTCTTGGGATTTAACCGGGAACGGGAAATGAACGCCATGGTGTCGGCTCTGGCTCATGTGGTGTCCAGTGGTGCGGCTGAAGAGGCGGAAGGAGGAGGTTCGTATGCATGTAAGAGGGAACGTTATGATGATCATGAAGAACATCAGCTTTCGCAGTCCATGGCTAATGTTTGTCAGGCGTATACCAATTTCTCCATTGGGAGTTCCAGTGTTGTTGGAACATCAGGAGGTAGGTATTTAACTAATTAAAATAATTTCATGTCGGAACTTTATTGTTTAATTAATCCGTTTATATTAATATATCAATTGATGAATCCATAATGACACAAATTGCAGAAGGGATATCAGGCACAAGAATGAGAAGAGCTAACAGCATCATAAAATCAACAGAAGCAGCCGTTTACAGCTACAACAACAATTCAACAAATCCGAACACATCCATTGCGCCGTCGCAAGGATCATTACCAGCTCCACGGCGCTACAGGGGCGTAAGGCAGAGGCCGTGGGGGAAATGGGCTGCGGAGATAAGAGATCCGTTCAAGGCAGCAAGAGTCTGGCTTGGCACGTTCGACACTGCTGAGGATGCAGCCAGGGCTTACGACCAGGCAGCCCTACGTTTTAGAGGCAACAAGGCCAAACTCAACTTCCCGGAGAACGTCAGGCTCCTTCATCAGAATCCGTCTTCAACAAATCAAACTAGTACTACGACGATGACAATCACTCATCCTCCTGTGGAGAGAATTGTGGCAGTGTCAACATCGCCTGAAGCGATCGTGCACAGCAATGTTCAGTACCAGAGGCAGTCGATGACACTGGATGATGTGGAGAGGCACGCGTATGCTAGCTCGGGGATATTGATGGATCAGTTGATGAGATATTCGTCTTCTGATTACTCGGAAGGGCCATCAGATTTTCATCAACATTATTCTTCTGCCTCCTTATCGTCGATTCCTTTGTTTTATCCGCCTCCGGATAGTCATTTTGGGCAACAAAGTAGCCAAAGTAGTGGCAGTGGTGGTTTTTCTTGGATGGATGCATCTACTGGCAATCACACTTCATCTGGTTGAAGCTAGTCATTTACAAGTTTACAACTAAATTGCATTCCTAGCTAGGTGTTGCTATTATGTAACTGATTCGTTTGTATTTTTTCCCTTTCCGGTGCGGTTAGTTTCATGCAAAATGCATATCAGTTGTATGAACAGATATACTTGAAATTTGATAGAGGATAGAGGAACTTAAAGAATTTCTGTGGACAAGACTATTCAATTTAGACCTTAATTGATATACTATCCCATGCTGTTGCTGCTGCTCGTACTGTTAAGTGTTAACATTATTGATTTATTGCATATGTTATTGAATTGTAGATTATGTTGATATATCCCAGTGGAAGGGGATGATTCAAGTTCTAATAGCTCCAATGGATGATCTCATTGACACACTATCATGATGAATTCTTCGCGATCGGCTCAAGTGGTTGGGACTTGGGAGGAACTTGGCTTATGACGGAGCAGTTTGTATCAACAAGGAGTGGATCATTGATCCAAAAGCCTGTTGACGATGAAGTCCACAAGACAATGAATTTGCTACCACTGACCCCCAACCTGGATTGAGATTTGAGAAGCAGTTATAGCCTTTGGGTCATCTGCATTATGCTGAGACATGTGATTTGCAGTTCAGTATCTATGGAGCCAGTGTTGAGGGCTCTCTTCTCTTATAAGACCAATGAGGTCCCGACCCTCTATAGTGGATGGTGTTGATTTGGACGTATCTGACCATAAAATTGCCACCATTTTGCATCACATCATTTTGAAGGTGAGATTTTATGGAATAGAGGATCCACAATCTGTTATTCAAAGGGTAAAATTCTCCCTCGTGAGATTATGGGGAAGCCGAGTATATCTGTCCAAGCCAACAGTGCTAGGAAACATCATTGTGTTGGACAATAGAAATGGAAACCGACACGACACAATGGAAAAGGAAACCGACACTATCAGTAGTAGTATAACATTGGGTTCGGCTTACTTATGTTTCATGTTCTAAATTTTCTTGAAATGATACTAATAGAATGCGTATCCTACATGATACGGTGTTTGAAGAACAATGTAAAATGAAACCTTCGGAGTTCACACCAGAAAGCCATTGAAGCAAAAATAGAGCTCAGAGTAAGCAACTTTCAACTATTCCCTCCGTAAGTTACAAAAAAAAGTTGCACAAGACATGATTAAAGTTTTTGAGCAAACACTACACAGACAAATTACAAGTCCATTGATCTCTTGAGTGCAAACAGGTAAGGTTATGAGTTTCTTGGCAGCAAACATTGAAATCAAATATTAAATGAACTAAAGCAGTCAGGTGTCAAGGAGTCTGACATGGCCAACTGAAACTCTGAGAAATCCTTGTTCATTCATGTGCACATACAGAACGGCATGAAGTGCTAACCAGCCACATAATTTGTTCATAATTTCTCCCGAAGGACTGACAATCACTATGTGCCTATTTTAATAGCAGTCCCCCAAGTATCAAGTTTCAAGTTCTCAATGTCACCTTGTGGACCATTGTCTCCTTGTGGATTTGGTGGCAACTCTTCTCTACAAGGTCGAGCAGCTTCTCTAGGTTGGAGGACCATGAATTCAGGATTTCGTTGCTATCTTTTGCAGTTTGGAAAGATACCACGCCAACAGGCCTATCAATCTTTGCCACTAATGCTTTGGAGACTACCATTTCAGAAAGATGCTTCTCGGCTTCCTGTCATACAATAAATCCACAGAAAATCAAAAAATTATTCAAGGCATTCTTACTCATATGCACAAAGTAGTTCAAACTACATCATGCTCCAAACAATAGACGAGAAGAACTGAATAAGCTCACACACAAGTACTATACTAAGAAAATCAAGTACAGTACAGTAGAAGTTTGATCTACATATGAAAAACTGAAATAAGCTTTGGCGCAAAGTTTCAGACATAAAGATGTTTTGCCGCCATTTCTCATTCCGCTTCCCCTATCAATCCCTATTTAGCATATCTTTTTATCCATTTTGCATTACATTCCCCTCGAAAACAAAATTTTAATTTTTGACCATTTAGTTGTCGCTTTTTTGCTGGTCCATTAACATTTCAGCTGGATGAGCATTACTTACCTTCTCAATTTCTCCATTACTCAATAATCTGATCAAAGCCACTGAATATATATGATCTAGCAGTACTTGTTAAGAGATGAGACAGTTCCAGCCAATCACTTTATTTTTACCAATCACAACAGGAGAAACTCGCGTGGAGCATCATTAAAACTGATATAATTTATCGGTGGTTTGAACAAACGCTCAAAATCATCATTAGTGAAAATAGACGTCTTTTGTATCTGGCCTAGATGCAAATATTCTAAGATACATTCGTTTGGCCAAAACAGTTATGACAAATGGAACAACCATAATCCAAGATGCATTCGGCAATATGACATCGCTAGCTTATGTCACATAATGGAAGACAGATAATTACTACACAAAATGGCAATTGTAAAAGGAATGGAGTCTTACCTGGATGGTAAGGCATAATAGATCAGCAAGTCTCTTGATGGTTATCCTAGAGTAGTATTTCGAGACAACAAGAATGTTCTGCAGAGAAAGCAAGGAATTCAGGTATCAATGTTAGATTATAAGAAATCGTATGGATTCTTCATTTCTATCAGCAACAGTGAGCCAACACATTCAAAAGAAAGGGTCAAGGAGTATTACGTGTTCTATGACCCTTAATTTAAGATCTTCAGCAGCCTTTTCGACCAAAGCACCGCCAGGCATGGTACTTTCCCTCTCAAACTCTCCTTTGAATGTGTTCCAGAGAGATGTCCACTGGATGACCTCCATTGTGATTAGTTGTTTCAGTAGTAACCTGGATACAAGGTTAAAGCAAGTTTCAATTGAGTTGGAACTGTCATATGCTGGAGAAGTAAAAAAAATCAATTCATAATACAGGTATCGTCATTCTGACCTAAACTCAGGAAGTTCAGAAAAATTCTTATCCTCGAGCGTTGAGTGGAGAAGGCTAGACTGCATAGGATCATGAGGCGCCAAGACGAGGTACCAGCATATTTTTCTCAGTACCTGTAAAAAGTATAATGACAAGAGCTATTCATCAGACATCATATTGGTACCAAAAAAATATCAAGGGATTGAAACGTACTTTTGTGAAAAGTGAAAACTACACAAAATTTAAATGGATTACAATGATAAAAGGAAATCTAAATTGATTATACCGGTATCCACAATTCTTGATTTTCCTTCACGGAGGGAATCTCATATATCGACTTGTAGCATCGACATATTTCAAGGTAATCATTGCTATGCGAGTAATACCTACATCAGAAAGTCAATTAATTAATGTTGGCATGTTTGTAACATAATCAAGGAGATATAACAAGATTATAAATGACAGATTATTAAAAAAGGAAGGGCGAATAAGTGAAAAGGAAAAACACGTGTATGTAGTTACAAAATACAAACAATACAGAAGCCAAGAGCAAAAAAATAATTAATGATAGTTCAAGCAGCACGGAAATAGATACATAGATACATAATTTCTAACCATAACTGGCCAATTAAACAAATTAGCTAATCTCAACCACAGCAATCTTTTCTTCTGTCTGAGAGTAAATAAATGAAAATGCCAAAATATGTACTATAGAATTACCCTAGTTAATACGTATGATAAGCATATTAATACTGATAGTCTGATACATCCACCCCACAGGCGCATCCGTTCTACATATAGTTGCATGATGTTTCACGTTTATATCAGATCTTTTTCTACTCTGGTAACATGAAAGAAGATTGAATTACACGTTGGAATGAGAAGCTATTAGAGTGCCTACCGAATCATGAGTTCGTAGTAAATCTGCTTAAGCTCCGGAAGTGACGGAATATCAAGGGGAGCTTCTTCAACAAGAGTTTCACCTTCTTTTGGTTTCTTCTTTTCCTTGTTAGTATCAGCTTCAAAAACTCTTGGGCTGATCTTTCTAGAGAGTATTTGTGCACGTACATAATCCTCGCGATCTAAACATAAACGGACCTGTAGAAGAAATTATCACATCAAATAAGCAGGGGGATAGTCAGTAAAACACAGTATTGCGAGCAAAATGAGAAATATTATGAGATCTACCTGCTCGAGTATGAAAGCAATTTTTTCAGTTTTTGCCATGGCCCCAAATGTTTCGACCTGTAACACGTAAGTGTCAGCAAAGTAATGCACAGGTAATGAAATTACTGACTAAAGCAATAGGGAAATAAGATAAGCATGTGTCACTGACCGCAACTTCTTGCATCAGGTCTGCAGCCTCAGCTATTTGGCCTTGTTCTTCCTTAATTTTTGCAAGTCTTCTAATCAAGCGAGCCCTCTCTATTTCAACATATATCTGCAGGTAGTAGAACACTTGGAGAGCTACATATCAAAGAATCAAGGTGCACAAAGCAAAGGAGATATGATGTGTATATTCTATGAACAAATTACCTTCCCAGCAGAAACACTGTTAAGGGTCTTAATGAGCTCAATTTTAGTGTCAAGATCAGGCGTCTGGTCAATATATTGCATTGCTTGTTGGACCATTGCTTGAACAGCCTATAATCACCAGGAAATAGGGGTTAGACATGAATATTCAATTCCCACGAACATCAAACATCATAACCAAAAAAGGCAGAAAAATATCCTTTCAACGAGAAATGAAATTTATCAAGCTTCCTATCATTATAGGATGACACAAATCACAAGCACAACCAAAAAACAGTGAGAGGTCTAACAATTGCAATAAAAATCCTAATAAAGACTAACACAAGTGTTCATGCACATTCTTGAAAAAACATACGAGGACTGAGAGCTGCACACAGTGACCACCTCTCACTACAGACTAAATTTATACTTGCAATTTGCATCACATCCAAGAAACCAACACAAACAGTGTAAAAACGAGCTTCTAAGATCTAAACAACTCCAAAAAGCCTCATACTCCAATGTCCTTACCCAAACACCCAACCTAAGCTAAAATCAACAGAAGATTCTAAAAATTCAGCTACAAAATCACAACATATATCAACATCAATTCAAATAACAACCTCGTAAAAAATAGTAACAATAACATCAAATACAAACAAACAAGCATAGATATTAGATGCCAATGTATACATTCCAAATATCCGATTAAATAAACGCTAACCTGCTTCAGCTGGCCTCGGCGTTTGGAAAGAACACCAATCTGATCGTTGAGTGTCTTCCACGCGCCGGCATCGAAGCAGAGCTGCAGAATATCGGTGACGGCCTTTCGCGTGCCAGCGACATCTCCGACCTGTCGCATCTGCTTCTCCACATTGAGAAGCGCCTCAATTTGTGCATCTAGATTAGTTCCTCCGTTTTCCTGTGACAGAAAAGAAAGCGATAATGAGAATCAAGGTACAAGATCTGCTAGGCAGAGAATTGTTTGAAGGAATTCGATTACCATTTCGTCGATTGGATTTGAATCAGTAGGTGTGGATTAAACCCTAGGAATGGCGAGATAGCTGATAATCTGTCTCTCTTATAAATTTTGGCTTTCTTGTAGGAGAGGATACTTCAGAATAAAAGAGGAGTGATGCTTATTTTGTATTTTCATTTTTACGTTTAGAACTCTCAAGTTTTGGTAAATTACACAAACCTGCCGCCGGGAGTATCTCACGTGCTCGACACGTGTCAACTCGTAGTTCAATCTTTGAAATTATTTTGAAATAAAAGTCAAAAAAAAAATTCAAAAAATACATACCATTGTATTGAGCGTGTAATACAATCACCAAATTCGAGCAAAAAAATAGTCGGAGTATATCTTCTGAACAGGTAGCCATTATACAGTATACAAAAAATACATAGTCATTATGTAGTATATAAAATTGATGTGTTCACTGCGTGGTATATTTTTAAAAATTTGGCCAAGGTATAGTTAATTCCAGAACTCAGGGAAAGAGTTGGTTTTAAGAATACAGATACCTAAAATACTTACTACTAGTTCCCAATAGTATTAACGATCTCACTAGTCCGACTCTTTGATCTTAGTATGGAATTCTAGCAGGTCGGCCAATTATAACCTTATCGTGTTCAATATGAGAATATGTAATATGGCTACATTTCTGGCTAACTTTCCAATTTTCCAAATTTTGAGAACTTTTTTTGAATTGGTAATAAAAATCTGAATTCGTGAGCAGCGAACTTTCTTTTTGGAAAAAGAAAACTTCAGTAGTTTTTTTGAAAAAGAAGGAGTTTCTTATATTTTTATTTCCAAAATATCCCTACCCAAATTAACCTAAATTAAACTAAATAAAATCTATATCTATATGAAAAGAAGCATATTTCAAGCCTTGTGGTTAATAGTAATAAATGCGACGTGACATTATTGAAGCATTCCTATTGGATTTTTTTTTCAAATGTATTTTGATTGGTTGTTAGAATTTCAAATTTGGTATGTTGGTGGTGGAACATTTTAAGTATTTAAGACGTAGTGCACCATATAACTCCCATGATTTATTTTTAGTATGTTGAATTAATATATAATTTTTATTTAATCTCATATATATTTATCTACAAAACTCCAAAAAATATTTTGAATGTATATATAGATTCACCGCGACAAGACGAATCCATAGACACCAAACTTGAATATTTTAATAATTAATTAAATTATTTATATATTAAATTAAATATTATGTAGGTTTATTAAATGATAGAAATAATAAATTTTAAAAAATAAAGCATTTATTAAATAATTAATACCCCCTCTATTTATTAAAGAAATCTATATTTATTTAGGTATACAATTACAAATGTATACTTTAAAAATTAGCAATAAAGTAACGTATTTAATTAAATAAAAACCATCATCTTATCAGCATTTACGTGAATTCTCACACGTTTTCTACTTTTTACTCATTATTTATTCAAATATTACCTTCTATCTTATATACTCACTATATGAAACATTTTGAATATAAATTTCACAGATATTAATTTACAAAACCCACCCCAAGATGGCCACTACTGATTGATTGACACGATGTTTGAACAATTACAAAATCCACATTTTTTTTTTAAGTAATTACATATAAACCCAAAAAGTCAAAAATTCCCTATTTTTATTTTATTTTACCATTACCTTTATTTTCACTTTCTATTTTATCATTTATTTTTAATCATTCCATTTAAATATTTCATTACTTCATATTTTAAACCCCCATTTTTCCTTCTTCTCCAAAACTCCTCACCTCTACTTCCACCATCGATCATCTCCTCCACGGCTCCACCCTTCTTCACCACCACCACGCACAAATACCATGGAATCTTCATCACCAGTCCACCACCACGAACCACCATGGATGCTCGAAATTGAGCTTTCATGGAAGCTTCAAGAGAGCTTCATGTCCATGGAAGCTCAAATTGACGAGCTTCCATGGACATGAAGCTCTGTCCAAGCTTTCATGGAAGCTCAGTGCGAGTTTCCATGGAAGCTCTTCTCCTACATCTTCTTTTTCTATTTTTATATTTTTTAATTTTAATTTTAATTTGTTAAAAAATTCTATGGAAGCTCCGAACAGAGCTTCCATGGAAGATGGAAGCCTGGTCAGAGCTCCAGACATTTTTTTTAAAAATGTTTTTTTTAAATAATTAAATGTGGGAGTTTGTTGCATTTTCGAATAATTTGAGGGTTGATTTCAAATATGTTTTTGGATGATAATATGAGCAAAATTTATAATTGGGTATATATTGTTAAGTTTAAAATATAAGGGGCTCTACTGTAATAAAACTTACAATTGTAAAAAAAAATTTCCATTAAGTTTTGTTTTACTATGTATTTTATCTTTTCTTTTTTCTCAAAAATGAAACTTTAATGTTGGTCAACGATTTTGGGTGTGGACGTAATTGTTCAAACATCGGCTATGAATCTGTAATTGGACAATCTTATAGGGGGTCTATTTGTATATGACCCATAAATTTCAATTTATATATATTGAGGTTGTTATGATTGAAAATTAACTTTATTAGATTATTAATACATTATTTTAAGGATAAAATAAGTAAAGTCGATAAAAGATTTTAGGTGTTGCATAGTCAATCGTGGCGTGATTGGTTGCCGCCTAATCTTGGTATCATATTAGCTAATTTTGATGCTACAGTTGAGTACGTAGAGCCTGCATAGGGGTGGTATTAATTAGTGTTGTTGCTAGGCATCAACCGGGTCAATGTTATTGCTTGGCGTCAAAATTTGTGTCATATGGTTTTTT
The DNA here is from genome assembly GCA_026545765.1 of Plantago major. Lineage (NCBI taxonomy): Eukaryota > Viridiplantae > Streptophyta > Magnoliopsida > Lamiales > Plantaginaceae > Plantago > Plantago major. The sequence continues at coordinate 22,974,250 of CM048840.1, read as the reverse complement.
CTAGAAAGTGCGGAAGGTTTAACTGACAAATATTAGCAACTGAATTGGTTCGAAATTCTGAGTGGCAACATGTAGTAATTAATTAAAGGGGATTTCTCTTTGGGGATTAAATCTCTTGAGTCTACATATTATAGATTTGCGTCTTTTTTTCATTATAGAAGAAACCGATGCATTTGATGTAGAATTTTGTCCATAAGTAGTCGCTATGCTCTAATTTTATTTTTGTTTTTTTTCATGATCAATCTTTCGAACTATTTTTCAATTACATATTTGTTTTCGAACAACCTAGATGTTGAAATGTTTCCTATATTCTCAAATCTCAACTGTTACCTTTAGTTGTGAAATGGGACATATGATTGTAAGCTTTATTTATTTGATAAACATGCATAGTTCTTGCTTGGAATTGGTTACATTTGAAACTCCTGATGGATAACAAATCGTCTAAATCGATTAAGCATTTACAGACTCAAGATCAGACTCCACGAGATTGAATAAATTTGAATGAGCGGAAATGTTCAAAATTATACTATTTTGAAAATATATTCTACATGTATTAGTTGTTTATTCATTAGGTACTCACTCAGTTCATATAACTGTTCTATCATCCGTGCACACAATAATATCCTTGCATTTACTTCAATGGATGGAAAATAGTCAAGGAAGTGAATAAACGAAAATGTCGTTATTGCTGTTAGATAGGTGGCTAAAATGATCACAAGATTGGCCCACTCTTGCCCAACCAAGGACAAACTCCAAAAATTCGCCCAACGTTGCATATATGACACTGGACACGAAATTGACAACATGATCAATGCTCTCAGGTTCGTTTCATTAAACATCTACACTCAATTTTATGCATCTTTCACATATTTCGTTTCAAACAAATTATTAGTTATAAATCATTTAGTATCCATTAGAATTATAAATACTCTATGATAAATAATTTATTTTATTATTATGGTAAAGCCAAACCAATGAGGCTGGTGTGAAAACTGCTACTACAACATTGATCAAAACTATGGTGGAAGAGTACAATTCATACGCAAAAGTATACAAGACGGCCAGATATCGCATCTCCCTTGATAATGCCCGTGAGGTAGGACTTCAACTTAATGCAAGACGCCAGGGGATGAGCGAACTTACAATTTGCTTACTACATCTTAAGTAACTGATGCTATAGTAGAGGGTGATGTGATAACTTACATGCAAAATATCATATTATGGTTGATCAGATGAGGAATGGGGACTTGAAGCACATAACTGAGTTTCGATGCTACCTTATTTTTCAATATCCATTACTTTTCGTCCATGGAGAAGAAGGACGGTATATCGATATAGTATTGTGAGTAAGATGCCAAATCTTATTCTTAGGGAGTTCTTAATTAGCTTTTCGGATACAAGATAGGGAGAATGAAGGTCATCAACTCATACTTAGCAGGACGTCATTATTACAATCATTATTGATTCTAGAGGAGATATTATATTTGGAGGACTTTATGCTCCGTTTTGAGAGCTAGAAGAGATACAATTCTCCCAATGGATTCCTTAGGTATCATATCATTGATGCTTCCGAGGGTCTGAACTGCTCAATCAAGATTCAATATACCATTGAAGATCCATTTAGACTTTGTATGCAGTAAGATTAAGCTTGATTCTAATGCAACCTGTCTACTCAAAGAAATGCAGGTTATTATATGGGACGGGGCTACAATGACCTATATGCGTTGTTTTGAAGCGCTTGATAGGAGTTTGGAGGATTTTATGCACCAAATTTCACCATTCGAGGGTTTGGTTATTGTATTTGTCGGAGAATTTAGACATATATCGCCAGTGGTTGCGGGAGGGTCTAGATCTGAGATTGTTGATGCAACAATATGCTCATTCAAAATTTGGAATTCGTGTGAGGTCCTCAGACTTACAAAGAACATGCGACTGCAGGTAACTAAATGTTTGTTTCACTTATGGTATGATTTTAGTAATTTGTATCTTTCTTTATATTTTGTAAAGTGTGTTTTGTGTTTTTAAGCTGGTACGTTAACAACTGAGATTCATGAGACTAGAGAATTCGCAAAGTAGATACTATGAGTTGGTGATGGAGTTGCCGACTGTGATAATGACAATGAGGTTGATATCAAGATGTCAGAGGACATTCTTTTTCAAGAAGTGAGAGATCCTATTCCTACCATTGTCCAAAGTACATATCTATCCTTACTTGAGCAGTAAGATTATGCTTGATTTTGAAGTAACATGTCTACTCAAAGAAACAAAGCTTATTATATGGGACGAGGCTACAGTGACCAATATGCATTGTTTTGAAGTGCGTGATAGGAGTTTGAGAAATGTTATGCATCGACTAGCCACACCATATTTGGTGGTTTGATTATTGTATTTGGCGGAGACTTTAGACAGATACTGCCAGTGGTTTCGCGAGGGTCTAGATCCGTCATTGTTAATATAACAATATGCTCATCCAAAATTTGGGAATTTAGTGAAGAGTATATTAGTGGTTTGAAAGGGGTAAGTCTATGGGAATTTGCGAGTTTTTTACGTCACCTTTTCGTAACCATGTTGTAATCACGCAGCATGTCGAGGCTTGAGTAAGTTTGGAACAAAACATGGACTTTATATCAGACGACATTATGTACAATCAACAAAGGCTACTCAACAATCCTGGTACATTAAATTTAAATACTATATTACACATTCCCACATACAATGACAATCAGTTTAAATTTTCTATGTAAATGTCATGTAACGATAGAGAACTCTTCAGCCAGGTTTGAAATTCACTAATGAACAAATAAAAAACATTGCTATTATGCAAGTACAGAAGTTACCGAAGAAAACTACAACAATCTCAGTTCATTTGACGATATGCCGTCTTGGATGAGTCTGTTATATAAAATGCTACAAATCAATTCATTTTGTATTAGATGTTCTATGTTAGAGTTGCAATGGAGCATAGCACGATGGTTTATACCCACAATTGACTGATGGATAACGTGCCATATATGAAATTATGTCTATTGTCGATGGTCAAAATGGCAAAGTGTTCTTCTTATACATCTGCGAATGGACCACAAAAACCTTTATATAGAGAACGATGTCCCCTGTTTTTTAGGGCTAGAGAAGATATTGTAATTCCAGTTACGTCCAGTGGGCTTGCATCACTCATTCTTTATAAAGGTAGGACAGTACTCCAGCATATTCAAGTTTCAGAATATCATTGCATATCACGAGGCTCAACATTCAATAAGCTCATGATTCAGAGGTCAAGGGAATGCTCAAGGATGCTCAGCTTATTATTTGGGATAAGGCTTTCATGACAAACCAACATTGTTTGAAGCGATCAATAGGAGCTTGAAGGATGTGATGGGCCGTTCAGATGAGCCATTTGGTGGGAGTGGTGATTGTCTTCGACGAGAACTTCCAACATATTTTGCCCGTTGTTCCCGGAGGAATAGTTATAATATTGTGAATGCCTCTATATGCTCCTCTAGGATATGAGTTGTTGTGAGGTGCTTCGACTGACAAAGAACATGAGATTGCAGGTAAATGACCCGTTTTATCTATATACCACATACTTATATCATATCCCTCCGTCGCGGGTTCATCTTCCCGCAGGCCCGGCCACAAGTTTTAAGATTAAAATGAATAAAGTAGGAAAGATGGTGATAAAGTATGAAAAGAGTGAATAAATTATGACAAATATTGAATAAAGTAGGAGATATAGTGAATAAAGTAAGAGAGAGGTTTTCCATTTAATGGATGAGAAGTTGAAATTGAGACGTCCCAAAATGGAATGCGGGAAGTTGAAATTGAGATGGAGAGAGTATTTAACTTATCATTGTTTACGTCCAATTTAATCTTATCTGGTGATTCGTCATCGTTCAAAATTAAAGAGATGAAAGAATTTCTTTGAGTGGATAACACATGTTGGTGAGGGCATTACCGCTGGACCTAATAATTGTGGGTTCATATCAAGATACCGAAGTTTTACATATTTGAGAAGTGAGTCATCCAATTCAAACTATTATAGATAGTACATATCTTTCGTTGTTGTATCACTTAGGCGATCCATCACTTGACCCTGTATATTTCATCACCGGGATGTTCTTGCACCTGCAAATGAAATATTTGATGATATAAATCAATTTTTCATGTCGAAGATGTCAATAGATAGAATTGAATATTTGAGCGCATATAGAATTGCTACGGAAGATAATTTTGAGAACGGTCTCGAACATGTTTTCACTGTAGAATTTTCCAACAACATTAATTGATCTAGATTGACTAATCTCAGGATCATACTAAAGGTTGTGTGTATGGTAATGCTTTTGAGAAATATAGATCAAACTTTCGAGTTGTGCAACGAAACAAGGCTTGTAGTTACTAATCTTGGGAAGCATATCATCGAGGCAAAGATGATATATGGAATCAATGCATTCCAAACGGTTTTCATTATGAGGATGATGATGAGCCATCCGACGGGATGTAGTTCCCTATCAATTGACTGGAGACAGCTCCCTATATCCGTCTGCCTTGCTATGACCATATATAAGAGTAAGTGGCACTCTCTCTCACACGTTGGCCTCTACCTCCCCTCACATGTATTCAACCGTGATCAGTTAAATGTTGCTCTTTCTAGAGTTACCACCGGGAAGGGCTTGAACGTAGTAATTTGCGACGTAGAGGGTAATACATATATATGACACGGCAACAAACGTAATTTATAAAGAAGTGTTCGACAAATTATAAATTGATTTTATCTTTTATGTGTGTTTTTTATAGAGAGATGTTAAACGTAGGACAATAAAATACTAAACGCAGGACAACTTAAACTTAATTACACGTGAAGTCCATATATAGCCAAATTTGCATTACATAGACTTCATATTTTGAATAATTACAACAAGATACACTTTTAATACAAATAAATTAAAATAACAAGGTTGATGGTTCAGACGCGTTGTGAAATCAAACATGAGCGAAAATCTAAGTGAAGAAGAGCCCTATCTTAATGTGAGTGACAAAGAAAGTGAAGAAGAACCACCATGGTATGAAGATGGTTATTTTCAGGTATTTATGTACTTATATGTGTTGTTTTAAGCTATTTTACAGAAAAATTCGAGAAAAAGAGGGTGTTTTTCGAGTTGATGCCGCCAAACCGTAACTGGATATTGGCGCCGAACCCTAGCGCCTTCATCAGCTAACCCACGCTCATATTCATGGCCGATTGTGCTACATGGCGCCGAAAGTAAGCGCCATTAAGAGCAGGAACGGCTGAACAAAATGTCGCCAAGTCTATATAGCGTTGAGATGTAGCGCCAAGAGACGGAAATCCGCGATCGAACACATCGCTACCTATAGTGAGATGGCGGTGAGATCCATAGCCACATGTGGCTGATGGCTTTGATTGTTTTAGACGGTGAATAAAACTTGAAGCAACACTAACCTAATTCTTCCCTCTTCTTCTTGGTGAATTGCTCATCTTCTTAATTGATTAAAGCTTTTGTGGTTTTTTGGGTGTTGGAACTTGGAAGCGTCTGTTGTTTTAGGGATTTTGTGACTGACTGTATTGACTAACTAGGGTTTCGAAAATTTATGACTGAAATGATAATTTAAAAAATAAATGTAGATACTTGATAATAATATAAAATAGAGATTTAATGTGTAAATGTTTTTAAGTTATCATGTATTTAGTATTTCATGTCATGCGTTTAGTATTCGTGTTTATATATATGGTTTTGTTCAATTTCACTAATTTATATTATGCACTTTTCAACATGTAGGTGTTACTTCCGATGCAATGTTGAAGCGATTAGATCATGCATTTTATCACCTTACAATTTTTATATGTTTCTCAACTTCAACATGTTATTATATACATTTATTCATTTCTTATTTTAATTGTTTTTTCATGCCCCGTTGAGTATCGACGGGCTATTAACTAGTAAGAAGTAAAAACACACATATTACCAAGCAACGAATTCTATACATCATGCACCCAACATTATCAGCCTGAGATTCATCTTGCAAGCACGCAACAAGTTATGACATCTAGTTTTAATTTAGCTGCTGAAGCCATTGTTATAAGCATAAGGATACTTTGTTATACATTTTGTGTACTTTTTTGCAACTAGCATAAGGATTAATGTATCCGCACCTGTTTAAAATGCATACATGTAGTACACATAAATTACTGATTTTTTCATTACTAAGTGAAAATGTTCAACGATTATTTTTTCAACTTCTGATAATTTTGATGATGTTATTAAAGTGGCGATGTAAAGTACATTGAATATATATTATAATTATTGGACAAAATATGATATATTATTATTTAAAAAACTATAGACTAATCATACAATAAGAAAGGTTAAAGAAAAGAAAAATAAGAGTAATACCCTTTTATGTCATTTTACGAAATACCAGCTAGCTTTTCAGCTACCTAACCAGCTACCTAACCAGCTAGCTTTCCAGCTACCTAACCAGCTACCAGCTAGCTTTCCAGCTACCAGCTAGCTTTTCAGCTAGTTTTGCTAAACAGAGCCTATATGGTGAAATCTTCTGGACCTTTAACTCTCTCTTCTATTCTCTTACATTTTAGCTAATCAAATATTTATTTCTCAACGATTGATGTATTGGTTTGAAAGTTTCGAGATACTAGTAAATGACCCGTCAATACTCGACGTTTCAACAGGGAATTGATATAAAGTTTAAAACTTTTACGATAATGTATCTCAATTTACAAACATATTAATTTTACAATGAGTTAGAACTCATAATTCAAAGATATCACCATTTCGTATAAATTCATCCTACGTACGATTTGTAAAAAACTAAAAATTATAAGAAGTATTTATAATGAAAGCGAACACTATTAAATACTCCTATATCATATTTAAAACATAATATTATTTCATAATTTGTATAATGCTGCTTTATACACCAAGTTTTATTGCCATACCATATGTATCACTCTATTTGTCGCATCAATAGTTTAAGTAGAGGCCCTACCCATACCCATTTATATTAGGCTCTTAGTCCAGATCCCACCATTTCAAAATTAGACCATACCATTTGAATATTTTAAATGGTTCCGGGTCCAAACTCAGAACATAAATGACAAATGGGTCCCAATGGTAAAAAAAGGTATTTTAGTGAAGCATGTGAACTTGTACATGTGATGTTTATAACGAAAGATCAGTCATAAAATGTTACCCAACATTTACATGTATCTATAGAATTTTCTCCCCAACCCCTCCCCCCCCTTCCCCCAACCAACCAAAAAGAAAAACTAAAAAAGAATTCCTTTTACTTTGACTAACATATACTCCCTCCATTATGCGGATCCGGATACAAATTTTAAAAGAATGGTGAATAAAGTAGGAGAGATGGTGAGTAAAGTAGGAGAGAAAGTGAATAAGATATGAGATATAGTGAATAAAGTATGAGAGACATGGTGTGTGTGTGTGTGTGTGAATAAATTAGTAGAAAGATTATCTATTTAAGGGAGGGGAAGTTGAAATTGAGACTTTCCAAAATGTAATGTGATAAGTTGAACTCATAACGGATGGAAGATAAAGTTTTACATGTTTATGTGGAAATATTTCGGGTGGTCCGGGGCTCTGGCTCCCCAAACTTTTTTTTTCCTTTTAATTCACTAATATAATTCTTTACATGTTTCAGTAAAAATATGTCTGTGTGGTCCCCAGACTTTTTCTTCACTAATATTATTCTTGACATGTTTTGGTGAAATTTTTTTGGGGCGGTTGAGAGGGCACCAAAAAATTATTATTTAAACTATGCATAAACTATGTTGCGGCCCGATCGATGTAGTGTTTGGGTCTTGTTACATGGATACGACGCAGTTTCCAGCAGATACCCCGAACCCGGACATAATTATTTTAAACGGGATTGTGCACGTTGGTACGAATAAAGTAGAACCCGTCCCGATTGAAATGCTAAAATACTATGTGTGTTTGCCTTTAAGATGTAATATGTTTCATATTAGTTAATTTTTGCATCCAAGAAAGAAGTATGATTCTATTGAAAAAATCTGACAACGGATCTCGATTCGACTCAACTCTAAAAATTTTGTCCAAGTCTCATTTTACACTTTTTAATCCAGTACGAACGCGGACCATATGTTCAACTAAAAGGTTCTAGGTAGGGCCTGGGTGCCCATTATGACAAGTAAGTTTAAGTCAATTCATGCTAGTGAATCTAGAAAATACAACATATAACTAACATTGGGTGAATACGGGTATGAGGAGGGTGGATGTCGACGTGTAAGTGAGATATTGTCACTGGCTCTTCTTTATCGTCATAGCAAATCAGGCTGATATTTGGGTGGTCTTGTAATGATTCATCTTATTGTTGGCTAGAGCGGTTACCCATATACTGCTCTACGGGTAATATACTGGCCCCACAAATCCACACATTTCATTTTTTGCACACCGGGGGTATATATGAGTGTCTCATCAAAGATTTATAATATTGTTCCAAACAAAGCATGCTTTTATGGAGTTCTTATGTATGAATTCTCAAAAAGAAAACTGCAACGTACTGGTATGCAAGCGATCTCTTTAAAATTTTGGGACATTACATTCACCCACTCTTAAATTATGCAACGTCCTGGTCGTGCAATGCCTAACCAAGTGTCTACCCTTGTATGTTAACCATTTATTCAACCCTGATACCCTTTATGCACCCATCCCTATGTGGATCAGGCCCAACACTGTTACTCCTTATATGCTTTTCCGATGATATGTTGGCCCCACAAACCAACACGTGCATATTCTTTCCCACGCACCCTGTTGTCACTCGTGCGCGCAAAGATAAACTTCGTATATAGTGGATCGCCTACCCGTACTATGATCAGTTAAATGCTCCAATAATGACATATATGTACTATCATAATGGTTGAAATACTCATTTCTCAAATAAGTATAGCATCGAGAATCTTTATATCAACATTGTCACCATTTTATAATTTTTAATCCCCATAGCCCCATCACTGACATGAAGTATCCACTTAGGACATTCTTGCGTCTCTTGAATCTCGATATATGACGAACCAGACTGGAATGATTTTAATATGAAATTAGAAAGAAAAAAAAAACATATTGAATATAAAATAAATACTCCTATAAATTACAAATCTACATGCAATTGGATGTTTTTTAGATCTTGAGAATATCACATGTGTCACATGTCATGAAAGAACATACGACATCTACCCCCGGAAGGACGGACAAAATGTGTCTAAAAGCTATGCTAAAGACGGTCCAACCCACATAAAGGCTCTAGTGGATCAATTCAAAACATCCCTTAAACTCATATTCCTATTTGTCATGAGAGCCTCCTCAAATTCACATACGTCATGAAATTTCTCATAATGGGATGGACTTGGAAGAATTTTGAACGCCCAATCCATGTTACGCCAGATAGGCCCAATCCCAACTTGTGTCCAGGTGTAGTAGAAGTTTTGAAAGCCCGACATGGTTTGTTGACTCGCATACTCGACTCGTGTTACGTAGGCTTGGCTCAAGCCCAACTCGTGCCCTGGTGACTTATTTAACAATTAATGAAATGAAGGTTCCCTGTTTCATAACTTATTTTATGAATAATATCTAGCCCTAGCATATGCGATAGTGAGTTATGCACTACAATATTTTACGCATGCAGTGATCTTGGCACGTGTATACGTGGTCAAATATTTAAAAAAACCGTCCTAAATAATACTCCCTCTATCCCGATTTGAACTTTCCATGTGGACTTTTTCGGTCAACCATTGTCAATTTTAACCTTGAACTACTCTTATAGGACAGTGGTTAAATATTTAATTAACAAAGTTATATTATAAAATCTTACTTTTGAAATTTTCATTATATGATTTTATTAAGTTATTTACCTTAGTTTAAGAGTAATTTGAGGTTAAATTTGACAATGGTTTACCCGAAAAGGTCAACACGGGAAGTTGAAATAGGAACGGAGGAAGTATATTGTTGTTACGGACATGTGTCCAATCCGTTAAGGGCGCCATAGAGCGTGTCCTAAAGCGCATCACGGCTTAATTAGCCAATTCAGTACTGGTCCGACCTCACATGGTCCGGCCAAAGTGAATCAACCAGTACGCTAAAGTCGCTACACCCTCACAGCTAGTCCGAGCTAGCTGGGAAAAGGACTTCTAATCCTGGCTACGTCAGTACATGGATGCCAAACGGACCGGACGAGAGAATCTCGGACGCCACCATCACATCAAGACCAAACGTATAACAGAACTACTGAGATACTTCCGTGAGACTCTTGGCTCGGACATCCAGAGTTACCTAAGGGCAGATCAACCAGGCAGACAGATCTGTCCGAGGGACCAACACGGACCCAACAGGCGGAACAGTACTCAAGTAGGGGAAAGGTCCAAACTACCCTCCCAGGCCCATTGATTAGTATTGGATTACTGTTCACTAATGGGCCATGGGCCAAAGGTAGCACTGGTGTCCAAATCTGAAATGTACACTTGGCATCATCTTGTGAAGCTAACTCATAAGCATGTGATAACTATAAATATGGTACAAGGTCCATGACCTTAAGGTAGCGTTATCAAGGGAAGAATCCCCAAGTATTATCATAATCCCTCATAACTATTACATTGAGAGCTTCCAACTCTCTCTCGAGTAAAATCTCTTACCGGATTGACATAGGCAATCCGGGTAACCCATTCTAACCCCCCACTTAGTCCTTTCAGGTACACATACTTGGATCAGCACTACCTCGGACCTCAAGTCGGAGGCGGGCCATAGACTAGGTTATTTGTGATAGTTTAGTTAGTTAGTGTTGGAGGTTTTAGCCCTCAACATATATAGTATGAAAGACCATATGATAGAAGTGTAAATTAGATAGTTACACCAAACACTTGGGTTGGAGAGCTATTGTTTTCTTCAATTCTGGAAAAAACATGACTTTTATAATAATTTGACTTGATATATTTTTATTATTTAAGCATGACGTACATTAAAGAAAAATTACTATAAATGCTCTGTTGGAGTCAAGTTTCACCATAAATTGCCATTATTTAAGCATGAGAAAATTTTTTAGTCGACTTTGACTATAAATTGCCCTTATATCATATCGAAAAATATTTAAAATAAATTATATTGTGAAATTGGACTTAATGAGCTTCGTAAACATATAATTTTACTAAATAATTTTTCAATATAATATAGAAATAATTTATTGTCAAAGTCGACCTTAAACTTTTATTAAAACTGAAATGCGTCATTAATTTATTTTGGACGAGGGATTAACTTTAAGAGACTATATAATATTAATCATGACAGAAATTGTGATTAAAATCTTACTTTTTGATTTGATATTCTTAAATAACGTTTAACTAAAAATTACTACTTAATCACGAAAAAAATTGTTATATTTTACCAGTCCCATACCTTATACATCTGTTATGCTTTTACTCATTTAACTTTACATTTTATGAATTATTCTATTTATTCATATAATCTACTCTTGAAACCTCTAATCACCTCAATTGGAACTTAAATATGAGGCGGTATGAGTATAACAAAATTATATTATAAACTCAAATCAAATACTCCATTCACAATCTTTCCTTATATAAACGCGATTGCTCTCAATATAACAAATGTTGCTCTCGATTTAACATCACATTTTTATATATGTTCAAACTTATTTTTTTTGAATTGTTCTTTCTTTATATAATTACTCTTAAAACCCCGTACTCAATTCAATTGAAAGTTAAATTGGAAACGGCAGGCTATATTTTTCAATATATTTATTTACTCATTTAGGCGTGTAAATTAATTTACTAAGTATATTTTATATTTTTCATTACACTTCCTTCACACTTAAGCACGACTTTATCACTTTCCCATCTATCTATACATTAAAAGAAAAACATTTGAAGCATTCTCATGCATTACACATCATCAATTATGTGGAAATATGAAGAATTTTGATTGGTTATTACAATTTTAAATTTGGTATGTTGGATGTGCAACATTTAAAGTTGTTAAGATGTAGTGCACCATATAATTCCCATTATTTATTTTTAGTATGTTGACTCAATACATAATTATTATTTAATCTCATATATATTTATTTACAAAATTCTGAAAAACATTTTAAACAAATATATAGATTCACCGCGACAAGACGAATCCATAGACATCAAACTTGAATATTTTATTAATTAATTAAAGTATTTATTTATTAAAATATTATTTTTATTAAATAACATAAATTGAAATAATGAAAATTTAAAAATAAAGCATTTATTAAATACTAAATACTTCTCCAATTATCAAAGAAATCAATATTTATTTAGGTATACAATTACGAATGGATACATTAAAAATGACCCATAAAGTTACGCATTGGATTAAATACAAATCATCATCTTATTAACATGAATTCTAGCACATTTTCTACTTTTTACTCATTATTTATTCAAATATTACCTTTTCTACCTTATATATTTACTGCATGGAACATTTTGAATATAAATTTCACTTTATATATATTGAGTTTGTTATGATTTTGAAATTTTACTTTATTGGGTTATTAATGCACTATTTTAAGGATGAAATAGATATAGTCAGTAAAAGATCTTTATGTGTTGCATAGTTAATTGTGGCAGCACCTTGGTTATTTCTTGATCTTGGTATCATTTTAGTTAATTTTAATGCTACAGACGAGTAGAGTCAACATAGGCGTGGTATTGGTGTTGTTGCTAGGTATCAATGACCAAGATTATTGCTTGGTGTCAAAATTTGTGTCTTATGGTTCCTTTAAAAGTTGTGAAAAGTTTGACTGACAAATTAGCAACTCTTAGCAACTGGAGTGGTTCGAAATTTTGAGTGGCAACATGTAGTAATTAATTAAAGCGGATTTATCTTTGGTGATTAAATCTCCTAAGTCTGCAGATTATAGATTTGCATCTTTTTCTTTACATTATAGAAGAAATCGAGGCATTTAATGTAGAATTTTGTCCATTAGTAGTCGCTATGCTCTAATTTTTTTTTTTTTTTTTGATCTTTTCATGATCATTGGTTTGAACTATACTAATTTGGAAATATGTTCTACAAGTATTAGTTGTTTATCCAGTAGATACTCAGTTTATATAATTGTTCTATTATTAGTGCATATAACAACATCTTCGCATTTACTTCAATGGGTTGAAAATAGAAAAGGAAATCAATAAATGAAAATATACTTATTGCTTTAAGATAGGTGGCTAAAATGATCACAAAATTGGAACATTGTTGCCCAACAAAGTACAAACTCCAAAATTTTGCCAACGACGTTGAACACATAATTGACAACATGATCATTGCTCTTGGATGCATTTTTTTAAACCTCTACACTCAAATTTATGTATCTTTCACATATTTCGTTTAAAAAAATATTCGACATACATCATTTAGTATCCATTAGAATTATAGATACTCGATGGTAAATGATTTATTTTATTATTATGGTAAATCCAAACCAATGTAGCTGGTGCGAAAATGGTTTATGTGACATTGATCAAAATCATTATTGATTATGCAAAGATATACAAATTAATTGTTAAAATTTCATTCCTACACCATGTTAGATTTTGTAATTACACATTAGTAAAAAATAGATGACAATTAACGAGAAAAACAAAATTAAATTTTAGTCCACACAAACTCGACCACAACTCGAATTAATACCTGAAAAGATATTTATGCCCATATTATTATTATTGTTAACAAACAATAACAAAGAAGATAAATTGCAACCCAAAATATGAACAATTAAGTCTCTAATGCACACCCATTACATTACATTAAGAAAAAGTACAAATAATATCCATTGATATTCTTTCAATTGTAAACTGTCCCAATTTCTAACTGGGGTCAACTCCAACATTTGAACGTTAAAATACAATCCATTTCACATGTCCAATTCTTAGATTTTCAGCTCCGATGGGGCTCAATGTAATAACCCTTATTATTTCTGCAAACATAAGATAATGGATGACAATTACATATTTTGTAGTCTCTCCTATAAAATTATTGCTCCACATGCATGTGCAACGTATTTGGACAGGGTGATCCAGAGTATAAATATGAACATTGTGGTGCTTTATTCTGGTTTGAAGAAAGGAGACCACCTAATCAAAAAAAAAAAAAAGAATCCTAAGTTCACCCTATGTTGCATGAGAGGTCTGGTCAAGCTTCCAATTCTTCAACAACCACCTCAGTTGTTAAGTGATCTCCTAGAGGATAGACACGAGAATAGTCGGAGTATCATTGAGAACTTATGGGCATATAACATGATGTTCTCTTTTACTTCTATGGGTGGGGAAATAGACAAAGAGGTTAACAAAGGTCGGGGTCCTTATTGTTTCTAGATGGGTGGTCAGAATTTCCACAAAATTGGCTCTTTGTTGCCAGACGAAGGAAAAGAACCAAAGTTTGCTCAACTATACATCTATGACACTGAGCACGAAGTACAGAACAAAATCAATGCTCTTGGGTTAGTGCCAGTAATATCTATATATTGTTTAATAAAATTCCTTATAATAATAATGTTACACGATAATTAGTTCATTTAAGTAAATTTGTATATATGCATGTATGTCAGTGGTGATGGGAAGGGTTTGGACACTTAGAATGACCAAAGATCAAAGATATGGTCGACCAATATAATCCTTATGCCAAAACATATAGGATGGCTAGGGATCGTATATCTCTTAATAACTCAACATATATTAGTCTGCAGCTTATAGCAAAACGTGCCAAGGATGGACGGACCTATAATTTACCTACTGCATCAGAGGTTGCTGCCATTATTGAAGGAGACATTGAGAATGTGAGGCATAAGAGTGATATCATGGTTGATATGAAGTCGACTGGATATTTGCAAAGGATAAATGAATTTCTTCCATCCTATATCCCTCTGCATTACCCACTATTGTTCGTGTATGCAGAAGATGGTTGGTATACAGAGATACCCAGAACTACATACAGTATGAGGCCAGATTTCACACTTAGGGAGTTCTTAGCATTCAGAATTCAACACAGGGAGGGAGAAGGTCACCAGCTTATACTTGGCAGGAGATTGTTTCAACAGTTTATTGTTGATTCCTACATGATGATGGAGTCACAAATACTTCAGTGGATTCGTCACAATCAACCAAAGCTTAAATACAAATCTTATAAGAAGATTGCCAGCAAAGTTGATAACTTTGAATTTGATCCTACATCATGTGGTAGTCTCTTCATACTGCCATCATCTTATCTAGGGGGTGCTAGATGGTACATGCAGATGTACCATGATTCTATGGCTATATATATACAAGTGGTGATATCCGTGCACCTTATAACATTTACATGCAATCCAAAGTGGCCGGAGATCACAAGGTATGTTGAGAGTCTTGGGTTGAGACAGGAAGACAAGTCTGATATCTTATGTCGACTCTTGAAGATGAAACTCGATGAGTTGATCAGTGATATAAAGGATGGACATATGTTTGGAAAACCAAAAGCATGTAAGTTGGGTTTTTTTTTTTTTTTTTTTTGTCTCTACATGTTTATATTCTATGAAATCCAAAAATGATTTATAATATCTATTACTATGAATTTTTTTAGCCATATACACCGTTGAGTTCCAAAAACGAGGACTTCCGCATGTTCATATTTTGGTAATCCTGAATAAGGCGGGTGAGAAGAAGATTAAAAATAATATTGATGACTACATATGTGCAGAGTTACCCAACAAGGATACTAATCCGAGTATGCGACGTGTCAACCCATATGATTCACGGACCATGTGGTCCGGCTAGACCTACTTCTCCATGCATGGAGGATAACATGTGCTCCAAACATTTTCCAAATAGCTACAACGAAAATACATATGTTGTCGATGCTGGATATCACATATATCGAAGAAGGGACACAGGTGTCACCGTTGATAAAAATGGAGTTCAGCTTGACAACATGTAGGTTTATATTAATTAAATATTATGCTTAGTTTATTGTCGTAAACCTAGATTTATTTGTTGTCGAACTTAGTATATGAGTCGACGTTTTTAAACAGTTTTGTTGTCCCTTACAATGCTCAGTTGCTCCTGAAGTACCAATCTCACATTAACATAGAATACTATAAAGGTGGGGCTTCAATGAAATATTTGTTCAAGTACATGTTGAAAGGAAGGGACGGAGCGGGTGTTACATTCATAGACATAAATAATAATGATGAGATTAAGAGGCATACTGATTGCCGATATGTTTCAGCATGTGAGGCAATATGGAGAATTTTTTAATTCTAGATCAGTCCCTTTCTACTTATAACTCTAGAGAGAGCAACATACAGTTGTCCGTGGCTGAATACAGGAGAAGGTAGGTAGAGATCGACATGAGAGAGAGACTGTCCCTGACTTTTATTTATCGTCATTGCAAAGCAGACGGATATAGAAAACTGTCTCCTATCAAAACTTGGAGGAAACTTAATCTCATCAAATGGGCTCATCGTCATCCTAGGGATGAAAACCTTTTGACCGGCGTTCATTTCAGATATCATTCTTACTTCTATGATATGTTTCCCCATATTAGTTACTATAAGCCTTGTTCCATTGTACAACTCAGAAGCCTGGTCAATATTTCTCAAAAGCATGATCATGCATCCAACCTTAGGCACTATTCTATGATTAGGTAGTCCCGAGCAATTAATAGTGTTCAAGAATTCGACTGAGAATAATTCTGCCATTTCACTATCTACTGACTCGGTCTTGCTTATGCTATTAGCACTCAAGTACTCCACAGAATCACCATGCATTTTAGACATGACATAGTCATTAATCTCATTGATCATTTCATTAGTCGGTGCAAGAATAGCACGGTGATGGAAGTATTCCGGATCTATAGTTGGATAGGCGAAGTGATCAAAAAGGGAAGGATATGTGCAGTCTACAATGGTGGAAATAGGATTACTTACTTCACGAATAAGTATGTCATCAGGTAACTTGATGTCTACCTCTCCATCATTGGGTTCGCCCGCGACCCCATCACCGACTTGTAGTATCCACCTGGCAAAATCTTTAGTTTCACTAACCTCAACAGCTGATGATCCGGTCTGAATAGAAAAAAAGGTGTTAATTTAAAAGAACAACATAACAGAACAATTCATATGATAGTAACCGAGAATTTTTACAGTTTACCTGCAATCGCTTGTTTTTTGTGAGTTTTAGAACCTCACATGAATCCTGATGTCGAAGAGCATAGAGAGGCATTTACAATATCAAATTTGCTACCACCAGGAACAACTGGCAAAATTTGCCTGAAATCTCCACCGAATACCACTACTAAGCCACCGAAAGGATCATCTGGACATTTCATAACGTCTCTTAGACACCTGTCGAGTGCCTCAAAGCAATATTTATTGGTCATCGGTGCCTCATCCCAAATTATAAGTTTGGTTTGCTTGAGTAAGCCGGTGACATCAGAATCCCGCTTCAACTTGCTGCATGTTGATTCCTCATGACACTTAATAGGAATACCAAACCTAGAATGAGCGTCCACCTAGGTAGAAAGAGTGATGCAATACCACTTAATGCTACCGAAGCACTATATCTCCTCTAGCACGCAGTTTTAACACAACGTCCTCCAAATAAAAGTCTCCTGTACCACCATAGCCGTATAAAAGAACACACCACCTCCGCTCACAATTGCATCCATAATCTTGTCAGAATTATGCGCTCAAACGTGAGTAATACCCATCAATTTTGATCTCATGGCATCTCGTCAGTATGACATCTCATCAACTATAAACCGATTCGTGGCGTTATGGGTTATAGACTCATCCGGATTGCATAGCTCAAAAAGCAAGATCGCTGCGCTTTTTCAATAGCTTCTCAATTTCAAGCAACGCTAGGTTATGGATTTGTTCATCAGCAACCCTCAAACCTGAATCGCAGAATGAATCGAAATAAGTAATAAGTAAATGTATAGCATTTTCGTATTTCGGTAAAATATAAAATTTACTAACAAATTACCAGGATTATGAGAAGTTTTTTGCTTGATGTATAGAATGTTGTCAGATAAGAAGTTACACCTCTTCCTCCATACCTCCTCTGGTCTCGCCATGCTTCGAGAAAGAAGAAGCATCGATCGTAAAAAGATGATAAAGGAAACGTGCTAATCCCCAGTGACTTGCCTCAGTAATTCCACGGACATACTCCCCGTCATCTGTTAGTAGGCCTAAAGCCATACATGAGTCCTTGCAGGTCTCGTAAACAACAGAGTTCACTGTTCTAATATCCTGGAAATATATTGCATCTCTAACATGATTCAACATAAGTCGCATATAGTACATATTTTCAAATGCCATCGGCACATTATACATCCTTCCAACAACTTGTGCCTTGGTTTTCCTACGGGACCACTTCTTCAGGCCATCCTTCCAGTAATACTCACGGGGCAACTCAGGATACGTTAATTTCCTAGCTTTCGGGTCAACCTTGTTCAGCTCAAACCATTCAAGAAACTTCGACTGCTTAACTGAAGGCTGATCAAGCAGATCCGGCATGAAATCTCCATCTCTGAAAGGTACCCCCTGCTCATCCTCTAGATGAAATGCCAAACTCTCAACCGCAGGTATCCTATAATGTATCTCAAAGTACTCATATGTGATAATGAAGGTGAGACGTACGACACGACAACCAACGTGGTTTACAAAGAAGTTTTCGATAAATTATGGGATAAATTTATTTTTTCATATATATTTGTTAACTTGCATAATTTCATTTATGTTTTATGTTTCTCAATTTATAATGCATCTAAGCGTATATCCTTATACTTTTACAGGTACGGATGCCTTCATATGAAGTCAAGTCTTACCAGTAATTTACTAGATTTTACTCAATGCAACACTATTATTCTTGTACGTCAAGAATTTGTTATTCTTACAAATTATGATCCTCATATTATATATTGTTTTTTGAACCACCTTAAATATACCAATTTTCACTATAGCATTCTTAAGCGTATGCATGATAATGCTTATCAGATATATAGATCAAACTACCGAATTGTAAAATGGAACAAGTCTAGCTCATAGTTACTAATGTTGGAAAGCATATCATTGAGGCAAATATAATATCGGTAGTCTACCCAGCCCAAAAGGTTTATCATTCAAATTGTCATGGTTAGATCATTCTACAATACGAAGTACCCTGTCAATTTTGATAGAATATAGTTCCCCATATCGTCTATTTTGCAATGACCATAAACAAAAGTCCTTGGCAATCTTTCTCACACGTCAGACTCTACCACCTCACCCGTATTCAAACGTGAACAATTGCATGTTATCTCTCTACGGTTACCAGTAAGAAGAGATTCAATGTATTCATATAAGACGAACATGGTAAAAGATATGATACGCTATGTTCATTAACTTTAACATTTTATTATACGATATATTCATTTTTTATTTTGAGTTTGGCTTTCATGCCCCGTCGAGTATCGACGGGCCATTAACTAGTAATCCTATTGCATGAAGATTTTGGTACCATTTTTCATTTTTGAATCAAATAGACCAATCAAGCACATGACTATATATTCTCATATCTATATCTATTCTAGTTTCCTAATTTGAGATTGGTCTCATACGTACTAAACGAACGGCAAATTGGTAATTATTAATTGATCCACAACTTAATTATGGAAACCGTTTCTTTTCAAAATTAAAGCACATCAACACTTTTAATTTTTTGGACCAATCATAATGAAAAGATTTGCCAAGTATAAATACAATGGACCAATGGGAGATCTCCATTGTGCCACATATTTACATGACTTGGACACCTTAAGATTGCTCAAAACCTTTTTTGGTTATTGTATTATTATATTATATAGAATATAGATAAGCGTGATTATTAAGTTACATATAGCAAGGAATAATAAGGGAGGTGTTATGGTGTTGTTTGTGTGCACTACTTGGTGTAAAAATATTGAGTTAAAGCGCGCAATATGTTGTTTCGATTTTTCAAATGTGGTACTTCATGTGCGCTCGTGTGCAAAGGATCCTTTTTTTCTTTTTTTGTCTAACATCTTATAACGAGTTCATACACACAGCTTGCACGGAGAAATTGGAAAATCTAGTAAAAAGAGGTGAACACAATATAGCATTTATCATTTTTGCTATGTCATTATCATTTTCCTTTTACCAAATTTTATTCCAAAATAATATGGTAATTTAATTGTTTTTAATAAACTCCATTTATGATATATCGACGGGGAAAATTTTATTTTTGGTATACTACAATGAGACAGTGCCACTTTTGATACTGTAGAATGGTCTTGTCTAATTTTAGTACACTACAACAACCACCATCGAAATTTATATACTCCGATCAATTTACCGGCCAAATTGATGACGTGGCAACCGGAGGTCAAATTTTCCCGCAAAAAATAATATATTGACCGTATTTAAGTGATTTTGAAAATATGGGACAGATTAAATGATGTGGAAATTTGGAGTATTCTAAGTCAATCAAATGCCGCCACATTAAAAGAATCATGCCATAATGCATTCTTTTATTAAAATTATGACATGAAAAATAGACATTTATACCAGTAGGATTGTGCCATGTCATACATATGATGCAATTATTAATTATTAATTAATTGCAAGTAAAAAAAAGGAGGATAGAATCAAATCTTGGCTATAGGATTTGATCCTTCTCTTTTTCTTACCCTATATGAGGAGCTCATTCTCTGAAGAAAAAAAAAAGTCAGGATCACAATTCCAGAGTAAGAGCCAGAGCCATAATCCTCTCATCCTCTTCTCAAGATCCGCCTCGAAAAACCATTAAAGTAGTGGACACTTGGAGAAACGGGCTCGGTCAAAGTTATTGGAGTTTCTTCATCAAATTAAAGTCAAAAGCAACGGTAGATTCGAGATTAAGCTGAGGATCCCTTGAAGAAACATTTTCCGGAGGCAAAACTTCATCTAAAGAAGATCAAAGGTCAAATTTTGCAACAATTTAGAAGCTTTCTATTGGGAGACCATCAATTTCCCATGAAGTTCGTCATCGTTCACCTCAAACACTTCCAAGTTCACGATTCGATCCGAGATTAGAAGTCCTCAAATCGACATTTTCCCAACTTTAAAGTCACAAATCCTAAAACGAAGAATTTGAAGACCCAAGTTTGCCGCCCTAGAAGACTAGAATAAGAGGATTTTTTAGATAATTGTACGACATTCATCAAATAAATAAAATTATAATTTGTGCATTTTTACTTGCTACGGTGTGACTATGGCTGTTTAATATTATGTGCTTCATTATTATACCTATATTTCGTTCTAAGGGTAAAATTCTAATGTTTCATGTTCTGTTTTTTCTTGTACAAATTGTTTGCTTTAGAACCAGGCTCCTCTGATAGTTTTCTTGAAAATGAAAACAATGCTGGGGAAAAAAATTCATATGCACGGAAGGATCTGACAACCACTACTTGCTAATTTTAGTCCTAATTTGAGAAATTTGAGCTTCGATTGATAACATAATTCGTCCACATGACACGACACCTATCCTACATGATACGGTGTTTGAAGAATCATGTAAATGAAGCCATTCGAGTTCTCACCATTCGAGTTCTCACCAGAAAGCCAATGAAGCAAAAATAGAGCTAGAGAGACATGGCCGGCTCAAAATTTCAGAGTCCATGTGCAAATTTAATGTTATCACCTAAAAAATCGCAATAAAACTTATTTGATTTGAGTCTTTAATTAAGTTAATTAGATAAACTAAGTAATGTCATTTTACATAAATACTAGAACGTGATAACACGCTACGCGTGTTATTGTGGCATCTACTTACAAATAATTGATGAAATATATGAATACAGATAATTACAAAACCCACCCCTCCAAGATGGCCACTTTACAGATTCATACCCGCTGTTTGAACAATTACAAAACCTTCCCTTACGTTTTCAAGTAATTACATATAAACCAAAAAAGTCAAAGATTCCCTCTTTTTATTTTATCTTATCATTATCTTTAATTTTTTTCTATTTTATCATTTCATTTTACAGATAATTACAAACCCCACCCCTCCAAGATGGCCACTTTACAGATTGATACCCGTTGTTTGAACAATTACAAAACCCTCCTTTACGTTTTCAAAGTAATTACATATAAACCAAAAAAATCAAAGATTCCCTCGTTTTATTTTATTTTATCATTATCTTTATTTTTCTTTTCTATTTTATCATTTCTTTTTAATCATTCAAATTATTTATTTCACCAATTCACATTTTAAACCCTCAATTTTCATTCTTCTCCAAAATTTCTCCTTCTTCTCCAAAACACCTCACTTCTAATTCCACCACCATCTCCACCACGGCTTCACCCTTCTTCACCACCACCACGAACAACCACCATGGAAGCTTGGACGGAATTGGGCTTCCTACGCCATCTTCTTCTATTTTTTTTAATATTATTTTCTCAAAAAATGAAAGCTTCATACGGAGCTTCCATGGAAGCTCCATCTGGAGCTTTCATCGAAGCTCCAAACGGAGCTTCCATGGAAGATGGAAGTTCTGGCCGGAGCTCCAGTCCGTTGACCGGAGCTCTAGTCAATTTTTTTTCTTTTTTGTTTTCTTCCTAAATAATTAAACATGGGAGAGTTTGTTGAATTTTCGAACTATTTGAGGGTTGATTTCAAATATAGTGTTGGATGATAATATGAGTAAAATTTAGAATTGGGTATATTTTGTATAATTTCAAACATAAGGGACCCTACTGTAATAAAACATACAATTATAATTTTATTTTTCCATTAAGTTTTATTTTACAATTTATTTTATCTTTTCTTTTTTCTGAAAAATGAAACTTTAATGTTGGTCAACGATTTTGGGTGTAAATGTAATTGTTCAAATAGTGGGTATGAATTTGTAATTGGAGCATAATGCATGAGGTCTATATGTAATTATCCCTTTAATTTTAATCATTCCATCTAATTAATTTCTTTACTTTACATTTTAAACACCCAATTTTACCTTCTTCTCCAAAACTCCCCATTTTACTTCCACCACCACAAACCTCCAACACGAAGAACCACCATGGAAACTTCACCACCACCACGAAACTCCATTAGAGCTGCTCGGAATCAATCATCCATGGATGCCCAATTTGACCTTCCATTGAAGCTCTCCTCTTCTCCTACATCTTTTAATTTTTCTTTTAATTAATGGAAGAAGCTCGAATGACAGTGGTGGTGGAGGTGGGTGGTGCAGTGGTGGAGGTGGAGATGCGGTGACGGAGCAGAGCAAGGAGACAAACGGAGCAGATCGGAAGTGCGGTGGTGGTGCGGTGAGATAGATCTGAGTAGAAGGTGTGGGTGGAGTGGTGCAGTGGTGGAAGTTTTTTTTTTTTAATTTTAAATATTTTCTTGCTTTTCTTTTCTAAATAATTAAATGTGGGAGTTTCCTGAATTTTTAAAAAAATTGAGGGTTGATTTTAGTTATGTTTTTGGATGATAGTATGAACAAAATTTAAAATTGAGTATATTTTGTTAAGTTTAAAACATAAGGGGCTATACTGTAATAAAACTTACAATTGTAATTTTATTTTTCCATTATTTTTTTGTTTTACTATTTATTTTATCTTTTCTTTTTTCTGAAAAATGAAACTTTAATGTTGGTCAACGATTTTGGGTGTAGATGTAATTGTTCAAACAGTGGGTATGAATCTTTAATTGGAGCATAATGCAGGGGGTCTATATGTAATTGCCCCGATATGAATATAAGTAATATCGTTGTTTCTGATAATGGATTGCCCTTTTTTTGGAGTTGAATTAGGGTTCATGATAGTGCAAATTGATATGTTTTAATTCAATTGGAGACGATGGAGAAGAAAGATTGGTTGTCCTTGTTTTTTAAAGGTGAATTGATTTTGTTGGGGTTGAATTATGGCTTGAAAATTTAATTGGAGAACACATATTGATTTTTTTAAAATGATGAATTGAATTTGTTAGGGTTGCATTAGGGTTTGTAATTTAATTGGATTAAACAGATTGTTTTTTATAACTAAAGTCCAATTTACATACTTATTACAAATGAGTTCAATTTAATTTAATTAAGTACTCAATTGCACAACTTCAATAGTTGTCCACTTATATATACATTGTAAAAAGTAAGTTTGAGGGATAAGATGTTGCCAAGTATGTATATATATATTCTGATATGGATGGAGTACATTTTATATCGGAAAATTAAGTTTAAAATAAAGTGATCAAATTGAAACTTAAATTGGTTTTGCATAGTCTCGTTTTCAGATAGTGTTTCAATTGAATGACTAATGTTTCGTCTTAAATAAATATGAAAAATTCAAAATAAATTTCATAATACGTGACATTAAATGTGTAGATATTTTTAAATGGTTTATTTAAGTTAATTCAAAATGATCGTTTTCCAACGTTTACAAATCATTACATATAAACTAATTGAATTTTATGAAATATACTAAAATATAAAAATCATTAAACAATACTTTTTAAGAAGAAACAATACATAATCAGTATAACAACTTTGAACAAGATATACAAATGAAAATATAACAATAAAGCAATTTTGGCTTATTTGGGTTACGATTGCATTTGTTATATTAATGTTATTAAGTGTTCAATTAGGTTAATTAAACAAGTTAAGTAATGACATTTTATGTAGTTTATGGTTGTTTGTTTATACAAAAAGTAGGCCCCGAAATATGTTAGGGTCCTGTGCAGATCTAGGGCCTGCTTGCTGAGAGACTTATTCCCCTTAAGTTGCACAAAAAGTTGCAAAGCCATAACCAAGGTTTTTGAGCAAACAAACTGTCACGTCCCAAAATCAAATCACTTTGGCGCGATCGGCCGTCTATCGTGAGATGGGCTCACGCCAAGACGAAGCCTTCCTTTAATCCTCAAATACATCAATTATCTCAGAGTGGTACAAACAGAGCATCTAAAATCCCATAAACAGTAATTACAATAATAATTACAAGTCCTTAGTACAAAACGACAATCCCAACAGTACGAGTCATCACTAATCTATAAACCTCAGAGTACGCAACCACTACTAAAAAGTCTTCACAGATTCACCATATGTCTACCGTCTCAACTCCAGAGTATCTTCGTCCAATCACTTACTAAATATCTGAAAGGGGGTGTAAGGATGAGCTTATCAAAACAATGTCAATTCATATTTAGCTCAATCAGACAATACACTACGGCCACACGAACCGTAGTGGCACACCGGTCGGCTTTTACATAACAATAACAATGCCCTACCAAAGGGATAACATAAAAATGGGAGATCTCCAAAAGTACGACATTCCCTTTCGAAAGGGCCCAAACAATTCATAGGCATATCGATGAGCATAAAATATATTTTAAATCCATGCTTTTGAACGAAACACTTTTCACAAATCACAATCACGATAAAACATTTATGGGTACACATACTTGATCCTTTTCGAATATAATATTATATCAAGTCCCATAACATGATATAATAATCATAATTTCCTTGTCAGATATTAAAACTATACATATACGATAATACGAAAAATATAAGCAAAAGTGTCAGAAAATCCTCTTACTTCAAGGTTGATACGAATCCAGTCAAGCTTGCATAATCGCAACATCCTCCAATAGCTTGCATATCGAATCTCCAAAAGTTAACTTAAACCACGATTCATCCAAAGAACCAATCACAAACTCCATCTCGCCTTTACTACAGTTTTATAGGTTGATATTGAGGAAATAGGAAATTTTCTGGGCACAAATAGGGCTGGAAATAAAAAGATACAAAAACTGTCTCCACCAAGGCTTGAACCGTCAACATCCTGCAAGGCATCACCATAGCCAACAAACTTAGCTAGCAACCACTTTGTTCTATAACTCGCAGAAAATTAATTATAACTCAGTGATGGCAGCTTCTGTGAATTGGTGCAATCTCAGGGGAAAATAGGCATTTCGGGTGGCTGGGGCAAAACTGAAATAAACCGAAAGTTGGTCTATTACAAGTGAGGTCCCTGGTAACATCAAATTCTCAAAAGTCCAGTCCTTTAACTTTCTGTAAAACTTCGATTAGGTCCCTGCAACAATCCAAACTTCCTAAACTCAAACTTAACTCGTCCAAATCCAAGCAAAGGCTACGGAAATCGATTACCCATCAACTCCTCCATTCAAATCGATGATTGACAGTCCCAAAACAACACAAATCAGTCCAAATCGAATTGTGGATTAGATCTCCATGTTTCCGGTCTAATTTTGCGATTCAAACCCCCAAGCTTCAATCGTTTCCGATTCGATCGGTGCGGCTGAGTACGGTGGGTGTGAGGCAGCTAGCTGATGATGGGGGAAGCAATATGGGCGGAGCTAGGTGGTGGATTCGAGGCTGCAAAAGAACGTAGAGAGGAGGAAGAAGAGATGAAGAAAGGAGGAAAAGAAATAACAAAAACCCATAAATAAACCGTAATGGGATTTTCAATAATTGGGCCATATACTTCTGTTCAAAATTTGTAATTCCTCTCAAGCCCAAATAAAATTTTCGTCTCCAATTTAAATTCAAATTGACAATCCAAAAAATAAAATTCCGGAATTTTACACAAACACTACACAAACAAATTACAAGTCCATTGAACTTTCTGAGTGCGAATAGGTACGGAGATGAGTTTGTTGAAAGCAAGCGTAAATCTCAGCATTGAACTCAAATACTTAATAAATAACTAAAATCATTGTCGAGGAGTCTTATAAGATGGCCAATTGAAATTCAATATATTCTCTTCATTCTTGTGCGCATACAAGCAAAAACTCAACTCGAGTTTGTTATCAAATAGGCGGATAATTTGTTCATGATTTATTCCTGAGGCAGACTCATATGGCAGTCCCTTAAATGCATCAAGTCCTCAATGTCACCTTGTGGACCAATGTCTCCTTGTGGATTTTGTGGCAACTCTTCTCTACAAGGTCGGGCAGCTTCTCTAGGTTAGTGGACCATGAATTCAGAATTCCATTACTATCTGTTGTTGTTTGGAAAGATACCACACCAGCAGGTCCGTCAATCTTTGCAACTAATGCTTTGGAGACGACCATTTCTGAAAGATGCTTCTCGGTTTCCTGCCATACAAAAAGAAATAATTCAAGGCAGTCTTGTAGCATGCATAAACCACAGAGCAGTTCAAACTCATTCATGCTCGAACAGTCCAACCTATAGACGAGAAGAACTGAATAAGCTTATAGATAAGCATGGGCGGACGAGGGATTTTTTTTGCCCCAGTTAATTGAAAATAATGATAATTAATTTTGTTATAAATTTATGACGCATGAATTTTTGAACAAGAGACAAAATTTTATGTTGATTTTTTAATATATACTTTTCGTGAATGGGCAGTTATAAATTAAATTAAAGATATCATAAATATAAGATTCATATTAAGGAAAAAAAATAAGAAAATAAATTGTAATGATATACATTGAAGTTATAGTAGGAGGAGGAGGAGTAAGGATGCTAAAATGAATAACAAAATAAGAGAATGAACTCACAATTCACAACAAAAGTGATCTTGCACACGGAAAAATAAAAATAATAAGAAAAACATTAACATTTTACAATAATAAAAGAATTTAAAAAAAAGAAGAGGAAGATAAAATAACTAGAGAATCCATTCGCCCATGGAAATATGTTCACATAAGAAAATCGTGAAATTATATTTTTTAATGAGAGAAAGAAAGGAACATATAGAAATTATAATTCACAAGAAAAAGTAACTGGAAAATCCGTATCATATGTAGTGAAATTCATGTATAAATGATAATTTACCATTAATATGATGAGGAAAAATCTTATGATCACATCCAAGTATTTGCACACCAGAGCGCGATCTGACTGCTTACAAGCTGTCAGGTGGCTGGTTTGGCATACTTGAGGCTGCTAGACATATATTATGGACTGTTTTTTCAATATTTTTTAATTTTTGGATTGTTTTCGATCAAATTTCAGCTAATTTTAACGTAATAGAATATCATTAATGATTATAAGAATCAAACTAAAACAATATATACATTTTAATATTCATGATCGTATAATCTGGCAAATACTTGTTCGACATTGTTTTTATAATATATATATATATATTTATGTTTTATTGTATACATTCATATACTTTAAAGATTTTGAGATTTGAGGGTTTTATGACCAAAAAAAAAATTGGAACCACCTCTACCATTTCTAATAAATAAAGAGTTTTTTACAGTATACAAAATGTCATACATTTAGTAAAAATAAAAAAGTATCATGCGTTTAGTAAAAATAAAAAAGTATCATGCATTTAACATACCCCAATCTCTATTTAGCTACATAACCCAATCTCTATTTAGCTATTGATATCTTTTGTGTCTGTAATAGTCTTCTAGTTCCAGAATACTATTCAAATTTCTATGATTCATTCGTTTAGCCAAAAAAAAAAGGCTATAATGAATGGAAAAACCATAACCCAATGGAAGATGGGCAATTACTACACAAAGTAGCAAGGAATGGAGAGAGTTAGTTACCTGGATGGTAAGGCATAATATATCAGCAAGTCTCTTAATGGTGATCCTGGAGTAGTATGTGGACACAGGAAGGATCTTCTGCAAGAAAATGAGGTACTTACCAATGTTCGAATGTAAGAAATCATACGAATCCCTCATTTCTACGAGCAACAGAGAGCCAATGCATTCAAAACGCAAAAGAAAGGGACCTCAGTTTGTGCATCTACATTATTTCCTCTGTTTTCCTGTAAAAAAGAAATTAAAGAGATAATGAGAGTCATGGCATACAATATCTGCTTGGCAGGGAACCGATTGAAGGAATTTGGTTACCATCTCGGCGATTGGATCTGAGTCAGTGTGTGAGAATGTAGACTCGCAAAATGTGTCGAATAAATTATTAAAATCATTAAATTTAATTTACTGTATTTAATTGGAATTTTACCAAATTCTATTCCAAAATAGTATGGTAAATTAATCGATTTTAATACGCTCCATTTATGTCCTATCAAATTGCGCCACGTACAAAATATGGAGTATTTTCGATTACTTTGCATTAAAAACGATTTGAATACTCGAAAAGTTTAAAGCCGATCAAACGTCGCCACGTTAAAAGGATGATGTCAAAATTCATACTTCCAATTAAATCAAGACATGAAGAAGGAGATAATTCGACCAATGAGATCGCGACACATCATACATGTGATGCAATTATTCAAGAAAAGGAAAAAGCTTTAAAAAATGGATTTCCATTCTTACCCCTCTTCAAAAAATGGATTTCCATCCTTACCCCTCTTCCACATCTATAAATAGAGGTCTTCCATCAAATTGGAAGAAGGAGATAAGAAGTGAAGAAGAAAAGGAGAAGTAAAGAAGAGAAGAAGTGAAGAGCATGTTAGGAATATCTGTTTAAATTTTGATCAGCAACCTAATGACTTATCTTAGCTCAGAAAGGTGGTTAGTACTCTTGGTTCACTTGAACACTGTAAAAGAGGAATCTCACTAAGTATGATAGTCTAGCAAATCTTGTATAGGATGTTAGGTCTCTGAATGTAATTTTTATTCCTCTAAAGAAGACCAAGAAGAAGGCATCCAGTAGGAAAAGTTCAACGGATTTGAAGATTTGAAGACTGCACAAGATTGCTGAAGATAAGGGTTTTCAGATACCTTTGACCAGATATCTTGAAGACACAAGCGTTTTTAAATAAACAGTATTGCAAAAGATATCTGAGAAATAAAAGGTTTCTGAAACGAGGAAAGTGCCCACAGATATCTACACTCAGATACCTTGGACATAAACTATGTTTCTGAAAAGAAATATATTATAACAAATTGTTTCAACAAGTGGTATATGGAGTTGTGATAATCTCTGGAAAAGGACATGCAAAGCATCAGAAAACTCTGATAGTATAAGATCTCTAATACCATGCATAGTTCCGTTGGCACTACAGGACAAAGTATAGTACAATGCATTAAATGCGCGGACAGTAATGTCTGAACAAAAACGGTAGCTTCTGAAGAAGAAGACAAACGTACTACAGTACTATACTCAGATATCAGTAGTTTGAATTTGATTTAAGCCTAACAGATACTATTCAAACGGCACTCAAATTCATCTATAAATATCAACACTTAGACTGCTTGAGAACACACACAAA
Organism: Plantago major; assembly: GCA_026545765.1. Taxonomy (NCBI): domain Eukaryota; kingdom Viridiplantae; phylum Streptophyta; class Magnoliopsida; order Lamiales; family Plantaginaceae; genus Plantago; species Plantago major. Next base: position 22,944,007 of record CM048840.1, on the reverse strand, counting down.
ACTTACACATTAGAACACTGAACTTGCATTGAATACTCTCACACAAGCTCTCTCAAGCACACTACTTACCTTCAAGATTTCTTTTGCGACCAAAGCTCTTGATTCTAAGTAGTACAAAAGTTCTAAGTGTCCTGATCCTTAACAAGCATTGCTATTTGTGAAAGAGTTGAATTAAGATTTGATATCTGAGATTCATTCTCTTGAACATTTATCATAGACTTGGGTCAGTAAAGAACAAGATACCATACATTGCAAAGTGTATTAAGTATACTTGATTCTCAAAGCTATCTGCATAACTGAACAAGTTAATAAAGAAGCTCACCTGACAAACTACCTTAACCAACACCTTAATTGGCGTGGAGTACAGGAAGTACTTAGTTTGGAAAACTAAGGAACAACTCCAGGAAAGAGGTTTTTGAGTACATGAAGTACTTGGCTGTGAAAGCCAGGGAATAATTCAGGGGGAATACTTGGTTGGGAACCTAGTGTAGTTAGGAATCGAGAGAAGATACTTGTAAGGTTACCTCAATTATCTGTCTTAGTGGATTCTAGGTCTGAGAAAGGCCGAAGTGGATTAGTTGAAGGATTACGCCACCTTCAGATACCACTATAAAAAGACTTGTGTTATTTACTTTATGCATATTATTACTTGCTTTATTTACCCTGCAAAGTATTTACACCTATCTTGCTGAGCACGTGCACTTATCACAGAAAAGTCTTCCGCTCTCTGAAAATAAGTATCAGATATCTTCACAGATATCTGAGAAACCGTGTTTATCGACAAAAGTTTTAAAAGACTATTCACCCCCCTCTAGTCTTTTACTTTGCCGTTATCTGGACCAACAGAGCAAGTGCCCACAAATCCTCTCATCCTTTGAAGATCCGGCTTTGAAGTTCGAAGAAGCATTCAAGAAGTTCTTCCGGCAACTGAAGCAAAACCTTCGTTTGATCCAAGAAGAAGTCCTCGCACACTTGGAGAAACGATATTGGAAGATCAACCGCCGCAAAGGAAGATCAAAATCCAAAAGTTCTGAAGAAGCCCGAACAGAGTTCTTGAAGTTCTTCATCAAATTCAAGCCAAAAGCAACGTTCGATCCAAGATCAAGTTAAGAAGCCCTTGAAGAAACGTTTCCTGAAGGCCAAACTCCATCTACAGAAGATCAAAGGCCAAATTCCGTGATGATCTAGAAGCGTTCTTCGTGGAGTTCATCCGTCTCTCAAGAAGTTCGTTATCGTCCGCCCCAAACACTTTCAAGTTCGCGATTTGATTCGAGATTAAGCCAATAAGCCCCCGAATCATCGTTTCCTCGACCTTGAAGTCATAAAATCCTAAAGCGAAGACTTTGAAGATCCAAGTTCGCCGCATTAGAATACTAGAATCAGATGATTGTAATAGAGAATTGTACCCGCACCCATCAAATCAATAAAATTTTATTTGTGCAATTTTAGTTGCTACAGAGAATTAAACCCTACGAATGGAGAGATATCTCATAATCTGTCACCCTGCCTTTATATAAATCTTGGCTTTTCTTGTAAGAGGGGATACTTAGAATGCAAAAGGAGCAGTAATTATTTTGTTTATTTTCATTTTCAATTCAGAAGTGTTGGAAAATTACATGAAAATACCGCCAACTTATAGTAAATCCCATATTCAGTGAAATAGTTTTTCATAACTATTTAACTGAACAAACTGTTTAGCACAAGCTTATCAGTTAGTTTATCAGCTCGATGAGTTTATTTTCGTAATAAGCTTGTTAGTTGGCAGCTGATAAGCTAGCTGATCCGATAAGCTTGTTCAGGAAGCTTATAAAAAAAAAAATAAGCTAACTGATTTATTTTTATATACAATACTCCGTTTTTTTAGAATCTTTACCATTTGACTTTATCAAAAGTTTAAGGAAATATAATAAAAAAGGAAGTAGATGGTAAAAATTAAGAGAGATAATAGAAAAATAAGAAAAAGAATAGATAAAGTATAAAATATAGTGTTTAAAAATTACTCCTAAGTGGAGTTAGTGGGTTTTCCAAAAATAAAATGGAAACGTTAAACTTGTAAAAAAACGTCCGAAATGGCAAATAGTAAAGCTTATAAAAGAACGGAGGAAGTATTTAGCAAATCAGCTAATTGATTTACTAAACACATTTATAAAAACAAACTAGTTTATCAACTACCCAACCAGCTACTAGCTACCTTATCAGTTACTAGCTACCTTATCAGCTACCAACTAGTTTATCAGTTAGTTTTGTTAAACATAGACTATTTAGTTATGTACTAATGGTAGGGTTTTTTTACGGTCAGACTGCTTCCGACGTACTTGACAACAGGCGTCCAATCACTTTTATTTTCATTAAATGTAAAAAATTGCAATTAAAAAATAGGTAATTTGAAAAAGAATATATTTTTTTTTATTTTTAGAGGGAAAATTAGGTTATTTTGATTATTATAGGGCGGAAGGAAATCACTAGGCGATAAATCGGTCACCTTGTCAGCTTTCGGCAATTTGATACGGAGCGTTAGCTAATTTTAACTTTATACCAAACGGACAGTTAATTTTTACGTCCAAAGCGGCAAACCAAGAATTTGGTTAGGTGTAAATAAATAAACCAAACCTCTAGCTCAAGCAAATGAACCGGGCGATGGAACTTTCAAGCAGCTCAAATACTGAACCTGAGTTATACAGTTTTTTGCCTCTTGAATTCTTTCTTATTTCTTCATTCTTAATCGCTGCAAAGACAAGACACAATCATAACCGATTGTTGAACTTAATCGAATGAAAATCCCTAGAAGCATAAAACCCGATTACCCTCTTCACAAACTCAGCCATGGTTCTAAAGTAAGCTGGAATTTCTATTCAGGTCACAAAGCCGTTGTAGTCTCTATTGGCGTATTAGGTACTGTTGGTGTTATCTTGATTGTCAAATTTAGAGACTTTTTCGATTTGAATACATCTGACCGGCGACTAGCTGAGTCCAACTTCTGGGCGGTCCCTGGATTGCAAAACCTCGGAAACAATTGTTTCTTGAATGTCATTTTGCAGGTTTCGCTATGCACTTCTCTTTGCAGTTTTGACATATTAATTGCATACAGTGTTGATTATGATTTATGTGATGTTTAGTTGCCAAAGTTGTTATCGTTATTGTCTAAGCTAATATGGTTGTAGGCTCTCTCGAGTGGCTCTGGTTTTCGGAAGTATCTTTCGGATATAGTGGAGGAATTTGGGTCATTGCCAGTTGAAGGAGAAGGCGATTTACCGCTTGTTAATTCGTTGACATTGCTGGTTGAAGGTTAGTTTACTTGCTTTTATGTTCTACTACTTTGAGTTATTTTGTACATTTAATGGAAGTGCTGATGATAATAAACCTGTCTCTTTTGTTCTATGTTTGTAACTATTTATTGGGTATGTGGGTGTGCTCAACTGCAGTAGTTAAAGTTTTGAATTTCGGTAAGAACCGGTGCTGGATTTCATTCAGGAAAGAATTCAAATTTAGCTTTAAGTATTGTGGTTTGCGGGCATATATCTTGGCATCTAATAAGTGGCAACAGATTGGGAATTGTTGTTTAATCTTTTAATATTAGGAAACTTTCCCTAGACGATCACCGTGCAATTTCATGTTAATGCAATCTTAAAATAGCTGACTGTAAATTCTCTAACATGATGGGGTGGGTTAGAGCATTCTTCTAAGGAAAAGCTGAAATTTATTTGCTATGAATTCTATGTGTTTCACCAAATGTGACTCTGGAGTCTCCTGAGTCCTGATGAAGAAATGCAAATCTTTCCATTCCTTGTATAAGTTTATTGGCAGTTGTTTCTACTTCTATTGGTGATAGTTAATCAAAGTATCATTTTGTCTTATAGAACTATGTACTGTAAGGCATAGGAGGACTGTACTGAGTCCCAGGAAAGTGATGCTTGCGATGGATCACTACATTCCGAATTTCAATCTCACACGGCAACAGGTGCTTTTCGATCAGCACTTTACATCTATATTCTGTAAATAAGTGCAGTACATAACTTCCTCTGTTTGAAGTCTAGGACGCAGAGGAAGCATTTTCTCATTTGCTGTCTTCATTAAGAGAAGAAATAGCAGAGCAATTTGTCCCCGAGGGAAGCCACCTTGCTGATTTGCTTTCAAATCGATATGGTAGGGTTGTTACCCCAAAGAGCAGTAAAGAGGAAAGTGAATCACAGAGATGGAGCCGCATGTTCCTTGGTCCTCTTGATGGGATTCTTGGCAGCATCATAGTGTGTAAAAGCTGTTCATTTCAGGTTGAATGGTATTAATAAGAATTTTGGTTTGCATCTTTAGAGCTTTTGGAGCTTTATCGTTTTATTTGGCTGAGGACAAAATCATGGTTTTGGTATTTAAAAATATACTTCAAGCAATGCTTATCTAAAATTAACCTTAAAATAAAAGAAGTCTGATTCTGACTTTTCTGCTCTAAATAACAAAAATCTTTTTGCAAATTACCATGCTTTCAGTTTTCTTAGTTACTTGCTTTCTCAAATGTTTACCACCTCGAAAAACTCCAGCTATTGTAAACACCTTTAGCTCAACCAAGAGCATGTGTGATTAATCGACTTTATGTTCTATGGCAGCAAAAATAAGGCTGTGGCTTGATTATCTAATTGAAAATTGCCTTGTTTGGTTGCATGTTTGAAATAAGTTTACAAATTCTGGAGCAAAACTGTAACTTTTTATTTTTCAAATCTTTTGGTGTTTCTGTCAGTCGTCAACCTTCGCCATTTTGAGTGGACTAACATATTTGTTTTATTTCTTGTAAACAGATCTCTCTTGATTTTGAAATGTTTCCCAGTTTGCACTTGTCGCCTCCAATCAGCAGTGATGGTGCTATTGTAAATTTCCGTCAGTCATTGTTTTACACTTTTTTAACTAGGCCTTTGTATTTAATTTGAATCACATATTAATGTACTTCGGTCTGGTATATATGTTTAGATGGCTGGATGCACCTTGGAGGATTGCCTCAAGCAATTTTTTGTGGCTGAACATCTTGATAATTATTGCTGTAGCAACTGCTGGCATACTGCTGCAATAGAATATGCATCAAAATTCGTTGAAGATAAGGTAAGTTTCAATTTTGTATTTAGCTTCCAGAATCCAGACTAGTTCTAACTGGTCAGCCTGCTCATACTTCTGGGGTTGCTTGCAGACAGTCATTGAAAAACTAAGACACTGTAATAAGAATGATCCTTGTGACTGCAAAGCCCTCTCGTCGCTCGAAGCATTTCCCTGGTCAAATGGTTATTGCCGTGCTTTCAAGCAACTGAGTATTGCTAGAAGTCCTAAGGTATGCATTTCTTTTTATAGACCCTTCAAGGAACTGCTTGCTGTCAGAATGTAGTCTTTTTAATTGTGCACTGAAATTTATGTCTCGCTTATATAAATGGAAAACGAAGGGTGGTTTATCGTCATGTTCTCATTAATTGAACCATGGATTAGGACTCAGGAGCATCTTTTGAACTTTTACATTCAGAACCCAGTATATATGAGCTGAAATTAGCTAAGACCCTGTACCTTGCACACCAAAATCCCAAGCTCTCTACCACTTTGGTGTCCAGCTTTTTTTGTTGGGGGGGGGGGGGGGGGGGGCAAAAATTGGCTATAATAGCCTGATCCTTCCTTGAAAAGTTCGAAAGAATTTCTCTTTCAGGGTAAATTACTGGTACATGTCCTTTCTTATCTTTTCGTATTGTCAACTCGAACATGGTTTATCTTCTCCTTGATGTACACATTTGTAGATGTCATAGCAATTATTAAACCAACGATGATACATTAAACGTGACAATCAAGTTTTCAGGTGATGTCGGAATACAAATTGTAGCGCCCTGATTTTTAAAAATACGAACTATGGAAAATATAACTCGCGCTAGTTCCTGAGCTTATAAATTCGACGAACTTGACTTTTGAAAATTTAAAACGTAGTTCGACGCTTTGAACGTCCTTAAACTTGACAAGAAAATTCTTGATTCTAAACCGTGAATTAGTAAAATAATGCAGCGGAATTATAATAACATAAATCTTGAAACATTACAAAGTCTTTGAAATCGTGATATTTAAATATATTAAAGATCTTCTTAATACTGATCACTGCTCCGGCAACACTCGCCACTCCGATTAGCTCGGCTTCAAGTACCTAAAATTTATAATTTTAGCAAGGGTCAGTCGTGACCACTTGACTGGGCAAATTCCATGCACGTGCCATGACCTAAAGTTCTATCTTCATGTCTTTTAAATCTTTTAATCTTGCTTAATGCAATGCAACCTATGACCTGACACTTAACACTTGAACTTGTTCTTCTTGAAAACTCTTAACTTGAACTTGAAACTTGTCTTGAAGCATTCTCTTGAAACGTTTTAAGACTTAACATGATCGCGAGCTCACTTGGCATCGTAAGGTCCTACCCCAGCCCACGGTGGCCTCTTAAAACTCTTAAAACACGACTAGAGGCACTAATCACACTTTTGCCGATACTCTTGAAATTGCCACATATGCTTAGGGTGGTGTCTTTACGATCCCTTACTTTTCTTAAACTTTAAAACTTGCATTACTCTGAACATAACATTTTCTTAAAGTGAATGCATGATTCTAGACTCTAACTCATGAATGAATGAACTAACGTGTGTGCATAACATCAAATGTTATGCAAATACATCATATGACATCATGGATAATAAGCATACTAAGTAATTTACAACATTATAACAATTCACAAATATCAAGCTAAACCACAATCTACCACACTGCCAACCAAGAAACTGCATCATGCTTAACAAGACTATATCAAATTCATAGATCTCCATGTCTCGGTAATTACATAGGTGGTCAAAGTTAAGGTATACATGCTCACAAGCTAAATCACACTGCAATTACATGGACAGTTAAGTCTCTAAAAGAAAAACAGATATAAACTGGAAACTTCTTCATCAACTATAAACATAAGTAACAATTAAGAAAGTAATTAGTGTTTACCAAAACTCATGATGGACAATTACAAATCCAATTATACCGAAACATCATCATTAATCATCTTAATTACTAACATCATCTTACCATCGCCACTATAATTGATCCAGAACTTTCACATACAACGACAATCATATACTTACTCGACACAAAAAATATAGGCTCCAAGCTTCGAACAACATAAAATTTAGCATCACGAACCAAACAGATCAGCAGATCATTCAAAAAATATCATAAACTAAACTCCAACAATTAGCACATAAATGTTACAATATAGAAAACGTGAATGAGAGTCCTAGGGGAACTTGCCTGTATGTTCGATGAGCAAAAGATCCACGAATACACATGTCGTCGTTTTTTTTTTTTTTTTTTTCCCCCTTTAGTGACACAGCTTGCGACAACATCTTCGATCGATAAAGAAACAAAATAGTGTTTGGGAGAAGGCCACTGGATGGAAGCAGGCTGTGACGGAAAAGCTGGGCGTGAAGACTTGGAAGGGTTCTGAGAGTCTGGTGGGTTTATGTAACAGATGAAGGTTTAATGATAGGTTAATTGAGTTTTAAAGGCAATAAAGGGCAATTAAAGTTGGGCTTTAAACAACTAATATGGGCTGGAAAATAAAGAAGGATACGTTGGGCCTGTGATCCACGAATTACAAACTCCGCTTCAACGCTCGGTTCGTTCTAAAACGCGTAAATTCGATTTTTGAATTTTTGGGTCGTTACACAAATAGAGTCTGAATTTCCTTTTTATAAGAGTTAAAGTACCAGGAATAGAAAATTAGAAAAATAAATAAGGGAAGTGCTTTGGCGTTATTGCTTGATGTCATTGTTGTGTGCAATTGAAAAATTCTCAATACTTAAGTTATACAAGTGATAGTGGCATTTTAATGCTGAAAATGACTTGGTAGTTGGTAGTTTTCCTGTATGCGTTCTTAAACAAGTCTTTCACTGCAGATCTTTTGCTTGCACTTACAACGTGCTTCATATAACATGTTTGGACAATCAACAAAACTTCAGGTACATTAATTGGCCGTTAATTTGTTATTGAAATTATTTTGACGTTTCAATGTTTTTCCAACCTTTTTCAGAAATTCACCCTGCTACAACTTTTCCTCAATCCGAAGCATCGGATTCATATGCCATATCTTTTCAATTCTGGAGTTATATTAAGTTTGTTTCATTTTTATCTTTTCAGGGCCACATTTCTTTCCCGTCCATCTTGGATTTGTCTCCATTCATGAATACTAAAATAGTAATAAAAGATTTGGAGTCAAATTCACGGTTTCCGCAGTCGAACAGAAGTAGTAGGAATCTGAGATACTCCCCTCACCTGATACATCAAAAGATGCTATTTAATCCAGAGATTCTTAATAGCGGAGTCGTCACAGGGGTTAGCATGTCGGCAGAAACAGAGGTAATAACACCTCAGAAAAGAAATGTCAATATTACCGGGAATGAACTCTCCGAGAAAGATCCTACAGCTGATCGAAGCTTGCAGAATTCTGGACAATCTGCTGATGACAATGTTAGAGTCTTCTATCCTCCTTCAGCAATCTCTTACTTTCGTGTGACATGATTATTTGATAGTATCACATATTTTGACTGTTTCGCACGATGCAGCATCTCAGTTGGCCAATTTTTCCATTGTTTCTTGCATTCCAGCACTATTTGCATAAATCAGCCAAATTCACTTTCAAGTTGATATTACTTATTAGGAGTAATAATACTTATATTAACTTAAGCCTCACTTACTGGTTAATACCTAAATCCCATAGTTACCTTTTTGAACATTGCCACTCAAATTTGATGGATTACTCCCTGTGCTTCGCAATTCACATATGAACATACACGCACATTGTGTCTTAATTTGTTTCTCCTTTTGCTCCAGGTGCAGATGGATGTTATATCCTCCCCAACAGCTTCTCGACATCAAAGATACCGTCTCATTTCTGTTGTGGAGCACTTTGGTAGCGGAGGAGCTGGGCATTATACAGTTTACAAAAGAGTGAAGGCCAAAATAGGCGATGAAGATCCAGCTGCTATATTGGGATCCACAGTAGAGCAATGGTTTTTCATTTCCGATTCTGAAGTGCTGAGTGTCTCGGAGAATGATGTTTTGGGTGCCAATGCCACAATGCTGTTTTACGAGAGACTTGATGATTCTTGAGACTTTTCGGTAGAGGTAGGATTAGTGTATGTGATTTATATTCTGTCTGAAAATTATGCTTGTGAACCTATTATGAACAGAAATATAGAATAGACTTTAAGAAATACTTCATATACATGTACCTGAGGGATGTTCCTAGGGGATTTTTCGACCCTACCCTCGATGTAGCTTGTGGGCCTATTGTTATTTACAATGTGGGGGTGCTACCCTCAGGGTCATGTTAGGATCAGTTGCGTTGCATTATTTAAACTTGGGAGTATTTGTCCTTCCTGGGACCTGGATTTACATGTATTGATGTATTGAATAACTGTGATAAGTTATATCTGTCTTAATCTCCCGTCAACATTCCAACAAGCATGATTTACATATGAAATTTTGAGATCATGTTATAACATAAATTATTCACCTAATTTCGAAAAATGTAAAAAACGTTAGGATTACACTCACCTTATTCACCTTACATTGTATACTAGTAACCGTACCGGTCAAAGGGTGTGGGGCCTATGTTGTGTATAATTTATGGTTCTAGAGGTCAGGACGTTACCAACTTACCATACACTTGCATGATTCTAATTTATGTTTTACCTACGTAACCAAGTATAAAATTTTCATGGATAATCAAAGATTTCCAAGTGAATGATAAAAACCTGCATGTTTTTTTTTTAAAAAAAAAACTGCTAAATAAATTTGATTCATACCATAACATACATAGAGCATAAAAAATGCGCCGAAAAATACATAAAAAATCTTACATACTCTCAAGCGTACTACACAACTGACTTCTTAAATCTAAACAAAGGCGCTTAAGCAAGCTCCAGGTAGGAGAAGTCGGAACCCATGTGGAGGGGAAAATGGCCACACGTCGTCTAAGTATGTCAAGATGTCCCAGTTGAACTAGTGGTCCCCGAGGTATCTAGCTAAACTACATGCACTTTCGAGTTATATATTTACGGAGATCTAGATCAAGATCGAGCCTGAAACATTAGTGAGGTGGTTGATTTCCTTTCTTTCATACAATCATGTAAATATGTGGCTTGTTTGTTTTGAGAAGAAATGTTAAAAAACTGATGTTTTCACTTGCAGAAAGAACCCGCATATCAAGACTAGAGTCATCGCCGCCTTAGAACATGAAGAGATCTAGTGTATATAGCCACAATATATGAGTTAGGGAGTCCGGTTTAATTTACAGAACCGCTAGCTCTTACATTACATATATGCTTGAACTTCTTCTATTCACTAGCCTAACCATGATTGTATATAGTATTTCCATATCTTGTATGAATTATGCTACAATTTACTTAGGCGTACAATCGACATAAGTTTGCCCAGCCACTGGCGCAGCCCGTGGCTAGTTATGGATGGGAGCTTTCTTTTGTGGTGCCGTATAGTCCAGTGTATCCGGGAGCCTATCCATACCCATACCTTCTTTCGCAACCATCGTGGCCTTCCCTTTCCTATATGCCGGTGCGCCATGTGTGATCTCCACACCGAGATTTCTTCCTATATACGTTCGAAAAAATAAATTTTAGGTTTAAAAAGCACAAATGCATGTAGATATATATCATTAGTAAGAAAATTTAATTAACAGTAGCCTACAAATTTAACCATTTTTTTTCCAAATGGAACTCAAAGGAGAACGTTGAATTACATACCATGAGTAGTGAAGGCCAACAAGAAAAATATCAGAAGAGCCTTTAATATGGCCAAAACAGCCATAGTATATGATATGTATATAGTATATCTGATCAAGAGTTGATGAGAAGAGAATGAAAGATGGGGCTTTTTAGCTTATGAATAATATTATATGCTGAGAGGTAAGATTATATAATTCGTGTAGCAGGTTTATATATATAGGCAAAGATTTATTGTGGTCCTATACTGCGATTAATATTGATGAATGGTAATGATGATTGATGTTACAAATTCTCTAGTCACTGTTTAATAATTTAACTCCAGACCCATATGTTCTAGTCCCTATCAATCTTAATTTTCAGTACTGCTCTTGTCGATGAGACTTTACTCTCTAATTGTCAATGGACTAACACTCTCTTCTCTTCGTCTGAACAGAACGAACAAATGTGAACTGAACTGATCTAAATTGAATTGAAGTGTAGTATAAAAAACAACTAAACAGAGCTGAACTGAATTGAAATTAATGAGTTCTCAAATTAAGAGAACATAGCCTAAATAAGATACGACTCTATAATATTCATATTTAGATTTCGTATTTCTTTAAAAGATGTTTTGGATATTAATATAAGAGGATTTAGTGTATTTCGGGTACTCAATCCGGAAATATTTCTGGATTAAATTTATTTTGCACGATAAAGTTGGGTAGGGTCTATTACACGATTCCTCCCATGCTAGAGAGTAAAATTGATTGGGAAATTTTGAATTAATATGTGAAAGCAAAAGTGCCATTACCCTACAATAATTTAGGTCATATATCCCTTGCGAGAGTATATACATGCATTTTTTCCTTATCGGGATGTATTTGGCAAAAGGTTTGAAAGCGAATCATGAGAAAAATTGCGAGAGCTGGAGCCAAATTCCTCCTTGAGTGGGCTCTTGTTGTCTCAAAAAATGTTTAAACCAATCACCCCTCCTGTTCTTCAAATGTTGATTGACCCAAAATGTTTCTTGTGTTGTTCTTTTCTAATTAAAAGACAAAATGTAAAAGAATAAATCAATGCAATTCTTGATAAACCAATTCTGGGAGCGGGTGATATGCCCCTTAGTTATAATTACATGTTCAGTAGAGATGTTATGCGAGTTGAACATGAGGGTTCGGCTCCATTTCGGCGCGTTAAGGTTAGAACAACATTCGATAAAAATTTGAGAGGCTAACTAGATTTGAGCTTAGTTTGTTGTCGATCAAGATAAGTTGGGCGCGGCTCGTTGATACCCGATTAGACTCGGTTAAAAAATATTTAAAAAGTTAAATTTATATTTATTTTTTAGTAACGAGTTTGATGAAATGAGTTAAACCAAATGAGTCGAACTCAAGTTTAGATATTATGACTCGAGCTCAAGCTCAAAAATAAGCTCGAATCGGTAACATCACGGTCTGCGACCCGAGTAAGTTATGACTTCTGACATTCTTGAGTCCTCTACTGTGCCACTATATCATTGTTTAGTGCAAGTGTGCAACTGCAAGTCTGCAAGTTATAGAGGCATGGTATAATTTAATTAATTGAGACTGTTTGAATTTTTTTTGTATTGATAGAAATATAACCACAAGTTTGTGGGAGCAAATTAAATACTCGTAATCGGTCATTATCGATCATGTGTATGTGTTTTATAATGTATCATGTAAATCATAAATGAGGAGAAAAGTTGTCAGCATGTTATAGCTAGCGTTCAGGATGCTGGTTTCTCCTTGTCGAAGGATTCAGAACCCAAATGGCGGATTCTCCTTGTCACTCACGTGACTGGTTTATGTCATGTCGGTTCGTTTCAGTGTCACATTAGCTTAATTAAATGTAGTCTTCATTAGCTTCATAATTAAATGTCTTCGGACTGTTTGGTTTATAGTTAGGAAATATATATCCTGGCCCAATTGTGGATGAGTTTGGTAGTAGTCTTTTGTGTTTGGCTAGCAGTAGCTGTTGTTGGACTTTGAACCGTGTCGAAACGAAGTTGAGATTTACTTCTAATCATGCAGTGAAACATTTCAAAATTGACAGTCATGCTTAGCCGCTTCAGCAGCTTTCCTTTTAGAAGTGAAATATAATATAATGGGAGGAGCAGAAGGAAGTGAAACTTGGATTGGATGTGCGATGTTTTAATTGGAGTTTGTGATGATTTTATAATTTAGAATCATACGAGATTTTACATGTCATAATTTAGGTCTAACGTTTCATATGCTGGTAATATGTGTAGATTCGATGGACAATACAATACGTAAATGGCTAGTGAACGGCCTTGTGGGCGAGTGTTGAGGGGTACTAGTTTCATACTTAGTCGATACTTGCTTCATGGGAACTGATGGGCACGCACATAACTTCCATCTCTTATTTTTGCTCATACACTATGGTGGATTGGTGGTGTTTAGTAATGTATATATATATTCTAAAACTATATCTTTATTCATCCGCAAATGACGATCCGTCCCCATAATTTACACAAGTAACATAGATTAGAAATGGCACAAGGATTGTGGTGGTTGTTAGATTTGTTTGAGTGCTATACCAGTTGATTGTGCCTGGGGTATATTGTAAAAGCACATTGGTGATAAACTTCGCTGCACAACTTACAAATCATGTACTACGCACTACTACCTTCCTCCAACTTTGTCGATTAAGTTATATCGGATTATTCGGGCTAAATTAAATAGTGACCAACTTATACAAATTTGTAAAGTATACAGGATATACTGCGATACAAATATCTCGAATTCATTCATTCGAGTTGGCGTTGATTTTAAATCAATCAGAGTCCGTATGAGAAAGTTACGACCAAAATGTTTCCACTTTCGCATGGTTTCATTTGAACTAACTCCAAAATCTTCGTAATTCAATTTTGTTTCAGCTGTTTGACTCTATTTTTCACTTCACTTGCTCCCAAGCATGTCGTGTCCGTTCGATTGAGACCTTAAAACTGTAAAGTGATGTTCTATTGATTGTCTTGTGATTTACAATGCCTTCCTATAAATACAAGTACATGGAATTGTCTAGAGAAGACAATGCATTTATATTTACTCCTAGGAAATACAAAGTAGCACAACATAATTATTATTGGTTTATTCTAGAATGTTTACATTGTTTCACTTAATAAAAACTCCTCACGTCCAATAATGCAATAAATTGGATCGTTTTAACGTTACTTCTTTACATATTAAACTTGCAAATAGCTAATCTTTTAGTAATCATAATAAATAAATGTTACTTAGCCATCTGAACAAATCAAGGTATGTTCCCGGGACTAGAATTGGCATGCATGATATATACTACGAAAGCCGAATCTCAACAAGTTGAAACATTTTGTATTTTTTAGATCATCGAGACAAACTCAACATGGAATATAAAACATTTTAAAAACTCAAAAGACATTTTCCTCCTATACAGTAGAATTTTTGAAATGTCTCATTGCGAAATTAAACTATAATTATTTCGAAATCGAGATTTTAATTGCGCATTCCCAATGCTAAATTGGAGTGGTTTTATTTCGTCAGCCAAACGCAGCCTAATTGAATATCATCGCGCGCAAGAGGGAAAAACTTACTCTGGAAGCTTCAATTCAAAACTGTCCAGAGCAACTCAGCTATCGGCGGCGAAATGTCGCGGCAGATTCCGGTGAACATCCTCTCCGATTCCGATTCCGATTCCGATCCGAAGCCTCTCTGCCGCCGCATTCTCAAAAACGACGCCGTCGACCTCACTTCTCCGCCGCTATTCACGAATTCTAAGAAGAAATTGAGGACAGATGCCTTTTCAAACCCTACTCCTGCCTTCTTTGAAATCCTCGATGATACGCCGCCAATTGATGACCAGTTACTGTCCACAACACCTGCACCGTACTATACTCCTTCGTTTGTTGCTGAAACGCCGTTCTCTGATGCGGCCAAACGCTTGTCTTCATCGGCTATTCCTTCCTTCGTTGCTGATACCCCGTTTTCTGATGCTCCAGTAGACAAATTCTCTACCAGGAAATGTCCGATTTCTGGTGAGCTAACAGTTTCCAGCAATTATTGTATAAGCATGTGTTACTTTGTGTTGCGTTATTAGTTCATAAGGTTTATTCTGCTTGAGAATTTGGATTGGAATGTTAATTTGTCTGATATGCTATTTATTTTTCTTAATGTTATGCAAATCGACGCTGTGTTTTCTACCTGGACTGGTAAGTGAGCAGGTTGTGAACTTATGATCATGTGTATGCCCAATTTGAAGAAGATATACCTACTCATTATTAGTGTTGGACAGTGTAGGCCACAATACTATATGCTGGTTTAGTTTGCACCTGACGTTCCGGTGTGTTTTTCCAGGTGAAGGTCCACGTTTGGAGCAACCTGTAGTTGCCGATGAGCCAATGGTTGAGCTTTTCAAAACTGAAGGTCCATTTCCCAAAGACTACAGTGGAGGTCTGAACTCTGGACCCGAGCGTTCCTTGAGCTCAAAGCATAAGTCGGCAGGTTAGTCTATTTATTTCTGAAAGACTTTGGATATTATGCATTGAAAATGTAGTTAGCTCTTCTCAGGCTGTTGTAATTTCTGTTCTGAGTTGTGCAAATTATGGACCATGATTATTTTTTCTATGAAGAATCAATGGAGAGTTAACAAGGAAAGAAACTTAATAAATTAATATGTAAATGAAGTCACCATTTTATGCTTCAAAACGAGCTTTGTTCTTGTCTTGTCATGTTATATGTTTCCTTCTTTACTTGTTTTAAAACTCTAGGGCTCATTTAAGATGTTATATTCTCTGGCTAACATGTCACATTTATACAAGAGGAATACATGCCATATGCCCAACCCTCAACTGTGCTCACAGAACCTTGGTCTGCAAAAGAATGCATAGCGTTCCAAGTTTATACTCCATTTAAGTAACACACAGCGTCCAGAATTCAAAATCTGCGTAGGCCGGGTTTGCATTTTCAGAAGTCAACATCAGAAACTTCAGGTGTAAAACGTGTTTGTTTTATTTACTGCTATGTAAAGCACTTGATAGTGGGCTGTATCTGTGACGACGGTTTTTCCAGAGAGTAATTCATTGATCCTTAGACAGGGTGATTTTGTTAACTTGTATTCTATGGCACTTCTTCTCAATATAGTCTTAACATATATTTCCCTTCGCTCGTTGCTATATAGGATTTTGGTTTATTTATTTTATTATATCTTCCCTTTTCAGAGACCAACATATTGATATGCGTGGACTCGGATAATGAGTCTGAACCTATCGATGATGCATTTGGGGTGTCAAAGTGTGACGGAGTCAACTTTCCTGTGCATATGAAGGAGTCAGAACTTGACTCTAGGCATACTGAGTCCTCATGGTCTCTTAATTCTGGTACCTGTGTAACACTTTATGCATTCTAAACTTGTTGAGAAAGCATTTTTAGTTGCTTAGAGTTGACTTGCAGGCGCTTCAGTTGAAATACAGACGGATTCATTCATGGCGAGTGCAGATAAACCACATGCACTAGATGGCCATTCTACTCTGATTTTATTGGAAGAAGAAACATCGCAAGTAGGTTTCTATTCCAGGATATTTGCAAGGTTATCTTTTAAACTAGATTATACATTTATTTTTGGGAATTGAGGGACCTTATTGAATGATGATTGAATTTGTAAGTCATCTTGCTTTACTCTCGCTGATACCCGCCAAGTTTATTCATCCCCTTCAAAATTTATCAAAAGAAGCTGAGATGTGAATGTTCTGTTATACCTGGATCTGGAAGGTTTATTATCTTTGCAAGATAAGTCGAGCATTTCACAAAATAATATGGTTGCAATGTTGAAGTAATTCTGCTGTGGAAACAATATAATAAAATGGGCATGCACTGTTTGTTGATATCTGTTCATGCTGGGAATTGTTCTATTGTTGAAATCTGTTCATGCTGGGTATTGTTTTATTGCTTGAATTTGTTTTGTTTCATCACTTGGCGATATATTGTATTTTTCTCTTAGAAAAAGAAGTTAATAGGATCACAGAATAGGAGGAAACCCTTGTTCCTACCCAAATGTCATCCTGAAATTGTCAATGGACTTTGAAAATTCTCATACACAAAGCAAAAAGATTTATATAATGGGTCTCTGCAACCATTCTTTTCAATCAAGACTACCAAGTTTATGCAGTTATTAGAGTATTGGTTCTTGCCTTGACAAGTATTTCCAGCATACCATTGATATAATCAATTAATTTTTTTACTTTGCAGTTCCAGTGATGCCTTCATATCTAGATAATCTCACCACTTGTAATTCCCGACCATTGATATAATCAATTAATTTATCACTTTGCAGTTCCAGTGATGCCTTCAGCAAATGGATGGTACTAGGACAGTAGTGTGCTAGAATGTTTGGACAGATATTTGTAGGTCTTCTTAGTAATTCTTGAAACTGACACGAAGACTTTTTTTGAACTATTAACTTATAACAGCTGATAAAAGATCATGTACCTCTATCAACTCTCTTCCCAGTTTATAATCTGTCTACAGCTGGCATGGTTGTTTTTTTTAATATGGAAATTCGTGCAGAGTGATAATAAAGCTGAAACAGAAACAAGCGTGCCCATTCATCAGATGCCAAGTCAGAATAGTAATAGTACTGCAAGCTACAAGGAAAAGAAAACAAAAACCACAAAAGCAAAGGGAGCGTCTAAGGAGGAGAGGTTGCGTTTGATGGAAGAAAAAAAGCAACAGAAAGAAGTAAGTCACAGCATGCGATCTTAGTACTTGTACAGTTGTATTTATATAGTTATGTACAAGTCTAAAAGTTGAACCATCTACTTGCCAATGCTTGATTAGGAAGAGAGATTGCTTAAAGCTAAAGCTGCAGAAACGAAAAAATGTGAAAGGGAAAGGAAAAAGTGGGAAAAAGGTAGACTCGCAGTTCAGTCCATTGTGGCTGAAATTGACCGAAAAGTTATCGAGTTGGGGTTTGTAGGAGGTATGTTGTGGTAATGAGCTCCCCAAAAGCAAAAGTTTTGTTTGGTCAGAAATAAAAGCTAACCATAAACTTTCTTGGTGCAGGGAATCTGCTCACAAGGTTTGCAGAAAAAAAGATTTCATTCCGTGTAACATCAAATCCAGTTGAAAAGTCTATTGTTTGGAATATTGTTGTACCAGAAGCAATTACAGGGGTAAGTATTCCAGAAATGCTCACTGGTACTTACAAGTTGCAAGTAATTCCTTACATAATGATCCTTGTTGTTTTTCTCAATTGCTCAGTTATCACGTATGCACTGGTTTTGGAAACAAATTGAGGAATAGGGCATCCACTGATAGGTGAATGGCATGGAAAATTCTTTTATCTAGAATTCAATCTCTATTTTTTTACTGAAAGGAAATCATGAGTAATTATGAAAAATTATGTTGAAGATGTGAAGTAAATGAATACATTCATCCCTTATGTTTTGTATCAGAAATGAAGATTCATGTCTTTGAGATAGATACCAGTCATGTTTTTGTTCTCAATATACTAAATGTTATCGTCAGTGTGAGAATGTTCTATTCTTACAGGAATGTTATGCCTCTGGAAGCCATATGTTATAAGTTTGATGTGAAATTGAGAATTTGCCTGACTTTTTGATTTTATTTTTCTCATGGGTTGAACTTTAGACACAATAACCAGGATTTTTGGAATACATGTTATCTTTCTCTAGTCTTTTGAATCCTCTCATATCACTGTAGCATGCTACGTTGCATGTGCAGCAATATGGTAAAAAAGTGCTTATGTTAGGCTGAATTTCAATGATTAATTTCATTTCATGATGCAGACACCGGCTGGACAAATTGAGATACCATATGTGCTAATCATATACGAGGCTGAAGAATTCTGTAATATTATTGCGGATGGATCTTTTATGAAACATGTCCAGAGTGTTCAGCAACGCTATCCTCATCACATGATCTGTTATCTTACAAATAGGCTTATGTCATATTTGAATAAGAGGTATGTTATATTAACAAAAATTATGTTATGCATGTATATAATCATTAAATTTTCATAATAATTTATTGTAAATCATTTACTATATGATTTAGAATTCATTTATAGGCAAACGAAGGTTAAAAGAAATCAACAAAAATCAAAATGAAAGCTTGAGCTGGGGCGGACGGTGTAGTATTTAGGATCTGTTACAAAAGGAGGAAGATCACGAGTGTTCTATATTCTATAATTCAACTTCTATAAATAGTACTTTCTCCGTCCTGGGAATAGCCCCCGTTTACTTTATTGCTCAACAAAATAAGAAAAAGTGGAAAATTGATATTATTTGAATAGAAAAATAATAAAGAATGAATACAAATTGGTAGTGGGTTGTTAAAGTCGAAAGTTGAGTATTATTTAAATGAAAAAAAGAGATGGTAAAATTGTATATGAGTGTATTATATGGGTATTAGTTAAGAGTTAAGTGGGAGTAGAAGGTACTAATAATGATAAAAAATGGAAATGAGAAGCTTTCTGTGGGACGGACTAGAATGGCAAAATAGGAAGCTTATCATGGGACAGAGGAAGTAGTATTTAATACGAGAAAAATCTATGAAAGTAGTATTTAATAGTTGATACATAAGTTATGCTATTGCACTTTAATTGAACTATATGGACAAACGGGCATATAAAGTTTAGATTATATAAATGAAGTTACCGTTTTTACACACTCCAAAAGGGACAAAAAAAATTTGAAGAAAAAAAGAATAAAGTCATTGCCTTTGTTTGATCTTGATAACAGCATGAATTACTGATTTCTCGATATTTCCATGACTAATATGTGTAGAGACTTCATCCATTGTGCGCTAGATTAAGTGGTTTGTGCTTTTATTCAAACTTGAGAAAAGGAGTGAAAATATCTGTGCTGATCATATTACAACAACCACATTTCATAATAAGGGTTGCTGATATTTGTCAACTGACTTATATAAATGAACATTTGGTAATTTATTTATGAACTTGGATTCACATTCATTTATTGCAGCTGTGTCAATGTGTCATTTAAGTTTGGTTTAATTGCCACTGACTCAGGGAACAAGCACATTACAAGAATCCTGCTAGTTGCCCTGGTTGGAAGCGCCCTGCTATAGAGGAGGTTATTGAAACATCAGTCGTTACTATATGAAGCTCCATAAATGTTTATGGAAGTGACTTGACGGACAATCTATTTGGTGTAGGCTTTCTCAAAATTGTCCACCCATTTTATGAGAGTACATTCTAGGCAGTGTGTTGATGAAGCTGAATTAGCTGAACATGTTGTTGGTCTAACCTTCAGTCTTGCGAGTTGCCAATTCAGGTATTGGCTAATTGGCTATATTCTATTAACCTTGAAGCAGCAGATCAAACCTTTTACCGAGTTGTTATAAGTGCCGCACATGTAATTAACTAAGAACTATACATGTCGGCAGACAGTAGTCAGTACTTATATAATTGTATCTATTAAGTAT
The DNA here is from genome assembly GCA_026545765.1 of Plantago major. NCBI lineage: Eukaryota > Viridiplantae > Streptophyta > Magnoliopsida > Lamiales > Plantaginaceae > Plantago > Plantago major. The sequence goes on along the minus strand of CM048840.1, from coordinate 22,923,761 downwards.
TTTGTTTCCTTCCAATGTGAGGAAACTTTAGATGGTATGTGTTGGTTTTGATATGCTTTCTAAACCCTGAGTTGTAGCATTTAATTCAGTGTGATTGATATTCACTGAGTCATCTACTTTTCTCAATTTTGTTGCTGCAGGCAAAAGCTGACAAGATTATCAGTTAATGCAAATGGTTCTGTTATTCCTAAAGACTGTGTTGACAAGAATTTGATAAATAAAAACCTTTGGTAAGTAGTCTATCCAAATTGCTTCGTATTTTATTACTAAATGAAGAAGAAAGAAGGAAAGAGGAGAAATAAAGTTAGACATCTGGTGGGTAGAGTTGCTCCTTGGATCTTTTGTTATCCATGTGATCTTTGCAGTTCACGTTTTTCACTAGAGGAGCCACTTTTTGAATTTTGATCATCATGGTCTGTGAGCTTCCTACCTCTATCAAAATGTTATTTTCCTAGTTAAGAACAAGCATTAGACCTGCATGAACCTTGTTGACAGAATAATCTTTTCATTGAGCCCAATAGATTGGCAGATGCTATATTTTCTGGGACCTAGTTACTAACAGTACACCTTGCAAACGTTAGTGTAAATAACTAGCAGCAATCCTTTTTAAAAAAAAAAAATTAGCAGCAATAAGACACAACCAGCCTAGTGATTTTGGTGTGAAAACCAAGACTTGTTTGTTTACAACTGTTGTAAGGGGGATAATTTATCTTTATCGTAGCTGTCAGTTTATGGACTAAGACTCACTGGTGAGCAATTAGTATTTAGCAATTTTGTTGTGTTGCTCATAATATCTTTATCCATATCTGAAATATTCAAAACTTTTAAAACATCATGATTATGCTGGAAATGCTATGCGATTTCCCACTCAATTAAAGACGACCATTACTTGTTGAAAAAGAATTAATTATTATGTACTCTAATTGTTTAAGAGTTCTGTTTCTGTTGATATGTAACCGGATTTGTAACACTGAAGCTGATGGCAGTAGAAAAGCGAATATTCTAGATATGTAACCAAATAACAAAGTCATGTTTTGCTTGCTGATCGAGACTAATTTTCATGTCCTGTTACTTTGATAGAGAAGTATCAATGATTTATAAATGTTTGGGCAAAAACTGCTTTATGTATTAAGTTGTCTTAGGATCTCCACTTGATACAAAATGGGATATCATATTTTACTTCTTTCTGTGTGGATAACTTAACAACTTGGTGCAATTATTTTATGAATCGTTCTTCTTGTAGGCTGAAGGCACTCGTTGCTATTCCGAAGGTGCAGCCCCGGTTTGCTATGGCCATAGGGAAGAAATACCCCACAATGAAATCTCTTTTGAGTGTTTACATGGATGCTACTAAATCTGTGAGTGCTCCACATCACTGCTACATTTACTCAGTTATGATTTTGAATTTTTCAAGTTTGCCTGTAATTGAGAAAGCAGTGCAAGTACCCATCAATGATCATGACCAAGTTATTTGTTACACTTACACATCTCCATTCGTCTTTTGGAAGGAGGAATGAATGTAGGTCTTGTTTACAAATATGTCCTTATATGTCATATCTACTACTGTAATGACTAATTTCATAGTAGTAATTAACTTTAGGAGCTGCTCATCTTTAAAAAAAACATTTTTACCAGTAATGGTATTGGATAATGTTCTCAGGGTTCCTTGCTATCTTAAGACTCACGTTGGCTAAAAGAAGCCCCGAATTTTCATTTATATTTTGCCAAACTATTTTAAATTTTTGTAGTAATAAAGTATGTAAGTCCAGGTTTAATGTTATGATTTGACACAGAAGTCAGAATGGATATCTGAAGTAGTCTGGCAACGTAAGTTGTCTAAATGGGGCTTACAGTGGCACCTTTAATATTTAGGTATATTACTAATATTAAGTGAGTAAGGTGTAACAGCATTTATATGCTGTCTTAGGGAAAAGCATCAAAGGTTTTATCGTGTATGCTCATAGATTTGGTCATCTCCTTGTGCGGAAAAGGGTTTGTTCGATGCTGGTCACCATAAACCCCCTCCCATGAGCCTACAGTAGATCCACATGCTAGAGTTAGGTGGGGTGGTCCATCGGGCACCCCTATGTTCGATAACTGCTGAAAATACCCTTTCTCAAGTCATGTACAGTTGTTAGGCCTTGTTGGTGGGCTTCATGCTATAGTGCGTTATCTGTGTTCCTAAGTTCACAAAGTCTTGGAAGAGACGTATATTAGTGAGATACCTGAAAGACGGATTGATGTTCTTAATTATATGTATAATGTTTTAAACAATATCAGTAATGTTTATTGAGTGTACATTTTATATCATTTTTTATGTATGTGTATATCACCGATATTCTTAGTAAAAACTTTAATGTTTTTTGATAAAACTGTAATGTTTGTCCGTCTCTTTTAGTCTCTCCATAAGACCGTCTCTCAGGAGACTTACTCTTTGCTTTCATTAATTTTCTGTACCTTGAAACTGAGTCATTGCTACATACATCAGGTTCATGAGAAAGAATTTCTTCTAAAGGATTTGATGACAGAAGGGTTACTTGGCGGTGATAGAAGACTGGGCGAGGTCTGTTCTAAGAGAATCTACAGAATACTTATGGCTGAAAGCGGAACAATAAAGACAGACGATGTCGAGAATGGAGCCGATTTCTTCAGTCGGCAACCTGCTTAACTAAATAGTGTCTAGCAGGCCGTCACTGTAGATAATCAGAAATGTTAATACTGGTAATCAAATGTTTGTGATCCTCGCACAAAATATTAAGGGAGTAGTATTTTTGATGCAGCGATTAACTTACATACTTGGAGGAGCAAGTAGAGTACCCAGAAATGACTTGGACATTTCACGGTAAACCTGTTATTTATCGACTCATCTCATGTACTTTTGACAGTGGTGAATGGCAAAAGAATATACTACTATTGACCAATGACGGACCATGTGAGTTGTTTTTGCTCAACCTGTCTCTTAAATGCATGGCATCGCTGAAACCTCACTAAAGAAACTATGCATTCGACCAAAACATTTGACCTGTCTTTTTAGCATTTGACTAAGCTAAGAAAATTGGATGAAAGTAAATTTTTTCAGAACTCAAAGTTTTAACTTTATACTATTAAAAAATACTCAAACAGTGGAGTTTTAACTTTTATACTATCAAATACTCAAACAATGATTGTCTAGTGCACACTGTACAAAAATACAAGTAAGCACAACCTCTCGATGCTAAACACAACTACACCTTTATTTAAAATATATAATATTCTTTGCATTTTGTGCTGAGATGAAATCAATATAACATGTCTGATTCTGTTTTAGCTAAACTACTTTATTTCGAAAAAACAGTCCAATTTTTCCACACAATACCAAAAATAAAATTAAAAAAGAACTACGGTTATAATCTAAGCTGATAATCTCAAATATTAAACTGATCAGGAGGTTTAGTGTGTGTTTGCAAATGCTGATGCTTTTTTGTCTGATTTTGTCAAAAGTTAATTAAAGTTGATTTTAATCAAAAGTCATTAATATTTGATACTATTATACAAAAAACAGCTTAAAGTTGTAAAAACATAATTTTTTTTAAGAATATCATTATTACAATCATAGGAATATTACATCAAATCAATTAATATATCATTCAATCTTTCAACCATTATAAAGGAATCAACTATCACAACTACAATACAGTAGAACACAATCCGCACTTGACGGGACTTGAACCTATATAACCTCTGCGTTATAGCACCTCAACCTAACCAAATGAACTAGGTGTTTGCAAAAATTAATTTAATTAGTTGATTTTAATTCGAAAAAAAGATACTACCTTTAAAACAGTTAGAAGCAGCTATTTGGGTTGCTTATTAGCTTCTGGAAGCTACTATTTTTTTCAGAGAAGTTACACCAAAAGTTGTAATAAACTTACAATACTAAAAAATTAATTTTAATTCTTCAAAATCAGTAAAGCAATTTTTTAAACACCTGCAAACAGAAGCTTAGTATCCTCTTGCTAAAACTGCTAATGGTGGGAAAGTTCTGGAGGAGGATTAGACGGCCCTAGGCAAAGGTCGGTCCTACAAAATTGAAGATGAGAAACAATACCCATTTGCATTTGCCTGCTTTAAATGAGGGGAGCTCTGTAATCCACTAACTAGTATTGCTGTCTTTTCTAAAGCTCGGGGGGTCCTCTTGGCCACATAGGTAGCAGCAGCGAGCCTAACTCAATTTGGCCCACCACCAACTTCAATTATATTTATACCACCTCGTTACACAATTTAAACCCCGCTTTGTTCGGTGCCATCCTAAATCTTATCCAAATTCGATATGATTACCTAATTCAATTTTATAATTAATTTTGTAAATTGTTCATACTTTATACTAACCCGTGGTGATGTCACGGTATAATTTACTTTTAATAATAATTAAAAATGTGAGGATAAATAAATTAATCAACACAATAAGATAATCAAAATTCCTTACAAACAACGTTAGCCGTTGTATATGTGTAATCGCCGTAAATCTATGCTCTACATATCTTTGTTTATGGTAACTATGAAAAATGTAAAATATGACTCATCATGACGTATATGATTTGAAAGGGTAGGACTCAACCCGAACCCGTTCAGAACTCGACGGGTTGACAACATATAGTAGTATATTATATCGGGTCCTCTACACGTACCTAACGCATTAATTAATAACTTATACTCCAATCTGAACTAAAATAAAATACAAAAGTATATAATGATGTTAACATGGTTGGTTCCCAACAACCCTTGGAGTGGTATGTGCTCCTCCCACCACCACACACACACAAAAATTATTCTACAAACATAATTTCAATTATTGCGGTAGTTTTTTAGGCAACCACCACCAACATATCCCCCCCCCCCCCCCCCACACCCCACACCCCAAATCCCCCGGATTTTTTACTAATTTAACCATAAAATATTGCAGTTCAGGTATTGTCACACGCACTACAACAAACGTGGGATTTAATGACCATCGTAAGTGTTATTAATTGTTATTTTGGGTGACATATTAAACTTCAATGACATTTTCTATGAAGTGTCACTTCAAGAGGGGTGGCTAATTCTATAATGTCACTAATCTATTGTACAATGACATCTTATTCAATGTCACATTAGATATTTCAATCAACACTTTCAAGTGTCACTGTAATAGTTATTAATTAATTACCATTGAGAGTGTCACTGCATATATAGTATTCATTTCATTTATAAATGTCACTTCATCTCAATATCATTACACTTGAAAGTGTTACTTCCCATCAATAGGTGGCACTTTAAAGAGTCATATTTTGAATATTTACCAACCATTTGAATTGTCATGGTAGAACAGTGATACACTATTTTCAAAATGCAAAGTGCAAATCCCTTAAATCAAAGTTCACCCATAGAATACAAATTAACACAACTTTAAACGTTCGCTCATGTTAAACAATATAAGTTTAAACTTGTAAGTTTGGATTAGCTTAGTATTGTCCTTAGAGTATATAGTATAATCCACTTCATCAACATTTATCTATTATTAATTTTGGAGGAGATGTACACTCAAACTTATTCTCATGATAACTATGACTTGATTAAGCATATTATTTACTATTTTTCTACTTCTTTTATACTTGGACCATCCTCCTCATTTGGAGAAACACCAATTGAAATGTAAAATAATAAATCAGAAAAAGATACTGCAAACTGAATTTTCTTTATTAACACAGACAAATAATCAATATCGGGCATGAAGATGGAGATAAAATTAGTAAATAATTTGTATATAGGTATGTTTAATATTGTAAATGGATAATTGTTGTTATGTTTATTAGTAATCAAAATTTACATTTTAGGTCGTAAACATTTGATTGTAAAAAGCATTTTAGTAGACTGGTGCCAATCAAACTTTATAAATTCGTTTGTCCAGTGGTTGAATCGGAGTTCATAGCTAATTGTACGGTTGATTAATCAAGTAAGAATTTTTAATTTTCCTTCTTTTTTAATATATAAAAAAATCGTTATGGAATAATGTAGTAGTATATAATGCTGTCATATTTTCTTTTTAATAGTGAGAGATCTCTATAAAGATTTAAATTATAATTACAGCTCATATACATCATCAACTTACTCACCCTGTATTATACTACTACTAATTCGCAAGGTACTTTAACCACATTTCGTCAATGATGACAATTACTTGGCTAATCTACGTGATGGTGAAGAACGAACACGTGCTCATGGTTACTCTTACTTATCCCACTCGTGCAGTGTAATTAAACTTTGACTCCGCATCAACCTCTGCCATTTAAGAATCACAAATGTATTCCTCCGGTATCCAAGTCAAATATGTGCCGAATAATATTGTTCAACCACTCCAACCTCATATGATGGAGCCTATTGTAAAAAATAGAAGCATCAAATTTATATTGATCCATATCAAATAAAAAATTTATGCGTAGAGTTATATTTAAGTGCACCATGATAGTAGTTAGTATTGTTGTTAGCCGACTTTATGAAAACATGCGAGTGATAAAGTCGAAAAAATTTAGATGAATTCGTCGTGGCATGACGAATTTAAATATATGTTTAAAATATTTTTCAAATTTTGTATATAAATTTATATGAGATTTAATAAAAATATATATGCAACCAATATACAAAAAATAAACAGTGAAAGATATACTGGCTGGAAATGAAACTAACTCCACAAAATTTCTGTGGCGATGCCATGATATAGTTTACGTTTAATAATAAATAGAAATGTGGGAGGACAAAATGAATTAATCGAGGCAACCCCTGGGGTGGTATGTGCTCCCCACATAACGATCTTGGTGTGGATAATACAAATCTACCAAACCAACATCATCATAAGAAAATCCAACTAATAATTTATGTGCTAAAACATTAGCCTCTCGTTTAACCAGCTGTCAAAACTTAATTCTCCATCAAATACCTGAATTTCTTTGAAAAGTGAAACAAAGGGCAAAGCTAAAATTTGTCAATTTAAGATATTTAATCACAAAGAACAATCACTTTCAATTACTACATGTTGTCACTCAAAATCTTGAACAAATTTAATTTCAAATTTGGCTGGCCAACCTTCCGCATTTTCAACAACCTAGACATAAAATTTTGTCACCAATAATAACATTGCCCTTATGATCCCTAGCAACAACACTAATACGCTCCCCTATTCGGCCTATGCTCAACTGTATCAAAATTTCACGTATGATGGCCGGAATTTGAATAAATCTGGTGGGATTTAGCCCATCAGCTTTATATTATCTTATTTAATAAATTTATATTTTTATTTTAGTGAATAAAATGATTTATTTTAATAATAATAATAATCTAGATTGGTGTCTATAGATTCTTCTTCTCACGGTGAATTCAAATATATGTTCAAAATATTTTTCGGAGTTTTGTAGATAAATTTATATGACATTTAATAAAAACTATATACGCAACCCAACATACAAAAAATAAACAGCGAAAGATATAATGGTTTAAAATGCAACTAATTTCATAAAATTTCCACATAGGATTGAATTACTTTAATAAATACTCTATTTTTAAATTTTCATCATTTCATTTTATCTTATTTAATAAATTTATATTGTATTTTAATGAATAAAATGATTTATTTAATCAATACTATTCAAGATTGGTGTCTATGGATTCGTCTTGTCACGACGAATTCAAATATATGTTCAAAATATTTTCGACTTTTTGTAGAAAAAGTTATATGAGATTGAATAAAAACTATATATGTAGTCAACGCACCAAAATAACAATGAAATATATATTGGCTAAAATACAACTAATTCCATAAAATTCCACGTAGGACTAAATTAATCTAGTGAGGTTTAGACCCTTGTGCTTTACATAATATATGGATATTCACCACATTTGTGGATCATTCCAAACTATAAGATCTATAAAAAGATTTTAAATATCTAGGTGTGAGGTTCAACCGGGTCAACTTGTTTTAACGAGTGAGTCTCCTGGGGACCGACTTTATAGAGAGACTAATGAGCATTAATGTTATAGTCAGAAACATTAGAAGTTTAAAAAGAAATAAAAATCGGTGCTACATAAAATGTTCACAAGTTCTGAGTTTTCACCAATTTTCAGAGTTTCCGAGACTCACCGGATTTCAAAACATAGCTAGCTTGGCTTTTTGAATTGGTATTTAGTTGTTCTCCAGCATGGAGATGTGCAAGTTGATTAGTTAAAGAGTAAGTATAGTAAAAGGGAAGATTTTCCTAATTTGTAGGAAAATTCGGTTTTCACAATAAAGAACCGGTCAGAAACACTACAACCCGGTCAGTAGCTTTTAAATACTCCAAATAAACAACACACTCTCACAAAAGTCATACCACTCAATCATTTTTCTCTCTCTACAAAAACCTTACTGAAAAACATTCATACCCCCCATCCTTGAATCAGGAATTTTGGCTCGATGGAGATGGCGATTGTGTTGCTCGTGATACTGATCATTGTTTCGTCTTCATCCGTTGCCGGATTTTATCTTCCCGGTGTCGCACCGCGTGATTTTCAAATGGTACATTAGTCGAAATGGTTTTGGTAGCACCCTGTTCTTACTGATCATTGTTTGATAAATGGTTTTCAAATAGAAATGATTTCCATCCGTTGCTTCCTATTCTTATGATTTTGGTAGTTTTAGTTTACCTTACTCTTCCTTTGGTATTGCTGTATTACCATTTGTTTTGGTGAATATGATGATTTCGGTTGATCGGTTCATGTATCTACGATTTTTGTTGTTGATAGCAAAAGTAGATAGTAGAAAGGCTGAATGGTTGAGTTTCGGATTCGTTAGGTTTTCGATTTGAATCAGTTTCGGTTCAAGACTTAAGCATGAATATTAAGCATCAATGTTAGTATTTTTAGCCTCTGGTGGAATATTATGATTTGATTTTTTGCAAATGCTTTTTTATAGTTTTAATATATATTGTTATAGTTTTAATAGGCACTGTTATGGTTTTAAGCATCAATGTTATTGTTTTTAACTTGTGTTGGATGTTTGTGCTTTGTTATAGTTTTAATAGGCATTGTTATAGTTTTAACATGCAATGTTATGATTTTAAGAATTAATGTTACAATATTTAGCTTATGTTGAATATGTCTGCATGTTATTTTTTTAGCGCATATGTTATAATTTTAAGACCTACTGTTGTAGTTTTAAGCATCAACGTTAGTGTTTTAGATTCTGAGAAATATTTTTGATTTGGTTTTTTGCAAATGTTTTGTTATAGTTTTAAGATGCACTGTTATGGTATTATGTATCAATGTTACTGTTTTTAGCTTGTGTTGCATATTCCTGCTTTGTTATAGTTTTAAGATATACTGTTATGGTTTTTAGCATAAATGTTACTGTTTTTAGCTTGTGTTGCATGTCCCTTCTTTGTTTTTAAGCACTAATGTGATAGTTTTGATGGGAGTTATTATGATTTTAACCCAGTTAGTGAATGTTTTAAGCAGGTGTTGATGACGACATCGAGTTTGATGATAGGTCTCTCAAATGTGTCACTGCAGTATTTAAGCAACAAGCACAAACAAAAACGTTTATTGTATTCTTTTCCTTATGGGAATATATGTTTTTTAAAACCTATGACTGAATGTTTCAATATTGTAATGACTGAATGTTTCAAGTAGTTTATTTTAAGCTTGTTTATTGATGTTTTAATGACATCCCTAGAACTTTTAGACTTGTTTAATGGTGATTTAGTGATATTAAATTGTCACTTAAAACTACAACAAGTCATCTTAAAATTATCATATAGCTCCTTAAAACCATCACAACATCTCTTAAAAAATTAACAAAAGAGGTTAAAACTATAATTGAAACATACAATACCAACGCATTAAAACCATCACATTATCTCTTAAAACATTAACAAAATACGTTAAAACTGTAGTTGTAGTTGAAACTTTCAATGCTAACAACTTAAAACGATAACATAATTTATTAAAAGCATAACGAAAAATGTGTGACTTGACGGTTTTTTAATAAACTTGACCACTAAAACCCAAAAACCACAAAAAACTACAAAAAAAAATTGACTTTCCTATATTTTAAAAAAATCTTACATTTTTCAAAACTTTGGAATAGTTAAAAGGAATTATCTCATCTCTATAAACCTTTACTTAATTCGCACTCCTAAGTATAAATCACTTGCCATAATCCCTATAACTAGTACACTTTCCATGTTTATGGCATGTTAGGCGAGAAATGTCAAAATGATTAACCAATTTGACATTGACATGCAACTGCAATCAAATTTTTAATACGTTCACTCACTAGCTAATTCAATAGCCACTGGTCTAGGGTGATCCCACTATGTTAAATGTATGAATTTGATATTCACCATGTATTTATCAACTTCAAATCAAGGTCACACTCATGGTCCATGCAACTTAGCACTTAGAAAATACAAACTTCCTTTCTTCTATAGTATAAAAATAACACAAAAGAGCAACTTCTTAAGCTCTTGGAGCTTTTGGGTGAGAAGAAAATGGAGAAGAACAGGTCATTCCCTTACTACTCTGCCTCCTACGCCGAGGCCCGGTCGAGCTTTGAAGATCGAACTAAGTCGTATAGCTTCAATGGCCCAGGCGAGGACCCGGAAGTGAAGAGAAGGAAGAGGGTAGCTGGGTATAACATGTATTCTGTGGAAGGTAAGCTTAAGTCGTCGTTTAGAAGCAGCTTCAAGTGGATCAAAGGCAAATTTAAGGACAACTATTACAACTTATGATCATTGCTCTCTGTACTTTTCACCTTTTTTTTACTTTTCCTTCTTATGCTTTCTTTTGATGGGTGTCATGAACTGTTGTTCCATGCTCGATCTTGTAATTCATGACACTGAACTATATTTCAAAGGATTGTGGCTTTATTCTGAACTTGACAATATTTGTCACATTAACCTTTGTTGTTGATCTTTTCGGAGGGATTGTATTTCCGAGAAATGAGATCACATTACATGTTTATCCACATGAAGCTAATCATGTGACGTTGATTCGAAAAGATGTATCTTGCAAAAGTTTCTCTATTATGTTGTTTCAAGTGTTTCTGGTGTATCTATCAGCGAGACATGAGTTCTCAATCAAGATACGGAGTATTGTGATATAAATTGATAAATCTCAGTAATTTGATGAATCAGTTTAGCAGTGTATAATCAAACTTAGCCAAGTTTCAGAGACCGAAAATAAGAACACATACATTACCCAATTATACATTCACAATTCAACAACTGTGGTTTGAATCAAGCTAGTTCATATCATCAACAACACGAATGCTGAAGTAAATCAAAGACGGTAATCCAATTTCGAATTTTGTTCTATATTCTAACTACAAGTTAAAAATGGACGAAGCCATCCCCGAGTTGAGGACCTCTGCGTCACATTTTCAAAAGGACAAAGCCAGCAACATCACAAATTCATTTACGAAGTTACAGTCTCCACCAGAACTGGGAACATTCTCTAAGGTATGTGAAATCAAAGGATCTGCCCAAATGTAGAATGTGTTCAACTTTTGGCATCGGCAGTCCTACCATCTATGCTTGGTGGCAGAAATTTTCGAGTAGAGAAGGCATGGCATGTCTCTTCAGCATCCAAGAGAGACAGATTTTGCTCCCGATGATAAGTTGATTTCGGCACTTGAAATCCTTTCAGCTGAGATGCAATTAGTGCATCAAACGAATCAGAGGAAGGAATATTAGAGGTTAATCTTGATTGGTTCTCTTCTGATTCAAGGTTACGGCCAGCTTTGGCTTGCATCGACGCCTCGGTAAACAATCCTCCAATGCTTAAGCTTGTAAAACTGTCATCCCATGGAGAAACTATACGTGCATTGCCCTCTTCAACTGGTTGTGCAAATGGTTTGCTCTTATTCGAAAACATGGATGTTTCAGATAACAATCCGCCAATACTAAAATCACTTGGAGGCAGCAAGAATGTAGATTTGTTCCCTTCATCATTATTACTAATTCTTTGCAAGAAAGATGATTCAGATGGCAAGCCTCCAATGCTTATATCCGACATGGAATTACCTTCCTGACAGCTCGGTTTGTTTCCAGTCTTGAGATCAGATCCTCTATTTTTACCCTGCAAAGATATTTCCTGTAGCAATCCCCCAATGCTTACGTCACTTGAAGGCAGCAACATAGGTTGGGTTGACTTGTTCACTGGTTCAGTGTCTGTATTGCTGATTCTTTGCAGCAAAGATGCTTCAGATAGAAAGGCTCCAAAACTTATATCCGACATGGGATTACCTTCCTGACAGCTAGGTTTTTTATCAGACTTGAGATCAGAACCTTTACTCTTACCCTGCAAAGATATTTCCCGTAGCAACCCTCCAATGCTCAGGTTAGTTAAATCATCCCAAGCTACAGTTGACTGTAAAGGGACATCAGTAGTCATTCCATCACCCTGGCAAGAACAAGAGGCGTATGTTTACTGTGGCAGGTGAAACTTATCTTAAAAAGTAAGTATCTTAAAAAGTAAGCATACTATGAACAAAAAAAAAAGTGCAGAGAATCCATGGCAAATTGAGAGTTGAGACACTAGATCTGTATTTACTTCTTTTTATTTAGACTTGCCAAGAATTTGGTAAAAAGCAGTATATATATAACCTACAATCTTAATCCCTTGCTCTTGAAGTTTTTTTTTTTTTTTGGTTCAAATGCCCCTGCACTTTAGTGCCCAAGTTCAACTTGAATTTAACCCCAAAAAGGAAATAATATATAAATTAAGTTCAAGTTCATTGACCTGCTATCACTTCATTCACTTCAATTATAAGAGTTTTTTAAACCAATAAAATACTTTCTTATATTTCTACTTTGTATCGTGGAAACACATGAGCAATCCGCTGCCTATAGAACTAATTAATCAGCATAATTCAAAATTGCCATAGCATTTTCTCCCCAAATAATGGAATTCCCAACTGTCCCATTGACATTAAGCCTCATGCTATAATCATTAACCAGTATAATAGTTTCAAATGCTTAGCATCAGACAATCATATTCATCTAAGCCCACATAAAAGATCCTCGGAGTGATATGTAAAGCAAGCGAAAAAAATTACCACATGATCAGTAGGCTTTAAATCCAAGGCTCCATTCTGATCGCTTTGCATTTGGACACGTTCACTAGCCTCATCACAATTATTCTCCTGATGACATGTATTCTTTAAAAATTCACTGAAATCCATGCTCTTCACAAGAGAATGTGTACGAGTATCGGGAACTTCAGTTGTGGGAAGTCTACCAGATATCTTCGTCTGATTGTCAGAGAACCAAGAGTACCTAGAAACAAAGTAAATTAGTCGAGAGACAATATTATGGATAGCGTTAGTGCAAGCCATAAGTAATGCAAGTCCGCACCTCAGACGGAAAAGGGAAGGTCTTCCGATAGCAACATACACCTCTCCTGATGTAATGGCACTGTCATTCAAAGTCCATTTTCTGCATGAAGCTAGTTGCTCCAACTTTGTATCATAAGGAAAAAGCATGAGCTGCCCTGTAGCCACAGTTGAACAACCCCATTTCGTTTCCAGGTGCTTGACCACGGATGACATCTTCTTACGATCACTTAATGCAAGCTCTAGAAAGGGATTATGACCATCCTGAAACAGAATAAACGGATTTGATTCAGATAATTCATTCTCTGTTTATGCCTTTCGGAATGGGGTTTGTCTCTGTGGGTGTGTGTTTGGGGTGGGGTGGAGTGGAGTGATATTTGATGGATTCAAAAAAACAGGGTGATTACCCTTACCTTCTCTAATCCAAGACGAGTATTTTCATCTATTGGAAAAAGCTGCAGTTTGATCTTTGCGGATGGAATCCGCAGTTGAACTTGAGGATCTAGCCCAGACATTTTTGTACTTCCTGACACTAAAGATTATGACATGAGACTTTGGCCAATAAATGTATGGTGCTGCATAAAAACTTATACCACAGGATGATTTGTCTAAAGTAAGATGTCAAAACCAATTGCCTGACCTGTAGCTTTTGGATGTCTCTGACCTGTTCCATTAGCAGATTTCTTCACAGAAACACCTAAGCATTCATCCTGTTTTTTAATGACCTCAGTTATCTTTCTCTTCTGTTGCCTGTTAGATTTCATGGAAGATTCTCTGTAGATAAAAAAGGTCAATCTTCACCCAGTTCCATTATTAAAGCAGAATGCATGATGCAACAGAAAGGTTACGAACTAACTGAATTTCCATATAGTTTCCCTACAATAGGCCTTCATTACTAATGTCAGACATGTACACCAAAAAGTTGAATAAAACTTAAAATTATATATCAGGAATAACAAATTACAGAATACCACAGTTTAAGTTGGCAAAAACTGACGATATGTGTATGCATGCCACTAACACTGAGACCCATTAAGCTGCAAATTAGAGATAATAAACAAAAATCCGAATTTATAAGATAAATAGAAAAAAATCAATGAATTTATAAGATAAATAGAAAAATCAATGAATTTATAAGATAAATAGAAAAATCAATGAATTTATATAAGATAAATAGAAAGGTACGCTACATAAGTTAAGCAATATGGATAATCACAGAAAAGGGAAGGTACTTCGATTAACTTGTCAGTTCCTACAACAAATCCACATGCTGCAGCTACTCACCTCTTAATTTCAAATAATATGCTTCAAAGAATCTGCAAATCATAATCATTTATCTTACTTGATCCCAGCAAAATGTAGAAAGCAGAAACATTAACTAGAACAATTCATTTATAAACCAGTTGGAGAGCACAGAATCATAATCATAGATTATGTATAGAAACACAAAGAAGCCCACAGAAAGTGATTACAACTTAGGCTTGTGGATGAAACCCACAGAGAAAAATCACTTGGTCCATGCCCAGGGTTACCTTTTATAGCACAATAGCCAATGTATGGAAGTATAGTGCATTGAGTAAGTAAAACTGATACATGTCATTCAAGTCTTTCATCAATCATAATACATAAACAACTAAGCAAAGTACAAGACAAAAGGCAGCTGTGATTCTAGACTTGTTTCTTTGGTTGCATAAGCAAAAAATGCCCATTATATTATTATAGTAATGTATCAGCTAAGAATTTTGCAATCACTTCAAATTATAGTTAGCTCAAATGCAAATTCTAATATGCTAATCTCACTCACTCGTAACTCTTAAGCATCTGTGCCTATTAAATTACTGAAAGATGGATGCCAAGAAATATTAGAATCGGAATTCAGGAACATAAACTGTCCATCTCGAACATTAACCGCTATCAATATTAGATTGCCAAAAGCCCCAAGCAAATCTAGTACCAAATGAACACAACACCAAAAGCTGCCCCAATGAGCAGACTAGATTCAACATAAGTTGTTTTAGTCTAAAGTACAGTCGGTCCGATTTCGAAACAAAATGGATCAATTTAACCAGAACAAAATTAGGGCTTGTAATTCGTCTAAAAGAAGGAAAAAAACAGTAAAAAAGAAACGAATCGCACACTTCATACACAACGGCATCAGTGAAGGACAGAATTATCAGCAGAAATTGCACGTATCCAATTCAATCAAGGGAGAGAACATACATACCGATAAAAACTCAATCGAAAATCGGAATTCCCAAGTTCTATGTCAAAATCGCAACTTTTATACAAAAATCGATACGCATAAGAATTAAACATAAAGCAAAGATGAATCCGGTTTGAATATACGAACCATGTAACGCTGCCTTGCTCCGCCGCTAGCTTGTCAGTGGTGTACAGATTTGAGATTTTCACGGTGGCGGGAATAGCTTTCAGAGCTGAGTCGCCGCCTTTATTTTCAATTCAGATTTGAATTTTTGCAAAATGACTGGTGAAACATTTATTTTTCGATTTTATTGATTTCGTTTTGGGTTATACCCGTCGATATGTATCGACGGGTATGGTAAAAAATAATTAAGTATATATGTATAACGATTCGACTATTAATTGATTGATCCTCGAATCTTTGAACCGACGCGGTTATTTGTGGACAGCTCTCTGGATGATATGTTGTCTCCACTGTACCAACAAAAGTACCTTCTCATTAGACTTTGTCTTCACTCGTGCACGAAGGGGAAACGTTGGGTCTAGGCACCCACAAAAAAAAGTAAAAGTCTACCGAAACATGTGAAAAATTATGTTAGTGAAATAATAATACTTCTTTTTACATTTTTCAGTGGTCTCAGACCCCCCCCCCCCCCCCCCCGAGTGGGGCATGGTGTCCCACCCACGGGACGGGGTTGTTGACCACCCGACCTGATTAGTTATATATGTTATGCGCTTTTGTATTTTATTTTGGTTCGTGTTACACTGGTTCATTTTTCTAAACTTAGAGCCCACTCATACCCGTTAATTAACATTTAACGGGGGTGAACTCATTTTGATATTTATCGGGTTCCATCCCATAGGTTTAAACCTATTTGTGTCAGATTGAATTGTTTTTTTATAAAGTGAATTCTAATTTATTAGCAACATCATCCATTTTATTTATGTTGTCCATTTAAGCACTCAACAATATCACCGAGCATTATGGCATATTATATTAATTGATCTCATCTAGGAGTACTATGTAACTGGTCTATGCAAGACCATCTTAGTTATGAACTAAAATTTTATGCGATCGCACTACTCGAAAGTCTAATCATTTTTCCATAAGAGCATGATAACAAATGAAATTTTCAGTACAATCCTATGGTTAAGCATTCCTGAGTTGTTAATCATATTAAGTAACTTTTGGGGAACATTTTCCAATTCATTCACAACGTAATCGACTTTGTTCATTCTTTCCGCACTCAACTACTTGTTACATTCACCATGCATTTTCAACATAACATATCCATCAATCCCATTGAACATGTTAATTACATTGGTAGGTCTTACACACACCCAAAACTTTCGCTATATATAAGAAAAACAAATCATTTATGTACCCATTTATGAGAGAGACCTGACATAAAATAAATAAATGGATCGGGAAGCTATTCATACTCATCCCGTTTAGAACCTTGCGTTGAACAATTTAGGCCCGTAATTTATGCAACCTCCCTTGGATTAAACTTGAACTCGTTTAGTGCCCAGGCTCGTATAATTAAAACTTACGGTTGATTATGGTCTGAGAAAGTAGAGTATGGCTCCAAACCATTTAGACTTCTAAAGTGGTTGTCGTGAGCCCGACATATTTGCGCACAATTGTGCGAAATCATTGCGGCGAACGCAATGTTGTTGTAAATAAATGTGGAATAATATCTCAGACACAATCCTTTTCAAATTATAGCAGAATAACAACACCGACTTATCTCAAAATTTCAATCTTCAGTTTGATATTGAATTTAATTTTTGTTTCAATTTTTTTTTGTATTTATATTAATTTTTGGGAATAATTCGTACTCATTTATCACAAATTACCTCGTTAAACGCATACATTATTCTAATTTCTTATATAATAAGGAAAATTACATATACCACCTCTGCAATTGGCCCACTTGTCCCTCGCCCCCTACTATTCAAAGTATTACAGATACATTCAAATTTTACACATGAAATTTTTTGTACTTATAGCCTCAAAAGTCAACAGAGGCGATGATATGATCTACCATTTTACTGATGTGAGGGAGAGAGTTTGTAGTATCCACGATAATGCCATCCATATTATAGGTTTTTACTTTCTTTAATTGTTTCTTTTCATTTTCTTTTCTCTTTTCTTCTTCCTCCTTTATTCATTTTATTGCAACCCAAGTCCCTAGTCTTAATATGATTATCTAGAGCTCACACAAAACTTTCTTGAAAAAGCTGAAATCAGTACCTAAACTTTTATTTCGAACTCTAACATCAATTAAACTCCACCAAGACTAAATTATTCAACTACATGTTATAGGTGTCCAAGAAAATAGAATTTGGAGCCTTAACAGCCTTGACATGGAACTGTTAGAGCACCAAGTCGGAGTTGTCAACAACTTCGACATGAAGCACATAAGCTGTGCAACTCCAAGTCGGAGCTGTCAACAGCTCCGACTTGGAGCTCTTAAAGCTTCATATCAAACAACTGTAATTTGGAGCATTAACATCTCTGACAGAAGGCGTGTATCTATGACCCGTCGAGTTATAACTATTAAATATGACTTAAGTGCCTTAACTAAATTGTAACGACTCGACCACTAATTGATCGAGCCCCGACCCTTTGGGTCGACATGGTTACTCATGGGCAGCTCTTCGGGTGATATGTTGGCTCCATTGTACCAACACATGTCCTTAAGTTCCCGCACACTTTGTCCTCACTCGTGCGTGAACCGGGAGACTTATCAGTTGGTCACCCATCCTAAGATTGCTTCAAAGCAAGCACGTTTAGCTCTGAAGTTATTATGGATGGATTCCCGAAAAGAAAGGTGCAATTGGTATGAGTAGCGTTCTCAATCCATTTAAACTCTCTTAAATTTAACTTGAAACTTTAGGGAGTTACATAAATAGTCCAAGTAGGAGTTATAAGAGTTTTGGGAATTTTATTGGAAAATGCTACAAATAACTCTGTATGATCACTATTTATAGTTATCCATTTTGTTTATGTTTAATGTCAACTTCTATGGACACATATTTTGTATAGAATTGTTGAAATGATTTGAATAATAAACTTGAAAACTATTTAGTAATGCATAGGTGGCTGGAAAAAATTAAAATAAAAAACACCAAAGTCAAAGTAGAATTTTTACTATAAAATACAAAGTATCCTTTGATACGACTTGTATATAACTTATCTGGAAACGACATGTATTATCAATAAAACTATCCATGTTATTAATCAAAACTTCTATGCTATTTACAAAAAAATACCAATGTTGAGAACATAGACATTTTGTTTAATAACACCAATGATTTTATTGACAATATATGTACGTCTTTAAATATAGAGACCCTCTCTCTGTAGACTTACTCATAAAATAAACAATGTAATTTTATTTGAAAATAGCATACGGTGTTATGTTAGAATTAAAATAGCTCATACTGTTTTTTTTTTATAATTTTGCTTTAGAATAATATAGGTATAAATTTGTATATATACATAACAACCGCTCTAAATATGCCCCTACTCTCAAATATTTTGGTTTTGGTGAATTATCGTTCTTGGGTTCGCTCTATGTGGCTAACCGGTTATGATTTGGTTACGGTTCCTGCATGATATTATCGGTTATGGGCACCAAACATTCATATATTATTTGGTTATGTGTTGGGTAAAGCCAAACTAAATATTCCATGCCACAAATTCACCATCAAAGTTCCAAGCCACCACTCTTCAGTCCTCATGAACTTATAGATCCGTTGTTGTGCACTATCCCGTCGTAGTAAAGTTTAGTTTGCCGGATTCCAATATTCATCATATATCTTAAAAAATGCCTTGATAATTTCTTTCTAAAGCCAACTCCAATGGTGTTTTAGCCCCTGTAGTAGTGTAGTTAGCATTTCACTTTGCGTATTACATTTAGGATGACAATTGGTGAGACCGGTATGCTCCCTCCCTCCCTCCCTCTCCCGGCACGCTTGTGAGCGCACCCGCCTTTTGTTTTCTTCCTTTTCACTTTACTTATTTGATTTTATTTTCTTTTACTCTTTTCCTTGTTTCTATCCTTTCAATTTTAGTTTTGTTTCGTTTTGTTTTATTTTATACTCTTTGTTTATTTCAGATGTAACAATAATACTTGAAACAAACGAAGCATGCTTATATATAGAACACCACGCATCTATGTTACAAATTTTTTATACATTTATGACTTTTATTTTCAATTATTGTAAATTTATTCTCAATTATTGTAGTTCTTATTTTCAAGTATTTATATTT
Organism: Plantago major; assembly: GCA_026545765.1. Taxonomy (NCBI): domain Eukaryota; kingdom Viridiplantae; phylum Streptophyta; class Magnoliopsida; order Lamiales; family Plantaginaceae; genus Plantago; species Plantago major. The sequence continues at coordinate 22,903,899 of CM048840.1, read as the reverse complement.
TTCTTAACAATTAATGTGATATTATTATAATTGATTAATGCCCATGCAAATTAATTGATTAATGAAGTTTTGAGAATAAATAAGAAAAGAAAATGAAATAAATGTAAAAGTGAAGTTTAATTAGAAATGAGAAAACAAAAGGCTAAAAAGCATTTTGTCTTCTCAAATTTGTCTGTTTGTACGGTTTGCCCTCTATTTTTTTATAGGTTGCGAATTGCCCCCTACATTGCGTAACCCATTGTCGGAGCGTGCATTACACCCCATTCAGAAAAGCATTTATAAGGGGCACAACGTAACATATTTAAAAGTTTAGGGGGCAACTCATAACCTACCAAAGTTTTTTTTTTTTTTTTTTTTTTTTTGTGGGGGGGGGGGGAATCGCACAAACAAACAAATTTTAGGGGGTAAAATGTTTTTTGCCAAAATAAAATAAATTTGAGTTTTAAATGTTGTAGTAGTAGATTTTGGTATTGGGGATCATGAAGTTAATAAACCGTTATAGAGGTCTAATTGTGGTTTCGTGTTGTTGGCTATTATGCACCTGCCCAAATTGTTAATTGGCTATGCACATTACCTATTCTAGGTGAACTAATTAAAATGTGAGATAAAATTTTATATTTTGAATGCATATTTTTTTTCTTTCCTTATTAGGTGTAAATAAAGTGTTGCTGCTATTTTCCAAGTTTCATAGGGTGAGAGAATGAAACGACTAAAATGTAGCACTGTTTCCTAAAAAAAGATGACAATTAGGATGAATTAGTTGACGATTAGTATAGAAACTTAAATGAAGATTGAAAAATTTTGATACAAACGTGTATACATGCATAATAAATTGATCCAACTCACCACATTTGAATTTATTAACTTGCCTTAATATGTATAATTGAGTAATAATGGTCTATCAAAAATTTCTATCTTGAGCACTTTGAATTAATATAGAAATCCGGAAAGTAACTAATGTGAATTGATTTGTACATATAACGTCATTTTGCAATTTGAATTTGACCAAGTCATAACAGATCATCATAATTTAATAATTTGGACCAATCAAAATAAAAGAATTTAACAACCAAGTAAAAGAATGGACCAATCATAGAAGAGGAATTTGCCACATATTTAAATGATTTGGACACCCTAGAATGACTTCAATCCTTTTTTTCTTAATGTATTATACTACCTCCATTTCAGAGAAATTGTTACAATTTGGATTTGCACCAATTTTAAGAAAAAGTAGAAAGTACAAGTCGTCCCCTGATTATTAGAGATTAACTGAGTGACATATTGTAATAAAAGTGAAAGGTAGGGAGTTTTATTATTTAACTAATTTTCATAAATGGAAATTGTAACACTTTTAGTGAAACGCCGGAAACGGAAAGTTGTAACACTTTCTCTGAAATGGAGGGAATATATATAGATGGAACTGTGTTGTATGATTCACGAGTTGTTCCACTAGTATTACGCCGCATCATGGGCCTTGCCCGGCCTGGGTTATCTAAAAACTCAATCAATTACTATGTATGTATCGAATACAAAGTGACGGGTCTGAATTTTTGCTTCAGCAAGTTCTTGCTGGAGAAGTGCTCAGATACATTTGCAGCTTTCAAAGGTAAATTCAATTGTACTCTTCCTATGTTGTATACGTCTCGACAGGTTCTATACGTTTTTCCTTTCAATAATACGGACGATGTTTGTTTTGATTGATCTCGGTTGCAGCAAAATACAATGTCACTTGCTGGCAAGGAAGACTACAAAGTAGTGCTTGATGTAGCAGCATGGATACTCAACGTTGTCACTTCTGTTGGAATTATTATGGCCAACAAAGCTCTCATGTCTACCTATGGATTTAATTTTGGTAATTCTTACATGACTTTTATCGCGAATTATTCACATTTTTTGGACATTCAATAAGATCAAATTAACCTCCCCCATCCCGCGTTACGTGAAATGAGCAGATTCTATACCAAATATGTATAAAGAGTTCGAGAAGAATTGGAAAAAAGAACATTGGGGAGAGGCGAGTGTTAGGGCTTGCAACGAAAGAGTAGGGGTGAGCAAAAAGTCCTGACTCGTCATGTATAAAGATGGACTGCTCATTCCAAGGAGCTTGGTAACTTGAGGGTGACGGGGCAATACCACATGCATGATCTTTCGTCAGAAGCTTATTAACATGATTCTAAGTGAATTCTGCAAAGATCCAAGAAAAGAACAAGTCAGGAACTAATGCCAAATTAATAAAGATCTATAAAAATGAAGTTCACGTAATCTTACTTCAATCATTCAGCTTCTGCCTTAGTTTTTAGTGAACATTATACAATGGTTCACCGTAATGATACAAATCAATGTCGTCCCCGTCAGTTGCAAATAGAAAGCACCAAGCACACAAAAAAATATGTAGAAGATTGACGACCTGATTAATGCAAAAACATCGAAACAGTAGTGTATACACATGTCTCAATTAATTCAACTACCCGTTTTGTATGGTGTTCAATGTACATACTTCATGCTTGCCTTCGACTTATACATGCTCTGTCATTTACACATATATGATCAACAACTTATACATTTCAGAATGCCATGTACGCATATAGTTTCATGTTTCGTCAAAATCCGCAGATGATCAACAACCCAGCTTTTTTTTTTAGTACGATTTAAGACGAATTGGGGAGAATCAAATAGTTTAGTTCGTGAATTAAAAAAAAATTGACCTAATTCTTTGGGCCGTCCATCAAGCCGTCAAGATGCCTCGAGCACCAATCCTTCATCTTTTCGTTTTGTCAAAGACAAGTGGCTTTAGGCTCATATAATTTTCTCATATGTATGTTATGTGTGTGTCGAATTGCATCGCGTGATGAATCAAGAATGGGTAATTAAAAGTGCTTCATGTTAATAATGTATTTATATATAAAAGGCATAATCTATAATTTGCAAAAAATCATGTTACAAGGATTGAAGCTAACTCCAGTGGCGGAGCCAGGAGTTACAGTCAGATATGGCACAAATAACACTTCCCGCAGTCTCGCCCGAAACTTTCCATTTTATTATCTTTTACATCTCGATTAAAGCTTTTCATTTTTATTTTTGACAATTTTCTTTTTAATTATAATATTAAATATATTCAACTTTTCTAAAATATAACTACAAAAGTAAAGTCAACACAAAATATCAACGCTGCAACATTATTTTAATCAAAAGTAATGTTAGCTTATCTTTATGAGATTTAAAAACCAAAAAATATAATATATGTATAGTTTAATAATGCATATTATTGTTATATTGTATTCAAAATATGTATGTCCCCGTAAAAAAAACTGAACATTCACTCTTCTATAAATATGTATGTAGTTTCTCATTCATATTGTCCAACAACAATCCCAAAACCTAATTTGGAACTAAAAACGAAGGGAGGTGATCAGTAACCTTGGAGTTATTCCTTAGTTTCCCAAACTAAGTACTTCATGTACTCCATGCCGATTAAGGTGTTGGTTAAGGTAGTTTGTCTGGTGAGCTTCTTTAATAACTTGTTCAATTATGCAGATAGCTCTATGAATCAAGTATACTTAATACACTTTCCAATGTATGGTATCTTGTTCTTTACTGACCCAAGTCTACGATAAATGTTCAAGAGAATGAATCTCAGATATCAAATCTTAATTCAACTCTTTCACAAATAGCAATGCTTGTTAAGGATCAGGACACTTAGAACTTTTGTGCTACTTAGAATCAAGAGCTTTTGGTCGCAACAGAAAGCTTGAAGGTAAGTAGTGTGCTTGAGAGAGCTTGTGTGAGAGTATTCAATGTGAGTTCAGTGTTCTAAGGTGTGTTCTCAAGCAGTCTAAGTGTTGATATTTATAGATGAATTTTGAGTGCCGTTTGAATAGTATCCGTTAGGCTTAAATCAAATTCAAACTATTGATATCTGAGTATAATCTTTAATCGTTTGTCTTCTTCTTCAGAAGCTACCGTTTTTGTTCAGACATCTCTGTCCGCGCATTTAATGTATTGTACTATACTTTTGTCCTGTAGTGCCAACGGAACTATGCATGGTATCAGAGATCTTTATGCTATCAGATTTCTCTGATGCTGTGCACGTCCTTTTCAAGAGTTTATCACAACTCCAGATATCACTTGTTGAAACACCTTGTTATAATATATTTCTTTTCAGAAACATAGTTTATGTCCAATGTATCTGAGTGTAGATATCTGTGGGCACTTTCCTCGTCTCAGAAACCTTTTATTTCTCAGATATCTTTTTGCAACATTGTTTATTTAAAATCGTTTGTGTCTTTAAGATATCTGGAAACCTTTGTCTTCAGCAATCTTGTGCAGTCTTCAAATCTTCAAATCTGTTGAACTTTTCATGTTGGATGCCTTCTTCTTGGTCTTCTTTTTAGAAAATAAAAATTACATTCAGAGACCTAACATCCTATACAAGATTAGCTAGACTATCATACTTAGTGAGTTTTCTCTTTTACAGTGTTCAAGTGAACCAAGAGTACTAACCACCTTTCTGAGCTAAGATAAGTCATTAGGTTGCTGATCAAAATCTAAACAGATATTCCTAATAAATTTCCCCCATTTTGATCAGTCAACGATGACTATCTGACCTATTACAAATCTGGATGAGGAAACAATCCACCACTTAATCATTTCTTATGATCTGTCAATTCATATAATTAAGTGCAGAAAGTAAACATCAACCAAATCACAAGGTGTGATCTTTGCTGACAAGTTATCTTTTTATAGATTGATATCTGAGAGTAGGTTCATCAGATATGTTACAATGAAAGTTCAGATAACTTTAATAAAATACATTTTAGTGCAGTCAGCAAGATACACAATACATAGTAAATTAGGACAACAGGAGTAACCAAGCTCCAAGTAGATATCCTAATAAACTAGTCTTCAAGTCTTCAAATCTTCAGTAGCTCCAAGGATCAATTTGCATACTCCTATCTCCAAATCTTTTGATATCAGTAGTCATAGAGTAAGGTTCTGAACAACATCTCAGTGTCTCTGGCATAACCACATACTTCTTTGTATGATTTGGTGGGATTTTTCTTGGCAAAGTGTTTGACCCATAAATACTTTTCCCATTTCCACGCATGCTCAATTCTGATATCTGATAGCTTGAAGTAATCATATATGATCCTCAGATATCTTATGTCACCCTTGTATTGATCTTCAGTCATGTAGAATGACTCAAAGGGTTCCACAGCAAGTCTTGGCCTTGTGCCTGTTCCAGTGAGGTTTGGGACTCTATGCACATCATCAGGTTTTCCATAAGGACTTTCATCATTAAGGTCCTTCCTCATGGCTTCAACTCTCTTTACAACTTCAAAATCCAACCAAGCTTTGACATGATTGGTGTTGATCAAGATTGGCTTATCTTTTCTCCATGCCATAAGTTGTTGATGGATGGGTACTGGAAATCCTTTTTCATTTACACGCAAGTGCTTGAGTTCCAGTATCCAGTATCCATTCCTCTGATGAATACACCTGTAGGAGGAGGAGTTGTTGCCAGTCTTCACATACTCAATTCTGGCTTCTTCTGGCCTGAGTGGAAGTTGACCTTTTCTTCTTTCAGCTCTCAATCTATTCCTCCTTTGCCTTGAGTTTTCCCTTGGATTTCTTGAAGAATCACCCTGGATTAACTTGTTTCCATAGGGTGTTTTAGCTGCCAAAGGCTTTGCAGCTATGGGCTCAATTAGGCTATCAATTTTTATTTTTCTGTGAAGAGGAGCTTCATCTTCATCAGTCTCTTCATCATCATCATCAAGATTAATTCTTGTGAGAGTTTTGCAGCCTTCTTCATTACCCAGGGATTTGATTTGGCCTTCTTCTTCTTCTGAAGACTCATCAATCCCTCTCACTTGTCTTCTCCTTGGAGCCTTGGTACTCCTTGGAGGTTTATGTGCCATGGCCCTTGTTACCATTGAAGTTCCTTTAGTTGGTTTCTGGGAAGTAGCTACTATTTGCAAAGCAGCTTGACTTGAGGAGGGCTCATTGATTCTGAGTGGTGGCTGGGAAGTTTTCTTGTTTCTTCTTCCTCTCGAAAGCAAAGACTCAGATTTCTTCTTATATCCTTCTCCTTCTTCCCATTCCCCCTGACTTTGAGGTCCAGATTTGTACAATCCTTCCCCCTTAGTCATTGTTGGCTGACTAAGCTTCATAAAGGATTCCGAGAGAGACTCAAAATGCCCTTGTAAGCAGTTATACCAACTTCTGAAGTTCAGCTTTGAGCTCCTGATTTTGTTTGATAAATCCATTTTCCTTATTAGTGAGCTCTGCCAATGGGCCTTGAATGGCATCTGCTTTTCCAGCAGCATAGCTAACTTCTTCAAAAGGTTTTGCAGCCAAGTTTTGGTCATCATCCCTAACCATGCCTAGGTCTTTCTGAGCAATGACCAGACTGGTTGTCCTCTGAGTGATGAGCTCAGTGAATGTCTTCATTTATGCAGGGACTGATGCAGTGGCGGCTTTATCTTGAGAAAATAACTCCTTTTTCAATTTGGCCAATTCTTGATATCTGTTCAAGTATTCATTGGAGTTGACATTTGGCAGCTTGCTGAATATTTCAGGAGCAATTAGCTTCCTTTTCAAATGAGAAACCGCTAAGTGTTCATTGCGGTGTTCTGCCAATTTCTTCTCTTCTTCATCATCTGAGTCATTAGCCCAGTGATCTTCATCCTCTTGGACATTTTCAAGATTTTTCTAGTCCAGCAACCATCTCAGAGATGGGCTTCTTTCCTTTCAGAGAGGAGGATGGTATATCTTTTGATGGTGATGCAGCCTTAGCATCATGCTTTTCTTCAGATACTTCTTCATTTTCTAGCTCCTTAGCAATGGCATTTACAGCATCCTGGAGCTCTTTGACCTCAGAGTAAGCTACCATTTCTTGTAAGTATTGATCTTGAAGCTGATTAAGCTTATCTCTGGATTTAGCTAGCTCTTCTTCCAGTTGAAGATGGAGCTGTTGTTCTTCTTCCAACAGTTGTTTGAGTTAAGCAGCTCTGGTTTGTGTATTCAATATCTTCTGAGTTGTTTCCTCAGAGTGCTCAACTACTTGTTCATTAGTGTCCTTTTGTTGTTGGGAAGATGGATGGGTAGATTTCTGGGGAGATGGAGGAGGGGATTTTTGTGATGTCCACTCAGTGTGTTTTTCAGCAACTGAGGCACTCTTTCTCTGTGTAATCCCTCCTGTCCCTGGTGCAGGGGCATCATCATCATCCTTCTTATCATCCTTATCCTTGTGATGGTCAGAAGGAGAATCTTCATAGTCATTCTCATCAGTCTCCTTCTCTTCTTCATCTTCAGAGACCAGATTGATCACTTCTGGAATAGTGATCATTTGCCCATTTACCTCCTCTTATTCAGAGGGTATGCATTGTAAGGTCTGGGGCAAAGTAGGCTTGAATGCCATCTGCATTCTGGTCTGACCATTTGCCTTCTCAAAAGCTTCTATGATCTTGTGTGCAGCTTCTTTGATAAAGTCCTTATGCATCATAGTAGCAAAAGAGTACTGCTCTGTTGGGAACATAGCATGGACATAATTCTCCAAGTCAAAAGCTCTGACTCTTCTCAATTGGTGATCAGTCACCTTTGTTAATTCAGTCAGATCTGAGCTTCTGAGCTTTTGCCACTTTCTGAAACACTTGAGATGTTTCTTTAGTGTGTGGTTCTTGAAGAATGTAAGCAGGTCTTCTGTTGAGAATGCAGAAGCCTTTTGCAACTTATTTGAGCCTGAAAGAAAGAGTTTTGAGTTAGATTCAAAACTTGTGTAGATATCTGAGTATTTGTGTAGTTAGGTTTCTGATTTACCTGAATGAATACATCAGGCTCAGAGACTTGTACTACTGAGGTAGGGGGTGCCTCAGATATCTTGTTGTGAGGTGGAGACTTGGGAGTCTGGTCCTCATCAACTTTTCTTTCTACTTGAACCTGAGAATTAAAATTAACACAATACTTAGGAAATTGTCATGAAAGAATATATGCAATTAAGCTTCAATGATCTCTGAGTTTTTCACTTACTTCCTTAACAGGAGACTCGGAATCATTTTTCTCAGAAACTTTCTCAGTTTCTGGTGTTCTTTCTGGTGATGTTGCCTTGGGGGCTTCATCAATTTCCATGGGTGCAGGGGATGTCGCAACTCTTTCCCCTTGCACTTCTACTTCTGAATGAGCCTGTAAGTAGAATGTATTGAGTAATTAGAGAAGAATTTATATTAACCCATGATGAAGAATGTTTATCACTGAGTTTTATATACCTTCACACAAGAAGGCTCAATGACATTTTCTTCAGAAACCTTGACGGTTTCTGGGTCCTTTTTTGGCATTTCTGCCTTATCTTCTTCTTTCTCAGTTGGAGCCTATTAGAAACATCCACGTAATTAGTTAAGTGTATTAACATATAACTGAAAAGTAATATCTTAAGGAACTCTTTATCACCTGTGGCACAGGCTCAGATTCCTTAAGAGGTGAGGTTGTGGTAGCCTCTTTCTCAGTCTCTGATGCAAGCTTTCCAGCTTCCTCTTGTTCTTGTGTTTCTAATTCAACCTGTAACAAAGAAATTATAATGAGTAACAATATTTAGGCATAAGTTATCACAAGTAAAGAGTTAAACCATTCAGCTACCTGAGCAATGTCAGGCTGATTGGTCTCTGGAACTTGTGAAGTTTCCATGCGTTGGTCTTGTTGTTCTTGGACCACTTCTTTGTTGGAAGTTTCAGGTACTTCAGACCTTTCCTGAATATGCAACTCAGTTGCCTCCCCTGGTTGATCATTCTGAGTAGAAGTCTCAGTTTGATCCCTCTCATTGAGTTGGGGAACCTGCTCTTTTTCAGGATTTTCTTCAGCAATGAAATATGCTGGTATCTGTAACTCAAGTACCATTTCAGCAGTATCCACATCTGATTGTTGTGGTTGTTGTGCTTGAGACAGACTGTTGAGTGTTGAGGCAATGGCAATATCCTCCAACACTAGTGCATCACTCATCAGAGCATCTTCAATATGCTTCAGTCTTTCCTGTTCTGATGATGTAATTTGTCCAGTGACCTTGGACACGGTTGCTTCTTCAGCAACCTTTGGTGTAGGTTCTTCTTCAGATACCTCTACACTAGTTACTTTTTCAATAACCTTAGCCCTTTTTGATTTCTCTAGGACTTGAGAGATGACTAAATCATCATCTTCATCGTCAGAGCTCTCATCAGCATTAGGAACTGATTGGTCCATAATCCCTGCGGTTTCTGCAGATAGGGCTTGGTATCTATCACTACTTTCTTTAGCAGCATTGATAAGTTCATCAGCAAGGCTTTCGGCAGTAGTTTTAACATTTTTGAAAGCACTTTCTCTTGCTGAGTCTACTTGTTCAGTAGTCGATACCTCTTTTGTAGCATTGATGAGTTCATCTGCAGCGGCGGCAGGTATCTGGGAATCGACAACCACAATGGGTGTGTCTTCTGATTTGCCAGCAGACTTCTTTCGTGAAGTTCTGGGGTTTTTGGTCGCAACCTTTCCCTCAGATACCTCTTCAGTCTTTCGCTTCTTGGAACCTTTCTGAGATCCAGTAACCTTTTTCATCAAGTTTGTATACTCATATTTGTAGAGTAGGTTACTGTTGGCTATGTCAGCCTTCTCTCTGAGCTCAATGCCAAGCTTCTCCAGCAAGTAGCATATCTTTAGACCATAGCTCACTATGGCCTTAGGATCAGCAAATCCCTTAGCGATTTTAGGCTCAAAGCCTTGAATCTTCTTCACAAACTTCATAAAGGCGTACTTTCCCCAATTGAAAGGATTTTCCAGCCTTTTGTCTTGTTGTTGCAACAAGAACATCATCATCCAGCGTTCTTGGCTTATCTGGTCAGCACCTCCTTGTAGACCATCAAAGCATCTATGAAGAATGCATGCCAACACATCCCAGTGAACCAACAGATGTCTGGTTCTGATGTCAGCAAGCTTGAAATCAGTGGGTGTATCTTGTTTATCAGTGTCACACACACCACTATAAAGCTCTTTTACACCTTCAAGGAGATCTTCATCCTTGGTGTCTATTTCAAAATCCTTTCCAAGATTTTGAAGATTAAACAACTTACAGAAAGTTGTTAAGTCCAAAAGGATTTCCTTTCCTTGGACCTTAGTCTTTACAGACACTATTGCAGTGCCTTCAGAAACACAGGATATAATCCTAGAGTTATTGTAGAATTCTAACACATCCAGTGAAGAAACTCCACTGGGAAGAGCAGATAGAAAACCCTTGATTTGTGCCTTTTCAAGCATGTCAAGAATTAGTTTCCTATCGGCTTGGTTTTCAATAGCAGCCGTGAGGTATTCCTCAATCATGGCACCACCCCAAATCATCCTGTGATTTGAAGTCCAATGTTCGGGATTAAAGTCTCCTACCAATCGATTGTTCACTATAACCAACTCTGTGCTTGCTTTTCAGCAGTACCAGTGGTAGAGGATTGGGATTTCTGGGTAGATGAACGCTTAGGAGCCATCTCTTTATATAGTACAAGTGTTTGAAAGTTTGAAAGAGATTTGGGTGAGAGATTAGTGATTCTTTGCAGAAAAACTAACAGAGATTTGCAGAGGTTGAAGAATGGTTTTTGCTATTCTTGTGTAAGGCAAAATGTAGGATTAGGTGAAAGTAATTTCTTTTGCCAAAATCCTATATATATAGCAATGTAATTCTAACAAACATATACATACAAATTGGTTTTGTATGTATGTATCCGTGAATTGCAGTAAGGCGTGGGTAAAGTTTGTTCGGCATTAAATGCATAGTGGACCATGTCGGAATTTCAACAGTTTACTTTTTACAGAGAACTAATCTCCGCCGTTAAGATCAATCGCCCATTTTATCAAGGGTCACCATTGCTTCTTCAGCAATGATCACAATCAACAATTGTAATTGTAACCATTTAATGAGTTTTGGCTAATAGCTATCTGAGTCACGTTTCTGGGTGAATGATGTTGATACGGACATGTGTCCAATCCGTTAAGGGCGTCATAGAGCGTGTCCTAAAGCGCATCAAGGTTGAGATAGCCTATTCATTCCTAGTCCGACCTTCGAATGGCCCAACATAAAGGAAACCATCTCAGGTCAACTAGTATTTACAAGTCAGCACGCCATTTCAGCTAGGTCCGACCAAGCTAGATGGATGACTTCCGAACCTGACAAAAGGTCACATGGTCCTTCTAAGTATCACAAACTGTCAGTCCTAAGATGCTAAACGGACCGGACAAGAGAATCTCGGACGCCACCATCACAGTAAGACCAAACGTATATAACAGAACCAATGAGGTACTTCTGTGGAACTCTAGGTCCGGACACCTTGAGTTGCCTAGGGCCAGATCAACCAAGCATACTGATCTGTCCGAGGAACTTACACGGACCCAATATGCAGAACAGTACTCTCAGAGGGAAAGGTCCAAACTACCCCCCCCCCCCCAGGCCCATTGATTAGTATTGGATTACTGTTCACTAATAGGCCATGGGCCAAAGGTAGCATTGGTGTCCAAATCTGAAGCATACACTTGGCATCATCTTGTGAGCAATCTAATAAGATACGATAACTATAAGTATAGCACAAGGTCCAAGACCTTAAGGTAAGTGACAAGTGTTAAGTCAAAATCCCTCATAACTATTACATTGAGAGATCCCAACTCTCTCTTGAGTAAAGTCTCTTACCGGATTGACATAGGCAATCCGGGTAACCCATTCTAACCCCCCCCCCCCCCCCACTTAGTCCTTTCAGGTACTCAAGCTCGGACTAGTACTACATCGGGCTTCAAGTCAGAGGCGGGCCTTAGGCTAGGTTGCTTGTAATAGTTTTGTTAGTTAGTGTTTGAAGTTTTACCCCTCAACAAATGAGAATACTGTTTGTATCAGAGTCTATCTTATACTTGTTGTCTTTTCTCAGTTTTACACAAAGATAGAAACAATACAAATTTCAAGATAGTAGTTGACTGTAGACAGTTGTACTATTCTCTTTTTGTGTTCCCCCTCACTGAGTGATCTAGATATCTGAGTACCCGTCTCAGAAATCTTCAAATAGCCATTTTACCCTTTAGCCTTTGGTTTCTGGATACCCGTTCCAGATCCCTCTTCTCTGGATACCCATTCCAGATCCCTCTTCTCTGGATACCCATTCCAGATTTCTCTTTTCTCTCATTTGATATCTTCTTCAGATATCTGAACTTTTTCAGTTCTTTGGTAGCTCAATTAGTCCAAGACTATGTCTTAAGGCTAAGAATCTACTTTCTTGTAGTGGCTTAGTGAAGATATCTGCAAGTTGGTCTTCAGTGCCAATCTTGAGTATCTCTATATTGCCTTTTTCAACATGGTCTCTGATGAAGTGGTGTCTAACATCAATGTGCTTTATTCTTGCATGAAACTTAGGATTCTGAGTTATGGCAATAGCACTTGTGTTGTCACAAAAAATGGGAGTTTTCTCTTCATTGAGTCCATAGTCTCTGAGTTGTTGTTGTATCCACAATATCTGTGAAGCACACAACACCCAGCAGCAATATATTTAGCCTCTGTGGTAGATGTGGCAATTGAATTTTGTTTCTTGCTGAACCAAGATATCAATCTGGCACCAAGAAATTGACAAGTTCCTGAGGTGCTTTTTCTATCAAGCAATGATCCAGCATAGTCGGCATCTGAATAGCCAACCAAACTCAATCCACTATCTTTTGGATACCACAATCCAACTTCTACAGTACCTTTTACATACCTCAATATTTTCATAGCAATGTTGTAGTGTGATTGCATTGGATTTGTCTGAAATCTAGCACACACTCCAACTGCATATTGAATATCAGGTCTACTTGCAGTGAGGTACAGTAGAGACCCAATCAATTTCCTATACTTGTGTTCTTCAACACTCTTGTCAGATTCAGTATAGGTCATTTTGGTTCCAATGCTCATAGGTATCTTAGCATTCTTTTCAGAAGGCTTTAGATTAAACTTGTTGAGCATGTCCTTTGCATACTTTGTTTGACTAATGAATATTCCATCATTGAGTTGCTTGACTTGCAGCCCTAAGAAGTAATTCAATTCTCCCATCATGTTCATCTCAAATTTACATTTCATGAGTTCAGCAAAGTCTTCACAAAGTTGCTTGTCTTTAGATCCAAATATAATGTCATCAACATATACTTGAACTAAAAGTAGTTTCCCATCATGGTTTAATGTGAAGAGTGTTTTATCAACATCTCCTTTCTTGAAACCACTTTCTAGTAGGTATCTGGCCAATGTATCATACCATGCTCTTGGAGCTTGTTTCATCTGAGCTTTACGAGCTTATAGACCATCCTACTTTCTGAGGAAACTTCAAAACCTGGTGGTTGCTCAACATAGACTTCCTCAGCAAGTTCACCATTTAGGAATGCACTCTTGACATCCATTTGATAAACTATAAAGTCATTATGAGCTGCAAAGGCTAGAAAGGGTCTTATTGCATCCAATCTTGCAACTGGTGCATAAGATTCATCAAAATCTAGTCCTTCAGTCTGGGTGAATCCCTTGGCAACCAACCTAGCTTTGTTTCTGGTTATTTCACCAGACTCATTCATTTTATTTCTGAAAACCCACTTGCTTCCGATTACAGATATTCCGTCAACAAATGGAACCAGTTTCCAGACTTTGTTTCTCTCAAATTGATCCAACTCTTCTTGCATTGCAGAGATCCAATCTTGATCCTTTAATGCTTCTTCTATAGTTTTTGGTTCAATATTTGAGATGAAACATCCATAGAGACAATTTGCATTTTCAGCAATTGCTCTTCTAGTTCTAACTCCTTGGTCTATGGAACCAATCACATCCTTTGGAGGATGATTTCTTATCCATTTCATAATGGGTTTTGAACTAGTAGGATCAATATCATTTTGATTTGAATGCGAATCAATATGATCTTGATGGGATACTTGTGCAGTATCTGAGATATCTGACACAAGAGAAATGCCATGGATATCTGACACTCTTTCAGTGTTAGAGATATCTGGAACTTGCATTTCGACAATCTCATTTTCAGAAACCTCTTCATGATGAAGGTTCTCAGTAACCTGTTCCATTTCTGGAATACTCATAGGAAATTCTTCATCATGTCTTAGAGTCATCCGATTGTTACTAAGCATAGGTTGCTTTTCATTGTCAGACTCATCCTCTATTTGAATTATAGAATTGTTTCCTTTTGAGGATCCTTTTTCAGAATCTTTAATCATCAGTTCTTTGAACCTATCTGAGAGATCATCATTCAAGAGTACTTTCTTGTTTCCTTCATAGAATACTATATGAACAGATTCCTCAATCTTCTGCGTTCTTTTGTTGTAGATTCTATAGGCTTTGTTATTCAGAGAATAACCAAGAAATACTCCTTCATCTGCCTTTGGTTGAAATGTTCTCAAGTATTCTTTTCCATTGTTAAGAACGAAACATTTGCAACCAAACACCCTTAGATGTTTGATACTAGGGGGTCTACCAATGAAAAGCTCGTAAGGAGTTTTGTCATGGTGTTTGTTAATCAAACATCTATTTTGAGTGTAGCAGGTTGTGTTTACAGCTTCAACCCAATATATTTCACTTATTTCAGTGTCAGCGAGCATTGTTCTTGCCGCTTCTTTTAAGGTCCTATTTTTCCTTTCAGCATCACCATTTTGTTGTGGTGTTCTTACGGAAGATAGTTGATGGTTGCAGGTACAAAACTCTTTTATGTACTGGTTCACAAACTCAATACCATGGTCTGTTCTGATTACAGATACCTTGTCATTTTTTATGACTTCGAGCTTATTCAGCAAGTTGGGTATCTCAACCCTTGCATCAGATTTGTGTTTGAGAAAGACAACCCAGGTGAATCTTGAGTAATCATCAACAACAACCAGACCATACTTCTTTCCTGCATTACTAGTTACAGAGGATTCAAAAAGATCCATATGTAACATTTGCAGTGGCCTTTCACTGGAATGTCTAGTTTTAGACTTGAAAGATGTTTTGGATTGTTTTCCCATTTGGCATATACCATTTTTCTATATCCACTTTGGGTAAACCAACCACCAACTCTTTCTTGGCTAGCTCGTTTAGAGTTTTGAAATTAAAGTGACTCATTCTTTTATGCCATAGCCAATTTTCTTCAGTGTGGCCAGATTAACTCACCATGAGACATTCTTCAGTTCTGGCGGATGCCTAATCAGCAACATAAAGATTTCCTTTACGCCTTGCAACCAAGACTGTCTGCTTTGACTCATTGTCAATCACTTTGCATAGTTTTGACTTGATCTTGACAGTGTACCATTTGTCTACTAGTTGACTCATGCTTAAGAGATTATATTTCAATCCCTTTACATGTAGTACTTCAGAGATTGTAAGGGTTCCAAACTTCAGATTGCCAAATCCTATGGTTGAAATTTCATCTCCTCCAGCAAACCGGATAATTGGTCCATCATTGCACTTTCTGTAGTCAATCAGATTTTCTTTGTCTCCTGTCATGTGCTTCCCACATCCAATATCAAAATGCCACTTTGGATTAGTCTTTAGTGTGTTCTGCACAAAACAGGAAACAGGAGATTAGGTTCTCATACCAACAATGGAACCATCTGGACTAAAGAATCTTCCAGTAGGGATCCATTTTTGAATGAATTTATTAGGAACATTCTTTTGTCTAACAGGAACATAAGGAGGAATTCTAGTTAGATGATTAGTATCATTGTTATTAAGAACTATTTTCTTCCTTGGTGTGTTCCTTGGTGCTCCATTTGGTGCTTTCAGATACCTGTCAGGTTTCTGAGTCTGCTTCTCAGCAAACTTAGCTTTCCTGGCCAGATTTCTTCTAGCACTGGCATTCAGATTTTCAGTGGCTTGATTCATCTTACACTTCTGATAATTGCTGTGAGCAATTCTAGCCATTAACCATCGTTCTTGCTCTTGTTTGTACTTACGAGCAAGTTATTTCCGATGGCTTTATAGCCAATACCATTCCGAGCACCTGGTGCTATCTGTGATCTTTTCTCATCAGCTTTGCTAGTCTCTGGGTAATCTATTTTCTTTCCAGAAAATGTGACATAGGAGAATTTGGCAGCTCCTGCAGTTTTTCCTTTCTGAGAGACATAGCACTGTGGGTGATTACACTTTTCAGTGTTATGTTTCTTTTCAGAAATATTCCCAACAGATTTCTTTTGGACTTATTTTTCCCACAAAGGTTTGGTCGCAACTGCCATTCCTTTGTCAATAACCTTAGCTTTCTGACCGATACTGTAGGTTGTTTGGGAACCACCTTGCTGAGCACTGACAAATGTTCTTCTTTCATCACTCTTATTCAGAGTGGTAGAACTATCTGTCTGTGTGTTCAGCCCAAGTCCTCTCTTTTCGGAAGGATCTCTTAAATAAGATTGTACTTCAGTAAGAGTGTCACTAGCTTTGGTATAAGATTGAAAAGATAGTTCTTTCTTTTTGAGTTCTTCATTCTCAGAAAGAAGAACTTCACATTTCTTTTGAAGATTGGCCAAAGCTTCTTCATGTGACTTTTCAGTCTCAGATATCTGAGCCTTGAGAAATGCATTTTCAGCATCCTTTTTCTCAGATATCTTGAGTATTTGTGAATTTTCCTTTACAAGAGAATTCTTTTCTTCTTCAAGGATCTCTGCTCTAGCTCGGACCATCAGAAATTCTCTTTCGTAGAGATCAAGTTCTCTTCTGAGATGTTCCAGATCTTTAATTCCTTCCTCATCACTTTCATAAGTATAACAGGAAGTATGTGTTACCTCATCAGCCATTAGACAAGGTTCAATGTTGGAGATATCTGGAAAGATTTCTTCAGCCATTCCACACACTTCTTTCTTCTTTTGACCAAAGTCAATTACTTCATGAGAAACACTGCACATTTCTGGAGAAGGCAGTGTGGAATCATCTGAGTCTTCATCCTCAGAATCAGACTCAATATCTAGAGCATCCAATTGGAGTTGAATCTTTTTCCTTTCTTCAGTGAGCATAGCTCTCTGACTTCTCTTGAAGTTTCTTCTATCTTTCTTGTCACCTATCTTTAGTTTGTTGAAGGCAGGGAAATCCTTCTTGAAATGACCAGGTTTCTGACAATAGAAATAGATTTCGTTTCCGATTTCTGCTTCCTCAGTACTAGATGCTTTTTGAGCCGGCTTGTTCATCGAGCTTTGCATATTTTTATACTGGTGATAGTTTGAGCCTAGATGTTTTTTCAGCTTCTCTTTGGCTTTTCTTCTCTCTATTTCCCGACTGACATATTTTCTCATTTGCTTTACATCAAGAGCATCCTCAGTCACCTCCTTGCCTTCCTTCTTTTCAGAAGTTCCTTGAGCAACTAGAGCAACATTCTGCAACTTTTCAGTTGTTTGTTCTCTTTGAGTTGTCTCATAGTCAACAGTGGCAAGGTGAGAGAAAAGTTCCACTGGAGTGATATCTGGCATTCCTTGGTTAAAGTAGAAAAACTTTGTGTGCTCCCAGTTATGATTTAGACTTCTCACAATAGTCTTAATCTTTTTTGACTGGGTATATCTATTACTTTCTCCAAGTGCAGCCATGTCACTCATAAGTGTTGTAAACCGGAAATTTAGTTCTTCAAGAGTCTCTGTGGGACCTTGTTTAAAGTTTTGGAATTTGAGCTTCAAAACTTCGAACTTATTTTCCTTCATTTTCTCAGTGCCGGCACAAATTTCTTCAATCAGTTGCAGCCACTTTCGCGTTTTACCCCAGGTTTACCTGTATGTGCTCTGGAGTAGAATGTATGATGATATTGCGAGCCTGACCATCCAGTCGATTTCTCTTGGCATCTTCCGATGTCTAGAGCTCTCTGGGCTTTGGTTCGTAAATAACTTGGTGGCGGGTCTACCTTTGGTTGACGATCCATGCGTGAAGACCCATCGCTTTGTTCTCTGTCTCTACCATTAGAAACCTCCATGACCTGCTTAAGTTGTTGAATAACTATTGGGCCATTCTTTATCACGTCGATCATTTCGTCACTGATGCCTTCTAGGTGGAGCATCATGTTGTTCTTCCATTTCTCATAATTCGCTGGCTTAAGAATTGGGGCGTCACTTAAAGACATCCTGCAACAAACACACTAAACAAACAAATCAAGTGTAGGTGAAAACCAGTTAGTGAGCACTTCTTTGGGATCTAGGTTCAGTGCAGAAGGCTTGGGAACCTCCTGCTCTGATACCACTTGTTGGTCCAGATAACGGCAAAGAAAAAGACTAGGGGGGGTGAATAGTCTTTTAAAACTTTTGTCGATAAACACGGTTTCTCAGATATCTGTAAAGATTTCTGATACTTAATTTCAGAGAGCGGAAGACTTTTCTGTGATAAGTGCACGTGCTCAGCAAGATAGATGTAAATACTATGCAAGGTAAATTAAGCAAGTAAAAAGATGCAGAAAGTAAATAACACAAGTCTTTTTATAGTGGTCTCTGAAGGTGGCGTAATCCTTCAACTAATCCACTTCGGCCTTACTCAGACCTAGAATCCACTAAGACAGATAATTGATGTAACCTTACAAATATCTTCTCTTGATTTCTAAATACACTAGGTTCCCAACCAAGTGTTCCCCCTGAGTTATTCCCCGGCTTTCACAGCCAAGTACTTCCTGTACTCAGAAACCTTTTGAGCTATTCCTTAGTTTCCCAAACTAAGTACTTCTTGTGCTCAGTAACCTTGGAGTTATTCCTTAGTTTCCCAAACTAAGTACTTCCTGTACTCCACGCCGATTAAGGTGTTGGTTAAGGTAGTTTGTCAGGTGAGCTTCTTTAATAACTTGTTCAGTTATGCAGATAGCTCTATGAATCAAGTATACATAATACACTTTGCAATGTATGGTATCTTGTTCTTTACTGACCCAAGTCTACGATAAATGTTCAAGAGAATGAATCTCAGATATCAAATCTTAATTCAACTCTTTCACAAATAACAATGCTTGTTAAGAATCAGGACACTTAGAACTTTTGTGCTACTTAGAATCAAGAGCTTTTGGTCGCAACAGAAAGCTTGAAGGTAAGTAGTGTGCTTGAGAGAGCTTGTGTGAGAGTATTCAATGTGAGTTCAGTGTTCTAAGGTGTGTTCTCAAGCAGTCTAAGTGTTGATATTTATAGATGAATTTGAGTGCCGTTTAAATAGTATCCGTTAGGCTTAAATCAAATTCAAACTATTGATATCTGAGTATAGTACTGTAGTACGTTTGTCTTCTTCTTCAGAAGCTACCGTTTTTGTTCAGACATCTCTGTCCGCGCATTTAATGCATTGTACTATACTTTTGTCCTGTAGTGCCACCGGAACTATGCATGGTATCAGAGATCTTTATGCTATCAGATTTCTCTGATGCTGTGCACGTCCTTTTCAAGAGTTTATCACAACTCCATATATCACTTGTTGAAACACCTTGTTATAATATATTTCTTTTCAGAAACATAGTTTATGTTCAAGGTATCTGAGTGTAGATATTTGTTGGCACTTTCCTCGTCTCAGAAACCTTTTATTTCTCAGATATCTTTTTGCAACACTGTTTATTTAAAAACGTTTGTGTCTTTAAGATATTTGGTCATAGGTATCTGGAAACCTTTGTCTTCAGCATTGTGCAGTCTTCAAATCTTCAAATCTGTTGAACTTTTCATGCTGGATGCCTTCTTCTTGGTCTTCTTTTTAGAAAATAAAAATTACATTCAGAGACCTAACATCCTATACAAGATTAGCTAGACTATCATACTTAGTGAGTTTCCTCTTTTACAGTGTTCAAGTGAACCAAGAGTACTAACCACCTTTCTGAGCTAAGATAAGTCATTAGGTTGCTGATCAAAATTTAAACAGATATTCCTAACAGTTGAAAACCAAACAAAAGACTTAGATGATAGGTCGTCCAATTTTGCTTAACTTGTTTAGAAAGGGGGCGACAGTAGAGATAAAACAAGACATATTTATTCACTTGGACACAAAAGGGTATAAATAATTATATACTAGTATAATATATATAAGGATAGAGAGGTGACTATCGCGAATGCTTCTTGGAACTCCTTGACACACTAACTTGCTTCCATATCGACCGAGTTATCCTCCTTGAGATGATCCACACAAGATATATGGGATGTCACCGGTTACAAAGCACTCGAACTTGTGGACAATTGTGTGGTCGAAATAAGATCATACAATTATTTCATGACAAATTGTTAATGTAGATTACATTGTTTTTTTTATGATTTATGTCAGCAAGTGTACCCACCCAAGGGAAAAAAGGTGCAGGACAAAGAGATCCCCACGAGCTACATCACAAAGGGATCAAGCATGAGTTACGCGAGTTCAAGATCATGCTTTACTCATCACCGGATTTGGAACAGATTCGGAAACTAAAAGAGGATTTTATTTGGCTATGAATTCATGGGGTGGTTATGGTGGTTATGTTAAACTTGATGTTAACATGTTTGATAAAGGTTCCGGGGGATATTATCTCGATGATGTAATTTTGTGTTAGCTCAGTGTGGTATGGGATATATCATGGATGGTAACACTTTAACTGCGTATGATGCTGACAGAGGGTTTCTCATTCATATTGTCCAATAACAATACCAAAACCTAATTTGGAACTGAAAACGAAGGGAGGTGATTTCGAGGATATTGTTGAAAACCAAACAAAAGACTTAGGTGATAGTTCGTCCAATTTTGCTTAGCTTGTTTAGAAAGAGGGGCGACAGTAATATAAAACAAGACAGGTTTATTCACTTGGGCACATAAGGTATAAATAATTATATATAATATATATAAGGAAAGGGATTTACCTGCACTTCATCCTTTGTATTGAAACGAGATAATTCATTTGTCAATTTCACCATGATGGCCACGGTCCTTTCTCAATTTCATTTTTTTCAAAATTTGTGACCTTAACCTTTTGGAGCTCGCCCTTTTGCTATTTTGGATACTTTAGTTATCTCCGGCTCCTCATACTTTCTCTTTTACTTTCGTTTCTCTGTCAATGGTTCTTCATCACACCGGGATCTCGACGCACCCCTTTCTACCCTTGAACCGGTAGACAACTCCTCTAGGACTCATTTCTTAATAAAATCGAGAACTTCATCAAATATGGAACTATAACAACCAACTTTATCTACTTTTTTTCATTTTTCATGTTTCATATAGTCAATGATGTGTTAGGTGGCAAAGTGGCGGACCAGCCCGACATCTAGACCATATTGGCATGGAACTAATGCGCTCAATATAGCAATCATGACGAAATGGACACAAGTTTCTTAAAAAAAACAAGATAACATAGAAACTGTAATGCAAATAGCAAAAGATTAAAACATAAAAGATAAAAAGACTTACGAGATTCTTGATGATGTTTAGCACCACCAGTAACTTTTTTATCCGTCAAAGAAAATTCAACCTGATTCAGAAGGGTAGGGAAGAGGTTGAATTCAGAACGAGCATTGTAAAAAAAATTGAGGTTGAAAAAAAAATTATGTCTTACAATTAGTAAAATTGATGTTGAAAAGAAATCTGTCTCAATTTTAACACGGGATAAATTATAAAAATAGCGCAATCCAAAAGAACATATTAAAGTTATTAAGAAAATCACCCTAGTATCCCAGACATTGAGCGTTGGCATACATGTAGAGCAAGGTGATGAGTGAGATAAAAAAAAATCCGATAATTTGACAGAGTTTGAGAAGATAAAATCATTGATTAGGCGAGTTGATCAGACAATTTTTGATAACCTCATATTGTTTTTTAATCATATTTTGTGTATTTTATATTGTTTCTTGTGATTCCACCATGTATATATCCAACTTTTAGTCTATTTTGTGAATAAATGATACCAAAATGGTACATTTTCATGTATATCGGGCGATCACGAAAGCCTACTAGACGATCGCCCCTGTCTTATATATATAACTAATTAATTACACAACTATATTAAAGTTGTGCAATTGACAACCTGACAAATCAATTTGGAAAAAAAGGCAAATTAATGATTAGATTGCGATGACATTACTAATGTAGGCCCAAAATATTAGAAAAGCGGTCAAATAGTGCTTTAGGTGGTGAAATTGTTGCCTCATCTTGGATTGTATTAGAATTGCGATACGGGTTTTGAGTCATTTGAACTAAAAAACTGAACGTAAATGTTCTTTTTAACTTCTCGCTATTGTTGAGGTTACAATAATTTGAATAACATATTAAATGTGTGATTATTTATTTCCACAAATTAGACAGTTGATATATACATAATATAAATTAACTTAAGCAGGCGGACCAGTGTATTATTAAGCACAAACTGGAGATGCATGCACAAATGTACATTATGTGTTTAGCTGAGAAATTGATGGTGTTGAGTTTATAATTTGATTTTTATGAGAGAACACATGCAATATGATATATATATATATATATATATATATATATATATATATATATATATATATATATATATATATATATATATATATATATTTCACCCGACTTAAAATAATAAAAATTGAAAAAACATAATATTTTATAGTTTTTTTTCCTCAATATATTAATTTATCCATATTAATTGGCATTGGTTTGTGTATTTTACATGTATTTTGTCATTGATATCATTATTCAAATATGAACAAATACATTAAAAGTATAATAAATGCATACTTATAAAAGGAAACGTCCTTATTGTTGTTGCTGGTTGTCTTTAATTCGCAGGAAATGTAATACAAAATATGTATTCGAAGTACAAGTAAAAAAAGTTTACACTTGTTGCAACTTGTTACAAGCAAAAATCTGCATACCTTGAATCCAAAATCGGCACTGATGTGGGTTAGTCACACTTGAAGCAAACATTAAATTCGAACATTCCAATCCACCACATATTTTAATGGTCAGTCACTCGATCCTAATAGTCCTGGAAATGGTTGTTAATAACCATAACCATAACCACAACCGGCCAATAACCCTTAGCTTTTCCTGAACGGTTATTAACCATAACCGTAATCGTTCATCAACCGACCGGTTGCAACCATAACAGGTCCGGTTTTCAGTTACGGTTAAAAATCGTAATCGTTTTTTTTTTTTTTTTTAACTTGACTATTCTGTTTTTCGAGCACAAAATTTTGAAATTAGTACGAAAAAGAAAATGGGCATAAATTGAATTCGAATTTGAAAGTCCATTTAAATTAAACAAGCCGCTCAAATTGAATTCGAATTTGAATCAACACCATAAATCTCCGAGTAGAAGTACCTCACAATATACATCTTGTATCTAGGATCGAACACGACTGCAATTGCGAAAAAAAAGTTACACTCATCCCAGTATTTGTCGAACTTGTCCTTCATCCTAACCGCCATCTGAGATATGTCATCATTGCTACTTCCTACCCACTCCATCAGTTTGAGCTTAATGTCACTCATATCCGGGAACAAAATGTTAGAAGTTAGATATTTGCTTCCACTAAAGTGCTTCGTGGCACGAGCAAATGTTCTCAGATATTCAACAACGAGTATAGCAAGATTCCATGATTCAGGTGATGGTAGTCAACGATAACTAGTATCCAACTAGTACAAACGAACAAATGCAGCCCTCAGAGGTATAGCCGTCTCCAACAACTCAAAGGTCGAATTCCATCGTGTGGGCACATCCATGGCCACCGACCTCAAGTTCTGGAGCCCACAGTGAGTCTTTGCCAAGCCAAATTTACTCATAGCCAAAGGAGATCGATCCAAGTATCTGACACTCTGACGTATATCATCAATCAGCTCCCTTGGCACAGCTAAACCATCCTGCACAACCAAGTTCAAGATATGGGCACTACAACGTACAAGCATGAGATCCCCTTCAAATGGAAGGGTGGAATGCTCCAGATACCATTCTTTCAGCTTGGTCATCATAGAGGAATTAGCACTTACATTGTCCACAACAACCGAGCTAATCTTCCCATCGATGTTCCACTCTAGCATCTGATCTCTAATGAAACTGAAGATTTTCTGACCATCGTGAGGGTAATCAAGCAACTTGAATGCAAGGATCTTCTTCTGCAATACCCAATCACCATCTATGAAATGGGCTGTGAGACAGCAGTATGCCTTATTGGAATGATCTGATGTCCAGATATTAGTAGTCAAATCAATCTTGGAACGCAGATTATCCAACATACGAAAGACCTTCTCTTTTTCCTCCATGAAAACACACAATACATCCGCTTTGATGGTATTTTTTATGGTAACTTGAAGCTTGGATTAAGTCCCATGCAAAAACGCTCAAAGAACTCATGCTCTCCAATATTAAAAGGATAATTATGCTTGATCACTGCAATTGCCAAATTTATTCTACTCGTCAACTGGTCAAATCTGAACTCTGCTCTAGGGCTCCGATAAGGAGTGTTGGAAGCACTCGGGAGTGTAAATACTGAACAAGGACCATTAATATGGTTCCTTAGCATGCTAGTTCCACAACTATTGTCCCAAGCAAACAATTTCTTGCAATGATTACACTGTGCATTTGTTATAACCCCATTACCATCCGTTACCTTCACAAAATGATCCCACACAATTGACCTCAAGCATTTAGTCCTAGGTCTTGGCACTGTTGTTGGCGGTGGAACATTAGGAGGTTGTTCCGCAGTTTGTTCTGTTTCACTTTGAGAGGTAGACATGTAGTGTTACTCCTAAACAAACAAAAACAGGAGAATATAAAATAATCCACCAGACATGATAAACTAATTATCAAGCCAATGAAACAAAAATAACAGATTTTGCCACTATGCAATATACATATCACTTATTTTACCAGTTCACATGTCTTCTTCATGAGAATGTTGAAACTTAAACCAAAAAAGAATAAACAGACTACGACATTTATAGAAAATGACGAATAACATACGGCTATAAGCTATACATGTTAAACAGACTACAAATCAAGAAATCGAACACCAACCAAGAACACCAATTCAATGAACAGAGAGTTGAAATAGGCGAAAGGCCAAAACGGCTCTCTAACTGCGTTATCAGCAACTTTCCATGTACCTAATAATAAAAACACTCTGAAGCTATGAAAACGACTTGCCAAATTAGTTTAGACACCAGAACGAAGTTAGTCATTCCTGATTGACCATCTACACTCTTGCTATGAAATTGCATTAGATGCCCTGCAACTTGCTTTGGATCCAAAGTATAAGAGCAATGGCAAACATTCAGAAAGAAAAATCACTGTCGAAATATGGATGAGCCAAAGCAGCCTTCGCACTAACTCTACACTGATATATCTCAATCAAACATAAAGTGATAAAACCCACCGGAACAAACAGATCGGAAATATATCCGTGTAACGACGAGATCGGAACAAACAGATCGGAAATAAGAATGAAAGATAAGGCAATTTCTACAAACCTGTTCGAATTGAGTATGAAATTAACGAAAGATAAGTGCCCTGTTTTCTTGCAACTCAACCTGTTTTCAAACGTTCATGGCCGGCACTGTTGTTCCCGATTATCAATTTAGCTGCAACAAAGGTCAGTGTAAAATACATATGACAACAGGATAGGAATAAAAACTGTTAACACTTACTGAAACTTGATTACACAAACAAAAAACTAAACACAGGTTCGGATTTAATCACATGACGAGTCGAAGAGTGAGACCACTTCCCCTTAAGCTAAATTTGTCCGCCTTTAGTAAGCTTCAGGCCTTCCTCGGACAATTAGCTCCCAAGGTACAACGTCCAATCTCAAAGAATCATCGAAGCTTCGGCAGTGAAGCTCTGTCGAACTTCTGTGGTGAAGAACACTCGAATATCTAAAGTGCAGAAAGAAAACAGAGAAGAGAAGGGAAGAAGAATTTCTGGTGTATGTTTGTCAAGTGAGGAAGGGGTATATATAGCTGTAGAAAAAACGTAACAGCTCTCACCATTAGTAGCCAAATTGATGGGGAGGTTACCTCTTCACATTTAAGTGGAACAATCTGGAAATTTTCTGGAAGGCCAAAAGGTTTGTTTAGTGAAAAATTGTGGTAAAAAGATAAACCTGCGAGCCATATTTGCTTCCATCTCGCTAGAGTTTTCTAGTTCAAATCCCCAGTAGGAGGTTTGCCATAACCACAACACACACTTGTGACCATGAGTAAACATAAGCATACCTTTATACTACTCTTTCCTTCCATATGTTTCCAATGTGGGACAATTGCAAAAGGCAAGTCCCAACTAGCTCACTTTAAGCCAATTTATCATTCACACCTACAATTGGTTACCTCCCGTATCTTATACCGTTACGAAGCTTGCGCATCCCACTTCGCAACGAGCTAAAGAACACGCAAAACCGAGTTGTGGAACTTAGATAATTAATTGCTCAAAGTTACTCACTTAACACATTATAACAGATAACAATTTTGGCTCTCTCTTGGTTGCCTCTTGCAACCACACTTAGTTGCCTCTTGCAACCAATTCCCCAACAGGCACGACAGAGAAGCAGAGAGCCAGAGACGAAGGCGGAGTTGCAAATGAGAAAGAGGTGTGGCAAGTGAGACGAAGGCGAGTTGCAGAGAGCCAGAGACTGAGTCCGTGAGCTGTGGCCTGTGAGAATTGAGATTGGAGAACAGGAGAAGAGATGAAATGATTTTGAAAAAAAAACCTATCAATAACCTAAACCATGGTTATTTCCGGTTTTATGATCGAACCGGAACCGGTCAGTAAATTTTTCGGTTCCGGTTATGGTTATGGTTATGGTTATTATTTATTTGGTTATGATCATGGTTATAACTGAAATTGGAATAATGGTTATGGTTATGATCATTAACCAACCAGTTCCAGGCCTAAATCCTATTATCAACGTCAATATCTAACACATTCACACAGAAAGCATAGCTTAATTTCAGACTGCCGACTCATGTTAATTATCTTCTTTTGGAATAAAGAACCATATTCTCATTCTTCTATGTTTCTCTAAAAGTTTGTTTCTATGAAACACGAAGTGTTTTTTGGTTAGTCTGCTATTTTTTTAAATAAACAATATAATAAAAGTCAATTATGTTAGCAAAATTTGGGTAGAATCGTAACACAATCTTAAGAATTTGACCCCTTAGTAGCACCTACTCATGCCTGATCTTCCCAACGTTTTCTTTCCATCTCTTGTTAAACTCTTTATGGTCTTCACATGGATGGTTATATATCTAAAGATTTAGATTGAAGTTGATATATATGAAAGGCTTAGCTTGTTGTGCCAAGGAAACCAGGCCAAACGGTGACAATAAATTAATATTACTCACACATGAAGAAAAGAGATGGTTTTGTTTAATGGTACGGAATCGCGCAAACAAATTAATTTCGATATGTACTTCCTACTAAGATCTTGCAATAAGAGAACGTGCACAACGTAGTAATTATTTTTATCTGGAAGGAGAAGTAAATTTTTACATATGTTCAATAATGCATGTTTTACATAAAAAAATAGTGAAATCTTATACTAGTATATATTATTTTCTGATTTTCCTTTATATTTTTGAAAAATCAATATCAGTACATCATAAGTATTACTCCATCCGTCTCAACTTCATCTTCCCGCATTCCATTTTGATCCGTCCCAACTTCATCTTCTCATATCTTAAATGGAAAATCTCTCTCCTACTTTATACACTATATCTCATAATTTATTCACTATTTGTCATACTTTACTCACTATCTTTCTTACTTTATCAACATCTCTCTTACTTTATCCACTTTTCTCTTAAATCAATCTCATATGGTCGGCTAACAACATATTATCTACTATAATCGTGTACTTAAATATAACTCTACGAATATTCTTCTCGAGTTGTTTTTTTTTTATATGGATCAAGATAAATTTGATGCTTTAGGCTCCATCAGATGGGGTTGGAGTGGTTGCAAAACATTATTTGGGACATATTTGACTTGGATACAAGAGGAATACCCTTTATTTGTGATTCTTAAATAACAGAGGTTGATGCAAAAAAATATGGGGTTAAAATTAACACTGCACGACTAGGATAAGGAAGAATAACCTTGAGCACGTGTTCGTTCTCCACCATCACGTAAATTAGCTCAGTTATTATTATCATTGACGAAATGTGGCTAAAGTACCTTGCGAATTAGTAGTAAATAAAATCACTAAGTATTTCCTAAAAATCTATTTACCACCGTGTATTTGCATGGGTTTAAAAAAAGTTTAAGGTGCATTCCAGAGGTGGGCCATGAGGGGGTACTGTGGGTTCCCTCTTAATTTAAAATAAATATAATATTTCAATAACTTAAGAGTATTAAGATGGACCATCATCCCCTTAAAAGTCCTTATTATGGGGAGAGGGTTGTCCTACTTATATGTTGTTTAAGATCATCACTTGTGATGTGGGATATTCTAACACGCCCCATCACGGGTAGTCTCTGATACCATATTAAGATGGGCCATCATCTTCTTAAAAGGCCTTATTAAGGGGAGAGTGTTGTCCTACTTATATGTTGTTTAAGATCCTCTCACAAGTGACGTGGGATATTCTGACAAAGAGTTCGCCTCTTAGCTTTTGAATAACAAGATACTCCAAAACTTTAAATCTTGAGTCCCCTCTTCGAGTATTCACGTTCCATTGATAGTCCAGAGATCTTTGTCGATCGTCTGGATGGTTATTCGGCTAAACATTGGCTTTCTCTAGTTAGTTATTTTTATGTCTAATAAACATAGTATATCAAGATCAACCACATTGTGGAAAGATTTAGTGAGTAAAGGAATAAGCAGGTCTAGAATATATTACCTTGAATGAATAAGCGCAAGGTAAACAATTACTTGGAGTTATATAAAATGATTTCCGAGAGTAAGTTGTGCTTTCTGTTGTTGTTGGGAAGAAGACACCTTAGCACAACCTGGAATAGAAATTAGAGGATCGAGTTGCAAAACGAAGACCTTGCCTCGTATAGAAAGAAGGGTAACAGCATTATAAAATACTAGCAGTAGTAGTTAATTATGGGGTGCATCAGATCCGATCCAATTCCATCCGTTTGGACGGATCCATACAAACGGATGAGAAAAAGTCGTAAGTCCAACCGTTATCTAACCCACTATGAATGGATCGGATAGCGGATCGATTCACATGGATATTGATAAATCCACAGATATCCACAATATATTCACAAAAATAAAAAATAAGAATGAAGATTTTGTTATTTTGCAGAATTAGTTACTCAATGAGATACCAAAATAGCAATTAGGAATAACATCATAAGTTCGAATATTCAAAATAAACAAAGTGTAACATTCAAAGTTCAAAATACCAAACTACTCGATTTGAATATCCACAATATGCATTAAAAGTCCAAAACTTGGATATATGAGTAATTTTTAGAGGACTTAATGGTAATTTTGTAATGTTGATAAAGGGCATGTAGAGAGAATGTTATGGTTGAGGTAGTGTTTCGCTTTGAGTGGTACATGTGGAAGTTGTTGTTAGGTGGTATGGATTGAAGATTATTGTATGAGCATCTCTTATGCTCATTGTATTCCTGTAATAATTTAACAATAGTATTTTTACCAATTTAAAAATATAAAGCATTATCTTTTTAGGAAAATATATGTATTAATTTTGTAGTGGTGTTAACTGTATACTGCAAATATAGAATACCTTTTGAATTTTGAACCCATTGGCTATTAGATTCTTGTAATGCCACTCCAAATCTGGACTGGAATATCATAGTCAAAATTCCTTTTTATGTGTATTAAATTATATGCATATTTACTACTTAGTATCTATGTGCAATCTCTATATGATTGTATATGTATAAGCTTACTATTGAGTTTGATGAATTTTAGAGTTGCAAAGTGACAGGTCTGACTTCTGAGTTTTTGCTTCAGGAACTTGCTCCTGGAGAAGTACTCAGATACATTTGCAGCTTTCAAAGGTAAATTCAATTGTACTCTTCCTAATGTTATATACGTCTCGACAGGTTCTATACGTTTTTCCTTTCAATAATACGGGCGATGTTTGTTTTGATTGATCTCGGTTGCAACAAAATACAATGTCAGTTGCTGGCAAGCAAGGAAGACTACAAAGTAGAGCTTGATATAGCAGCATGGATGTTCAACGTTGTCACTTCTGTTGGAATTATTATGCTCACTAGTAACATTTGTACCTGTTTCCCCTCTACAGATGTTTTTCATACATTCATACTATCTTGCTCCATTGCTATAGGAACCAACTTTGGGACCATTATAGCAATTGTCAAAAGTTTGGGCGTGCCCCTTTAACTTGTACTCCGTATTCTATTTCTTCGAATTGTCATACAAAGTCAACTTGCTTAAAAGTTATAACACCGAACACGGGAAAAAAAAAATAGAAACATGGATTACTGAATCTGCACTCACTAGATACATCAACAGAACATAGAAAGAATTAAGATCAAAACCACATTGATCAGGAAAACACCATGGCCGGAAGGCCAATCCAAACATAACCCGGGACGGAAGGACAATCCAAACATAACCTGGGCCTATATAATTTAGCGGCGGAGTGGAGAACTGTTCAAACACTTCAGTTGGAATTTCATTCAGAAGCAAGGGCAGATTGCAAAACATCTTCAAGGTACTTCTCAGCAGCTGCATACTGTCTTTTCTTGTCCTCAATTGCCAATGCAGCTAGGGCCTTGTCCTGAATATGACCACGGAATAAAACAACATCAATATATCATAGTTGAAATAATGGAGCAGAACAAGTCCAGTAGATAGTCAATTAGGAAACATACCGGTGGCAAGTCTTGGTAGCTTCTCAAGGTGTCAAGGATTGGTTTGGTTTTCTTCTCCAAATCCTTCTGGTGCTCTGCCATTTCAACCAGTACTCCATGACTTATCTCAGGACTGTAACCAACCCGATTGAGCATTGCCTGTGTTGAACATAATTGTAAAAGAATCATGTCCAAAGTTGTCTTATCCACATTCTTTTCTTTAATCTTTATTTCTTGGAACTTGATTGATATACATGTCATATATGAGCTATGCCCAATGGTAACATACAAGTACCAATAACAATACAAAAGATCAACTGAGACAAACTATTCTTTCATAACTTTTATCGAAAAATGCAAAATGAGTAGAGTTGTAAGAATGATAGGAGATGGATGTGAAAAGGAAAATGATGTGGAATGAATGACAACATCTGTATCTAATTATCTATAGGTATGCCTAGTATACCTTATAATTGGAATACTGGTGGAGGTACTGTCTTTCCTTCTGCTCCATTATTGCCAAGTTTGTTTTCCAGTGTTCCATTTGAGCTTCACAAGGAGCTATGTCATCCTCCAGTTGTGCAAGTGTTCTGGAAAGGAAGTAAAATATGAACAGAGGAACAGGAGGACACGATATTGCGACTCAAAGTTAAAATGCTGCAAACAAGACGGCTAAAGAGAACGCAAATCACCGTTTTAGATAAGTCAGTCTGGCTATTGCTTTTCGAGTATAATCAAGCAGTTCTTTGGACTCCTTTTGCACTTTAGCCCGGTTTTCCTCCACCGCGGTCTTTCTTAGAGACAGATCCGCCATTGCTACAAGAAAACTACAACATTTGCACTTGTAAGTTGATTTTTTAAGTAACTAAATGGTTTGATTTTTAAGACAGTGAACTATATACACACCTGCTTAGCTCTGTGTCCCTGATATTTAACAGATTTGCTACATTAGCAAGAACTTGGGATGATGAGACCACATTTGATGGCAAACTATCTTGCACTAAACCTACATGCTCCAATATCTCTCTTATCCTTGCAGCTGCAATAATACTAAACATCAGCATTGCTGGGAGGACAAAATATCCAGATAGGACTAGATCTATTATGCTGATGATGCCGAAAGGACTATAGAGATACATTTCATTACATAGTTTCAGTCATAGGTACTAATATTGGCGTATTTTAGTCATGGAATATAAAGCTGTAAATACTAAATACCAGAAGTGGCAAAAATCATGCAAGGATAAAAGCCAACAAAAAAAAAAAAAAAAAAAAAATACAGACATGCAATACTACTACCAAGTCAAGTTTGTCATTTAAAGCTGAGATAAGGACCTTGAGAGCGATACTCCGCTGCTTTTTGGCGAAAGTCCTTGGCAACAATGGTAGCAGCCTGAGTTTTGGCTTGGGAAAGAGTAGCTATCTTGTGTAGGTGATTTATGCTTCTAGGAGTGTACTCGAAATCAGGCACATCTCTCCCTGCAGCATCAAATTGTGAAACAAGCCACGCTTTGACTTCCGCGACTCGGCTTGTATCAAACACAGGATTGTTACCACTACTCGTTGATGGTCCAGTGGATGCTACAGAAGACACAGGAGAAGGGGGGTCCGACCCCATGAAACTTTCACTCATTTCAGCTCCTCCAATTTAAGTTAGAACTGAAAAGGCATAATAATCATTAATTAAGGACAAAGAAATACGAACGAAAACAAACTCAATTACCACAATATTATCACATTTTCCCTATTCAACAATGGTAATAAAAATTTAACAACAATGTTAACGTTTTCGAACATGTGTTTCCAGCAAAGGAATTTTCTGATAAATGAAACGACTTCCTAAGATAGACAAGCAAGCAATCGGAATGTAGCGAGTCCATAAATAAAAGCAAGAAAGCTTAAATTACACCCATAGATAGAATAATAAACCTCATTTCATTCAACTAATTATGCTGAAAATTGAAATGGGGAGAGCAAAGAAAAAGTGAAAAATCATGGAAAAATGATCTGAAACCGAAAAGCCTAGAGAAGAAACAAATGGAGTTGAGAAGCAAAACCTAGCAAATGAAGAAGGTTGAGGACAATGGATCTACGGCCGGCAATAAGATAAAAGGTTTTGTCGTCAGGTGAAGAAGTAGTGTTTTTTAAGTTTCAACAAAAAAGTTCTAAACTTTATTTGGTACTTCAATTGTAGATTATTTATAACTTTAAACCCCTCCAATGCACATCTCAATTTGTTCATCAGAAATATAGGCAACTGAAATTCGAATTCAACCCAAATTCACCCTCGAAATTGAAATCACGCACAGCTAAACATAAACAACGACTGAAGTGAAAGAAGTCGAATTGAAACATATGAAGAGAGATCATATTCATAGCTAATGCGTTAATCAGAATAAATACTGATCCAAATGAATGCAATTGAATTGAATTGAGCTAGGCGAGAGTCTGTGAAATTAATACTGCAAGGAATCTGATTAACAAGATACAGAAGGAATGTTGATTCACTTTACCGGTGCAAGTCACTCAAGGTTGCTGCCCTTGGCCGTCTCTGTACTGTGATTCTGTGAAATGGACCCAATTTGGGTTATCTGAACAGATAAATCAGCTCACGGCTAACCTTCCTTCTGTGAGAGTCTGAGAGATAAGGAGGAGAAGAAAGAATGGCTTGGAGATTTGGTTCGGGACGGTTTTAAAATTAGAACTGGCTGACCTCCATTTCTAAAACTGGCTGGGTTCGGTTTCGATTCGGTTTTCAGTTATGTTTGGTCGGGTCCAACTGTAACACCCCGAAAATTACACTAGTTTTTAAAAGCACAAGGGCGTTAAATCAATAACGAAAAACATTCTAAAAGCTTTGAGAAGCTAAAATTTTAACAGTTGACTTGCGAAAGACACTATTTTTGAAAGTGGCGGTAAATAGACAAGTTTTTTTCAAGCTAAAAAAAGTACAAAATCCCAGTTTAAATCCCACTTTCACTCAAGTTGCTGAACGTCTACCCGACTCGGTCCTCCACTAGACTCCGAAATCTACAAGAAGGTAACAAATCAAGTGTGAGATAAAACTCAGTGAGGTTCTGTGCTAAGTGAACAACGAATTAAGTAATACGAAGTAGGTTTTTATCAAACGAATCAAGATATAATTAATATAACAAGAACATATACGAAGCGAATAATATTCGTTGGTGCAGTCAACCTTATCACTCCAGACAGGGTGCTACCACTGTCAAACGAATACGAAGACGAAGACCCTGCCATGGTACAGGGGTGGAACACTACTACTCCCATAGACCTCGGCGACTTTTGCCTCGCGTCTAGGGATAGTAAGCAGAGGTACTTCATGAACAACTCGACATACAACCGCCAAGTATGTCCACTCAGAAACCCCCACCACAATTGCGCACATATCGGTCGAAGCAAATCAGTCAATCGAATCAAACGAAGATCATAATAAATCATATACATATATATCTTTTTGAGCGGAAGCATGAGAAAAAGATTTAATGCAGTTTTCAGAACTTTGATTTCATGAGCTTTCACAAAGTTTGAGATGCAATACTATATATATATATAATATTAAAATAGCTTCTTGTAGTTTCGCAAATATACATATACTTTTTGGGTAGAACACTCACCTTAGATGACCTCGTAACTAAGCAAATCCGCAAAACCTGATAAAGGGAATACTACTTAAAATTTACGCAAAGACAATTAACCAAAACCCTTAAACCCCCACAAACGAGCACAAGCGAGTAGAATCAACTAGGCATATAATTACACATAATTTAGCAACTTCATCGATAACAATTATGAGAACTAAAATAAACAAATTAATGAGAAAACCTAGAATCGAACCAAATAACTCCATAAATCATTAATCAAGCCAACAATTAATTGCAAACACCAGCACATTCGAGAAGAAACCACAGAACAGCATATCAATAACAACTCAAACTTAAAACTATCCAGGTCACTTGCTCGATTAATACCAAAGATTCAGGAAAAGAAAACAAGGCAACATAGAGAGAAACGAAACACGCAGCCAGACACCAAGCTAACAAATAAAATGTTCATCCAGCAGGTAACTTAAAACCAATCAATACAAACCAACACCATTCGATTCAACAAACAAGCATCAAGAATAACACAACCTGCTAAAGAGGATCAATCAAGTGCTACAAACGGACACAATATTAATTCAATCGACAAAATGCATCTACGTACTTGCAGCTGGATTGATCTACACAACAGAATCAATTAAACGGAGAACTAACAACAGTACACAGCATGGCAACAGTGGTCAATATACAACTCAGTCACAGATCGACTCAATATACAAGCCCTCAAGTGAATCAACCTTTTAACAGCATACAGTACGGTCACAACAAACCCAGTACAGAAAATAGCAGGTAAATACCGCCTTTCGAGAAAACACACAGCAGCAGGACGAAGAAAACGACTAAGGTAAAGACTCTCCACAAACACGTAACCTGATCAGAAACTTACAACACTAACACAATTCGCACCCAGCAACCAGTCAGGTAATTAATTGATTTTACACGCCAAATCACTAGATCAAATCAGTTGCAGACTGCACAGCAAAAAGAAGGGACAACGAACCCAGACTAAAACACACAAGGTCAAACTCAAACACGTCGGGTAATCGAACAATGAGAGTTAAAAGCACAAACTGAACAGTAACCACAAGCTAACAAGTACAGGAAACATAATCGACACAGCATATCATAATTCGACACATATCAGTCCGCAGACAGTAACACAAACAAACTGAACTGATTAAGAATTACAGGAGCAAAGCAGATGAAGGAAATTCGGATTTAAAACAGCACGCCAATTATCAAGTTCGACACAGCAAACACGCACACACTGACGGAACAGAGACAATAGCTAAACAACTGCAACGACACAGGCAGTACAGGAAACGGAGAAGAACGGACTGACGACTCAAATAAGGCAAAAAAAGAAAAACAGAGCAACACGAAACCACAACAGGGTAAGTCGAAAACCCAGCAAAACAAAGCAATAAGAAATTCAATCAAGAGAGCAAACACATCAGTAGCACAAGCATGATAATTTCATAAAATCAAATGCTCCAGAATGTAAAACATGTAGTCAAGTTATAACAATATTTTGGCCAAGTATCATTTACAGCCAAATTAAGTTCACATATCCATCAACGAATAATCTAATAAAAGAGAAGCAGGAGCAGACGATTAAAAGAAGAAGACAACAAGCAAACCATACAAATTCTAGCAAGTACAGGACAAAGGAATCCGATTCACAGGTTTAAGTCCACTAGAACTACTCGATTCAACACTCAAGCTAGTGCACATTCTCAATCAGGAAATTTTACCAAGCAATCTAGCACAAACCAAATTATATAATACTGACAGCTAATTCCAGGTGAAAACTTGAATATAAAGACAAGATCACAGGCATTCACCATCAAACCGAGATCAAATTACGCAACCAACACACACACAGGCGGAACAGCAGGAGAGGAAAAGAAGAGGAAACCAGACAACACAACCGGACAGATTAAGAATTACCGGAAACTGAAAAGACGAAGAAAAGGGACTCGCTCAAACCAAGAACAGAACCGATCGAATTCAATGGAAGAAAAACAGAGTACAAGCAACCACGCACGCACAGACTGAACAATAACAATAACAATTCGACTGCTACAACCCAAACCATACAGTAACGAAGGAGGACAGAGCAGGTCGAGCTTTAACCGGAAATCAGAGCATTCGAACTTAAGCAGAAAACGACGAAAAACAAAGCCAAAACGAAATGCAAACAGATCAGGTCGAAATTAAAAGAAGGGAAATTTGAATCCACAAAAACACGAACAAGCTGCGGTACACAAACACCCATCCCAAACTAAAACACGAGAAGAACAATGCTTACCTAATGGCGAATAGAACCCGAGCTAGAACACGAACGAACGAATCAAAGCTTTCTAAACCTTGTAATTGGTACTACGAAGAAGCCAAGAATCACGTTGTTGAGTTCGAACTGCGAATTAGGAATAAGATCGGAATTCGAGTTCGAAAACTTACCGATCAGAGTGAGGCGACTATGGCTTGAGATCGTAATTAGTTGGCGGTGGTTGGGGCGGCGTAGATAACGGCGCCGATTTGGAAGAAGAAGAGATCGAGGAGAAAAGGGAACGAAGAAGAAGAAGAAGTCAATTTGAAGGAGTAATTAAATAATTACTTAATTAATAAAGTAATTAACTAATTACCCCTTTTTACTTAAGAAAAGAATAAAAGTAAAATTTCGGGATTTTACACTTGGTCCCCAAATTCTCACATTAAGAATCGAAGAGCTCGAGATACTAACTCCGCATAAAACGTAGGTTCGAAACTTACCGACAACATACTTGTAGGCTAGCTAACAAGCAAACGTACCGAAATAGACGAGACAAGCCTCGTTTAAAATTCTATGCAGGAAGCAATATCAAGAGGGTTTCTCAAGTGAGAAGGAGAAGGAAAGAAGACAATCTTTAATAAGAGCCCAAGAAACTTATCGATAGGAGTTTTGTGGGACTGAGAATCTGGTTAAGTAATCAAGGTCAGGGGGATTACAAGAAGAAGATGAAAGAATTGTGAAGGTTTGCTAAAGAGTCTGAAACTTTGCGTTTTTAGTAAGAAGTTATAACGTGAGTTACTAAATTCGACTAGAGAAGAAAGAGGGAAGGTCGATGAAAGGTGGGGGTTAAACACGGTTGGTTTTATCGAACGAGAAATTAAGAATCCCACAAAAAGTCCCGCAATTAAGTGACTAACAGAGTAAACACAGACTAATGAGAAACATGGAAAGAATGTTTTGCATAAATATCAAATTTACATAACATGGTCACTTTTCAAGTAGGTTCACAAAGAATAACAAGCATGGTATATACCTGTAAATCATCAGATCAAACTTACTATCATGAAACAAACCGAGGAATTTGATTTTTCAAACCCAAACGTTCATATCAACTTAGTCAAATTAATTAGCTCAATTAACCTCAAATACCAAAAAGTGCAATTTACTAAAATCTAAAACTCCAGTAGTAGGACTAATAGAAAAAGAGCAGTACTAAGAGCCACAATCAACCAATTATTTTATTATCAAAACTCATTCAAGTAACATAAGCTAGACATTCAAAAAATAGAGCAACACAAGCAAGTAACATTTGATCAGAAGATGTACAGAAATTAAAATCACACAAGTCATGCAAAAGACACTGACAAGTAACATTTGATCAACAGGGAGGAAGAAAATTTAGCCACATAAACCACCAGAAATCCATTTTCAGTACATGCAACGATCAGCTACAAAACTCGAATTAAGTGAAATGCGCAAGTATCTAAGCATATAATCAAATAGTGATCATCTACTAACTCTAGTTAGTACGAATCATTATGTAGTCGGCCGCCTACAAGTGATTTATACTAACTCTAGTAAAATATTGGGCCACTAGATGATAGCAGATAACATGCAACAACCGGCCACATAACACAAGCAGATAACATTCCGTTCATAAGAGACGAGAAAATTAGAATCACATATGTCAAGCAAATCAAATTGAGTATTCCTACGTCAATCACTTTCATCCTTATTCACAAGACGATAACTCGAGAACCAGTTAACACAAAGACACAACCTATGTTCAGCAACTTAGACACCTCACTCGCACAACCCAAGGTCCGAAAATCATGTCCCGGTATAGCTCGAGTAAAAACTCAAGCTCTGATACCAACCGTAACGCCCCGAAAATTACACTAGTTTTTAAAAGCACAAGGGCGTTAAATCAATAACGAAAAACATTCTAAAAGCTTTGAGAAGCTAAAATTTTAACAGTTGACTTGCGAAAGACACTATTTTTTAAAGTAGCGATAAATAGACAAGTTTTTTTCAAGCTAAAAAAAAGTACAAAAACCCAGTTTAAATCCCACTTTCACTCAAGTTGCTGAACGTCTACCCGACTCGGTCCTCCACTAAACTCCGAAATCTACAAGAAGGTAACAAATCAAGTGTGAGATAAAACTCAGTGAGGTTCTGTGCTAAGTGAACAACGAATTAAGTAATACGAAGTAGGTTTTTATCAAATGAATCAAGATATAATTAATATAACAAGAACATATACGAAGCGAATAATATTCGTTAGTGCAGTCAACCTTATAACCCCAATCCAAGCCCTTATCACTCCAGACAGGGTGCTACCACTGTCAAACGAATACGAAGACGAAGACCCTGCCATGGTACAGGGGTGGAACACTACTACTCCCATAGACCTCGGCGACTTCTGCCTCGCGTCTAGGGATAGTAAGCAGAGGTACTTCATGAACAACTCGACAGACACAACTGCCCAAGTATGTCCACTCAGAAACCCCCACCACAATTGCGCACATATCGGTCGAAGCGAATCAGTCAATCGAATCAAACGAAGATCATAATAAATCATATACATATATATCTTTTTGAGCGGAAGCATGAGAAAAAGATTTAATGCAGTTTTCAGAACTTTGATTTCATGAGCTTTCACAAAGTTTGAGATGCAATACTATATATATATAATATTAAAATAGCTTCTTGTAGATTTCGGAGTCTAGTGGAGGACCGAGTCGGGTAGACGTTCAGCAACTTGAGTGAAAGTGGGATTTAAACTGGGATTTTGTACTTTTTTTAGCTTGAAAAAAACTTGTCTATTTACCGCTACTTTCAAAAATAGTGTCTTTCGCAAGTCAACTGTTAAAATTTTAGCTTCGCAAAGCTTTTAGAATGTTTTTCGTTATTGATTTAACGCCCTTGTGCTTTTAAAAACTAGTGTAATTTTCGGGGCGTTACATAATTGGAGTCGATAAGGATGGTTTCTTTGTTCGTTATCTATATATATTTAAAAGGCCATTTTTATTCAAGCCATTTTGTATACTACTTTTGCCAAGATTGAATGAGGTAATTTCTTTCAATTCTTTGTATTTTTCAAGCCAAAAAAATCAAAAGAAAATTCATGTAAGGCAAGAAATCAAATTTGATTTGTCCATCCTTTCATTTCGGCACTGCAAGCTTGTTATACTAATCAATCTATCTATTATTAGTAATGATAGCTAACAGAAAATACAAAACTATTAGATATAAGGAAGATCTATGTACGACAAATCATATAATTTTGTTTGTGCAATTATTATGTACGACAATTATGTAACTAAATATAGTAGGAGATAAATAAAAGATTCACCATCCCAAAAGAGTGGAGAAATCGAATCATATAATTTGGGTCTTAAAACCGAAAATATAGCTAGTGGACTTGATTATACGACACTGACTTGCGCTCTCATTAAATATTAGTTGGAGGTGATCAATTTTTTATCAATCACAGGCCACCCGTCAAAGTAAGTATAAATTCCACCATAAATATACCTTCATGCAATATTATGTTCCTATGTATCTACTCTACTGCGCGCCAATAAAATCATTTCCATAACCAGTCCCATTAATATATTCATCCCCATTTTTCAACATCCATCAAGGTATAAATTTAACCCCGAGCAGCCTGTTTAACACAACATAAGAGGTGAAGAAAATGAGAATCATGAAGCACTCGATATTTGTCGAACGTCCAACCCATCGTCGAACCAAATGTCGCTGCATCAAGTAACAAATTGATATACCATCGGCAACCCAGATTCGCCTCATCATACTGCTTTCACGGGATGGACTTGCTCGGTATGGATATGAATTTGATGAATATTATACATCAGTATTCAACATATAAACTGATTTCTTTTTTGTTTTTCTAATGATTTAGCAAGAGCTATTCCACATATATACGTCCCCATTTACCAAAACAACCAACGCATGACTTCCACCACTGGTTGATGGTACGTAGTCACCAATCCATAATCACATACCTTGAATGTCAAATGAATTTGTTTTTAGTGGTAAGCTAAATCGATTTATTAATCAAAATTGTTAATTATTAGTATATTGCAGGTCGATGTTTCGGAACTTTAGGAGGCCAGACAATTGATTGGGTAAATTGTTCACCCTATGCCGCAGCCACTTGCATGATTATGAGTACAGTATACGAGAACCGAAAGTAAAAACCTCTTGATTTCAGTATACAAGAGCTCATGTGGCATTTGGATAGCTGAGCATGGTCATCAAACTCAGTGACGGATGCTAGAGTCTATGCGCCATCGGCTTAATTGAGTTTAATTACCATCAGGAATGTCTACCCTAGAATGTATAGATTGTGTTGCAGATTTGGAAGCCAATTGTTGTTATACATTGGCTACATCCACTCCAATGGTTTGATGAGTTGAACATCTTCCAAACAAATTAAATACTCCTCCTTCTTTTTACAAGGTTGTCATTTGATTTTGTGTGAATTTTAATAAATATGTAACAAATTAGTAAGTAGATGTTAAAAATTAGAGAAAGAACAGATAAATAGAACTAGAGTGATACAAAATTAATAAGTGGAGATAGTGAGGTTTCGTTTTTAAACTTAAAGTAAAACTTTCGAAATGACAAAAAGTAAACTTTTAAAATGTTGATTGGGTCTTTTTTTTTTTTGGTATGGAATGGAAATATATATATTCTAAAAAAGAAATGAAAAAATATCAGTGTTGAATATTTGAGCAGCACATAATTTTGATATTGCATACATGAACTAGAAGTAAAGGTATTTAATGAAAATATTAAACGAATTGACTGCAAACTTTAAATAGATGAAATAATATAATATTTTTTATGTATTTCATATTTTATATAGTATAATTTACCCATATTAAAAATATATAAAAAGAAATAACTAAATATTGGTCACTACAAAAATAAAGTATAAATTACCGATATTTCTTTGCTATATATGCTAAAGAAAGTTTAAAATAAATATTTTGTTTGTCTTCCATATTTGGTAGGTATTTTTATGTTTAATTAGTGTTAATAGATCTTAACTTTTAATTTTAGAGTAAGTCTTCTGATAGGCGGTCTCTAAATAATTTATCTACAACAGTATTATTATTATTATTATTATTATTCTTATTATTATTATTATTATTATTATTATTATTATTATTATTATTATCATCAATAAACACCTCTACGATTTCAACATTAATGTTTTTCATATACGTGAAAAATACATTTTGTTAACAATATAAATGTTTTGATTTACAACAACGATGATTCTCTTGAAAATATAAGTACGTTCTAGATAAGTTATGTAGAGACCGTCTCGCTAAAGACTTTGTGTTAATTTTACACTTAAATTTGAACTCTTTATACACAAAGTACTCTCTAGAGAGACAGTTTCTTAATAACCCATATAAAGATGGGCATATATTATCAACAAAATAAATAATATTATTAATTATAACGTCTATGTTGTTAACAACATGTATATTTTTAATAAGAAAAAAAACATCAATGTTGTGAACATTGACATTTTGATTAATAATATTAATGATTTTTTTGACAGTATATGTCGGTTTCTTAATAATTTATATATGACGGTCTCTCGGAAGAGTTACTCCCACCCATATACTCCTTCCGTCCCCAACACAACTTTCCAGTGGCCCGGGCATAAGTTTTAAGATAAAGTGAATAAAGTAGGAGATATCCATATAATATTTAAAGTTAATAGGCTATCTTCAATGACAACCACTCTCAGCTTCAACTATTTTTGTGGTTTTAGCATCTTTTAATTCTTATTTATCAAAACATACCATATAATGCAAAAGCAAAGTCCGGATTATTCTTGCTAAAAGGCTTATTGATATTTAACTATCTTCATTTTAATTTCAAAAGAATCAAAACATACCATATTATGTAAAACATTTCCGAGCCTCCTCTTCAATTTTAACTTATAAGATTTATTGATGCATATGTTTCCAAAAAAATAGCTAAATATCCATATATTAGGCTCTGTTCTCTTCAACTGTAATTTTCTGAACTGAACTGAACTGAACTGAACTGAACTGAAGTGTAGCATAAAATATAACTAAGCAGAGCTGAACTGAACTGAATGAGTTTTCATACGAAGAGAACAGAGCCTTATTGTAACTCATCACAAACATATAAAATATATCAATTATTTTTTAATAGCAATTTAATTAAACATGCAATTGTGGACATTGACATGGTGAACTAAAATGCTACTGTTACGAAAAACGAAAAGAGTTACATATGATACTTTTTTTGAAATTACATTTAAAAAAAAACAGTCAAATGGAAATTTTAAATTTATGTGATAAACAAATCGCGTATAAAATCACGCTCACAATTTGTTCGAATTTGAACTTTTCTTCAAATTGCTACATCAATGCAATAATATATCTTTGGTTATTGCATTAATTAGCTATGTAATTTTATTGATTATAATTATATAATTTCCATACAAACACCATTTTTATTCACATGTAAAATCAAACATTGAGTGTCTCTAACTATTAGGAGCTGTTCTGTAGAGCTTATTATGGCGAATAAAGGGAGATTTGCAAATTTAATCTTCCACAATCTTTTATTCTCTAGCCCTTTCTTTATTCAGGGATCATCAATATGTAATTCCTCTTACCCCGTACAAAATAGGTAATATAATCCAGTCATTGAGCAGTATATTGCGGCAGAATAACTTTTTCTACACTTGAAGAGCAAATAAAATTGATCATCTTATTTCTATAAAATGTCTCGTAGCCTTAGACTTTCTAACTATATGAATTCAGTTAAATATTTTTTTATTTTAATCATGAATTACACTGAAATTATAATAATAAATAATTTAATAAAATTATACTACAATAGAAAATATATTATTATTTAATAACTCTATATTATTAACATGTGTGTTTTCTCATGTCAAAATAAATTCTTTTGTTACAACATAAATATTTTTATAAAAAATATATATCCATATTTAGATAAATTATTAAAGGTATATGGTCCATTTTGTGTGTGAACCTTTTATAAACAACTCTATTGAAAATAAACTTTTTATAAGAATAACTTTTTACATTTCCAACGATATTACTGTATGGAATTTATACGGTATGTTTTAGTATGGAATTTTATTAAGTTTAGAGAACACCTAATTAAGAATACAATATGGAGTGTAATATGGTGTTTGATTAAATGAGGCAAAATTCCATAGTTGATAGAGGAGGGTGACGATCTTCAGCAAGGTGGAATTCATGTCGAAAATCATTCATGTATCACGTGATGTTCAACTGCACATCATGTTTATGATGTTCATTAGCGGTTCACTGTCCGAATTTACCATCGGGTAACAGATTACTATATTACTTATTTCATAACATCTTGATTCTCATATATATGAACTTAACTGAACTGAATTGTAGTGTAAAATATAACTAGCCAGAGCTGAACTGAACTGAACTGAATGGATTTGAACTGAATGAGTTTGCAGATGAAGAGAACATAGCCTTATTTCGTTGACAACATAGATATTTTGATTAATTAATAACATGAATAGTTTGATTGATAACATATGTCGTCTCTGAGTAAGTTATTTATAGACCGTCTCTCATGAGACTCTGTAATTATATTGAAATACAAACCCCTAATTAATATATTGTGCCATTACCATAATATACATAAACACTATAATCATTACAAGAGTAATTCTCTTTAACCATCTTTTTGGAGGATACAATTGAAACTATAAATATTATATGGTTATAATTAAAATATATTAGGGAATTTTATTAAAAAAATCGATGTTATACACACATATAAAAATGACATAAACTCTTAACTTATATAAACAGGGAAAATTACATTTAGATCTCCTGTTAAATTTTGTAATTATACATTAGTACCACTTAGTCAGATAATAACGATTGGATCCTATTAGATGTAAAAATTTACATTTAAATCCACGATCTTGACCAAATTCAAATTTAACACTAGAAAAGTCAATTTTGTCCTTCTCAAATTATTGGAGTTTGAAAATGGTCAAA
This sequence comes from Plantago major, assembly GCA_026545765.1. Lineage (NCBI taxonomy): Eukaryota > Viridiplantae > Streptophyta > Magnoliopsida > Lamiales > Plantaginaceae > Plantago > Plantago major. The sequence goes on along the minus strand of CM048840.1, from coordinate 22,859,216 downwards.
CAATAATACCTTTTGACAATTTTCAATCCAAGTCGGTGGATATCTAATTTCCTAATGGTCACTCGTAACTTTTCGAAAAAGTTCAAATAAGCACTCGAACTTTTATTTCAATTAATAAAATCTCTCAACTTCAAACGAGATGAAATCCATCCTAAGAACATCAATATTGAAAATCTAACTGATACGAGCATATAATTAGATTGAGACGATCAGCCCGATCAGAGCTTTTATACAACTCCAGATATGGAGCTAATTTCGCTCTGGATTGGAGTTTCGGAGAAGAATTATTGTTACACCGGAGCTGTTGGTGTAGTTGTTTGCTCCACCGAGTAGGACAATAACAAAGAGAAGAAGAGAATGAAGGAGGGGGGGGGGGGGGGGGGGGAACGTATCCGCCAGAGTTGTTAGCAAATAGAAGAGGAGAGGGAAGATGGAGGAGGAAGAAGGAAAGAATATGATAATGGTGGATTTTCAAAAAAATTATTTATCTTTTCTTTTTTAATGTTTTATTCTTAAGGCCATGTTGGTTGTTTGATTTCAAATAACTTAATTAAACTGGTCAACGAATAAGACCAAAAAAGAACCAAAATGTAATTGTTCGACTAAGTGGTACCAATATGAGAAGTGGTTATCTAATAGGGGGGAGGGCCTGTATGAAATTATCCGAATAATATATCGATATTTATAAGGACATTGTATTTGTATGTAACATTGTAAAAACATCAGTCCATACTTTAATTTCAAGCCCCTCATTTCCTTCCAAGACTTTATGATATTATAATACTATGCCCAAGTTAGTTTAATATCACAAATTCTTAGTTTAACTATATACGTTATTATGAAATACACCTAAATGATTTTGGAGTAAGTGTTTGTTCATTGGATAAATAAGGTAAATTTTACTTCTTTATTTACATACAAGCTTAGAACTTTGTATTGGAACGCTGCAAAAAGTTTAAAATAAGTTTAAGATAATTTAACACGAACTCATACTAACAACGTGTACTTTTCTTTTTGGAAATCCATCCAAAAGAACAACAAAGTTAAGTGTGCTTGCGCTGAAACAATTTTAAGATGGTTAACCGATCGAGAGGTCACCCTGGACGTGAAGAGTGAGGACAGAGTGTGCGGGAAAGAACATGTGTTTATATAGTGGGATCAGCATATCACCCGGAAAGCGGCCCACGAGTGACCTTTGGCATTTAGCATGAAGTTTAAAATCTAAATGATTGTTTGGTATAGAGCTAAAAAAATACTCCCTCCATTTCAGAGAAAGTGTTACATTTTGACTTTGACCGGTCAACTGTATTCGAGTTTGACCACAAATTACTCATAAACGATAATAGTAAATAATTTAATAAAATCATATAATAAAAATTTAATTACTAAATTTTTATTATATAATTTTAATAATTTATTTATTAATATCGTTTAAGAGTAAATTGTGGTCAAACGCGGAGACAGTTGACCGCAGAATAGTAAAATGTAACAATTTTTCTGAAATGGAGGGAGTAGGTGAGTTATGCATAATAATTTAGTTAAAGGTGAGTTATAAAAATGGTGCTTCGGGTAGAGTTAAAATTTTATAGCGTGTAATAAAGATTTGACGTGTGTAAGAAGAAAGAAGTGATGAGTTTGATTTTTTAAAAGGTTATTAGATTGGGTTTATTGTTATTTGATTGGTTTAAGGTTGTTAGCATATTTGAAAAATTAAAGAGAGCGTAAGAATATCGTAGAAAGAGAAAGATAATTGTTTAGTAGGGTTAAAACAATTTAAGTGTTTTACGGTACCCTTTTGAGGGACTAAAATGATCGACAAACAATGCATTAGGGATTTTCTACTTGGAACATCGGGTTATACATACACACAATAAATGTAGCTATCATTAAATTAATAAATAATTCACCCTTATATGTAGTGAGTTTTTAATGCTAATTTGTCGATTTTCAACGGTATGGATGGGAATGGGATGATCCAGATTTGGAAACTCAATCTGAGTGGTGAACTTATAAACTCTAAGAATGTGATATTTCCAATTTAGAAACTCAATTTGAATGGTAAACATCTTCTATGACTGAGATGATTCGAACTTGAAAACTCCGTTAGAAACATAAACTACAATATATGCAAAGTACTTTGAAATTTTGATAATTTCATTTGAGAAATCAATTAAAAGGAAAACAAACTAAAGTTTGAGATAAATACAATTTGGGAACTATATTAGAAGATTAGACGATACTATATAGGAAAAATACTTCAGGAAAGGGATACCTCCATCTTCGAGACTAATTCAAAGGGTAAGGGGGGTCTGGAAGGTACTCTCTCGCGAAAAACTTCTTTGATCTTCTCTCTACTTTCTTCGTATATAAGGGCTTGTGAAGTGCAATCGTAGAGAGTGAAATTATGTTTGTAAAATAATAATTTTTGTGTCTTTGGTGATGTGACACATATCACCGCGGGGTTGGAAAAAACAACTGTAACATATGAAATTATGTTTGTAGAATAATAATCTTTTTGTATGTGTGGTGGGTTGACTACATGCCACCGTCGGGGTTGTTGGGAAGCAACCCTTTGATTGTTTGTATTTTGGTTCGGTTTGAGAGATACAATTTAAAAAAAAAACATGTATGTTACTACTTTAACATGTCGGTACGGTAGGACCCGATACTTAATATATGTTATCAACCCGTCAGGGCCCGAACGGGTTATATGTTATGAGTAGTCGTATTTTTACATTTTCTATAGTTAGCATAAATAAAGACCCAACAATATAATAGTGGATGAAGAAGTCCTACCCGCTGACACACGGCCAACGTTGTTAACATAAGTTTGACTACCTTATTTTCTCGATTAATTTATTTTTTTCCTCCCCTTTCTATTTATTATTAAAAGTAAACTATATCGTGGCATCGCCACGGGTTAGTACTAGTATTTTCTTAAATGGGAGTATTTGATGAAACTAAGATTATTTAATTAAAATAAGGTTGTTTGATAAACGTTTAAAAGTTGATAAGGTAGTTGACATTTGAGACAGATAAGTTAAATGATTTCAATCAAAGTGTTTTGTAAATTGACTAAGGAAGTTAACTGATACTTAATTTAAATACGGAAAAATACTTATAAGGTAACTTATTTTTGAATAAGATACATGAAGTACCTTATTTTTTTAAGCTACCTTATAGGGTGATTGAAAAAATAAGGTGCCATTTACTGAACAATCTTATTCTGGTCAAATAATGTGAAATTGACTTATAAAGCATCTTATAAGCAAGGTCCGAATCTGAGTATGTGTGAGTGGGCCCTCTACACAGGGCCCAACAAATTTGGGGGCCATTTTAGAATGCAAATAGTGGACAACTACAAATATTATAGGTTTTGTTTAAAGTTGTCTATTGGTTATACTTGTTAATTATATGCATTCTTCTAAAGTTATATCTATAAACGTTAAAAAAGAAATTATTATTTTGGATTGATTAAAACAAATCTTTTGAAACTTTTACATTTAATGTCGAGCATTATAAAATTCACTTAAATCGTTCATTTTTATTGAAGATGATTTTTCACTTGAAACACACACACATATATATATTGCAACAACCCAAATAAATTCATTAATAAATTAAAGTGTACACGAAGCAAAGGTTTGCAACAGCTAACAACTATTATATTTGCTTCAACCAACATTAGCTATATTATATTGCCCTTCTCCCATAATCATAATCAATCTTTTTAACAAATAGATTCCACAAACCACTATTTGCATTAATCTTTTCCAAACACATATCGAACTAAGTATCTTCAACAAAGCAAAGCAAAGCAAGTGGCAAGTAATTTAAAATGTGGGTCAGAGGTTAAAACGACATTGCACACATTCCATAATAGTCGTATCCCTACATCCTATACTCCAACAGACCAAGTGGCAATAAATTTAAAATCTATTATAGATTACGGATATAGTTGAAAATGCGTCAGTTCAAAATCAGCTTTAGATTTTAATTTCATCACTTTATTTTTAATTTCTTGTTTTAAAGTGCAACTTTTACTAGCATTTGTAGGCTGAAATTTTATTTAATTATTGCCTAGAGAACTTTCATCACTTTATTTTTAATTTCTTGTTTTAAAGTATAACTTTTACTAGCATTTGTAGTCTGAAATTTTATTTAATTATTGCCTAGAGAACTGTCAAGTCCCCAAATGTTTTTCTGACTATGAAGCCATTGCTACTAACATCAGTACCGCTCTCTTTAACATGAATTGCGGTGGGCGCATTTCTATCTCAGCATATGTAGTCATAATCTGTGTATTAGAGCTACTTAGCTGCTAGATTTTGCTATTTAGTATATTGTGATGATCTTCTAACCTTGGATTTAGAGATTTGTACTTTGAGGTATGCCCCTTTTTCACTTATGTGCTTGACTCTTGCTCTTTAATGGATTTTAATTTACTCGGAAAAAAAAATATGCACACCAGACTAATATCAAGTTGCATGAAGTAATCTGATTGAAATATACGAATTAATGAGGTTAAGTGGTCAACGTCAAGTCGGGTTTAAGACATTCTTCCAGACCGGAACAACCGGTTCAATTGACAAAAATGACCATGATAAACCACCACCTCTTCCAGGCATTGCAATTACAACGAATGACCTCCACTTTCCAAACAGCAGCCGCTTCGCCACTGTTACGGACAATGAGCGCCGATACGACAGCTCTCGATGCCGTTTTTAAGCAGAAAAAGATTATCCGCTCTAAAGTCAGAAAGGAGCTCAAGTCAATGGACCCAACTCTTAGATCTCAACAAGGCAATTAATGATTTAAACCAATTTGTATGTTTGTTGTGAAATGGTCAAATGGTATATTTTTCTTAATTTTTTCTTGTTTTGTTTCTTCTGTTAGATGATGCAATTCAGAGTTTAGTGTTGGAAGCTCCATGGTTCAAGTCTTGTAGAAGACTCTGTGCTTATATTAGTTGCCCTGCTTTGACAGAAGTTGATACCTCTAAGCTCTTGTCCCACATCCTAAAAAACTCACCCAAAGGTAAGTTCTCTTGAGTTTTTTCAAATATTTTCATCTGCTTTTTTATATGTTTGAAGTAAATATTGCATTTTTAGTATTTTCTTGTTTGGAAGTGCTGGAGTTTGCTGTGTGTTTGAGTGATTCTAGACTTGTAGACATATTTTAGAGGGTGTAGTTTGTATCATTTGTTGTTTCGTGGTGCTTGTGAGGTGTAGTGGACCGTAAAGATTCGGAGTGCCAATTTAGAAGATCAATTACTTGCTTGAAAAAATGCTGCCTTTTCTGAATCCAAGAAAATCTTGCTGGAAAAGACCTATAGCAAACCTACCATGTATTCTTTTCTGTCTTGCAACTATGTTCCGATACCCTCATTTAGGAAGTAGAGAAGTAAGGGTTGTTATGTACGATTATGTTTATGTAACTTCAAAATTCAAGTGAAAATCAGATACAGGCTTTGCACCTGTATCTGTATGGCCTCATGGTTTTCTTCCCCATTGTGTACCGATCTCTTGTGGTGGAAAGGAAGAAGTGTTTTGAATGCCCTATATGTTAAAATATCTTTACGAAATGAATCTGTTCATTACGTGTCTTTGTGGAAGTGGCATCTTTTAGGTTCCACCTTCAAAGAAATTAAATCATCCCTCCAATCTCTTTGTCTTAAACAATTGTTGTACAGGTATTATTTTCCATCTTAAAAATACGGCCGGGGATGACGTTTATAAGGTCAATTCTCTGTTGTCAAGAATAAATAGTATATAGGACCTATGCAACTGCCACTTGGCCTAGAGTTCTGGGAAATGGTGTGTTTATGAAGTTGTAGTTCCAAAAGCTATCCAACATACCCATGCCATATTTTAGCTACTTCACTGAAACCAAGTTAAAAGCAGCCACCTGCATGAATTCTAGTCCTTGTTTGTACTTGATAAACACTGGGAAGCTGAAGATGTTGTTCGGGTTCATTGCTTGGTGGACCAGATCCCGGAAACTCTTCGTATTGCTGCTCACAGGAGTGTATTTGCCAACCAAAAAATATAAAATAAATTCATTTTGTTCTTTTTTTCCTCAGTTTCAAAAACTATTTACGAATTTATAATGCTGTATTGCTATTACAAATTTGACCCAACTGTCCTTTCTGAGTTGCAAATCCCTCAGGCCTCAGGGATGGGATATTGCCCCTATCCTACGTGATCATGCTTCAAGCCCGAAACCTGACTGTACATTAAATAGAATTGAGAATAAAAAAGACGCAGATGTTTTACACTGGTCTCTGAGGACATAGTTGGACAATGAAGCATCTTCTTCTTGAAGGGAACTAGATTGTGTGTAGTACAATAGCTTCTTTTTTTTTTGGCAATTAAAAGTCCTTACTTTCACATATTTTGATAAGATGATCAGCTGCCGGGTAGAAAAAAGCTTTACGTTCCCCGAGTGGAAGACAAGAATAGTCACATGCGGATGCTGAACATATCTAGGGTGGATGATTTGATTGCAAACTCAATGAGCATTTTGGAACCTGATTCTCATGACACTGAAGGAAATGAACGTGAAGATGGTAATGTCTATTACTCTGTGAAGATTATCGTTTATTGTAGATTGTTAGGATGTTTTACCTGTGCTGCTGACTTGTGCTCGAGAATTTTAAAGTGTTTTTTGTTGTAATAGCAGATAGAATATGTACTGTGGAACAAGGTGAATATTATCCCAAACCCAAACACAGTAAAGTTCACACTAAATTATGGCAGTCCCCTATCCTCAAATCTGTTAGACCCAATGCTTTATTGAAAATTATATTAAATGATGGAATTTTGCAGAACAAATAGTCTTTAATGCAATTTGTGAGCTTGTTAGAAGAATGCAGTAACTAAGTTTCATCTGTCTTTTAGAACAGGCATACACGTGTGACGAACCAAATGATAACGTGGAACATGAATTCAGCAGTGTGAGAATATTGCTATCTAGTTTGCTAACCTTATAGTGTAGAATTGCACTCATTTGGGTTGATCAAACAGTACTTTGCAATTGTGTTGATTACTTAGTGAAGATGGTCATCGAACTGAGTGAATTTTTGTGTTCCTTTATGTATGCAGTTATGTTGGCAAGCGAACCTGTTGACCTGTTTATCTTACCTGGTTTGCGCTCGCTTCCCTCTAAGTCATTATTCTCATTCCATGTCAATACACGGAACTTCCAGCCTAAAATTATTTATGGTATATCAATATGTACTTCTTTTCATTACTATACAGGGCTTGCTTTTGATATATCTGGCAGGCGCTTGGGTCGTGGAGGAGGGTAAGTCCGCACACACAGACAGATACTAAAACTGCACGTGGAGGGTGGCCATTAAGTTCTTTTCTTTTTCCACAAATAGAAGCCGCGATTTTTTTTCCTTTCCTTTTCTTTTCTTTCTCTCTGCTTTTCATTTTATTTATTTGTTGTGTCAAGTCATGTTCCTTTTTACTACATTATTCCACTGTAGACATGCTACCATGGTCTGGTGTTGGGAAATCTGGTGGCTATCTTTGTACGTGGTGTTTCCTTCTTTCTTTCTTTCTTTTTTTTTTTTTTTTTTTTTTGGGGGGTGGTTTGTGGTGGTGTAGAGATGTATTTATTCCTACGACTTATCATAGTGTATTTCGTTTTCTGTAAAACACTGATATTTTCACTTTCTGTGTTTTCTGTTTGGTGATGAAATAACTGAAGTTACTACGATACCTTACTCCTGAAATATCAAGAGCTTGTTGAGGATCGCAAGTGGAAGAAACCTTTATTGGGTATGTATTCTATTCGCTATACCTCAGATTGTCTCCGAAGATTATCTGAAACGCAATCACTAAAATAATTTGGCATGCTCATGTTCTGTTTGTATGTAGTTGCTCTGTCTTACTCAGTGCAGATACTGGAAGAAGGTAGGATACCAGTTACTCCACATGATGTACATGTGGATGCTCTTGTGTCACCCTTGGGTGTGATCCCCATTAGTCCAGCAGCAAATCAGATGTGTTCTCGATGAAGATATGTGTTTTTGGCCATCTGCTCTATTTTAAAGAGTATCGGCCAAAATATAAAACGTGTAACGAATTCAGTGAAGCTAACCCCTGACCAGTTTCTGGTATACTTCCAGTGCTCGTGTTTGCAGAACCAGGCTATTGTCTCCCTGGTTCCGTATTCTCTATTTGAAATCGAGATATGTATTTATTAACTTTACCAACTATTGGCACTTGCATACCTGAGAATTGAGATGTATTACTGTGGGTACTATGACCAAGTTATGATCTGTTGATACACATGGGAAAGATGGAACAATTGTCTGCATTATCTGGTTGTTTGTGACATTGATTTGAAGTTCACTTTCTGGCCAACTATTATTATTTATTTGATTAGAACTGAGAGCCCTTTATGCTTCCCTGCATCATTTCCAGGCTAATCTTTCTCATCGCTAACTTATTTATCAATGAACGCTTTCCCTGCAACCCGGCCTTAGATTGTCCTATGGTATGAACAGCGAGCGCGCTTGCTATGCCATATCCATATACAAAGACTTAAAAGAGTCCTAGTGATTAAACTAGATGTTGAAACCCTTGAAAGATTGATGAAACAGAAAACTAATTCATTTAGAAACATGTAAGTAAATAAATAAATAAATGGTTGATAATAAATTATTCAGTCACATAGGAAGAAGACAAATATTAGTCATTAGGCATTACATTCACAAGGATTACATTATGGAGAAACAAGCTTTCCAATTCTTGTTACAAACCCATTATGTAAACTATAATGAACTATTTGGATCTACATTACACATATTATGTTGTAAGATCTGCCAACTGGAAGAAACTGTGTAGATCAGATCTACATGAACAGTGGCTACACTTTGAAAGTCAGAAAATCCAGAATTCTGTGTATCAAAGCAGAATGTTCATACTTCTTAAATCAATCTGCAGATGATATATATATATATATATATATATATATATATAACAAGCCCCAATAAAATAAATAGGCAGCCTGCACATGACTTATGCTACGTTTCACACGTAAATGTATATACTCTATGGAGAATTATAATGATGCTAACAGATCAAATCTCATGCTCCCAAGTCAGTGTTTCGTTACCATTGGCGTTGCAGGTTGATGACAGACGTTGGCAGGACAATGTGAAAACATGAAAGGGCACCAGATATTGGACAAGAAATTTGAAGTAGCGAGTTGTGGTAATGTACATTGCATACACACTACAAGGAGAAGAAATTGCTGAGTTGAGCATAGTTAGGTTGATCAGAGTCGAGGTGTTCCTCGTCTTGAGATGGAGAATGTATGTGCCTGCCTTCATATGTTGTTATCACCATTCTGGGATCCTCTGCTAAACGCTCCACACGTTTCTTCACACGACAGTTATCTTGTGTGCACCTGTAGTAGCTCCTGTATATATGTATGTAACATGTATCAGATCTACATCTAAATCAATTGTCTTAATGTAGTTCAATTTGTAATGAGAATCATACATGGCCATGTATGCATGTCAACATTAATGTTGTGCAGCCAATACATCCATCCACATTAACTGTATGTTAAACGCAGTGCAATAAAATACAAAATACACATTACAGCTTAAATGAAATTGTACAAGAATGTTTTAAACCATGTCATAAAGGCCAGGTTTCTGTATCCGAGTTTGATTTGCAAGAAATACTAGTTATCGTATAATTATGCTATGCCGTTGAAAAGGTAACGTGTGCGGCAACGGCAACGCTATAGAAGGTGGCTTAGCTAAAATATGGTGATCATATGTTACATGGTTGGTAGGTGACTGTGGACTAGGCTCATGCTTTTATGTAGCTGGCTAGCTAGCAAGCATAAAAACTGGCAATTGCTGGAATCATGATCAAAACACATATGAGTGGCTAGCTTTTAGACAGAGTGGGCTCATGTCTCTTGTTGATAAAAGTTCATGCACAGTATCACTTTAACTTGTACTCCTATATGTAGTAATTGATACATTGCCTACAGAAAAAGATGATGATCAAAATTTACACGTTTCACCTTATATAAAATGATGATCATTTTACAATAAAAAGTTCAATTTCCTTTCTAACTAATTAAAGCCATATGATCATGAATGAGTATCTACATCTGTCTATCACAATGTGTAGATCCTAGCTGATCATGGAGACAAGAGAAAAGGAAAAAGAAAAAAGAAAAAAATCAAGTGATAGATGATCATTTTTCTTTTCTTTATGCAATGATTTTATTTACCTGTATAAAATTGGATGATCATAATTCATAGGAGTAAAACCATAGCATTACAGTTACCACAATCTTTCATTACTGCTAGCTTATATGCATGGTTGAATCAGTAATAATGCTTTACTTTAGCCTTTATATATACTTTGGATTTTACATTGTCATTTGATAATGAACACCATAATGGCTATACTTGTAGGGATACTAATTCAAAATTTTACTACTCCTTAATGATGTCAAAGATTTCAAACAAGAATCTTATCATTATATTCCAATATATACTTTCTTTGATATGAAAAGGAAGTATTATAAAAGGAGTACTAATTAATGGTACTCAAAAGATCAAGTACCATTGGTACTCCTACATATTGATCAATGATTTAACTCATACATAAACAACTTAATAATTGAAATCTCACTTTCTTTTCTTAAACAACAGTTTTAATTAGTATATATGAAAGGGTTATGAAACATGCATAAAGAGCAATAAGTTATGTATATGATCAAGATAGTTTAGTACTTACCTAGGATGTTGGGTATTCTTGACAACTTTTTGTCCATACTTTCTCCACTTGTAACCATCATCCAGCACATCCACATCACTCATGGTTTTGAAACAAAATCTAGGCTCTCTCACCCTTCTTCTTGCCTTGTTCTTCTTCATCTTCACCGCCGATATCCCGAGATGATGATCATCTCCTCCTCCATTTCTCTTCATGCTAATGCAATCTCCTAATTCTCCCCATGACCTGTGTTTTAGAAAAGTATAGTGTATATAATTCTTTTATAATTTTTCATTATCTTCGGCTTTCTACGCCTGGCTAATTAAATAATCCTACATCTCAGATGTTCGAGGCAACAATACCTAAATAACGATCACACTTACAATACCCAGTCGCGTATAGTATTTTTCCTTAATGTAGATCATAATATATTGCATGGGAATTCATGATATAGAAAAGTAGTTTATAAATACATAAAGAATGAATAAGAGGCGGACCGGACAACCCAACCTAGGTTAATTCACATGAATAAAGATAGCTAGCTAGATGCATGGTGGTTGTGACTTGTGAGACATGATCATGTGAGATTCAATAGTTATATATTTAGTTTGTGAAAAATGAATTACCAGTAAGTTGGAGATGATCTTTGTAAAGAAAGAAGATGGGAAGCAGTATGATCTCCAAGAAGAGGAGTACTGAAATCATCATGGCTTATCAACTTTGGTGGCATGGACAGATCACTGATGAGAGGTGATTCTTCTGCAGATAGAGATTGAGCAGGAGGAGGAGCTGTAGCAAGGGTTTTGATAAGAGGTATTTCACTCATCATCATCATCTGATGAGTAGAATTTGTATTGCACCCTAATGGAAGAGACATCAAATTTGTCAAGAAATTTGGCAAAATCCCAACTTGTGATGACAACAACATGGCTTGATGATCATCATCCTCCTCAAATAGATTCTCATGGTGGTTCAGAATGGATTGAGATATACTAGAAGACATCATATCTTTGGTTGAAAATGATCTTTTGTATGTATATATATATATATATGTATATATGTATGTTGTGTGTTCTTCTTGTTGTTTTGCAAGAAAAGAACATACAAGGAGAAAAGCAAATTTGGTTTGTTTTCCAGTAGAGGAAAAGTTTGGAGGTTAAAGGTTTTTTAATGTAGAGGAGATGGTGGTGTTTATATGGTAGTAGTCTAGGTTAGGTTATACTACAATAGTATGTTTAAGAACATGGGCCTTGTTTCAAACATCTGGTGGAAGATAATGAGAAAAGGTTTGATGAAAATGTATGTGATGAAAGGAACTTGATACCAATAATATTATATAATATACTCATGTAGTAGCACTGAACATTTCACTTTCACATCTTGTCTTGGCCCCTCTTCACTGTTGGTTTCAGCATCACTAGAATACTTTAGAACTCTTTTTTACATTCTAAATGGATGATCAGATCAGTTTGAAAGGGAAAAAAGATTAATGAAGAGAAAAAAAAAGCAGTTTAATTGTGACACTAGTATTTACTTTTTTTTTTTCTTAAGGAAGGAATTTGAAGTCCTGTTCCCTTCTAGAATATATGAGGCTTAATGATAGAATTTCATCTCATCTAAAAGTTCAAAATTATAGAGAGGTGTGGAATCTAGTCATATATATTAATACGCCTTAAACTACCTAGAAATATGAGGGAGAAATGGTTAAAGGAAACATAAATTTTCTAATTTTATATAGAACTCTTTTTGGTGTGTGCCTTAGATTAGATGATCTTATAATTAGCAATTTCGGTTGAATATGTATTTTGTATACCAAGAGATGGAAATCAATCTTTTGGATGAAGATGCTTTTAGTTTCACGAGAAAAGAGAAATCGTTTAAAGTTGATTTAAGCATCAAATGACATTTCGCGTCTATATATTTCACACTCGATGAAAAAACAAAGAAATGTGAAATTACTTTAGGAATTGTTAGCAGAAAATAAAATGGCATTATATTATATAAAATTTCATATGCGAAAGTACCAAAAGTTTTGAAAAACAAAAACTTATGTGCTGTGCTTAATTAGCTGGTATAATGAACAATTTGTAAAAAGGAAATAAGTCAACTTGTGGAATTGGTACTATATATATATACTCTTTTTGACCTAGGAAAGTGCCATGAATTTGGCTTAAAACGACTTTATAACAATTCTACGACTTTAATTATAGGCCGTGATCGTAGGATGGACATACTAGTAGTTTGTATCTATTAAAAGGAAAATTCACAAATTCTCTTTGTGTTGGATGATTGTTTGTTTGTTTGGTTCTGCAAATGGATTCACACTTTTTCTGCATCACCATTCAGCCACATTCTCTACTTATAATTCCCGTGATCTTTCATGGATCCTAATGAGTGATCTATTACGCGCGTTTCCCCATTTTAGATCAGAAAGTAATAACACCAAGCACAACTGCACAAGCGTACTCTATAACAAATTCGTGCCTGGTTTTCATACATCGAACTCGACACAAATCGTACTCAAGTCCGAGTTCAATTCTTTAACATAATGACTTTATATCAATTATCATTTCTACAATCGATTTCTCCCATAATTATATACTATATGTTACCTATAGTATCATCATAATATCAGTCAATTTCATTCTTTAAACTAACTAAGAAAGAAAAAATACATTTAGTAATATCGAGCTCGACTTATTTGAATCAAATAAGCTCGAGCCCAATCAATTTGGTATAAAAATGATAGGAAAAAAGAGTCATATCGAGTTTTAACGAGTTTGTACAGTGGACAGAGCTTTAATTAGTTTGCAACCGGGTCACTTACATATACTTATATATGAGTTTATCCATTAAACCGAGCCTTAACAAGGTACCTTTAAAACGAGTCCATCGAGTGATACTTTGCGCAATAAGAATTTAAACAGGTCAACTCAACACGATTATCTTAGAGCCACTCAGGTTCAAATTGTAAGAAACCCATACTTTTTATTTAATATGTTTATAGTTTATTTTAATTTTTTAGTGAACCGGGTCTAGTATTATTTTACAAGCTAATTTTCAGATTTTAGGTCTGAGCCCATACGTTATATAAATTTCAAAACACTCGTTGCAAATTATAAAATCCTCATTTTGGCTCAAGTTTCTTCCTGGACAACTAGCCTCACGTTACTTGCTTTTGCGGTGAGTTCTTAAATTTTTCTTACAAAATCATTTGATCTATTATTTCCTTCAATCTTTCAATTTAATTGAAGTCTTCTTTGTAGGAATATGTGCAGGGGCGGAAAATTTGGAATTTTTTTTTATAGGTAATATTTTTGAAAATTTTGGATTTCGCCCCTCAACCCTCAAAAAAACCACATACATGTAATTTCGCCCCCGAGGTTGAAATCCTGGGCCCGACCCTAAATATTTGCATTTGTGCACTCACGTACTCAAGCTTTGTGAAAACTATTACTTCTAAGTTCTAATTTATTTTCCTCTTCAAATTCATGTACATCATTCAAGTGTGCATGTAACGTCATGCCCATGTCATCATCCACCATGTTTTGTCCTCTCCGAATTGTATTTACTGGTTTTTTATATTTGTTTTGGATTCTTACTATGATTTTCGGAGTTTCGAGATATAAGTTAGTGGCGATTCGGTGGTTTAGCTAGGTTAAACTCAATTTCATGTCGTCTTCGAGGTAAGGGGAATTTCTCGACACTTTTACTTTATTTTTCATATTATCATATATGTATAGTTTTAATGTTTAATAAATAACTCATAGTTATTATATCAAATATGAGACTTGATATAATAGTCTATTCGAAAATGATCAAATATGTGAAACCCAACAGTTTATATTTTTACGATGCATGAGATGTGTGATAAAAAGTTACTATTTGTTTACAAGCATGGTATAAAAGTGTGTCTAAGCTTATCGAAATACCTATGAAGTGTGCGACCTCTATTGCAGGGGATATGTTATGTGAAAGTCGGTATGTGTGCCACCACTGTCTATGTAGCCATAGTGTATATTTGATTGAGCTGAAAGTGTATTGTTACTATTTTGACAAGTGTTTCATGCAAACGACTTTTGATTATGATGTGATATTATTGTGTGGTGTATATATGTATATTCGAAACTCTACTTGATTCGGTAGAAGTTGCTTGAGATTCACCCTTACGTATTTTTTTTTTCCAGTGGTCTGAGTGGTTCTGGTTTTGTGAAGGTTGTTAGTGGAGACAGGTCATGTTAGAGCAGCTAGTAGTGTTAATTGAAGGTTTTGTAACTCGAGTTGTAAACTTTGGTAATGTATTGTTAATGTTTATTACAAATATTGTATATATCATATTTGGGTTTTAGACGCTCTGAGTTACCTTTCAAACTGTTTTGTGATTAAAATTGGGGCTTCGTCTTGACGTGAGCCCATCTCACGATAGACGGCCGATCGCTCAAAAGTATTTTTGGTTTTGGGGCGTGTCACAAACAATTAACAAGGCGATGCAAGTTGAGTACTCCTCAAGACTCGAGTAACACGAGAACAACGTATTTAAATTAATTGCACAAAGGCTCTGTTCTCTTCATCTAAAAAATTATTAATTTCAGTTCAATTCTGTTTAGTTGTTTCTTATGCTACAAATAAATTCAGTTCAGATGAAGATAACAGGGCCAAAGTCTCCTGAGAGACCGCCTCTAGATAACTTATCTACAGACGGGTTATGCTATTAATATTAATCAAAATGTCTATGTTAATAATGAAATTGATTCTTTTATGATATAAAAAATATCAATATTGAAAATATAAACGATTTTGACTAACAAAATTAAATATTTTATTGATAACTTAGGTATCTCTCTAGAATCTAGATAAATGTTGGGGACTTCTTCAATTAATTTACATGATAAATGTAAATGAAAATAAGGAACAACACATCGTGCTCGTGCACCGATCCCGATGTAAATGATGGCATAATTTTGTCCATGGTAAAAAAGAAGAGGTAGATATAAACCTAGGGCTTCTTTTTGGGGGCAAAAAAGAAGAAAGTAAAAAATATCAAAGAGGAAATGATGATGAATTTAATTATTTCGGTTGCAAACAAATCTCTCCTCCTATATGCTGCAGCGGCGGTGAAGATACGAAAATGCTATATTCATTGTGATCGGTTATGATGATGAATTATGATGATGGATAATATGAGGAGGGGCCTATTTGACTTTTTAGCTTGAAAAAAGCTTGTTACCTTTCCACTCTTTTTTCCAATCTAGCTAACCCCACTCCTAACCACCATTTCCCAAGTACTTTTATAGTCACAATTAGTATACTATTATGAATCATCTCTTCAATTACACACATTAATCTATTATGTTTACTTGGTTTTTCAATTTCTACTTTTAATTTACTTTTTCTTTCTGTGGGGTTTCGGATTATATGTGTGTCATAATTAATTTGGGCTGATTGCACATGAAAAACAAGCCATTAATGGAGCAACATGTAAGCTCTTCATAGTTAACTTTTTTCCTTTTGCTCATTGGAGGTTTAATGATGCATTTTTATTTGCCCGTTGTGTTGTTACTTTTGTTCCACTAATTAGGTAACAATTGCTTGAGTAAGTTCAAGTGTTTTTGGCTCAACAAAACCTCGAGCAATCATCATCCAACATTCATATGTAAGTAACAAAACTAGCTAGATTAAAACTTATCATTGTCAATATGTCGATAAAATAACAAGTGTTTGTTTGGGATTTTAATTACTCGTAAAGTTCAGCTTCATACAGACGTGGAGTGATGGATAACGAGGAGCGTTAAGAAATGACAAAAAATGAGTTATAATTAATAAGTATTTGGAGTTTATAAGTCATCTACAAAATTCAGTACATAATTTATATACTATATTAAAATCGGTAGACAAAGTAAAGAATAGAAAACAAACTAACGATATAGTGTGGTAATCTTTCAAATTCAAACATTCAGCACATACTTATTTTTTTATCCATGGCATGTACAACTAGGCATGTCTATCCATTTAAAATTGAAGGTTTATTAATAAACTAGTAATCCCTCCGTCCGGAATTCAACTTTTTATTTTAATTGTATTTTATTTTTATTTTTATGTTATAGTGGACCGGACCTGATAATACTTGTTTTAGAACTTAATTTTTAAATTATTAGTCCCAAGCCATATTAAATGTGAAACCCTTATACCTAGCTAAAAGTTATTGGAGTCTTTTTTTCTTCACTGTCGCTCATGATCATAATCTGTGAGTTACGAATCCAAATTTTTAACCTACACACACACACACCTTTTATCGATTGTCCCATACCCTAGTCTGTGGCCATCTTTTTCTCTCTTCAATCTCAAAACAAACGATTCATCAAGACACGGTAAATGTGAAACCCTTATACCTAGCTAAAAGTTATTGGAGTCTTTTTTTCTTCACTGTCGCTCATGACCATAATCTGTGAGTTACGAATCCAAATTTTTAACCCGATATCTTCTTGATACACACACACACACACACACACACCTTTTATCGATTGTCCCATACCCTAGTCTGTGGCCATCTTTTTCTCTCTTCAATCTCAAAACAAACGATTTATCAAGACACGGTATCAAGTCCTCGTCAATGACATCATCATGATCTCATGCCACTATTTTCATCACTATTTGATACTTCATCCTCACCTGAGACCATCACTGTTTCCAAATAATCCAAAGCTAAAGATAAATTATAAAAGTAATAATTATAGTGAACGTGCATAAAATGGCTTATTAGTGATAGTTTTTTGTCCAACATTTATATAGTTGGAAATAAAAGGACTATAAATAATTAAATACGACACACATGTCATAAGCTAGGTAATTGTTATTTGTTTGGTGGGCCTTTTAGTACTAAAAGTTATCTGAGAAAAAAAAATAGTGGCACAAAGTGGATGATGCATGATATATTGGCATAGTTTAAAAAGTCACCAAAATGTAATTAAGGGAATCAAAAAATGTTTCAACTCACCGAAATGAACATGAAATTAAAAAATGTTTAAAACATTTATTCTTCATAAACAAATTAGTTCATTTTCAAAACATCCTGCTCCTCGATTGCACATACATATCCGAAATAAGAAAATGTTGTAAAATATAAATGTTAGGTAATGTTTGACAAAAAGTCTTCTAGAAAAGATTACTATTTCAACAAATGTGGTAAATCATCGGGTTTATTTTGTGAAATTTTATTAGAGATGGTGAATAACGAAATAAGTGGGTGAAACGTGAGAGTTGTGTCTTGTATTTGCATCATCTGCAGAGTCTAGACTCTAGAGGTATAACGTTAGAGAAAATTGGACAACATTTTTAACACATTAAGTAGAAAATTGTGTAAAGTGGATGTAGTAACATAATTGTTGGCAAACGGGCATCATTCCTTTTGTCTTTTCTCACTCAGATTGTAATCATGTCAATTCCAACCGGAATTAACCTATGGTAGGAAATATTATATTATATGTGTGGCGCGGTGTGACACATAAATGGATTGATATAAGTATGCTACTTACTCCGTCTGATTATTAATGTCTTAATATTTTTGTGGGTTTCTTTTTCTATGGAATATGAATAAATGATGATTACATTATTTATTGGGTATAAAAGTAGAAGATAAAAATGATAAAGAATGGAAAATAATTTGTTAGATAGAAAATAAAGTAAGTTAATAACGATTAGTGTAGTTTACCTTTTTAACATTTTGTGTATGGTACATTATTAAACAGGTACGTCCATAAAATGAAATTGAGATATTAATAAGCGTACGTAAGGAACATATTAAAATCATCATGAAGCCACATATCATGTTGTAGCATAGAAAAGCCCTAAACGAGTATATACCTCCGTAGTACTTGGAAATATAATTACCGACAATTAATTTGATATACCATAACTAGTAAATTTACAAGGAGTAAAAATGTAACGACTAGTTACTGGTTTAGGATCCTTAGGGCGATGCGGTTCTCTTTCCCGATAATATGTTGGCCCAAAAAAGTAACACACGGAGTTCGTATGGATGGATTTCGAGAATAAAAGTATACTATATATGTTAGTGAATAGCGTTCACTTACATATTTTCGAATTAGTTGTGCAATTTCCTTGGAGAAAAAAAACCGCATACCACTCTTCATACATCAGTGAACTAAAATGATTCAAAGTCACATCTTAAACTAGGGCCTATTCAAAGGTTTAAATTTTAGTATTAGTAGAAGGTAAAAAAAGGTAGAAACAGAGCCATTGGTGCACGGTACACCATTAACACGTTTTATGACAAAGTTTAATAATTCAATTAACACTTTCTCTGTGTTTTCACGATTACTATTTAGTGGCTTTTCAAATAAAGTGTAAAAGCTCTAGAATTAGCTGAAGATGAAAAGGAAAGAGTGCTGGAAGAATTTTCATTTTCTATAGCCTGGTAAAAAAAATTCATATGTTGATTGTTGACAATAGACACGTAAGAACAACAGTCAAACATCAACAACATCATCTCTGAGAGTTTTAACTCAACAATGATATTGATCGTTGAACGACTCAGATTAAATATAGAAATCTCAACGGTGGTGATCAAATCCGGTAATTGGAAAGTGGAAGAATTAGGGATCTACCTAATTCAGTTTCTTGATTCTAAAAGGAGTTCTACTTAGTTTCCTTATACGATCGAGATGGTAACTAAATTAGTTTTCTTGTGCTGCAAGGATTAGTACTTAGTTTTATTGTTCTAGTAGGATTTAATAGTTGAGTTCTCCATATATAGTCAATGAGTTTGTTTGTTACATTGATCAGATCAGAATAGAATATCAACCGTAGAAGATTGATAGAAAGTTAGGGATCATACTTCGGAGAATAGCATACACTACAAAAAAAATGAGTTTTAAACTGGGCCGATCCGTCGCTAAATCCTTAGCGACGGATAACCCTCCATCTCCAAAACAGCCGTCACAATTTTTATTGGCGACGGATAGATATTATGTCGCTAAATAACGACGAACTGGCGACGGATTAATTCGTTGACCAGTCCGTCCGCATTGGCGACGGATTTCGTATCCGTCGCTAATTAGAGACGGAATTTAGCGACGGATTTGTTCCGTCGCTAAATCCCACCACTAAGCCGGCTTAGTTCGGTTGACATTTAGCGACGGAATAAAATCCGTCGCTAAATTTCAACGGGCTAATTCGCCTTAGTTCGTGAATAAAATCCGTCGCTAAATTCACTGTTTTAATTTTTTATTTTTTTTAATATTTCTGTTTCACCTGTTTTTTCACATAATATAGTCATAGATAATATACCCGAAATAATTAAATTGCATTAATATATCCGAAATAATATAAATTATCTACAAATAATCCGAAACAAGAATTAGAAGGTGAAATAGTGTCAAATTATCCATAACAAGTATGATGTAACTAAGAATAATCGGGAGGATAATCGGGAGGAGGCGGTGAGACCGGAAGAGCTCTTGAACATCCGGTCAAAGGCGTCCATCCATTTGGGCCATACGAGCCTGTTCCTCAAGCACTTGCTCGTAAGCTGCCTTGGTCGCAGCTATTTCCTATTGGAGAGGAGTCATCATCTCGTTAACCTGCTGCTGCGTGTAGAGGTTAGATCGCGATCCTGATCACTGGGACACTGAGAAGCTATCAGAACTCATGGAAGGGCCCAAACTTCCCAATCCATACATTCGACCCTTGCTGTCCATTGGGTTGACCTCGAAGAAGATCTGGTCTTGCTCTTCAATTGACAGCTCATGACCGTCAATCATCCTCTCGTCCATCCTCCTCTCGACCTCACTCTGCAATTGTTGTTGCATACGAAATGAGATGCAATTTTAGGAATCACTTTAAAATACTCAAATACACATGTTAACCTTAAGAAAGAAGCATCTGCAATACGCTCGGCCCTCACGTCAGTCCAGATGCCATTCTTCAGCTTAGCCTTCTTGAAGTGGTACAGAGCACTCTTCGGCTGTCCTCTATTGGCCTAAAAAAACATATGTGCAAACAAGTAGTTAGTTGATTGAAATGAAAGCTAAAAGCGTATGTATCATATTCAAGTCATAAACAACATATTTACTAACCTCCATCACGTGATTCAGAATAACATTCGCGACCCATAGTGATGTCTGGCGGTTGCGTACTATCATGCGGCTCGGACAAACGGTTTTTCGTTTCAGACGCTTGATCACGGACGAAGGATCATTCCAAGATCGTCAACCACAGTGCCCACTCGTCATCCCCACCCAAGTTGGTACTGCGTGTCTCCTTCATTCTGTAGACCATTTTCATGTAGATGTCGGACCCTAAAGTCTCGAAAACGGTGTACAACTGGGACACCAGCGCATTGGGAATGAAATAGTCCTTCTACAACAATTCCATTCAAAGTAAAAATTACACAAGTATAAAGAAAGATAACAATTTAAATATAACACTCAAATGAAACTGAAATGTAGTAGTCCTACAGCAATTCAATTCAGTGGCTAACATACCACTCAAATTGTCCTAAAATTGACTAACACAATGGTGACTAACATATCACCCAAGTTCAGTGGCTAACATACCACTCAAACAACACAACAAGTTCATAAATGGTGACTAACACATCAAAACAAGCTCAGTGGCTAACATACCACTCAAATTGTCCTAAAATTGACTAACACAATGGTGACTAACATATCACCCAAGTTCAGTGGCTAACATACCACTCAAACAACACAACAAGTTCATAAATGGTGACTAACACATCAAAACAAGCTCAGTGGCTAACATACCACTCAAACAACACAACAAGTTCATAAATGGTGACTAACACATCAAAACAAGCTCAGTGGCTAACATACCACTCAAACTGTCCTAAAATTGACTAACACAATGGTGACTAACATATCACCCAAGTTCAGTGGCTAACATACCACTCAAACGACACAACAAGTTCATAAATGGTGACTAACACATCAAAACAAGCTTAGTGGCTAACATACCACTCACAGATATAGTGGCTAACATACCACACACATTAACACAATGATTAAAAGAACAAATAAAGCATTCATTGTAACATTTAAGCTTACGCGCAGCTCGTCGAAGTAAAAGTGCTTCATCCGGTCCGGGACGTTTGACCACTTCTCGCCTCCAAGGCATCTCCCGCCTCCCCTGAAGATTTTGCCTAGTTTGTCCGAGGCATCCGGAGGCCAAAACCTGTTATCAATGAGACAAACAAGAAACAAATATTCATTAGTAAAATCATGTAACATATATTTATCTTAAGTGTATGTTCTACAACTCCATAATACTTACTTGTTCTCGCCGTTGGGGAACAACACAGTTTCTCGAAATGTAGCACCGTCCGTCAACGCTGGCACGGACACCCGTCGAGGGTAGTCACCAGGAGCGAAGCCGTGTAGCGGTGGAGTCTCCGGTACTGAGATCGCCGGTCCCCCAATGTCGTATCCTACGAGAGGACTAACATGTCTAGCTGGGTACTACTAGAACTCACGGACTAGCACCCTAAACCCGGAGGAAGGTATGTGGACTTCCTTTGCGCATCTGCAAATAAGAAATTGCAAGAAAAAATGAGTTAGTAAAGAATACATGAATATACATTTGACAGATATTAACGCACAAATATACATGAATATACATTTGACAGATATTAACGCACAAATATACATTTGACAGATATTAAAGTAATAATAATCAACAACTAATCATATATACACATAACAACTAAGCATACAATACACACATACCCTTGTCCTCATCGGCTATTGTTAAGTCTATAAATTGGTCTTCACCTGTGTCATGAACTCATCATCACCAGACAGGCTTTCTCGCTGTTTGTTCGACGACCTCTTCTTGATACGAGTTGGTAATTGAATCGTCCTTATCAATGTACTCTACTCTGGAGCGGGCCTGTATATGCATCGCAGCAAACCAGTCCGCCTTATCGCGTTTGAGGCTTGGATATTCAATAAACACCACCTGTCGTGCTTGAGTCGCCAAGATAAACGGTTCATACTTAGTACGATACCTCTTCCTATGGTTAATTTCTACCATCTGATAGAGCTCGTATTTCTGCGTACCACTTGGAGTAGGATCATACCAGTCAACATCAAACAGAAAGGTTCTTTTCAAAGGAAACCCCGGATATTCAAGTCGCACAATTCGTCTCAGGTTCCCGTAGAAATCATACAAATCATCAGTTGCATCTTGATCTTTCCCCCTGACACACACCCCAGAATTGCTTGTGGCCATGGCGGTGTTAGACTCAATTGTTTTAAACCTAAGGCCATTTACTATGTACGATGAGAATGTGGAGACCTTTCTGTTTGGTCCCTCTGCTAGAGATTCTAAGTAAGGACATGTGACTTTGTTGACAGGATTTCGTACGTACTCCTTGAACCAATCTGCAAATTCTGTTTCCAACTTCTCTTGAAGCAGTTGTTCAATTACGTCATCTGCCATTGTTGGATTCTTCTCTCTGAAAAGGGTATGGACACGATTACTTGATCAGATATATATAGTAGTTAGAAGTTAGATATATATATTACAGGATTCAACCCCTTCCACAAAACTAGACTGAATTCTGCCATTCACTATGCGACGGTACATCCATGAACGATCGGGATTCATAATTATATGATTAGCCTGACACGTCTACAATTATTAGATTTATAACATGCATTTTACGTTAATATAATCACCAACTAGTCTCAAAACACTTAATTAAATCTTCATAATCTAGTGTATATATACGAATTTATCGAATCAAAATTACTACGTACTTACAAACATCCTAACATTAACAATACAAATTCACAATCAATATATCAATTGCACAAAGTTAACTAGCTAGTATACTATAGCTCCCATAAACATACAATTGATCTAGTTAGTCGAAATTAACAAAATTCCCAATTTTGACAACAAGTAAGGGTTCCGAAACACTTAACTAAATCATTCTAATCCTACTACATATACGAAAATATCAAATTAACAACCCTACATACTTCCAAACATCTTAACATTATACTAAAAATCCAAATTCACAATCAACATATCAATTGAACATCTCAAAGTTAACACACTACGTAATATAAGCTTAACTAACTACTACATACTTACAATAAACATGCAATAGCTCAGATTAGTCGAAATTAACAAAATCCCCACATTTGGCAAAGTTAGGGTTTTAGCCAAAATACCTTCGATTTAGCTGAAAAAAGATGAAATTTGTTGACCACACGAGCTCCTTGTCCCACAGGCTTCAAGAAGACTCCGAAATTGGCCGGAACGGTCGAGATTTGGCCGGAAAGAGAGATTTGGCGAATGAAGAAATGAAGAGAAGAACACGCGCATAAATGATTCTGCTGGAGACGAAGGCCGATAGTATATTGATTTTAGCGACGGATCTCTATCCGTCGCTAAATAGCGACGGATCGCGATCCGTCGCTATTTACAATTTTTTTTTTTTGTTTTTTTTTAATCCGGTCAACTTATTTAGGGACGGGTTTAATATCCGTCCCTAAATAACGACGGATTTTTTTATCCGTCGCTATTTGGCGACGGAAAAACATCCGTCGCTAATATAGCGACGGATTAGCGACGGATTGGAGACGGATTCGCTCAATCCGTCTCCATTTCGTCCCTAAAATTAGCGATTCGTCGCTAAATAGCGACGGAATATATCCGTCGCTATCTTCCGTCGCTAAATGCCGGATTTCTTGTAGTGATATTAAGTGGGTCTTATCTTTTATGTGAGATTATTCTTGTTACGTCGTATGGTTGTAACCTAAGTATCAATAAAGGTTGTTGGTTGATCTTCGTGGACGTAGGCAATTGCCGAACCACGTTAAATCTTGTGTTTCTGACTTTCTGATTTTGGTTTATTATTTGTTCGATTATTGTATTCTGTCATTGTTGCATTATTCCTCATTGTTTGAACTTAACATCATCTAAGTTGGTTTAACATGCAAAATAAATGTCCCTTTTGTAGTATATTTTAGGACATTCGAGTTCAGTTTGGTTTCAAGCCTCTTGTATTGGAATTTGTATTTTATGTTGTTAGAACAGTTGGTCGGCTTGTAGATGTTGGTATTCTATAAATCTGAATTGCTGATAGATTTTGTACATGGATACAAGGGAGACAGAACACCAAAATATGTCCTCTCATTTTTTTCCCCCTATTTCTTGTACTATGGGACTATGGGTTAGGCCGATAGGGACATGGGGTCGTAGTTAGTGAGGAAATAATGTAAGTGCATAATTTCATGTACATGCATGTTAAATACATGACTTTTTTTTTTTTATTTTACGTATTACAAATAACACCACAATTATATAGTAATTCATAAGATAGTCTATAAACATTAAAAACTCCGAACGGAGGTTATTATTATTATTTTTTTCTCCCTACCAACCCAGGTTATCTCTAAATGATATATATCCGTTCGGTTAAGCATAGTACAAACTACAAGTATCAGAAGTTCACAACCACACAAGCATTGTCAGTTTATTACTTTATTAATTACCTACACCGTGCAGTGTGCAATA
Source organism: Plantago major (assembly GCA_026545765.1). NCBI lineage: Eukaryota > Viridiplantae > Streptophyta > Magnoliopsida > Lamiales > Plantaginaceae > Plantago > Plantago major. The sequence goes on along the minus strand of CM048840.1, from coordinate 22,833,891 downwards.
TTAAGGCACACAATTAATTGTGTACCGAGTGGTCAGTCTATGTCTGGCTCTCACCTTCTTCGTAACCTCTGTCGGCTTAGCTCTGTTGCTCTTCTGGCTTCATGCCTGTTTTTGCTATCATTTTCCGGCTTCGCGCTGTCTTCTTCGATGATATCTTCACTGCCTCTATTTTTGTTTATGTTTCAAAATACTTTTCTCTTCCAACGTTAATGGATTTTTCAGCCGCTGATGCTATTACGGGGGCAACTCTTCGAAGCATACCTTCGTCTTCAGCCGAAATGATCTTTAAACCAAGAATTTTGGAGTAGAATAAACTTCATAAGGGTCATTCCTTCTCCTATTTTGCTGGTGCATCAAGTGTTCGGAAGTTTGTAAATCTGAAAGAATTGGTTGTCAATTGCTGGATATAGATGGTTAGTGGTGGCCAACGAATCGAATGTTCGTGAAAAATTAAGTTCGGTCAACGCTCAGTTCGTGTTCGGTTTGACCGAACCGAACATGTTCGAGTTTTTTCGAACTGAACATCGAACACTTTTATTCTTTATCGAGCGTTCGCGAATGGTTCGCGAACACACACCAAAATATATATTATTATTTTACATTTTGACTACATAAAAATTTATGATGCAATTATAGTATTTTAGGCTTATAATTTTCAGTTTGAAATTTATTATTGTTATTTGTGATGTTGTAGTATATTATTTTATTGTAAAATTTACAATTTAGAGCTTTTTTTAAACATAAACGAATAAAACGTTTGAACACACAATCGAATGCAAACGAACCGAACTGTTGAATGCAAACGAGCCGAACATGCGAACCGAACACAAACAATTAAAAAAAATGTCGAACCGAACTCGAATACTAATTTGTAATGTTCGTCGAACACGAATACAGACCGAACATACCTTCGAGCGAATGAACGAACAATAATTTTGCCAAATGTTCGGTTCGTTTGCCACCCCTATTTGGTTGGTTTCAACAAGGAAGAAGTTATTGTTGGTGGAGTTAAGCTTGTAGGGCAATAACCGATTATAATAAACCGTATTCCAATAGCTGAAATAAAATGAATCGTATTGTTCAAATTCATTGCTTGTGTTTATTCTGCATTTACATATGAGATTAGACACTTAAACATATATTTTGAAATCCAAATGATTATCATGCGACCTTTAGTCTAGTATAGATGAGATGTATACAGTGGGTTAGAATTGCAGGGATGATGTTCATTAAATTAGTCAGTGACGATATCCTATCCTTAGGATTGAGATATGAGGATAAAGTCATTAATGCTATCCACAGTGGTCAGACATGAATTAAACATGTATGGTGATGTGCACTCAGAGATTTTGATTTCGTTGTAGAACCTGTAATCCCTAAATACAATCAAGATTAAATTTATAAATCGGAAGTCCTCAAATCCACAGTTTATAGCGGAAAGCTGACTCGGGATGCCGTTCTCCACGGACACTTAGCATAGGAACAAGCAAATAACGTATGTAGATTGTATGCAGAAAATAAACAAAATGATTGCAGATAGATTGATTGAATCACAATAAAGCCTAATTGAATGTAATAAAATCGATGGTGGTGATTGATGTAAAGGATCCCCGACCTCCCTCTGCTATGCTACTCCCAACTACTTAGAATCAAATAACGTGCTAGCCGTCTACAGGTAGCAAAGAAACATGCCAAAAGGATTAAGTCGTAGTTAATCCAGACACCTTCACTTATACCAACAATGTGTTGTGTCACTCAACACACTATCTCGTCACGTTTTCAGACAAATCACATAGGATAATATAAAGTCCGTTACCAAGTCGCAATTAGTAAGGATTTCCCACGTAGAGAGTCGGACGAATAAAGAACAAGTACGAAATTACATTTTAAAACCAATTCATTAATATATCACGGTATATAAAGAAGTAGCAAGAGCAGAGTTACGACGGTTCGCTTTTACAAAAGAAAGTTAGCTACTCATAGTATTCTAAAGACAGAAATCGAAAACTAGGAAGAAAAGGATGAAGAAGCTTAGTCTCTGATGTCTTCGTGCTACTGCTTCTAGGGTTTCCTCCTTCTAGGTGCCTGACTGCCAGCGGTTTTGGGGTTTCACTTCCCCGATGACTGGTTTTCTCTTAGGAGAGCTGCTTTGTGAGCGGTGTAGAATTATGAGACCCCTGAGGTCTTATTTATACTGAAAATTCCGAGCTCTGGCCGTCTTATCATTAAGGAAGGTTTAGGAAGGCGTGCCTTAGACTGACAGGCCAGGAAACAGACCCAGAAGAAATCAGAGCCTTGACTGCGATCTCCTGTGGACCGCAGTGGTGCCTTATGCGGCCACCTGTGGATCGCCAAGTGCGATTTCTGCAGCTTAGAATCTATTTTCTTCGTTCTTCAATTTCGGGCTTCGTAACTTCATTTCCTCGAAAAGTGGTCTTCTACAAAGTTGTTGCATCTTCAATTATCTTCGCATTGGTTGGTCACATGACATGTTTTGACTCCTCGAACTTCGTGCAACGGTCAATCCGGCGTATTCGCTTAACTTTCTCGATTTCGCACAATTATGCCGTTTTCGTGCCTGAAATCGTGCAATTCCTCAAAAAACGCGATCATGACCTACATAAAACACGTGAAGTTGGTAATTGACCATAAAACGATACAAATATTGCATCTGCTACCAAAAACGAGGGTCTAAAAGCATGCTATATCGCACATTTCATTGTCACATCATATTGTTTCGGGACAAACCATATATGACTAGACTCGACGAAACGGGCATTCACTAACCAATACTGTTGAACACGATTTAGTGATTGGCTCAATATTAGTATCGTCACCGATGATCAGATGTGGCGTATCTTAACTAGTATTCACATCGACGAACTAATGCATGTCACTATTTAACTTTGAGTTTTTAGGGAGTGTATCACCATCCATCTTAGTTACTTGGGTTACCTAGTCACATGTAGATGAGAATATGTGTGAAAGTATTAGATTCACTACTTGGTAAAACAAGGATAACAGTTGGACTTCCACGCTAAGTTGGTTTGGGATTGCAAGTCGATGTCCTGAGCTCGAGTTTCCTTAACTAGAAACTAGATTCTGTTGGTAGAGTTATGCCCATAGAGCAAATATCGATTGTAATAAGCCGTATTTTGGTAACTAAAATAAAACGGATCGTATTGTATAAATTCCTTGCTTGTGATTATTCTGCACTTACATATGAGATTAGACACTTAGACATATATCTTGAAATTCAAATGTACATCATACAATCTCCAGTCTAGTATACATGAGATGTATACAGTGAATTAGACCTGGAAGGGTGATGTTCATTAAACAAGTCAACGACGGTGTCATATCCTCATGATTGTGATATGAGGATATATAAAGTCGTTAGTATATTACTCGGCCAAATTAGTGGGCTGACTTATCCTAGTCAGTGATCCAGAGTGATCAGACATGAATTGCACTTGTATGATTTCAGGATAAAACATATATAACTGGACACGACAATAATGGAGCATTCACTAGCCAATACCATTGAACAAGGTGTAGTGACTGTCTCAACATTAGTATCGTCACCGATGTTCAGATGCGATAGATCTTAAATAGTATTCACATGGACGAACTAATGTGTGTATCTAGTTGACTTTGGGTTTTAGGGAGAATTCACCTACGGGTGAAACAATCCTACGTTACCTTGGTCACTTAGTTTCACGTGGATGGGAAGGTTGTGGAGTATGATTTGGAGAAGGAGAGTTTGGGTTCAACCAGTGTATTAAAAACCGGACCGGACCGGCCGGTTCGACCGATCCAACCGGTTGTTTGGAAGAAAACGGTTTGATTGGAGCATATGAACCACCTGGCCAATAAACCGGTAAGAACTGGGTGGTTCACCGGTTAAACCATCGATCCGCTGAACCGGAATTGAACCGGTTTTTATGTTTCATTTGAATAATTGTTCAAAATGGAATTGGTGGGGTTTGAACTTGAGTCTAGAATTTAGAAAGAAGCTTCTTTTCCACTTGAAGACAACTCATTTGTGTTTGTTTTCTATTTTACATAGGTCATAGCTCAAATCGGTAAGGAACTGAGGATACTTGAATCTTTTTCTAGCCATAATTTTCTTTTTTTTATTGGAAAACATTGATTTCCTTCATCGATAATCAACTAAGTGGAATAGTGATCACTTTCGTTCTTGTAACATTCATTTGTCAATTAAAAATTACATTTTTACAAGTTCGAATTCTAAAATTTGAAGTTTTGAACTTTTATAAACTTAAATATGCTAGATCTTTTTTCTTGAATTTATATTATAATTCAATATAAATTCGTATTAGAGTCTTGGACAATATTTATTTAAATACATGTATACCGGGTTAACCAATGGTTTGACCGGTCTAACTGATTGAACCGAAATTTTATAGCATGTCCGGTTCGACACCCAGTCCGTTTTTTAAACATTGGGTTCAACAAACAGTTGTGCTCCAGCAGTTAACTACAGAAGATTTACGAAAATTATTTTGGGCGTTTTTACGTTGACATAGTAGTCGTATTTTTCAAATATTTTTTTAGTTTAAATCTAAAACTCTGATTGAATGACTATTTAGTTATGGTCAAAATTCGAGTAGAGGTCCTAAGCTCAAGTTTTCTTAAATGTAATTTGGACTCTCTGTATATAATGGTATTCATGGACAAACAGGAAGCAGAAATAAGGATGATATATATATATATATGTGTGTGTGTGTGTGTGTGTGTGTGTGTGTGTTTTAACAAGCTTGATATTGTAAGATATTCTACATCTTAGCGAGTACAACTTCACAAGTTTAGGTGGAGTCTTGTTGAAGTCTAACATGAGAATCTTCTTATATCCCCAAGTTCGGGATAGAGGATGTACGTGTTTGAAGCTTAAAAATATGCTAAGTTCATCGTACTCTTTAGCACAATCATTACCGGACAAATTAATTGTAACAACAAACCACATTTTTATATTCGTTTGTATGTAATTGAAAGATGTGTAGTATGTTGAATGATGTTTGATTCATTCACATTTAGACTCGAGAAGTCTAAAGATGTAACTAAAGTTTCATTATATAATTTAATTGAACATTTTACATTTACGGTTTAAGATTAAATCGGAGTCAAAGTTGAAAAATGTTGACTGCAAAAAGTCAAAATGTGACTTCTGGGATGGAGGGAGTAATTAATAGGAACATTGAGATATATTATGAGAATTAATTAAAATACATGGAGTAAATTACAATTTATCAAAAGTTGCAATTACGACACTAGTGATATGTTTTTATGAATAACATAAATGTGGTATATATTTAGAAAAAATGTATGATCGTTTTCGAACAATTGATTTTGTGTATAAGGAAAAGTAAAATAAAATTAAAAAACTAAATAACATAAAACAAATGTAGAAACAGACGTGAGACAACGAAAAATAAATCAAACCATCATCGTGCCCCCAAAATTCTTCCTCCATTTCCAATCACACAGTTGATGGTAACAGAATTAGACTTCTTACTGATGGAGAAACGAAACCAACCGATCACCATCTGAACCTCACCGTTTCAGGTTTCTTCGTGCTTCTTCTTCGTAGCTTCTACTATTTTATATCTTCTTGTTTGCTCTACAGTTTTAGATGCATATCTATAGATACAATTTAGATTTGGATGTATGTATTTGCGCGCGTCTAGCAGGAATTACGAATTGGAAGTTCGAAGCATAGCAGCAGCTCATTTTGTGATGCTTAAATTTACTTTCCTTTGTTGTTACTATGTAAGAGCTAGTAATGTTACAGGATATGCGGATTTTTTTAGCTTAGTATTAGGGGAAGCAATTTGTGGTTTTCTTTCGGCACAGACTTCGGCGTTTCCTGCGCTGAGCTATTCGTAGGTTTGCGGTTAACTTAGGGGCTTATGTTTCAAAATGTCCGTTTTAAGTGTGTTGTTTCTGTTGATTGAATTCTCAAGATTTGGGCTCACTGTGGGATTATTTTAGTAAACTTGTTGATTTTGATCCCTTGGATGCATAGGTAAGTATGGGTTTCGATTCATGTGCTGATGAAGACGGTCTTGCCGTACTGAAGTTGCGGAAGTGGGGTCCCGCTGAATTTACATATAATCCTTCTAGTTTCAGTGAAGGTTTTATCTCTCCGACAAGGAAATTTTTGTTGTTGCTCTCGTATAACCCTGAAGCTTTGTTGCTTCCCCTGGTTAAAGGTTACGATTTATATTCCTCTTCCCTAATTTGTTTTTATTTTTTATTTTTATTTTTTAAAACTTTGATCTGTTACTTTCCACAAGTTGTTAATTATATTAGTTTGTACATTCTGCAGAACGTTGCAGTGAAAGTATCGAACCTGAAGAAACTTCTGATAGAACATATCCCAATGTGCCAGAATATGGTTGTGCTAGTACTTCCGATTCAACTGAAAATATATCCCGCCCCTGTGAATCCATGGAGTCGACTGATGATATTGACTATAGCTCTGGAGCTAGTTCTTCGGGATCTGGAGGTGCATTTATATCTGACGTGCACTCAGTAGCATGGGGTGTATGTGGGCAAATGCATGATCAGCACGAAGAGGATTCACTGCGTGAGTTACTTTTTCTGTCTGGAACGCACGGGGTGACTGTACATGTTTTTTCTCCATTTGATAACTCAGGTAAAGTAGTAAAACCTGCACAAGAATGTAATTCTACGAAAGGGATGTGGGTGGAATGGGGCCCGCCAACAAACTTATTACCCAATTTAGAGGTTCAGAAATATACCATGGATCGTCAGGAGATATACAGGGAAGGACAAAGTAATTTCCTCTCAGGTGTGGAAAATGATGCATCATCAGGTAGTACCACAAAGAGATGGTGGCGAACATTCTTGAGTTCTGCTGAAACACTAAAATCTGGTAATGATGTATTTACCAAGTTCCCAAGGGTACCATCATTGACAAATAAAAATGCTCTCTCCTTTCGGTTATTCGATCATGATTCAAATCTCTTAGACCTCCTTTCCTGTGATGGTCCCACACGACTTGATACAAAAAATGGCGGTAATGATTTAGATCCTATGATCAATGGATCAGAGACAGATCCAAGTTCAGCCAGCGTTAAACTTGAGGATGATAGGGTGTCTTACTCTACACTTGCTGAATTGAGCAACGGGTATAAATGTGTCAAAGTGTTCTCCTGCTGTTCACACTGCTTAGTTGGGTTTGCTCTCTCAATGACTAGTTCTGTACCTGATGATAACGGTTATGTAAATGGAGGAAATTATAAAAAAATTATGATTGCAGTTGGACGTTTGGTAAGCTGGGGAATACATTGGTTATTCACAGCAAAGCTTCATGAAAATCCAGGAAATGGCCTTTTACTTGACTGGAAAGACTTTAGTTTTTCTGATAGATTTCTTATTTCACTTAGTTCATGTGGCATGATCTCGTTGTATGGTCTTACAACTGGTGTTTATGTAGCATCGCTTGATGTTGTAAATATTAGCCGCACTCGCCATACTCTGAGCTCTCAAGAGCAAGAAATTGAGAGAGATGAATTTAGCCAAATTCATCCAAATCCAGACCACCGAGCTGGCAGTCTTTCTTGTAAAAGAAGGTTTAAGAGGCTCCTTGTGTTTCCAAATTCGTCATTGTTAGGTGCTATGGATGAGTGTGGCGTAACCTATGTTACAGTTGATACTGATCATATCTCAGGTGATCAATGCTTGCCCCGGAAATTTTTCCCTAATCACTACGATCTAGACCTTGGATTGTTGACAGGGTGGGATGTAGGGGCTTCTGAGATTGGCTACCAGAGAGCATTTCATAAAACTTCACTGCCACTCGATGTTATTCCATCATCAATGCAGGTAAGAAGTAATCCTGGTGCGGACAACTCACAGAGTAACATGCATCTGAAATGCCAAAAAAGCAACATCAAGTACTGGAAGGGGCAGGGGGGTCCTCATATAACCAGCACTTCTGGTACGGCCCGGATAGTGAGTTGGAATAAGTTCCAGGGTTCAGATTTGCAGCAGTCCTGCCTCATGAGAAAAGTTTTTCTACCCTCATCTGGATACAACGAAAACGATGTTATGTGTTGTTCTCCTCTTGGAATCACTCGTCTCGTTAAGAGATATAGTCATCAGAAGAAGTGGTGCCAAGTTGTGCATGCAGGTCTGCAAATTGACTGTACTGTGAATGATGAAACAGACCACAACATGAAAAATTGGGAAGCCTCCACTACTGAAGCTGTTGGCTGCAACTTTCATGGATTTTTATATTTAGTCACGGAAGATGGTCTTTCAGTTGTTATTCCCTCAATTGCAATCCCATCAAACTTCTATCCTGTTGAAACAATCGGATACAGGCTGCCAAATTGTACTATTAGCAGAAAACATAAAGCACATTATCCGTTGGGTACTTCTGAAATTAAAAGGCCATGGGCACCTTGGAAATTGGAAATCTTGGATAGAGTTCTTGTGTATGAAGGCCCGGAAGTTGCAGAAAAGTTATGCTTTGAAAATGGTGAGGATGACTTTATATTTGACCAATTTTAAATACTCAATTTCTTATGTTTGGGACGTCAATTTGCATTTCTTATATACTGCTCGACTGTATAAGCACTGCTAATTACTTTGCTATTTCAGTTGCAAGTTATAAAACATAACTATAACATCTGATCGTTTGCTGACAATATTCCATTTTTAAAATAACTATGGGAGAGTATATAATGTCCAGTTAGGTACTGTGCTCCCGTATCTGCAGATGTTGCTATCACACTTGTCATCTTGAATTTAAGTAAAAGTTTGGTGCTTCTGGATGGTTTTTGTGTTGATACTAGCAGGGAATATTGAACCTGCAGGGGAGGCGTATTCATTAAAAGAGTGGGGCTACATCCACTTGGTCTCAGGTTCAATTTCCCGTAAGGGGCGAATTTGTTTATAGGCCTGACACTGTCGCACCAGTAGTGCATTTACCTGGATTCCGTGGTGTGTAGCTATTGTGTAAGCCTGGGGGTTTACCCATTATGCCACCCATAAGGTAGCGGCTGTGGGTTCCACCATTATCCAAAGGAAAAAACACAGGGATATTGTTCCAGTAGCATCTGTAACCTTAACTAGTATATTGCGGAACTTTCAGATGCAAACTTTATTGAAGTACATTATTCGGTGATACACATCTTCAATTGAGGGTTTCGTGCGCTTCTATGTCACATTTACCCTCTTGCATGGTCATTATTATACTATAGCGTTTTGTTTGCCATTATCCTGTAATGATGGTATACTTATCTCTATCAATATGATGAAACTAAGTGTGGTAGATCAATATATATCATATCTTAGGGTAGTGTTGAAAAGTGCAATGCATTCCCCACCCTTTAGTTTTTAAATATCTTTCTTCACATTAAAGAAGAAATAGAGCCATTAGATCCACCCAAATTGAAGTTGTAACTTTCCGGATATTATTCTATCATCTTATGTATTATGCTGCTTTTTCTAAAGATACAAATTCAGCACTTTCGGTTCATTCTCTGTACCTATATAGACATCTTGTTTGATAAAGTGGGAACGAATAAAGAACGACTCATGCATAACTGTTGGTATATCAAATATTTTTTTACAGGGTGGGACTTGCGAATTCCTCGGATTCGACAGTTGCAGCTGGCTCTGAACTACCTGAAATTCGACGAAGCTGAGAAGTAAGATTACCTACCTAAATGACTCACGATAGAGCATGCTAATCTCAGTAGTATTCAACTTGCAGCTGTATTATCTTGGATGATTATCTGGGAATTTGTTGACATGGAATATTTCTTGTCTGACAAAATTTAAACTTATTTCTTCTATTTTGACAACAGTGCTTTAGAAATGCTCATGGCTGTTGATCTAGCAGTGGAAGGCATTTTGAGATTGCTCCTTGCTGCTCTTTACTTGATGGTCAATAAAGTAATCAACGATAGTGAGGTTTCTGCTGCGTCACGGTATGATATATCTCTCTTTTATTTCGATATTGATAACTTAGCTCGTAAATAGTAATGACTTGTTGGAGCTTGATGAAGAGTAAAATGCTTTTCATAATTTATATCTTGTTTTGTGCAAATCTATGGGATTTTTTTTCTAAGCTGGATAACTTAGGTTCTTGGCTTCTTGCATCCTTAGAAGAAACATTGAGATCATAATACGAGTTGATCGAAATTATTTTGTGGCATCATTTCTTGAAAGTAGTTTTTGGACTGCATGAGCTTTTGCACAATGTTAACCCTTGATAAATCACATTATTGTAGTCATTTACCTTGTTTGATTATTGCATTTATAGTATCATTTAACCAGAGATCTGGGTCAAGATTAACTTGGTACATAATGTTTTCAAGATCAAGAATAACCACCAAGTTCTCATATAAGAGCTGACGCATAAATTAACTACAGTATTAGACAACAATTTATTAGCTAATTAAAATATTTAGGTAATCTAGTCATGATGAAATTATTTTCGGTCAGATGGTGAGTTGGTTGATGAGAATATTGCTTTGGGAATTAGATGTCCCTGAATGCAGGAATATTTGTCCATTTTCTGGTACTAGGATAAAGCAAAACAGTCCCTAAGAGGGAAAAAAGCCAACTAGAGTCTAGAAAGAAAGGGTCATTCAACAGTGCCTGGGACCTGGGTGGTGTACTTTATTCGTGAATCTGAGGTGGGACCTATCAATAACGATGATCGGGCTTTTTAAATCAATTGCAGCTAGATCTGCTGCTTGAAAGACGTAACGATTGCTTTGCGGATTTAAAGGAAGCTGACTAATTCTCTTGCTGTAAAACAATCCTGATCAGATTAAACTTTCCTTGTAGTACTCCAGCTGAAAACAATTTTGAATCCTTCCAAATTGCTTCCGAGCCAAAATTTGGTTTTCTAGTGTGAAATAGTCCATTGAGGCCAGGAAGTATTGCAGTGTTTGCTTGCTTCAACCATCTAGTTGTAACTATTCTGGTTAAGAATGGAGGATTCTTGCCAGATCCTCAGCCCGATGAAGTGGCCCTCTAAAAGAAATAAGACGGATCTCAGTATCAGTCCTGAAACCATTTGATTAGGCCTTACCTTGCAGTAGGAACCGACCATGTAATGAGTAAGCAATATTCTTTGATGTGGATGTCGTCTTAGTTTTCTAGTCATTCTAAAAAATGTTATTTTCTTAATTCTTAAGAGGCTCCCAGTTTCTTACATTATATAATATGATAAGAGTAAAGGAAATGTGTAGACATCAAATAATGTAAGTTGGGGTATCTAGTGCAGCAAATCAGTGTATATTCTATTTTCATGGACACAAAAGTGGTACAAAAGAACAGGAAAAGAAAATGAATCTCCTTGAAAGAAAGAAACCCTACTCTCTCCAAACTAGAGAAGGAACCTATCAAACAACGAACAACTGGACTCAGGTTTCGGATGAATAAAAAAGAAAACATTATCTTATTTGGTGAAAAATATAAAAGACTTCCTAAAGTAAAGAAGATCTAACTTGTAAGTTTCCTAATGGTGATGGATATGCTGCAGGCTTCTAGCATTAACCACGGCTTTTGCAACCCGGTTCATACGTAAATATGGTCTACTGCAGCATAATAGAGAAGCTGCCAGAGCCTGTGATGCTAGAGATAGTGAATCTTCCCGCTTAGAGTTAACTTATAAACGACACAGCGAAGAGGGTATCTCTAGTAGCCTCTGCGAGATGGCACAGCTTTTGGCGGTCACCCGTAATATGCAGGGTCTTTTGAATGCCAAATTCAAAAGGCCAGGCACTTTGGTATGTCTCCACATTTTTCTTTACAGTGTATGTTTTCATTACTGCAATTGACATATTCTCTCCCACCTCTTAGATGGAAAATGTGGGGCTGCGCAATTTGGTCCGCTCGGAGGTATTTGAGGATGAATCCAAGATTCCAGTTATTTCTGCTGAGACTCCTTTGGATACATCCAACCAACGTGGAAAATCAATTTCTGCATCCAAGGCAGACTCTACTGATGCAGAGACTCTTGCTTTAGTGCCTGCTGATGCAACTGGTGCCGAGTACTTTTCAGATCTTCAGACTTCAGAAACTGCAGTTATATTTTCTGAAGTAAATACTTTTGAAACAAGAGCTTCTCCAATGGAGAATCCTAAAGATATGATGGCACGTTGGGAATTGGATAATTTGGACCTTAAAACTGTTGTCAGAGATGCCTTACTCTCTGGCCGCCTTCCTTTGGCAGTGCTAAGGATGCATCTTCATCGTGTAAGTCACCTGTCACCTGGCACAGAGAATCATGACACCTTTAATGATGTCCGTGTTGCTGGAAGAGCAATTGCATATGATTTGTTTTTGAAGGTCAGCTAATGTTTCTATAAGTTGAGAATTAATCATTTTCGTTCTAGCTATTTATTCTTAACATGTATAGGGTGAAATCGAGCTTGCCATAACAACACTGCAAAAGCTTGGGGAGGATGTTGAAACTACTCTCAAACAAATAGTTTTTGGTACTGTGCGAAGATCACTTCGAGTGAAAGTCTCTGAAGAGATGAAACGACATGCCTATCTTGGAACACATGAGCTGAAAAGATTGGAGATTTTATCTCTTATTGAGGTTTGCCATGCATTTTTGAGTTTTAGATGTATTAAAGATGCCTAAGATATATGTCTGGATATCTTTTGACCTAATATTGTAATGTTTCTGCAAAAGAGGGTATATCCTTGCAATAGCTTCTTCAGCACACTTGGTACCAAGCGGAGAGAGCATAATGGAGCATTTAATGAAGATGAACCTGAGGAAAGGAGCTTGGAGTTGTTGCATCCGGACAATCTAATAATTGTGTGTGGTGAGGTTGATGGGGTTGTTTTGGGTGCGTGGACAAGCATAGATGAACAGATTGTTCCGTCTGAAGTTGACGATGATAGCAGTCATGCAGCTTATTGGACTGCTGCTGTTGCATGGTCAGATGCTTGGGATCAGAGAGATATTGACCGTGTAAGTCATATATTCGTTGTTTCTTATTTTTTAAAACCCCATCTTATGCAAGTGTGGCGTTTAGGAATTAGGACAAACATTTTTCAATTGGTGAACATAGTAGACGAAACATTTCTCCAACAGACTAAAAAATTTGTCCAGCTATACTTAAGATCAGGTCGTATTCTATCACAGGTTCGTAATATGTATAATTAATTAATTAAGTCTTAGTCTAATAATGTTGATTTGTCAGCTTGTTCCGCAAAATCTGATACAAATTTAGTTCGTATTTTCTTGAATACAACTATGATTTTCCAGTAAACCATCTCTTATGTTATTAAATAACTTTTTCTGTGCAAATCTAAGGGATACTTTCCAGTTTTAATTTTATGACGATGCAATGCAAGTTTAGACTAGGGATTGCAAACACCTCAATTCCTAATATGCCCCAGCACTTTGTTACATTCAAGTGCATCTTCTATGTAGAATTGTAGATATATTAATGTTCAATGTATTGCCTTCTGATTCATATACTTATTCGTCCCCTTTTGATAATAGGCGTACATGTAAGAGATGAAGTAGTAAAGAGCTCACACAATTAAGTATAAATTGTTAACCAAGTTGGTTTATGTAAAGACATTGTATCTGAAGGGAGAAGGACATGAATTAGTTTTCGTGCCTGTTCTTTTAATCAGCAGACAAAGCCTAGGCATCTCTAGCACGGTAGCATAGGACCTGCGAATAGAATAAACATATCTTATCCTCAAGTATCAAGTGATCCTGCTGCTGAATCGCCTTGGTGATGCCTTGAAGGCTTGGATGCTGTCCAAAGAATCGTTCCCACTGGTGACGCTTTTCTCACCCCATTTACCAAACCTTTATCTCCTTCCGGACATTTCTGAAGCTTTAGTTAGAAAAATCATTGGTGGAAATGAGCTGATGAAATCTGAGTGTTATTCAATTATAATCATACAGTAGACAAATACTGAATTATGTATGACTCAGGAGTCATACAAATCTGTAAAGTCATTTCGTACTTTTGAGTTTTGACCTTCATGCTCTACCTGGAAGGAACTTATTGTGAGAGTTGGAAGAGATTGGAGCTCTAAAGAGTTCCCTATATGATTCACAAATTCGAATTGTAGGAGTAATTTACCTTCTAGAGTGACATTATTATTGCTGAATGGGGCATGGTGAGAACTCTTACTGCCATTTGCGTCAGAGACACCTGTTTATTGGGAGCGCCGTTATATGTGTGAGGCAGTGCAATCACAATTGATTGTCTATCCTTACATTGCAGCTTTGCTTGCGTGCTATGGGATGCGTTTTTGGGTAATAAAAACTTGTATTGTTTAACCTATTTCTTAAACATGCTGTTCTTTGGGCATGACAATGAAAATTGAGAGATAAAGATGAAAGTTCATTTGGAACATTATTATTGGTTGTATTACATGGTGTTTATGAAAGTCAAAGAACATAGGTTCTCCGAGGATGTTCTGTGCCCTTAGGAAAATGTTTTTTTTGGACTTTATTATGTTGGTCCAATATTATAACTAGGTATATATTGTCTAGTATAGCTGATTTACTCATGTTTATCCTTGTTACGATCTTATGTGTATATGACTCGTGTATTCATTTTATTTTTAATTTCTTTTTGCATTAATAAAATATTATGATTGCTTTTAAAAATGCTTTTATCCTGGATCTGTAGTTCCATCAGATTGATGGTTGAAATGCAGCATTTTAGAATAAAGGCACGATCATAACATTATTCATTATAAGCCTTATCTATCAGGATCTGATACTGTTGTAAGCCTTTCCTATCAGGATCTGATACATGTTTTTTTTTTGAAACGGCAAATAACTTTTATCAATAAAAACTCGAAGGAGTACAACGAGCATAAGAGATGCTCACTTCCAACAAAACAATTCAGAAAAATACCCAAAATTACAACCTTGCTATCACAACCAAATTACACTTTACAAAGACAACTTCCAAACCTCCAAAAGCCATCTATTACATGATCACTGCCGATAATAACAACCCAACACCAACCAAAAAGTACCCTATCAGGATCTGATACACGTAATTCCTTGAACCTGTCCATATCATCTCTCAACAAGTAAAAAAACGCTGTTGATAATTACAGTCTCTTGAAGACCGCTTCACTTGCTGAACGTATGTAGTCAAACTCACAGATTTGGATTTTCTATCAAATGGACCAATTCTGTAGAATTTCTACCCAGATACTTCAGTATAGCAGTGTAAATCATTCCCCTGTTATACATGGAAAAGACTAGTGATTTATTACTTTCCCCTCTCAAGTCAATGTCAGAATAAAAACTGGATGATAAGTGCATACACATGAAAGCACTTCTATTTTTCTAGTCAACACTAGCTGTTGGGAACGGTATCAGCCGTCTTCGGTGTGCAGTCAGAAAGAGCTGAAATTCCAATTTGTATTATTCTATTTGAGTGTTAAGGTAGTTCAGTGGCGGTTCTTTTATGACATCTCAAGAAAATATATACTAGTATATCTCACATAGTTTTACATCTGTGCAGGTATTGCTGGACCAACATCTTCTTATGGGTGTTCATGTTTTGTGGGAATCCCAACTTGAGTATCATGTGTGCCACAATGATTGGGTTGAAGCTTCGAAGATGCTGGAGGTAATTCCTTCATATGCACTCTCCAGTGGGAGCCTTATCATCAGCTTGGACGATGTGCAGTCAGCCTCCATGTACGGTCAAGAAATTCATGGTTTTAACAACTATGGAAACTTTCTTGAAGAGGTGGATACAGTGTGTATGGATGTTCCAAGCATTAGAGTGTTTAGGTTTGCTGCAAATAGAACATGCTCCTCATGGCTGAGAATGCTCATGGAGCAGCAGCTTGCAAAAAAATTCATCTTTTTGACCGAATACTGGCATGGAACTGCAGATATTGTTCCTTTGCTGGCGCACTCTGGTTTCCTAACTGACCTGCATCACAGTTCATTGCTGGATGGTGCCATTGGTGACTCATCAGATATCACACTTGATATCCGCGACATGCCAGTTGATCCAGATGCAGTCCAAGCTTTGCATAAAGTCGTTATTCGCTTCTGCTCACAGTACAACTTGCTGAACCTTCTGGACCTATACCTTGACCTTCATAAACTGGCTTTTGATGAGAGTTCTCTTTCGTTGCTACAGGATGCAGTGGTAAGTACATATTCCCTCTTATCCAATTTTAAACTTAACATTTATCATTAAAATTTTCCAAAATGATAAGAAGCTTGGAAAATTTAGCTAGCTGGTTGAGGGTTAAAAACTTGCTATTATTCGAATCAAAAGTAATTTTTCGGACTGGCCAAAGTGCACAATGGAAGTTTTAATATGAGATGGAGGGAGTATGTCTTGGCTGTTCTTTGTTGCAGGGTGTAACTTGTATCTTGTATCTTGTGAGAGGATTGTTCAGAACTGTGGTTGGGATTCTAAACTTGAAAGTTGAGAAGTTGATCAATTGGAACTCTAGTTTGATCGTTTCCTGTGATTTTGGTAGTATAAATAATAATTTTATGTCCGTTAAGTAATTCCACTGTTATTTATTCAAAATCAATGTTTTTTTCCAGGGTGACAATGAATGGGCGAAGTGCTTGCTCTTGCTAAGGGTTAAGGGAAGAGAATATGATGCATCATTTTCTAATGTTCGTGCAGTTGCTTTAGGGAGTTTAGTTCCAGGAAATAAGCTTAATATTCGGGAGACTGATAACATCATTCAAGCTGTTGATGATATAGCAGAAAGAGCAGGGGAAATGGCAGCTTTAGCAACACTAATGTTTGCCCCCATTCCTTTGCAAGAATGCCTTAGCAGTGGTAGTGTAAACAGGCACTGTAGCTCTGCTCAATGCACTTTGGAGAACCTTAGGCCAGTCCTTCAACGCTTCCCTACACTATGGAACACACTTGTGGCAGCATGTTTTGGTCAAGACCCTATGAGCTGCAATTTGGCTGTTAAGAAAAAAGGCATGTTATATATTCCCTGGTTCTATACTAATTTGTGTTTGCTCATTTACATAATATGTATGTAGTTGCATTCTCATCATTGTCTCTTATGGTTCTTTTGTTGTCTCCTGTCTATAGTGCCTGGTTATTCTGACTTGCTAGATTCGTTGGATTGGCGGGAAGGAGTATTTTTCTCTTCTGTACGTGATACTACAATTCTGCAGATGATCCCTTGCTGGTTCCCTAAGCCTGTCCGTAGATTGATTCAGCTCTATGTGCAGGTAGTTGGTCTTGACATATGTTCTTACCTGAAAATTTAGTTCGATTGGAGAATGTGGCGCACAGCATTTAGATGAGTTCATTTGTTTCTGTATGCTAAGTGGATCACCAAATTGTTGGTTGAGTAACATTTTAACTATTGACATTAAATATTCTCAAGGTTCCTCAAATTTGTTGTTAACCCATTTCAATAGGGCCCAATCGGTTGGCATTCCATGGCTAACTCAGAGACTGCAGAGCTTTCTATGCTGCGAGACATCTATTATGTAGTAAGTTCCAGTGGACATGCTCAGATTAGTGCCACCTCATGGGAAGCTTCTGTTCAAAAACATATAGAAGAAGAGCTCTATGCATCTTCCCTGAAGGTAATTATTCTGTCATGGAAAAAGCCTTGAAGGTTTTTATTTGGCAAAAAAGTTCTCTGTATGTGCATTTCCATTTGTCTCTCGGAATTTTTTTTAACCCCTCAAGTTATTATGAATGAAAGACTATCCATCTTTACGTGAACTGTAAGTACAGACAGAAAGAACAATACATCGAGTCATCGACCATGAAATCTTGCTAATCTTGTGGCTGTGGGTTTCATATTCTCTACTCAATTTCCACTTGACATCTTTGGGAATGAAGATGGCAAGGCTTGCAGATCTTGACCCATGTAGCACCAATACATATAGGAAATTGGAGCCTCTTTCTTTGTTTTTTTTAAAAAAAATCCGCTGAAGCGAAAAGGAAGATGGACAGTCGACATAGAGGTGAATGGAAAGGAGACAATATATTGAGAGGAATACAGCAAATGATAGTTGCAGAGATGTGAAGAAGATGACACTTGCTATTTTAGGATTTAGGTTAGGGTGGTGTAGTGCACTTATTTTGGGGCCTTATGCGAGTCAAATTAGTTGGGTCAACAGATAGGAATACTTCTATTGGGCTTTACTTGAGCCCACAATTATTGGGCATCATGTGTACATTGTTCTACCCCCGTCCTAGACCAAATGTCACATTTGGTTTTGGGCACGGAGATTGTAAAGTAAAAGTAGTGGGGATAAAATGGATTTGTAGTATGTAGGTCCAAATTGTTAGTGCACATGGGTGTGCAATGTCCAATATTGGGAATGTGACATTAATTTGGGCAGATCTAAATGGAATGAGTAAATATGTGACATTTGGTCTCTGCGACAAAGGGACTAATATACTTCCTCCATTCCATAAAAAACCATAGGTGCCTACGTTATCTAGGATCAAGGAAAATTAATAAAATATTAGTGTGTGAGAGATGTTATATTGATAAATGTTGCGAGTGATGAAGTATGAGAGGGATTGAATAAAGTAGGAAAGAGAAAGAATAAAATGTTACTTATGATAAAAACTTTTCATCTGCGAGTTGCGAAGTCTCTAATGAAACACAAAAATGGAAAGTTAGGAAGTTTTGAATGAAACAAAGGAAGTAGTATTAAATACTAATAACAGTTTTTGACATATTCATATTTTGATATTTTTAATTTTACAAAGTTTGGAATGGGACCTGTATTATTGAGGGACCTGAGGGACGGACCGGTGTTCTCAGGTATAAGTATAATGTTTTAAACAATATCAATAACATTTTATCATTTTATGAATGAACAATTTATGTCTTGTCATTGAATGTTGTTTTGTATTATCAACTATTTTACATGCTGTTTATCTGGCTCATGTTGTTTATCAGGCTATTCATAAGTCCGTGGAATTGCGGGTTCCCGGCCATGTCCCTTAATTTAAATATTTAATATTGCTGCGCAAGCCTAGCACATTAATCACCTTTTCCTTTCAGTCTTTTAGGTCTATTACAATCAATGAAGGGCTTTTTTTTTGTCCATGTATTCTTCATTAATTGACAATATATATTCTTAAATGGCAGGAAGCTGGAGCTGGCCTTGAACATCATTTGCATCGGGGGCGTGCATTGGCTGCTCTAAATCATATTCTCTCAGCTAGGGTTCATAAGTTGAAGTCTGAAAATAAGCTCCGTGGGCAATCTGAAACCTTGTCTAGTGGGCAATCTAATACCCAATCTGATCTTCAGACCCTCCTTGCACCAATAACTGAGAGCGAGGAGTCACTTCTCTCATCTGTAAGGGTTTTGTTTCTATTATGCACACTGGCATTCAAATTTTTTGCTTGAATGATGTTATCAGTCTCCCAAAATTAAACTTGTTTCCTGTTATTGATATTTGACTGACCTCTTGTGATTACATATTTGGTAAGGAGGAGGATAATATGAGTAGTTTTACTTTTACCATGGAAGCCTAGGGAAAATATGGATGGGAAAAAAAATCTTAGTAAAAAATGTAGATCTGTTCATTCTTGACTTGTGTCATATCAGAAGAGCAATTTTGCAAATGTTAATGGATAAGCTATTGGTATTATCCGCGGTTTCTCTTTTTTATTTATATGCTTCTCTTAATGTGATTCCAGTGTCTTCTAAAAAACTACTGGGTGCATCATCATGATTTCATTCTCTGTGGACTTTACATTAAAGCATGTATGAATTATTTTTGGAAGTACATGTACCGTTATGAAGATATCCATTACAAGTTCGATATTTAAGTCCTTAATATTTTTTGGTGTTTATGTAAATTCGATTTTTTGTGAACATAATTTTGTGACGTTCAGGTTGTGCCCCTTGCTATTGAGCATTTTGGTGACACTGTAATGGTGGCTTCATGTGCCTTTCTTTTGGAGTTATGTGGGCTGTCTGCTAGTATTCTACGGGTCAATATTGCTGCACTGAGAAGAATATCTTCTTTCTACCAGTCCGCTGACAACACGTATTATAAGCAAATGTCACCGAAGGTTTCTGCATTTTATCCGACAGCTGTTGAAGTTGATGTAACAGAATCTCTTGCACGGGCACTGGCTGATAGCTATCTTAATGAGTATTCTAGTAATATGATGCAGAAAGGCGACAGAGCCACATCACGAGCTCTTCTGCTTGTTTTACAGCATTTAGAAAGAGCAAGTCTTCCACTGGTCTCCAATGAAATGACTTGCGGGTCTTGGTTGTCTACTGGAAATGGGGATGGAGCTGATCTAAGGTCTCAGCAAAAAGCTTCAAGCGAGCAGTGGCAACTGGTCACTACCTTTTGTCAGATGCATAACATTTCTTTAAGCACTAAATACCTTGCTGCATTAGCTAGGGATAATGATTGGGTATGATCTCTCTGTTATACCTTTTCCATTGATATATGATTTATAGTGCTTTTGAAACTGATGTAATGGTTCTCTCTTTTATTTGCTTCAAACTTAGGTTGGGTTTTTGTCAGAAGCCCAGTTGGGAAAGTATCCATTTGAAACAGTAATCCAAGTAGTAAGCTTCATCCCTACATCTCTTTTTAGGATAATCTTACCAGACTGCTTTTTAAGAAAACTTCAACTGAAGAATTGTTCTATTTTTGTATTATTCTGCAAAATTTCAGGCATCACAAGAATTCAAGGATCCCCGGTTAAAGATTCACATAATGACAGTTTTGAAAAGCATGCAATCCAGGAGACAGCTTAGTTCTTCATCAAACTTGGATAGTGCAGACAGAAGGGCTGAAAATTTGTTATCAGAACAGAATGTTTACATACCTGCTGAGTTATTTGGAATTATAGCTGAATGTGAAAGGCATGAAAAACCTGGCGAGGCTCTTCTTCTGAAAGCAAAGAACCTGTGCTGGTCAGTTCTGGCCATGATCGCGTCCTGCTTTCCTGATGCCCCCCCATTCTCTTGCTTGGCAGTTTGGCTTGAAATTACTGCGGCAAGGTTGTGACATTTTCTTCATAACTCGCACATATTATAATTTAGGTTCATTCTAATTTTCATGTGCCTTCCTTTTTTAGTCTTCAATTACATTTTGGCCCCTATTTCCTTAAGATATTACTTCATTTATTTGCTTCTACAGTTTCTTCCTTAGACTATTACTGAGTAAGACAAATCTCCTCTAATTTCAGAGAAACTTCGGCCATCAAAGTTAATGACATTGCTTCCCTTATTGCAAAAAATGTTGGGGCTGCAGTGGAGGCTACTAATTCCCTTCCTGCTAGTTCCAGAAGTGTTTCATTTCATTATAATCGTAAAAGCAGTAAACGCAGACGCCTTACCGAACCCGTTCCAGTGGATTCGTTTGTGTCGGAGTCTTCTCAAATTTCTAAAGGTTGTGATGTGTCTAACACTGAAGGAGTTAAGTATGAAGGAGATATCAAACGAATGGTTGATGGAGATACCAATATTTCAATTGGCTCTGATGGCATGGATGTTTCTTTGTCGAGCATGGTATCTGTACTTTGTGAGCAGCGGCTGTTCCTCCCTCTGCTTCAAGCTTTTGAGATATTTCTACCTTCATGTTCTCTGTTACCTTTTATTCGTGCTCTTCAGGTTGGTAAATTTTTAAGCCATGAATCATTATGATTACGAAGTGGGTTATTTAATTGCATGAATTGAATGCACCTAGATATTTCTTGTGTTTGTTCAAATTTATAAATTTATACTTTCAATTTTTAATTTGATGTTTATTCATGATAGCATTGGAGACACTAGAATTGGTTTCTCTGCTCCTGAGGTTCTTGTTTTCCATAAAAGAGAGTACTATGGTTTGTAACTTTGTATCATAGGAAGACAATAGTAGGATTTTATCACTCAACATAATTCTCTTTCTTCTAGACATTGGAATACTGACTTTTATCATTTATCATTTGATAATGTTGAACCACAAAACATTACCAATAAAATACTTAATCGCGGTCCAAATTTGGGTATGTATGAAATTGTAGTACACTAGTACTTTTGAGATCCAATGCATTCTTGAAATCTAACTTCCTGTGTAGTCTAATTCAAGGAACCCTCCTCCAAACTTA
Source organism: Plantago major (assembly GCA_026545765.1). Taxonomy (NCBI): domain Eukaryota; kingdom Viridiplantae; phylum Streptophyta; class Magnoliopsida; order Lamiales; family Plantaginaceae; genus Plantago; species Plantago major. The sequence continues at coordinate 22,811,776 of CM048840.1, read as the reverse complement.
AAGGAACTTATGTCTAATTTGTAATTTAATTTACATGTTTATTTTTATTTTTTTGTTATTAATAATATTTTAAGTTTATTTGTCAAAAGGAAACAGAGTTCTAAAGTCGGAGTTTTTATTTTATTGGATTCTTGCTTGTTTTAGTTTAACTGTTTTTTTTTCTTCCTATTGGAAGTCAAATAAATGTATGATTCTTAAATGCTCACAAGTATTTAATCTTAGTACCGAGTTGTGCTTATTAATCAACTTTATATCTCTCTCTCTCAGGCTTTCTCACAAATGCGCCTTTCAGAGGCCTCAGCACATCTTGGCTCCTTTTCCACTAGAATTAAAGAAGAGTCTTCTCTTATACACCATCACAGTGAAAGAGAAGGAAAAATTGGAAGTTCATGGATAGTTTCCACATCTGTGAAAGCTGCCGATGCAGTGCTATTGACATGCCCATCACCATATGAAAAAAGATGCTTGCTGCGGCTCCTTGCTGCGACAGATTTTGGTGATGAAGGGTCTACTGCAACAAGATTTGGGCGATTGTGTTGGAAAATTGATATGGCTGAACCTTCCTTGCGCAGTGATGATTGTCCTCTCTTAGGAAATGAATCATTAGATGATGCTTCACTTTTAACAGCTTTAGAAAAAAATGGATATTGGGAACAGGCTCGCAGTTGGGCCAAGCAATTGGAGGTGAGTGGTGAATCGCAGTGGAAATCAGCCGCCAATCATGTCACGGAAATGCAGGTGCACTTTCTAACTTTAATATTCCTGTGAACTTCCTAACTTTAATCTTCCTTCGGTTCACAGGAAAAGCTATGAGCCTTAGATAAGAGCATATAAGAACTCACGATATAAAGACCTTCCCTAAGGTACGGGCCAGGGATACTTGGTCCTACCTTAGGTGAAGATGCTTGTTTGCAGAATTAAGACTGCTGTATGTAGATGAGATTTCTTTCTGATCGACATCCTTCTCAAATACACGTGTTATGATTAAGACGTTATAATTTCAAAGGCTGGACCTGTTCTTACCTCTCTTGCACTTCACTTGTTGCGAAGTTGTAGTTTGCGAGACAAATAGGTCCTTGAGTACTTTCTTTGATTTACCAGGCCATAATTAGAGTTTGAGAAGTTGGTCACTTGGTCGATAAAAAATTAGCCGTATATTCATCAACAATAAAAGACCATTTGTTACGATATATAACAGGGCTAGGTGTAAGCTATACCATTTGAGTACAATCATTGATTCTTACTCCCTCTTTTTTGTAGATGATGGTTTACAAGTTTCCACACATATTAAGAAATTTGAGCTTTTTTAAAAGTTACCCGTAAATTGAAAAGTCAATGAAGTGGGGGATTTTTGAGAATAAAATTTGGGGCAAAAATTGCTAAAAATTAAAATTTCCAATTGGTGAAAACTCCTATAACATCATATATTAAAACCTAGAAGGGGGAACTAATCAAATTAGAGCAATACAATGAAAATATACAATTTCTAAAACTGGGCAACATAATAGAGAGACATAACATAGCTCAGGCCTAGGATGAGATGTCATATTTATTGTGGGTGAGATGTAATTCATCTCTTATAAATATATGTCATATATAGCTGGAGCGAGCTTGAATGGAATTGGAATCCTAGACAAAAACGAGAAAATATTAGAGAGTATCTCTTGTGAATGCCCCAGCTCTTGACTGGCAGGGACACCAAAGGCCTCTTCCCTTCCATTCCTTGGATAGATAGAGAGGGAGGGCTGATCTTGGTGATCATCAAATTGGTAGCTGCATAACCTTTGAATCCATTAGACATTATAGACTGTATGATTCTATCTTCAATGCTGAGTTAGTTCTCTTGTGAAATGTGATCTATATACAATAGTTACTTTATATGTCCAACATCTCTTAGTTTCGCCTCTTAAAATACTCCCTCCGTCCCTGACTCAGCTTGTCATTGAGCTGGGCATGGGTTTTAAGAGTGAACTATATAAATAATTAGAAGACAAATGTAAGGTTGAATGAATAAAATTATGAGAGAGAGTGAATAAAGTAGGAGAGAGATTTTCCATTAAGGTTTGGGAAGTTGAGATTGGAACAAACAAAAAGGAAAGTGTGAAGTTGAAATTGGGAAGGAGGAAGTATATTTAACGTATACTTGCTCAAAAACCACAGACGATATGCAATTTTCAATAATTGTCATTAGTTTTCTTTTTCAATAATTGGAGTAACTTCGAGGGATGGTCCAGAATAAGGAATTAGCAATTTTCAAGTAGTCTGTAGACTTCACTTTTATATTATGAGTATGAAATTAATTTAACTACACTTAAAACATGTATACGGTCCTTAAAATCATAAATTATTCCACTGAAGAGTGTTTTTCCCCCCTCACATGCTTCTTAGAAGCTCTCACGTCGCATCTCTGTTTCAGAGTCCAATTGGGTGTTCAAGGGATCCTTCCCTGATGGTCTCATTGGTTTGCTTTGGAGTCCGATCAGCCTGGTACCTTAACAGGAATTGGTCATTGTATCCATTGTTTTAGTCTATGATGGAGTCTGTCTCACTTAAGAAACTAGTGCTAGTCTAATCATTTTGATGTCAGGGTAAGTATTTGTTGAAGACTGACATTTGGTGTTGCTGTTAGAACTTAAGTACGACACTGAAAGAGACATGACTGATGACTGTTATACCATACATGAAGTTCACACTGTAATTTTTCGTGACACTTTTATAAGATGTGAAGACCTAGGGGCTAGAGTTCAGTCTTTGTATTTTACAGCTGTCATTCTGTGGTGTAATTCGGCTGTCAAATATTCTCTGAGTAGTGTTTTCAAAGTGTTACTTTTGGACTCGATTATTTGCTTTTTTTCATTTTTGAAATTTGCTCATATCTAGGCTGAAGCCATGGTCACAGAGTGGAAGGAATTTCTTTGGGATGTCCCGGAAGAGAGGATCTCTTTGTGGACCCACTGCCAGACACTTTTCATCAGACATTCTTTCCCAGCATTGCAGGTAAATTTGTTATATGGTAATTGAGTTTATGGGTGTGTGAGTAGGAGCACATCAGTAAACTCTTTTTTGCACCTCATATCCGCGTGTCATGTCACTTTTCTGGTTGCAGTTTGAATTTTGTTCATTTGCTTCCTTTTCCTTTCCTGCTGGGGGTCAGAATAGACCCTTGGTGTTTAAAAGCGCTGAGTTATTGATTGTCACAGACCTATTTCTCTCAAGATCTATCGTTAACTTTTGAACTATCATTCAAAAGTTTTTCACGCAATATTTAATGCATTGCTTTGGTTTCTACTTTTTCTAGGCAGGCCTGTTCTTCCTTAAACATGCAGAAATTGCTGAAAAAGATATTCCAGCTAGAGAAATTCATGAAATACTGCTGCTTGCTTTGCAGTGGCTGAGTGGAATGATTACTCTGTCAAATCCGTAAGTAATTTTTTAAAGCCCCACTGATCTGCATTTTGGTGCACCCATCATGTTTTCAGAATCATATTTTTTACCAGGTTTTATCCTTTGCACCTTCTGCGGGAAATTGAGACCAGAGTCTGGCTCTTGGCCGTGGAATCGGAAGCCCAAGTGAAGAGTGAGAATGAATCTTCATTTACAAACCCAACTCGAGAACCTGGAGCTGGCAAGGATTCTAGTTTAATAGATCGTACTGCAACTGTTATTACAAAGATGGACAATCATATGAATGCACGTAGGGTAAGAAATTCAGAGAAGAATGATAAGGAAAGTAGCCAAGGACATCATAGAAACCTTCAAACTTTCGACTTAGGCTCTTCAAGTACTTCTGCAGCAAGTACAAAACCAAAAAGGAGAACAAAAGGCATGGGGCCATCAAGAAGAACTTTATTCGATGAAGTTGATAAGAAGTTCGAGCATGAATCTACCGTGCCCAGCCTAAAAGATGATTCACCACTGTCTGACGAAAACCTTAGAATAGATGCATCACTGTCAAAGTGGGAGGAAAGAGTTGGACCGGAAGAATTAGAAAGGGCTGTTCTTTCACTTTTGGATTTTGGGCAAACAGCTGCTGCCAGACAACTGCAAACAAAACTGTCCCCAGATAATATACCATCTGAATTTTTACTTGTGGATGCTGCTTTAAAGCTTGCTACTCTCTCTACTCCGAGCAACAAAGTATCCATATCAATGCTGGATGAGGAAGTGCACTCAGTCATAAAGTCGTACAATCTACTGGCTGATGATCCCATTATTGATCCCCTAGAGGTAATTGTAAACCTATTCATCTTGTGTTGTTCCAATGAATAGATAAATTTCAGAACTTTTCAACCATCCGTGTTTAAAGTCTTTAGACTGCATTTAAAATTCAGTTTATTTCTATAAAGTGCTAGTCACCTCAGTTAAAGCTTAATCAAATATACAATTATTCCTTATTCAAATTGCTAAAGTACATAATATTGGTCGAATGATCTTATGTGCTGGTGTTTGCTTTTGAATTATACATAGAAAATTGTTTAACGTACCAAAAGTTTCAGTAGCAGGTGTTCTTTACATATTTAGTACTAATAATTAATAATTTAACTGTTCTGCGTTCTTTTGTGATGCAGGTCCTTGAGAGTTTAGCCTCCATTCTCGTTGAGGGTAGTGGGCGTGGACTATGCAGAAAAATAGTATCTGTTGTAAAAGCTGCAAATGTGCTTGGTCTTACATTTTCAGAGGCATTTGAGAAACAGCCACTTGAACTTTTGCAGTTGCTTTCACTTAAAGCACAGGAATCTTTTGAAGAAGCCAAACTTTTAGTGCAAACTCACTCAATGCCGGCTTCAAATATTGCTCAAATCCTTGCTGAATCGTTTCTAAAGGTGCATATGATTCATATATTTGAATATGCATCAACAATAACAAGTTTCCTGAATGGCATATTATTTGAGAATTGAGACTAGTGGATTAGCTATTTATGAAGTTGCTTCCCACGACATATGTTCACCACATTTCTATTGACCTATCCATCGTGAAGCACGTGCTTTTTCATTTGATCATGCTGATTTATCCCACTTTGTCCATGTAGTGCTCTACTGAAAAGTCTGAAATGTATGTAATGATTGATGGAACCATGATTTATGTACTTTGTTTAACAAGAGGAGCATTTGCCTGAAAACTTCTTGAGATTCCTTTTTGCTTATCTGAAAACTTATGTGATGATTTCAGGGTCTTTTAGCAGCACATCGTGGAGGATATATGGACTCTCAGAAAGACGAAGGACCTGCGCCGTTGCTATGGAGATTTTCTGATTTCCTAAAATGGGCTGAGCTTTGTCCCTCTGATTCCGAAATCGGCCATTCATTAATGAGATTAGTGATCACAGGGCAAGAAATACCCCATGCATGTGAGGTAAAACTTTTCTCCTCAAGGGACACAAAGCTTGCACTCGTCTTGAATAGAGATTTTATTACTGTGTCAGAATCATGCTTAATCTTGAGGTTAGGGTTTTGTCTATTAATTGCATGTTCCTGATGCCTTAAAGTACTAGGCCTCAGAGTTGCTGTTTTATATGAGTGAAGATGAATGGATGATATTGAACTCCCTATACAATAAGAAGGCAAAACGAAATTTTAAAATTTGATTTCAGCTGTTAACGTTGTTCTTGTTTTCACCGGGAGAAACATTGTTACAGGTTGAACTTCTTATTCTATCCCACCACTTCTACAAATTGTCATCATGCCTTGATGGAGTTGATGTCCTTGTATCACTTGCTGCAACCAGAGTGGAGGCTTATGTATTGGAGGGTGATTTCTCATGCTTAGCACGGTTGATAACTGGGGTTGGAAATTTCAATGCACTCAATTTTATACTCAGTATACTTGTTGAAAACGGCCAGCTGGATCTCCTACTTCAAAAATTTTCAGCTTCCCAAGTAATCAGCAGCATTCCTGCGGATGCTAAAGGATTTCGTATGGCTGTTCTCACATCATTGACTCAATTCAATCCGAATGATCTTGATGGATTTGCCATGGTTTGTACAAGCAACTACTTTCTTCTGTTTACTCCACCCCCCTCACTTCTATAGAAGAAAAGTGAATGTAAACTATGCCTGGGCTGCTGTTTGTTTTCCATGTATGGAAGATCCCCTTAATTAAAAAAAAAAAAAAAATCACATGTAGACAACTCTATGTTGGTGTTTAACATTTACACTAGATGATTTTATAGATTTGCCTCCCTTGAAAACATGACAGTCCATTTCTCCCATTCTAATAGTTTTAGAAATCCCTGTGCGGCTATTAGTTTCTCATTTGTCAACTCACTAACATGAATTTGATTATACTGTTCAGGTGTATTATCACTTTGATATGAGTCATGATATCGCTGCGCTTCTGGAGTTACGGGCTAAGCAATCGTCTAAACGGTGGTTTCTTCGTTACGACAAAGATCAAAACGAAGATCTCCTTGAATCCATGCGTTATTACATAGAGGCAGCGAAAGCTCATTCCATCATCGATGCGGGCAACAATGTACACAGAGCGTGTGCTCAGGCATCCCTTGTATCCTTACAGATTCGAATGCCAGACACAAAATGGCTTGATCATACTGAAACTAATGCACGCAGAATACTAGTAGAGCAGTTCCGGTTTCAAGAAGCCCTAATTGTTGCTGAAGCTTATGATCTTAACCGGCCAAGTGAATGGGCTTTGGTTTTGTGGGAACAAATGCTTAATCCAGAGCTAACCGAGCAATTTGTTGCAGAATTTGTTTCTGTTTTACCCCTCCAGCCTTCAATGCTCATCGAGCTTGCGAGATTTTACCGGTCCGAGATGCAAGCCAGGGGAGACCAATCACAGTTCTCTGTGTGGTTGACTGGAGGAGGGTTGCCTGCAGATTGGGCCAAGTACCTTGGGAAGTCGTTTAGATGTTTACTAAAGCGGACTAGAGACTTGAGGTTAAAGTTACAGTTGGCTACCTCTGCCACAGGATTTGCTGATGTGATTGATGCATGTAACAGGGAATTGGATAAGGTGCCTGAAAATGCTGGACCCCTTATCCTGAGAAAAGGCCATGGAGGGGGATACCTTCCTCTTATGTAATCATCCAATCTTGTGAAGAGTATACATCTGTTTGTGCAAAAGTCAGACCGGTTCAGGGTGCCACCAGAACATCTTGTGAATATATTAGGTAAGAAAAGCTACTGGCCACAACTTCAGCTATTGCTTTTTGCCGAGTAAAAATTAGTGTAGAATCAAGGAAAAGCAGGAACAAAAAGGCTATCCCAGTTTAGGTCTGATGAGTAAAATATTTTTGGTCATGGGGTTGAGGGTCTGTTCAGAGGAGATTCGAGGATGGGCTGAAAGAAGAGTTTTATTTAGTTCGTCCCTGCTACTGGGAGTGAATCTTGGGTCCTCATACTCACTTTTGTGATACCATATTCTTTTTGCCTCAAAATTCTTTTAGAAAATGAGACTAGTATAGGGTGTGTACCGAGTGAAATTTTGACATGGCGAGAGGAAGTACATTGTAAATCATGTACAATATCTGTTCATATATGATGCTCAGTCTGAGCAGTTTTGGGGGGTTTATTCTGCTGTGTATATCTTGTGTTTGTTTACTTTACTGCTCCAGTTCGTATCTTTGGTAGCTTGATTAATTTTAGTACCACTTAACGTTAGTACATAATTTAACAATTAAAAATTAATTTGTAAACAAATTTAATAATATCTTTTATATTTTAAACCCCAACTTTATTCTTTTCTCCAAAATTCATCACAACCACCATCATGGTCATACGAGCTTCGACTAATCAATTTATTTATAATTTTTTTTCAATTTACAAGGAAGAGCTTCAAGATCTAGAAGCTCGAAGCTTCCGATCTGGAAGCTATTCGAGCTTCAATGGCTGGAATCTTCGAGCTACGGAAGCTGATACTTTTTTATTTAAAGATGAAATGGTCGTTTTTGTGATTTTTTTACTAATGTAGGATTGATTTTAGATTGTTTTTGGGTATATTTGTTATACCGTTGGATTACTTTTAAATCTAATCTCAACCCTTCATTTTTTATTAATGCACCGCATTAAATATGTTATAAATCGTAATACTAAACTTGTATAATGCAAGTGTACTATTATTACCCACGTCCATCTTTGTTAAGTTATATCTTCTCTGTATTTTTTTTAAGGACGTAGACACTGATATATACGACGTTCTCCCGTTATCGACAAAACAAAATCTAGTCAATGCGTCGTACATTTAGTGTCAGAATATGTAATAGTAATACTACTTTCTGCCTCCCCAATGTTTTGTTATGAAAGTTTAACTATTATACTGGTAAAATAAATTTCTTAATTACTTTTCCTAGGTTATATTATGTAAGATTGATTTGTGGTCAAACAAAGATTTAAAAAGTCAACAAAAATGAATGGGAAACATTAGGCGGGACGAAGAAGGAAGTATTTGAAGTTATATAGGATGGCTGAAAATGAATGACAAATGCATGCGGGACAACGTACTTCAGAATTGTAAAAATACAGAGAGAGATTCCATGGTGCTGAATTAGGTAATTTATTGCTTTTAAAAAAAGAATTAGGTAATTTATTGATCTACTGAACAAAATAATGCATGAATAACTGAATATGGTATACATTCCAGTCACAGTAACAATTTAGGCGTTAACAGAACGAAGTGAGGATAGTGAAAAGTGTTTCAACTGATTTTCCAGCTTTTTGCCAGAACCTAGAAGAAAGAAATCCTGTCTCCAAGTGTCTAGTCCAGCTTTGAATTTGGATTCTGCTTGTGGTCTGGACGCCTCTCTGCAAGGAGTCGTTTCGTGCTTTCAAGAACCCCAAAAAATATGGATCCACCAATTCCAATCCACAGCACTCGTGGGCCGATACCCTGTGATCCAAAAAGAAAAAGAAATACATGCACGCATTTTTCTGTTAGGTGGTTCTGTTCATCTCAGTCTTCTTTAGGTAGGGGTGTATACGTCTATTGAGACAGGTGTAACATAATATGGACATCTGAAGAAAAATAATGTAAAGTTCACCTTGAGCAGAGCTTGAGGGCCTTCATCTCTAATGATGGTCCGGACACAGTCAGCAATGCCTTTATACTGGGTTGCTGATCCCTACATGTACAAAAGTAATGGCATTAAATTCCAAAGTCTGAATTTTTTGAACACAAACCAGTCATAGATGTGTCCAGTCCATATGTCTCTCTGATCTAACTGATGGTACATTGTCACAAAAACACACATACTCATAAACAGCTGCAGAAAACAAGTCTGCTTCAGTTTGTATTGTATTACCTGAACCATCAATCTAGTCTTGATCACATCCAGAGGAGTTGTCACGGCTCCAGTAAGGGCGCCTGCATTTATGTTGGAACAAAAACTCTGGTCAGAAACGGAATATCAGAGAGGCCTTCATGACAAGCCCATTTTTAATTTCTATGAAAAAATGTCACATATATGATAAAAACAGATAAAAGACGAATAGAAAATTGAGCGAATAACAAAGCAAATGTTGAAAAGAAAAATCTTATGCTATTTCGATTTACTGAAAACCCATTCAAGACCTATTCTAATTATATCAGTCCAAAATATCCCATTGTGAAAAGCACGAGTGCATCTAATGGACCATTGGTATCCGAAGTCAAATAATAAACCATGTGGAGTCCCTGGTCTTGGAAGTGGTCAAATGATCAAATAACAACGCAAATGGAAACATAAATGGTCAACAATATATGGCTTCAATTACCTGCAAATGCACCGATTATAGCATTCTCAGGATCATTCAAATCTCTCTTTGCCTGATTAACAGAATAGTCCATGCATAAATGAATTATAGAAGAAGCATCAGGAAAACGATTTATCAGAAATCTTACCGCCAGTTTGTAACCTATTCGAAGTTGTTCATAGATGCAGAATTGGATAGCATCAAATGGCAAATCTCTTAGCAAAAATGAACCATATCCCTGAGATAAAACAAATTTAGCCGAGTCTTGAGATATATAAAGCCTTTGCCTGAAGAAAATGGGATAGATCAATTTCTACAAAAAGATACAAATGGAAAGGTATCTTACGGCAAAAAGGCCTTTGAAGCCTTCCTTTGAAACAATGAGCTTGACAGCACTAGGGGCAGAAGCAAATTGCCCAGTCTGCATCCGCTGCTTAACAACCTAAAGTATCAAGAGAAGGATGACTAATGACATCAGCATACCAGCAACATAAAGGAGTGATAAATAAGTAAAACATCCTGAGAATTCACTTTCCAGAACAGAATGTAAGAAATGTAAAGGAGGTAGGGAGAAAGAGATATACCTCGGTGGGAACACGAATAAAAGAAGCTGCAAGACCTCCAAGGGCACCTGCAGTCTGCAAAATAGTTAATAATCCATATTAGAGGGCCTCATATTTTTAAGACATAATTGGTGATGGCAAACTAATGATTGTCGTAATTGGTGGTTGATGCTTATCATAAGATCACTAGCATGCCCTGGTTTTGCTTTCTTTTTCTCAAAAACTCCACGCATGCAACCAATTATAAAAGGTAAATGTGGAATGGCCTGGGTTTGTGAATAGATAGTTAAGAAGAGGTGATTGGTAAACACACGAAGACTATACATTGATTGAAAAACATTACCAGGCACATCTATTTTGACAAAGAAATTCAAAAAACATATATTTCCTGCTCTGCTTATTTTGTGGGGGAGGCTTTGGCAATAGCTTTAATCCATAAAGATCTTGTGCATATACATCGTTCAATAGAAAGAAAGAAAGACAAAAGAAGTAGCTTATGATATTTTAAAAAAGGAACCTAGGAAACCTGAACCTGAGAGCCACTACACTCACCAGATGCGCCACAGCACTGAGATTTTCAGGAAGACTTCTCAGTAGCTTTTGCTTGGCAGGTTCATATACACCAATAAAAACAGCTGACGCCCTGTCAACAAAATGTTGTCAATTCAATAGGTTTTGTTGTTTTTAGAAAAAGGTGCATGTTGCATGTGTTCTCAGAGCAAAAACTAAGCAGAAAATAATATACGAACCCTTATTCAACGCACCGAGCTGGGCTCCCTAAAACAGTTTCTCAACATATCAATATATTACAAGATTCTACATTTTCATCTTCAATATTGGGCTTACTATCAATGAAAAGTCAGCGTTTCCGAATGTGATTGTAAATTCTCATCCTTATCATGTGATAATTTCTGTTGGTGATTATCTACAATTGATTTTGCAAAACCTACTAAAGGTTTCTATAATTCTTTCCTAGTTTTGCATATCCGAGGAGATAAATATGGGTTTAGAGAGTGATACCCCAGATTTTGACATACATTAATCTTTTTGTCTTTTCATGATTTATTAGTGTTAGTTTATTTGTATGAAAATATATTAGAATTATTTTAATTTGAGTGTGTTATTGTTTTAGAAGTTTATTATTTGTTCTAAAAGTCGATGTAACTTGTTAATGTGTGGTATGTGTAGCTATTTATTTTGTACAATTGACCCTACAAGAAGAAAATATTTTTGGGTATTTTTTTTCCAACTTGAAAATCAGATCTCTTATGCTTTATTTTGTTGGTGTTATTATTGAAAAATGATTGAAAAGACCTCTTTTAAATTTATCTTTAATAATGAAAAATGTGAAAACACTTCTTTATAATTGTCTAGCTTAATACAATTCTTTATGTGAGTGCTTTTATTGATGATAATGTGAACTTATTAATTATGATATTCAATGTATGTCATTATTTTGTGTGACTTTATTTGAGGTTTTAAAGAAAATTTTCAATTATCTTTATGTGTGTTCATTATATGTTATATTAATAGTAGTTAAGTTAGAAGAAGTCTAAGAGTCTATTTTTAATTATATCATTTAAATGTATATGCTTTATTGATGAATAATGTGAAGAGTCTTCATTTTAATTCTCTAATCAACACAAGTCTTTATTTGTAACTTTATTGATGAAATATGTGAAGAGTCTCATTTTAATTCTTTAATCAAGGAGTATCTTTATGTATGTGGCTTATTAAAGTTTTTAAAAAGCAAGCATTGAATTAGTTTCATGTTAGTTTTTCTTTTCTGTTAACGTAGATAAAGTTGAAAGCTTAATGGTTCTTCAATGAAAAAAATAATTTTCTCTCTTTCATCCTACGACACGAAAGGTTTTACATAATATCTAACCTTTCATGCTATGTTTTGATTGACGTTCTGACTTTATTTTCATGTATCTTTTCTATGTTACTTATGCATGTCTAATTGTAGGTTTAAATATTACACATATGATTACACATGCATATGCATGTGTAATTGTAGTTCAATTTAATTGCTCTAATTGTTGCATTTTTTGTGTCACATTTTATTTATTTATGTAGAAATGACCCTAAAGTGTACAAAAACGTTTTCCCTTGTACAATCTGATCATTTATCATTAATTAGTGAATTTAAATGTTGGGAAAAATATGAAAGGTCTCTCTTAATTTTGGCTCCTTTATTGTTGGTTTTATCATGGGTTTTAAGTGCTTTTAAGCCATTTATATTGCCATTTATTTTTTTAGCTCTTCAACCCTTTCATCTTCACTTATTCCACACTATAAATACCCTCATTTGCACCCCTCTTTTGTCCAATAAATTCTGAAAATTTAACTCACAGAAATTTACAATTACTAGTATTCTTATTTCAAGTTAGTAGCAAGTTCTACTTGCAAGTACTTTCATAGTTCTTGCTCTTCCTAACCTTCAAAAAAGTGAGTGTTCTACAAAATTATACTATATATGTATTATTTTAAAAACCTGGAGGGTATTTTAATATGATTTTAAATTATATATAAGCAATGCATGGTTTTCAAAACGCATGCTCTATTGCATAAAAAACAAATCATGAAAGAGTTTTAACATGTTTCCACTGATTTTGAAAGATATATATATCATTGTTATCTTGTTTTGATTGACGGTTCAAAGATAGTTTGATCGACTATCAGGGAGACATAAGGCCTATTTTACTGTAGGGTTATAAGGAGCGGCATGAAATAATATTTTTCTAAAAAGTATATATTATTGAACTTATTTTCGATTTTATGTTCCTGAATTTTTAATATTATTATTTTAATGAAAACTTCACACGAAAATCTTTGAATACTCATTGAAGTTTTTCTTACACTTGTTTTTATTCCCTTCCTTGTAGGTGAGATGGCGGCAAAGAATGCACAACTGATAAACTCAGCGAACTAAGAGAGTGGTTGGGATTTTTGTCAATGAAAATGATGTCATTTTGTGTAATTCAAAAACTCATGTTATTTTTTGTTATATTGTGTATCTTTTAAGGACAGTGAAGTCTTGTTTTATTCGCTGAATAAAATATAATTTTGTTCAAAAAACTTCGACTTGAAAGGTTGTCTGTAACTTTACATATTTCACTGAACGTTTCGGCTCTGTTTTTGTCCGACGTCCCGACTGAAATTTACATCTTTCAAAAACTAAAAGTCGGGGCGTTACAACGTAAAGTTACTAACAACCTTAACCTTTTGTGTCGCAGTTGCTGGAACAAAATTATCTTTATTCGGCGAATAAACCACATGATTTCCAACATTTTTATGCTTTAAAAGCAGTTAAGACTAACATGAATGAAATGAGTTTTGAAAACAAAAGAAGACATCTTATTTTTATTAACAAAAATCCCTAATCTCAACTTCTTAGTTTGTTGAGTTTATCGGTCGTTCATTTTTCGCCGCCATCTCACCTACAACGAAGGGAATAAAAACAAGTGTGAGAAAAATCTCAATGAGTGTTCAAAGATTTTCGCGTGAAGTTTTCATTAAAATAATAACAATAAATATTGAAGAACATAAAATTGAAAATTCGTTCAATAACTTATACTTTTCAGAAAAACATTATTTCACGTCGCTTATCACCCCACAGTAAAACAGGCTTTATGTCTCTCTGATATTTGATCAAACTATCCAATCAGGATCCTGCCATGGTACAGGGGTGGAATTCCACGACCCAACTAAATCAGTGAAGTCTTCTGTCACTCGATTTAAAGAGAATGGGCAAAGAAAGTCGACATGTAGCTCGTCAGACACAACTAACCAAACTACAAGCCAATTAACCTCAACCACGTATGTATCTTTCTGGAACACTCAATTAAAACAAATAACAATCATATATTTATGTAATGCATGGTTTCCAAAATGCATGTTCTATTGCATAAAAATCAAATCACGAAAGAGTTTTAGCATGCTTCCGTTGAGTTTGATATATATATATATATATATATATATACATATATATATATATGTATACATATATATATATATATATATATATATATATATATATCAAACTCAACGGAAGCATGCTAAAACTCTTTCGTGATTTGATTTTTATGCAATAGAACATGCATTTTGGAAACCATGCATTACATAAATATAATTTGAAAATATATTAAAATACCTTCCAAATTTTGACAATAATACATATATATAATTTTGTAGAACACTCACTTTTTGAAGGTTAGGAAGAGCAAAGATTATAAAGGAACTTGTAAGAGAAACTTGCTACAAACTTGAAGATAAGAGACTAGTACATGAAGATTTTTGTGAGCAGAATTTTCAGAATGATATCTGGTAAAAGAAGGCTGCAAATGGGAGTATTTATAGGGTGGAATGAATGAAGATGAAAGGGTTGAAGAGCCAAGATTAATTGGCAATTTAAATGGCTTAAAAGCACTTAAAACCCATAATAAAACCAATATAAAGGTGCCAAATTAAGAGAGGCTAATCAATTTCTTTTCCAAACATTTAAATCCATTAACTAATGATAAAATGATCATATTTAACTAGGAAAGAGACACAAAAACGTTTTTGGATAGTTTAGGGTCAATTGTACACAAAAATAAAATGTGACACACCACACATGTAACATTTAGAGCAATTAAATTAAACTCACAATTAGAAATGCATATGTATGTAACAATTAAACTCAAAATATTGAACATTCATAGGTAATATTTAAACTTACAATTAGACATGCATAAGTAACATAAAACTATTTTAAAAAAATAAATGAAACGAAAGTCAGAAGGTTGATCGAAACATAGTTGAGACATAGCATGAAACGTTAGAAGTTACAGAAAACGTTTCGTGCAGTAAGATGAAAAAGGAAAAATTATTTTGTTCGTTGAAGAACATTAAGCTTCCAACTTTATCTACTTTAACAGGAAAAAAAACTAAATAAAACTAATTGAATGCTTGCTCTTTAAAAACGACAATAAGCCACATACATAAATATATTCATTGATTAAAGAATTAAAAATGAAACTATTGACATATTTCATCAATAAAGCACATGCA
The DNA here is from genome assembly GCA_026545765.1 of Plantago major. Lineage (NCBI taxonomy): Eukaryota > Viridiplantae > Streptophyta > Magnoliopsida > Lamiales > Plantaginaceae > Plantago > Plantago major. The sequence continues at coordinate 22,796,473 of CM048840.1, read as the reverse complement.
TAAAGACATATTTAAATAATATAATTAAAAAAAATCTTAGACTTCTTCTAACTTAACTACTATTAATATAACAAACAATGAACTCACATAAAGACAATTGAAGTTTCTCTTTAAAACCTCTAATAAAGTCACGCAAATAATGACATACGTTTAAATTACATAATTAAAAAGGGACTCTTCAAATTATACATCATTCAAAGTACACAAATAATGACTTGTATTGAATGAGTAATTGAAATGAAGACTCTTCATAGAAATCATCAATAAAGCACACATAAAGACTTCTATTAAGTTACACAATTAAGAAGTCTTTTCACATTTTTCATTAATAAAGATAAATTTAAAAGAGGTTTCCAATAAATACATCAAAAAACTAATGAATGAAATATAATCAGATTTTTATGCAGGAGAAACCCCAAAAATAATTTATCTTCTTTAAGAGAAAATTGTACAAAATAAATAACTACACATCACAAATTGACAAGTTACAATGACTTAAAAAAAACTTCACCATCGACCTAAAATAATTCTAATATACTTCGATACAAACAAACTAATACTAATAAATCATGCAAACAAAAGAAATCTGTGATATCACACTCACCCCTCCTTAAAAGAATTTGGCCCCCAAATTCACACTTCGAAAATTTCTAAAACATTTTCTCACAAATAAACACACTTATAATAAATTATACAAGACCAAAAATACCATGTTAATTTAAAAAACTAGGGTATCACACTCACCCCTTCTTAAGAATTTGGTCCCCAAATTCACATTTCGAAAATTTCTAAAACATTTTCTCACAAATAAACACACTTATAATAAATTATACAAGACCAAAAATACCATGTTAATTTAAAAAGCTGGGGTATCACACTCACCCCTCCTTAAAAGAATTTGGCCCCCAAATTCAAACTGTTAAAATGTTTTTTTTTTTTTTTTTGAATAAGCTAATTATATTACAAGGGCTCAATTACCATTACTTTTTGTCTTCCGCCTCAACCACCTTATAACTCCTTTCAATAATTGACACTGTCAGGGTTAGAACTCTGCACCTCCTGCATACAACCCCAACTCTTTACCACCAGACCACCTTATGACTCCCAAACCGTTAAAATGTTTTACGACATAAGAAAAAGTTTTGAAAATTTAAAGTTTTCCTGCAAGTTCAACTTTTATATAATACTAAAGTCTAGAACAAAAGAGACAAGCAAGATCAAAAAATGAAAAGGTCAATTCTAAGTGTTAGATACCTTTGAAACTATGCTCATTTAAAATAAAAAGTATATAGGGAGTAGGAAAAAAAAATCGGCTCACACGGAAGGGAAAAAAATCAAACATATAGGTAAGAAAAGGTACTTCGTAAATGCGCAAAGAATGCTCAACCGGCAACTCAGCAAACTTCTCACTCAATTTCCCCAAAAGTCCAAAGACCCTATCCTGGCTTAGCCCAAGTAAAAAAAAAAAAACTTAGGCTCTGATACCATTTGTAACGCCCCCGACTTTTAGGTTTTGAAAAGAAGTAAATTTCAGTCGGGACGTCAGGTGAAAGCAGAGCCGAAATGTTTTGGAAAACATGCGACCATTACAGGATATCTTTCGTGTCGCAGTTACTCGAACAAAAATTATATTTTATTCAGAGAATAAAACCACAAGATTTCCAACATTCTTGTGCTTTAAAAGCAGTTAAGACTAACATGAATCACATGAGTTTTGAAATACTTACTCCGTCCCGGGAATAGCTTCCCATTTTGTCATTTTGGGTGTTCCAAACAAAACTTTCCATTTTCTTTTTTGGTAACCACTCACCCAACTTTAACATTAAATATACTCAAAGTAAACCCATTAACTTTATTTTATCCAACTTTCAACTTCAAAAATCAATTTAAGGGACCACTAGTACTATTTTATCCAAAAGTAATATATACCTTATTTTCTCCACCCAAAAAGTAAATGGGAAGCTATTCCCGGGACGGAGGAAGTACAAAAGAAGACATCTTATTTTTCATTGACAAATATCCCAAATCCCAACCACTCTCTTAGTCGACTCTGTAGCCTAAGTTTTTTTTTACCCGGGCTAATCCAGGATAGGGTCTTCGGACTATCAATGAAAAGTCAGCGTTCATTGACAATATCCCAAATCCCAAGGAACGGTTGTTTGCTCAAGTGGTAAGGTACTTTAGTTCACTTAAGCAAGGTCTCGGGTTTGAGGCCTGTGGATGTAAAAAACACCGCTGGGAGAGCCGCCCCCTCAAAAAGGGCCCGACAGTGCCCGGCTGGATTAGTCGCATGTAGCGGATACCAGTGAGAAATCGAAAAAAAAAAAGTCAGCATTCTAAATGAGATTTTAAATTCTCATCCTTATCATGTGATCATTTCTGTTGGTGATTATTTACAATTGAATTTGTAAAACCTACTAAAGGTTTCTAGAATTCTTTCCTAGTTTTGCATATCCCAGGAGATATGGGTTTAGAGTCTGGACAAGGGTGTGGGGCAAAGCAAGCAGTCTTACTCTTGATAAGAACTGGAAAGTTCAAACAGGTGTTTTAGTTATTAAGGTTGGTTTTTGCTCATGCTTCGAAACATGATTGTTTTGACTCTACCATCAAACAAAACTGGATTCCTCTTCTCAAGACGAATTTCGTTGGATTCCAGTAGAGTATTGATAGTATAAAAAGACAAAAATAAGAAACACATGCATGTAGTAATATCAATAATTGTAAAAATTGTATGTGCGAATCACCAAACAAAAGTAACTACTTGAAAGTTGAAACCTTCATCTGAAGAGTAGGCTGATATGTCAGCAATTTGATTGTATGGAATTAGAAATATGCTTACGGTAAAACCCCAGCAATATTTCCAGCAAGTCCAGAGTATAACCCTTTAAGAATTATTTTTCCTCCACCATGTGCTGCCTGCGAGAAACTTAGCTACTCAGGCAAAATATAAGTTTCAAGGACCTCTGTACTAGGAGCATGTCTCAACAAAGTGTTTTTTCACATCTTTCGATTTAATGAGGCAACATTAGCTAGGGTATCTATGGATGTTCCGTTCACATATAAAAGCTGTTAAATACCTTGTTGGTATGATCCATACTCATGATAACAAAAGGACTGCAGGCAATACAATATCAAGAGTTGAGAAAACCACGTGGGACGAGGGTATAGCAGGATGAATATTTGCTCAAAACACTATCTCAGCTCAACAGGTACATGCTTAGCGAAAAGAAGAAATTGGACCTTTAAACTTGAGAAAGAAGAGGTATCCAATATCTTTCAAAGACCAAAAAATTTATCACATAAATCTGGAAAAACACAATCTCAAACAAGATGTGAGCTCTAGCTCAGGAAGTGAAGTATAAGGTAGTCTCACAGGTGACTTTGCAAAAACTATGCTGTACCACTGCAACTTAATTGCATATTGCAATGTTAAGGACAAGATACCAATCATCTCTTTCAAAATTGCCATTTCTCTCGAGTAAAAGTAAAAGAGCAAAAATGTTATCCTAGGTGTGGTCTAGCAACAAAAGATGGGGCACATTCTATAATGACTCCTAATATATGGGGCTGATCAAGAGACAGGCTGAAATCTTATGGAACATAACGTGCCAGACTACAATGCGGCAAGCTTTTGGGAAGTCCAGTAACAATATTATATCAGAGAACCATGAAATTATGCTTCCACATAGTGGATACCATACAAAATCGGCTGCAGGTCACCGATGAGAACAAAATTATCTAAAACGTTCAGATAACCCTCATATTGCTTTGATATGTTTGGATTATTGTGGTTCTCTTTCCTGAACAGTTTCTATGCTCAGTTTAAATGCTAAACTGCTACTGTCTCCACACCCAAAAAGTAGACATTGCACACATAAGAAACTGACCTGCAGCCTTGTCTTTATGGTATCTATGGGATATAAAGCCGTTTCAACAACAACACCAGCCGTGCCACCTGCTATAACACCCTCTGCACCCGAAAAAAATTCGGATAACGAAAAAAGTAATCACATGGACTAATTTTCAGAGATAAATACATCTAGAACCTATTCCCAAGCAACAAGTTTTTTACACACCAACAATTGGATATTCAATTAAGACAGCCATAAAAACCTGAGGTAGAGTGAGAGCGTACCAAACAATGTACGCAAAAAATCAAAGGGCTTCTCTTCACCGGCTGCAGTGACTGAGGCAAAAAACGGCTTGGGCTCGAACTGAACACTTTGCAGCTTCCGATTGGATGCATCTGCAGAAAACAATAGCCTTATGAACGAAATGGAACACAAGAAATGGGGTAAAGTGATAAAGATTGAATTTTTTTACCATAAGAAACTCCATTACATGTCTTTGCATCAACAGCTAATGTAAAAGGACCCATTACACCTAAAATTGGAGGATTCTTGAGAAATGGAATTCCGCCGAAATTACTATAGGTTACTATATTATAGAATATATATAGATAGGGGAGAAGGAGAGAGAAGTGGGAAATGCAGAGTGTATGGTGTAACAGACGAAGGAAGAGGAGCTAGCCTAGTAGTAGGGGATACCTCTGTTCAGTTGACCTTTTTATTACGAGGGTTAAACCATGAATTACTTTTTAAATTAGAATAAAAAACTAGTTAATGGCCCGTCGAGATGGACAAAAAAAAATTAAAATAATAAATGAATAAATTTGTATAATAACGTGTCGAAGTTGAAATACATATAAAAATTGCAAGGTGACAAAATGCATGATCTAATCGCTTCAACATTGCATCGGAAGTTACCCTACCTGTAGATTAGTGCATAATGTAAATTAGTTTAGTTGAACACGACCATATATATTAGATACACATAAAAGATAAAATCAACTTATAACTTGTCGAACACTTCTTTATAAATTACGTTTGTTGTCATGTCATGTGTATTACCATCTACGTCGCAAATTACTACGTTCAAGCCCTTCACGATAGTAACTCTATAAAGAGCAACATTTAACTGATCATGGTTGAATACATGTGAGCGGAGGTAGAGGTCGACGTGTTAAGAGAATGTCAATTACCCTTATTTATGGTCATAGCAAAGCAGACGAATATGGGGAGCTGTCTCCAATCAATTGATAGGGAACTTCATCCCGCCGGATGGCTCATCATCATCCTCGGAATGAAAACCTTTTGGCACGCATTGATTCAAGATATCATCTTTGCCTCGATGATATGCTTCCCAAGATTAGTAACTATGATCCTTGTTCCATTGCACGACTCGAAAGTCTGATCAATATTCCTCAGAAGCATTATCATACACCCAACCTTTAGTATGATCTTATGGTTAGGCAATTTAGAGCAATTAATGATGTTGAAAAATTTTACGGTGAAAACATGTTCGAGACCGTTCTCAAAATTATCTTCCCTAGCAATGCTATATGCGCTCAAATATTCAACGCTATCTCTGGACATCTTCGACATGGAAAATTGATTTATATCATCAAATATTTCATTTGTAGGTGCAAGAACATCCCGGTGATGAAATATACAAGGTCAAATGATGGATCGCCTAAGTGATACAACAACGAAGGATGTGTACTATTTACAATGGTTGGAATTGGATGACTTACTTCTCAAATAACTGAACCTTCGAGGATCTTGATATGAACCCACAATCATTAGGTTCAGCGGCAATGCCCTCACCGACATGTGTTATCCGCTCAACAAATTCTTACGTCTCTTAAATTTCGAAAGATGAAAAACCAGACTGTATATGATTAAATTGAACGTAAAAAATGATAAGTTAAATACTCCCTCCGATTTCAACTCCCCGCATTCCATTTTGGGACGTCTCAATTTCAACTTCACATCCATTAAATGGAAAACCTTTCTCTTAATTTCTCCACTATATCTCCTACTTTATTCACTATTTGACATACTTTATTTACTCTTTTTCATACTTTATCACCATCTTTCCTACTTAATTCATTTTTATCTTAACATTTGTGTCCGGGCCAGCGGGAAGATGAACTCGGGACGGAGGGAGTATGATATAAGTATATGTGGTATATAGATAAAACGGGCCATTTACCTGCAATCTCATGTTTTTTGTCAATAAAAGCACCTCACAACATCTTATATCCTAGAGGAGCATATATAGGCATTCACAATATTATAATTGTTCCTCCTGGAATAACGGGCAAAATATGTCGGAAGTTCCCGCAGAAGACAATCACTACTCCCACCAAATGGCTCATCTGAACAGCCCATCACATCCTTCAACCTCCTATCGTCCGCTTCAAACAATGTCGGTTTGTCATGAGAGCCTTATCCCAAATAATAAGTCGAGCATCATTGAGCAATCATGTGGCCTATGAATCATGAGCTTATTGCATGTTGAGTCCTCGGGATTTGCAATGGTATTCTGAACCTCGAATATGCCAGACTATTGTCCTACCTTTATAAAAAAGGAGTGATGCATTCCCACGGGATGCAACTGGAATTACAATATATTTTTATACCTAAAAAAACAGGGCACATCGTTCTCCATATAAAGGTTTTTGTGGTCCCTACATAGATGTATAAGAAAAATACTTTGCCATTTTGACCATCGACAATAGACATAATTTCATATGTGGCACGCTATCCATCAGTCAGTTGTGGGTATAAACCATTGTGCTATGCTCCATTGCAACTCTAACATAGAACATCTAATGCAAAATGAATGGATTTGAAGCATTTTATATAACAGACTCATTCGGCACGGGCATATCGTCAAATGAACTGAGATTGTTGCAGTTTTTCTTCGGTAACTTCGGACTTGCATAATAGCAATGTTTTTTTTTTATTTGTTCATCAATGAGTTTCAAACCTGGATGGAGAGTTCACTATCGTTACATGACAATTAGATACACAATTTAAACTGATTGCCATTGTATGTGGGAATGGGCAATATAGTCTTTAAATTTATTGTACCAGGATTGCTGAGTAACCTTTGATGATTGTACAGAATGTCATTTGATAATAAAGTCCATGTTTTGTTCCACACTTCCTCAGGTCTCGACATGCTGCGTGATAACAACATTATGAAAAGGTGACGTAAAAAACTCGCAAATTTCCATAGAATCCCCCCTTTCAAACCACTAATATACTCTCCATTATTGAATAAGATGCCCATAGAGTCACATGCATCCTTGTGATATTTGTGCATTACATAATAAAATATAAAGGAAGATACAAATTACTAAAATCAAAATTACCATAAGTGAAACAAACATTTAGTTACCCACAGTCGCATGTTCTTTGTAAGTCTTAAGACCTCACATAAATCTTTGGATAAGTATATTGTTGCATTAACAATGACAAATCTAGACCCTCGCAAAACCACTGGCAGTATCTGTCTAAAGTCTTCGCCAAATACAATAATCAAACCACCAAATTGTGTGGCTAGTCGATGCATAACATTTCTCAAACTCCTATCACGCACTTCAAAACAATGCATATTGGTCACTGTAGCATCGTCCCATATAATAAACTTCGTTTCTTTGAGTAGACATGTTACATCAGAATCAGGCATAATCTTACTGCTCAAGTAAGGACGGATATGTGCTTTGGACAATGGTAGGAATAGGATCACTCACTTCTTGAAAAAGAATGTCCTCTGGCATCTTGATATCAACGTCACTGTCATTATCACCATCAACAACTCCATCACCAACCCGAAGTATCCACTTTGCGAATTCTCTCATCTCATGAATCTCAGTTGTTAACGTACCAGCTTAAAAAAACACAAAACACACTTTACAGAATATAAAGAAAGATACAAATTACTTAAATCAAAATTACCATAAGTGAAACAAACATTTAGTTACTTGCAGTCGCATGTTCTTTGTAAGTCTGAGGACCTCACACGAAACCCAAATTTTGGATGTGCATATTGTTGCATCAAGAATGTCATATCTAGACCCTCCCGCAACCACTGGCCATATTTGTCTAAAGTCTCCGCCAAATACAATAACCAAACCCTCGAATGGTGTGGCTGGTCGATAAATAAAATCCCACAAACTCCTATCAAGCGCTTCAAAACAATGCATATTGGTCACTGTAGCCCCGTCCCATATAATAACCTTCGTTTCCTTGAGTAGACAAAGTTGCATCGTAATCAGCTTAATCTTCATCGCATACCGAGTCTAAATGGATCTTCAATGGTATATAGAATCTTGATTAAGCGCACCTGGAAGCATCAATGATATGATACCTAAGGAATCCATTGGGAGAACTGTATCTCTTCTAGCTCTCAAAACGGAGAATAAAGTCCTCCAAATATAATATTTCCTCTAGAATCAATAATGATTGTAATAATGACGTCTTGCTAAGTATGAGTTGATGACCTTCATTCTCCCTATCTTGTATCCGGACAGCTAAGAACTCCATTAGAATAATATTTGACATCTTACTCACAATACTTATATGAATATCGATATACCATCCGTCTTCTCCATGGACGAAAAGTAGTGGATATTGAAAAATAAGGTAGCATCGAAGAAACTCAGTTATGTGCTTCAAGTCCCCATTCCTCATCTGATCAACTATAATATGATTTTTTGCATGTAAGTTATCGACATCACCCTCTACTATAGTAGTGACTTCTGATGCAGTAAGAAAATTGTAAGTTCGCCCATCCCCTGGCGTCTTGCAATAAGTTGAAGACCTACCTCACGGACATTATCAAAGGAGATGCGATCTCTGGCCATCTTGTATACTTTTGCATATAAATATTACTCTTCCACCATAGTTTTGATCAATGTCGCAGTAGCAGTTTTCACACCAGCATCATTGGTTTGGCCTTACCATAATAATAAAATAAATTATTTACCGTCGAGTATCTATAATTCTAATGGACACTAAATGATGTATAACGAATAATTTGTTTGAAACAAAATATGTGAAAGATACATAAAATTGAGTGTATAGGTTTAAAAGAAACGAACCCGAGAGCATTGATCATGTTGTCAATTCCGTGTTCAGTGTCATATATGCAACGTTGGACGAATTTTTGGAGTTTGTCCTTCATTGGGTAAGCGTGAGCCAATCTTGTGATCATTTTAGCCACCTATCTTAAAGCAATAAGGACCTTTTCGTTTATTGACTACCTTGTCTATTTCCATCCATTGAAGTAAATGTGAAGATGTTATTGTATGCACGGATGATAGAACAGTTATATGAACTGAGTACCTACTGGGTAAACAACTAATACATGTAGAATATATTTTCAGAATAGTATAGTTTTGAACCTTTCCACTCATTCAAATTTATTCCATATTGTGGAGTCTGATCTTGAGACTGTAAACGGTTATTCGATTTAGACGATTTGTTCTCCATCAGGAGTTTTCAAATGTAACAAATTCCAAGCAAGAACAATGCATGCTTATCAAATAAATAAAGCTTACAATCATGAGTCGCATTTCACAACTAAAAGTAACAGTTGAGAATATAGGAAACATTTCAACATCTAGATTTTGTTTGAAATCAAATACTATCTCCGTCCCAGTTTCATTTATCCGTTTGACTTTTTCTGGTCAACGCTTATAAACTTCGTCTGCGAATTACTCATAAATAATGTTGGTAAAAAATTCAAAAATTCATATTATTAAATATTACATTTCAAATTTTCATTATATATTTTTCAAAAATCTATTAGAAGTATCATATGTGAGTAAATCAAACTCAAAATTGAATGATGTTGACCAGAAAAAGTCAAACGTGTAAACGAAACTGGGACAGAGGGAGTGTAATTAGTTCGAAAGATTGATCATGAAAAAATTAAAAATAAAATTAGAGCATAGCGACTACTAATGGACAAAATTCTACATTAAATGCCTCGGTTTCTTCTATAATATAAAAAAGTCGCAAATCTACAATATGCAGACTTAATAGATTTAATCACCAAAGAGAAATTCACTTTAATTAATTACTACATGTTGCCACTCAGAATTTCGAAACAATTCAGTTGCTAATTTGTCAGTTAAACGTTCCGCACCTTCTAGAAAAAATCATAAGACACAAAGTTTGACGCCAAGCAATAACTTTGGTCCCGTTGATCCCTAGCAGCAACACCAATACCACCCCTATGTAAACTCTACGTACTCAACCATAGCATCAAAATTATGTTATATGATACTAAGGCTCTGTTCTCTTCAACTACAATTTTTCGAACTGAACTGAATTGAACTAAACTGAACTGCACTGAATTGTAGTATAAAATATAACTAAGCAGAACTGAACTGAACTGAACTGAATGTAAATGAACTGAACTGAATGAGTTTTTAATTGAAGAGAACAGAGCCTAAGATCAGGCGGCAACCAAGATGTTGCCACGGTTGGCTATGCAACACCTAAAGATCTTTTACTGACTTTACTTATTTTATCCTTAAAATAATGCATTAATAATCTAATAAAGTTAATTTTCAATCATAACAAACTCAATATATATAAATTGAAATTTATATTTAAAATGTTCCATATAGTGCGTATATAAGATAGAAGGTAATATTTGAATAAATAATGAGTAAAAAGTAGAAAACGTGAAAATTCACGTAAATGCTGATAAGATAGTGGTTTTTATTTAATACAATACGTTAATTTATTGCTAATTTTTAAAGTGTCCATTTGTATTGGATACGTAAATAAATATTGATTTCTTTGATAAATGGAGGGAGTATTAAGTATATGATAAATGCTCGATTTTTAAAATTTTAGTATTTCAATTTATATCATTTAATAAACCTACATAAATTTTAATTTAATATAAAAATAATTTAATTAATTAATAAAATATTCAAGTTTGGTGTCTATGGATTCGTTTTGTGGCGGTGAATCTATATATATGTTCAAAATATTTTTCGAAATTTTGCAGATAAATATATATATGAGATTAAATAAAAATTATATATGGATTTAACATACTAAAAATAAATCATGGGAGTTATATGGTGTGCTACATCTTAACTACTTAAAATGTTCCACAACTAACACACCAAATTTAAAATTCTAACAACCAATCAAAATATACCTGGAAAAAATCCGTAATATGAACGCTTTTATAACGCAACGTCACACGCATTACGCTTGAAAATGTTTTCTTTTCATATGTATATAGATAGATAGATTATAAAACAAGTTAATTGTAACCACCCGGACCACTAATGGGCCGACGCGGTTATTACTCATGGGCAGCTCTCCGGTTGATATGATGGCCCCACTATACCAACACATGTCCTTTTCTCCGCGCACTTTGTCCTCACTCGTGCACGAACTGGAAAACTTCCCCGTTGATCACCCATTGTAAGATTGCTCCAGCGTAAGCACGCTTAACTCTGGAGTTCTTATGGATGGATTTCCAAAAATAATGGTGCACCTTGTTGGTGTGAATAACGTCCTCAATCCCTTTAAGCTCTTTGGACTTGACTTGAAATTCCGGGGCGTTACATTAATAGTAGAGAAAATGTACTCAATTTATTTTATAATATAATTTTATTAGATTCTTTTGCTGGGTTAGTGTTATTAAACGAGCCGAGTCGAGTCGGCTCGTTAACAAAAACGAGTAAAAAATGGACTCGAACTCGAAAAAAATAACGAGCCTTATCTATTGAAAATATTAAAGATAAGTATAAAAATATAAATTTATTCAAATGATGAGCATTAAGAAGCGTTATCGACCCTCGGCTCGGCTCGTTAGATAAACGAGCATAAAATGAGACTCGAGCTCAACTCGTTTACCTTATCAAGCGAGTCGAGCTCGAGCCCTTGTTAAGGCTCGACTCGCGTAACAACTCTACGTGGGAGTAATTTATGAATTTGCAAAAAAAATTATACCAAAACAGTTTTTGTTGCGACGGAGGCTATTGCTCATCTAATCTGGACTGTTAATCCTTATTTGTAACTGAGAAATTAGAGTTAGGGTTTGATAGAGTTCATCTAATTATCGAGTGTAGTTTATAATTATATGATTGAAACTTGTGTGAGATATAGTTCATTCAAGTAATTGTACAGTTTATCTTAGATTAATAAGAACGGCGATCGATCTGATTGTTACTGTTTGTTGATTTGATTGATTGATCGTGTTTAGTGAATCGATTAGAAGGATTATCAATTAAAATCCACACAGAACTTAATAATTAAAATACAAACCTCAAAGTATAAACTTAAACTTACAATTATACAATACAAGTAGGCAATACTATATTTAGACCCAACAAATTAAGCATGAGACCATTTTAGCCTTCCACTTTCAACATTTCCCTAAAGACAAGGATCCCAACAATTTCATTTCCACCTCAATCTCTATCCCACAAACATTAATCTCCCACCAAATCCCCATTTTCATAGGAACACTTTGCATCCAACAGTTCTTTTCCTGTAAAAACAAAAACCATCTGTTGCATGCTTACAAACTTGTCCTGTTTAACAAATACCATTGTTGTTGATGCATGCTCGCAACATTAGCCCTGTCATGGCCCTGATAACAAACACGGTTGCGTTGGCCTTCGCAATGGCCCTTCTATCGCAACTAGTTGGCCCCTCAAATGCCATCGGGGTCAACTGGGGTACACAGGCTGCTCAGAATTTGCATCCCAGGACCATAGTTCAAATGCTCAGGGACAATAACATTGATAAAGTCAAGCTGTTCGACTCCGATCCTTGGACCGTAGGACACTTTGCTGGAACCGGGATTGAAGTCATGCTCGGAATCCCGAACAATCAGTTGCAATCTTTGGCTTCTAGCTATGATGATGCCAAGGAATGGGTCAACAGGAATGTGACCAGGCATTTGTACAATGGAGGCGTAGATATAAAGTACTGTTCTAATAATTCTCTGTGCATGCACTTTGTTTCAAAACATTTCAATGAGTTCTCAACAAGTTCATAACATGTCCAACTTTTAGGTCTTAGCCACATCTATCTTGGAAACAAATTGAATATGGTGTAGGGATCCGAATAATATCCTTAAACCAAGATTTTAATTCATGGCGAATTGTCTGCAGGTATGTGGCGGTTGGAAACGAGCCGTTCCTAGCAGCCTACAATGGCTCCAACATAAGGACGATGTTCCCGGCATTGAGAAACATTCAGAGAGCTCTGAATGAGGCAGGCTTGGGCAGAATAAAAGCTACGATCCCACAGAATGCAGACGTATACGAATCGGGTACGGAGGGGCCATCGAAAGGGAACTTCAGATCCGACATACGGGACCTTATGATACAAATCGTGCGATTTTTCCAGGATAACGACACGCCCTTTCTTGTCAACATTTACCCCTTCCTCAGCTTGTACCTGAACCCGGATTTTCCGGTTGAGTTTGCTTTCTTCGATGGCGGTGCCACGCCTGTCCAGGATGGAAGTATCTCCTATAACAACATGCTTGATGCCAATCTAGACACTCTCGTCTGGTCGTTGAGGAAGGCAGGAGCGTCGAAGGTGAAAATCATCATAGGTGAAATCGGATGGCCAACGGATGGGACTGCGAATGCTGATAATAGAATGGCCAAGAGATTCTACGACGGATACTTCAGGAAGATGGCGACGAGGAGAGGAACACCGCTTTACCCTGGATACATTGAATACTACCTGTTCAGTTTCACTGATGAGAACATGAAGAGTATTGCCCCAGGGGATTTCGAACGTCACTGGGGGGTGTTTACGTACGACGGTCAGCCCAAGTTTTCTATGGATTTCACTGGTAGAGGTAATGACAGGATGCCGGTGGGAGCCAAAAATGTGACTTACTTGGAGCAGAGGTGGTGCGTGTTCAACTCCGACATCAGGAACACTGACGCATTGCCCAAGAACATGGACTACGCATGTTCCATGTCGGATTGCACTGCGCTGAATCCAGGATCAAGCTGTGGCAGCTTGAATCAGCAAGACCACGCCTCATATGCGTTCAACATGTACTTCCAGATGAACAACCAGGATGTACGAGCTTGTAACTTTGAGGGACTGGCCAGGATTGTGACACAGAATGCCTCGACTGGTACATGCCATTTTCCGATCGCGTTAGAGCAGAGTTCCGGATGGAAGATTGGAATGAAGATGGGAACTAGCATCCTTGTCGGGTTGTTGGTGCTGTCACATTTGTTGCTGTAAGTGGGTATGGAAACAGTACATGCACAAAGATTAAAGAAGAAGAATCATATGCAGAAAAGGCGGAAATGATGAGGACATGCATGTTGATTCTTGAGTTCAAGTCTTTTGTAGGTTCCCATTGAAATGGGTTTTTACCACCTATATCAAGAATTCTTTATCTACTATGCATTAGCTCCATAATGTGGAACGAGCAACTGTACTCACTACATTATATGCCAACTATAAGAGTGGTTTGGTTTAGCATCAGTAGGCATTTCTAAGAACTTCAGCATTTTTACAAATAGCAGTAGGCATTTCTTAGAACTTGTTCAGAATATTATTGTTACAGTATGTCACCAAAACAAAACAACAAGCACCAGTGGTCTAGTGGTAGAATAGTACCCTGCCACGGTACAGACCCGGGTTCGATTCCCGGCTGGTGCAATCTTTTTGTTTTCAGGGTTAAATCATCCTAAATTTATGGTTTTTTATTGTGTAGACAAATGCATTTTGGTATCTTCTAATCAAACTATAGTTGAATATTTACTTGTTCTCTCCATATAGTATATATGGTACAAGAAAATATTATTTGGTGACTACTAGTACGCCTCCACATGAATCTCCAACGTTGAACTTCTAAGTTAACATGTTCTCAATACAACAAAGAATAATAAAATGCAAATGAATACACTACACAAACATAATCTTCATTCTTCTACTGCCATGGCACAATTCACAACAGCCCGGTATGAGATAGAGAGCGTACCTCAATTACACCGATAACAGGGAACCCATCTCTACGTGTATGGTAGGAAAGGGACTTCATACAATCCTGGAATCCACACATTAGAAGAGATGGAAGCCAAGAAGCAACTTGAACTGGTATGGTTTGCCAGCTCAAGTGAGGACTGAGGACTCCCACATATTGTAGGTATATGAACTTTAGTCCTGAATTCAGTTAATCGACGAATCCATTAAATCTTCAACTCTTATATTGTAATGCAAACTCGAACCTTCAGGCAAACCCAAAGGTGGATTTTCACATGAGCAGTTATCAACATTAAATAGCTCCCACTCCTTGATACCACATTTTTCCAACGCCGAGACCAATCTGTCACTATGGTGCTCATCCGGGTACCCTCCATCTGGGCTAACAAGTACTGCTCCAGTGTACGACTGCCCTGCAACTCTAGCAGCCCCATGGTAATGAAATAAACCCCAGCTAAGATCATCCATCACATCCACAATTGTCCAGAATTCATTTGAAACAACTCCATTGTCCAAGACGCTGAAGTTAAATGTCCCCGGTAACTTTCCTCTTTTGACCCGATATTTTCTCCTTCTCCATACCAATTCTCCTTCAAGCGTTCTTACCTGGAAAACAGGCTCGTACCAGAATGACCCTTTGGCCTTTCCCCGATAAAATAACTGATACTGACACGGGAACTGATCGTATGCTGGATTTTGGCCAGCCACAACACGCCAACTCCAATTTAAATTCCCCAACCAACCAACGAAAAGATCTTCTGCAGTTTCGTGGCTCATATTTTCTCCTCGAAATTGAACCATTGGGTTAACATAAGGTTTATCTGGAATTTTCGCATCCAGTTCGAGACAGTTGTTCTTCTGCAGCACGCATAAAGAGAACTCTTCTAGTTGTGGACTCTCATACGAAGCTATACATCGGTAGTTGCAGACCTGCATTGATCAATGTTTCTTTAGATGTGCTTCGATCGTCGACTATGAGTCTATGACAAAGAAACATTGACAAGTTCATCCAAAATGTGCAACACACGAACCATTTCAAGCATCTCTATACAAAAGTACTGAAAATTGCACAAAAATAATGCATACCTGGTCAACAGGACTGCAATTATTCAGACACTGAAGAGCTTTCCTGCAATTTGGATCCAGCAAACAGTTCAATATTTGAGGCCCACAATTTTGAACCATGCAATTCAACGTGGAAAATCCCTTCGCCCTCAAGTTTTGCAATGTTGAAACGGGCCTAATATATGCATTTATTATGACTAACAAACAGAATCTGATGTCGTCAGAATTATGTCTATCCCAAGCCTCAAAGACAGATCGAACAACTTCCTCCGATTCCGTGTCTTTTTTTGGTTGAGGTAATGGTAATTTACTGAATATACTACTGGTGGTTTTTGTTTGAACAATGGAACCCCCTAATTTATTTGTTAGTGCCGGAGATGACTCGAAGCATATAACGTTTGGGACATCCTGACAATAGGATTGAATCCATTTGACAGATTCCTGATTAGCAACAGCAACAATCACCAAAATGTTGGCTTGCCGTATAGCCTCCTGAAGTTGCCCTGTCGTATCATTACTATTACAGATCAAGCTGTCACTAAATACCAGCATTTCAAAACCCTCATCAACCCATTTCAATCTATTCGCCTGTGCACAGAGGTAAGATTAGATTAGACACAGTGCAGAAAGATCTCAAGACCATCGCAACAATCCGAAGAATACAAACAATGCACCAGAGGGACAAACCACAATGGCAAAAGCTAAAATTCATTATCTAACAAATTGATTGAATCATATTCTCTAAAGGCGCCTTTGCACACGCAAGAGTGCCATTTCAGAAGACATCCCAGACTGCTCTTGATGGCTCAACTTGCTGATATAAAGAGAAGTAAATATCTCTTATCTTATCGATGTTAATACTACTATAAGCTCTTTAAAAGCTATTGTCCTATATCATTCCGAAACTGACTCGACCCCGTTGTAACATCTCAGAACCACATACAGACATACCTTCCATTAACAATTTCAATTCTGAGATCTTATCATAAATGCTGCCGCAAAACTTGGGAAACTCTCCATGAGCCTAATAATCTAGTTCATTTTGGGTAAACAACAATAAAAACCTTCAATAGATCATGTAGTTAATAAGCTAATTAACTAATGAAATAACACAATCGAACAGGAAAGAAGAGATAAAAGAAGCAAAATTGGGCAAAGTGCATAAGTGAGGTTGAATTGGCTTACAGTGTGGTCCATGACTTGAGACCAAGGCGTGGACTTGAGCGGGCTGACACTACCTTCTCCGACGATAGCCACTATCTTCACCGGAGTTTCAGTCTGCTGTTGCGTGGTTACAGCACCATTTCCATCTGATCGAACTCTCAAACAGTGCGAATGCGATGATGAAGAACAAGAACCCATAAACCCGGTGTGTTTATTTCTTCTAAAGAAGGGAAATTGGAACTGGGTTTTCCCGAATTGACGGGTTTTCGAGTGGAAATTGGGGGAGAAAGACGAAGGCGAGGTACAGTGGTTGTAGAGAGTAGACATGGTGGTAACTGGTAACTCCCAGGTGGGTATTGAGTTGATTGTAGTCTGGTATAAATGAGGAGCTATGAGGAAGGGGAGTTCTTGGTTTTGTAGAAAAATGTGGAAATTAGTAGAAAGTTTGGCTTGGGAGTGTTAAGGACGTGACAGTTTGATAGCCATTGAAGTCGAATTCAAGCTTTTCAGTTTCTGCTGACAAGTAAACATAAAGGTAGTAACGAACTGCTAGGAGCGAATTATTATAATTTGCCGGGAGAGTAGGGATTAATAATTAGTGTAATTTTCCATTTTACACAAAACTAGTACTAACCGTGACATCACGGTATAGTTTACTTCTAATAATAAATAGAAAATGAAGTATATAATAATCTAATCGAAATATAAGATAGTCAAACTTTCGTATAAACGACGGTGGTCATAGTTTCGGTGGGTAGTCATTCTTCATCCTAACCATAAAAGTTTTTTATGGTAACTATATAAAATGCAAAATACAACTCATCATGACTTATACTCCCTCCTTTACAGTTTCATCTTCCCGCATTCCATTTTCGTCCGTCCCAACTTCATCTTCTCATCCCTTAAATGAAAAATCTCTCTCATACTTTATACACTATCTCTCATACTTTATTCACTATTTGTCATACTTTATTCACTCTCTTTCCTACTTTATCACAATCTATCATACTTTATTCACTTTTCTTTTAAATCATGTGTCCGGCCCCGCTGAAAGATGAAACCGGGACAGAGGGAATATGATTTTAAAGGGATAGGATCCAATCCAAACCCCTACAGGACCAAACGGCTTGATATTTAATATCAGGGTCACTACTCGTACACGACCCGGTAATTAGTAATTACTAATACATGTTTACAAAAAGTGTAACGCCACGTCCCTTGCGAGCCGACGTGGTTACTCATGGGCTGCTCTCCGAGTGATATGTTGGTCCCACTATATCAACACATGTCCTTTTCCACGCACTTTGTCCTCACTTGCGCGCCCACCGGGAGATTTTTCAGTTGGTCACCCATCGTAAGATTGCTCCAGAGCAAGCACGCTAACTCTGTAGTTATTATGGAGGAATTCCCTAAAAGAAGGTGCATCTTGTTGATATAAGTAGCGTTCTCAGTCACTTTAACTTTAAGCTCTCTTAAACTTAACTTGAAACTTTGGGGCGTTACATTCACCCCCTCTTTAATCGTGAGACCCCCCCCCCCCCCCCCGGCACCTTGGTCTGGAACCATCCACCCCTTATGTGTTCCGGGTTGGCTTGGCTCTGATACCTTTTGAATTGCGCCGTCCTTGTGGTCGCGATTTACTTCCGCTTCTCCGGTGATATGTCAATTCACTATACCAACTCATGTATTTTCCTATGAACTTTGTCCCCACTCATGTGCGCACCAAGGGATTTTCCAATTTGTCACCCATCATAAGATTGCTCCAGAGAAAGCACGCTTAAATCTGAAGTTCTCATGGATATATTCCCGAAAAGAAGGTGCGCCTTCTTCATATGAGCACCGTTTTCAATCCCTTTAACTTTAAGCTCTCTGAAACTTAACTTGAAACTTTGAGGGCGTTACAAAATGTATCTCTCAAACCCGAACATAAAATAAAATACAAAAGTGTATAACGCAATTATCATGGCAGGTGTCCTCGGGGTGATATGTGGCCCCCAAACAAAAATTATTAATTTACAAACATAATTTCACATGTTATGATGGTTTGTTTGGCACCCATACTTCTTGCAGATTCCAAAAAAAAAAAAAAAATGTAAGTTTTACTAACTTAACCATAAATTGTTGAGGTTCGGCATACACATATGGTATGAAAGTTTACAATCTTATTGTATATGATTCTTTTCTAACTAAGATTGATTGAACACGAATTGCAAATCTTTTAAATCAAACTTCACCCATAAAATACAAACTAACTCAACTTTAACCGTCCACTCATATTAAAACATGATAAGGTTGTATGAGTTTCATTATTGTAAGTTTGGACCCGACGTTTTTGATAAAATATATTTCATACCGGGTATTCTACTCGTACCCTAACCGTTAGTAATTGATACATATTTTTTTAATGAAACTGTATCCCTCAATCCCGACCAAAATAAAATACAAAAGTGTATAATGCAATTAACATGGTAGGTTAAGAACAACCCCTGGGGGTGGTATGTTGTTCCCCCGCCCAAACACACACATATAAAAATTAATATTTTTAAATTATAGATCTAGGTTGGCTTGAAAATGCAACTGATTCAGAAAAATTCCATGTAGGATGGTTGGAATTCGAATGAATCTAGTGGGGATTAGCCCATCAACTTTATATATTATATACATAATCTTACTTTTTCCAAAACCTACACATTTTTCTACTAAAAGTATACATTTTCTACATTTAAATATGTTATCATTTATTTTTAATTTTTAACCTAAAACAACGTGTACCTTAATATATGATTTTTTTGGGGACAGTGAGTGCAATATTCAATGTCAGATGAAGTACCATCAACTGCAAAGCCAAATTTTGATAATAAGATTAATAAAATAATATGAAGGCATGTATTGTGCAATCTTAAATATAAAAAATGTATTAATATAAATATCTCAAAGATTTTTAAGCACTTTCTTTTAAACAATTAACATTGGTCGTCGTATCGATCAGACTGCCTTATTTATACAATACTAACTTAAGTCCATTTTTGCCTGTGTATCTCAAAAATGCCACATACAGCTGGACATGGCAGAAAACCAGTTTATAAATCCTAACCTACTTGACAACCCGTAAAAACCGACCCGACCGAGTTAGTGAAATAATCTATTTTTCCGAGGCCGTAATGGGTGGGTATATAGGTTGTGTGGGTAGGTGGGGCTACGTACGTATTAGAGAGGGACGTAACTCAAAATAATATGCCACCAATATATGTAAAAAAAATTAACATTGTGGGGGTCCAACCTTCCCCACCCCTCATAAAAAAAAAAAAAGAATCAACCGAAACATCGACCCCCCCCCCCCCCCACCCAGCGAAAAATCATCCAAAATGTGAATGATATTATATTTGTGAAATAATAATATATTCATATCTCATATTCTCATATACGCCCTCCGTCCCAGAAGTAGCTTCACATCTACTTTTGTGGGGTACAAAATAATGAATATAGTACTTTTAAATAAAATAATGCTAGTGGCTCATTCTTTAGCCAATAGTGTTGGTGTGGATAGTTCTGGCTTCTTTGATCTACCTTGTGTAAACCCGAATATTATTTGATTCATGAATGAATTGATTCTTTCTTAAAAAAAAGAAAGATAAAATAATGCTAGTGGGTCCTTTGAATTTATTTTTAAATATATTCAATGTTAAAGTTAAAGTGCGGTTTGGGAAAAAATAGAAGTTTTTATGGGACACAACAAATATGAGAAGCTATTTCCTATACGGATAAAATGAAAAATCTTTTCTATACTACTCTGTACCTTGTCTCTACTAATTTAATCACCCCCTCCCTCCCTGTTAAGCATGATACTTAGACTTTTAAAGTATTTCTTCAAATTTTAAACTATTGTTAAAATGTTAAGATTTTATAAATGTTACAGTAAATCAAATACCCTAACTTGTAATAGCCCACAGAAAATCATGATTTTCAACGGGGTCTTATATATGCATACCCAAAATTAAACTCCTGAAATATTTTTAATATTATTATTTATAGAAGCATAGTGCTTTCTGTTTTCATTACGTGTACCAAACCTTTCTTATTCAGTTTTTTCAAGTAATACTCCCTTGTCCTAGAGAACTTCATACCTTGCCCATTTTTGAGTGTCCCGTAAACTTCATACATAAAAATGAAATTTAACCCAGGGATAACAACATAAACTTAATGTTAATTTCACAATACAATTAGAACATTTGTCACTAAAATTACACTTTTTTTTTCAACTTTCCATTTCTCATTATTTTGATTTTTCACCTAAAACTCGGTTAATCCTATTGTACGAAATCCCCCAGGGTGAGGGAGTGTTAAATATTTGGGTGAATTTCATTTAACCCCGCTAATAAATTCCCTAATTAATAACAATTTTGTCCATCACATTTGAACAATAACAGATTGGTCAATTTTTTATTTTTTGAATTGACCAGAAAAAGTTTTTGTTTCCACTTCCACATGGATTTACACATTTAAAGTATCATCCATCCATCCTATCATTCAATTCCAGTCGTACGCGTAATGTGTAACTTTTAAGTAGAAGGTGCAAGGCTCGAGTCCCCTTGACGTTATTTTTTCTTTCCTATTTATCATTTTTAATTTTATTTCTTCCAATGGTGTAACTTTTTATTATATAAAAGTGTTTAACACATGTAGTGTGATATGTAAATGTTGGTAATATATGTAATGTATATACTTTGAGATTTGATCCTATAAGCCAAGTAGATTTGTATTGTATTTTGTAAATTAATTATGTTCCTTATTCATTTAAATACCATGAGTTGATTAATAAAAGTATAAAATTGGAAAAAGGGAAAACAAAAACGTCAGACTCCCCACAAGAATTGCATTGGAAAGCTGTAAATTTCTAAACTCATAGTATTGCTTGGATACTTAAGTTCAAAATTCCAATCTCTTTTTGTTTGACAATATGCAATACTTAATAATTTTAGCTTCCCATATCTTGCAATTTAAACTGAATCCGACACCATACAAAACCTGATCAAGGGTACTAAATTGTTGACGTTAATTTGTCAATTAACAATGTGTAAATACATTATGTAAATGGCTCTAATAGAATAGATGGCTACATTCATAATAACATAGTAGAATTATAATCACAATATAAGCTAAACAATGGCCAGCAAAATGGAAAATAAAAATTATTAAAATGTCCTTCTGTTTTTCTCTTTCTTCACAAGTTTGGTGCAAGATTATTGCTTATTCATGAAAGACTCGTCATCATCATCCTCATTTATCTCTATCACTCTCTTTTACAGTGTTGGGTTGTAATATGATACATGGCTGGATTATTGTGTGTATGGTTCATCGGATTGAATTGAACACGACCTTTTAGAATATCTTTTGATGTGTAATGGTCTGCATAATTGACGATAAAATGGGTCAATACATGAAAGATCTACATATAAAAAAACATGTAGACAAACAGTAAACCAACCACATCATAACACTTCAAACTTGTCGAATTCCAGAAAAGGCAAAAGAAAATTAGGAACCGGATCTTGGTTCAACATCCGCATTGGAACAAATTGTTCCACGTAACCTTAATTTCATATGAATGATAATTGCCATGATGTATTGAGCTTTGCACTCACTAAAGTTGATGGGGGATTTATATAGATTTGAGATTCACGTATGGTTAGAAAGATAAATTATGTTTTCCTAAAATCATGCCTAAAATATATTGATAGTCATACCCATAAACACAATTTGTTCGATCTAGTCAAACAATTTGCTCATCATTCATATAGAAACGGTTGAAGTAATCCCATAAATAGATTAACTAAGCTAAATTAGGGTGTCTGATTTGAATCCGGCAGAGAAGATGGGAGAATCGACCTAGAGAAAGGATTGTTAACACATAATTAATTGCTAAAATTAAAATTGAACGGTGAGTTGTTGAATTTCTCAAAATTAAAGGTCTAACCATCCATACAGCGTACAAAACAATCATAAAACGAATAAACAATTAACATTAATTTTTAAATCAATTTTATAAAGGCCAAAAATATCACGTTGTATCATAGCATATGTGACAATGGCGTAACTCTTAATTTGTTCCATGCACGAATTCTAGAATTGATAGGCTGAATCATAGAATTTATTGGGATTTAATTAGGATGTTTAGATGGAAATATTCATTTTATACTATACATAGAATAATTAGAAGACACTATACAAATGTAGGTTTATACAATCAGTTATAATTAGATGGCATTTCGTTATATCAGATGATATATTGATAATGTTTGTTTTTCGTTTTAAATTTTTATTGGTAACTATTCATAGAATAATTAGCATTAATATAGGAGATGTGATTGTATTCTATCTCTATTTTGTTACAAAACGATGGAGTAAATTAGGAGGATATCAAATTACTATTAATAGTTAACCTAATTGCTCTACTTATTTTTTGAAGGCTGGCGTTGACTACATCAAATATAAGTGAATTATAAATGAATTGTTTTTTACTTAGATTTGCCACGTCAGATTTTTGCTTAGGTGGCATATCTCTTATCCCATTCCCATCATCACTTTTATCATATATATAGATGGTTGAGTAACTTTTAAATCAAATATCACATATTTTATTATAAAAATTGCATGTTTAACTACAAACATCACATGTTAATAAATGCATATAATGCAAGTATATTGCATGTTTAGTATGCACATAATGTTTAAAGTTAAACATGGTGTATGTTGATAAATATGTAATGTTGAATTGATTTTTTTGAGATACAGTCTCTCGCAAAAGTTTGTAAATAGGAAGAAAAGAAAACTGTTTGCTCCCACAACTTATAAGGTTGATGAGTTTTATTTTCAAGGTATCAACATCAGCGAGCTAGTAATTTATAAGCTAAATGATAGCTTATTGAAAAAGCTACCTGATATTTTTATATACTACTTCCTCCGTCCCGTCCCATGTTTCTCATTTTGACTTTTTACAGTCAACCGTCTCCAACTTTGATTGCGAATTAATCTTAAACCGCAAATGTAAAATTTTTAATGAAATTATATTATGAAACTTTACTCCCTAAAGTTTTAAAATATAATTTAATTGAACATTTTACATTTTTCATTTAAGATTGATTTGTAGTCAAAATTAGAAACGGTTGACCGAGAAAAGTCAAAATGGGAAACATAAAACGGGACAGAAGTACTAATTATAGACATTTAAATTATCAGCTAATTAATTTACTAAACACCTCCATAACTAATTTTGCTGAACATATAGACGGTTGAATGTTACACTTATATCAAGGCTTTAGGGTAAACTTAGTATCATTTAAACATTATGAGTAGTGAATCATACCGATCTTGAAACTTGAGGTATGAATCGTAGTATACAAAAACATACTTTAAGGGGCCGAAATGATTTTTACCTTACAACATTATGGAGAAGATTTATTTACGTTAATGGTTAGTGTTAGGCCTAGTAACGTGACTAACATTCATTTCTCTTCATTTTAGTTCGAATTGAACGTGTCTATCAACACATTGCTTGTTTTTGTATATAATCATGCAAATTTTGGTTTACTATTGATTAGGAGTTTAGCAACTTGTGTTAAACTTGACTGTGATCTTTACCCATCATTAGTTCAGAAACGAAGCAGTTGCATCAGGCAGAGCTGCTGCTTCTCATTGATACGAGTATGACGAAAAACCGAGAACTTCTAATCATCCCGCCTACATCAGTGAGTTTCCTGCAACACTCATCTGCATTATCAACATGTACCTATTTGTTCAAAGAACCCATGAACATTGTCAGACGTCAAAGTTAGATGCTAGGTGCCGGAGGTTTAGCCCCGTAGCTCCTTCTCCAAGCTGGACCGTGATTCTGTTTTTGCCGCCAAGACAACATCATCCAGGAACCCTCTTTGAGGAAACTCTTCAGGTACAAGACCCCGATAGATCTCAAATCTATCATCAGCTTCCTTTCTCATGTCCAACAGACTGTAAACAATTCCCTGTAACATTTCACCACATCATTGTTCAGATTCACTATGACCCTTTTCATGCAGGTAATTTCTAGGAATAAACAATAAAGGAAAAAGAATTGGGATTATGCACAAAAGTTAAACCCAAAAATATATTCCCAGTGAAGTTTTAGGTTTGGTTTTCTGTTCTTAGTTCCGTGCAAAGAAATATATTTATCTTGTCTTCTGACAACACTACAAGGAGATTTCCAGGAATTGTCACCGATAATCATGGAGCCATGTGAAGAACTCCTGCTCTCATTAGCTAAATCAGGGGTAGAACATTTTGGTGCTTCAATGTACATGATAAAACACTATAAAGAACTGACAGGCACTACTTCCCCCTAATATAGCCAAGAAAATTTGATTATTCAGGCAACATCAGAAACATCACTTGCCATTTTATAGTAATTAAGACTGCATAATCAATGCTCCACACAGCCAAACCCCAAATTCTTTGTGCAACCATAAAAGTATATTATTTTGCACGATCGAGAACAATCTAAAATTACACTATTCTATAATAAGATGGTCTCAGTAATGAGTTTCTGACATTCAGTGGCTTAAAAAATGCATGAAACTGTAGAATGGAATAGAAGACAATATGTCCACGAGAGACCAGTGGATTATGCTTACCGACAGTAGAAAACACAGGCACAAAACAGCCACTGCCATTTAACTCACCTGGCATAGATATGGGCGGAAATCTCGGGGATTTTCATCAATTAGAGCTTGTAAATTCTCCAAGGCCTGCTCCAAGTCCCCCTGCAAGTAAAAAAAGATCTTCACATTTCTTGAAATGGGTGTACAACAACAGCCAATCCAAAATTAAGTGCAAGTGGCATCTGTTTTGTTTCATTTTCCATTTCTGTTTTCCTTTTTTTTTTTCCTTGGAAGAAAACTAGTGTACCTATTTGGTTAGGGCCGTTGGGCAGTTGGATTTCTCACTAGTTCTGTTCTATGAAGTCGTGCAAATAAGTTAAACTGATGCAAAAAAAACATTACTAAGATGCAGCATCCAAAATGAATTAACCAGAATGATTCAATTAATACCTTTACAATATGCATTTGTGCGATCAAAATTCTTATGTTTCGCTCTTCATTAACTTTCCTGGTCCGACAAGCTAGCTGTAAGGCCTTCTCTAGCATCACAAAAACAGCTGGTCCTTCATGGTTCTTGTGCATCACCATTGCCAGACCCTGTACATCAAATGGGAATTTGCATGATCAGTCACCTACTAGAGATGGAAGCTCACAGAATACAGTTAAACCAGCAAGATTTGGCATACGTGTCATATACACAATTCATCTAGATTATAGCCCTCAAAAGCAAGGTCACCTTATTGCAAAATAATGGAGCATATTTTAATTCAGTGCTTTGAAGTTCAAGAGTTCAGATACTTCTTAAAGGGAACCAAAGATTAAATGAACTCCAGACAGTACGTAAATGATTGGTCGAACGCTTTACATCATAAAATATTATATGCATGCCATCTAGTACCAATGATTCATGGAAAATATAGCTTCTGTAACTCCATATCCGTGCACAAAAACTCCCTTCGACTATAGATTTCATATACACGGAAAAAATACCAGCAAGGCATTAGCAGTTGGCCAAGCTCTTAAGACGCTATTCATTGACTCGACCAAAAGAGACACGAATGAGTACCTCCCCATCGGAAATCAATATAAGCTCAGTTCTAAGTTACCAGTGTCTTTGAGCACAAAAGTTAAAAGCAAAGAAATTACATCATACACCTCTTAGATCACACTGTCTCTAATATCAGTGAGTGCATAAGTTACAATCTACTAACTGGAACAGAGAGCATTCTCAACAAAGGAAAAGCATGTGCCAAATGCCAATAATAAGCAGAACACGTCTTATTGGATTACAATCAATTCAATTTTAGATCAAAAACAAGTTGTTCACCTAGAGAAAATGAGTTAAATGCATGTCTGTCGTGATTGGAAAATGTTAACATACACAAAGCATGGCTACAATTGTCAAGTATTACCTATTGCAGCTTCCTTAAAGGGTTTGGGGACGAAAAGAATGAGTGCATATTTTGTGCATGCACGACATGTATATTTCACACAATTCCAAAGTAATCTAACGGGACAACTGCGCATTCAGCTTCCAAGAAAATTTTCAATTAATTCTAAATATGCATATCTCAGTTAGAATGACTTACATAAGGGACATGAAATCATACATTACCACCACAAATAGTCAGACTGCTTCCAGTGAATATATAATCAAAGACAACAGATCTATTACCCAACAAAGACAAGTAGACAACTATACATCATTGAACACGAGCAAAAGAAGCATTTCAAAGATAACCGCGGATAAGTCCTACTCATGGTCCTCAAACAAGATACCTATACACTATTAAGGGTACATAGATACTGTGACATATGAGTTTGAGCATAGCTGAGATTTTGCAATACAGTTGCATACCAGACGATAACTATAGTTCGAAAAGACGAAATCAGCAGACAATAACACACAATAATCTCACTGATCTAGGAGCAAAAGCACACAGCAAAACACAAAAATGAAAGTTGATGATGAGAATCATACATGCAAAGCTCTGAGCAAAAGAGGGCTCTGGGTGAGAATATCCTTGAACAAACTCTTAGACTTTCCATAGTCTCCCATCAACTCATAACAAAGCGCCTGCAAGAGCCTCCACTCCATTTCATTGGGCTCCAATTTAATGAGCTTCTCCACATACTCAACAGCCTCATCCGACTTTCCACTCTTCATCTTCACATTCACAACCATCTTCAGCGCATCCACATTTCTCGGATTCTCCTCCACCAGCTTCACACACATCACCTCTTCTTCACTCTCACTACGTCTCTCCATCTGGGTTTGCGCTGAAACCTCACTCTCTTCAACGGGTTTTGCGATTACAGGGCTTGAACGAAAACTACCGGCGAAAACAAGCGATCCGAGCAGTAGAGTTAGAGTGTTTTGAGCGAGAAAGTTGGAGATTGTGTTCTGGGAGGGTAGAAAAGAAGGATTGGAAGTGGGTGTTGATGAGAGATGGAGATTGTTGATGGGTTGCTGGAGATTGAGACGTTGGGGAGTCAGATGAAGGGATTTTGGTGTGTGATTGGAGTTGGAATTGAGAAACGGGAGTTTGAAATTGGTGAGAGATGAAGCCACCATTTTCGTGTGAGGAGTGAGATCAGGGAACAGGGTTTTGCTTTACTGATGAAGGGTTTTATATGTATCAATAACATTTGTTATTATAGACGTTTTGGTTAATAACATCGTTGATATTCTTGAATTTGAAATGCAACACAAATATTGTGCCAGACATGTGAAATGTGTATTTTATGAATACATCGATACTTCGACGAGTTAAACCAAACGAATGTGTTATTTAATGGTCCCACTCATCAATGACTGAAATGACTTTGATTGACATTGTACAATGTACATGCACATTTTAATTAAAAATCTTCAAAAAATAGAAAGTCAGATAAGTAAAGCTATAGTATCCAGAGTTTCGGTAATTGGAGATACCGAAAAATGACTTCAAATCAACAAAAATGGTGGATACATAAATGAGGATAATTATTTTTCCTCAAATAGGATAATAATTAGTTGAACAATCACGAAGACAATGTTGGTAATGAAAATTATAATTCAAAACATCATAACTACACAATCACAATGACTTCGTATTTATACCCATCTCTATGCATGCAAAACCCACCATCAAAATTTCTCAATACTCATCCTTGAGATAAATGGCCAGAAAGAAAATAGCCCTTGCTTACATCACCAACAATGTTAATAGAAGGGCTTGTTATAATAAAAGGAAGAAGGGGCTCATCAAGAAGGTGAACGAGCTCAGAGTTATGTGTGATGTGGAGGCTTGTGTAATTGTCGGTAGTCCTTGCGACAAAGAGCCGGAGGTTTGGCCTTCACATGAGGTGGCTAAGGCTTTATATTCAAGTCTGGATGAACTTTCAGATGAGGATCATGCAAAAAAGGTGGTCATTCATGAAGACTATATTGCCCACAAAATAGAGAAGGTAGATGATAAGGTGACTCGGTTCCAGAGAGACAACCGTCGTAGAGAAATAGACTACTTTGTGCACAAATGCATGGCAGGAAAGGTAAGCGCTGACGAATTCAACGTGACTCGTATGCCTGATGTGAACAATTTTATCAATCAGAGAAAGAGGGACATCAACTCAATGCTGCAAGGTATGTGCATTCAGGGAGACTCTACTAATTGTCCAGGTCCATCAAGATGATCATTTTGGGGCATTAAATATTGAGGGACTTAAGCTATTGATTTTGTTGTCTAATTTTAGTTGTGTTCAAGCACTGCAATCTAAACTTCTGCATCATTGCATCCGTTATTTAAACAGATCCAACTCTTGTAATAGTTTCCTGCTATTTATATATTATCCGGTAATTTTATATTCTATCCTTTTAAATTAAGCTATCTGGTAACTTTGTGCACATTAATTACACTAACTAGTGAGCGCGCACCGCACTGAGCGCGGTGCCAAGTACACTCTATAACACTATGTGAGTATTTGTTATAAAAATATTTAATATAATTTCATGGAAAGACATATTATAAACTCACAAAAATCGATGGGAAATACCAAGTAAAAAAGAACGTCTCTAGAGAGACGGGAACATATTTAGAGCCGGACTTATGTTATCAGCAAAATCATCCACGTAATTAATCAAAACGTCTATGTAGTTAACAAAATGTATTTTTTTTAAATATAAAAAAGCACAAATGTTCAAAACATTGACGTATTGATAAATAAAATCGATGGTTTTCTTGACAATATAGGTCCGTCTATATATACGTGATATAGAGACCGTCTATCAAGATACTTTCTCAATAAAAATATCAGAGTTTTTTTTTACTTAATAATGTCAATGTTTTACATTAAATAAATATATTTTGTAAGAAAACATATTAAAATTGTGTATTAAATCACCAATGTGCACAATACACATACCAATTATAAGTCGGGTTTTATCTAACAAAGAAATGAATAAGAAATCAAAATTAAGTTTGCAACAATTTCCAATAAAGAATTGGAAGAAACTTTTACATTTTATCTAATTACAACATAGAACAAATTCTCTTTTATCGTTTGACAAGAAACTCCTTTGGAGTAAGACAAAACTTAAAATTTATTAAGGGCAAAGTGGTCCATTCACATGGTACCAAAACTTCATAGCATCCCCTCTTATAATAGACTTATAATATAATATAAAATTATAATTTTATTAATTACTGAACATTAGTATATAAAGTTATAGATCGACAATGGTCTAGTTTAATATGCACCAGATTGAGAGATGAGGAAGAGAGACAAATAAAAAAGGCATATTGATCAGGAATATACGTTTGGGTAGCCAGATATACAATAGTATGTGTTTATATGTGTGCTGGAACATATATACTAAACACATAGTATTAACAACACACAGTATTAGATTATATTATGGATTAATTCAGCCCAATGCATCCAGTTGAGTAGATTGCCCCAACCAGAGCTAATTAAGTGGTTCAGTTATGGCTTCACACAAGGATCACAAGTTATTAGTCTATACATGAACATAGTATATGGTATGCTATTTAGCTCATTGTATACTGAGCTACTTCTATAAGAATTTAAAAGATGATGAAAAAATCTTGAACAAATGAGACCAAGAAGGATCTGGTGGTGAATTTATCAGCAAGCACAACCTCCACCTTGCTGCTGATCCATTCCAGAAATAGACTCTGGGATTCGTTGAAGATCACTGAATATCAGTAGCATGCCATTAGTACATATAAATATGTCCAAAATGAGGGATATATTGGTGAATATATACTCACCAATGAGACGGCATCTCTTCATCTAGCTGCCAACTGCAGAATAGGGTCCAACAAATCTGCTTTAGGATCATCAAAGGTTATGCGCGTTGGAAGAAAGGGGAGTAGTTTGCTTACATGTTGATTGGATCAGTTGCAAGTGCAGTTTTGGCTACGGTCATGAAAGCAGAATCAATGTTGTAATCTTCTTTCGCGGAAGTCTCAAAGTAAGGTATGTTCCCCTTGACAGCACACCAGTCTTTAGCTGTTTTCTCGGAGACCTTTAACCAGGACATATAATCACAGAATCAGGAAAAGCCAGAAATGATATTGACAAGATAAGGCATGTAGGTGTTACTACCACACGACTGTTTCCACCGTCTACGTCCACTTTGTTTCCAATTAGTGCAAAGGGGAACGTCTCTGGGCTTGCAGGATCTACCTACGTATTTGAGTAGAGAGAGATGCGATAAACAATACTATATCCGAAAGGAAGTTCTATGCGCAAAAAAATTAGAGAGACGATTATGCACAAAAAAAGGTTTTATAATCTAGTGCATATACTGCACCTGATCATCAATTAAGAGGACATACATATCCTGAATCCTGATCCCTTAAATGCGAGACACGAAAAGTACAAGGAATCATGAATCACCTGTTTGAGGAACTCATCGTGCCAGTTCTGAAGTGTCTCAAATGATTTGCGCACATTAACATCGTAGACAAGCATACAACAGTCTGCTCCTCTATAGAATGCAACACCGAGGCTCTGAAACCTTTCCTGTCCTGCCGTATCCCATATCTGCTCAAGATTCAAGCAAAAAGTTTAGATAATTTACTATTTACAATCTTTCTGCAACACAAAAGTTCATGGTCTGGTGAATGGTGATTACTTACTTGCAGGGTAACTATTTGATCATCAACCATGAGTTCCTTGGTAACAAAATCAGCCCCAATAGTCGATTTATACTGCGGCCTAAACTTGTTGTACACATATCTGATGTTAATACTGGTTAAGAAGAGACTACACAACCGATTTTTCAATCTCCAGTAGTTCTAACTTCTAACGAACACACTTGGCCGATATTCACAAGCTGATTTCACGAATGGTTCAATGTACTCGCATAAAAAGCGAGTAAATTTCTTAGCACGACTGCACGTTAAGTACTGCTTGCCTGAATTTGGAAAAACTAGTGAAGCATTCTTTTGTTAGGCAAACAAGAAGAAGAAGAAGAAGTTCATATACAATTGAATATTTCGAAAAAAGGATACTGGTTCATCAAAGAAGTCTTCCCCACCCTGTGAAACATTATTCAACATCAAACATCCATTTTGAAAAAACACGTACACGTGACAGAAACAATTTACTACATATATCACTTCAAATAAATCTTTAAACAACAAGATCAGACACAATTTAAGTTATCTTGGAAAATCGAAGTAAAGAACGCTGTATAGAATCGAAGGTACCCGCTATCTCCAAGGAGGATGACTTTGAGCAAGCTTCGCTTTGGCATGGTCGTCATATCCAGCCTGTAACAAAATATATTTGAGTCTTGTTAATATTGTTTGTTTAGCTATAACACAGACACAGAATGAAGAGTACTTTTGGGCATTAGAGATAAACTGATTGGAGAAGAGTCATTAAATTAAGTCCTGTTACATTGCAGCTGGTTGAGGGAATATCATGAAGGTCGTGCATCCCATGTCTGGTTGGCTATTTTCATAGTCTGCTGACACTTTCTTTATTGATACAGCAAAGCTCGTGTTCAACTTCTTACTTTCACAAGGTCATATGTTTGCATTGCAAAATTTCAATTTTAGTCCTGTAACTTTAATGCTCTCCTTAGGAATTCCCAAATTGATGTAGTGTCAATTTTTAATTAATTCCATTTTTTTAATTTTTAGTGGATTTGGGCCAAAGTTGTTACGCGAGTCGAGCCTTAACGAGGGTTCGGCTCGTTAAAGCTCGAGCTCTTTCATCTCGATGAACGAAAGCCGAAATTCGAGCCTCATTTTATGGAAAAAGCGCAATTTTTCTAAAGTTTGCAGGTAAGACGCAAGACAACGTTGGTCACCCTTAGACTTAGTCCCTTTGTTCAAATTTGTTGGCAAAAATAGTCCTTTTGACGAAAAATTGTCCATTGACCAAGTTGACTGCTGATATGTCAACTTGGTCAGCCATTTTAAAACCCTTTGACCAACACATCATCTGCCACATCATTTTTGAAAAAAAAGAAAAGTTAAAATATATTTCAAAATTTAAAAAAAAAGGTAAAATAAGTAAAGGGAGAAAAGATCATTGACCAAATAAAATAAAAACATGTTAATCTTCTCTCACCCTTTTCCCTAAACCATAGCTAACTCTTTCTGCCTCCTCCCCACAGTCGCCTCCATCCGCTGCTGTCCGGCGAATCTCTTCCTCGTCTGTTCGAATCTCCTCTTTGCCTCCTCTCCTACCAACTCCTTCATGGAAGTTCTCACGCCGTTTTCTTCTACAACGCACGTTTTCTCAACTCTATCTTCACCATTTCTCTGTTCCTTTTAGCGGCGGTCGAAGGTCTTCTCCTTGCCGGTTGATACCCCTTCGTTTTCTGGTTTTCCGATCTCTTCTCTCAGAGTATCTTCGGCGCTTTTCTTTCTGTTTCCTGGGTTGTCTCGCTCTTTTTCTATTTGGTTTGGTCGTTTGGTTTGGTTGGGCCATGTTCCGCCTGAAGTAACTCCGGCAGCACTGGAGTCGTCTTCTCCGTCCAATTCTACGGCAGCTCTGGTATCATCTTCTCCGGCCTTTTCTTGTGGCTAACAAGTCTGATTGATCTTGTTATTATCAAGGGGGATTAGGGTTTATTTAGTAGGGAATTTTGGCGCTCTTTTCTCCCATTTTTCTTTTAGTTTTTTTTTTAATTTCATTTTATTTGGTCAATGGTCTTTTCTCCCTTTTTTTTATTTTACTTTTTTTAAATTCATTTCAACTTTTCTTTTTTCCGAAAATGATGTGGCAAATGAAGTGTTGGTCAAAGGGTTGTTAAAATGGCTGACCAAGTTGACACATTAGCAGTCAACTTGGTCGATTTTCAAAAAGGACTATTTTGCCAAAAAATTGAACAAAGGACTAAGTCTGAGAGTGACCAAACGTCAGATCAGGCTGTCATACCCCCCAAACTTTAGGACCAATATTGCCTTTTTCCCCATTTTATGCTCGTTTATTTAACGAGTCGAGCCCGACTTGGCTCGATAAAGCTCGTTAAGGCTCATTATTTTCATAAATTTATATTTTTATACTTATTTTCAATATTTTCTATAGATAAAGCTCGTTAAAACTCGATAAGGCTCTTATTTTTTCGAGTTCGAGCCGAGCTCGAGCCCATTTTTTACTCGTTTTTCTTAACGAGCCGAGCTGGTTGAGCTCGAGCTCGAGGCGAGTATCACAATACTCGGCTCGGCTCGTTTAACACCACTCCGCCAAACTAATAATGCTCACGTGGAACAACATTTTTTATGCAGACGACAGGCCTACTTAGATCAAATTCAGTGAGAAATTGATTACCTTAGTCTTATTCATAGTTTGAACTAAAATACAAATAGCTAAATGTGTGGAATGCGACACCAACTTTGTGGCAAACACGTGAAATGTGTAATCTATGAATACATCGATGAGATTAAACCAACCAAATGTGTTATTTGATGGTCCCACTCATCAATGACTCAAATGACTTTGATTGACATTGTACATGCACATCATAATTAAAATCTTCATTATAATAGAAAGTTAGATAAGTAAAAGTATAGTATCCAGAGTTTCGGTAATTAGAGACACAAAAAATGACTTCAAACCAACAAAAATAGTGGATACATAAATGAGGATAATTGCTTTTCCTCAAATAGGATAATAATTAGTTGAACAATCGGGAAGAAAAAGTTGGTCATGAAAATTATAATTCAAAACATCATAACAACACAATCACAATGAATTCGTATATATACCCATCTCTATGCGTGCAAACCTCACAACCGAAATTTCTCCATGCTCATCCTTGAGAGAAATGGCAAGAAAGAAAATAGCCCTTGCTTACATCACAAACAATGTTAATAGAAAGGCTTGTTATAATAAAAGGAAGAAGGGGCTCATCAAGAAGGTGAACGAGCTCAGAGTTCTATGTGATGTGGAAGCTTGTGTAATTGTCGGTAGTCCTTGCGAGTTGCGACAAAGAGCCTGAGGTTTGGCCTTCACATGAGGTGGCTAAGGCTTTATATTCAAGTTTGGATGAACTTTCAGATGAGGATCATGCAAAAAAGGTGGTCAGTCATGAAGACTACACTGCCCACCAAATAGAGAAGGCGGATGATAAGGAGACTCGGTTCTAGAGAGAAAATAGTCGTAGAGAAATAGACTACTTTGTGCACAAATGCATGGCAGGAAAGGTAAGCGCGGGCGAATTCAATACGACTCGTATGCCTGACGTGAACAATTTTATCAATCAGAGAAAGAGGGACATCAACTCAATGCTGAAAGGGATGTGCATTCAGGAGACTCTACTAATTGTCCAGGTCCATCAAAATGATCATTTTAGGACAATAAATATTGAGGGATCTAAGCTATTTATTTTGTCGTCTGATTTTAGGTGTGTTCGAGCATTGCAATCTAAATTTCCGCAACATTGCATCAGTTATTTAAACTGATCCAACTCTTGTAATAGTTTCTTGCTATTTATATATTATAATCTGATAATTTTATATTTTATATTTTTAAATTAAGCTATCTAGTAACTTTGTGCACATTAATTGCCTTAATTTTATCAAATATTGAACATCAATGTATAAAGTTATAGATCAACGATATGTTAGTTTAATATGCATTTCAAAGAAAATATAATTATTATTTTGGATGATTATATAATCGCATATTGTGGGTTTGATGTGGGTGGGGTGGGTGTTTGATGCTGAGACAGTTAATTTTATGTTCTAGGTAAGATCAATGGACTTCCGAGGCACAAAATCAAGTGGTATAATTGTCATCAAGACATTACTGGCCACCAAATTAAGAAGGTAGCTGATAAGGTGACTCGGTACCAAAGAGACATGGAAAAAAGTGTTCAGTCATGAAGACTTTACTAGTCACCAAATGAAGAAAGTAGCTAATAAGATGATCCCGTTATAGAGATAGTGGCACTAGAGAAATAAACATCTTTGTGCACAAATGCATGGCATGAAGGGAGTGTGGGAAATTTCCAAGAATAAATAGTGGAATAGATAGATAATTATTGTCCCACATTAGAAATGAAGGTTAAGTTTGCAAAGTGTGAAGTAATATAAGCTACTATACTTTGTCCATGAAAGTGCATTAATGATGTGTAAACTAATCATTGAGTAGGTGCACTTGGCTGAGCCACTTAGCACTTTGCACGCTTGCATCACTCATCGATATCGGCCGTTAATTAATTTTGTTCAAAATTTATATGGTCAAGATTTAATATGGAAAATAATCCTGCAGTGAGATTTAACACGGGAAAAGCCAACGACTTTTTGAATTTTGAACCAACATCCATTTAATCATGACCATTGATATGAACAGGTGTGATCCAATGGATAGGATTTAATCATGATCCATTGCATTTGTTCTTATCCAGATTTCTGGAGGGTTGTGTCTCTTCAGACATGACCATTGAAATCTATGAATAAGAGGGTTTCTCCAGATTCAAAACACACCATAACTTTATATATCTCCCCTATACTACAGGAACAATATTTGCAGTAATTGTTTATCTAGCATTTCTTTTGTTGCCTGCTTATTCCAGTTGTTGAGTTTAACTCTGATAGTACAATTCATAGTTAAACATACATATATAGTCTGGGCTTCTTTATATCCTGGAAGCGATTCAATGTAACCTTATTGTACACTTAGTGGGGGCGAATAACGCTTAAAGGAAAGCGATTCTAATTGTGCTAGAAGTTCCAAGCTCGCCTTCTCAAGTATCCCCCAAACACTAAGAAACGCGGATGAATTACATGACTGGTATGTCTTATCTGAACAATGCTTAGAGGATTGAGCACTCAGGAATACTCTACAAATTGTCCAGGTCTATCAGGAGGATGGGCAATAAACATTGAGGGATTTACACTCTTGATTTTGTGGTCTGATTTTAGGTGTGTTTAAGCATTGGAATTTACAATTCTCAGTCAGTGAATCAGTTGTTTGAATCGATCCAATTATTGTAATAATTTTTACTGCTATTTATATTATCTGATAATAATATATTCTAACTTTTTTACATTAAGCTTGGTAATTTTGTGCACATTAATTGCACTAATTTGATCACACACACACATGAGATACACTATTATATAATCACATATTGTGTGCTTGATGCAGGTGGGGTGGTGTTTGATGCGGAGACAGTAAATTATATGTTTGGAGTAAGATCAATAGACTTACGAGATGCAAAATCAAGTAGGATTCATGTCGGTCCCACCTGTGAGCCTTACATATTTGTGTATAGTGATTGTATATGTTACTATTGATTACCTCTAATATAGAAGTAACCAGGAGGGGGCAGGTGATCATGGTCGGCAAATATGCTCGTGGGCTTAAATCTCCCTTGCCCAAGCGAAACCTAAGCTGAATTGCTAAAGGTCACATCTTATCAACCAAAACTTGCCCAAAATCACTATAGACAGTTTGGCAAGCGAATAAAATCAAGAAAATCAGGTTAAAATAGGTGTTTTTAGATATTTTTAACCAGATTTTGTTGGTTTTAACGGGCAACCAAACAAGCACTAGAAGTCCATTAAAACTAACTACCCACCTTGTCACTTCCCCACAAATTGATTTCATGTGATTATTTGTTTAGCCGGAATGTTGGATTTGTCATCGACATGTTGATTTATGAGAGATGAAATAGTTGAAGCTCATGGCGAAATTGTGTGTTGTAATTAGTTCCAATGGATTACCATTTTTTATTTATATATTTACAATCGGTAAATATTAATATATACAAATAAATTATCAGCACAAAGTTAAAATCTTATAAGTATATACTTAACACACAAATACAATGTGGTTATCATACCACTAGTGCAACACCCAGTTTTCATTTTACCGCCACCTACATCCACTTTATTCACACACTCTCTCATACTTTATCCACCCCTTTTCATATTTTATTTACTCTTTCTCATACCTTATTCATTCAATCTCACACATTCTAAATTATCTAATTATTCATGTATTTTACTCTTAAGACTCGTGGCTAGGCCCACACGAAGTTTCGCCTGGGAGGGAAGGACTAATAATTTTCACACAACACTAAACATGATAAAAGTGACCCAAAAAGTTTATACAACAATTGTAAAACATTTATTCTACTTGTATAGAATCAAATACATAAGTTATGACCCACATAACATATATGAAGTTTCATATTTCCGTTTAGGAAAGTTTTCTTGTAAATGGCCCTAGGGCGTTCTAGTATGCTTTAAAGTAATTCGGTGATTACGAAAATGTTTATACAATACTATTCCCAATCATACATAATACAAATTTCATCATCATGATAATAATTATAACATGTCTAAGTATTATATTTTCAATTTGGTAATTGCAATTAAGTCCATGTACTTTAATTAATTACCATGACGTATCCGAACGCTCAAATTAAGTACACATTGACTTTCCAAAGTCTCTGTGTGAATAAATCAAACATTATTCAAAATCATAAACTCCATAAGTTACATGCAATTAGCTATCTAGTTTTTATACTACAAGTACGGATATGGTCGGTGCTATGGACCTACTATCTCAACAACAACAGGGGCATCACAACTCATTCCCGACTTTGGAACTTAGTGATCATCTTTTTAGCCTCATCAAGGTGATATTATGTGATATGAGGTTGCACTATGTGAGATATGATTGTAGGTATTATTTATTCGATTCATGAATAGTCCATTGATGATAATATCAGTATCTAGGACTTTAGACAAGCTTCTCGGATGTTTATATGATTCTTCACAGTTCACTCGTAATACAAATATAAAAAATATACGTTATCCTTGAGCCATTTAACTAACCATAATTAATGGTGTTTGTAGTAAGTGCTTGTTTCTCCTCGTGTCATAGTCCATATGATTTTCCAAACCATTTACAGTGCGCCCACACTGATCACTCTAATTAATTATCCATGGATAAGCTAAACCATATAACGGTCGAGGAATACCAAAACAACTTTTTCATTATATTCCAACCATAAAGATAAGATATACTCGTTGACTCATTTAATGATCATCGACCTTTCAAAGTCTAATCCACTTTATGCGTCCCATATTTACCATATTTAAGGTTACATGATTTTCATATGGATTTCTATACAATTATCTAAATGGTTGTCACATGTAGATATGTAGAGACAAACATAATCAAGTATTAAAGTAACCTTATCGTTTTTCTTTCAGCAGTCGAACCGATTTTATAACAATAAATTTTTCTAGTTGAGCGTAACTTTACCAACACCTGGTGTGTATGAGTTTCCCATAATAATTAATACTATGTGTTTCCTATTTATTTGGATTTTGGGGAGTATTTTACATAAAATGTAGTGGCTCAAAAGTATGTGCAAATATGTTTGTTTGCACTTAGTTTTAAGTTGATAATCTTGTCATATCATCATTTATATATCAATATACGATTTTCCTTGTGTTTCTAGGTAAGCATTTGCCAATCATATGGCTCAGTAATTATTGCCTGTCAAAGTTTTTATCTGAAACTAACAATGATCATGTGGAACAATATATCTATTGTAGATGACATGTCTACTTAGATAAAATCCAATAAGAAATAGCA
Organism: Plantago major; assembly: GCA_026545765.1. Taxonomy (NCBI): domain Eukaryota; kingdom Viridiplantae; phylum Streptophyta; class Magnoliopsida; order Lamiales; family Plantaginaceae; genus Plantago; species Plantago major. The sequence continues at coordinate 22,756,674 of CM048840.1, read as the reverse complement.
TTAGTCTTATTTAATGAACAAAAATACAAATAACTAAATGTGCAAATATATGTATTTAATAAATACATCGATACTTCTCCCAGTTTAAAGTCGAGAAAAGTTTATTACGATGGTCCCACTCATCGAAGATTCAAATGACTTTGATAGACATTGTACATGAACATCATAAATAAGCATTGATCATATATTCATTATAATAGAAAGTTAATAAGTAAAAGTATAGAATTCAGAGTTTTGGTAATTAGAAATAATATAAATTTGACTTCAAATCAACAAAAATAGTGGATATATGAATGCAGATAATTGTTTTTCCTCAAATATGATACTAATTAGTTGAAAAATCAGGACAAAAATGGTAATGGAAATCCTGATGCTTAAATTCATAACTACACTATCACATTAAATTCATATTTATACCCATCTCTATGCATGAAAAATTCATCACTAAAATTTCTCAATACTCATCCTTGGGAGAAAATGACCAGAAAGAAAATAACTCTTGCTTACATTACCAACAATGCTGATAGAAATTCTTGTTACAAGAAAAGGAAGAAAGGGCTCATCAAGAAGGCGAGTGAGCTAAGTGTTTTGTGTGATGTGGAGGCATGTGTAGTGGTCGGTAATCTTGGTGACAAGGAGCCGGTGGTTTGGCCTTCACGCGAGGTGGCTATGTCTATGTATTCAAGTCTGAATGAACTTTCAGATGAGGATCAGGCAAAAAAGGTGGTCAGTCAAGAAGACTTTACTGGCCACCAAATAAAAAAGGTGGATAAAGAAGTGACTCGGTTGAAGAGAGACATTACCCGTAGCGAAATAGACATTACTATGCACAAATGCATTGCAGGAAGGACGAGCTCAGACGAATTCAACATGAGTTGTATGCCTGACCTGAACAATTTTATCAACCTTAGAAAGAGGGACATAAATTTAATGCTGCAGGGGATGCATATTAATGATGACAATACTAATTGTCCGGGTCCATCAAAATGATAATTTTGGGCCAATAATATTGATTAGTGGTTTAAGCTCTTGATTAGGTTGTTTGATTTTAGTTGTGTTCAAGCATTGCAATTTACAATTCTCATCATTACATCAGTTATGTACTAATCCAACTCTTGTAATAGTTTTTTCTGCTATTTATATTATATGATACTAATGTACTCTATCTTTTCATATGATGCTATATATTAACTCTGGGCACATTAATTGCACTAATTTTATCAAATACAATACATCAATATATAGAGTTATAAATCTATGGTACATTAATTTTCTATGGATTTAAAGTTAATTACATGGCATGAAGGGTGAGCACGGATGAATTCAACATGACTGGTATGCATGATCTGAATAATGCTTCAAGGATTGTGCAATTAGGGAGACTCTACTAATTGTCCAGATCCATATGATAATGTTGGGGAAACAAATATTGAATGATTTAAACTTTTGATTTTGTTGACTGGTTTTTGGTGTATTTAAGCATTGCAATTTACAATTCTCCGTGATTGCATTAGTTGTTTAAATCGATCTAATCCTTGAAATGGTTTTTGTGCATATTAATTGCACTTATTTGATTCCACCCCCCCCCCCCCCCCCAACACATGATACGATATTATATAATCGCATGTTGTGTACTTATGCGCGTGGAGAGGGTGTTTGATGTAGAGTCGGTAAATAAGATGTTTGTAGTGATCACTGAAGTCATGGATCCCACTTGATTTTGCGTCTCGTGTCTTTAGTGATCACTACAAACATATTATTTACCGAATCTGCATCAAACAGCCTCCCCACGCGCATCAAGTACACAATATGCGATTATATAATATCGCATCATGTGGGGGGGGGGGGGGAATCAAATCGGTGCAATTAATATGCACAAAAAACTATTCCAAGCATTAGATCGATTTAAACAACTGATGCAATCACAGAGAATTGTAAATTGCAATGCTTAAACACATTTAAAACCAGTCAACTAAATCAAAAGTTTAAATCCCACAATATCTGTTTCCCCAACATTATATATCATCTTGATGGATCTGGACAATTAGTAGAGTCTCCCTAAGTGCGTAATCCTTGAAGCATTGTTCAGATCATACATACCAGTCATGTTGAATTCATTTGTGCTCACCCTTCATGCCATGTAGTTAACTTTAAATCCATAGAAAATTAACGTATAATAGATCTATAACTCTATATATTGAGTATTTGATCAAATTAGTGTAATTAATGTGCCCAGAGTTACTATATAGCACCGATCACATGAAAAGATATGATATATTAGTATCATATAATATAAATAGCAGAAAAACTATTACTAGAGTTGGATCATTAGTTGATGTAATGATGAGAATTGTAAATTGCAATGCTTGAACATAATTAAAATCAGACAGCCTAATTAAGAGCTTAAATCCCTAATCAATATTTACTGCCCCAAAATGATCATTTTGATGGACCTAGACAATTAGTATTGTCCCTCTTTCTAAGGTTGATAAAACTATCCAGGTCAGGCATACAGTTCATGCTCACTTCGCCTGTGCTCATCCTTCCCGCAATGTATTTGCAATGAAGTCTATTTCTCTACGGCTAATGTCTCTCTACAACTGAGTCACCTTTTCATCCACCTTTTTTATTTGGTCGCCAGTAAAGTCTTCATGATTGGCCACCGTTTTCGCATGATCCTCATCTGAAAGTTCATTGAGACTTGAATACAAAGCCATAGCCACCTCGCATGATGGCCAAACCACCAGCTCTTTGTCGCCAATATTACCGACCGCTACATAAGCCTCCACATCACACAAAACACTTAGCTCACTCGCCTTCTTGATGAGCCCTTTCTTCCTTTTCTTGTAACAAGAATTTCTACCAACATTGTTGGTAATGTAAGCAATATTTCTTTTCTTTCTCGTCATTTTCTCCCAAGGATGAGTATTGAGAAATTCGGGTGATGAGTTTTGCATGCATAGAGATGGGTATAAATATGAATTTAATATGATAGTGTAGTTATGAATTTAAGAATTAGGATTTCCATTACCATTTGTATCCTGATTTTTCAACTAATACTAGTAAAATGAGTCAATCTCCTGAAAGTCCATTGATTAGGGAAAGACAAAAAGACTTGAGCTATCTAGCATTTGCAAAAACAGCTCATAATAGCTGACCGACACGCGGTTCAGTTGATAGATTGTGCAAATAGTATATAATCCATGTTGATTTTCACATCAACCAAGTTCAGACAAATAAAAACAGAGATGCGCGATCTTTTCCAGAGGGAGAGAGAGAGCCTTCACCCTGCGGACTGAATTTCCCAAGTGTTTGGTGAAATCGCTTCACAAAACGTGTGGAGTGTGATCTCTTTTATATTTTTCACAATTATCCTATCCATATGAGAAATACGAGAGATAAATGATAAATAGTGGAAGAATATGAAAGATATATAATAAAGTAAGAAGAATATAATAGTGGGTTAGTGGGGTTTACTGTTTTGCTATTTTGCATATGAGGCAGTATTAAAGAGACATCTAAGAAGGATAGTGGGAATACAATAGCGGGATGGAGGGAGTATAGTGTAATTTTGAATAGAATAAAATATACCTAATAAAATAAAAATAACAACATGATTAATACATCACTTATTTAGACACATTTGGTACAATAAGCTCAAATTAATAAAATAAATTACGAAACTGATTAAATACAAATAACAAACAATAAAATAAAAAATATAAATGTCGATATCAAAATATATAAATTACGATCCAAGATCAACCCGTTGGGTCGACACGATAAGTTGTGACATGGGTCACGCGAGCAGGTCTTCTAGGAGACCGTCTACAATACAGATTAAACAAAAAGACCAACATACATTAATATATTTAGCGGAAAATTGATCGGAGTATCAAAATTCCAATTATGTTGTTGTTTTATATTGAAATCGGACAATACCATTCTAGTGTATCAAAAGTGGCTGTCTTTCTTTGTAGTGTACCCAGAAAAGAAAAACAACTACCTTAAAAACATTGGTATTTTTCAATAATAAAAAATGCATTGTGTTAATATTACTTAACAACATCGATGTTTTTCTTAACAACATAGGTCCGTCTCTTTTTAAATTATGTATATACCAAATGGTAATAAAACTAGCGAGATGGACTAAATGGTAATACTATGTATGCCGTTTTTATTTGGATTTGGGGAGTATTTTACATAGAACATAGAGGCTCAAAATTAAGTACGTATAGTTCTGCATATATGTTTGTTTGCACTTCGTTTTAAGTTGGAATCTAGTCACAACATCACTTCTAGATTAATGTATGATCTTTTCCTCGTGTTTATAGGTAAACATTTGTCGGTCATAGGGCTTGGTAATTATTATCCATCAAATGGTTTATCTTAAACTAATAATGCTCAAGTGGAACAACAAATTAATGTAGACGACATTTATACTTAGATCAAATACGGTGAGAAATTTAGTACATTAGTCTTATTCAAAGTATGAACAAAAGTACAAATAGCTAAACAGCGGAATCAGACACCAACATTGTGTCAAACGCATAAAAAAATATGCATTTATTGAATTCACCTACACTTCTACGAGATTAAACTCAACAAAAGTTTATTACGATGGTCCCACTCATTGAAGAGTCAAATGACTTTGACATACATTGTACATTCACATCATAATTGAAAATCCGAAATAAGCATTGATAATATCTTAATTATAATGGGATATTGGATAAGTAAAATTATAGCATTCAGAGTTTTGCTAATTAAAGATAAAATAAATTTGACTTCAAATCAATAAAATAGTGGATACATGAATGTGGATATTTGGTTTTCCTCAAATGGGATACAAATTCGTTGAAAAAATCAGGACAAAAATGGTAACAAAAATCTAATTCAAAATATCATAACTAGAATCACACTGAATTCTCATTTTAGCTGTTTATACCCATCTCTATGCATGTGCAAAACTCACAGCCCAATTTCTCAAGAAAATGACCAGAAAGAAAATAACTCTTGCTTACATTACCAACAACGCTGATAGAAGTGCTTGTTACAGGAAAAGGAAGAAGGGTCTCATCAAGAAGGTGAGCGAGCTTAGTGTTCTGTGTGATGTGGAGGCATGTGTAGTGGTTGGTAGTCCCTGTGACAAAGAGCCTGGGGTTTGGCCTTCACCAAAAGTGGCAAACGCTCTGTATTCAAGTTTGAATGAACTTTCAGATGATGATCAGGCAAAATGGGCGGTGAGTCATGAAGAGTTTACTACTCACCAAATAAAGAAGGTAGTTGATAAGGTGACTCGATTCAAGAGAGACAATAGTTGTAGAGAACTAGATTTCAGTATGCACAAATGCATGGCAGGAAGGGGGAGCACGGAGGAATTGATCAGAATGGGTCATGTGTCTGATTTGAACAATTTTATCAACCAAAGAAAGAGGAACATCAACGCAATGCTGCAAGGGGTGCGCATTCAGGGAGACTCTACTAATTCTCTCACGGGTCCATCAAATCCACCAAGATGATCATTAGGGGGCAACAAATATTGAGAGATTTAAGCTTTTGATTTAATTTTATCATTTGTTTTTAGGTGTGTGCAATTTTCAACTCTCGGTCATTGCATCAGTTGTTTAAAATGATCCTAATCTTGTACTAATGATTATCATGTTACATATAACATATGGTGATAATATTCTATCTTTTACATTAAGAATTAAGCTATCTGATAACTTCACATGGCACTTATTTGATCAAATGAAATAAAGCAATATATTGTATTGGATTTCAAATAAAATATAATTATTATTTTGGGATGATTATAGAATCGAATACTATGGGTTTAACTCTTGAGTTCCAATCAATTATGGCAAGTATAAGGAATCGATCAATAAGTATGGCTGGTGCGTGTGTTTAATACGACTCTAATAGTTGTCCACTTATATATATATTGTAATAGATATATAAAGAAAAAAATATTCGACTTTCATTTTTTCATCATCGACAAATAGAGACCACTCTTGACTATATTTCCCTCATTTCAAATTTCACTATTTGTTCACTCTTAAGCTCAAAAAAATTAATTTTAAGTGCAATTTCATTATTTTTAAATTTTAAATATTTTTATAACTATTATAATATATTAAATATGTGGAAAAAAAAAATTGATGACCACATCCACTCCACGACCCACTGCACTATAGTTTTAAGGATTAATCTGCTCATAGGGTTTATCACTGCACTTTTGTCCTAGTGACCACGACCCTTGCGAGTGGCCTAAAGCAATCCAAATACAATATACAGAATATGAAACAAAATCAATAATAAAACTAAAATACAAATTCTTATAAAATTACTACTCATTTGTGAAAGTCCAAAAAGTCCATCTAGTTTCACATAAAAATTGTCTATATTTTATATTTGTCCATTTTAATATTTTTTACGGATCTGGATTGAGGGTGAATTTTTTAAGAATTAGATCCAAATCCGGATCCGAAAACAGTTTTAGTATAAGAGTCAATTTTTTAGGGTTTTCTTTCACTTTATTCATTTTCTTCTTCACTTAAAACGGTTTCTCTCTCTATCTTTCAATCTCTTTCTCTCTCTCTAAATACAAAGTCTTATAAAAGTCCTACTCATTTGTGAGAGTCCAAAAAGTCAATCTAGTTTCACATAAAAATTGTCTATGTTTTACATTTGTCTATTTTAATATTTTTCGCGGATCTGGATTGAAGGTGGATTTTAAGAATTGGATCCGAATCCGGATCCGAAAACGATTTTAGTATAAAAGTCAATTTTTTAGGGTTTTCTTTCACTTTCTTCATTTCCTTCTTCATGTTTCTCTCTCTATCTTCCAATCTCTTTCTCTCTCTAAAACCACCACCCAACCACTACTAAATCCGTCGTAACTCCGTCGTCCGGCCACCAATACTAAATCCGATTGCATATTTGAGTAGCTCATGAGCCGATCTACCTTTCTATCGGTTTCGTTTTTCCGTTTTGTCGACTTTCAAAATTGTTGACCGGACTTCGAAGCTCTCCGGTTGTCTTCTCCAGCGAATCTCCGACTACTCAACACACATAAGTCATTACCTTGTCGTTTCCTCGATTTTCAGGTCACTTATATTTTTCCCAATTTCGTTTAGTTTTTTGTATAAATGGTCTACATTTTAGTCGAAATTATCTAGTTTGTTCAGTGTTAGTTTGAATGTATATATGTTTTTTGCGTGAAATTGTCTAGTTTTTAACATATATTGTCTAGTTTTTATGTAAATACATTATGTTTTAGCTTTTAACACATATGGTCTAGTTTTTAACAATATTTGTCTAGTTTTTTCATGTTATATCTTTCTATTGTGCAGTTGTGTTGAACTGTCTAGTTTTTAGTATGTAATGTCTAGTTTTTATGTAAGTTGAAAAAGTTAGAAGCAAAGAAAGTTGCTGATGAAAAAGTTTCTCAAGGATCTAAGTGACCTGCTGATGATGATGATTTTGAAGAGGGTGAATTGGATTATTTGAAGAAGAATGCTCTGAAAAAACTAAATCAATCGAAAAAAAATTAGTGTCTAGTTTTTTACAACATATTGTCTAGTTTTGTAACTGAATTGTTTAGTTTTGTAAATGAATTGTCTAGTTTTATTACTTGTCCAGAAATTTACTCACTCATTGTAACATAATTGTCTATATTGTCTAGTTTTTACATTATATTATCTAGTTTATGAAAGAAATTCTCTAGTTTTTACATGATTTACATTATATTGTCTAGTTTTTATTTGACCCGTTTTTAATGAATCCGGGTCAAAAGATCCGCGAAAAACCATCAGAAAGCCAAGTCGAGAAAAAAGGTATAATTGTCTAATTTTAATGTCACGCCCCAAAACCAAAATAATTTGGCACGACCGGCCGTCTATCGTGGGATGGGCTCACGCCAAGACGAAGCCTTCCTTTAATCCTCAAATACATCAATTATCTCAGAGTGGTACAACAGAGCATCTAAAATCCCATAAACTAATTATAACAATTACAAATCCTCAAACGACTACAACGATTCCAATACTACAAGTCATCCTATACAATACAAATCATCTTATACAATAGAAATCTCAGAGTCGCAGCAACTACTAAACAGCCTTCACATATCCATCATCTGAATACTATCTCAACTCGTCCAATCACTTACTAAATATCTGAAAGGGGTGTAAAGGTGAGCTCCTGGCACCTTTACCCGGATCAAGTACATGTAAAAATATACATACATATACACTCCGTTTTATATCAAACATAGTCAAAAATCATTTTGCATGGAACACATATCACAATACACTATTCACATTTAGCTCGAATCAAATATACACTATGGCCACACAAACCGTGGTGGCACACAAGCCGGCTTCCACATAACATATCCCCTAACACAATAGGGGTCCACAGACATAACATAATGGAGTACTTCAAAGCACGACAATCCATCGAAAGGGTCCACACACTTCATAGGCATATCGATGAGCTTAAACGTACACATAATCCATGCTTTATCAAAACACTTTCCCAAATCGCATACAGAAGGAAAATATTTTATGGGATACACATACTTGATCCATTTTTTTTAATATACTATTATATCAAGTCCCATAACATGATATAATAACCATAAGTTATTTTTCAATCGAAAACTATACATATATATATATATATATATATATATATATATATACATTTTATATCGAAAAATAAAAGCAAAAGTGTAAAGAGTTCCCCTTACCTCAAGGTCGATACGAATGCAAGCTTAACATATCCAACCACGAAAGCTCCTACTTGCAACTCAAATTCTCCAAAGTCACCTAGAACATTAAATCCTCCAATAGCACCACTTGCGGACTCCAAAACGCCTCTACTCCGGTTTCAACAGGTCAAAAGGGAAATGTAGGTAACAAGGGCAAAACGGAAATTTTCTGGAGCTAGGAAAAATAGTGGAAGGGCATAATTATGGTTCTATAACATTCAGGGCCAAAAAGGTAATTTAAACGGGTCGAAAATAGGCTGGAATAAAAGGATACAAAATCTAGCTCTATCTGCTTACAATCCAAAGTCCCTACCACTGCACCATACAGGCTTCAGTTATTTAGTTTACACAGGAACGTTATTTAATCTCTAATACCTCTGCTGAACAATTTACTTAACAATCTAACCCCTGGTAACTTCAAATTCTCAAAAGCATGGTTCATACTTTTCCAAAAAACTCAAAACAGTCCCTGCGAATCCGAAAAGTTTCCAAACTTCCTAAAATCGAACCAAACTCCTCCAAATTCAAGCAAGGGCTACGAAAATCAAATACCCATCACTCCCCCTAGTCAAATCGATCAAGAAACGGTCCAAAACATCACAAATCAGTCCAAGAACGAGGAAGAACACATTCAAGATAGTCCAAGATTTCGAAATCAATATCCTCCTTTCCTGTTTCTGATTCTTGCGATTAAAACCTCTAAAATTTTGGTTTCAGAGTCCTCCAATCGTCCTTCTCGATCTGGGTTTCCGGTTGCTTGTCTTCGGTCTCGATCCAATGCGTCTGGGTGAAGGAGAGGCGTGGACGCAATACTAGAGGTAGGGCGAAAGAAAGAAAAGCAGGCGTGTGGGCTGTGAGGTGAAGAAGAAGATGAGTCCTACGTTTATCAATAGGTTAAGGATTAAGAAGTAGCTGGGTTTAGTAAACTTGGGGTTAACAAAAAAAAAAAAAGATGAAGAAAGGACAGAAGTATCTGGGTTTAGTAAAGTTGGGGTTAACAAAAAAAAAAGATGAAGAAAGGAATAACTAGGGATTGGGCTTTAATTTGGACCCTAAATCAATCCAAAACTAACACAATTAATTCACGAATTAAATCCAACAATTATCGTAGCCCGTCCCGACTTAATCAACCCATAAAAGAATGACGATTAAAATCCCGTATAGCGACTCGACTCCAAATAATTTCTCGTCTCCAAATTAAATTCAAATTGACGATCCAAAAATAAATTCCGGAATTTTACATTTAAAGTTTGAAGGGGACTTTCGGGACTCTCATATATATAGGGGTCTCTCGCAAAACGGGCTCCTCTCTAAAACCACCACCCAACCACCACTAAATCCGCCGTAACTACGTCGACCACCAATACTAAATCCGATTGCATATTTGAGTAGCTCATGAGCCGATCTACCTTTCTATTGGTTTCGTTTTTCCGTTTTGTCGACTTTCAAAATTGTTGACCGGACTTCGAAGCTTTCCGGTTGTCTTCTCCGGCGAATCTTCGACTACTCAACACACATATAAGTCATTACCTTGTCGTTTCCTCGATTTTCAAGTCACTTACGTTTTCCCGATTTCGTTTAGTTTTTTGTATAAATGGTCTATATTTTAGTCGAAATTATCTAGTGTGTTCAGTGTTAGTTTGAATGTATATATGATGTTTCGAATGAGTATCCATGCGTTTTATATGCTTTAATTTAGTAATTTTCTATATTTTGGTAAAAATTGACTAGTTTTTTTGTATAAATGCCCTATGTTTTAGTAGAAATTGTCTATGTTGTTGGTTTATTGTGAAAAGATAGATGTGTTGTATATTGTCTAGTTTTTTTTATATAAATGGTCTATGTTTTACTAGAAATTGTCTATGTTTTTTGTTGTTGCTGGTTTAGTTTTTTGTATAAATTGTCTAGTTTTTTGTATAAATGGTCTATGTTTTAGTAGAAATTGTCTATTTTGTTCGTTGTTGCTGGTTTAGTTTTTTTGTATAAATTGTATATGTTTTAGTATAAATTGTCTAGTTTTTTGTATAAATGGTCTATGTTTTAGTAGAAATTAATTGTGTATGTTTTAGAAGAAATTGTCTACGTTGTTCATTGTTACTGGTTTAGTTTGTCTATGTTTTACTATAAATTGTCTAGTTTTTTTGTATAAATGGTCTATGTTTTAGTAGAAATTGTCTATGTTATTCGTTGTTGCTGGTTTAGTTTTTTTATAAATTGTCTAGTTTTTTGTATAAATTGTCTAGTTTTTTGTATAAATGGTCTATGTTTTAGTAGAAATTGTCTATTTTGTTCGTTGTTGCTGGTTTAGTTTTTTTGTATAAATTGTATATGTTTTAGTATAAATTGTCTAGTTTTTTGTTTAAATGGTCTATGTTTTAGTAGAAATTAATTGTGTATGTTTTAGAAGAAATTGTCTACGTTGTTCATTGTTACTGGTTTAGTTTGTCTATGTTTTACTATAAATTGTCTAGTTTTTTTGTATAAATGATCTATGTTTTAGTAGAAATTGTCTATGTTATTCGTTGTTGCTGGTTTAGTTTTTTGTATAAATTGTCTAGTTTTTTGTATAAATGGTCTATGATTTAGTAGAAATTGTCTATGTTTTAGTAGAAATTATCTATGTTGTTCGTTGTTGCTGGTTTAGTTTTTTTGTATAAATTGTCTATGTTTTACTATAAATTGTATAGTTTTTTTTGTATAAATGATCTATGTTTATGTATAAATTGTATATGTTTTTTGATGTTTTTGTTGTATGTATTAGGTTTTCGTAAAAAGGGTGGTTGAACAAAGATTGGTCATAAAAATTGAGACGTTGTGGAAGAAGGGGTCGACGAACAAGTGAAGAGTGTGAAGAAATCTATTTTGTAGATGTATTAAATGTTTTTGAAAAGACATATATTTTTATAGGTTGTAAATTTTTAATTTTTTTATTATTTTGTGTATTAAAATTTATTGGTTGACGAATGAAATTGAAGTTCATGTTTATTTTTTTAAATATTGTGCTTTGATTGGATAAATAAGTTGTTAGTTGTTACTGATGTCTGCATGCTAAACATAGACAATTTCACGATAAACATAGACAATTTGATGATAAACCTAGACAATTTGATGTAAAAATCAACATATGTGGATTTGGATGAACATTGATGAGCTGAGTAAGTTTTTTTCAAAAAAAAATTGCTGGTCGATCGACCCGCGAAAAATTAAATTGTCTATTTTTTAGGGAAATTGTCTATGTTTGTCTGTTATAGAGGATTTTCGGGACTCTCCAATACGTAGGGGTCTCTCGCAAGACGGACTCAAATTAAAATTAATGGGTTGCTAATAAACAATTAGATCTTTTTCAGGGACATGGATTGCAATTTGTCAAAATCTATAACAAGGAAAAGAAAGGAAAAATGAAAAGAATTAAAGAAAGAAAAAAATCAAAAATAAGGAGTGGCTTTTTCAGTGATAATTCCAACTTTACCATTCACATCAGATCCCTCTGACCCCTTTATAATAACAAAAATTTCTAGATGTTTCGGGAGAAGAAAACTAGTAGAGATGATGACGAGGACGATGGTGATGATGATTTCTTCATCCTTAACTTATACTAATAAGATATCGAAGTACACAGTACATGATTAGGCTATATATTGATTTTGGTTTATCCAATTGAATTTCAAAATTGTCGACCAAGCAGCAGATCATTCATATGAATCAGCTCTAGATAATTGAAGGTAATAGGAGGGGGAAAACTGTCAGGGCTATGCAGATAGATGCTTCCTGGTAGTCGCATGAGCCTCCTTTTAAAAACTTCAATTAAGGCAATTAGATACTACCAAACGACCTCGAAACCATCCACGAATTATACGATTAGATTCAGAACAGGGGAGATGGAAACGAAAGATGATCAACTTTTAGTACATTAATGAATAAGAACAGCTGGTGGTGACCATTTTGATATGTGGAAACAAAAACTATGACTATTTTGAAATCGACACCATATGGCGGTTGGGTTTTGTACAACCTCACTGAATGTGTACACGATGTCCCCAAGCCCGTTAAATGGATGGATTCGATCCAATACAGTTCGACCCGTTATGATTGAATCGGATCCAATACTAATCCATGAAAACATATGATGATCAGGATTGGATCGGAACTGATCAAAAATATTCATATTAATACATATACATATATTTATGAAATTATACCATGTTTGATATTTTTTTAAATAATAATAATAATAAAAGAATAGTTGGATGATCATTGAATCCATCAAATCAATTCACCTTCCAATATGGATGGCATCCGGTTCACGTTGGAAAATCCAATCCATATTGACAGGTTGAGATCTCACGCATTCTATTGAAGATTGTATCGGCGTTAGACCACTAGCATAAAAAATCTCTAGTAGCGAACATTTTGATATTTTTCCTTTTAAATTATATAGACAAGAAATCAGAAATCATTTTACCCATTTACGTTTCCTCAAATCAAATTGCTCTCAAAAGTTTGCATGTGTACGTTTTGTCCCCCATTCAGTTTCAAATTCAGCATGATTTGATTCAAAAAAATTGTGTTCTACTATAATTTGCAAGCATTAATATCAGATGGAAGTCATAAGGTAGTCGAGTTGTAATAGAGTTGGAGGTATAAGCATGATGGGATCGAGTTTCCGTAGCGGGATTTTCTCCGCAATTGGACCAATCAAATGGTGTTGAAGTACATGCAAATCTTATGGGGCTATACATCAAATGCCAAACATTTGGCCAAAAATTGCACATATATTAACTTTAGGGGACATTTCACGCAAATGACCACAGGTTTAGGTGGCAAAATATGTTTCTCCAGATTTTGTAACTTATTCATACATCACTTTCCATTGATGCCTATACTCTAACTCACTCAAAGCAACTTCTTTACTCCATTAATCCATTTCACGCTAATCAAACTCCCATGATCCCATCCATTCCGACTTCTCACTCAAGTTTCTATGCATCGAACTAATTATTCCCAATATATCGATAAAATCATTTTAAAATTTCACAATATGATTTTTTTTCTTTAATTCTTTTATACTCTTTGCAATTAAAGATGGACACTTGGAAACAATTACAGTTCCTTTACCGTGAGATAGAGTGGCCTTGCAAATATACTCTTAATTTTATAAACAGAGTTGAAGATATTAATGATCAGCTACAAATCACTTTAGTTGTAACGTAGAAGTACATAATTACGAATTGTAAGAATCTAACTACCGTAAAACATTACTCCCTCCGGTCCATTAAAAGCTTCATAGGTTGACTTTTTTTGACTTGTCAGTAAATTCTTTAATAAATTATTAAAATATAATAAAATTATATTATGAAAATAAATCAAGTATATTTTACTAATATAATTTTATTTTATACTTTTTTGTGTATAATTTAAGGGTAATTTACGGTCAAAATTTTTAAAAAAAGTCCTATGAAGCTTTTATTGAAACGGATGGAGTATGATATAGAATTAATTTGGTGTAAAATTCCGAGTGAAGTAGTATAACACTATAAATAAGTCACTCATATTATGTCATAATTCAAGTAAACCAGTCCACTTGAAAATACAGCATACTCGATCATATCTCGTCCAGCTTCGTATCTCCGACCCTGCCACACTCAACCTGTAACACGAACATTCTGCCAGTTTCGAATTAGGTGTTGAGTCTCCATTGCTGATGCAATAACATTTATATGAGTAGATGTTTCCAAAACTCAAAAGTGACGCAGCCCCATTTAATTTCTCTCGGTGAAATGTGTATGGGCTCAAAATCAATCTTAGTTACAGGCTTAAAGCACTCCTAGTTTTACTCGCTACAAAACAATTGCCATTAGGAACGCCAGTTTGGTGGTGGTTAAGCAGATGAGTCAATTCTTGCTGCCTGCTTGTCAATCCTTATAATTCCCACCAGCTAGCTATTTCCAATTCATTCTCTCAACACATGCACTTCAAGCTTTCACTTCACTGAAAAAAAAAAAAGAAGCTAGAATGTATTTTGCAGTTTTCTTCGCAGTCTTGTGGTTTCTTGGCTTCTCCGCCTGGCGGAACTATAAGAATTTCGCCTGGAACTGGCCGATGGTGGGGAATCTTCCGACACTTCTGCGCAACGTGGGCCGGGTGCATGACATTGCAACGGAGGTTCTTGGGGCAACGAAGCGGAAATCATTTCGTGTTAAAGGTCCTTGGTTTGCGGATATGGACATTTTGGTTACGGTTGATCCTGCCAATGTTCACTACATCATGAGTGCAAGTTTCCAGAATTTCCCAAAAGGTCCCAAATTTAAGGAAATTTTTGATGTTTTGGGAGATGGGATTTTCAATTCTGATGCAGATTTGTGGAAGATGCAGAGGAAGGTTGCCAGGGCCTTGATTGTGCACCGGAACTTCTATCAGTTTTTGGTCAGGGTCAGTCAGGAGAAGATTGAGAAGGGCCTGATTCCGGTTCTTGAGATGGTTTCTCGAAAAAATCAGGTGGTTGATTTGCAAGATTTATTTCAGAGGCTTACTTTTGATACCACTTGTTCTTTAGTCACTGGTTTCGATCCTGGGTGTTTGACTGTTGATCTTCCTGACGTTCCGTTTTCAAAAGCCATGGATGATGCGGAAGAAGTGATTTTCTTGCGCCATGTTGTTCCGGAGTGGCTCTGGAAGCTGCAGAAATGGCTTGGCATTGGGGCGGAAAGTAAAATGGCAGAAGCTAAACGAGTCCTGGACAGTGTAATCGGAAAGTACATAGCTATGAAACGTGAGAAAATAAGCAAAGGAGAGTGCTCAGGAACTGAACATGGTATTGATTTGCTCACATCTTACATCACTGATACAGATGAAACCGAACATGTTGAATGTGACGACAAGTTCTTGAGAGACACTATATTGAATCTAATGATTGCAGGGCGTGACACCACCAGCTCCGCTTTGACCTGGTTGATATGGCTTGTCTCGACTCACCCTGACATCGAAAAGAAAATCAGGGATGAGCTGAAATCAGCTCTGGCCCCTGATGAAGGCGAAAAGTGGCGAGTATTTAAGGTTGAGGAATGTAACAAGATGGTGTACTTGCATGGAGCAATTTGTGAAGCACTTAGGCTGTATCCACCTGTTCCCTTCCAACATAAGGAACCCGTTCAATCAGATATTCTTCCGACTGGCCATTACGTGCATCCAAAAATGAAGGTTATGTTCTGTTTATACGCAATGGGGAGAATGGAGTCCATTTGGGGGAGTGATTGTAGGGAGTTCAAGCCCGAGAGGTGGATTTCTGATCGTGGAACAATCAAGCATGAGCCTTCCTATAAGTTCTTGGCGTTCAATGCTGGTCCAAGAACTTGTTTAGGAAAGGAGGTGGCATTTACGCAGATAAAGGCGGTAGCTGCCACGATTCTCCATAACTATCATGTCCGCGTGGCGGAAGGTCACCAGGTGGCAACTAATTTCTCGGTTATCCTGTATATGAGGTATGGTTTGAAGGTTCGTGTTGCTAAGAGAACCGCGTAAAATCACCTGTGGACACTATCCTTACCGGTAGGCTGAAACTTTTGTTTGTTCTCTGTGTTAGTTTTTACCATTTCTGGTTTGCTTTTAATTATGTTGGTCAGCATAATATCAGTAAAATGTGCTGCTTTTGTTTAAAGAGTCTATTACATAAGTGTTTTAAATGTAAGCATATTTATCTTTTAGTGGTATAATCCGGTGTTCTCATTTATTTTGACAATTGCTTTCATTACAGATTTGTGTAGTCTTTCAGTTCTGGAGGAAACTAAAATCAGAAAGTTTTAGTCTTTGAGACTGTGACTTAATGATTATCCAAATAGGCATTGATAAATGATAAGTACAGTGTACCATATTATCTCTACTTGCTAGCATACAAAATAACAATTCATCACATATGTTTTGTCACACATAGAAGGACATAAGCATGACATATCACTTAAACTATTAATTCCAGATATGTTAAATCCGACCCCTGCCTAACAAAGATGCACCGTTTAAAATTACCTCTCAATGAGTCGACCATCCATATGAAGACCACCCTATGGATTACATCCGAAAACTAATTCTTGCATCAACAATAGCGACGCACAAAATATATCCAAATCATGCCACAGGATCGCATGGTTATAATTAGGTTCATGATCTGTTGAAGTTTTTCTTGGTAAAAAGGTTCAATCTATTGAAATTAGTTGTATCTAACTTTACCTATGTATGTACATTACATATTATATAGTAGTACCATATTGTCATCTGGAGGCAGTTAATTAGTCCTCCTTTTAGATTAGCTTCTAATGATTGATACGTATTGACGTGCTTATTTTTATAGGGTACGTTTATACCGTTTGGTGGTTTAAAAGTGTTTAGAAGAATACATCAACATACATTGGTTGATGTTTGAGTGTTAGAGTTGTGTTGTCAAAATTCAACAAGAAGGTCATGAGTAAACTATACTTGTAAGAACATATACATGTGCAAGGTGTTAGGTTATAAACTAAAATGTAACACGACATTGTTTGAGTTGAGAAAATAATCAAAGTAAAGGATAAGGCACACAATATATTTACGTTAAAATTTCTAAATCATGAGAAAACAACGAATAAGGTTGTGCAAATATTTATATAAGGATGGATCCAACACTATGTTTATACCCTTTGAAATTGGAAAAAGCCCAGATCGTGAACTCTACGTGGAGAAAACTATTTTATGATGAATATATCTAGCATCATTCAAACTATTGTACGGAGGGGATCTTGAACTCGGCATGTATGTTATATAACTTTATTTCTTCAACATGACATTTTAAAAGAGAGAATGGCCTAACTCGTATACATGTAAGATGATGGAACTGATAGAATAGTGATATGAGGAAATAAGTCCAACTCTAATTAACCAAGAAAAAAGAATCTTGACTCTAACAAGTTAAGATAGGTTCGCCAAAAATGTTCTTACTAAGAGGTTCCCCATTAAGATCATATCGGTGTTATTATTTTCAAGAGAATAGAGGCTCACCAAAAAGGCTATGATCTTAAGAGGTTCATTAAAGTCGTTTGGGCTTTATTATTATCAAGAGAAAAAAGGTTTACTAAAAAGGCTCTTACCTTAAGGTCATTTGGGCTTTATTATCATCAATATAAGAAAGGTTCACAAAAAAGGCTCTGACTTAAAAGGTTCCCATTAAGGTCATTTGGGCCTTTTATTATTATCAAGAGCGAAAAGGTTTCCTGAAAAGGCTCCGACCTTAAAGGGTTCTCGTTAAAGTCAACTTGGCTACTATCTTATCTATATATCATATTCGGAGAAAGGCCCCCGATAAGGCTCCAACCATAAAAGATTCCCCATTAAGGTTATTTGGGCTTTATTATTATCAAGATAAGAAAGGTTACGACCTTAGAAGGTTCCCGTTAAAGTCAACTAGCTACAGTTTCACTTATCATCATATTTAAAGAAAGGTTCCCCGATAATGTTCCGACCTTATGAGATCGCAACTTAATAAAACTCTTCACCAACAACAGAAGGAACTCGACTCTAGGAATCCCGATCTTACTTGGTGAAGAGACTTCATTTGTGTGAACTTAACGCGCCACCAAGGTCGATGTCCATGTGTAAGGCTCTAATTGGACAGACTTGCTTTCAGTTAACCGGAGTCTTGTCCCATGAACCATCTCATTTAAATAGGAGGACATTTTTCTTATTTGGAGGTAAGAAATCACTTGCAATATTTCTCTCTCTCTCTACAAATTATCCAAATTGAGAGGTGAGAGCATCACTAGATCAACCTCCTCGATACGTTAAATCTAAGTCCGGAAAACCGGCCTAAAGGGTCTAACTCCTTGTTTCTGGTTCACCATAAATGTTCACCGGAAAGGTTCATGAAGTTAGAAGACTCAAGTTTCAAGACTTTGCACTACTTCGTGGATTTTGGCTTGATCGTTTTTATACAACATCAAACATACATATCAAATTTAAACTTGAACTCGAAGTCTTCTAGTACTAATTATTACCCTTCAAAAAGTGAAAAATGAGACACATCTATTTTAACTCGGAGACTCTACTATTACTCTCCAAAATAGAAAAAAACGTGTTCATGATAATGAACTGATGGAACAATTATATTGATGCAGCGTACGTAGCGGAACAGGAAGGATGAAAACACAAGGATCGTTGATTCTATAGAATGCCGAAACTTGGTTGAAGAATTGAGAAAACTCTCGATATTATTAATCAAACATAAACTGTCTTCTAACAATAACCAGCCAAGTTCTTAAATAGAGAATTCCTAACCAACTAAAAAGAAAAATATTAAATCCTAATTAACTAAGAAAAAGGAAAAATACCAAATCCTAATTAACTAAGAAAAAAGAAAATACCAAATCCTAATTAATTAAGAAAAATGAAATATAACAGAGAATAAACTAAAATAAACTGCAAAATTGTTGCCAATCTTCTATGTCAGCTTCTTTGTTTGGTCCGCATCATTCCCCCAGGATAGATCTAGAAGATTCGTCCTCGAATCTGAAACCGCATCATCATCCGATGAAGAATCATGAGCAAAAGGAACAAGGCGTTTCACATTGAAGACATCTGAAGTGTGAATATGGCTCGGCAATTGCATACGGTAAGCATTAGGATTGATCTTCTCGATGATTTCTAGCGGACCAATTTCTTGGCAGCGAGCTTGCTATATTCACGAGCAGGAAAATGATCTTTAGTAAGAATAGCCCAAACATAATCACCCACTTTGAAGTCAACAACACGTCGTTTCTGATCCGCATGCGCCTTGTATTTGGCAGTGTTATCAACCAAACGAGCATGGGTTTGGCGATGAACTTCAGACATGTTAGAACTTAAGATCCCGGATTGGTACTAGGAATTAGACCAACAGACAATGTTGCCAACAATGTTATTCAACACTGTCTACAGTTAACAGATAGCAACGGATGAATAATAATGAAACTTATATTACCAAGCCAATATATAGAAAAATATATTGGCAGCGCCTTAGGCAAAATATCTACTGACAGAAAAAGTAGATCTAATCAACTAGGTTTAATACAATCACAAACGATTGATTAAACAACCAAAACTAGCCCTAGAAGAACCAACAGTAAAAGCTATTCTAGGTCGATGTTTGAAAGAGTTATTCCAACAATGAATACTCTTAGACAAACTCTAAAGCTAGCAGAAAACAAGAAGCCTAAACTCTTTAAATCTCAATTGATCTTTTTAAAAGGCTCAACCTTGCTTTGCTGAATCCTTGCATATATATACTTGAGATATCGACCTCTTCCATCTATGTCGAAAGGCAATAGAATCTCAGCAAAGGCAATTTTCCTTTTACTTGTTTTCTTCAATATACGCATAGAAGGAAATTCCCATATTTCGATTCTTCATAAAATATATTCCTTCTTGCTTTCACCACAAGCTGTTCTTTTTCCTTAAATCATCTCTTGTTCGATTTGTCAATACTTCCAGGTCAGTTTCACCTTGATGTGCTTTGTCTTTGATGTCTACCGCAATGTTATATCTTCAATGTTATGCCAGCATTGAACTCTATCCTGTCACAATGTTATACAACATTGGTAGTCCTGCAGCTTCACAAACAACAACAAACACAAACTTGGAACTGATTATTGAAAGACAAGATTATCAAAATATAAGTGCATACTGCACTTTCAAGACAAATGAGCAACCAAGTCTTCAGTAGTAGTATGAACACGCACCTTACTAAGTAACATAATCAGATCGACCGGACCCCGTGGGGACAAACCATACACCACATGAAAATGACTGAAACCGGTGGTACGGTTAACAACATGGTTATGGGCGAACTCAGCTTGTGGTAGCTTCAGATCCCACGCCTTAGGGTGATCACCCACCAAACTGCGTAAAAGATTGCCAAGAGAGCAATTGACCACTTCAGTTTGGCCATTTGTTTGAGGGTGATAAGCACTACTGAAATTTAACTGAGTATTAACCGTACGCCATAAACTCCGCCAAAAATGACTCACAAAACGAGTATCTCGATCAGACAATAGACGTAGGAAGACCATGGAGTCGATACACATCACGAAAATAAAGTTGAGCAACATATACGGCGTCCGATGTGCGTTTACAGGGAATAAAATGAGTCATCTTCGAAAAGCGATCAACAACCACATAGATAGAATCACTGCCGCGCTGTGTGCGGGGAAGGCCAAGAACAAAGTCCATGCTAACATCAGTCCATGGATGTGTGGGAATGGGAAGAGGCAGATATAACCCAGCATTAGTAGAAGTCCCTTTCGCCAACTGACAAGTGCGACAACGAGCCACAAATCGACCTACTTCCTTGCGCATAGACGGCCAGTAGTAGGAGCCAGCGAGTAGTTGAAAGGTGCGGTCACGTTCGACATGACCCTCATTATGACATTCCTGTATAATCTGCAAACGAAGGCTACAATCTGGTATGCACAATTGAACCCCGTGAAAGAGGAATCCATTCTCCAAGATAAAATCCGATGGCGCGCCTTGCTGGATCTTGGCCAGGACGTGAGAAAAGAAGGGATCTTCCACATATAAGGGCAGAAAGGAATCAAAGCACGGGACATGAACTCGCATTTCCATCAATAGCCCATGACGTTGACTGAGTGCATCAGCGACACGGTTAGAGACTCCAGCTTTGTGTTTAATCACAAAGGTAAACTGCTGTAAATAGAAAATCCAAGAAGCATGGCGGTGAGAGATCTTATCTTGGCTGCCGAGGTGTTTGAGTGAATCGTGATCAGTGTAGAGGACAAACTCACGATGAAAGAGATAGTGACGCCAATGTTTCACCGCTTCGCTTGTACTAAAGCGAAGCTTTGCACCAGATATTTTCTCACTAAAGTAGGCAACATGTCGCCCTGATTGCCTAAGTACGACTCTAATGCCTGTTTTGGATGCATCACAATGGAGTTCAAAAGGTTGAGAAAAATCCGGCAGGACTAGAATAGGAGCCGAAATTAAGCGCTATTTAATCTCTTGGAACACAGCCTCAGCGTCTGGGGTCCAGTGGAACTTGGAGCCCTTCATGCAATCAGTGAGAGGAGCCATAATGCCACTAAAGTGCGGTATAAAACGTCGATAGAAGGATGCCAATCCATGAAAGTTACGCACATCGGTGATGGATGAAGGATGTCGCCAATGTTCGATTGCAATAACCTTACCGGGATCAACCTTGAGTCCTTCATTTGAAACCACATATCCTAAGAACTGAATCGACGCAGTCAGGAATGCGCACTTGGCGGTAGCAGCATAAAATTTGTCACGGCGAAGAATGAGCAGTACTTCACGTAGGTGCTGGAGATGTAGGGCCGGACTCGAGCTATAGATCAAGATGTCGCCTAAATAAACGACGACAAATTTTCCAATGAAAGGGCGCAACGCTTGGTTCATAACACGCATAAAAGTGCTCGGGGCATTGGAGAGTTCAAACTGCATCACAAGCCACCCGCATAGACCTTGACGGGTTTTTAAGGCGGTTTTTCACTCATCTCCCATACGGATGCGAATCTGATGATAGCCGCTTTTTAAATCCAATTTTCTAAACATGCTGGCACCACCCAATTGGTCTAATAAGTCATCCAATCGATGGATGGGAAAACGGTATCGAACGGTGATTTTTTTGATGGCACGACTATCCACACACATGCGCCATGAGCCGTCTTTCTTTGGCGTGAGGAGGTCAGGTATCGCGCAGGGACTGAGGCTTTCCCGAATATGGCCCTTGGCGAGTAGTTCTTCAACCTGTCGTCGCAATTCCTCATGTTCTTTTGGGCTCATCCGATAGTGGGGTCGATTAGGGAGGGTAGCCCCTGGCACTAAATCAATATGGTGCTGAATGTCGTGTAGCGGAGGCAAGATAGATGGAAGGGAGTCGGGAAACACATATGTGAATTCATGTAATAATGGTCGAACTTCCTCCGGTGGACTAATAGAAGTGTCAGTGCTGTTGGGGTGAGAAAGCAACACAAAGACGATGCCCGATTCTTCCATAGCAGCTTGAAAGGGAACGCGGGAGAGGAGCGTAGTTGGAACAGGCAGTTGGATTTGGTGTGAATCAACGCCCTTGGGTTTATTTGAACCAGCACATTCTTCTTGCCTCGGAATAAGAATGAGTAAGTATTTGTACAACCATCGTGATAGACATTATTGTCGTATTGCCATGGGCGGCCGAGCAACAAGTGACAAGCATCCATAGGTACCACATCACAATATATAGAATCGGTATAGGTGGGGCCAATCGAGAAGGATACTAAAACTCGTTTAAAAACTGTGACATCCGTGCCTTGACTCAACCAGGAAAGTCGATATGGTTTGGGGTGAGGTTCTGTGCTGAGACCGAGTTTAGAGACAACCACCTCGGAGATAACATTTTCACAGCTTCCAGCATCAATAATAAATGTGCAGATTTTTTTATCGATGGTGCAGGTGGAATGAAAGAGATTGTGGCGAAGCCATTCTGTATCAGGAGCACGAGGTGCCAAGAATGCTTGGCGTAACATCAGGAGGGGTCCAACATCACCAGCCACATATTCTTCGATGACTTCCTCATCGTCATCGTAAGTAAGGTGGTCATAGATAGGCGCGGATTCATCATCGACAGCGTCAGTAAAAAGGCCACGAGTGTTGGAAGGCGATTTACGACACTCGGCTTGTCTATGTCCAGGTTCACTACAATTGAAACAACGTAAGCCACCCGTCCGTCCTTGAGGTTGTGTAGGGTAGCTACGGGCTGGAGGAGGATTAGGTTGGGTGTCGGGAACCCGAGATGGCGGAGCAGCAGGTCTAGTGCCACTGGTCGACCCAGGAAGCTGCCGGCCAGGCATTGTATGCAAGTCTGTTTGTTTCGGCTTGAGCGCTCGACCCTTTGTTAAGGGGTCGAATATATTGAGCACGTCCTGCAATTGGAGACGCAAGCCCCCGATATACCGAGAAACCAACTGGATAGGTGATTCATTGAGATCAATACGGGCGATGAATTCATAGAATTTTGTGGAGTAATCATCAACGGAATGGTGGCCTTGGCGGAGGTTCTGGAAGCGTTGGTACAGTTCACGCTCAAAGTTACATGGTAGAAACGCAGCCTTAATATGTTTCATGAATTTGGCCCAGCTGGATATCTTGTCTATGCCATGGCGAAGACGGTTCTATTTCAATTGTTGCCACCAGGTTTGTGTGCGACCACGCAAGCGGATTGTCACGATGGAAACACGACATTCGTCCGGGACCTCCTTGAATTCCAGAATTTCGTCAACCTGGGAAAGCCAGTCGATGAATTCTTCAGGTTTGAGCGTACCATCGAATTGAGGAATCTTGACCTTGAAACCGTGGTCCCAATGGTGGTTAGGCCGTGCCGGTGAACGAAACCGTGGGTTGCCGAAGGGGTTTTCTTCCGTGATTGTGACATCGTCGTCTTGTCGGTGCAGATGGACAGATTCGTCCATACGCTGTGTTAACAGCTCAACCTGGCGCCGCAAGTCTTCGTTCTCACGTCGCAGCTCTGCGACATCGCCTCCGTTATCTCCATCGTTGGCAGCTCTCCTTTGGTGGCGGGGCGGCATGACTCAGGATCGAATGGAGGATGATACCACTCTGATGCAGCGTACGTAGCAGAACAAGAAGTATGAAAACACAAGGATTGTTGATTCTATAGAATGACGAAACTTGGTTGAAGAATTGAGAAAACTCTCGATATTATTAATCAAACATAAACTGTCTTCTAACAATAACTAGCCAAGTTCTTAAATAGAGAATTCATAACCAACTAAAAGGAAAATACCAAATTTTAATTAACTAAGAAAAAGAAAAATACCAAATCCTAATTAACTAAGAAAAAGGAAATATAACAGAAAAATAATAAACTAAAATAAACTGCAAAATTGTTGCCAATCTTCTATGTCAGCTTCTTTGTTTGGTCCGCATCATATATTCATTTAGATCCAAAGTCTTCTTTACCTTCAGATGTTAAAAAAGGAGATATGTGCCATTTTTATGATGACAGATGGAACAATCATCTTTAGTTCAAGGGGAGATATCTTTTTACTACCTTATTAGTGTCTCTAATTACACAATAAACCTCAATAGATTAACAATTACGTTTTGGTCCAAAATCTCATTTTTGTGCTCACCAAAAGATTAAACCAAACAGACCTTAAGTGAAAAATTAAAAATTAAACCTTATATCATTTAAAAAAAATCAAATTGGACGCTTTCTGGCAGACTCCGCCAGTAATGTTTGTTTCATTAGTTTAAGCATCACTGATGTTAGTTTCACTAGTTTCAGCACCAAATGTGTTAGTTTCAACATTAACGATGTTAGTGAAAAGTTTCACTAGTTTCAGCACCAAATGTGTTAGTTTCAAAAGTTAGTTTCAACATTAACGATGTTAGTTTCACTAACATTATAATCGACATGTGTGTAAATTTCAACATTAAGTATTAGTTTTAATGTTAATTTAACTAGTTTCTTGTGAAAGCAAGCTGGATAGTTTCATTGGTAAAAAAATAAAAATGAAACTTTATATCATTTTAAATTATTATTAAAAAATTAAATTGGAGGCTTTCTGGTGGAGCTTTTATTAATGGCGGATGCGGAGCAGAAGCTCCGTCATTAATGGCAGAGCCTCTGCTCCACCAATTTTATTATTTTTTTATTGTTTTTAAAGAAACTTTAAAGACTGTTTGGTTTCTTTTGAAAAATGAGTTTGGTCAACCAAAAAATAAACCTAAATATAATTGTTTGTCATTAGTTGTTTTTAATCCGTAATTTTCAGTCTATGGGGGGTTAATTTTGAGAACGATTTCATGAGGGTCTCTTAGCTCAATTAACTAATGTGATTAATCCACTAATTAATTAGTGAATGTATAACAAGTGATAATTAATGTCGGTCACAGTTGGGAATTTGGGATGTAAATGGAGATGAATTTGATATGTACTGAAGAGATTCAGAAATCGTATAGGAGGTTAATACTATCTCCAAGACTCCAACCCTCAAACTCTATCAAACTGCCACATCACTATTTCATTGATAACAAATTCAATCAAACTCTTCATCTCCAACCTTCAAACCCTATCATACTCACTTTTTCATTTTCTTTTCTCACTTCTTTTTAAACTATACTATTCTTTTTCCTTTTCTTTTAAAACTTCATAATTCAAACTTCTTATTTATTTTTAATTTTGTTAATTAATTAAAATAATATAAAATAAAAATTAAAAAAATACAATATTCGAGAATAAACGATACAATACTTAATAAAAATATTACAATACTTGGGATAAAATATTACATTACATAAACTTTAAATGTAAAATAGAATGAAAAAGAAAAAAAGAAAACAAATAAATCAAAACAAATAAAACAGAAACAAGAAAATCAAAATAAAGCAAAAAAGTTTTTAAAAAATAAAATAGAAAAGAGGGGTTTGATTGCTATCAAACAGGTATGAAAATATCATACCCGTTTGTTAGCAAATGCTATCAAACGCCGGATGGACCATCTCCAAGGCGTTTGATGGGGTTTGAGACGGTCTAAAACCCCATCAAACGATCGTTGGAGACGGTCTAATGAATGTAGAAATCTTTGAATTTTACATAGTTTGTAAATTGAGTGGAAAAATGAAACATTCAAAACTTCAATAGAGTATGTAAACAAGAATTACAATCAAAAGTTTAGAGTGTGTTTAGCGCACATTGGATATGAAACAACCTCCTCCATTTCATGGATATACTATATGATACTGGACTTTTAGCATAAACTTTACAATGATCAACACATATATATGCTGGCAAAAACAATATGTGAAAGTTTAAAATCAACATGTTAACAAAATAATGGGACCTATATGGACCTATATCACTCTTCATCTATGTTCTTACAATAAATTTAGAAACATACTATTTTTCAAACAAAATAGTATTTTGTACCTTACTAGCCAACCTTATCTTGCACTAAGGTGGATGTATATATTATATAAGGGCTAACACATTGACCAAGCAAATTAACCATAATTGTACCATGAAGATCTCACTTTCAATCCCATCTCTTGTTCACCTTAACTTTCAACCCATGTTTCATGTAAAGAATGACAGAAACGTTAGGTTTCACTTCATGTCCTTTCATCACTTCAACCTGATAATTATGTATCATAGCAGCAGCTACGGATTTCAGCTGAGTGAAAGCCACTTCTTTACCCAGACAAGTCCTTGGCCCTGCATTGAAAGCCAAGAACTTGTACGATGGCTCGTATTTGATGGTCCCACGATCCGTTATCCATCTCTCTGGCTTGAACTCCTTCGCGTCCTTACCCCAAACATAGTCCATTCTCCCCATAGAATACAGTGAAAACAGGACCTTCATCTTCGGGTCAACGTAATGACCACTCGGGAGAGTAACCGGCTGAACAGGCGCCTTGTGCTCGAACGGAACTGGTGGGTAAAGCCTTAAAGACTCGCACAGTGCACCGTGTAAATACACAAGGTTCTTCAGCTCTTCAACTTCAAACAGCCTCCACTTTCCGGTTTCCTTAGCTGATAGAACAGAGTTTAGCTCCTCCCGTATTTTCTCTTCCACCTCAGGATGGGTCGTAACAAGCCACGTAAACCACGTCAGAGCCGAGCTGGTAGTGTCACGCCCTGCAATCATGAAGTTCAAAACTGTGTCCCTTAAAAACTTGTCGTCACACTCCAAACCCGTGGACTCGTCCCCCTTGATGTATGATGTTAATAAGTCCATGCCGTCTTCATCATCTCCAACACGGCCTTCCAATTTGCTCAATTCTTCGCGCTTCATTGTGATATACTTCCCTATAACGTCATCAAGAACAGCCGAAGCATGGGTTAGTCTTCTTTCAGCCCCAATCCCAAGCTTCGATGCCAACTTCCAGACGTACTCAGGCAGACAATGGCGCATGAATATCGCTTCCTCTGCCTCATCCATGGCCCTGGAGAATGGAACGTCAGGAAAATCAACAGAGAGACATCCTGGATCATATCCTGTGACCAGAATACAAGTAGTATCAAATGTCAGTCTTTGAAACATGTCCTGTAAATCAAACACCATTCCACGTTCCGCCACATGGTCAAGAACCGGAATCAGGCCGTTCTCCACTTTCTCCCAGCTAGTCTTGATCAGGCACTTGCGGAAACGCTCGTGGTTGATCTGCGCCCTGGCCTGTTTCCTCTGGTTCTTCCACAAATCCGCATCCGAATTAAAAATCCCATCTCCCAAAACATCAAAAATCTTCTTGAACTCAGTCCCCTTGGGAAAATTCGCAAAATTCGAACTCATTATGAAGTGCACGTTCGCTGGATCAGCAGTGGCGACAATGTCCATGTTCGCGAACCAGGGACCCTTAAGCACGAACGTCCCACCAACGGACTCAAAAACATCCGCGCACCGGTCATGGATCCGGTGCACGTGGCAGAACAGGCTTGGTAGCATCCCAATCAGAGGCCAATTCCAGGGCTTGCCATCCACGTTCCTATAGCACCATAACATGAAAAGACACACAAATGACACTAAGAC
Organism: Plantago major; assembly: GCA_026545765.1. Lineage (NCBI taxonomy): Eukaryota > Viridiplantae > Streptophyta > Magnoliopsida > Lamiales > Plantaginaceae > Plantago > Plantago major. The sequence continues at coordinate 22,728,336 of CM048840.1, read as the reverse complement.
TTCTGCATAGCCTAATGAAACCATGTCATACAATTTTATTTTTCTTCTTTCTTTTTGCAGATTATTATGAGTTGATAATGAACTGAGAGTAGTACTTCTAATTGAGGCTCGCAAAGGGTCTATTTGTAGGCATTGTAGAACCCGTGTAAAATGTTTTAATTTGAGTGCATAATTTAAAAAACCTGGTAAAGTTAGTTTGTAGATTGTGGTAGCTTATCGGTTAACCACGTCATTTGCATCTACCTTGCCAACATAAGACCTTTTGATATCAATAAATTGGATCTGATCTGTACCCTTTCAAGTTTCCCCCACCCATTTCCTAGATTTTATCTACTTGTATCATGTTGTAATACCTCCTGAATCTTACACTTTTTAACTTGAGGAATGTACTAATTGATATTCATATTCTTAATTGAACTATAATGTCTTATTAGTGAAAATTATAAGTCTCGCTATTAAATGTGTATCATAAATTACTCTAATTGTAAACATCGGTGCCAACATGAAACACTGGCTATCATTTAACATGCATTTTTTTAACGTTTATGTGTAAACACCATCTCTTTTAGTAAAATCATCGATTTTTTTCATTATATTTGTTTGTCTTTTTTAGCCTCTTTATAAAACCGTATCAAAGTATATTGGAGAAAAAATTGCTATCCTTTGTAAAACTTATATATCCCGAAGTTCCAAATTGCTTCAGAGAGTGGATAACTTTCTCCCACAGCGAGGAAATTGGATATCACAATGGTTGACGACTTAGCAACGAACTAAGACGGCCTATCTGACTAGACGTCCCCACCGAGTGCTCCGAATTCCCGAGCACATTCCTATCCTAGCAAAGACTCAAAAATTCTAAGCTCTTAAATATCGTACCGGCGAGCACCCCAAAGGTTCCATCTCTCCGATTCTTAGTCCCTAAACTTATTCACAAAATAGATTTATGACTGTCCCGAGCATACTCCGTACGTCAATTCAACTACCGATCAAACTGGAAAAATAGCGTATAAATTTGGCCGAGCAGACCGCACTGTAGGAGCCCCAGAAGACTCGAATAACAGTAATAATATCATGGCAACCAAAGCGCGTGAGAGACACACCTCAGCCACTTCGATGGACACATGTCGACAACCCATTAGGCAAACAAAGTTTTCGAATTGTGCAAATTAAAATTGTTTCACTCTTACAGAAACGGAGGGAGTATGATTTATGCATTTGCATGAGCTTTCATTTTATGAAATGAAGGATGTAGTTCCTTTTCGGTTATACTTGCATAATCTAGATGCTTGGATAGTTCAGAGTCAAGATAATAAACTACGTGACTAAGTATAAATTTAGTCATCGCATGAAGGAATACAGCTTCAGGTCATATCATGACAGTTAAGTGCATTATTCATAATCAATACAATTCGATCCCAAATATATATATATATATATATATATATATATGTATATATATATATATATATATATATATATATATATATATATATATATATATATTAATTTGGGATCGAATTGTATTGATTATTAATAATGCACTTAACTGTCATATATATATATATATATATATATATTACTAAAATTGTGCACGTGAAATTCACGTGTCAAATAAATGAGTTTTATATTACAATTTAAATATGCATGACATAAACATTATAATATATATTTAAACTTATACTTAGTTAATTAAAAATTCAATAATAATATATGTTAATTATATGAATAATTAATAAAAATATAAATTTTGGTGATTATAATGGTGGAAGTAGTAGGAGATGATGTGCAAACTCCCTTCTTTTTTTCTTTTTCCTTTTTAGCTTTATTTTTATAGGTGAAATTTAAAGTCAAAATTAATCAATTGGTCAAAATTAAATTGATTGGTGTAACAACTAACTTTGGGTAGTTCTCTTTTAGAATAGTAAAGATGTATATATATATATATATATATATATATATATATATATATATATATATATATATATATTTTTTTTTTTTTTTTTTTCTCTCTCTCTGGGATTTCCTTTCTTCTGTCTGTTTTTTTTTCTGCCTTTCTTCCTTCTGATTGAAGTCTATTTAAAGGAATGATTCTTTTCTACTTACCATATTTTGTTTCTTTAACTGGAATTTTAATTTTAAATCATTACAAATTTGTAATCCAAATGATTTATTTATTTATATATATATATATATATATATATATATATATATATATATATATATATATATATATATATATATATATATATATATATATATTAGTATAGTTGGGTAGTCTCAATCCAGATAAATTAATTAAAATTAATGAAGTGATGGATGATAGTACTAGATCAACATTTTGTATGTTATTGGACTTATTGGAGCCACTTGAGTTTGGTGAGTTTGGTTAATATACTTTATAATCAACTCCTAGACGAGAGGAGACCTCCTTCAGAGCCATTTTGAACAAGTTCATTTGATCATATGCATCTGGATTCAGGTACTTTGTTGTTAGGTAGCTTTTAGGTTACTAACGTTACCCAACATTTGAAAACAAGAAGAATGTGAAGTTAGTTTTTTTAAAAAGTAAATAGTTATTTATTGATAAAATACCAAAAGGTATAATAATGTAAAGTTCGTTAGTTATTTAGGATTAGTTCAAACTAGTGTTGCCATTATTTTTATATTTGTAGTAGTTTTTATTCTTACTCTTACTTTTTTTATCTCATGTAAATGGTTTTATTGCGAAAATAATTTTGAGCAAGTATTGTAGTGGAAGATTTGATACTCTTTGAATAAGTAGTAAGGTACATATTAAATTAGTATTAATGAGGGTAAAAACGTGTTGATACATTTTAGTGTTCAATCATAAAATTATTATTAGATTCTTAAGGCAAATTATAAAAGTAATACTCATTGGGAAAGTCTTGTGGTAATGCTTCTTGAAAAGTGTGACTTGGATCCCGCATTCTTAGAAGATAGGGGGTTAGTCTTTTATGTCGGCCTGCCTTGGACATACTGGTCTTAGACTTAACTACGGGATTCGAGCCATGAGAGCAAGGTCCCTCGGATAATAAGTACTTCCCATGTGCCGGGACAAGGTTTCCACTTGTGTTTTGGTCAAAAAAAATAAGAACAAATTATTTTTCTAATAAAATGATGTAGTGGTTGTACTTTATTGTTAATATTGTTAAAAGTTTGAATATTTTATTATTATTGGGAGGAAGATTTGCAAAAAATGAAAACATAAACCTTTACATTGGGACGCACAAAAAGCAAAATAGGAACATTGTTCTGGGACGGGGGAGTCGTAAACCGTAAGTGCGCGATACATGGTCACCTGGAGAAATGAGACTGTTTATATGTACCGATGTGATCGATGGACTGTCCTTTGAGAAGAGTGACACGTGGCCACTAGGGATAGCTCCATGTGTCGGAGGCTTGCTCCTCGGACCTCAGCGGGTCAGAGATAAGATGTCCATTTCCAGGAGATGATCTTGAGATTGCTAAGGGTTGCGGGTTGAATTTGAGATGCCTTTAAATCGCCCTCGGATGAGGATGTCTTGGGCATAATTTTTTAACCACAAAAATTTGTTCATAGTAGCTTGTCCTAATCCATATGAGACATATTTCAACCTAACAAGTATAAGTCAAGGTTATTCTAGGCAAGTCTTGGCCCCAATGTATTCACTGCACACACTATGCACACACTATGTGCAAATTGCAATCCATTATACACCCGCACATAAATTCCATATACTCTGTAAATAGCATGTGCATTGGGAGGGAGTCCAACCTATTAAAAACTATAAGATGGCTGTGTCAAATATTTTGGTATAACGAATACTAAAATCCTTGTAATAAGAGAAAATCATGATTTCACAATAGTATTTGCTTAGCCATTTTTCTTTGAAGTGTCGGTTGGTTTTGTTTGGTTTAGAGTACTTAATCATGTAACTAATCATCAGATGTCAGTCTCGATTTCCCCAAAATTAATTGTGATCGTTCCATTGACTAATAGTCTACATTTTGCATGAGTACTTGTCTCATCGGATATACAGTGTCTATCATGATCGAGATTTGATAAGCAAAATTATTGAGATTAGCAAGGTGATGTGAGGATTTATGTGAAAAAGAACAAACGTTTTCTTCTTTAGGAACCTCTCACATCGGAGCTTTTATGGGAACTGAAAGCTTTATGGCGGAGCTTTCAATTTTTGTGAGAATTTAAAACTTTTGGGTGTTTATATATTTTATTACAATAAGTGACAATTAATGAATTATAAAATTATAAATAAAAAAGTTAAATGGGTGATAAAAGTTGACTTTTAAATTTGGATAATTACAAAATGCTTCATGAGTAAATTTTAGCCGAATCTGTAAATATTTGAATTAGAGGGGGATATGTAAAGGGAGTGTGTTGCAATTTGCAAGGGAGGCATATATAGTTTTCCAATTAATTTAGGTACTTAGATGTAATTAAAATTCTTTTTTCGTCAATGTAATGTAATCGAATCAATTATAGATAAAATATAAAAGCAGAATCGAATCGAATGGATCTCGAATCGAATGAGTTTAGCAGATAAACGAGAAGCCTTACTGCGCTTAACTAGTGGAGCCGAGTATTTCATTTTTCGAGTTTGATTCGAAGCGCGTCCCGTATCTAATAATTTGAAGTACAGGCCACAATTAGACAGGCCAGATCCAGCACCAGCTGGGCCGAACGATGATACTGGTACCAATTTATCCCGATGCTCCCTGTCCAAACTTGTTCAGTAGTACTTACAAGACTAGGCCTAGCCGATATAGCCTGCCAATTACTCAGCCGACTGGCGGTGGTCTTTTGAGCTGTGAGCTTCAAAATCGTGAGCTATTTCTCTTGAATTCGTTGCAAGTTAGTTGATTCTCTTATCTATGATCCATTTATTCTTCGAATTTTGCTGTGTCTTTTTACCCTTTCCATTGAACTAAACTTAATGCTCAATTGATTATTGGTTTAGTGCTACTAGATAGGGAGGAGAACTTCATAACTTGATATTAACTGGCATTCATGGAACCGAGAGTATCTGAGTATGCATATTAATATGCCTATCTGTGTGTTTTGGTCCTTTTGGAGATTGTTACTTAACGAATTATGCCGTAAAGTAGTTTCGAGACCTGTGACCGAGAGCTGATTAATTCACATGGCGATTACGTGGTTAAGTGTATTGCTTGCGAGATTTTCGTGTTGTGGAGCTTATTATGTTCACCAGTTATGGTGGTGGTGGTTTTTATTTTTCTGGAGCTACACTAGTGTCGAAAAGGTTTCTTGCTAGTTTGCTCAATAGCTGCTGGGTCGGTGCCTTAGACCTCCTAACATTATTCAGTTTGAAATAATTCTGAGCCAACACATGCTTGTCTTTCAGTTCCGGCCTTAACTTATGTACAAAAGCTTCTTGTATTTCTTTGGCCAACCTCCAACATATGTAAGAACTGGTGAACTTCAAGTATATTTCAACTTTCGAGTACATCAGTGGATCGAATGACTAATTCTGGCAGTGTTAATTTTATATTTTATAGTGGTCTGGTGGTAAAGAGTTGAGGTTGTATGCGGAAGGTGTTGAGCCCTTGTAATATAATTAGCTTATTCAAAAAAATATATATATATATATATTTTATAGTGAAGTGTTTCTGAAGTTATCTCAAACAGCCTTGGGCTTACAAATGTTTCATTATCATCAGATTTTACGAGATCAACCGAAAAGATGGATAATATCATACTAGGCATGCCGGGGCGGTGGGCTGCGAGTAATTATGAAGTTGCTGATCATTATACTAGCAAAATGGGAGGAGTTCCTGTATGTAACTGGACTTAGTTGATGAATATTAATTCTTTCTTTTGGAATGTGACGTAATTAAATCTCAATTGCCATTTTCTTAAACAGGATTGGTGTTTTCCCATTCTTAATGTGAAACCGCATCTGCTCGAATGCAAAGGATGTGGAAGAAATCTTAGTCTCATTTCTCAGGTATGAATTGAAGTATCTTTTCTGTTTGTGTAGAGCTGGAGATAGTTAAATTGCAAATCCTGTTTACAAAGTGCTCCCTGATATAGGGGGAACTTGGGTATAATATATGTGGCCTTATCCTTGGATTTTTCAGAAAGAGTCTCTGGGACTCAAAGCCATGACCAAACTTGCACTGTAGGAGCACCTTACGGTTTCGCCAAACCTCACCTCACATTCTAGCGTACTTACATTTGTTTCATATGTCCAGGTTTATGCTCCAATTTCAGCTAAAACTCTGGCAATAGACGAACGGGTCATCTATGTCTTCAGTTGTATCACTCCTACTTGCAGTAGCATCAGGTAAGCCCCGCTTAATCAGATGTGTTAATGATTATGTTTGAAGTCGGCGAGATATCATTGTGCAAAATGAAAATTATTTCCATTGGACCTATGTACTAACTTTAATTTACTCTTATCTATGCAGCTGGCGAGCTTTTCGAGTTCAGAAGATTCCCAGTGTTCGGGAGCCAGATCCTGTTCCAAATAACAAGCGGCAGGACAATTTCTGGTCGTTTGGCGATGATGAGAGTGGTGATGACATAGATTTGGAGGAGTTGAGTAGGGCTCTTTCTGAAGCTGCAAGCTTAGTGTCTACCGGGAAAGAGAAAAATAGTAAAAAGTCAGTACCCAGAGATCTTCCAGCTAAGTCATATGACACTAAAGAACCAGGTAAGCCTTTAATCTTGTGATACAAGATTGGGACCTGAATAATAACCGGTAGTACAAATTAATTTTCGACACATGTCCTAGGACAGGAGGATGCAAAAAAGGCAAAGGAAAATGATAAACGAAAAAAAAAAAAACTGTGATTGATGTTCTTGCGGCGCACACTGTTGTTTGATGGAGTAGTTTTAGATTGGCCCCAAGAACCCAAGGAACTTTCACCTTTGTTTGAGATTACTGTAAAATTAGGGACTTTTGGATTTTGGAAAATATGTAATGGATCCCTAATCCCTTTGTAATGCTAAAGGAACTCCGCTTGAGCATAGAACAGCACATTATTATTCTCCACACTTTTCTTCCTTTTTTTGACAAGTTCCCTTTCTCTTATGCCCCAAATATTCAGATTAATCAGCTAAATTGCTACCCTGTAGCCTACACAAAATCTACAAATTCCCAACTTACTTCACATTAAACATCAAGTGTAATCCACTTTTACAATAAAAACACCTACCTCTCCAAAACTTGCAGGAAAAAAAAAAACTCATGGAATTGGTAATGTTTATCTTTGTTCTCTATGTTCTTCTTTAATGATGAAATTATGCCTATATGATTTTTGAAACTTTATGATATTGCTCCTCAGTGGTGCCTTGCTTTTATATATACTCCGAGGAAGAGAAACTGTCGAAGAAAGATACTTCTGAAAGTTTAAAGGATCATTCATTATTAACCAAAGAATATGAGAATTTATCTGAAGATGATTTAGATGGAGAGAGGTTTGAACCGGAGGGTTATGAATATGGTAGAACAAAGGATGCTGATAGGACCTATCTCAAGTTTAAGAAACGAGTGGATGCATACCCAGAGCAGTGCTTCAGGTAAAATTGCTTAGTACAAGCTTGCCTTTTTTGTAATATAACCCACCATGCACTTTGCCTGTTTAATTTGGTGTGTTATGATAATTAGCATTTTTCTGACTTTAATTTTTTAGATATATCGAACTGATAGTAGAAAACTTTTCAGGAAACATTTTTCGGCACTGCTTTAACTATATTTTGTTGCATTATTAGTATTCTATTTCCTTGTTGGAGTGGCAAGGGAAATAGATTTGTACTTCATATGGGAGAAAAAAAATGAAAATCCGCAAGAAATACCAGAAGCTGACTTTAGTAGTAATGAATAATTTTTCTGGTGTTGAAATAAGTACTGTAGTGTAGAGCTGGGGAAAGAGGTCCATTTACAGTTATGAAGTAGGTTAAATGTTTAACATGTTTCTTTCAAAAGAAATTCTGCAGTTCCCCCAGTTCAATTTTCAAAGCACTTGTGCAACAACATAAGAACCGCTGAGTTGGCTTTAGAAAGTATACCTCGCTTCATTCCACAGCATTTGGATATTTCATCAACTTCTAAAGATGAAGATAATGAATATGTTTAAATCGCTGCAACTAACTTGTCATTTCGCTTTTGCTCAATCTTCTTCAAGTCTTTCATATCTACTATTTCTGGGCTCTATTTCTATTAGAACAACCTTTTGAACTTGGTAGGCAATAATTTTCCTCTATTTGTGTGGTCTCAGAAACAGAATCAGTTGTACAAAACGTACATAAAGATACTTTGCTGTTCAATGTACAAAATCCCCCTCTGTACAAATATTCTATGTGAAACCCCTATATCCAAATTAGACTGCTTTTTATTAGTACATCATAACTTGGAAAAAGAAGGGGATTTGTGAAGGTACCTGCTATTCTTCAATATGCAAGTACTCTTCTTATGTATCCTTTCCAATTGCTCATGTTTTTACATATATCAGATTGAAGTGACTCTGCAAGGTTGCTTCTTAACAATTTATGTCTTCTGGTACCCAGATACTCGTTTGGTGGAACGCCTCTTGTGTGTTCTGGTGACGTGGGAGATCCTGGAAGCTGTTGTCTTTGTGGTGGCCCAAGGCATTATGAAATGCAGCTGATGCCGCCACTGATATACTTCTTGCAGGAAGCTGCTGATGAACAACAGAGGCGATCACTTGAGAAATTTGATTGGATGACATTGTTAGTCTACACATGTTCCAAGGTAATGCTTGTTCATCTCTATCTTAAGTACCTAGTATGAGTAAAGAAGATATTGTTGATGCTATATACAAGCATGATTGCAAATTTTTGTTGCGTATATAATGCTAAAGCATACACTGCTTAGTCCGTAAACCAAACACCTCTAGAGTAATATGGTTGTTCAGGAAAAATGTAGTCATTTCTTAATTTCATCCCGCAACACCATCACCGCCGTACATTCACAAAATCAAGTTTCTGTCTTTCTGACATTCTCAATTTTATTAGAGCTGTGCGGAACAATCGCAATCACACGAAGGCTGGATAGTGGCTGAGGAGGCAGTCATCCTTCAACAGGAAGGTGAAGCATCTTTCAGCAGGAAGGAGTAGCATTTTGTTTGAATGACATGTACATGCCTGGTCTTGCTGTTATGAAGATTTACATCATCAAATTTTATCTATCTATCCTGTAGTTCTTATCCTCCCAAATCCAATTCTTTACACTTTCTTTTGTTCTCTCCCAAGCAATTTTAACAAATTTTATTATTATGCTTTGTAGAATTTCTGGAGGTAAATATTATTATCAACAATGTGAAATTGATTTCTTTTGGTTCTACTTTTTTTAGAAGACCGGTCCTTTTCTGATTTTCCGTATTGGCTTTTGTCTGTGACATGCTACGTGGTTGATATATAATCTCAAAATCATGAGTCCATGTAGCACAAAGCGACAGGATACGATCATTTACTCAATTTGTGCAACGGAGCCTTCACCACAGAACCAATTTTGGGTGGGCTCACACAGAGACTTTATCTCAAAATCTACCTCTTATGTCCACGAATTTTTTTCAAGGTGTCAAAATTCTCCTCTCATTTCTACCATAATAAATAATTATAACAAATTATTTCTTTTCTACCAATGCATACATATTAACGGAGCTATAATATCTGTTAAGTAATATGCGTGGTCTTAATTGATCATAGCAAAAAAATTCCAATTTACGACGTCACTTGAATAACTTGGATGATGAATATATCGGAATAGAGTATTAATTCTAAATGGAGTTCATTGTTAGTTAGTTGAGAACCCTCTTCATAGATGGATCAAATTGGACCATTCAGATATAAACATTACATGTTTTTATTATACTAAGAAAATTGGCACGCGATACTCGCATGGAACTTTAACCTTATTATTGGAAGAAACTATTATTAATAATTTACATAATCGCATAACTATTAACTATAATGCAACTTAAGAAGATTAAATCATAGTATAATGTTACAAAATTTCAATTTGAAAGTTAAAAATACAAGAAAAATAACTAATTTTGGTCCGCTTTACTATCTTTATCATCTTTCCTTTTCAAATAGTATACATAGATTATAGATACACATAAAATGTTCACTTATAAAACATTATTGATATTGTTTAAAATAATATATTTATACTTAAAAATGTTAATCACCCAAAACTTTGTGTAATTATAGGAGGGAAATAAATATACTAATTATATAATTTTTCATTTCCTTTTTTCCTTGAAGAATCTTCCAAACTCCATTTTGCGAAAAGACAGTTCTACCCTTGAAAGCTTTCCCTAATCCCTATGTTGCTTGTTATTGCTTCTCCATTTCTTTCTTCTCTTCTTCATCCCAAGTAACCATTTGGGTGATACAGAAAAGAGATAGCAAGAAGAAGAAAAAACTCTGTACTCAGTTTTTCTCCTCTCCACACAGACTACTTCTTTCTCTTCCTCTCTCTCTCTCTGTAGCCAATACTACTCATCACACTGTATAATCACAGCAAACTAAGAAAAAAAAATCTTATCTTTGAATTAAACTGAACCGGAAAGGGAACAATGGACGTAGCATCAAAGCTCCAATTAGTAGACCTCCGATCATCTTTGCTAACCGGCAAACCAATCCCACTTCCCCGTTCCTTCTCCTTCCGCCCCTTAACCACCGTCACTTCACTCCACCTCAAAAACCCACCTCGAATTTCCCCCAAATTACACGCCGTTGCCACTGAAAACTCCATTTCCACCAAAACCCTAGAAGAAGAAAACGACGACATAGAATCCCTTTTCACCAAAGATTCCGACGCGTCGGACAACAATTACAGGCGTGGCAGTAACAAGAACGCAGCCGGTGCTTCCAGCATTTCGTCCGGTGTGAGGTTAGAAAACGTGAGTAAAACGTACAAAGGTGCCACTGTGTTGAAAAACATCAGCTGGGAAGTGAAGAAAGGTGAAAAGGTTGGGTTAGTGGGTGTGAATGGTGCTGGGAAAACGACCCAGATGAGGATTATAGCTGGTTTGGAGGAACCCGATTCGGGGGATGTTATCAAGGCCAAGAATAACATGAAGATTGCGTTTTTGAGCCAGGAATTCGAGGTTCAGTCGACTAGGACGGTAAGGGAGGAGTTTATGAGTGCGTTTAAGGAGGAAATGGATGTTCAGGAGAGGTTGGATAAGGTGCAGAAGGCGTTGGAGAAGTCTGTGGATGATATGGACCTCATGGGGAGGTTGTTGGATGAGTTTGATTTGCTGCAGAGGCGAGCGCAAGCGGTTGATTTGGGACAGGTTGATGTTAAGATTAATAAGTTGATGCCTGAGCTTGGTTTTGCGGTTGAGGATGCCGATAGGCTTGTGGCGTCGTTTAGTGGAGGGTGGCAAATGAGGATGGCACTTGGGAAGATCATAATGCAGGTATAAATGAGTTCTAACTCATGTTGTTCGTGGAAGTTGTGAAATATTAGTAGATTGTGAATTTGTTTTATCTGGTTTCAATGTTTATCTGTATAACCTTTCGTGCATCATTTGCTCAAGTTCAATCTTCAATGTTTAGATATCTTAAAAATTGGGCCTCAATGAAATATGGTTAACAGGCCTGATTGTTTCTACTAACTTGGTTCGTGCAAATGTGTAATACATGTCACTTACAGTATCTGTATCATCGCCTGGACAGTTCATTTGAGGCCAATATTAGTAATTTTTTCATGAAATAGCCTGGTCCTATACCCGAGTCAGTACTTATGGCCGAGTATGGGTAAAAAAATAGCTTCATCATGTGTGAATGGGAGGTTCCTTGGATGATTACTGTTCATCATGGTTTTCAAAATTCCTATTTGCTGATTGTCTCTGAATTGTTTTGCAGGATCCGGATCTGCTTCTTTTGGATGAACCTACAAATCACCTCGACCTTGATACAATTGAGTGGCTCGAGGGTTATTTGCAGAAGCAAGATGTACCAATGGTCATTATATCTCACGATAGGGCTTTCCTCGACCAGTTGTGTACAAAAATCGTAGAAACTGACATGGGTGTCTCTAGAACCTACGATGGGAATTACTCCGAGTACATGCTTGCGAAGGCCGCATGGATAGAAGCTCAGCTTGCTGCATGGGAGAAACAACAGAAAGAGATTGACCATACAAGAGACCTGATTAGTAGGTTAAGTGCTGGAGCAAATTCTGGTCGTGCGTCTACGGCTGAGAAGGTCTCTTTTATCTTTGATTTCAAGTATTATTTAGACATTCTTTTTTTTTTCTTTCCATTTTCCTCCAAAGTCGGCCACTTTCTCATCTAGAGAAAAAAGGAAAAAACAATGGATGCCTAGATTAGTTTCTTCTTCCGGCTCTCGTCTCTGAAGTTCACGAGGGCCCCTTATTTTTCATATATATCTTGTAGAAACAAAAGTTTTTCTCAACTTACCAATGCTTAATTTCTTCCCCCTGTTATGTCATATAATGATAAATAGAGCTTTATAGTAGAAAAATAAATAAATTGGAAGATGATTTTTGCATCCCCATGCTTGCTTGATCTTTAGACTTTTCTGGTAGAAACTGTGGGCTTCGGGTGGTTTGATTCTCTTAGCTCAGGGCCAACTTCTACTTTACGTTTTAGCTCCCCAATTTTTAGTTTTAATCCTCTTCCTTTTATAAGTTCTGATTGAATTATGGGTAAATTTGGTAGCCAATTGCAGATTTCAAATCGTATAGTTTGTTCAAAAATCAAGTTGAAAAGAAAACAGTTTGTTACAAGACATGTTTTGTACAATCAAATTCTAATTATAAATGCCCTTTCATGTTAGCACCAAGTACATTGTAGTAGTAGAAACTAGGAAAGACATCTTGGTATGGTTGTTATTTGAACATCATTGTTACCTTTTATCTTCTCGATTCTTCCCTCAATATGATTGCATGCAATCTATATACTAGGGTCTATTTAGATGATAGTGCAACTTCATAGAGCTGTATGTTCCTGATAATCTACTGTTTATTATCGAGATTCGGGTTTTGTTTCTTGATAGGGCAGTCATATATTTCTAGATGTATGGTTCCTTTTCATTCTTCTTATTTTTCAAAAACTTTGTGGCAACAGAAACTGGAAAAACTTCAGGATGAGGAACAAATTGAGAAACCCTTCATCCGGAAGCAAATGAAGATCAGGTTCCCAGCGCGTGGAAAAAGTGGCCGATCTGTTGTGAATTTAAAGAATTTAGACTTTGGTTTCGGGGATAAGGTAATTGACTTGTTCTACCGCTCAAGGATATAATTTCTATTGTGTAACATAAGGATATTATTCATGTTTCAGAGATGTGGATAAGAATCTTTGAGGCCATATAAGTTTATTGCTTGGTTGCTTAATGCTGAGAAAATTTTGATACTCTAAAACAAATGAGAAATCATTCTGAATATCATTGATTGTTTAGTGCGGTAATTTTTCCATGTGATAGAGTTGTTCCTCATAAAGATTTATGTCATGCACAGTTTGCCATCTCTGAGCCATTGCAAGTTTTCATGCAACATGATGCAGCACAAACGATCAAATTTACAAATTACACTCGATAGAAATAAATCTGCCTAGCTAAACAATTATTGAACTGGCAAAAATTTATTTTGCAAAGTTTGAAATGAGGCAAGGACAGGAATAGTTCTCTATGTACCTTAGCTAATTATGTTGCTATTCCACTGAAACGGAGTGACCAAACTTTTCAAAAGTATGGAAAAGGTCATAACAGATTTCAATATTTCCTCGTCGCTCATTCCAGAAACTTTCTTTAATTGCTTTCTGTCGGTGGTAACTCAGTTTCTTTATCTGTTTAGTAGCAGCTTGTGGCACCACTAATATTTTCTTATCTGTTCAGGTTTTATTCAAAAATGCCAATTTGACAATTGAAAGGGGGGAGAAAATTGCAATTCTTGGTCCGAATGGATGTGGAAAAAGTACTCTGCTTAAACTAATTATGGGCATGGAAAAGCCCTCGAAGGGAGAAGTTTTGCTTGGGGATTACAATGTTTTGCCTAACTATTTTGAGCAGAATCAGGTACTTAGAATGATTCTCTGGCGTCTCATGGTCCTTCTTCCTAATTTGATTCTAGTTTTGTTTCTGTCAGTCGAAATCTGGTGTTTGTTTGCTGGTCTTTTAAACATTTGATATTTCCTCTCTATTACAGGCAGAGGCACTCGACTTGAATAAGTCAGTTATCGAAACTGTAGCTGAAGTTGCAGAGGACTGGAAACTTGATGACATAAAGGGTCTCCTAGGACGTTACAACTTCAAGGCAGATATGCTTGACCAGAAGGTTTCTTTTCTCAGTGGTGGTGAGAAGGTACTGATTTGTGCAAAAATACTAAGAATGTCTTTCTTAAGTTATATTTTGTTGAACGTTAACAGATGTTTTTGGTAGCTCAACCAAAATTCATTGTTAGATTCTCACCACGAAAAGGAATTTATTGTGTAAACTCCACTCACCTCAACCCCCAACATTCTCCATCTATGCGGTTTGGCACTCAATGCATGAAACTTCTCTTGCATTTACTAACTTTTAGATTTACCCACTGCTCGTAAGTACTGGTCATTTAGCCACATTAAGTAATAATTGGGACAAGCATGATTGTTTTGGTTCTGGATAGAAATTTCTATTGGAGGTCAAATGGCACCTTTAGTGAAAACATTATGGCCGTTGAGAAATTCCAAAAGTTATGATGCAAATGGCAAACACAGGTTGGTTTTGTGCAATTTTGAATTTACAAATGATAGTGACCACTAGCATGGATGATTTTGGCATTGGATGTTATCATTGCAACCTGCGAGCATTTATTTATGCGTCCATATTCCACGCATTCAGAGTCATTACCAAGCCATATCAACAAGCAGCTAATTGCAATGAGTTTGGCACTTTAGAATATAATATCATGCTTCATGATTACACCAGTTGAGCTATTTTCTACTTTGTGCAGGCTCGACTTGCCTTCTGCAAGTTTATGGTCAGACCATCAACTCTACTCATTTTGGATGAACCAACCAATCACTTAGACATTCCGACGAAAGAGATGCTCGAGGTGTGGTTCTATATTCTCCCATGTTTCTACATGTTAAGCTACCTTATTGACTTATAAAGACTTATATATTGGGCACGTCTCAACAATAGGAGGCGATAAATGAGTACGAAGGCACTGTAATTACAGTATCTCACGACAGATACTTCATCAAGCAAATTGTTAACAGAGTCCTGGAAGTCAAAGATGGGACTCTACAAGACTATGCTGGAGACTACAATGTGAGCCCCGAACCTTTCTAAATGAAACATTAATGATCATTCTATGTGTATTTCGACTAAGTTGTCAGTTCCATGGTTATCTGGCAGTATTATTTGGAGAAGAACCTTGAAGCTAGAGAAAGGGAACTTGAAAGGGAGGAAGAGCTGGAAGAGAAGTCCCCAAAAACAAAAGCCAAATCCAAGATGACCAAGGTAACTCAAATTCGGACTTGTGAGCTCACCAAAATTAATTCATAAGTACATTCTTGGTCACGAACATTTCATATTGTTCACTCAGGCGGAGAAAGAAGTTAGGAAGAAGCAGAAAATGCAGGCGTTTCAAGCTGCTAAGCAGAAATCTAAGGGATCGAAGAATGCAAAGAGATGGAACTAGATCATCAATCTGATGAAGTTTGATGAAGTTCTCCCGCAGGTTCTTCCTAAAGATACTGGGAAGGATGGATACCATGTTTATTTGTATATATTGATTCAACAGAAAGTAGAATAGACGGAGTCCAGTTTAGTAAAGTGCCCAAAAAAGCAATTCCAATATGAAGATACCGTGGATGGAATATGAAGAAGAAGATTTTATGAATTCTCATGCATGTTCCTGTAGAGAGGAAGGATATTTGATTTGAATGACAAATTCATGTAATTTATGTAAACATGCTGAACTCAATCTAATAATTCTGGAAACTTTTATGTGGAATTTCTGCAAATGCATACTTGTATCATTGACTGATGATTGGTTAAACTCTCATTCATTAATGACTGATTTTCGTTGACATTACTACTAAAAACCGAACAATCTACTGAAGTGAAGTGGTGTTTACATTCAAAACATACTTGTATCACTCCTGCATTACTCGAATTATTAAACACGGTTGATCTCGCATCTAGAATACACGAGACTGGACCAGGGTGGTTCTATTTCGGTGTTAGTATTATGTTTGAAGGAGTCATGGTATTGGGATTTGATTGGAAATGATTCCGCTGATGAAAGAATTTGCACTAATGACTGAGTTGGTAAAATGATTGTGGTATTGGGCGATCAAAGGGTGAAGCAGGCCTGATCAATGTATGGGTGTAGGCTATTATATTGAGCATTTGTGGAATTTTGGTGAAAATTATTGTAATAGCAAACTTTTTACGAGCATTTTTTATGCTCTTGTAAACGTTTAAAGTCTTAATAAATTTTATTGTTTTCAAAAAATAAAAGAGCAGACTGGGACCAGTTCAAAGGTGAATGGGAATTTGAGCGTTTGGGGAGGTGTGTAATGTATGGAACTATGGAAGAAGCAAAAGATCTACGAATATATATCAATATGTGGAGCAAGAAGACTTCATCAGTGGATTTCCTTCCTCTTTTCTATATTCAAAGCAACTACAAGATCATCACTATCAATTTTGGAAGGGGGTGTCATTAATTTATTAATTATGACTCAGTCACAACTCATAAGGAATGTTCTTTTGAGGTTTAAGTTTTCCTATTATAAGATTGAGAATGAAGTACACTTGAATTTTATATATTATGTATGGGATATGGCATTTTATTAACTATTAATAATATTTTTTAAAAATAGATCCGTTTCGATTCTTTTTTTCTTTTTCTATTGGTGGCTTACTATTTACTTCCTCCGTTTCACTAAATGTATAATAATTGTGTTGGACACAATTTTTAAGAAAAATGTGTGGTCCCTCAAAAGTATGTGGTTAAGAATAAGTTTGAGATATTAATTAAGTGGAAAAGTACATGTGGGCCCAAAAATGTGTGGTTAAAAATGAATTGTATTATGGAATTAATTTTCATAAAAGGAAATGTAACATCTTTAGTGAAACGCCCAAAGCGAAAAATTGTTACACTTTTAGTGAAATGGATGGAGTATTATATAACAGTACACCATAATGCTTTAATATGGTGTACTATGTACTCCCTCCGTCCCGGAGAACTTCATACATTAGGGTTAGCGCGTAGTTTTATGCGAAAAGTTAAAGTAATGATAGAATGTAGAAAATGTGTACTTTTAGTGGCAAAAGGTGTAATTTAAGTGTAAAGTTAAGATTGTTTATTATTTGTTGGGTGTGGATAGCTTCCTTTTTTGGTAATGTATGAAGTTCTGTGGGACGATTAAAAATGACAAATGTATGAAATTCTGCAGGACGGAGGGAGTAATACATAAAGCACATTATACAAAGTTATGGACTTGTGGTATTTGATTCTATGTAACCGAAGTACCCGTCGATGAATACCTTGGTTTGGAACAAGACAATCCACTTCATAAAACCACCTCAGGTCAGAACAAGAAGAAGTTTCATAGTCATCTCGGAAGATGACTAAAAACTCAGAAGACTTATGATACCGCATAATTGGTTCGTTGAATATCTAAAGGACCCGTCGGTGAATACCTTGGTTTGGAAGAAGACAGTCCGCTTCATGAAGACCACCTCGGTTTAGAACAAGAAGTTTCATAGATGACTAGAAACTAGGGAGACATATGATGCGAATATGTCACGTATCGGATTTATTGTAAAGATGACCGAACGTAATCTAAAGAGAAGATAAAGTCCGAGGTAGAGCTGACCTAGCAAAATCCAGGCCCATTTCACTTAGTCCAAGATGAAGGCACAAGCTCATTCATGTTGCCCTAGTCCGATTTTGTATACTAGGCTACCATACGACAAGGAAAGGGGATCAAATCAACTCAAGAATCACAACGAGCTATCAAGGATTAGAAGAGAAACCGAGCTTGACATTAGTACATTACCAATAACACTTTGCACGGTGCAGGAAAGAACAAACCTGATGGCTTATGTTGCATGAAATGGAGCTTAAAGTTGTCAAGTAAACATTATTATACATTTTAGAACATAATGTAATGTATGTTGGCAGTTGAAAATGATAGATGTTGATGTGCAGATGCATAATCGGATCTTGATCCGAACTCAACTGATTTGCACATGGTGCTGTTTAGTATGACATGGCTCACAAACTAAATTAACATAACATTACAAAACTGCATATCTTTGCTCCTCGGCACATTATTGCACCAATCCACACAAATCATTTTTTATAAGAAAAGAATTCATTTGCAGTTCCAATGAATGGAACAAATTTATTTATAGATCTTTAATAACCCGTCTAAAATAATTAAATATTATATTTCAAATTTAATAACTTTAAGTTTTACGAATTCTCATTCATATATTTAAACTTGAACTAATCAAGTAACTTTCAAATCTCAACTATGGAATCATCTACTCGGTCGCTTAGTCTGGGAATGAAATTGAGGTGCGTATATTAACAATCACAAATACTAGTATAATTTAACCTTAGCATAATATGTCATAGATGATAGAACTTTATTTGATGTATGAATGTTAAAAAGGACTTACCCTATCATATACACCTTTTTGGAGGATATAAAATTAAATAATTTGTGATGCGATGTATATGGATAAGTCACCGATACTATGTTGATCTAAAGGATCAAATGACATTAATTTGTTTGTAGGTCTTGTCAAAATGCCTGCGGAAAGCTAAAGATACATCCATTTTTCCAAATTCACTATATATTCAATGGATTGTTGATTTCACAACCGTAGCTTAACTAGGTAAAAACTACGTGAATCATAAAAATGATTTTACAATTAAAGTCGCCACATATGATAATACGAAAACTATAAATTAATGGTGTAGATGTTGAGCAAAAATACGGAGTCAATCATAACCTTAGTAACCTAATTCGTACAGATTGTGATTATGTTTTGATAATCTATGTCCATTGCATATATTTGAATCTTCCTTCCAATGATTTTGATTAGTGCTGTTAAACGAGCCGAGCCGAGTATTGTGATACTCGACTCGAGCTCGAGCTTAACCGAGCCGAGTCCGAGCTCGGCTCGTTAATAAAACGAGTTAAAAAAAGGGGCTCGAGCTCGAGTTCGAGTAACATGTAACGAGCTCGAGCTCGGCTCGAACTCGAAAAATTACAAGTATTAACGAGCATTATCGAGCTTTAACGAGCCTTATCTATAAAAATATTAAAAATATGTATAAAAAATATAAATTTATTAAAATAATTACTCTGAACTTTTTATCGAAATGAAATTTCGACTTTCGATAAACGAGTATGAAGTCAGAACTCATACCGAATAAACTTATCAAACCGAGCCCTCGGTAAGGCTCGACTCGCATAACAGCACTAATTTTGATTAGGTGTGGTGCTTGATTTGTTTTCCAAGCTTTCTTTATTTACTGTCTAATTCCTCCGCCTTGGAGATGGCAAGTTATGGCTATCCCCTTCTATTTTTGTATGGCCTATCTTGGGCATTAACATTGACTTAGACGGTTAAGTATTTACAATATCTTTCTTGTTTAAAAAAAAAAAAAAAAAAATCCCCCACCTTGTGTTGTTTATTAACTCGACTACTACCTTGATCTTTCTCTTCTTCTGTTCTAAACTTCTAATCGGAATCTCCGATAGCATTCTCTTTTGCAATTAGAACTTTTACTAATTACAATTTGACCCACAACACTTTTCCTTCTTCCAATACAACTAATGAAAAATCAAAATCATTAGGCCTTTTAACATGTGTCGGCCTCTTACACATGGGCCAATGGCACTAGGCGTGTGAGAAACGAAGAGAACACAGCTAAGCTGAGAGATGAATTCGAAAACTTAGTGCTTTGATTTCTTTTTCCAGTTCTTTATCACTTAATCTCTCCATTCCATTAGAAACTTTCCATTTTTTCATTTTAATCCTTCCTTTAAAAACTTTATATTTTTTTATGAAAACTCATTAACCTCATTATTAATATTTTAATCATTATCTTTCATACTTTATCAATTCTCTTTCTTATATTTTACTATACATTTATTTACTTTATTTATAACAACCATTTTTTTCTCAAATTTCTTAAAAATTATATAAAATAAAAGATCTATGAAATGGAGGGAGCAGAATAGAATACAAGAAGGAAAGTCGAAAAGGTAGTCCGTAATAAAAGTGGTGCACTGCACAACGACCCAAACCGTGTGAAAACCAACCCAACCAGGGTGGCAACTCTGTAATTTACTTCTACTAGGCTAGCTCACTTCAAGTTCAACCTTATCTCCTTCCCTTTCCTTCCTTATATATATACTGTAGAACAAACTGGACTCTTAATAAAGCAGCTCATCGAGCTACTTGCGTTGCTTAGAAAGAAAATAGATAGATAGAGAGGGAACACACAAGAATTCTTTCCTCTGCAATTAATACTAGACCAATTCTGTCCGTCAGCTTCCTTGTGATAATTTATTTACTCATTACCATTCATTTCACTCAACATTTGTTTGTAAGTCATTACTCTTTTGTCTCCCTATTACCTACCAGAAACAACACTCACTCCTTCAAAGGGAAACTTGCAAACCCACCCTTTTCAACACCCTCAACTAATCCTTCCTTCTGTTAATTTTCATGGAAGACCGCAAGGAGGTAAAAGAGTTTATCTTTTTCTAACTCGAATTTTCTGTTTTAAGATCTTCTGTTGCTAGATGGAAACTGGTTTTGGTTGTAACTCAATTTTATAAGTTTTTAGCTTTTTTTGCTACATGTGTTGTGTATGTTTGCTAGTCCCAAAAGAAAGAAAAAATTGTACTGATCCAGAAGATGAGATTTTTGTGTCTTCTTGATTTGCTTTTTCTTTATCTTGCACTTGTAGAAGTTAGCAGAAAGAGTGGATGCATGCATATAAGAATTTTCTAGATTTGCTGTGTAGTAGTTTCAGATTTCTTAGGCTGATACGATAATTTTTTGAACATTTTTCCGATTGTACCTTTTGACTTGCCATTGGTAAAGATGAAAAGGAGCCGACTTTATCGATTAGCATAATCTTGAGTCATGTGATCAGTTTTTTTAGTTGGTTTAATTGTTTAATTTGCCTGGTATTTACCATTGAGTGAAGCTACTTCATTCTTCAGAATGCTTGTGGGTTGTGGCCTTGGTCTATTCATCTAGTTTCTAGCTTGTTTGATATCAGTTCTTTGGTGTTCAAAATTACAAGGATAATATCTGCAATTTTTCCAAAAACACTAGATCATTGTTGTCTAGGAGTTTTCTTACTAGCAAGGCCCGTTAATCAAATTTTGACAATTGTTATTTGTAAATTCTTTCATTGAGCTGTTCCTACTTCCTAATGACTGGTGGTGAGTCTGGTGACAATCCACTATTCTGTTTCTTTTAGTTGATTGCTCGATCATTTTACACTAGGCTTGTATGGATGATGTGAATGAGATTCCGTTAATTTAGGTACTTCATAGTTTTGGTACATTTGCAGGGAAAAGAATGAACAATTTATATGTTGCTTGTCTAAAAACATATTGGGGTCGAGGGTAGTTCTTGTGCTCCTAAAGAGAGCAATTGTGATCTCTCCATGGCATCTAACTATATGCTTTGATTTTGAATAGAAACCTACACCATGGCTATCTGTGCCGCAATTTGGAGACTGGGATCAGAAGGGAGTTTTGCCTGATTACTCGATGGATTTCTCGAAAATCAGAGAAATGAGGAAGCAGAACAAGAGGGATACATCAAGAGCCAGTCTGGGAAATGAGGAAGAGCTGATCATCCCACCAGCTGCCAAAAATTCAAACAGTGTCCACCACAATGATCATCAACAGGACTTTCACCAAGATCACTCACCAACGGTATGCTTCTGATCTACTGTCTATTCTCACTTCCTATTATTACATATTTACATCCACATGTTGATTATCCTGTCGAGAAAAGCATAATAAGAATATGATGGATATTTCTTGCAAACACGGGTTCGTCGAGGCAATTTACTAGGGTGATGGATAATGCATGTATTAGAACTTGTTTGGTTGGAGCAGATGGGGCCTGTATGTCAAAGTTGGCAAGTTTTTAGGTGCATCTGATGTAAATTAGATCCAAATTGAAGAGCTGGAATTGTTATACTCAAGTTATAAATATCTGCCCAATTAAACACCTAACCAACTTGAGAAACAAAACAGATTTCTTAAATGCCTATCTGTGACGATTTTGTCCATGTTGCTTTAAAGAAAATCGGATGGTTGTTAGTCTTGGAGAAAAATTGCTTTGAACCCCCAACATAGGGCCTCCTGTGCAAAATCCACGCATGATGTTCCAAATGTGTTCATAGTGAAATGCGCAACTACAGTGCACTTGCGTGATTTTAGTAACTTTTGCGAGTTACATACATCACACGTTTAGCTTCAAACATCTTGTGGTTAATATACCTGATGTACTAATAGTGTGATGTTTATAGCTAAACATATGATGTTTGCAGTTAAACATTATATGTTTGATCCCGTCTCTCGGAGAGATGGTTTCTTGCAAAGCTGCTCAGTTAAGTTATTTCAATTTTTTTGTACCCAGCCTGGTTATGTCAGTGCACTCTTCAATTCAAATTACTTCATTTAAAAAACGGGGTTATATTAGAAAGTAGATGACTATTGCATATGCAACTTGTACATCACATATTTACACAAGTTGCATAAATATAGGTGTTTCCATAATGAAGAAAGTGATATCTTCCTGTACTTGTAAAGCTATCTTCTTTACCTGGACCACATCAAATACATGTGGTATACATGCAATGGCCCTGATTGCAACCAGAAATATAGCTCAGGATGTATTTTAAGTTGGTCCTGTTCTAAACAAATATGGAAATCTCATTTATTATGTAAATACGATTCATTGGTATAAATGATAGTGATTCAGCATCCCTTTATAAATTTATAATCTAGAAATGTTGGTGGGAGAAGTAAATGTCAAATAGGGATAGAGGAAGAGAAAAACAATGATAAGTTGATGACAAGTTAATGTCAAGAGTAAAAAACAAAGAGTAGATGAGACAATAGATGTGTGCATTTACGTGAACTTAATTCGTTCTTGAATCTCCTCTTATAATTGTCACTCGTATATTGCAGGCCAGGAGGAGCTTCTTCCGCTACTTCAACTGCTGTGCAAAGGCCTAAAGAGTTCCTGACTGGCTAGTTTATTGCATTTTCGAAGTTGTATAATGCTGCTAATGCACTTGTTCAATGTTTTTCAACCGCGTTCATAAATGCACCTGTTCAATGTTTTTCAACCGCGTTCATAAATATCAAATAATTTATCCATCTTTGTTCAACCTAAGTATCTTCTGAACTGGCTCACCATTGCTATATGGATTATTATGCATAAGCGTGAATGGTTTCGTTTGGCATTTTTGTCACGATCTTAATTTGGAAGTAGTAACAAAGTTGCCATTGCATGAATATGAACTATTGTGACATCTGGAGTTGCCTTTTAAGGTGAAGTTTTTTCCTTCTCTGTTGGCCTCTGATTCCTACCTGGGAAGAGAGGACTTTTCCATGAAATGGCAAAAGGTTGGCATAGTCGGTTTGTTATCTTATCTGGAATCTGGACCACCATTTGTCAATATACCACTTTTAGTCTTGGAGTATAAAGTAATTAATCTTGTGCGATGGAAAAATACTAGTTGGAGAATATAAGAACCACTAATGGAATTTAGGTGTGCGTTTTCACATGATGATCAAGTTTAAGAGGTTTTCCATTAACACTGCTTGGGGAAAAGAAAGTCTCTAGAATTAATCTACAGCAGCATATCAAAACCAACAAAATCCACCTTTCAAAGTTTTTCCTCACACTAACTTATCGACTAGATGGAGTATGAACTTATTTTGGAAATAAGTCTATTATCAAATGCTTGGCTGGCAAACTCGCTATCAGCTAGCTAGTATCAATCATTATAAACGGGGCATAATCAGTGAACAAGTAGAAATTTTTGATTAAGATATGCAAAATGTTTAGCCTTCAGCTACCAAGGAAATTTACTACTACTATAAACTCAACTCTGAACCAATACTATAACATGCAGTGCGCAATGACATAAGAATTGTACCCTTGTTACTTGTCAGGTCTTAACATTATGGTAGAACAGCAGGTGCACTGAGATAGCCCATGGCCGTTGTATCCAACTACAACTAAATTCTCCTTTTAAATTGCTTTTTGCACAAAAATGAGACAACAGTTTAAATAATTCAAAAATCATCAAAAAGAGACGAATAAGAATTACTAAGATTAGACAAATCCCGACTAGATCAACTATCAAGTGCACGCCAAGCAGATATGCATAGGTTTTTCGAGTTGTTTACTTGAGAAGAGACCGTCTTTCTTAAATATGAAATTGCTAGATAACTGTCAAAACAGCCATCAGGCAAAAAAACTCTCCAGCTAAGAAACCATACTTACTAAGCATATTCTTCAGCTATTCGCGAGATCCAGTAATCTTTGAACTAGTAGAAGCTAACTTCACAGTTGAAAACCACATTACAAACAAGCTCTAGTACGGTTCAGCTCCCTACCCACTACATGACTCCTCGACAGAGAACAGACACCATAGGTAGGGGGCATTATCTCAACTGGCAGTCTCACACCGGGTGAGTAGTAATGTCAAAATTGTGAACTCACACCTTTTTAATGATCTGCACGACATCTTCATCTTCCAGTTCATGCTCCTGTAACGTCAAAATGCCAAAACAAAAGAATACAAACTAAGATGCTATATCGATTTTGTGCATGTAAAGCTGTCACATTACAAGTTATGAGAACTAACCCTGCCAACCCTCTGGGGCTTGTGTTTCGCGCTAGAACCCCATACAAGTGCACTGCATTTACCAAACAGAAGAGGTTATGCTACATAAAACTATGACTTTTCAAAACGTTGTCGGTATGTCAAGAATATATATGTATATAAAGTCAGCTGAATAATTACAGTAAGCATGAATCAACATACTGGTTCAAGTAACATTCCTATCATCCACACCTAAATGTGTATTTGTTTCACAGGTTCTCTCTTTGTAAACCTAATGTGCATGAATTTTTCAGGTGAATACGATATCCTATTATATAGTATAATTGATTAATGTTGCTTCAATTTACTGGCTTCTGTAGCAAACTATGGTTGACATTAATTATCCGTTATAACTTTTGTTAAGCTTTGTCAGAACAAAGGTAGATGAGCATGAGACAGATTTCAAAAACACATTTCCTGTTCCCTCCTTTAACATCATATCCAATGCTTTAAGACAGGTTGTGTTTGCAAAAGCTTCCAAAAGTGGCCTCAAAACTTTTGTTTGGCAAGCGATTAAAATCATGAAAACCAGGTTAAAATAGATGTTTTTAGGTGTTTTTAACAAGGTTTTGATGATTTTGATCGCTTGCCAAACAAGCACTTTATGACTTTAAGGCCATATTGAGGTGTTTGCAT
Organism: Plantago major; assembly: GCA_026545765.1. Classification (NCBI taxonomy): domain Eukaryota; kingdom Viridiplantae; phylum Streptophyta; class Magnoliopsida; order Lamiales; family Plantaginaceae; genus Plantago; species Plantago major. Next base: position 22,702,767 of record CM048840.1, on the reverse strand, counting down.
TTATAGCTATTTCTTCTGCCATTTTTTTTTTTTTTCAGCTTTAAGAAGCACAAGCCCAAGAAGCATCATTTTAGGTGCTTCTCTAGACTATCTCCAACCCTCAAACTCTATCAAACTGCCACATCACCATTCCACTTTCAACAAACCCAACCAAACTCTCCTCCAACCCTCAGACTCTATCATACTCACTTTTTCAATTTTCTTTTCTCATTTCTTTTTAAACCATACTATTCTTTTTTCATTTCTTTTAAAACTTCATAATTCATACTTCTTATTTATTTTTAATTTCGTTAATTAATTAAAATAATAAAAAATTAAAATTAAAAAATTACAATATTTGAATATATTTTATGTAAGTTCGTTTTTTAGTGAATTCGAATATATTAAAATTTACAATTAGTATTTCTATATATAATTTACCAAATAAAATGTGAAATAGAATGAAAATGAAAAAGGAGAAAAGAAAACAAATAAAATAAAATAAAAGAGAAACCGAGAACGAAAAGCAAAATGAAACAAAAAATTAAAAAAAAAAAAAGGAAAAAGGAGGTTTCAACTCCATCAAACCCGTATGTAATTTTCAAACGGGTTTGATGGAAAACTCCATCAAAACATGGATGGAGCAAGTAGGAAACGTTTGATGGAGTATCAAACTCTCCATCAAACTGCCGTTGGAGCCAGCAACTTGTAGAAGAGACCCCCCAAAAAAAAAAAAAAAAAAAAGATATAACCAATAACATCCGAGGCTGGACAATGCAAGATGGGACGATTTTTTTGAAACCTAAAAATCATAAAGAACAGGCAGTGTCCTTTACTGACCAAGAAAATGCATCCTATTAGGCTATTACTCCCTCGGTCCACAAGAAGTCGACAACATTTAACTTTTGGGTTTTTTTTGTGTCGACTTTGACCACAAATTTTAGTAATTTTCCACTATAATTTAAGAGTAATTTGTGGTCAGAGTCAACATGAAAATTACTCAAAAGTCAAATGTGACATTTGTTGTGGGAATGAGGCAGTACATAACATAAGTTGGCTGATCAACACTAAAACATCATTTTCTTTCTCTACCCTAGAAAATTAACATGCAGCCTAAACCCTCACCATCCTAATAGCGCTCTCATGTAATCTCACATTGAAGTGATACTCATATTACTTTACTTTGCACTTTACCATTCAACATAAATAAACACGTATAAGTCCCAAAATTTCATCCATGTTAAGTTGAAACTTTGTCTATATGTATGAGTTGAGTCGGTTAACCTTCCTACGGAGTTATTGACATAAATTTGAGATCTTCAAAACAAGAGTCTTCAGCAGAACTTACTATTTGAATTGTTTAAGCATATCCTTGTGGATACGCAGGCAGAAATCCTCAACAGTCCGCCTCTTTGACGACAATATAACAGGATCTTCATAGTCTGGATTCATCCCCTTGGGCTTCGTGTATATGCGAGTTAAACAGAGATATTCCCAGATTTGCTCCAGAAGACCGTCAAGGTTCCATTCCAAATGTGCACTGAATTTACAGAAAGCACATTAAAAAGATTAACAATACATAAACCTATACTGCACGTACATCCCGAAATTAAAAAAAGAAAAAATGTCCAGGTCATCTTAACATGGTAGCGATAGCTTGAATCCAATGGCAAAAATCCCACCATTAGAAGTACCAAAAGTAATGCACAGGGCTATCGAATGTAACAGTTTTCAGCTCATAATTCATAAAAAAACAGAGGTGCTGGGCAAGGGTTTTCCCACTGTAGCATCTGAGTCGTGTTACAAGTCATACTTTGGTTTTAGTTTTTATTGGACAGCCAGTTAATATTGTTCGCCCATATGAGTGCTTTAATTGCTGAGAGTTATTTCTGGTTCTCAAGGGAGGATACAGGATTCCTCTTTCGTTTAGAGATTGCAGTATTTTCTTTGTTTTCATTCTTCCAGTAATGAACTGCAAAATCTGCTGAGCTAAACATTTTCTTCATATCTCTATGTTCCTCTGCTCACTCAGTTTCTCAGTACTTGTGTGAAGTGTGAACTAAGCATGAGTTGGTTTTAGCTGGTATCTTCAGCCTAATTTATGACTTAAAAGGATATATTTTGACTTGCTCGATAAGCAACAAAACATGTGGATTATAGCACCATATATCACCAACAAAACATCTGTAGTACCTGATAGGGCAATAATGTGGAAGCTTGTCCAGAATCTCCAGCTCTTCAAGGGTAATCTGATCAATCTTGTTGATCACATAGATGCAAGGCATATATACCCTACTTCCCTCAATGACATCTATGAGGTCATCAGCCGTAGCATCATATCTAAGACTGACATCAGCATTGTGTATTCTGTATTCGCCACAAATTGCTTTGACAGTGTCTAGGTCAAGATGCGTGTTGGTAACAGTGGATGTAAGATTGATTCCACCTTTCTCCTTCCTGCGGAACGTCAGATTTGGCGGTTCCTTGTTTAACCTATTTTCAATAACAAGAAACATATAAATAAATAGTAAAGGAGTCAGTCATGTACATGCCAACATGTATGTTTATCAATGATATATCAGAATTACCTACATGATCAGAACAATTTCGGTATGTTTAAAAGCTTCTTGCAATATACCCCAGGCACAACGGTATTATATCAATGTGATGACAATTCATTCATATGTAGTTGTTCACTTGTCCTAGAAGATCTTTTACAATGAAGACACTCCAGAATACGAGGTGATGAGATTGCATTAATTTTGATTTTATCAATAGATCAATCACAACAAGGGTTTCAAATTGTGCAGCCATTTTAGTCGTGAAGGTGGAAAATTTTGAGTATGAGATTATTATGTATAGGCTATGCTCCACATTTAAAAGAAAATCAAGTACATGCAGACAACATATCATTTTTTCCTGATCTTTCTCTTTTCTTAAAAGCTATGATTGACGTTAAGACAATCAATTTAGAAAAAATCAAAGAGCTGATACAATAGTGCGTGTAATACCTTATACCAAATCCTTCAAGCTCTTTCTCTATAAGTCGCTTGTGAGTAATTGGTTTTATTGCATCCAGAACAATCAGGATGCAGTTGCATGTCCGAGCTGTACTGATGACCTGAATTTAGAAAATTTGGTTCAAGATTTATTGAAATAGAATGCCCAGCCATGTTGACATGTCGCATTTTATCTTCAAGTGAGCAAAATGCAGGCAAACCAAAAAAAAAACCTCGAGAAAAAAAATATTACAACCTCTGCAATGAATAATATTAATTCCGTCTCAGACTCAACTTCCCATTGAGTTAGGCACGGGTTCTAAGAAGAAACTCTATAAATAATTAGAATAACTTAGAAAATGTAAGTTTGAAAGAATAAAAGTATGAGAGAGAGTTAATAAAGTATAAATAGAGTGAATAAAGTAGGAGTTTTCAATTTAAGGTATGCGAAGTTGAGATTAGGATTGGCGACAGACAAAAGAAGAAAGTGGGAAGTTAAAATTGGGACGGAGGGAGTATCAGTTTATCCATGAAAAAAATGGAATTTCATGTATATAGTGAACACATAAGAGTGTACATCTAGTGCACTACGAAATAGTATCACGTTAAGTGGTGGTTATTATCGACAGAAAAGTGGAGAGAAAAAAAGTGCTTTTAAACTAATTTGTGGAAAATTATACCTTGGAGACACACACGGAGAATGAAAACCAGAAACTAACAAACTAGTATCAGCTAGTTCTACATTACCTGCCTACCTCTACCCTTGCCATCTTTAGCACCTTCGATAATACCAGGAAGATCCAACAACTGCCAAAAGCAGACAGAACATGAAAATTAGTTCACATATAAGCATTATGGCATGTGTGAGAAATGCATTCAGTACGTCATTTAGTATGTCGTCATCAGATTTCATATACATAGTCAAATTTGTAACCGATGGAGAAAAGAGAAAATTATGATATAAGAGAACTCCATAATTTCCAGGGGATCCTCCATACCTGAATTTTAGCTCCTCGGTACGTGATAACACCAGGAATGCAAGTTAAAGTAGTAAATTCGTAAGAAGCAACCTGCAGTGAAGGGATTTAAAAGGAAAAAAAAAGGAAAGAATAATGTTAGAAGTTTAAATTATAAAGCAGTTCCCATGTCAAACATACCTCATTTGTTAGGTATGGCCATATTAATCAAATTTTTTAACATTAATCAGTATTGTAATCCAGAAAAAGACCTATAGCATCACAGGAATGAATCACAAACCTCTGAAAATGTTCCGGTCAATTTGTTTAAGAGCGTTGATTTCCCAACTGAAGGAAAACCCACAAGGCCAACTCTTGAATCCCCACTCTTTGTAACATCGAAACCTTCTCCAGCACCACCACCTCCTTTTGATGATGGTGTAAGGATCTCCCTTCGAAGCTTCGCAAGTTTTGCCTGTACAGATCAAGTAATCCAAAAGGCAATTCAGCTTTTACATGATAGAGCTCATCAAACAAGTATGATACTGTCAATGTACACAAAAAAAATAATTGTGTTGATAAAAAGTATCAAGGACATGCTTATACTAAAAATTCGGCATTCATGCCTACAGTGACAAGAAAAAATAAAAATAGGATCACTGCAAGATTGGGATAAGCCACTGATGAAGCTGTAAACAAGTCACAGAATTAGCCACCAATCATCATGCAGTAATGTGTTCCAGAGAATGAGAGGAATATGCAAGTTCAATATAGAGGGGAAGAGACCATCCCAAAGATAGAGGAGAAAAGAGCCGCATCTTCCCACTTTCTGTCGAAAACTAGAAGTTACGGTACTCTTATGAACCACAAAATTTTGCTCTTCGTTTTTTGAATTCTAGTTCCCTTTTCTGTCTTACCTAATAGGAAGAGAGACCCCGAGGCGTGTGGGTACGCGTATGAACCACAAAATTTTGCTCTTCGTTTTTTGAATTCTATTTCCCTTTTTTGTCTTACCTAAGGCTCTGCATGATTTAAGGGATTTCAGGGGAAAAGAAAAGAAAATGAAGGAAAATGTACTTTTCCCATGTTTGTTTTAACGGAAAATGAAAACAGTGGAAAGGGAAATGTAGGAAAACCTGAAAAACGTGGAAAAGACAAAAAAAAAACATACAAATTCATCTCTCTCTATATCGAAATTTTTTACTAAACTAATATTTACTGAAAATAATACATTTAATCTAAAAATAATTTTTATTAGCATTGATCTATACATTTGTATACAAATCATTTTATTTATAATATTCATTAAACTCGTTAATATCTTTGCTTTATTAGCAATTTCTATAACCGTAGTTGATATATAGTGATAAATATAGATACTCCCCCATCAGAGTACAATTACGCATATATACTATTTACTGATCCTTTGAAAAATAAAAAATAAAATATTCTGATACGAACCAATTTAAATTACATTACTCTATTCAATCTTATTACGTATACTCACAGTTTTCCAATTCTTTTCACCTATTATAATTAATTTGAAGTTCCGTTTTAATAATTTCACTGTGTTTATGTAATTAAAAAATATATGTTGGTGAAACAATGATCTTGGTTTTGTACTCGCAAATTTAAATATTGATCGTTTAGAAAAAAAAACAAAAGATCAAAAAAGAAAAGAGAAAAACAAAAAAAAAAGTTCAAAAAAGCCAAATAAATTCACGAAAAATTTTGCAAACAAAATTACGGCACAAAAATAACTGTCAATTTTCATGGAAATCTGAAAAATTACCAAACAACAGAAACAAGGGAAGATGATTATTTTCCTTCAACATTTTCCCAAGGAATTTAATTTTCCTCCAAATTCTTTTCTTTTCTCTCGGAATCCCTTAAACCATGCAGAACCTAATAGGAAGAGAGACCCCGAGGCGTGTGGGTCCTCATCTAAAATCACAGACCCCCCCCCCCCCCCCGGGCAAAAAAAAAAAATCAACCCACCTACTGATCCAGAGTTACCATCTTCTATTCAAGTACTCTCTTGCTAAGTATCTACTCAAGCTATAGATACCCAAATCAACTCATATAGCTAAATATTAGCTAAAAGCATCCTAATTGAGTAAAAAGAGAAGTTCAGGTCTCTCAGATGCATCATGTCCCACAAAAAAAATTCAGCAGGTGAGCCTCATTGCGGTGATATGACAGGCGAGAACATGATTTTCGGTGGCAACCACCAGCATCATTCTTGTTTCTGGTGCAACTTTATTTGTAAATGAAATATTTTACTGACTATTATGCAAAAATGAGATGCCCGAAGTTTGAATTGATAGAATACAGATCTCAAACATAGTATGGGGGATCATTTAAGATTGATTTTTTGGGGACAATTTTGAGATTCTAACAACTACTGCTCTTAAAACCACCAAAGATCAGATTTTTCACTTAAACTGAGTCTCTGGAACTCCCTCCAATTCACAATTTTTTTTTTTTTTTTGTTTAAAATCAGTATCAAAATCATCAACTTCGAAGAAACCTTAGCAAATTCATCAATCATAAAAATTAAGAAGAAAAAAGGAGCTGAGAAAGAGTTTAAAAAAAGTACCTTTAGCAAACCAAGATGATGAGCAGTGGCTTTATTCTTCTGCGTCTTAGCCATCTGCAACAGGAAAAGCACCAACCATTATCACTACCATTACTGAAAGACTGATTATGAATTTTTTTTTTTTTTTTAACTGAAAACATCATCTAACTGAAAAAAAAAAAGCCTAATTAAGGTAGTGAGTTCCAGATTAGACCTCATCTTCGATGTCTTTGATCTTCTGCATGATAGTCGCCATTTTTTCTGCGAGATGAAGTCGAACGACGGCGTAAAACAGGCGGAAGTTATAATCTGAGAGAACTGTATGTAGTAGCCTCTTGCCTGAGAAGAAAGAGGAGAAGGGCAATGAGAGAGCTCTAGAGAGATTCAGTCGGGTAATGCCAATGTGGAAGTAATCGGCCCATCTAAATACTGCTGGGCCTCATGTCATGGATATTACCATTTCCACTCATGTTGAGCCCAAACCAATTGGAACATCTACAACATCATATCCATGCTAGTATTTTTCCCTTTTCATTATATAACCTTATTTTCAATTTACAATGATGTATGTGTATTCAATATAATTATATGGTGACTTTATTAATTGTTGGTTACGACGTCATTGATAAAAAATGAGGAAAAATAAATTATGACGTAATTTATAAATTAATATGACGCCATCATACTAATACTCCTAAGAGACTGTTTTAGGGAAGACAAAAAGTTCATAAACAACATCAACATCAAGACAGAGAAATCTAAACATCAAAACATAATAAAATCAATATATAACCTCTTTCAATCTTTCTTGTGCATCAGTAGTCTTCTTCTTTTTATTTCCTTTATCTTCTCCAACATCATCAGCCTTGTTATTCTTCTTAGTTGTATTACCCCCAACAACATTAATAGTTGTCTTCTTCTATTTTTGCATTATCTAGAATTTTACAAACAAGAATACAGTATAAATATAAGATCCTTTAAACATAAACATCAAAACAAATAAATCTAAGACAATAATATCATGTTAGAATAAACTAACACAAAACAACATAAACATCAACACAAAAACAAAGAAACTTAAACTGCAAGATAAAATAAAATCAATGAATAACCTTTTTCATGCGCATCAGCAGTCTTCCTCCTAGCATCGACCTTTTTATTCTTCTTAGATGTATCATCACCTCCACCAGCGACAGTTTTCTTCTCTTTTCTTTGGATTTTCTATAACTTTACAAGCAGAAAACAAAAAGTACATAAGAACCTTTAAACTTAAACATCAAAACAAGGTTAAACCTGAAAATCAAAACAAATAAACCTTAAACAATCATATCATAATATAGTGCACAAGCAAAAAACAAACTAAACATAAACATCAAAACAAAACAACATGAAACATTCTAAAACAATCATAACACCACAACAAACTAAAATCTCCCTCCATATATATTTCAAATTCAAACAACAAACAAAAGAACGAAGAACAATTTCCGATTGGAATCACAAAACACAACATGAGGCAAATATCAACTACTTTATGTAGGTGCATAATTACCAATTTTCGCAAAATTCCATAATGAATTCAAGAAGGCCACTCATACAGTTGTAAGGGACTTGAGGCAATTTCATGACACGAACTATCATTGAAGTCATACCTAATAGTGATATATCTCAAAAGTCAACCGTCACATACAAAAAAAACGAGGTGGGTCTAAAATAAATTGCAGTTGTTGTCTTTTTAATTTGAAGAGTATGGATGGTTGTGTTTTCCATTGCATAGCCGTCTTGGTAACTAAACAAGAGTTGGAGATTCCATATGCATACATACTTAAACATAAGTCTAAAGAAGACCACCAACGTGGATCATAATGAAAAACAACATTCTCAACATTATGAGATCCACATTCAAATCTCAACATTATGTTGTTTGTATTCTCACCTTCATCTACATTCAAATCTCCTTCGTTCAAAATTATTCCTACCTTCATCTTCACCTTCATCCTCAACATTAATACCACCGACTATATGCTTAATTATTTAGATGAACAATATATCATCATTATCACTCAAGTCAAGAGCATAATTCACTGCGTCCCTAGCAACATTAAGTACTCCATCAGACACATTTGTAGCTTTTTTTTTTTTTTTTTTTTTTTTTGCGTGCAGGAAGAGGATTATCAATTGCATCCTCCCTATCCCACCGAGAAAGCCTGATACCATTGAAAGGATACTCCACTTGTTGATCATTTCCAGCGTGAGAAAAACAAAGGCTGAAGCTAGGCATATCACTCTTCGTCATCAAGAAGTGATATGAAACAATACCAGGGTTAGGTAAAAGCTTATGAGTCCATGACATTTCTTCAGTTAGAGGCTCTTCAATTTCATCTATCTTGAGGCTCTTCACGATACCGAAGTATATGCATTGTTAAAGCGTTTATAGTCGAGTGGCAAGCTGAGACACCCCGTACCCAATAGGTCACGGGTCCGATCCCCGAAATGGGTGATTTATTTATCTGTATAGAGAATGATTGTAATGGTGATTAGAGATTTATTGATGATAAAATTTGTCAAAGGCTAAGTATTATAATTGTAATTTTGTATCTAAAAAAGTATATGCATTAAAAATCACTTGATCATCTCTCCTAAGAAATTGAAGGGCCACATTCATAACCTTTATAAAAACAAGCGAAAAAAAAAAAAACAGAAAAGGAAACATTTGTTTTCTCCAATTAAATACACAATTAACATAAAAAAATAGAACTTGCATCACTTGAACTCGTCTGAATCTCCAGGTCACTACAAACCCCATATGGAATTCATCATAAAGAAAACCAATTTGTTTTCTCCAATTAAATTCAAATTCCTAATTCATCCACAACAAAACTAACTCGTCATTAAAAAAAACAACGATAACTATTTTTTTCCCCTCCCTCTTCCCCAATTAAATTAAACAAATCAACCCGCAATAACTTAAACCCTAATTTAATTCGAAAAAAATACAATCAATTATTAGAAACAACAATATTGCTTACCTTCATATATATTTTTTTTTCATTATTTGTAACTAAGTGCTACAATAACACGCCACCAGGTTCTAGTATTATAACTTAAAAGGAAGGGACGTGGCTGAGATTTAGACCGTTTCTACTTTGAATTGATGGTGATGTCCTCCACCAGTTCTGAACCATTTCATCCTCGTATTTCATACTCTTGCCAACCGAATAAAGAAAGTACCAATTCGCGAATTACATGTCGGAATTCGATAACAATATCCAACGGATTAAGTGTGCTAGTTCTGTAATCTTCTCCAACTTCCAAAACCCCATTTCCCCAATTGGTAGAACCCTAGGTTTACCGAATTGAACCAGAAAAGCCAGAAGCAAAACCAGAAAATGGCGCTATGCCGAACTCTCCTCCGATCGCTTCGTCACAATATCCCTCCTCCTACACGCCTTTTCTGCACCGGTTTGTAAACTGTATACCTGTATCTCTCTAATCGCTATGTTATGTATATGTTGTTTTCGGTTAGCTGCTAGTAATCTTGTACAATGCTAGGAATGGATTGTTAGTTGATCAAATCAATATAAACACTCAGGTTCCAACGATTCTCCCACCCCCCGATTTGCCTTTTGTTTTGCATTTTGGTTATTTTATTGCGATTAAACTGGATTGGTATTGAATCACCATCAGATTGTCGAAGTTCACAGCTAAACAAGAGCCTTTTGTTGACTAATTGACGTGATTCAGTGCGGACTTGTTCCATGATTTGCATTTTGTATTAAGATTTGTGTTTTTGATGTTGTGATTTGCAGCTGGAATTGACATAATTGAGCGTCAACCAGGTCAGTCCATGCAATCTCTGATGAGCGAAATGGTCACCATGGACATACGCTCCCAGATTGGGAGCTGTATGCCACTGTCCATGATGAAGATTGGGACCCAGATCCACAACATCGAGCTTCGACCTGGTCAGGGTGGAAAGCTAGTACGTGCTGCAGGAACCTCCGCAAAGATACTTAGCGAGCCAAACAGAGGAACCAGGTAACTGCGTATAAGACACATCCCGAATCATTTCATTAAATAATCTGGATACATACTCAGCATTGTAAATTTTTGGAGATAATTAAGTGGTGCTGTCTATGTGGTAAGAGTAAGACCCTTAAGAGACAGGGCTGAGATGCAGTTAAATTGAACAATCAAAGATGTTGTATGTTTGAATATAATAAGCTAGTGTGAACCTACCTATCAGTGCTTTTCATGGAACTCCCTGTCCTTCACTGGGTTAACATGTTTCAACCAAAATTCAACTCATGATTCAATGCTGAGCACACAGCTAGATCACCGAGTAGCACTGTGTATGGCATTGCAAGGCCATTCTGCAGAAATATGCATGCCTTTTTATCTATCTACACTGGGTAGAGGTGTTTCTTTCTTTTATAAATACCTGTCTGCTTGTTTAACCTTCTTTTGGCAGAAATACTGTTATAAGATCCAGAGTTTGTGAAGTCTGCTCTTTTTTATTCATCGGCATTATATCTTGTGTCAACAGATGTGAAAACTTCTTACTGATTTCAAAGTTGTATATATTTTGATAGTGAATCTTTTACGCTTAGATAGATGCTCTTACTTCCGGCATGCACCATTAGTGGTGTAGTTTGGTGGTTTGTAAGTTTAGAATGATCTTTTTCCTAATGTAATGCTCAATCAGTTAGTTGATTACTTCAGTTTTTTGGCCTTTTCTGCTGCGTTTTCTTCAAATGCATACTTCCTGATCCTCTCCTTTTATCAAATTCTGCCCAGAGTAAGAAATTGATTGCATCCGCCCTACATGATCGACTCTTATTGGTGTCCTGATACCTGTGCTAATCCGTACTGTGTTCAATAGTAGAGGCTTCATGATGAGGGGCTTAATTATTTTTTCTTTTTTTTTTCCTGGACTGTTAATGTGTCATATCATGTAAACTATGTTCCCATAAGTCTGTGAAGTTGAATGTAACTTTGTGTGATGGGATATCACATTATCAGTTTTTAGTTTCTATCGTTAAGATTTAGTTGAGCGCATCATTATGAAATCAAAAAATACATAAACAGATAAACTGAAAGAGCTGAGTTATTGGATGCAAGTATAGTATGAGCTGTCATAAGAGCTAGCAGGGTTATAATGAACCTGGTAGCTGCAGCTAATCTTACGAGTGAGGACCATGTGTTTGTTTTTGTGTTGATCAAGTTCTAAACTCTCAGCATGTTTAAGTTCCCCTAATAAGACGAAGCTAGTTGCTATCTTATACATTATATGAATGTGGTGGAGTAGATATTGTTCCAAAAACGTACACTTAATTGCTTATGTATTTTCTGGTCATGTATAGCTTCACATCTTATTTAGCTAATCATTAATCGGCCTACTTTCCACAGGTACTGTGAGATAAAACTGCCATCCGGAGAAAAGAAACAGATAGACGTAAGATGTAGGGCAACGGTGGGAATGGTGTCAAACCCACAACATGGGGCCCAGAAGCTGAGAAAGGCCGGGCAGAGTAGATGGCTTGGAAGGAGGCCGGTTGTGAGGGGTGTAGCAATGAACCCAGTCGATCATCCTCATGGTGGTGGTGAGGGGAAGAGCAAGAGTGGTGGTTCTCATGGCCGAGGATCGCTTACTCCATGGGGCAAACCTACCAAGTGTGGGTATAAAACTGCGAAGCGTAAGAAAAGGAAGATTTAAAGATGGGGTACTAGTATCTTTTCCTGAATTATGTATTGTTTCATGAGTACTCACTGGAAGAAAAATAATACTCGTGTATTTTGCTATATGACTTTTTTACTACTTGGGACTTCCCGTTTTATGGTCACTAAAGATGTGGAGGTTGATCAAATCATTCATTTCCAAGGTAACATAAACTGATCCTATTCTTTATAGTGACGAAGCAGGACTTCCAGCACTAGAATTCTGGAGAGAGCATCAAAGCTTTGTAAGGTAGAATTTGATTTGATAAACCTATCAAGTTGTGAGTTGGCTGGCTGTGGCGGTAAATGTGCTTGCTATTGATTGTAACTTTGTAAGGTAGAATTTGATTTGGGGGAAGGCAAGTGAAACTCAAGTAAAGCATTACGCTGTTTTCCAGGAGTGGATTGAATACACTTGTGTACCCTGGATATTGGAATCTTGTGTTGAAAATGAAGAGGATGCTGAATACACTTGCGTTCAATGGTCGTTCAGACTTCGCAATTCATCGGAATAGAGATGCAAGGAAGACGTGCCCCTTTAAACTATTCCCCTTGGGAAACCTACATGCTTCATTTTAGAGTACCTGTTGAAAAAGAATCTGTTCATATTGAAGGGGATTTTATAGGCAAACAAGAATCATACATTTCAACATACATTTGATATGGCATTGTATTTTTAGCAAGATACATAAGTGCACCTATTGCACTTAGACATGACGTTTGGAGGCCTAATCGTTCATCATCATCATCATCACAGGTTCGGAATCGATCATTCTCAACGTTTATCGCAGTACGACCATTGGTGCATTGGGTGGATGTGCACTGCTCATATTGAATATTGTCGTATACGTAAATTGATGCACAGACATCCCGCCCGCTGCCCGCCTTTTAAATGTTCAATGTGAATACCTAAAACAAAATTTTATTTGGACCGCAATTCCCGGTCTAGGTTCTCGATTTAGCTTTGTGTTAACTAAACTCCAAATTGATTTGAATTCCCGCCTACCAACACGTCTCAGATTAGGACCAAATTCGTTCCCCTTTGAATTCCATTGTCTCTTCATCTCCTTACCGAAAGAACCCTAAAATTCTTCTGGTTCACAATTGGGAAGCTTTTCAGCTGAGTGATTTCCAGATCTAATCGAGCCAGAAATGAGTTACACCCTACTGTAAGTATCCAATCTTCGTTCCCTTCTCGCAGTTTTAGGGTTTAAACTTTCTGTATCGTCTCATCTTACATACCTTTATCTTTTTTGAATTATTATTATTCCAGCGCACACACACAAATTTGGCTGCTCAGTTGTAATTTGGTGATTATATGAGATTGAGGACTTACAAAATATTTGATTGATTGGTACTTACAATTGACAATGGGGAAAAGTTAATACGAGTTCCTCAAATTCTTCACGTGTGTTGTTTCTAGTTACCTGTGGAAGCTATGTTTTAGAATCAAATCAAACTCTTCTCCATATTAGTATTGTGTCTCTCGTAATTATGGTCTCGTTACTTTATTCGTCCGTACTACTGTATGGTTGTAGACTCTTAGCACTGTATTATAGAGGATTTATGTTCGGGCAAATTAATTTTCTTCGATAAATCGGTTTTGCTGATGCAATCAACCAGGGGTGGACCCAGCCCCCAAAAATAATATATATATATATATATTTTTAAAATTCTAAATTAGACTCGTTAGGTTTCAGAAATCAGAAACAGATCTTCGTCTTCCGCTCTCTCGCTGTGAAACAGCCTCCCGGTGAGGCGGCCGCTCGTCTTCCGGCGCGTCTCCGCTCTCCTGTGCGCCTACGCTCTCCCAAGTTTCAGTTCGATCTATTCTGCTCGGCTCTGCTGACTGCTCGTGCTCCTCCAATCCACTGTCGATTTGCCCTCTTCTACTTCTACTGCTCCTTCACTTCACATTGTAATCATCCTATTCCTTCCTTTCATGAGTTCATACTTATCCCTCTTATTGAATTTGGTATTTGATTGTGTATAATTTTTTGTTGATTGTGAATTTGTCAATTGCAGGGCCAGGGCGTTATTTGGTTTTTATGGTTGGCTTGGAGCTGTGATTCTAGTGTCTACTGATTTGGGTACAATTCTATTTCTAGTGTCTACTGACTACTGCTTCTATATGGTGTGCAAATTGTAGTATTTGTTTCACTGTTTGGGTTTTATTGTTTTATTGCTATGTCTTGTAATTTTATTGCTAGGAGACAAGACAACCAACTGGTATTGTTAGTTTTTATTTTATTTTAATGCTAGGAGACAACCAACTGGTGTTGTTAGTTTTTATTTTATTGCTAGGAGACAACCAACTGGTGTTGTTCATTTTTATTTTATTGCTATGAAACAACCAACTGGTGTGGTAATGTGAGCTTTTTTATTTTATTGCTATGTCTCTATTGAAACAACCAACTGGTGTTGTAATGTGATTGCTATGCTATCTTGATCTTGCTGTATGTAACTAGAACATTTCAAATTTTAAGGATGAAGAAAAAAGATGGAGGAAAGAAGAAAGTTCCAGTAACTGGTAGTGGATCAATTAAATCTTTCTTCAAAAGTGGTGAATCTTGTTAAAACTGCTCTTCGGAGAGGTCTTTTTCAGCTATGAAACTTGTTAAAACTGCTCTTCGGAGAGGTCTTTTTCAGCTATGAAACTTGTTAAAACTGCTCTTCGGAGTAAGATGGGGGAAGGTTACTTGATAGATTCGATGAGTGTGTACATTGAGAGAGAGTTAGCTAAAAGCATTAGCGAAGATTTGATCATTGATGAATTCTATACGATGAAGAATCGTAGAACGCAACTCATGTAGTAGTTGTTGACTTGTTGCGCGTAACTTTTTGTTGAGACTAGATGTCAATGGTTGGGATTTGGTCATGTATTTCATCGACAATGTATCTTAAGTTTTGCTATTAATTTTTTTTTATCGACGCATGAGTTCTAAAAAAATTACTTAGCCCATGTTTAAAAAAATTCCTAGATCCGCCCCTGCAATCAACTATCGAGTAGCTTTGCTGATCACTGTAGCTGGCGGGTATGGCAGTATGTACTTAGAGCTGATATTCTGCAAATCATATACTTGTGTGATTGTGTCGGTATTTGCAACTTGTTTCCATCAGGTGGACCGAAAAGTCATCATCTAATGTGAATGTTTGCTCGGGCTTATGACATTTCTAAAACAATTGTTTAATTAAGTCACCGTGTCAGTTCTATGGCTTGCAGATGATGTAAAATGCGAGTGTGAGATCTTAAATTTGGAGAAAGTATCATAGCTGAACAAGGGAGTGCCATGGAAGGAAGCAACAGCAAAAGTGAAGCTATATTTGAATCCTTGAATCTTAACCCACAGCTTGTCATCAATGAGGCCCTTAATATAGTTGACAATCTTCTAGACGAGGCCTTTGACTGCTTTACCAGGGAAGCTTCTGTGCTGCTGAAAATCGAGGATGCTGATAGAGATGCTGAACTAAGCAAGGGTGTAGAGCGCATTAAGAATTTGATGCAATTGACCCTGGATCACCACCTGCAGCTATGGGAAAAATACTGTCATCGTTTTTGTTTCCATGTTCCTGATGGATTTTCTTTGCCCAAAGCAAATGATTCAACTGTTGATGATTCACCAGTATTCGATTCTGTTGCTGACACTCATCTGGATGCCCAGTTGAAATCTGTACAACAGAAACTTGCTCTGGTTGCAAAAGAAACTGCTGTGCTTACCCGCAAAGTTAATGTACTAGAGAGACAGTCTTTAACAAGCAATCAACTGGCTGGATCAATTGATGAAGTATTGCAGCTGTACAAAATGCATGGCACCTCTCAAGTTTTTCAAGAGCTGGCAACGGTAGCAAAGGAATTCCGACTGAAAGTGATGAATCTTAAAAGGAAAATGGCAGAGGACAACCAACATGGTAGAGCAGATAAACTACGTAGAGCAAATGGTGACATCCTTAGGGTGCAGAATGGAAGTGGAGCACACGGTATGGATCTGGATGAAATTGAGGAGTTTCTTGAAGTGTTCACGAAATCAAATTAGGGGCTGCATCAGTATCTTTAATAATATGGTGTGATCATCATGATTCTAGTTGAGGTTTTGGTATGGCATTGTGGCCGTTCCGTTCCCTCTTCTGTGTGTTTCCATGTCTGTACTTCCTACAGCCATTAGGATTTGGTGAATCCAGGTTGTTGGAGTTGAGCTGCAAGTTGTCTGTACATTTTCTTATCATTTTCCTACAGTATCTTGGAAGCCTGACCTTTGCGTGTCTGTGTGCGTATATCTCCCAGTTCTTGACTTATCAAGAGACATGAGAACATGTGTAATCCCTTTTTTTATAATTATTTTACATGTAGTTTCATGTTTACTGTCTTATTCAGATTCAGATGCAGAACATGTACTCTGGCATTGTTGTGTCTAGATGGCATGTTGTGGCCTCTGTTGGATTCAGATAAATGAAGTTCAGAATTTTTTTGATAACCTCGAGTTTTGGATGAGATGGGTGTTTTGCCATGATTCTCACATATACTCAGCAAGTTGTTTAACATGAACCTTCATTGAGGAGTGTGAACCAAAACATGAGATTCACAACACCATACTATGTGTAACACGACATACAGATGAAAATTGAATACATCAAGTGTAACACACAAAAATTCTACAAAATACATATGACGGTGTAATCTAGATCATGTTACATACATTAAGTCAATGTGCAATCTGGTAAAAATAGTACAACAATCCAAATATAATTCCCAGTTCAGCCATGACCCATCTAAGTATGCACACTACAAGGCAACATACACCACACCGCAGTGTAAGTAGTCCGGCCGATTCTTCCAATTCTCAAGTTGCTCTTGTACACGAAATTCCACCTTCAAATCTCCTCGCATGCTTTCAATTTACAACTTCATTCAACTGTACAAAATCCATTAACCTTTTTTTCAGAACCTAATCCTTAAGTTGTCGAAAAACACCGATGGAGATGTTTTTTGCTGGGTAACACAGGCTGATGAGTGGATCCTCCGGTGAGAAAATAATACATCTGACAACATCCTAGCATGATAAAAATCCAACATATTATGCATCGGCATGCGATATAGAAAAAATGCCAAGGCATGAAAAATTCGACGCATAGGATATAGAAATGGAAAGGCATGAAAATTCCAAATAATCAAGAATCAATATAAAAAAGAACGAAAGAATATCACAGACAAGAAATTCACTTGGCTAAGTCACGGCATCCGTGAAACTACTGCTCAAAATTACTGAAGTAGGAGATACATTCAGTGAAGATTCCAGTGACAACAGTGCAGTTGGATACAACGAAGATTCCAGTGACAAGAACTTATGTTATTTTTCAGAGTGCAACCTTTGGTAGATTACAAACTTTCCAACATATACACATTCACCTGTGAATTCTTCTGTATTCTCTCTACTCATTCAGTAAATGTCAAGGTAATCAGCTAATTATCTAACCAAGGGAAGCTGTAGTTCTTGTTATATTAACAACGAAATAAGGGGCAATCAGGCAAAAACCATTAAACATAATACATTAAGCAGCTCAAAACAGCAATAACAAAAGGGCATACCTCCATAATGTGTCTCCCAGCCACACCAAATCATCAAAACCTGACGGCCAAACAATGTGAAATCGAAGCACCCTTCGGAACAACAAGAATCTTATCCGACCTCAAAATCGTCCCACTGAACCCTCCGTCCACATCCTTCCTCACCTCAAGCTCCGCACACAAAATATCCATCTCCTTCCCTTTCCCTTTTTCTTCCCACACCACACACAGCTTGCCATCCAAATTCACCATAGTGGCACCACACATAAACCTCGGCAACCCTCCTCCCACCTTTGTCAGTCTCACCTTCTGCCACTTATCGCCCCCCACATCATACCCCCGAATGTTCCCTAAGTAATCATAACAATACAGCACATTATCCACTACAGCAGCTCTCCCTCGCCACCCCATATCCAATCTCTTAGGCACACTTCCCCACTCCCCACTCTCAACATCCAATACAACCCCACCTCTATCCGCCATTGCGTAAAGCCTACTCCCAATCATCGCACTCGCGTGCATCCACTTATCCCTCACCTCAACCCCTCCACTAGAACTACCCGTTTTCGAGTCAAGAATCCAGCTATAATTCGAGGGAACCCCACTAAAAACCGGAGTCCAGGTGCCGGTTTTCGCCTCAAAAACCTCCGCCCAATTCTCCGACCTAGTCCAACTATCTACATTACATCCACCAATCACATAAACCTTCCCTCCCCACGCCTCGGCTGCAGAAAATTCCCTGGATACTCTCATTCTAGGCCCCATTTCCCACTTACGAAACCTACAATCGAAAATCCAGACATTATTCGACGAGATATCGTCAACGGAGCCTCCGATTAGGTATATGTTCGGGCCAAGGACGGTAACTGAAGAGCCAACAATGAAGTGGGGAATGGATGGGAGTGGAGTGAGGGTAGGATTGGAATTTGGAGGGTTTGGTTGGAAGAACCAATTGAAAGAGGAATTGCTACGGATATTGAGGTAGAGAGAGGTCTGAGTGGTTCCAAGCAGGGATCGGGTGGTGTAGAGATCGGGAGAGGAGATGGTGGATCGCCATGATTTTGAGACGAGAGAGAGTGAGGGGTAGTGAGAGCGTGGTACTCTGGCGAGAATATGGAGAGAGATGTCGTCGGGGAGGTTGGGGAAGAGAGATGCCGTGGTGGCGCTACCGTTGGTGACGGTGGTTTGGAGGTCAGCCATGGCAAGTGAACTCATCTATCTGAATTGAAATTAATAAATTTTCCGATCAAGATAACCGACCCTCATTATAGTTTCAGAGTCACACAATTTGGGGGATGAAACTGTGACAATAGGATATTACTACTAACTCTGACACGCGGATCCTCGCATAAATAACTTTTTAAATCATAACCGAAAATATATAAAAAAAGAATGTATGATATGTCATAAATTATTACAAACAACAGTTTATTAAGTACAACATTTTATAATTAATTTACTGAAGTATATTTTGATACCACAATGTCTCGGCAATATATAAATTGAACATTGCTCTTAATATCTTAACTGGTACAACTGTTTTTTATAAGTTACGTTCACATCAATTTGATAATTGCATTTGATTAGTTTTCTTTTTTACCAACTGTATTTGATCAGATTAAATTTTAAAATTCTAATAACCACTAATTTGATAGTAAAAATTACCTAGGTGGGTTTAATTAGGATATAATATAGATGATTTTCCAGGCATGTAAATGGGACTTTTTAACTGTAAGGTCAAATTCATGTCCCTTATGTTATGTCTAACTTCTTATGGGTTCAACTTCTTTTCATAGTTCATACTTTCGTTCCAAATATCTTCTTCAATGCAGTACTTATCATCCGATCCCCCATTGTAAAATTGGATGGCTTTGGATAGTTTTTCTACAAATAATTTTTAATTTATGTTTATAAATTATACTAATGTACGAGTAACTATTATGAGATACGGTCTCTACATAACTTATCTGCAGACGAAGATGAAACTATGTTATTAAGAAAATCTTCAATGTTATTAATAAAAAGAATCATCATATTATAAAGGAATCCACTTAGCTAACGACATATTCACTCTAAGCTATCATGTTTAATGTTCATGCACATAAATTAAGAAGGAGAATAATATTATAATAATATTTAACAGTACATGTCAGGTTTACTTATTATTAGTTGATTTGATTGTTTAAGTTATTTTTTAACTTTATTTAGACTTGAGAGTAGTGGAGCATATACAATTATTTGATTGTTCATGTCTACGTCAAGAAAATGAAAGTGAACAATTATAACGGGATGACGTCTAAAATGATAAAAATGGACATCTTGTATGGGACAGATGATTAAGGCTCTGTTCTTTTCAACTGAAAACTCATTCAGTTCAGTTCGATTCGCCTTGATTCGCTCAAATTTCTTCGACTTTCTTGATTCAGCTCTCTTAAGTTCATTAAATTATTATTATTATTATTATTATTATTATTATTAATATTTTATCATTTATTTACACAACCCATCTTTTGTACAAGGAAAATAAGAAAATTTATCCAATTGAGATATTTTCAACCTTTTTCTTTCTTTCTTTTTAACACGACTTTTAGTAGATCAATGAAATAAAAAGTATAGTTACGATTCGAATTACCCTTCTTTTCTACCGTAAAAGTTGAGTTAAGATAAGAAACTACAGGAGCCTGAGAGTATCATTCAAACTGGTTCACATACTTTGTACGTACATCTCTAACAAAAAATCGACATGTTTTTTTATTGGAAGATATTAGAACAATAGAAGTAAACTCAGAAGCATACGTTGGGTTTTTTCTCAAACTTAATAAAAAAAAACAAGTTATACCAAACTAAAGTCAAACCAAACTCTACAAATTACGCACAAAAAGGTATAAAACAAAGTTATGTTAGTCAAATATACTTAATTTATTTTTATAATATAATTTTATTATATTCTTTTGTCGTGTAATTTGCGAGTAATTACAGTCAACGTTCAGAAAAAAGTCTCCTTACGAATTTATTAATGGACCGAATGTAGTATTCATTATTATTAAAAAATGGGACAAATGTAATTTCTTCAGTTCGTTTCAGTTTAAGTTCGTTTGATTGACTCATTTCGATTTGATTCGATTCATTCGATTCGATTCGAAGAATTTCAAATTTGAAAAGAGCCTAAATGTTTTGATATTGATCGGGCTGTTTGGATCGGAATTATAATTGAGTCCATTTTAATTGAGGTAAATTGATGAATAGTGACTGAATTATAATTGAGTTGCTAAAAATCCTGTTTGGTATAGAATTGTAGAAGGAAGGCTAGAGATGAATTGTAGAATGAAGGCTACTCTCTTAATTGAGTTAGACTCAATTCTGTTTTTCTAAGTAATTGTCTAATTATAATGAGCTTGTCAAACCCAAATTCTAGTTGTCTCAATTATAGTTGAGTCCAATTTCTAATCCAAACAGCAGCATAATTTTATAATGACATATACTTCTTGTTATATTGTACACCGATGAATGAAAGAGGAGATTCGTTTTTACTCCCTCCATTTCAGAGAAAGTGTTATAATTTGAATTTGCACTAATTTTAAGAAATAGTAGAAAGTATGTTACCGATTATTAGAGATTAAGCGGAAATATATCAGAATAAAATTGAAAGGTAGGGGGTTTTATTATTTATCTAATTTATATAAATGGAAATCGTAACACTTTTAGTGAAACGTCGAAAATGGAAAGTTGTAACAATTTCTCTGAAATGGAGGAGATTAGGAAACATTGGAATTTACAACATTGTAAGACTGAGCGTATTTGAAGCTGAACCACCCACTAAATCAACCTGTAGCAGCACTATTTGGAGACACAGGAGATTCCTTGACGAGAGTAGGCCAGCACATGGCGAGCTATTGGGCAATTTCTTGGCTCAACAATTGTACCTTTATTATGTACCATCACCCAATTTTTCAATGCACTGTTGCCACCTGAAACCATTCCAAAAAGGAAACCAAATGATCTCAGGCATAACCATGGCAGTACTACACCTCTGATCATTTCTTAATCCGGTAATTTTCATTGCTTCGTATATACTATAGCCCTACTATTAAATTATTGTATTTGTCCTGCCTGGTTTTTACTTTGTATGATTGATAAGCTGTTATCTGCTCTTACTTGTTTTTGGTATTATGAATATGGGATTGGAAAAGGGGTAATTTTGGAGTATCTATGAGGGCCTATGTTGAAGTAGGGTCTATTTGATTTGGGAATGGATTCTTGAAAGCAGAATAAGCTAATGAAATTGTTCCCTTGGACCTATCTGCCTTTAGGATGATTTTTAAAGGTTTTTTTGGCTAGTTCAGTCTGCTTTACAGTTTACATAAGTTATTTTCAGTGTTTCCGATCACTTTGGCATGGATTTCCTAAAGAATACTGTACTAGTTATGCAGAACGCGAAAAACTGAAAGATAATGGTTTGCAAGCGAAGGGCCGTATTCATTAAGTTTAGGAATAGAGCATGGATTTAAGTGAAATGAGTGTAAAGGCACTAACGGAGCGTTGCCAAAGTCAATAGGTGTTAGTGAGCTTAACAAAATTCGTTTTCTGAGTCCCAAATGAAGGCAAATGATTTTAGAAGCTGTTTAGTTAGGCCGCAAACACCTCAAATTAGCTGGCTCTAACATAGGCCAAGTGTGTCTATGCTTGGAAACAAGAATATCTATTGTGTAATTTTAGCTGCTGATATAATAAGCTTCTGGTTAGCTGCTCATTGAGAATAGTTTTTCCAATTTAACAGAAGAAATTGGGTTTCTGAATACTCATTATTAAGCTATTAGCGGAAAGAATTATAAATGTACTGGAAATGCTTCTGTACAATGTCTAGCTTTCATGTTAAGGGAAAGAGTGAAAGGCACAAAGGGCTTGTTATTTAGTTCTACCATAGAAGACCTCTGTACTCTGTAGAGGGGACTTTTAGATGCTTAATGAAAACAAAACGGTCATCCACGAATATGAGTCATAGGAATGCGAATTACCTTATTTGAAATTCCTTTGTGCACAAAAAAAGTTTAGATTGGAAAAATTGTATTGTACTTTGATGGTGTAGTGGAGTTTAGATATTAAAGGTAATTTTATCTGGTCTGAGATTTAATGTAGGCAGATATGCTTCGAATAACTACAAGATTGCTAAGAGAAGTAGAATGGCGTGCGTTTAACAAGATATTACTTGTATGGATGTAAAAATTGTAAGTTATGTAGTGGACCAAACATACTAATGTGATTCAGCCGAGTCCCGATGCTAATACTAATCTACTTTTGATCAAAACATGATATTACTGAATGATGGGAGTTCTTGATTCCACCATGTTGGCTCCTGCATAGATAGCCATGGGCAGAGCTCATGTCAAGTTCTAAATCGGGGGGCTACCAATCCAGTACGAAGTGCATATTTAATTTTTCATCTAACAAAATCAAACAAATCTCTCTACCAATCAATAGAAAAGTATCTACCAATCAAATCAAAAGTACCAATCAGCACAAAAAGTACATACCAAAATAAGTACAAAGTACCTACCAATCAGTACAAAATGCACTAGTACCCACACTTTAGTACCCTGGGTATCGTACTTATTCGTTTACGGATTTGTTTGGTTCACTTAGATGATAAGAGTGATTTCAGATTGTACTTATTGGTAAAAATCCGTTCTAAATCTTTGAAATTTCAGCACCACAACAAGACACCATGGGGCATGGGTGTTGGACCTGGTATGGTTGCATGCCACCAGAAATTTGTTCTATGCAACACCAAATCACCAAGTTCAGATTTGCACTAAGGAATTTATTATGTAAAGGACAGCTTACCGATATCACAATTCACAACTACAAATAAATATCAAATGGGTTAAACTCGCTCATGCTTAAAATTATAAGCATCATCAGAGCATATCTCCAAATCTTACTCATAAAATTTTGTCTCAGTAAAGAGATTTATTATAGATGGATACAGTAACTATCCAGGAATTGTCATCAAGCTATTTGTATCATGTCCGCTTCCTTGTTTTGCTCAATGATTCATTATTTCATTATACTCACTAGTTATGGCTAACTCATTATATCACACCTCTCACTTAAATGTGTTAAGAGTGTATGTTGGTTCTTTTGTTTCGAACATTGTACAGTTTGTTTCTCTATACTGATATAATCTAAAGTATCTTTTTTATTGTTTAGGTATCCAATCCTCATAACTCGACGTCTCGACCTGCCTCGAGTATAAAGGTAGAACTTCGCACCCCTCCCCCAGAATCCCCTGACTACATCTGTTTGATTGATCAATCGCACTAGTCAGAGTTGCTTCACCATTTGCGTGTGGTCTATAAAGTTACTCTCGGAATTGTTTGGATTTTTATTTGTAACAATTAATTGTAAATGTCTCAAATTCTGTCATTCTTGTGGTTTGATGCATCTAGAAGTGCAGGAGTACTTAAATAACATTAACATGTCAAACTAAGTAACAAATCGTATCTGGCTAGCTCAGTCGTCATGGCAAAACGTAGTGATTTTTAGTTCATTTGTTTGAAGTATATGTAACTCCGTTCCGTCTTTTCTTGGCTGCGAGCCTCAGTGTCTGGCCCTGTAATGTCTCATTGAGGTTAAGAATCATCTGTATCATTAATAACATACAAAAGGAAAGTAATCACAACAAGGATTAGGTGAATTTCATGGGTATTTAATTTTCCAGTTGTTCTAGTGAGAGCTAATGGACTAAAAGTCAATGCAGGCAGGCAACAGTTGCAGTCAGAGTTTGCAGCTTGATTTCTTGTGGTATGGTGGCCTATTAGATCTTTATTAAGTGTGTTTTTGCTAATGATTTTACTGGTGATTTTTTTGTCTGTTTTTGTTAAAAGTTGATTAAAGTTGATTTTAAGTAAAAGTCATTAGTGTTTAATATAATATACAAAAAGCAGCTTAAAGTTGTAAAAGCATAAGTTTTAGTGTTTACAAAAATTAATTTAATTAGTTGATTTTAATTGGAAAAAAAGCTACTACCTGCTTAAAGTAGTTAGAAGCATTTATTTGTGCTTTCACATTAAGCGATTCTTTTTTTTTAGCAGAAGTTGTAATATAAAACACTAAAAAACTTCTTCTAAAAGCACAAAAGCACTTTTTTAAGCATTTGCAAACACAAGCTAAATAGTCACACTTACAACACCATAAAGATAATGAACTATTTTGTCGTTAAAACCTATTATACCCAGACTCGGACACGGGTGTCGGATCTGGCTATTTCATGAGAAAATTTTGTTTTTTGCCCTAAAATGAATGGTCCTATTGTCATACCCATTTCCTTGTGTCGACTGTCCGACACGGGTACGAAGGGAATTGAAGAATCTGGAAAAATAGGATACCTCACCTTCTACTGGTATTGTATACTCATGAGAGAAGCACAATTAATTCAAATCTGTGTTTTTTGTATATATTCATTTTATTTCTTTCTTTCTTTCATTCATTCAGCACCATTTGTCTAATCACAGGAACTAGTTGCGAACATGGTGGGTTGGAAACTGGTGGACGGTCTCTGGAACCATCCAGCAGGGCCGAAAACCATTCACTTCTGGGCACCAACGTTCAAGTGGGCTCTGAGCGGGGCAAACATTTTCAACTTCTCCAACCCACCCGATACGGTGTCATACCCTCAGCAGTCAGCATTTGCAGTTGCTGGTTTCATCGGTGCGCGATACTGCATGGTGATAACTCCTAGGAACTGGAACCTGTTTAGCAACAACTTCGCTCTGGGTTGCACCGGAGTTTATCAGCTTGTTCGTAAAGCTAACCATGACCATTCCACCAGCGAAGTGCTTACTCACGAGTGATTTGATATCAATCTAGGAGGCGTTGTGTCGATTATGTATCATTGTGTTAACTTTGTTGTAGCATTAAATATGACATGTGCTGTTTGGATTTGAGCAATGCAAATAGTCGAGTCCAATTTCTTTTCTCATGCAACGAAAAAGACCTTTCTCTGACGATATCTAGTTCTGTATTTATGTGTGAATCACAGATCAAGATGAATCGGACCAAATTCACCCAAAACCACCTTAAGAACAAGAACAAATTGAAGAACACAAATCGAACGAACTAAACAGTCACATGACTACTTATGTGATATGGCAATGCCTACTTCCAAGAAGGTTTCTCAGAGTTTCACTAGATCAATAAAAAAATCAACGGATTACAAGAATCACAAGAGCTTCACGGCATCAACAATGTCGAATTCTCTTCTAATAGCCAAACCTTCTATGATCTATTGGGAAGTTATGCTATGTTGTTATGACTTATGATGATGAAGTTAACTGAGTAATTCAGTTACAAAAACACCTATTTATATGCAATAACTGCTCCGGACATAAATATGTTAACTATTTATTCTAGCTGAGCCAATGTTGACTCAACAATACTCTCAACATTGATATTTAACATCCATCAGAACCAGATGTTCAAACTACAGACACACAATTATCCACCAATTTTAGCATAGGAAACTCCCCAAGTATTCCTCATGTTAAAATACACATCTTCCATCCGCCAAACTGACAAGTCTAAAACAAGGCTAAGACATAACATGAATTATGCACATGTAATGGCTTAGTAGATCCATCTATTTGATTCTCCTCAGACTTGATCTTCTCAGTCCTTATACCTCCCATATCAACTTCATCTCTGATAAAATGATACATACTATCACTATGCTTTGAACTGTCATGATAAGGTTGGTATTTAGTCAAGGATGGGGCTACCTATCAAGGTAGGTCGGGCAGATTTCAGAAATTTTCATTTATATGTATAGTATTAAATTTATTTATTTTTAGTTTTACATCATCTAATTTTGTAATCAAGCTTTAAAAAGGTAATATCACCGCCACACAAGTGTATTTGTAGTGATTGTTTTTCAATGTATTATTATTTTAGGAAAAAATATTAATATTTAAAGACTTTATATCTACTTAGTGATGTTAAACGAGTAAAGCTGTGGATATTCGGCTCAATGGGTAGGAGTCCACCCATACAATCTATTAGTCCACGGGGTATGTAGGACTTTTGTATATTGTTAGATCGGATAGGTTCAAGTTGCATCCATCTCTATCATCTGGTGACTCATCCTTCCAATATCCTCCCTCATTGCTGGAGTTTCTATCCGGTGTAATAGTCATTATTCAAGTAAAATAATCAAACCCACCTCTACAAGTCAAATTAACCACACTCTATGACTCTATGTATTATACTTTAGCGGTTGGATTAAGATAGCAAATGTTGATTATTGCAGAATTTGTATATCTAGCTAGTAACGTATGAATTTTATATAATTATATGTGTTTTTCTAATAAAGAAAAATTCTATACCCATTTCTTCTTCCGACAGGATTACCAGAACAACATAAGTGGAGTACACTTTTTAAAGTCCATATGTTCATAATACGGAATCAATATCAAATACAACTATACAGTTAGTAATTAGATCATTTGTTATAAAAATGCACATATGATGTTATGTTTGTACCGAAATCATATGTTATCTTTATTTACATATAAGTCTTCTCTAAAGATTAAAAGGAATACCTACAAACATTAAAAATTTATAAGAACTTATAATGTTTAGTTAAAAGCATTGATGTGTTGGTAAACAAAAAAAATGCAGTGCGTTAATAATAGGTACTAAGGTTCTAGCTTCTTTTGCTGTCATGAGAGGCTCCTTCGTTCTCCTTTTACTACGAATGGAAGCCTCTTCGTCAATGTATTTCAAAATTAAGTATACACCAGACTTTGTACGATACGAATACAATACCGCGTAAAATTTTGCAACATAAATAACGTGACATTCATTGACTCACAGGCCCGGACGCCAGTCATAAATTCTCAACAATAATACAGCCAGGAAAAGGACTATGACGCATCCTAAACTCATAACTGACAAGCAATATCTCCCATACATTCACTCACACAAATTAAACATACTTGACTAGAATTCACTCACTAACATAGTCGAAGAATGAAGGAAAAGTTGCAGGCACTATGGAACCATCCAGCCGGCCCAAAAACGATCCACTTCTGGGCTCCGACATTCAAATGGGGCCTGAGCATAGCCAACATCTCCGACTTCTCGAAACCGCCCGAAATGCTGTCGTATCCTCAGCAGTCTGTGATCGCTGCATCTGGAATCATCTGGTCCAGATACTGCTTTGTGATCAAGCCATGGAACTTGAACCTGTTTGGTGTCAACTCTGCTATGGCTTGTACCGGATTCTACCAGCTTGCTAGGAAACTCAGCCACGACTACGGCGGTGCTGCCGAAGAAGATGAGCTTTGATTTGATGTTTAGCTTCGTTTTGTTATGTTGAATTGTTAATCAAGTGTGTCTGGCCAAGTTAAGTATCGCTAGATCATGTAAGAATTTGGTAACTAATGTAGTAATAATGTCCTGAATGTGTAGTTTAGAGGTATTTTCGAATGTTGTTAATTGTTAATTTGTTATGGTATGCTCACTTGGCAGTTTCAGTTGACTAGAAAAACACTGTTTTATCAAAAGTTTCAAATGGAATTCTAGTGGAAAGGATTTTCGGAGATTTAAACAACCAAAAAGCCTTTAAAAGGTGTTCCAGTGAACGATTTTTCTACTAGTACTCCTTTTCCAAGTCACCATTTTTTTGCACAATTACTATAAAACAGATCTCCGCTAATTTGTACAACCAATAGTTATCTGTGTATTTCAGATATGGAAGTGGTCATTGGATTTGAACCCGTCGAATTGTACAGTTGGGGTTGTATTGGGTACGACAAATGGAATTGTACCGCCCCAATCGTAGTTGGGCTGGCCCCATAGTTTAATTTCTTTATTTTTCTTATTTTTTTGTTTTCTTTTAATTATGTTTAATTCATTATATATGAAATATAAAAATTATAGCAACAAACATAATTTTTTATTAAAATATGCACCAATCTTTACTAATTTCACCACACTTCAACTTTCATACTAATTCCATTCTTTAAACTCAAAATACTCCCTAAATTCACATTTCACTTTTCGTTTTTACTCAATACATCTCAAGTATTTCATCGCCCATTATTGTAACAACTTATCTTCAAGTTTTGACTATGATGAGGTAATGGTTGATGGTGAAGAAACCGTTCCTAATGGTTCATCAAGTTCGAACTAATATCACCAATTTACCAATATGTGTTCAAGCCACGTCTCACATAGTCAACAATATGCAAGCATTAAACAAACCATACACCAAAAAATAAGCATAAGGGTACATGCATTAATCTAGATCCTGATCAGTTTGCTTGGTTACTAAAGAGGATTACACTTTTCAAAAAACCGATGTTTTATGAGAAAAAGTTTCGACATATATTCCGAATGCACATGTCATTGTTCCTCCGGATTGTCCAAGATATTGAAGAGCACAATCCACTTTTCCCTATGGCCACAACCACTCCCATGGCACACGGTAAGTAGTCTTAATTGTTTCGAATTTGTTGCCTGTACGTCCTGGCCTCCAACTCTGGTGAGCTCAGTGGGGTTCATTAGCTTGTTCACAAAGTAGGCATAATATATCATCCGACTTGCTAAGTTTCTATGATTGTAGATGTGAACATCATATTACATCCGTCTCAATCTATATTGTATGTATATTATTTGCAGTTCGTTATAATTAATTCTATTCAGTTTCTTTGGCAAGCACTATCTCACTTTTTTATTGCTGAATGCTAAGCAAATCTGGACACACATTATACAAATTCATAAAGAAACGATCTGAATTTTAATTTTACATTTAGTTGGGACGTGGGACGAGGGAGTAATTACAAGGATAGCCTGACTGCCTAGTGCATGTGGACATGTGGTTTATCACGGGTTGCTTCTAAGTTATTGGGCCAGATTTTATGAGCAATAATCTGCTGGGCTTGGTCTTTAATATCTAGTGGAATGTGATGATTGACAGATCAGGAATGTTAAACGCAAAATAATTTTTACTAAACGCAAAATAAATTTTTACATATTACATATAATATCACTATTATTATAATTTACAAAATGGTTCAATAATTTGAAAAAATTACTATTTTACCTAAAAAACATCAAACAAGTTTATTCGAATTAATTTTATTCAAAAACACTTTTATTTATGCATTTCAACTCTCTAACATACATCTTTGTCTTCGAATTTTCAAACAAACATAATTGAAGAACAAGAAGGTGATTATGATCTTCAAACAAACATAATTAAAATTTAAGAGTAATGTTATAAATAAAAAAAATTTAATCAAATTATACTCAGTAAAATAATATTTTTAATTACTTAAAAAAAATCGAAAAAAACTCACGAAACGGACAAAATTTAATCTGGTAGCCTTGAGGTTGTTGTATCAGTCTGAAATTTCTGGTCGACGCCTAGCGAACACGAGGTCGCTAGACCGACCAAAGCGATAATCGTGAACCTAAAGTTGCCAGACTGGGTCAAGTGACGGTTATTCGGCAAATTTTTGAGGGCTACCAAACGTGTTTTTGGTCTTTTTTTTTTTTTTTGAAATTTTGGTGAAATATTAGTTAATGTAAATATATGAACGCAATAAAATAATTATAAACAATATAATATCAAATTTAAAAAATTATACTTCTTCATTATCGGCATAATATAGCTAATGATTGTACGACATTGATTTTTGTTCTGTTATGATACCGTAGTGTATATACGTTTATATATTTTTGAAAATGTGATAATTTGAGAAATTTTTCGAAAAAATGGGACTAATTCTATATTTTTATCAGTTGAACGGTCTTTTGCAATATATAAAAAAAGTGTTCTACGTTTAGTAAAAAGTGTTCTACGTTTAACACACAATTTGACTGTATTTATAATTCTACCAATACAATGATCAGACATTTAACTCTACTAATACTGGAGATCAGATATATTTACGCCAATACAATGATCAGACATTTAACTTTACTAATACAATGAATCAGATATACGATTCTGATTGTAGTAGCATTTGTCCATTATTTAAAAACACCAAAACAATGTAGACTTTTTTTGCAAACTTGTGTGCAAAATTGGTCCACGGCACCAATTTTTCCATTTTGAATTAGAAACTAATTTCCGTTGGGCCAATTAAATAAGCCTGGATGAATGTTGATTGGTTTGTCAAAAGCTTTCTGATTTGGTCTGGACTCTGGACCAGAGTTTATTGGACTATATTATTTATTTTCCTAAAGAGCACTCAGAGTGTTTGTTTATCTACTCAACTCGAGTTTATTCAACTCAAATTGAGTTTGAACCAATTTCGTGTTTGTTTATCAATTGTGTACTGTGCTACTATTCATCAATTCAAAACTCAATTGTTTATCATTTCATTCTTACACCTCTCTTACACATTCTTACAAAACCTATTCAAATATCTTACAAAAGCTATAAATATCACAATTTAACACCAAACACAAAACACAAAACTCAATTCCAATTTAGTTACTATTCATCAATTCAAAACTCAATTCAAATTCAGAAACAAACATTCAGACTAATAGCCAAACACATCGGCTATAGAGATACAAGATAAATTATCGAGAGACCGATCTATGTTATAAAAAACATCAATGTAATTCCAATAATTAATTTATACGCTTCTCTAATACACATAATTCGTATCAAATAATTAATAAATAGTTTTCTACATACAATATTCTTTAATTTATATTTACATTTTTCTAACGATTTAACTTTTATTGTACAACACATAAAAATAAATAAAAATGTACAGAAACCACTTCACAGTGCAGGATTTTGGTTGTCAAAGTGGCCGCCCGATGACCACTCCTGAGTACTGTCATCCACTGCAAATAGCCGAGCACACTATAAATCCAAGTAGACTACACTTAA
Source organism: Plantago major (assembly GCA_026545765.1). NCBI lineage: Eukaryota > Viridiplantae > Streptophyta > Magnoliopsida > Lamiales > Plantaginaceae > Plantago > Plantago major. Next base: position 22,671,065 of record CM048840.1, on the reverse strand, counting down.
TCATACTCGTAGTTTTCAAATAGATCAATTAGAGGAATCAATGTCATTCAATGGCTCTGTATCCTCTCACCCAAATCGATACACTAGTGACATGTGCAATTTTTAACGCAACTAGTGTAACCTTGATTAAGTTTATATATGGATCGTAATAAATTAACTCTCAAGATCTAAATCATATTAAAGGAGATGATAGTCATGCTTTAAAAAAAAGGAAAACAGATCAATTTTGATACTTACTTTAACTGTGGCAGTAACTGTTCTTCGTATATTTACCATAAATATTCACATTAATTACGTTAAAGTTTCAAATTTACTTTTTTGGAATTCACTAATTTACCCTTTCATCGAAATGGGTACACCATCTTCTTCCCCGTCATCTGAATTAGTGAGACGTGACATTTTTAAGCCAACTAAGTTTCAATAGGGAATGTGATAAATTAACTCCTAAGATGTATCTAAATCAAATTAAAAAGATACCGAGGGTAAAAAATGGAAACAAATCAATTTGAAAAATGTAAACGTGACAGAGGTATCTCCGTAACTGTTATCTTTCAATTAATTAACCATAAATAAAGATTAATGACATTAAAAATTTAGATTTACACATTCCCAATTCAATGACGTACCCTTTCATCCACTATATAAGGTAGTTGTGGCCAGTCAGTCTATCACAGTCAAACTCAAACAATCCTTCTTCTTCTTCTCCCTCACTTACTCACTAATAACATAATAACTGGAAAAAATGGCTACCAACACTCCAAAGGACTCACTCACTTGGGTCTTCACAACTCTCCCAGCTTTCATCGGTTCCAAAACACTCCTGGACGAACACATAATCCTCCCCTTCCTCCTCGCCTTCATCTCACTCGCTCTCATAACCTGGGCCTTCTCTCCAGGCGGCCCAGCCTGGAAAAACGCCCGTAACAAAACCGGAAAAACCCCAATCCCCGGCCCACGAGGCTTACCGGTCTTCGGCAGCCTCTTCACTCTCAGCCGTGGCCTGGCCCACCGCTCACTCGCCTCCTTGGCCCACTCCATGAACGCCAGCCACCTCATGGCCTTCAGCCTCGGCTCGACACCAGTCGTGGTCGCTTCCGAACCCGGAATCGCAAAGGAAATTCTAACCTCGCCCCAGTTCGCGGACCGCCCGATTAAACAATCCGCTCGGAGCCTCATGTTCACCCGCGCTATCGGGTTCGCTCCGAACGGTTCCTACTGGCGCCTTCTGCGCCGAATCGCCGCGTCGCACTTGTTCTCACCTAAAAGAATTTCAGCTCATGAAAACGGAAGGCAACTTGACTGTGTGACTATGGTGGAGAATATTACCAACGAACAGTCTGTGAAAGGGCGTGTGAGTTTGAGGAAGCATTTGCAGGATGCTTCGTTGAATAATATTATGGGGAGTGTGTTTGGGAAGCGGTATGATTTGGCGAAGGAGACTGATGAGGTGAAGGAGCTTAAGGAAATGGTTGCTGAAGGTTTTGAGCTTTTGGGTGCTTTTAACTGGTCTGATTACTTGCCTTGGCTCTCTTGGTTTTATGATCCTTTTAGAATCGTTTCGAGGTGTGAGTCTCTGGTTCCGAAAGTTAGGAAGCTTGTGAAGAGTATTATTGATCAACACAGAAATGGAAGTTCTAACAAGGATTCTGATGCTGCTGCTGCTGATTTTGTTGATGTGCTCTTGTCTTTGGATGGTGATGAGAAGCTTGGTGACGATGACATGATTGCTGTTCTATGGGTAATTTAACTTCACATTTATGTCAATTCAATTTAATGTTGATCAAGTTTATTAACATTAAGTATGATTAATTAAATGCAGGAAATGATATTTAGAGGAACGGACACTACTGCTCTGTTAACAGAGTGGGTTATGGCTGAACTGGTTTTACACGAAGATGTACAAGCCAAGCTGCGAAACGAACTAGACTCTGTTTCGTCTGGTTTAACAGATGCTGAGCTGGCAAGGCTGCCGTATCTGCAAGCTGTGGTTAAAGAGGGTCTGAGGGTGCATCCACCTGGGCCGCTACTCTCGTGGGCTCGGTTATCGACGTCTGATGTCCAGTTGAGTAATGGAATGATCGTGCCTCAGAATACGACTGCTATGGTCAACATGTGGGCCATAACGCACGACCAAGCTGTGTGGGAGAGTCCGTTGGAGTTTAAGCCCGAACGGTTTGTCCCCTCGATGGGAGGGGCTGATGTGGACGTGAGAGGGGGCGATTTACGGCTTGCGCCGTTTGGTGCGGGCCGGAGAGTTTGCCCTGGGAAGAACTTGGGTTTGGTGACGGTTTCGCTCTGGGTTGCGAAGTTGGTTCAGGAGTTTGAGTTCAGTGTGGATGTGGAGAACCCGGTTGACTTGAGTGAGGTTTTGAAGCTGTCTTGTGAGATGAAGCATCCGTTGTATGTTGTGGCTAAGAAGAGAAATGTCTCGTTCTAGGGTGTTTGTTAGGTTGTGTTTTATTTTAGTGTGTTTTGTTCTATGGACCAACTTTTGTCTAGGCGATTAGCTTGTGTGATTCTCTAAAGTCTAGGACCGTTCGATGTTTTCATCATGGGGTTCAATTTTGAGATGATCTCGTTTTGTAGTACTAATCGGGTGTGTTGGGAGATTATCTTATCCAGAATCTTAATTTCAGATAAATTGTTGTCTTCTGCTCTTAAGTTTTTCTCAATTTCATTTTGATCAGGCCGTGTTAACAATTATGCCATGCGAATTAGCATAGCCCGGTTTGTCAAGTCTTCCTCACCTATGTGATTTTCAGCAATGTTCACTTCAAAATTTGAGGTTTTCTCTAAAGATGCATGTGATTTAATGTGTTGTACAATACAACATTGATGAATATAATACAATCATCGTATAACTTTTAAACAAGAGCTTTTGGTATTCGGTAGTAAAATATGAACTATACTTGGATACTTCCAGTCTGCGAAACAGTGAGAGATTGAACTCATTTATCGAAGGGAAAAATGGAGTAGCTAGGGATTTTCTGTTTCAGTTGCTTTGACGGTTTGACCTGACCTAATTCGTAACTGCTAGGTACAAGTAATAGTGCTAACTGTACAAGTCAATGAAGTAATATTTTAATGTACTGGCATTTTTTAGATCAAACACGCCTTTGCCTTGTCTAATTTACGTGTCGATTTTTCTTCATCACTTCTTTGCTTGCTCGTGTGTCACGAGCACGACTCATGATGTGCATAGTCTATTTTTTATTTTTCTATTTGTTTCACCAAAACATGCAACATTTTAACATTAGTTTATGGATTTATTGCACAAATTATACGTGAGGTTTTTTTTTTCCTTAAATGAACCCCGTTGCATAAACCAAAATAATATAAGCATAGATTAGGAAGGAGAAAAACATTGGCTAGGTAGATACCGCAACACAGAGAAGCAAAGACCGGATAAAGACCAAAGGTCATAGTAGCCGGAAATAAAGTACTGTATTTTTAAGGAATATGAATGAATAATTATAAATTTGTTTATTGTATATTGAAGTAGTAGATATAAAATTAAAATGATAAATAATGAAAGAATTATAAGATGTAGGAAAAATTAGACACTACACCCTCCCCAATGGTCTCACCTTCTCACTATAGTAGTGAGCCCCTACGTATGGGGTTGCCGCTAGAGTGAGTAGTGAGACCATTAACGGGGTTTAGGGTCTAACAAACCAAGATGTAGATAATAAAGTAATAATAAAATTGATTAGTGGATTTTAATTTTATGCTATATAACCGGGCATACACAAAAGTAATACGGTATAAATTAGTCGGGTGGCAAGAGTATCTGGTTTAATAACCGTTGTAGTGTTGTACAACCTTTGTACATGTTTATTTAATTGTTAAAATATACCGAGGTGTATGTTATACCAAATTTTTGTGTGTTTGGCTATCGACTCGAATTGAATTTTACAAAATTTTAGTGTTTGTTTCTCCACTCTCCCATGTGCTACTACAATTGAGTTATTATTCCCTAAGTTCAATACTAAATTTACACCACTAAATCTTATTAAAATCACAATTGAATGTAAAACAAAAAACTTTAAAAATCAACCACTGCAAAAAAAACTGGACCTTCAGAACAACAGAGTCTTTCCAACGGAAATTGAGTTGTTGCTATTCAGCAACAGATTACCAACGAAACACCAACAAAATTTTCATATTTATTGTTTTGGACTTGAAGTAAACTCGTGAACGTTATTTTGTTTATTTTGAATGTGGAACTACTGAATTAGTATTTAATTTGGCTACGAAATGCTTTTTCAATTTTTTTTTTTTAATTAAAGTTCGGATCATTCGGATTAAATCCGATCCAATCTGAACTTTTTCGGATTAATCCGAAATCCGATCCGATCGTTCGGATCGGATTTGGGATTGAGCCTTTAGTGGTTCGAAACTTCGGATTAATCCGAACGTGCACCCCTACATGTATCTGTAATTGTTTGAATAAAAAGGATTAAAGTGATAAGAGGCTATATAGTAGGGTGGTATAGGTGATTTTTCCTAATATATATCAACTTTAAATTTTAACTCAATTAAGTTGATTTTTGAGTCGATTGTCAAACACTCTGTATACAATCCATTGTATGTAGTAGATATGAATGAATGATATACGGGCTGTTTGGCACGGAATTTTAATTGAGGTATAACTGATGAATAGTAACTAAATTTTAATTGAGTTGTGAAATTTTGTGTTTGGTATAAAATTAAAATTGTATAGGTGTTTTTGTAGGTTTGTTATGTAGGTTTTAAGTTAATTGGGTTGTGTTCAATTATAAAATAATAATGTTATCTCAATTATAATGGAACGGCCAAACACGAAAGCAGAGTATGACTCAATTAAAATGGAATGTAAACTTTATATATCCCAAACAGCCCGATACACATGAATTAGTATCATAGTAAGTCGAATTAGAGGGTTCCCTAATGTAAAATGTAAACCGCATCAAAATTGAAACGATTTCACCTCCCATTACCAGGTGACCAGTAGACAAGAGTCTAAATGAGGCGAGCATGGCTTGGCTCGTAACCCAAAGGTGCCTAGCTAGAGGAGTAAAAGCGAGGTTGCAGGCTTAATTGTGTGCAGAGAGAAGAAGAGAAAGTTGTACTTTGCATGCAGACGCATGTCAATTTCCAAAGACGCCTGACCTGTCGATAGCTTTAATGCAATAGGACGGGACGAATCGACCTGTCTCAGGAAGAAAAATAGCTACTCTACGGTCTACATTTACTCTCTCGCTCTCCAACTGTCGGCACATTTTGCAAACCCTAGCTACGTTTTCCTCTTATTTGCCCTTTCTCCTTCTTACAAACTTCTCTTTAATCTTTCATTTCTAATTTGCACCCTAGAATTTGATGACTTTGTTTCAACAATCTAGACCGACGTCGGATACGCGGACCTTTTTTTTTTTTTTTTCGTCTCCTTTTGTTTTGATCGGTTTGTGTTTTGTCGTTTTATTTTGTTTTCTTTCCCACTTCTGTCTCTCTCTCTCTTTCTTTTATTTTCGGATATGATAACTAGGATTTTATGTAGTAGCGTAATTATTATAGTTTTCAATTTTAAGTATTGTAATTTTTATTTTGTAGTAATGTATTTAAAAGAAATAATGTGATTTTGTTACAATTCATTAACTACTCCATATGTTTCGCTTATATATGTCACAAACTTTTCGACTTTGTTTTTAAAACGGACAATAGTTTATTGTTTGTTGGTGGAGAGATAAATGATAAAGAATGGGGAAAGTATGAAATATAATATAGGGAAATGATAAAGTATGAAAAAGTATAAGACAGTTGGGTTCGCGAGGTTTTTTTTTTTTTACTATTTTAGAAAGTTAACTAAACTAACGGGACGTCCCAAAAAGGAATATTTACATTTTTTAGCGGGGCGGAGGGAGTAACATTTAAAATAAATTCAATAATAAAAGTATAAAAGGAAATCAAAAAAGAAAATGAAATGAAAAGTTAAGTTTGAAAGAAATGTGAAAAATAAATTTTTAAGCCTCATCTGTTGCAATAGAGAGTTGCATTGATTTAAATACTGACGTGGCTGATAAAGTGAATTGCAGAGAGTTGCAACTGTTGATGTTTACTACTCCACCTGGGCCATTTTTATGTTACTGCAGGTACATTTTATAACATATTTTTTTATCTGTCCCAAAATAAATTTAGGTTAAATTGTTTTTGAGAAATTCTTTTGATAAAATTGATTTCGCCAAGTAATACACCATTTCTTCCCATAAAAAACTTTATAAATTTTTACATTTTATACTACATTAACTTATTAATCCTTAATTATTTCAATTTCCTACTTGCATTATCACAACTTTATCCTCGTATCTCCTACTTTATATCCCAAGTACTATCCTCTTCACAATATAAAGCCACCCAAAAGAAAAATATTACTAGTATTTTTCGGTTTTTCCCAAGTCCGAAATATCATAACATAGGTTTTAGGAAAATCCACATAACATTAATATCGTCAGAGTGTGGGGTTGGATGAATATAGTATTTTATTATGTGTAGAAAAATCGTAAATTGTGTTCCTCCGTCCCGGATCAAGTTTTCCGTTTTGACTTTTTGCGGTCATATCTTTTGACCTAAATTTTCATTATATAAAAACATTAAATATTTTACATTTGCGGTTTAAGATTAATTCGTAGTCAAAGTTGAAAAAATTTGACCGCAAAAAGTCAAAACGGAAAGTTTGATCCGGGACGGAGGAAGTACAAGATTTTCATATTATTTTAAAGGTTTTCCAATAGAATAGTGTTAAATTTAGAACATTTATCGTATATAAATCAACCGTGTTTACATTATAAAAGATACTCCCTTTGTCGCTGTCCTATAGAATAGTTTGTTTTTTTTTTAATAAAAAGCTAAAGTGATTATAGTATATATAAAATGTGAAAAAAAAGTTAATTTTAGTGTCAAAATGTGTAGTTTGAATGTGAAATTGAAATTTTTTGATATTTGTTGGGTGTGGAGTAGTTTTTTATTTTTATTAATGAATAAAGTTTTGTGTGGCAATTAAAAGTATCAAATGTAAAAATTAGGGAGAAAGTATTGATTATTGATGTTCTCAATCTCTTCAAATATAAATGTGAGAGATATTACTAAAATGTTTTTTCTGATTTAACACCACCTCCCTGCTATTTGTGCCTTGTTTTTTCTTCTGTATCCTTCACTGGTAATTTATTGCATTTTCCTTTTCTATGGTCTTGATTCCAATAAAACAAGGATAGTAAATTTTGATATCGCACACCGGACACCGGTAATTAACTTAGATAGAATGCTAGCCCGAAATTAATACCCGTGCAAACTGCAAACGACAAGTGGACAACTTACAAATATGCCATGCTTATTAAATTTGGAACCCAACATGGTATTTATGAAAAGATATTTCGTGGCAACTAATATCGAAATCCAAATATCTGCCAGAAACTGTAAGATACTAAGATGTATGTTAAAATAGTTAATGCACAAATGCATTTTCCAAACAAATTTCTTTCTTGGTATGTGTTTAGAAAAGACAAAAGGAAATAATTCCCAAGGCAAAACTTTGCCCAGAAAAGGAGTACAAAATCGAATTCACTTGTATCGCAAATGAATTGTAAACTAGCTCGAATTCTATACCAAATCTGAAATATAAGTATATGTGGACTAAAATGATGTGATTTAACGACTTTTATAAAGCTGAATTGAGTACACAGAGCACAAATTAAAGTATATAATCGATTTAATTACCTTATAAACCACCCTAGTCCATGATTTAATTAACAATTGAAGTCTTGTGAATAATCAAAATCGCATCATATTTGAAAAACTTCAATTTAAGCAAATACTCACTCATTACCACAAATATTCATATAGTATGGCTCTTTCGTGTGAACATAACTGAATTTATTTGTAGTATAAAAAGTAACTAAGAATAACTGAACTGTAATTAATGAGTTTTCAGATAAAGAGAACAGAGCCTAAGTCTCCTTAACTAGGGTATCTCGATAATTTATCTAGAGACGAAATTAAGTTATCAATACTAAATTTTCGTTGTTATTAATAAGAATATCTATGTTATCAACATTAATATTAAATGTTTTTAATACAAGAAAAAACAATTTCATTAACATAGGCGTTTTTATGGGTAAAATATGTAAAACATACTGCATTTTGTAGAACATACAAAATAGGTACTAAAAAATGTCACCGCATATTTTGTATACTTTATATTAAACCACCATAACAAAAAAAAAAAAAAAAAAAAAAGATAACCCGGCCTCTTTCCATCCAGAAACAACGCGCCATGTGTTACAATGATGGGTAGCGCACTTGCCCTACCCTTTCTTTTCTTAAAAGAAAATTTTAATATAATTTCGACGATATTTTACGTTTCACCCTATCCTTTTTTTTTTTTTTGTGTAAAGTTCTATTTTTCTTTCTTGTAATCTACATATATAGTTGATTTACGATAAACGTGTTATTATTTATTATTTTTTTATATTATACCAATTAAAATAATTATCCTCTCTTTAATAAGTATTTTTTAATATACATACCAATATACGCCCTAGTCGATCACTAATTCTGACTTCGCCTTGTTTATGCATAAGTCTATTCAGACATCCGATTTTTCTTACCATGACACGACTTAAGGGCAGTAGTAGTAGTTGTAGGAGTTTCATCTTCAATACTAAACTCAAATTTGAATAAAAATAACATGGGCTAGGCTAATTTCAGTACTACGTCGCACTACACTAATGTTAGTACGTCATTCAAAATTCGACAACTGACGTAATCAATCAATTAAAAGTTAATTTATAAACTAATTTAACAATATAAAGAGTTTGAAAATATAAATTACATAAAATTACAAACCTCATCCTCCTAAATATTACATTTACATTTTAAATCCTACATTTCTACTTCTTCTCCAAAAATCACCACCGCCACTCCTCCCTACTTGTTCAGAAACCACCACACCACCACTTTTTAGTTTGTTGTTTTTTCAAAAAAGAAAATGAAAACTTGGAGAACAATCGAAGAAGAGCTTCCATGGGAGCTCTTTCGAGCTCCATTGGAAGCTCGACAAAGAGCTCAAGTGGAAGCTCGGAAAAGCTTCCATGGAAGCTTTAAAATATCCCAACCCGAATTGGGTTGTTTGGCTTCGAATTATTGGTTGTGGGTGACTGATTTTGTGTTGTTTAGATGGAGGGTGATTGTTAGCAAATCGTACCTTAGCTTTGATTGGGAATAGACTAAATCGAGTTAGAAAACTTTTTGAAATTTACAGGGACATGACTGAAAGTTTGCAGAAATTAAAAGGACCTTCATTTGAGAATTAGTGCAAATCATTCATGTTAAGTAACTTCAATTTGAAAAAATTATTTTTGTAACTTTAACATGCGTGAAACCCACGCTCCGACTTTGCGGCTAATTAATGCTAGTCATGTTATGTTCCAATGACGTAGTAAATTGGACATGAAGTGAACGAAAGATACTTAAATCGTACCGTAGTAACTAAAGTTACTTAAAATGAAAGTGTCACAACTTAAGATACCCTTTTTGAAAAATTTCACCTTGTCAAAATTCAAAACAAAACAATAACAAAAGGTACACTCAATTTAACTTGTGTTTAAAGATATAAAACAAAAGAACAAAAAAGTGTGCTTGATGTCAAAGAAAACAAATAAAAAAAAAAGTGTGCTGAAAGTGAAAGCAAACAATTCAAAGAAAAAAAATGGAAAAAAAACAAAAATATGTGAGAGGTAGGGATCGAACCCCAATACTTCTAAAAACAAATAGAGCACACTTCAAAAGGTTTTCAAACTCGATTTAATCTGTTTCTAATCCAAGCTAAGTTTAGAAATCTCATACTAAAATCAACCTCCATCCAAACAACACTGTAAAACTTCAGATCTAGTGGTTTGTAGCTATGTTGAGCTTCCATAGAAGCTCGAATTCGAGCTTCGATGGAAGCTCGACAATGGAGTTCTGGAAAGCTCCGTTTGCTTCCATGGAAATCTCGAATTCGAACTTCCACGGACGCTTTGGAGCTGGCTCCGGTGACCGGATCTTGCCGGAGCTTTGGTAAATTTTTTTTAATTTAAGTTTTATTTATTTAAGTTGAATTAATGTAGGGTTGATTTTAAATTGTGTTTGGATATATTTGTTAAGTTTAAAATATAAAGGGTGTTTAAGTAATTCACCCTTATTCTATATTTTAATATAATGCGACTTACCGCAACTCTATTTTGCGACAGTGCGATGCCATGTCGCATTAATAAAAAATGAAGGGTTGAGATTTAATATTGAGTTGATTCAATGGATTAGATCATAGTACTAACTTCAGTACAATGCGAGTGTACTAAAGTTAGTCATCCCCAAATAACATAAATGACACAAAAACAACAAAACCTTACGACTGAGGAAAAATACTCCATTTGGTCTTGTATGTTTGATGCTCTATCCCCTGTATGTTTTAAACTACAACAGTTGGTCCCGTAAGTTATCTAAATTTTTAATTTTTAATTTTGGTACTTCATTTTTACGACTCTTATAAAGGAATCGTAAAATTTATGCTCTGATGTTGCAAATGGAGAGTGTTAGCGGCTGTGGACTGTATAGCATAGTTACTCATTTGCTGGCTATCATGAAAACTACACCTCCTGCCATGGCCGGGGAAATGGGCTTCGGTCTGGTAGATTTGAAATGGGTGGATTTGTTATTGTTTTGTCTGATTTAGGGGAAATGCATATTTCGGCTTATATTCCATTATGTGTGAATAATTATGGGTATTTGTGGAGGTGCCCCAAAAAGTGGTCACGTGAGGGGTTAGAAGTGTATATCTTGAAAGTACTGGGGCTACTATGGGAGGGTACTATTCACAGGGGTACTGCCCATGTTTTCCTTACCCATCAGTACGCTTTACCATGTGCCAACAAATTGGCAATTGGTAAGCCAAAATTTCTAAGTTGGGTGGATTAAAAAATGCCACTCAACATGTACTGCTGGGTAAAAAATCCGTTTTAAGATATGTGGTGTAAACATAAAATGGGGAAAAGTAAAAAAAAAAGGTAGTACACTGAACAACTGAAAATGCATGTATCAAGTGGTCAAGTCATTACAGTGGTCGCTTGTGCAGTCAGTAGTATTACATCATGAACTCACCGAGCTATCGTTGTTTCGGCCTTTTTTTGTACGGCTACATTGTTGAGTGAACATGTGGTCGAGTAAATATGGGAACATTATTTCAGAGGGAGATATAAATGCAGGGGAGGGGATTAGTGGGTAAAGTTTTTTAAAAAGATTATCAATAAATAAATGTGTTACATTTTACTATTCTTCGATCAACTGTCTCCGCGTTTGATCATAAATTACTCTTAAACGATATTAAAAATAAATTATTAACATTATATAATAAAAAATTAGTAATTAAAATGTTGTTATATGATTTTATTAAATTATTTACTATTATCGTTTATGAGTAATTATTATTCGAAAACGATTAATTACCAATCAAAATGTAACACTTTCTCTGAAATGGAGGTATTATTTTTTATAATTTTGTATTTTGACTTAAAACTTCAAAAATAATTACGTATATATAATTAGGGATTCGGTACCTAAAATCTTAAGTTTGTATTATAATGTAATAACGATCCACATATAAACTGTATAATTACCTCCATCCCAATTTGAACTTTCCGCATCTCATTTTCGGACGTCCCAATTTCAACTTCCCACATCTTAAAATAACTCTAATTATCGAAGGAAATATGTGGATGCTTTTATAATTATGCATTAGATGCTTGTTTTATTCATATGATTTGATGATGCTCCTTGTTATCAAAATGTGTCATTGTTGATGGCATTCTGGATGCATATATAGTGCTGAATGAGATGCTTGTTTATTCATATGATTGACGAAATAATCATTTTTTTTTTGTAGATGCTTATATAATGGCACATATGATGCTTGTTCTTATCATAATAAGATTCAAAATTATGTTTTGTGTTTGAAATTCTTGTCGTGCGGGGTAGTAACCAGATTTTGTGTTGAAGATTGTTTTGTACTCCCTCCATTTCAGAAAAATTGTTACATTTTACTTTTCTGCGGTCAACTGTCTCCGCGTTTGACCATAATTTACTATTAAACGATATTAATAAATAAATTATTAAAATTATATAATGAAAATTTAGTAATTAAATTTTTATTATATAATTTTATTAAATTATTTACAATTATCGTTTATGAGTAATTTGTGGTCAAACTCGAAGATAGTTGACCGGTCAAAGTCAAAATTTAACAATTTTTCTGAAATGGAAGGAGTAGTATGTAAAAGTATATTTGTTTCCAAAATAGATTGTTTGATTAACAAAATCACTCATTTGTAAGTGTTTTTTTTTTTTTATGTATAAGTAATCGTCCCTCTTTTTCAGATTAAACTTTTTGCGGCCCGGATGCAAGTTTTAAGAGAATAGTGAATAAAATATGAGATATGGTAATGACGTAGAAATAGATTGAATAAAGTATGAGAGATAGTAAATAAATTGGAAATTTAATTTTTCCTTTTTATAGATCGGAAGTTTAAATTAAGACGTATCAAAATGGAATACTCAAGGATTTGAGAGATATAGATCGAATGTGATAAGTTGAATTTGAGAGATGAGTATGTAAAAAGTTTTTGAAACTAAAATTATCTTGTAAGGGCGAAATACTCAAGGTATCCCTTAAATTTGACCTAATTACATAATCAACTCCCGATTTGAAACAATTACATCCAAGTCCAAATTTTTTTTTTTCAGTTGACCAACTAAAATTTAAATGGAAAAGAAAATGAATTTGACTCAATTCTAATTTACAAGTCTCATTTTAGTACACATTAGACTCAAATATTTTATAAATTACACTATTCACCCAAATCATTCTCCCTAAACTTTTGGGTATTCAATTACAAGAATTACAAATTTTATGGACTTATTTTGCAATAAGTAAAATTAATGTAATTGTTGAATTGTAAAGAAAAGATAAAATAGTTGAAAACGTTGACCTTTGGGCTTGGATGTAATTTTCAAATTCCACCTTTATAAAATTTAGACGAATCTGTAATAGTTCAAATTACGGGTACCAAAGTGACAAGTGGACAAATTTAAGAGGTAGTATATATGTAATTTTCCCATTTTGTAATTATTTCTATTTCTATTCAAACAGCTTAAGGTTTGTCATATGTGCCATAGCATTAATTTAAATGTATGGAGTAATTTACAGGGGACGTAGAGAGTAATTTGCTGCTTCCATCTTATGGCTAGCTGGTTAATTTGGTGTACCAACATTTTACATATGCAGTCACACAGACTCACAGTAGCCGTTAAGATACGCTTCAGAGTTCAGACTTATCTGTGGGTCGGGCTTGCATTGCAAGATTCAAAAGATCTAGTATCTCACACTACACCTTTTTGTTGCGCCCTTTTTGTTGCTACCCAAATCTCAAGCTATCAATCATTTAATGATTCAACTAGTAACCCTAGAAGGCTTGAACCTCTCACACACATATATATATATATATATATATATATATATATATATATATATAAATATAACCTTGTATTTTTATGCATACCGTTTATATTACTTAATTTAAAAAGATGTGAAATTCGGGATATTATAATGTTATTTCTAATTTTCTAAGCTTAAATTAAATGTGGATGGATGTAATTTAATGTTGTGGAAATAGTTACTTGTTACTATACTCGAAAGGGGTACATGATTGTTAATGACCAAATAATAAATGACGTATTATCCTAAAAAACCCAAACCAACACACTAATTTTCAAGTCGTGCGCCGTTCACCATCCGATATTTCTCCTTATAGTTAAGTACAAAATATATCCTATCCTGGACAGTTCAGACCGAGCTGAGTAATGTGTCACGCTATAACGAATTACCAAGAAATCATTGACCCATTACCAGATATTGAATTTACCTAGAACACTTTGGCCGAACCGTATGGTGCCCCGGGGGACCATTTATAGTAGGATGAACAAGGTTTTTTCTAGGACATACTAGATCCAAGCCTGGGCTCTCATAGGATGTGTAGAGTTCGAACCCATGTCTAGTTCTCATGGAGAGCACATGCCTTAAAACGATTCGAACACCATGCGATCTTCTTGGATGAGCTAGGTCCTTGCCCAAGCCTAGTTCGTAGGGCGCACATAACTTATGATTACCCGAACACTAGTAAGTTCATGTAGTGAGGGCTAGGTCAGAGTCTAAGGATGCATAACTTTTTACATTTATAAATTTTAGATGTCTCACATAACTTCATATATTACTAAAAATAGAAGCTACTAAACACCCAACAAATAATAAACAATATCAAATTACACATAAATTACACATTTTGCCACAAACAAATACACTTTTTCCAACATATTTTATATTTTATTATTAATTTAAGTTTTCACCTAAAACTATATGTCAAACTAATGTATGAATTACTGTGGGACGGATGTAGTTTTAACATTACTACCACTATTTACTAGTTCTATCAAAATCCAGCGGGTCAATCCTCTATGCAAGATCTAGCTTGGATGTATTTCGATTAGGATCATATTATATGGTTATGATTCTACCATATATGTGGTAGTTAGAGTAATTGGGTTGTGGTAATAAACACATGGTTAAATTGAATGAAATAAATAGATTAGGCGACAAGACTTGGCAAAGGATCGTGTGTGGACAAGGGAGATATTAATGGTGAGGAAGGGCCATAGGTTTTGCATGCGTTGAGCTGCAGGATTTGGTTTTTTGGCAGCATGTATGGTAATGGTAGTAATAGTGCATTTAGACCACTCCCAATTGAGTGGTCGTGGGGCTCGGCCGTGTTTCATGGCCAGCTGTCGGTGCCAAGACCGGCCGTGAATCACGACTGATCAAGAAATCAGGATTCCCACGGCTGATTTCTTGGTGCAACTGTGGAATTATTCATTGTGCCAGCATATATTTTTTTTACTTTTTCATTTTTATTTAATTATAATTCATAAAATATAAAAGTTACATCGATTTTTATGGTTTTTCGTTCTCCACAAATAGAGATCACTCTTGACTACATTTCGATTATTTTAAATTTTACGGCTTTTACACTCGTAATTAAAAATATATTTTTATAAATTCAATTTCGTTAATTTTAACTTCTAAACACTATTATAATATGTTAATCAAGTTAAAAAATATAAAAAAAAATACAAAAAAAATAATAAAAACACTATTTACGGTTGTCGTCGACGAACTATGGGATAAATTTTTTTTCTACAGTGGTCGTTAAATCAGCCGTCGGTCACGACCGCAAATATTTACGGTCGTAATCATTGGGAGTGGTCTTACATTTAGTACCCCGTTGCTGTTGGCTTGAGCAACAGAGCTAGCTAGGTAGCTCAACAATACATACATAGCCCCTAATAGCTAGCTAGAGTTGCTACATATGGGGAGAGTCACGGCAATCAGACACAGTACTAAAGATTCAACTGCCTTCCTGTATCAGCTCAAATGTCGATGTCATCATAACACAAAAACACATCCATGTGAAAATCAAATCGCACTTTTTGTTACTTTACTGCACGCTACTTCTCTACCTCCACTCGTTTCCTCTAGTTTACTGATCGAGCTTTTCCCCCCTGCAGGTTTACTATATCCTCGTGACACCTAACATATACAGGATCTTTGGCATGATACAGGACTACAGTAGTACTAGTTCTTTTTAACATGTGAATTTTAACGTGATTTTATATGAGTGTACAAGTAACAAATATTATAATTTTTTTGTTATGTGTCAAACATAAAATTGAAGAATATTGACATGACAAAGTTGTTTACGAAGTACAATAATGATTTTAATGTTATATTATGAATATAATTGTATCATATGCATTATACACTTATTCAATAACCATGCGACATTTGTTGACTGCGGTTGGTTTTTCATCAGCATAACATGCAATCAAAGGAATAGTAATATGATTAGTATACTGTATTACACAAATCATAATTTCCGATCTCAAATAATAGTGAGAGACAAAATTAACAACATATACATTCATTTTTTAATGGATAATGCGTTGATCGAGTGCTACGTACGTATTCAGACTTAATCTTGGACGAAGCAATAGCATGACCAATGTCATTAATTAATCACAATCTGCCCCCCTTTCTAGTGTCCCGAGCGGGCCTACTTGAGAAATGCGCTTCCAGTGTACAACGCACGATGACATCTAATTTTGAAATAAACATAATTAGTTCCTTCAAACTTTTCAATTGTTATACTCTTCTCTTGATGCTCTAAGTCCATCTACAGCAGTTGCAACTCTCTGCAACCCACTCTCTCCACCACGTCAGCATTCCACGCACTGCAACTCTCTGCAATTCTCTACTCCAACAGTGAGACCCAAACCTATTTTCTTTTAACATTTTCTTTCAAACTTAATTTTTCATTTCTTTTTCTTTTTTCATTTCCTTTTAAACTTTATTCTTGAATTGATTTTAAATGTTGTTAAATAATTATAAAAAAATCACACTAATATTTTAAATATATTACTTGAAAATATACTTGAAATTTGAAAAAATATATATTACTTGTAATTTAAGTTTGAATAATTAAAAAAAAGAATTGAAATACAAGCGAAAACTAAAATAAAATGAAGAATTTAGTTAAAAACGAGTGAAAACAAAAGAGGAGAACAAAATCGGTTCAGCAAAAAAGCAACAAACAATTAAAATAAAAAGAGAAAATAAAAAAAATAAAAAAAGGAAAAAAGGAGCTGATTTGCACTGGGACTCGCCCCAAAAAGTAATATATTTGGGGCGAGGCCAGCCAAAACTTATTCTGGTCGATCGACCCGGCGTCTAAGCTAAGTTGCAACTCACGTTGCAACTCAGCTGGAGACGGCCTAAGTGACCAGAAACTGAAAATCGTTGATGAAGTCAGTTTTATGACTTATTCCTTCTAGAAACATGTGTACTTACAAATTCATACTCTCTTGTCCCGCATAATTTAATACATTTGTCATTTTTAGCCGTCTCACAAAATTTCATACATTATTAAAAAAGTAAGCTCCAACAAATAATAACCAATCTCAAATTCACACAAATTACACATTTTGCCACTTAAGATCTAGAAGTATATCTTAAACAAGTAAGATAGAAACTCTTTGTCTAGCACTTAAGGTCCAGTTTTAAACGGGTTATCCTTCACATCCTGTTTGTCATACGATTTTAATCGCGTTGAACGGGTACACCTTTTGATCCACCAACTATGTATAATTCAATTAATTTTATCTTTCAACCTACTATTTTTTGTCTCACTTTACCTTTTCATATATTATAACAAGTTTAAACCGATCAAATAATCTTAAAAACTCTTACGCATACCCTATATAAAACTTGAATTCCACCTCACACACAATTTTTTAAAACCCAATTATAATTCAGTTACTATTTACGATTAAAACTCAATTAAAACCCGATCCATTTAAATTGGTTCCCAAACAACCACTTAAAATTGTGAGTTAAAGAAAAATTCAAATATTTTTAACTTCATTTTACGGGTTTTATTCATTAACCAAACACTATGATCATGCCGAAATGAGTGTTCACTTTTCATATTATGCAGTATGATATTATCATATTTTAAAATGTTTACAACAATTTATAAATTTGCATATTATGCCAGACTGTATGTACTGAATGTGTTATGGTGTTTTCAGAATTTAAATAAATTGATATTTAACAATTTCACCGGGACATTTACGGGATATGTTAGAAGTATAATGGGATTATGATTCCTTAATGTTGGTAATTAGAAGTATAATTGGAATAGGATTCCTTATTGATATCTAGCTATACATACTTCTTCCCTACCTCTTCTCATTCATCAATCGCATATATATACAAGTATCTATAGCTAGATATCAATAAGGAATCATATTCCAATTATACTTCTAATTACCAACATTAAGGAATCATAATCCTATTATACTTCTAACACTCCCCTCAACAAACGGAGGTTGATGAACGCCGAGGCGTTCAAAACGTCAAACAATACTTGTAAAAGTCCTTTGGTGAAACGTCGACTCATAGTTAAGACTCGGCAGATTTCATCCATGACGTGCTACGTTGATGTTGTATGAGAGCAGGCGAGGCAAAATGTATGGGCTTGATGTGGGTGAGATCCAATAAGACCAGCTTGATGAGATGGACCGGACGGTGGGCGATACCAAGGGGCAGTCGGGTATGGACAAGGAGGATCCAAATTTGGGACCCAACCCCACTGAAGTGCTCGAGTCTGCAAGAGTCGGGTGGAAGGAGGTCGTAACCTCAGGCGAGGTACCAGAAGTCATGGCGACATAATTTGGGAGAGGCGCCACACGAGATGGGACAAAGAAGACGAGATGACAACGGAAGAAGAAAGAACTTAAGCACCCAGAGCAGACATATAGAGAGACACCCAAAATAGGTAGGGAGGATATAAGACCACACAGAGGCTGACGAAGATCCAACAACAACTTGAGCAGAAGAGGTTGATGACCAGAGAGGCTGGGCGGAATCATGAAGGCGGCACAGTGACAACTATGGGTGCCATTGTTGTAGCCAAGAAAGAAGAAAGAAAACAGTTTTCGTATGTAGTAAACTGCACATCGCAGTCGTAGGAAAATGACGTTTTCCGCCAGCTCAGCCGTTGGATCGTCCTGAGAATTTGACCACAGGTAGCTAACACACGAATCTACATTGTGGACGGTGGAGATCGGATTCCAAGTATATGAACCTTTCCAAACGTGCTGTCGAAGTCAGATTCTGTTCTGGGAAGAAAGAAGAAGAAAAAAGCAAATTGCTCGAGGAAGGCGGTAGCGTGGAAAACGCAGTAGAGCTGCGGGAGAAGAAAGAGGCTCAACCGCATAAGAAGAAGAGAAATCCATTGCGTAATCAAAGGAGGAAGACTGGCGGAGGAATTGACCATGGAGAAGAGAGCATGACCAGCGTGGAGGAGAAGAGATGCGCAAGAGCGCTTGAGAGAGGCAGCCGGAACGGTGGAAGCCGTTGATGCGGCTTGGGAGGTGAACGAAGTAGGAGGCCGGAGAAGAGGCGGCGGCGCTAGGGTCCCCGTGGGGGGCAGCGGCTGGAGGAGGAAGGGGAGCACGCGTGGAGGCGCTGGAGAGATAAGGAGAAATGGAAGAAAGAGAGAATGGTAAGTGCAATCAGATTGATTGCATTGAGGGAAAAAAATCAGAGAAATTTTAGGGCGGAAGAAAGAAAAGAGGAGAGGCAGGACCAATGCTCGTTGGAGACTTACATGGCTCTGATACCATGAAAGAATTATTTTTCCTACCTCTTCTCATTCATCAATCGCATATATATACAAGTATGTATAGCTAGATATCAATAAGGAATCCTATTCCAATTATACTTCTAATTACCAACATTAAGGAATCATAATCCTATTATACTTCTAACATGATATTTAGCATACAATTAACATCTCATTTTAATTGAGTCGGGCATATTGTATTTAGCTTGTATTAACATTTTAGTTAAGGTAATAATTATCTTTTTTAATAGAGTCAATACTCAATTAAAATTCACAACACTTATAAAATCCTATAAAATTTTAATTTTATATCAAACATAAATTTTCACAACTCAATTAAAATTTAGTTTAATTTATGCCTCAATTAAAATGGTCTCAATTAAAGTTCAATGCCAAAACGACAGTCAATTTATTTCAATTTAAATTATTTCCTCCGTTCCGTCATAAGATTCTCATTTAGTTTTGCGGTCATCATAATAAGAAAAGGCGAAGACTAAGTATATAAATGGAAAAATAATAAGGAATTAATAAAAGATGGATGGTAGTGAGTTGATAAAGTAGAAATTTGAATAGGATTTAAATAAAAAAGAATAAAGAATGAATGAAATATAGGTATTCGGTTAATAAATTTGTAAATATAATTAATTATTTAAGTATTGGTTAAATGGGTTCAATTTAAAAAACTGGAAATAGGATCTTTTGATGGGAAGGTTTTTATATTTGACCAAAGTAATATTAAATGGTAAATACTATAGCAAGCATGTGGGTAGCAGACTAGCAGCTACATGTATGTACGTATGTATCTCCATTGAAATGAAATGCGTGCCAACAGATCATTTTCTCATCAACAAACCAATCACCTTATTCCTCTAGAAAACATAAAACTAAATTCTATTTCTACGTACCTGCGTACGTCGACATCAATACATACCTCTGGTTTCGTTCGCATAGTTTTGCTCAGTATCACTACCATTATTCATATGTTTCAAATCCCATAGAATACATATCATTCATGTCACGCCCCAAAATAAATTCACTTTGGCGCGTCGCGATCTATTATTGAACTTCACACCACCAAAAAAATACTTTTTAAACCAAAAAACATCAATAATATATCTCAGAGTGATACAACATAGCGTCTAAACCTGTACAAGGTAATTACAACAATAGCAAATTCTCAAACGATTACAACGAATCCAATACTACAAGTATATCTTATACAATACAATTCTCAATGTACGCCACAATTACTCCACAATCTTCACTTAAATCCAGCAGAAGTCAATCTGCCACAACTCAGAAGTACCTTCGACCAATATCACTTACTACACATCTTAAAGGAGTGGGTAAGGTGAGCCTCATTGACACTTCTACCGTATCAAGTAGAGTATTTTAAACATACACACACACACACACACACGTTTACATATACAAAATAATTTGCATGGAACACTTTTCAAAACGAGTCAGTCTCCTAAGAGTCCACAATATATTGAGAGTCCTACATAATATACAAACATATGCAATTTATACAAAAAAAAACTATACAATCTCATTTTTTCGCGGGTTGACCTGGTTCAACTGGGTCAACCCACATTTTTTCTTATAATACATAGCTCCTTTCACGTGTCCATCCAGTCATATTGGAACTTTGGATCAAATTGTCTATGTTTGATATATAATTGTCTATGTTTAGCATAAAATTATTGATGACAACCTATTTATCCCAAAGAAACACAATATTTATAAATAAACATAGAAATCAATTTCATTCATCAATTAATAAATGTCATACGTATAAAACAATACAAAAAAATTAAAATCACTATATCCAAACTACAATCATCTTTGCAAACAAATAAAACACCCTTGAATTGTTCGTCAACTCCTCCATCCACGTCTCCATCTTTATCATCAATCGTTTTCTTCATTCGACCACCATTTTTACGAAAACCTAGTATATGTAAAAAAAACATCAACAATTTGGCAACTGTCATACACAATTTAATTTACCATAACAATAGAATATTACACTACAACAATAGACAACCAAGCTGCATAACTCATTGGCAACTGTCATACACAATTTTACCATAACAATAGACTATTACACTACAATAATAGACAACCAAGCTGCATAACCCACTGAATTGTCTCTCACACTAGCGTGGGACTCAATGGACACACTTATGAGCATATTCACATAGCCATTCAACTATTTGGCAATTGTCATACACAATTTTACCATAACAATAGACTATTACACCACAACAATAGACAACCAAGTTGCATAACTCATTCGATTGTCAGGCAAAATCGAACAAAAATCACAACTTAAATGAATCAAAAGCAGAAATATCACTCTCAAAATCCTCATCATAACTACACCATACAACATACATATACTGTAGGACTAAACGTACATCATTAGTATATAAACATAAGCTATTTGTATATAAA
The DNA here is from genome assembly GCA_026545765.1 of Plantago major. Lineage (NCBI taxonomy): Eukaryota > Viridiplantae > Streptophyta > Magnoliopsida > Lamiales > Plantaginaceae > Plantago > Plantago major. The sequence goes on along the minus strand of CM048840.1, from coordinate 22,649,247 downwards.
CATCAACAATTCGCAGAAATAGACTATGCACAGCAACAATCGCTTCAACATTATCAATAGAGTTCAAATCTTCCATTGAAAACAACGTATACAACACACATGAACACTCAGATCAGATCAAACAACAACTAGATCGGCTTTAAAAGACTCAAATCGAACAAAAAAAAAGTAAAAATACCTGAAAATCGCGAGTTCAAAACCTGAAAATTAGAGTTTCGTTTGTTTTAACTTGAGAGAAACCGCTAGAAACACAGATCTGCCACTGAATTGATGAGCTTGAAAACTCCTTTCGATCTTCGATCTCATCGCAACTCATCTGTTCGATCTCCAATCTCAACTTCTCCGTTCGATCTCCAATCTTAGTTCGATCTATTCTGTAATCTCTGATAATCGACAAAAATCGAACGAAATTAAGCAACGAAGAACAACAATGGATGATCGAAAATAATAAACAAACGAAGATGAACGACAAACTTGAAGGAGAAGAAGCGAAATCGGAAAAGCTAGGGTTTCAGAATGAATTCGCTGGAGAAGGAATGGAGAAGAGAGCGTGATGAATCTGGAGAATGGAAGAAAATGAGGAAGAAAAAAAGAAAAAAAGCCTTTTATATTTAACAAATCGGGTCAAAACCAACCCAATCCGATAACCCGCAAAAATTTAAAAAAAAAAGGGTCAAGATCCGCGAATTTTGTCAGTACTATAGACTCTCATAAGAAATAGGACTCTTTTAAGTTTTAGTATTTCAAAACAATAACAGTTCATATATTTTGCTCAATCAGACAATACAATACGGCCACACGGTTGTGACACACATGTCGGCTTTTACATAAAAATAACAATATCCTACTAAAGGGATAATATAACAATGGGAGATCTCCAAAAGTACGACATTCACTCGAAAGGGCCCAAACAATTCATAGGCATATCGATGAGCATAAACATATTTTAATGCATGCTTATGAACAAAACAATTTACACATATAGCAATCACAGTAAAACATTTATGGGTACACATACTTTCATTTTCGAATAGACTATTATATTAAGTCACATTACTTAATATAATAACCATAAATATTTTATCAAATAATAAAACACACACACACACACACAGATATATATATATATATATATATATATATATATATATATATATATATATATATATATATATATATATATATATATACCTGTATGTATACCTGTATTTCCGCTATGCTACCTGATACAAATGGTATCAGAGCCATAAAGTCCCCGGGGAGAGTATTAGTTAATTAAACAAACTTGATTTTATAGTAAGTTTTAATTCTGGTAGACACGCATTTAATTCCTTGGATAGGTGTGTAAGACGATGTCTGAATTAGCTTTTACGAAATCAAGCCAGTAAGATTAATGAATAAGCTTTTTGGGAACAATATGGCTTCTGCCTCATCATCTGTACCAGATACTAATGAAAATGTAGTATCTACTATTGAAAATACTTGGGAAGATAAAGATTTGTTCAATTGGAAACCACCAAACGTAGATAAAAGTACAATATATAAACAAAGCATATTAGACTTCAGATCAGCTTATACTATAAAGACAGAAGAACAAGTTCTTCCTTTAGTAAGTGATCAACAAACTTTACATTTATTCACTAAAAAGTCAATTAGAAAGCATATAGCCAGTGGATACAAATTCTTACATATAGGTCTTGTACAAATTGCTATTAAACCTTTAACAAGAGAAGGATTAGATACTAGCATTTTTGTTGCACTTAGAGATGCTAGACATTTTGATTTTCAAGATTCCCTTTTAGGATTAATTGAAACAAGTCTTTGTAATGGACCAATTTATTTCAATTGTTATCCAAATTTTACCATATCCCTGACTGACCCACATATTTTAGACATTCTTACTTTAAATGTAAAAACTCATAATTACAAAATGAAGCATGGTTCTCATATATATGAAATATTTTATAGAATACATTACAAAGTTATGAATACGGGGTTAAATGTCAAGGCAGTACATTATGAAAAACCTTCTGGACAAACTATCTTTTGGGAAATTAATAAGTCAAAGTCTAATCTTACAATCCCTAAGACTATAGAATGGAAAAATGTTAATCTTCCTGAAACTTGGTTGCTTCCTTCTGGAACAATACCAAGATCCCAACCAATAGAAAATACTGAAATAGAAAATATAGTAGACCACCCAGATGGAGGGTTAGTATAAGATTTAATGCAGACAAGGTTCTATGTCATTCGAGATTATAGCTCACAAAGAAATAGTGAAAATTTATCTCGAGTAATTTCCATAGAAATTCTTTTAGTATTTTTGAAAGAGATAGACATAATTTTCAAGGAGTTAGAACACATAAAAATGTTGCCCAACCAGTTTATACTTCACAAGGTTTTAGTGATAACACAAATGATTTAGAACAACAAGAAGAGGATAAACCAACTTCACCAAATCTTTCAAGCATATACGTTTTGACAAAAGAATTTTGTATAGATAAAAGTTTGATAAAAAAAGATTTTATGAGTGACGAAAACAAACAAGAAAGAAAATGGTTCATGGAAACATTCTCTGAAAAACAAAGGAGTATCATAAGAAAGCTTGGTATGAATTTATGGTTACTACACAAAATCATATACCATTTTTTACTTATTTTTTTCAAAAGTATGATAAACTTTCAGTTTTAACCAAAACAAAATCTTATTTTACAAAGAAAGATGGCTCAAGTGTCTCGCATGAATTTCCACCTTTAGAGCCTGTAAGAACAAAGGTTTTAGCAGATGTCATAGATTGTACACCAGTCCTTACTGACAACAAAGATGATGAGTCAGGAATGAAACAAAGGAATTACACTAATATAAGTTTACATTGTCTAAGAAAACAATTAGAAAGAATAGAAGATAGTATAGAAAAAAAATTAGGTAGCCAATCCCCAGTCGAGACAAATTTAGCATCCTCAAGTAAAGAACATACCTCACCGGATAAGCAGATACACAGATTTCCTTTTAAAATCAATGAGTATAAACCTAAGTTAACTGAAACAGAGATTCTTCAGAAAATAAATTCTAAGTTAGGAGATTTGAATTTAGAAAAATTAAATACTTTAAAAAAATCGTTAGAAAATGTCCATTCAGGTGATGAGTCTGAAGATAGTAATCATATTTTTCCTGTAGAACACAAAAATTTCTATCCTAGACCCACTCCCCCAGACATCCAATTAGAAGAAACACATACTCAAAGGACTTTTAATGGGTCAACAGGTTTAGTGGAATATAGATGGGTTAGCAGAGTATCAGATTATAAAAACTTGTCAAGAAATGGTAGTCATATCAAACATATATGGAAATAGAATGGATCAAGTTGATTGTGCAAAAACTTTAATTTTAGGATTTAATGGACAATTAAAAGGATGGTGGGATAACTCTCTTACACCATTAGAACAAAATGTAATACTAGACAGTATTAAACAAGATGACAATGGAATACCAATTCTAGATAATAATGATAGACAAATTTACAGATTTACCTCGTTTACACAATTTTACTTCATTTTGTTGGTGATCCTAATTGGTATAGTGAAAGAAATACTGAGATTTTACAAAATCTAAAATGTAGAAAGCTTCAGGATTTCAAATGGTACAAAGATGTTTTCCTTACAAAAATTTATGAAAGGGATGATCCGAATAATTATTATTGGAAAGAAAAATTTATTTCGGATTACCAAAGTTATTTGTAGAAAAGGTAAGAGAAAAGATTAAAACATCAATGGAAATATAGAAACAATGCCTTACGGAGAAATTATAAATCAAATAAAATTTGGATTACAAATTTGTAATGATTTAAAATTAAAATCGATTAAAGAAACAAAATATGGTAAGTAGAAAGGAATTGGGAAGCTGGTGCAAACAGTTTGGTTTTGATAAAATCAAACCCCCAATTCATAGCCATGACAGAAAGACTTACAAAAGAAAATATTCTAACAAAAAGGTCAATAAGCAAGATTACAAACCAAATAATAAAAACAATTTTTATAAGAAAAAAGAAAGATTTTTTAAAAAAGAAAGAGTCCCTCTAGACAAAATAATATGTCACAAGTGTAAGACACTGACATTATGCCAACACTTGCAAGGTAAGGCAAAGATACAAGAATTAATTTGACGTAACAATTAAAAATCACTTTTAAATATAATTTCAAAATAAGTTCTGATGAAGAAATAGGAACAGATAAAGAAGATTATCAATTTAATCAGATTCAATCAGATAATGATGAAACTTCTGATTATTCAGAAGAAGAAGATTCGTGTTACTGTCTCCCTGACCAAATGGGAAAAAGTGTTTGCAATTGTAGTAAGAAACTTCTAGTAATCACAAAACAAAATCAATATGAGTTAATATTTGAAATGATTGATCAGGTCAAAGACCCTCAACAAAAAGATAATTATCTAAAGAAATTAAAAGATATGATTTTAGAAAAAGGACAAGAAACTTCTACCTCAAATAAACAAAAAACAGATTTCAAAGATGTAATAAAAACATTCAATTCCCCAAACAAACAAGATCTCATTAATGATATTCAACGAGAGATTAAGGAAGTAAAAACAGAAATACGACAATTAAGGCAAGAAAATGAAGAAATAAAACAAGATATTTTAATTTTAAAACTAAAAGATGAATTAAAAGAAGAAAGCATTACCAACGAAGTTGATGATGTAGAAAATAAGAATAATGGAGAATCATTCATAAATGCTCTATCACAAATTACCTACCGAGATGGTATGTCAAAATTAAAATTGTTATAGGACATTTACCCTAGAAACAATAGCCTTAATGGACAATGATGCGTACATGAATTGCATACAAGAAGGACTGAAACCGACAAAATATTTTGAAAAAACAAAAGAAAGGTTATCAACGCAGATGCAACAAACCTAAAATAAATTACAAACTTTCAAATGCACACATTTGCAATGATGGAATTTGTTTCCGAGCAAGTTTTGTTTTAATAAAAAACTTGAACACAAAAGTCATTTTAGGAAACCCATTCTTACAAATGTTATTTCCCTTACACGTAGATAACCAAGGTGTAGGAACTACGGTCCTAGGAAAGAAAATACTTTTCCAATTCCAATATCCGGTAACAACCAGAGATGTAAATCTTTTACAAGAAACTGGAATTTTTCAAAAAATAAAAAATAAAGAAAAACAAATTATGTATCTAAAAGAAGAACTGGTCATAAAAGAATTGAAGAAAAATTAAAAGCCAGTTCTTCAAAGAACAAATTTTACTTTATCAAAAGAAAATAGAAATAGAAATTTGTTCAGAGTTTCCCACAGCTTTTTGGGAAAGAAAAAAGCATATTGTAACTTTACCCTATGAAAATGATTTTGAAGAAAATAAAATTCCTACTAGAGCAAGGCCTATACAAATGAACCAGGAATTATTAGAATACTGTAAGAAAGAAATTTCAGAATTACTAAAAATGAAGATTATTAGGCCTAGCAAATCACCATGGTCATGTTCTGCATTTTATGTACAAAAGAATGCTGAACTTGAACGAGGAACTCCTAGATTAGTTATAAATTACAAACCATTAAACAAAGTTCTCAAATGGATTAGATATCCGATTCCAAATAAAAGTGATTTACTCAAGAGACTTTATAATGCTAAGGTATTTTCAAAATTTGACATGAAGTCAGGATTCTGGCAAATACAAATTTCAGAAAAAGATAAGTACAAAACAAGCATTTACAGTTCCATTTGGACAATTTGAATGGAATGTTATGCCTTTTGGATTAAAAAATGCTCCATCAGAATTTCAAAAAGTTATGAATGATATATTCACTCCTTACACTACTTTTACAATTGTTTACATAGATGATGTTTTAGTATATAGCCAGGACATAGAACAACATTGGAAACATCTAAATATTTTCTTAAAAGTCATAAAAGAAAATGGTTTGGTTGTTTCTGCCAGAAAGATAAAATTGTTCCAAGTAAGTATAAGGTTTCTAGGACATCAGATTCATGAAAGTACGATCATACCCATCCAACGGTCCTTAGAATTTGGAGATAAGTTCCCAGATGAAATTAGAGATAAAACCCAATTACAAAGGTTCCTTGGAGCTTTGAATTATGTAGGGGATTTTTACCCTAATTTAAGACAAGTTTGCAAACCCTTATTTGAAAGACTGAAAAAGAACCCGCCAATTTGGTCAAACAAACATACTGAGATAGTTAGAGAAATAAAAACAAAAGTCAAAACTCTTCCCTGTTTAACCATTTGCCACCCTAATACTCTTAAGATTGTGCAAACAGATGCATCAGAATTAGGGTATGGAGGTATTCTTAAACAAATTATTGATAATAAAGAGACAATTATTAGATATCATTCGGGTACTTGGAGATCAGGAGCACAACAAAATTATTCAACTATTAAGAAAGAGATACTCTCAATAGTCTTATGCATTAACAAATTTCAAGATGATTTATTAAACCAAAATTTTTTACTTAAAATTGATTGTAAAGCAGCAAAAGAAGTTTTGACAAAAGATGTACAAAATTTGGCATCAAAACAAATATTTGCTAGATGGCAAGCTATCTTATCCATTTTTGATTTTGATATAGAATTCATAAAAGGAACTGACAATTGTATTCCAGATTATTTGACAAGAGAATTTCTCCAGGGATGGAAGAAAGAAGGTTAGTACCATTGGCAGCAGCGAGCACAAGTTCTGGGAAAAGACCAATGGTAAATTTAGCACAATATGCACAGAGTAAGCCTGAACAAACTTTGTCACCAAAACCATTACAAAATATTCCACAAACAAGGCAACAGACATCTCTGCAGATTACAACAAATTTCAACCTCTTAGCAAAACAGCATTAACACCATATCCTAAGCCTGAACAATTTCCACCACTACATTCAAAATTAGCCACATTACCTACCTACAAACAAACGTTGACACAAACTAAGTCCCAACAAACTTTGACACAAACCAAGTCCCAAATTTCAAATAGAGATGACCAGCCAGATTGTCCCTATTTAAGCACAGGACACTTTCACAAAGAATGTGTCATTGAAGATGACTGGTTTCCAGAAAATTTTCCAAAACAATTAGATAATGATAATGCCTCACAATTTGCAGAACAAGGTGCTAACATTTCACAATTTATCTTAGACGACAAATTTTGCAGGATCTATGAAAATCATCAGAAACCACAACAATATTATGAGGACATCTTAGTCCAAACAAATTCTCTTCATATTCAAAACAAAGTTCCAAAAAACCATCCAGATACCTCATCAGCCATTGGTTATCGAAAAATTTTCATCAACAAAGTTATTAGTTTAGCCGATTGGGGAAACCCTTATACTCTGAGAGAGATAAGACCCCATCTTATTTGTAATTATTTTGATTACATACAAGCTTGGACAAAATTCCTCTACAAACAAAATGCGCTAACTCCATGTCATATTTCTTTTAATGGGAAAAACTCTACCACCTCCAGAAGAACTTCCTAACTGGTTTCTTGCATGGTGGCATGATTTTGGACCATTACCAGAAATGTTCCCCCACAAAGTTCAAAAATCATTTGAGTACTTTTCGGATAGGTACAAAAAACAAAGTTGTTCTCACAAATACCCCCTGATGATCAAATTTTACAAAGAATTCAATTTAACTTGGATTTTGAGAATCCTACAAAATGTTTGGTATGATGAAAATACCAATTTATATTGGTTAACAAAAGAAGCAGAAGTTAAATGGTGGAACAAAATGGACACCAGTCCATTGGAACTGGACAGCATATCGGAATGGTTCAAACTTCATCCAAAGTTTAGCAAGCAAATTGTCTCCCCAGAAAAGGTTCAACAAAATGAAGAATTCATGATGATGAAAAATACCATTCAAACAAGATTAGCACAAGCAAGCTCATTGGATGAGATGAAAGCAATTCTACAAACTGCAAGTGAAGATGAAGAATCAAGTTCCTCAGTCAATTTTGAACAAGACAATGAAGATGATTGTTATGGGATTTTTACTCCCATACAAAGAGGTAAAAACAAGAGAAAGTGACAAGATGGATTCTGACAAACCGCTCAAAGAAAAGAAAGATAAAGTGAAAGGCAAAATCCCGCATTTGTTCCGACATATTGTTCAATCAAAGAAAAATCAAGACAAAGCAAGATTCCGACAAAGCTGCAATCAACTTTTACTAAAGAGTCATCCGGATGTGAATTCAACAATTTCAAATCCAGATGAGGAAGAGACTCTCCTATATTATGGCAACAATCAACAACAAACAAGGTAAGAAAAACGCGAAGAACAAAAGAAATCCTGAGCAAAATGTATTCAGATAGTTTTTTCTTTGTATTATATTCTTCCAGATTCTTCTATGTATTTGTAAAAATTTCACCCAAAAATATTAGCTTAGCAATATTCAGATTCCTGTAATCTGATCAAATTTCAAAGTTCAAAGTTGTAATCCGATCAAATTTCAAGTCAGAGTTAAATTGAGTTATCTCGTATAATTGCGGTTATTTTCTTCATTGCTACAATAAAAAGTGATTTTGCTACAAGATTTTATGATCTTAATCTTACCCATTATTACAATCAAGATATACAGATTTCGCTATGCTACCTGACAAATGGTATCAGAGCCATAAAGTCCCCGGGGAGAGTATTAGTTAATTAAACAAACTTGATTTTGTAGTAAGTTTTAATTCTGGTAGACACGCATTTAATTCCTTGGATAGGTGTGTAAGACGATGTCAATTAGCTTTACGAAATCAAGCCAGAAGATTAATGAATAAGCTTTTTGGGAACAATATGCCTCATCATCATCATGCAGATACTAATGAAAATGTAGTATCTACTATTGAAAATACTTGGGAAGATAAAGATTTGTTCAATTGGAAACCACCAAACGTAGATAAAAGTACAATATATAAACAAAGCATATTAGACTTCAGATCAGCTTATACTATAAAGACAAAAGAACAAGTTCTTCCTTTAGTAAGTGATCAACAAACTTTACATTTATTCACTAAAAGTCAATTAGAAAGCATATAGCCGGTGGATACAAATTCTTACATATAGGTCTTGTACAAATTGCTATTAAACCTTTAACAAGAGAAGGATTAGATACTAGCATTTTGTTGCACTTAGAGATGCTAGACATTTTGATTTTCAAGATTCCTTTTAGGATTAATTGAAACAAGTCTTTGTAATGGACCAATTTATTTCAATTGTTATCCAAATTTTACCATATCCCCGACCACCACATATTTTAGACATTCTTACTTTAAATGTAAAACTCATAATTACAAAATGAAGCATGGTTCTCATATATATGAAATATTTTATAGAATACATTACAAAGTTATGAATACGGGTTAAATGTCAAGGCGACATTATGAAAAACCTTCTGGACAAACTATCTTTTGGGAAATTAATAAGTCAAAGTCTAATCTTACAATCCCTAAGACTATAGAATGGAAAAATGTTAATCTTCCTGAAACTTGGTTGCTTCCTTCTGGAACAATACCAAGATCCCAACCAATATAAAATAATTAAATAGAAAATATAGTAGACCACCCAGGATGGAGGGGTTAGTATAAGATTTAATGCATAAGGTTCTATGTCATTCAGAGATTATAGCTCACAAAGAAATAGTGAAAATTTATCTCGGAGTAATTCCCATAGAAATTCTTTTAGTATTTTTGAAAGAGATAGACATAATTTTCAAGGAGTTAGAACACATAAAAATGTTGCCCAACCAGTTTATACTTCACAAGGTTTTAGTGATAACACAAATGATTTAGAACAACAAGAAGAGGATAAACCAACTTCACCAAATCTTTCAAGCATATACGTTTTGACAAAAGAATTTTGTATAGATAAAAGTTTGATAAAAAAAGATTTTATGAGTGTCGAAAACAAACAAGAAAGAAAATGGTTCATGGAAACATTCTCTGAAAAACAAAGGAGTATCATAAGAAACAGTTGGTATGAATTTATGGTTACTACACAAAATCATATACCATTTTTTACTTATTTTTTTCAAAAGTATGATAAACTTTCAGTTTTAACCAAAACAAAATCTTATTTTACAAAGAAAGATGGCTCAAGTGTCTCGCATGAATTTCCACCTTTAGAGCCTGTAAGAACAAAGGTTTTAGCAGATGTCATAGATTGTACACCAGTCCTTACTGACAACAAAGAAGATGAGTCAGGAATGAAACAAAGGAATTACACTAATATAAGTTTACATTGTCTAAGAAAACAATTAGAAAGAATAGAAGATAGTATAGAAAAAAAATTAGGTAGCCAATCCCCAGTCGAGACAAATTTAGCATCCTCAAGTAAAGAACATACCTCACCGGATAAGCAGATACACAGATTTCCTTTTAAAATCAATGAGTATAAACCTAAGTTAACTGAAACAGAGATTCTTCATAAAATAAATTCTAAGTTAGGAGATTTGAATTTAGAAAAATTAAATACTTTAAAAAAATCGTTAGAAAATGTCCATTCAGGTGATGAGTCCAAGATAGTAATCATATTTTTCCAGAGAACACAAAATTTCTATCCTAGACCCACTCCTGCACATCCAATTAGAAGAAACACATACTCAAAGGACTTTTAATGGGTCAACAGCCACGAGTGGAATATAGATGGGTTAGCAGAGTATCAGATTATAAAAACTTGTCAAGAAATGGTAGTCATATCAAACATATATGGAAATAGAATGGATCAAGTTGATTGTGCAAAAACTTTAATTTTAGGATTTAATGGACAATTAAAAGGATGGTGGGATAACTCTCTTACACCATTAGAACAAAATGACAATGGAATACCAATTCTAGATAATAATGATAGACAAATTTCTGTAGCAGTTACTTCCCTCGTTTACACAATTTTACTTCATTTTGTTGGTGATCCTAATTGGTATAGTGAAAGAAATACTGAGATTTTACAAAATCTAAAATGTAGAAAGCTTCAGGATTTCAAATGGTACAAAGATGTTTTCCTTACAAAAATTTATGAAAGGGATGATCCGAATAATTATTATTGGAAAGAAAAATTTATTTCAGATTACCAAAGTTATTTGCGAGAAAAGGTAAGAGAAAAGATTAAAACATCAATGGAAATATAGAAACAATGCCTTACGGAGAAATTATAAATCAAATAAATCATTGGATTACAAATTTGTAATGATTTAAAATTAAAATCCCGATTAAAGAAACAAAATATGGTAAGTAGAAAGGAATTGGGAAGTGCGAGCAGTTTGGTTTTGATAAAATCAAACCCCAATTCATAGCCATATGAGAAAGACTTACAAAAGAAAATATTCTAACAAAAGGTCAATAAGCAAGATTACAAACCAAATAATAAAAACAATTTTATAAGAAAAAGAAAGATTTTTAAAAAGAAAGAGTCCTCTAGACAAAATAATATGTCACAAGTGTAAGACACACGGACATTATGCCAACACTTGCAAGGTAAGGCAAAAGATACAAGAATTAATTTAGACGAACAATTAAAAAATCACTTTTAAATATAATTTCAAATAAGTTCGATGAAGAAATAGCAGATAAAGAAGATTATCAATTTAATCAGATTCAATCGATAATGATGAAACTTCGATTATTCGTAAGAAGAAGATTCGTATATCGTCTCCCCGACCAAATGGGAAAAAGTGTTTGCAATTGTAGTAAGAAACTTCTAGTAATCACAAAACAAAATCAATATGAGTTAATATTTGAAATGATTGATCAGGTCAAAGACCCTCAACAAAAAGATAATTATCTAAAGAAATTAAAAGATATGATTTTAGAAAAAGGACAAGAAACTTCTACCTCAAATAAACAAAAAACAGATTTCAAAGATGTAATAAAAACATTCAATTCTACAAAACAAACAAAGATCTCAAGTAATGATATTCAACGAGAGATTAAGGAAGTAAAAACAGAAATACGACAATTAAGGCAAGAAAATGAAGAAATAAAACAAGATATTTTAATTTTAAAACTAAAAGATGAATTAAAAGAAGAAAGCATTACCAACGAAGTTGATGATGTAGAAAATAAGAATAATGGAGAATCATTCATAAATGCTCTATCACAAATTACATACAATAGATGGTATGTCAAAATTAAAATTGTTATAGGGACATTTACCCTAGAAACAATAGCCTTAATGGACAAGCAGTATATGAATTGCATACAAGAAGGACTGACAAAATATTTTGAAAAAACAAAAGAAAGGTTATCAACTGCAGATGCAACAAACCTAAAAATAAATTACAAACTTTCAAATGCACACATTTGCAATGATGGAATTTGTTTCCGAGCAAGTTTTGTTTTAATAAAAAACTTGAACACCAAAAGTCATTTTAGGAAACCCATTCTTACAAATGTTATTTCCTTACACGTAGATAACCAAGGTGTAGGAACTACGGTCCTAGGAAAGAAAATACTTTTCCAATTCCAATATCCGTAACAACCAGAGATGTAAATCTTTTACAAGAAACTGAATTTTTCAAAAATAAAATAAAAATAAAGAAAACAAATTATGTATCTAAAAGAAGAACTCACCATAAAAGAATTGAAGAAAAATTAAAAGCTCTTTCAAAGAACAAATTTTACTTTATCAAAAGAAAATAGAAAAGAAATTTGTTCAGAGTTTCCCATGCCTTTTGGGAAAGAAAAAGCATATTGTAACTTTACCCTATGAAAATGATTTTGAAGAAAATAAAATTCCTACTAGAGCAAGGCCTATACAAATGAACCAGAATTATTAGAATCGTAAGAAAGAAATTTGAATTACTAAAATGAAGATTATTAGGCCTAGCAAATCACCATGGTCATGTTCTGCATTTTATGTACAAAAGAATGCTGAACTTGAACGAGGAACTCCTAGATTAGTTATAAATTACAAACCATTAAACAAAGTTCTCAAATGGATTAGATATCCGATTCCAAATAAAAGTGATTTACTCAAGAGACTTTATAATGCTAAGGTATTTTCAAAATTTGACATGAAGTCAGGATTCTGGCAAATACAAATTTCAGAAAAAGATAAGTACAAAACAGCATTTACAGTCCCATTTGGACAATTTGAATGGAATGTTATGCCTTTTGGATTAAAAAATGCTCCATCAGAATTTCAAAAAGTTATGAATGATATATTCACTCCTTACACTACTTTTACAATTGTTTACATAGATGATGTTTTAGTATATAGCCAGGACATAGAACAACATTGGAAACATCTAAATATTTTCTTAAAAGTCATAAAAGAAAATGGTTTGGTTGTTTCTGCCAGAAAGATAAAATTGTTCCAAGTAAGTATAAGGTTTCTAGGACATCAGATTCATGAAAGTACGATCATACCCATCCAACGGTCCTTAGAATTTGGAGATAAGTTCCCAGATGAAATTAGAGATAAAACCCAATTACAAAGGTTCCTTGGAGCTTTGAATTATGTAGGGGATTTTTACCCTAATTTAAGACAAGTTTGCAAACCCTTATTTGAAAGATCAAAAAGAACCCCAATTTGGTCAAACAAACATACTGAGATAGTTAGAGAAATAAAAACAAAAGTCAAAACTCTTCCCTGTTTAACCATTTGCCACCCTAATACTCTTAAGATTGTGCAAACAGATGCATCAGAATTAGGGTATGGAGGTATTCTTAAACAAATTATTGATAATAAAGAGACAATTATTAGATATCATTCGGGTACCTGGAGATCAGGAGCACAACAAAATTATTCAACTATTAAGAAAGAGATACTCTCAATAGTCTTATGCATTAACAAATTTCAAGATGATTTATTAAACCAAAATTTTTTACTTAAAATTGATTGTAAAGCAGCAAAAGAAGTTTTGACAAAAGATGTACAAAATTTGGCATCAAAACAAATATTTGCTAGATGGCAAGCTATCTTATCCATTTTTGATTTTGATATAGAATTCATAAAAGGAACTGACAATTGTATTCCAGATTATTTGACAAGAGAATTTCTCCAGGGATGGAAGAAAGAAGGTTAGTACCATTGGCAGCAGCGAGCACAAGTTCTGGGAAAAGACCAATGGTAAATTTAGCACAATATGCACAGAGTAAGCCTGAACAAACTTTGTCACCAAAACCATTACAAAATATTCCACAAACAAGGCAACAGACATCTCTGCAGATTGCCAACAAATTTCAACCTCTTAGCAAAACAGCATTAACACCATATCCTAAGCCTGAACAATTTCCACCACTACATTCAAAATTAGCCACATTACCTACCTACAAACAAACGTTGACACAAACTAAGTCCCAACAAACTTTGACACAAACCAAGTCCCAAATTTCAAATAGAGATGACCAAATGATTGTCCCTATTTAAGCACGGACACTTTCACAAAGAATGTGTCATTGAAGATGACTGGTTTGTAAAATTTTCCAAAACAATTAGATAATGATAATGCCTCACAATTTGCAGAACAAGGTGCTAACATTTCACAATTTATCTTAGACGACAAATTTTGCAGGATCTATGAAAATCATCAGAAACCACAACAATATTATGAGGACATCTTAGTCCAAACAAATTCTCTTCATATTCAAAACAAAGTTCCAAAAAACCATCCAGATACCTCATCAGCCATTGGTTATCGAAAAATTTTCATCAACAAAGTTATTAGTTTAGCCGATTGGGGAAACCCTCATACTCTGAGAGAGATAAGACCCCATCTTATTTGTAATTATTTTGATTACATACAAGTTTGGACAAAATTCCTCTACAAACAAAATGCAGTCAACTCCATGTCATATTTCTTTTTAATGGGAAAAACTCTACCACCTCCAGAAGAACTTCCTAACTGGTTTCTTGCATGGTGGCATGATTTTGGACCATTACCAGAAATGTTCCCCCACAAAGTTCAAAAATCATTTGAGTACTTTTCGGATAGGTACAAAAAACAAAGTTGTTCTCACAAATACCCCCTGATGATCAAATTTTACAAAGAATTCAATTTAACTTGGATTTTGAGAATCCTACAAAATGTTTGGTATGATGAAAATACCAATTTATATTGGTTAACAAAAGAAGCAGAAGTTAAATGGTGGAACAAAATGGACACCATTTCATCGAACTGACAAAGATATCGGAATGGTTCAAACTTCATCCAAAGTTTAGCAAGCAAATTGTCTCCCGAAAAGGTTCAACAAAATGAAGAATTCATGATGATGAAAAATACCATTCAAACAAGATTAGCACAAGCAAGCTCATTGGATGAGATGAAAGCAATTCTACAAACTGCAAGTGAAGATGAAGAATCAAGTTCCTCACCAATTTTGAACAAGACAATGAAGATGATTGTTATGGATTTTACTCCCATACAAAGAGGTAAAAACAAGAGAAAGTGACAAGATGGATTCCCGACAAACTGCTCAAAGAAAAGAAAGATAAAGTGAAAGGCAAAATCCCGACAGACTGTTCCCGACATATTGTTCAATCAAAGAAAAATCAGCACAAAGCAAGATTCCCGACAAACTGCAGTCAACTTTTACCAAAGAGTCATCCGGATGTGAATTCAACAATTTCAAATCCGCACAGTAGGAAGAGACTCTCCCTATATTATGGCAACAATCAGCAACAAACAAGGCAGAAGAAAAAACGCGAAGAACAAAAGAAATCCCAGAGCAAAAATGTATTCAGATAGTTTTTTCTTTGTATTATATTCTTCCAGATTCTTCTATGTATTTGTAAAAATTTCACCCAAAAATATTAGCTTAGCAATATTCAGATTCCTGTAATCTGATCAAATTTCAAAGTTCAGAGTTGTAATCCGATCAAATTTCAAGTCAGAGTTAAATTCAGAGTTATCTCAGGTATAATTCTGGTTATTTTCTTCATTGCTACAATAAAAAGTGATTTTACACAAGATTTTATGATCTTAATCTTACCCATTATTACAATCAGTATGTATACCTGTATTTCCGCTATGCTACCTGATACAAATGGTATCAGAGCCATAAAGTCCCCGGGGAGAGTATTAGTTAATTAAACAAACTTGATTTTATAGTAAGTTTTAATTCTGGTAGACACGCATTTAATTCCTTGGATAGGTGTGTAAGACGATGTCTGAATTAGCTTTTACGAAATCAAGCCAGTAAGATTAATGAATAAGCTTTTTGGGAACAATATGGCTTCTGCCTCATCATCTGTACCAGATACTAATGAAAATGTAGTATCTACTATTGAAAATACTTGGGAAGATAAAGATTTGTTCAATTGGAAACCACCAAACGTAGATAAAAGTACAATATATAAACAAAGCATATTAGACTTCAGATCAGCTTATACTATAAAGACAGAAGAACAAGTTCTTCCTTTAGTAAGTGATCAACAAACTTTACATTTATTCACTAAAAAGTCAATTAGAAAGCATATAGCCAGTGGATACAAATTCTTACATATAGGTCTTGTACAAATTGCTATTAAACCTTTAGCAAGAGAAGGATTAGATACTAGCATTTTTGTTGCACTTAGAGATGCTAGACATTTTGATTTTCAAGATTCCCTTTTAGGATTAATTGAAACAAGTCTTTGTAATGGACCAATTTATTTCAATTGTTATCCAAATTTTACCATATCCCTGACTGACCCACATATTTTAGACATTCTTACTTTAAATGTAAAAACTCATAATTACAAAATGAAGCATGGTTCTCATATATATGAAATATTTTATAGAATACATTACAAAGTTATGAATACGGGGTTAAATGTCAAGGCAGTACATTATGAAAAACCTTCTGGACAAACTATCTTTTGGGAAATTAATAAGTCAAAGTCTAATCTTACAATCCCTAAGACTATAGAATGGAAAAATGTTAATCTTCCTGAAACTTGGTTGCTTCCTTCTGGAACAATACCAAGATCCCAACCAATAGAAAATACTGAAATAGAAAATATAGTAGACCACCCAGATGGAGGGGTTAGTATAAGATTTAACAGACAAGGTTCTATGTCATTCAGAGATTATAGCTCACAAAGAAATAGTGAAAATTTATCTCGGAGTAATTCCCATAGAAATTCTTTTAGTATTTTTGAAAGAGATAGACATAATTTTCAAGGAGTTAGAACACATAAAAATGTTGCCCAACCAGTTTATACTTCACAAGGTTTTAGTGATAACACAAATGATTTAGAACAACAAGAAGAGGATAAACCAACTTCACCAAATCTTTCAAGCATATACGTTTTGACAAAAGAATTTTGTATAGATAAAAGTTTGATAAAAAAAGATTTTATGAGTTTAAAACAAACAAGAAAGAAAATGGTTCATGGAAACATTCTCCGAAAAACAAAGGAGTATCATAAGAAAGCAGTTGGTATGAATTTATGGTTACTACACAAAATCATATACCATTTTTACTTATTTTTTCAAAAGTATGATAAACTTTCGCTTTTAACCAAAACAAAATCTTATTTTACAAAGAAAGATGGCTCAAGTGTCTCGCATGAATTTCCACCTTTAGAGCCTGAAGAACAAAGGTTTTAGCAGATGTCATAGATTGTACACTACCCCATCGACAACAAAGAAGATGAGTCGAATGAAACAAAGGAATTACACTAATATAAGTTTACATTGTCTAAGAAAACAATTAGAAAGAATAGAAGATAGTATAGAAAAAAATTAGGTAGCCAATCCCTCAATGAGACAAATTTAGCATCCTCAAGTAAAGAACATACCTCACGGATAAGCAGATACATGATTTCCTTTTAAAATCAATGAGTATAAACCTAAGTTAATCAAATGTAGATTCTTGAAAATAAATTCTAAGTTAGGAGATTTGAATTTAGAAAAATTAAATACTTTAAAAAATCGTTAGAAAATGTCCATTCGTGTGATGAGTCCAAGATAGTAATCATATTTTTCCTGAGAACACAAAATTTCTATCCTAGACCCACTCCAGACATCCAATTAGAAGAAACACATACTCAAAGGACTTTTAATGGGTCAACATTTACGAGTGGAATATAGATGGGTTAGCAGTATCGATTATAAAAACTTGTCAAGAAATGGTAGTCATATCAAACATATATGGAAATAGAATGGATCAAGTTGATTGTGCAAAAACTTTAATTTTAGGATTTAATGGACAATTAAAAGGATGGTGGGATAACTCTCTTACACCATTAGAACAAAATGTAATACTAGACAAGATTAAACAAGATGACAATGGAATACCAATTCTAGATAATAATGATAGACAAATTTCAGAAAGTGCCATTTCCCTGTTTACACAATTTTACTTCATTTTGTTGGTGATCCTAATTGGTATAGTGAAAGAAATCGAGATTTTACAAAATCTAAAATGTAGAAAGCTTCAGATTTCAAATGGTACAAAGATGTTTTCCTTACAAAAATTTATGAAAGGGATGATCCGAATAATTATTATTGGAAAGAAAAATTTATTTCGGATTACCAAAGTTATTTGCGTAAAAGGTAAGAGAAAAGATTAAAAACATCAATGGAAATATAGAAACAATGCCTTACGGAGAAATTATAAATCAAATAAATCATTGGATTACAAATTTGTAATGATTTAAAATTAAAATCCCGATTAAAGAAACAAAATATGGTAAGTAGAAAGGAATTGGGAAGTCAATGCGAACAGTTTGGTTTTGATAAAATCAAACCCCAATTCATAGCCATGATGTAAAAAGACTTACAAAAGAAAATATTCTAACAAAAGGTCAATAAGCAAGATTACAAACCAAATAATAAAAACAATTTTATAAGAAAAAGAAAGATTTTTAAAAAGAAAGAGTCCTCTAGACAAAATAATATGTCACAAGTGTAAGACACTGGACATTATGCCAACACTTGCAAGGTAAGGCAAAGATACAAGAATTAATTTCGACGAACAATTAAAAAATCACTTTTAAATATAATTTCAAATAAGTTCGATGAAGAAATAGGAACAGATAAAGAAGATTATCAATTTAATCGATTCAATCGATAATGATGAAACTTCCGATTATTCGTAAGAAGAAGATTCGTACATCGTCCCCGACCAAATGGGAAAAAGTGTTTGCAATTGTAGTAAGAAACTTCTAGTAATCACAAAACAAAATCAATATGAGTTAATATTTGAAATGATTGATCGTGTCAAAGACCTCAACAAAAAGATAATTATCTAAAGAAATTAAAAGATATGATTTTAGAAAAGGACAAGAAACTTCTACCTCAAATAAACAAAAACAGATTTCAAAGATGTAATAAAACATTCAATTCTACAAAACAAACAAAGATCTCTCATAATGATATTCAACGAGAGATTAAGGAAGTAAAATGCAAATACGACAATTAAGGCAAGAAAATGAAGAAATAAAACAAGATATTTTAATTTTAAAACTAAAAGATGAATTAAAAGAAGAAAGCATTACCAACGAAGTTGATGATGTAGAAAATAAGAATAATGGAGAATCATTCATAAATGCTCTATCACAAATTACCTACCAGAGATGGTATGTCAAAATTAAAATTGTTATAGGGACATTTACCCTAGAAACAATAGCCTTAATGGACAGTGGTGCAGACATGAATTGCATACAAGAAGGACTGACACCGACAAAATATTTTGAAAAACAAAAGAAAGGTTATCAATGCAGATGCAACAAACCTAAAAATAAATTACAAACTTTCAAATGCACACATTTGCAATGATGGAATTTGTTTCCGAGCAAGTTTTGTTTTAATAAAAAACTTGAACACAAAAGTCATTTTAGGAAACCCATTCTTACAAATGTTATTTCCCTTACACGTAGATAACCAAGGTGTAGGAACTACGGTCCTAGGAAAGAAAATACTTTTCCAATTCCAATATCCGTAACAACCAGAGATGTAAATCTTTTACAAGAAACTGGAATTTTCAAAAATAAAAATAAAGAAAACAAATTATGTATCTAAAAGAAGAACTCGGTCATAAAAGAATTGAAGAAAAATTAAAAGCCAGCTTTCAAAGAACAAATTTTACTTTATCAAAAGAAAATAGAAAAAGAAATTTGTTCAGAGTTTCCCACAGCTTTTGGGAAAGAAAAAAGCATATTGTAACTTTACCCTATGAAAATGATTTTGAAGAAAATAAAATTCCTACTAGAGCAAGGCCTATACAAATGAACCAGGAATTATTAGAATACTGTAAGAAAGAAATTTTAATTACTAAAATGAAGATTATTAGGCCTAGCAAATCACCATGGTCATGTTATGCATTTTATGTACAAAAGAATGCTGAACTTGAACGAGGAACTCCTAGATTAGTTATAAATTACAAACCATTAAACAAAGTTCTCAAATGGATTAGATATCCGATTCCAAATAAAAGTGATTTACTCAAGAGACTTTATAATGCTAAGTATTTTCAAAATTTGACATGAAGTCAGGATTCTGGCAAATACAAATTTCAGAAAAGATAAGTACAAACAAAGCATTTACAGCTCCATTTGGACAATTTGAATGGAATGTTATGCCTTTTGGATTAAAAATGCTCCATCGTAATTTCAAAAGTTATGAATGATATATTCACTCCTTACACTACTTTTACAATTGTTTACATAGATGATGTTTTAGTATATAGCCAGGACATAGAACAACATTGGAAACATCTAAATATTTTCTTAAAAGTCATAAAAGAAAATGGTTTGGTTGTTTCACCGGAAAGATAAAATTGTTCCAAGTAAGTATAAGGTTTCTAGGACATCAGATTCATGAAAGTACGATCATACCCATCCAACGGTCCTTAGAATTTGGAGATAAGTTCCCAGATGAAATTAGAGATAAAACCCAATTACAAAGGTTCCTTGGAGCTTTGAATTATGTAGGGGATTTTTACCCTAATTTAAGACAAGTTTGCAAACCCTTATTTGAAAGACTGAAAAGAACCCATAATTTGGTCAAACAAACATACTGAGATAGTTAGAGAAATAAAAACAAAAGTCAAAACTCTTCCCTGTTTAACCATTTGCCACCCTAATACTCTTAAGATTGTGCAAACAGATGCATCAGAATTAGGGTATGGAGGTATTCTTAAACAAATTATTGATAATAAAGAGACAATTATTAGATATCATTCGGGTACTTGGAGATCAGGAGCACAACAAAATTATTCAACTATTAAGAAAGAGATACTCTCAATAGTCTTATGCATTAACAAATTTCAAGATGATTTATTAAACCAAAAATTTTTACTTAAAATTGATTGTAAAGCAGCAAAAGAAGTTTTGACAAAAGATGTACAAAATTTGGCATCAAAACAAATATTTGCTAGATGGCAAGCTATCTTATCCATTTTTGATTTTGATATAGAATTCATAAAAGGAACTGACAATTGTATTCCAGATTATTTGACAAGAGAATTTCTCCAGGGATGGAAGAAAGAAGGTTAGTACCATTGGCAGCAGCGAGCACAAGTTCCGGGAAAAGACCAATGGTAAATTTAGCACAATATGCACAGAGTAAGCCTGAACAAACTTTGTCACCAAAACCATTACAAAATATTCCACAAACAAGGCAACAGACATCTCTGCAGATTGCCAACAAATTTCAACCTCTTAGCAAAACAGCATTAACACCATATCCTAAGCCTGAACAATTTCCACCACTACATTCAAAATTAGCCACATTACCTACCTACAAACAAACGTTGACACAAACTAAGTCCCAACAAACTTTGACACAAACCAAGTCCCAAATTTCAAATAGAGATGACAAGCAAGATTGTCCCTATTTAAGCACAGGACACTTTCACAAAGAATGTGTCATTGAAGATGACTGGTTTCCAGAAAATTTTCCAAAACAATTAGATAATGATAATGCCTCACAATTTGCAGAACAAGGTGCTAACATTTCACAATTTATCTTAGACGACAAATTTTGCAGGATCTATGAAAATCATCAGAAACCACAACAATATTATGAGGACATCTTAGTCCAAACAAATTCTCTTCATATTCAAAACAAAGTTCCAAAAAACCATCCAGATACCTCATCAGCCATTGGTTATCGAAAATTTTCATCAACAAAGTTATTAGTTTAGCCGATTGGGAAACCCTCATACTGAGAGAGATAAGACCCCATCTTATTTGTAATTATTTTGATTACATACAAGCTTGGACAAAATTCCTCTACAAACAAAATGCAGTCAACTCCATGTCATATTTCTTTTTAATGGGAAAAACTCTACCACCTCCAGAAGAACTTCCTAACTGGTTTCTTGCATGGTGGCATGATTTTGGACCATTACGTAAATGTTCCCCCACAAAGTTCAAAAATCATTTGAGTACTTTTCGGATAAGTACAAAAAACAAAGTTGTTCTCACAAATACCCCTTGATGATCAAATTTTACAAAGAATTCAATTTAACATGGATTTTGAGAATCCTACAAAATGTTTGGTATGATGAAAATACCAATTTATATTGGTTAACAAAAGAAGCAGAAGTTAAATGGTGGAACAAAATGGACACCAGCCCATTGGAACTGGACAGCATATCGGAATGGTTCAAACTTCATCCAAAGTTTAGCAAGCAAATTGTCTCCCCAGAAAAGGTTCAACAAAATGAAGAATTCATGATGATGAAAAATACCATTCAAACAAGATTAGCACAAGCAAGCTCATTGGATGAGATGAAAGCAATTCTACAACCGCAAGTGAAGATGAAGAATCAAGTTCCTCGGTCAATTTTGAACAAGACAATGAAGATGATTGTTATGGGATTTTTACTCCCATACAAAGAGGTAAAAACAAGAGAAAGTGACAAGATGGATTCCCGACAAACTGCTCAAAGAAAAGAAAGATAAAGTGAAAGGCAAAATCCCGACAGACTGTTCCCGACATATTGTTCAATCAAAGAAAAATCAGCACAAAGCAAGATTCCCGACAAACTGCAGTCAACTTTTACCAAAGAGTCATCCGGATGTGAATTCAACAATTTCAAATCCGCACAGTAGGAAGAGACTCTCCCTATATTATGGCAACAATCAGCAACAAACAAGGCAGAAGAAAAAACGCGAAGAACAAAAGAAATCCCAGAGCAAAAATGTATTCAGATAGTTTTTTCTTTGTATTATATTCTTCCAGATTCTTCTATGTATTTGTAAAAATTTCACCCAAAAATATTAGCTTAGCAATATTCAGATTCCTGTAATCTGATCAAATTTCAAAGTTCAGAGTTATAATCCGATCAAATTTCAAGTCAGAGTTAAATTCAGAGTTATCTCAGGTATAATTCTGGTTATTTTCTTCATTGCTACAATAAAAAGTGATTTTGCTACAGTACTTTATGATCTTAATCTTACCCATTATTACAATCAGTATGTATACCTGTATTTCCGCTATGCTACCTGATACAAATGGTGTATATATATATATATATATATATATATGATAACAATAAAATAGAAGTAAAAGTGTCAAAAGTTTACCTACCTCAAATCTCATGCATTACCAATATGAACTCCATGTATTAGGTCGATTCAAAAGACCATGACCCCGTACGACCTCATAGTTAATCCAATGACCATGAACTCTCCATGTAATGCACGGCTGAAGTAAAACCTGATGTACAACAAGAACAAATCTTCAAATTCCAATCTACTAATTAAGATCTGGACTCGTGACTTAGATTCAATCCTTTCTCATTATTTATAATATAATAATCAAGTACTAGTAATTCCATGATCTTGATCCCAAAGCCATGCACTAAGAATCCAACATATCTCAATTCAAAGCCATGCACTAAGAATTATTAAACTTAAGTACGTAGTTGATCAATTTACCTTGATTCTGGTCCGTCCATTACTTCTCGTTTCAATATCTTGTACGGTATCTCAAGGAAACAAAGTGTGATGACCATAAGACCACCAATGCCATGACACGTCATCGGTTGATGACGGGATCCGTGATGAGATTCTGCTGCATTGGTGACGCAACGTCACGCCATCATGCAATTAATTATTTTATTTTATTTTTTTACATGTTAACTATATCATAAGAGTGTTTAGAAGTTGAAATTAATGAAATTGCATTTTTAGAACTCGTTTTACAATTTATTAAGTTCAAATCGGAATAAAAAGGAAAAAGAGTAGTTGGAGATGGGATGATCCAAACATAGTCAAGAGGGTGTCTATTTATAGATCTCGGAAAAATAAAGTCGTTGGTGATTTTTATTTATTTTTTGCATTTTTATATTTCAAGTTATAGTCATTTGAAAATTTGACAAAAACGAAATTTAAAATATAAAAATAAAACACACACCGCATTGGCTGCTGCCACCAATCCACGCGGACCTCATGGCACGCCGATGGCGCGTCGTCAGGCTTGCAATGCTGCCATCTAAAAGCCCGTCATTAACTCAGATGACACGAGTAATTTATATTTAAGGGAACTCTAATTTAACAGTCCAAAGCCCGTACCCAAAACCTCTTTATTACACTGGGCTTTTAAAATATCCAAATCGAATCCAATAAATCACCGTAGTCCGTTTCGCGTTAACCGATCTTGAGCTTGATCTGAACGTTTACTGGGCTTTTCCGCGAGCGGTTTGATTCCCTAACACCCCTATTCACTGTTCATCCGGGTTACACTGCCTTCTTCCTACCGATCGGTAAGATTCGTCACCTATCTACGTTACAAGAATATATTGCAATAACCGGAATAGTAATAGCCCATCGTACTGTACACGAATTTAATGACTAATTGGATTAGTGTTGGGGTTATTCATTACAGAGTTTGGGGTGAGTGGGGATTTTATGTTTATAATTTATAAACCATGATATGAATTAGTTCAATTAATTAGGCTATTTGTTGAGGTAACCAGCCTAACACTTCATATGGTATGAAAAATACACATTTATGTTTATATTGTGAATTCGTAGGTGGTCGTTATGGATGTAAACGAATCAAGCCGTTCGCGAGTGCTCGTGAAAAAGTTCAGTCAACGTTCAGATCGTGCTCGAGATCAGTCAACACGAGCTTGCTCGCAAGCAAGCTTGAGTCATTTTCGATCGAGCAACGATCATGAAGAATCCTCTTTCGATTTTTTTTCCCTCCATTTACAATATTTTTTGGGAGTTCATTGTAGTCATTTGGTGAGTTAAAAAACGGGCTAGGGATGAATTTTACTAGAATAAACTAGTACTAACCGGTGGCGATGCCACGGTATAGTTGACTTTTAATAATAAGCAGAAAGAGGGTGTTAAAATAAATTAATAGAGAAAATAAGGTAGTTAAATTTATGTGAATAACGTTGATCATGGTGTCGGTTGGTAGTCATTCTTCATTCAATATTATATCATTGAGTGTTTATTTATGTTAACTATATAAAATGTAAAAATAGAGTCCTACCGTACCCGACCTGTTAATTAGTAATTGGCACATGTTTTTTTTTTAACTTTTACATACAAGAGGTTCGATCACGGGTGAGCCCATGTAATATAATTAGCTTATTCAAAAAAAATGATTTTTTTTTAAAAATTATCCCTCAAACGAAACCAAAATAAAATACAAAAGTATACACAATCAATAGGGTTGTTCCAAACAACCCCCGCAGTGGTATATGGTCACCCCACAACACAAAAAAAAAAAAAAAAAATTATACAAACTTAATTTCACATATTACGGTTGTTTTTTTCCAACCCACTAGTTCCCAACAACCTCGCGGTGATATGCGTCACCCCACCAAAGACACAAAAATTATTATTCTACAAACATAATTTCACATGGTACGATTGCCCCAGCCGTCATGGAGATCAAGAAAGTACAGAAAAGATCGAAGACATTTTCTCCGCCAAGAGAGTATCGACCCGGGCTCGTTATGGAGATCAAGAAAGTAAAGAGAATATCGAATTGAGTTTCCTCACCTAGAGAGTATTAGGTCCCCGGGCCCGTTATGGATCAAGAAAGTAGAGAGAGTTTCCCCGCCTAAAGAGTATATAGGTGTGGAACGGGTTCGAGCATATGCTAGACCGGACCTGAACATCATTATTTCACACGGGGTTGAATTCGGGTTGGATAAAACCAGTCCTTCTGTACAGAGACCGTAGAGAAGAGAACCCTTACCGATCGAATCTTATACATAAAGAAAAGGAACTTGAAAGTCTTCACGTGTAAAATGTTGTTAATAAATATGTAAAGATCAACACACCACCAATTAGCTCATGTGTATCTCTTCTATATTCTGAAACTTAAAAAAGCATGTCTAGTAACATATATACAACTATAACAATATATGTTAAAACGATCTTGGTGTGGATAATACAAATATACCAAACCAACATCATCATAAGAATACCGATAATATATGTGCTAAAACGTTACCCTCACGTTTAACTTGACAAAGCTTAATTCTCCATCAAATACCTGAATTTCTTTGAAAAGTGAAATAAAAGGGCAAAGTTAAAAATTGTCGATTTAAGATATCTAATCACCAAAGAACAATCCCTTTCAATTACTACATGTTGCCACTCAAAATCTCGAACAAATTTTGTTCTTAATTTGGCTAGCCAACCTTCCGCATTTCAGCAACATAAGACATAAAAAAAAACCAAAAAATCACCAAGCAATAGCATTACCCTCATGATCCCTAGCAACAACACTAATGCGTCCCCATATTCGGACTCTGCTCAACCGTATCAACATTTCACGTAGGATGGCTGGAATTTGAATGAATCTGGTGGATTTAGCCCACCAACTTTATATATTACAGTATATTCAAAGTAGTATAATAATTCAAAAAGTTTCACTAAGTTTGTAATTCAATTTAAATCTCATCCGTTGATCTTACTAATTCAATTTGAATTTGGTACGTACATGTATCATTGTTTCAGTAGAAGGTGCAGGGTTCGAATCCCATTGGCGTAAGTTTCTCCCTTTTATTTATTATCTTACAATATTTTCTCTATTTTTTTTTTCAATCACAGATTAATTGGTTTATATAAAACCCTTAACACACACACACACACATACATATATGTATGTATGTATTATCCAGCGAGACAAGTGTTGATGGTCTGATGCTTTGTAATTTGATGATAATTTCATGCAGTTTGAAAAAATGATTGAGTTTAAGAGGACTATTTGATGATAATTTTGGCAAATGTTGAAAAAGTTTACAAGGATGCAACTCATACAACTATATAATATTTTGACATAAACAGACTTTTGAAGTTGTTTTAGTTTGTATTCTATGGGTGAAGTTTGATTTAATGGGTTAATTTTCACTTTGATACATCTTTGTGTAATATCAAACCTTAGTTAGAAAAAATCATATACAATAAGATATTAAATTTCACATCATATGTATATAAAGGATAAACGATTCCTATTATAGATTCCAGCGCATACATTCTGCTACCCATATTTACTAAGTTATGACAATTAACAAGAGTTGAAGACACTATTGAGGTCATTTCAATATATATCTGACTACACAGGTATTCCATCAATTTATCTTAAACGGATCAGATTATGTCCAACCCAAATTTAAACCCGTCTGAAATAATAAAGGTTCAGGTCCGGGTCAGGGATATACTCGAACCCGTTTCGTACCTTCGTAAAACAAGACCAGAAAGCTCAACATTTTGTGGTTAAATTAGTAAAAAGTACTCCCTCCATTCCAGACCAAATGTCCCATTTTGACTTTTTGTAGTCAACATTTTTCAACTTTGACTGCGATTTAATCTTAAATCGTAAATGTAAAATGTCCAATTAAATTATATATTGAAACTTTACTTCCAAAACTTTAATTATGTAATTTAATTGGACATTTTACATTTACGATTTAAGATTAAATCGTAGTCAAAGTTTAAAAATGTTGACTGTAAAAAGTCAAAATGGGACATTTGATCTGGGACGGAGGGAGTACATGTTTTTGAGGGAGGGGATGCTGGAGTGGGTGCCAAGAAAACCACCGTGACATGTGAAATTGTGTTTGTAAAATAATACTCCCTCCATCCCGGATTCAATTTCCCTCGGTTACCCATGTTTACTAAGTTATGACAATTAACAAGAGTTGAAGACATTGTTGAGGTCATTTCAGTCTATATCTGACTACATATGTATTCCATCAATTTATCTTAAACGGATCAGATTATGTCCAACCCAAATTTAAACCTGTTTGAAATAATAAAGGTTCAGGTCCGGGTCAGGGATATACTCTAACCCGTTTCGTACCTTCGTAAAACAATACCAGAAAGCTCAACATTTTATGGTTAAATTAGTAAAAAGTACTCCCTCCATTCCAGACCAAATGTCCCATTTTAACTTTTGCGATCAATTTTTCAATCTGATCATGATTTAATCTTAAATCGTAAATGTAAAATGTCCAATTAAATTATATATTGAAACTTTACTTCCAAAACTTTAATTATGTAATTTAATTGGACATTTTACATTTACGATTTAAGATTAAATCGTAGTCAAAGTTTAAAAATATTGACTGTAAAAAGTCAAAATGAGACATTTGATCTGGGACAGAGGGAGTACATGTTTTCGGGGGAGGGGATGCTGGGGTGGGTGCCAAGAAAACCACCGTGACATGTGAAATTGTATTTGTAAAATAATACTCCCTCCATCCCGGATTCAATTTCCCGCGGGGCCGAGCACAAATTTTAAGAGAAGAGTGAATAAAGTCGGATAATAGTATAATAAAGTATGAAATAGATTGAATAAAGTAGGAGAGATCGTGAAAAAGTATGATAGAGGGTGAATAAATTAGGGTAAAATTTTTTCATTTAAGGGATGAGAAGTTGAAATTGGGACGTTCCAATATGGAATTCGGGGAGTTGAATTTAGGATAGAGGGATTAATTTTTATGTGTGTGGTGGGGGACCACATACCACCCCGGGGTTGTTGGGACTTGGGAGCCAACCCTGTTAACTGCGTTATAGACTTTTTATTTTATTTTGTTCGATTTTGAGGGAGACAATTTTTTTAAAAAACAATATCAATTGTTAATTAACGCAGTGCATTAAAACCAAACCGGACCGGCCGGTTCAACCCGGAAATGTCAAGGAAAACTGTCCGGCTAGGCATACTGAACCGCCTCAGTTCTGAACCGGACAAAAACGGTGAAACCGGCTGGTTTTTTGTAAACCGGTGACCCGGTTAACCGCATATGGAACGGTTCTCTAAGGCTTTAATTAAAATGTTGAAGTGGAGAATTGAACCTAAATCTAATATATAAAAGGATGGCACAATTTCCACTTGGAGACAACAAATTCATGTTAATTGAGTGTATTATTTTGATCTAAGTAGTATTTAATAGAATCTTTCTTTTAACATATTTTCAATTTTTTCCAAGGCCATCAATTTCCTTCATCAATGAAGTATAAGAGTGGTAGACTTTATGTTTTTGAAAATTCATTCTTACAATTACATTTCTTTGAACTATGGTATTTGAATCGTCAAAGATTAATATGCACATCCTTTTTCAAAAGAATTTATAATTTATAAACCTAAGTTCTTCACAACTTATTTGTTAGTTGTTTAATTATATGCATTTTCTAATAATATGCTATTTTTATAATTGTTCAATATGTGAATATTATATATAAACTGTTACTCCCTCTTAATTTTAAGATAAAATATTTAACTTTTTTTCACACAAATGAAGACAACTTTTTTCTTCATTTTATCTCACAAATGAACCTTACACTTATACGACCTTTTAGATTTTTATAGAGTCTACACAAAATAAATGAGCAAAAATTAAATTAAAGTGGTTGTGTGCATATATAATTGTGCAAAGGGGATGAGGATATAGAATCTCCTAAAATTATATTCTCATATTAAATATATACAAATTCAAACATCTTATATCAAATTGAGAGGAGGTATATATTTGTGACTGCATACCGGGTTAACCACTGGTTTGACCGGTTGAACCATCATTTTTAGGTTGTCCGGTTTGATGTCTTGCCCGTACAATCTAATGGGTCAGGTACAAGTATAGGATCCGATATAAAATATATCATATCAACCTGTCGGGTCCTGAATATATTCGGTTTGGATCCTAGCTCTTTCAAAGAAAATATGTTATGATGAGTCATATTTTACACTTTTCATATTTACCAAAAAATTGACTAGGTCATATAGAATTGAATGAAGGACTACCACCGATATAACGGTCAACGTTATTTGCAAGTCTTATTTGCTCGATCAATTTATATTTTCGACCCTTTCTATTTATTATTAAAAATAACTATACCGTGGCATCGCCACGGGTTAGTACTAATATGTATCAAAACCAGAGACACTGTAATGATTGGGGTAAAATGGACAATCAACAAAGTTCCATGGCCCACATAAAAATGGACTGTGCAGATGACACAACCTAAACTACTTATGCCAAGCCCAACTCCACGGCATTATGGCATGCGAAAAGTTAGCCACGTCAGGCCCATTAGCCAATCATATGGCTGCCCAACAGATTTGTCTCGGTCAGTTGCCGATTAATGCCGAAATTTTCATCTAAGTCCAAACACAATTTTTCACATGCCAAAATGAAGAATTACGGAAAAACCGTACCAAACATCACCTTATTGACAAATTAATATGGATCGGTCATACTTAGCGGAAATAGCTGAAGTTAAGTTTGGTTGAATCTCGCAGTATAGAAGCATCAAATTATTGTACTCCAATTCCAATTATTTTGTCCTGGTGTTTTAACATATTTAGACCAAAACCTTCATTTCACGTTCAGCAATTAATGTTTGCTGCTTGTTAAGCGCCAAAAATATATACGGCCAGGGAGCATTCGGCAGAACTTGTCTCTTCCCATTAAATAGTTTTGCTTATTCATATATGCTAGAAATGGTTTTTTTTTCCTTGGAAAGGCAATAAAATTATGGAAAATTACACATAATTACATCAGTGCTTATAATCTCAAAAACGCACATTCACATCGCTTGATCAGCAATAGTCAACTACACTTAGAACTTTTTCTTAATGGTGTTTTTCTTGAAAATCAACTAGTATTGAATGGTGGAATATGAGACATCTATAACAGGTTAGGTTCCTCATAAAACGAGCGGGAAATGGCTAGTTTTATCGGGATCATATTAAGGGCTTGTCTAGCATTCAACAACCTCATATTTACTTCATATTTACTTCATTTCTAACTACTAAATTATGTTGTACTCAATCTCTACCACATGTTAAATACAAGCAACTTGATAATAGTACAACAACCTTTTGATTAAACTTACAAAAATACCCCTTTATATTCAAATTAGATGGACTTGTAGATATAATGAACGTCAAATAACATTTTAGGCCCCATAATTCCTGCAATATAAATCATTCTCTTGCATACAGTTTTCCACTTTAAATTAACGATTAAGGCTAGATATAATTTAGCATAATTAATTGTGATTGTAGTTAGGGGAAAATATTTTTAAGTTTGCCAATTTTAATGAAATACCCCCCCTAAAAACTTCCTAGGTTCCGCCCCAACTCCTAAATATCACTTCTTTGTAGTCAAATTTATTTTCAGAAATAAATAAATAAATGATTAAAAGAGATATTTATGTCCCAGCAAATTCAAATTATTATTACGTTTTAGAAATTTAAGTCCAATTTAATCCCAAAGTAAATTACACCGACTTTTTTAATAACATTATACGTACTGTAAAGTAGATTTTATGATCCTTTTCAATATCGGAGTATAAGCTTAATAGGTATTTCCGTTATATTTATAAGTTTACCTCGAAAATCAAGATGACACTTTATATTAGGGGAGGGGGTACTATTCGAATTATAATGATTCATGTCATTTCGGATTGAATCGATTTGGATTCAAATCTTGTTCGAATTGGGGTAATGTTCTGATTATAATGTTGCATATCGTCTCATATTGAGTATTGATTCTGATATGTACAGATGAGTACCTCTCCACGAACCCGCGATCTAAGAAGGAATTAGGGCGAATTCATCTTCCCCTTTGTTACAAGAGCCGCGGAGTTCATCACAAGACGAGGAGATCTTACCTCTAAAACAACACTAGGAGACCGACCTCCTAAAGTTGAAGTGGAAGGATTGATCTTAACTCTCACAAGATACTTGTCAGTATTCTAGTCGGACTGACCCTATCCAAACAGGTCCGACCTCACTCCTTACTACGGAATGATTATCTACTAAGGAGAAAGACTGCGGCAGATTAAGGCTGACCTCTTGGAGCCAACCTCCTAAAGGTCCTACGTACGCCGCCGCGTGATCTAAACGCGCCACCCTACTATGACCACATGTGTCAGAAGGTAATAGGGCCGACCAAACTCCGTGCAAGTCAGAGGCTTGTCCCCCGGAGCACTTCCTATATAAAGGGACGCATCTACTCCACTTCAAGTAAGTAATTCACTTGCAATATACTCCTCTCTAGTCTACTCGGCCACCAATTGGTCCGACAAGACGAGTTGAATCTAAAGCCCGGTTTGTCCAAGGCAAACCGGTCAAAAAGGGTCTAACACCCTACCTTATTTTACAGGCAGGTGGATCACACACGAAGTTTCCAGTTCAACCTAATTCGAGAAGTCTCACATTCTGAGGCCAAAAGCACTTAACCGTTTTGATACTACACCAGACTCATTTTTTCCGAGACAATTAATGAAAAAATCATGGTATGTATATATCGGTGATTCGTTTTTCATGATGATTTAATACATGTATTCTCCTCGTGGAGGAAGGTGTGCAAACATTTACGAAGACCATGCACACGCTCAAATATGCTTTCTTAATTTTGTACCTTCCTCTTTAATCTCTCCAAATTAATTAGGTGATCTGTAAATCGTCTACATCACAAGTGCTTAATTGTGCCGGTTAATCCCGTCAATAGGGACTAAGGGAAAATGAGTCTCCTTTGTCCCACAATTGAATCAACTGATTTTTATATTCGTGTGAATTATAACTCAGAGTGATTCCAGATCGACGTTTGGGTCAATTTTGTTTAGACGGATGATTTTGTATCAGTTCGAATCGGTTTTCGTAACAAAATTATTGGGTTGATTTCGGCCCGGGTCTCTGATTACTTTTGGATGGTTGAACATCATAGTTTGTGCTCAAAGTAAGATTTCGAGTCTTTAAAGGAATTTAGTTAATGATAAGATTTTTTAACGGTATTCATAATAATGCTTTAGTAAATTCAAGTCATTGTGAAGGACGAAATGGATTATAAACTAGTGTTATTTAATTGTTGCACTTTACTTTTCAACAAGTTATTTGCCAGCTTGTTTATCTTAATGCTTTTGGAAAGTTACTCAACACTTAACTAAGACTTCCGCTCTTTGATCTCAAGTATTATTATTTATAAGGTGTGCGGTAGCTTTCAATTTTACTAATGTATGAAGTTTTATGGGGACGGTTAAAAGTGACAAATGTACGAATTTTTGCGGCACAATATCAAGTACAATAGAAATACACAGGACCATAAAAAAGTCAAATTCTCGTACAAAATTTCCTAAACAATAAGAAAATCATATCCCTCGCACCCCAAGTGTATGCTACACCCTCCTTTATATTAGATGTTATATGATCTGTATATTGTTTAGGGAAATCAATTCTTTAATGAGGCTTGCTCCATAAAAATTTATTGTTTTACCCATTTATAATTTGTACATAAATTAATAAATAATTTATGTAATAGAATTAGCCAATGACTTAATAAAAATAAACAAGTCATATATTAAAGTATAAAATTTTGAACAAGTCGCATGTGAGACGGTCTATAAGAAAGAAAGAAAAAAGATGAATAAACATTAAAGTTGTTAGTGAAAATTTAGGGTGTTGACTTACAAATATTGATTTTCATTTTTTTTTTCATAAACAAAAGCACGTTAAAAATATCAAGATTTTTTTAACATCACTACACTGATTTTGAAGTTAATTATAGACGGCATATTACAAAACTTTGTATAAAATTTAGTAATTAATTTAAAAATATACAATTTATTGAGAAATTAATACAATGATATCTCAAGAATATTAATTGATTATCGATCTATGTTGGAGTAATTAAACAAATTGATATATCAAACCATAATCCGGGTCGCATCTATGTTTATGAACAGTATTGTAACTTTTGTGTACTAAAGTGATAGTTTTAAAATATGTTGTGCCAAAACTAACAAAGGGAAAAGTTATACTTATAATACCAAAATCTTATGTAACTAAAGTCAAACGTGGTGAGGGGAGGATAAATATGTAAATAGATGAAGTGCCATATTTGTGGGGTCCACAGAGGTACATCATGTGCTATAAAATTAATGGATGGGATTCAGTTTTATCAGATCCAACGGTTGAAGCATGATACAACTTCAAGGTGTTGGATGTATACATAACGAAGAAATAATGTAGGTATACAAACGGCGTATTTATATGACATTGACCTTTCCCCTCGTCAAATTATACCACATGGTATTTATATGAGATTGACCTTTCCCTCGGTGGTATTATTATGCCCTGATATAGACTTGGGACTTCATATTGGTCCGAGTGAATTAGTTCCGTATACTATCAGGTAGACTTTTTCTTCGACTTGATATTATCTTAATTGGATCTGTACTTCTCATGTTAAATAGGTTACATGATATACCCCGTCCCAATCTCAACTTACATCATTTCATTTTGCCTCGTCACTTTACCGTGGATTACGGTTGAGTCAGATAACCGTCGGTTAACCCCACAGTTCATGGTTAGAAAAAATATCAACCGTAACCTAAACTTCGGTTACGGTTGAATTCCTTCCTACGATTACGGTTGACCAATCGTAACCGTATGTTCAGTTCAATTTTCTATTTTCGGACCGGGTCTCTCAACTCCTCATATTTTAAGTAGAAAATTATACCCTCCACCTTAGACGTTATTCACTGTTTCTCTTATTCTATTCATTCAATCTCATGTTTTTAAAAATATTTTAATTATTAGTGTTACTTATATCATATTTCAAATTTAAAATTTGCATTTAAATTCATAAAAAGTTGAGATTGAAACGTGTACAATATTATTTGAAAGAAATGGGAAACTACAGTGTGAAATAGGAAATGCCAGGTGGTATTGGTAGTCAAAGAGTGGAGGAAATTTTCAACTCAAAAAGGCAGTGCACGTGAATGGTCATGCACCACCAATGTCCAATTAATCTCCGATATGGTATTAATTAATTAATTAATTAGTTTTAGACACGGGCCCCGACATTGATTCTGATATGATTGGTCTTTGCTTGGTTTGACTATCTATCATCCATCAAGGACACAAAGTCGTACGAACTGTCATTCGTTCCCGCTCACATTATGTACGAACTGTTTTTCTTCTCGGGATTTGCCCACGGACACAGGATTTTAAGTACGGATTAAATTATAATCGCTCGCTCGTTCTCAAAAGATATGTTACGTTTTGACCTTTTGCAATCAAACAAAGTCAACAAAATCCAACCGTTCCAGATTTCGTAGTATTTCAATTGAAGATTTTATCATTACGATTCGAAATTAATTTGTGGCCAGAACTGAATTTCATTGACTGTAAAAAGTTAGAACTTGACAACTTATATGAGACTTAGAAAGTTCACTCTTAAAAGTTCTTGATCATTTGATTAAACTAATTCACAGTCGATGAACGAAACATTGAAGAACTACAACATTCATTGTCTTGAAAATACATAGTAATTGCAGCATAAATAACTACTACCTGCTGGAAAAGTTTATAAGATGCAAACTAAATTAAAGGTGAATGGTGCAAGTCATGTAAAGGCACTGTCCTAAAGGATTATTCGTGTAATGTTCGAATATACCCCCATGATTAAATGCACCATTCGGTATTAACCGGAACAAGGAATCAATAGAAATGTAATATCCGAAGAATTTATTTTATAGCCCAGTGAAGAAAGAAAGCTGCTGAGAGTTGTTTATGGGAATAAGAATTGCCTACTGCGTATCTCTTCTTCTGATCAATCATCACACATATATATAGATAGAATTAGTAACGTTAATAAACTAACAAAACGAAGTCAATAACAATAAACAACTCATCAACACTACTTCATTCTTCCGGAGAGAACACAACCAATTTTGACAAATCAATTTACTAAAAATAGTAGTAATTAATAGTAAAAACGATATGACAAAGTTGACAAGATTATTTACTAAAAATAGAGTGAAGAACAATCTGATTATTGAAAACGTGTGGGTGAATTCAAGAAACATTTTGAACTAATTACCACAATCCCCACCATTTCAAATTTTTTAAAGTATAAGATAAAAACTTGGGCTAAAACATAGGTGTAAGTGCACAGTGTTTGGTTTCTTTTGGACTATGAACCAAACCTTATAATGATAAAATATAATGCATAGAGTAATAGTGAAGCATATAGCTTCTATGAACTACAACTCTTAAATGTACATCAAAATTTTACCAATCACACTACACCAATTTCTACTGTTCAACGCAGTTTTGCTCGTTAAGGCCTTGCGCGTGCCTGGTAATTCATGAATGCTCTATAGATATGCCATTATCTCATAGGAGCGGCCCCACTCCACATTCATATAGGTGATTTTCATCAAGTGTACAAGTGCAGATTTATACACCACTCGTAAGAGCTATGAAAATTATTGAATCACCTCACAACTTTGCACCTAGCACTTCACACACCATAGAATAGGATAAATATTTTGTGCTAGCTAGATTAACAAATGATTTGTTATTACCCGTATGAACCTTATTCATGGGATCTCCAATCACAAAGGTCGGGTTACCATCACTTGTTAATTTCCAATTGGCTCAAGTCCCATTCCCTTCGATGTTGTAAGAATAAATTTCCTTCCCAAAGGTTTTGTCAGAGGATCGGCCAAATTCACTTCTGACTTCACATGATCAATGGATATTGCTCCATTTTTTAACAGCTGTTTCACAATATTTTGTCTCAAACGAATGTATACATTAATTCTTTCCATTGAAAGATTTATTCTTGGCAATTACTATTGCCGCTTGGTTTTCACAATGCATAGAAACTGATGGTGTATGTTTTAGACCCAAAGGAATATTCGCCAAAAAATTTCTCAACCACTCAGCTTCACTACCAGCTAACTCCAGAGCTACAAACTCTAACTCCATGGTAGATTTAGTAAGAATACTTTGTTGTGCAGATTTCCAAGCAATTGCACCTCCACCAAGGGTAAACACATAACCACTAGTGGATTTTGAATCTACAGAATTTGAAATCCTATTCACATCACTGTAACCTTCTAGTACAACGGGAAATCCACTATAAAAAATTCCATAGGTCATGGTACCCTTCAAATATTTCATAAGTCTCACTATCACAGTCCAATGATCACGATTGGGATTATGTGTGTATCTTGCTAGCATAGATACAACATAAGCTATGTCAGGTCTAGAGAAACACATCAAATGCATCAAGCTCCCAATTATTTGTGCATACTCGGTTTGAGAAACCGTATCTCCTCGATTTTTAGTTAATTTGGTGTTAGGATCATAAGGGGTATCCACAGGTGTGACATCAAAATGTCCAAACCTCTTAAGAAGTCGATCCACATAATGCTCTTGTGAAAGCATTATTCCATCATTCTTCCTTATGATTTTAA
The DNA here is from genome assembly GCA_026545765.1 of Plantago major. NCBI lineage: Eukaryota > Viridiplantae > Streptophyta > Magnoliopsida > Lamiales > Plantaginaceae > Plantago > Plantago major. The sequence continues at coordinate 22,611,591 of CM048840.1, read as the reverse complement.
CACCAAGAATAACTTTTGCTTCTCCCATATCTTTCATATCAGATTGTGAAGCAAGAAAACTTTTTGTTTGAAGCACCACATCAAAGCTAGTACAAAAAATAAGCATGTCGTCTACATATAAACAAATAATTATGCATTCACTATCAACCACTTTGGTATATACACATTTATCAACTTGATTAAATGTAAAACCATAAGAAGTCAAAACTTGATCAAACTTTTCATGCCATTTCTTGGGAGCTTGCTCCAAACTATATAGAGATTTAATCAATTTGCAAAATTTATTTTCTTGACCAGAAACAACACAACCTTCAGGCTGTACCATATAAATTTCTTCTTCTAAGTCTCCATTCAAAAAAGCAGTTTTGACATCCATTTGGTGAACAACAAGCTTATAAATTGATGCTAAAGCAATCAACTTGCGAATAGAAGAGATTAATTATAGCAACAGGCGCAAAAGTATCAGAGTAATCAAAATCACGTTTTTGAGTATACCCTTTTGCAACCAATCTAGCTTTATACTTTAAAATAGCACCATCAGTGTTAAATTTCTTTTTGAAAATCCACTTACATCCAATAGGTTTAGCACCAGGAGGTAAATCTATAAGCACCCAAGTTCTATTTTGTCTAATTGAACCAATTTCAGTTTTGATTACTTCTCTCCAAGAAGAAGCTTCGGGACAAGAAATAGCTTGAGAAAAAAGTAACAGGTTCATCATTGATAAGATAAGTATAAAAATCATCTCCAAAAGAAGTTTCCTTTCTTTGCCTTTTGCTTCGCCTCAATTCTTCCGAAACATTTTCAAAATCATTTTGAATTGTAGGAGAAGAATTTTTTCTACTTTTAAAGGAAATATATGCTCAAAGAATTCTGCATTTTTTGTCTTGATAATAGAATTGCAGTCAAGCACATCACTTTTCAACACGAGAAATCTATGCAGCACTATGTTCTGCATAACCAATAAACACGCAATCAGAAGTTTTAGAACCTATTTTCCTTTTCTTAGGATCAGGAAGCATAACTTTTGCAAGACACCCCCACACTTTAAGATACTTCAAATTAGGAGGGTAACCTTTCCATAATTCATATGGTGTCTTACCGGTTTTCTTATAGGGAATTCTATTTTGCAAGTGACAAGCGGATAAAATAGCTTCACCCCACAAATTATTAGATGCAGCAGAACTAACAAGCATAACATTCATCATTTCTTTCAAAGTTCTATTTTTCCTTTCAGCTACTCCATTAGATTTTGGGGAATAAGGGGGAGTGATTTCATGAATAATGCCTTCTTTTTTCACAAAAATCATCAAATAAAACATACTCACCACCTCTATCAGATCTAACTCTTTTAATTTTTCTATTTAATTGATTTTCAACTTGATCTTCGTACGATAAAAACACATTGAAGGCCGCATTTTTATTTTGAATCAAATAAACTCTAGCATATCTAGAAAAATCATCAATAAATGTCACATAATACTTTTTACCACCTCTAGTCATAGTTTGTTTCAAATCACCAAGATCAGTGTGAATTAAACTTAACAATTCACTTTCCCCTTTGCACATTGACACATGAACGTTTGGATAATTTAGCCTCAACACATACTTCACATTTGTTCATGCAAGAATTATCAATTCCATAAATTAAATCAAGAGAGTGCATTTTATGAATATAAGGAATGCTAACATGTCCTAATCTAGCATGCCATATATCAATAGAATCAACCAAATAAGCAGAATTAACATTTCTACTAATCACGTTAGAAACATTAATGACAAAGAGCCCCTGGTTGAAAAGACCTTGTCCAATAAGAAGATTATTTTTCATTATAATAAGCTTATTAGAATCAAAAGACAATTTGATATCACTTTGACTAATAGATCCACTGAAATTAAATTAGTACTCATGCATGCAGTACATCATTCAAAGCCAAGGTCTTACCAGAGGTGAGTTTAAGCATAACCTTTCCTTTCCCACATACACTTGCGGTTTGAGAATCAACAAGATAAATGTTGGCTTCACCTTCTACTATTGGTGTGTAGGAGGTAAAGGCAGTTTTGATTGTACAAATATGCCTGGTAGCTCCTGAGTCTACTATCCACTTTTTAACATCAAGTACAAAGTATGATTGAGAGACAACTTTGGCTGTAATCATCTTGTTTGCATAAAATAAACTCATGGAGGAATAATCCTTTAGATTATTGGAAAAGTTTATAAGATGCAAACAAAATTAAAGGTGAATAGTGCAAGTATTGTAAAGGCACTGTCCTAAATGATTATTCGGCTACTGCTCGAATATCCTCCCAGGATTAAATGCACCATTCGGTATTAACCTGAACAAAAAATCAATAGAAATGTAATAGTCCAAGAATTTATTTATATACCAGTGAAGAAAGAAAGCTGCTAAGAGTTGTTTATGGGAATAAGAATTGCCTACTGCGTATCTCTTCTTCTGATCAATCATCACACATATATATAAGATAGAATTAGTAACGTTAAGTAACTAACAAAACCAAGTCAATAACAATAAACAACTCATCAGCACTACTTTATTCTTCTGGAGCGAACACAACCGATTTAGACAAATCAATTTACTAAAAATAGCAGTAACTAATAGTAAAAACGATATGACAAAGTTGACAAGGTTATATACTAAAAATAGAGTGAAGAGCAATCTGATTATTGAAAACGTGTGGGTGAATTCAAGAAACATTTTAAACTAATTACAACACTACCAACATTCAAAATTTTGGGCTGATCAGACTTATCATTGTCATTAGTTAGTTTGTTTGGCATTGATTTAATCCGAATGAAGTATATAAACATACGATATTATATCAAATTCCCAAACAAATAAATTTGTAAATTGAAAACTAAAGCATTATATTAAACTTTGAATTCCAAGTGTATTATATTTGCTTCAAACTCGTTCTGCACCCACTTGAGCCATATGTATTACTGAGTTTAAATGAGACAAGAGTGAGTGCGTACTTGAATGGGGTTGAGATTCGGTGCAGAGTTCCAAATTTTGCAAACCGGAGTCCCAAACGGCTGGGACACCTTCTCCAAGCGTCCTTAAATCTTCTTCTCTGCGAAGCTATATATATCTAAGCGACCCAATAGGCTCGGCCCATGTACAAAATAGTTTGCAGGCCCAATTTGCAAGTGGTAGGCATTCCGCCAACGGTGTTTCGCGCGAAAACCTTATCATCAACATCAAAACAACTTAACATCAAGTGCGTATGGCTATGAAACTCTGGAGTGAGAAATAACAAGCAACACAAACATGTCTGTTTCTCTCCCATCCCTCTTTCGCTCCATCCACAAACCAGCCCTTTCGGATCTATCGCGACCTGCAAAATGTTCCGTTCAGGCTGCATCATCAGCTGTTCCCGGAATCGATCTCAGTTCTCTCCAGTCTGCAATTGAAAAGGTTCGTTTCTAACCTCTTTGATTTTAACCACACTCACAATCAAGCGATTCCAGCTCATAAACTGTGAGTGGATCGGTCATTTGTACCAAAAAACGATGTAATAATGGTAGGGAATTAGAGATGGTGCCTTCTTAATTTTGCAGCGTATAGTAAGAATTAGATGGTGAAGAGTCCGATTTATTGTATGTGAACGTTGTAACTAGTGAAATGTGGTTGGATTCGAATCAGATTGTTAGGTATTGCATAGTAATTAGTAAAGGTACTCGTGAGACTGCCCGCCCTAGTTGGTTTTAGTGGTGGTAGAATAACTATTAATGGAGCAGCTCATTAGGATTTAGGCTTATTGATGTCTTTATTTTGGATCAACTATCAAGTCACCCAGAGTAAGAAAGCTAACATCATGAGATTCAAGTGTTATCTGCTTATACAATTTATTTGCAGTGGTGTATGTTGGCATTTAATAACCAAGACACCTTGTTATTTTGACTGCTTTCAATAATTTACGTAGCTATGATATGAAAAGTGCATATCAGAGTCACTTGTCTCATTTTGAATTTATAGTTTGCGTACTTAAGGGTTGTATGTCATTCAGTAATTATGCCTTTTTCCCCCTAGTTAGACTGTTATTGCTTATGGGGGGTAACAGATATTGGTATGTCTGACTGTTATTGCTGCAATTGAGGGACATTGTCTAAATGTAGAATAAGTAGATCTGGATTAATCGGATTGCTGTAGTCTTGTTTCTAGATTTCATGACGCTATTATAGACAATTGGGAGGTCATCATGAGATTCAAGTGTCATCTGCTTATACGATTAGTTTGCAGTTGTGTATGTTGGCATTTAATAACTGAGACACCGCTTTCGATAATTTACGTAACTATGATCTGAAAAGTGGAAATGGAATTTTATAATGATACATGAGATGCCATGTTTTGCGACATGGTGGGTATTCTCAGGTATTGCATATTAGAATCACTTGTCTCATTTGAATTTTGACATTTATAGCTCATTAGCTTGCACACTTCAGCTTTTAAAGGGTCATATGTAATTTATGTGCTTTTTTCCTAGTTAGTACCTTCGTTCATTTATGATGTGGTTCTCTTCTGGCCCTCATTTGTAATGGAGTCATTGCTTATGGGGGAAACAGATAATGGTATGTCTGACAAAAGAAAGCAATTAAGGAACATTATCTAAACGTAGAATAAGAAGATCTGGGTTAATCAGATTGCTGTAATCTTGTTTCTAGATACTGCATACGCTATTATAGACGTTTGGGAGGACATTTATTGATGTTTCTAGCTCATCCATGGTAGCCATTCCCATGAGTGTAATGTGAGGCATTGAGGTCCGACAAGGCTTTTCATAACTGCAAAGACATCTATCTCTTATTAGCTCATCTCGAGTAATTTGATTATCTCACATTGGAAAGCTATAAAAAGAGTTATACCAGCAAGTCAGAGGATTTGTTCCATATGTGAGAGACTGTCTGGAGTTACGCAAATGTCTTTCTTTTCCCTCACTGAACTTGAGTTTATTATAGATTGTAGTGCAATGTACCAGACTACCGATTGCATGAGAAACAATGAAAGTTGGTTAAACAGAATTCAAGAATCAAGATTTGTACCAGTTTGTTAGTCTTTATTGCTTATTATATGCATTTGGCAAGTTCTCTGGGATTAAAATCTGTTTTACGCTCCCCACCCCCACTTACAAACCACTTCATCTGAGTTACATTTTTCTATGTAGAAAGACAGTGAAGCAGTTAAGAAGGCACTTGATCAGTTGAGCGAAGTTGGTTGGGCAAAAAAATGGAGTTCTCAGCCATATGTGTCACGTCGTACGGTCAGTTTCGATTAACAGTATTGTTCTCCCTTCAAATTCATATAAATAATAGCACCAGATACAAATATATTATGCACATGCTCAGGTTTTACTGTATGAAGCTGTTTTTGCATCTATAATGCGACTGACATAGACATACACATGTTTACCATGTGAAACTTCTCTTGTTCCAGACAACTCTTCGAGAATTGACTACTTTAGGAATAAAGAATGCGGAAAACCTTGCTATTCCCAGCGTCCGAAACGACGTAAGTATTATGAAACTTAGTTTCACGAGTCATCTTGTTTCTCCAAGCCGGAGCATATTGATTTTAAAAGATGCTTTGCGTCGAAGTAGATACATGTGCTTGAGATCTGCCATTTAGGAAATTTTATGCGCATCAATAGGCAGTAATTTAGAGTCTCTGAATGAATTACATGACATTTAGAGATTCATAAATGGACAATGAACTGTAAACCCACTTCAAATTCTGCAATGCTGGCGCTAAGTAGAGCCTTTTCTTTTGACTCCTCATATTACGTGTGGTTATTGATTTGATTTTGTTCAGTGACTGCAGGCAGCTTTTCTCTTCACTGTGGTTGGATCGACAGGGTTTTTAGCTACGCTTGCTGGTCAGCTTCCTGGGGTAGCTTTTAATCCTTCCTGCATAATTTATTTCTGAGTCATTTCTAGTATGTGCTGCGGTATCTTCATGACAACAGATTCATAGATCTTAAAGCATCTATGGATGATATGGTCTGTTTATGATCATCCGCTTCTTGGCTGACAAGCTGATCAGTTGTCGACCAGGACCTTATCAGTGGTACTTCCATAATTGCACTATAAGATCAGACATTCATACTAATTTAACACTGGGGAATCTAATTTGTTACACATGTAAGACTGGAATATGAACGTTCACCACTAAACACCTTGGTCCTTTTATTTATGCCGGTGTCCTTTCTGACCAACAATTTTCTCACCTTCCAATCCAGTTTGGTATATGTGCAATTAATGTATTGCTTACCTAATTGCCCTCCCCCCAGGCATGGGCTCAGACATGGATTCTGCGAATAATGATACACATGAAGCATCTAAACTGTTATCCAAAATAATGCATTCATCAAAGCCTCTGCTTATGGTACTTCTAGACTTGAAAATGTTATAAGCTCAGAGTTCTTGTTTCTGGCTCCAGGATTATGCTACAGAGGGAGAATTGTTCATCATCCCATATCTTATACAACCTCCGTCCCAATCTCAACTTCCCATATCTTAAATGGAAAACATCTTTCCCAATTTATTCTCTCTCCCTCCTACTTTATTCACTCTCTCACATACTTTATTCACTCTCTCATTCTTTTATCCACCCTATCTACCTTTTATATTTATTCTAATTTTTTATATGATTGTCTTAAAACCCGTGCCCGAACCCACGGAAAGTTGAGTCGGGGATGGAGGGAGTAGTATAATATCATATTGGCAGCAATTGTCAGCTTTGTTCTGAAAGAATTTATTGTTGTTATTTATCCTGCGTCCTGCAATACACTTCTACTTGAATTCTACTGGTCTAAAGTTAAAAGATGCATTACCAACCAATGTCGTTCATGGTTCACTGCTTTTTGCAATGGCAGGACTGGGGCTTCTTTGTGCCGTACTTGATTGGGAGCATCTCTTTAATAGTTCTTGCTGTGGGGAGCATCTCTCCAGGGTATGTAATTGATGAGATATATGATCTATCCCTTCCTCTAGTAACTAAATAAAAAACCAGGATGTAATTATCCCCTTTCATTTCATATTCGTGTTTCCTATAATTTATTTCGGATACGTAAAGTATAACCGGCAAAAAGCTTTGTAAAGATTGAGCGTATAACGCACTAGGGCCGTTTTACTTAGATGCATAAGCACTTACATGGCCTACCCTAAAGAAAAACTTCCAATTTTATGTCATGCAGGCTGCTTCAGGCTGGCATTGGTAGTTTCTCTACATTTTTTCCTGATTACCAGGAGAGGATATCTAGACATGAAGCAGCTCATTTCTTAGGTATCATCTTCATTTCATGCTGTCAAAGTTCACTTGTGCTTTGTATCCCAGTCATCTTAGGAAGTTGATGAGCTTTTCTGTTAGATAACTGATAGTCATAGACTATAGAAGTCATTCCACAAAAATGCATTCGAAGCAAAAAGTTTGGTTGGATTCTTTCAAGGCAAAACAATCATTTTGCCCCCCTAAGCCTGTCATTTCTGCTACTCTTATGTAATATGATAATTTGTGAATGATGGTTGTAATATCTATATTGTGAAGAAAGGAAGATATTAGTACATATATTCTGTAATCGCTTATAACATATTCCGTTCGATGAAACTTCTCTATATATCCTGGATATGCCTGCCGTTAATGATTTTGGGCTGACAGATTTCTTTTACGTGTCTAGATGATGTCGCTCATTTCTTTTATGTTTAAATTATATCTCTCATGCCTTCGCTAAATTTCTATTTCTACTTCTAGTTCGGCCTTAAAAATAACTTTTACTGCAATGACTTATTGTAGTTTCCTACTTACTTGGGATTCCTATCCTCGATTATTCACTGGATATTGGGAAAGAGCATGTCAATCTCATTGATCAAAGGCTAGAAAAGATCATATATAGCGGACAGCTTGACACAAAGGAACTAGACAGGTATCATCAATCTCATATCTGACATTAACTTAATATTGATACATTGATAAGATATGATTTTGCCGTATCAAGGTAATTACTGAATAGCTACATAACAAATTCAATGTCATAACTCCTACTATTATTTATAAAATCTGTAACTTTTCAAACATTGTTTTATGTCAGACTGCAGAGTAACTTTTGGAATTTTGACTGAACTTGGTTTTTAAGGAGAGTTTTTGAAAAACAAAAAAGATTTACATACAACATAACAGGTTTTGTGCAATTTCATAGTATATATCCTGTTTGATGTCGAATCTTATAGTCATACTCCCTGATGATGGTTTATACCTCTAAGCACAATTTGTTGCAGCGCTCCTCTGAAAAGTTACATGGGGCGCTTGTCTATATATGCGTATAAAACAGCTGATTTTGAGGCGCAAGGATGAACAGGGCTTGTAAACATACAGAGAAGGCATTTCAGAAAACAAATCCCTATGTAGACAAATACATAAACCAATAGAAGCGTTGTTCCAAGCTTCATTAGTTCCTTTAGGAAAGGACTCGAACACTGATAAGAACTTTTGTTTCTGTTTTTTATAAAATTTGGGTTTCACAGATTTTTAGGCATTTTCAAATTATTAATCTTGCTCAGTTGCTTGTATACACTAATATATCTGTTCGCAACAACCTCTCCTCAGAAAAGTATACTTCTCTGGGTTTTTCCTGCACAGTGCATTTGGATATCTGTTGTGTGTTAAAAAATCATTATACCATCTGACTCGCATTGTCCCTATTCAGCAACTTCACAAATTTTCAGTTTGGGCACATTCAAATATGTAATTCATGTGCTCATTCTTCTGTCAATGGACATATTTTTCATTCATTAGGTAACAGTATTTCTCTTGAGGTTCATATTATTTCATGTAGATTGTCTTCTCCTTCAGCCAGTATTTGAACTTAAATTGCACCAAATTTCGACGGTCATAAAATCTTGACAACATGCACAAACTTCATAGTGCAATGTCGTAGCTTGAAAATTGTTTTCAATACCAGGTTAGCTGTTGTAGCAATGGCAGGACTTGCAGCAGAAGGTCTACAGTACGATAAAGTTATTGGTCAATCTGCTGATCTTTTCACACTTCAGGTTTCTTGACAATCCCCTCTAGTGTAAGTGGATAACTAATGCATGTTCAGTTATAAGTATTCATTGTTTTCTCTTCTCAGAGATTTATAAACCGGAGTAAGCCACAGATTAGCAAAGACCAGCAGCAAAATCTTACCAGATGGGCGGTAAGTTTCTCATAAGCAGTCCTTTAGTGTTTTCTGATGGTTCCTCGTTTATTCATTTTGTACGTCTCATAAGATTAAGCTAGGTGACTCACTGTTTATGGCTTTGCTGAGAATACAGCTTATGTCCTACATTAGCTTAAACGTTATAATTAGATGAGTTGGTCATAAGGATTGATAGCAAAACTGAAGGTATCTGGGTAACATTGCAGGTGCTATTTGCTGCATCGCTTATCAAGAACAACAAAGTACTTCATGAAGCTCTAATGTCAGCAATGTCAAACAAGGCATCAGTGCTAGAATGCATAGAAGCAATTGAGAAGGCTGGATGATTTTTCAACCTAGATTACTTGCTAATTTTTATTTGGTTTTTATCTTTTAAATTGCAACCTGCATTACTAAAGGATTACAAACCAAGTTTTTGGCATACCAGTCAGGATTTACAATACAGACTCATCTTGATTAACTATTGACAAAAGTCAGGTGGGCAAAAATACCACACTAACAAACTAATTCCACATTGCAACAAAATTCAGATTGAGGATATGCACTCCTAGAGTAAAACTGATAATTTCAAAATTATGCTAAACAATAAAGTGGGTTCAATGATTCTCAATTTCATCAAATTCATTTATGTCCTGGTGATGAAACAACATCAAATAAGCTATTCCTGGGTAAGATATAACAAACAATATAATCACTAATCTACAAGTCACAATTAATAAATGGAGTAGTACATAGAATTACACTCTACCTGCGGATTCCGTGTGTCAATTTGCTAGTAATAAGAAAAGACAGAATACCCATTTTATGTGGTTCGCATCATCGCATGTTGTTGAAATCTACCTCCACGGAGCATACTGGAAATTATTTTTGATCACCCAGTGGTTACTTCCAAGCGACTATATGAGAATCTGCCACAAAAATATAAGTAGATTTATTTTTGTGTTATATTGTGTTATTTACAATGATCGAAAACATAGTAGACACAGGAGAATAAACAATGACAATGCAAAAATCAAATCAAAGACGGACCTACCAATAAAACCTAGTTTTAGTGGGAAAAAGGATCTATTTCCATCTTTCCTTTTTATTTAAATTTTCTTATTAGGTCTTCTTTTTTCCTTCTACGTCCTTGGGGCTCGTCTATTCGTGTAAGGGGATCGGGATATGTAACTGCTCAAGATACATTTGTAAGATTGATATCAAGTCTAATAATGGAATGAGATAAATCAGTCTAAAAATCTTACACGTTTTAGATGTCCAATATACTTGTTAAATGCGTGACAACACCCTCATGCTCGATAGTCGGTAACATATTAATTTTTCACATTCATTCATAAATTTTTTTTGTTAAGTTTAGATTATGTCACATAAGGCATACCCCTTATGCCACAGAGTGAGCACAAAATGTGTCACATATGGCGTAGTGTACGAGAAATTATACGCTAGTTGAAGTAGACAATGCCTAACATATTATTCGTAGAATGTCACTTAATAATCACGGCCTAAAAGGCTTGACCAATGATTAGAGGCTTGACGCGACATATTAAAGTGGAGAGGACGGAGGAAATAGTATATTGCACTATGTTTTGGGTAACTGGTCATTTTAATGATTTTATTAGGACCACAATTCAATTTACTCAAAATCAGGCAAAACAAAAGGCCTAAAAACCTCAAACCCTCAATTCTCTGCTCTTGCTACTCGCCGAAGCCGTACACTCAAACTGAAGAGGTTCGCTAAATTTTTGGTTCCTCTTGTGTCTTCTATTCTTATTTTCTTATCAATACGTTGTTCAATGATATCATATCGATCCTCCCTCGAGATTAAAACTTGTTATTGTTTCCAATTCATGATTTTTCGCATGGGTTTTCGTCCTTTTTTTATAATTCAAATCGAGCTGGTTTTCAAGATTAGCTTGTTTAATTGTATTCTTCTACTGTTTTTCAAGAATCATTAGCTCGATTCGATTACTAGTGTGCCACGGGGTGTATTCTGGATTTTGCTGAAAGTACATATCCTAAACTGAGCTATTGTGCTTGGCCAAAATTGCTCTTTTGATAAATTTAACTCTAACTATTGTACATATCCTAAACTCGAGAAACGATGAGGGGTAAAAATGTATTAGATGATTGGAGCAATAAGCTTATTACTCTATGGTTTAGCAATTTGCCCCGTTGAGTTACTTTTGTGTGTGTTTCTTTAGATATGCTGGGAACTACTTTGGTAGGTGTGGAGCGATTGGCTAGCTAACTACTATGGTGTAGGAGGTCACATCTCTTGTAATGGTTTATTTGTTTCAAGCTTGATTGTATAATAGGTTTCGATTGTAATATCGGAGCATTTCTTATGCTCTTGTAATCGGTTTTCCGATTTCTTAATAAAATTTTTGCCGTTTCAAAAAACAAAAAAAAATGCTGGGAACTGATAAGTTGTTGGTTTGAATTCATTTACCTGACTGGTGATTAGGATTAAATTAATAGCCGGCTCTTCGCGCCTGGCAGGGCGTGTTTCTCGTTGGTAGAAGAGTTGTCAGCACTGTATAAATACTGTAACTTTGTGATGAAGTAAATATAAAAATTGGACGACAAGCGGAATTCCTGTTTGCTCTAGTTATTTTTCCTGTGTTGGAGTTGATTTGGGAGCCTGTGTTAAATGGTCTAATTATCTGGTTTTGCAGGTAATAAAATGGCAGACGAATCTAATGTAGAGGACAACTTGTCCAAGGAAATCTCCGAAACTGCTTCGCAACAGAAGCAAGAATCGCGTGAAGAAATGCTTTCTAGGCACAGGTAATATGTGTATTTTGTAGTGACATTTTTCATTCATTTTACAGACTATCTTGTTTATAGTGGTCTCTCATAGGTACTCTTCTATTTACATGAAATGATGTTCTGGCCTTTTGCACGCTATTTAAGGAGATTTGATTTTGCCAAAAGTATCCCTGATTAATAACAAGTAGCCTTAATTAATTTAGAGTGATCGGGAGGTTTCGAAGTGAGTTAGTTAGGGATTACAATAAATTTAGACAGGAAAGAAATTCGTAATAGCATTTATTGCAAATTAGAAAAAAGTCAAAACTTGATTTGTTTAAAAGTGGAGGGAGTATAATTTAACACTCGTCATTGACTCGTTGATATTTGGATAAAGGGAACCATGACTTGTTTTATTATGTTCTGTGCAGTGTTGTCGATCGCGGCGCGATCGCCAGGTGCCCGCTACAGGGCACCCTGTAGCGGGACCTGTAGCATAGGGCGCGACAGCCCGCTATCGCGTCGCGGGCATCGCGCCCGCAACGCGTTTTTAGTTAATTTTTTGGGGGTAAAATGCCAATTTTACCCCCACTTACAAAATATAGTGTTGGAAGGAAAAAAGGGGAAAACGAGGGAAAAAAGAGAGAAACGGAAGGAAAGAAGAAAGAACGGCTGCTGCCTGCCTCATTTCCGTCCACTATTCCGGCGGATTAAGGCCGGCCTCACCTACTTTCCTTCACTTTAGACTATTTATGGGTAATATTATGAGACTTTGGGTAATATATGACTTAACAAGTATCTATATGTTCATTTTATAAATTTTGCGTTTTTTTTTTCCTTTACTTCACTATCCCGACCGCGACCGCGATCCGCGATCCCGGTTTTTTGGGCCTGGCGCAACACGTTGTGATACGCGATTGACAACACTGGTTCTGTGCTCAATTGCATTTCCGTGGATTCGGTTGGAAAGCTTTTTTTTTTTTTTTTTTTTTTTTGTGTGTGTGTTTGTTTCGTCTTTATAAAGTCCGCCACCTGGTAGGTTAAGAGATCAGTAGGTTTTAAACCAATTAAGTCTAGGTTCTTTATGCTCTTACTTTTATGTTAGAAGTTTTCTTGTTAGCTCTTGTGATGCATTGTTAGTTCTGCTGTCTATAATTTCTTTATATGATGCAAATTATGAAGATATCTTTTACATTGAAGTGCTAGAATTAGTTTCTGGGGAAGAACACAAGAGATTAAATGAACTGATCAGAATGGATTTTGCTTTCCTAAAATTTTCATGGATCTTTTGACACACGTGGTCATAAGATTGATTGTCAAAGTTTCCTTTAGAGTTTCCGTAATGACTGAATTCGTCATCGGCAATCAATAATGCAACGACACATGTTACAGTAGATATTAAGGGTCACAAGGATGTGATGCTGCTCAGTATTAACTGGAGTAGAGGTGAGAACAGCACATTATTCAGGATGGTTGCTTTATTTAATTTAGAAGAACAGATCTATTGTTTCCGTGGGTAACACTTAAACGTAGCATTTGCAAAAATGATTATAATAAAGACACATATCAATGTAGAAATGTGAGACAAAAAACATTATAACAATGTTTGGCTCCCACTAGGCTCATTTGTTTTGGCTAGCTATCATTTAACACCTATGAACGAATATGCAGTAGGTGAGCGTTTTAGGTTCTCTATAAGTAATGTATGACTAAAATAAGTACCCCCCCTCAAGTTACTCTCAAATTGTTTCGAAATCTCATGGCTGGTATTTACTGAGTTGCAGGAAAGAGACTGTTGACCTACAGCACAAGGAAGTTGCCCTGAAAAAGGCTGCTGCTAAAGGCAGCAAGGCTGAACAGAAAGCCAAGAAGAAACAAGTTGACGAAGAAATATCTAAATTGTCAGTGGTGCTTAAAGAAAGACAAGCCAATGAGCTGGCTTCATTAGGCTATAAGAAAGAACAAGGAAACCTCAATAACATTGTGGATGCTATAGCTGGGATTTCAGTTACCACTCAAGCAGAGAATTCAAAACGTGGCAAGGGTGCCAGAAACCGCGAGAAAAGAGCTCAACAAGAAGCAGCGAGGGAACAGAGAATACAAGAAGAGCAGAGTCAGATTGTTAGCGACCGAACGATTGAAAGTGAGAAATTAGAAAAGAAACTTGGGCCCCTCGGTTTCACTATTAATGAAATCAAGCCTGATGGACATTGTCTGTACCGAGCTGTTGAGGATCAATTGGCTCTCCATGCTGGTGGATCTTCCCCCTATACATTCCAAGAGCTAAGAAAAATGGTGGCTGATTACATGCGGAAAAATGTATCTGAGTTCTTACCCTTTTATCTATCTGAGAATATGGAAAATGGAGAATCAGATGATGCAACTGAAAGGTTTGAGAGTTATTGTAAGGAAGTGGAGTCAACGGCAGCATGGGGAGGACAGTTAGAGCTCGGTGCCCTGACCCATTGTCTGAAGCAGCACATCATGATTCTTTCGGGGTCATTTCCTGATGTTGAGATGGGAAAGGAATACAAATCAGGCAATGCGACTGGCTTGTCCAACTCAAGTATCATGTTGTCGTATCACAGGCATGCTTTTGGGCTCGGTGAGCATTACAACTCTATTGTCCCTGCTCCGGTCCCATAGTTTCTCTGTATAAACCAGTTTTGAAGTTCAATACTATATATTTAAGCTAATCATGTGTACAACAGCACTATGTGGTTAATTGGCAACTGCAGTTGTTGCATGTAATTGATAATTTGATGTTGTGACTTTTGACCTTATTTCTGAAGTTGTTTTGATACTGGCGTGTGATTGGTTAATTTGGCTTATCCAAATGTGAACCTTGCCAATACTTGATATTGGTTTGTTTTATGTTCATGAATCTAACGTTTATGTACTGGAAGAAGTTTATCAGGTTACTCACTCATTGTTGTCATAGATTTATATCTCGCTTTGGGGGAATATGTTTTGGGAGAGACTTTCGGTTTTTTATCGGAACTTCTCATAATATTACGAAAATAGTGTTTCATATAGTTTCAGATTTCAAGTTATTCCATCTCGGTGGGTTGAAAAGTTGATACGTTTCAGTAGTTTTCGTTATGTGTTTCGGTACTTTTCATTACGTTTGTGTGAGGTTTAAAATGATTGATTGTAGTATGCAGAAAGTGTACTCCAACACAACATAAATTTATGAAAACTGAGTATAAAATAATCAGGGCTAAATCCAGGAGCTCTTCTACCTAGATTTCTAGATAAATCCTTGGTAAAACTGTGATGAAAGATGATATTTAGCTCTCAATCTACCGTTAAGATAGAAAGATTTTTTTACCGATAGTTAATGGCTCAAGTGGTAATGTAAAAAACACCCTACTCCTTCAAAAAGCCTAGGTCGACCTGGATTAATGATCTAATGGATGGAAAAAAAAGGGGAAGAAATATTTTCTTAATTATCATCTTCCTTGCATAAGTAGAATACTAGAATTCTTAGGATTCTTGCAATTTCCAGATAAGGCAAAATCCACCCATATGAGATTTTCTTGCTTCCTTCAATATCTTCTCTCACAAATAGACAATAGAATTATAAGAACGGTGTTGTGTCAGGTGAGAATTGTGGAAGTATATAGTGCCACTTCTGGGGACTTTACTGGTTACAAGACTTTAATTTACTCTGTGAAGTAGGGAGCTTGGCGTTCAATCAAGGAGGATTTTCCATTTGATAGTTCTAAAACCGTTCCTCCAGGAGTTTTTCATAATGGTGCATTGTATTGGGTTGTAGGAGTCAATGTTTGACGTAGGAACTGCTTGGGAATAATGGGATTATATTATTGGAAAAAGGATGTTAAGTACAGTTTAGTTGTTCTTGATCTTACCACTGAGGTTTATCGCGAGATTCCTCTGCCTTCATTCTATAGGGAATATATTAGCGAGTTGAATGTGCACGCAGTTGGGGGATACTTATTTCTTACTACCCATTCCCAACAGATGGAAAGGGGTAGCTTATGGATTTTGAAGGATTACGGTGGAGAGAACATGTGGACTATGTTGATACGTCGTGAGTATACGTCTAGCCTATGTAAAGAGCAAAGAGCAGCTTATTGTCCAATGGAATCAGAACGATTTTGTGTGGTTTGATGTGGAAAAGATGGAGCCATTGAAGAGAGTTACCTAAATACTAATGGGAGTATTAATACTGTCATAGATGCATGGTTTTACTTGTCAAGTGTTCCCGGCAAGTATTAAATGGCTAATTAATGGTCCTCCTAAACCTAACGTTGATGGTGGTGTAGATGAAACTAGGCCGGGTGACAGCTCGTCGGTGATCAAGTTTGAAATCTCTCGCAAAGAGACTGGTTTTCGAAGACATGGTAATTTTCGTACTTAAATTTCATATTTCTCTGCTGTAGCCTGTAGTAGTGTATTCAGAGGAACAATTGGCAAGTTGACTCAGTATTCAACTTCATTACTGTCATCATTAAGTGTGACTGTTTAAGCTTTAGCTGAAGGCTACACAGAACTGTGAAGTTTTCTCTAATTACTTGATATTGTTTTCTTATGCGTTGATTGATTTTTTAGTTTATATGCTGGAACATTGTTTACCTGGTTCTTTCCTATGCAATGTAGTACTTCATTTTGTTGTTCGGATAGTTAACTGCACACTTGCTGGACCTGTACTTGATTCTCGATCTCTTAGCTAGGTATGTGGAATCGATCTATCTAACAATCCTCCAGGGACTCGATCGTGAGGCAGTAGTAAGGGCACTGCAGGATCAAGTCTCATCGTCTTCCTTATGACACAATCCAGGCAAGGAAGGTGTTCGAGGTGTGATTCTTGATTCTTCCATTATATGCTTTCCAATCGAACCACATGTTCCAATTCTTTTATGAGTATTTGCATTGCTTGTGGATGCCTCGTGAGTTCAAGACTTCCATTAGTGTCTCCTGCCAAAGTATAGTTACTGTAACTTGCTTAATTATAACTAAAAGCAGATATAAACTGAGACTACTAGACTACTAGTTAAGGCTGATGGATATCAGAAGAAGGCCTTGACATGACAGGTGATCAAAATCAACCTCAATGGGCTCCAATATGCAGCATTGAACTTGTCTTAATCTTCATGCTTCCTGCTAAACATCATCAAACAAATCATATCTGCTCTTAGTTCGGAAACTCTAGCACTAACAACCAAATAACCCGCCTCCGATTTCCTTAAGGAACGAAACTGGTTGCTCCCGTGATAATCAAGAAGCTAGGCTCCTGCAGGATGCAGAGCACAGGGACGGACCCAAAATTTAAAGCTCGGAGGGCGAAACTATATATATATGTGTGTGTGTGTGTATATATGAGATAGAGTTTTCATATATTGTACCGGTGACAAGGCCTGTAGGCGAAAATGAGGTTGCGAGTCTTAAGTGCGACCTCGACTCTAGCAGTGGATGATACGACATCAGCAGAGGCATGGCCTAAATGCAAAAACAAGAGGATTACTAGCTTACATTGGGATCAACATTCTTTAACCTTAGCTCTTTCTAGATAATGAGAAAAAAGAGAGAAGAAATTAGCATCCTCTAGTGTGGGGATCACACCATATTTATATATATTTAGTCACTATCCCATATCCAATATTGCCCATTAAATTCATATGTATCCAATATTGCCCATTAAATTCATATGATAGTTGAATTGCCTTGTACACATATAAATCACATACAATGCCAAAGATGTGTCAAAATCTCATAATGTAAATTGATTACTTCTTTTTAGGATTAATCATGTGTCAAATCAATGTTTTAAGTTTGTTTAATAAGTCAAGAGTTAAATCTCAACATAACGAAATAACGAAAACTTGTAGTCGTTGAAGTTTGAAAGATGGCTCTCGTGACTTAACTAAGTTCTAGTTCTTTACTAATATAATTATCAACAGGAAAATAATAAAGAAATCAAACACATGTATATTAACCTTATCAAGATAAGTTATCAAAATTACAGAGTGGTGATGAATAGATAGTGCTAGCTAGCAAGAATAAATGTAATAATAACAATGGTAATTTACTCTAGTTATCATTGGGACACGCTGCTAAGGCATACACCTTATATTAGATAAGGCTCTATGACAATGAGCTAACCGAGTTTGTTCTACAAAACATATAACAATGGTGAAGTCGCCAATTTCACCATGCTACAATTATAAACTAATGTAGTTTTTGTGTTTGCTACGAACCTATGGATTTGCTATCTCTAGACGTTTTGGTGGTAAATCGTTTGCTTAATCCTTTGATGATTTTGTGGGTAAAACACAAAACACGAAGCTGCATATGCATATAATCAAAAATGCATTAAGTAAATTCCATTTTACTGTTATTGAATAGCATAAACCCTTTAGCTTACATTGAATCCATTATCACCCCATAAAGGGTGTCTAGCTACTCATTCTCATTACCAATAAGCAATAAATAATTAAACAAAATCCAACATCAATAATATTAAACGATGAAAAAGGAGAAATTGTTTTCAAGAGGCTGTCACTACACTTAGAGGATGACGAAATCCCTAAATCAATCGGTAGAATAATAGCTAATGTATTGATAATTGATAGTCACGGGCAATTACAATGTAAAACGGGTTCAATTTCTCAAAGATGGTGAAGGAATTGCCCAAGAATGAAGTCTAGAGTTTTTGAGAAGAAAATAGAACAGAAATAATAAGCGTATTGAATCTAATCACGATCGGAATCTATATATATGCACAGACTTGCGTACGCCATGCGCAACCATGGCCACTTGGCGTGCGCCAAAGCATGAGCTATTTCCGCATTTTGACTCAAAATTTGGTATTTTTGGTCTTCCCGCTCCGTTTTCGGCATCCTTTCGAGTCATTGGAACTTCATACTCCTGTAAATGCATATAACATGCATCTTTTTGCCTCCAAATCACGCGGTTTAGCCAAATACCTACAAAACACACAAGCGACAAAACAAGTAAAAATACTCTAATAAAACTAGTAAAAACTATACTTGAGAATAACAATAAGACGGTAAAAAAGACCAAATGAGACGATGTAAAATCGACTCATCACTTACCACATTACTCATACTTATACAATGTACAATACACGACGTGATGATACTTAGGCCTATAATCTAAGGAAAAAAGATATGCAAAATTTTAATTATCGAAAATATTACATTATGACCCCTTTTCATTTTGGCCTTAGCTTGTAAGGCTCTGTTCTTTACATCTGAACATAACTGAACTTAACTGTAGTATAAAAAACAACTAAGCAAATTAATCTAAACTGAACTAAATCGATATCATTTGAATTGAAATTAATGGATTTTCAGATAAAAATAACATAGTCTAAATAACCATGAATTTGAAGAAATGTTAAAATGTTTTTTCTAAAAAAAAAAAGAAAAGAAAAGAAAGAAATATTAAAATGTGAGCTCGAAGGCAAGTTGTTTTGGAGGGTTGTTTTGTAGAGCTGCGAATAAGATCGGAACGTACGGTATAGATATGATATCTTAAATCTTAAAAATGATATGGTTTGTACAACATAAAGGCAAGACAAGATGCTATCTTTGGAGAATTGAATCATATTCCTTATGATTTAGTACTACTTACATGTCCAATATTGGACAATTATGTTGGGACTCGATCTTGTATGTAGTTGCCATTTAAAGGCCCACCGTCCAACAAAGGAATAATAAGTCGTAATTATATTCCCAAAACAAAATCAAACAGCATTTTTAAAAAAAATTTACCAGGACCACTGGGTTCCATATATATTAGGTAATCAACAAGAGCTAGAGTATATAGTACATATATTCCATGCAATTATATACTGAAGAGAGTCCACGATTGATTTTTAAACCTAATTCACCATCATTAGTAGTGTACAACCAGATTGCACCCAATCGGTTTGAGAGTACAAATAAGCTTACAAAATATTGCTCAACCGTTAAAATTTCAACTTTCCATTAATTATTATTTATACAAGGTCTTTTCAAATAACAATAATTCGCACAAATTTTGTGATTATTATTTTAGATACGCTATATGTTATCAATAAAATCATTCATAAAATCATTCATATTATTAATCAAATCGTCTATATTGTTAATGAAATGTTTCTCAGTAATACGAAAAAACACCAACGCTGGTAATGACACATGTGTTGTGATTAATAACATCGATGATTTTCTTGACAACTATATATCTGTCTATAGATAAATTATCTAAAGACCGTCTTCCAAGAGACTTAGGCTCTGTTCTCTTCGTCTGAATTGCATTGAACTGAACTGAACTGAATGGAACTGAATTTATTTGTAGTATAAAAACAACTAAACCGAATGTAATCAAATTAATGAGTTTTCAGATGAAAAGAGTGTATAAGGCTCTGTTATCTTATTTAACCGCTCTTATTGTAAATTCAAACCATATGCAACTATTTATTTATTTACATGTACATTTAAATAGCAATAATATATCTTCCCCATTTATCCGAGAGAATTGAAGCATATTTTATGAAATTTTATTGACATGACGTTTCAGTTCTATCTCTATATATACATCTCCATGCATACCTTTTGTTTCAACCAACCTAATTCAATCTAGCTTCCACAACAAATAAATTAGCATCATATTTTTCCTAACATTTCAAGATTTATCAAAACATGGATACGGTAATGAAATTAGGGAGTGAAAATTCAGTGGTGATTTTCAGCAAAACCAACTGCTGCATCTCCCATACGATTGAGACCGTCATACGTGGTTTTGGTGCAAACCCTGCCGTTCATATGCTGGATCAGCTCCCGAATGGGCGTCCAATGGAGAAGGCCTTGATTGAACTCGGGTGCGATCCTAGCGTTCCAGCCGTGTTCATAGACAAAGAGTTTGTTGGGGGTTCTAATGAGGTTATGAACCTCAGCCTAAATGGCAATCTGAGGCCACTGCTTATCAAGGCTAATGCTATATGGATATAGCCAATTCAATTATGATCATCAATTGGTATAATGCAGAAGAAATGATCGATCAGATCATCTTCGATCTTATATATAGCTAGTATGGTTCTCTAACTATATATAAACTATAGTAGTATATGCATCCCTTGATCTTATGTAACTAGCTAGCAACTTAATATATTGTATCACCTGATTTTGGCAATAAATTTTAGTTACATATCTATGTTTATGTTTAGTATAACTTATAAGAGATTATTTTCGAAAGAAATGCATTACATGAACGCCTAACTGGTAGGTTATAATCTATATCAATCTGATAAACTTGTTCAACTAGTTTACTAAATTAAAAAATAAACTAAACTGATTTGTTTTTATATTTAGCGAATTGATTGGCGAGTTTTTCATCTAAAACATCTCCATTACAATCAACTACAAGTCAGTCTATCAATTATCAATTAGTTTATCAGTAACCAATTAGCTTAAGGTAGTTTTGATGAAAAACCCTTCGTAGGAGAGCAGTGCTTCTACTTTTTTTTTTGAAGAATTTAAAAGTTTTATTTCATGAAAGGAATATCAGAAATGTTCCGAACCATACAAAAAGTCCTCAGAACAAAATCCTAACAGGGCTGAAGGAACAAAAGAAACCAGCTAATTGCAAAACCATTTGCAAAACCAAAAAACCAACAGCAAGGACCTAAAATGGAATACAAACAAAACTTCGCATTCCCCGCTCAACACAGTCAGAACCTATGTTCAAGAGCATTTCGGAACAAAACACACGGCACCCTCCAACGTCTAGCATGTCACAGAAACGGAGTTTCGTGCCAAGAGTTCGGAGAAAAAACCGTGCACCTAGCCAGTGGAAAACCACCCAGACGAGGTAGAAAGAAAAGGATGGTAGTCTCCAAACCAGGCCAGCCGAAAAGGAATTGAACAGAGGGGTGTATCAAGGAGAGAAAACTCAGCCTGTTCCAACCGCAAAGTATGAAACAACGACAGATTACAAGCATAAGTTCTGCATCACGCCTTTGGGGAAAATCAGCCAGTCAGCCAAAGTATAGGACGGATTTAGAGGCATCCTATTGCTGATCCAAGACCAAGTATGGAATTTTATGAGCTCCAAAATATCAGTCCACAGTTTCTTTTCCCCACAAAATACAAAATCATTCCTGCACATCCAAATGAACCACGTTGCACATTGCCAGAAAACCTGACCAACATCCTTATAATGTTGTGAAAACCACATAGATAAGCGAAAGAAATCCATTGGTTCTCCATCCCTGCTGAATGAAGGCATGTCCAGCCAGCTACAAAGTTTATGCCACACCTGTTGGGCCAAATTGCAGTCGAAGAAAAGATGAACAACGGTTTCATCTTCACCTAAATCACACAACTTGCAGCAGATCGATAAATCCTGATGCCATAATCCACGCTTTTGCAAATTTGAGTAAACTGGAATCCTGTTTTGTAGAGCCTTCCAAACGAAAAGCCGATCTCGAGGGCACCCACGCATCTGCCTTGACCCACACCGGAGAAGGCAAGACCCCTCCATGAATTGACAACAACAGTTGGTTATAACCAGATTTGACGGTGTAATTTCTTTCCGAGTTGAAGCGCCAGCACCAGCTATCCTGTTTGCCTTCTTTGAGAATAGACCTGTTAATCAAGCAAACAATATTTTGGACTAAATCAGACTCCCAGGAGAATAAAAATCTCCGCCAATTCCAGACCCCAGCTACCCCAAAATCAGAAAATTTCATTCTCTCAGCAACAGTACAATGCTTGTTCAATTCGAGAGAATACAGCCTAGGAAAAGTTTCCGACAAAATCCCCCCTCCGTCGACCCACTGATCGTTCCAGAACGACGTGAGTCTGCCATCACCTAGACTTCGAAATACACCCTCTCTAAACCAATTTTTTGACCCGACAAATTTGATCAAATCTCTCCACCAAGACGACCACTCTTTTTTCCAAGGCTTACCTATCGACACACTATCCAGCATTTGTGACCAGCCCCCATATTTAGACTCGATTATTTGGACCCAAATCGCCTCCCCACCACTTAGAAACCTCCAAATCCACTTCCCTAAAAGAGACAAGTTGAACAGCTCTAAATTCTTAACCCCAAGACCCCCATTTTCTTTTGTTAAACAAACAATTTCCCATTTAACCCATGCCACTTTTCTTTCCCCCCTAACCACCCCACCCCAAAGAAAATGTCGAAACACTTTTGAAATTTGGTTGAGGACGAATGGAGGTGCTTTGAAAAAGGATAAGAAATATAAAGGGAGGGAAGTGAGGACCGAATTAATTAGCGTAATTCTACCACCGAAAGAGAGGAAGCAGTTTTCCCAACACACCAACCGGCGAGTGATTTTCTCCAAAATCTTATTCCAAATCTTTTTGTCACTAGTTCTAGCCCCGATAGGAAGCCCCAAATACACAAAGGGCAGCTTGTCCACTTTACAGTTGAGAAAGGCATCCCAGTTTAACCCCACACTATCCTCCACACCCAAGCACACAAGGCTACTCTTTTGGAAGTTTATCTTGAGGCCCGAAAACTACTCGAAACATCTTAAAATGCCTTTTAAAGCAACAATGTTATCCGGAGTAGCTTCACCAAAAAAGATTGAGTCGTCCGCATATTGTAGGTGGGATACCGCTACATCCTTTTTTCCCACCTTCACTGGTGAGAAGAACCCGGAGTTACACGCTCGATGCATCAACCTACTCAACCCTTCCGCTACAATGAGGTAAAGGAAAGGGGAGAGTGGGTCTCCTTGCCGAAGGCCTCTACCCAACTTAAACGGCGTAGTGGGGCTGCCATTTATAAGAATAGAAGTTTCTGCCGAAGAAATACATTCACGAATCCAATTGCACCATCTTGAACCGAAACCTAGAAGCTCCATCATCTTGATTAGAAAATCCCAACTTACCGAATCAAAGGCTTTTTCGAAATCAATCTTGAATAAGAGAATCTTCTTCTTCTTCTTCTTCTTCTTTTTAGCCTCATCCACAAGCTCATTTGCGACCACGAAACCATCGAGAATATTTCTATCTTTCAAGAAAGCGGACTGATTTGACGTGATAACCTTGTGGATCTCCTTCCCAAATCTATTGGCTAACACCTTAGCAAGCACCTTGTATACCCCACCAATGAGGGAGATGGGACGATAATCTCCGATCGATTGAGGGTCGACACATTTCGGAATGAGAGTGATAAACGAAGCATTAAGACCTTTGACAAGTCGAGAATTCTCATAAAATTCCTCAAAGAAAGCAAGGAAGTCCGCCTCCAACACATGCCAAAAAGATCGATAGAAATGGAAGTTAAACCCGTCCGGTCCCGGGCTCTTATCCATTCCGTAGTCCCAAACTGCCCTTTTTATTTCCTCAGGAGTAAACCTTTCTCCCAGCAGCGCATTATCCAACTCATCCAATGCTGCACCGGCCAAACCAACAGGCAGCCCACCATTTCGTATCTGTTTTTGCGCAAAAAGAGCTTCGAAATGATGTTTCACTCCATCTCTGATTTCCCCTACTTCTTCAGCCATTTGCGCTTCACTCGAATTCCTTTGAGACCCTTGGACCAACCCCTCTTTTCAACACATTTATGAAAATAGCAAGAGTTTGTGTCGCCAAATTTTACCCAATTATTTTGCGCTTGCTGATAACGGACTTGATCTTTTCGCTCCAAGAGTTTGTTTAGTTCGCCCCATACTTCCTTGTAAACTGTACTGTCTGCAGACTCAAAGCTGTCTTCTTCTAGGCGCTTATCCAGAGTGCTCAGCTCATCTGTTTTTTGTTGAATACGATTATCCAGCTGTCCAAAATGAATCGCATTCCACTTTCAAATTTTCTCTCTAAGGATTTTCAGCTTTTCCTTCAGGATGAACCCTTTCCAGCCAGAAACTTTGCAACCTTTCCACTCGGCTTCAATCATCTCTTTGAATCCCTGTTCAGAATACCACCAGTTCAAGTATTTGAACGACTTTGGCCCCCATTCCTTGGCATCCTCTTTAAGGAGAATGGCAACATGATCGGATACGTTCCGTTTCAGTCCAAATTGAGCAAGACACGACCAACTCTTTATCCATTCAGTGGATAAAAGAAATCTATCGAGCCGAGAGCAGATCATCCCATTCCCTTTGTACCAGGTGAATCTCCTCCGTTCCAACGGAAGATCGATCAAACCTGAATTACAAATGAATTCATTAAAATCCCTTATTTCTCTTCTTCTGTCACAGCTGCCAATCCCCCGAAATTCCTATTCAGAGCGAATAGTGTTAAAATCACCGCAAATGCACCAACGATCTTCCTCTTTACCCCTCATTTGAGCTGCCAAAGCTTCCCACAGTTCCTGTTTTCCAGTGTCATTACATGGTGCGTAAACGTTTACAATGTTTACCAGCACATCATCCCAAAGTCCAGACACGCCCAAGAGTCCCTTCTCACCCCATAGACCTGTTCGAACGAACACTTCCTTATCCCATATGCAACACAAGCAACCCGACATGCCTTCAGCTCCACTAAAAACCCATTGACAGTCATTGCTTCCCCAAAGTACATAAGCAAGCCTATCATTTACCGAATCCAATTTTGTTTCTTGGAGACACAGAAAATCGACTTTCTCTTTACTCACCAAATCCCTAACCGCTGATTTCTTGATCCTTCCGCCTAAACCTCGAATGTTGAGACTAATTATCCGCACTAACAACTTCATTCAGCTCCTTAACCTCCTCAAAACATCAAATTCTACCTTGCCTCGCTTTTTCCCACTCAGTGAATTCATCCAAGATCAGAGTTTTGTCCTCACCAATTAAAACACCCATTGATTCACCTAACCTGAACAAATCTGCTGCTGTTTCCTCAGCCAATTTCCTTGAAAGCTGGGAGTTGCAGGCTCGAATTTTCGAGTCGCTCAAGACCGTGCCCCCCATCCAGATACTTTGTTCCATTTTACTTAGCCAAGATCATCCATTTAGCCTTTCTTCCTGCTTTTAATTTCCGTTGAATGCCGCAAACTTGAATATCACCGGCGATTTCAACATCAGCCGACTTCAATTCCGCACCAGCGATCTGCTTTTCCACATCGCCCTTCTCCTTTTCGATCACACTCGAAACTTGATTAGGGGTAACGGGATTTAGAAACGAGATTAGAGGCCTCAGATTGAATGGATCAGCTGAAATTTAGGAGTTGTTGGTTTCTTCTCTCGAACGTGAAATAGTGTTAATATCAGTTGACTTTCTGCTCTCAGTCGACACCACATGTGGATTAACATTAACGGATAGCTCTTGTTTGGCTAAGTTCTTTGTCAAATCTTCTTGGGCCCAATTTTCCAACCTCACTTCTACTTGAGCAGGCCCAGCATTGGAAGGCTCCACCAACAGTCAATTATCAATCTGATTCTGAAAAGGCACGCTCATACTCACTAGTTCGATGCCAGGCGAATCTTCCACAGAGCAGTCCAAAAGTCTATTTCCAATATCCAACAAGTACCTTTCTTCAGTCTCCTCATTATTAATTCCCTGCTCCGAGACATCGGGAACTGTATTGCAATTATTAGCCGCAACCATTTTATCCTCTCCAGTTACCCATGCAGTTTCCTCTTCCCTCTCCACTCTCTCATCATCAATTCCAAACCTTCGATTTGAATCGTCATCGGAGAATTCATCACCGCTAACGTCTGAATCGGAATCCTCGACGTCCAACCTTTCAAACTCAGGCGAGTTACTCAACGCAGTTGCAAAATCTACTTGATCGAACCCATGACAAAAATCTTCTTCGATCACATGAATATCAAATAGTTTTTCCCAGACTTTGTACTTGAACAACTTGCAGATTATCTCGAACAATGGTGTTTCAATCAAAATTCGACCGCAACTTAAATCTAATCCGTCTGAGGTTATCTTGTCAATTTTCAGAACTTTTCCTATACAGGATCCAATCTTTCGGAAGAACTGATTACACCAAACATGTAAAGGTACCCCATAAACACTGACCCAGACACTTCTCCGCCCATTTTTATCGTTTTCTTTCCAACGACAAAGCGAAGCGAAAACAGTACTCAACCAGTCCGGGTTTTCATTGAGAATTTTTCCTCTTTCCTCAGCCGAATCAGAAACTAGGACCCAAGAATCAAACGATAAACGATGGACACTTGTTTTTTAGTAACCTTTAGACTGCAGAAACTCAGTGATATCTCCTGCAGAAAAATGTTTCAAAGAGCTGCCGACAAGGCAATTTTTGGCCCAATTTACTGTGTTCTTATCTGGTGAGAATTTAAACACAGTTTCTACCTTGTTCCGACTTCTAGTGTTCATCACTTGGGACTTGGGGAACAGCTTGCGAGCTTGATTTTCTTGAGCAAATTTCCCTAGTGGTTCACCAAAACCAACCGCTGTCGAATAATCTTCCTCCCCAGACTCACCAGCCACCTGTCTTTTTTTCGAAACTGCAGCATCTAAAAAACTACGACCCTTCACCACATGTTTCGGCGGACCTAATGCCTTCCCCAAAGGTTTCTTCAATGCGTTGGGAGCTTCCTCTCTGTCAAACATTGCATAGTTAGCCAACACTCTGTATAAACCGATCCATAGTCCTTTTGCAGTCTCCAAAATCTCATCCACATTTGCATTATTATCATATCTCATAAAAGCAAATCTCTTCCCATCAGCATTCCTTTTTTGTGGCATGAAAATATCTCTGACTAGCCCGAGTTTCCCATGAACTCCTTCACATCCTCACAGCCCCAATCTTATGGAAAGTTAGAAACATATAGAGTTTTTGTTTTCTTGGCAACCTTCTCTGTCCACCGAGCTTGAACTCTGTTAGCTTTTTCCTTCAAAGGGCGCATCAAGAACTTTTCGGTACTCACAAGGGACCTACGTTGGGGTTCTAGGGTAACGGGAAAAGGAAACCGGGAAGGCCTTTGGCTATGGAGGTTACGATTTGGTGGCCGGAGAGCGGCCGGGAACCTAGGGATGGCTCTAGGGTTTCTCTCTCTTACCATTCTCTTTGTACATTAATTAATATTTAAGTATTTATCCTAGCTTAAAGGTGACTGTTTGAGAAACTAATGTATGAAGTTCTCCGGGACGGAGGGAGTATACGTTACCGACCCACAAAATTACCAAATTTTGTATGTAGCTGAGTGGATGAGTATGTCCATATTTACCTTGAGTGTGTGGGTTCGACACCCATCTTCATCACTTTTTCCTTTTGATTTAAACATATTTTTCTCTCATTTTAAATATACCTATTGTGTAACAATAGGTATATTTAAAATTAACATTTGAAAATTAACAATAGGTATCTTAACTTGTGAAAATCGCAAGTTAAGATTCGACCCATCTGAAACATGCTTCTGGATTCGCCACTGTTCCTAACCTAAAAAAGAAAAGTTTTTATCCAACTATCTAATTATTTATTATTTCTCTTTCCTACTTTATCATCATTTTATTCACTCTCTCACCTACTTTATCACCCACTTACAACTTTATCAATATATTATCACTTACAAACTAATATTTAACTAATTTTACTTAAACTAAAATAAAGTAGCTTCTTAGTAAGCTTTTAATGGACCGGAGAGAGTAATTTGTTATCTTATCATCAATAACTTGTACTAGCTAGTGGTACGGACATTTGCATGGCTATTGGCTGCCTCTATGCATTCTGAGAAGTCACTAGCAATTTGTTCTTACTTATGTCGATTATCACTAACTTATCAGTTTAAATATAGAGATTAGATGAGCTTACTTGATGATTAATGTACCAAAGCAATTAAATATATTATGTGAGATTTTAGTTAACTTGTAGCTCTTCAGCTAACTGATTTGATAATTAGTTATCTCAAGTAGTCTATCAACTCAATTTCAACTATATAATAATTATCAATTAATTTTGTTAAACGGAGAGAAAATGACTGTTTGTAACATGTACGTCAATATCCTCAATCCCATATAAAAGAAATATATTCTGGAATAAAATAAAGATAATAGCATAGATCACTCAATACCAGAATTCTCCATTCAATTCATACTATGAAACTAAAATTCCCATGTGCGCATTTAACTTGTCAATAATCTTTCTATTTATCTTGAGCATATTTTATGAAATCTTTTTGACGTGACATTCAAGTGGCCAGATCAAATGCTCTATATATACATCCATGCATGCCTTAAATTTCCCAAGTTCAAACTTTAAATTTCATCTTCATATAAAATTCTCAAATACATTAATTAGTATAATATATATCTTTCCTCACATTTCAAGATTTCTCAAGCATGGATACAGTGATGAAATTAGGAGGTGAGAGCTCAGTGGTGATCTTCAGCAAAACCAACTGCTGCATTTCACATACAATTGAAACGGTGATACGTGGTTTCGGTGCAAACCCTGATGTTTATATGGTTGATCAGCTTTCAAATGGACGTCGAATGGAGAAGGCCTTGATTGAACTAGGGTGCGACCCTAGTGTCCCAGCCGTGTTCATAGGAAAAAAGTTTGTTGGTGGCTCTAATGAGGTTATGAATCTCAGTCTCAATGGTGAGCTCAAGCCACTTCTTATCAAGGCTAATGCTATATGGGTATAGGCAAATTATATACTCATAATAATGCAGAGGAATCAGAGTTACCTTTGGTTTTATAGTTTTGGTAATGATATAGTAGTTTTATAGGCCCTTGGTTTTGTGAAGTAGTTGAGCTAGCCACCAACTTGACATATTGTATCAATCAAATCAATTTTGATAATATATAGTATTATATACTACAAGTAAATGTTTTCAGCAAGTTAGGCTCTCTTCTCTTCGCTGAACAGAACATAATTGAACTGAATTGAATTGAAAGAATCTGAACTGAACTGAAATTAATGAGTTTTCAGATGAAGAGAAAAGAGCCTTAATGAGGCAGTTTATGTTTGTTTTGTATTTAGTTATAACTGTTAACTGTCCTAAGCTTTCATGTTCTGTACTAATTAGTAATTATTTCTCCAAATTGAGCTACACTTGGAAACTTGAATGAATCCAATGTAAAATTGCATTTTTGGTGCTATAAGTGGAGGTACTGCTCGGATACGGTCCATACGAATTCAATACTTGAATTATACGTTCTAAAATCAAAAATAATTGTCCGTTTTGTTAGAATATATCACATCACTTGTGAGAAGATCATGCAAATAACATATAAACTAGATAACCTCCTCCCTTAATAAGGCCTTTTAAGGGAATGATGACCCAACTTAATATGGTATCAGAGCAGACCCAAAGTGGATGATGGGTGTCCCAGACGATAATTCCGGCTTACCCAAAGATGGCTATAATGATTCCACGTGTAGAGCCGATTAACCGCGGCTCGCTTGGTTGCACACTCAGTTCTGGGATTTGACTATTGGATAATTAATATAAATGAATATATTCCACGCCACTCTTCAAGCTTGAGTTTTTAGATGAGATGTAATTTTATTATGGTATTAAAACTCTGTCTCACCCACTTGAGTTCGAATTTTCACGTAGACAATCTCCGCCCCATATTAAATTTTCATTCGAATGGACTCCCTAGAGAGGTTTAAACTGACCACGAGTGTAGCGCGGAGTATTAATATAAATGTAACTGATTATATTCCATATTTATTTATAAGTTTGAGTTTTTAGATGAGATTAAATTTATGAGGATGTTAAAGTATACTAATTGGAAATATGTTACCTTGCGAAAGTGGTGTAAACTTGTTGAAAAATCTCATACTTCCACTTGCTAATCAGAATAACTTATAGGTAATTTTGAATTGTCAAACACAACATGTATGAAGATTTTATACTCTACAATTAAGTTGAATAACTTTCTCCCAATTGTAAATGAAGAGAAAATTATAAATTCTAATTATTACAAGTACATATATCTTCACTCTTAAAAAATGACTATTATGATTTCACGTGTATAGTTGACTAATTGAGACCTACTTGTAAGAGGCGTTTTAGAATATCAACATAATTAATTTATGACAAAATCTTGCAAACTATATGTATATATAAATTGAATAACTATTTTCTCTTAACAATATTTTTTAAGGGGCCAGTATAGCAGCTCCGTCGATTTGGGATAACAGTCTTACTGGAGTCCTAGCCGGAGCAGCTTGCTGATGTTTGTTTAGAGTTTAGTTCTTGCTAGTATTGATAGTCATAGTCTTATTCTACTAGATGGTTGAGTTTGTTTTTCTTTAGGCTTCCTTGGCCTTTAGACCTCGATAGTTGAAGTAATTTGTATCTTGGGGTATGCCTCAATACTGTTACAATTACTTTCACGGATTTTATTCTACTTTAATTACTTCGGAACAAAATATTTTTTAACGGGGTGATGGTCCAACTTTGTAGCTATTTCTAATGAGTGATCGTGCTATAGCATGGTGTGGAGATAGATTGAATTCTTGGAGATGAAATCATGAAGAAGAATGAAGGAATGCATCAACATTGTTTATGTTCTGTGGTGTTTGTTCTTGAGGGATGAAGAAACGTAATAAGCGAGCTTAAAATGCGTGTTTCTACTTAATGGTGTGCGTTGCTGGCTTTCTGATTGGCTGATGCATCGTGGCATGACGTCATAAGGCGGAGGAGAGTAGTATAAATAGTTTTACGCTTCTACTGTTCATTATTACGTTTTTTCTCTCATAACGGAATTAATCGTCATTTTCTTCTTCCTCTCGTTTATGTTCTCAGATTTCCATTTTTCTCTGTAAATCGACATTGTTGAAGCTTTGTTGTATCAGTGTCATTGTATTGATCAATAAAAGAACTCCTGTGGATGTAGGCATTTGCCAAACCACGTAAATCATTGCGTTTTTTGATTGTTCTGAGTTTTTCGATTGATTCTTGTTTAGTTTGATTGGTTATCGATTAATTGTTAAATCGCAACAATTGACGCCGTATGTGGGAAGATCGAATCGATAACTGTAATCAACGGCTTCAATGGCGAAGTTTGACATTGAGAAGCTGACTGGGAAGGTTGATTTCACTTTATGGAAAGTGAAAATGGAGGCTCTTCTTGAACATCAAGGATTGAATCACGCATTGCTAGGAGACGATGGATTTCTCAAGGATTATGATGATACAGAGAAGAAATGCATCATTGGTAAAGCTCGGAGCACTGTGATTCTTGCGCTGGGAGATAATGCCTTGAGAGAAGTGATTAAAGAGAAAAATGCAAAAGGAATATGGGACATGCTTGAATCACTGTATCATGTAAAAACATCCGCAAGTAAGATGCGTATGAAACATAAATTCTTCTCATACAAGATGAGATCTGATAGTTCAATTATTGAACAACTTGATGAGTTCAATAAGTTGTGTATGGAGCTTGAAGCATTGGATGTTAAGGTGCAAGATGATGATAAGACAGTTATTCTGTTGAGCTCACTACCTAAGAGCTATGAGCATTTTATTAATGTTATTGTGACGACAAAACCAGATGATCTGAAAGCTTCTGATGTGGAAAAAGCATTGAGGAACAAGATTGATCAGAAGAATACTAGAAGTCAATCTGATCAAGTTGCTGAGAGTTTGTTGGTTAAACAAGCCTGGAACAAATCTCAAGCTGGTAGAAGCAAGGTGAATGGGAAGTTCAAACACCAGAAGGAATCTTACAATGGAGTGAGTGACAACACTGAGAAGAGAAAGTGTTTTCACTGCAAGAAACCTGGTCATTTGAAGAAAAATTGTTTTCTACTAAAGAGAGAAAGGAGAATGGGAAAGGCACTTGAGCAAGCTGGAGCTAATGCTGTAAATATGACATAATCACCTGAAACTTATGATGATGCTGAGGTACTCTCTATTACTGAATCTAAATGTGGTTTACATTGGATATTAGATTCAGGGTGCTCTTTTCATATGTGTCCTATAAAAGAGTGGTTTGAGAATTTCAAATATGAGAATAGAGGAAATGTGCTTCTTGGTGATAATTATGCATGTGATGTTAAAGGATCTGGTAATGTAAGATTGAAGATGCATGATGGTGTTGCCAGAATCCTCACAAATGTCAGATATGTACCAGCATTGAAAAGAAACTTGATATCACTAGGAACACTTGATAAAATGGGATACACGTATGATTCTGAAAATGGTGTTATGCAAGTTATGAAAGGTAGTACATCAGTAATTAAAGCAGATTTGATCAATGGTCTGTATATCATGCAAGGTGAAGTTGTTTTTGGTATAGTCTCTAGTGTATCTAGTGATGATAAAACACAATTGTGGCATGAAAGACTAGCTCATATCAGTGCTAAATGATTAAATGAGCTGTCTAAGCAAAATCTGCTAGGAGATGATCAAATCACTAAGCTAACTTTCTGTGAAATTGTGTTTTGGCTAAAGCACATAAATCAGGTTCTGAAATTGGTAAACACACCACTAAGGAGCCACTTAACTATGTGCATTCTGACTTATGGGGACCTGCAAGGGCTGAGACTTTAAGTGGTGGAAAGTACTACATGTCTATCACTGATGATTATTCAAGAAAGGTCTGGCTCATGGTGTTAAAATCCAAAGATGAAGCATTCTCTAAGTTCAGAGATTGGTTGATTGAGATTGAGAATCAAACTGGAAGAAAGTTGAAGTATCTAAGGACTGACAATGGTCTGGAATATCTATCAGGTGAATTAAATGATTTCTGCAAGCAAAGAGGAATCATTAGCTAGGCATAGAACTATTCCTGGCACACCACGGCAAAATGGTGTTGCAGAGAGATACAATAGAACTATTCTAGAGAGAACAAGGTGCATGCTTATTAGTTCTGGTCTCTCAAAGAGATTCTGGGGAGAAGCTGCAAATACAACTTGCTATCTAATCAATAGAAGCCCCACATCTGCATTAAAGTTTAGAACACCTGAAGAAGTTTGGTCTGCTCATGTATGTTCCCAGATATGATCACTTGAAGGTGTTTGGATGTTTAGAGCTTGTTCATACAAAACAAGACAAGTTGGATGCTAGAGCACTGAGATGTGTATTATTGGGATATCCTACAAGTTATGGTGCATTGATCAGAAGAAGTGCATTCTTAGCAGAGATGTTGTTTTTAATGAGAAAATAATGCCTCCCAAGTCTCAAAATACAAATGAAAATCAGCTACAGAGTCCTTCTATTACTAATGAAGATCAAGAGAGAATCAACATTGAGGTGGAACAAGTACCTGATACACAAGTAATTGATACAATAGTACATGAAGCTAATGATATATTTGAGACTAGTGATCAAGTTGTAGAGAGATCCACTTACAATCTTGTTACTGACAGAATAAAGAGATCTACCAGGCAAGCACCTAGCTAATATGTATGGTTTTGGGAGAGTAGGAAAATCATATATGGTCTCTTATGCTCTCAGTGTTGCAGAAGATATCTGCTATGCAGAACCAAACATCTATCTTGAAACTGTCACCTGTTATGAGAAACATCTGTGGTTGAAAGCTATTCAGGAAGAGCTTGATTCTCTTTATAAGAATGAAACTTGGGATATTGTCACTATACCTAAGAATACTAAATTGGTAGGGTGCAAGTGGATATTCAAGAAGAAGGATGAATCTGCAATAGGTGGACAAGTGAAATTTAAAGCAAGATTGGTTGCTAAAGGCTTTACACAAAGAGAAGGAATAGATTACACATAAATCTTTTATCATGTGGTTAAGCATACTTCGATCATGATTTTATTATCTATTGTCACACAGAATGTCTATCATTTACAGCAAATGGATGTGAAGACTGTTTTTTTGCATGGGAATCTCGAAGAACAAATTTTCATGAGAGTACCTGATGGAGTAGAGTTGAATAATGCTGATACTAAAGCTTGTTTACTCAAGAAGTCTTTGTATGGTCTGAAGCAATCTCCAAGACAGTGGTATAAGAGATTTGATGTCTTTATGATATCTGTGGGATTTAAAAGAAGCAGCTATGATAGTTGCATCTATCAGACTAGAGATAAAGACGCAGGTCTACTGTATTTGTTACTCTATGTTGATGACATTTTGATTGCTGGGAAAAGCAAGAAGTTGATTGAAGAAGTAAAGAAAAATCTCAGCAAGGAGTTTGAAATGAAAGATCTGGGATATGCAAAGAGAATTCTTGGTATGGATATACATAGGATTACATATCAACAAGAAACTACACTTACTCAGGTTAGTTATCTGAAGAAAGTTCTGACTAAATACAAGATGCAGAGTCAAAGCATGTATATGTTCCTTTGAATCTAAATATGAAAGTTTCAAATGCTCAATGTCCTACTACTGAGATAGAGAAACATAAAATTGAGCTTATTCCCTATGCAAGTGCAGTTGGTAGCATTATGTACACCATGATATGTTGCAGGCCTGATCTAGCATATTCTATGAGTGTTATTAGCAGATACATGAGCAATCCTGGCTATGCTCATTGGGAAGCTGTGAAAGGTGTATTGAGATTTATTAAAGGAACAATTGATCATGGATTGTGTTTTAAAGTGGTAGAAGCTACTAATCAACCTTTGGTGGGATATGTAGATGCAGACTATGCATCTAATGTTGATACAAGGAAGTCTAACACAGGTTATGTGTTCACTCTCAGGGGCGGAGCCATGATTTGAAAGTGGGGGTGACGGGGTATTATAACACGGGCACAATATGTAATTTAGTTAGGTCGGGTTAGAATGGGCCGGGCTGGGTCGGATCAATATTTTTTACACCAAATTCATCATACATATTTAAATATGAATATCCAAGTAAAATGAAAGGAAAGAAAGAACCACATCATGATAAAGGCAAACCAAAAATGAATAAACGACCCGCTTCTATGAAAATCGTACTCTACGTCTCTTCATCTTCTCAAAATCATTGTGATCGAATCAATGTCAAAACCCTCGACAATTCATTTTTCATTATGCATTATCAAATTGCTAGACAAATAGTCATCCTCAATCGAACTCCGCAGTCTTATCGATGCAATTTTCATAACTGAAAATACACGCTTAGAACTTGCTCCAAAAGTATAAAAAGTGCACGTATAATCCGATTAAATTAGTTAATTAGTAAAATATCTCTTTAATCACAAGTCTTGGAAGATACGTGTATTTGTGAGAGACGGATTGATGTTCTTAAGTATATGTATAATGTTTTATGAGTATGTACACATTCTATATCATTTTTTTATGTATATGTATATCGCTGATGCTTTTAGTAAAAACTCTAATGTTTTTTGATATAATTGTAACGTTTGTCCGTCTCTTTTAGTCTCTCCATAAGACCGTCTCTCAGAAGACTTACGTTAAATTTATCAAATTTTATAATTCTCTCAACTTATTTAATTATAAAGCCGACTAACTAGACGTACTAACTAAAAGATTTAGGGGTGGCGGAATATATATAATTTTTCTAAAATGTCTATAGTAATAAAGAAAATGAAAACTAGTTGATAGTTGATTAGATAGTTGGAAAAGCTCACAACAAGTGGTTGCTCTCTCTACTACAGAAGCATAATTCATTGCTCTCACTGAGGCAATAAAAGAAGCATTGTAGCTTAAAGGTTTGCTTGAAGAACTTGGTATATATAAGAGATCTGTTACAGTTTATTGTGACAATCAAAGTGCTATACAGTTGGCTAAACATCAAGTGTATCATGAGAGGACAAAACACATAGATATGAGATTGTATTATATCGGAGATGTGATATCAGAAGGAAGTATCAGAGATTCAGAGTTGAGAAGATTCACACATCTGAGGACATGGCTGATAGCTTAACGAAAGCTTTTCCAGTTTCAAAGTTCCAGTTGTGTTTTTTGTTGATGAAGGTACATAAGGGTCTGCTCCAACCTTAGGAGTGTTTTGGAGTACCAGGGAGGAATTCAATCTATGGTGGAGATTTGTGGAGATAGATTGAATTCTTGGAGATGAAATCATGAAGAAGAATGAATAAATGCATCAACATTGTTTCTGTTATGTGGTGTTTGTTCTTGAGGGATGAATAAATGTAATAAGCGAGTTAAAAACATGTTTCTACTTTATTGGTGTGCGTTGCTGGCTTCTGATTGGCTGATGCATCGTGGCATGACGTCATAAGGCGGAGGAGAGTAGTATAAATAGTTTTGCGCTTCTACTGTTCATTATTACGTATTTTCTCTCATAACGGAATTAACCGTCATCTTCTTCTTCCTCTCGTTTCTGTTCTCAGATTTCCATTTTTCTTTGTAAATCGACATTGTTGAAGTTTTGTTGTATCAGTGTCATTGTATTGATTAATAAAAGAATCTCTGGTTACTCCCGTGGATGTAGACATTTGCCGAACCACGTAAATCATCGCGTTTTTTTATTGTTCTGAGTTTTTCGATGGATTCTTGTTTAGTTTGATCGATTGTTCGATTGGTTATCGATTGATTGTTGAATCGCAACACATGAGGTTGTTTCTGTGTTTTCTATTACTACTAGATTAATCACGTTCGTTAATTTAGATCCCATCTTTGGATAAGCTTATGTGCAGGTGACAATTATCAGTAATTTGAGAGAATATTGCCCAAACCGACATTATGAACTAGGCCATTGTCATGCAACTATGCTAGTCAAATTAATATTCGATTGCGATTGATAATATATGGCCAAGGATTCATTTCATTACAAACGAATCTGCCTTTTCTTTACAGTACTAGTGTGAAGGCTGTAAGACACATGTAATCAGGATCTGCTTCAGTATATTTAGTAATGGTGGCAAGTACACTGTCTGTGGAGATTGGAGAATGTGGAATATATATGTTGTTCTATGTTATCTTATCATCACTTGTACTAGTGGTACGTACGGCCGGACACTTGCATGGCTGCCTTAATTTACACATTCTGAGAAGTCACTACTACCTTGTTCTCTGGGAAAGGGGAGCGAAGGAGGTAAATCATTTATGCAGACATCCAGTCTATGTTTAGCACGAACTTATCAGGTTACATTACAAATGGATGAGTTATTTGATCATTTGACAAAAACAATTTAATATGTTGTGTAAGCGTTTAGCTCGTAGCTAATGATCTGATAAGTTCGCTCATGTAACTTAAATTTCGATTAATTTCAACTATCTAATCAACTAGCAACTAATTTTCCTAAACTATTGAAATACGCGATTTGTAATATGCATGTCAATATCCTGAATCCATATAAAGAAATATATTCTGGAATATCATAAAGATAATAGCATAGATCTCAGTACTCCATTTAATTTCATATGCACATTAACTTGTCAATAATCTTTCTATTTATCTTGAGCATATTTTATGAAATCTTTTTGACATGACATTCAAGTGGATCAAATGCCCTATATATACATCTTCATGCATGCCTTGTCTCCCAAGCTCAAAGTTGATAATTCATCTTCATATAAAATTCTCAAATACATCAGTATATTATATCTTTCCTCACATTTCAGGATTTCTTGAACATGGATACAGTGATGAAATTAGGGGGTGAGAGCTCAGTGGTGATCTTCAGCAAAACTAACTGCTGCATTTCACATGCAATTGAAACGGTGATACGTGGTTTCGGTGCAAACCCTGCTGTTTATATGCTTGATCAGCTTTCAAATGGACGTCGAATGGAGAAAGCCTTGATTGAACTAGGGTGCGACCCGGGTGTCCCAGCCGTGTTCATAGGAAAAAAGTTTGTTGGTGGCTCTAATGAGGTTATGAATCTCAGTCTCAATGATGAGCTCAAGCCACTTCTTATCAAGGCTAATGCTATATGGGTATAGGCAAATTATATACTCATAATAATGCAGAGGAATCAGAGTTATCTTTGGTTTTATAGTTTTGGTCTCTAATGATATAGAAGTAGTACTATATATATGTCTTGGTTTTGTAAGACAGAGTTGCTGGCATATGTAGCAAGCTAGCTAGCAACTTAACATATTGTATTCCAATCAATTTTGGTAATATATAGTAGTACTATATATTTTCAGGCAGTTTCTGTTGGTTTTGTATTTAGTTGTGCTTGTATAACAGTAAACTGTTTAAGAACCTTTCAGTTCTATTGGTTTGTATTAATTTTCTTTTGAAAGCAACACTAAATTGTTTAAGAACCTTTCATGTTCTATTGGTTTGTATTTTTCTTTTGAAAGCAACACTAAATTAATTAACTTCGCATCAAAAGCTACGTCTTGTCCGTCCCCATGTATGTTAACCATACGATGAGACACCTTGTTTTCGTTTGTATTAAGCATAGGTCCAGATTGAGCTACAATTGAAGACTTGGAGTCATAATAGTAACTTTTAACATCCATTGCTGAAAGAATGACGTTCAGTCGTATAAAATGTTGCTAGTTCGAACTGGCATAAACTGATAAACATGAGGAAGCATAATAGAAGCAGCCTGTTAGTTTGAATAGCTGATGTATGCGTGTTGAAATATCTCATAATTCCACGTGTTAATATAACTCGATTATACGACACTACTTGCGTGAAGATCTTAAACTCGACATGTAAGTTGGAAAACTTTCTCCCAAAAAAGATCCAGTAGAAAGAGAGAATTACAAATCCTAATTATTACAAGTACATGTATCTTCAGAAACTAACTGAAAAACATATTGGTAACTTACTCCAACAGAGCCTAATAGGACTTTATTAAGGCTCTAATGGATATGGATTGGTTCCTAACTACTGATTACATATTGATTGTATATAAATTGAGCATAAGAGCTCATTATTTCAATTTTGATACATATAAACAGAGATTTGTGTTAAAAAGGAACTCGTTGTTCCAACCAGATATTCAGAAACTGAGCTGCTCTGCTTGGTATGCACAGAGTTTAATTTCATCTAAATTCTCATGGTATCGACAAATGATTTCCCGTTAAGCTTCCTCGAAAACAGTTCCTTGAAAAAGTCAACCGTGCTAATCCTTCGAAATCGTGCTGGAGTTTCAGGAGTGACAATGCTTGATGCAGGGCCAAGATCACCATCCAGTTTCGTGCTGAGAAATGTGGCGATTGAAAGCCGCTCCTTTTCGGAATTCACAGTAGCTCTGTGCTCAATGCTTCTGTAAGCACCATTTGTCACAATCTGTAAACCAAAGAAAGTGTTTGCAATCACTTCTACATATTGTAAGCTGCTAAAAATTAGACTTAAGACCATAAATTTTATATCTTCTTGTTATCTGCAAATAAATCATTACCTCCAAAATATCCCCAATATTGATGACAAATGCATTAGGGAGTGGAGAAACAGGAATCCAAACCCCATCCTTCTTAATTTGGAGACCTTCCATTTCATTGACTTGGAGGAGAATTGTGAGACCAACTCCGTCTGAGTGAGGATAGAGACCGGTAACAAGCTCTGGCTGGGGACAGGGAGGATAATAATTCATTCTCATCGCCTGCATCCCTTCGTCGAACAGACTATTCATGTCTTCCTCTTTCATTTGTAAAGCATTTGCCATTAGCTTCAGAATCTTCATTGCCAGAATTTTCACTTCTGCTGCATATGCTTCTATTGCATCCCTACAAACACAAAGTCTAAATTATACTAAAACTCAATGCTCAATGTGTAATTATTATCATCTACTTTATGCCTTACAATTTCATATGATGTGCGAAGAGAAAAATATTTCGATTAGGCATGTGATTGTAAAGTAAAAAAATTACAATCCAGACAGAGATGGCTAACCAAAATTAAATTACCTTTTGTTCTGCTACATCTACAAGGCTCAAACTCGATAATGTACTGAACATAACTCAACCTATCCACCAATTTTTTTTCCCTTTATGTACGATTATTTACCTGAACGAAACTGGAAGCTTGGGAATTAGGTGCGGCTTTCGCAGAGAGGTTGGTAAGGTGACTATGTAAAATATGTCTGCCCAATCAAGCTTTTGTTCTTCTGATACAACAAAGGCTTGGCCATAACCTTCAATGTCCCCTGGCTCTTGACTATACTTCTTCTTTTCTTCTGTTGAAAGATTGAAGAATTCTTGAATTTCGAACCTCATTTTCTCCACCACAACAAAGTCTACCCCATGGTTGATCAGCTGCAACATTATCAAACCCAAAAATTTATGTTTGTGAAGTTAACCAATGTACCATTACATGGACAATGCATGGAACTTATTAATTTCAAATTCTAAACAAGTACCTGAAAAAATCCCCATTCTTGGCATGCGTTGTGCAGCTTATCAAGCTCTGCATCCACTGAATCTCCAGCGAGAAGCATTTTCATATCGACTACAGGGACTTGGGACGATGAAGATTGATCGGATACGATTATGGAATCAAGATCAGGGTGCACGTAGCGCGGTGGAACTGTGTCTAATGCATCCCTGGCCAAATCTTGCACAATAGGCACCTTGAGAGAACTGCCTAATCTTGTTAACTTTGGTTCCATATTGCCTGCTAATATGTGCTTCAACTTTTGTTATCTCTTATGTAGGAGTATCAATCAGCTGAGTGAGAATTTATAGTATTATAGTATACACATGACCCATAAATCATAAATTTATAGTAATAATTGTGTTTCCATGTTGCTTGCCTCAATTGGCCTCCCTTACCGTTGATTTTTTTTTTTCAACTCTCACCCTATTTGGACTTTTGTTGGATTTCAATTAAGATTTCTAAGACGTTTGATGGTGTAGTTGGCCACGTGATTTATACTCCTATTTTCTTTGCTCAAATTTCAACTTTACAAAACGAGTATTTACAAGTAGTTGAGTTTGTGAATTTGGAACGGTGAGAGGAGAGGAGTATCCAATACCGACCAATCATAGGTTTATATATTCTTAAGGTAACTCTCACGTGTCTATGTCTAATTTACACCCACCCTATATAAGTACCGAACTTGTTAGACGCCGTACCTAACTGTGTATTATATAAGTGGACAAGTATTAGAGTCGTGCAATTGAGTACTTAATTTATACAAATTCTAGAAAAATGCCTAACTTTCCATCAGAATAGGAAAAGCCACCACTTTTTTAAGTTGCCCGCGGTCAGCTGTCAGACTAGCGCGCGGTCAACGTTAATTCCTCCAGTTATAAAAACTCACAGACACAACATAAATTCCCCAGTTATAAAAACTCACAGACACAACATCTCTCAGTTATAAAAACTCACAAACACAACATAAATTTCCCAATTATAAAAACTCACAGACACATAAATTTCCCAGTTATAAAAACTCACAGACACAACATAAATTCCCCAGTTATAAAAACTCACAGTCACAACATAAATCTCACAGATGCAAAAACTCACGGACACAAAATAAATTTCACTGATGCAAAAACCCACATACACCAGATAAATCTCCCAGATAAGTCCGAACTTTTCATCTACTCTTTTTTTCTCAGCGCGTCAGATGCAAAAACCTACCGTCACAACATAAATTCCCTCAATTATAAAAACTCACACACACAACAGTAATTCCCCCATATAGCTTACACTGCTCCGGCAACGCTCGCCACTCCCAATAGCTCGGCTTCATACCTAAAATTGATATTTTAGAAAGGGGTCAGCCGTGACCACTGATTGAGCAAATTCCATGCAAGTGCCATGACCTAAGGTTCTATCTTCATGTCTTTTAAATCTTTTAATCTTGTTTAATGCAATGCAACCCTATGACCTGACTTGATCTGACTCTTAAGAATTGAACTTTTTCTTTTTGCAAAACTCTTTAACTTGAACTTGAAACTTATCTTGAAACATCTTAAAAACATAACATGATCGCGAGCTCACTTGGCATCGTAGGTTCTTATCCTGGCCATGGTGGTTATTTGCCAGCCTCAGGTCACTTCCGTGGGCCTATCCGTTGAATATATAAAAACTGACAGTCTCAGGACCTTGGTCCCTATCTGCTGAACATGAACTAATAACTGCGCCATAATACCAAGATATTTCCCTACGAGCCCTTACTTATCTTTAAGTTTGAAACTTACTTTACTTTAAACCTTTAACATCTTGTTAAAGTGAATGCATGCTTTTAAACTCTAACTCATGAATGCATAGACTAATGTGGTTGCATAATCAACATATAACAACATCATAGCCATACACTAAAGTTCATTACAACATTTAACAATTCACTATGCCAAGCTAAACCACAATAATCACACTGCCAATCAAGAACCACAACATGCTGTACAAGGATATTATATATAACTGCTTCTGGAACAAACTAATGTTAATTACATGCATTAGCTTCTAATCCACAATTATTAGAATAGTAGTTAACAAGATGGAAAATGTTACCTGCCTGTCAGTACAACAATTGCAATTCACAAGAATGTTATACTACTAATCAATTCGGCAATAAAAACTAAGGTGACATATAGCAGAAGTTGGGACGATTGAATATGAATTAGGAGTCTTAAACTACAATTCGGCAATTTATTCCTTCTCAAGTAGTGTTACATTGATCAACAAATAGATTATATATATCCGCACACCAGTAACAACCAGTAACAATAAGACTAGTACTCATAATCATGAGCAACTCAACATAATTCTTGAATACCACTTGATGATTCCTAAGGGAACTAGTATCAATCACGTATCATCATCATAAACATCGAGAGCACACATATACGAAAACTAAAATCAAAACAACATCATACATAACATGGTTCACCAAACCTAAACGTACGTGTGATAATTATTAGGGGAATTTGCATACTAACATAACTTATAATTCTAATAATCAACACATAAACGTGAATGTAAGCCATAAGGGAACTTGTCTCAAAAAGCCTTCTAGCTAGATCCAAAAACCTTCACGAAAATCTCGAACAAAAACCACCAATATGCCCCTTGCCTCCTTCGACCGTTAGAGAAAACAGACCCTATCAAAGCTTTTGGTTAATAATCATTCGCTGCAGCAACATGTTTGGCAATGGTGGAGTTGAAAAGTGATGGAACGATATTGTAGGTGAAGGTCAGGCGGTTGTCTGTAACTGAAGCAAGGAACTTAAACGGGTTTAATTGGATTAATGGTAATTAGTGAATGAATTGGATAGGGCTTAGAAGAAAAGATTTGGGCTCAAATTGTGAAATTTGGGCTGACAAAGAAGGGACGAAATATCGGGCCAACGATCCACGCTCCATGAATTACACTTTGACGCTCAGTTCATGCTAAAACGTGTAAATTCAAATTATAAATTTTTGGGCTGTTACAATTTTGGTAATAATAGAATCAAAATTCAATTTGAAATGAAATTGGGAGTCAATTGAGAGAGATCAACAATTAAAAGGGGTCTAATAGAACAGACAAACATTATCGTTATATTTAATTAGAAACATTACATGTTTTAAATAAGACAT
The DNA here is from genome assembly GCA_026545765.1 of Plantago major. Classification (NCBI taxonomy): domain Eukaryota; kingdom Viridiplantae; phylum Streptophyta; class Magnoliopsida; order Lamiales; family Plantaginaceae; genus Plantago; species Plantago major. The sequence goes on along the minus strand of CM048840.1, from coordinate 22,567,391 downwards.
CGTTGTCATAATACACATAAAAAAAATAATAAAATGTGTACTTATAAAACATTATTTATATAATTTAAAACATTACACTTATATTTAACGTCAATCCGCCTCTCAGGCCTCTCTCTAATCCATTGTCTCTTTTAAGACTTAGTGTTAATAGTATTTTTAGTTTTGAGATTTTGAGTTGATAAATATGGATAAAATGCCCCATATGTCATTTGAAATATGCAGATATGTTCATCATATTGTTGAAACTGCACAAATGTACCTCATGTTCTTTAAAATTATGCACACTTTATACAAAAAATGGTGTGTGCATTACACCCTCCATTTGTGTAATTGAACATAAGGAACATATCAGCATATTTGGAAGAATATAAGGTACATTGGTGCATTTTACCCTCATAAATAGTAATTCAACTCGAATAACATAGTGTAACGTTATTAAACAAACACGAAAATTTAACAAAACTCAACTCGAGTCGATAGCCAAATTCACGACATATAATAAGTGGATGGTTGACGAAGGAGTCAAATCCAATCCATGATTTGAAGTTCTGGTGGACCAAATCGTATAATTATTAAAAATATTATATACTATAAAAAATAAAAAATTTAGGGGGGCGAACACCACCTCCCACTATGCCACCTGATCCACATTGTCAGGTCACAGCAACATAATTAGAGAAAATTAGAAGTACTACCATACAGTAATTCATATTGCAAATTAGTTGCAGTTTTACAATTCATATTGCAAAAAGAGTTGCCGTTTTCACTTGACATATGGTTTGTACTCTAGTCACAGAATAACCATTCATATATAGGAGTTCCTCCTCAGTTCTTTCCAAAACAATTAATAAAGCAGTATGGACTGTATAGCACCGAAGCAAACAGAGTAGGCACACCTCTCATCCAAGTGCAATGATGTCGAGCGAACTAACAGAAACATCAACATAGATGCTGGTTTTATCTTCGTTTAGCCTCTTGTTCAAGCAGATCGCAAGCACTTGGAGAAGAATACTAATAATAATACTCGCATGAAACCCTCCTCTATGGTATCAGCTATAGACTCGGCATTTTCCAGTTCCAGCACATACTGAGCACTCATTTGCCTCACCAGCAACATGGCTCAAGCAATAATTGATTCTGTCATTCACTACATCCTGCATCACGAATCACCAATAAGTTCGATATAGCTGTAGCATTCTAAATATGTACTCTAGGTCAAGTTATTGTTCACTTTATTTGACACCCCATGGAGTAAGTGGGCAAGTTATTGCTAATGTTATTCTGGCAGACACAAATATTGACAACATACGCGTCATAAAGTCAACTTGCATCGATGCAACAGTTCACTTTGTTTCAAAGTTTTGCATCAGGAGCACTTTGTTTAGAAATAGAAAACTTAACGGACTTGGAAAGTAAAAGGTTTTGGTGCAGTGTTCTTGAAGTTGCATATAGCGCATAAGGTTTAATTGCTATGTCGCTGTGAATATACCAATAAAAAAGCAGGTATTTTGTGCAATAAAAACAATGCATTGGTATGTAGTGGAAGTTGCATATTGCAATAGCAATAAACAAGCATGTATTGTATGCAATGAAAACGATAAATTGGGATGTAGTGGAAGTTGCATATAGCACAGAACGTTTCTTATGCTATTATCGCAGTAAAAGATAGGAATCCAAGCACCTTAGACAATGTACACAACTAAAATGTAACCAAATAATCTCTGGGTGAATATGATGTATGAAAGCAAAGGATCAAATATCCTACCACAAGAAGTTCATGCAAACCGAGAGGCGCAGTAATGAGATATGACACGCCAGGATGCTCCTTTGCAGCTTCAGCTGTTAAAGAAGGAATATCCTGTAAAATACACCAGTTAAACTCAATTCTAATATAACTTCTTCTTTTTTTATTTCTCACTGGTATCCGCTACATGCGACTAATCCAGCCAAGCACTGTCGGGCCCTTTTTGAGGGGGCGGCTCTCCCAACGGTGTTTTTTACATCCACAAGGCTCGAACACGAGGCCTTGCTTAAGTGAACTCAAGTCCCTTACCACTTGAGCCAACAACCGTTGGTAATTCTAATATAACTTCAATAGAGCTAAAAGCATAAAAAAATTGTTCATGATGAATGTGCATCAATCACTTCATTGTAAGGTATTTCAGGACTGGTATCTAGTTACCTGGTGCCAATGTCTTCCAGGAAACAAGAAAAAGGGGCTCACTATTACACGTGTTGCCCCTTTTTGCACACATGAACTGAAAGCATCCTTGATTGACGGTTCAGCCAGCTCCTGACCACAGGGGGAAATGCAGAGTAATAAGATTAGCAGGTGCCTATTCCCTCAATGGCGTGAGTTACCAATGGCATGTATATAAAGCTTTTCATTTGCGTAATAGATATGAAAATGTAGGATCATGTGCGAAAAATCGATACCATATGAGCAGGCTCCACAATTGGATATTTTGTCTTCTCTCTGAACATAGTCACAAACTCATCTGAACAAATTGCACAAGAGCATAGCAGTATCAGCAAATCTTATGAACATACTTATTGAGCTAGAAATAGCACAACACAATGGTACAAATCAAATTTTCATCTCGTTACATGCTTTTAGGAATCATGACCTCTAACAAATGAAATGAATATAAGTTTTGTCAGACAGTCAAGCCACCGGAACAAAAAAAACCAGTCAGAAATTGTTACGGCCATTTCCATGTAAATACAGGTTACCATATACATGTCAATGCAAATCAATAAAAGGAGCCTCTGATTCAGTAATTGTTTATGTCAGACAAGTCATTTATGTTATTATACAAGAGGTATGCTACTCTCGCAGTTTCTTTTAGTATAGTGAAGCTCAAGCACATTAAAGTAGACGTAACAAACTACCAAATCACAATGAAAGCAAGCAACATTTGATCACATCAGGATCCCATAATCAGCATACGCTTGCATTACATTTCCAATTCAGTGAGAAAAAGCAACATATAATCTCCTCAAAAAACATTACATATAGTTTCATCGTATGCAAATGAACCGCCAATGCACTACTGAGTAAGCGAGGCCTCTATTAATGCTAGCTATTCAAATGGTTGACAAGTACAGTAAATCGGTAATCTATGCTATCATAGTAAGGCGCATTCTGTAAAACTCGAGCACATTGGTACTTCATAAGAAACTCAGCTGCACTAAATTCCAATTCACAGTGAAACAAGAAACATCAAATCTCATTGAAATCGCTTACTCAGCATAAGATTGGACTCCTGCCGACGCGAACCGTGGTCAACAATAATGACACCATCGCCATCAGAAACCCCATTAAGCCCATTCCTGGAGCCACTACCATTCGCAGTGGCCAAACACAACCTCGTGGGTAAATACTTGCTAATCGAGGGGTCTTGACGCAATTTCACAAAACCAGGAGCTTGCCAACAAGCATTTCTCCCAATATATCTACTTGTAGGGTTCGAATAAGAGGAAGTAAAACAGGGATAAAGAGAATTGTAACTTCAAATTGGAATAATGATTGGATAACTCAACATACTTGCAGGGTAGGGGTAAAACAGGGATGAAAACTATTGAATCTTTAAACGATTTTAATGAGAAGAGTGTGAAATTACCTGAAACCAAGTGGAGAAGAAGGTGCCTCCATTTGACCTCCTGAAACTCCCTTCGTCTATGTTTTCTCAACTTCTCAGCTAAACCGGTGTATTAAAAACCAAACCAACTAGTCCGGTTCAACCACTCCAACCGTTATTTTGTAAAAATGGTTCACTTGAACCATCATGATAAAAAACCAGTTTCTGAGTACATAACTTGCCTCCGGACATTTAAAACCTCGAGAAAGACTTAGATTTTCATAATAGGAAAATCATATTACAAGTAGTATTGAAGAAGGAGAGTCTGACATGCGCTAGGAAAATTAAGATAACGAGCCTTAACAAGTCGAGTTAGAGATAAATAAATAAGAGATAAATGAGTACAAAATAAAGTTCAAACGAGTCGAACAAAGTATTCATTAAAAGGTGGACTCAAGTAACATCTCCACTCCGCGGGAACTAATATGTAATTTATGCTTTTGAAGTCCTAAGTAACATAGCCCAACAATATTTGTTTTTCTATTCTGAGGCACCTAAAAACTGCTATGGATTATTCATTATAACTAGGAGTATCACTATCTATCAGGAGTCAGGACGGGCGCCGCTAGACGCAATACGTTTTCGGCTAAACGCAACATAAAATATTTGTAACTTAACCAAAATGCCCCGAACTCAAAAAAAATCTTATAAAAACTTAACGAAAAATCTAAATAACTCGTTTATGCAAACATAAAAACATTAACATGCACGATCAAACACAAAATAACAACACTAAACATAAATCGGAAAAAAAATGAATGAATTTTTTTCATAAAATATTTCGTTTATACAAATGTTTCTAAAAATATAGAAGTAATTAAAAAAAACCAAAAAAAAAAAAACCAAAAAAACTGAAAATCATGATATGGCCGGTGCCATATCTCGATTTCCAGTTTTTTTTAATTTTTTTTAATTTAAAAATTGATTATATATAGTTTTCTAATATTTTTTATTTTTGCAAATTGAAAAGGTACTTATAATTTTGCAAATTGAAAACTTTAATTTACTTTTGTCATTTATTTATTCAAAATGAAAAGTAAAAGTTAAATAATTTATTTAACGGAAATTCGAGAAATTAATCGGCACACGAATAACTACATATATTAAATGCTTTCCAATAAAACGTTAAATTTTAACACGGATATGAACTTGAATCGGAAAATATTACATGCTTAACATAATAAATCTGGATACTTAATTTGGAATTAAATCTTGTAAGTGTTCACAAACTTCATCAACAACCGCAAATATGTCTTTCGCCTCCATATAATGTCTGTTTGGTCGAGTGATGCGTCCCATCGTAGCCTCTACAAAGTAAAAACACACACAAATAAGGATTTTGAGATTTCGAACAAACGTCGTGTGTGTATATATATTGAATGTCTAGGAAACATACCACGCTAGGATCCATATCGGCCGGTTAAAATTGTTGCGTTGGAGTAAATGATTCTTGGCGGGTCACTTGCATATGCGTACGTTGTCGAAACCAGTCCGGGTACGTCAGAATTGTTTCATGTCCAAAATGCACTCGAATTGTTTGTTGATGAAAATTACATCGACAGGTGTGAAAGTCCTTGAATGAGTCTCGAACAGCGATAGAGTGAGGGTTGTGGTGGCCTTTGTACACGCACTGGTTTTATCGGTTCTGTAGGAATGTATTGGGGGTATCCGAACTGCCGCATAATGCGGTCTGGCATGTAAGCCTCTGTAACCTTTAGACAATGAATAATTCCCCTATATTGAGAAATAGGGACTGCTTCCTCCGCCACGAGTCCAAAAGGTGTCCAATTCAACTATTACACGAGAGGCAAGTAACATAAGTATATAATTAAAAAAAAAAAGACTCAAACGTAATGAAGACAAGCGTGTTATATTGAATGGCATACTTCATTCGGTGCAACATTGTCTAGTGCACTTCTGTACATAAGATGCATAGCAGTTTCATCCTTATCGGCAGTTCCCAAGTTTCATGATTGAAAACCAGGAAAATACGAGTATATCCACGCTTGAAATAGTATAAATACTTGATAGAAAATGATCGTTTTTAAAGTTATATAAAAATGTATATATAATATAGAGCGGGCAAACCTGCAAAAGTGAAAGACAATCCATCTATCTGTCTGCAGTTGATACGTGTTGCAACTCCCAATTGTCTATACTGATTGGCAAGTGCAGCAGCTCCCCATGCGTATGTGATAACCTCATCCAGGGTAAGTAGCAACTGTAGAAACCCGACAGGAACTCGATGTCCACTTTTGTCGACCAATAGAGACGTGCCTAACAACCACAACAAGTACATGATAGCATGTGATTCCGGTGGAAGAACTTGCTACGCTTGAAACCAGCACTTTTGAAGTTGGATTTCACCGTTGCTTCAGTCATTTGCATATGAATTGCTAATGCCACCTTAAGCGCATCTGGTTGCATTGTCGTCTTGACAGCACGACCATGAACAAGAACTCCGAGCAAATAGTGGACATCATGTAGGGTTATTGTTATCTCACCAAATGGCATGTGAAAGGTATTAGTTTCAGGATGCCACCATTCAACAATGCACTAATCAAAGGCATGTTGATCTTCGGGTGCACACAGTTCGGCAAGCGTGAGAGATGGCTGTTGTTGACAATATGGTTGACACCATCGTTTAAATAGTCTTTAAAATGGATTAAAGACTGGGGTTTGTGAAATCCCTCTAGAACCTCGTGGTTCTGCGGATTAAAATATATTAAATAAGAATCGTCGAATTTCAAAGAACTAGAATTAACAATAGTAAACATTGAAGTGACTTATATTTCCTATCCATATGGAGTGAGCGATGTGGCCTAGAAATCCTGTGAGTAACTCCGGATTTGAAGGGCCTCCATCAATACCGATTGTTAGCTCTCTCCATGCCTCATTAGTAGCATAATTAGGCTCTGCCTGTCCACGGTCTCCGCTTCCACCTTCATCATTAGGCTCTTCCTCATTACTGAAATGGAAAGCCTGTCCACGGTCTCCGCTTCTACTATGGCCACCCTTGGCAGAAGAACCATAAATGTACTGCATCTGATCAGTACCACCAGTGTTATGAATGTTGCGTTCAAATGGCACCGTCCTCTGGCCTGAACGCATAGACTCAGCGGCGAAGTCTTCATCAAAAGGCATTTGACTTTCAATTCTTAAATTTGACTTTGTGTCGATAGAGCCAGGTGTCTTGTACGAGTCTTCTCTCGCTGGCGATGTTTCTTCAGAACTTGCCGAACTTTCTGAAGGGTACATCATTTTCTCCCTTCTTGCTCTGGCTGAAGCAGGTATGGGACCTCTAAGCTTTCCACCGATGTCATGCAGGCATCCAGAAAGCTAATCAACTGGTACTTGTGGAATATCCATTACGTTCCTTTTGCCCCGTCTTTTATCTTCAGCACCACCATCTTTGGATCCACCGCCCTTAGTTAATTTCTGTAGGAAATTAAGAATAGCATCAATGTTAGAAATCACGAATACAACGAAGTTCTAATAATATTGAAGTATGTGAGTATATGCATGAGAAATGAGAAATCAAATATACAACGGTTTATTAATGTTTTCGTATAAACTACCTTCCACATGGTCGGGTTTGAGTGCGAAGGGATTGCTAATAATATTGAAGCATGAAAATGGAGTTGGTTGTGTGTAAATGAATCCTTCCACACTCCTATTTATAGAATTCGTTAACTGAAAATCGAATTCGACCGGTCAAACGGGTCGGTTTGACCGGTCAACTACGGGTTTAACCGGTCAAACCATAAAGTGGACCCGGTCCACTGTTTCTGACCAGTCAGACTGGCCAAACTGCTTTTGACAAGTAAACTGACGGTCAACTGTACAATTGACTGGTCAGGTTTGACTGGTTTGACCACTCAAACCCACCCCCAACCCCTTCGTCCCCCTTCGACCCGAACGTTTTCCTACTTCTATATAATGAGAGGGTGAGTGACATATACAACACAACACTTCCAACACACAAAAAAACACTTCCAACACTTCAAACACTTCCAACAAAAAAAAAAAAAAAAAAAACTTCCAACACTTCAAGCACTTCCAACACTTCCATTACGAAACTTGTAAAATCCCGAACACTTCCAACACTTCCATTCCCGAACATTTCAAACACTTCTATTCCCAAACACTTCCATTCCCATACGTATAATATGAGTTACTTAAGTAATTCGTCCACAGCGTCTGATGAATTCCCAGACTGCACGGACTTCTTCACAACCCGAGAGATTTTCGATACTCGTGCAGACGCAGAAGCCTGGGTTCGTGTTATTGGCCGAGAAAACAATATGTTTTTCGCGATCACGCATTCTAGAACAAAAAACGTATACATGGGTTGTGAGTGTGTTGGTGCCCATAGGGTCACGACTCCAACAGACCCCGAGGTAAAATCCAGAAATTCAACCGGGAGTAAAAAGCATTCTTGCCCATTTCAGGTCAAGCTGCATGAGAGGTTACCGGGCGAGTGGAGAGTTGTTGTGAAAGACGGTCACCAAAGACACAATCACGTACTCGGGAAATACCCCCATTGGCACACGTCTGCAGCGAAGTTCAATGATGAAGAGCGCGTGGGAGTAGTGGAAATGTTGCGTGCCGGAATGACTCCTATAGCAACGCTTGTTCAACTCCAAAAAGAATTTGTGCATAACTACAGTACGTTACGACACGTATACAATGCTGACCAGAAAAATCAACGGATGGAGATGGGCGAGATGGAGCCGATGGAATATTTTATCCATTTGTTGCAACGACATAGCTACATATATTCTGTGGTCAAACAGCCGGGAACTGACATATTGGCTGAATTTTTCTTAGCTCTTTCTAATACGAAGTCATTGCTCCGTTTGTTCCCTCAAGTTGTCCTCATGGATGTTACGTACAATACAAATTTGTACGACATGCCATTGGTGGAAGTGATTGGCATTTTACCCACTGGGCAAAACTACCACATAGCTTTCATTTTCGTCTCGAACGAGAAGACGTCAAGTTATGTGTGGGGGCTTACACGATTGCGGATGTTGTTTACAGAATGTGGTTTCTTACCGGGGGGTATTTGTTACGGATAGAGAGTTAGCTGCAATGCGTGCCATAGAGGAGGTATTTCCAGAAGCGGCACACCTACCGTGTCGGAGGCATATATCTAAGGATGTGCAGAAATATGTTCGTGCCATGATGGTGGGTACCAAAAAGTATGAACGTTTAGTGAAGCTAAGATGGCAAAAGATCGTGAACGCAAATACTCCGGAACTATATGAGCAGGCTGTTGCAGAAATGGCAGAGGCCTGGAGATGTCAACCTAGGTTCATGGCGTATGGAAGGAGAGTATGGTTGGACCCATACCACGACCGATTTGTACACGCGTGGACGAAAGACATTCTGCACTTTGGAGCTGACACGACGAACAGGTAATTCAATTTCGTAATGCACTACTATCCTATAATTATGCCCAAACTGACATTTAACAATGTAAATTGGTTGCAGAGTCGAAAGTGCGCACTCTAGGTACAAGTATTGGTTGGGGACTGCAAACTCAAAGTTTCACAGAAAATTCCCCAAGCTGCATCACCTACTTGAAATGCATTATGATGCAATCCGCTCTGAGTTTGAGAAAGCGTCGACGAAGCATCCTCATGTCACGACCCGTGGAATCTTATGCAGGCTAGGAGGTGTGGTTTCACATCTTGCTATTAAGAAAATAGACCATGAAAGTTCCAACGTTGATCCCGGTGAATGCGATCACACATTGCGTACCGGTTGGGGACTACCATGCGCATGTGAATTGCAACAAAAGAGTGTGACCAGGAGGAGCGTCCATTCTATTAGAGATATCAATGAGTTTTGGAGTACTCTTCATATGGGGGAACCATACCAGACTAGGCAGCAGACAGTACGGGACCAGTTTGATGACTGGTATACAAGGACCGTAGGGAGTCTGCCACGGAGGAGGAACTCAGATCATACTTCGAATCGGATGAAAACGCATCATACACGTACCTGGAGGAGCCACCAATCAGACACAAGAAGAAAGCTGGTAGACATCCTAGAGCAACCGGGAGCAGGATCCCGTCCAGTTGGGAAGATCAACCCGCGAACCAATCTCAAAGGACTCCCAACACTAACAATACAAGTACGTATTCAAGTAGTGGTAGATCATTCAGATATCAAAGTCAGATGCCACCACAAGGTCTATGCTACATTCAAGGTTGGAGTGACGTCCAGGCCGATGGGAACTGTGGACACAGATGTATAGCACAACTCCAATACAATGAACAAACAGAGTGGGTATGCGTCAGGCATGATCTTCTTTAGGAGTTGACCAACAACAAACATCTATACATCGCGGAGTTGGGGGAAAGACGGGTCGCTGAAATATCAAATGTACTCAACTGGTTTGCAGGACCATGCGACGAACCGTATTGGTTTACACTCCCAGATATGGGGCTACTAACAGTTACGACGTATCAACGGGTGTTCACCACATATGTTTTCTATGGGTCTACCACATACTTGCCCTTGGAATGTCGTACAGACATGGAGTCAGCATCTCCAGACCCTCCACCAGCAGACGAAGAGTGGACTGTCGGGTTTGTCAATAACGGTCACTACATTAGGCTGCGCGTTGACCGTGAATGTTCACTTCCACCACTATGGCCGACTTGGCAACATCAAACAGAGGAAAGAACAGGGAATTGGATGCAACATTATTTCGTTCGGCTACGTCAATGGTTTTCGTTGTAGTGAAATCATATTAAGCTTAAGCTTTCAATATGTTATGTTGCGTATTTATATTGTAATGAGTCAAAATTCATGTTGTAATCGAATTTCCGTTAAATTTAAATTTTACTTTTCATTTTGAATAAATAAATGACAAAGTAAATTAAAGTTGTCAATTTGCAAAATTATAAGTAATTTTCAATTTGCAAAAACAAAAAAAAAATTAGAAAACTATATATAATCAATTTTTAAATTAATTTTTAAAAAAAAACTAGAAATCGAGATATGGCCGGTTTTAACCGGCCATATGAAGATCATGATATGGCCGGTTTTAAAACCGGCCATATCATGATTTCCAGTTTTTTTTCTTTTTTTTTTTTTTGCTGTTTTTTTAATTACTTCTATATTTTTAGAAACATTTGTATAAACGAAATATTTTTCGGAAAAAAAAAATTCAGTCATTTTTTTCCGATTTATGTTTAGAGTTATTTTGTATTTGATCATGTATGTTAATGTTTTGTGTCTGCATAAACGAGTTATTTCGATTTTTCGTTAAGTTTATAAGATTTTTTTTTTGAGTTAGGGGCATTTTGGTCAAGTCAAAAATATTTTGTGTTGCGTTTAGCCGAAAACGTGTTGCGTTTAACATTGATAGTCTGGACGAGACGAACACATCGAATTAGATCGGTCAACAAAGTAGTCCAAACGAATTCTTCCTGCTCTGCATAGTTAGTTGGTTATGTGTTATTCCTAAACGGTTGACGCCATTTTAAATTGGTCACTCAACGTCGTTTATGTCCCTAATGTTTGAAATATTACATTGAAGGACAAAGTATGACTTGTGAAATATAAATAATTACACTGAAAGACAAAAAGTCAACCCACATAATCGATGTTATTATTTTAGCCTTCCATTTTTCCTTTTAGATTCAATTTAATATTTCATTTTATTATAATCAACCTCAGAACTTTTAAGTTTTAATATATAAACCCACAAAATTTTCTTTTTTCATATTGTCAAACTTTCTTTGTCCTTAACTAAACTCCAAATATTTTTCAAATTTTTCGTTAAAATAGAAAATTATAGATTCCATGAAAGCTTCATAAACCGAACTTTCATGAAGCTCAATGTTGTGGCTTCCATGGAAGCTCCGATTTTGGAGCTCCAACGGAAATTTATCGAAACTCCTTATTTAAAAAAAATAGTTTAACAAATAAAGAAGAAATATATACGAGTTAGGAAGGATAAAAGTTTTGGGGTTTAATTAATAGCTTTTGAAAGTTTTGAGTTAAATGTGTGATTAAATGAAACTTGTATTTCAAAATAAATGGTCTAATTAAGAAAAAAATGTGGTAAATATAACTTTTTAACAAAAGTCAACCAAAAACAAAAAAGTTATCCTTCATTGTAATATTTCAAACGTTAGGTAGCTAAATGTTCAGTGACCATTTTAAAAGTGTGATAGATGAAAATTCCCCCATAATATTTATACTGTTTTAGCTGGATGTCAGTAGTTTACTTCACTGTAACAACTTATTCCACTAGATTGAACTACTCTATATATATTCATCATCTTAGAAGAGAACTAAAATGGCTTTCATAAACAAACTCTCTCTTTGTATTTCATTTCTTTTGATTCTGTGTTCTACTAGAATTGTTTATGGCCAAGCCATTTTGTTCAAAGTTACGGATTTTGGTGCCATTCCGGATGGAAAAACCGATAACAGCGCGGTAACTCTCCTTTCCATTTGTTTTGCCAAAAAACATAGTGTGTTCTTACATCTTTCAATGATGCCAAATGTGTTCGATAATGCAGGCGTTCTTGAAAACATGGGAGAAAGCATGTGCAACATATGGAGCTGGAGTTTTAGTACCAGGCGGAGGAACGTTCTTAGTCAGGACTGCATCATTTGAAGGGCCATGTAATGGAGAAACAATTTTTCAAGTCATTGGCAATATTGTAGCTACTCCTGATCCAACGTTGGCAAGCCGATATTGGATTAGGTACTACAGAATCGACGGCTTGAAGCTTTTGGGGGGTGCTACATTTGATGGCCAAGGACAAGGTGCGTTTGCCTGGCCTCAAAACAAGTGTCATGGGTCTTACAACTGCAATCGTCTACCTGCCGTAAGTCCCCTTATATTCTTCGACTAGTAGAAGTGTCGTAAAGTATTGGACTACTTGTGCATTCACCCTAACTCTGTTGTCCATCCATTGTGGTGTAACAGTCTATAAAGATGAGCAACTTGAAGAACTCCGAAATCAGTGGCATAAAGTCCCTGAACAGCAAGGGATTCCACATCCATATGATAGGTTCTCATAGCGTGGTAGTACAAAACGTCCAAATATCGGCCCCTGCTGACAGCCCCAACACGGACGGGATCCACATTGGAAGATCCAATGGCATTAACATCTTCAATTCAACGATATCCACGGGAGACGACTGCGTATCCCTTGGAGATGGCAACACAAACATCAACATCAATCAAGTTGACTGTGGCCCTGGCCACGGGATTAGCATCGGGAGCTTAGGCAAGTACAACAAAGAACAAGACGTCAGTGGTATAACTGTCACCAACTGTACCATTACGAAAACTACAAACGGCCTCATGATCAAAACGTGGGCGCGAACGCCTTCTGTCAAACCAATTGTTGTTTCGAATGTTACGTTCAAGAACATTTTTCTTAACGATGTTCAAAACCCAATCATCATCGATCAACACTACTGCCCCAATTCACATTGCAAAGCTATTGTAAGTATTACTCGTACTTATCGTACTTTCACGTAGGCTAAGAAGTTAACATGATTTCTGTCGACCAGGGTGAGTCGGAGGTTTCAATCCAGGATGTGAAGTTCATAAACATTACGGGGACATCAACAACAGATGTAGCAGTGAAGTTGGAATGCAGCAAAAAGAGGCCATGTAAAGGCATTGAACTAAGTGGTCTTGACTTGAAACTGACTGGAACAGGACAATCTACCAAGGCAACTTGCTCGAATGCTAAAGCTATAAAACAAGAACACAACGTTCCTGCTAATTGCTGATCAGCTAGAGTAGTGGAATTAATTAAGCTACATGTACATCATATTCTACATTTCTATATGTGCAGTAATCACTGTTCTTAGATTATCAAAACTCCCGGATTATAAGCTACCTACCTGGTTTGATAAGTTAATTCACGTAATTTATTAAAAAAATAAATTAACTTATTTATTTATATTCTATTTAGCAAATCATCTTGTTAGTTTATTAACTAATTAAATTACTAAACATTACGGCAGGGCAAGATCATGACATTAATTTGGATGCGAAATTGAAATGCAACCAAAACCGTGTTGTATATGCGTTACAAAAATCTCTTAGTCGTAAATAATCTTATAGCTCAAAATTCTATACATGTATACATATCACATCTCAATGTAATATGATAAAGTGGGTCTAGCGTCTCTCGGCACGATAATTGGTTCTCATCATTCATTGTCACTCCCGACACGTCAAACTCCTCACCCGAAAAGAAACTTTTAGGGCGACGGTAATCAAATTTGCTGAACGGACAAGCCCTCATACACATGAGATGCCATCAGTTTTCAATGGTTTAATTGTCCTTCTTTTAGTATTGGTTCGAACTTTGTGAATGTAAAAACACTGTTGGGAGAGCTGCCCCTAAAAAAGGATCCGACATTGCTCGACTGGATTAGTCGTAGCGGATATCAGTGAGAAATAAAAAAAATTTAAACATATACTCATTATAACTTTACTTGATTTGTTATATGAAATAAATTCTTAGTTTTTTTTAGAATAAATAAATTCTTAGTTAAGTTCTTGAATTCAGTGATTAAATATCGTAGTTACTTAAAAAACTGAATTTCGTGATTTTATTTATTTATTTATTTAGTGGGTTGTAATGTAAATTGTAATTCCTTGGGTTCGACATTCATGTCCATGGCACCTAACATCTTTATGTTATTGTTGTTCATTATTTTGTCTAGTCTACAATTGTTGAGCATATATTAATACTCATCATGGGTTTATGTTTGTCCAAAGATATATACATATATTGTTTTTTCAATTTTTTTGAACACTAATGGACAAAAAATTATCTTAATTCATGTAAAAATGTCAAAACATGTTATAATAAAAATTGACGGAGCAGTTAACAAAATCGACTAGTAAGCATAGGCTATGTTTTTTAGACAACGGGTTAGGCTGGTTTGGTCAGAAAACCATTTAGACCACTCCCAATGGGTTGTCGCTAATAGTGGCAGTCGTGAACTAAGGTTGATTTAACGACCACTGCAGAAAAAAAACTGTCCAACAGGGCGTGCGACGACTGTGAATAGTGGTTTTTAATTTTTTTCGTATTTTTTTTATATTCTTTTTAACTTGCTTAACATATTATAAGAGTGTTTAGAAGTTGAAATTACTCAAATTGAATTCTTAAAACTCGTTTTATAATTTATTGAGATTGAAATCAGAATGAGAAAAATGAGGAAAAAAAAGAACAAATCTAGTACAAGATATGGATAATGACATTGAAGGATTGTTGTCTGCACTTTATGAGGATATGTACCATTGGATACCTGACTACACAACATCAAACCCCATTCCAAGGATTGAATTCCAAGGTGAATCTCAATTTCATCTGAATTTGAAGTCTCAATTCCAACATGAATTTTGACTCGTTTCACTATAAATAGACTACACTTATTCATCCAAACCTCACACTCAACAACTCAATATCAGATCAAATATCCAACTCAAACACTCTTTGCAAGATGTCTTCTAGTGAGCCGTGGAATGTGATCCCTGATGCACAAATATGGACGGAAGCCCAAGAGAATGCTGCTCGTACCTATCAAGACTTCCATTTATACGATGGAAAGATGACCAAGGAAAGTGGTATTCATGCTTCACAGTCTGTTGAAGTGTGCCCAGCTAGGGATGTGGTGTTATCCTCACAAGCAGGAGCAAGCCCTACTAGTGGTGCAGAACCAGCTTGCGGAGCAAGGTGCCAACTATACGTTGAAAGACATGAAGGCTGAGGTGGAGAAGCTCTATACAAGGCACTTTTGCTACAACATGATCCTCACTTGGCCTTGTAAACGGCGTGGTCGCATTAGCTTCAGTGGTGGTAGGAATCGAGTCAACTTGAAGGTTTGAGCGGAGATAATGGCCTATGACTGTCACGCTAAGTGGTACTACGTGGTAGATGAACCACTATTTGAACAACTAAAGGTGTTGTTTAAGAAATGTAAGTGTCAGGATCCGGTGACAGATGCAGCAAGATGCCCCCCACCCGTGTTCAAAGACATTCCAATACAAGGTGAGGGATTCTCCCGCAGGGGGTAATCGAGCAACATAAATCACCCCTTATTGTGCATGTCTTTCAATTAGTGTTTGTTGTTTGTACGCTTTTATTAAATCCTTAGGTTTTATTTTATGTTGTATTTGTGCTATGTTGTAATGTCTAATTTCCAATGAAATAAAAAGGGTGCATATTCAGATTATGAAGAACTTGCATATTCGTTGAAATCAACTCGAAACAAAGAATACATCAAACATTACAATGCAAACATGGTTGAAAGACAAACAATGCAAACAACAATACATCAAACATTACAATGCAAATCATAGGAAACAAACCAACAACACACATGCATAAAAATGAAATAAACAACAACACATTACAATGAAAAGAACTACTCATGGTTGAAAGACCAAACATGGTTCATGATGTCTTCTTGAAGCCGCAAATGGGTCTCCTTACTTTCTAGTTCAGCCCTTTTGCTCAAATAGCCATCCATTTGATTGATATAGGAATCCCTGCGTGTGTAGGCATTAAGCTCATCGTTGTGGATGCCTAATTCTACAGCATCATCATTGAATTCTGCTATCACGTCTTTGTAGTTGCGATATAAGTGCCGCTCATCCTCCACTATCATATTGTGCGAACAAATGCAACAATTCATGATCCTAGCAAGGTCTTCTCGAGTATGGGCCAATGTTGGATCCTTAATCACTTTGAAACGTGCTTGGAGAACTCCGAAAGCATCTTTCTGCGACTCTTGCCGCATTGCGAACTTGGCCTGTTTTGGATTGATAGGACCTTTAATTGACTTCACAAATGTTGCCCACATAGGATATATGCCGTCAGTTAGATAGTACCCCATGTCGTATTGATTCCCATTCACTTCGAAGTTAACAGCAGGAGCTTTTCCCCTTAGTAATTCGTCGAATACCGGTGACCGTTCCACAATGGTTCGATCATTTAACTTCCCTGAAACACCAAAGAAAGCATGTCAAATCCAAGTATCTTGGGATGCAACCGCCTCCAAAACAAGTGTGGCTCTCTTGTTTTTCCTTGAACGCCTTTCCAACCCGACGGTAGCTTCTTCCATTCCCAGTGCATGCAATCGATACTTCCAAGCATGCCGGGAAAACCTCGACTAGTGTTCACCTGGACTAACTGACGTACATCCTCCGCATTGGCCCTCCTCATATATGTAGGACCAAAAACCGCAACAACACCATCACAAAAGGCCTTCAATGCCTCTTGACCAGTCGTTTGACTTACACGAGTGTATTCGTCCACCATGTCTGCACATACACCATATGCAAGTTGTCGGATGGCGATGTGCATTGCATTTCAGAAACCCAACCTCCCTGTAGCATCCCGGCGTTGTTGAAAATACGGATCGTATTGCTCTAAAGCTTCGACGATCCGGAGAAACAATGGCCTTTGCATCCTAAACCGACGTCGGAACTTGACCGCTCCCCATGTTGGACGTTCAACAAAGTAATCGTTATCGAGTAGAACAACAAATTGTTCCCTCTTCCGATCAATGTATTCACGCGTATACCCCGACCTCCTTCGTGGAATTTGTTGCTCGCAATGGTTGATTATGTGAGGAGTGGCTTGAATAAGAAGTTTGGTAGCACGGGTATAGTAATCAGTTTGTGTGCTTGAGGAAGAAGAGGAATCATCAGCATCAACTCTGAACTCATCATCATCAGAACTAGATGATAAGTTGTTGATGTAGTGATTAATTGCAGACATGTTTGGATATGTGTTTGAGTTTAGAGACGTTTTGAGTTTAAGAAGTGGAAGATGAGAGGAAACTGAGGTGTGGTGAAATGGGTTGTGAATGAGTTGTATTTATAGATCTCGAAAAAATATAGCCGTTGGTGTATTTTTTATTTAATATTACTTTATAAATTAATTTTTTAAAAATCAAAAAAAATTGGGGCGGTTGGCCAAATTTAACAGACGGGTAGGCCAACACCCGGAATCAGCCTTGTTAAGGCTGATTCCGGGTGTGACCGTGCACCACGGCCGGCCCGACGACCACTCCCAATGGGAGTGGTCTTAGGAGCAGCCTAAAATGGCCAATTGAGCTGGGATGTGAAAATCGTATGAGACATTGAACCGGAACCTTGGTTTTTGCATTTTTGACCCACTTTGAAAGAAATAAAGGGACAAAAAAAAGAATTAGAACACTGTTTTGCAAAAATAAAGACAAAAATGACTGTTAAAATTTAAGACACAAAATAAGGAAAGATATCTTTTCTTTGCTTGAATTGTGTGTGTAAAAAACTTGCAAAAACCTAAACCTGAGGTAAAAATTTATACTTCACAAATTGATATATTCTTGCTAAACAATTCACAAAATTAAGGGTAAACAGAAAGGTACTAATGTGTCAAAAGCCCTATTAACGTGTTCTCCAAGACCGATGAGGGCATAAACCCTAAGCATACCGTTTGGTACTGATTTGTACCGGAAACTACAGTATTTTTTTTGTCTTTTTCCTATGTCTTGTGAAAGTGCAAGATATTGTATTTCGTTTGTAATTCAACCTTTCTAACATAACCGGTTTAATATTTGTGGTTGTTTGTGAATGATTATTTTGCAGAAAATAAGAAGCATGACGTAGAGATAGTCCATGGGCCAAACCGAATAATAAGCGCTGTGATGGGCTTGAAGAAAAGGAATCTGCGTTGCTGTAAGGAAGCGGCCATAAGGAATCTGTGTTGTTATAAGGAAGCGCCCATAATGATTCAAGGAAGAATTTGATGCTATAAGGAAAGTGAGATTTAAAAGAGATTGATACATAGAAAACTCCTTATACTAAAGATCTGAAGAGAAGGCAGTTTCCTTATGAGATAATCCCAGCAGGTTTCGACTTGGGCTTATTTCTTCCATGAAAGATCGATGGCTGGGCGCTATATATATTGGAAGAATAAGTCAATGCAAGGTTGCCGATCCTGTGAACAAAAGAGTGAACAATACATGTTCTAGGCGTTTTGCTTTACTATACTTTTACTTCGGTGTTACTTGTGAGTGTTCTCTAAAGATTGAGAATTACTCTAGCATCATTGAACTAGAATAGGTTTTTCTTGTATGTTTTAGGTCTAGTTTTCCGTAAGTTTAATCAATCGTCTGTGATTGATTTAAACTTCTTTTTGTAATTCTACTTTTCATATCTAGTAGAAATTTTGCCTACGGCACCGTCGGTATCTTTATATACCGGCTAGATTAATTTTGATTTTATTCATTGCACTTTCTGAGTTGTGTCGATCACGCCATCGTCGTCGTAGTTTAGTTGAACACTGTTCACTGTTGTCGTAACGGTGTTGAATCAACATCAATAATCAACATCGTTCAAAACTGTCCAGAAGTACCAATCCCGGTCCAAAAGTTTTAACATCTTGGACAAGATAGAACTATTTTGGCGGATCCTTCTTGGTCCTAAATCCTAATAAAGATTTAATATGCAATTAGCCAATTATGCATACTCCTGGGGATGAGTTATACTGGTGCTTTAGGTAATCCAGAATCTCACTACGATGATTTTGATACTTTACAATGTATACGTTGAACTTAGATACTATACGACAACATCATCTCCAATTTAGGTACCATGGCACAAAAAGTCTGCCCATTCACCATTTGTTTTGTACTACAGTATTAAGTCCGACTTCATAATACTGAATCGTTCCAATTCCCATCCTACCCTTTTAAAAGATATTCTACTTAACTTCCAGTTTTGGCTTTCCTGAAAAATACATGGCTGAATGATGGCTTGTATGATTAGCTGTCTTCCTAAAAGAAATTGATTAGTTATCTTCTCGCTTTAAATGTGTAGCTTTCTTGATGTAATTATTTGATCCAAACCCCAAAGTAGAATATTTTATTTACCCATACTATTGTCACACGTGCATTGTCACACTCTGTTTGTAAAATGGACCGTGACAAACAACAATATGAATCAATGAACATATTAAACATAACTGAACTGATCTGAACGGAACTAAATGGAACTGAGCTGAACTGAATTGTAGTATAAAAAATAACTAAAAAGCTGCTCTCTATGACTAATTGGGCCAAATTATGCTTAATTAGGAAAGTTAGTCAGGCCCAATCTTACATTCTGTACCAACTATCAACTACCGGGTTTTCCATATGAAATCTAGCTGACCCGGTAAATTTGGCGGATTCATATCTCGCAAAATCTCGGGAGATATGAATCAGTGATGAAGGATTAGGAAAACATTTCACATATCTTTCCCAAATTTTCATTCTTCCAAGTTCCACCTTTGCTAACATTTCATGCTCACCGAATTTGTGATTCCACTTCTTCCTCAATATTCTCTAGTTGAATCAACAATCTTCCTCGAAAACAATAACGATTTTGTGCTCAATCAACGATCTTCATCCCAAAATATGGTGATTCTAGGGCTACAACAACAGTCTTTCTCATGCTATATATATGCATCGGTCTCCCAATTTCTTCAGCAACCAAGAATCAAAAAGTGCGATTGGCTCCAGGTTCTAGTTCAGCTACACATTTGCTTGTCAAGAATAGGTAAAATTTGCTCTTCCATTGTCTCATTAGTGATTTAGGAATGGGGTTCAATTCTTCAAATTAATTTTACAGAGTACAAGTAGATTGATAGAACATAGAATTTTATTTTATTTATATATCGTTGACTTCACTTTCGAGTTTGTGCTAAATCAAGATTCCAACTTTTTCTTTCTGTCAGTATACTCTTATGTATGAGACCTTACTTTGTTTAACTTGGGTTGAAACTGGAAATACCAAATACATGGATTCACATAGAGTAGTTGCAAGTGCTAGTATTCCTTTATTTTGTAGTGAGTACATAGAATTAACCAGAGCAAACTGTTCATTATATTTTTCTCATGATTTGTTGAATTAGTATAATGTGTGATTAGTTGATCTTTATCTATGCTTCCATTTATCACCCTGCATACTGTGAATGAGATTGTTTCTTGCAATTTGTATGTAGTTGCAATGGATTGGAAGACAAAAGTACTAGTTGTAGTAGCTATTCAACTTTTGTTTCGGTACGAACTCTACTTGGTCTTATCATGTTATGTTACTGTTTGCATCTTGCACAATGTTCTTCTGACTGTACACAAAGACGCGCATACAAGATGCTCGATAAAATTCCTAAACAGATTGAGCACATGAATGACTTGGTAAATCTTACTGATGATGATTGTATAAACAACTTTCGAATGGATCGCAATGCGTTCGCAAAGCTTTGTTATGTACTGGAACATTATGCGGGATTGCAAGATGAGAAGTGGGTTACCGTGCAAGAACAAACATCACTCTTCTTGCATGTATTAGCACATCATACAAAGAATTGAGTTGTAAAGTTTGATTTTAAACGATCTGGAAGCACGGTGAGTAAATACTTCAACCGAACACTTGATGCGATATTAAGACTTCATGATCGGCTCCTTGTTACTCCACAGCCCGTCACGGAGGCTTGTACCAATGAAAAGTTTAAGATCTTCAAGGTAATTTATGACAATCAAGTCTCAATTTTTTAATAAGTGGTCATCGTTTATTTAAACTATTTCTGACAATTTTTATAATTATGTAGGGTTGCTTAGGTGCACTGGATGGTACCTATGTAGATGTGCAAGTACCACAAATAGATAATGTGAGGTATAGAACTCGCAAAGGTCAGGTTTGCACGAACGTGCTTGGAGTATGTGATATGAACATGAAATTCATTTATATCTTAGCTGGATGGGAAGGTTCTGCTGCTGATAGTCGTGTTCTACGTGATGCTGTTAGTAGACCTAACGGCTTGCAAGTTCCGGCTAGTAAGTGAAATAGCCTTTGTACTTGTTTGCTTGATCACTTGGTTTATAAAGTAATTAAAACCATTTCTTTCTATAGGCACCTATTATTTGTGCGATAATGGTTACGCAAATGCTGAAGGTTTTTTGACACCATATAGGGGAGTTCGTTATTATCTAAAAGAGTGGGGTCCTAGGCGTAATCGGCCTAGAAACTATCAAGAATACTTCAACATGAAGCACTGTAGAGCCCGAAATATCATAGAGCAGGCATTTGGACATCTAAATAATCGTTGGGCTGCCTTGCGAAGTAACATGTTTTACCCATTGAGAACACAAAATAAAATTATAATGGCATGTGCACTCCTTCATAACTTCATTAGAACTGAAATGACAATTGATCCCCTTGATCTTGTTGAGGTCGAAAACCCCATTGTACCTGAGTCGGACTTGGAATACATTGATACGGTTGAGACCTCACAGCAGTGGTCCAATTGACGTGATATATTTGTCCAAGAGATGTACAACAATTGGCGATACCACTCATAGGATATAAATTTTTCTAATTCTGTTTTTATGCTTCAGAAAAAGACATGTAGAATGTTTTGAATTATTTTCTATATTCTGGACACTTGAAGTTATTGATCATACTTTGCTAATATTATTACTCTTCTAAGATTATATGTTTTGAGTATGTGTTACACTTTGAGTGTTTCAACATGCTGCTTTTCTTTTGATAATTGAAGTTCATGATCGTTGACGCGTCACAAGAGGGAAGCTCTACCTTGAGACTAAAGTTTGGTTGTTGATGATATACTCATTGTTTATTACTTTTCAGGTGATCGACCAGCAACTTGGAGGACAAGGAAGTGGGCGTGGAGGAGGCAGAGCTGGACATAGTGGAATCCGACGAAAATTCTGGTCTCGTGAGGAAGAAGAATGCTTGATTTCAACAGTGAAACGGCTTATCAATGAAGGGTGGAGGTCTGGTAATGGGTGGAGGGGAGGTTTCCTTAGGCAAGCTGAGATTTACATTAAGGAACAGCTTCCCCATGCTGATATCCGTGGCGACCCTCATGTGAATTCCAAGTTAACCGTGTGGGAAAGAGAGCATGTTCTGCTGTTTGAGTTCTTGAAGCTTAGTGGTGTTGCAATTGATCCTGATTCACACATGATAGTGCTGGATGAGCAGGACATATGGATAACTATGTTAAGGTAATTAGTATTATTATTACACATGTTTTAGTTGGTTTTTTTTTTTTTTTTTTTGCAACATGCTTTAAATTCAATAATATTCTAATCTTAATGGTATTTCAGGTTGTGCCTGAGATTAAGAACTTTCGTGGCAAGCCGTTTCCATACTATGAGCATTGGTGTGAAATCTTCGGGAAGGATAGGGCTACTGGTGAGCATGCTTTTGACTGTTCTGCAATTGTTCATGATTCTACTTCAACAGATCAGCAATTTCCTCATGTTGATAAGAATGGACTAGGATATGGTTCTAGTTCAAAACGTGACAAAGGAATTTCGAACAATGAGAATTGTAAGTCCCCAGAATCTGAAGTGGTGCCCGATGATGCTGAAGCCGATGATAATACCCCTCCTGGTGGAAGTAGCGGAAATCGTAAGCGAAAATTTGTTGTGGATTATGGAATAATAAATCCAGTAGTTAATCTGATGAATGCATTCGTGAGTGAGTCTCAAAAATCGATGGATACACTTACAAAGGCAATTGAAGCTTCTACAAGTGCTAACCATCACTAGGGTCTATTGCGAACCAAACGTTCGCGAAATTTCTCGGTCATCGCTCGGTTCGTGTTCGGTTCGGTCAAACTCGAACAGTTCGCGAACAAGTTCAAGTTCTTAACGAACCGAACACGAACAAGTATTTAATGTTCGTTAGTTCGCGAACAGTTCGTGAACAAATATATATATTATATTTATTAATAATTTATATTTTTAATAACAAATAAATATAGTATTACATTAGACATATTACCCTAGATCTGATCTTTCTATTTCTCCCAGAGGACCCAGACTCCCAGTCTGCTCAGCAGCTTGTCAATTGTTTGGTCAACGCCGGTGATAGGCTCGTCATACTTGACTTTTATTCTCCTGGTTGTGGTGGTTGCAAAGCTCTGCACCCTAAGGTTTGATTTGCCCCTTTTTGTTTGTTTCTATTATGTTTTTCATATCCGAATTTATGTTTCTTCATTAAAAATCTGGTCTTTTTGAAGTTATGGGTTTCAATTTAATTCAATTTTGGTGCCATCTGTGTTGATTTGAATGTGGAATTTGTTTGTACTGATGTTGTAGTTGCTATTTGCTAATTTGATGATTGCGAATGCGAATTTGCGATATTGATTTATCCCCAGAAGGCGGCATTTTGACTAATGGTTCTGTTGAATTAATATCAACAGACCACCTCTAATTGCAATCCTATACCGCCAGTCGCCACTTTTCCACCACAGGTTCCTCCTTCCTCTGCCACTCGCGACATCTTTCCATCTCCTTCATCCTTTCCATCCTTACGAAGGTTAAGACAAATTGCATCTTGCGGTTTAAGTTTCATTAGTATCAGTTTGTTGGATGTATGAGTTCGAAACAATTTTAGTAACTGGCATGATTGCATTTTGTACCAGCAAGCAAAATTGAATGTAATTATTGTTGTTGGAGTTGGATTCTAATTTTTTGCTCAACTTGCAATTTGTTGAAGGATGGATTATTCTGGTTACTGGAGTACATGAAGAGGCTGAAGAAGATGATTTGCAAAATGCTTTTGGTGAATTTGGGGAAATAAAGAATTTACACCTGAATCTCGACCGACGTACATGATTTGTCAAGGTATGAAATTTTTTTTCCACTCAGTTTTCTTGTTATATCTGGAATAGGCTCAAGTTTAGAAGTAGCAGCAATTAGATTTATCAAAATGAATAATGCTCATCTGGCAATCTGCTCATTGGTTTTATATGCATATATACTATAGATGTCTACTCCAGAAGCTAGTTTAGAGGCAGGGGAACAGATTGCGGAAGAAGTGCCTGTGATAGAAAACGATAAAGAGGAAGCGATTGGGTTAGATTTTGTTGTTGGTCCTGATGCTGAAGATGTGTTTATTCAGTATTTTAGGGATAATAGTAAATCATTGGGGGTCGATGAAGAGGATTTGGGAGAGGATGATCAAAATGAAGAGGCTGATAAAAAGACACTGATGAGACTTCTGAGACTGCCGATCAGAATGGTTTAGTAGATGGGGATGGTCTTGATGCTTATAGACCAAAAAAAAGAAAAAAGAGTTCACCGGTATGGAACCATTTTAAGGAGGTTATGACTGAAAAAAAATGGGGAGAAACTGCGGGAATTCGAGTGTTTACATTGTCATATGAGATAGCCATATTACAAAGGGGGATGCACTACACACCTGGGCCGACACATGACTGAGTGTCTTCCACTGCTAATAACAAAAGCGGATGAAGCTAAGCAGGCTAAGCTTAATTTTCCGGCTAGTGGTACTTTGGCTACTCCTAGACATTCTTATGTTTATTCCGGGAAGTTTGATATGGCAGCGATGAAAGAAAGTGCAACAGAGTGGATTTGTATGCATGAGCATCCTTTTACAATTGTTGAGGAAGTGGGGTTTAATATAATGATGAAAAGAGGAATGCCTCAGTGGGTTAGGATAACTCGTGTTGCAATAAGAAATGACCGTTTTGCTGTATATGAAAGAGAAAAAGAGAAGTTGAGACAAATATTTAAGAAGGTTCAGAAAATCAGTTTAACTACTGATTTGTGGAAGGCTAAAAATCAGAAGATTGAGTATATGGTTTTGACAGGGCATTGGGTTGATAACACCAGGAGACTACAGAAGAGGGTATTAAACTTCGTTCACCTTCCTCCTCCTCGAACGGGCATAGTCATTGCCGATGAAATACTAAAATGCGTACGGGGGTGGGGATTGGAGAACAAGGTTTATACCTTGTCAGTTGATAATGCATCGAACAATGACACTTGTATCAGGAGTTTGAAGTCTACTTTTTCAAAAAATATGTCTTTGCCTCTTAATAGGAAGTTGTTCCACGTGAGATGTTGTGCCCACATCCTGAATTTGTTGGTTCAAGATGGTCTAAGTACGATTACTAAGATAGTTAATGTTATTAGGGAAGCTGTGGATTATATCAACAAGAGTGACACTCGACGTTTGCAATTTGCAAAAGCGGTAGAAGCAGCTTCTTTACCGGACAGGGTCCTTCTCTACGATTGCAAAACTCGTTGGAACTCTACCTTTGAGATGTTAGTGTGTTCTCTGAAGTACAAAGAGTGCTTTTCAAGCTATAATGAAAGAGACAGAGACTTTGATAATCATCGAGGATGAAGATTGGGTAAAGGTGGAAAAGGTATGTATATAATTTACAATTCTATGCTTTCTTTTCTTTTCTTCTATCTCTACCTTTGAAATGTTAGTGTGTGGCAGTATGCTTTCTTTTCTGAATTCTGCTTTGAAATGTTAGTGTGTGGCTGTGTCCTTTCTTTTCTAAATTCTGATTATGTTTCTCTTATAAAGGTGTGTTCTGTCTTACAAGCATTTTGGGAATCAACTCATGTGATGTCGGGCAGCGATTATCCAACTACAAACTTGTATTTGGTGGAAATTTGTAAGATTAAGGAGATTCTGGATGCTAAATCTTCCGATAGAGATCAATTTATTGCGGGTATGGTTGCAAAGATGAAGATGAAATTTGATAAGTATTGGGGCGAGTGTAATCTGCTTATGTCAATCGCTGCAATTCTGGATCCTCGACTGAAAATGTTGGTGATTGATCACTATTTTCCTAAAATTTATCCATCCCATGAAGTTAGGCAGAAAAAAGAAGAGGTTCGAGTGGCAATTTATGCTCTATACTGAGTATGAGAAGATACATTCTGGTTCGACATCTCTGAGTACGACTTCTCGATCTAATGCATCAGTGCATGCTAGAAAGTCCAATCCACTATCACGCTCTACCGGTATGGCCTTTCTTTACCTCTTAGAATTTTTTTTTATGAAGTGTGCTGCTCCTAGAAACTCATTTTCTTCTATGAAAAATTGATTTTGAGAATCACCTGTCAAGTACTTCTCCAAATCAGCTTTTTAGCTTCTTTACAAAACTCATTTTCTGCTTCTTTTTTGGTTTGTTTCCTCCTTCCCTTCCGAAGTTACCTTTAAAGTGAGTTCATTTGAGCAGATGATGCTCCTGTTAATGAAGGTTTAATCTACTCTTATTACTATCTCATCTACAGGTATCAGTCAATTTCTTACTCATATATCTTCTGTGGAGATTGTTCAACCACACAAGAATGAGCTAGATGCTTACTTTGAAGATGGCCGACTTACCCAGGAGAACGCAGTAGGTGGCGCTGATCTTGTTAATTTGGATGCATTGAAATGGTGGAAAGAATCCACTAAATACAAAATTCTTTCCAAAATGGCTGCGGATATCTTAGCCGTTCCAGTCAGCACCGTGGCCTCGGAAGCAACTTTTAGTGCCGGAACTAGAGTCATTGACACCTACCGTTCTTCATTAGCGCTGGATACTGTTGAAATGTTGATGTGCACCGGAGATTGGTGTCGTAAGCTTCATGGTATAAAGAAGAAGGATAAGGTATTAATTTAAACTTTCTGTTAATTGTATTATTAATTGTTGTTAAGTGAAGTTGTTTTCTCATGTCTATCTTTGTTTATTTTTCTTTTGGTAAATCCAGTAATCCAATCGGAGATTGTACTACGAGCCTTGAATCATCCAAGGCAAGTAACTACTACATTTGCTACCTCGCTGTATTTTGTTCTAGAAAGCTTGTGTCATTTTGCATTTCTTGGTTTAGAAGTGATGTCAATAATGTCTCATAATCGTATTTGTTGAGTTTCATCGATTGTTGAATGCTTTTAGAAAGGAATGAATGATTCTTTTAATGGGGACAAATAGTTGTTTCCCGTATGTTGTTACCTAGCTTGGAATTTTCTTGAAATTTTTCTTGAAACTTAAATGGTTCTGCTTTGGTGCTGTGTCTCTGGTTATATGGTTAAAAAATTGAGATTGGACTTTTGCAAAGTATTATTCACACTCTAGGCTCAAGAAATACTAGTAAAGTTCTATGGTGATTTTTTGTTAGATTCTTGTGTTAATCTAGCTCTCCTATCTTGTTGTTTCCTGTATGTTGTTAACTAGCTTGGGATTTTCTTGAAATTGTTCTTTATGCTCATATGGTTCTACTTTGGTGCTGTGTCTCTGGTTTGTTGGTCTTGCAAATTTGCAATCTTTATGCATTGCAATAATGTATAGTAATCGACTAATCGTACTTGTTATTCGGAGTTTCAGCAGTTGTTCAATGCTTTTAGAAAGGGCTAATGTAGGTGTGTGAACTGTGAAGCTTCTATATTTACGAAAATAGGAATATGTTCTCTGATGCAGACTGTCTGTATTTTATTGCTGGTCTGTTTGAGGTTTCCTAATGTTTATTATGGTTTTTGTTTAGGGACTTCATGGAGCTAAAGAAAACTGGATTTACATTGCTTTGTTTTGGATGCTTTGTTTTGGACGTTTTTATGTCTCTCGGCTTATCTTATATTTATCGTCGAACTTGATATGTAGTTTATTTTGTGTACCTTTAAGCTTATGGATTTATCGTAATTGTACTTGAGTTTGTCGGATAGGAAATTATGGTATTTAATTTATGGACTTGTGTTTAGATATTTTATATTGGCTGTTTTTTAATTTTTGGGATGATTATTGCTTGTAATTTTGGATTTCTTGTATTCATTCTCGAACGAACGAACAAAACGAACGCAAACGAACGAAATAACCGAACGAACACGAACGAACACAGAATTTGTAAAATGTTAACGAACCGAACACGAACATGTTGGTGTCTTGTTCGTCGAACACGAACACAATATAACCTTAACGAACGAACGTTCGATAAGGTCCCCGTTCGGTTCGAAATACACCTCTAACCATCACACATCTGAAGTTTTTGATGCACTTGGTAAACTTCCAACCCTTCTGATTGAACAACACATCATAGTGGCACAGAATGGTTAACAATCCCCAAGAGCTCGCATTGTTCTTCTCCATGCCCGATAATGCTAAGTTTCGCTTCATCACTATGCTATTGCGCGATGTCATGTGAGATCTATTCTCATGTTTTTCTACTTTTAATAATAAATGGGCTATTTGTTTGGTCCTATAAAGAATCAGTACTACTTTTGTACTAGTTTAAAGCATGATGCCTAGACAATTGTCTTTTATTATAATTTTCAATTCCAAACTAGTGTTTTTCTCCAGTGAATTGTTTATGTCCATGAAATGTTTCAAAGTACTGTAGTATCTTAGGTGGTTGTGTTTATTTCATGTCAGATTCTAATACTTGCCTTTTCTATTTCATTCCACTGGATCATCAGTCATTACCTGCAATGTGATGAGTATTTTGTGAATATACTGTGATCCTTGTATGAGCTTTGATCTTTGATTGGTTTTGTTAACAAAGGGGTCTGTTTATGAAACCACTTACATTCTCAAAGCTGGTAGCAAAAGAGTTTTTGAGCAGTTCTTGAGACCAAAATGATGTTATTTTGGTTTTTAACTCCTTTATTTTCTTCTGTGAGACGTTGTGGCGATACCTTGGCTTTTCTTTCTTTTGTGAGACGTGGTAATCATTTGGCTCATGTACTAGCAAAAGATATCGAGATGGATAGCGACAACACGCTTCCCGTGCACTGTGATTGATGTATTGTTTTATCAGTTGATTAAATACACAAGATTTCCTCTGAAACAGAAAAATGAAAAGGAAGGGAAAAGAAATGTCCTAGCACTAACGTAAAGTTTGATAGATGGTCACTTGTATTTGCAAATGATGAACCAAAGTTGAGGGTAAAATGGTTAACATATTGCTAATTTGGTAGTATATGCTTTTTAATAAAATTTGTAGTGAACGACATAAGATTTAATACCTACTCCCATAAACCATAGAGAACATCTAATTGGAAATACAATATGTTAGTCTAATATAGTAATGGATTAAATACATAACAATCCCATAATTGATTAGAGAATGGCTCCTAAGAGAACTGAACAGAACATAACAAAACTGAATAAATCTGAACTAAAATTAATGAGTTTTTAGATAAAAATAACATAGCCTTACTAGTTCCCAAGTACCACACAAATATGGTTATACTTAAAGTCATGCTTTGGTTTTGAAGTATTTTATATTCGCATCATCATCTATCCTTAAAGTCATGCATTAAATTCATGTTTAGAATTTTCTTATCAATTTTGGCTCACAAATAAGTGAAACTTCATGAATTGTTCAATTTTATAGGTGTAGATTCCGCATTTCACCCGCTTTTATTAGCACGAGATCTGTTGCGGTTTGAAAAAAGAACCTGCCCTTCATGATTTTAAATTTTGAAAACCTGTTAAATATACTCTATAAGATATATGACAACTCTCCACTTCCAAGGTCAATTTTTAAGTGTAGATGAGTTCATTTCTACACAATGGACATTGGACTTTTGGAAAGGAAAGAAAACCTACTCGTACCCGGCGTACACCCAGTGACACTCACCTTCAACAAACATGGTCTCCATTACTTGCATCATTTTTACATATAAAAACAGGGATAAAAGAAAACACTGAATAGATGTTTGGGAATCTATTAGAATTAACAGGGTTTTAATTTGATTTTAACTGTAAATAGTAACTGAATTATAATTGGGTTTTCAAAAAATTGTGTTTGGGATGGAATTAAAGTTTTATAGGTTTTATAGGGTTGTTATATAAGGTGTATAAGAGTGAAATGATGCGTGTAAGAGTTTTTAAAATTATTTGATTGATTTTAATGTTATTTGATTGGTTTAAAGTTATAATAAATGAAAAAGTAAAGTGAGAGAAAAATAGTAGGTAAAAAGATAAAATTTAATTGAATTATGAATAGTTGGTGATTAAAAACGAATACTATTCAACGCGATTAAAACCGCTTGGCAAATAGGTTGAAAATGATAACTCGATTAAAACCGGGTTTTATCCGCTGCACAAACAGCACTGAATGTTTGCGTACTACAGGATGTTTGCCGGGTTTTTGGTATTTTTCCAGGTTCCAGTTACTTACCAGTTTTTAGAGTTCCATCCCAGTATAATAACTGGATGGTTGGCAAGTCACATCACAATTACTTAATTCTTCCAGATTAATTAAGTTTTTCTAAATAAGGTTTTACTTTACTTGGTTCCAGCGACATACTAAGAAATTAGAGAAAATAAGTACAGTGATTCATATTGCAAACGAGGTGCAGTTTTACATTTCATTTCATCTAATTCATATTGGAAAACGAGTTGCAGTTTTACGTTTCATCTTAGTGATTGATAACATAAGCTAAATTCTAATCTGTGGCTCCCTGGGATAAAGGGTCATAATATCAATTACAAAGGAATATACAAGGAGCATCCTAAGAGAAAAGGTTCTGAAAATTATTCAAATGTCATAAATATTATGCACCTCAGTGGTCAAAATCGTACTCACGTTCAGATCTGGATCATCTTATATCCAGAGACCAAATAGGGTACCGCATCAACTTATTATGCTGAAAATCAAAATCAAGTACCTGGCCTGTGTATATGGAGTTTTAAAGTCGTCCATGCATCTCTAGCATCTCTCTAAGTTTCTTCGCTTCTGTTGTCAAGCTGTCAAAGTTGTTGGACTCGGATATCCTCCAGCTCCAATTACCAAACTGTAAACACAAAAGGTAGAACAAGTTCATTGCAAGTCAATTAAAACAGCTTGTATGGTTAACTTTCAGACAGTTCTGCCATGCCCACGGGCCACGACTAAGATTAGAAGGACAATGCATTTTCAGACCGAGGTAACTTATCCAACTATACCGGAAACACACAATACGTCCATTTGCATTGCAGGTAAAGTTGTGCTTTTGAACAATATGAGACATAAATGGAGTATGTAATACCCAAGCTTACAAGCCACCAACACCCAAAATGAAAATATAATTATGCATGCAAATTAGTGTCACCGCATGCCCAAGTACATTTAGAATATGTTTAGACAGTATAATATTATTATATTAACCAAACAATATAAATAATAAGTGAGCAGAATATATAAGGGTCCTAACTAGCTCAACTGCATAAGGCAGCATTCATGTGGAGAGGTTTACCTGAGTCGCTGGAACATTCATTCTAGCTGAACTTCCTAACCCAAGTATATCCTGCATGGGTATGATTGCAGTTTCTGCTACTGAAGAAAGTGCGGTCTGGATTAGGCCCCACGAGATATCCTCCTCAACAGTATAACCAAGATATTTTTTCACCTAATACACAAAATACATGGCATATAAGAACACAATTCATATCAAATTCCATAAAATTTGTACACTGGTCACATTTTTGGAACTCTCATTGTAGGATTTCACTCATACCATAGATTTCTCTTCTTGTGGCAACACATCCCACCATCCTCGAATCTGAATGATAAAAAGTCATCAATCGTGTCAATTTAAAAGATTTTTCATTGAGTGCCTCAAAGCTTAAAGAAATAAACCAGACTAAAAATGGCAGGAATATTTCACCAAAGAATTCTAAGCTAGAGAGAAGTTGATGATGAGAATAGTAAAAGTATTATTGATGATAATGGCAGGAATATTTCACCAAAGAATTCTAAGCTAGAGAGAAGTTGATGATGAGAATAGTAAAAGTATTATTAACATCATCATTGACAATAACGATGATCTCACACCAGGACAGAAAAAGCAATATAACTGTTCAAGTCATGAACCAAGCAGACGAACAAGATTCACTCATTATAATTCCACAATTGGACCTCAAGCACATAAAACCCACCGTGTCATTGTCATGAGTGCCAGTGTAGACTACTTGGTTGGTTTCATGATTATGAGGCATGTGTGGATTTGCAGCATCACTTCCAAAGCCTGAGAAAAATCCATAAAGAAGACAAAGCAAGTCAATGTAAAGGTATCTTTGATTATTATTGCTTACGAGTAAAATGAAAAATAATGAAAGCATGTATTTACCAAACTGGAGGACGGCCATCCCAGGTGCCCCAATGTACTTCCTAAGCTCCACTACATCTTCAGTAATCACTCCCTAGCATTCCAATGAAGAAAGTTTTAGCAATATGATAAAATGAGAATTTAGGTTACATAAGTTGACGACAAGGTAAGTGAGCAAGGGACAAATGAGAAAAGAGACTAGAGTTTTCAGAGTAATAGATTACATATTCCATAAAAAGCTACCAATGAGTAAAGTGTGGCCTGTAAAACATAGAGCCTTGGTGAAAAGGGAGTAACCAACCATGAACAAATAGCAAACAGTTGATAGATAAAGATTTAAAACCATATCATCCAAACCCAAAAGAAAGCTGTGAATCAACAGGGAACAAAAGATCAGCATAGAATAAGGAAGTCAGATCAGGCCAGAGTGAGGGACCGTCAATTAACTTGGGGGAGAAAACCTCAAACCACTAGGATTAAACTTACGACAAGCCTGCAAAAGAATGTTTTGCTTTTCCCATACGGAAATTAATTTAAGTTAATTAATGACCTACCAAATCTTCAGCTACGATATTGATATCTCCAACAGCTTGAAAGATAGAATCGAATAAAGACTTTCCAGGTCCCACCTACTGTGTCAATCAGAACAGCATTTAGAGAATGTTATACTATATAAGACCATGAAGGATACATAAGATAAACTGACCTTCCATCGTCCCACCATTGCAACTTTTGCTTCTGCACATAAATGAATGAACATCTATCATACCCATAAGAATGACATAACTGTGTAAGATTTTTATTTTTTATTTTTTTTTTAAATTTTAATGAAAGGAAGTTTTACCAGAAGGAACAGCCCAGAAACCAGCAAATCCTCTAAAGTGATCGATCCTGAATTCATCGAATAGATTCTGTGCACGACTAATACGCTGTACCCACCATGAAAAATCATCTTTCTCCATGGCTTTCCAATCATAAAGAGGGCTATCCTCCAACCAAAAGATTCAATTCTCAGAAAGAGCAAGCTTCAAATTCTAAGTTATAGTTTTTCACATTCTCATACAGTAAAAAGCTACATTGAAAGTTGCTTTCTTCATTGATCAGAGTTCACAAAATTACTCAAGTTAAATATTTCTACTTGATCAGAGGCCCAACACCCTTATTCTCAAGCAATACAAGACTTCAGGAACATTTGAGGAGCAGGAGCTAAAGATAGCTTCACAGTACCACAATGGTCCCCAAATACCTTGTTCAAAATTTTAGATTCCACAATAACTTAAAAGATACAAGAACACTTTGTCCCCGGAAACCTTCTTTTTTGTTCAGCAGATTATTGTGTCACTGAGAAACAGAGCTAATCACAGGTACCAGTTGCTAGCATGTTTTAGTATTCAATTGTTAGATCAAGGACATAATGAAGAAATTTATACCAATTTCCAGCATGATAAAAATCCTCGACTATGTCTAGTTTGAGATATTAACAATGCCTAGATATTTCTATTAAAAAAAAAAAACTCATAAAATGTCAGAAACATTAAGGTTCTCTTTTATTAATTTTTTTTATCGTACAGGTGTCAACGATACTATATGCCACACACAAGATTTATGAAAATTACCTGTTCCAGAGCTGACCAGTTTTACTGAAGGCATCAGGGGGGACACCACTCACTAGAAGAGGAAAGCCACTACTGTTCTGCTGGGGCATGTAGACGTTAAGTTAAACAAGGAATAGAATCCCCAGATCATATAAAGAAGGCTCTCAGCATTAATAAAGGTACTACGCACCAGCAAAAAATGTTTCTTATTAGCCCAGACATCTGCGCTATGATAACCAACATATATAGGCATATCTCCCATTATACTGAGGCCTTTCGTCCTGGCATAATCACGAACTTTTTGCCATTGCCTTTGGAATAAAAATTGCTGAGCAATGAAGATATCTATCTGTGCCACAAATGAGATTTTCTCGTCAAAAGGTTTCAATCACCATATTTGGGCAAATAGAGAAACGTATGTCGCTGAACAGGGTTGAATTTTCTCAAGACTCGAGA
Source organism: Plantago major (assembly GCA_026545765.1). NCBI lineage: Eukaryota > Viridiplantae > Streptophyta > Magnoliopsida > Lamiales > Plantaginaceae > Plantago > Plantago major. Next base: position 22,532,796 of record CM048840.1, on the reverse strand, counting down.
TATTACAAACTCTTTCTCGCTTTGATAAATTTCCTCCAGAGCAACAAGGTGGCGATTTTTCAGTGGTTCAGGCCAATCATACCAACTAAATGTATTCAATGTGTTATCAATGGCAGCAAAGTATGCTGCGTCTTCAAGCCAACCTACATAATATTGACATGTTATTGATGAACACAGTGCTCTTGCAGGAAAACCATAAACTAAGAAGATTGTGATTTCATTTGACGTATAAGTGTTTGTATTCACAAATAACCATTTATAGGAGCTTACTCAGTTCATTTCAAAACAATACAGTACCCAGCAAATAGAGTAGGAACACCTCACCTGCAATTTTTGGATCCTTCCGGAACACTTCAAGCTGTCCTCTTAGATCCCCATCACTCGATACAAGTCTCTTGGCAGCCTAAATCAATATCAGAAGTAGTAGTTTACTCACAGATGGTTTTAGGATACAGCTACACAAAGATGCAAAAATATAAGATGAGCCAAATTTAACAAGACATTGTTGCAAAAGAGGACAAAGTGGCCTAAGAAATTGTTACGGACCTAGAGTCCTAAAATATTATTAGGATTAATACTTAATAATTATAGAGTTTTAGTATTAGTAGGCAAGTTACCTATTAGAGTTCAAGTTATATTAGGAAGTTGCTAGTTACTCCCTCCGTACCGCTAGAAAATGTCACTATTTCTTTTATGGACGTCCCACTAATATAGCCAATTTCCTAAAATAGCAAAAATGTAAACTCCACTAACCACAATCCTTCTTACTTTATTTTTTTATCTCTCATATACTTTTTCCATTCTTTATCATTAATCTCTCCTATCTCTCATACTTTCTCCATTTTTTATCATTTCTCTCTCCAACAAAAAACAATAAACTATTGACTTTCACAAAAACAATGCCGAACAGAAAGTGGCCTAACGAAGCGGGGCGGAGGGAGTATTACCTAAATAGAGTTCAAGTCAAATTAGGAAGTTGTTTTATAATATACTCCCTCCATCCCGGCATTCAAGCCCACTTTCTTTTCGGCGCTTTTTTTAAGAAAGTCAATTGTTCATTGTTTGTTATTGGAGAGAGAAATGATAAAGAATGAAGAAAGTATGAGAGATAAGAGAGAGAAATGATAAAGAATGAAAAAAGTATGAGAGATAAGAGAGAGAAATGATAAAGAATGAAAAAAGTATGAGAGATAATGGGGTTAGTGGGTGTACTTTTTTGCTATTTTTGGAGCCGGACTAGATTAACGGGACAACCATAAAAGGAATATTGGACTAGAATAGCGGGACGGAGGGAGTAATAGTCTTAGGTTTATTCATAAGTAAGGTTTTAGTCTATTTCGCTCTTTGGAGTTGGTTTCGCCCTTTAGGGTGGTTCGTCTCTTCGGAGATTGGTGTCTTTACTTTATTTTAGTTCTTTCAATAAAATTCCAGAAAAGTAGCTATTGCTAGACCAAGATCATCTTCTTTTTAATCCATAAATCTCTCTGCTCTATCAGAAATAGTCACCAATAAGAAGCCACCGATGATATTCAGGGCCATACATAACCATTAACAACTGGAAAAACAGACAAACATCATACGACTGGCAGTTCAGTGTGATTCAATCCCAGAGTTTACTTTCAGAGACAGGTACCAAATGTGAACTGCATATGCAACTATTTACTGAACATATGCATCTATTTTACATAATAAAAGTAACTAAATTAAGTTCCACAAAGAATATCACCTATTAAATACTTCTATAATTTTAGATCATCTCTTCAATGAAAGTTTGAAACACATTTGGTTTGGGATCGTGTGGATCCTTTCTTTCTGATTAGTGATTAGGACTCTGGACTCTTGATAGGGTGAGCATAAGCCATTCTTATACTGTTATGTACAATCACAGACTTAAATTTGGGAGGCAATCAGAGTCCCCAAACAAAACCATGACTATGTATCTGGAATGATATATCCGTCTAGTTGTGGTAACAATTCAGTGGAATATATCAACATTTTGCCCATTCAATCCCATTTGTGGAAGAATTTTCCAATATGAGGAATTTCTCGGTGTATGCTTCAATTTTTTATCCACAAAATGTGTATGTGAAATCTTCCTCATGTGACAATTTTACTTTACACACTTTCTTACTTTTGAATAATATTTTACAGAAATCGTGTGTGTGAGACTACAATAGAAACGTTAGAGTTTCTTATTGCCCTTGAGGGTACATCAATAAAGTTCTTGACTTCCTATGGTTTTTGTTCGACACTCCTGTTTATTATTAGAGTAAGAATCACATCTTTTCCACATGCCTCAATGGCAACTTAACTTGAAATCATAGTGATTACGATGTAAAATACCAAAGCAATGAATCTGTTCATACTAACAAAGCGAAAACTGCTCACAATTACCTCAGCTACCAAAGGATCCTTGATGTCAGCAACGGCTTTAAAATCCACGCGTTCCATAGCTCTGCGAAATGTTTTTCACAAAAAGGTTAAAAAACAGTTTAATATCAAACTCAAGCACTCTAATGCAGTTAACATATAGGAGTATTAGTTCTCACAATGGTTTTGGAAGCTCATCTTTTGTGAGCAGACCATCATTCACCAGTTCCTCCAGAGAAATCAGAAGTGTATTACCGCAATTAGCATCCTGGAAAAATTAGCCACAATCACAACTGAAGGAAAAGTAACTTGCTGGGGCAACTTTGACGTCTCCATTTTTCAATGTGTAAATTTTTCTTTCCATGATCTTCTTGGGTAAAAGATCCAGATGTGAGATGTCACTATGCCATGTTGTTAATGGGTTTATAAGTGACAGTAAGAGAAAACAGTAAAACCTGTCCGGAGTAGGGAGATCCCTCTTCATCAGCCCTTCTTCCAGGCGGAACGAGAGGAAGAACCTGCAAAACATCCATCCATTTGATTCAATTCAGTAAATAAAAAAATCCAAATTAAAAGCATTCCTCCAAAATCAAGTCCGCAAACATATGCCAGAAGTAACCATCCAAAATACGGATATACGTATAGATTTTCAACAATGATATGAGCTAACTAGAGTAGTGCATTTCACTTGTCGATTCATACTTGAGCTCATTCAAACCAAATGAAATCACAAATTCCAACTAACTGAATGTTCATGTCGAAATATCATCATCATCGAACTGTAATTATTAATTCTAATAAACTGCTATGATGAAAAGAAACCATCCAATCAACTGACTACTAAGTACAAAAAAAAGCAATGTGAATGGATTCATCACCTGCCAAAGAGAGCAGCCAGCTTGATGAAGCCAATCAATGAACTGAAACGCTTGCGGACCGAGATCGCCGATTCCGAATGGACCTGGAAACGACGACGGATGTAGAAGGACACCTGCCCTCCTCCGAGTGTTGGATTTGGGGAGCCAGGTGTCATAATCCAAGGGCAAATCCTCGCCAACGGGAAACGACGATGCGCCACCGTTTTGGTAGCGGAGCTTGGTTGATTTCACCGGGCGAACAGCATTGGGCAGCTTGGGAGGGAGAAAGGGGGTGGAACTGGAGGAGAAGAGGGAGAGAGAGATGGGAATTGCCATTGTTGATGAGGATTAGGGATTGACTGACTGTTGTGGGAAAGTGATTATTTGTTTGATTGATGGATGGTTATTTAGGTGTGAAATTGTGTGACATTGGAGTTTGGATAGCTTGAAAGAGGGTAAGCTTTAATGGCGGAAAAGTGAGGCGGGAGAGTATTTACAGGCATGTGTCCGCCACGAGGAAGTTTTATTACATTTTCCCACCTCAATTCTCATAATTTGCCAATTAGGGACTACTTTTTATAATCCACTCCGCAAACTTTGATTTTCTCTCTTCTTTTTTTTCTTTGTTAATAATCTATTTACCGTAATAATCTGTTCATTTATAATAGCTGCACATTATATTATATCATGCATCATGATGTTTTAATGTGTTACAACAAATATTTTATATGTAGCACAGTATAACATATATATTAAACACGTTGATTTGTATAACATGCTAGTTGTTTAAAATTGAGATGTCACCCCATCAATCTTGGTTGGACTCTTCTACGGTCAGGCAGACATGCAATTGAATATATAGTTGTACACCACTAGATTTGTGATCTAACGGTCAATATCAAATCGCCAAAGGCAGTAAGGCGGTCGTTATGTCATCCATTCGCCTTATGGATATTTAAAATTAAAGAATACATTTTATTAGGCGGTCGCTACTTTTTTTTTTTTTTTTTTGTGGTGGCCACAGATACAAGAATGACCCAGTACACAATACCTTTGCGTTCTCTGTGGTGGCGGAAGAAGTGAGAAAGGTTGACCATCCGATTTTGAGATGATGAGAATGATTGGTAAGTAGGTAGAGGAAGGTGAAAGTTGGATTTCAAATGTTTATCGAATCTAATTAAGCGAGAATTTTTGAAGTCCACATATTGGTATTTTTTGTAATAGTTATTTTAAAGGGTGTTTATGTGGCATAGTTGTTTATATAAGTAATTTACCCCGAACTTTTTATTCTTCCCATTTCATTCATATCCTAATAATTGAAGCATTCTAAAACCCTATATATGAAATGGTGAACCCAGAATAACCCGCGACACATGAAAACACCCTTAAGGTCTGACGTCCTTAATTAGGGCTTAGGCTAAACCCTAAGCCCTAATTAAGGGTTTGTCGGGGGTCAGTAAATCCTATAACCCTATGGAGAAAATGGTGAACCCTAAAACCCTACTAATACATGAAATGCAAATTCAGGTTATTATACAAAAATGTAAAGATTTAAGTGTAACCTTGTAAATGTTCTAACATTATATATAAATCTTAGCAGGAACACGCAATAACCTAAAACACTCTAAACATAAACCTTGACAATTTTTCAAAAAAACCTTAACCATTAGAATTCAACCAGATTAACATTGAACAATTAAGGGTTTGTTGAGGAGTCATTGAAGCATTCTAAAATCTTGTTTGTGAACTCTAAAACCCCTAATGACACATGAAATGCAAATTTAGGTTATTATACATAAATGTTAAGGTTCAAGTGTAATCTCGTAAATGTTCTATCATTAGATATAATAAACCTTAGCACGAATACACAGTAACCTAAAACATTCTAAACATGCATAAACCTTAACCATTTTTTAAAAGAACCTTAGCACGAACATTCTAAACATAAATTTTAACCATTTTTCAAAAGAACCTTAACGAATAAACCTTAGCACGAATACACAATAACCTAAAACATTTTAAACATAAACCTTAACCATTTTTCAAAAAAACCTTAACGAATAGAACTTAATTAAGGGTTTGTCAAGGTCATTAAAGTATTCTAAAACCCTATCGAATAAATTGTGAACCATAAAACACACTTGACACATGAAACACAAATTCAGATTATTATATAGAGATGTAAAAGTTTAAATGTAACCTTATAAAGGTTCTACTGTAACATATAAACCTTGGTAGTAAAACACAATAACCTAAAACATTCTAAACATAATCCTTAACCATTTTTCAAAACAACCTCAACCATTAGAATTTAACTAGATTAATAGGGAAAAATATATTACGCTCTTAATTAGGGCTTAGGATTTACGATGGGGTACCTAATTAAGGGTTTGTCGGAGTTCATTGAAGCATTCTAAAATCATAGGGAGGAAATTGTGAACAATAACCCCCTTTGGCACAAACACAAATTCAGGTTATTATACATAAATATAAAGGTTTCAATGTAACCTTGTAAATGTTTATCATTACATATAAACCTTAATAGGAACACACACAAACGTAACATATTTTAAAATAAACCTTAACCATTTTTCAAAAGAACATTATCCATTAGAATTTAAGTATTTAACTAAATTAACATTAATATAAACATTAATTAACAGAAATACATAGAAACATAACTTATATATATATATATATATATATATATATATATATATATATATATATATATATATATATATATCATATTCCAACAATAACGATTACAACAATATTAGCAACACGTATCTGCTACATCAAAACTTGGCACATCAATCTACTTCAAACATTCAAAAGTACTTATTCAAAAGTACTTAACTAGACAAATGGATGTTTCAGTATGCTACATGTGGAATTCAAGACAACATATATAAAGAATGCTTCTTATTCACAGTTTCAGCAGCAGCGTCCTTTGTTGCATTCGGTACATGTCAGTCCATGTAAGCTTGGCAGGCCTCATTGTGTATTCTTACTCCCAATAAGCATTCAGAGGAAAAGCTACATACTCAAAAACATAATACAATTCCTGCTACCAAAATGAAGCAATCAAACACACAAAATACTTCTTCTTTGAGTGATGATCTCAAGGAGAAGAAAGCAAAAACACTCTGAGATGCATTAAAAACCATAATAAAATCAGCTACTTCGGCACATGATTCTAGTGACATGATCATTGTCAAATGAGCGATGCAACAAACGAACCAACTCATTTGTCATTTGACATAATACAAATATCTTAACATGATCTTGCTGCTCATGGCTACCCACTTTTTCCTAACACCCCCACTATTCCTGGAGGAACTAATGTGCTAACCTTTTCCTACCACAGTAACACATTTTGCCCATTACCAAGTCCTATCTCTGGTGTAAAATATCAAAATTCAATCTCAAAATTCCAACAATCGTTTATTCCATCGAGGTCTTCCTCTTTCCATCCAAGTTTTATACTACTAACGATGAGCTTTAGAATAGGTGAATTATTAAAGACCTATATGTATGTTCTGATTTTTATTTTGGTTTCCAATCCCACCTAAACTACTCCTTTCCAAATAAAAGCTCCGCATCATGTTTACGGAACATTACAAAACTATCTTCCGACCTCCCCCCCCCCCCCCCAAAAAAAAAAACACTTCACACAACAACCCTAATCCCTGCCTACAATTCACTGACGATCATAAAACCGATTAATTGCCATCATATTACAATCCTAACTCCTAAACTGCAATAATTCAAAAAAATCGAAAATCATACACTAGAATAGAAGCCTACAAAAGCTAAGAAAAAACTGATCAAAAGCAAAAATGAACAATTGAACCAATACCTTCTCCATTCTCTGAGAGCGTAACCATCCTCAGCACTGAAAATACCTTCAGCATCCGAATCGACCAGTCTATTATGATTCATTGCCAGAGAAACACCGGCTATCACGCTTCAAGCTCAAATTGAACTTCATAAATCGGTTTTGCAACAAATTTCTGCACAATCTTCCATTACTGAGTAAAAAATATAGATCAAAACGGAGCTCTTCAGTTAGAGATACCAACCGCTAAACAGATGAAACAATCAAAACTGAAATCAGAGAGAAAAATCGAGATGAAAATTGTTGAGAATACCTAGATTTCGAGTCGCGCTGATGGAGAGGATTTCTTTCCAATTGAAACGATTACAGAATAATGATCTAACCCGTGTTAGTCGGTTTAGATTGATATATACCTGATTCGACTTGATTTACTCGGCCCGACCCGCCCGGTCCATTTTGTAACGCTTCCCACGCGTTTTTTCTTTATATTTTCGATTTTTGTGTTTCAAATCTCAAAATTCATTCCAGATTCTAAACTCTCAATATTTGAAATTTCCTTTTACTTTTTCTCTCTTCCAAGAACCCTAGATTTACATCAACAATTGGAACAAACCTTTTGGATGATTATTGAATCACGTTGGAGAACCAACTAAGGGTTTGATTCTTGATTTCTACGTGAATTCAACCGAAGCTTTTCATCCATTGAACCAAATCCATGAGAACTTGGTAATTGGCTGAACTTATTTTGATAATAGGTAGATTTGCATTACTCATTGGATTTGTGTATACGCATATTGCATGTTTGGATGTGTGGAACATTAGTGGATCGCGTAGATAGTCATTCAATGGGTCGGTGGTAAGAATTTAGGAATTGCAGCTAGGGTTTATGCTTTTTGTAAGAATGTATATGGCTTGATCGTTAATCTTGCGAATAGTTTATAGTTCAAACTTTAATGTCTTAGCCATCGTTTTCTTGAGAAACTCTTCTTCTCTTCTCCCTATTTTCTTCATCTTCTCTTCTTCTCTTCATGTCTCTAATCTTACTTCCCCCTCTTCCTATTTTGTCAAAAAAAAAAAAAAAAAAATCTCGCGCGCTCGCTCTCTCACACGCACACGCACACACACTCACTCATGCACCATCAAATCCCTCTATAAAAATGTGTCTTATCCATTCACACTTATTTTTCTCCCCTCCCTCTTATTTCCAATTTCTATAATGGGTGTCTTCTCAAAATTCGGCAAACTCATCCAGAAAGCTGCAGACGTTGCAGCCTGTGTGCAGACTACTTATGACGTTGTAGTCAATCTCATTGAATCCTGGAAAGATTTCTGGAAAAGTTTAAAGAATTCTTGGAATGGTGTTGTTGATGATGATGCTGTGAAGAAGAAGGATGATGTCAATGGTGATGCTGTGAAGACTACTGATGATGACAACAAGCTTAGTATCATGTAAGCATGTTTTTTCTATCAATCAAATGCATTCAATTAAAAAAAATCATTTTCTAATACCCAAAATCTACAGGATGAATTCGCACCTCAAGGTTACTTACGATTTAAATCAAACACATTCGACTATAAGCGGGCTAGAAGAATACGCCTCTACTACCTCAAGGTTACATCGTCCTGTGCAGTCAGACAAAATCGGTCGTGACTGGTTAAACCGAGTCGCGACTGGATGGACAGAGACATAAAATGAGTTCTGGAGCAGTTTCCAGTCGCAACTGGACTTTTTTTTCTGAACATTATACTTCGATTTTGTACAATTTTAAATATATCTTTTTCATTCCAACTTCGATTTTTCCCTCTTCAAACACAATAGAATCCTAGTTTTCAGTCTTTGGCTTGGGATTGCTTCAATTTGGTTTATATCATTTAGATTTTGCGGCTAGCTAGCCACTGAAATACATTTGGCTTGCTATCCCTATCCATCCATCCGCATTTACGGATCCCTCACGAATCACAATTTTCCTCATTCATTATTAACAGATCGGATTGATATCCATAGATATCCGTAATCCATCTATCCAGTTTCATTATACTCTCGTAAACTTGTGTTATACTCATTTAGGAAAAAATATTTTGTTTATAATCTTAAATTAGTTATATCATGTTGGTAATCTTTGGTAGTTTGGGGATTCAAAACATATCACTATTACCAATCTAAAATAATTTTAAGTTTACAATTGATGTGCCTATTTTGAATTTTTGAAAATGTGCATGTTGTTAGTTGTTAGATTGATTTAGTTTTCCTAATATGTGCTTTTTTCGCTAGACACCATTTATCGTTAGAAGAAAATGAACACCAATCAGTTACGGTTTATCCGATGTAGGGTTCAGTCTGGCACAAACGAAATCAGATGAATGGAATTTTTCTCGATCCGTAATGTGAGGGATATCCGCTCAAAGAATTGGATTCGGGAGGGGTGGGGACACTAAACTTGATTCAACTAAAAATAATCAGATCCTAAGTGAATAATCACTTATATAGTTCAAAATTAGATTTGGATTTGAATCCGGATGGACTCAGTTCATAATAAATTCTAGTATTGTGGAATCACTTCGGAACCATCATTGTTCCACACTTAAATCACTTATTGAATAATTTTTTTCATCTCAAAGAACATTAGCTAATAGAAAATCAAGTGTAACACATGACTGGATGCATACAAAGCAATAATTTTTTAAGACTCGCATAAAAAACAATCCGAAAACTTTGCCATTGTTGGCTCCAAAGGATCCACGTTGGAACAATGTGGTTTCACTATGAAACCATTTATGATTACGAGTTATTGGATATATTGAGTTTGTCAGCATAAATTAACTACTAGAATGAATCCAATGAATAACCCTAACTTCGCAATTGAAATTGACATAAAGGAGATTGACACAATATATAAAGTGCTTCGAAAGATTCACCTTCCTAAGTGCACGGCGAACAACAATAAATCAATCAACTAGAACCAGAATGATTACAAGAACTCGAAACCACTCTTCGATCAACAATGAAGATCGACAATTTTCTTTTTTTTTCCTCTATCTTAAGTGTTTCTCTCACAATTTACAAAAATTGAAGGCAGTTGCATATGTGTGATGATGTCTACAATTATTGATAGCAATCACATTTATACAAGCTAGAAAATCGGAGACTGGTTTGATGATTACTGTGTCACTTTGTTCTGCAACGGATACAACTGAAACTCACACCTACTAACTTTCAATATGAGCCATCTGATTAATCAAATCAACAGTTCCTCAATGAACTGGAAATGCCAACGAATCTCTTCAGGATCCAAGTTGGATCCAACCGGATCCATTTAGGTGGATTCGATCCTGATGGATATGAATCAACTTAATAGACTCGGTCTGTTAAATATTCACATCACTTGAGAATATCATGGACACTCTCTATAAGAGTTAGGACACCTCTATCCCCTTACATGGCCTTTTAAGGGGTAGATGAGCACCTTTCTACATGGTATCAGAGCCCATGGATTGCTCAAGCTGATGTTGGGTCTTGGGTTGCTCTGGTTCATATCTGCATAGAGAGTTTCCAAGATATTCTCAATCAATGTGCAATATTTAACATGCCCCCTCACGTGTGAGCCGGTAGACCCGAGCTCAACACGAGTTTAACACGTGACAACAGAGAGGCAAGCCCAGAGCAGGCAGATGAGCCCCTTTCTACATGGTATCAAAGCCCCCTTTTAAGGGGTAGATGAGCCCCTTTCTACATGGTATCAGAGCCCATGGACTGCTCAAGCTGATGTTGGGTCTTAGGTTGCTCTGGTTCATATCTGCCTGCTCTGGGCTTGCCCCAACTCTTATAGGAAATTTCCAAGATATTCTCAAGCAATGTGTGATATTTAACAGGCCCCTCACGTGTGAGCCAGTAGACCCGAGCTCAACACGTGACAACAGAGAGGCAAGCCCAGAGCAGGAAGAAGACCCAACATCAACTTGAGCAGTCCATGGGCTATGATACCATGTAGAAAGGGGGCTCATCTACCCCTTAAAATGCCTTGTAAGGGGAGAAAGTTGTCTTAACTCTTATAGAGACGAGTGTCCAGGTTATTTTCAAGTGACGTGGGATATTTAACACGATCAATATGCCAGCCTACTAAATCCTATATGTAACTAAATGTGTATATATCAGAGATGCAAAACAAAATTAATCCTAGATAGTATTGATAATGTGTATGCGTAGAATAGATTCTACTCTCAATTACCCAAGAATCTAATGCTCTATATGTCAATTTTCCATGTCCCTTATGGTAGCTAGCAGATTGGGAATGGATTTCGACATGGAAAGAACAAGTTAGAAGAAACAAATTTAAAACAGTCTCATAACAAAAACGTGATTGAAAAGAAAAGAACAATCTATACTTCTCATCCAATGATCTAGAGGAAAAAATAAGAAATACTATTATTTCAGACTTCCCTACACATGAACATACGCGCACCAAACAAGAATTAACTGAGAGAGATCATCTACCAAACAATGTATCTTTAAGATCTTTACCATTGTAAGATAAATTATTCTAACCAAACTACACATGGACCCTAATTAGACATATGATTCACTAAAACCATCAATCCATGCATCATTTAACAAGTACATTCAGGACTGGCCCGGCCCGACCCGATCAATCATCACCTTAAAAGTGCATTTCGTATCAAACCCTGACAAAGAAGACACTCAACTCAGGACCGTTGTTCCCATCAGGACTCAGCATATATAGCGTCTCTGAATCCTTAGACCCGACCACCTTCTCGAAATAAGCCCGCATATATGCCAACTCCCCATCGGGCCCCTCCACCTCCGATCGCCCAGGTAAAACCCCCGCCCCCATCGACACCGCCTTTAACACCTCCATAACATGTAAATCCTCCTCGCTCGCCTCCCTCTTCACCCCATACCCGACCTTTTTCCCATTACAAAACATCGTCCAAAGCGGCTCTTCGAGAAGCTTCATCTTATCCTTCTCTCCCCGCTTCTCGCATTCCAACGCCACACGGACCATCCCAGCACTCATTTCCTTTTGTAGCGCATACGTTTGCATGGCGAGCTCCACCACAAGATTCGGCATTGTTCCCGGGGTCTCTTGGAGGGAGAGGCTCACCCGACCCTTGCGATACCCGAATAGCGTGCCGGTCACACGCACACCCGAAACAACCTTAGCCTCCGGAAGAATCCCTCCGGGAAGAGAGGGGAGACGGCAAGCGGGGGTTATGATGGGAAACGACCGAAAAACACTGCGAAAAACACGGAAAACCTTGGCGGGACGATTGGATTTCTTCTTGGAGGAGGGCTGGACAAGGGTTAGAGGAGTCGCAGGCGGCAGAGGGACGTCGGAGGAGGTGGAAGAGGAGCTTGGACGTGCAAGATCTCCCATGACTAGATTAGAAATGGGAGGTCGAGTTATGCCAAATTCAATTGGCGGGTCCCATTATGTTTTCCGGCACAGTGGCGTATGGCGGTGAAGATTACGGTGAAATGTAACAAATGTAGTGGTTGGCCAATGATAATTAACGAATCTCCCTGGCAATTAGAGAATAGAGAATGGGAAATTATGGTTCTGGGATTATTTATGGTTTTGCGATTTAATTATTTTTATTATTATCCCTTAGAGGAAGAAAGTTTAATTCCTAGAAATTCGGAAGAAGAAGTTGAGATTATCATTCAAAATCAGAAGAAAGATTCCAGTCTTTGTGCCATTTTATTTAGGGTGTCACACTTACAATTTCCCGCCACGTTTACATATAACAAACTTACAGTTCAATATTTTTCGTCCTATTTAGATTTCTTCCCCTTAATGTGAGATTTACTCGTTTACATAATTTTTCCATTAATATGTGAAACTAAAAATAGCATAATAGCACACCAAATGGATGAGGATATACACACTAATTTAATGTCCTACTTCAATTATGATGATCATGACATACATGATGCAACCAAGCTAAAATAAAATTAAAAACAAACATAAATAGGTTATACATATCAAGTGTGGTGAATGGTGATACATATAAGAATTCATAAATTGTGGGTAAGCCCCACAGTAGAGATAATTTAATATTTTTTTCTCCAAAACAATATACTACCCATAGTATGTTATAATGTTAAGTGGCGGATCCATGACGATTTTGTTGTTAATATATTTACTAGCTATAGTTTACATTTTTTAATTGGCAAAAATATATTATAATAATAATTAAACGTTACAAAAGCATGAAAAAATGTTCGGGATAATAAATAAAATTACATCAGAAGCTCACTACACCAAATCCACAATTCATCAAAATAAATCATGCCACTCTCACCAATTTCCTATCCAACATTTTTATGACTTCCCTTCATGTATTTTTCTATCCATCCTTCCCTTTTTACTCCATCCAAATTTAAAACCATGTCGTTCATAATTGCCTCAACCAAAACTTGCTTCCTTGGGTTCGAAACTAGATAATAGTTTACATAATTGTGTCTATCACAGTACTGGTTATAAAATAAGGTTTTAGGGGATCGATCGACGCTCATAATTCCCAATTAATACTTGTTTTAATTCTTAATTTTGTTTTCTTCCTCCCTTCTTTTTGACCCCCTTAATTTTTTTTATAAATTTCGTTCTGAATTGGCTACTCCATTTGTTCCGTTATAGTGCGTTTCATTGAAATTCAGATTGTGTCAGTTACCTGCTAATTTGAAAAGGTCGAAAGTGGGCATCTGAAAGGATAATTGGCCTATATACAATGTTAGGTTCATTGGTTTCAACTAGATAATTGAGAGTTTTTGGCACAACTTGGGATTGGACATACTTGATGTTTCAAAAATACCCATCATTTGAACATAGATATGTTGTCAAGATGAGGATGTTTTGAACCCTAGCTAGCTCAGAACACACGATACACGGATATAATATGTCCAATCGTCAACGCTTTGTGGAGGAAAAATCGTCTACCACTAGGAATCTGAACTGAAGTTTGAAACGGTGAAAAGACAAAATTGTCAGTAATTTATGTATAATTTGTATAATCAAGGAAATAGAGTATTCAACAAACAAAAAGAATATGGGTGACAAGTTGGTGACAATTTCAGAGTTATCTGTCCAACTTGTCTGTCCAACTTGTCACAACCCTCCATGACTTGTGATATCCTTCACAAGAAGTGTGCAAACTTGATAGAGTCCAACAACTCTCAAACTTCTTTGAGATCTCACCATACACGACTTTAGAATGCTTCCTTTACAAATCAATTCATAATGCTCATTATTACTTGTTTTTCTCTTATTTTTGTTTTCCCCCCTCCATTCTCTTTGACCCCCTAAAATTTCTTTATAAATTTAATTCTTAATTCATTATTGCATCCATTCCACTATAGTGCGTTTGATTGAAATTCACTAATTGATTGTATCAATTACCTGCTAATTTGAAAAGGTCTAAAGTGGGTATCTGAAAGGATAATTGTCCTATATACCATGTTCGGTTTATTGGTTTTAACTAGATTATTGAGAATTTTGGCACATCTTTGGATTGGACATATTTGATGTTTCAAAAATACCCATCATTTAAACTTAAATATGTTGTCAAATTGAGGACGTTTTTCATTTTTACACATCATATATAAATGATATACAAATTTCAATATATGAACCCTAGCTAGCTCAAAACACACGATACACTAATAGATGATGTCCAATTGTCAATGCTTTTGTAGAGGAAACGTCGTCTACCACCATGAATCTTAGTTGAAGGTAATTTGGAAAACGGTGAAAATGCAGAATTATTAGCACCTTCTGTGAAATTGTTTAATTAAAAAAATAGAGTATTATGTAGATAAAAAGAATATGGATGACGAGTTGGTGACAAGTTTAGAGTGACCTGTCCAACTTGTCTCAACCCGCCATGACTTGTAACAACCCTCACAAAAAATGCACAAATCATGATCTAAGACACTAGACACCTTACAAGTAGTACGTTTTTTTTGTTCAAACTCAAACTTGATAGAGTCCAACAACTCTCAAACTTCTTTGAGACCTCGCAATACATGACTTCATAATGCTTGCTACTCATTTCTGGCTAGTTTTTAAATTTTTTCCAAATTCATTTTTTTGACCATTGACTAATAAAAAGCTCGTTACGTGAACGCGCAGCTTCTGGAAAAAGAAGCTTCCTTGAGTAGTTTTTTTGAAAAAGAAGGAGCTTGTTATATTTTTATTCCGAAAATATCCCTACCCAAATTAACCTAAATTAGACTAAATAAAATAAGAAGTAAAAACACCCATATTACCAAGCAACGAATTCTATACATCATGCACCTAATATTATCACCCAGTAATTCTATATACATCAATTACTAATTTTTTTATTACTAAGTTAAAATGCTCAACGATTATTTCTTTCAACTTCTGATAATTTTGATGATGTTATTAAAGTGGCGATGTAAAATACATTAAATATATATTGTAATTATTGGACAAAATATGATATATTATTATTTAAAAAACTATAGACTAATAATACGATAAGAAAGGTTAAAGACAAGAAAAATAAGAAGAATGCCTTTTTATATTTTACAAAACACCAACTTTTAGGTTAATTTCTTAACACCTACATTTAAAACAAAATTTTTAAATTTATTAGCAAATCTGTACCAAATTTAGATTTAAATTTCTGGCAAATTCTGAATTTCTAAATTCTCAATTTTTCAACTATTTCTTTAACAGAGCCTTACTTTACAAGTAGATTCGTAATGCTCAGGTCGAGACAAATTATGTGATACTCGACTTTTCCCGACGATACACTACCAAAGTGCCAAACAGACCCACTAACATCATTCCAACAGTATTAGACAATTAAAAAGTCATTATCCGGAGCGGTGGTGGCTTTTCCTTGTGCTTAGTTTCTCCGGTTCGCTATTTCCAAATTATAAGTCCAACCTTCCTTCCCCTTTTGCTCTCCTCGTTCCTTCCGATTTTGGCTTCTTGGTTATCTTCATCTTGATCTTCTTTATCCTGATTGTTAACTGTGATCAAGCAAGGGGATAAAAGATTGCTAATTTGGACTCCATTAGACCAAAAATAAAATGGTGGAATTTGGAGAAGAGTTCATCATTGAAAGCTACAGAATCCCATGGCTTATCTGGATCCAGCTTCTTGTTATGATTCTACTTGTTATTCTTCTTTATTCAGGTTTCGCCCTTTTCGATTCCGACCCATCAACAGCCGCTTCCTCATCCGCCGCCCCACCTGCTCCAATCGACAGACCCAGCTCCTCAAGACCACCCAAGGTAGCTGCTTTCTTTCTCGTATACTTTGATTTGTGTTTAATTTCTTTTGTCTTCTGTAAAATTTGCATTTTTTTCTCCTTTTACTTGGCTGCTTATGTGATTTGAACATGCATTCTGTTGTTCTGCTTTTGTGAATGCTTCATTGATAGTTAAAGAATACGATTCTACATTTTCTTGATTTCTTCTTTTATTGGAGGACTAGTCCACTGGTGTGTTAAATTTCGACACTTCGGTTAAGGTCTCTTCGTACAATCGAACTGTAAATTGTGAAATAGGGTGAAGTCAATAATGTTTTGGGGGGTGGGAGAAGTTGTGTTTCCCTCATTTTCAGGGATAAGAGGATAAAAATCATTTCTTTGGTGAGGTTCTTGAGAAGAATCAGTTGGTACTTGGTACAGATTATCATATGAATGCCTTTGTGAACTGAATATGAGCTTATTTATGGCTGACGGGACTGGAAGTTTACGAATTCAGAATTATGTGCTTCACTGATTCTGCATGACTGCAACACAGGAGGGAGTCATATGTAGTCAAAGTGGTGAACCCTGTCATGCTGAAGTCAAAACCATGTCAGATATGGGAAATTGAATTAGATGAGTAGATTTCTCACCACCCTTTATCTTAAGATGCCTTGAGAACTTTCAGTTTCTGGAGTAATTTGATTTGCACGACGTGTGACCTAGATATCCATGCAAATAGGATCTGAAATTTGTGATCGTTATGTCTGTAGGACAGCACTGGGATATCCACATCACTTAGAGATCTTCGATACTTTGAAAGTACGTCGATATGTTTATCTAGGATGTTCGGCCACCATCTAAACCATTATTGTCTTGTAGAATGTCTTTTACTTGAGAAACACTTGATAGAAAACCAGTAATCTTAATATATTTGTGGATGGCTGAATCCCTTACCACATCTGTCCCAGTTTGGTATTTCTTCTTGCTTGTATGAATAGATATGTATCTTCATTTTTCGTTGTTCTTCTTAATGAAACTATCTTTGATTAGATGTATATTTTTCTATGATCTTCTCGCACTCAGATGCTAGCATCGGTAAGTGGTCCACATATATAAGAAGGTTCTTTGGATAGGCCCTAATATGTTATTGATCTTGCTTTATTAGCACAAGACCCAATTATTTCATGTTTTGGATCAAGATTTCTACTCCAATTAGTTTTGTCACAGGTTTTGATAAATCCTATATTAATAGCTTTGCCTACACACAAAATCCATTCTATTCAATATTTCACTTCTATTTATTCACCAGATCCTGAACCCATTCCAAATATCAGAATGCGTTTCAGTTTTGAAAACACTTGTGTATTGTAGACAAAGTACACACTTCCACAAATGTATAACTTACACATCTTGAAATTGCAAGAATAATATATTCAAGCTATTACTATGACTTCTACATATTTTACACTTGGAGTCAAGAAAACTTCCCGGTTGATTTTCAGCAGTTTCATTTCAAATTTCACGTGTCTTATTAGAGTGGAAGTAACTTGTGACTAGTATTAACATTTAAGCATCTTATTTTCGGGGTATTGGGTCCTGGTTGTAGTGTATAATTTAGCTGTGTATGAGCAATTATGCGAGTGTCCTGGTCTCTTCTTTATAACATGGACGTCATCCTATTTTTAGATCTAAAATGAAATTGACTAATTTAGACTTCTTGAAATGTCGTTGAGTAGAGTTTTTTTACTGTGTTGATTTGATGTCTTTTAAGAGTGAATAAGATCGCCCTGGCCCCTGAGCTTGGTTGCCCTTTTGCATTGAACTATCAAATGCAGGAAAATTAAGAAATATTTTGCCTCTTGAGTCTTGACCAGTGGTAGATCAAGCAATGCTTTGTCCAATTTGTTTAGCTGATTTGTTATCACCCGTCGTTTATAGTGTCATGTATGCTAGAGTTAGACCACGTTTAATTCTTTTCCTGGCAGGTGGAAAACGTTCGGAACAGAACGGTTGCAGGATCTAGTGGAGAGCCGAGGCCGACTAGAGAAGACGAAATAGAAAATGAACCTTCTCTAAAGGACTCAGTGTTTGTGAAAATGTTCAGATCTCCAAATCACCCTTGCAACTACTTTGGACTTTTTAAACAAGCATTTCTCAAGTGTCTTGGCTTGGATCCCAGCACCGAGAGCACCAGAAACCATCAACATGACAAACAAGAATAGCACGGTATGCTGAGCTCCTCTGCCTTTGTCTTGTAGATCCACAAACGACACAGATAGGAAATATAAGACAACTTCACTATTAATTGTCTGAATGTAAGAGAATTTATTCAGAATAAGAGCAGAATCCTGGTTTTTTCACGTATGTTTGAAGAAAAGAACTCCGTTTATTTGAATAACAAGTTATTTTTTGACTGAGCCCTACAGGCAGATTTTGTAGTCCTTGGAGGCTGTGGGTAGGTGAAGGAGTGCTTAAATTTTTGATAAAGCCAAGTTCAAGATGATGGGCTGTTCGCCACGGGCCAAATTAGGCCTTCAATAGTCTGTAAAGATATGTCATGTGGTGTTATATTAGGAAAGCCAGCTAGTTGTGTTCAAGTAGATCTGTAACCACTGACACCAATGGGATAGTGTGCTTGATGTATTTGAGAAGCTTCCTTAGTTGTTTGACTTGTACATGCGGAATTTATTTGCTGCTGAATTTGTTTGCATTAATATTCATTTTTTATGTGTTTTGCATTAATATTCATTTTTTATGTGTTTATTCTGTTCCTTCCATCTTCGTTAGGCAAGTATACAGGTACCCATTATCAGTTTCCAGCAACTTTATGGATATGATATGAAGACCAATATCGCTTGGCACTTCACCCATTTACTCGTTAGTGCGCGTAAAGTTTTTGGACATTATGCTAGCTATGAGCCTTTATGTAGAAATCTTAGATGGGTACTTCTTCGGCTGAAAGCTTTTATTGACAAGAGTATTTGAGCAAGCATGAGTTTAGGTACTTATTATCCCTAGTTGTTTGTGGTATAATTACTTGATACTACACTTTTTTATCAACAACAATCTCGCCAGTTTGTTGGAAGGGGAACAAGTGAACTGGATTACATTTATAGGTAAAAGAGAAAAACATCAAAACCAGGGGTGTTGTACATTCGACTGCAATTACATTAGCAGGTCAGATGTTCTTTTACGCCTGAAAAGGCCATTGCCGTAATACCTCAATACTCAGATATTTGAAGTTTCATTCAGTAGATACACCAAGGAAAACTGAATAACTTAAATCGCCACTGCAATCTAAGCTTGGACTAGGCCTTTGCTCGAGATTTGAGATAGTTGAAGAGCATCTTAGAAAACCTGGTCAGACTGAAAACCATCTGCACCACTGAACGACCTTTAACGATCCCCTCCCTCATGCCCCGTGCACTTCTAGCCAGAGCTAGCTTCGGGTTTCCTGTTTCTATTGGGGCCACCGTCTGCACAGATACTATTTAAGTAAAGATTAAGTGAATTCGGTATTCCATGTTTTAGGAGAAAAGTAAGACTAATAGATGCATACTAGTGACCTGTTGGAGTCGAGTTTGTAAACTGTCTCAATTTTTCTTCAGCCATACGAACAGCTTGAGTTGAGCTTCGAACGCCTTGATTTATTCCTTGGCTGCATGAGTCACTATTCTTTATCAGAAAATATAGTAGAGGTAAAAAAGAAAATAAACATCAGACAATCAGATATCTTGCGGTGGTTTATTTCAAAATACCGACCCAAGATCACTAAGCTCCATTGTTAAGTCACCGATCTCCATTCCAGATAATCGAACAGCAGCCATTGTGTCAGGAAGCTCCTCCCTCGCCACATCCATTAATTTCTCCATCGACTCAGCCGCCCTCTTGAACGCCTGCAAGCAACCAACCATAATGACCTCCACATAATACAACGAAATCATATGGATGAAGTCAAGCTTATAGTGCTTTTGGATCCATAGAAATTTGTACTACGACAATCTTGATTGGACACTGTCATTGATGATTTTAAATCACAGTTCTGCGTCAAAATAGCAGCTGCTCAAGTCACTTTTAGAAATGTGTGGGACATGCCGAGGAATTCCAGCAGATGACCATTTAATACACAAGTTCTTTGAAACAAATAAGACTACACAACTTCAATAAGTCCGTTCCATGGTCATTATCAACTTCTATTGCTGATGATAGCTGAAGCTTTATATGTCTATCCCAACTAAAAACCATATCTGAGAAACCAACATAAAAGCAAAAGATATATAAGAACACAAACCAGAAGAGTTGGAATCGCCACGCAAAAGAGCCATGTTGCAGATATTGCTGTCTGTAGGTACAAACTAAATCAGAAAGGGTAAAGTTAAGCAAAAGCACAGAAATTTTATAACTCAGCAAAACCACAGAATCCAACATGCAAAAGCAACAGGAGGGCAGAATTATTCAACACAGAAAGCTAGAGGATGCAACAATGAGTCAATGACTGTTCCACCTTCCCTATGGCAGGCTCACCGAAGTATATACACAATCAAACTTTATCTCATATTCGTTAGTACTTAGTATTTCAATCACAGCTATAAAAAAAAAAACAGAGAGCATGAATGTTGACACAAAAGGAACTTGAGATAACCTTTAGCTCAGTTTGCAAGTCCGGTATGTTGTGATCAAATCCATTTAACAAGTCAATTTCCATATGGGATATAAAAAAGAAATTGAAGAAACGATCAGGTTAATAGGCTTTCTACCATCCACAAGAAGCTAGAAACCTGAGAAACTTGTAAGGAGCATGATGAGTTAGCTTGCTATAATACACAGTAAACGTTTAATTATTGGCGCTCTGCTGTGCCTCTATTAAAAGCCAGTCCAACGAACAGAAGGTGATATTGTTAACACAGCATGAAACCTTAACTTCAACTAACATGAAAGCAAGTACACATAAAAGGTGCTTAACAAATAACAATAGCATCTGCAGTCACATTAACAAACATGACCTGCCTATTTATCAACTCCTATCATTTTTGGCATTGGATATCTCAACTGACAATCTCTCATAGCCAATTCACAATTGAGAAAGCTTGCACCTCACAAGTTACAATAATCAGACAAATTTCAGCACTGAACGAAATTGAAGCAAAATCAGGAAGTGCAATTGACAGGCATTTAATTTAGATAAGGAAGGAGAAGAGTGCATACAACGCAGGCGAAGAAACTGAGGACGTTAATGTGGCGCTGAGTAAGAAGAGGTTGCTGCTGAATCACGGGCGAGAATCCAACACTGGAAGTCAGCTCGGACGACGTTTGAACGGCGAAGGAAGCGAAATCAGTACTGCTCCGGCGATTGGGTAGCCGGAGAGTGAAAGATGGGCGGAAATTGACGGCGTTTGTGTGAGAGTTCAATTGCAATTTGCAAGGACTCGCCGGAACCTGCAACTTTAATGCATTCAACATTTTGTTCAGTCAAATCGTATCATATAGGGATGAAACGCTGATTGAAATTTGGGAAGAAATGCGAGAGTTGAAGAAGAAGAAGACGATGATTGAAAGGGGTTTTGTTGGATTCTCCGCTAGTTTTTGCACTATAGCTCGCCTTCTAAATTTTACTGCTCCTTTAAGCCCAGGTAGATGTAAAATAAAATCCCCAGGATATAAAAAGGTAACCAATCCAATCGATTAACTTTTCTTTTCATTTAAGCTCTTATACCATTTCTAACGGCCATTAATCGATCGGTAGCGATATTTTTTTGTGTGATTCTTTCTGATCTTTGGTAATATCTTTGGTATTAACGTTTTTTTCCGACTTTATTGTTCACTCATGCGCCGGAAGAATTTTAGGATTGATTCAGAGCACTTACCTTTGGAGTTCTTATTGATAGTTGCCAAAACAAAAAAGTTGTTGTGGGTTTCAATCCCTTTAAGCTATCTAAAACTTAAGTTAAAACTTTGGGACGTTACAACCTCATTAGCGTAAAAAAATGCTCAATTAATTAAACAGCCTGCTTCTCCATACATTCCTTCAAGTCTTCAACGATTTATTCTTAGCTAGGCTAGGGTTAAGGTCAGTACCCGGAAGGTCTATACCTGGACACAGACTTAATTAACGCATAATGCATCTAATTAATATTATCAACTGTTGTTAACTAAAAAGCTTTTGTCAATAACATAGCCATATAGGATGAAAATGGCATATTCAAGTACTCAACTCAATTGTTGCCTGCTAATTTAACGAAGGTTTTGACAGTTTGTTCATAGAGTTAACTTTTGTTGTTAACCAACTAAAAAGCCCAAAAGAAAACCAACTAAATTCTTAAGAACAAAAGAAATGGTTTCATCCATGCAGAATAAACTCCTTATCAGTGTTGAACCTCGAGAACTCAATTTTCTATGTAAGTTTCAGTTCTAGTGATATTCTAAATCTTGGCTGGATTTCTTCTCCTTGTTGAGTTTATTGTGTTTTGTTTGATTAGATGATCTGAAGATGCAAACATCTTGCAAACTTGTATTGTCAAATAATACTCAACAACCTGTTGCATTTAAGGTCTGTTATGTTCTGAACTGCCTCCATATCTTATTTGTCTTTATGTACGGAGTATTTTCTTGTTCGCATGATCTCATCCATGAATCTTTTGTTGATCAGGTTATGACAACGAATCCAAAAAAGTATTGCGTCCGGCCCAATGTTGGACTTATCTTGGCCAGATCAACTTGTGAAATTACAGGTGAAACTTTCTTGTTCCTTGTATTCAGTTTCATACTCGATTTCTTGTTCATATGATGCAAATATTTTTAGCCCTGCTCTGTTCAATTTATTATTACACAAAACTGCACAAGTACTAATAATGGCTGAATCATTGATGACTGGTCTGTGTTCTGGAATTGGTCTTGCTGATTTATGGCAGGCTTTGTTTGAGCAGATAGTGTATGAATGTCTAATCTGTTCTTTTATAATATAAACACATTACGCCTGTCTTGTGCCTGTAGTTACTATGCAGGGCCCTGATAAGAAGGCCACTTCTGACGTCGAATGTAAGGACAAGTTTTTGATAAAGAGTGTAGTTGCCAGAGATGGCACCACGACAGAAAACGCTTGGAAACTGGTAATCAGCTTCTCCGCCTTTTATTAGTGCACTGTTTGTCGCGATTTTGTGCTAAAATGCTTGTCCCCACATAGTGTTTGGTCCCAACTCCCACCTACCAGACTGATTGCTCTTACAGGTCAAGAAACTGGAAACTACATGAAAAGAGCAAGTACAGATTGGTTTTTTAAGTATCATGCAAGCATTTCATAAATTACCTGATAACCTGGACGGTCTATGGTTTTTTCGAGACATTTAGTGAGTATCTTTAAATGGCCTTCAATGTGCACACACTTGTATTGCTTGTTTATTGACATTCTAAAGTCAGAAACCAAAAATGGACTAATTTGTGATTAATCAAGTGAAGCTAGGGATCTGTGTTGCTGGTTAATTTAGAATAGATCTATGTTCCAAAATCCATTACTGAAAATGATGTTACCTTGTTTCTACATACTTTCTAGTTCAGAGAACCGGAGAATGGTGTTGAAGAAACTAAACTGAGAGTGACATACATTTTCCCATCTCAGACCGAATCATCAAGGTCCCACAGAGCAAGATCAAATGCATCTTCTGTATGCCAAATGGTTCGGCTCCTAGATGTCAAACCTCAAGAGCTCACGTTTCCTCGTATGTTTCGATGCTATTGAAAATCTTACTTTTGATTGTGATTTAAGTTTTTGTTATTTTCTTATTGGTTGCTAATTTTTTTTTTTTTTTGGGGTTATAATGTATACTGGTTGATTAGTTGAGGTGGGAAAGGAAGCATCCTGCCAGCTTCTATTGTCAAATAACACTCCACTTACCGTTGCATTTAAGGTGTGTTTGTGAGCAGCTTTGATGAGTTATCTGTGCAAACTGAACAGTGATTACATTCGTGTTTTTTTGCATCGTAATCAATCTGTTTTCCTTATTCAGGTCATGACAACAGATCCTAAGAAGTATTGTGTGCGGCCCAACAATGGACTTATTTTGGCCGGATCAACCTGCGATGTTACAGGTGCTTATTAGAGAACTTTTGCAATCTTTCTATACATTCAGCTTTTCTATTTCATCCTAATTTGGCAGGCTTATAGCATATCATCTGTAGCAGTCATCGATTTTTTGTATATAACGTCACATCTGTGCTTCTATATCTTGCTTTTTGGTGCAGTTCGCATGAAGGGTCCTAAAAAGGCCACTTCTGATCTTGAATGTAAAGACGGGTTTCTGATTAAGTGTGCAATCGCGAAAGCTGGCACCTCAAGAGCAAATGTTTATGAACTGGTAATAAGCTCTTACAATGTGCATGCCTTTAAAACAGAACAAAACGAAATACTTTTACTTTTCATCAACTGAACCTGGGTAATATGGATTATATTATGCCTTTCTTTATCAACTGAACATGTGTAATATGGATTATATTATGCTTTCTAGATATCTTTATAGCAAAACAAAATTCAATTCCTGGAATTGATGTTACCTACCTTGCTTCCAGTTTAAACATCCAATAGATGCTGTTGAAGATCTTAAATTGAGAGTGAAGTATGTTCTCCCATCCCAAACCGAATCATCAGATTATGTGAAAGCAAGAAATGATGCTCTGGTAAATGCATCAACAGTTACCTCTGTGATATTCCTGGTTTTATTTTCTTCATTGTGTATTTTCTTGCAATTATATACAATAAACCCCACGTAATGATATGTTTGGGGTACTTGCATTGTTTACATGTGGATCGTGACATGCAGGTAACACCGGATATGGGCAAAACTTGGAGTTCCTTAAGATGGTTTAAGCAGAAATGTCGGCACTTTTGGCTACCGAATGCTGCCTCTGATACGGTACCAATATACATTCATTGCATATTGCAGTTGTTACATCTGGTCCTGAAACTTGATGTGGCTTGTCTCTGTGTTAAATTCTTGTTAGTTCATACGGTCCAGGAATGTTGTTTTGCGTCTTACTAGCTAGGCTCGCTTTGATAAATTTCTTGTCAATGCAGGATGGTATTGGTGGCTCCTTTTATTACGAACTTGGTTATTGAGATGATGAAACATAAAACTTGTTACGGATTCGGACTCGAGAAGAATGTCTTTTGAACTGCCACATGCTATTTCTTTGATATCTCTGTTCCTTGAAATGGTGATCAAGCTAGAAAAAGTCTGTATTTAGTGATAGATAAGCTTAGTTCTTGTACATATAATTCTTGCAATGTTTATTTTCAGAAAATTTCTGTCAAGGAACTCTGAGTTTTAACTGTACTTGGTCACATTTCTTGCTAGTGAGGTGAGATTTCTCCAGTTAAAAATAATGTAAACATCAACTTGAAGGAATAAATGTGTGAAAAGTGGAATTATTGACAAATCTCAAACTCAGATAACTCCAAGTTCCATAATCACATTGCCTCATCTTTCAATTTGGCAACCTTGTCTGGCTTATATTCCAGATTCAAAGTACAATTTACCTCACATGGATCAGAGAAATAATCTTTCTTTCTGAATAATCATATCCTAACATAACAAGTGGAAATATATACAAGTATACAACTGCATTTGCTAAGGCATCAATATTTTATGTTCAGTCATCTTCTTAGATTTCTTCTGAAGCTTTTTGCCATGGTCTTCTCCAAGTTCCAAAAATGTTCACATCAAAGAAGCTTTGTATGGACCTAACAACATATCAACACACCATTAATAATATAAATTATATTGTCATGTACAGGGGCGGAACCAGGATTTGAAAGTGGAGGTGACGGAGTATTATAACACTGGCACAATATGTAATTTAGTTATGCCGATTTAGGACGGGTCGGGCCAGGTGGGATTAATATTTTTTACACCAAATTCATCGTACGTATTTAAATATGAATATCTAATTAAAATGAAAGGAAAGAAAGAACCACATCATGATAAGACAAACCAAAAATGAATAACGACCCACTTCTATGAAATCGTACTATACGTCTCTTCATCTTCTCAAAATCATCAGTGGTTGAATCAATATCAAAACCTTCGACAATTCCTTTTTCAATATACATTATCAAATTACTGGACAAGAACTCATCCTCCATCGAACTCCGCAGTCTAGTCTATGCAATTTTCATGACTGAAAATGCACGCTTAGAACTTGCTCAAAAAGTATAAAAACTGCCCATATAACCCTCTTAAATTAGTTAATTATTATATATCTCTTTAATCACAAAGTCTTGGATGAGACGTGTATTAGTGAGAGACGGATTGATATTCTTAAATATATGTATAATGTTTTATGACTACGTATACATTTTATATCATTTTTATGTATATGTATATCAACGATGTTTTTAGTAAAACCTCTAATGTTTTTGGATATAACTGTAATGTTTGTCCGTCTCTTTTAGTCTCTGCATAAAACAGAGACTTATGTAAAATTTATCAAATTTTATAATTTTTTTCAACTTATTTAATTATAAAGCCGACTAACTAAATGTACTAATTTAACTCAAAAAAATAAAATAAATGTACTAACTAAAAAATTTAGGGATGGCGGAATATATAATTTTCTAAAATATGCCTATAGTAATAAAGAAAATGAAAATTTGGGGAGTGGCCACCCCGTCTCCGCCCCTGGTCATGTACAAACAATCTACAGCAGCTTAATATAAATCGACATATACAAAATATCCTTAACCAAAATGGAACTTAATCAAGATGTAGAAACTAACACAGATCTATATGAGACAGACACAGGATGAGGAGACAGAAGAGGATATGGAACACAAGATGGTAAAAGAAAGAAAACTAGATCTGAATCACCGGAATAAGTAAAATTACGCCATGTTACAATCAGATAATTACCAGCTGTTAATCTTGAACAAAAATATAATGCAATATGTTAATGAATGTCAGGGATGTATCCGCATTCTCTGCATGCACTTCGATTCGATCCCCTGCTGTCAACTCGTTTTCTGATGGCAAATAAATCGAGGCATGAGAATCAGAATTCACTTTTGCTATATCAATATCCAATGCTATTCTCTTTTTGTCTCAAAGGTCTCTAAAGGACCTTCCATCAGTTCTATGCTCATAGCAATCTTACATTTCACATTCTTTCTTAACAACCTCAGCTGAACTTTAGGTCAGGGTGATTTAAAAAATATAAAATGTGGACACTAAGATTGGTATCACCAGGGAAGGTCATTTAGAGACCTTTAAAAGTAAAAGAGAAAAGCAGTGGATACAAATATTGCAAAAGGTAATTCCGATTCTCGTGGCAGTCATTTCCTTGCATTGGGAAGAGAGTTGACAACTGCAGCAGGAACCAAGTGGGTGCAAATGACAAATCATATAAATCATGGGCCAGGATCCTCTTCTCCCAATTACTACAAGACTTATGGCTGGCAAGTGAAGGGGTAACAGAAAACAACTAATAATAACAAATTTCTCACCGTTGCTTCAACGTGCAAGTCGGTTGCTGAAATCCCAGACAAAATCGTCAATGCATGTGTTTAGACTTGGAGTATCTCTTGATGAAAAGCTATTGTTGCTGCAAAATTATTGTTCAACGAGTTCCATGTGAAGTAGAATTGAATGGGTTTACTTTCTCGATAAATTGTTAGCCCATAAATATCATGACCACCAACCCAACCCAAACATCCAACTTTTCAAATAAACAATTAATTACTCTCCCATTAACATTCCCAACCTTACACCCAACCAAAACAACAAATATAGTTATCCATGACCATCTACCACCTAACCAATTCAATTAATATAATTATTGTTTACTATTTAATAAGTAAAATACAATAATTAAATGTCTAATAAATAAAAAACTAAAATTAGATTTAAAAATGAAAATATAAATCGAAGTAGCAATTAAATACCACGTAGTAGTAGTAAGTAAATTACATTAATAAAGTAAAACTGTGAATATAAACAAATATTACAATACTTCAACCGTAAAGCCAAAATAAACAACACTGCCAAGGATGAAAAAACATATATTCAGTCTGATTACTATGGGAAAAAATGAATCAATTTGGAGAGAATTGATGTAATTGAGGTAGGGAAGTTGAATAAATAGGACTTTTCAAATGTGTGAAAAATATAACAAATTTGGTCTCTATTTATAGATTTTTAAAAAATGATGAATTTTGATAGTATAGATTTTTTTAACAAAAAGATAATAAAAAGACAGACAACAAAAAGATAAATAGAAATCTAAAAAAAGGTCCAACAGGGAGGAGTGTAATCAGTGCCCAAGTAGTGCAAAATGGTGAGTGGGACACACCTTTGGATTTAGAAAAGAATGAGTATGGGCATCCAACACCAGTCCCAATGGTGCACGATGGTGGGTTTGGATTTTCAAAAGTAAATAAAAAAAGAAATGGGTAAGAACGTCCAACCATGGTCGCCCATTGTAAAACCAGTTGGTGGCTCTTAAAAAATGGATAGGGAGGAGTGTCCCTCCCTATTGGACTTTTTCTTTTAGATTTATATTTATCTTTCTTTTTATTATATTTTCGTTTTAAAAAATTATATCAAAATTCATCATTTTTTCAAATCTATAAATAGATACCAAATTTGTAATATTTACCACACTGAAAAGACCTTTTTTATTTTACTTCCATACCCCAGTTAAATATCTTGTCTACTCTCTCTCTAAATAGATCCAAAGAATCCATTTTTTCCAAATCTACTCAAGTTATCATCATGCTTAACAAAATATGCAAAGCTCCCAAAAACTCACATAACATGTATGAACACTACTCAGATTATTATCCTGCTTATGCTACTTCAATTTATATTTACAATTTTAAATCTAATAGTGTTTTGTTAATTACATTTAATTATTATGTTAAATTATTAGTATATTATAATTAATTAATTATAGTAGCAAAACAAAAATAATTATATTAATTGAATTGGTTGGGTGGTGGGTGGTTATAGATAAACTACATTTTGTTGTTGTGGTTGGGTTTGGTGGAAGTTTGGGTATGTGGATGAGAGATAAATTAATTGTTCATTTGAAAAGTTGGATGATTGGTCGGTGGCCATGGATATTTGTGGTCAGCAACATACAATACTATTTGACGTTAACTATACGAGTCAGATGTACAAAAATAAGTTGTGATGGGTTTGAGCAAAAAGATCTAGATGAGACAATAGAGAAAGAGGAGATAGAAGAGAATTTGGAACACAAAGCAAAGTAAAAAAAAAAAAGAGGGTAAAAGAAAATTCCTTGGCAACCATCGAAATAACTGATTAATCCCTATGCAGCAAACAAATAGTTTCCAACTTTTCATTGGAACAAAATAGAATGCACTAGAGAAAACTACGGGGTTCTCTACAAAAGAAACCGTCATGGCTTATTTGATTGCTACTTAGTGAAAGGTCATTTGTTCCGACAGTGTTTGAAATAGGTGTTGGAGATTAACTTACCTCCTTTTACCATTTTCACTACTTGGAGCTTGTGTACCGATATCCTCTTCAATCTCATCATCCTCAAGACCTCAGTCATCTCATCTAGATCTCTACCTCAAAATGTCCTGAGTTAGAACGAGATAAGGTAGTTAATTTGTAGTCTTTGATTATGTAATGATCAAACATCATTGCGTGCTTGCTGAATGTTAGGGCAACAGGATCTGTCATTCATATTTTCTCATGCACAAACACAAAGGAAAAGGCAAATAAGGACAAACATTTGCATGTGTTTCCACTCAAACATACACGTTTCCTGACCAAAATTGAACCAAATACGAATAAGATGCATAAACACATATCTTAGAACAACGGATGGAGAAGGTGAGCCTATATAAAACACAAGTATATGGCTAGAAACAGGCAAAATCCACACATCTGCAGGAAAAAAATGATGTGCGCAAAAAAAATTTAGATGTGAATCTTTGATGTCTTACCTTAGGTTCATTAGTTCTCGTGTAACCATCTCCTATTAGATGTTAGAATTATATCTGTCCACAAAACGACAACTTTGAGTGTCGATTCTGCCATTCTGGATTGATCAAGGTACTGTCATGACAGATCAACCATTAGATGCCAAATTGGAACTCATACAAGGAAAATAATAATCAAAATCTGCAGAATTGCATCTCATGCTCTATGACTTGTGACTTAGTTGCATAGTTCACACTTGACAACCATTTGCATCTCATACAAAGAAAACAACACAGGCAAGAGATATAATTTCATGAAAGGACCTCAAAATGCCTTGAACAATGTAACTGGTTATATAAAATTTTAATTTGACAGAGTAAATAGCAATCAAATTTTATCAAGACAAGCTAGCTACCTGAGCAATAAATCTCATCTGAAAATGTAATCCAAAATTACAGCATTCACTTCGAATTAGAGAAAGAAACTACTCATTATACATTCTTCAAAAGCAAATCCACCAGCATATAGCACAGATCCAAAAAAAACAAATCCACCAACATATAGCAAAGATAAACAAAGAAATGAGGAAAAGAAAGAAACTTTGAAGCCAAATGAGTAAACCCAGATAAAAACTTCCAAAGAAACAAGAAATGAACAAATTTCAAGAATAAACGAGCGTTGAAAACGAAGGGAAAATGAGAGAGCAAACGAAAAGAATGAGAGTACCATGGATTTCGAAGGTTTCTTCACCATTTCTGGTTTGATGGTGTTGTGGGGAAGCAAAAATGAGAACCAAGGTGAAATAAATAGGGTTGGTTGAACAGGGAGCGTTACAATTTTAGGTAACGATGAATTGGGTTTCTCTACCCACTTTCCTACCGCAAGCTGTATTACCTGGTACTTTACAGGTTGTACTATAATTGTACCATATGTATTAAATGTTATACTATACAACACATTAAAACATCAGAAGTTAGTGCAGCATGCTGAAGGGTGGAAAAAACCGATGAATTGTGTATCAAAATTGTTATCAATTCAATGATACTGGATTTTTTCCCTTTTAGGTTTTGTCTGGAATTTCCCTGATTTGCTTGCTTCCCAGGTACGTGTCAAAATCAGTATGGAGCTGGAGATATTGTTTCATTACAGTACAACTCCACCCGTACGGTTTTAAGTAAAAAATAAAATAAAAAATTGAAAGAGAAAAGGTCGATAAAAGTATAATTTACTGATAAAATATGTAATTTGTATGTCAAATTTAATCTCGTTTATTATTTATTGGTGTGATGTATCTCTTTTTTTCAATAATATATGAAGTTTTGTGGCAAGTTAAAAATCGCAGATGCATGAAGTTCTACAGGATGGAGAGAGGACATCATGATTACACCCTAGAAAATGTATGTCTAAAAAATGACTTGCTACCTTTCCTTCGTTTTTGGGGTGGAAACGGATGTTTTCATGCTTCCTGTATAGGAACAGAGAGTTTTGAGTACGATTTATGACGTCTACTTTGTAATAAGATCAACGAACTGATTGAGCCATCACGTGGTTGGTATTTTATCGTCCTGTATTCGTATATAGAAGCGCATTCAATGTAATTGTGAAAACAGCTGGTTAGTGCTGTTGCCAATTTCATTCGCTCGGAGCAGAGGCTTCTACACACAAAGAAAACGCATGTGTCGACATGCTAGGTTCAAAACTAAAGTTAACTGATTATGGAACATTTACTAGACAAGCGCAAGCACAAGGCCCGGTTCAATTTCTGCGACGAAAGTACATTTGTGGCCAGACCATCATCTCAACACAGTACTATGTTCCGTCTGGCAGAGCTAAGACTCATCGGCCATACGACCCCTGAAACTTCCTCTTTGGGGATGTGCACATAAACACTGATGGGCAGGACGATCAGCCTTCATGGCATTACAAGACTAAAAGAAAGTGATTAAAAGATGGATCCCAGTGCAAGATTAACATGTACACCTCTATTTACAGAAGAAAGCCTCTCAACTGTCTACAAAATTAAGAACATATGGATCCCATTCCATCGCTTTCTCTTCATCTTTGCTTCCCTTATATACACTTATTACATATAACCAACAAAACATTGCATGACAATATACCTGATGGAAAGAACCACCAGAGAAGAAAAAGATACGATATCCTATATATACTTCTTCCTGCCACTTACCTGTTTATTTTAGGTATAGATTGCTATAGACCCAACTGCTGATCCACTAACCACTATCAGCCAAGACAATGAAATCCTGAAACTAAAAAGAAAGACTTAAAGTAGCACGGGCCTCATCTTGCTTTACAACTTCTACTACTGTTGCATTGCAAAAAAAGCATCTTTCGCAGTTGATAAGGTGCCTGGATATGCAACTGTAGCATGAAACATGAGAACAGGGTAGAAATTGAGCATTTGTTTGATTTGTATAGCATATGCAGCATAATCCATCCTCAATGGTCTCGGATTCTCCCCCACATATCTTATTCTCAATTGCTTGCAACTCTGACTGATCGATCAACATGCTAGAGAATTTCTCTAGCTTTGACAGTTGATAAGAATAATCATCACTCCTCGTGGACCCCGCCTATTAAACAGTTGGCCAAATATTTCCAGATCAGTGAATCCATGCTATAAGGAGTACAAGAGAGGATGATAAAAACACAACACTGAATGTGCCACTTTTATATTAGGGCCCTTTAAATTATTAACCAGCGAGTTTTACAATAAATCAGAACTAGTGTCTTATATTCCTAGTTACTGCTCCAATGAACATACATTAGTGATACCAAAGTTATGCTAAATACAACCCAAAGATGAAAGTGAAATGTTACTAACCCAATTGTACTCGAGAAGATGCTGAAATCCATAGAGGATGGTGTCAGCACAATCCATGCTAGCAAATGTTGCAACAATGTCATTCCAATCCCCGCTATCTGTCTCTTTACTAGCATCCAACAAATTTAGAATAATGCCGGCAAGAGGCGCTAATATCATGCCTCTGTTGACCTTGTCCGAGGAATTTCCATATCGGCTTAATGATCTGCAAATTTTGTGTGAGTGATGATTATCTATATCCTTTTTCAAGTACATGAAAGTAGTTAAATCCAACAAGAGATGCTTCCATATTTTATATACATTGATATTAAATGAAATATCGAATTATCAACAGAAGAATTTATGCCAGGAAAAGTCAGACTAGGATATGGTAAAGCAAACATTATTTAGGACAGATTGCTTACAGTTCGAAAACTTCTGGATCGATTGCGCCATTTAATTGGTTCAATATAAAGATAATCAACTCTGTCAGCCTTCTTAAGTTTGTATCAATTCCTGATAGGAAAACTTGAGGTATTTCACGAGTACAGAATTCTAATACCCTTGCAAGGTTGCATGATAGGTCAAATATGACACCACATTTCCTGTGCTGAAAGTCCATTACCTGATAATGATTCATATATCAAATCAGCTTGTATACCAATCAGACATAACAATAAAGAATAAAATGAGATTTTCCACAAACCAATTAAGTATACCTTATAGTACATTTCTTGCATTTCCCGTACTGACACAGAGAATTCAGTCATCGCCCAGCTGAGAGTGTTGAACAAGCGGTTCAGAAAAGATGAAAATAACTCATCATCACCGATGCAAGCTTCCCGCAATAATTTCTATCAGTTATGAAATAGAGATGGCAATATATTCAGCAAACATAATAGCTAACCAGAAGCAATAGGAGATGTAGGAATAAATCATAAGAGCACGAAGCACCATCATAACCTGAAATAGTGCAGATGAATATGATGATGAAGATTCTCCATGCTTTGACCCAAATCCAGAACCTTTGCATAACCTAATAAGTATATTGGTTACGGGAATCCAAGATCTATTATCAAATGCTGAGAGCAAAGCTTTTGGCATCCTCTCAGTTGCTGCTTTATTGCATTCAAAAGCAACTAAAAACTCATTGTACTGCACAAGTACTGATATAGACTGGAGAAGAAGATCCCTTAATTCAGCGCTGGTTATCCTTTGGTCATTAAAATGGATGACGACAAATGTTATCTGTCAAAAATAAACCCCATTAAAATGCGAAGTAAGCCTTTCCGTATTAAACATGTTAACTGTAAATTAGCATTCCTCAAGTAAACTTAATAAATTAACCACTAAAGCTACGATCTAAACCAGTAGGAAATTACAAAGGGTAGAAAATAGTAGACATGTTTGGACTCCAACGTATTTTTGAGAAATGGCATTAACATTCGGTACAAAAGTTAAAAGAACACAGCTCAATGAACACCGTCAAATACTGCATCTCTTCCTAAAGAAGAAACCATGTGCAAAGCAAGCTCTACCATAGTATACATTCCAATTATATCATTTTAGAGTAACTACTGTTTCACCTCATGTACTTTCTTAACTCCATTTTTTCATGTAAGAAGTTCTTGAAGTAATAACACACTCCCTCCCAAAATAGTTGTTACATTTTGACTTCTTTTGATCAACCAACTTCAAGTTTAAATACGAAGTAATCTTAAACTATAATGGTAAAAATGTTAACCAAAATTACATGGTGAAAATTTAGGAATAGTGTAATTGTGGTAAACATTTTACCATTACAGTTTAAGATTAATTCGAGTCAAAACTGAAAACGGTTCACCAGAAACAGAGTAACAACTGTTTTGAGACATGTTTTGATACAGGGGGGTATACTATTAAATGCCTAATGCTATACTCTTAATGCTACCGCAATTTTTTCCCCAGAGATTTTACTCGACAGACAGGCCTCAAAGAAACGGAGTAAATGTTTAAATTTGAGGATAGGAATATTTTCCAGTCATATTCACAGAACGCATCCCTTATTTATGAGAAAGACTTGATTTTATTTTAACTATAGGGAAATTCACATCACATTAGTGTATATTGGTTGAGTGTGCCAAACACTTCGGTCGGAGAGGTATTGATCTCCTCATGTTAAGGAAAATCATGATTTTTACAAGAATTTTACCCTCTTTGTTGCACAAAATATCATTAGCAATAAGTATGAGGAAGAGTTAATTAGAAATCAAGATGCCAAAACTTCAAGAATATTAGAATTTCAGTTTATTTTATGATCTTGTTAATATGATACTCGTAATAGGTAGTTTATATTCAACAAAATTACAGAAATCAAGGTGTTATGTTAGACATAGAATATTATTAGTATCATAATTATCAATCCTAGATAGCGACATGTAGAGGCTGACCTCAAAAACACTACAGAGGGATTGCATGAAGGAGGATCGAAGCTACACTAAATTTATACAACAAGTTACATATTCCTATGTGCAAATGGTCAATTTTTTCTTAACAAGTCATTATCATAAATAGATACAACAACCTTAAGGAGGGACTGCCAAGCAACTCGTGACATGGAAGAGATGTCAGCAGAACTTGCTTGAAAACACAACTGACGGCATAGACAAATTTATAACCCTATCATTTACCATTTTGTCAACAGCAGTGTTATAGCTCCATTAGAGCAGCCATTTCTACCATTATATTGGCCGCGGTGGATATCTTGTAGGAGAAGTAAGA
Source organism: Plantago major (assembly GCA_026545765.1). Classification (NCBI taxonomy): domain Eukaryota; kingdom Viridiplantae; phylum Streptophyta; class Magnoliopsida; order Lamiales; family Plantaginaceae; genus Plantago; species Plantago major. Next base: position 22,496,964 of record CM048840.1, on the reverse strand, counting down.
AGTTCCACTATGACACTATTGCAAACTATAGAGAACCCTGATTAATCTCCCTCGTTCATTCATAATCAGATAATCTCTTTTAAACTTCTACCTTTTCGTCTACATTTTACCCTCTTCAAAATTTTCTCCTTTAATCAAATTCTATTCTAATCCTAATTCCTCACAATTTGAATTGACACCCTTTGATGATCTATATCTTGTTAAATTATAACCAGAATGGAAACGGATAAAAATGTAAAAGGGCTGAATTGACATTTGCATCTCAAAGCTACGGTCCACAAGTTACTGCAGTATGTGTAAGGCAATTTCTTGAATGTTACTGATAACTGTGAACAATGTAAAGAGCAAGTTCTTGAATATTACTGAATGATAGACAAGTATACCATCATAGGTGAGGATAACAGTTCACAAGATTAAATGACAACTTCAAGCAAGAATATAGTTAGAAGGCAAGTGAAGTTCAAGGGAGAGAAGCTAAAACATACAAAAGACATAAATCCTTGCTTGATAAAGATAGTCAGGGGGACAAATGGAGGTTCACTTTTACGCAGCACATGAAAGCAATCAACCTGCAAGAAACAAACAATGCTATTACAAAACGCAAACTCTACAGGTCCTGGGCGAAATCCAGGCTTAAACATGAAAATTGTATCAAAGTGAAAAAAATTATAAAGGGTTATCCTAAATCCTAAGGGTGCACTCCTTTCTGTTTTTTAGGAGATTCTTCTTTATCTACCTTTCATCTTCATTTTACTCCAGATGTTTACTGATAGTCTTTACTCGTGCAGAGGAATGTAATGTTAGACTTGGCAAATGAAGTGCAACATGAGAACTCGCAATACAAAATCTTAGGATTCTGCGTCACTTCATATCTAAATTTAGTAAGTTCACATAATAGCAGTAAGACCATTACATGGTTCCCTAAAATCAAGTAGAATCTACTCAAATAATTGCACTAAAAGCCATCATCAATGGTCAAGAATCATGATGATGAGATAAAAACATAATGCAGGAACTGTCCATAAGTTAAAGATAAGCGGAAAGAAGAATATGATACCACAGATTCCACGTAATATTCAGGAACGTAGGCAAAGATTGAGTCCACTTTGCTAAGAACAAGAAGCATTTGAACAATCCACATGCATGCCGCATACATCCCTCTCTGCTTCCAACGGGATAAAAGAGAAAGACGATACCTGTTAAGCCAAAAAACCTCCATACTAAGATCAATACAAGACAATCTAGTGGACCACAGCCACGATACTTACACGAGGGATACATATTACTTTGAACATTATTTAACAGAGGAAAGCTTGCATGGAAAATATCGATTAAAATTTAATTTAATTTAATCAAAAAACAAAGAAGAAGATGAGAGAGAAATTGCAACAACATTCTTTTTCTTTTCTTTAATAGTGTTTGGGGGGAGAGAGAGGGAGGTGGTTAAGATTGTTTTTGTGATTTAGCATACAATACAGATCGAAAAGCCCGGACCATTCTGGTAACATTGCTGACGAACAGGATAAGTGCAGAAGCACTTGCTAGCCAAGAATTGTAAAAGGCACAAATTACAAGCACACAAGTTTTGTCTCGCAGCGAAAGAACATATGCCCAAGCAGTCAATGTATATCAAATGCTTAATACACTGATAGGGTGTAGGGGTTCGGCTAATATGGGTGGCTAGTTTGGTGTTGATGGCTTATGATCTATGATCTCACCTTAAATTGCTTGCCACTTGTGTTGATAAAGAGCATAGGGTGGAGGGTGTAGGCGAATATAGGTTGTAATCTTTTTGGAATTGACGGGATCGGTTTATACCTTCTATGACCACATCTTAAATTACTTGCCACTTGCTTTGATAAAGAGCATAGGGTGGAGGGGTGTTGGCAAATATAGAGGGTGCGAATCTTTTTGGAAATCAATGAAAGGAGGTTTGGAAGGTTTCGGCTTTGGTTTTGAAAGCATGGAAGGTGAAGCCATTTTGAAGTGGATTGTAAAGACGTAAAGATTAAGTGGACCCGTATAAGTAGAAACATCATAGTCTTGGTATTGGAATATCTTTGTTATACTTGGTAGATGTTATTGAGGTTTCGGTTGTAGCTTGTAATCTTTGGTTGATGTAACTAAGGAGCATTCCTCATGCTCATGCAAACTTTTTTTAATTAATATTTTTATTAGCTGTTTCAAAAAAAAAAGTACGTATTGAATATTGATATGGCATTACAGGGGCATAATTAATCCTCTAAACAAGATATGCCCAAGCAATCAATGTATATCAAATGCATTATACTCTGATATAATCCCAAATGAAAGTGTATGAATATTGATATGGCATTATAGGGGCATAGTCTAATCCTCCCCAAACCCAAATTTATTAAAAACCTTCATGCGGCGGAACTTTAATGGACAAATAAATAGAAGAAAACTATACAAAAATATCAAGTCTAATGTAAAAAATAGTAAGTACGAACGACAAACTGATTATTATTGTATATAGATAGGATATGCTGGGACTGGAAAAATAAAAAGAAGTACCAGGCGCAATGTCGGACACAATCCATAACGTCCTCCCTATGAGCACTACGAGACTCCTTCAATCGCTTCATATCGTCAGCATAAACACACTCTCTGATTTGCCTATCCGTTTCCTCCAAGAGAGAGACTGATTGAGACTGACGAGACATGAAAGACGATGCCTAATGTGGACATAAATAAGCATAAATCATTTAGATGCTTTATCACGGGAATGTGAGAAATAGACAAGATGACTACATGCTATTTACTCTAGTCAATATGTTCTAGATCAAGTTATGGTTATGAACAAGACAATTACGAATGAAATGAGTGAACAGCGAAGAAATCGCCCATATATAGTGGGTGGAGGGAAGCTGCTATATAATCATATTAACAAAACGAATGGAGTTGATGATATGAGTGTGTGACAAAATACATGCTCAACAACATCCGGCATATAGTATGTACTCCATGTGTGTGTTGTTGTGCGTGCATGTGTGTGTGCATGTAAAAGATTAAGGAAAGAGATTAACAAAAGAATCCTGGTTACATAGAAAGAAATACGATATTTTAAAGATGTATGAAATTGACAAATCTGAAATCTGAACCCTTCTTTTTCGAGACGGGGTCCATTAGAACAAAACAGTTGAGATCTTCTGCTTTTATTGCACTGTGGCATATCTCCATGCGACAATTCAATTATCACATGGCTTTTGTGGTTGGGAACTGTTGGAAAGTAAACTATACCAAGTCATGCATTCCTGAAAAGTAGCTTATATCACCATTTACATCAACATGGACGATCATACATTTAGCTTAATTATTCGTCCAGTCAAGTTCAATCAGGCCAAGTTCCATTTTATTCCATATTATACCACAATTACTACCTTAAACATCAAAGGGCATGCACATGTTCAATCAGGCAAGTTCCATTTTATTCCTTATTATTCCATAATTACTACCTTAGACATCAAAGGGCATGCACATATGGTATGATAACATAGAAATCCTAGAAGTCAGAAATAACAAAAAGGGACGAAAAACCTTTACTGACCTGCTTAAAATTTGGGGCGAGGCCCAAATGGTACAACAAAAGCAAGGAATCTAAAAGCTCCTCCTCTTTTAAAGTAGCAGAAGGCAGTGTGTCTTCCCTCAGTGATATTCTTAACTGCTGCATAGGTTGAAATGAAACGTCTGTGTCAGAGTGATCACTTGTGCTAGGCTTATCAGCTATCTCATCATCAATACTGGTAGCAGTACAATCGGCAGAAACATGACCAGATCTCTCTGCCATTGAGCTGCAGCTTCCTTGAGAACCTTTTCTCAAGTATCTTATGGGTTGTTTAGAGTTATTAGATGAATCCACATCATAACTTGAACAACAACATGGTTTCTGCCTACTTGCATGTGCCACTCTTGTCTCTTCATCATCCATGCAACCTTCATACCACCGAATAAGCTCTTCTTCTTGATACTCATTTACAGGATTAGATTTTAACAGATGATTATAAGATCCTCCAAGTCTTGATATATCAACTCGGTGAGGATCATTCTTCAAAAATAAACCAGCAGGAAAACACTGTTGGCCTCCCCTATGAAGGAAACCCACACCAACTCCATCACTGGTTCCAAATCCCTTTATCCACCCATAGTTGTCACCGACCGCAAAACCTTCTGACAGGAAGTGAAGAATAACCGCAAATAAAGATACGAGGACCGAGTTGTTTGAAACTCCAGGTGGTGGTGAATTACGGTCTGCACCCCTGTTCTTCAACAGAATATTGCGCAAAAAATCCCTAAATACTGAACCAGGTAACTGGGGAGGTGCTGTAGGCGGTATGAATTGCATAACTAATCGGCATAGGTCCCGTTGCTTCTCTTCTATCTGCAAAGAGTTCGAAGCAAGTTAAAACAAAGCAATCAAGAATTAGGGAATGTGAGGGGGGTTGATTAGAATGAACACGGTGAAAATAAGGCTCAAGGTTCCACAACTAACAGATAATTTGCACAACTAGATGAAGATGAAATCCACATGTATTTAGGAAGAAGAAAGGCCAGCAGAGTAACTTTTAAGTCCAAAATAACTCTTACCCAATGTTCTTTCTTGGTAGACAATATGATATATATAAAGTCGCATGTCTTAGGACTTGAACAGTTGAACATAACCCCCAATCTTGCAAATTTGTGATGTTGACAACTTAGTTACATATCATCTCTTAGTACTAGACTGGTACTGTTTTAATTTTACAAAGAGATAACAAACCAAGAATTTTGTATCACATTACTAATTGCTAAAAAAGTCCACAGCAAGATGAAATCTAACCAGAACTCAGAAGCAAACAAATAACAAGAATTTGGACAAAGATGCACAGAAAGTTTTAAATATAAATAAATCAATGAATGGAATTAGAAGGAACAAAAGAGATGATGACTATACAATTTACAACTAGAGGCAAAGAACAGTCAGACGGGATCATGACATCATGTATAGAAAAAAGTTTCTGCATTAGTGTACAATTAATCACAAGAGACCCCAATAAATTTTTCTTAATCAATAATTAACATCGATTATGAACGCACCTCGTGATTATGCATCTTGGTATGAACAATACGGTTGTGTAGTCATTGTGTAGTCACTATAACAATCAATCTTAGTGTTTTTTATAATTTACCCGTGAAGTACACATCTTCCTAGGTTAAGTGATTATGCCAAAGAGAGCCACAACTTAAGCTCAAAGAAAAACTGACTAGTGCTTTGTTAATTGAAATCCTGGAGATCATGAAAAATGATTTAAATTTTAAAGCACACCTTATTTACAGCTTCAGATAAAGCTGTAGTTGTCAGCACCATGCTATTCTCATTAGAGATGTCTTCCGTTGATCCAGGCCACCAAACGGAAGGAATAAGACACTGAAGATCCACCTTAGCAGGGACTTTCCTTGTAAGGAATCCCTCAAATGAGAGTTCAAAATCTGTCGATATCCACCAGAGGGTCATTAATTCCTCTCGCCTTAAAATATGGCATGCCAGAGCAAGATGACTATATGATCCAGAATAAGGACACTCTGTAAGTACCAAGTTATCAGTTTTACATGCTGATGAAAGTGCTCCAAGCACATGCTTAAATAATTCTCTCGACTCCTCAAATTCAAGAAAGGAATCAAGTACTTTATCCAAAGTAATGTAGTCATGTGGCGGATGAATTCCAAAAACCTCCATCAAGAACATCAAGAAAGGCCCTTGTCCTATATATTCTGCACCCTCAATGTCAGCTTCAAGTGAAGAAAATAACTCTTCACAAATACTCAGAGAAACTGGATGGAACAGCTCTTCAGGTGATGCAAATCGTTTAAGTCTACTGAGCTTTTCAACAGTGTCATTTGCAGCCCTCTCCAAACGCTGCATGTGCAACAGCTTTAAAAAGCAATCAAAAAGATTAGATGCAAGAGGCATTGAAGTGGGAGGGGCTTGAATGGGGAGAAAGCCTTTAATTGGAAATTTGAATGGGAGTCCACCAAAATTTAACTCACATCGTTCCCCACGAGAAATAGAAAATGCAGGGTAGTACCCCAACCCAGGAACCTTTTTCCGAATCCCACCAAATGCTAACCCGAGTGAGATGCCATTCCTATAGTACAATATCTCGTCAGAATCCAGATCTATGCAACATCCGATAACATCACCAACAACCCATGACTGCCCATAGGGCCATGCACTAATATTCCATTTCATCATCCTTTTCCCATCAAATGCATATGAATCCTCTGCATCCCCAACCCCCCTGTGACCATTGAAGGGGGTAGCAACAGTTGCCCAGCCAAGCTGCTGTACACCACAAGTTTCAAGAGTCACTTCGTACATCCATTTTCCTTTCCATAAACATGTATTAGCCCTTGCACTGCTGAACACAGCATGACTCTCCACAAACATAGGCTTCTTGGTAATACTGAGGTCACCACAAATACTAGATTCATCAATTCTAACAACCTGGACCTCAGAATCGTCACAAATTGTCGACACCCCTTCTCTGTTTCCATTAGAGCTGGTTCTCAGCTCAGGATGGTGCTTAAAGAACTCATTCTCTATTATAGAACGAATAGCATCGTCATCAACAGGGTGTTTCAACTGCTCAATAGTTCTGCATGGTAGATCAAAAATATGCTCAAGAGTTCGCTCCACAGACTGATCACCGAAGCTTTCACAATACGAAACTAAATGAGATTTTCCTGAACCCTCATTTACATCTTCATTATTCAACACACAAGCCAGACCCGAGGAAAGCCCACCACGACGTAGACCCTCATCGGCCATACTCAATTACTTAAACAGTACAACACAATGTCCCAAACTAGCTCCAATATTCAATACAACAAATCACAGCTACATGCATCGATAAAACTCCACGCCACAACCAAAGCAATAATTCCCCTTAATAATTAGCTCCTTGAGCAGTAAACCTGAAACACCATAAGCACTCATGAAAGATCACTAATCCAAATAAGCCTCGTAGAAGATTCCAAAACTGAAGACCGACTCAGAAATGAATCAAATCCGAGCTAACACCTAATCCATGACATCAAGCGGTGAACAAATAAAGCTTAAAGTAAGAGAGAGAAAACAAAACAACTTATTATTCAAAATTGTTGCTCCTGATTCTTCCACCGTTACAATATGCAAAAGGAAAAACTAGAATAAAGACGAATAAAATTCAGGAAAGAACCGTAAAAAAAAAAAGAAGCTTTACTAGAACAATTGAAGAATTAAACTCAAATTACAAACTAATTTCCCGGAAAAAAAAAGTATAGAATTTAGTTGAGCTCTTACATGTGTTGAAGGTGCGGATTGAAATTAAATAGATATAATACTACTAAACGATTCTTCTCCGAGTAAGCTGGAAAAGCGGCTGCTGGATACTAGGGTTCTTCACGGATGACATTACATAATTTAATGAAGAAAGTGACAGATGAATAGTAGGAGAAGAAGAAGAAGAAGAAGAAGAAGAAGAAGAAGAATGTGAAGATGAAGGAAATTTGAGGTTTTTCTGTGTTAGGGGAAAGAGAAAAGACTGAGGCAGAAATGAGAATATTATATTATTATTATTATTATTATACTTCAGACTATTATTGTGATTTTCGATTTTCAGCCCTTTCCCTTTTTATAGTGCAAGGGCGATCGGGAATTTTCGTTCTCTCCGGTTACATTGTCTCCAGTTTATTATGCCGTCTGTTAATGGCATTTCCAAGATCTTCTAACATAATTGGTTAACGACTAACACTTACTAAACCAAGCTCTAAACTTTTCCATATTCTCTGATCAAATCCATGCAGATTTCTAGGTGGAACTGAAATGAGATATTTAGCCGGAACGGGATACTCGTCGATGGGATATCTTATTCTCACTATTTATGGAAAGTGTACGTGCGAACGTATACGAATTTATGATTTTGTCATGGTGTGGTTTTGTCGTTATTTAGTTGAGTCGGAATCTAACTTTCTGACCCCACAATCATATGATGTGCAACGTGGGCGTAATCCCGACATGGTTGGAAATCTATATTTTTTTCACGACGATGATTTTCTAACGACCTGCCGACTTGTTTGTTATTTCAGTTAAACTAAAGTCTGAAAATTGTGATGGACGGCATGTACCAACTTGCCACATTCTAGGAACGGTGAATATTTACCATGTTATTTGGAAGTGGCAGGTGCTGATAACAACTAAATTATCATGCATCAGCGAGAGCTAATAAACGTGTATAATATGTTCCTGCATATATCCGGGGTGTTGTAACAAACAGAACAAGCTATCACATATGAGCATAAGGTGACATACTAACGTACGCTTGTGATGCTTTATGGTAAATGTTCTATAGGATTTAGTTGCGGGTCGTAAAAGTTTAGCTATCAAACAAATTATCACGTCGCTGGCAACCGCTTATATATGTTTTGCTAAAAATTGTCATACAAGGTTAGGTGACGAAAGTTGGTAAGTCGTCAACAATATTCCAAACAATTAGAAAGTTGTACTTTTCAGGATACGATGGAGTGATTACTATCTAGCGAGCTCCACGACGTACCTTTTTAATTAGCCAGGACTACAATAAGTAAATGTAAACGATGGAAACAATTGTTCCAACCTCACGAATGAACCAAAAATAACAAAGAATTCAACGGATTTCTAGTACGATCACACACTAGACATAGTGTATCTACTATAAGACGTAGAACAAAGCTTATAAGACTGTCAAGATCTCAAAAATACGAATGCGACGAATAATCACTATTTCATTATAACCCTGTGTAGGTAAATTTTGTCAGACCTCAATATCATTTAACTTAGTTTAAAAGAAGTGTCTAAACAAGATATAAATAAGTTGCAAACCCTATTTCGTTAATATTTAAAAATTATTTGATTGATTTAAGTCTGTTAGTATATCAATAAAAAAGTAAAGAGGGAGAAATAGTAGGGTTGAGAAAAGTTGAGTTGTTCTCAACTTTGGAAATACAATGTAGAAACTCAACCTTAATCCAATGCCAGAGCAAAAAAAAAAAAAAAAGGACTACAATTGAGATAATCTCAACTCTAGCACCAAACCAACCAGCCTCCGCATATAAAATTTTCAGTTTATCACCAGTACACCATTTCATATATCATGTAAATTCTATACATGAACCCCACACATTATATCAAAGTGTGTATTATTAGTTATACCCCTATCATCTAAAAAAATTAATCACATCCATTTGAAAATTGCACATTTTGTAGGGAGAGTTTTGAGTATTGACTATTGACCTATTAACATGCACTACAATCATGTATTTTGGCACAATAACTAATTGGAAATTAATTTGGTATTCCATATTTGATTATTTCCATAATTCCTAATCGTTGGGATGTTACTGCAGGGCAATGGAGGAATAGAAACAACAGGGAATATGGATGGGTTGGCATGTGACGTGATGAATTGACGCCTGGAGCGGTAGAGCGCCAAATGGCTCTGAGAATGAACCGGATTTACCGTGGAAGATTGCCTTAGCGGTTCATAGCGCCACGTTCAAGGTAAAGCTCGAGCTCACGTCAATATTGTTTATTTATTTTCCTTACTTATTCAATCTGTGCATTCGGGGCAATTAGATATAGACCCCATTCATTATACTCCAATTGTAGATTCATACCCACTGTTTAAACAATTACATCTACACTCAAAATCGTTGACCAACATTAAATTTTTATTTTTCAGAAAAAAGAAAAGATAAAATAAATAGTAAAACAAAAAATAAAATTACAATTGTAAGTTTTATTACAGTATAGCCCCATATGTTCTAAACTTAACAAAATATACTCAATTTTAAATTTTGTTCATACTATCATCCAAAAACATATCTAAATCAACCCTCAAATTATGTGAAAATTCAGGAACTCACACATTTAATTATTTAGGAAAGAAAAGGAAGAAAACATTTTTAAAAAATTTAAAAAATTACCGGAGCTCCGGCCAGAGCTTCCATGGAAGCTCTGTTCGCAGCTTCCAACTAGTTCGAGCTTCCATGGAAGCTCCTTCAAGCTTCTTCCATTTGAAAAAAAATTAAAAGAAAAAAAAAGATGTAGGAGAAAAGGAGAGCTTCAATGGAAGGTCAAATTGGGCATCCATGTATGATTGGTTTCGAGCAGCTCTAATGGAGGTCCGTGGTGGTGGTGAAGAAGGGTGGAGGAGATGGTGGTGGAAGTAAAGTGAGGAGTTTTGGAGAAGAAGATAAAATTGGGGGTTTAAAATGTGAAGTAAATAAATTAATTAGATGGAATGATTAAAATGAAATGATAAAATAGAAAAGAAAATTAAAGATAATGATAAAATAAAATAAAAAGAGGGAATCTTTGACTTTTTTGGTTTATAAGTAATTACTTTTAAAACGTAAGAGAGGGTTTTGTAATTGTTCAAACAGCGGGTATCAATCTGTAAAGTGGTCATCTTGGAGAGTTGGGTTTTGTAATTATCTGTATTCAATATTATAAAGCCCAGTTTTTATTCTAAAATATCTGTATAGCACTTTTGTTAAGATTAAATCACATAATTTCTTTCAATTTTTTGTATTTTTTGGCCCACAAAAATCAAAACAATTACATACATGGTAAGAAATCTGTTTTGATGTCAGCTTCCATATATTATGCTTACTGCCAACCCATATACATTAATGATGTATATTCCCTGATCCTCTTTCCATTTTCTCTGCTATGAAGCGTTGTATTGTGGTTAGGGTGTAAATGAACAGAGTCGTTCGTGAACGTTCGCGAAAAAGCTCGGTCAACGTTCGGTTCGTTATCGAGTTGACCGAACTCGAACGGTTCGCGAACGTGTTCGAGTAATTAACGAATGAGTTTCGAGCTTCGTTGTTTATGGCTCGACAGTTCGCGAACATAGGTATATAATTATTATTTTTATAAATATATTTTATATAAAGTAAAAACAAAACAATTATACTAACCCTAACCCCTTAACATTCAAAGTCAAACTCATTTCTCACTTCCAATTTCCAACAGCCGTCCTCTTCACCAAGCCACCAACAATCGACCTCTTCCTCAATCCTCATTCCGCCTCTCCTCCACCCGCCTTGCCTCTCTCTGCATGCATCTCTCTGTGCGCCTCTTCCTCTGTTGCTCCAATTATGCGCGCCTCTTCTCTGCGTCTTCCTTCCGATCTGCCGCTCCAATTTTGCCGCCACTCCCCCTCCGACGACTTCCGGCTGCTGGGCTCTCCTTTGTTGAGTCTTTGTAGGTTAGTTCTCAACCTCTACTTTATAAACAATATACTTCGAGCTAAACGAGCAAATTTCGAGCATTAACGAGCTTTTTCGAACATAAACGATCATAATTGTCGAATACAAACGAACATAACACAAACGAACATAAACGAACGAACTGTTCACGAACATATCCGATCATAATTAGAAGTGGACCGAACACGAGCCGAGCTCGATCTTGAAAAGATCGTCGATCTCGAACACGAACACGAACATAAGTGCATTGTTCACGAACAAAGCTCGTTTAGTGTAAAGCTCGACTCGTTCGGTTCGTATACATGCCTAATTGTGGTAGATGCTCCAAAGGCTAACAATCCATATATTATATACTAGCATTTACGTGATTTTTGAACCAATGAATATGTGATTTTTGAAAATATTTAAAAATAATAAATAAAAGGGATAAGCTTACGCCAATGAGATTCGAACCCTACACCTTCTACTTAAACAATGACACATGTACGTACCAGATTCAAATTGAATAAGTAAGATCAACGGATGATTTAAATTGAATTATAAACTTAGTAAAACTTTGCGAATTACTTATACTACTCTGAAAAGATGAATTTCTATTCTAAAGCCTACATATGCTAGAGCTTTCAAAATATTATGTGGCATGTCACAACAAATTTTCTATATTTTAAAACATCACAATTTTGAATTCCTTAATAAATGATTCTTCATCTCACCACATTTATAAGATAATTATGATTAAAGAAAGAAATGTAATTATACTTTAATGGCAGACCAATCAATCGGATTATGTGCACTCAAATTTGAAATTTTCACAATAGCATTATGTTTTAATTAACAGTAGTCAACCTAACATTAATTGTAAAAAATTGAAAAATTACCTCTAAAGTTTCATTATATAAAAAAATTAAACATTTTACATTTACGGTTTAATATTAATTCGTAGTCAAATATGGAAAAATTTAATCGCAAAAAGTCAAAACGGAAAGTTTGATCCGAGACGGAGTAAGTAGTATATATACATATGGGGCATCAAGTAATAATCAGTGTGTTGTAAAGAGAGATGCTGTGATAGTTGTGTTTCAAGAAAACATTGGATGTGTTGTTTTACTATAACCAAGTTGGGCTCTTTTACGGTCAAGCTAAAGTCTGCCTGACAACAATAAATGGATTATACACCATAAAATTTTAATCTAACGATCCATATCATTAAAAAAATACAAATATTAATCAAAATACTCAAATTTACACTTTATTTTTTAAATATATAATAATGTCTTTTAGAATTATCTTTTCTTTTTAAACTTCAGTATTTTTACATTTTAATGGAATAAATGTGTCAATTGTTATTGGATGTTTGTTGTCAGGGCGGAAGTTTATTCACATGGATCTGATTAACATGTTGTAAATTGCATTCTATCTTAAAGTAGATAAATTTAGAAAAATATGGTTCTTTGAAGATAGAAAAATGGTTGGTTTCATTGGAATTGTTTTACAATAATTGTAGCAACAATTATGCTCAACCGGGTAATTTCGTATAAACTGATGGATCCGATTATAAGTTTAGCTGCAACAAAGGTCAGTATGAAAAATATATGACAACAGTACAGGAATAAAAAACTATCAACACTTACTGAAACTTGATTACACAAACAAAAACAAAAACACAGGAATAAAAAACTATCAACCACTGGAAGCTTAGCAGCAGAAGCTCCGTCGAACTTCTGTGGTGAAGAACACTCGAATATCTAAAGTGCAGAAAGAAAAACAGAGAAGAGAAGGGAAGAAGGATTTCTGATGCATGTTTGTCAAGTGAGGGAGTGGTATATGTAGTTGTAGAAACGTAACAGCTCTGATCACCATTAGTAGCCAAATTGATGCTGCAACATTTAAGCTCAGAGTAATGCAGCATGTTAGTTGGAAGGCCAAAAGTTGAAAAATTGTAGTAAAAAGATTAATATTCGACCATATTTGCTTGGAATTTTTCAGTTCAAATGTTTCTCCCCCCTGCGCGCGTAGGAGGTTTGCCATAACCACAACACACACTTGTGACCATGAGTAAACACAAGCATACCTTTATACTACTCTTTCCTTCCATATGTTTCCAATGTGGGACAATTGCAAAAAACAAGTCTCAACTAGCTTACTTTGAGCCAATTTATCATTCACACCTAGAATTGGTTATCTCCCGTATCTTATACCATTTCGAAGCTTGCGCATCCCACTTCGCAACGAACTAAAGAACACGCAAAACCGAGTGGTGGAACTTAGATAATTAATTGCTCAAAGTTACCCACTTAACACATTATAACACATAACAATTTTTGGCTTTCTCTTGGTTGCCTCTTGCAACCACACTTAGTTGCCTCTTGCAACCAATTCCCCAACATAAACTTCTCTTTTGAATTAAGAAAAAGGAATTCACATCATGTGAATAAATTAGGGACAAAAATTCTTAAGCTAATTCGACAAAGTTCCTGGAAATTTAGAATATCATTGCATCTAAAGTGACTATGCCGCGATGGTTTAATACTCCAGACGGCCTACATCCCCGGAGAATTCAAATGCTTTCCATATTCAAGTGTCCCGTGGAACTACCTTTCATATTAGAAATAATTGAAATTTTACTTTTACCCTAAGATTACACATTTGCCACAAAGTACATCTCTTGCCATTTTTTTCTATCTCATTGCTATTAATTTTATCTAAAACCGCATATCAACTATAATAAGAAGTTAAAATGTTGTGTTAGATGGGATTATTTTGCTCAAATTCACATAAATAAAAAATTGCGATTATGGTAAGATAAAGATAACAAGAACCATGAGTAAATTGTTCATCGATAATTTTGACAAGATAAAATATAATAAGAAAAAGATAGTACTCAGCCCTAAGACCCGCCATGGGTGATATTATAAGGGAAATGTTAAACGCAGAACACATTTTCTTAAATGCAGAACACTTTTTTATATATTGCAAAAGGCCCTTCAACTGATTAAAATATTGAATTAGTTTCATTTCTCGAAAAAAATTCTCAAATTATTACATCTTCGAAAATATATAAACATATATACACTACGGTATCATAACACAACAAAAAATCAATATCGTACAATCATTAGCCATATTATATCGATAATGACAAATATAAAAATGTTTTTATTATTTTAATTTGGTAGTTGTAGTTGTTAATTATTACTCAATTATATTAGTATATTTAAATTGATTTAAAAAAATCAAAAAATCCAAAAAATAACAAAAAGAAACGCAAAAACGGTTAAAAATGACAAAAACCGAACACACGAGTCGTCTCGTCGGGTTTGAAACTGACGAGAACATGGTTCTCGTCAGCTTTGAAGTCGACTACTTTGGTCGATATGAGGTGACGACGCTCGTAACGCCCGACATCGGAACATGTTTGCTCCGATCATCATGGTCACTGCTCAGGCCGACCATGAGTCGCCAGATTCGGATCTGGCGACTCGATCGAGTTGTTCGATCAAGTTTGTTGCTAAAGCAAACTCGAGATGCTCGGTCCATGACGATTATTCATGTTCTTCGTGTTTTCTTTTTAAGTTTTTCGATTTATTCATTCGGATGACAAAATTAATTCGAATAAACTTGTTTGATGTTTTTTTAGGTAAAATAGTAATTTTTTCAAATTATTGAATCATTTTGTAAATTATAATAATAGTGGTATTATATGTAATATGTAAAAATTTATTTTGCGTTTAGTAAAAAGTGTTCTGCGTTATAACTTTGTATTATAACTAATGGATGCAAAACTATATGAGAAGTATAACAATCTCGCCATGAAAGAATGGACATTTCAAAGAGTTAGGTGACAAGATCATGTCAATGATCATACCAAAAGACACTAAGTATCAACACCCAAGTATCAATCCTCTAATCATGTGAAGGGTAATGAGGTTGAGCAAACTAGAATAAAGTCGTCAATCCTCCTACGATCCAACCAAATGACGACCCCATGAGTATATAAATTATTTCTATGAATATGATAATCGAGTTGGCAAGGGCTATAAAGGTAAAATCGGAGTGAATAAATTATGAGATATGGTGACAAAGTAGGGGGAGGGGTGATGAGTAAATTAGGAAAAAAGATTTTCCATTTAATGTATAAAAAGATGAGATTGGGATAACACACAAGAAAATTGAATTTTTTACACCTTCATCTATCCATATATAAAAGGTTGGTTGTTATTCCCCACACCACATGTGTCATGTCAGCAAAAATTCTAGGTGGCACGTTGCCTCAAGAAATGTAGGTACAATCAGCTTATGTAATCCCAACTTAGATACTATATTCAAGAGTATTATACTCCTTACAAAAAGGGTAAACCGATTATAAGAACGTGGCATATCCAATTTGAGAATTCAAATGGCAAACTGAC
Organism: Plantago major; assembly: GCA_026545765.1. Taxonomy (NCBI): domain Eukaryota; kingdom Viridiplantae; phylum Streptophyta; class Magnoliopsida; order Lamiales; family Plantaginaceae; genus Plantago; species Plantago major. Next base: position 22,481,266 of record CM048840.1, on the reverse strand, counting down.
TCTAAGAATGTGATAATTGCAACATGAGAACTCAATTTGAAAGGTAAACCAGCACTAAGAATGAGATAATTTTAACATGATAACTCAATTCGAAAGGTAATCAACACTAAGAATGAGATGATTGAAACTTGGGAACTCAATTCGATGTGTAAACTCAATTCTAAGATGGAATCATATTTGGAACTCTCGTGGTGCAAAACCAATCATAATGATAAGATAATTACAACTTGAGAACTCTACTCGGAGAGTAAACTACAATATACTGTAAAATACTCTAGGTGTTGAAAGCTATATTAACTCTAAGAATGAAATCATTCAAACTCTAAGAATGAAATACTTCAAACTTGAAAATGAAATTCCAAAGAAAATCTTAACTCTAGGAAAATGAGTAGTTCCAAGATGGGAATCCAACTCGATGGGTAATCTTAGCTTTAAAAATGGGATGGTTCCATCTTTGGAACTCAAACCAACTATAACAATAAGATAATGACAAGTTGAGAACTTTATGCAAAGAGTAAACCACAATAAATGGAAAAATACTCTACGAGTTGTTCAATTTGAAGTGTATAACAACTTTTGAAAAATGAGAATATTGCAACTTTGATTTTTTTTTTTTTTTGAAACTTAAACCACACTTTGTGGGAAAATACTTTAAGAAAGGAAAGTACAACTTTGGAATTCAATTCAGAGGGTAAACCAACTAAAAAATGTGATGATTGAAATTGAATTTGAATTCAAAGGGTAACTCAACTTGAATAATGAAAAAAACTCAACTTGACAACTCAATTTGAAGGTAAAATCTACTGACACCACGACTAATTGAATTTGAATTCAAAGGGTAACTCAACTTGAATAATGAAAATAACAATGCCTCATAACAATTTTGAGGCATTGTTATTTTCTTTTTTAAAGTAATACTTCGTATATTTCATTTGTTCAATATCTAGAGAAATCCATGATGTGGTAGTGCTAGGATAATTCAATAGTCTTAGAAATCGCCTTGACCCATATCAAGATATTGGATATGTTATTACAAAATTCACCCCTCCAATATTTTGTGCTTGCCATGTTTGTGCCTCGAGCTGACGGCCGGCGCTTCATGGTTACATATATTGCCACTTCAGGCAAGCACGTTTGGGGTCTCTATAAGTCAGTACTTCGTGCAGCGGCCACCTATTAATTTTGAATGTTGATTGCGAGTTTTATTATAGGAGTAAAGTTTTTCAACACGGGAAAACCATTTAATTCTTAAGTTTTTTGGACACTTTGAGATCAAATAAATAAGTTGGTCCATGGTAATGAATTGCAATCTCATGAGCTTATGTGGAGTTTTCTCATTGAATTTTATGGTAAAGAACTACAAACTATTATGGCAATGAGCTAAGAGGTGTACGAGAAGCCCGCCCAGCCCGACCCATAAAAAAGCAGGTCTGAATCGGCCCGTTAATATAGGCCCGTGACCGGCCCTGACCGAATATTTGTTTGGGGCTTTAGGGGCCACCTATTACATGACCCGGCCCAGACCGAAAAAGTCCGTGGTCCGGACCGGACCGCTTAAGCCCGGCCCGAAAAGCCCGACATATTTAGTAAGCATATTAGTTGTTATTTGACTTGAATCATAATGTATTAGTTGTGCCAACATATTTAAATTGGATTTGAAAAGTTTAAGACACAATTAAAAAGCTTCGCCTTTTACTAATTAGGGAACACTGACTAAACCACTACACATTTTGTTCATGTTAGATCAAAGAATTCTTTTAATTTGACGAGTATGACATTCATTAAAAGTTGTACACTTGGTTTAATAAGTAATTCTTCTTAAGTTTTAAATATAAAATGCTAATAGAGTTCATGTTGGGTCTAATAAGTACCTCTTTGACATTATGGCTTCATTTGGTTTGAGGGGAAATGGGGGAAAAAAAAATAGGGGAAAATATTATTTTCCACCATTTGGTAGTTCTCAGTAAATCCTGAAAAATTCATCAAAATCTATACAAAATACATCTATCTCCACAAAATAAAGAAAGTTGTTTTTCCCTAATATTTTCCAGGAAAATTTTATTTTCCCCTATTTTTTTTCTTTTCCCCCATTTTCCCTCAAACCAAATGAAGCCTATAAGTAAGGGAAACGATAGCAACATACCGTTGAAACAAGGGAGAAGTACGAAAAAATATTTACAATTTATTTGAGGGAGGTTCAGCTTCACATATTCCACCCAAACGTAACAATTTTTAGTGAGTGTTAAATGGGTAAGAATGAATCACATTCAAACTAAAAGTTCTAAAATTTTAGTTTTTTTTTCAAGTCCGGACCGGCCCGTATTTTAATGGGGCTAGGGGCTTGGCCGGGCCTAAATATTTCTCTAAAAGTCCGGCCCGGACCGGCCCCTTAAAAATGAGCCCGGACCGGACCGTTAATTTTCCGAGCTTTCATGGCCCGACCCGACCCCCGACCCGGCTGACACCTCTAAGCTAACTTGGATATGCTTTAAAAGGGTATGGTTCAACCCGACCTTATCCGAATCAATTGAATGTCCGTTCAAAATAATGACATTCAAGTCATATACTCGATCAGAACCACATGGTAATCTAATATAAATTTGGCCCATCCCGATCTGGGCAGAAGATCAGTTTACAAAACCTAAACAATGGTTTTGATAATTGATTTGATTGGTTATTTCATCATATGCTTACCTATAGTCATTCAATAATAGATTTAATTGATTTACTACTCTCATTTGCTATCAGTTATAACAATTTATTATGTTCATCATTGCAACTTTGTTACCCGCGCTTATCCTAACCCATTCCCACTTAGTACAAGCAAACCACCCCACAACTTCTAATTCTTCTTCATCTTACTCTACTATTCCATAGTCTACCAGTAGGCTTTAAACCGGTCAAGTTCTATCGAACCCGAAGCAAATCCGCATAAAATCATTGTGTTCGCCCTGGATTGGCTAAACACCCGAACCCTTACACACCTGTGTAATAAGACGACAACCATAACTTATAATTAAATTAGTGAAATAACAATTTTTTTTTGGTAGGGATTGGGGGTGGGGAAGGGTGGAGGTGGGGTTGGATGGGCTGTACATGTTCTTGTAATTAATTAACGAATCGTATACGGGTAAATGGCCCGATAAAAAGATATTGGGTATTACCCGGCACGTTGGATCCTAAATGGGTTCAATTCGGTTGTTCTCAACCCGTTTAATAGCCTGTATACAATACTCACATAAATGAATTTGATAATCAAAAATCCAAAAACGAGTTTATTTAACCTTATTTTAAATCAGGTTGGACAGGTTGATTTTACTAAACCCCTACCCAGCCTGTACCCGTTAATAATTGACGGGTTCGGATCGGTTACGTGCAGAGGCCATGTTAAAAACTTAAACGGGTATCAACCCATTGACTTTAAACTGGTTCGATCGGGTTGGACCATGCCCGTTTAGACACGGATGAAAATGGAGTAATTCAAGTAAGAATAAGATTTTGGAATCCCATTAGTTGGGTTCAACTTACTGTTTTGAATTAATTGCAATGACGGAACACCATGCATATTGCTCATTTTCGGCGGATTACACAAACTTGCTAAGGATCATGACAAACGTTGTTTACTTTAGCACCCTTTAAGGTATACATACATCATTATAATACTAACTTAAGGGTGTGGAATTTTCTTACGAGATCGAATAACTTATACCATATGCAACCTTTTGCTTTGCAGTTGTGAAACTCTACTCGAATGTTGAAGATCAAATAATTGTTCATTATATAATTTAATGGAACAATTTACATTTGTGGTTTAAAATTAATTCGTAGTCAAACATGGAGACGGTTAACCGAAATAAGTCAAACTGGGACTAACGAAGCGGGGCGGAGGGAGTATGTATGTAACTACTATTAGTTTGACTATTTTGATTATCTCGGTTAATTTATTATGTCCTCCTTCTATTTATCATTTAAAATTAAGTTATACCGTGGCATCGCCACGGGTTAGTACTAGTTATGAGTAATTCTCATGAGATACGGTATCTTGTTAACTCATCGAGAGCCGTACGTACATATATTTTCAAGAAAATGATCAATGTTATTAATTAAAACGTTTGTATTGTCAACATATTGATATGTTTTTTCATATACAAAAAATAAATGGCGTTATCAATATAAACGTTTTAATTGACAATATCAATAATATATATCGTAGTACAAATTTAAAGTAATAATTAATGATAATCTAACTACTAGCTACCCAGAAGACGGATCTGATTCCTTCCACTTTATGTATGAATCCTTGCATGTGTAATTTCCTTTACCTTTCGGCTTTCTTCATTTTCATCTTGGAGGGGGTGACTGCCTTTGTACAAAATGTATCCAAAGTCCAAACTTTCCCCCAACAAAAATCTGTACTCACTACCGACTTTAAGAAAGTACATTTAGCTCTCAATGTTTTCAGATATATAAAGGACAAAAAAAAAAGAAAAAAGATAATTGTAGTTTTTTTTTCTAATAACATAGATAACATGCATGATAGAATTTCATCTCTTCTAAAAGTTCGAACTTTGTTGAGATGTGTGGAATCTTATCATTTATAAAGGACAAAAAAAAAAAGAAAAAAGATCATTGTGGTTTTTTTTCTAATAACATAGATAACATGCATGATATAATTCCATTTCATCTAAAAGCTCGAACTTGTAGAGAGGTGTAGAATTTAGTCATTTATATTAATACTTCAATACTCTACCTCACTCGTTACCGATTTCAACCTCTTTGGGGAGGCCATTCGAGTGGAAATTTAATATGGGGCGGAGATTTTCTCCGTGGAGATTCGAACACAGGTGGGCGTGAGCCAGAGGCTCTGATACCATAATAGAATTTCATCCCATCTAAAAGCTCGAACTTGTAAAGAGGTGTGGAATCTAATCATTTATATTAATACTCCAATAATGCATACTCTACCTTTTGATTTATGTCGGATAAACCCCACGCACTTTTATAGTAATCACTAGAACACGTAAGCGAGGTTAATTCGCAACAATAATCATAGATATTCGTTACCAAAATGATGTTCTACTACATTTTAACAACTAACCACCGTTTTTGTGTATATCATTGTGGTTATATTGATTTGTTCTTGTAGGTGAATGAAAAAAATAAATCGTTAAGTTCTTAATATAAATTACAAAAATTCAAGAATGTATAACTCAATCTTAACATTTATATTCTCAGTTTCTCACACGCTTGTTTTTCACTTAATAAATTTCTTCATCACTTAAATTTCATTTCCTCCTTTCACACTTTTTTTTTTTTTAATTACTATTACAATCATATTACATCAATTGAACTAATATATCATTCGTATCATTCATTACATAATCATCACTCAATCTATCATAACTAGCATACACTAGATCACAAACCCGCTCTCGACGGGAATCGAACCTATAACCTCTGGGATTATAGCACCTCAGCCTAACCAACTAAGATGAATGAATTGCCAAAATAGACTTCCACCAAAAAATATATCCCAAACTAGCCTTCTACAAAACTTATTTTCTTTTATAACCTTCTTTGCCACATGAGATGCCATGTGGATAATAAAATGTCACAAAAGCCACTTAAAGTGTCACAAAATCATTGTAAAAAATGTATTATAGGATATTTATCTCTCACCAGTATATATCTTATCATCTAGTCATCAAATATTTAAAATGTTTAATTAATATTAATATTACAAAAATTAAGACAGGGTAGTAGTCATTAATAATATTAAATCCTACATTCCTACTAGTTGAAAATCGTTTGTATTGATCGACTTGAGGCTTCAAGCAAACAATAAATATGAAGTATATAGGGTTAAATACAAATAACCACATGAATTATATAAAATAAAAAATTAAAGAATTAAATGAGAGAGCGCACGTGAAATCTCTAAGTTAAGAAAATAGCACCAAACCCTCTAAACTCCTATAAAAGTCTATATCTAACCTGCTCACCTGTATAAGTTAATATTCCTACGTACAATTTTTTTTAATATATGTAGGCAATTTAATCAAAAAGAAACTTTAGTTTGACTTGATCATTTTTAAAAAATGTTTTCTTCATTATATTTGTACTTTTAACCTTTTTTTATTTTAGTTTGACGGGTATGTCACATAAAAGAACCTGACGTTTAACGGAAAACCTAACACCATTAGTCACATGTGAACGGAATAAGGTGAGAGAATTTTATGCGGGATTTCTTGCATTTAACCTGTATTATATATCTTAATTTCATAAAAATCATGATAAAGTTCAAAATAAATTAAAAGCCACTTTACGATAGATTTAGTGCTTTCATAATGTATAAAAGAATGGAGAAAAAAGTGTTTAATTAAATAAGCATTCCTCCCAGTATCTTTACTATTCTAAAAGAAAACTACCTAAAGGTAGTTGTTACACAAATCAATTTAATTTTGACCAATTGATTAATTTTGACTTCAAATTCCACCTATAAAAATAAAGTTAAAAAGGAAAAGAAAAAAAAGAAGGGAGTTTGCACATCATCTCCCACTACTTCCACCATTATAATCACAAAAAATTATATTTTTATTAATTACTCATATAATTAACATTTATTATGATTAAATTTTTAATTAACTAAAGTATAAATTTAAATATATATTATAATGTTTATGTCATGCATATTTAAATTTTAATATGGGACTTATTTATTTGGCACGTGAATTTTCACGTGCACAATTTTACTAGTATAACATAAAGAAACTTCAGAGAGGATGGAGTAGTAATAAGACATAAGATAATTGCACTTCTTTCTAATTTATGCACAAAAGAATTGAAGATGACAAGTAGAAAATAATGCACAATGCTAAGTTTTAACACAAGTAGTGAGGAAGTTGAATATATGAAATATAAAGTAAGTAAAAATAAATAGAATCTACTTGGAAGTCCATTTGTCAAAGAAGAGGTTATAGAGGAATTTATAATTTATAGAAGGTTAGTTTGGAATATATTTTTTGGTGTAACGTTATTTTGGAAATTCAATCCAACTAAGATAGACCTCATACTCCTTGACATATGCATATTATTTCAATTTTTACAGTTAAATATTTAATGCAATCACAATCTACTCTTTAACTAAATCATCTTTTTAAAAGTCAAATTTTTTTTCCACGTGCCGTCTAAGTAGAAATAATAGATCTTGTATTATCTTCTACCTATTTTGTGAGATTCTTCTGGAAAATGTAATTTTCATAAATAGATAATTACAAAACTCATCCCTTTAAGATGTCCACTTTACAAATTCATACCCACAGTTTGAACAATTACAAAACCCTCCCATACGATTCAAAATTGTTTACATATACACCCATTGGTCAACGTCGGAGCTGATGTTAGCCCGTCACTTGGTCGGAACACACGCCAATTGATGACATGGATTGCCATGTCATTATTCCTCCTTCATTAACTAATTTTTACTGGGTTTATTTGTAATTGATTTAAAATTTTATATGGACTGTTAGTTAATTAACAAATAAATACAAATAACTTACTCTCTATTTTTATACTTCACATATTTGATACTCAATGTTTCATAATTCACAAAATTGATCCAAAAAATAAACAAAACACCCCAATATGAAATTTATTATGCTAGATTAATCCAAACATTATTGCAACACAATCCCCCTAAAGTATCAAATTATCAATATAGAAACCCACAAAATTTCAAGATCACATTAAAAAAGAAAAAAGAAAATTGAATCTCCATTGAAGACCCATTTCAAAAGCTTGAACTTGAAATGGGTCTTCAATTGGAGACCAACTAAGCTCCAATTGGGGCTGTTTTTACAGCTCCAATTGGGGCGAGCACAAACTGCTCCGGTTAGAAGCTCCAACCGGAGCTGTTCAACACCGGAGCAGTCAACAACTTCGTTTGGAGCTGTTGAATAGCACTGTTTGGAGCCGTTCAACAGCTCCAAACAGAGTGGTCTTGTGCTCCGATTGGGTTGTTTTACAGCCCAATTGGAGCTTTGCTAATGTCTCCAATGGAGATCCATCTCAAGCTTTAAGCTTTTGAAATGGGTCTTCAATGGAGACTAATTTTCTTTTCTTTTTTTGTTATGTAATTCTTGTGATAATGGTGGTTAGACGTAGGTGGTGATGGCCGGAGAGGTGGTGGACTGGTGGTTGTTATTGGTGGAGGATTTTATTGAAGTGTTGAAGAAGAAGAAGAAGAAGAAGAAGAAGAAAGGAAAATATAACCTTTTTTTTAATCTAAAAGTCCATGTGTATGCCTAATCATATCCACATCATCAATGATTGACACGTTGGAGCCGGAGTCAACGTCGGAATCTGAAATTGGGTGTGGATGTAATTGTTCAAACAACGGGTATCAATCTGTAATTGGAGCAAAACGCATGGGGTCTATATGTAATTGGCCCTTTTCATGAATATTATGTAATGCGGTATATCTCCGGTGACCGGTATATCTCTTACTCACGTGTTTAACACACTCATCTTATTTATACTCATGTGATATAAATTTTCTATTGTTAATCTTTCACAAGACTTTTTTCGGACTGGAAGATGTAAATACATTTGGAATTTTTTTAGGGCTTCTTATCACTAACACAGAGAAGATTGGCTTAATAAGGCTATCTTCTCTTCGTCTGAATAGAACTGAACTAAACTGAATTGTAGTATAAAAAACAACTAAACAGAAATGAATTTGAACTGAACTAAACTGAACTAAATTGAAATTAATGAGTTTTAAGATTAAAAAAAAGAAAGCCTAACATGCATTAATTGTGAGTTATGTGTTATGTACAAGTATAACCCACTTTTGGAACTTCTACCGTTAAAAATGTGAAATGAGCTACACATTTATCAAATATTTTCAAATTAAAAAAAAAAAACACTAAATCCTCTTCAAGAAAGTTGACAAACACAGAATCATTAGTAGTCTTATGAATATCCTATAAGCATCATGCCATGTTACAAATTGCTTCTAAAATGGGCAGTGGAACAGTTCTCGAGGAATCGGTACTGTTTTTTGGGGAATATTTGGAGAGAAAGGTTGCTTGATGTTCATCTCTTCATCATCATTTATCTGTATCACACTTTTTTTTTTCTTTTTTAAAATTGACAAAATATATTAAAAACTTAAAATAAAATTTACAAAATCATAAGAAATGTCCGGATTAAAAATAACATTATATCATAACCTCAACAATAAGATACCACACAAAGAAATGCCTCCACCTTTTCTGTTAGAGTGTATCTGTAACACACATACACTTTCATCTTCTGAACCTTTCTTTTCTTTTCTTTTTTTGGTGTGAAACATCCTTCTGATTAATTAAGTATTACAAGTGCAGTAGTAATTTTATAAATTTAATGAAACTTTCAAAGCTATGATACAAAAATTAATAATCAAAACCCGAAAGGGCAATAAGGCATTGACTTAATTTAATTACGCACTTCACCACGCTTTCGGAATTTCTCTAATTAATGATTTAACAATTACTAACCCGTGGCGATGCCACGGTATAGATTACTTTAAATAATAAATAGATAGGGAATGATAAAATAAATTAATCTAGAAAATAAGGTAGTCAAATTTATGTGAATAACGTTGATCGTGGTATCGGTCGGTAGTCCTTGTTCATCCAATATTATATCACTGAGTGTTTATTTATGTTAACTATAGAAAATGTTAAAAATAGGGTCATACCGTACCCGACCTGTTAATTAGTAACATATACATGTTTTTTTTTTTTTAAATCTATCCCTCAAACGGAACCAAAATAAAATACAAACATATACAACACAATCAATAGAATAGGGTTGTTCCCAACAACCCCGCGATGATGTGTGGTCACCCCACCACACACACACACAAAAAAAAAATTTTATACAAACATATTTGACATGTTATTATTGTTTTTTCCAACCCATCGGTTCCCAACAACCCCGCGGTGGTGTACGTCACCCCACCAAAGACACAAAAATTATTATTCTACAAACATAATTTCACATGGTACAGATTTGCCAAGGCGTCCGTCATGCAGATCAAGAGAGTAAAGAGAAGAGCGAAGATATTTTCCCCACCTAGAGAGTATCAGCTTATCCCCGCCCTCCCCCGGCTCGTTATGGAGATCAAGAAAGTAGTGAGAAGATTAAAGAGAGTTTTCCCACCTAGAGAGTATCAGATCCCTTAGACCCGTTATAGATCAAGAAAGTGGAGAGAATATCGAAGAGAGTTTCCCCGCCTAGAGAGTATATGCAGACTCCCCCCCTCCCACCCCGCCGAAAAAAATCGTAGTTTTTACTAACTTAATCATAAAATATTGCGGTCGGGTATTGTAACAAAGGTATTGAACGAGTTCGAGTATATGCCATACCGGACCTGAACATCATTATTTCGAACGGGGTTGAATTCAGGTTGGATAGAACCAGTACTTCCAGCCAGAAACTAGCCAGAGACTGTAGAGAAGAGAACCCTTATACCTCATCCTACCGATCGAATCTTATACATAAAGAAAAGGAGATTGAAAGTCTTCACATGTAAAATGTTGTTGATAGACATGTAAAGATCAACACACCACCAATTAGTCCACGTGTGTCTCTTCTATCTTCTGGAACTGAAACGAGCACGTCTCAAGTATTTAAAACATCCAAACCCATTCTTATATATAGGAGTTTGGTGATCTTCGATTTGGGTGTGTATATATTCAGCAATTTATTTAAATATCATTCTTATATGCATTATGTAAATTCAGTATATGTGGGTGGCGATTTTAATGGAATTATGGAATTTAGGAGATTTGATTGATTGTATTTATAGATAGTTACAAAGGTTGAATATCATTGGCATAATTATGTAACCAATATTAGATTTCAATTGTAAAGGTAACAGAACCAAATGCGCATTAACTTGGCATCAAACATAAATTTACTTTGATTATAATTATTTTGTAATTTTTTAATAAAAAAATAAAAGAATTCCTCACATTGATTTGAGGCGAAAGTACTAAACTAAAAAATAAAAAGAAATATAAAGAGTTAACAAAACTTTATATTCTACATTGCCATTTAAAATGAATTTCTTTTTACATTAATTTTATATTAGAAAATGTCTAATTAATTAGATAGCGCTCCAAGTATCATTTATCCACATGCGGATCATGTGTGCTTCAAAGTAAACCATAAACTTTAGAATAACCGAAAGTGCACAAATGCTATGGTTGTATGGATATATATGATCAGGCTAATCAAAATAATCGTATATTTTAGTTTGTCCAGAATGTTTGATGCTAAACTATTTAAAATGAGTCTCTTTTTGAACGCTTGATGCTACGTCAATTATTTATAATGTGATTTAATGAGTCGCTTTTAATTTTTAAAATTTCATTATTTCATTTTATCTTGTTTTAATAGATTTATATTTTATTTAATGAATAAAACAATTTATTTAATTAATAATGATATTCAAGATTGATGTTTATAGATTGTCTTGTCTTGGCGAATTCAAATATATGTTAAAAATATTTTTTTGAATTTTTGTAGATAAAGTTATATGAGATTAATATTTTATTTTAGTGAATGAAATGATTTATTTATAATAATAATAATAATAATAATAATAATAATAATATAGATTGGTGTATATGGATTCTTATTGTCATGGTGAATCCAAATATATGTTCAAAATATTTTTTGGAGTTTTGTAGATAAATTTATATGAGATTTAATCAAAACTATATAAGTATGTCAATGTACTAAAATAAACAGTGAAAGATGTACTGATTGAAAATGCAAATAATTCCACGAAATTCCACGTATGATTGAATTAATTTGATAAATACTCTATTTTTAAATTGAAATTTCATTACTTCATTTTATCTTATTTAATAAATTTATATTTAATTTTAATGAATAAAATAATTTATTTAATTAATAATAGTATTCAAAATTGGTGTCTATGGATTCGTTTTGTCACGACGAATTCAAATATATGTTCAAAATATTTTTCGGATTTTTGCAGATAAAGTTATATGAAATTTAATAAAAACTATATATACAGTCAATATACCAAAAATAACATTTAAAATATATATTGATTAAAATACAACTAATTCCACAAAATTCCACATATGACTGAATGAATCTGGTGAGGTTTAGTCATACGTGGAATTATATATATATATAGAATATATATATATATATATATATATATATATATATATATATATATATATATATATATATATATATATATTCTATCAAAATTGACAGGGAACTTCGTCTTGTAGAATGGGCTAACCATCACAATTTGAATGATAAACCTTTTGGGCTGGGTAGACTACCGATATTATATTTGCCTCAATGATATGCTTTCTAACATTTGTAACTATGAGCTAGACTTGTTCCATTTTACAATTCGGTAGTTTGATCTATATATCTGATAAGCATTATCATGCATACGCATGCTATAGTGAAAATTGGTATATTTAAGGTGGTTCAAAAAACAATGTATAGTTTGTAAGAATAACAAATTCTTGATGTACAAGAATAATAGTTTTGCATTGAGTAAAATCTAGTAAATTACTGGTAAGACTTGACTTCATATGAAGGCATCCGTACATGTAAAAGTATAAGGATATACGCTTAGATGTATTATAAATTGAGAAACATAAAACATAAATGAAATTATGCAAGTTAACAAATATATATGAAAAAATAAATTTCCCCCATAATTTATCGAAAACTTCTTTGTAAACCACGTTGGTTGTCGTGTCGTACGTCTCACCTTCATTATCACATATGAGTACTTTCAGACCCTTTCTACTTATAATTCTAGAGAGAGCAACATACAGTTGTCCGTGGCAGAATATAGGAGAAGGTAGGTAGAGACCGACATGAGAGAGAGACTGTCCCTGACTTTTATTTATCGTCATTGCAAAGCAGACGGATATAGGAAACTGTCTCCTATCAAAACTTAGAGGAAACTTAATCTCATCAGATGGGCTCATCGTCATCCTAGGGATGAAAACCTTTTGACCGGCATTCATTTCAGATATCATTCTTGCTTCTATGATATGTTTCCCCAGATTAGTTACTATAAGCCTTGTTCCATTGCACAACTCAGAAGCCTGGTCAATATTTCTCAAAAGCATGATCATGCATCCAACCTTAAGCACTATTCTATGATTAGGTAGTCCCGAGCAATTAATAGTGTTCAAGAATTCTACTGAGAATAATTCTGCCATTTCACTATCTACTGACTCGGTCTTTCTTATGCTATCAGCACTCAAGTACTCCACAGAATCACCATGCATTTTAGACATGACATAGTCATTAATCTCATTGATCATTTCATTAGTCGGTGCAAGAACAACACGGTGATGGAAGTATTCTGGATCTATAGTTGGATAGGCTAAGTGATCCAAAAGGGAAGGATATGTGCAGTCTACAATGGTGGAAATAGGATTACTTACTTCATTAATAAGTATGTTATCAGGTAACTTGATGCTACCTCGCCATCATTGGGTTCGCCCGCGACCCCATCACCGACTTGTAGTATCCACTCGGCAAAATCTTTAGTTTCACTAACCTCAACAGCTGATGATCCGGTCTGAATAGAAAAAAAGGTGTTAATTAAAAAGAACAACATAACAGAACAATTCATATGATAGTAACCGGGAATTTTTAGAGTTTACCTGCAATCGCATGTTTTTTGTGAGTTTTAGAACCTCACATGAATCCCACAGTATCGAAGAGCACAGAGAGGCATTTACAATATCAAATCTGCTACCACCAGGAACAACTGGCAAAATTTGCCTGAAATCTCCACCGAATACCACTACTAAGCCACCGAAAGGATCATCTGGACATTTCATAACATCTCTTAGACTCCTGTCGAGTGCCTCAAAGCAATGTTTGTTGGTCATCGGTGCCTCATCCCAAATTATAAGTTTGGTTTGCTTGAGTAAGCCGGTGACATCAGAATCCGGCTTCAACTTGCTGCATGTTGATTCCTCATGACACTTAATAGGAATACCAAACCTAGAATGAGCAGTCCTACCTCTAGGTAGCAAGAGTGATGCAATACCACTTAATGCTACTGGAAGCACTATATCTCCTCTAGCACGCAAGCCGGAACACAACGTCCTCCAAATAAAAGTCTTGCCTGTACCACCATAGCCGTATAAAAAGAACACACCATCTCTGCCCCCGTCAACTGCATCCATAATCTTATCGTAAATTGTACGCTCAAACGTGGGTACAATCCATCGAATTCTGATCTCATGGCATCTCTGTCGTATGACATCTCATCAACTATAAACTGATTCGTGGCGTTGTCAGATATAGACTCATCTGGGATTGGCATAGACTAAAAAAAAAAAAAAGCAAGACTGCTGCAGTTTGCTTTCCATAGCTTCTCAATTTCAAGCAACGCTAGGTTATGGATTTGTTCATTTGTAAGCCTCAAACCTGAATCGCGAAATGAATCGAAATAAGTAATAAGTAAATGTATAGCATTTTCGTATTTCGGTAAAATATAAAATTTACTAACAAATTACCAGGATTAAGAGAAGTTTTTTGCTTGATGTATAGAATGTTGTCAGATAAGAAGTTACATGTCTTCCTCCATACCTCCTCTGGTCTCGCCTTGCTTCGAAGAAGCACCGATCGTAAAAAGATGACGAAGGAAACGTGCTAATCCCCAGTGACTTGCCTCAGTAATTCCACGGACATACTCCCCGTCATCTGTTAGTAGGCCTAAAGCCACACATGAGTCCTTGCAGGTCTCGTAAACAACACCGTTCACTGTTCTAATATCCTGGAAACATGCTGCACCTCTAACATGATTCAACATAAGTCGCATATAGTACATGTTTTCAAATTCCATTGGCACATTATACATCCTTCCAACAGCTTGTGCCTTGGTTTTCCTACGGGACCACTTCTTCAGGCCATCCTTCCAGTAATACTCACGGGGCAACTCAGGATATGTCAATTTCCTAGCTTCCGGGTCAACCTTGTTCAGCTCAAACCATTCAAGAAACTTCGACTGCTTAACTGAAGGCTTATCAAGCAGATCCGTCATGAAATCTCCATCTCTGAAAGGTACCCACTGCTCATCCTCTAGATGAAATGCCAAACTCTTAACCGCAGGTATCCTCTAATGTATCTAGAATTCAAAAATTCTCCATATTGCCTCACATGCTGAAACATATCGGCAATCAGTATGCCTCTTAATCTCATCATTATTATTTATGTCTATGAATGTAACACCCGCTCTGTCCCTTCCTTTCAACATGTACTTGAACAAATATTTCATTGAAGCCCCACCTTTATAGTATTCTATGTTAATGTGAGATTGGTACTTCAGGAGCAACTGAGCATTGTAGGGGACAACAAAACTGTTTAAAAACGTCGACTCATATACTAAGTTCGGCAACAAATAAATCTAGGTTTATACGACAATAAACTAAGCATAATATTTAATTAATATAAATCTACATGTTGTCAAGCTGAACTCCATTTTTATCGACGGTGACACCTGTGTCCCTTCTTCGATATATGTGATATCCAGCACCGACAACATAAGTATTTTCGTTGTAGCGATTTGGAATATGTTTGGAGCACCTGTTGTCCTCCATGCACGGAGAAGTAGGTCTAGCCGGACCACATGGTCCGTGAATCATGTGGGTTGACACTACGTCGTACAATTCTGGATTAGTATCCTTGTCGGGTGACTCTGCACATATGTAGTCATCAATGTTATTTTTAATCTTCTCCTCACCCGCCTTATTCAGGATTGCCAAAATATGAACATGCGGAAGTCCTCGCTTTTGGAACTCAACGATGTATATGACTAAAAAAATTCATAGTAATAGATATTATAAAGCATTTTTGGATTTCATAGAATATAAACATGTAGAGACAAAAAAAAAAAAAAAAAAAGAAAAAAAAACCAACTTACTTGCTTTTGGTTTTCCAAACATATGTCCATCCTTTATATTACTGATCAACTCATCGAGTTTCATCTTGAAGAGTCGACATATGATATCAGGCTTGTTTTCCGGTCTCAACCCAAGACTCTCAACATACCTTGTGATCTCTGGCCACTTTGGATTGCATGTAAATATTATGAACATGCACGGATATCCTGCCCATTTGCATATAGCCATAGAATCCTGGTACATCTGCATGTACCATCTAGCACCCCCTAGATAAGATGATGGCAGTATGCAGAGACTACCACATGATGTAGGATCATATTCAAAGTTATCAACTTTGTTGGCAATCTACTTATAAGATTTGTATTTAAGCTTTGGTTGATTGTGACGAATCCACTGAAGTCTTTGTGACTCCATCATCATGTAGGAATCAACAATAAACTGTTGAAACAATCTCATGCCAAGTATAAGCTGGTGACCTTCTCCCTCCCTGTGTTGAATTCTGAATGCTAAGAACTCCCTAAGTGTGAGATCTGGCCTCTTACTGTATGTAGTTCTGGTATCTCTGTATACCAACCATCTTCTGCATACACGAACAATATTGGGTAATGCAGAGGGATATAGCATGGAAGAAATTCATTTATCCTTTGCAAATATCCAGTCGACTTCAACTCAACCATGATATCCCTCTTATGCCTCACATTCTCAATGTCTCCTTCAATAATGGCAGCAACCTTTGATGCAGTAGGTAAATTTTAGGTCCGTCCATCCTTGGCACGTTTTGCTATAAGCTGCAGACTAATATATGCTGAGTTATTACACTACAAGAAAAACTGGACAAAACGACGTTATGGGGCGACGGATTTTATCCGTCGCCCCATAACGACGGATCGCTAATTGGGGCGACGGAATCTATCCGTCGCCCCAATTAGCGACGGATAATAGTTATCCGTCGCTAATAAGCGACGGATAACTATTATCCGTCGCTAATTGGGCGACGGATAATAATTATCCGTCGCCCAAGTTTGACTTTTGTTAAAAAAAAAAAAATTTTTTTTTTTTTTGAAAATTGGGCGACGGATAGATTATCCGTCGCCTTATAGCGACGGATACCTATCCGTCGCCACTTTTGGCGACGGATCGACTCTGGGCCGACGGACACGTGTCCGTCGGCCCAGAGTTTCATATTTGGCTCGACAGAGGCAGCAGCCTGCCCTCATTTTCTTCCTTCTCCCTTCTTCTTCCTCATTCTCTTCTTCTCCGTTTCCGGTGAATTGTTCGTTATTCCGGCCAATCTTGGTGCCTAATCGAAGCTAGTGGGACAAGGAGTTTGTTTCTTCGATCAATTTCAGATTTCTACCGATTAATCAAGGTATTTTGGCTAAAACCCTAGTTTTTTAAAATTTGGGGATTTTGTTTATTTTGATTAATTTGAGCAATTATATGTATATATGATAAGTATGTAGTAGTTAGTTTAGTTAATTTGATCAATTATATATGTGAGTGGTATGTTAGCCACTTTATTTGGGTGATATGTTAGTCACCATTGTGTTAGTAAATTTTAGGACAATGTGAGTGGTATGTTAGCCACTGTACGTGAGTGGTATGTTAGCCACTTTATTTGGGTGATATGTTAGTCACCATTGTGTTAGTAAATTTTAGGACAATGTGAGTGGTATGTTAGCCACTGTATGTGAGTGGTATGTTAGCCACTTTATTTGGGTGATATGTTAGTCACCATTGTGTTAGTAAATTTTAGGACAATGTGAGTGGTATGTTAGCCACTGTATGTGAGTGGTATGTTAGCCACTATATGTGAGTGGTATGTTAGCCACTTTATTTGGGTGATATGTTAGTCACCATATCTGTTATGTTGTTAGGACATGTATTGACTTTGGATGTTGTATGAAATTGGGAATGTAGAAGGAGTACTTCATTCTGAAGAGTTGATCCCACAGATCTGGCGCGTTTAGGTATGGGATCCAAATCTGAGGATATGGTCTCACGTGGAAGGCCATTCGATCGGGTGGCCCAATCCTCCACAGTTGATGCAACGGTGGGCCCTTTGGGATGCTTCATGGCGAATCGATGTCCGTGACGTTGCTTGGACCAACAAGGCATCCCGATCGTCTGGCGGAAGGGCCGTTCACCACCTTGGGAGGCGATCTCATTGCGATTATTATCAATCGTGCGTATATATGTGTTTTGCAATCTAGCATTACGTGTATGTATGAAGTCTCTTTGCTCTATTACTTGTAGATGATAAATTGTTGACTAGATCTGGTTTGATTCGGTGGCACGGGGAGGTGACATCCAAGTATGCCATCTTCAAGAAGGCCAGCGGAAGGCGGGTATGGACCGATCGCCGGCCTCGTCTATTGCGGTATGTTTATGTTGCTTAAAGTTCATATTTGTACACTATTACAAGTTACTTTTTTAAAACAGTAACTGATCATTATATCTGCTATTTACGATTTCAGGCTGAGGTTGATGCTCAGGTGGCGAGGCAGGAGGACGAGACGGGTGATGTGTTGTCAACTGAACAAGTTGACAACATCTTCCTAGAGGTCAACAAACCGGACAAGAAAGGACGAATATATGGACTCGGGAGCCTCGGTTTGCATCTGGCTAGTCCGGTGTGCTCCTCATCATCATCCCAGCAGTCCAGACGTCCGGTTTACACACAGGACCAGGTCTCGGAAATGGTGCAGTCGCAGGTCCGGGAACATGTTGCTCGGCTAACTCAAGAGATGGAGCAACAAAGGGACGAGATGGAGCGCCGCGACAGAGAACGAAGGGAGGAGAACGAGCGCCTTGATTCAAATGGGCGATTCATGTCCCAGTTCGCCATCACCCACCCCCACCCCGTCGATAGCTAGTTATGTATCCGTATGTTGGATTTTTTCATATTTACACTTGTTTGGATAATTTCTCCATTCAATATTACTTTTTTATTCATTGAAACATTTTCCGTATTATTGATTTATTATCGAACATTATATTGATTAAATAGGTGAACTACGAAAAATAGGGATTAATATGAAATAAATAGTGACGGAAGTAGTGACGGAATTCACAGTGACGGAATTCACAGTGACGGAATTAGTGACGGAATTTCAAATTCCGTCACTAGTCCAATTAAAATATTTAGCGACGGATAGGATCTATCCGTCGCTAAATTTCGGAATTAAAAAAAAAAAATTGGTCAATCCGTCGCGAATTGGACGACGGATTGTTATCCGTCGCCACAGCTCCAGGGGGGCGACGGATTTTCTATCCGTCGCCCGATCCGTCGCCAGAGCTGGGGCGACGGATAGCTGGCCTGTAGCGACGGATTTATCCGTCGCTACAGGCCAGATTTTTTGTAGTGTTAAGAGATATACGATCCCTGGCCATCCTCTATGTTTTGGCATAAGGATTATATTGGTCGACCATATCTTTGATGCTGGCTGTTACAGAAGTGTCCAAACCCTTCACATCACTACTGGCATACATGCATATATATACAAATTTACTTAAATGAACTAATTATCATGTAACATTATTATTATAAGGAATTTTATTAAACAATATATAGATATTACTGGCACTAACCCAAGAGCATTGATTCTGTTCTGTACTTCGTGCTCAGTGTCATAGATGTATAGTTGAGCAAACTTTGGTTCTTTTCCTTCGTCTGGCAACAAAGAGCCAATTTTGTGGAAATTCTGACCACCCATCTTGAAACAATAAGGACCCCGACCTTTGTTAACCTCTTTGTCTATTTTCGCACCCATAGAAGTAAAAGAGAACATCATGTTATATGCCCATAAGTTCTCAATGATACTCCGATTATTCTCGTGTCTATCCTCTAAGAGATCACTTAACAACTGAGGTGGTTGTTGAAGAATTGGAAGCTTGATCAGACCTCTCATGCAACATAGGGTGAACTTAGGATTCTTTTTTTTTTTTGATTAGGTGGTCTCCTTTCTTCAAACCAGAATAAAGCACCACAATGTTCACATTTATACTCTGGATCACCCATGTCCAAATACGTTGCACATGCATTTGGAGCAATAATTTTATAGGAGAGACTACAAAATATGTAATTGTCATCCAGTATCTTATGTTTGCAGAAATAATAAGGGTTATTACCCATCGGAGCTGAAAATCTAAGAATTGGACATGTGAAATGGATTGTATTTTAACGTTCAAATGTTGGAGTTGACCTCAATTAGAAATTGAGACATTTTTGCAATTGAAAGAATGTCATTGGATATAATTTGTGCTTTTTCTTAATGTAATGTAATGGGTGTTCATTAGAGACTTAATTGTTCATATTTTGGGTTGCAATTTATCTGCTTTGTTATTGTTTGTTAACAATAATAATAATATGGGCAGAAATGTCTTTTCAGGTATTAATTCGAGTTGTGGTCAAGTTTGTGTGGACTAAAATGTAATTTTGTTTTCTCGTTAATTGTCATCTATTTTTTACTAATGTGTAATTACAAAATCTAACATGGTGCATGAATGAAAGTTTAACAATTAATTTGTATATCTTTGCATAATTAATAATGATTTTGATCAATGTCACATAAACCGTTTTCGCACCAGCCCCATTGGTTTGAATTTACCATAATAATAAAATAAATTATTTACCATCGAGTATCTATAATTCTAATGGATACTAAATGATGTATGCCGAATATTTTTTTAAACGAAATATGTGAAAGATACATAAAATTGAGTGTAGTGGTTTAAAAAAATGCACCCAAGAGCAATGATCATGTTGTCAATTCTGTGTTCAACGTCATATATGTACCGTTGGCAAAATTTTGGAGTTTGTACTTTGTTGGGCAACAATGTTCCAATTTTGTGATCATTTTAGCCACCTATCTTAAAGCAATAAGTACATTTTCATTTATTGATTTCCTTGTCTATTTTCAACCCATGGAAGTAAATGCGAAGATGTTGTTATATGCACTAATAATAGAACAATTATATAAACTGAGTACCTACTGGATAAACAACTAATAATACTTATAGAACATATTTCCAAATTAGTATAGTTCAAAACAATGATCATGAAAAGATCAAAAAAAATAAAATTAGAGCATAGCGACTACTAATGGACAAAATTCTACGTTAAATGCCTCGATTTCTTCTATAATGTAAAGAAAAAAATGCAAATCTATAATCTGCAGACTTAGGAGATTTAATCACCAAAGAGAAATCCGCTTTAATTAATTACTACATGTTGACACTCAAAATTTCGAACCACTCCAGTTGCTAATTTGTCAGTCAAACTTTTCACACCTTTTAAATGAACCATAAGACACAAATTTTGACACCAAGCAATAATCTTGGCCATTGATACCTAGCAACAACACCAATACCACCCATATGTTGACTCTACTCGTTTGTAGCATCAAAATTAACTAAAATGATACCAAGATCAAGAAATAACCAAGGTGCTGCCACAATTTACTATGCAGCACATAAAGATCTTTTACTGACTATATCTATTTCATCCTTAAAATAGTGCATTAATAATCCAATAAATAAATTTTCAAAATCATAACAAACTCAATATATATAAAGTGAAATTTATATTCAAAAAGTTCCATGTAGTAAATTTATAAGGTAGAAGGTAATATTTGAATAAATAATGAGTAAAAAGTAGAAAATGTGTTAGAATTCATGTAAATGTTGATAAGATGATGGTTTATATTTAATCCAATGCATAACTTTATTGGTCATTTTTAATGTATCCATTCGTAATTGTATACCTAAATAAATTTTGATTTCTTTGATAACTGGAGAAGTATTGAGTATTTAATAAATGCTCTACTTTTAAATTTTTATTATTTCAATTTTATGTTATTTAATAAAAATAATATTTTAATAAATAAATACTTTAATTAATTAATAAAATATTCAAGTTTGATGTTTATGGATTCGTCTTGTCACGCTTAATTAATATATAATTAATTCCACAAAATTCCACGTATGACTGAATGAATCTGGTGAGGTTTAGTCATACGTGGAATTATATATATATGGATGGATTGGTCGAAACCTAAATACACGAAATGAAATGAAATGAAATGAAACACCGCGTACGTGTTCAACACAAGTCTAACCTGTTCTCATTCGTGGAAAGTGACAACTAAGTATATTCATGTAACACATGACCCCAGGCCCAGGCCTTCGTCGTGAATTACCTAAAAAATTAAAACCTTAACTTATCTAAATTTAATTTAGGTGTTTTAACTCGATTTTCAGAACTTTAATTGTTATCCAGACAACTTTTAATAGATATTGGATTCATTGCTTCTCAATCTTAAAGTTCTCATTTCTAAAGGCAAAACAATTTAAAATAATTTTGAAAGTTCTCAATGAATCTCTTTTAGGTAAATGTGGAATTCATTTCTCGATACTTATTACGTATCGTATAACTTTATACATTTGTCATTTTTAACCATACATAAAACTTCGTTCATTACTTCCTCCGTTATGGAAATAGCTTCTCATTACTTTTGGGTGGACAAAATAAAATTATATATTACTGTTGGATAAAATAGTAATAGTGGATCCCATTTTTAAAGTTGAACATTAGATAAATTAATGTTAGTTAGTTTAATTTCGAGTATGTTTATCAAACATAAAAATGGATATGAATTGGTTATACGTACTCTAAATGTCATTTGTACCGTGCGAACCCACTATCGGTCGCGGACAACGGTTACTCCTAAATTGCTATTTGGGTGATATACTAGTCCAACAAACTAACATATACTACTCCCTCCGTCTCAGTTTCATCTTCCTGCATTCTATTTTGGTTCGTCCCAACTTCATCTTCTCATCCCTTAAATGGAAAATCTATCTCATACTTAATTTATACACGAAAAGTCTCGCCGCGGCGAGTTTTTACGAGACGAAAAAAATTATGGGGAAGGGTCTCGCCACGGCGAGATTTTATGAAACTAAATCCCGTCTTCTAGACTTATCTTGTCACAAGGCAAAACGCCTTGTAGGCTAAATTTCAATTTTTTCTTCGATTTAATGCGATCTCACCTCGCGAGATCGAAATTCCATGTCTCGGCTAGAATTTCACGAGTTTCCTCGTGTGAGTACAAAGGTTCCGCTCCCACAAACACGTACTGATGTGCTCAAATTAATACTTAGAAAACCAAGTTGTAAGCAGTTGTTATAGACAGACAAAGCTAAACCACAGAGTCGTTCGCTAAGGAATTAATTAGGCTACCACAACGAATGAGAGTAAACAGTTTGTTTGTAAGTAACAGATAGATTTGAGTGATTGTACTTCTAAAACACAGATTAAAACAGGAAACAGATAAACTGGTTTGATCAAAGAGAGAAGATGAACACAGTAGTAATGATCAAGTAATGCTAATTCGAACTAGGGATATCACTCATATTTGTCACACGGTTGTTGTACAGTAAATCAATCAATTCGATTCAACCAATTGTTCTTAGGGTATATTATACGGCACAATTCGATTCAACCAATTGTTCTTAGGGTATATTATACGGCAGAAATCGTGAGTCGTCAATTCACGATCCTTAAACATGAACAATTTAGAGAATTTAAAATGGACTTATCGAATTGAAGGTTTTTACGAAGATTTTGTACGAGACTAACCTATATGAGTGCTTTGATAAACCCTAGAGACGAATATGCAAGACTATCACATAACTACCGTGTTCGGAGTGATTTAACTACTCATGAGGGAAGCAAAGATGAAAGACGTCAAGGTATTGAATATGCCAAGCATAAACATGGTGATAATCGCATGCAAGATCATACAATTCGATAAACAGAAGAAAACACGAATTGAAGATAAACAATAGAGAGTTATCAAAAGATTACCAAGAATTCGATATCACCAAACTCCAAAAATCAATCAATGTCAAAACCTAGTTCTTGAGCTTTTTCCTATGTAAATCTAGGGTAAAAGAAGTTATGTTTGAAGTTATGGTGAAAGAAATCTATTTAAAGGAGAAAAAAGGAAGAGAATCCTAGTAAAATTCGACCAGGAGACCGTCCAGAAATCTGCTCTCGTAAGTTCTCGCGGTGGCGAACAAAAATCCTCGCCGCTGCGCGGATGTTTTCTGCCAGCCATATTACGATGTCCATATATTTTTCTACAGGAGGAATTTGGCTACGATTCTGGAACGAAAGCTGTAGCCCTTTGAATTATCTTTCCATATACACTGAGATCAGGTAAATCGGACTTAATATGAGAGAGTTATGTCCAAAATGTCTAGACTGATCCATAAATCATCACTTTTGCAAGTCACGCTAAAACGCCTCTCAATTCTTTGTCCGAACTCCGAATCCACTTCCGTCTTGGCCAAATTACTCTTCATTCAGAGATCTATAACCAATGTCTTCACTCTGATTTTCACCTTCGGGACCAAATAACGCAAAAAATCCTACAAAACACAAACAAAGTACCAAAGCATAAAAACGTACAAAAACACTATAAAACTAAGGTCAAAGACTAACAAAAGACCGCTAAAAAGGACCAAATGAGATGTTAGAATATTGTCTCATCAACAACAAAAACTGAAAACAAAATAAACACATAAAAGTGGCTAACATACCACCCCACGTAGACAAATAAGGCACACATGCCGCAAAAAGATATGCAATCCTATATGGCTCACCGACCACCACTATGAAAGCGAAAAAAACGGACACAAATTAAACACATGAAATCCCTCCCCAAACCTAAACTTTAGCTCGTCCTCGAGTTTGAAGTTTGAGCAAGCGAAGGAACATAAAAGAAAAAACAAAAAAACTGATAATAAAGAAAACTTACCCCCGGGTTGCCTCCTGGGAAGCGCCTTTTATTATAGTCGTTGGCTCGACTTTTTGGGAATGCTGCTATCCATTATCAAATGGGAACGAATCCCTTACATCCTTTCCGGTATCCTCAGCATTTTGTGAGCCATCCTTAGCTCCTCTCGTCAAGTTCTCTAAAAATTCCATGATTCCCTGCAAACTAAAATTAATCAAATTAGAAGATTTAAAAACTAAAAAATAACTACGGGAAACATAGGGAAAATAAAAACGAGAAATTGGGTCGAAACTCCCTGGGCAATCCAATGTATGTGATGGAACCAATACGTGCGAATCACAAGCAGGTAATGGAGTAGAATGTATTTCATCTTGTTCTGTGGGGGAAGATTTGAAAGTTAGCTCAACAAGACGGTTTGTCTTCTCACACTTGATGTTCTCATGCCACAACATCGTCTCTTTATAAATAGGAACCTGGGCATTGATAAACTCAAAGAATTGTCCAAGTTCGAACTCATCTATGGGTTGTCTTGCAGCTTCATCTAACATCATTCTACTACTCTCGGTTAATCCCCAATAGAAACATCCTATCCATTCCTTATCCTCCAGTCCAGCAAATATGCACTCTTCTTGCAGCTCTAGAAACCGAAACCATGCTTCGTCAAATCTTTCTCCACAAAATTGTTGAAAGCTGCGAAGCACTTCCCTCTCTGTTTGGCGGAGCTGTGCTCGCTCGATAAGCCATTCTCCATAGGTTTTTGATTTTACGATTGGGGATTTGTATGGCTTCTCAATTGTCATAAGTTCGTGCACACACAAGACAGGAAACCACGAGTAGTTCCGACAAAAAACAAACAAAAAACTAGCTAAACAAATAAAAACTATAAACAAACAAAAAATCACACTCAAAACGCTACAGTAGGAATTAATTCTCCGGCAGCGGCGCCAAATTTGATAAGCTCAAATTATACTCTAAATAACTTAAGAGAATAAGCTGTAGTTGTAGACTAAGCCTAACTCAGTATCGTTCTCTAGGGAATTAATCAAGCTATGCAACGATTGAGAATGAACAATTGTTCGTGAGAAACAGATTGGTTTGAATGTTGTTATACCCCTTAAACTAGATTAAGGTAAGGTAAATAGATAGATTTAAACAAAGAGAGAAAGCGAACACAGTAGTGATGATCCAGTTATGCTAATTCGAACTAGGGATAACACTCATATATGTCACACGGTTGTTGTACAGTAAATCAATCAATTCGATTCAACCAATTTTTTTTAGAATATATTATACGGGAGAAATCGTGAGTCGTCAATTCACGATCCTTAAACATGAACAATTTAGAGAATTTAATACGAACTTATTGAATTGAAGGTTTTTACGAAGATTTTATACGAGACTAACCTATATGAGTGATTTGATAAACCCTAGAACGAATATGCATAATCTTCACATACTACTGTATTCAAAGGTGTTTAGCTACTCATAATAGATAATCGCATACAGAGATTCATGGTAATAATCATATGAAACATAGATGAGAAACTCGCATGCAATAACATACAATTCAATCAATAGAGATAAAGAACGAATTGCAAAGAAGAAAGCAATAGAGAAATCAATACCAATAATTCTGATGAGTAAAATCAATGAATAACCAAGCTCCAAAGATGTCTCAATGTCAATGTCCGAATCTAGGAGCTCTCCTATACATATCTAGGGTAAAAGGAGTTATATCTGAAATTATGGTGAAAGAAATCTATTTAAAGGAGAAAAAACGAGTAGAATCCTAGAAGAATTCGACCAGAAAATCGCCCAGCAAATAAGCTCTCGGGAACTCTCGCCGCAGCGCGCCTAAATGTCTCGCCGCGGCGAAGATGCTTTCTGACAGTCAACTTACGATGTCTGTATCTTTTTCTTCAGGTCGAATTTGGCTACGAGTTTGACACGAAATCTGTAGCCCTTTGAATTATCTTTCCATATACACCGAGATCAGGTAAATCGGACTTAATATGAGAGAGTTATGTCCAAAATGGCTAGACTGATCCATAAATCATCACTTTTGCAAGTCACGCTAAAACGCCTCTCAATTCTTTGTCCGAACTCCGAATCCACTTCCGTCTTAGCCAAATTACTCTTCATTCAGAGATCTATAATCAATATCTTCACTCCGATTTTCACCTTCGGGACCAAATAACACAAAAAATCCTACAAAACACAAACAAAGTACCAAAGCATAAAAACGTACAAAAACACTATAAAACTAAGGTCAAAGACTAACAAAAGACCGCTAAAAAGGACCAAATGAGATGTTAGAATATTGTCTCATCAACAGACAAAAACTGAAAACAAAATAAACACATAAAAGTGGCTAACATACCACCCCACGTAGACAAATAAGGCACACAGGCCGCAAAAAGATATGCAATCCTATATGGCTCACCGACCACCACTATGAAAGCGAAAAAAACGGACACAAATTAAACACATGAAATCCCTCCCCAAACCTAAACTTTAGCTCGTCCTCGAGTTTCAAGTTTAAGCAAGCGAAGGAACATAAAAGAAAAAACAAAAAAACTGATAATAAAGAAAACTTACCCCCGGGTTGCCTCCTGGGAAGCGCCTTTTATTATAGTCGTTGGCTCGACTTTTTGGGAATGCTGCTATCCATTATCAAATGGGAACGAATCCCTTGTATCCTTTCCGGTATCCTCAGCATTTTGTGAGCCATCCTTAGTTCCTCTCGTCAAGTTCTCTAACAATTCCATGATTCCCTGCAGACTAACAAAAGACCGCTAAAAAGGACCAAATGAGACGTTAGAATATTTTCTCATCATGAACTTTGGTTTTTCTCAAGGAATTTTACTAACTTACTTACTTTTCTGCATTTTCATGTGTTTTAGATGATGAAGTCTCCTTCATGATAATGAGTTATCATGGAGTGCACCAGTGTGTCAGAAAGGTTGATCAAGGCAGGAAGACTCCAATTGGTTAGCAACCAAGCTACTTGAACCACTGAGGGAAACTCCTGGTATTAAAGTAAAAAAACTAGAACCTTGGGTGACCAACAAGCTGGGGATCAAGTGCCTTATATGAGGGTTTATAGAGCTATGCTCAAAGCCATAGAGATATTAGGAGGCAACCCTGAAGAGGTTTTTAGGTTGTCACCTAAGTACAGAGAAATGGTACTTAATTAGGACAAATCCTGGATCAATAGTTGAAATGAATGTGAAGCCTGCAATTGAAAGACCACCCTATTTTCAAAGGTTCTTCTGTGGATTGGAGGGCCTAAAAAGAGGATTTCTAAATGGATGCAGTCCATTCCTCTTCTTTGATGGGTGTCATTTGAGGGGCAGATATGGTGGTCACTTGTTGAGTGCAGTCTCAACTGATCCAGATTGTGGGATCTATCATGTTGCTTGGGCTATTGTTGAATCTGAGTGCAAAGAGTCTTGGGGCTTCTTTTTACAATGCCTTGAGAGATTTGTTGGTCCATGGGATGCTGAAAAACACTGGCACTTCATGGCAGATAGACAAAAGGTAAACATGTCATATATCATTGCATACTTAGTTTATCATTGCCAATTCTATTTGACTAACTATATGTATATCACAAATGTAGGGTTTGGTGCCAGTTATTGAAGGGTTGGCCCTAACTGTCACCAATAGGAAATGTGCAAAGCACATTTATGACAATTTCAAGCTCAAACGGGGAAGTGTAGCCCTAAGGAAGTACTTCTAGCAAGCTGCTATAGCTTATACTCCCTCCATTTCAGAAAAAGTGTTACATTTTACTATTCTGCGGTCAACTGTCTCCGCATTTGACCACAATTTACTCTTAAACGATATTAATAAATAAATTATTAAAATTATATAATGAAAATTTAGTAATTAAAATTTTATTATATGATTTTATTAAATTATTTACTATTATCGTTTATGAGTAATTTGTGGTCAAATTCGAAGATAGTTGACCGGTCAAAGTCAAAATGTAACACTTTCTCTGAAATAGAGGGAGTACATCATATGGTTTTAACAAAGCAATGGTGAAAATGAGAGCTGGAAGTGTTCCAGCATGGACCTATCTCATGAATATTCCTATAGGGTTTTAGGCAAGGCATGCTTTTGACCCAACTCCAAAAATAGACCACTGCACTAACAATCTTAGTGAGAGTTTCAACTCTTGGGTGGAGCTTATAAGAGGGTACTTTATCCTGAATATAATGGAGGTAACAATGTTTTACTCATTTAACTCATTTAAGTTAACTGGTGTGTGATAACTATGTTTTACTCATTTTATAGGGATTGAGAACACAAGTTATGCAGAGAACTGTAGTAAGGAGGAAGAAGGGTGCAGCTTGTACCTCAGTTGTAATGCCAAGGGTGTTAAAGAAGTTAAATAAAACACATGATGCATCAAGAAGATGTAGGCTAGTTTCAGAGTTTGGGGATGTATATGAGGTGGAGGACTACTCATACACCTTTGTGGTTAACCTTCAGACAAGGTCTTGTGATTGTAAAAGGTGGGACATGAGTGGAATTCCTTGTAGGCATGCATGGGTGGCTATCAATCACAATAGACAGGATGGGGAGAACTTCTTAAGTGAAAACCATACCAAGGCTGCTTATGTTAGGGCATATGATATGATGATTCAACATGTGCCAAATTATAGATTCTGGCCCAATGATTTGACTGAGGAAGAATGCTCACCTCCTGTAGTTCTCAGACCTCCCTGGCAGACCTCCTGTAACTAGAATTAGACACCCAAGTGAAGGTGGTGCAAAGCCAAGGAGAATTACTGCTCCATTGCACAAAACAAGAAGACCACCAAAATGTAGTCTATGTGATGTTAGAAGACATAACTGTAGGAAATGTCTTACCTTGGTGAATTTTATATCTTTTTTATACAACATTTCTTGTAATTAGTGTGTAAGTCTCAACAATACACTCTTGTTTATGTACATTGCAGTAAAAGGAAGCAGATGAGGAACCAATACAATCTACTCATTCAAATCAGCAAGAGGAAGGACACCAAGTAAATGATATAAGTAATTGGCTATCCCTATATGAGGAATATATACATTAGTCTAGTTTTGTTTGTTTATTGGCAACTCATTTGATTTGGATATCATTTGCTTGGGATATCATTTATCTGTTATGTATGTTTGCTGAATTTGGGATATGTTTTGCATGTAGAGTACACATGCAGAAGCTGTAGGGACTGGCAGGGGAAGGGGTAGGAGTGGCAGGGGAAATGGCAGGGGAAGAGGAAGTGGCCAGGCTGGAACTTCAACTAATGGAAGAGGCAGGGGCAGAGGAAGGGCTAGAGGAGGAGCAACTAGGGGAAAAGGTCTAGGTTTTTGGTTTGGTGCTGATTAGGTTACTTTGTGTTTGTAGTAACTATCTCATAACTTAAGCATTTATGCTCTACTTTTGTTTTTGGAATGCTGGGGATGAAATTACAGTACTTTAGTCTTGTTTTGCCTACAGATTTTGTATTGAAAACTTGCATTGGAAAACTAAGTTCAATACAATGTAATTCCTAGCTTGCTTACAATGTTTCATCTACTTGAATGCTTTAACAATCTGCACTATCAAGTAAATAGCAAATAACAACAGGTTAAGGCAAATAAGTTGCCTAATTCTAATGTATTTATCTACATTAGGCTCCACTTGTTTATGCCTTCTTTTAACTGCTAAGTAGCTTGTTGTTGAACATTTTCCTCTCTTGAATGTTGCACATTTTGCACCCTTGAATGTTGATGTAGTGGTGTTACAAATGGCACAAATTCACAAAGCAATTGGGCATGCATGGTTTCTCGATGATGTTGTGTTTGTACAATTTCTTCCTCATGACACCATTCTGACCACCCATGTCTTGGACAACCCCAATAAAATCTTCCTTCGTGTGGTTGAGACTTCTCCACAGATAGAACAGTTCGCTTACCCCAATTTGACTTCTTACAAACTGGACGAATAACACCAATTGCCGAATAATCACTTGAAACATTCGAGCTAGAAGCCATAATTGAACTAGATAATTTTGTAGTGAAAAAATCTGAAATAAGTAGACAAAATGGCAAGTTTTGGTGTATAAATAGCCTCCATTTAACTACCCAATGGCTACTTTTTAAAAATAACGGTCAGTAATCAATTACATTTAAGTATATACAAGTTCAGTTTTAATTACATATAAATCCACACGTGACATCGATAACTTAAGGCTGTTTGGCCATTCAGAAAAGCTGATAATTGAGCAGGGGTAGAAATGGATTTTCCAGCTTTTAAATCGCTAAAAGTCAAATTCGTGGCCTTATATGTAATTGATTTTTATCTAACTAGACTCACATGTTATTGTTACACTAACGCTAACGGATACCTATCTGTAATTACAAAATCTAACAGGGGGTCCATATGTAATTCGCCACATTTTATATTCCTTTCAACTCCATGAATTATTGAATAAACATTGATACTCTGATCCACATTCCACCGACCAGCATAGGCAAGTCAATGGTGATTGGTGAATAATAATCACAGAAAGTGAAGAAGGTAACAGAACCCTAGCCTCATTCGATGGCTATTTTAAAGAGTGGGCCGACTCCAATTACTGGTCCAAATTCATGTTGCGCGTGATTGTGTTGTGGCCCGTAATAATTCAAAATTTCCGACAAAGTCCATAACGGCAGAATTTAAACTAAAATCAGACATCAATTAAAAATATTGGATTTTATCAGTGTTTTGAAAAAATAGAGTTCGTGAACTTGGTTTTAACGGAATCTTAATAATTGTTGTTGTATTGAATTATAAATTTAATAGAATTGAAATTAATTCGTAGTCAAAGTTTAATTTTGTAGATTGGACCACTGGCATGAAATGGTAAATATGTCATGTAAGAGTGTGTAAGAGTGAAATAATGTGTACCTAGAATTGGATAAAATAAGATTTAATAAATGATTACTTAAGGTAGTTAATATAATTTGATTGAGTTTTTGGGGATTTTATTGAAAAATGGGTTAGTTTATTTGGAAAAAAAAACAAAGTATGTTGTGATATTCCTTGTTGGGCTTTATTATATTACTATTGTAATTACCTGTCGAATTCGACGAGCATATCTACATTGATATCTCTTTATACACCACATTAATAGTAATCGTGTAAAAAGTTTAACCGTCTTCATCACATATAATGATTGTCAGTCCCTTCTTGTTAGTAAACTCTAGATAAAGCGAAATAAAGATTCCCATGGCTAAATGCACGTCTAGTTATAAACCAACATGTCAAAGTGATTGTCCCGACTCTTATTTATAGTCATGACAAAGCATACATACAAAGGGAATTATATTAATAGTAGGAAATTTAGTTTCATTAGACGGGTTGTTCATAGTAATTCTTGGAATAAACACTTTATCTGGGACACCTTTTGTCGTTGAAGTTTAGCCTAAGAACAAGCTCACCAGCATTCTAGTGCCATTAGACCACTCCCAATGGTCTTAGCTAAGGCCATGAATAGTGGCGGTCGTGAGCTAATGCTGATTTAACGACCACTGCAAAAAAAAAAAAACTGTCCAACAGGTCATGCTAAGGCCGTAAATAGTGTTTTTAAATATTTTTTTGTATTTTTTAATATTTTTTTTAACTTGCTTAACATATTATAAGAGTGTTTAGAAGTTGAAATTAATCAAATTGAATTCTTAAAACTCGTTTTATAATTTATTGAGATTGAAATCAGAATGAAAAAATGAGAAAAAAACATAACAAATCTAGTACAAGATATGGATAATGACATTGAAGGATTGTTGTCTGCACTTTATGAGGATATGTACCATTGGATACCTGACTACACAACATCAAACCTCATTCCAAGGATTGAATTCCAAGGTGAATCTCAATTTCATCTGAATTTGAAGTCTCAATTCCAACATGAATTTTGACTCGTTTCACTATAAATAGACTACGCTTATTCATCTAAACCTCACACTCAACAACTCAATATCAAATCAAATATCCAACTCAAACACTATTTGCAAGATGTCTTCCAGTGGGCCGTGGAATGTGATCCCTGATGCACAAATATGGACGGAAGCCCAAGAGAATGCTGCTTGTACCTATCAAGACTTCCATTTATACGATGGGAAGATGACCAAGGAAAGTGAGGTATTCATGCTTCACATTCCGTTGAAGTGTGCCCAGCTAGGGATGTGGTGTTATCCTCACAAGTAGGAGCAAGCCTTACTGGTGGTGCAGAACCAGCTTGCGGAGCAAGGTGCCAACTATACGTTGGAAGACATGAAGGCTGAGGTGGAGAAGCTCTGTACAAGGCACTTTTGCTACACAAGATCCTCACTTGGGAGTGTAAACGGCGTGGTTGCATTAGCTTCAGTGGTGGTAGGAATCGAGTCGACTTGAAGGTTTGGGCAGAGATAATGCGCTATGACTGTCACGCTAAGTGGTACTACGTGGTTGATGAACCACTATTTGAACAACTAAAGGTTATGCTTAAGAAATGTAAGTGTGAGAATCCGGTGACAGATGCAGCAAGATGCCCCCCACCCGTGTTCAAAGACATTCCAATACAAGGTGAGGGATTCTCCCGCAGGGGGTAATTGAGCAACATATATCACCCCTTATTGTCTGTTTGTCTTTCAATTAGTGTTTGTTGTTTGTTCGTTTTATAAATCCTTAGGTTTTATTTTATGTTGTATTTGTGCTATGTTGTAATGTCCAATTTCCAATGAAATCAAAAGGGGTGACTATTCGTATTATGAAGAACTTGCATATTCATTGAAATCAACTCAGAAACAACAATACATCAAACATTACAATGCAAATCATAGGAAACAAACCAACAACACACATGCATAAAAATGAAATAAACAACAACACATTACAATGAAAAGAATAACTATTCATGGTTGAAAGACCAAACATGGTTCATCATGTCTTCTTGAAGCCGCAAATGGGTCTCCTTACTTTCTAGGTCAGCCCTTTTGCTCAAATAGCCATCCATTTGATTGATATAGGAATCCCTGCATGTTTAGGCATTAAGCTCATCGTTGTGGATGCCTAATTCTACAACATCATCATTGAATTCTGCTATCAAGTCTTTGTAGTTGCGATATAAGTGCCGCTCATCCTCCACTATCATATTGTGCAAACAAATGCAACAATTCATGATCCTAGCAAGGTCTTCTCGGGTATGGGCCAATGCTGGATCCTTAATCACTTTGAAACGTGCTTGGAGAACTCCGAAAGCACGTTCGACATCTTTCCTGCACGCCTCTTGTCGCATTGTGAACTTGGCCTGTTTTGGATTGATAGGACCTTTAATTGACTTCACAAATGTTGCCTACATCGGATATATGCCGTCAGTTAGATAGTACCCCATGTCGTTTTGATTTTCATTCACTTCGAAGTTAACAGCACGAGCTTCTCCCCTTAGTAATTCGTCGAATACCGGTGACCGTTCCACAATGGTTCGATCATTCAACTTCCCTGAAACACCAAAGAAAGCATGCCAAATCCAAGTATCTTGGGATGCAACCGCCTCCAAAACAAGTGTGGCTCTCTTGTTTTTTCCTTGGAATTGCCCTTTCCAACCCGACGGACAGTTCTTCCATTCCCAGTGCATGCAATCGATACTTCCAAGCATGCCAGGAAAACCTCGACTAGTGTTCACCTGGACTAACTGACGAACATCCTCCGCATTGGCCCTCCTCATATATGTAGGACCAAAAACCGCAACAACACCATCACAAAAGGCCTTCAATGCCTCTTGACCAGTCGTTTGACTTACACGAGTGTATTCGTCTACCATGTCTGCACATACACCATATGCAAGTTGTCGGATGGCAGCTGTGCATTTCTGTTTTGCCATAAAACCCAACCTCCCTGTAGCATCTCGGCGTTGTTGAAAATACGGATCGTATTGCTCTAAAGCTTCGACGATCTGGAGAAACAATGGCCTTTGCATCTGAATCACGCCGAACGACCGCTCCCATGTTGGACGTTCAACAAAGTAATCGTTATCGAGTAGAACAACAAATTGTTCCCTCTTCCGATCAATGTATTCACGCGTATGCCCTGACCTCCTTCGTGAATTTTGTTGCTTGCAGTGGTTGATTATGTGAGGAGTAGCTTGAATAAGAAGTTTGGTAGCACGGGTATAGTAATCAGTTTGTGTGCTTGAAGAGGAAGAAGAGGAATCAACATCAACTCTAAACTCATCATCATTGGAACTAGATGATAAGTTGTTGATGTAGTGATTAATTGAAGACATGTTTGGAGATGTGTTTGAGTTTAGAGACGTTTTGAGTTTAAGAAGTGGAAGATGAGAGAAAATTGAGATGTGGTGAAATGGGATGAAAATGGATTGTATTTATAGATCTCGAGAAAATAGAGCCGTTGATATATTTTTTATTTAATATTACTTTATAAATTAATTTTAAAAAAATCAAAAAGAAAAATAAAATAAAATTAAGGGGGGGCCATTGGGCTTCCTAGCCGTTGGGCCTAGCCCAACGGGCCCAACGGCTGGGACGGCTGCCCCCGAAATCAGCCTAGCCATGCACCACGGCCTGCTGTGGTGCACGGCCACGCCTAAGTCCACTCCCATTGGAAGTGGTGGGAGTGGTCTTACATAAGCATTGAACTTGTTCTATATAGAAGAAAGGTTAAATCCAAGATACGTAATGATTAGTCTCCACACCATAAATGATAAAGATTAAAGAGGAAGTTCCATCTCAATTATCAACAATTACAAAGCATTATAAAAGTCATGTTTAGGGCTGGGCGTTCGGGTCGGGTAATTGGGTACCCGACCCGAATCAATCGGGTTATTCAGGTGGGGTATTAGGGATAACTTCGGGTTTCGGGTTACCCGAATATTTCGGGTTCGGGTTTTTCACAAATCTAAAAAATGGGTTCGGTACCCGATAGCATCTCAACCTACTTTTTACTGAGAAAAAACCTCCATAAAAAATTGGAAACTAAAAATCTGTTCGGAGCCGCCGCCACCCCACCATGAATCAATCACCGCTCATCGCCGACGTTGAAAAGATGGTACATAGATTCGATCACATGAAACCCTGTTTCTCCATCTGTATCTCTGTTTAGATCACAAACCGATCTGCATCTTCTCGGCCCTTCTGTTTTCTAGATCTGGTCCTAAGTATTTTGGGAAGAAAACCAAGATTTTGCTCTCCAGAAATCTTTCTGTGCGATTTTAGGAAGAGGACTACAGTGTGTTAGTTGTTCCCTCTCTGCTTCTTTATGAACCAAGACCAAATAATGATAACAAAATTGAAGCAAAGTAATGACTTGAAACAAAGTAAACATGCCATCCATTATAAGTAAGAATAATTTATTGAGTTTCCCCTACTATACTACTACTGACCACTGTAGAAATTTAGTAGATATATATAAACGTACAGGTCTTAAAGAAACAGGTTTAAAAAAAAATACGAAAAATCAGTTCGGGTACCCAAAGCTTTAAGGTTTGATTGGGTACCCGAACTTGGGTACCCGATACCCGAAAACCCAAACCCGAAATACCTGATCCGATCTCAGTCATTTGTGAGAGTCCAAAAAGTCCATCTAGTTTCACATAAAAATTGTCTATATTTTACATTTGTCCATTTTAATATTTTTTGTGAATCTGGATTGAGGGTGAATTTTTTAAGAATTTGATCCAAATCCGGATCCGAAAACGTTTTTAGTATAAAAGTCAATTTTTTAGGGTTTTCTTTCACTCTCTTCATTTCCTTCTTCATATTTCTCTCCCTATCTTCCAATCTCTCTAAAACCACCACCCAACCACCACTAAATCCGACGTAACTACGTCGTCCGACCACCAATACTAAATCCGATTGCATATTTGAGTAGCTCATGAGCCGATCTACCTTTCTATCTTTTTCGTTTTTCCGTTTTGCCGACTTTCAAAATTGTTGACCGGACTTCGAAGCTTTCCGGTTGTCTTTTCCGGCGAATCTCCGACTACTCAACACACATAAGTCATTACCTTGTCGTTTCCTCAATTTTCAGGTCACTTATGTTTTTCCCAATTTCGTTTAGTTTTTTATATAAATGAAATACATTTTAGTCGAAATTATCTATATATATGATGTTTCAAATGAGTATCAATGCGTTTTATATGCCTTAATTTAGTAACTTTCTATATTTTGGTAAAAATTGTCTAGTTTTTTTTTTTTTTTTGTATAAATGTCCTATATTTTAGTAGAAATTGTCTATGTGATGTGTTGTATATTGTATAATTTTTTTGTATAAATGGTCTATGTTTTATTAGAAATTGTCTATATTTTTCGTTGTTGCTGGTTTAGTTTTTTGTATAAATTGTCTATATTTTAATATAAATTGTCTAGTTTTTTTGTATAAATGGTCTATGTTTTAGTAGAAATTGTCTATGTTGTTCGTTGTTGGTGGTTTAGTTTTTTGTATAAATTGTATGTTTTAGTATAAACTGTCTAGTTTTTTGTATAAATGGTCTATGTTATAAATTAATTGTGTATGTTTTAGAAGAAGTTATCTATGTTGTTCGTTGTTGCTGGTTTAGTTTTTTTGTATAAATTGTCTATGTTTTACTATAAATTGTCTAGTTTTTTGTATAAATGCATGGCCTGTGTTTTAATAGAAATTGTCTATGTTGTTCGTTGTTGCTGGTTTAGTTTTTTGTATAAATTGTATATGTTTTACTATAAATTATCTAGTTTTTTGTATAAATGCATGGTCTATATATGTTTTAATAGAAATTGTCTATGTTATTCGTTGTTGCTGGTTTAGTTTTTTGTTTAAATTGTCTATATTTTACTATAAATTATCTAGTTTTTGTATAAATGCATGGTCTATGTTTTAGTAGAAATTGTCTATGTTGTTCGTTGTTGCCGGTTTAGTTTTTTTGTATAAATTGTCTATGTTTTACTATAAATTGTCTAGTTTTTTTGTATAAATAGTCTATGTTTTAGTAGAAATTGTCTATGTTGTTCATTGTCCTGGTTTAGTTTTTTGTATAAATTGTCTATGTTTTACTAAATATTGTCTAGTTTTTTTTTGTATAAATGGTCTATGTTTATGTATAAATTGTATATATTTTTTGATATTTTTGTTGTATGTATTAGGTTTTCGTAAAGATGGTGGTCGAACAAATAAATTGATTGGTCACAAAATTGAGACGTTGTAGAAGAAGGGGTTGACGAACAAGTGAAGAGTGTGAAGAAAGCTATTTGAAAAGACATGTATTTTTATAGGTTGTAAATTTTTGATTTTTTAAAATTATTTTTTGTATTGAAATTTATTGGTTGACGAATGAAATTGAAATTCATGTTTATTTTTCTAAATATTGTGTTTTGATTGGATAAATAGGTTGTTACTAATGTTTGCATACTAAACATAGACAATTTCACGATAAACATAGACAATTTGATGTAAAAATCAACATGTGCGGATTTGGATAAACATTGATGAGCTGAGTAAGTTTTTTTTTAAAAAAAAATTGCGGGTCGACCCGGTCCGGTCGGATCGACCCGTGAAAAATCAAATTGTTTAGTTTTTAGGGTAAATTGTTTATGTTTGTTTGTTATAGAGGACTTTCGACTCACCAATATGTATGGGTATCTCGCAACACGGAATCATCAACCATTCAAATAAGGGAACATCATCAGGGAAGTTTCAATTCCAAAAGAATTGATGGATGGAGAATCTTGGGGAGCAGCTTTTTCATCTTTTCCTTCCCTCATTCCACTAAATTTCTGACTTGTCTCTATTTCTCTAACGGCCAAGGACATGAATCTAGATCAGCCAACAACAATATGAATGAATATAGGGCGACTTGAACCTTTGATCTTGTGTGTGTCTGTTGTCTACAGACAGTTTCTTTAGTGCGAATGTGCCGAGATGCAAGGGCGGATCCAGAATTTTTTTTCTGGGTAGACTGACGTGTTACCTTTTTCCACCTCATTTATATTTTTTCTCTATTTTGTTTCAAACATTCTATTCATATATTTCACGGTTTTTACTTTTTACCCTATTTTTAATAACGATTATAGATTTCACCATTCAAATATAAATACTATACATTTCTAAAAACCATATAGAAAATAAACATTAAAAAATTGATAAAACCAAGTGACTAGCTTTTTTTTTAAAGAAAAAGTTAAGAAAATAACTACTAATGTCATAGTGTCTTATGCAAGGAAATTAAATACATTAGAAAAGAAAATGAAAAACGATGGGACGGAGGGAGTATAAAGAATTGAATTGAATGTTTTTATGATTTAATGTGTGTAATTTGGACTATATAATGACAGATGTAATATGTTAATTATGCTTAATTTGTATGGCATCTTCAATTGATTGTGTTGGCTAGGGGTGAGCGTGGGCGGGTGTGGGCGGATATTTACGAAAACTCAAACCGATCCGCCTATGGCAGGTGATTATAATTATAAACCATGGCGGGTAGAATAATTTTTCAACCCGCGGGTGATAACTATGACGGAGGGGTTGGTGGGTGAACATAGATAAATAGAGATTTATGAACAAAGTTTGAAATTCATAGAAAGTAGCCATATAGAAAATAATCACGAAACGTTTAAAGTTCAACAATCATATGGATCGATTAGTGAAATAAAAGAGAATTATTTATTTTTTTGAAACGACAAAAAAAATTAAGCAAACATCAATGCTTAAATAAGTAAAATGGAAAAGGGATGCTTAAAAATTACAACACCAAACAAAGCTGACATTATACAATATAACTCCAAAACAACAATAGTCCAGAACCTAAAATCCTCATCACATCTCTCCATGTTTACCAATGCATGTGACAACTCCATAAACTTATGATCAAAGAACAACATCAAACCAATTGGTTCCTCAAACAAAAAAGAGATAACACTAAAATATATAGAGTAATTTAATGAGATAAATGAAATATAACATAGTTAACTACTTGATGATGACTTAAATATACAAATTAACATTCATTCTTTTTTAGAACATATACAATGGCGGGTGGGTCGCGGGTTGCACCTATCCAACCCGCCACCCACCCACCCACCAATTTTCTTTTAAAAAAAATTAATTGGCAGGTGCGGGTGAGAAGCGGGCGGTTTGCGGGGTGGGTCGGGCGGTCGACTTTTTTGCTCAGCGCTAGACTGTTGGCTGAGTGGATAGAACCTCTATGGTTTTCCTACAAGGCAGGGATCGAAAACCTCTAGGTGACATTTCTAATATATTTTTTTAAAGTTTTTTTTTTTTGGGTGGGCCTAGGGGGCCATCTGCCCTTGCCGAGATGTTCGAATTTGATTGGGTTTGGTAAAAAATGAAACCTAGTTAGTATTTTTCTTTCCCACTAAAATTACAATTTTTGGCACATTTTCATGTTTTATGATTTATTTTAGTTTTTCACTTAAGACTATGCGACAATCTTAATGTATGGAGTTCTCCGAGATGAAGTGAGCCGGAGTACCACTTTGCCTATCTTGAATTGCAATATTTTCGGTGTAAATGTTATACAATGTGATTCATGATCATGTGATATATCATATTTCTACTTTTAGGTGTCCCATAGAACATCAAAAGATGGAATCTACAAGAGAAGCTTTACATATTCATATAGGAATGTTAAAATGCAAATTTTCATTGGCAAGGGAACTAAGGGTAAAAAACAGCTTTATTGATGAGAAACTTTCAACCAAGCATACAATACAATCCTATCTAAGTATCTAACTCTAGATTATCAAAACAAGGCTCGAAACAGATCCTAGAGTGGAGAGAAAAAAAGGTTTATACTTCATTGAAATTTAGTGTACTCTACTAAAATCCACCACTGAAGAACAGGTATAATGTTCACTATATAATTAATGAGATGAAATGGGGTCAACATTGGCATCACCTTTATGAACCACATAATCCACCCACTAGGTTACAACGAAA
The DNA here is from genome assembly GCA_026545765.1 of Plantago major. Lineage (NCBI taxonomy): Eukaryota > Viridiplantae > Streptophyta > Magnoliopsida > Lamiales > Plantaginaceae > Plantago > Plantago major. Next base: position 22,440,533 of record CM048840.1, on the reverse strand, counting down.
TCACAATACATATACTGTAACGTTCCATCTTATGCGAGTCGAATTCCAACTCTTTGGGTAACATGATGGTCGGTCCATAGACTAATAGCGAATCTTCCCTGCACACTTTGCACTTACTTGTGTAATACCGAGAAACTTTCCAATAGTACACCAATCATAAAATTGCACACGATCAATTTCAAGTTTTATAGATTGATTATAGAAAAGAAAGTTCTTTTATTTTTATTTTTTTTGTATGCGTAGCTTTTTAACCCCTTTTAACACATATGATACCTTCAAATGTTACATATGTCGTGCATAATTTCAAAGTCTAAATGTCGTAACATGACTCGGTTTTTAAATATAAAAACTCCAATACATGGCAAATAAAATTAATCATATATTCATTTATTTGTCGAAAATAATAAATTATTTGAGTTTATGCCCAACATAACTTTAACTCCATTAGATTCGCCCGCGATTCTCCACCTTACATGCAGAATCAAGCCGCTAACCGGATCAATCTCCTGCAAAAAGATGAATGTTGTCTCTATATTACGAGTCTCTTTCACTTGGATGTTCTGTTTGTCCACAAATCTACCCACTCTCCCAATTAAAAATAAACTATCTTGTTGTTTCTAGATGTTCACAAACAACTCTCACTTACAAATATTACAGATTGTGTATAGCAGTTCTTCCAGCAGAGTATCATGTAGTTGATCAAGCTCTATACATGCATTATGCATAATAATAGCATGGATGTGAAGGAGCATGTAAAAAGACACATAAGTTAGGTATGTGGTTTTTGGGTTATTTCAGAATCAAACGTGTGATCTATAGTTTAAAGCGACGTGCAATATTAATATGAAGTTACTATCAACAATACAATATTTATAAATGCAATATCAATATCAAGTTATCAACAATACAATATTTATAAATCCTACAATTATATAGTTTGAATAAATTAAATTTTGTTTTAACGCATGAACCCTAAACTTAAAATTAATTTCTTCTGGTCAAGAAGTCGAAATCAAACTAACACAAAAACTTCACCCGAAATTAGATATGTGAATTGAACTTCTATTTTTTTCCAAAATTGGCCGCAATGTCGGGCACCCATTGGATAGTCAACGTATAGATCCAAACCCAAAGGCCAAATTCCTTCTGTAAAGCCCCACATTATATATATATATATATATATATATATATATATATATATATATATATATATATATATATATATATATATATATATATATATATATATATATATATATATATATATATATATTATTTCTAGTAATATGACAATATATGACGCATTTCTGCTTGACTCGTATTTACTTGACGTACAGGACAGTGGAGAATGCTGTAAAATCTGCCATTTGGCATGTTTTTGGGTTGCATTTGAATTCATTGTATTGCCTACTTACGACTTCTGAAGTTAGACAAACTACCGACAATTAATCTTGTTTCTAAACTAAACAGCAAATTTGATGTCTTCTCCAGCCAGGGTAGTATCATAATCCAAGAAGCATGAAGTGTGTGTGTGTATATATATGAACGATAACTTTTAAGGAGACAAAGTTTAATTTAAACTTTTAAAATACCTTTATTTCTCATCTTTATAATTGAAAATCCAGATATTTTGGAGTCCCAATTCAAAGATCAAAATTTAAAGGAAAAAAACTTAAATTTTGATAGATGTCAAACAGGAGGTGATGAGATTGAATTCTCTTGGCGCGAGTTTCTCCGAATGGAGTGTTGTATTTCTTCGAGTGAAATATATTGAGTTAGTTGGCTTTGATGATTGTATATGTAGACATGTGCGATGTAATATTGAATTCTCAAGGAAAAAAAAAGCCAATTTTGTGCTTATCAAGCCAAACCTAATTCAAAAACTCTCATAGCAAGAGGTCTTGGATCCGATCCGTGAGTGTAATATATATTAACGTACATATTGATATCTCAAAAAAGTTTCAAACTCTAAAATTCTCCCACTTTAATTCATACCGGAGTGCTTTTCACTAGTAACTTTATATTAGACTGTTATTTACGACTATATTTGAAATTTCGAGTATCAAGTATATGTAACATTTTGGTCATATACACTCATAGTGTCCCCGTCAAAACCGTCCTGCTCCCATGTCTCAATAAGTATATATACCCTCCTAGTCAAGCTCAAAATCACAATCACCACACACTTTCAACCAATTTTTGTCATTGCATTGCATTCCCTCCAATTCTTTTGCCATGGCCGGCAAGAGAATCCAAACCATTGCCATCCCAGTATCGGACAACAAAAACGATCCAGAACGGTTATTGCCAATCGCGAACGTGAGCAGGATCATGAAGAAATCCCTCCCTGCAAACGCGAAAATCTCCAAAGACGCAAAAGAGACCGTTCAGGAATGCGTGTCCGAATTCATCAGCTTTGTGACGGGCGAAGCATCAGACAAATGCCAGAGGGAGAAGAGGAAGACCATCAATGGTGATGATCTCTTGTGGGCTATGACTACACTTGGGTTCGAGAACTATGTTGGACCTTTGAAGGACTATCTCAGCAATTATAGAGAAGATGAGGGGGAGAATTGTAAATTTTCTAAGCAAGAAGGTGTTGATATTATAAGGCCTGTGGATATAATCATTTGGAGAGATTGACTAACACTGGTGATAATTATCTTGTTTCAATTGGATCTAATATGTATTATTGATTGATTATGATTTCATTTTCTTCAAGTTTCTCCTTGTAATGACATGAGAGATTGTAAAATTATGCGTATATTTTGTATAAGTTTTGAAGTGAATCAATATAAGTAATGTTTAAAGTGTTTGTTTCTTGATGAACATATGATCGACCGGATGTAATTTCATATTGTCAAGTAATCTCATCTAGCTGATAGACTCTTGTTAAATTGAGCTTTCTAGATCATGTTAGGCGGAAGCGTATGAAATTGAAACTGTAAACATTGCGGCAAAGTAAATAGACACAAGGATTTACGTGGTTCGGTAACATACAAGGGAAATTGCTCTATAGGAGACTAAGGAGGCGTTTGGTAGGCTCATAAGCCTACATTTGGGTATTTTTTTCACTACACAATGTCATGTTTGGTTCCTATTTTGCTCCATTTGATGTCCATGGACTAATTTTCGGGCTGTCCTTTTACTTGGTCCAAAAGCTGCCACTTGGAATTGGGCTTAGAAGGTTTGGACTTCTCTATGTCATGTCCTGAGGTGGAATAAGCTAAGCCCAATTGTTGTCCATGGATCCAACCTGAAAGTCAACCGAAAAATGCTTGACTTTTGGCTTCAAACTGTTAATTTCATGTTAGTATTTTTTTTAAGTACATGTTATTTTTTTAAATGACAATTTATGTTTATAAATAAATAATTTATGATTCAAACTAATTTGGATAAGCAAATTTGTTAGCATTTCAACCAAACAAATAAATTAAGGAATGTGGCTTATTTATTACCATAATGGTATTACCTAGTTCAACACCAATATTTGTCAACCTAACACTAGATTTCCAACTCCCAAACTTATATGGATTTCTAACTCCGATCACAATTGACACTATGTTAACCTGCATTCTACAATCCCGAATTCCCTATGAGGGACCAAGCTGAATAAACGACACCTATACAGCATTGACATAAATTTACCAACCAAATATCTTCCAACCAAGTGAAAGTAAGCCATAACTAGTCAATAATTCAACAGATCACACAACAAACTACATAGGATACAAGATTGTCTCATTCACAAATGACATAATATACACATAGATAAATGATCATCTCACATTGTTCAAAGACAAGAAAATTTCACATAACCAAACATATACAGAAACAGTAAATGAACATATATCTATATAGAGTTCTTGATGGCAGAACTATATCCAGTCTGATCATCATGGTACTTATCCCATAGCATCACGCCTCCGTACTTATCATCTCCTTTAATAACCGGAATCACTTTCGACATAAGCTCACTTGCAGGAACAAATCCACTTCCTGCAGCAGCCGGAGCTGCAGGCAAACCGAGGAAAATCTGACCAGCCTTGATAGAAGTCCATTGCTTCCAGATTGCCTTAAAAGTATCTGCACCTGAAGTATACTGGCAATAGTTGTTGTAGAACTGTACCCAAACATAGTCGAAAAGACCTGTGTCTAGAGCCTTTCCGACATATGCATCAGGAAAAGGACACTGTGGGGCTGCAGTAAGGTACACTTTCTTGCCCTTGTTGCTATAACCGGAAAGATAACTTGCCAGATCATCCCAGTACATGTCGCTGCCTACCTCGATGTCAAAGTCGAATCCATCCAAAACTGCATCTCCTAAAGGACGGGAGGATGATTGTCCACCTAAGAAGTTGTTCCATAAGTAAGTTGCAACTTGCTTAGCATCTTGAGCTGAGGTGAGTGAGTAGCTTCCAGAAGCTCCTCCTAGAGATAGTATCACTTTGACTCCTTTCGATTGACAAGATTTTATGTCGGAGCTCAGGCCCTGGCAACCACCATTTGAGGGATCACAATGACTCGCGAGATTAATCAATGGAGCTTGGCCATTGCCGAATGTAGCCAGGAACGCTATGTTTACGAATTCGTAATTTCCAGAGGTGCAGGTTTTGGATAGTGTGGCTTCGTTGTCGCTCTGGCCCCAGTAAATTGCTATTTTGCCTGCCTCAGAGAGTGAGAGCAGTGAGGAGGAACATATGAGTACGGCGAAAAGAAGCTTGAGAAGGTATCCCATTGCTGTAAATTGTAATGCTGCTGTGTTTATTGGCTGTGATTTGTGGTCTGTCTGGATTAGTATGGAAGAAGAGAATTTATATAGAACATGAGGTGTACTAGAGTTGGATAAACTCGACAGGAATATGTTGCGTTGCATCAACGTTGATCAGGGATTTGGCCTAAACAGATTTCTTGAGTTTTGACCTGTACCTAATCATTTTTTTATTTAAGACAAAACACAAGTTTTTCAATACAAGACAAGCTAAGTGAAGACTTTATTATGTTTCTGCTATGTTTGTAACTTTGTATTACTACTATCATGTCTGCTAGTCCTCATGAACAATGTACATGATAGATTAAAGAAGACTCCATGAGAAATTTCCAAGAATAAATTATGGAAGAGATTGGTAATTAATGTCTCATATTGGAAATGAATGATTATTTTTTGTAAGTGTGAAGTAATATAAACTTGTAATACCCGAGATTTTCAGGATATTTATTTTAATATTTATTCTACTTCGTTCTTCGCTTCCTCGTACCCGTTCCAATGCTTTCCCTTTTAAAGGTTAATTTCACATTATTAGTCTTCTTTCATTCTAATCTTGTCCGTTCTTCTTTAGATGTTTATATACACATATAAAGCTTTTCCAACCGTAAATAAATATATTTTCCTTCACTAATATTTTCTACATTTTTGTTCTTACTCCGTTTTATAGTACTCCATTTTATTGTAGTCCCTGTCGACTTGATATCAGTTTCATTTGTTCTTTAATAAATAATAATAATAATAATAATAACAATAATTAATAATAATAATAATAATAATTATAATAATTATTATTATTACTACTACTATGGTTAATTTACCCCATTTGAATGATCAACACGTCTCCCAGACCTTCCCAATTAGCCGACCTTTCATTTCTTCATTATGAAACCTTTTATCATCCTAATAATTCATTTCACCTCCCAGATCAGTTTTTCTCTCTTAACTCTTCAATCTCATTTTTTATATGCTGTTGAACCTTCAATCTATGGATGTGGTCACAATCTCTAGTCTATCTTGCCAAGCAAAGTTCTCTTCATCCCTAAGCCCGATTTCGCAACCAATGACCTATCAATCGACCTCCAATCTCGAAATCGTTCTCTGTTTCAGGATCCTTGTTTGATGGGGAGCATTTATGTATATAGCACAAACTCTATCTTCACCTGTACAAGCCGTCCATCTCGATCAATCGATTAATCCAAGTTTTGCGGTGCTTTTGAATTTTCGAAATCCGTTGAGTTTTGATACCCGAAATCCAGCCCGAACGTAGATTGTCCGAGCAGAAGGACTGCGAGTATGTGCATCTGAAGATTCCAAAATAGTCGAGTTTAGACTCCTGAAATTGAGCTGAACAGGGACTGCTTGAGTAGAGAACTGTAGGCGTTAATATGTAGATGATTTTAGGCTATTTAATTTCTTAAATCGGTTGCGTTTTGATGCCTGAAATCGATCCTGAACAGAGGTTGTGCTAGCAGAAAAACTGCAAGCTTGTTTTAGTCTACTAAAATGTGGAATTCCAGTGTGTTTAATTTGGACACTGAATCGTCTCCGGATCAGGTGTTGTTCATTTTCTGAAACTGTGCGCGCGGGGTGAGTTAGTATACTTGTATCTCTTTCGGTACTCATCCGTGTTAGTTGCGAACTAAACCTTTACGATCCCCTTTCTGAGTACTTGATTTTGATATTTTATTACACTTCTTTCGGACTTCTTTTGAGGGCGTTCGGACTCCTCGAAGTTCTCTGTACGTTGCTGATTCTTGGTAGCTTTTACCTTATACCCTTCCATTTCATTATTTTGATGAATTTGTGTAAATATCACACTTAGACCCTGAACAATATTTTAGTTTCCAAGTTCAACACTATACTCAGCTTTCTTTCATTTCAACCCAAAAACATTGCAAATTACATGTGAACCTTTCTGGTTTTTCTTTAATCTTTGATCTCTTTATAAGCCTTCACTTCAGTCCTTAATCTTAAACATTATCTCCACGTTAGTCTCACTTCATTTCCTTATCGAGTCTCGGTTTTCTTTGTAAGCTTAGGAAGAAGATGGTGTGCTTGTTGTTGCAGTTTAAGTTAGAATTAATTATAACTTTATCGACAGGGTTGAGATCTTTAGCTCTAAGTTGAGTGTTCTTTAAAATCCCTCTTCGAAAACCTGGAAGGTTTAATTGATTTCATCTGTTTTGTTATTGTATATAAGTATTAAAATGCTTGTGAAAACCATCATCTTAAATTGCATAAACTTCGTTTGTCATGATTCCGCTATGTATGTCGTATATGAGATACTCTCTTTCAGTAAATCATGGAAAGTATTTGTGACATTGTTTTTTGATATGTTTTGGATTTCGAATTTATGCTGAGATCCATTATTGGTTTGGCTATGGATACATTTTGGATTTTGTTCTGATTGTTTGATTTGTTCGGTTGAGGTATCTTGTGAGTAGGCTTGGGTAGTTGTGTCTATCGAGCAATTCATTGAGTGCCTTGGCCTATTCCCCTTTGATGCGAGGCAGAAGTCGCCGAGGTCTTGGAGGGTCGTAGGATTTCACCCCTGCATACGTATGCAGGGTATTGTTTGTTCAGAGTCGCTCTCTGAAGGGAGTCACAAGGGTAATTGGGAGGAATAAGGGGCGGCTTGTTTGTTCTGATTCGTCTTCTTGATTGTACTTGATATTGATATGTTCTTGGTTGATTGTGTATTTCTATTACTATTCTTACGTTATTTTTTCATTTTCAATGTGTCAACTTCGATTATAAATTATTCTTAAATCAAGAATAAATGTTCAATTAAATTATATTTCGAAACTTTATTCCTTAAAGTATCATAATATAATTTAATTGAACATTTTACATTTACTGCTTAAGATTTATTAAATAAAAGTTGAAGTTAAAAAAAGTCAAAATAAATAACGTGATAGAACGAAGTAGCTATTTTGTTACTCACTGACACTTGTACGAACCTCACTGAGTTTTATCTCACCACTCTTTCTATCTTCCCTTCCTTGTAAGTGATTCGTTGATTGATGCTCCAGAGTCGTAGTAGTTCAGCAATCTCAGAGAGGGGGGAAAATTTATAGGGGTTTTCTTGTTGCTTAGTTTCTAAACTTTTTTTCCTTGAAAATTGTAGACTTGGTTTTTGTTGTTAAGTTCAAAGTTTAAATCCAGTAGCTCGTTTGTAGCATTTGTAATTTAGTTTTCTTCTAGTTAAAAGAAAAAAAAATTGTTCGATTTTCCGTATTGTTACAAAACTATTACTTATTGTCCCATATGGAAAATGTGAAGTAATATTTAAACAAATACACTTTGTCCCACATGGAAAAAGTAAGTGTGGAAAGTTTAGTTTATTTATGGAAGTGCATTACTGATGTGTAAACTAATCATTAAGTAGGTGCACTTGGCAGGGCCACACGTGCGCGCCCGAGCCCGTGCCATGGGCGCTTTTGTTAGGCGCAATCGCTCATCAATCTCGGACGTTAATTTTGTTTAAAATTTGTACGGTCAGGATTTAATCTGGAGAATAATCCTACAGTCAGGTTTAATCCGGGAAAAGCCAATGACAATTGATTTAAAAAGGTATGATCCAATGGATAGGAATAAGAGGGCTAGTTCCAGATTGAAGACACACCAGAACCATATCTCTCCAGAATCTTCTACCTCTCGCTTATGCTACGGAAACAATATCTGCAGTAATTGTTTCTGTAGCATTTCTTTTACTGCTTATTCCGGTTCTTAAGTTTAATTCCGTTTGTACAATACGTAGTTAAACATACAGATTAGTATGGACTTCTTTCTGGACTTCATTGTATCTGGAAGCGATTCGGTGTTATCCAATTGTACACTAGTAGTGGGCGAATAACGCTTATCCCAAAACACTAACAAAATTGGAGCTCTCATTCTCCGCTTTATGATCCAGAAAACAGTAAAAGAGCTCTCCTTCCCAAATTGGTAACCATGTCAGTATCCAAAATCAGCTAAAACCATCACTGTCTTTCAGTTTCCAGAACCACAAACTATGACGATACTTAATCACTTGGTCTAACCAGGCAACCCGCAACCTAGACAATTACCTCTCTGGACTGCAGGTTGTTGATCCCATCTAGAGGTGTTATTCGGACCGGTCTCGGGCCGGGCTGGAGCAGCCCGCTCCATTTAAAGGACGGGCTGGTACGGGCTGCTCCTTTAGACGGGCCGGGCCGGTTTTTTTGCCAAACCTGACCCGGCACAGCTCCCAGCCCACTCTATTCACGGTCCGGGCTGTCTTATTCACGGGCCGGGCCCATCTATTTTTTTTTCAAATGCAATTTTATTTTTTAAAAATTTGTAACAGCAAGCAGAAGAGAGAATAGAAGATTAAGAAGAGAGAGTAGAAGATTAAGAAGAGAGTGTGATGAATTAAGATAGATAAAAACTCACCTATTTATAGATGAGAGTCGTCGTTCAGCTTCATCAACGGTCATAACTTATAAGCCAACGTTCAGCTTCAGCAACGTTCGATTCGAGATTCGACCGTTAGATGAGGGCGCAATTAGGGAAGAAGATGATTGATGAGGTGAGGGCGGCAGATCATGAAATAAGAAGGAAACACAACCCTAGACTAATGTGGGCGGCAGAAATCCACCAGCGTTGTTTTTCACGCATTTTTCCTTTTTTTTTTCTTTTGTTTTTCTGAATTTCTTCTCTTTTAACTTCTTTTCTTCTGTTTTTTCTTGTTTTCAAATTTCATTATTACAAATATGATAATAATATCCGTAGCAATATAAAATGTAATTATACATTACTTCTAAAATTTAAAAGACATATTATTTGAGTTTAAAATCACACTTGTAGAAAAGAAAATACAGACACTAAAAACATAAAAACGCACTTGAAAAATGTAAACTAGATTAATGACCTATCCTTACGATTTTTCCATACGTGCTCGATCAGGACTTTCTGCAATACATTCGCTTTAGCATGATCAGTGTGTAGCATTCTGTTGAGGATATGTTCCCTAAATGCGTATGGAATATTGTGATCAGGTACAATGTAATTTTACTCCAATTGGTCGTAGTCGCCCTTTGCATACTGTCGAACATACTTGTTGTAATTTTCAATTTCAATTATTTTTAATTTTCAATTTCAAGTGTTGTAATCTTCAATTTTAAGTGTTTTAATTTTCAATCTCAAGTATTGTAATTTTTTTAAAGTAATGTAATTTTTATTTTCAAGTAATATATTTAAAAAAAATTAGTGTGATTTTATTATAATTAATTAACAACATTTAAAATCAATTCAAGAATAAAGTTTAAAAGGAATGAGAAAAGAAAATGAAATGAATAATTAAGTTTGAAAGAAATGTTAAAATAAAATTGATTTTGGGCCTCACTGTTGGAGTAGATAATTGTGGAAAGTTGCAAAGTGAGTTACAGTGAGTGGATTGCTAACGTGGTGGAGAGGGTGAGTTGTAGAGAGTTGTAACTACTGGAGATGGCATAACAAGTTTGAAGGGAACTGGGGGAATGAGAATTGGGGTCTCTTAATTGGGCTTTTGGGCCATGGTCCACGGAGTTGGACTTGGATTTTGGACAATATATTATAGACTATATTATATAGAAAAACCTAAAAAAATCTCAAAACAACCGGACTAAACGGATCAGGCCTTATCGGTTCGCGGGCTTATTCAGTTCCGGTCGGTCCGCGTTTCATGCGGTTTTAACTTAATTACAGGCATTATTCATGACCTACCAAATAACACCTCTAATCCCATCCACTTATATTAACGTTACACATATTATTCCAGTAGTAAAATACGCTTAGTAATGGTTGAACGAATGAGTATAATTAGTAGAAAATTCACACTGGTAAATTTGAATCAATTGTGCAAAATTGATGTATACAGCTAAATAGCTAATACATAAATGACAAGCTAAATTGAACCATCTTGTGGTTTCTATTTGCCAGGTCCCTAGCCTCTAAAATTTCTTACTTTCAGATGCATCAAAACATAAGAAAACGGGCATATTCTTCAGAATCGGGTGAAAGTAGAAAGAAAACTGACGATTTGATGGATATCAAGCTTTTACCATATGGAGAAAGTGAAAAATGTATAAAATCTTCATTGGTGAACCACAAATCAAGTTACAATCAATGTGAAAAGTTGAATAGAAGAGATAAGATGAACAAGTAAGTTACAAATGTGCAAGCCAAGACATAACTGCGGAAGCTACTTAACCACCTTGAGGCAGTTATAACTTATAACCAACTTTCCTGTTATTGAAAGTTACTAAAACATGAAACTTTCTATTTTAAGAAAGTCTATGTAAATGGAAATTGGCATTTTCTGCTATCCTTTAGAAGCTTCCTAGATCATGTCATGCGGAAGCCTCTGAAATTGGAAGTAAACATTGCGGCAAAGTAAATAGACACAGGGATTTACGTGGTTCGGCAATTACCTACGTCCGGAGGAAATTGCACTTTTACTGATATGAAGCTATCGAGATATGAATGTGAACGGAGAGAAGAGACGTATTGTGAGGGATGGAGTTGAATAAACAACACCTCCGTATATATAGGCGATTTACATTTACTGTTTCAGCTTCCCAAATTACTGAAATCAATTTCTCAACTAAACATTCCAACCAACTGACAGTAACACATAACTTCAATAGTTCAACAGATCAATGAGGATACAAGACTGTCTCATTCACAAATGACATACTATATACATAGATAAATGATCATCACACTGTTCAAAGACAAGCAAAATCTCACATAACCAAACATATACAAAAACAGTAAATGACAGATATCTATATAGAGTTCTTGATGGCAGAACTATATCCAGTCTGATCATCATGGTACTTATCCCATAGCATCACGCCTCCGTACTTATCATCTCCTTTAATAACCGGAATCACTTTCGACATAAGCTCACTTGCAGGAACAAATCCACTTCCTGCAGCAGCCGGAGCTGCAGGCAAACCGAGGAAAATCTGACCAGCCTTGATAGAAATCCATTGCTTCCAGATTGCCTTAAAAGTATCTGCACCTGAAGTATACTGGCAATAGTTGTTGTAGAACTGAACCCAAACATAGTCAAAAAGACCCGTGTCTAGTGCTTTTCCAACATATGCATCAGGAAAGGGACACTGTGGGGCTGCACTAAGGTACACTTTCTTGCCCCTGTTGCTATAACCGGAAAGATAACTTGCCAGATCATCCCAATACATGTCGCTGCCTACCTCGATGTCAAAGTCGAATCCATCCAAAACTGCATCTCCTAAAGGACGGGAGGATGATTGTCCACCTAAGAAGTTGTTCCATAAGTAAGTTGCAACTTGCTTAGCATCTTGAGCTGAGGTGAGTGAGTAGCTTCCAGAAGCTCCTCCTAGAGATAGTATCACTTTGACTCCTTTCGATTGACAAGATTTTATGTCGGAGCTCAGGCCCTGGCAACCACCATTTGAGGGATCACAATGACTCGCGAGATTAATCAATGGAGCTTGGCCATTGCCGAATGTAGCCAGGAACGCTATGTTTACGAATTCGTAATTTCCAGAGGTGCAGGTTTTGGATAGTGTGGCTTCGTTGTCGCTCTGGCCCCAGTAAATTGCTATTTTGCCTGCCTCAGAGAGTGAGAGCAGTGAGGAGGAACATATGAGTACGGCGAAAAGAAGCTTGAGAAGGTATCCCATTGCTGTAAATTGTAATGCTGCTGTGTTTATTGGCTGTGATTTGTGGTCTGTCTGGATTAGTATGGAAGAAGAGAATTTATATAGAACATGAGGTGTACTAGAGTTGGATAAACTAGACAGGAATATGTTGCGTTGCATCAACGTTGATCAGGGATTTGGCCTAAACAGATTTCTTGAGTTTTGACTTGTACCTAATCACTTTCTTATGCAAGACAAAACACAAGTTTTCAATACAAGACAAGCTAAGTGAAGCCTTTATATTACTACTATCATGTCTGCTAGTCCTCATGAACAATGTGCAAGATAGACTAATGAAAGACTCCATGAGAAAATAAAATTGGAGCTCGCATCTCATCTTTATGATCTAGAACCAAGTAAAAGAGCTCTCCTCCTTCCCAAATTGTTACCATGTCTGTATCCTAATTTAGCTAAAACCATCGGTCTTTCAGTTTCCAGAACTGCAAACCATGACGATGCTTAATCACCTATTCACCTGGTACAACCAGGCAACCCGCAACATAGACAATGGCCTCTCTAAGCCGCACGTTTTTAGTACCTTAAGTTGTGACAGTTATCGTTTTGGTCCTTTAAGTTGAGTATTGGTTCAATTTTAGTACTCCGTTAGTCAAACTTAACGAAACCGTTAACTTTGACCGAATTAGTAAGAATTAGCGTGAATTAGTCGATTTTCCGTCAAGTCGGCTCGTGAACTACACGCGCTACTAATAAAATATTAATAAATTTTAATTAAAAAATTATTAATATCCTATTAATAGTAATATTTTTTATTAATATTATTCAATTTTTCTATTGATGATGAATTATTATTTTTAATTAAAATTTATTAATATTAATATTTTTTTTAAATGTTAGTTGATTTTCATTGATGATGAATTAACTTTTTTATTAAAATTTATTAATATTATTAATTTTTTATCAATATTAGTCGATTTTTCATTGATCATGATTTAATTTTTTTAATTAAAATTTATTAATATTAATATTTTTTTATTTATATTAGTCGATTTTTCATTGATTATGAATTAATTTTTTATTTATATTAGTCAATTTTCCATTAATCATGAATTATTATTTTTTAAATTTATTAATATTTTATTAATATTAATAATTTTTTATTAATATTAATCGATTTTATTGATCATGAATTATTTTTTTAATTAAAATTTATTAAGTAATATTTTATTAGGAGCGCGTTTAATTCACATACCAACTTGACAGAAAATCAACTAATTCACGCTAATCCTTATTAATTCGGTCAAAGTTAACGGTTCCATTAAGTTTGACTAACAGAGTACTAAAATTGGACGAATACACAACTTAATGTACCAAAACGATAACTGTCACAACTTTAGGTAACAAAAATGAATTTTTCCCGCAGGATATGATCCCATTCATTTATAAAAACGTTACACATTATTCCAGCAGTAAAATATGCAAAAAATTAGTGATGGTTGAACGAATGAGATTATAATTAAATTCACACAAGTGAATTTAAATCAAATGTGCAAAATTGATGTATACAGCTAATACATAAATGGCAAGCTAAATTGCACCATCTTGTTGTTTCTATTTGCCACGTCCCCAGCCTCTAAAAGTTTTTACTTTCGGATACATAAAAAACATAGAAAACGGGCATATCCTCTGTGTAGATCACGTATTTCTACGAGCTTCAACCATTGTTTGAAATACTCCTCTCCATAAATAATGTTGCTGGGTGCTCTTCAGTCAGAGTCTCAACCCTTGACTTGTAAGAAATACTCTTCTCGATGCTAGATGTTGGTTGGCATGCTCTTCAGAGAACCATGTGAGCCTTCCCGTAGTATCTGTTAATGAAAGGTGACTGCAGTACAATGTGAACAGAGTAGACAGGTTAGATTCCAGCTGATGTAATAGTACCAAAATCAGAAAGAAAACTAATCTTGTTATTGTCCTTGTTTAGGCTAGCTTAGTTCATTTCACCATAAAGACAAATCAATTTGATTTTAGAACACTTAAGTACTGATTTATCAACTATAGACCAAAAATTATCCTTGTTTTAGGCTGATCTCGAGTCATAACACCATGTGATTGATCCATTAAAATCAAAGAAATGGCACCGTAACTGCTGAAAATTGTATAATATGCAAATAGATCACTGTTACAATCGAATTATCATTTCAGTAATAGCTATGGGTGCTTGAATTGTCAACTCTACGACAATGGTATGCGACAAGCATAAAAAGGTAGATCTGTAAATATATTAATTCAAGGATCATCTGTTAGCAGGTTGAGACCTCACCCATCAACACAGAATCATTTTTCATTTGCTTCCTGTGCTTGTAAAGATACTGGTTATGGATGTAATCTTATAGTGACCGTTTAATGAAAAGCTAAAGACATGCACAGGAAGCAAAAGAAAAAAAAAAAAAAAAAATAGTAGTGTGTGTGTGTGTTTGCATTGACCAGTGTCTTCAAGCTAAGATTTTTTTTTTCTTTTCATTCTCAACGGGATTAAAATTCAGATACTATAAAGATCTTCCTATTCTGTTGACACAAGTGTTATTTACAAACTACAAATGACCAGTATTCTTTAAGAAATGCCACAAATTCCAGAAAGGAAATTATTAAGTACTTCAGCAGATGGGTAATACTTTCTCTGTCCGATTTGAAATGGGTTATTTCTTTTGGGCACATGTAAATATGAATTGGTTGATAAAATGGATAGAAGTTCCAAGTCGGGTATAATTTGAATAAATGATAGTAAATATATAAAATTGTAATTGTAAGCGGGTGGTAATCCATGTAAATATTGAGAAGACGATGGGTGCTTGATCAAAGACATGAGGTACGTTATTGCCATTTTAAAATTAGCTTATTTTTAATGGGCACCCAGACAAGGAATAGAGATAATTTCAAATGGGACAGAGGCAAACCATAACACCATCCCTCATGCACTTGAACTGAAATTATTGATTGAGGACATTCACCTTGACACTGGATACATCAGGACTCTCCGCCGTAGGTACAGGATAAAATTTGTAAAACTTCATGTTCTCAAATGCCGCTTTTGTATCCTCACTCATCTCGGCCAGAGCTTTTTTACGAGCCTCCCTCGCCTGCAAGAGAGAAAGTAAGAGACCACATGGCACGCAAGAGAATGAAATTTCCTAGAACAAAACCATACAAGTACCTCACGGTTAGCTTTTCTGGCTTCTCGGACTTTTTCCTTCAGAAATTCCTGAAAGAACAGACAGTACGAATATTTTTCAGAAGCTATAGAAATGCCTACTAGCTAAACAACCAGAGAAGAAACAAGGAAAAGAACAAATAAAAAGAAAAAGAAGAAAAACAACACTACTGAGAAATCAACAACATGAAAATATACCTTGAAGGGTTCTTTTTGATCTGCAGGCAATTCTTCTTCCTCAATAAGCTTATCCGTGTACTCCTGGATGAAATTGAGGTTGATTGAACATGTTTATTTTATAGTTGACATAATATGCATAGCAGAAACTTTAAAATCAATTTTATGAAATTTCACACCTCTACTTCATCAAATTCCCAATCAAACTCGCCAAATACCTGCAACCACAGGTGATATAAGTTAAAGCTCATTGCATTCAGATACTTCCTGCTGTAAATTGCTATTTGTTGTAGCTAACAAGTATTAATAGCTAGGAAACTAGCATGAGAAGAGGTCCATACCGGTTTTGGGTCTATTGGAAATAGAAGTGACACCACAGTACTCTGCTCTAGTTCATCTTCCTGAAGGGGATGATAGAAATCTGCCAAATGACGATAGTTCATAGGATGAAACTTTCTGTATTGCATTCAAGATTACAAAAAAGATAAAATGTTGTAGAAGTAGAATGCCTGTTCTAACATCCTAAGAAAGAAGCCACACAGGATTGAGAAAATTAACTATAACATGTATGCTAAGGTTTGATAATTTGATTTATAAACATCAAACTTTAGAGGTGTGATTACTGATGTTTATATATTATTCAGTAATTCATGAAAAATGCCACCTATAACAGCTATTTCCTGTTTCATAACTCTAACTAGAAACAAAATAAGGTCATGACTAGGAAATACAAAGTTGTTGGTTTACTGAAGTGTATTATAGATATCATGTTCACAGTATTGATAAAGCAGACAAGTCATAATGCATAAAGTCATAAACAAATAGGCACAAGATGAAGTAGGAGTAATCTAATATATTGAGGTCACCTACAAGGTAAGCAATACTCAAACTTCTTCACTCGCTCAATCTTCATTTGCTTTAGACCAGCCCTGCAAAAAGAATTTCACACAACCATTAAACAAAATCAAGAACATGCCTCTTGGTTTTACACCCTATATGACCCCTAGTTTCATAAAATCTACACTTTACGATCTAGAAAATAATGATAAATGATGATGTTTCTGTAAAAACAAATTATCTGACCGATATTATCTGTCAAAAGAAAATTGTTTAATCATACAAAACAATGTCATTTAACAACTATATAGTTGTAATTAAGCACACAAAAGACAAGCATCTCAGATGAAACAATATAAATTTTGCATTACATATATATCTCAATGATATTAAAAGCAGACATCCTATTTACAGTTATTGACTTCAGTCTAATGGCCACATGAGCTGAGAGAGCCAAACTGGTTCTTGTCTTAGCATTGGCCAGAGCATAACCTCATCATCATCAATCTATTTGAAAACATACTCTGATAAATCACAAGCACAATACGTAATGAGTCTAGATGAATGCACATATATAAACACTCTTGAGAAATAAACTTAATGACAACAAGTCAGTTCTGAGACAGAATCTGATCACTTCCGTTACTGCACCACACGTTTCATGTGCCATTATGAGAAGACTTGAGGTGACAGGAAGATGATCTTGAGATGTACAAAAGTTAACGGCAGATATTTGAAACATTTGAAGGCAAAAAAACGCTGCATAAACAGCATGTGCATAGACCCATTCCGGAGCAATTATAAAGGAACAAAGAAAGTACATAAGCTTAACCTTCTCTGAATACAGGTCAAAATAAAAATCTTCGACTTCTTTAGTCTTTCAACTTGAGCTTCCCTGTTGAAAATGAAGTTAGGGTGAGCAGCTGACTACAGTGAAATAGAAGACGGTGATATACGGATGTGTCAAGAAATGAACGAAACCAAATATACCTCTTCTCTAGTGGAATATATGGGACCCAATCAAATTTCATCTGCTTCATTGGAATAATTTCTTCTGTCTCTCTCTGAACCGACTTGATTCCGATCTTGTCAGATGGAGGAAACGGGGATGCTACCTGTTTAAGCAACAGGACAATATACATGAAAAAGGCTACATCAGCACTTAGATATATACTATACACGTCAATCAGTAACACAAAACAAAATAATAATAAAAGAAAAAATGGAATGAAGGCACTATTCATCACATGTATACAGTATAAACTAATAAATTAAATCCACTACTCCAGAATAGAGTGGCAATTCATAAAGGTTTATCACCAGCATGCCAAAAGAAGGAAGACATGTGCAGACACCATATCAGCAGTCTCATTACAATATGCCAGTCATAATGATTCTTTTTCTTTAAGAACCCCTCAGGAAAAATCATCCATGTGGTTCAGAAGCTACCAGAAAGTTTTTTGGGAATTTGGCCCAATGTATGAAATACTAATGAAAGAAATAGAGAGAACAATGCTAGAACACTTTACTTTGAGGTGTGTTTTAACTTCTAACTGAATGAACTGAGAGCTGCTTTTATAGGCGAACTCTATGTATGCTATGAGAGTATGAGCTCATCTCGTCACATTTTCCATTCCATCTATAGTAGTCCACCCGCTGTCCGTAAACGGGAGTCTCGCATTTTTCCAGTAGGTGGACTAGCGTAGATACAAGTAAAAATGTTACAAGATGAGCTTATGGCAAACGTTAGTGAACAACGAGGTTGCTTATAAAAGCAGCTCTTTGTTCATTCAGTTAAAACACACCAACAAAGCATTCTAGCTTTCCTTCTACTTCCACGTTTGTATCTATTATACTAGGTTGGGGTGTAAATTAGAGAGTGTTGCTAGTGGGAAGCTTTTGTCAGGGTCGGTTGGGGTTAGAAGAAAACTTGTGAAGTTCTAACAAATTTCTATGTATTTTCTTGTCTGGTCCCAGTGGTTTATCTCCTGATTTTGGAGCTTGCACGTTAAATACTTGTTATTATTTCTCTATTTGATATCCATCATTTCACAGTGGGTAGGTTTGGGGAAGCATATTTACAGGGCCACATACCCAAAAAAAAAAAAACAATTACAAACATACAAGAGGAGCCATGAACGGGCCTGACGTCAACAAAAGGTTTAATGGTACAACAAATAGACAAAATGTGGTCTCTCCTAAAAGTTTTTGAGGACTTACCGCAACCACAACAGGGATCATTATAACTTTAGCTTGACCTTGGAAAGAGACCAATTGAGCTGCAGAAATCAATAGAAAGTTTAGTTACTTTCCGGAGCAGCCAAACTTGTTATTATTTCAAAGGAGAAATGATAAACAAGTAAAATTTCTAGCAGAGATGCTACTACATTGAGCAATAACAGACTTCCGAGACTTACAAGAGAATAAAACGTTAACATCTTAAGAACAACTTACGCTCAGTGCACCCAAAGAGGTAGACATTCTTGTCAAATAACTCCCCACCTTCTTCAAATGCATCCTGCAATTTTCCAAGCCGAACATTAATGTTCCGAATCCTCAATTCATTCAGCTCGTTTCATAACATCTGCTACCCAGGCTTGCAATTCAAGCATTAGAAAACGAAACGAAACTCACCTCCAAATTAGAAAAATTCCACTTGTACTGATATACCATATCCAACTGATCCCACTGTTAATCAACAACAAATGTAGAGAAATTCAATAACTCAAACACTTACATCATTTACATACAAACATTAACAAAAACTAAACGAATAATGCTCTTACCTCCGTGCCAACCGGAAAAACCTGCTGCCACAGATCCTCCTGAACAAAAACACAGCAAAATGTAAATTCGCACACACTAAACCAAAATATCAAACACTTGCATCAATTCACCTCCATGGACATTCACAAAATGTGCGAACGTACCAGATTCCGCTTCTCAGGGAAGTACTCGGGCTCGGATTCAGGTTTGGCAACCTTGGCACGCTTAGCTCTCCCCTTTCCAGCTGGTTTTTTGCTCGGCTCAGCTGCGTCGTTTTTCTGTTCGGCCGGATTGGCGGTGGATTGGCTGGGGTCTTCGGTGGCCTTGGTCTTTCTCTTGGCACCTTTCCTCATCGTTGATGTGAGATGGAGATGCTAGGGTTTTTTGAAATTTGAATTTGTAGAGAAGAGGAATTCAGATGGCGGAAGAAACAGCTGGATTGAAAAATGGTGTGTGTGTCAATTTTTTGTCGCCTCTGAATTTTATAGTGGGCAGTGTAAGCGTTAAAAGAACGCACTGTAGTTTTGAAATTTAATTTGCTTCGAATTCAATCGAGCTTTTGAAAATTCCCAATTTACTTTGGGAATAGTACATACCATGGTTCCATTGTTTTTACTTTTTACCACTACACTGGTGGGTCGTATAGGGTCGATTTATGTAATTTTTACTATCAGTTTAAGTATGAAATGAACATGGATTCTGATCAGGATTTTTTTTTTTTTTGGTAGAAAAAGACGGTCAGTCCTTAGACTTTATCAAAGTTGAAGAAAGGTACAACTTGGGTCGGTGGGGAATTCCAAAGGACATTTATGACCACCCCGAACTAGCTAGTTTCGCAAGTTTATCAGCGACTAAATTCAACTTCCTATTAGTCCAAGTAAACTCAGCTAACCAAGGCATATGTAAAAGCCTCTTAGTGCCCGTTTGGTTTCAGAAAAAAAAAGGGGTATTCTGCTCCAATACCCTAAATACTCCTGTTTGGTATGAAAATAGCAGCCCGAAAAAAAGGGGTATTTCCGAATACCCACATTTTTCCAAATTTCGGGCTTCTTCAATTTGTGTTGAATACTAAAACCAATACCCTCCTAGAAGGAGGATATTGGTTTTTGGGTATTCGAAATTGTATAAAATGTCCTATTGTCCAAAAACTTCAACTTATTTACTACTCATACCAAGTACATTTGAACAAAACATCCAAAATTTTACCTCCACTTCTAACCTAGCTCATTACTGGAACGAAAAATCTGAAGAACCCTAGCCCACTTTTTTCTTTTGTTCTGCTCCAGACGTCCATTTTCTTCATCCAGCTTCCGACCAAGTTCCGACTCAACTCGAATCTTCAAGGTTAGCTCATTCCTTCGTCTTCTTCACTTTCTTCTACTCTGATTTAGTCTTGAAACCTCTGATTTCATTTTGATGAACAGTACTATTCCATTGGAATCGATTCTGCTTTTCCGTCGTCTTCGTCTTCTCCAACTTACCACTCTGCTCAATTCTTCAAGGTAAGCTCATGTCTTCGCCTTCTTCACTTTCTTCTTTACTTCATGCTCAATTTCTGCTAAATTTTCTGATTTATGAACAGTACTATTCCATTGAAAGGGGGGAATTTTTTTTCCTGAAAAACAAAATCATGTTAAATTATGAGATGTTAGTAGCTGTTATTTGTAATTCTTAACCTCATTATTAGTTGTTAGTATCTTTTATTTGTTATTATTACTAGCTGTTATTTGTAATTTTCATCTAAACAGATTCATGTTTTGAGTAATGAACAGTACTGTTTGATTGAAGGGGGGGGGGGGGTGATTTTTTTAAATTTTGAACAATATTCATGTTTAATTATAAGCTGTTAGTAGATGTTAGTGGTTGATATTTTTTGTCATTCTTAACCTGATTAATTATAAGTTGTGAGTAAATGTGTTGATTTGTTATTATCCATTGAGGTTTTATGTTTGAAATAAATAAGTCTACTTAGATATGGTCTTGCATAATAATGATATCGTACAAATGTGCTTCAATTCTGTAATCCATTGATGTTCTGTGAAAATGTGCCTCAGTTCTTTGCTCGTACAAATCTGTTTGCATTGTTTAATTTGTATAAAATGTACTAGTTCCAATATCTGGTCCTGTTAGAACCACTTATTTATTATGCATAGATTAATTTATCTGTGAATTATTGATCTGCTTACTTCTACGAAGTCAAGTAGATGACTAGCTGATTAATTACAACCTGTGTTTGTATAGTTTCACTATCCATGGACATCCGCCGTGAAAATGTACGCAAGTTTGTTCTCAGTCAGATAGGTCTAGTTTTTGTGTTAATATGGTATTACGTGACCCGTATTCGTCCTCGTTTGCCTCGTCCTCGGAAACCAATAAGGTACAATTGCAAGAGGAAAAGGGAATCTCAGAAAGTATATATGAATCATTTAACTAAAGCCAATGATGTTGATTGTAAGAATGTTCTCCGCATGAACAAACAGACCTTCCGGGAGTTTGTTTTGTTATTAAAAGAACATGGGGGGGTTGGGAGACAGCAAGTATGTTTCTATAGAAGAGAAGGTAGCCAGTTTCTTAATCATTATAGGACATCATGCCAAAAACCGTGTAGCCCAAGTCGCCTTTCAAAGGTCAGGCCACACAATCAGCATCTACTTCCACGAGGTGTTGAACTCCATACTGAAACTCCACCCCATTCTCCTTGCTAAGCCAGAGCCTATTCCAGCCGAATGTGAAGATGAGCCTTGGAGACACTTCAAGGTTACGGTCTATTTTCCCTGTAAATTGTCAATTCTGTGTAAATGCATTTGGTTATATCATTAGCTAATTTAACAGATTAACTTTTGCGGTCAGATTGGGCATCGGACGGACTTACGTTGAAGTGCTTGTGAGAAAGCGACACCAGGCAATGTACCGGAACAGGAAGGGGAAGGTTTCAGTGAATGTGTTGGGTGTGGTTGATCGACACATGAGATTCATTTATGCCCTGACTGGATGGGAAGGGTCACCGATGGTAAAATTTCATGGAAGCAATACTCAAAGAAGATGGATCAAGGTTCCAGTTGGTAAGCCGTTGGATCAACCACACCCAACATTCTTCCACTGACTGTTTCATTTTGATTTGCTTACCAAATTCAGTTATCGATTCAGGTGTGAATAATAATTTTTTGTGGCTGTCTGACTGGTCTTTGCAGGGAATTTCTATCTAGTTGATAGTGGCTATGCACATGCACCTGGATTTATGGCTCCTTTTCCCCGGACTCGTTACCACTTGCAAGAATGGGGCAGTGGTAGAAAGGTCCCGCGTAATCCAGAGGAGTACTTCAACATGAAGCACTCATCTGCAAGGAATGTGGTGGAACGAACCTTCGGTTTATGGAAGAAAAGATGGGGCATTCTGCGGTCTTCGTCATTTTACCGACACACATAACAATATCATATTGGCATGTCGCGTGCACAACTTCATTCAAACACTACGCCCAATGATGCATTGGAGGATGAAGACTCTTCTGATGACGAAGCTGATGCTAGTGATGAAGAGAATGAGTCAGAGGCTCCAGAAGTACAAAGCAGTCATGCCTATGTGGATGAAATCGTCTTAGATGACACTGCTTGGAATAGGGTCCGGGATGTCTTAGCTGCCTTGATGTATAATAGATGGAAGAGTGCACATGCTAATAGGGGTCTGGCTTAGTGTGCCAGTTTAGTTTATTATTATTGCTTCTATGTGGCATGCCCACATTGACATGATGTGTTCTTTGTGTTTTTTTCCACTCTTCTTGTGTTTTATGTTGAACAATATTATTATGATGGCATTGTGATGCATTAGTTGACTATTTTGATGTTTATTACGTGGAAATATCTTGTCTATTGTCCATTATTTTCACCGTATATATCTCCATTTTCTGAACATATATCTCCATCTCCAATTTTTGATAACTAGGAGCTTGATATTTAGATCTGATTTTTATTTACTACATGTAGATGACACATAATGTTGACGAGGGAAAGGCCATCAAAGATTACCACAAATGGTCGGTTGATGAAGAGATTGAACTGCTTGTGGCAATGAAGTTGGCCGAAGTTGGCCAAAGCTACTGGACACAAGTCTCGTCAAGGCTTTAAGACGAAAGGAATCCCTTTCATGCTGGATCATATTAAGAAGAAATTCCCGGGGACTAACATGAAAGAAGTTTCCATCAAGAATCATCTAAAACGATGTAAGGCGTACCTAATGACTATTCTGGACCTGAGGTCGATAAGCGGAGTCGGATGGTGCGATGTCACAAAATCGTTTACCTGCAGCGAAGAGAGATGGAAGTACTTTGCAAAGGTTTGTCATAATTAACTATAACATGGGGCTAGTATTTAATTTATTGTCATATTTTCATTGTGTTGTTTATTGATACATTTCTGCCGGTTAATTAATGTAGAAACATCCCTGCATGCTTGGAAGAATGAATACTCAGTGGCCGTATTTGGATGACTGGATCGACATTTATGGAACCGATCATGCAGCTGGGAAAAGTGCTAGAGATTTTGAAGCAGCTTGCAAAAGGGTATTGGCTGATGAAAGGTATGCTAAGATTATTGAACCTGATTACATGACAACTGATGGAGGGGGAGAAAGCCAAGGAGATAGTAAAGTTCCTGATGGCAGCGACATTTGTCGTGAAGAGTAAGCTACCAAGGACTAATATCAGAGTGGACACTGATTCCACTTTCCTTGAGTCACTCAAAGGAATCATGAACGGATGCAAGGAAGCAGCCAACACTGTTGGTGGAGGAAGTGGCTCGTCTAATGACCCAAATGCTGAACGACGATTGAAATTGAACGAAGAGCTTCGTAAGTTTCCTGCTCTTCAGCCTAGATATCGTAGTTTGATTGGTACAGAGTTGATTGTTGATCCTGTGAAACTGGAATATTTCTTCGGCCTCCCTGATGATGATCGTGCAGAGTTCATTGACATACAAGTTCATAACCTAATTCTGAAAGGTGGTCGATAGTCTACACTAGACGGCTATGTTTGTTTTGAGGATAAATTCTGAGAGTTTAATTTGTCTCCTGATTATTTTGTTGAGTGTTTTTTAAATTGTTTAGCAAATTAAAACTCTATTGTATCTTCTGATATGGTGTTATATATCCATCCTAATCTAATTTCAGTTCATCAGCTACTTTAATGTTGGTGAATGTTCATGTCACTGGTTCTTGTTCTTAATACTTCATTGTTGCTGCAATTCCTGATTAAATAACCCTAACCCCTGCTTTTCATTAGTACAAAACATAGTTGACACAAATTTTAACAACTATGTGGTCTGAGCCACTTCTTCAGCAAATTGAAATTAAGAAGGAAAAAAAAAGGACACGGCAACATGGAATCTGATGTTCTAGATAACAGAGGACCAATAGAGCGGGGGGGGGGGGGGGCATTGTAAAACAACATGATGTGAACTTCTGGAACAGAGCAGGGGGGGCTAACACTTCTTCTGGGGCTTCTCGACCGGAGAACTTCCACTGGACTCACTGAGAGAGCCATTGTAATCCCAAACAAGTTTTTTCTTGTGAGATTTCTTGTTCCCGGATTTAATAGCCACACGATCAAAGTCCTTCTCACTTATGTATGAGAAACCTGGAGAACTTGTTGACGGAGATGCAAACCTGTTTGGTAGCACACCGATGGGAGAGACTGATAGAATTGGAGATTCAACGAGGTTAATGTTTCCGGGTGGAGGTCTTGGTGAACCATATACTTGGACGACCGGCAGTGCCTGCTTGTCCAGATCATAACTGCTTATGATTTGAACACTGTCATCATCTGCATGTTCCAGCTCTTCTGTCTCGTTCATGTTCTCGGTGTCGGCCACGTAACCAAATGCCTCGCCTTCAAACAACACTCCCAGATCACACCACAGAGGATCTCCTACATGGAGATACCAGAGGCACCTATTATCTTCCTGCACAAAAAGAATCAAAATAAAAAAGACTCAGCATATAATTAGCTTGCCAATATAGAAAATATTACAACAATTCAGGGGGTATCAGATTGGTATATTTGAATTATACCTTAACAAGCTCCTCCCAAACTTGATAATCTCCAGTGAACTTGTTAGCATACATGCAGTAGCGGAGACCTGGAACCTTGAGCATTTTCTGGAAGACTAGATGTCTCTCAAACATTTTGTAGACCACCTTGTTCACCTCGAAGATAGTATAAGTGATTCCAAACTTGTCTTTCAGCATATCGACCATACGCTTGCTTCTTCGTCAATCTTATCCGCCATGTCCAAAGGCCATCTTTCTCAGCGAGACGTTGCAGCCCAATCACTAGCCATTCTTGGTGTTCTTTAGGGAACATTTGAGTGTAGAAGAGCTGGTCTTGAGCCTTCAAGTGGAGTGTGTTGGAGGGGGGCATTTTTGGAGGCATTTTTGGAAGTTGCGGTTTTTAAAAAAAAATTGAGTTGTTTGCTGATGAGTAAAAGCTAGAAACATCACTGTATTTATAGACGGAACAATCCAAGCTGTATTAGTTGTGTTTTTAAGTTCTATACCTTTGACATGGACATGATAATTAATTCTTGAATGACAATTCACAAATCAGACGGCATTTAAACCTCATTTTGTATATTATAAGAAGATATATTTTACGGTGATGATTGAATAAAAATCACACTTCATTGCTAAACAAGTTTACGGCAGGAAATCAGGAACCTCTTTTGTGAAACAAGGTTCATGCCTATCCACAAGCATTCAATTTTCCTGAGAAAAGGATCAGATTTCATTGATAAACATGCCTAAATTATTGTCCTGAGGATGAATAGATAGCATTGGCACCATGTTTAATTTTTTCCATTCTGAAGATAATACCTCATTCAATCCATTCAACTTAGTGCAGATTGCTGGTGGCCTGCTTAAATGAATTTAATTGTTGGAGTGTTGGAGCTTGCAAAGCTATTGACATCCTAATGAATGAAGTCTTTGCCATTTTTAGCTAAATGTTCACTTACTCCAACAAAGTTGACAAATACACTCAATTGCTTCAACCATCACATTGCAGCCTATTTCCTTGAATTAATACTGATTACTTTTGGCTTTGTACAATGAAATTGAGATATGGTTAATAAAATTTGTTGTCTTGTTCTTGAATACATTAATTTTCTGGAATAAGATCTTCGATGTAGATACACTTTATTACAGCTTCATTCAATACTTGAGGGAAACTGAAACAAATTGGTTGTGTTTAGTTCTTGAATTTGTCCCGAACTACTTCGTTTTCCTGCTTCGATAGTCGATAATTTTATAGGACACCAATTATAATTTTCTGGTAGTATATAATTTACAACGTGGTAGTACTAGTACTGGATTTACCCGTAATTTAAGTAAGCAGCAAGCACTAGAACTGGTTCAAGAACAACCTGTGAAAATTAGAACACTGTCAGAATCTCTCCAATAGCACCAATTAACAATTATGAGGCCAAAAACTAAAAAAAAATGAATCAACTTGATCAGGACAGAACCTTTTATGGATCTGGTAGATTGACAAAGCAACACGTGGGAATTATGACGGACAATCGTATGAAGCTCCAACATCTGGGATTATGGAGGTGGCCTGAACATATTGAGCAAGGTGTCGAGGTTGTGATGAACTGGTTCAAGAACAACCTGAACATGAATTTCACAAATTCTGAGATCATGTGGAGCATCAATAAGCTGCACGAGAGATACGAGGTGTTTGGCAGGCTAATCAAATTTCCCGGGATCTTTATCAACACGAATGAAAATTATCTCATGTATGAGGAAAGTAATTGGATTGCTGCACGAGAGGTACAATTTACATTGCGTTTTTTTATGAATTTTGTTTATAAATGTTTTAATTATTTTGACTTCCTTAGACCTTGGACACACTGTATCATCGAACCAGTCCCAGAACAAGCAATGGCATTGCAACCCCTTAGCACAAAAAAGGACAGATTAATTAGGACAAACAAAAAACAATATAGACGTTTCAGTTTGTAGCTTATCATGGAACAAGTAAAAAATATACCAAATAGAAAATGTAGTTTTACCTTATTCGGTCAGTTCACAAATCTCAATTCGGATTTTCGTCGGTCCAGGACGTGATACGTCTAGCTCACAGCCCACAATAGCAGTTTGACACTGGCTTTGATACATACTCATGACTAATGCTACTCGAGCTTGTTGTTGACATTTCTTTGCGATTGACGATTGCTTGTTGATCTTAAAAACTAAACTCCAATTGTTTGTTCATGTGAAAAAATGAATCTTCAATTTATATACAAGTAATCAGAGTGAAAAATTTGATATAATGTAATTATTTAAAAAAACTCCAATTGGAATTCGAATTCAGGAGGGAATATAAACATTTTTCCCGCACAAAATAAAAAATTTCGAAAAATTTGGTCTTCTTCAATTCCATAGGCACCTTAATTTCGTACCAAACAAGAGTATTCAATCCAAATACCCATCTACAATTTCGAAACCAAACAGGAGTATTGGATTTTGGACATTGTCTTTAAAAAATTATCAAACAGGAATATTCTGATTTTTGGGCCACAATACCCTTATTTCGGCCCTTGGGCCCAATACCCCTAAAAAATGGGTATTCAATACCCTTCCCAAACCAAACAATTTCTTACAATCTTCTATCATAATATGAATATCTGGAAAGTCAGAAGAGCTCATATCACCATTAATCAACTTGAAAGCATCAAAACAATCTGTTGCCACTTCAATTCTTTCATATCTCTTCTCCCAAGCTAGCTCCAAACCCTTTTGAAGAGCTCTGATTTCGGCAAACAGAGGAGTAGTCGATTGGATGACTTCCGAAAATCCCCAAATCCAATTGCCATCTCCATCTCGCAGAATTCCTCCAGCACCTCCTCGATTGATCGCAGATATGGAGCTCCCATCAACATTGAGTTTGACCCATCCCTCTTTGGGTCTCTGCCGCTTGGTATCGATGCTTGATTTCTTGTTCTTCGACATGTAAGTGCTCATATCATGACTCAATTGTCGTATCTGAAACAAAATAGAGTTGGTCGATTCTTGCTGGCCTTTAAAAATGGCTTGATTTCTTGACTTCTAGATGTACCAAATGCTCGCCATGAAGATGAAGGGCAGAAATTTGCATGAGTTGCATGAATTGAAGTTAATGAGGTAGTGGCCCATTCGAGCCAGCTCTCCTCCGGTGACTGTAAAAATTCATCTAATCGATTTGGAGGAATGAGTTTCCTCCAAATTCTGATGGCTGAAGGACAATCTCGCAGGATGTGAGTGATTGATTCATCGTGAGAATTATTACATAAGGTACAAGAAGCATCCTCAGTAATTTTCCTTGTCTTGCGCACTACATTAGTTGCTAACCTCCCTTGATTTGCAAGCCATAAAAAGTGTTTTAGTTTGCTGCTGAAGTTGGTTTTCCATATCCAACCTCCCTTCTTCACCTCTATTTGATTTTCACCATAGTGTGATTGAATGGCTTTATATGCTGATTGGCAGGTAAAGTTCCCGTTAGCGGTTTCGGACCACAATACCCAGTCTGGCTCTTCAGAGAGATGTATCTGAGTATTGGCTATCTCTTCTAGCACTGCAGCAGGTATGTGAGAATGAATGGTGTTAAAGCACCACTCCCCTGCTTCATTTAACATATCTGATAATTTTAGTTTAGCTTCTGAGGGTAGTATTTGCACACCTTTCGATTTTAAAGAACCACTTCCCCATCCAGTTGTCAAACCAAAATGAAATTGTGCATCCATCGCCAAGTTTCCATCGGAGGAACGGCTTTATAATATCCACACATCTGATCAGGCCCTTCCAAGTAGCACTATCCCTGGGTTTTGCAATATTCAAAATATCCTTGTCTCTCAGATATTATGCCATATCGTATCCTCGTTCCGTATGATCTTCCAGACTAATTTAGCTAAGAGAGCTTCATTGGTTTCCCGGGCAGAGCGCAGACCTAAACCTCCCTGAGCCTTTGGCAAAATGACCTTTTGCCACCTAACGAGGTGGAGTTTTGGTTTCTGGACATCAGTAGACCATAAGAATTTTCTGTTGATTTGATCTAAATTGGTGCATACATATTCTGGCAACCAATTCGATTTCATCGAATAAATGGGAATAGCCGATGTGACTGACTGGATAAGTGTTGCTCGACCTGCCAGCGAGAGAAATTTGTGTTTCCAGCCGCTCATTCTTGTCATAATTCTGTCAAAGGTTTCTGCATAAACTCAACGATCCACTCTTCCATGAGTTAAATGCACTCCCAAGTATTTTCCCAGATTGCTTGTTTGACCAAAACCCAGTATCGTACTGATGGATCGTTTCAGATGCATATCTCCAGGTTTTGCGAAGAAAACCTTTGATTTATCATTGTTCAGTTTGAGACCTGAAGCTCTGCAGAAAGTATCCAGCACCCGTCGAATAGATGCGGCAGTATCTGTTGGTCCAGATAACGGCAAAGTAAAAGACTAGAGGGGGGGGTGAATAGTCTTTTAAAATTTTTGTCGATAAAAACTATTTCTCAGATATCTGTGTAGATATCTGATACTGATACTTAGATTCAGAGCGCGGAAGACTTAAGAAAGATAAGTGCAGAAACAGTTAAAGTGTGTGTGTTGCTGAAATGTAAGTACAGAAAAGTAAATAACACAGCAGGTATAGTGGTATCTGGAGGTGGCGTAATCCTCCAACTAATCCACTTCGGTCTTCCAAAGACCTAGAATTCACTAGAATAGATAATTGAGGTCACCTTACAAAAATCCTATTCTAAGATTCCTTAAACAAATGGTTCCCAACCAAATGTTCCCCCTGAGTTGTTCCCCGGCTTTCACAGCCAAGTACTTCCTCAGACGTAAACCTTTTTGAGCTATTACCTAGCTTCCCAAGCTAAGTACTTCCTGTGCTCAATAACCTTGGAGTTATTCCTTAGTTTCTCAAACTAAGTACTTCCTGTACTCCATGCCAGTGATGGTGTTGGTTTTGGTTTGAGTTGTCAGATGAGCTTCTTTAATAACTTTTCAGTTAATCAGATAGCTCTGTGAATCAAGTATACTTAATACACTTTTCAATGTATGGTATCTTGTTCTTTTTACTGACCCAAGTCTTAGATAAATGTTCAAGATAATGAATCTCAGATACTTGATCTTTCAATTCAACTCTTTCACAGATAGCAGTGCTTGTTTAGGATGATCCAGTCTTGGTCTCCTAATGCTTCTTCTATATTTTTAGGTTCAATATTCGAGATGAAACATCCAAAGAGAGAGTTAGCATTTTCAGCTATTGCTCTCCTAGTCCTAACACCCTGATTAATTGGTCCAATTATATCCTTTGTAGGATGATCTTTGATCCATTTCATCATAGCTTTAGTGCTAGTAGGATCAATATCCAGGTGATCTGAATGTGAATCACTAAGATTTTGATTTGATACTTTTTCAGTATCTGAGATATCTGACATATGGGAAATGTCATGGATATCTGACACTTTTTCAGTGTTAGAGATATCTGAGACATGCATTTCAGCATTCTCATTTTCAGATACCTCTTCATGATGAAGGTTCTCAGTAACCTGTTCCATTTCTGGAAAACTCATAGGAAATTCCTCATCATGTTTGTGAGTCATCTTGTTGTTACTAGGCTTTTCAAGCTTTTCTACGTCAGAGTCATCCTCACTTTCCATAATGATGTTTTTCCTTTCTGAGGATTCTTCTGTAGGATCCTCGAATAGTTCTTTGAACTTTTCTGAGAGTTCATCAATAGGAGGTGTTTTCTTACTTCCTTCATAGAATACAACATGAACTGATTCTTCAATTTTCTTTGTTCTTTTGTTGTAAACTCTGTAAGCTTTGCTGTTTGTGGAATAGCCAAGAAAAACACTTTCATCTGCCTTTGGTTGAAATGTTCTCAGATAATCTTTCCCATTGTTTAGAACAAAACATCTACAACCAAATACTCTCAGATGTTTGATATTAGGGGGTCTACCAACCAAGATTTCATAGGGGTCTGTCATGGTGTTTGTTTATCAAGCATGCATTACGAGTAGCAGTGGTGTTTCTGACTTCAACCCAATAAATTTCACTTATCTCAGTGTTAGCTAGCATTGTCCTTGCAGCTTCTTTAAGGGTTCTGTTTTTCCTTTCTGCAACACCATTTTGTTGAGGTGTTCTTACAGAGGAAAGTTGGTGTTGTATACCTTTGCAAGTACAAAACTCCTTTATGTACTGGTTGACAAACTCAAGATTCATGGTCTGCTCGATTGCAGATACCTTGTCATTTTTCATGACTTCAAGCTTTTTCAGCAGGTTTGGTATCTCCACCCTGGCATCAGATTTGTGTTTCAGAAAGACAACCCAAGTGAATCTTGAGAAGTCATCTACAACAACCAGACCATACTTCTTTCCTGCATAACTAGTTACAGATGATTCAAATAGATCCATGTGTAAAAGTTGCAGTGGTCTAACACTAGAGTGTCTGATTTTGGACTTGAAAGAGATCTTAGATTATTTCCCCATCTGACAGGCAGAACAGATACCATCCTTTCTGAAAGATGTTCTGGGAAGACCAACCACTAACTCTTTCTTGGCAAGTCTATTCAGAGTTTTGAAGTTCAAGTGACTCATTCTTTTGTGCCATAACCAGTGCTCTTCTGTGTGACCAGATCGACTCACCATGAGACATTCTTCAGTTGTGGCAGATGCCCAATCTGCAACATAAAGACTGCCTTTCCGCCGACCAACTAAGACTGTCTGCTTTGACTCATTGTCAATTAGTTTGCAGTATTTAGCTTTGAATTTTATAGTAAAACCCTTGTCTGCAAATTGGTTCATGCTAAATAGATTGTATTTCAAATCCTTAACATGTAATACGTCAGTGATTGTTAAAGTTCCCAATTTGACGTTGCCAAATCCCATAAAGGGATTTAATTCTCCTCCAGCAAATCTGATATCTGGTCCTGTGTTGCAAGCTTTGTAATCAACCAGATTTGCTTTGTCTCCTGTCATGTGCTTTCCGCATCCACTATCAAGTAGCCATTGTGCTTTAGTCCAGGAAGCATTCTGCACACAACAGGAAACAGGAGATTAGGTTCTCATATCTTTGATGGAACCGTCAGAATCAAAAGTTCTTCCAGTAGGAATCCATTTTTGAATGAATTTCTTCGAAATATGCTTTTGTCTGACATGAACGTAAGGAGGAATTCTTTTTGAATGAAAGTTATCATTAGTAAGAATTATTTTCTTCCTTGGTGTGTTCCTAGATGCTCCATATGATGCTTTCAGATACCTGTCAGGTTTCTGAGTTTGCTTTTCAGCAAACTTAGCCTTCCTTGCCAGATTTCTTCTAGCCCTGGCATTCAGATTTTCAGTGGCTTGATTTAACTTCCACTTCTGATAATTGCTTTGAGCAATTCTAGCTTTCAGCCATCGTTCTTGCTCCTGCTTGTACTCATGAGCAAGTTGTTTTTCCGATGCCTTTGTAGCCAATGCCGTTTCGAGCACTTGAAGCTATCTGAGATCTTTTCTCAGCAGCTCTGCTAGTCTCTGGTTGATCCAATTTCTTTCCATAAAAAGTGACATGGGAGAATTTGCCAGCTCCTGCAATTCTACCTTTTTGAGAGACATAGCACTGTGGATGTTTACATTTTTCAGTGTTGTGTTTCTTTTCAGAGACGTACCCAACAGTTTTGTTTTTGACTTGTTTTCCCCACAAAGGTCTAGTCGCAACTGCCTTTCCTTTGTCAACAATCTTTGTCTTTTCACCGATACTATAGATTGCATGGGAACCGTCTTGCTGAGTACTTACAAATGTCCTTTTCTCCTTACTCTGATTCAGAGTGATAGAACAATCTGTTTGTGTATTCAGCACAAGTCCTTTCTTTTCTGAAGGATCTCTTAAGTAAGATTGTACTTCAGTAAGAGTGTCACTAGCTTTGGCATAGGATTGAAAAGATAGTTCTTTCTTCTTGAGTTCCTTGTTTTCAGAAAGAAGATTTTCATAATTCTTTCGTAACTCAGCCATTGCTTCTTCATGTGACTTTTCAGTCTCAGATATCTGAGCTTTGAGAAATGCATTTTCAAAGATCCTTTTCTCGATTCTTTAACTAATTGAGAATTTTCCTTTTCAAGAGAATTCTTTTCTTCTTCAAGGTTTTCATTTAGCTCGAATCATTAGAAATTCTCTTTCATAGATGTCAAGTTCTTTCCGAGATTTTCTAGATTTTTATTTCCTCTTCATCACTTTCATAAGTGTAGCAAGAAGTATGTGTTACCTCATCACCATAAGAGCTTTTCTATGTTGGAGATGTCCGTCCAATCAAAGAACTCATGAGTAACTCCACATAATTACGGTGATGGTAGGTTGAATCATCCGAATTGTCATCTTGTAATCTGTCTCAACGTCTAGAGCATCCATTAAATTTGGATTTTCTTTCTTTCTTGATTAACAAAGCTTTACGGCTTCTTCGAAGATTCTTCTATTTTCTTGTCTTTGTCCTTAGTTTGTTGAGGCGGGACAATCCTTCTTGAAGTGGCTGTGTTTCGACAATAGAAAGCAGATATCGTTTCAATTTCGCTTCCTCAAGACATGATGCTTTACGAAATGGCTTGTTCGTGAGCTTTGCATATTTTTGTCTTGGTGATAGTTTGACTAAATGCTTTTTGACTTCTCTTTGGCTTTTCTTCTCTCAATTTCTCACCGACAAATTTACTCATTTGCTTTGCAAGAAGAGCATCCTCGATCTCCTCCTTGCTTTTCTTCTTTTGAAGTTCCTTGAGTAACTAGAGCAACATTACGCAACTTTTCAGTTGTTTGTTCTCTCCGAGTTGTCTCATAGTCACGATGTAGCAAGATGAGAGAAAAGTTCCTTTGAGTGATATTTGGCATACCTTGGTTAAAATAAAAGAATTTAGTATGCTCCGGTTGTGGTTAAGACTTGACAATAGTCTTAATCTTCTCGGTCGAGAGTATCTATTGCTTTCCCCAAGTCTTGCCATATCACTCGTGAGTGGTAAACACAATCAAGTTCTTCGAGTTTGGTGGGACCTTTATTGAAATTTTGAAATTTCAACTTTAGAACTTCGAACTTGTTTTCTTTGGTTTTCTCGATTCGGACAGATTTCTTCAATCGGTTGCCAGCAACTTCGCCGTTTAGCACCCGATTTACCTTGTATGTGCTCGGTGTCGATCGATGATGATGTTACGAGCTTGACCATCCAAACGATTCCTCTTGGCATCTTCCGATGTCGAGTTCTCTGAGCTTTGGTTCAGAAATAACTTGACGATGGATCTTCCACTAGTTGACGATCTGTTTGTGAAGATCCTTCGCTTTGATCTCATCTCTTCCACCGAAACCTCCATGACTTGCTTAAGTTGTTGAATGACTATTGGGCCATTCTTTATTACTTCGATCATCTCGTCACTTATGGCTTCAAGGTGGAGCATCATGTTATTCTTCCATTTCTCGTAGTTCTCTGGTTTGAGAACTGGTGCATCACTCAGAGACATACCTGCACACTTAACACACAAATTAAATAGTCCTCAAAAGTGGACAAAGTTCCTTCACATATCACGGGGATCTAGGTTCGGTCTGAAAGGTGGTGAACCTCCCCTCTGATACCACTTGTTGGTCCAGATAACAGCAAAGTAAAAGACTAGGGGGGGGTGTGAATAGTCTTTTAAAACTTTTGTCGATAACAAATATTTCTCAGATATCTGAATAGATATCTGATACTTAGAATCAGAGTGCGGAAGACTTAATAAAGATAAGTGCAGAAACAGTTAATAAGTGTGTGTGTGTTGCTGAAGTATAAATACAGAAACGTAAATGACACAGCTAGTATAGTGGTATCTGGAGGTGGCGTAATCCTCCAACTAATCCACTTCGGTCTATCAGAGACCTAGAATTCACTAGAACAGATAATTGAGATTTCCTTACAATAATCCTATTCTAAGATTCTTAAACAATTGGTTCCCAACCAAATGTTCCCCCTGAGTTGTTCCCGGCTTTCCACCAAGTACTTCCTGTACTCAGAAACCTTTGAGTTATTCCCTAGCTTCCCAAGCTAAGTACTTCCTATACTCAATAACCTTGGAGTTATTCCTTAGTTTCCCAAATCAAGTACTTCCTATACTCCGGTAACCTTGGAGTTATTCCTTGATTTTTCAAACTAAGTACTTCATGTACTCTACGCCAGTTATGGTGTTGGTTTTGGTTTGAGTTGTCAGATGAGCGTCTTAATAACTTTTCAGTTATTCAGATAACTCTGTGAACTAAGTTACTTAATACACTTTACAGCGTATGGTATCTTGTTCGATTTTACTGACCCAAGTCTTATGATATCTGTTCAAGAGAATGAATCTCAGATACTTGATCTTTTGATTCAACTCCTTCACAGATAGCTTTGCTTGTTTAGGATCAGGACACTTAGAACTTCAGTGTTTACTCAAGATCAAAAGCTTTAGTCGCAACAGAAAGCTTTGATAATAAGTAAGTTGCTTTGAGAAAGTAAGATAATCAGATATCGTATGCAGTTCAAGGTCTTGTGTTCTGAGTTGTGTGTTCCGTGTATCTTCTCAAGCTGTCTAAGTGTTGATATTTATAGATGAATTTGAGTGCCGTTTGAATAGTATCCGTTAGGCTCAAATTCAAACTATCGATATCTGTGTATAATCTTAGTGAGTTTTGTCTTCTTCTCGAAGTCGTTGCTTTTATTCAGACATCTCTGTCCGTGCATTAAATGCATTGTACTATACTTTTTGTCCTGTAGTGTCAACGAAACTATGCTTTATATCAGATACTAGTGTTATCTGATTCTTTGCACGTCCTTATCTTCATTCTTCAGATACCACTTGTATTTTATTGAAACAACTTTGTTTGCAATATATATTTCTCTTTCAGAAACGTGGTTAAAGCTCAAGGTATCTGAGAATAGATATCTGTGGACACTTTCCTTGTTTTCAGATATGTATCTTATTTCTCAGATATCTATTGTGACACAGTTTGTTTGAAACTGTTCGTGTCTACAAGATATCTGGCTAAGATATCTGAACAACAGATTCAGTAATCTTGTGCAGTTTTCTTCAAGTCTTCAAATTTTGTTGAGCTTTCTGCTTGGATGTCTTCTTCTTGGTCTTCTCTTCATAAAATAAAAATTACATTTCGAGACCTAACATCCTATACAAGATTAGCTAGACTATCATACTTAGTGGGTTTCCTCTTTTACAATGTTCAAGTGAACCAAGAGTACTAATCACCTTTCTGAGACTAAGATAAGTCATCATGTTGCTGAACAAAATCTAAACAGATATTCTTAACAAAATATCTAACATTCATCATCTTCATCGTCAGAGCTCTCATCAGCATTGGGAACTGATTGGTCCATTACTCCTGCGATTTCTGCAGATGGGGCTTGGTGCTTTTCACCTGTTTTGGCAGCATTAATAAGTTTATCAGCAAGGCATTCTGCATTAGTCGCAACATTTCTGAACGCACTTTCTCTTGCTGAGTCTACTTGTTCAGTAGTTGATGACTCTTTTGCAGCATTGATGAGTTGATCTGCCTTTATCAGTTCATCGACAAGGCCTGCAGATATCTGAGAATCGACAACCTCAATGGGTGTGTCTTCTAATTTGCCAGCAGACTTCTTTCTTGAAGTTCTGGGCTTCTTGGTCACAACCTTTTCTTCAGATACCTTTTCAGACTTTCACTTCTTAGAACCTTTTTGAGACCCAGTAACCTTTTTCATCAAGTTTGTATACTCATATTTGTAGAGTAGGTTACTATTGGCTATTTCAGCCGTCTCTCTGAGCTTAATGCCAAGCTTCTCCAGCAAGTAGCATATCTTCAGACCATAGCCTACTGTGGCCTTTGGCTCAGCTAGTCCTTTGGCGATCTTAGGCTCGAAGCCTTGAATCTTCTTCACAAACTTCATGAAGGCGTACTTTCCCCAGTTAAAAGGTTTTCAACCCTTTTGTCTTGTTGATTCAACAAAGAACATCATGATCCATCGTTCTTGGCTTATCTGGTCAGCACCTCCTTGTAGACCATCAAAGCATCTGTGAAGAATGCAAGCCAATACATCCCAATGAACCATCAGATGTCTGGTTCGGATGTCAGCAAGCTTGAACTCAGTGGGTGTATCTGATTTTTCAAGATCACACACGTCACTGTACAATTGTTTAACACCTTCAAGGAGATCATCATCCTTGGTGTTTATTTCAAAATCCTTTCCAAGATTTTGAAACTCAAACAACTTACAGAAAGTTGTTAAGTCCAGAAGGATTTCCTTTCCTTGATCGAGGTTTTGACACTATTGTAGGTTTCGTAAACACAGAAATTATCTCGAGTTGTTGTAGAATTCCAACACATCGAGTGATGAAATTCCACTGGGCGAGATAGAAAACCCTTGATTTGTGCCTTTTCAAGCATGTCAAGAATCGACTTCTGTCGGCTTGGTTTCTATCGCAGTGAGGTATTCCTCAACCATGGCACCACCCCAAATCATTCGTGATTTGAAGTCCAATGGTCGATTAAAATCTCCTACCGATCGGTTGTTCACAATAACCAACTCTGGTGCTTGCTTTTCAGCATCAAGTGGAGGATTGAGATTTCTGTGTGAAGAATTCTTTGGGGCCATCTCTTTATATAGTGTAGGGAATTTGGATTGGTGTTTGAAAGAGATTTGATTCAGTAATTCTTTGCAGAAAAACTTAATCTTGATTTGCAGAGATTGTAGAAGGTTTGCAGAGAATCAAGAGAAGGTTTTGCTATTTTTGTGTAAGTCAGAATTTTGGATTAGTAAAGTGATTTCGTTGTCAAAATCCTATATATATATATATATATATATATATATATATATATATATATATATATATATATATATATATATATATATATATATTTATAGCAATAGAATCTCAACAGACAAATACATACAAATTGATTTTGTGTGTACGTATCTGTGATTTGCAAGCAGGCGTGAGCAAAAGCTAGTTCACTGTCCACTATTTACTGTGAATTAATTTCCACCGTATAGATCAAACCCTTAATTTCATCAAGGGTCACCATTGCTTCTTTAGCAATGATCACAATCAACAAGTGTAATTGTGCCCATTTAATGAATTTTGGCTATTAGCTATCTGAATCACGTTTTTGTATGACCAAGAACAATGTTTGCATCTGAATCTGTCTTATACTTAGGATTTTTCCAAGTTTTTTATCAAGATAGAAATAATGCGAATTTCAAGAGAGTAGTTGACTGCAGATAGTTGTACTATTCTCCTTTGTGTTCTGCTTATAGAGTGATTCGATATCCGAGTTCCCGCCTCGTAGATCTTAAGTCGTCTTTTGCTCTTTAGCCTTTTGACTTACGGATACCGTTCGATTTCTCTTTTTCTTCTCCGGATGCCTGTTCGGATACCTTTTCTCTGGATGTCCGTTCCATTCTGAACTTTTCGTTCATTGGTAGTTCCATTAGTCCAAGACTATGTCTTAAGGCTAAGAATCTACTTTCTTGTAGTGGCTTAGTGAAGATATACGCAAGTTGGTCTTGATGCCAATCTTGAGTATCTCTATATTGTCTTTTCAACATGGTCTCGATGAAGTGATGTCTAACATCAATATGCTTTGTTCGGCATGAAATTTAGGATTACGTAATTGCAATAGCACTTGTGTTGTCACAAGAAATGGGAGTTTTCTTCATCGAGTCCATAGTCTTTAAGTTGTTGTATCCACGAATTTGTGTTGCACAACAACCAAAAGAATATATTCACCTACGTGGTAGAAGTTACAATTGAGTTTTGTTTCTTGCTAAACCATGAGATAAGTCTAGTTCTAAACCCATACAAGTTCACGAGGTACTTTTCCTATCAAGCATTGATCCAAAGATAATCAAGATCCGAGTAACCAAACTCAATCCACTTTCTTTAGGATACCACAATCCTACATCTACTGTACCTTTTACATACCTTAATATTTTCATAGCAATGTTGTAGTGTGTTTGCATCGGATTTGTCTGAAATCTAGCACACATTCCAACGGCGTATTGAATATCAGGTCTACTTGCAGTGAGGTAAAGTAGTGAACCTATCAATTTCCTATACTTATGTTCTACAATACTCTTATCTGATTCAGTATAGGTCATTTTGGTTCCAATGCTCATAGGTATCTTAGCATTCTTTTCAGAAGGCTTAAGATTGAATTTTGTGAGCATATCTTTTGCATACTTTGTTTGACTAATGAATATTTCATCATTGAGTTGCTTGACTTGCAAGCCTAGAAAATAATTCATTTCTCCCATCATGCTCATCTAAAACTTTCTTTTCATGAGATTTGCAAAGTCATTACAAAGTTGCTTGTCCTTAGATCCAAATATGATGTCATCAACATATACTTGAACTAAGAGTAGTTTCCCATCATGACTTAAGGTAAATAAAGTTTTATCAACTTCACCTTTCTTGAAACCACTTTCCAGAAGGTATTTGGCCAAAGTGTCATACCATGCTCTTGGAGCCTGTTTCAGTCCATACAGAGCTTTCTGTAGTTTATAGACCATTCTACTTTCTGAGGAAACTTCAAAGCCAGGTGGTTGCTCAACATAAACTTCTTCTGCAAGTTCACCATTCGAGAATGCACTTTTGACATCCATCTGATAAACTTTAAAATCTTTATGAGCTGCAAAGGCTAGAAAGAGTCTTATTGCATCCAATCTGGCAACTGGTGCATATGACTCATCAAAATCTAAGTCTTCAGTCTGGGTAAATCCCTTGGCAACCAATCTTGCTTTGTTTCTGGTTATTTCACCAGATTCATTCATCTTGTTTCTGAAAACCCACTTGGTTCCAATCACAGATATTCCTTCTACAAATGGAACTAGTTTCCAGACTTTGTTTCTCTCAAATTGATCCAACTCTTCTTGCATTCTAGAGATCCAGTCTTGGTCTCCTAATGCTTCTTCTATATTTTTAGGTTCAATATTTGAGATGAAACATCCAAAGAGAGAATTAGCATTTTCAGCTATTGCTCTCCTAGTCCTAACACCTTGATTAATTGGTCCAATCACATCTTTTGCAGGATGATCCTTGATCCATCTCATCATAGGTTTAGTGCTAGTAGGATCAATATCCAAAGGATGTGAATGTGAACCACTGGGATTTTGATTTGATACTTTTTCAGTATCTATGACATTTTGCTCCTCAGAAGGGCAATTAATGTCTGACACTTGTTCAGTGTTTGAGCTATCTGGAACATGTCTTTCAGAGAGAGTATTTCCAGAGATAGTTTCATGATGAATATCTTCAGTTTCCATTTCTGGAAGTTTCATAGGAAATTCTTCATCATGTTTGTGAGTCATCTGGTTGTTACTAGGCATATCAAGCTTTTCTACGTCAGAGTGATCCTCACTTTCCATAATGATGTTTCTCCTTTCTGAGGATTCTTCTTCAGAATCCCTCAACATTAGTTCTTTGAACCTTTCTGAGAGTTCATCATTAGGAGGTGTTTTCTTACTTCCTTCATAGAATACAACATGAACTGATTCTTCAATTTTCTTTGTTCTTTTGTTGTAAATTCTGTAGGCTTTGCTATTCGTGGAATAACCAAGAAATACACCTTCATCTGCCTTTGGTTGAAATGTTCTCAGATAATCTTTTCCATTGTTTAGAACAAAACATCTATAACCAAATACTCTCAGATTTTGATATTAGGGGGTCTACCAACCAAGATTTCATAAGGGGTCTTGTCATGGTGTTTGTTTATCAAACATCTGTTCTGAGTGTAGCAGGCTGTGTTTACAGCTTCAACCCAATAAACTTCACTTATTTCAGTGTCAGCTAGCATCGTCCTTGCAGCTTCTTTAAGGGTTCTATTTTTCCTTTCTGCAACACCATTTTGTTGAGGTGTTCTTACAGAGGAAAGTTGGTGTTGTATACCTTTGCAGGTACAAAACTCCTTTATGTACTGGTTGACAAACTCAGTACCATGGTCTTACGATTGCAGATACCTTGTCATTTTTCATGACTTCAAGCTTTTTCAGCAAGTTTGGTATCTCCACCCTGGCATCAGATTTGTGTTTCAGAAAGACAACCCAAGTGAATCTTGAGAAGTCATCTACAACAACCAGACCATACTTCTTTCCTGCATAACTAGTTACAGATGATTCAAAAAGATCCATGTGTAATAGTTGCAGTGGTCTAACACTAGAGTGTCTAATTTTGGACTTGAAAGAGATCTTAGATTGTTTCCCCATCTGACAGGCAGAACAGATACCATCCTTTCTGAAAGATGTTTTGGGAAGGCCAACCACTAACTCTTTCTTGCAAGTCTGCTCGAGTTTTGAAGTTCAAGTGACTCATTCTTTTGTGCCATAACCAAGGTGCTCTTACGTGACCAGATCGACTCACCATGAGACATTCTTGATTGTGGCAGATGCCCAATCGGCAACATAAAGATCGCCTTTCCATGAGCAACCAAGACATGCTTTGACTCATTGTCAATTAGTTTGCGTGATTTTGCTTTGAATTTTACAAGAAACCTTTATGCAAACCGCTCATGCTAAATATATTATATTTCAAATCCTTAACATGTAATACGTCGTGATTGTTAATGTTCCCAATTTGACGTTGCAAATCCCAGAGAGGGATTTAATTCTCCTCCAAAGAAATCGATATCCGGTCCCGTGTTGCAAGCTTTGTAATCGACAGATTTGCTTCTCTGTCATGTGCTTTCCGCATCCACTATCAAATAGCCATTGTGCTTTAGTCCAGAAGCATTCTCGCACAACAGAAATGTGAGATTAGGTTCTCAATTTACATTGGAACCATCGACTAAACAATCTTCAAAGAGGAATCCATTTTGAATGAATTTCCTTGGAACATTCTTTTGTCCGATAGGAACATAAGGAGGAATTCTAATTGAATGATTATCATTATTAAGAATTATTTTCTTCCTTGGTGTGTTCCTAGGTGCTCCATTTGGTGCTTTCAGATACTGTTGTTTACGAGTTTGCTTATCGAAACTTAGCTTTCCTCAGATTTCTTCTAGCCCTGGCATTCAGATTTTCAGTGGCTTGATTCAACTTCCACTTCTGATAATTGCTTTGAGCAATTCTAGCCTTTAGCCATCGTTCTTGCTCCTGTTTGTATTCATGAGCTAGTTGTTACCCGATGCCTTTATAGCCAATACTGCCGAGCACTTGAAGCTTTACGAGATCTTTTCTCGTGACTTTGCTAGTCTCTGGTTGGTCCAATTTCTTTCGAAAAGTGACATGGGAGAATTTGCCACTCTGCAATTCTACCTTTTGAGAGACATAGCATCGTGGGTGTTTACACTTTTCGGTTGTGTTTCTTTTCGAGACGTGCCAACAGCTTTGTTTTTGACTTGTTTTTCCCACAAAGGTTTAGTGAATCGCCTTTCCTTTGTCAACAATCTTCGTCTTCTGACCGATACTATAGATTGCATGGGAACCATCTTGCTGAGTACTTACAAATGTTCTTCTTTCCTCACTCTTATTCAGAGTGATAGAACAATCTGTCTGTGTATTCAGCCAAAGTACTTTCTTTTCTGAAGAATCTCTTAAGTAAGATTGTACTTCAGTAAGAGTGTCACTAGCTTTGGCGTAAGATTGAAAAGATAATTCTTTCTTTTCGAGTTCCTTGTTCTCAGATCTTCATATTTCTTTCGTAATTCAGCCATTGCTTCTTTATGTGACTTTTCAGTCTCAGATATCTGAGCTTTGAGAAATGGATTTTCAGCATCCTTTTTCTCAGACATCTTAACTAATTGAGAATTTTCCTTTGCAAGAGAATTCTTTTCTTCTTCAAGATTTTCGGCTCTAGCTCGGATCATTAGAAATTCTCTTTCATAGATGTCAAGTTCTTTCCTGAGATTTTCTAGATCTTTTATTTCTTCTTCATCACTTTCATAAGTATAACAAGAAGTATGTGTTACCTCATCAGTCATAAGACATATTTCTATGTTAGAGATGTCTGGACCGTTAATTTCAGCAACTCCACACATTTCATTCTTCTTGAGGCCGAAGTCGATTATATCATGAGTAACTCCACATAATTCTGGTGATGGTAAGGTTGAGTCATCTGAATTGTCATCTTCAGAATCTGTCTCAACGTCTAGAGCAT
The DNA here is from genome assembly GCA_026545765.1 of Plantago major. NCBI lineage: Eukaryota > Viridiplantae > Streptophyta > Magnoliopsida > Lamiales > Plantaginaceae > Plantago > Plantago major. The sequence goes on along the minus strand of CM048840.1, from coordinate 22,396,983 downwards.
CCATTGAGTTTGATTTTCTTTCTTTCTTGATTAATAAAGCTTTCTGGCTTCTTCTGAAGATTCTTCTATCTTTCTTGTCACCTGTCCTTAGTTTGTTGAAGGCAGGACAATCCTTCTTGAAGTGACCAGGTTTCTGACAATAGAAACAGATATCGTTTCCAATTTCTATTTCCTCAGTACATGATGCTTTCTGAGCTGGCTTGTTCAGCGAGCTTTGCATATTTTGTCGGTGATAGTTGAAACTAGATGCTTTTTGACTTCTCTTCGCTTTTCTTCTCTCAATTTCTCGTGACATATTTGCTCATTTGCTTTGGCAAGAAGAGCATCCTCGCCTCTTCCTTGCTTTTCTTCTTTTCAGAAGTTCCTTGAGCAACTAGAGCAATATTCTGCAACTTTTCAGTTGTTTGTTCTCTTTGTGTTGTCTCATAATCAACCGTAGCAAGATGTGAGAAGAGTTCCACTGGTGTGATATTTGACATTCCTTGGTTAAAATAAAAGAATTTAGTATGCTCCCAGTTGTGGTTAAGACTTCTGACAATAGTCTTAATCTTTTCTGACTGGGAGTATCTGCTTTCCCAAGGTCTTGCCATATCACTCATGAGAGTGGTAAATCTGAAATCAAGTTCTTCGAGTTTCGGGTCCTTGTTTGAAATTTTGAAATTTCAACTTGAGAACTTCGAACTTGTTTTCTTTGGTTTTCTCGCCCGCACGATTTCTTCAATCGGTTGCGAGCAACTTTCGCCGCTTTAGCACCCTACGATAATCGTATGTGCTCAGGTGTCGATCTGATGATGATATTACGAGCTTGACCATCCAGACGATTTCTCTTGGCATCTTCCGATGTCCAGAGTTCTCTGGGCTTTGGTTCGTAAATAACTTGACTAGTAGATCTCCCACTTGTTGACGCATCAGTTTGTGAAGATCCTTCGCTTTGATCTCTGTCTCTACCATTAGAAACCTCCATGACTTGTTGAAGTCGTTGAATGACTATTGGGCCATTCTTTATCACTTCGATCATTTCGTCACTTATGGCTTCAAGGTGGAGCATCATGTTATTTTTCCATTTCTCGTAGTTCTCTGGTTTGAGAACGAGGGCATCACTCAGAGACATTCCTACACACTTAACACACAAATTAAATAGTCCTCGAAAATGGACAAAGTTCCTTCACCTATCTGGGGATCTAGGTTTAGTGCAGAAGGCTTGTGAACCTCCTGCTCTGATACCACTTGTTGGTCCAGATAACGACAAAGTAAAAGACTAGGGGGGGGGGGGTTAATAGTCTTTTAAAACTTTTATCGATAAAAACTATTTCTCAGATATCTGTGTAGATATCTGATACTTAGATTCAGAGCGCGGAAGACTTAAGAAAGATAAGTGCAGAAACAGTTAAAGTGTGTGTGTGTTGCTGAAATGTAAGTACAGAAAAGTAAATAACACAGCAGGTATATTGGTATCTGGAGGTGGCGTAATCCTCCAACTAATCCACTTCGGTCTTCCAAAGACCTAGAATTCACTAGAATAGATAATTGAGGTCACCTTACAAAAATACTATTCTAAGATTCCTTAAACAAATGGTTCCCAACCAAATGTTCCCTTTGAATTGTTCCCCGGCTTTCACAGCCAAGTACTTCTGACTCGAAACCTTTTGAGCTATTCCTAGCTTCCCAAGCTAAGTACTTCGTGCTCAATAACCTTGGAGTTATTCCTTAGTTTCTCAAACTAAGTACTTCACATACTCCAAAGTTGATGGTGTTGATTTTGGTTTGAGTTGTCAGATGAGCTTCTTTAATAACTTTTCAGTTAATCAGATAGCTCTGTGAATCAAGTATACTTAATACACTTTTCAATGTATGGTATCTTGTTCTTTTTACTGACCCGAGTCTTAGATAAATGTTCAAGATAATGAATCTCAGATACTTGATCTTTCAATTCAACTCTTTCACAGATAGCAGTGCTTGTTTAGGATCAGGACACTTAGAACTTCAGTGTTACTCAAGATCAAGAGCTTTGGTCGCAACAGAAAGCTTTGAGGATAAGTAATTTGCTTGAGATAGAGAGATATGTGTTCAGTGTAAGTTCTTCAGGTTGTGTATCTTCTCAAGCTGTCTAAGTGTTGATATTTATAGATGAATTTGAATGCCGTTGAATAGTATCCATTAGGCTTAAATCAAATTCAAACTATTTATATCTGTAGCAGGTTTGTCTTCTTCTTCAGAAGGTACCGTTGCTTTTGTGTAGACATCTATGTCCGTGCATTAAATGCATTGTACTATACTTTTTATCCTGTAGGCCAACGGAACTATGCTTTGTATCAGAGACTTAACTTTATCAGTTTTCTCTGAGTTTTAGCATGTCCTTGTCTTCAATCTTCAGATACCACTTTATTGAAACAACTTAGTTGCAATATATTTCTTCTTCAGAAATGTGGTTAAAGCTCAAGGTATCTGAGAGTAGATATCTGTGGGCACTTTCCTGGTTTTCAGAAACCTTCCAGTTCTCAGATATCTCTTGTGACATAGCTGGTTTAAAACTATTCGTGTCTTCAAGATATCTGGCCAAGGTATCTGCAAAACTATTTCAGTAATCTTGTGCAGTTTCTTCAAATCTTCAAAGTCGTTGAACTTGTTCTGATTGGATGTCTTCTTCTTGGTCTTCTCTTCATAAAATAAAAATTACATTTTGAGACCTAACATCCTATACAAGATTAACTAGACTATCATACTTAGTGGGTTTCCTCTTTTACAATGTTCAAGTGAACCAAGAGTACTAATCACCTTTCTGAGACTAAGATAAGTCATCATGTTGCTCAAAATCTAAACAGATATTTCTAACAAAATATCTAACAAATTTCCTAACAGTATCTATAGTGGCTTTACCCATTAGGACTAAATCATCAGCGAAGAATAAGTGTGAAAGTGCAGGTCCATTACGGCAAGGAATAATGGGCTTCCATGCGCCTTTTTCGAACTCTTCCTGTATCAAGTAAGATAGTCTCTCAACACATAGAACGAAGAGATACGGAGACAAGGGGTCACCTTGTCGAAGACCGCAAGAGTGGCAAAAAATCTCCAGAGGTGAACCATTCCAAAGAATTTGCGTTGCAGCATGCTTGACGCAAAACATAATCAGCCTAATCAAGTCATTTGGAAATTTAAAGGCTATCAAGGTTTCCTCTAAAAAATTCCAATTTACTTTATTGTATGCTTTCTCGAGGTCCAATTTGAGAATCATACATCCCACCTTATTTTTCTTTTTAGCTCGCAGGGAATGAAGCAACTCCTGTAGTACAAAGATATTATCTTGTGTACTCCTGCCTTTGATAAAGCTGGACTGTGTGGGAGCTATAATTGTCGGCATGATGTGTTTAAGCCACATAGTGATGCACTTTGTCACATATTTTTAAATAACGTTGCATAGAGCAATTGGCCTGAATTCCGAAATCAGAGAGGGATTTGGTTTCTTGGGTATTAAACACAAGTGTGCCACATAGAGACTAGGTTCAAAGCTGCCCAGTGAAAAAGCTTCCTGTATAAAGCGTAGAAGAGAGTCAGCGATCCAGTTCCATTCTTTTTGGAACAAGATTGACTGAATTCCATCCGGTCCAGGCGCTTTGTATGGGTTTGTTGCCCAGACAACTTCCTTTAATTCCTTACGATCCACCATCACACTCAAACTAGTAATGTCATCACTATTCAAGGCTAGCTGGAACTTCGAAACAGGGAGAGAGTTGTTCGAATCAGATGGGTAATCTTCATTCTGGCAGTGAAAGAGACTCGCATAATAGTTTCTGGCATGGATCTTCAAGGTATCCTCCGAATTTTCCCATTCTCCATCAATCTTTAGCATCAGAATTTTGTTCATGCGTCTTCTCATAATTGTGGATTTATGAAAGAATTTTGTATTTCTTTCGCCCTCCACAAGCCACTTGACCCTGGATTTTTGGAACCAGTATAGTTCTTCCTGATGGAGTATTTGGTTATACTCTTCAATTAATTCTGTTTCGAGATGTGCAAGAAACTCATTATGTCGATGTGAGAGTGATTTCTGGATCCCCTCAAGCCGCGCCAACACTGTTCTCTTCCGGTGGAAAATGTTACCAAAGTGCTCTTTGTTCCAGGGGACCATTACTTCTGGGACCTTTGAGATTGCCTGAGTAATATTATCATTAGATTCCCATATATTCCTTAACAAAGGCTCGCAATCTGGGTGGGAGAGCCAAGCTACCTCAAATCTAAAAGGCCGATCCACAAATCTTTGTTCCACTCCATTACAGTTAATGAGGATAGGATGATGGTCACCATGGGTACGAGGTAAATGAATAACAACATTGTCCGGAAACCTATCTATCCAACTCGCATTCGCCATAGCCCTATCGATTCTTTCTTTAATAATGCGTCCTGAAGTTCTTTTATTCGTCCAAGTGAATTGGGGACCATGAAATCCAAGATCCTGAAGACCACATGCTTCGATACTGTTGCGAAGGAATAGTAGTCGATTAACCGAGGCTGTTCGACCTCCTCTTTTTTCGTGAGATAATCCGATTTCATTGAAATCACCGGTTACTAACCAAGGGAAATTTTGAGTTTGTGCAATGTTCTTCATACTCCGAAATATTCTCACTTTATCTCGACGATAGGGTTTAGCATAAATCCCCGATATTCTCCACTTTTCCTGCCTCCTAAGATTAATCAAGGCATGGATAGCCTGATCCTCAACATCCGGAATCTCAACATCAACGTCAGCTTCATTCCAAAGCATCCAAATCCCTCCAGACATTCCATCTGTTGGAGCAATTATATACCTCGAATAACCAAGAAACGGTGCAATAGTATAAGCGTGCTCTTGAGTTACCCTGGTTTCTAGAATATAAATCACTAGAGGATTATGAATTCTAACTAACTCACGAAAGTTCCTACGAAAACTTTCATTACCTGCCCCTTGACAATTCCACGAGACGATCTTCATATCAACCATATGGCTTTGTGTGGGTAGGAGTGGATAATCAATGTCCAGTCCCAACCATCTCGCAATCATCTGTTTGACTACTTCGTAAATCAACATGTTATGCCGGACTATTTCCCAATGGCTCAACACAAACCTCTGCCAACCCGTCCGGTCGTTGTCCTCCTGTATTAATATGTGGGAGTGAATTTCGAACTCCCATATTGTTGAGGGGATTACCATGACATTCACCACTCGTTCTCCTCGTGTTGTTCGTCATATCCGAGAGTGCCCTTGGAATTGATGAACTTCCGTTCGGATCACAGGATTTTGGATCCAATTTGACCACCATGTTCCCGTTCACAAAATTGAATTCTAGATCCTCCGCGTTGATCTCTAAATTTTCCTCCATGTTCCCTGCCATAATCAGAAACCAGTTTAATAGCGAAATAAGTTTCAGATGTATTAATCGGAAACTATTATTGTTGAACGTAGGCAGAGAGCTGGTTCATTAATAACAATTCCTGTCGCAGTGGGCTTGGCAATAGCCTTTGCTTGGGCCTGTGCTTTTCCTTTTGGTTTAGGTTTCTAGGAAGAATACGTTTGTTCTGGCGGTTTTCAACTGGGTTCTTCTGATTTCCTGACACTGGGCCTGGCCCATTAACAAAGGTAGGTTTCTGAGGAGGGTTTTTTTCGATTGGCCCGACTGATTTCGAGTCGGGTTGACGGAATTGTCCCTAGGGTTCCGCCCAATCGTCGGAGCTTTTTTCTTTCTCCGTTCAACAACCATCCAGTCCCCATATTCTTTATTTTTTGCTTTCTCAGTTAACCAATTGGAATCAACATCAGATTGCGTTGTCATTGTAGTGTTGTTGGATGCAGGCTGTGAGCCTTCAGGGACTGAAATGATTTCTGCCATTGGAGTTTGAATAGAGGAATGCTTCTTGCATTCTCCAATGGTATGTCCAACTTTGCCACAACCAAGACAAAGAGAAGGGAGATTTTCATATACTACCTGATAAACCTTGCCATGAATCTGCAGGCCTAACTCCAGAGGCTTATTTGTTTTAACCTCAACACAGAAGCGGGCAAATCGCCCTTTTATTGCCGTACACGTATTACCATCTATCTTGATTGGGTCACCAATGCAAGTAGCTAGTTTATGAATCACAGATTCTCTAAAGAATTCAACAGGTAGATTCAAAATCCTGGCCCACGTAATAGCGCTCTCAATCTTATCATTATCAGCTCGGAAATTGGGAATCCATTTTCGAATTGAGAGAAAGCCTCCTGCTAGTTGCCAGGGACCATTAGTCAGGATCATAGTTCTCTTTTCTTCTGTCAAGCCTCGAAGATAGTAGCAATTGTTGCCAAGTTATGTTAACTCAAAGAAGTGGCCGTATAATGACCACATAGTCTCCAGTTTGCTAAGGAGTGTTGGATAAAACCAGGATTTACCCACAACCCTGAATTCTGATCAGGATTTTCAAGAGAAACCAAGAGTCTCTATAAAAAGCTCAGCCACCAGCAGTGGCATGATAATTCAATTCGAATGGAGTTTTAAATTTGTATTGTTGGTATTGAATTGAGGTATTAATAGAGTTTATTAGGATGTTTGAATAATTTGGGTAATAAAGATGTCAAAATGAAATTATGTGTATTGAGATTCAAATGAATAAATTTTGATTAAATGATTGGTTAAAATTAGTTTGAATTATGTGCTTGTTTGTGGTATTGTTTGGGTTTAGAAATAACATGTAATATGTTATGTAATATAAGTGATGGGGAAAAACGTGTTAGTACCTCTTAGTGATCAATCGAAGAAATGCTCATTGGGGAAGTCTTGTAGTAATGCTCCTTAAAAAGTGTTCCTCTGATCCCGAACAGTTAGAAATATAGGTGATTTATTTTAACCAGGCTTGCCTTTGATAGATCGCTTGTATACTTAACTATGGAGCTCAGGGTCCTTAAGATAATAAGTAGTGGAAAGTAAGTTTGATACCTGGTTGCTTGAATAAGTAAGCCTATTTATAGATATAGGTGTTACGAAGGTAAGTGTCATTCTAAAAGAGTGACACGTGTCCATCAGGGGTTGGGCCCCATATCTGAGGCATGCTCCTCGGGACCCTAGCGGGTCAGAGATGATCTTATGAGATCATCTAAGGATTGCGGGTCGGATTTAAGATGCCACACGGACGAGGGTCTTTGGGCATGTATTCTGAGCCACACAACTTAGATCGTAGTAGTTCTTGCTAGCTAGTTCATATGAGACATATTTTAAACCAACAAGAAGTGTAGTAATGAAATGATATGTAGTATTTGGATTTAATTGAATAGTTGGTTTAATATTGTTAGAATGGTATGGTTGAATTTGATAGTCTAGGCATGGGCCGGGTGGAGTTCTGAAATCGAGTTTACTCAATTCTACTGAATTAGCAACGAGTAGAAAGACAAACACAAATTTTGAAAAAACTTAAATTGAGCTGAGCAAAGTTCAATTAAATTTTAACCCAACACACATACGGTTAAACTTTATGAGGTTGAACTGGAAAGAGAGAGGATTAAAATGATGCGATTGAAAATAATAGAGAAGAGGTCTGAGGATGCTTGCTGAGACTTAACGTGTGGCAAATAGGGAGGTGGAAAAAGCTACAACTATAATCGTATAAAATGATCCGGGAAAAACTTCTACACCTTGACCCCGTTTGAGCATCCATCCTACAGAAACTAAAGTCTGAATTTGAAGTGTGATTGCTTCCTTGTTTGTAAAATTTTAACACTGTTTGTCGATGTGTGCTTTCCTTTTATTTCTAGGTTTTCAATATTGTTGTATCATTTTTTTTTTTATTTGAATGAATGAATTTGTGTTTATTTAATAATCAATAGAATTTGACTTTTATTGATATTCGATTTTAATAAATTCAAAAAATATATTTTTAAATGCAATTTCATTAATTTCAACTTCTAAATACTCTTATAATACGTAGTAGTAGTAGTAGTAATAATAATAATAATAATAATAACAAAATAATAACCACGATTCATTGGAGGGAAGTTTTTCAGAATCTGGTCATGAACCCGCCGCGGGACGTTTTACACCATGATGACGATGACCACTGTGACCCATTGAGAGAAAGCTGGCACAGTTACTCTGGACGATTATTGCCCATATGCTGGTCCCACAAACCGACACATATATTTTACCGCACAATTTGCTCACTCGTACACATATCGTGAAACTTCCCAATCTGTTGCCAATACTAAAATTGTTTCACATTAATCACACTAATTAAGTTGGCCGTTCTTAGGGATGAATATAGAAAAGAAATATGTATGCATTGTGCTGCTATAAATAGTGTTTTTCAACTCTCCGGCCGGGTTGTATAAACTTTGATTTTCCTACGTATTGTTCAGACCTAAACATAAGGTGTAGTGCACAACAACGTGGTAGATTATAACCAAAATAAGATAATTTTTTTTGGTCTCAAATTCATCCAGCAGCCATGCAACTTGCAAGATATTATCACCGCCATTCATTAATTGCCATCAAGATTGGATATAAATTCCATATTCAGACGCCACTTTCTTGCTTATCCAACCAGAAACCTGTTTGTATCTATATCATAATTCACTGAAAGTTCCATGGCTGAGATCTGGGCAGGTGCAATTTCAGCACTTTTGTTTCTCTATCTACTAAAACAATTCATCAACAAGAAGAAAAAACTACCTCCAGGTCCATTAGGCCTTCCAATATTAGGCCATTTTCATTTGTTTGGCTCGAATCCGCACCATGACTTGTATCACCTAGCTCGAAAACATGGTCCTATAATGTACATGCGTTTAGGCCCTGTGCCTGCAGTTGTCATATCATCTGCTGCTGCAGCTGAGCACGTTTTCACAACGAACGATCAATTTTTTGCTAACCGGCCTCATAACGAAGGCGCCAAGTACATTTCCTATGGGCAGCGAGGCATTGTCTTTGCGCGATACGGTCATTCCTGGCGAAATATGCGAAAACTCGTTACTATTGAGCTATTGAGCCAGCTAAGGATCAGCCAGTTTCGTTCCATGAGAACGCGAGAGTTAGGTGATTTGGTTTCTTCGCTGAAAGAAGCTGCCAAGAAGCGCAAAACTGTTGATGTAAGTGCTAGAGTGTCTGCTCTAAGTGCAAATATGACATGTTTGATGGTGTTTGGAAGGAAGTATGGAGACAAAGATTTTGATGATAAGGGGTATAAGTCTGTGGTGATGGAGACATTGGAGGCTGCTGCAATTTTCAATCTTGGTGACTATTTTCCGTATATTGGCTTGCTTGATCTTCAGGGATTGACTCGAAAATTGAAGCGTTTGGCCAAGACTTTTGATGGATTTATTGAGAAAATTATTGATGATCATGTACAGGGGAGAACGGAGAACAAGACAGATGCTCATAAGGACTTTGTTGATATATTGATGGCATTACTGGATTCTGGAGAAGCAGGTTTTGAATTCGACCGTCGCCATGTTAAGGCCCTTCTCCTGGTAATCATCATTCCCTTCTTAATTTATGAATACTATGTGATATGTTTGCTTTTTCGTGATGAATTCGATGATCCCCTGCCAGCAGAAATTTAGCTATGTTAGAAACTGTGGACCTTGTTGAATACAGGTGAAGTTGATTCGAGTGTCTAATTCAGTTGAACACATCTTGAGTTTGAACCTAATTTAATGAAACAGTTGAACTTTATCTCCATGACAGTTCTATTTATATCTCATTATACTAACTTGAACCTGACCTACAAGAATTTTCTGTCCGCAGGATATGTTTATTGCTGGTATGGATACTACCGCTACAACAGTCGAATGGACGCTATCAGAGCTCCTGAGGCATCCAGAAGTAATGCAAACACTCAAGAAAGAACTGGAAAATGTAGTTGGATTGGAACACATGGTAGACGAATCACACCTCGAACGCCTCCCATACTTGGATTGTGTGATCAAGGAGTCTCTAAGACTCCATAAGACTCCATCCTGCCATACCAATATTTTTGCACGAGTCCATGAAAGATTGTGAGATTGATGAACTCCACATACCAAACAAATCAAGAGTTATGGTCAATGTTTGGGCTATTGGTAGAGATCCTAGTTCTTGGCATGAGCCTTCGTGGACGTGATTTATTGGTAGCAACATTGACCTTCGTGGACGTGATTTCCAGCTCATACCGTTTGGTGCTGGCAGAAGGGGCTGCCCTGGACTGCAACTTGGACTATTAGTGGTGCGGTTGGTTGTCACGCAACTGGTACATTGCTTTGATTGGGAGCTTCCAAATGATATGTTGCCAAATGACTTGGACATGTCTGAACATTTTGGCTTAGTGACTGCAAGGGCTAATCATCTTATGGCCATCCCTGGTTATCGGTTGCTTACGCAATGAAGTCATGACTAGTTACTGGTAAAAAAGGCTAAATCATTAGCGATATGATAGAAGCTGTAGTACTGGAGAGATGGATCTTGTGTTGAGAAAATTTATCTTCTTTGTTCTTGTGATGTATCAAGTGTTCTTCCCAACATCTTATAAGTACTTTGTTTAACAAGTAATGTATATAGGATTAATATATATCAAGATAGTAATATCAAATGAAAACTTAGCATTGAAAATCTGCTGAGTTTGTAATTTCATCTGCAAGTACTGCAGCCTGCCATTGGTTTTCAAATTGCGACCATAGAAAGATGAAATCAAATAAATGCATTTGCAAAAAAGATACACTAATTAATTTACTTAGATGGCATGGCAATAGTTGAAGAAGAAATATAAGCTGAAACTGAAAAATTCATTCAATCAACATGATTTATTATCCAAGCATGAGCTGAAGATTTGAGTTCTCTAATAATTCAAAAATATACAGTCAAAGTAAAATTATAATTGAAAACTTAAAGTTGACATGTAGCGTTCCCTACTTTTTAGTTCTGAAATAATTCATTCAATTATATGCATATATGATACCTTGCAAACTAGCTAGACAAGCATAAATGGTTTCATTCTCTATGGCCGGGATCTGGGCAGCAGTTTCATCGATTTTGTGTCTCTATTTGCTGCTGCGAAGCGTAGCAAGAAGAGAAGACTGCCTCCAGGTCCAACAGGCCTTCCAGTACTAGGTCATTTCCACATGTTAGGGGAAAATCCACACCATGACTTACACCGCCTTGCCCTTAAATACGGTCCCATAATGTACATGAAGTTAGGCCTCGCCCCTGTTGTTGTCGTATCATCCCCTGCTATGGCGGAGCTCGTTCTCAAGACCTATGATCATATATTCGCTGACAGGCCTTACAGTGAAGGTGCAAAGTACATTATGTACGACAACATAGACATGGACTCAGGGCGTTATGGCCCTTCCTGGCGTAACATGTGAAAAATCTGCACCATTTAGCTGTTGAGTCAACTCAGGATCAGCCAGTTCCGTTCCATGAGAACGCAAGAGGCACGCACTTTAGTGGTGGTGCTCGGAACTTGAGACATGAATATGGTGCTGCTCTAATGGACGAAAGTGGTGGTAGCGGTAGCATGCAAGCGTCCATTCAGCTTCACTAACACTGGTAGATAGTTAGGCCGGTTAAAGTGACCTATGAGCCCTATGGGTCGGGACAAGGCAAAGGACCAACAGAAAGGTACGAGCAACAACAACTCGTACATGGACAGCTTAAACGATAGTGTCCATAGATTAAATTCCATCGAGGAGAGGAGGCTTAAACTGGAAAGAGAGAGGATTGAAATGATGTGCTTGAAGATAGAGAAGAGGTCCGAGGATGCTTGATGAGACTCAACGTGTGGCAAATAGGGAGGCATAAAAGGTTACGAATTTGAAGTTTGATTGCTTCCTTGTTTGTTATTGTTAAGTTCAAACAATAAGGAATAATGCAACAATGACAAAAAACAATAATCGAACAAAAACCAGAAAGCCAGAGACACAAGATTTAACGTGGTTCGACAATGCCTACGTCCACGGAGATCAACCAACAATCTGTATTGATACTTAGGTTACAACCATACAACGTAACAAGAATAATCCCACATAAAAGATAAAACCAACCTAATATGCTATTCTCCGAAGTATGATCCCTAACTTCCTATCAATCTTCTATTGTTGATATTCTAGTCTGATCTGATCTATAAAACAAACAAGCACCCTTGACTATATATAGAGAATGTTAGGATTATCTGTTTAGATTTTGATCAGCAACCTAATGACTTATCTTAGCTCAGAAAGTTGATTAGTACTCTTGGTTCACTTGAACATTGTAAAAGAGGAAACTCACTAAGTATGATAGTCTAGCAAATCTTGTATAGGATGTTAGGTCTCGAAATGTAATTTTTATTTTCTGAAGAAGACCAAGAAGAAGGCATCCAGCAGGAAAAGTTCAACGGATTTGAAGATTTGAAGACTGCACAAGATTGCTGAAGACAAGGGTTTTTCAGATACCTATGTCCAGATATCTTGAAGAAACAAGTGTTTCGAAATACAAGTGTTGCAAAAGATATCTGAGAATAAAAGGTTTCTAAGACGAGGAAAGTGCCCACAGATATCTACACTCAGATACCTTGGACATAAAATATGCTTCTGAAAAAGAAATATATTATAACAAGTTGTTTAAACAAGTGGTATCTGGAGCTATGATGATCTCTGGAAAAGAACGCAAAAAGCCTCGAAGCTTGCATAGTTCCGTTGGCACTATAAGACAAAGTATAGTCTGATGCATTAAATGCGCGGACGAAATGTCCGAACAAAAGTCAGAGCTTCAAGAAGAAGACAAACTGCATAAAGATTATACTCAGATATCAATAGTTTGAAAATGAGTTAAGCCTAATGGATACTATTCAAACGACACTCAAATTCATCTATAAATATCAACACTTAGACTGCTTGAGAACACACTTTAGAATACACTGAACACCAAGAATACTGAATATTCTCACAAGCTCTCTCAAGCAAACTACTTACCTTCAAGCTTTCTGTTGCGACCAAAGCTCTTGATTCTAAGTAGCACAAAAGTTCTAAGTGTCCTGATCCTTAACGAGCATTGTTATTTGTGAAAGAGTTGAACTAAGATTTCATATCTGAGCTTCATTCTCTTGAACACTTATCATAGACTTGGGTCAGTAGAGAACAAGATACCATACATTGCAAAGTGTATTAAGTATACTTGATTCATAGAGCTAGCTGAATAACTGAACAAGTTATTAAAGAAGCTCACCTGACAATTTACCTTAACCAACACCTTAAACGGCGTGGAGTACATGAAGTACTTAGTTTGGGAAACTAAGGAATAACTCCAAGGTTATTGAGCACAGGAAGTACTTAGTTTGGGAAACTAAGGAACATCTCAAAAGGTTTCTGAGTACAGGAAGTACTTGGATGTGAAAGCCGGGGAATAACTCAGGGGGAACACTTGGTTGGGAACCTAGTGTATTTAGGAATCAAGAGAAGATATCTGTAAGGTTACCTCATTTATCTATCTTAGTGGATTCTAGGTCTGAGAAAGGTCGAAGTGGATTAGTTGAAGGATTATGCCACCTTCAGATACCACTATAAAAAGACTTGTGTTATTTACTTTCTGCAGTTTATTACTTGCTGTACTTATCTTGCAAAGTACTTACACTTATCTTGCTGAGCACGTGCACTTATCACAGAAAAGTCTTCCGCTCTCTGAAATTAAGTATCAGATATCTTCACAGATATCTGAGAAACTGTGTTTATCGACAAAAGTTTTAAAAGACTATTCACCCCCCCTCTAATCTTTTACTTTGCCGTTATCTGGACCAACAAGTGGTATCAGAGCAGGAGGTTCCCAAGCCTTCTGCACTGAACCTAGATCCCAGATAAGTGCCCACTAACTGCTTTTCACCTACACTTGATTTGTTTGTTTAGTGTGTTTGCTGCAGGATGTCTTTAAGACGCCCAATTCTCAAGCCGAGAATTATGAAAATGGAAGAACAACATGATGCTCCACCTAGAAGCCATCGGATTTAAATGATCGTAGTAATAAAGAATGGCCCGATAGTCATTCAACAACTCAAGCAAGTCATGGAGGTTTCAAATGGTAGAGACAGAGAACAAAGCGATGGGTCTTCACAGATGATCGTCGACAAAGGGAGACACCGGTCAAGTTATTTACTGAACCAAAGTCCAGAGAGCTCGACATCGGAAGATGCCAAGAGAAATCGTTGGATGGTCGTGCTCGTAATATCATCATACGTTCTACTCCAGAGCACATACGATTAAATGGTGCAAAAAGCGAAAAGTGGCACGCAATTGATTGAAGAAATCTGTGCCGGCACTAAGAAAACAAAGGAAAATAAGTTCGAAGTTTTGAAGCTCAAATTCCAAAACTTTAAACAAGGCCCCACAGAGACTCTTGAAGAACTAGATTTCCGGTTTACAACACTTATGAGTGACATGGCTGCACTTGGTGAGAGTAATAGATATACCCAATCAGAAAAGATTAAGACTATTGTGAGAAGTCTAAATCATAACTAGGAACACACAATGTTTTTCTACTTTAACCAAGGAATGCCAGATATCACTCCTGTGGAACTTTTCTCTCACCTTGCCACTGTTGACTATGAGACAACTCAAAGAGAACAAACAACTGAGAAGTTGCAGAATGTTGCTCTAGTTGCTCAAGAAACTTCTGAAAAGAAGAAAGGTAAGGAGGTGACTGAGGATGCTCTTGCTGTAAAGCAAATGGGAAAATTTGTCAGTCGAGAAATTGAGAGAAGAAAAGCCAAAGAGAAGCTGAAAAAGCATCTAGGCTCAAACTACCACCAGTACAAAAACATGCAAAGCTCACTGAACAAGTCGGCTCAAAAAGCATCTAGTACTGAGGAAGCAGAAATCGGAAATGATATCTGTTTCTATTGTCAGAAACCTGGTCATTTCAAGAAGGATTGCCGTGCCTTCAACAAACTAAAGACATGTGACAAGAAAGACAGAAGAATCTTCAAAAGAAGTCAGAGAGCTATGCTCACTGAAGAAAGGAAAAAGATTCAAATCCAACTGGATGCTCTAGATATTGAATCTGATTCTGAGGATGAGGATTCAGATGATTCCACACTGCCTTCCCCAGAAATGTGCGGTGTCTCTCATGAAATAATTGACTTTGGTCAAAAGAAGAAAGAAGTGTGTGGTATGGCTGAAGAAATCTTTCCAAATATCTCCAACATTGAACCTTGTCTAATGGCTGATGAGGTAACACATACTTCCTGCTATACTTATGAAAGTGATGAAGAGGGAATCAAAGATCTGAAAAATCTCAAAAGACAACTTGATCTCTACGAAAGAGAATTTCTAATGGTCCGAGCTAAAGCCGAAAACCTTGAAGAAGAAAAGAATTCTTTTGTAAAGGAAAATTCTCAATTAATCAAGATTTCTGAGAAAAAGGATGCTGAAAATGCACTTCTCAAGGCTCAGATATCTGAGACCGAAAAGTCACATAAAGAAGCGATGGCCAATCTTCAAAAGAAATGTGAAGATCTTCTTTCTGAGAATAAGGAACTCAAAAAGAAAGAACTATCTTTTCAATCTTATGCCAAAGCTAGTGACACTCTTACTGAAGTACAAACTTATTTAAGAGATCCTTCAGAAAAGAGAGGACTTGGGCTAGACACACACACAGACAGTCCCACCACTCTGAATAAGAGTAATGAAGGACTAACATTTGTCAGTGCTCAGCAAGGTGATTCCTAAACAATCTACAATATCGGTCAGAAAACTAAGATTGTTGACAAAGGAAAGGCAGTTGCGACTAAGCCTTTGTGGGAAAAACAAGTCCAAAGGAAAACTGATGGGAATATTTCTGGAAAGAAATATAACACTGAGAAGTGTAATCACCCACAGTGCTATGTCTCTCAAAAAGGAAAAATTGCCGGAGCTGACAAATTCTCCTATGTCACGTTTTCTGAAAAGAAAATAGATTATCCAGAGACTAGCAAAGCTGCTGAGAAGAGATCTCATATAGCACCAGGTGCTCGGAATGGTATTGGCTATAAAGCCATCGGGAAACAACTTGCTCGTGAGTACAAACAAGAGCAAGAACGATGGTTAAAGGCTAGAATTGCTCACAACAATTATCAGAAGTGGAAGATAAATCAAGCCACTGAAAATCTGAATGCCAGGGCTAGAAGAAATCTGGCTAGGAAAGCTAAGTTTGCTGAGAAGGCATCTAAACGACAGGTATCTGAAAGCACCAAATGGAGCACCAAGGAACACACCAAGGAAGAAAATAGTTCTTAATAACAATGATACTAATCATTTAACTAGAATTCCTCCTTATGTTCCTGTTAAACAAAAGAATGTTCCTAAGAAATTCATTCAAAAATGGATTCCTACTGGAAGATTCTTTAGTCCAGATGGTTCCATTGTTGGTATGAGAACCTAATCTCATGTTTCCTGTTTTGTGCAGAACACTCTAAAGACTAATTCAAAGTGGCATTTTGACAGTGGATGTGGGAAGCACATGACAGAAGACAAAGCAAATCTGAGTGACTACAAAAATTGCAATGATGGACCAATTATCAGGTTTGCTGGAGGAGATGAAAATCCAACCATAGGTTTTGGCAATTTGAAGTTTGGACCCCTCACAATCTCTAAAGTGCTTCATGTAAAGGGATTTAAATATAATCTCCTAAGCATGAGTCAACTAGTAGACAAAGGGTACACTGTCAAGATCAAGTCAAAACTATGTAAAGTGATTGACAATGAGTCAAAGCAGACAGTCTTGGTTGCAAGGCGTAAAGGAAATCTTTATGTTGCTGATTGGGCATCCGCCACAACCGAAGAATGTCTCATGGTGAGTCAATCTGGCCACACTGAAGAAATTTGGCTATGGCATAAAAGAATGAGTCACTTGAATTTCAAAACTCTGAACAAACTAGCCAAGAAAGAGTTGGTGGATGGTTTACCCAAAATGGCATATAGAAAAGAAGGTCTATGCTCAGCTTGCCAAATGGGAAAACAATCCAAAACATCTTTCAAGTCTAAAACCAGACACTCCAGTGAAAGGCCACTGCAAATGTTACATATGGATCTTTTTGAATCCTCAGTAACTAGTTATGCAGGAAAGAAGTATGGTCTGGTTGTTGTTGATGATTACTCAAGTTTCACTTGGGTTGTCTTTCTCAAACATAAATCAGATACAAGGGTTGAAATACCCAACTTGCTGAATAAGCTCGAAGTCATGAAAAATGACGAGGTATCTGTAATCAGAACAGACCATGGTTCTGAGTTTGTGAACCATTACATAAAAGAGTTTTGTACCTGCAAAGGTATACAACATCAACTATCTTCTGTAAGAACACCACAACAAAATGGTGTTGCTGAAAGAAAGAATAGGATTCTGAAAGAAGCAGCAAGAACAATGCTTGCTGACACTGAAATAAGTGAAATCTATTGGGTTGAAGCTGTAAACACAGCATGCTACACTCAAAATAGATGTTTGATTAACAAACACCATGATAAAAAACCTTACGAGCTTTTCATTGGTAGACCTCCTAGTATCAAACATCTAAGGGTGTTTGGTTGCAGATGTTTCGTTCTTAACAATGGAAAAGAATACTTGAGAACATTTCAACCAAAGGCAGATGAAGGAGTATTTCTTGGTTATTCTCTGAATAGCAAAGCCTACAGAATCTACAACAAAAGAACACAAAAGATCGAAGAATCTGTTCATGTAGTGTTCTATGAAGGAAACAAGAAAGTACTCTTGAATGATGATCTCTCAGATAGGTTCAAAGAACTAATGATTAAAGATTCTGAAAAAGGATCCTCAGAAGGAAACAATTCTATCATTCAAATAGAGGATGAGTCTGATGATGAAAAGAAACCTATGCTTAGTAACAACCAAATGACTCTAAGACATGATGAAGAATTTCCTATGAGAATTCCAGAAATGGAACAAGTTACTGAGAACCTTCATCATGAAGAGGTATCTGAAAATGAGATTGCTGAAATGCAAGATTCAAATATCTCTAACACTGAAAAAGTGTCAGATATCCATGGCATTTCCCATGTGTCAGATATCTCAGATACTGCACAAGTATCTCATCAAGATCATATTGATTCACATACAAATCAAAATGATATTGATCCTACTAGTTCAAAACCCATTATGAAATGGATAAGAAATCATCCTACAAAGAATGTTATTGGTCCCATAGACCAAGGAGTTAGAACTAGAAGAGCAATCGCTGAAAATGCAAATTGTCTCTATGGATGTTTCATCTCAAACATTGAACCAAAGACTATAGAAGAAGCATTAAAAGATCAGGATTGGATCTCTGCAATGCAAGAAGAACTAGATCAATTTGAGAGAAACAAAGTCTGGAAACTGGTTCCATTTGTTAACGGAATATCTGTAATCGGAACCAAGTGGGTTTTCAGAAACAAAATGAATGAATCTGGTGAAATAACCAGAAACAAAGCTAGGTTGGTTGCAAAGGGATTCACCCAGACTGAAGGACTAGATTTTGATGAATCTTATGCACTAGTTGCAAGATTGGATGCCATAAGACTCTTTCTAGCCTTTGCAGCTCATAATGACTTTACAGTTTATCAAATGGATGTCAAGAGTGCATTTCTAAATGGTGAACTTGCTGAGGAAGTCTATGTTGAGCAACCACCAGGTTTTGAAGTTTAATCAGAAAGTAGGATGGTCTATAAGCTTCAGAAAGCTCTGTATGGGCTGAAACAAGCTCTAAGAGCATGGTATGATACATTGGCCTGATACGTACTAGAAAGTGGTTTCAAGAAAGGAGATGTTAATAAAACACTCTTCACATTGAACCATGATGGGAAATTACTTTTAGTCCAAGTATATGTTGATGACATTATATTTGGATCTAAAGACAAGAAACTTTGTGAAGACTTTGCTGAACTCATGAAAAGTAAATTCGAGATGAGCATGATGGGAGAATTGAATTACTTCCTAGGGCTGCAAGTCAAGCAACTCAATGATGGAATATTCATTAGTCAAACAAAGTATGCAAAAGACATGCTCAACAAGTTCAATCTAAAGCCTTCTGAAAAGAATGCTAAGATACCTATGAGCATTGGAACCAAAATGACCTATACTGAATCTAACAAGAGTGTTGAAGAACACAAGTATAGGAAATTGATTGGGTCTCTACTGTACCTCACTGCAAGTAGACCTGATATTCAATATGCAGTTGGAGTGTGTGCCAGATTTCAGACAAATCCAATGCAGTCAAACTACAACATTGCTATGAAGATATTAAGGTATGTAAAGGGTATTGTAGAAGTTGGATTGTGGTATCCAAAAGACAGTGGATTGAGTTTGGTTGGCTATTCAGATGCTGACTATGCTGGATCATTGCTTGATAGAAAAAGCACCTCAGGAACTTGTCAATTTCTTGGTGCCAGATTGATATCATGATTCAGCAAGAAACAAAATTCAATTGCTACATCTACCACAGAGGCTTAATATATTGCTGCTGGGTGTTGTGCTTCACAAATATTGTGGATACAACAACAACTCAGAGACTATGGACTCAATAAAGAGAAAACTCCTATTTTCTGTGACAACACAAGTGCTATTGCCATAACTCAGAATCCTAAGTTTCATGCTAGAACAAAGCACATTGATATTAGACACCACTTCATCAGAGACCATGTTGAAAAAGGCAATATAGAGATACTCAAGATTGGCACTGAAGACCAACTTGCAGATATCTTCACTAAGCCACTACAAGAAAGTAGATTCTTAGTCTTAAGACACAGTCTTGGACTAATGGAGCTCCCAAAGATGAAAAAGTTCAGATATCTGAAGAAGATATCAAAGAAGAGAGAAAACTAATCTGGAACGGGTATCCAGAGAAGAGGAATCTGGAACGGGTATCCAGAAACTAAAGGCTAAAGGGTAAATTAGCTATTTGAAGATTTTTGAGACAGGTACTCAGATATCTAGATCACTGAGTGAGGGGGGACACAAAAGAGAATAGTACAACTGTCTACAGTTAACTACTATCTTGAAATTTGAATTATTTCTATATTTGTGAAAAACTTTGAAAAGAAAACAAGTATAAGATAGAATCAGATACAACAGTGCTCTCATTCACACAGAAACGTGATTCAGATAGCTAATAGCCAACATTCATTAAATGGGCACAATTACAATTGTTGATTGTGATCATTGCTGCAGAAGAAATGGTGACCCTTGATGAAATGGGCGATTGATCTTTACGGCAGAGATTAACTCTCAGTAAATAGTGGACTGTTGAAATTCAGACAGGGCCCACTATGCATTTAATGCCAAACAAAGCTTTTTCCCACGCCTGTCTGCAATACACAGATACTTACACACAAAATTGATTTATATGTATATGTCTGTTGAGATCTCTTTGCTATATATATAGGATTTTGGCTAAGGAAATTACTTTCGCCTAATCCAACATTTCGACTTGCACAAGAATAGCAAATTTCTTTCTTCTATCCTCTCTGCAAATCTCTGCTCCCAAATTAGTTTTTCAGCAAAGAATCACTAATCTTTGACATTAATCTCTTTAAGTTCTTCAAAAAACTCACTCTATATAAAGAGATGGCCCCCAAACGATCAACTACACAGAAATCCCAAAGTACTACCACTGGTACTGCTGAAAAGCAAGCACCAGAGTTGGTAGTTATTAACAATCGATTGGTAGGGAACTTCAATCCCGATCATTGGACTTCAAATCATAGAATGATTTGGGGTGGTGCCATGATCGAGGAATACCTCACTACTGCTGTTGAGACTCAAGCCGACAGAAAACTGATACTTGACATGCTTGAAAAGGCAAAAATCAAGGGTTTTCTATCAGCTCTACCCAGTAGAATCTCTTCACTGGATGTGTTAGAATTCTACAACAACTCCAGGATTATATCCTGTGTTTAGGAAATGCGCAATAGTGTCTATCAGAACTTCAGTCCAAGGAAAGGAAATCCTTCTGGACTTAACAACTTTCTGCAAGTTGTTTGACCTTCAAAATCTTGGAAAGAATTTTGAAATAGACACCAACGATGATGATCTCCTTGAAGGTGTAAAACAATTGTACAGTGATGTGTGTGATCTTGAAAAATCAGATACACCCACTGATTTCAAGCTTCCTGACATCAGAACCAGACATCTGCTGGTTCACTGGGATGTGTTGGCATGCATTCTTCACAGATGCTTTGATGGTCTACAAGGAGGTGCTGACCAGATAAGCCAAGAACACTGGATGATGATGTTCTTGTTGCAACAACAAGACAAAAGGCTGGAAAACCCTTTCAATTGGGGAAAGTACGCCTTCATGAAATTTGTGAAGAAGATTCAAGGCTTTGAGCCTACAATCCTTAAGGGACTTGCTGAGCCAAAGACCACAGTAAGCTATGGTCTAAAGATATGCTATTTGCTGGAAAATCTTGGCATTGAGCTCAGAGAGAAGGCTGACATAGCCAACAGTAACCTACTTTACAAGTATGAGTATACGAACATGATGAAAAAGGTTACTGGATCTCAGAAAGGTTCCAAGAAGTGAAAGACTGAAGAGGTATCTGAGGGAAAAGTTGCGACCAAGAAGCCCAGAACTTCACGGAAGAAGTCTGCTGGCAAATCAGAAGGCACACCCATTGAGGTTGTCAATTCCCAGATACCTGCCGTCGCTGCAGATGAACTCATCAATGCTGCAAAAGAGGTATCGACTACTGAACAAGTAGGCTCAGCAAGAGAAAGTGCTTTCAGAAATGTTAAGACTATTGCCGAAAGCCTTGCTGATGAACTCATCAATACTGCTAAAGAAAGTGGTGACAGATACCAAGCCCTATCTGCAGAAACCGCAGGAATTATGGACCAATCAGTTCCCAATGCTGATGAGAGCTCTGACGATGAAGATGATGAATTAGTCATTTCTCAAGTCCTAGAAAAATAAAAAAGGGCTAAAGTTACTGAAAAAGTAACTGGTGTAGAGGTATCTGAAGAAGAACCTACACCACAGGTTGCTGAACAAGCACCTGTTACAAAGGTTGCTGAAGAAGCAACAGTGTCCAAGGAAACTGGACAAATTACACCATCAGAGCAACAAAGACTGAAGCAATGCTTGAAGAACCACCCTGGATAGACTTGGTATTTCCAGAGGGTGTTTTAGCTGCCAAAGGCTTTGTAGCTATGGGCTCAGTTAGGTTATCAATTTTCCTTTTTCTATGAAGAGGAGCTTCATCTTCATCAGTCTCTTCATCATCATCATCAAGATCAATTCTTGTGAAACTTTTGCAGCCTTCTTCATTGCCCAGGGATTTGATTTGGCCTTCTTCTTCTTCTTCAGAAGATTCATCAATCCCTTTTACTTGTCTTCTCCTTGGAGCCTTGGTACTCCTTGGAGGTTTCTGTGCTCTAGCCCTTGTTGTCATTCCTTTTTCAGGAAGTTGCTGAGTGGTGGCCACTATCTGTAGAGCAGTCTGACTGGAGGAGGGCTCATTTATTTTGAGAGGTGGTTGTTCAGATTTTCTTTTGTTTCCTCTTCCTCTCTGAGCCTCTTGATATTATTCCCCCTTAGTCATTGTTGACTGACTAAGAATCACAAAGGATTCTGAAAGGGAGTTGAAGTTGCCTTGCAGATAGTTGTAAGCATCAACCAACTTTTTCAGATCGGCCTTGAGCTCCTGATTTTGTTTGATAAGACCAGTATCCTTATCAGTAAGCTCTGCCAGTGGGCCTTGAACAACATCTACTTTTCCAGCAGCATAGCAAGCCTCTTCAAAGGCTTTTGTAACCAAGAGTTGGTCATCATCCCTAACCATGCCTAGATCTTTCTGAGAAATGACCAGACTGGTTGTTCTCTGAGTGATGAGCTCAGTGAATGACTTCAGCTCTGCAGGGACGGATGCAATGGCGGCTTTTTCTTGAGAAGATAACTCATTTTTCAATTTAGCCAGTACTTGATATCTATTCAAGTATTCATTGGAGTTGACATTTGGCAGCTTGCTGAATGTTTCAGGAGCAATCAGCTTCCTTTTCAAATGAGAAACCGCTAAATGTTCATTGCGGTGTTCTGCCAATGTCTTGTCTTCTTCATCATCTGAGTTATCAGCCCAGTGATCTTCATCATCTTGGACATTTTCATCAATGTTCTCTAGTCCAGCAACCATCTCAGAGATGGGTTTCTTTCCTTTCAGTGAGGAGGATGGAACATCTTCTTGGAATGCAACCTCAGCATCATGCTTGTCATTAGATACTTGTTCAAGATTCTAATTCCTCAAAGAATGCTGAACAAAGAAGTCGGAGTTCTTTCATTTCAGCATAAGCTTCCATTTCCTTGATTGTTTGATCTTCAATCTTCTGGAGCTTTGCTCTTGATTCAGCTATCTTTTCTTCCAGTTGAAGATGTAGCTGTTGTTCTTCTTCCAACAGTTGTTTGAGTTGAGCAACTCTGACTTGTGCATTTGTTATTTTCTGAGTTGTTCCCTCAGAGTGCTCAACTACTTGCTCAGTAGTAACTTTGTGTTGGGAAGTTGGATGATTAGATTTCTGAGGAGATGGAGGAGGGGATTGCTGTGAAGTCTCTCAGTGTGCTTTTCAGCAGCTGAGGCATTGTGTCCTTGTGAAATCCCTCCCGTCCCTGGTGTAGGGGCATCATCATCATCCTTATCATCATCATCCTTCTTGTGATGGTCAGATGGAGGTTCATCAAATTTATTCTCATCTATTTCTTCCTCTTCATCATCTTCAGATACAAGATTAATCACTTCAGGAATAGTGATCTTATGCCCATTATCCTCCTCTTGTTCAGAAGGAATAAATTGTAGAGTCTGGGGCAGGACTGGCTTGAATGCCATCTGTAATCTTGTCTGACCATCAGCCTGATTGAAGGCTTGAATCAACTTCTGTGCCACTTCTCTGGAGAATTCCTTATGCAATAAGGTCGCAACTTGATACTGTTCCGTGGGAAACATTGCATGGATGTAGTTCTCCAAGTTAAGAGCTTGTGCTCGTCTCGTAGGTTGATCTGCGATTCTCAATATTTTAGAGAGATCTGAGCACCTTAACCTCTGCCATTTCTTGAAGCATTGAATGTGCTTTGGCAGGGTATGAGCTTTGAAGAAAGGAAGTAGGTCCTTTTTCTCATCATCATGGACCTTCGTGGCACTTGTTTGAGCCTGAAAGAAAGAGTTCTGAGTTAGATTCAAAACTTGTGTAGATATCTGAGTACAAGTACCCCAAAGGAGAATTCAAGACAAAGGAGGAACAGACTGAGAGCTGAACAAAGACAACTTCAACTACCACTCAGGCCTGAAGAAGCCAAGATTGAGTATGTGAAGACCAACAATGACTCCTCTATCTACAGGTGCATAAATCAGAAGAATGGCTACTGGATTCTGGAACTTAAGCATCTACTGGTAAACTCAAAATTTTCAGAACCAATCCATAAACAGCTCATGGCATGGAGAAAAGATAAGCCAATCTTGATTAACACCAACCACATCAAAGCCTGGTTGGATTTTGAAGTGATCAAGAGAATAGAAGCCATGAAGAAGGACCTCTCTGATGAATGTCCTTATGGAAAGCCAGATGATGTGCAGAATTCAACACATCTGGAGCAGCACAAGAGCAAAACTTGCTGTGGAACCCTATGAGTTCTTCTACTTAACTGAAGATCAATACAAGGGTGACATCAGATATCTGAAGATCATTTATGAATACTTCAAGTTGTCAGATATCAGAATCGAGCATACCTGGAAATGGGGAAAGTATTTGTGGGTCAAGCACTTTGTCAAGAAAAATCCTACCAAAACCTACAAGGAAGTCTGTGGATTTGCCAGAGACATAGAGATGATTGTCAGAACTCTTCTCTATGACTACTCTGATGATATCAAAAGGTTTGGTGATAGGAAATTTACAAATTGACCCATGGAACTGCTTTTGAAGGCTTGAAGTATAGAAGACTTGAAGACTAGTTCATTAGGATGTCTACTTGGAGCTTGGTTACTCCTGTTGTCCTAATTTACTATGTAATTTTTTTTTCTTGCTGACTGAGCTAAATTGTATTATGTACTAAAGTTATCTGTAAGCTTTCTCTGTATCATATCTGATGAACTTACTCTCAAATATCATTCTTTATAAAAGATAACACCTTGTGATTTGGTTGATGTTTACTTTCTGCACTTAATTATATGAAGTTAATTATACCAAACAAATCAAGAGTTATGGTCAATGTTTGGGCTATTGGTAGAGATCCTAGTTCTTGGCATGAGCCTGATAAGTTTTCACCAGAGAGATTTATTGGTAGCAACATTGACCTTCGTGGACGTGATTTCCAGCTCATACCGTTTGGTGCTGGCAGAAGGGGCTGCCCTGGACTGCAACTTGGACTATTAGTGGTGCGGTTGGTTGTCACGCAACTGGTACATTGCTTTGATTGGGAGCTTCCAAATGATATGTTGCCAAATGACTTGGACATGTCTGAACATTTTGGCTTAGTGACTGCAAGGGCTAATCATCTTATGGCCATCCCTGGTTATCGGTTGCTTACGCAATGAAGTCATGACTAGTTACTGGTAAAAAAGGCTTAATCATTAGCGATATGATAGAAGCTGTAGTACTGGAGAGATGGATCTTGTGTTGAGAAAATTTATCTTCTTTGTTCTTGTGATGTATCAAGTGTTCTTCCCAACATCTTATAAGTACTTTGTTTAACAAGTAATGTATATAGGATTAATATATATCAAGATAGTAATATCAAATGAAAACTTAGCATTGAAAATCTGCTGAGTTTGTAATTTCATCTGCAAGTACTGCAGCCTGCCATTGGTTTTCAAATTGCGACCATAGAAAGATGAAATCAAATAAATGCATTTGCAAAAAAGATACACTAATTAATTTACTTAGATGGCATGGCAATAGTTGAAGAAGAAATATAAGCTGAAACTGAAAAATTCATTCAATCAACATGATTTATTATCCAAGCATGAGCTGAAGATTTGAGTTCTCTAATAATTCAAAAATATACAGTCAAAGTAAAATTATAATTGAAAACTTAAAGTTGACATGTAGCGTTCCCTACTTTTTAGTTCTGAAATAATTCATTCAATTATATGCATATATGATACCTTGCAAACTAGCTAGACAAGCACAAATGGTTTCATTCTCTATGGCCGGGATCTGGGCAGCAGTTTCATCGATTTTGTGTCACTATTTGCTGCTGCGAAGCGTAGCAAGAAGAGAAGACTGCCTCCAGGTCCAACAGGCCTTCCAGTACTAGGTCATTTCCACATGTTAGGGGAAAATCCACACCATGACTTACACCGCCTTGCCCTTAAATACGGTCCCATAATGTACATGAAGTTAGGCCTCGCCCCTGCTGTTGTCGTATCATCCCCTGCTATGGCGGAGCTCGTTCTCAAGACCTATGATCATATATTCGCTGACAGGCCTTACAGTGAAGGTGCAAAGTACATTATGTACGACAACATAAACATGGTCTCAGGGCGTTATGGCCCTTCCTGGCGTAACATGCAAAAAATCTGCACCATTTAGCTGTTGAGTCAACTCAGGATCAGCCAGTTCCGTTCCATGAGAACGCAAGAGGCACGCACTTTAGTGGTGGTGCTCGGAATTTGAGACATGAATATGGTGCTGCTCTAATGGACGAAAGTGGTGGTAGCGGTAGCATGCAAGCGTACGTCCATTCAGCTTCACTAACACTGGTAGATAGTTAGGCCGGTTAAAGTGACCTATGAGCCCTATGGGTCGGGACAAGGCAAAGGACCAACAGAAAGGTACGAGCAACAACAACTCGTACATGGACAGCTTAAACGATAGTGTCCATAGATTAAATTCCATCGAGGAGAGGAGGCTTAAACTAGAAAGAGAGAGGATTGAAATGATGTGCTTGAAGATAGAGAAGAGGTCCGAGGATGCTTGATGAGACTCAACGTGTGGCAAATAGGGAGGCATAAAAGGTTACGAATTTGAAGTTTGATTGCTTCCTTGTTTGTTATTGTTAAGTTCAAACAATAAGGAATAATGCAACAATGACAAAAAACAATAATCGAACAAATAATGAACCAAAACCAGAAAGCCAGAGACACAAGATTTAACGTGGTTCGGCAATGCCTACGTCCACGGAGATCAACCAACAATCTGTATTGATACTTAGGTTACAACCATACAACATAACAAGAATAATCCCACATAAAAGATAAAACCAACCTAATATGCTATTCTCCGAAGTGTTGGTCCATATAACGGCAAAGTAAAAGACTGGGGGGGGGGGGGGGGAATAGTCTTTTAAAACTTTTGTCGATAAACACAGTTTCTCAGAAACCTGGGGGTTTCTGATACTTAAATTCAGAGCGCGGAAGACTTTAAGATAGGTAAGTGCAGAAACAATAAGTGTGTGTGTGTGTGCTTTGCTGAAATGTAAATACAGAAAGGTAAATGACACAGCAAGTATAGTGGTATCTGGAGGTGGCGTAATCCTCCAACTAATCCACTTCGGTCTTTCTGAGACCTAGAATTCACTAGAACAGATAATTGAGTTCACCTTACAATAATCCTATTCTAAAATTCCTAAACAAATGGTTCCCAACCAAATGTTCCGCCTGAGTTATTCCCCAGCTCCTAGAGCTAAGTACTTCCTCTACTCAGATAACCTTGGAGTTATTCCCTGATTTCCCAAATCAAGTACTTCCTCTACTCCACGCCTTGATGGTGTTGTTATAAGGTTTGTCAGAGAGGCTTCTCGTATAACTTTTCATTTATATTTTCAGAGAGCCTAATAGAACAGGACTACTTAATACACTTGTTCAGTGGATGGCAGTCTGCTCTTTACTGACCCAAGTAATTGGTGTCCGTTCTGGAGAATGAGCTTCAGAAAGGGTATCTGATAGTCCAACTCTTTCATGAATAACAATCTCTTGTTAAGGTTCAGGACAACTTAGAACTACTAGTGATTCTTCAAGCAACAGAAAGCTTTCAGAAAGGATAGTAGAGTGCTTGAGAGAATACTTTGCTTGATGGTAAGTTTGTAAGATAGAGCGTTCTAAGGTATGTTCTTCAAGCATCTAAGTGTGTGATATATATAGATAAATTTGAGAGGCGTTTGAATTGTATCCGTTGTGCTCTCTATCAAATTATATCCGTTCATATCTTGAACTATGTACTCAGAAGTCACTATCTCTTGTTTCAGAGAGGACTTTGCTTTTTGCAGCATTTCTGCCGATGCATTTAATGCATAGTACTATTCATTGACCTTTAGTCTCAACGGATACATGAGCCTTTCTGATGGCTTGCATGCTCCATACTCATGATGTCATATGTCCAGAATCATATTTCGAAAGTAAGTTAATATACTTAAGAAAGGATTAAGGACATAGTCTTTCTGAGTTAGACTAAACCTTTGTGTCTTCATAAATCTTGTGCAATCTTCAGTCTTCTAATCTTCATAAAAGCTCCATTGCTAGGATTGATCTTCATGGTCTTCTTGAAATAAAAATTACACTTAGAGACCTATAATCCTAATACAAGATTTACTAGACTAATCATACTCAGTGATTTCCTCTTTTACAATGTTCAAGTGAACCAAGAGTACTTAATCACCTTTCTGGCTAAGATAAGAACATGTGATGAGTGATCAAAAATACTAACAGATATTCCTAACAAATTTCCCCCTTTTTGATCAGTCATCCATGACTATCTTTTAAGTCCTATTACAAAATTGTAATCCTGGAAGAGAAAACAATCCACCACTTAATCATTTCAAATGATATTCAATTTTAGTTGAATTAAGTGCAGAAAGTAAACATCAACCAAATCACAAGAAGTGATCTTTGCTGATAAGTTGTCATCTATTAAAAAATATCTGAGAGTATGATCTTAAGATAGTACGATTCTGAGAAGAGATGCAACTTTTACATATAGAGAATTTTAGAAACAATCAGCAAGATTACAAAAAGTAATAAAATATACTAAGTAAATTAGAACAAAGGAGAGTCCAAGCTCCAAGAGAGTATTCTAATGTTACTAGTCTTCAAGTCTTCAGAAACGCAACTTGGGTTTAGATACCTCAAGTTCTTCAGCACCCTTTCTGGATCAGTTGACATGATCATCCACTTTTCTACATTCTTGGACATAGTCATAAAGAATCCTTCTGACAGAGAGCTCTGTCTTTCTGGATAAGTCACATATTTCATGGTAACTCTTGCCAAGTTTGTAATTCTTCCGCAGAAAGTGTTTGACCTGTAGTACTTTCCCTGCACCTGTGCATGGTCTACTTAATTTGAGATAGGTTGAAATACTTGTATATTTCTTCCAGATAGTGTATATCATATCTAGGTATTCATCCAATGTCATATAGAATGACTCATAGGTTGAAACACCTAGTTTGTTCTTCCTGCTGTAGCTACCATCCAGTTTTCTTACCTTGTGTACATCATCAGGTTTTGGGTAAGGACAGGCAAAAGAAAGATCCATCTTTCTGGCTTCATTCCTCTTTTCTACTTCAAAGTTTAGCCAGGCATGAAGGTGCTCAGGTTTTAGCAATTCTGGCTTGCCTTCTCTCCATTTCAGGATCTGGTTGAGGATGGGAGTTGGAAACTTATCATTGACAAGTAGATGTTGTAGTTCCAGAATCCAATACCCTCTCTTGTTCAGAATGCACCTATATGAAGATTCTTCATTACTAGTCTTCATATACTCAATGTGGGCATCAGTTGGCCTTTCTTGATGTGTTTCATTGTTTACTCTGCCAAATTGGAAATCCCTTCTTGCTTTTCTGTTTGGTGGTCTTCTGTCAGGAGATCCTCTAACCCTTTCTTCTTGCCTTGGGGCTGTGCTAGTGGATGTTCCTTGTAATGACTTGGTATTTCCAGAAGGGGTTCTGGCTGCTAACGGTCTTGCTGCCAGAGGAGGTTGTGAAGTAGTTGCTTGTCTCCTTTTCTTGTGAAGTGGATGTTCATCTGTGTCAGATTCATCCTCATCATCATTGAAGTCCAAAATTGGAGACTTGCAGCTTTCTTGACCTCTTACTTCTCCTTCTTCCTTTTCTTCTGAGATTCTAAGGGACTTGATTCCCCTAGTGACCATACTTCTCAGCCTTCTGGCTGGTTGATCTGGAACAACTTCTTCAGCAAGGGTGTCTCCAGTGGTGTCCTTAATGACAAGTTGACTTGAGGAGGGAGGATTTGATTGTTTTCTTTTTCTTCCTCTGCCTTTCTGAGGCATCTCTTCTTCCCCCTTAGTCATGAATGACTGACTCATGATAGCATAAGCTTCAGAGAAAGTTTCAAAGTTTTTCTGGAGATTGTTGTGCACCCTGACCAATTCTTGAAGTTCCTTCTTCAGCTCTTTGTTCTGTCTAACCAGTTCCTGCTCCTTTGAGTTGAGCTCTTCAAGCGGCCTTAGGATGGCGTTGGCTTGTAGGACATGGTCGCTTCATTCAATCTTGCATTAGCATTGTTACAATCCTCATCCTGACCAACCCTAGGTCTTTACGAGAGAGAGCTATCTTTGGTTGCTCTATTGAGTAAAGCAATGACAAATGGCTTCATCTCTTCGGACGGATTTTAGCACTTCGTGTCTTGGGCAACTAGTGTCTTTCCGAGCTCTAAAAGACAACTTTCCTTGCGGTGCTCTTCACTTCTTGAACTACTTGGTGCAGAGAATATATGAGGAGCAAGTAGGGCTCTTTGTCTTTGAGTGACAAGTCTCTCATCTTACCTTGATAATCAAGTTGTGGGTTTCAAAGATCACTATCATAATCCTTTTCTTGGATTGTTTGCAGTTGACAATCTTCTGCTTTCCATCAAGTGTGCTGGCCTTCTGAGAAGATGTAGAAGGTCTTTCTGATGCAGTCTCAGCATCATGCTCTTCATCATCATTGTCATCCATGTCATCTATCTCAGCAGCTGTGACAACAATGGCATTTTGCAAATTTCTTTGCTCATCTAGGAGTGCCAATTCCTTGGCATTAGCTTCTTCGAGCTTCTTGATTTTGGCTTCCTTTTCATCAACAAGAGCTTGAGTCTCAATGTTGATTCTCTTCTCTTCTTCCAATACCTTTCTGAGTTGTTCAATTCTAAACTCAGCGGCTGAAATTTCTTCTAAGGAATCATTGTGTTAAGCCTGTTGGGTATTTTGATGAGACTTGGGAGGTGATGATGATGGAGCTTTCTGAGCATTTGAGGGAGTAGCCTTTTTTCCACTTCCTTTGCTAGCTTTCTGAATCCCACCTTGTCCAGGTTGGGGATCATCATTCTGATCATCATCATCATCATCCTTTTTCTTTACTTCTTGGTTTGGATGCTCAGAGGGAGGTTCTTGATAATCATTTTCGTCCATCTCCTCATCATCTTCTGAAACCAGGTTGATCATATTTGGGAATGTAATCATCCTCCCATTGACTTCTTCTTGTTCAGCAGGATAAGTAGTGAGCTTGCTGGGCAAGGCAGGATGGGTAACCATCTGCTCTTGGGTTTGAGCATCCGCAAAATTGAAATCTGCTATAAGTCTTTGTGCTACTTCATGAATGAAGTCTTCATCCATCAGAGTGGAAAATGAGTAGGACTCTGTTGGGAACAATGCATGGATATAATCTTCCAGATTGAAGGCGATTGATCTCTTTTCTGGGACGTCGATTACTCTGGCTAATTCTGAAAGGTCAGCCTTTCTGAGTTTCTGCCATTGTCTGAAGCACTTGAGATGTTTCTTTAAAGTGTGCTTCTGGAAAGCCTTGAGTAAATCAACTGGCACTAGACTTTGAGCCTGAAAGAAAGGGATCAAGTTAGTTTTGTTCAAACCACTTGAGTTAGTATCTGTGTGCAAAAGTAAGCTTTCTGAGCATACCTGTGTAGAAACACTAGGCTCATTATCCTGTACTTCTTCTTGCTTGGTCTCAGAGACCGCAGATACTTTGGTGTGAGGAGAAGTTTTATCCTCATCAACCTTTCTTTCTGCTTGAACTTCCAAGTGAGGAAGCTCAGTAGCATGTTCCTCAGAAACCTTGGGGGTTTCTGGCACCTTTTCTGCAGATACTGCTTGTTCAGCAGTTTTAGTTTCTTTTGGAGGAGATAAGACCACAGTCTTTCCTTCCAATTGTTCTTCTGACTGAGCCTGTAAGAACAAACATAAGAGATTTTAGTAGTGGGTTTTCCTGAGCATTCTTGAAGGAGACTATTACTGATTACTTACCTTCTCAGCAGAAGGCTCAGTAAATACTTCCTCAGAAAGCTTTTCAGCCTCTGGAATCTCTAGGTTTTGGGGTGTTGGTTCCACCACCACTACTTCCTCAGTTGGAGCCTAAAAAGAGACATTAAGAATATTAGAACATAAGATAAGAGCATTTTTAGTTAGTTATTTCTTGTTCAGAGATAACTTTACTACCTGTGGGACAAGCTCTTCTTGATGTTCTGAGGTTGGAGGAACCCCTTCTTGATTCAAGGGGGTGGACAAGTTTTCTTCCCCCTGAAAGTGTGTCTCCATGTTGGCCTGTAACAAATACAGCTTATGAGTAACAAGTTAACATGCAATTATGTTGACATGTTAGATACAAACTATCTTTGTTACAGATAGTCGGTGATCATTAATCTCTTGGACTTGTGGTGATTCCACAGTCTCTCTGTGCTCATTGTTGTTCTCCTTTGCAGTATCATTCTGAGTCTCCATCTCAGTTTGATCCCTTTCTGAGAGTTGAGCTTTCTCAGAAGGTTGAGGAACCTGTGTTAAAACAGGATTTTCTTCAGCAACATTAAGTGCTGGCATTGTGAATGTGGAAGCAATGTCAGGATCTTCCAGCATTCTATCTTCCTCACCCAGGCCTTCTTCTTCCTGCTGGGCAGAGGGGCTCTTGTCTTTCTGAAGAGCTGAACTTGATGCTCCTCCATGAGTCTCATACTTGAATCTTTTGAGTACTTTTGCAAGTACTTCATCATCCTCAGAATCACTATTCTGTGTTGGTGCAGACCCATCTATGATATTTCTATCATCTCTGGAGAGTTCTGGAGCATTCTGATTCAGGATTCTTGGGGCATTCTGTAGTGCCTTTCTGAGCGTCCAACATCTTCTGAGACCTTGTCTCCAGAAGGTTGCGCCTCTTGTATGCTTAGGGGCTTGGAGGCTCTTTTGCTATGAGTCCTCTTTCTCTTGGCAACTGGAGGTTTTGCTTGAGCTTGCTCAGAGACCTCCTCACCTTGCTGTGCAGTTTCTTCTTCTTCTTCTGCCTTTCTGAGTGCGTTCTCAGCAGCAAGTTTCTCCTTTTCTTCAAAAGCGTGTCTGAAAAGGGAGTTGGTGACTGGGATTTCCTGCCTCTCTCTGAGAGTGATTCCCATTGTTTCCAGAATGTAACAGATTCTGAGACCAAAGTGCATATTGGCCTTTGGCTCAGCAAGGCCATTGATGATTTTGGGCTCAAATTCCTCAATATGTCCAACGAATTTGTTGAAGGCGTACTTCCCCCAATTGAAGTGGGTTTCCTGTCCTTCATGCTTCTTGTTCAGAAGATGCATCATCATCCATCTCTCCATGCTTATCTGGTCTACTCCTCTTTGTTGCCATCAAAGCAACGAACCAGAATAAGAGCTAAAGTACTCCAGTGTTTCTGGAGATGACTAGTTCTGATGGCTTTCAGAACAAAGTCTCCTGGACAACCTTTTGCGTTTTCTAACTGGATTGATTCAAATAGCTCTTTGACGCCTTGAATCATGGAAGCGTCCTTGATGTTGATGTCTTCGAATGTTCCTCGATTTTTCAATCAGAATATCTTGCAGAAAGTCTTGCAGTTTAGAACAATTTCTTGTCCTTGGACTTCAGTCTGCATGTATTTTTCTTCTTCATCATTCACAACTTTTGTGAAGATTTTGGAGTTGTTATAGAACTCCAATACATCCAGTGTGGATAGTCCACTGGGTGCAGCAGATAGAAGCTTGTAGATATGGGAATTCTTCAGCATCCCCAATATCAGTTTCCTTTCTGGTCTTGAAGGTATAACTGTTGGTACATACCTCTTTACTAGAAAAGCTCCCCAATTTATTTTATGGTTAGGGTTCCAGTCTGATGGGGTAAACTTTCCCAGAAGGCGTTTATTCAACACCTTAAGTTCCTTTTCTCCTTGCTTTTCAGCAGGAGCAAATGATACGGCCTTAGGGTTCTTGGTGGTCATCTTCTTGGGTGCCATCTCTTATATAGAGTTTTAAATGAGTGTTTTTCAGATGAATTTTGCACAATTAATCGAGATTAGTCTGTCTTTTCAGAAGACTAAGCACAAGAAGTTGAGTTTGCAGAAGGGGTTTTGCAGAAATCTTGAGAGATTTTGCTGTTTTGATGCAAGTTTGAAATTTCGGAATTGGTAAAAGTGTTTGTCTTTTGCCCAAATCCTATATATATAGCAGATAAAATGTACATAGATACAACATACATACAACTGAATATGAATGCATGTCTTTGCATCTGCATAGGCGTGGTACGTCCTTTGTATTTCATTAAATGCGTAGTGGGCCATGTCTGCATTTATCAACAGACATTACTTGCTTTGTTTTAATCTCAACCGTTGAGATCAAACGTTTATTCATCAAGGGCTTATGTTGAATATCTTGTAATGATATCAATCAACAAATGGTAATGTGCCGACTTGATGGATTTTTAATATGCTATATTCATTGTGTCACTTAGTAAAGAGTAGGAACACTTGATCGTTTGAGCTTATCATTCTGAGTGTCAAGTCCTTGTCTATATATTGTTTATCATGAAAATGGTAAAAATACAAGACATTGCACATGTTTGACTTTCAGAACTTATACCTTTTGGGCTTTGTGTGTCCATTTCTCTTTATGACTAAATAGCTTTCTGAATTCAAGTGTCAGAAGCTTCAGTTGTTTGAATATATTTGACCCACTCTCAGTAAGTAAGTTCTAGTTTTATTTACTTATCAAGTGTGTACCAACCTTTGCCTTTATGGATACCCGTTCCAGAAATATTTTACCTTTCTGAGTGTTGCTACTCAGAAACCTTTGCATCACTTCTTATCAACTTGGTTTTATGAGAATATGTCCTCAGAGGCCTACTTCTTTTCTACCTCACTTATTCAGACTTTAGAGATTCAGGACATTTTTCAGTCCTTAGGCAATTCTATTAATCCAAGATTGTGTCTCAAAGTCAAGAACCGGCTTTCTTGTAAGGGCTTAGTGAAGATATCTGCAAGTTGGTCTTCTGTGCCAATCTTGAGTATCTCTATATTGCCTTTCTCAACATGGTCTCTGATGAAGTGGTGTCTAACATCAATGTGCTTTGTTCTGGAATGGAACTTAGGGTTCTGCGTTATTGCAATAGCACTTGTGTTATCACAGAAAATGGGAGTTTTCTCTTCATTGAGTCCATAGTCTCTGAGTTGTTGTTGAATCCACAGAATTTGTGTTGCACAACAACAAGCAGCAATATATTCAGCCTCTGTGGTAGAAGTTACAATTGAGTTTTGTTTCTTGCTAAACCATGAGATAAGTCTAGTTCCCAGAAACTGACAAGTTCCTGAGGTACTTTTCCTATCAAGCATTGATCCAGCATAATCAGCATCTGAGTAACCAGCCAAACTCAATCCACTTTCTTTAGGATACCACAATCCTACATCTACTGTACCTTTCACATACTTTAATATTTTCATAGCAGTGTTGTAGTGTGATTGCATTGGATTTGTTTGAAATCTTGCACACACTCCAACTGCATATTGAATATCAGGTCTGCTTGCAGTAAGGTAAAGTAGTGAACCTATCAATTTCCTATACTTGTGTTCATCAACACTCTTATCTAATTCAGTATAGGTCATCTTGGTTCCTATGCTCATAGGTATCTTAGCATTCTTTTCAGAAGGCTTAAGATTGAACTTTGTGAGCATGTCTTTTGCGTACTTTGTCTGACCAATGAATATTCCATCATTGAGTTGCTTGACTTGCAATCCTAGGAAATAGTTCAATTCTCCCATCATGCTCATCTCAAATTTACTTTTCATGAGATTTGCAAAGTCATCACAAAGTTGCTTGTCCTTAGATCCAAATATGATGTCATCAACATATACTTGAACTAAGTGTAGTTTCCCATCATGATTTAAAGTAAATAAAGTTTTATCAACTTCACCTTTCTTGAAACCACTTTCCAGAAGGTATTTGGCCAAAGTGTCATACCATGCTCTTGGATCCTGTTTCAGTCCATAAAGAGCTTTCTGTAGCTTATAGACCATTCTACTTTCTGAGGAAACTTCAAAACCAGGTGGTTGCTCAACATAGACTTCCTCAGCAAGTTCACCATTCAAGAATGCACTTTTGACATCCATCTGATAAACTTTAAAATCTTTAGAGCTGCAAAGGCCAGAAAGAGTCTTATTGCATCCAATCTGGCAACAGGTGCATATGACTTGTCAAAATCTAGACCTTCAGTCTGGGTGAATCCCTTGGCAACAACCTTGCTTTGTTTCTGGTTATTTCACCAGATTCATTCATCTTGTTTCTGAAAACCCACTTAGTTCCAATTACAGATATTCCTTTTACAAATGGAACTAGTTTCCAGACTTTGTTTCTTTCAAACTGATCCAACTCTTCTTGCATTGCTGAAATCCAGTCTTGGTCTCTTAATGCTTCTTCTATAGTTTTTGGTTCAGTGTTTGAGATAAAACATCCAAAGAGAGAATTAGCATTTTCAGCTATTGCTCTCCTAGTCCTAACACCTTGATTGATTGGTCCAATCACGTCTTTTGCAGGATGATCCTTGATCCATCTCATCATGGGTTTAGGGCTAGTAGGGTCAACATCTATGTGATTTGAATGTGAATCACTATGATTATGACTTGATACTTCTTCAGTATCTATGACATTTTGCATCTCAGAAGGGCGGTGAATGTCTGACACTTGCTCAGTGTGAGAGCTTTCTGGGACATGCCTGTCAGAGAGGTCATTTCCAGAGTTAGCTCTTTGATGAACATCTTCAGTTTCCATTTCTGGAATTCTCATAGGAAATTCTTCATCATGTCTGAGAATCATCTGGTTGTTACTAGGCATTTCATGCTTTTCTTCGTCAGAGTTATCCTCTCTTTCCACAATGATGTTTTTCCTTTCTGAGGGTTCTTCTTCAGAATCCTTTATCATTAGTTCCTTGAACCTTTCTGAGAGTTCATCGGAGGGTGTTTTCTTGCTTCCTTCATAGAATACAACATGAACTGATTCTTCAATCTTCTTTGTTCTTTTGTTGTAAACTCTGTATGCTTTGCTATTCATAGAATAACCAAGAAACACGCCTTCATCTGCCTTTGGTTGAAATGTTCTTAGATACTCTTTTCCATTGTTAAGAACAAAACATCTACAACCAAATACTTTTAGATGTTTGATATTAGGACCAACCAAGAGTTCATATGGGGTCTTGTCATGGTGTTTGTTTATCAAACATCTGTTCTGAGTGTAGCATGCCGTGTTTACAACTTCAACCCAATAAACTTCACTTATCTCAGTATCAGCTAGCATTGTCCTTGCTGCTTCTTTAAGTGTTCTATTTTTCCTTTTTGCAACACCATTTTGTTGTGGTGTTCTCACAGAAGAAAGTTGGTGTTGTATACCTTTGCTGGTACAAAACTCCTTTATGTACTGGTTGACAAACTCAGTACCATGGTCTGTTCTGATTGCAGATACCTTGTCATTTTTCATGACTTCAAGCTTATTCAGAAAATTTGGTATCTCCACCCTTGCATCAGATTTGTGCTTCAGAAAGACAACCCAAGTGAATCTTGAGAAGTCATCTACAACAACAAGACTATACTTCTTTCCTGCATAACTGGTTACAGATGATTCAAAAAGATCCATGTGTAATAGTTGCAGTGGTCTAACACTAGAGTGTCTGGTTTTGGACTTGAAAGAGATTTTAGATTGTTTCTCCATCTGACAGGCAGAACAGATACAATCCTTTCTGAAAGATGTTTTGGGAAGGCCAACCACTAACTCTTTCTTGGCAAGTTTGTTTAGAGTTTTGAAATTCAAGTGACTCATTCTTTTGTGCCATAACCAGTGCTCTTCTGTGTGACCTGATTGACTCACCATGAGACATTCTTCAGTTGTGGCAGATGCCCAATCGGCAACATAAAGACTTCCTTTCCGCCGAGACCAAGACTGTCTGCTTTGACTCATTGTCAATAAGTTTGCAATACTTTGCTTTGAATTTCACAGTAAATCCCTTGTCTGCAAACTGGCTCATGCTAAATAGATTATATTTCAAACCCTTAACATGTAATACGTCAGTGATTGTTAATGATCCTAATTTAACGTTGCCAAATCCCAGAGAGGGATTTAATTCTCCTCCTGCAAATCTGATGTATGGTCCATTGTTGCAAGCTTTGTAGTTGACCAGATTTGCTTTGTCTCCTGTCATGTGCTTTCCGCATCCACTATCAAATAGCCATTGAGCCTTAGTCCAAGAGGCGTTCTGCACAAAATAGGAAACAGGAGTTAGGTTCTTACTTCAGAGATAGAACCATTTAGACTAAACATTCTTCCAGTAGGAATCCACATTTTAGTGAATTTCTTGGGAGTTTGTTTTTGTCTAACTTGATCAGAAGGAGATGCAATAAAATCAGTAATTTTGATCTCAATCTTCCTTCTTGGGGTGTTTCTAGGTGTTCCTTTTGGTGCTTCGGACCACAGGTTTACAGGTTGCTTTTGACAAACTTAGCCTTTCGGCGAGTTCCTTCTAGCTCGGCATTCAGTTTTTCGGTGGCTTGAGATTTCTTCCACTACATCTGTTACTCGTGCAATATCAGCCTTGCGCCATTGTTCTTGTCCTTCCTTATATTGTTGCAGAAGAACATTTCCAATAGCACGATAGCCAATGCCATTTCGAACACCTTTGGCTTTCTGAATATGTTCTTCAGAAGCCTTACTAGTTTCTGCACCATCTTTATTTTCATAAAATGGTACAGTAGAGAATTTGCCTATTCCAGCAATTCTTCCCTTCCTAGTGATGTAGCAATGTGGATGGTTTCATGTCTGAGGGTTGTGTTTCTTTTCAGAAACCTTATCCACAAGTTTCTTGTGAACTTGTTGTTCTTTCAAAGGCTGGGTTGCTACTCCTTTTCCTTTTTCAACTACAATAGCTTTTTGACCAATGCTATAGGTGGTTGAAGAACCATTCTGTTGACTTTTTACAAAGGTCAACCTTTCATCACTCTTCTTCAGAGGAGATGAATTACTTGATTGTTCATCAAGTCCAAGTCCACCTTTCTCAGAGGGATCTCTCAGATAGGATTGAACCTCAGTGAGAGTGTCACTAGCCTTTGCATAAGATTGG
Organism: Plantago major; assembly: GCA_026545765.1. Taxonomy (NCBI): domain Eukaryota; kingdom Viridiplantae; phylum Streptophyta; class Magnoliopsida; order Lamiales; family Plantaginaceae; genus Plantago; species Plantago major. The sequence goes on along the minus strand of CM048840.1, from coordinate 22,357,732 downwards.
AAGGATAGCTCTTTCTTTTTGAGTTCTTCATTTTCAGAAAGCAGCTTCATCAATTTCTTATTGAGTTCATCCAAGGTTAGTTTGTGAGAATTTTCATTCTCAGATATCTGATATTTCAGAAAGGCTATTTCAGCGTTCTTGTTCTTAGATACTCTGATTAGCTCAGAAACCTCTTTTTCAAGATTTTCTTTGCTTTCCTCTAGAGTTCTGGTTTTGGATTGTGCTTCCAGAAATTCTTTCTAATAATGATCCAATTCACTCTTGACCAACTCCAGATCCTCAATTCCATAATCACTCTCATAGAACAGAAATTGTGAATTGTTAGTTACCTCATCAGCCATAAGACACATTTTAATGTTGGAGATGTCTGGACCAGCAATCTCAGCAACTCCACACATTTCATTCTTCTTAAGGCCGAAGTCGATTACATCGTGGGTGATTCCACACAATTCTGGTGATGGTAGGTTTGAGTCATCTGAATCTCCATCTTTAGAATCTGTCTCAATGTCTAGAGCATCAAGTTGAATTTGAATCTTCTTTCTTTCTTCAGTCAGTAAGGCCCTTTGATTTCTCTTGAAATTTCTTCTGTCCTTCTTATCACCTGTCTTGAGCTTGTTTAAAGCAGGACAATCTCTCTTGAAGTGACCAGGCTTTTGACAATAGAAGCAGATATCATTTCCTATTTCTGTAGCTTCAGTACTAACACCTTTCTGAATAGGGGTGTTCAGAGAGTTGTTCATTTGTATGTTCTTGTACTGATGATAGTTTGGGCCAAGATGCTTTTTCAGCTTTTCTTCTCTCAATCTCTTGACTCACAAATTTCTTCATATGTCTTACTGCAAGAGCATTTTCTTTAGATGCATCTTTGATATCCTTCTTTTCAGAAGAACCTTGAGAAACTAGAGCAACACTTTGCAACTTTTCAGCTATTTGTTCTCTCTGAGTTGTCTCATAGTCTACAGTAGCAAGATGAGAAAAGAGCTCTACTGGAGTAATATTTGGCATCCCTTGATTGAAATAAAAGAACTTAGTGTGTTCTCAGTTGTGATTGAGACTTCTGACAATAGTCTTGATCTTTTCTGACTGGGAGTATTTATTGCTTTCACCAAGTGCAGCCATATCACTCATAAGAGTAGTAAATTTGAAATCAAGTTCTTCCAGAGTTTCAGTGGGACCTTGTTTGAAGTTTTGAAACTTCAATTTAAGAACTTCGAATTTGTTTTCTTTGGTTTTCTCAGTTCCGACACAGATTTCTTCAATCAATTGCCAGGCAACTTTCGCCATTTTTAGCACCCCACAGTTTACACTGTATGTGCTCAGGTGTCGATCTGATGATTATATTACGAGCTTGACCATCCAATCTGTGTCTCTTGGCATCTTCAGATGTCCAGAGTTCTCTCGGCTTGTCTTCATACATAATGCTTCCACGAGCAACATGACCACTATCACTAGCAGCCATATCCTCGCTTTCATCTTCCTTGTCTGAGGCTTTTCTTCCATCAGACACCTCAGTAACTTGTTTGAGTTGTCTGATTTTGATAGGCCCTTCATTGATGACATAGATCATAGATGGAGCATCATGTTGTTCTTCCATTTCTCGTAGTTTTCTGGTTTCAGAATGGGCGCATCACTCAGAGACATACCTGCACACTTAACACACAAATTATATAGTCCTCAGAGAGGGACAAAGTTTCTTCACCTATCTGGGGATCTAGGTTCGATCTTGAAGGCTTGTGAACCTCCCCTCGATACCACTTGTTGGTCCAGATAACGGCAAAGTAAAAGACTAGAAGGGGGGGGGGGGTGAATAGTCTTTTAAAACTTTTGTCGATAAACACAATTTCTCAGAACCCTGGGGGTTTCTGATACTTAAATTCAGAGCGCGGAAGACTTTAAGATAGGTAAGTGCAGAAACAATAAGTATGTGTGTGTGCTTTCTTTGAAATGTAAATCTGAAGGTAAATGACACAGCAAGTATAGTGGTATCTGGAGGTGGCGTAATCCTCCAACTAATCCACTTCGGTCTTTCTGAGACCTAGAATTCACTAGAACATATAATTAAGTTCACCTTACAATAATCCTATTCTAAGATTCCTAAACAAATGGTTCCCAATCAAATGTTCCCCCTGAGTTATTCCCCAGCTCCTAGAGCTAAGTACTTCCTCTACTCAGATAACCTTGGAGTTATTCCCTGATTTCCCAAATCAAGTACTTCCTCTACTCCATGCCTTGATGGTGTTGGTTATAACACTACAAGAAAAACTGGACAAAACGACGTTATGGGGCGACGGATTTTATCCGTCGCCCCATAACGACGGATCGCTAATTGGGCGACGGATAATAATTATCCGTCGCCCAAGTTTGACTTTTGTTAAAAAAAAAAAATTTTTTTTTTTTTTTTGAAAATTGGGTGACGGATACCTATCCGTCGCCACTTTTGGCGACGGATCGACTCTGGGCCGACGGACACATGACCGGCCCGAGTTCATATTTAGCTCGGCAGTGACTGCCCTCATTTTCTTCCTTCTCCCTTCTTATTCCTCATTCTCTTCTTCTCCGTTTCCGGTGAATTGTTCGTTATTCCGGCCAATCTTGGTGCCTAATCGAAGCTAGTGGGACAAGGAGTTTGTTTCTTCGATCAATTTCAGATTTCTACCGATTAATCAAGGTATTTTGGCTAAAACCCTAGTTTTTTAAAATTTGGGGATTTTGTTTATTTTGATTAATTTGAGCAATTATATGTATATATGATAAGTATGTAGTAGTTAGTTTAGTTAATTTGATCAATTATATGTAATTTGTTCAATTTGATAGTTAGTTTAATTAATGATATGAATGTATGTAGTATGTTAAGTTTGGTATGTATGAATGTATGTAGTTAGTTTGATTTGTGTGTTAAGTATATATAGTTAGTTTAGTTACTTTGATATGTTTGTTAAGTATAGAAGTATGTAGTTTTGATTTGATAAATTTGTATGTTAAGTATGTAATTTGATATGAATATATGTAGTAATTCGATATGTATAGAGTAATTAGTTAATTTGATATGTATGTTAAGTATATAATATATGTACTAAGAGGTTGAAATGGTTATTATATATGTCCAATTTTGTAACACATCGAACACTTAATTAATAATTAATTTATAAGGAACATATAATAATTAACAATTAACCTCTACAATCTTCTTATCCGAATTGGAATCGATCTAATAAATTAAATACGATCTAATCAATTGGAGCGTCTCAGTTAAAAATAAAGTAAACAATGAATTCCGACGTTCATGGATGTACGATAAATGCGGTAAATGATGGAGTTTCTAGGAGTTTCAGTAGAAGGGTTAAAGGTTTCATCTCGTTTGCCATGGGACATCCGGTTAGTGCAATTGGGGGTTGATAAAGTGTCCTTGCACATTGAAACCTATGGAAACAAGCAATTTATGACACCTCTGCAGATTCGAGCACTTGACGTTATGGATTCATGCCCGAGTATCATGTATGGATTCATCACGGTGAGGAAGCACCGTCCATGGCATACCTCCGGTGGAGGGAGAGGCGGGTTTGGGCCGCCTATTGAGTGCCTTTTGCTTGTGGAACATGTGCATGGTGTATTGGGAGGAGGATGTAGATCATTGGAATGCAAGTTCTGTGGTAGGGAGCGTCACAAGTGATGAGGAGGGGGGTGCATGAGAATGAGGAGTTTCATCCGTTTTGTCTCTAGGCTTGTATAACTAGTAATCATTAGTTGATATATATATGAAACCAAACATTATGGTAAAATTGAAGCTGATGTAACTTATATTATGTAATGCCTTAACAATTGACTGAAGCTAATATAACTTATATTACGTAGCAATTGATTGAATTATTGTGAAATTGATTTATTACCGTAAATGAAAGACCTCGATCTAATGAATTCAAACGTGTCAGGTTATTATCTAATTATTCAATGAATACCGATCGTGGATGGATGTATTGTCGTACTCTCAATGGCAGAGTTCAATGGAGTTTTCTGAAAGGGGTTGAAGGTTTCATTGAATTTGCAATGTCAAATCCGTCTTGTGTAAAGGATGGGTTGATAAAGTGTCCTTGTGCAATGAAACAGTGCAGAAACAAGCAATACGTGACTCCTAAAGTGGTAGTCCAGCACTTGAGGAAAAATGGATTCCTGCCTGCGTATCAGGTATGGAATCATCATGGTGAGGAAGCAGCACCGTCCAATACATATGACCAATACAGACAACGTGGAAGGAAGAGAAAAAATGAACAAGTCGGGGAACAATCCCAATCTGAAGGCGATGCTATTCGAGCTCGAGTCGAACAAATGGTGTACGATGCTGCAGGGGCGGAGTTCAGGGACACAACCAACACTGAAACCGAGGTGGAGGTGGAGGAACCACCGAATCCCGAGGATCAGTTGTTCTTTGACTTGTTAGAATCATCAAGGAAGCCGGTTTACCCGGGGTGTAAGCTCACTGAGTTGTCTTTGTTATCTCGGCTAATGAGTTGTAAGGCTAATGGCCAATCTGAAACGAGCTTCAATGAATGGGTTGACGTAATGTCGGACCTTTGTCTGAAGAAAACCTAGTTCCCACCAACTTTTACCAAGCGAAGAAAAGATGCGAGATTAGGGTCACTGTGGTAACCATAGGCATTGTCAGAAAATGTGCATGATATATTGGGAGGAGGATGCGATCTAATAGAATGCAAGTTACGTGGTAAGAGCAGTACAAGCGTTACAAGGAGGGGGCTGCAAAGAAACGACAAAAATCTCTCACATAAGAAAATGTGGTACTTCCCTCTAGCACCTCGTTTGAAAAGATTGTATGCTTCAAGTGCTTCTGCGGATAAAATGCGGTGGCACAAGGAGCGAGTAATCTCGGATAATGCTGAAGGTGGTAGAATGGACCATCCAGCAGACTCACCCGCATGGAAATCGTTTGACAAGACATATCCAGAGTTTGCACCGAATCTAGAAATGTACGTTTGGGACTTTGTACGGATGGTTTTAACCCGTTCGGTAGTGAACGTAAATACTCTTGTTGGCCAGTTATGCTCACACCGTACAATCTGCCCCCCGGTGAGTGCATGAAGGAGCCATTCATGTTTCTGACTGCATTGGTGCCTGGGCCGAAAGATCCTGGACTGACGTTGGATGTTTTCTTGCAACCCCTAATCAAGGAGCTGATCGAGTTGTGGACGGATGGTATCCCTGCATATGATGTGTCGACAAAAAAGAACTTCACCTTGAGAGCAGCTCTTCTTTGGACCGTGAGTGACTTCCCTGCGTACTCCATGCTATCTGGAAGGAAAACAGCAGGGAAATATGCATGTCCACATTGCTTGGAGGATGGATGCATTTAGGCGAAGGGTAGTGGAAAATTTTGTTGGTTTGATTGTCATCGTAGGTTGCTAGAAAGTGACCATCCGTTCGGGAAGAACAAGGATCAATTCTTGAAAAATAAAGTCGTCAACAAAAAGCCCGACAAGACTTCTTGGTGCACAAATTCTTGCGGAGATTGATAGATTGGGTCTTATGAAGGTGGTGAGCTTGGGTGGATGAAGCATAACGAGAAAATTGGTAAAAATGTGGTTGGAGGAAGAGAAGCATTTTACGGGACTTGCCTTCTTGGGCGATCTTCTTATCCGTCACAACTTAGATTTCATGCACATTGAGAAGAACGTGTTCGAGAACTTATTCAATACACTTTGCAACATTGAGGGAAAAACAAAGGACCATGCGAAGTCTAGATCCGAGTTGTCGACGTGGTGTAAAAGGCCTGAGTTGACAAAGAAGGATGAGAATGGTAAGTGGCCGAAAGCGTGCTACACAATTGACAATGCTTCTAGGTCAATTTTGTTTGATTGGGTGAGGGCATTGAGTTTCCCAGATAATTACGCCTCAAATTTAGTGAGGTGTGTGGATTTGAAGAAGACAAAGGTTTATAGGATGAAGAGCCACGACTGTCATGTGTTCATGGAGAGGCTTATCCCGGTAGCATTTCGAGAGCTTCTGCCGAAACACGTATGGACTGCTATCACCGAGTTGAGCTTATTTTTCAAAAATTTAGGCACAAGGGTGGTTCATGATAAAGTGTTGGAAAATCTTGAAAGGAACATACCATTGATTCTATGCAAGCTCGAGCGTATCTTTCCACCGAGCTGGTTTGATTCTATGGAGCACTTGTCGGTTCACCTTCCTCATGAAGCGAGACTTGCTGGTCCGGTTCAGTATCGATGGATGTATCCATTCGAGAGGTACTTGGGTAAATTGAAGAAGTATGTCAACAACAAAGGTAAACCTGAAGGTTCGATTGCCAATGCCTACATTCGAGAGGAAACTGCAACCTTCTGCTCTTATTACTTTGATGAACACGTCCCTACGAAGGCAAAGAAGGCTCGAAATGCGCACATTATTCGTAGTTCAAGCGGATGATGAGATTTCCCTATCGTTGAGGTATCGGGGAGACCTCTTGGTGCAGCTAAGAAAGAATATCTTACAGATAAAGAGTTGAAAGCGACTCAATATTATGTCCTCGAATTGTCTTTGAGGTTGACCAGTATATGGTAATATTTGCGAGGTCTGCTACCATTTATTTAAATTTTAATATAGATACGCAAGTCTCTACTTCAATTATAGACTTATCATCGAATCAATGTTTGCAGTTTTTCAAAAGCGTTGTTTGGAAGAAAATCCTCGGATGACGAGGATACACTAGAGGAACTACTTGACTCAAAAATTCCTACAATTTCCAGTTGGTTAGAGTATGTCCGAATCCTATTAACAACGTCACATGCATATACTTAAAGGCTCTCGTGAGGGTCCATTCAAAAGGTCTACATTCCCGGGTTATATAGTCAATGGCCTTAGGTTCCACATTTGAATGTAACACGGCCATGGCGACAAGCAACTCCGGGTGTGTTAATGGTGCGTAAGAGTATGGAGACGCTACTTTGTTTGATTTCCACGGCAAGCTAAAACGAATTGTGAGGATTGAATATTCGGATTGCCATTTAAACGAACCTTCTTGTTTGACGTTGAGTGGTATGATCCTAATCCGGGAGTACGAGGAAGAACGAGCGGTATGAAATGGTTGATGTGAACCAAAGAAGAGGTACCGAACCAAGTATGAACCATTTATTACGGCGACTCAAGCACGACAAGTGGTGTTTCTTGAATATCCAAGAAAACGCGATAAGGGGAATGGTTAGCTGCGGTACCTATTCGTGCTTCGTCGAAAGTGGAGTACATTGAGAAAGACGACTCAATTACCAACTCGTACCAAGAGGATGTCGATAAACAAGCGAAGATCCCATAGAAGCGGATGATGAGTTGTTTGATCTGCACGAGGACCAATATGTAGTCTTAGAGGACGGCTATAATGGTATATTATGTGTATTATGAGTAATTATATGTGTTATTATAATCTGTTATGTATTATAACTCGTACTAACACATTTTTATTGTATTTATTACATTTTTTTTCAGAGGCCGTCCACCTATCGTCCCCCCCCCCCCCCCACGCAGCCGGCCGCATGATAGTGGTGGGTCGGGGACACCGTCGTGGAGGGCTCAAGATCGTGACACGAGGTCTCGATTCCCGAGACCCCGGCAGAGAGAGCAGCCGGTTTCACCACCAGCCCGGACACATGCTGGAGGACGACCACGACGATTGTCCCTACCTCGTGTTCGATCCAAACAATCCCAACGTCACGTGGGACGGCTTGCCTGTGATTTTCCCTATTGGTCCTGCCAAGTAAGTATTATACATTCTTCTTAAATATGTAAAACATAACTGATAATGATAGTTGACAAGTATAAATTGTTGTACTAAAGTAATGCATATTCGTTTCTTGTATCTTATACATTGACAACGACTTATGGCCTGGAGGTGCACAACAAACTAGGTGACATCTTCCGAGCGAGAGAGCCACCAAGGTGGTGGTGAGTGTTGGAGCCACATCTCGGAGCGCATGAGGGCCGAGTACTTCGATGAGCTGAGGGTAAGTTTAAAATATGACATTCATTTGTTTGTAATTATAATTAATCGTTTTAATATGAGTGGTATGTTAGCCACTGTATGTGAGTGGTATGTTAGCCACTTTATTTGGGTGATATGTTAGTCACCATTGTGTTAGTAAATTTTAGGACAATGTGAGTGGTATGTTAGCCATTGTATGTGAGTGGTATGTTAGCCACTTTATTTGGGTGATATGTTAGTCACCATTGTGTTAGTAAATTTTAGGACAATGTGAGTGGTATGTTAGCTTGTATGTGAGTGGTATGTTAGCCACTTTATTTGGGTGATATGTTAGTCACCATTGTGTTAGTAAATTTTAGGACAATGTGAGTGGTATGTTAGCCTTGTATGTGAGTGGTATGTTAGCCACTATATGTGAGTGGTATGTTAGCCACTTTATTTGGGTGATATGTTAGTCACCATATCTGTTATGTTGTTAGGACATGTATTGACTTTGGATGTTGTATGAAATTGGGAATGTAGAAGGAGTACTTCATTCCCAGCAGGTTGATCCCACAGATCTAGCGCGTTTACGAGACTGTGGATCCAAACTGTACAGGGATATAGTCTGTACGTGGAAGGCCATTCAGGATCGGGGTGGCCCAATCCCTCCACAGGTTGATGCAGCGGAGTGGGCCCTTTGGGATGCCTACTGGCGCCGAACTGATGTCCAGGACGTTGCTTGACCAACAGTAACCGGCATCCTACCGACACGGCAGAAGGGCCGTTCACCACCTTGGGAGGCGATCATGTTATCGATTATTATCAATCGGTGCGTATATGTGTTTTGCAATCTAGCATTACGTATGTATGAAGTCTCTCGCTCTATTACTTGTAGATGATAAATTGTTGACTAGATCTGGTTTGATTCTGTGTGGCACGGGGAGGTGACATCCAAGTATGCCATCTTCAAGAAGGCCAAGCGTATGGGTATGGACCATTGCGGGCCTCGTCTATTGCGTATGTTTATGTTGCTTAAAGTTCATATTTGTACACTATTACAAGTTACTTTTTAAAACAAGAATCGATCATTATATCTGCTATTTACGATTTCAGTGAGGTTGATGCTTAGGTGGCGAGGAGGACGAGCGGGTGATGTGTTGTCAACAAGTTGACAACATCTTCCTAGAGGTCAACAAACCGGACAAGAAAGGACGAATATATGGACTGGGAGCCTCGGTTTGCATCTGCTAGTCCGGCGTGCTCCTCATCATCATCCCAAAGATCCAGACGTCCGGTTTACATGTGACCAGTCTCGAAATGGTGCGATCAGTCGCGGAACATGTTGCTCGGCTAACTCAAGAGATGGAGCAACAAAGGGACGAGATGGAGCGTGAGAGAACGAAGGGAGGAGAACGAGCGCCTTGATTCTGATGGCGAGTTCATGTCCGATTCGCCATCACCCACCCCCACCCCGTCGATAGCTAGTTATGTATCTGTATGTTCGGATTTTTTCATATTTACACTTGTTTGGATAATTTCTCCACTCAATATTACTTTTTATTCATTGAAACATTTTCCGTATTATTGATTTATTATCGAACATTATATTGATTAAATAGGTGAACTACGTAAAAAATAGGGATTAATATGAAATAAATAGTGAGGAAGTAGTGACGGAATTCACAGGATGTGGAATTAGTGACGGAATAATAAGGATGGAATTAGTGACGAATTTCAAATTCGTCACTAGTCCAATTAAAATATTTTTGACGGATAGATCTATCCGTCAAGAATATAGCGACGGATAGATTCTATCCGTCGCTAAATTTCGGAATTAAAAAAAAATAATTGGTCAATCCGTCGCGAATTGGACGACGGATTGTTATCCGTCGCCACAGCTCCAGGGGGGCGACGGATTTTCTATCCGTCGCCCGATCCGTCGCTGGTAGGCGACGGATTGATAATCCGTCCGCTTGAGCCGATTTTTTGTAGTGTAAGGTTTGTCAGAGAGGCTTCTCATATAACTTTTCAGTTATATTTTCAGAGAGCCTAATAGAACAGGACTACTTAATACACTTGTTCAGTGGATGGCAGTCTGCTCTTTACTGACCCAAGTAATTGGTGTCCGTTCTGGAGAATGAGCTTCAGAAAGGGTATCTGATAGTTCAACTCTTTCAAGAATAACAATCTCTTGTTAAGGTTCAGGACAACTTAGAACTACTAGTGATTCTTCAAGCAACAGAAAGCTTTCAGAAAGGATATTAGAGTGCTTAAGAGAATACTTTGCTTGATGGTAAGTTTGCAAGATAGAGCGTTCTAAGGTATGTTCTTCAAGCATCTAAGTGTGTGATATATATAGATAAATTTGAGAGGCGTTTGAATTGTATCCGTTGTGCTCTCTATCAAATTATATCCGTTTATATCTTGAACTATGTACTCAGAAGTCACTATCTCTTGTTTCAGAGAGGACTTTGCTTTTTGCAGCATTTCTGCCGATGCATTTAATGCATAGTACATGAGCCTTTCTGATGGCTTGCATGCTCCATACTCATGATGTCATATGTCCAGAATCATATTTCGAAAGTAAGTTAATATACTTAAGAAAGGATTAAGGACATAGTCTTTCTGAGTTAGACTAAACCTTTGTGTCTTCATAAATCTTGTGCAATCTTTAGTCTTCTAATCTTCATAAAAGCTCCATTGCTAGGATTGATCTTCATGGTCTTCTTGAAATAAAAATTACACTTAGAGACCTATAATCCCAATACAAGATTTATTAGACTAATCATACTCAGTGATTTCCTCTTTTACAATGTTCAAGTGAACCAAGAGTACTTAATCACCTTTCTGGCTAAGATAAGAACATGTGATGAGTGATCAAAAATACTAACAGATATTCCTAACACGAAGTATGATCCCTAACTTCCTATCAATCTTCTATTGTTGATATTCTAGTCTGATCTGATCTATGAAACAAACAAGCACCCTTGACTATATATAGAGAATGTTAGGATTATCTGTTTAGATTTTGATCAGCAACCTAATGACTTATCTTAGCTTAGAAAGGTGATTAGTACTCTTGGTTCACTTGAACATTGTAAAAGAGGAAACTCACTAAGTATGATAGTCTAGCAAATCTTGTATAAGATGTTAGGTCTCGAAATGTAATTTTTATTTTCTGAAGAAGACCAAGAAGAAGGCATCCAACAGGAAAAGTTCAACGGATTTGAAGATTTGAAGACTGCACAAGATTGCTGAAGACAAGGGTTTTTCAGATACCTATGTCCAGATATCTTGAAGAAACAAGTGTTTCGAAACACAAGTGTTGCAAAAGATATCTGAGAATAAAAGGTTTCTGAGACGAGGAAAGTGCCCACAGATATCTACACTCAGATACCTTGGACATAAAATATGCTTCTGAAAAAGAAATATATTATAACAAGTTGTTTAAACAAGTGGTATATGGAGCTGTGATGATCTCTGGAAAAGAACGTGCAAAGCCTCAGAAAGCTTGCATAGTTCCGTTGACACTATAGGACAAAGTATAGTACAGTGCATTAAATGCGCGGACAGAAATGTCTGAACAAAAGCTGTAGCTTCTGAAGAAGAAGACAAACTTGCTACAGTACTATACTCAAATATCAATAGTTTGAAAATGAGTTAAGCCTAACGGATACTATTCAAACGACACTCAAATTCATCTATAAATATCAACACTTAGACTGCTTGAGAACACACTTTAGAACACACTGAACACCAAGAATACTGAATATTCTCACAAGCTCTCTCAAGCAAACTACTTACCTTCAAGCTTTCTGTTGCGACCAAAGCTCTTGATTCTAAGTAGCACAAAAGTTCTAAGTGTCCTGATCCTTAACGAGCATTGTTATTTGTGAAAGAGTTGAACTAAGATTTCATATCTGAACTTCATTCTCTTGAACACTTATCATAGACTTGGGTCAGTAGAGAACAAGATACCATACATTGCAAAGTGTATTAAGTATACTTGATTCATAGAGCTATCTGAATAACTGAACAAGTTATTAAAGAAGCTCACCTGACAATTTACCTTAACCAACACCTTAAGCGGAGTATGTGGAAGTACTTAGTTTGGGAAACTAAGGAATAACTCCAAGGTTATTGAGCACAGGAAGTACTTAGTTTGGAAAACTAAAGAACAACTCAAAAGGTTTCTGAGTACAGGAAGTACTTGGATGTGAAAGCCGGGGAATAACTCAGGGGGAACACTTGGTTGGGAACCTAGTGTATTTAGGAATCAAGAGAAGATATCTGTAAGGTTACCTCATTTATCTATCTTAGTGGATTCTAGGTCTGAGAAAGGCCGAAGTAGATTAGTTGAAGGATTACGCCACCTTCAGATACCACTATAAAAAGACTTGTGTTATTTACTTTCTGCAGTTTATTACTTGCTTTACTTATCTTGCAAAGTACTTACACTTATCTTGCTGAGCACGTGCACTTATCACAGAAAAGTCTTCCGCTCTCTGAAATTAAGTATCAGATATCTTCACAGATATCTGAGAAACTGTGTTTATCAACAAAAGTTTTAAAAGACTATTCACCCCCCCCCCCCCCCTCTAGTGTTTTACTTTGCCGTTATCTGGACCAACAGAGAACTCAACTACCAAATCCTACTAGAACAAGAAAAGTAATTACTAATCCTTCTAGCACAAGAAAACCAATTTAGGTAACCTTCTTGTATAAGAAAACCACCTAGAATTCCTTCTAGAATCAGGAAACTGAATTAGTTAAATGGCTTACTAATTCTCTAGCTTTCCATATCCCAGATTTGATCACCACTGTTAAGATTTTCATATTTAATATGAGTCGTTCATCGATCTATATCATTGTTGAGTTAAAACTCTCACAATCTCCACCTTTAGCTCAATCAATGGTCCCATTAACTGATCTCAACGTATCCCTGAAGTTAGGACACAACCCTGAAAGTCTTCACTCCCACCAAATCCAGACCCAATCTGAACTTTGGACCCCGAATAGCTTTTCTCATGTAATCAAAAGCATTCAAAGAAGTCTGAATCTTCTTCACCCTGATCACACCTTTAGATATTATAAGAAATCTTGTTCTTTCAGGTAGCTCCACCTCAGACTCAACTCCATCAACTTTAAATTGGACTTCGGTGCCTGTTATACCTCCTGTAACAGCCTCCACCCGAACATGTGCAGATTTATTTCTCGGTTTCAGCATTGTCAATGCTCCACCGCTGTCCCAAACCATCCTCCAGTGTATCCATGTGCCTCGTGATACCATCCCACGGCTATTGAACACCTCACCTTTAGTAATAACTCCACCTTCCTCTTCCAGAAAATGTTCTTTCACTTTCAGATGTATTCCACCGCTCTCCAGGACACCATACCAGCCGGGTACAAACACTATCACCTGGGAAATCGTTTCAAGAGTCCAAGGGGCTTGACCAAGCATCATTCCGAGCCCGGACACACCCGCACTCGCCGGATACCAACACTGCATTTTTTTCCTTCCCGGCGCGTGAAACACACTCGCCAGCCTATCCGTGCGTATTCCGTACGCGATTCTGAGCTGTATTTTCGTCCGTTTCCCGTGATTCTTTCGCCTTCTCGACCCAAATCAACTACTATTGGATTCCAAACCTTAAGGAACTCATTCCCAACTTTCAACGGTCTTCTCTTGACTTCGTTTGAGTTTGAATCCATCATAGAAGACGGATCTAAGCTTTTTACCTTGCAAACTGTCTCTAGTTTCTTCCATACACCTTTGACTTGTTTATCGGTCTTGCAACTTGTAGACGTCATTGATGACAATTACTTCCTTCCTCTTTCCCACAGACGGCGCCAATTGTTAAGTTCAAACAATAAGGAATAATGCAACAATGACAAAAAACAATAATCGAACAAACAATGAACCAAAACCAGAAAGCCAGAGACACAAGATTTAACGTGGTTCGGCAATGCCTACGCCCACGGAGATCAACCAACAATCTGTATTGATACTTAGGTTACAACCATACGACGTAAAAAGAATAATCTCACATAAAAGATAAAACCAACCTAATATGCTATTCTCCGAAGTATGATCCCTAACTTCCTATCAATCTTCTATTGTTGATATTCTAGTCTGATCTGATCTATGAAACAAACAAGCACCCTTAACTATATATAGAGAACTCAACTACCAAATCCTACTAGAACAAGAAAACTAATTACTAATCCTTCTAGCACAAGAAAACTAATTTAGGTAACCTTCTTGTATAAGGAAACCACCTAGAATTCCTTCTAGAATCAGGAAACTGAATTAGTTAAATGGCTAACTAATTCTCCAGCTTTCCATATCCCGGATTTGATCACCACCGTTAAGATTTTCATATTTAATATGAGTCGTTCATCGATCCATATCATTGTTGAGTTAAAACTCTCACAGTTATTGCTTGTAAGATTTTAATATTGTTTGTTGTTGTGAGCTATCCTTTTATTTGTAAGAATTCAATATTGTTGCATCGTGTTTTTATTTGAATTAATTATTTTTTATTTGTTTAATAATAGCTAGAATCTGACTTTTATTGATATTCGATTTTTAAAAAATAGGTATAATTTCATTTATTTCAACTTCTAAACACTCTTATAATATGTTTAATATGTTAAATATTACAAAAATAGAAAAAATTGACAACGAAATATTTACCACGGCCAATTTGGAGGGAAGTTTTTTCAGAATCTCATAATGAACTCGTCGCGAGACATCTTACACCACGACGGCCGTACCCATAGTTAGTCTTATACACCACAAACGTTAGGTGGATTCCAGACCGGACTTTAAAAGTAGGTAGGCACAGTTACTCAAGACGATTATGGGCCATATGCTAGTCCCACAAACTGACACATGTATTTTACCACACATTTTGCTCACTCGTACACACATTGTGAAACTTTCCAATATGTCACTAATACTACAAAAGATGCGCTTTTCTACGGTGAGGCAGGGTTGACAACATGCAACCAATCACAAATTGACACGTTTATTTTTATTAAATGTAAAAATATTGAAATTGAAAGTATATGTATTTATGTTTTTTTTTTAAATTTTAGAGAGTAAATTTGAGTATTTTGATTATTATTTGTATTTCTTTAATTAAATATTTATAGTGAGAAAGGGAGATCACTAGGTGATTACCTTGCTACCGTCAGATAAGATATATAATGGTGTATAATAAATTGTCTCTCGACAGGCAATACGTAACCTAACCATAGAGCGCTCAAACCGTAGAGTGCTCAAGATTGCAGGCAAATTAAGTAATTAAGTTGGGAGTTCTTATAGATGAATATAAAAAGCAAGTACGTATGCATTTTGCTGCTATAAATAGTGTTTTTCAACTCTCAGGCCGAGTTGTATAAATTTTGACTTTCCTATCTATAGTTCAGACTTCAGACCTACAAATAAGGTGTAGTGCACAACAACGTGGTAGATAACCAAGATATTACACTCGCGATCCTCTACGACATTTGGATGCGACATCTTCTATGGCACCGTTGAATCTTTAACGCGTGTCCATCAATAATTACTATCATAGTAATATCAAACATTTTATGTAACAACTCAAAAATTCATAATTTGAATTTAGGCGTTTTAAAGCGACGGTCAAAGCGAAGTTCGTAAAACGTTGTTGGCCCAGCTTTTATGACTTGTAGCCTCTTATCCAGCCAATAACTTATCTAAAGCCCAAGTCCGTTTTCTTTAACAAGTACATTCTAACCCTAACACTACTTATTTTCAGAAAAACCCTCAGCTAAATATTTGTTTTTGCGCGTAAAATTTTCTGCACAGTGCAGTCATCTTCTAAAATCGATTTCCGAATCGTTAACCATCGGATTGAACGGAATTTTGGAGAGAATATTGATATCAGACTGTTTTTTACTTTCACAGGACGGATCATGATTTTGTTGCGTATGTCGTCCGGAATCAAATGTTGAATAGAGGGCTGTTTTCCAACCGTTTTCAATTCTTGTTCCTCTTGTTCGTTTTTCTCAAGGCAAATTTCCATGAGGCTCATTCACTATTATTTAGTTTGTCATCTATGCTATGCTATGTGATCTTTGAAAGTTATGTAGGTTTCATTTACGATTGTAAAGTGATTGTCGATTTATAATTTCTAGAGTTTATCCATGTGAACGATTTGATGATTGATTCAACTAATAGTACTTGCTGTGTTGTTGATGGTGGCACCGTACTTGCCCATTCATATATTAGTTGTCAATCAAATTTGATTTATTGATGCTGCATAACTAGATTAATGGCCCAGTTTTCCTTATTGTTCAATTTAATTTTCTTTGGCCGTGTAGCACTAAAATTTGACGGTGTTTAGTTATTGTTGTGCTATTAGTAGAATTTATGATCTTGGTGCTCCAGTACTTACATGTTAGTGTATACCCTTGATGCAAATTATGTTATCTTTTATTACTACATGTGAGATTTATGTTTTGTTATTTTAGATATCAGATCTTGATGTCCAATGGTTTTGTGGTTACTAGTATCGGTGACACGCGGATACCTTATCCGTGTGACCGTTTTATATACGTTACGTGTAATTTACATAATATAATTAAATGGAATTTCTTCAATACTTACATGACATGACCGTAAATATACATATTGAAGTGCAATAATAGTTGGTTTCCAAATTCCAACTACACCATTATTTTACCATTTTTTTCTTCTTTTTAATATTTATTGTGGTAACTTCTATTTTGATGAAATAACTACCTAGTTGTCTTTTGTTAGGAAATGTCATTCTTGCTTGGAGTTATAGCACTACTAGAAAAACCAAAATAAAATGACAGCTATACTTTGATAGCAAATTGGCTGTCAAAATTATAGTTGAATTGTAACAGCCATACTGATGAATTGCAATAGCTAGTTGAAAGAAATTGATAATTGGCCCCCACGTAGATGTTGGGAATAAAGACCATATAATTAGTTACAAGTGGCTGTCAATAATAGATTTTCAACCTTTGACCATCATTTTTGTAATGTACAATGCGTGATGATCTTCATCGATAATTAATTTCCAATATCTCCCCACTTTAACATTATACGGAAATTGTATTATTTACAGGTAGCTGTCATCAATATTTTAGCTGTCATAAATACCTCAATTCATACATACTAAATATATACCAAGTACAAGACATATACGTATATTGATACGTATTGGGTTTCATGTTGCATGAAGTAAATTACTTGACATCTATCAATCATTATAAATCAATTTTGTTGATATTAATTAATTCACCAATTAATTGGATCGCATAATTAATTTATGATGGTTTGGCGGTTTGAAGTTAAACTACTTTATATTATTGAAAACTTATGGTATCTAGTTAATAACCTTGATGTTATAATAAAATATATTCATTTTGTTAGTGATATATATATGCGTTTTTTACTAAAGACATTAATATTTTCTTAATAAGAAACACCGTTGTTTTTCTGAAACGAATAATCCAATACAACGCAAAGAATCAAAGAATATTAATATACGAAGATATTATCTCTTTAAAGAATATATTGACATTATTATATTTGATTTACTCATGAACATTAAGAAAAACAACGATAACTAATTTTTTTTTCATCTTATCCAATTAAATTAAAACATATCAGTTTGCATTATTGGGAACAATAATATTATTTACCACTAAGATGTCACAATAACACGCTACGTACACGTGTTGTTATATTACGTTTATTTAAAGAAAGAAGAAAGATCATTGTCTCTTTAATGAATGAAATAGAGAGTGAAATGAGAAAAAGATGATAAAAATATAGCAATAACCAAAAATAGACAAACCAAAAAAATCAAAATAAGTATGTCAACAACAAGGTTAGAACACACAACCATCTAGTATAAAGTTGGGATAATTACCACTGAGCTAACACCTTACATGGTGTTTTATTGCAAAGAACAAATATATCATCGTACCGCGAGTCCAATTAGGGATTTAAATTATACACAAAAAGGCCAAAACCCTTCATCAGTTCATCACTTCCCCAAATCGTTTTTCCTCTCCACGTCTCCGCCACCTTCCGCCTCTCCAATCGGCCACCTCTCTGACACGAGGTAACTTATCACCTCTCCATTGTCCTTGATCGAAGTATATAGCTATTTTATCGACTCATCCTTGTGCTTAAGTTTATACACCCATTTACAACCAATAGGCACTTTATCTGAGGCCAAGTTTTAGTTTTCTCAAGAGCATCCAGTTCAGCTCTTATTGCCATTGTAAATCTTTACTTGCTTGAGCAAATGTTTCCGGCTCAGTTAAATTAGAAATAGATTCTATGAAAGCTGAATATGGAGTACTAATTAAGATTGAGAGAACTAACATAATTTGAAATAGGATGAGTCGTACCCTTCGTACCACTAATCACTGAATTAGCCTGAGAAGATGTAGTTGCAGAAGCCTGAACTATTGAAGGTGGCAATTGATAATTATAAACTTTCAAAGTTGATGATGTTCGTCTAATTCTTGTAGATTGCTTTCTTGTATCCTCAAGAGATGCAGTACTGGAATTGATATTGGGAACAATAGGCACCTGTACAAAGTCTTGTTGTTGTATGCAAGTATTGTGTTGATCTGGTGTATGATCTGTGACTGAATCAGATGTACTAGTAGAAGTATTAATAGAATTATACTATGTAGGTAAATCATTCATATGAGTAGAAGGGATGAGTGAAAAATAGGATAATTATCATAAAAATCAGAAATTCTCAGGTATGTAAACTGAGGTAGTAATGTTACGACGAATCTAATATTTCCTTTTCCAAGAACTGATATCTTTAGTTCTGCTGATTAATAAAAAGTAAATTTTGGAAGGGCCCGAGCGCACACTTGGTATTATAAACCGCTTAAGTATGCTGGGGTTGTATAACTTACTTCTTTGGTTATTTTCTCTAATTTCCAGATGCTTAGAGGGCGTGGTAGCAGTTCGAATGTTCGTCCGAGTGTAGGGGCAGATTCTAGTCATCCTCGGAGGATGTCGAGCTCTTCATCCTGGGAGACATCTTCATCCCAAGATCGGCATGGGTCGAGTTCACAATTTGTGTTTGGACAGAGTACACCACAATATCCTCGTCCTCCGATGCTGACTGGTCATTCTTTTCGGCCTAACCATATGAGCCAGTTTGCTTCTAATCAACAAACAGAGCCTATGCAAGGGAGTTATATGCAGGGGCCTCATTTGCAGGGGGAATTTATGCAGATATTGAATGGTGTTGGCCAAAATGCAAGACCTCCATATGTTAATATTCCACATGACTATGCTAGAGAGATATTCGGGTTTGATACTACTGCGACAATTCCTCCATTACCACATACAGTTCCTATTGGGCAAAATATGCACCCGAATTCCAATGAGGTTGCATCTGCAAATCAGTGGAGATACAATGGTGTTTCAAATTCTCGTTCAGTGGATGAGAATATGGTGACGTCTTCACAACAATCTGGTGTAAGGAATCCAGATGGACCGTCGGGCGATAAATTGAGTCATCGGCCAAATACCCGACAGTCCCAATTAAAATATGATACATACCCTCCTACACCTGAAAATGTAGCTACACCTTGTTCAAAAAAATCATTCCACAAGCTTTCCCCCCTGATACGAGAATATGAGAGGAGACCGTTAGTAGCAAAAGCAGCTTTTCTACAGCAATTTGACTTGAAGATGGCAAATGATGATGTTGGTCATGCCCTTCGCACACATTATAGAGGCGATAAAGAATGGGATGATGTGTGCATTGCTACACGTGATATATTGTGGACTGAATTTCGGGTATGTTATTGCTACAACTAACTATAGTCCTCACTTTATGCCTCTTATGATTGTTGGGTTTTTGGTTGAGAAGGTTTTGCAGTATCTATGTATTATTGGATTGTGATTGCTGGGGTTTTATTTTTTGAATGAGTTGTTAAACGCACCAACTGCTCCATAAATTGTCTCAAGTACACTATAAGTAGTATAAATTGAATGAGTTTACAACCAACCTGATCAGTTCATGTTCATGCCTAGCTACTTTTTATGAGTGCACACACAAGCTAAATACTAAAGGGGGCCAGTTAACTGCCATATCTATGGCTTAGCTCTTTGCTTAAATAGATGAGAGGTTGCCTTGCTATTTGCATCACCAAGATGATGCAGTACACTTTTCCATATCAAGTTTTGTGTATTCTATTTCGTGTTCATATTTATCATTTAGTGGGTTATCATGTTAGTTTGACATAATAAGGCATGCTGCCAGTAGGAAAAAATTAGAAGCAATGCTGGTGAAGCATTATGCAGAAGACCTTTTTCTACAAACATTACAAAGGTCATGTATGTAATTCTGCTACACATTTCAAAAGGATTCTGCCAGAAGGAATATTTTTTTATAAGTGTTACATTATCCCAAAAGTATTCATTGGGGATATACTTTTAATGTCGAATCAGTATCATGGGATTTCAACAGTTGTACGCCAATCCTTTTGTTCTTGTGATAATGTGATTTAAATCATACTTATGTGATTTCATTTTTCTCATCCTCTTCTCTTGCATTACCATAGAAAAGAAATATATGAACACAATTGGTAATAGATTTTCTCATCCTCTTGCATTCCAGATGAGGTATAGGTGGAATATGGAAGATCAAATTAGAATTGCGGAGACATGGGATGCAGTTTGTAGGGTAAAGTTTCGTACTATGATGAGCGCAGGCAAGAAACTATACACCGAGAACAAGAAGAAAGGTCAATTGGTCAGACTGTCTTGGATGGAGCCTCCGATCTTTAACATTGCAAGAAAGAGATGGGACAGCGAAGAGTGTATTAAAGAGTCGATCTCGAAGGCAAAAAACAGAGGTGTTCAATTCGATGAGGAAGGATACGTTGTGGAAAAAGCACCGGCTAGACATTTTGGTGGAGCTATCAGTACTTGGGAGATGGCATTGCAGATTGTGCATCTAATGCACTTCTTGTGGTGTTTTTAGCCTATTTATTTTGGTCTTTATTTAATTTTAATATACAAACTGTTACATTTATGTTTGTAGGAATCTGTTGGTAGTAGTAACAACACCCAGCCGTTCAAGAAAATAGCACAACTTCCATTGCAATTGAGTGGCCTGCCCAAAGCATACGCTGAAGCCTTCCGACGGACGCACATTTCAAACATTAAGAAAGTGGATAAAGCCAAAAGCAATGATTCTGTCCAGCAAGATGTAGGAGATGATGCACAATCTGCAATGGTCACTTCAGTGGAGGAAAAATGGGTTGAGAATAGTTTGCGTGATCTATTTGTAAGTTTATCTTAATTTATTAAAGAAGTTGTTTTGTTCTTCTTTGGGATCAGTACTTTATTCATCATGTGTTTTATATATGACTTGAAGAACATGGAGATTATTTTTGCTCGCAGGTCATTGTTGTTATTTTTAAAATCTGACCATGCCATGGCTATGCATAATAGTTCAATGCAAGCAGTTTGGAATTTATGCAAGTGATATATGCATTATGCTTGTGTATGTTTTGATTCAGTAGACCAATATGTCATATGCAAGTGAAACATAACCTCGTATTCAATTCCTCGCTCACAGCAGGTGGAACTAGTCCTGGATGAGATATATAAACAGTACTGCGGAGACATGGGATGCATTCAGTCTAGTTAATTGATCCATGCAGAAATTTAACCGAGTCTTTGGGAAAATAAAAATAAAGGAACCAGTTTGCTGCGATACCACAAATGCACCAGAAAATAGAAATTTTGTGGTATCACAGCAAGTGGAACTAGTCCTTACATAATAGTTTGCTGCAAATATTCTTTTGTAATCTGGTTTTATTCTTATTTTCTACAGAATTGTTTTTGAATTACATGCAGATTCTTTTGAATTATCTACAGATTCTTTTTTTTTTCTTATTTTCTTTTGTAATCCTGTTTTACTTTGGTGATCAATAAATTTTTCAGTTTACTCCATTCATATGCAGTCAGATATTGATTAAGGATTTATATGCTTTCTCGTAGGTGAATTTTTGTCAACACACTTGTTGAGGGGTGAAACCTCGAACACTAACTAACTAAACTATTACAAGCAACCTAGTCTAGGACCCACCTCCTACTTGAAGTCCGAAGCAGTATCCGCCCGTGCAAGAGTACCTGAAAGGACTAAGTTGGGGGGGGGGGGGTTAGAAAGGGTTACCCGGATTGCATATGTCAATCCGGTAAGAGACTTTACTCAAGAGAGAGTTGGTAGCTCTCAATGTAATAGTTATGAGGAAGGTTATGATATCGACAAGACTTAGTGATTATTGCTTCCGGTTGTGACTTACCTTAAGGTCTTGGACCTTGGGCTATATTTATAGTTATCATATGCTTATGAGGCAACTCACAAGATGATGCCAAGTGTATGCTTCAGATTTGGACACCAATGCTACCTTTGGCCCATGGTCCAATAGTGAACAGTAATCCAGTACTAATTAATGGGCCTGAGAGGGTAGTTTGGACCTTTCCCTCTGAGAGTACTGTTCCGCTCGTTGGGTCCGTGTAATTCCTTCGGATAGATCCATCTGCTTGGTTGATCTATCGTTAGGTAATTCATGGCGTCCGAGCCTAGAGTTCCACGGAAGTATCTCAGTGGTTCTGTTATGTACGTTTGGTCTTATTGCGATGGTGGCGTCCGAGATTCTCTTGTCCGGTCCGTTTGGCATCCTAGGATTGACAGTTTGTGGTGCTTGGTAGGACCATGCGACCTTTTGTCAAGTTCGGAAGTCATACACCTAGCTTCGTCGGACTCAGCTGAGAAGGTGTGTTGACTTGTAAGTACTAGTTGACTTGGAATGGTTTCCTTTAGGTCGGACTATTCAAAGGTCGGACTAGTACTGGATTGGCTATCTCAGCCTTGATGCGCTCTAGGACACGCTCTATGGCGCCCTTAACGGATTGGACACATGTCCGTATCAACATATGTCCCCTAGTTTCCAAGTATCTTAGCAGAAGATAGTTGGTAACTATGAAAAGAACAAGTGTGTTGTGGGGCGCGTCCGAATCGTTAACTGTAGGAAAAAATTCCCTTTTTGCGAGATCCGTTGTCCGTGTTCTTAGGAATTCAATATATCCGAGATATATAGATCCGAGTACGGGTAGGATCTGAAGAAGCCCTCTGTGGAAGAGTGTAAAAGAAGCGATCTGTTGGGCCAAACATGTGGAATGGTTCGCTTGGGCTGATGAACAGTGGTTCAAAAGCCCAATATGTCATCTATCCGGCCCACTGGAAAGGAATGGTTCGCTTGGACCGATGCAACCGTTGGATTTGAGGAGATCAACGGTGGGGATAGAAACTCAAGTGATGTGACATTTCTGAGGAGAATTAATTGGGGAGTACTGTCATTGCGCCTTTTGCGAACCGGCGCAGCCGTTGGATTAAAAAGATCAACGGTTGGGATTAGAATCCAGGTGATGCGACGTTGCGACTTCCCCAATTGTCCCTGATAAATAATTACTGTCGCTTTCACACGTTAGCCACCTCGAATACTCAGAGCGATTCTCAAGCGATCCGAGCAATCAAAGATCAATCCAAGCAACTGAAACTCGCAAAATCTTGGAATTTCCACCTCAGATTTGTACCCTCGGAGAGCTAGCAAGGCCTCGTCGTCCGTCCAAACTTATCAATTCAACTTTGTCAAGTAAGTACACCTCAATTCTTTCTGAAGTTTCTTGTCTTTGCGATATGCCTGCTGCATGCTAGTATGTTTTTGCCTTGGTTGAGTATCCATTTGTTGATTCCGTGATTGCCAATGTTGCTAGTGGTAGGTTTCAGCAGTATACTTAGTTGGAATACTCCTCCATTGTGCTATAGCGTACTAATCTCCTTCATTGGTAGCTTGTTGATTCGTCTCGTATGTCATGTCCAATGTAACCAAACTTGATAATGCATGCTTATTTGGTGATATGTTGGTGTCGATTGGCACAGTCTCTTGTGAGTTATCCCTGTTACCGTGTTGCATAGGACATATGATAGTGTCATCGGCGCGTCTTTGTGTGCCGAGTTTAGTGCCCATGGCGTTGTGTCCTCGGACCTCTTGACATAATAAGATATATAAATGAACTCTCGAACAATCAAAATCGTCATTTCTGATCCGTTTCCTTCTGCCCTAGGATGTCCGGGAGCGATAGTCAAAACGTTCACGAGGCTCAAGGTACAATGACGGAGCAAATTTGGAGACTGAGTCTGCGGACTTAACCACATCCGTCGAAGACTATCTGGTCGTGGATCTTGTGTCTTCCAGGGACTCCGGCCGATGAGAGTCCGTGATGCAGGCCTCAAAGTGACGTAGCAGTGGGCCAGGGAGATGTTGCTAGGACGAGGTCGCTAGTCCAATCTCGGACCATAGGTGGTGTTGGGGCGTCCGTGGATCCGAATGAGCCTCAAACTAAACGGGAAGGCGACAGTGGTCGGGAGGCTGACGATGTGGAAATGTTCGAGGCTGGGGAAGAGGACCGTGTTGTCGCGGAAACAGGTCCGTCCAACCCTAGCACATCTGGGAGACCCGAGGGTGGCGAGGTGGAGGAGGAGGAAGATGGTGAAGAAGAAGAGGATGATGATGAGGAGGAAGGGGAGGAAGCCTCTCCAGTCGCTCGCCCGCGGAGACTACTGGTCGTCGGATTGCGTTGCATCCTGTGGTGCCCGTTCGATCTCCTCTTCCGCTGATTGAGGGTCGTGGGGCCAAGGCGACGCAAATCAAATTCCCTCGTCCTGCGTCCGCCGTTGTGATAGCGGATGAATACGGAGAGTTGAATGCAGACGGGCTACTCCCCACTTATCCGTCTAAAGTAAAACCTGAGGACATTCCTGAGTGGAGGCGGAAGTGGGAGATCCCGGAGTCCGTTGAAATCATGGTTCCAGAGCCCGGGCATGCCTTTTACAATCCGCCCGCTGGGTACATGTGCGTGCATGAAGTGGCCTTCGCTTGTGGATGGAAGGTCCCTATTGCGCCCGAGCTAAAGCATATTGTTGGTCCAGATAACGGCAAAGTAAAAGACTAGAGGGGGGGGGGGGGTGAATAGTCTTTTAAAACTTTTGTCGATAACAAATATTTCTCAGATATCTGAATAGATATCTGATACTTAGAATCAGTGGAAGACTTAATAAAGATAAGTGCGAAAGCTTAATAAGTGTGTGTGTGTGTTCTGAAGTATAAATCTAAAGCGTAAATGACACAGCAAGTATAGTTGTATCTGGAGGTGGCGTAATCCTCCAACTAATCCACTTCGGTCTATCAGAGACCTAGAATTCACTAGAACAGATAATTGAGATTTCCTTACAATAATCCTATTCTAAGATTCTTAAACAATTGGTTCCCAACCAAATGTTCCCCCTGAGTTGTTCCCCGGCTTTCACAGCCAAGTACTTCCTGTACTCAGAAACCTTTTTGAGTTATTCCCTAGCTTCCCAAGCTAAGTACTTCCTATACTCAATAACCTTGGAGTTATTCCTTAGTTTCCCAAATCAAGTACTTCCTATACTCCGGTAACCTTGGAGTTATTCCCTGATTTTTCAAACTAAGTACTTCATGTACTCCACGCCAGTTATGGTGTTGGTTTAGGTTTGAGTTGTCGGATGAGCGTCTTAATAACTTTTCAGTTAATCAGATAGCTCTTGTGAACTAAGTTACTTAATACACTTTACAGCGTATGGTATCTTGTTCGATTTTACTGACCCAAGTCTTATGATATCTGTTTAAGAGAATGAATCTCAGATAGTTGATCTTTTGATTCAACTCCTTCACAAATAGCTTTGCTTGTTTAGGATCAGGACACTTAGAACTTCAGTGTTTACTCAAGATCATAAGCTTTAGTCGCAACAGAAAGCTTTGATAATAAGTAAGATGCTTTGAGAGAGTAAGATAATCAGATATCGTATGCAGTTCAAGGTCTTGTGTTCTGAGTTGTGTGTTCCGTGTATCTTCTCAAGCTGTCTAAGTGTTGATATTTATAGATGAATTTGAGTGCCGTTTGAATAGTATCCGTTAGGCTCAAATTCAAACTATCGATATCTGTGTATAATCTTATGTGATTTTGTCTTCTTCTCGAAGTCGCCGCTTTTATTCGACATATCTCTGTCCGTGCATTAAATGCATTGTACTATACTTTTTGTCCTGTAGTGTCAACGGAACTATGCTTTATATCAGAGACTAGTGTTATCTGATTCTTTGCACGTCCTTATCTTCATTCTTCAGATACCACTTGTATTTATTGAAACAACTTTGTTTGCAATATATATTTCTCTTCGTAAAGCGTGGTTAACGCACAAGGTATCTGAGAATAGATATCTGTGCAAACTTTCCTTGTTATCAGATATGTATCTTATTTCTCAGATATCTCTTGTGACACAGTTTGTTTGAAACTGTTCGTGTCTACAAGATATCTGGCTAAGATATCTGAGCAACAGATTCAGTAATCTTGTGCAGTTTTCTTCAAGTCTTCAATTGATGTTGAGCTTTCTGCTTGGATGTCTTCTTCTTGGTCTTCTCTTCATAAAATAAAAATTACATTTCGAGACCTAACATCCTATACAAGATTAGCTAGACTAACATACTTAGTGGGTTTCATCTTTTACAATGTTCAAGTGAACCAAGAGTACTAATCACCTTTCTGAGACTAAGATAAGTCATCATGTTGCTGAACAAAATCTAAACAGATATTCTTAACAAAATATCTAACAAATTTCTCCCATTTTGATCAGTCAACGATGACTATCTTCCCTATTACAAATCTGGATGAGGAAACAATCCACTACTTAATCATTTCTTAAGATCTTTCAAATCATATAATTAAGTGCAGAAAGTAGACATCAACCAAATCACAAGGTGTGATCTTTGCTGACAAGTTATCTTTTATAGAATACTATCTGAGAGTAAGTTCTTGGATAAGTCGCAACTAAAGATTACGTATAACTTTAACACATGATACGCTTAAGCTCGACCAAAAAATACAAAAACTACATAGTAAATTAGGACAACAGGAGTAACCAAGCTCCAAGTAAACATCCTAATAGACTAGTCTTCAAGTCTTCAATCTTCAAGTCTTCAACAGTGTTTCTATGGATCAGTCTGCAAATTTCCTATCTCCAAACCTTTTGATGTCATCAGAATAATCATAAAGAAGAGTTCTGACAAGCATCTCTGCTTTCTCCGCAAATCCACGCACCTCTTTGTAGGTTTTGGTAGGATTTTTCTTGGCAAAATGCTTGACCCATGTACTTTCCCCATTTCGGGCATGCTCTATTCGATATCCGAAAGCTTGAAGTATTCATTGATAATCTTCGATATCGATGTCACCTTGTATTGATCTTACGCCGATAGAGCGACTCATGGGGTTCCTGACAAGTCTTGGTCTTGTGCTTGTTCTGTGATATTCGTAATTTTGTGCACATCATCCGCTTTCCATATGGACAATCATCAGAGAGGTCCTTCTTCATGGCTTCAGTTCTCTTGACAACTTCAAAATCCAACCATGCTTTGATGTGATTGGTGTTGATCAAGGTAGGTTTATTCTTTCTCCATGCCATAAGTTGTTTAAGGATTGGTTCTGGAAATCTTGAATTTACCAATAGATGCTTAAGTTCGAATCCAATAGCCATTTTTCATTTGATGCACACAGAGAGAGGAATCATTGTCATACTTCACATACTCAATTTTGGCTTCTTCCGCCCGAGTGGAAGTTGACTTTGTCTTTGCTCACTCTCGATGTTCTTTTTACATCTTGAATTCTCTTTGGGTTGTTGCTTGAAGAACCACCACCTGGATAGCCTTGGTATTTCCAGAGGGTGTTTTATTGCTAGGGCTTTGCAACTATGGGCTCAGTTAGGCTTTCAATTTTCCTTTTTCTGTGAAGAGGAGCTTCATCTTCATCAGTCTCTTCATCATCATCAAGATCAATTCTTGTGAGATCTTTGCAGCCTTCTTCATTGCCCTGGGACTTGATTTGACCTTCTTCTTCTTCTTGGAAGATTCATCAATCCTCCGACTTGTCTTCTCCTTGGAGCCTTGGTACTCATTGAGGTTTCGTGCCATGGCCCTTGTTACCATTTTGGTTCCTTGAGAGGTCTCGGAAGCGGCTTGGCTTGAGGAGGGTTCATTGATTACGAGTGGTGGTGGGAAGTTTTCTTCTTCCTTTACGAGCACTTGACTCTCGAGATCTCTTTTGTTTGATTACGGAGGTCCAGATTGTACATTCTTTCCCCTTAGTCATTGTTGGTGACTCGGTCTCATAAAGGAATCGAGAGAGAGTCAAAATGCCCTTGTAAATAGTTGTGGCGGACCAACTTCGAAGTTCGCTTTGAGCTCTGATTTTGCTTGATAAGTCCATTGTCCTTATCGGTGAGCTCGCCAATGGGCCTAGGATGGCATCTGCTTTTCAAAGGTGTAACTTGCCTCTTGAAAAGCTTTTTCAGCTAAAGACACATCATCGTCCCTTATCATTCCCGGATCTTTACGAGCAATGACCATGCTAGTTGTTCTCGAGTGATGAGCTCGGTGAACTTTCTCATTCGAGGGGACCGAGGTACTTCCTTGTTACGTGAAGACATCTCCTTATTGAGTAGCTTGATTGCTTGGTACTGCTCATGTATTCATGGGAGTGGACGTTTGGCAGTTTGTTGAAGATTGTAGGAGCAATCAACTTTCTTTTCAAGTGAGAAACCGCTAGATGTTCATGGCGGTGCTCTGCCAAAGTCTTGTCTTCTTCATCATCTGAGTGATTAGCCCAGTGATCTTCATCCTCTTGGACATTTTCATCGATCGTATCAAGTCCAGCAACCATCTCAGAGATTGGTTTCTTTCCTTTTTGGGAGGAGGATGGTACTTCTTTCGAAGATGATGCAGCCTTAGCATCATGCTTGATTTCAGATACTTCTTCAGTATCGAGTTCTTTGGTGATCTCTTGTACAGTGTCCCGTAGCTCTTTAACCTCAGAGTAAGCAATTATTTCTTCTAAGTATAGATTTTGTAGTTGATCAATCTTATCTCTAGATTTAGCTATTTGATCTTCCAGTTGAAGATGGAGCTGTTGTTCTTCTTCCAACAGTTGTCTGAGTTGAGCACTTCTGGTCTGAGTGTTTAATATTTTCTGATTGGTTTCCTCAGATTGCTCAACTACTTGTTCAGTAGTAACTGCGTGTTGGTTAGAAGATGGATGAGTCGATTTCTAAGGTGATGAAGACGGAGATTTCTGTGAAGTCTTCTCAGTTTGCTTTTCAGCGGCTGAGGCATTGTTTCTCTGTGAAATTCCTCCGGTCCCTGGTGCAGGGGCATCATCATCATCCTTTTTGTCATTATCATCCTTTTGGTGATGGTTAGTGGGAGGTTCATCAAAGTAATTTTCATTCATTTCTTCCTCCTCATCATCTTCAGATACAAGATTGATCACTTCCGGGATAGTGATCTTCTACCCATTAACTTCTTCTTGTTCAGAAGGTATGAATTGCAGAGTCTGGGGCAGGACTGGCTTGAATGCCATCTGTAATCTTGTCTGACCATCTGCTTGTTCAAAGGCATGTATCAAACTATGCACTACTTCTCTGGAAAAGTCCTTGTGTAGTAAAGTCGAATCAGATATATTCTCAGAGGGAACATTGCTTGGACATATGTTTTCAGGTCAAGAGCTCGTGCTCGTCTGGTTGGTTGATCAGTGATTCTCAATATTTCAGAGAGATCAGAGCACCTTAACTTCTGCCATTTCTTGAAGCATTGAATATGCTTTGGCAAGGTGTGAGCTTTGAAGAAGTGAAGTAGGTCCCTTGTTTCTTCAATGGGAACCTGCTTTGCATCTGATTGAGCCTGAAAGAAAGAGTTTTGAGTGAGTTTCAAAACTTTTGTAGATATCTGAGTAGAAGTGTAGTTTAGTTTCTAAGTTACCTGAGTAAGAACATCAGGCTCAGATACTTGTTCTACTGAGACGATTGGTGTCTCAGATATCTTGTTGTGAGGTGGAGACTTAGAAGTCTGGTCCTCATCAACATTTCTTTCTTGAACCTGAGATAAATACAATACTTAGGAAATAGTTTGAAAGAATCTATGCATAAATATGCTTTTAATGAATTCTGATTTGAGCTACTTACTTCCTCATCAGGAAGCTCAGATTCATTTTTCTCAGAAACTTGTGCAGTTTCTAGTGTTCTTTCGAGTGATGTTGCCTTAGGGGCTTTATCAATTTCCATTGATGCAGGGGAAGTCGCAATTTTATCCCCTTGCATTTCTACTTCTGAAATAGCCTGTAAGTAGAAAGTATTGAATATTAGAAGAGATAAAAGATAACCCAGGATGAAGAATACTTGTCACTTGATTGTCATATACCTTCAAGTTTGAAGGCTCAGTGATGTGTTCTTCAGAAACCTTGTTGGTTTCAGGTTTGTCTCAGCATTTCGCTTTATCTTCTTCCATCTCATGGAGCTGTTAGAAACATTTATCATGAATGAGCATACAAACTTTTTTACTGAAAAGTTAGTTCTCTTTAAGAATCATTTACCTGTGGCACAGGCTCAGATTTCTCAAGAGTTGAGGTTGAAGGAACCTCTTTTCAAGATCTCGAGGTAAGCTTCTCACTTCCTCTTGTTTCTGCGTTTAACTCAAATTTCAGAATAAAGAAATTCTTATAATGGAACAAGATTTATAAGTATAAAATTTTTCACAAGGTAAGAGTTAAACCGGTCATTTACTCGGCGATTCCAGTTGATTGGTCTCTGGAACTTGTGACCTTTCTATACATTGGTCGTCTTGTCCCGTGTAGTTTCTTTGTTTGAAGTTTCGGTACTTCACACCTTTCCGAGTATGCAACTCGAGTTGCCTCCCAGTTGATCATTCTGAGTAGGTGTCTCAGTTTGATCCCTCTCATTGAGTTGGGGAACCTGCTCAATTACAGGATTTTCTTGACATCTTGTATTCTTTGGTAATTCAAAATGGAGTTCATTTACCATTTCATCAACCACTTGTGCATTGTGGGTTGTTGTGGTTGTGCAGAAGCGTAAGATTGATCAAGAGAATGTTCTTCCGCATTTTTAGATGTATGCTTCCATCAAAGATCTCGCCAAAGACTAAAATACCACCCATCAGGTCTTTGTGAAGTTGTGCAAAAGAGTCATTCCCTGATGTTGTGTTTGCACAAACAACCTTTGCTATAGGTTCAAGAACTTTGTGGTGTAGGTTCTTCTTGATACCTTATCACCGTTACTTTTTCAAGAACCTTAGCCCTCTTTGTTCTTTCTAGGACTTGAGAGATGACTAGTTCATCATCTTCATCGTCGAGCTTTCATCAAGATTGGGAACCGATTGGTCCATTACTCCTGCGGTTTCGCAGATGCTTTGGTGCTTTTCACCACTCTTGGCGATTTATGAGTTCATCGCCAGGCTTTCGCATTAGTCGCAACATTTAAAAGCACTTTCTCTCTTTGAGTCTACTTGTTCAAGAGTTGATAACTCTTTTGCGGCATTGATGAGTTCATACGCCATTATCGCTTCATCGGCAATGCTGCAGATATCCGAGAATTGACAACCTCTTTGGGTGTGTCTTACGATTTTCCGCAGACTTCTTTCTTGAAGTTCGGGCTTGGTCGCAACCTTTTCTTGGATATCTTTTGATTTTCTTCTTAGGACCTTTACGAGACCCGGTAACCTTTTCATCGATTTGTATACTCATACTTGTAGAGTAAGTTCTTTGGCTATTTCACCGTCTCTCCGAGCTCAATGCCAAGCTTTTCCAAAGAAGTAGCATATCTTCGCACCATAACCCATCGTGTCCTTTGGCTCAGCTAGTCCTTTGACAATCTTAGGCTCAAGCCTTGAATTCACAAATTTCATGAAGGCGTACTTTCCCGCTTAAAAGGGTTTTCCACTTTTGTCTTGTTGATTCAGCAAGAACATCATGATCCATCGTTCTTGGCTTATCCGTCAAGACCTCCTTGTAGACCATCAAAGCATCTGTGAAGAATGCAAGCTAGTACATCCCGGTGAACCAACAGATGTCCGGTTGGGATGTCGAAGCTTGAACTCAAGGTGTATCCGATTTTCAAGATCACACGCCATCGTAAAGTTCTTTAACACCTTCAAGGAGTTCATCATCCTTGGTGTTTATTTCAAAATCCTTTCCAAGATTTTGAACCTCAAACAACTTAGAAAGTTGTTAAGTCCGTATGATTTCCTTTCTCGATCGAGGTTTTGATAGACACTATTTCGGTTGCCTTGAAACACAGAAATAATCTCGAGTTGTTGTAAAATTCCAACACATCGAGTGATGAAATTCCACTTGGGCGAGCAGATAGAAAACCCTTGATTTGTGCCTTTTCAAGCATGTCAAGAACCAATTTTCTGTCAGTTTGGTTTTCTATTGCATCAGTGAGGTATTCCTCAACCATGGCACCACCCCAAATCATTCTGTGACTTGAAGTCCAATGGCCAGGATTAAAAACTCCTACCAGTCGATTGTTAACAATAACCAACTCTGGTGCTTGCTTTTCAGCAGTACCAGTGGAGGATTGGGATTTCTGTGTCGAAGTGTTCTTGGAGGCCATCTCTTTATATAGTGTAGGGAATTGAAATTGGTGTTTGAAAGAGATGTGATTCAGTGATTCTTTTCAGAAAAACTTAATCTGATTTGCAGAGATTGTAGAGGGTTTGCAGAGAATCAAGAGAGAATTTGCTATTTTTGTGCAAGAAGAAATTTCGGATTAGGCAAAAGTGATTTCATTTGCCAAAATCCTATATATATATATAGCAGTTGAATCCCAACAGACAAATACATACAAATTGATTTTATGTGTACGTATCTGTGATTTGTAAACAAGCGTGAGCAAAAGCTAGTTCGGCATTAAATGCTTAGTGGGCCATGTCTGAATTTCAACAGTCCACTATTTACTGTGAATTAATTTCCACCGTACAGATCAATCGCTTAACTTCATCGAGGGTCACCATTGCATCTTCAGCAATGATCACAATCAGCAAGTGTAATTGTGCCCATTTAATGAGTTTTGGCGACTTGCTATCTGAATCACAATTCTGTATGAGCAAGGACACTGTTCGCATCTGAATCTGTCTTATACTTAGGATTTTTCCAAGTTTTTCATCAAGATAGAAATAATGCGAGTTTCAAGAGAGTAGTTGACTGCAGATAGTTATACTATTCTCTTTTGTGTTCCCCGTTTATAGAATGATTGATATCCGAGTTCCGCCTCGTAGATCTTAAGCTATCTTTTGCTTTTACCCTTTTTGACTTACGGATTCTGTTCGATTTCTTTTCTTTTACGGATACCTGCCGGATACCTCTTTTCTGGATGCCCGTTCCAGATACCTGAACTCTTTCAGTTCATTGGTAGTTCCATTAGTCCAAGACTATGTCTTAAGGCTAAGAATCTACTTTCTTGTAGTGGCTTAGTGAAAATATCTGCAAGTTGGTCTTCAGTGCCAATCTTGAGTATCTCTATATTGCCTTTTTCAACATGGTCTCTGATGAAGTGATGTCTAACATCAATGTGCTTTGTTCTGGCATGAAATTTAGGATTACGTAATCGCAATAGCACTTGCGTTGTCACAGAAAATGGGAGTTTTCTTCTCATCGAGTCCATAGTCTTTTAGTTGTTGTTGTATCCACAGAATTTGTGTTGCACAACAACCAGCAGCAATATATTCAGCCTCTGTGGTAGAAGTCGCAATTGAGTTTTGCTTCTTGCTAAACCATGAGATAAGTCTAGTGCCCGTAAACCCAAGTTCTGAGGTGCTTTTCCTATCAAGCAATGATCCAAAGATAATCAAGATCTGAGTACCCAGCTAAACTCAATCCACTTTCTTTAGGATACCACAATCCTACATCTACTGTACCCTTCACATACCTTAATATTTTCATAGCAATGTTGTAGTGTGCTTGCATTGGATTTGTCTGAAATCTAGCACATACTCCAACGGCATATTGAATATCAGGTCTACTTGCAGTGAGGTAAAGTAGTGAACCTATCAATTTCCTATACTTATGTTCTTCAACACTCTTGTCTGATTCAGTATAGGTCATTTTGGTTCCAATGCTCATAGGTATCTTAGCATTCTTTTCAGAAGGCTTAAGATTGAATTTTGTGAGCATGTCTTTTGCATACTTTGTTTGACTAATGAATATTCCATCATTGAGTTGCTTGACTTGCAATCCTAGGAAATAATTCATTTCTCCCATCATGCTCATCTCAAACTTGCTTTTCATGAGATTTGCAAAGTCATTACAAAGTTGCTTGTCCTTAGATCCAAATATGATGTCATCAACATATACTTGAACTAAGAGTAGTTTCCCATCATGATTTAAGGTAAATAAAGTTTTATCAACTTCACCTTTCTTGAAACCACTTTCCAGAAGGTATTTGGCCAAAGTGTCATACCATGCTCTTGGAGCCTGTTTCAGTCCATACAGAGCTTTCTGTAGTTTATAGACCATTCTACTTTCTGAGGAAACTTCAAAGCCAGGTGGTTGCTCAACATAAACTTCTTCTGCAAGTTCGCCGTTTAGGAATGCACTTTTGACATCCATCTGATAAACTTTGAAATCTTTATGAGTCGCAAAGGCTAGAAAGAGTCTTATTGCATCCAATCTGCAACGGTGCATATGACTCATCAAAATCTAAGCCCTCGATCGAGTAAATCCTTGGCAACCAATCTTGCTTTGTTTACGTTATTTCACCGATTCATTCATCTTGTTTCGAAAACCCATTTAGTTCCAATCACATATATTCCTTCTATAAATGGAACTAGTTTCCAGACTTTGTTTCTCTCAAATTGATCCAACTCTTCTTGCATTGCAGAGATCCAGTCTTGGTCTCCTAATGCTTCTTCTATATTTTTAGGTTCAATATTCGAGATGAAACATCCAAAGAGAGTTAGCATTTTCAGCTATTGCTCTCCTAGTCCTAACACCCTGATTAATTGGTCCAATTAAATCCTTTGTAGGATGATCTTTGATCCATTTCATCATAGGTTTAGTGCTAGTAGGATCAATATCCAGGTGATCTGAATGTGAATCACTAAGATTTTGATTTGATACTTTTTCAGTATCTGAGATATCTGACATATGGGAAATGTCATGGATATCTGACACTTTTTCAGTGTTAGAGATATCTGAGTCATGCATTTCAGCATTCTCATTTTCAGATACCTCTTCATGATGAAGGTTCTCAGTAACCTGTTCCATTTCTGGAAAACTCATAGGAAATTCCTCATCATGTTTGTGAGTCATCTTGTTGTTACTAGGCTTTTCAAGCTTTTCTACGTCAGAGTAATCCTCACTTTCCATAATGATGTTTTTCCTTTCTGAGGATTCTTCTTTAGGATCCCTCAGCAATAGTTCTTTGAACTTTTCTGAGAGTTCATCAATAGGAGGTGTTTTCTTACTTCCTTCATAGAATACAACATGAACTGATTCTTCAATTTTCTTTGTTCTTTTGTTGTAAACTCTGTAAGCTTTGCTGTTTGTGGAATAGCCAAGAAAAACACTTTCATCTGCCTTTGGTTGAAATGTTCTCAGATAATCTTTCCCATTGTTTAGAACAAAACATCTACAACCAAATACTCTCAGATGTTTGATATTAGGGGGTCTACCAACCAAGATTTCATAGGGGGTCCTGTCATGGTGTTTGTTTATCAAGCATCTGTTCTGAGTGTAGCAGTGTTTGACTTCAACCCAATAAATTTCACTTATCTCAGTGTCAGCTAGCATTGTCCTTGCAGCTTCTTTAAGGGTTCTGTTTTTCCTTTCTGCAACACCATTTTGTTGAGGTGTTCTTACAGAGGAAAGTTGGTGTTGTATACATTTGCAGGTACAAAACTCCTTTATGTACTGGTTGACAAACTCAGTACCATGGTCTGTTCTGATTGCAGATACCTTGTCATTTTTCATGACTTCAAGCTTTTTCAGCAGGTTTGGTATCTCCACCCTGGCATCAGATTTGTGTTTCAGAAAGACAACCCAAGTGAATCTTGAGAAGTCATCTACAACAACCAGACCATACTTCTTTCCTGCATAACTAGTTACAGATGATTCAAATAGATCCATGTGTAAAAGTTGCAGTGGTCTAACACTAGAGTGTCTGATTTTGGACTTGAAAGAGATCTTAGATTGTTTCCCCATCTGACAGGCAGAACAGATACCATCCTTTCTGAAAGATGTTCTGGGAAGACCAACCACTAACTCTTTCTTGGCAAGTCTATTCAGAGTTTTGAAGTTCAAGTGACTCATTCTTTTGTGCCATAACCAGTGCTCTTCTGTGTGACCAGATTGACTCACCATGAGACATTCTTCAGTTGTGGCAGATGCCCAATCAGCAACATAAAGACTGCCTTTCCGCCGACCAACTAAGACTGTCTGCTTTGACTCATTGTCAATTAGTTTGCAGTATTTAGCTTTGAATTTTATAGTAAAACCCTTGTCTGCAAACTGGCTCATGCTAAATAGATTGTATTTCAAATCCTTAACATGAATTTTATACGTCAGTGATTGTTATAGTTCCCAATTTGACGTTGCCAAATCCCAGAGAGGGATTTAATTCTCCTCCAGCAAATCTGATATCTGGTCCTGTGTTGCAAGCTTTGTAATCAACCAGATTTGCTTTGTCTCCTGTCATGTGCTTTCCGCATCCACTATCAAATAGCCATTGTGCTTTAGTCCAGGAAGCATTCTGCACACAACAGGAAACAGGAGATTAGGTTCTCATATCTTTGATGGAACCGTCAGAATCAAAAGTTCTTCCAGTAGGAATCCATTTTTGAATGAATTTCTTCGAAATATGCTTTTGTCTGACAGGAACGTAAGGAGGAATTCTTTTTGAATGAAAGTTATCATTAGTAAGAATTATTTTCTTCCTTGGTGTGTTCCTAGATGCTCCATATGATGCTTTCAGATACCTGTCAGGTTTCTGAGTTTGCTTTTCAGCAAACTTAGCCTTCCTTGCCAGATTTCTTCTAGCCCTGGCATTCAGATTTTCAGTGGCTTGATTTAACTTCCACTTCTGATAATTGCTTTGAGCAATTCTAGCTTTCAGCCATCGTTCTTGCTCCTGCTTGTACTCATGAGCAAGTTGTTTTCCGATGCCTTTGTAGCCAATGCCGTTTCGAGCACTTGAAGCTATCTGAGATCTTTTCTCAGCAGCTTTGCTAGTCTCTGGTTGATCCAATTTCTTTCCAGAAAAAGTGACATGGGAGAATTTGCCAGCTCCTACAATTCTACCTTTTTGAGAGACATAGCACTGTGGATGTTTACACTTTTCAGTGTTGTGTTTCTTTTTCAGAGACGTACCCAACAGTTTTGTTTTTGACTTGTTTTTCCCACAAAGGTCTAGTCGCAACTGCCTTTCCTTTGTCAACAATCTTTGTCTTTTCACCGATACTATAGATTGCATGGGAACTGTCTTGCAAGTACTTACAAATGTCCTTTTCTCCTTACTCTTATTCAGAGTGATAGAACAATCTGTTTGTGTATTCAGCCCAAGTCCTTTCTTTTCTGAAGGATCTCTTAAGTAAGATTGTACTTCAGTAAGAGTGTCACTAGCTTTGGCATAGGATTGAAAAGATAGTTCTTTCTTCTTGAGTTCCTTGTTTTCAGAAAGAAGATTTTCATAATTCTTTCAGAACTCACCATTGCTTCTTCATGTGACTTTTCGCCTCAGATATCCGAGCTTTGAGAAATGCATTTTCAGATCCTTTCTCTCGATTCTTTAACTAATTGAGAATTTTCCTTTTCAAGAGAATTCTTTTTCTTCAAGGTTTTCGCTCTAGCTCGAATCATTAGAAATTCTCTTTCATAGATGTCAAGTTCTTTCCCGAGATTTTCTAGATTTTTATTTCCTCTTCATCACTTTCATAAGTGTAGCAAGAAGTATGTGTTACCTCATCACCATAAGATGCTTTTCTATGTTGGAGATGTCCGTCCGTCCAATTTCAAAGAACTCCACACATTTCATTCTTCTTGAGGTCAAGTCGATTATATCATGAGTAACTCCACATAATTCGGTGATGGTAGGTTGAATCATCTGAATTGTCATCTTCGTAATCATCTCAACGCCTAGAGCATCCAGTTGAATTTGATTTTCTTTCTTTCTTGATTAACAAAGCTTTACGGCTTCTTCGAAGATTCTTCTATTTTTCTTGTCTGTCCTTAGTTTGTTGAGGCGGACAATCCTTCTTGAAGTGGCTGTGTTTCGACAATAGAAATGATATCGCTTCCAATTTCGCTTCCTCAAGACATGATGCTTTCGAAATGGGCTTGTTCAGCGAGCTTTGCATATTTTTATACTGGTGATAGTTTGAGCCTAGATGCTTTTTCAGCTTCTCTTTGGCTTTTCTTCTCTCAATTTCTCGACGACAAATTTACTCATTTGCTTTGGCAGGAGCATCCTCGCCTCCTCCTTGCTTTTCTTCTTTCGTAAGTTCCTTGAGTAACTAGAGCAACATTCGCAACTTTTCGCTTGTTTGTTCTCTCCGAGTTGTCTCATAGTCAAAAAGAGCAAGATGAGAGAAAGTTCCATTGAGTGATATTTGGCATACCTTGGTTAAAATAAAAGAATTTAGTATGCTCCCCAGTGGTTAAGACTTGACAATAGTCTTAATCTTCTCGCATCGAGAGTATCTATTGCTTTCCCCAAGTCGCCATATCACTCATGAGAGTGGTAAACCCGAAATCAAGTTCTTCCGAGTTTCAGTGGGACCTTGTTTGAAATATTGAAATTTCAACTTTAGAACTTGAACTTGTTTTCCTTGGTTTTCTCGCCCGCATGATTTCTTCAATCGGTTGTCGTGCAACTTTCGCCGTTTAGCACCCTACGCTTTAATCGTATGTGCTCTGGTGTCGATCTGATGATGATGTTACGAGCTTGACCATCCAAACGATTCCTCTTGGCATCTTCCGATGTCCAGAGTTCTCTGGCTTTGGTTCGTAAATAACTTGACCAGTAGATCTTCCACTAGTTGACGATCTGCTTGTGAAGATCCTTCGCTTTGATCTCTGTCTCTTCCACTCGAAACCTCCATGACTTGCTTAAGTTGTTGAATGACTATTGGGCCATTCTTTATTACTTCGATCATCTCGTCACTTATGGCTTCAAGGTGGAGCATCATGTTATTCTTCCATTTCTCGTAGTTCTCTGGTTTGAGAACTGGTGCATCACTCAGAGACATACCTGCACACTTAACACACAAATTAAATAGTCCTCAAAAGTGGACAAAGTTCCTTCACCTATCTGGGGATCTAGGTTCAGTGCAGAAGGCTGGTGAACCTCCTGCTCTGATACCACTTGTTGGTCCACATAAAGCAAAGTAAACGACTGAGGGGGGGCGGGTGAATAGTCTTTTAAAACTTTTGTCGATAACAAATGTTTCTCGATATTCGAATAGATATCCGATACTTAGAATCGAAAAGCGGAAGACTTAATAAAGATAAGTGCAAAAACAGTTAATAAGTGTGTGTGTGTTGCTGAAGTATAAATACAGAAACGTAAATGACACAGCAAGTATAGTGGTATCTGGAGGTGGCGTAATCCTCCAACTAATCCACTTCGGTCTATTAGAGACCTAGAATTCACTAGAATGATAATTGAGATTTCCTTACAATAATCCTATTCTAAGATTCTTAAACAATTGGTTCCCAACCAAATGTTCCCCCGAGTTGTTCCCGGCTTTCACAAGTACTTCCCGCATCGTAAACCTTTTGAGTTATTCCTAGCTTCCCAAGCTAAGTACTTCCTATACTCAATAACCTTGAGTTATTCCTTAGTTTCCCAAATCAAGTACTTCCTATACTCCTAGAACCTTGGAGTTATTCCCGATTTTTCAAACTAAGTACTTCCGCACTCCACGCCATTATGGTGTTGGTTTAGGTTTGAGTTGTCGGATGAGCGCCTTAATAACTTTTCGCTTAATCGATAGCTCTTGTGAACTAAGTTACTTAATACACTTTACCAGTATGGTATCTTGTTCGATTTTTGACCATTAAGTCTTATGATATCTGCTTAAGAATGAATCTTTATAGTTGATCTTTTGATTCAACTCCTTCACGATAGCTTTGCTTGTTTAGGATCGTGACACTTAGAACTTCATGTTTACTCAAGATCATAAGCTTTAGTCGCAATGTAAAGCTTTGATAATAAGTAAGATGCTTTGAGAGAGTAAGATAATCAGATATCGTATGCAGTTCAAGGTCTTGTGTTCTGAGTTGTGTGTTCCGTGTATCTTCTCAAGCTGTCTAAGTGTTGATATTTATAGATGAATTTGAGTGCCGTTTGAATAGTATCCGTTAGGCTCAAATTCAAACTATCGATATCTGTGTATAATCAGAAAGTGATTTTGTCTTCTTCTCGAAGCCGCTGCTTTTATTCGCACATCTCCGTCTGCATTAAATGCATTGTACTATACTTTTGTCCTGTAGTGTCAACGGAACTATGCTTTATATCAGAGACTAGTGTTATCTGATTCTTTGCACGTCCTTATCTTCATTCTTCAGATACCACTTGTATTTATTGAAACAACTTTGTTTGCAATATATATTTCTCTTTCAGAAACGTGGTTAACGCTCAAGGTATCTGAGAATAGATATCTGTGGACACTTTCCTTGTTTTCAGATATGTATCTTATTTCTCAGATATCTCTTGTGACACAGTTTGTTTGAAACTGTTCGTGTCTACAAGATATCTGGCTAAGATATCTGAACAACAGATTCAGTAATCTTGTGCAGTTTTCTTCAAGTCTTCAATTGATGTTGAGCTTTCTGCTTGGATGTCTTCTTCTTGGTCTTCTCTTCATAAAATAAAAATTACATTTCGAGACCTAACATCCTATACAAGATTAGCTAGACTAACATACTTAGTGGGTTTCCTCTTTTACAATGTTCAAGTGAACCAAGAGTACTAATCACCTTTCTGAGACTAAGATAATTCATCATGTTGCTGAACAAAATCTAAACAGATATTCTTAACAAAATATCTAACACATATCCTAAACCACATCGGGATCGGTCCGAGTCAGGTTATCCCAAAGTCTTTGGGTAACCTCATTTGTTTCGTCATTTTTTGTAAAAAGAAGGGGCAGCCAGTGAATTTTGAGAACTTTAGGCAGCTCTTCCACGTTACTTTTAGTCCGGGGAATCCCCTGTTTTATACTTTTGTAGCTAGAAAACCCTACAACTTCATTTCCAACTCCATTTCTTCCTTTTGTGCGGATGGCCCTGAAACCTGGGATGTCCGCGAGGAGGCGAGAGCAGTGGGGGCTGCCAAAAAAGTTCTTAAGGGAGAGCATCCCGGACTGACGCCCCCTTCCGAAGAATGTGGCTCCGTGGGTGGCGGAGATCCATAAGAAGAACGATCCACCTACGTATCCGTTCCACGGACTGATCTGTCAGCCGCTGCCCTACTTGTGCGGACTGACTGACGCCGTGGAAGTTGGGGGAAAGACCGACTTCAGTAAGGATCCTTAACTTAGGATTTATGCTTTCCGGTGTCTTGAATGCCCTGTTGTGAATTTTTCATTTCCGAGATTCCTGTCGTTCTCCTGTTATGTGTTCGTGGCTGATACGTTTATTTTGTTATGTAGCTCACTAGTTCGATTATATTATGTCGACACTCCGTGAGAAGAAGAGACAGCAGAGGGAGTAGCAGGCCTTGGAAGTCGCCACTGGCCAGAGGACCAAAATCATCAATACATCCGCGGGTCTCCCTATGGCGGACCCAAAAAACGCGGCAGTGTTCGCTGCGGAGGAGGAGAGGCGGAACAAGGCTGGAGATGATCCGCAGGCCTTGGTGGTGCCCGACAAGGGCAAAGGCCCTGCGACTCGCGGCACCACTGCCTCCAGGCCACCAGCTTCCGCTGCATCCGCACCTCAGCGGGAGGTGTTGATGCGAGATGCCATAACCTCGGGGAGGAAGAGGGGAGCAACCTCAGATGCTTCTCTTGCAGCTAAGAGGCAGCAACTGTCCGCTGTCCTGCCCTCCGACCAAGCTTCTCTCGATGCTGAATATGAGCAGGCTCGCGGACTCCCTGAGGTCGAGCGGGTTGGAGAGTTCCATGAGCTATACCAGCGGGTAAGTAACTTGTTTATGTTTTCCTTGCCGTGTTCTTAGTATGATAGAAATATAACTTATATTTGTGTGGATTTCTTGCAGCTCGGATGTTTCGTCAGGGCCATGCAGTGGAAGGCTAGTGAGCGGGCCACCATTGAAGAGGAGCTTCACAAGGCCATGGCCGCATCCGCGGATGAGGCGGAGAAGGTGAAGCGGGCGGATGCTCAACTAAAGGAGAAGGATACACTCATCAACAAGTTGAAGACCAGCTGGGAGGAGATAAAATCAGACTTGGATTGGCAGGAGAATTTTATCAGTAGTTCGATGAAGGCCTTCCTGGACTCAAAGGATATCCTCCTCGAGGACCTCCAATTTGCCCGCTTTGAAGCTGCCCGAGACTTTATGAAGTCGGACTCCTTCAAGTTTTTCA
The DNA here is from genome assembly GCA_026545765.1 of Plantago major. NCBI lineage: Eukaryota > Viridiplantae > Streptophyta > Magnoliopsida > Lamiales > Plantaginaceae > Plantago > Plantago major. The sequence goes on along the minus strand of CM048840.1, from coordinate 22,315,245 downwards.
TGGCTAACAAGTCCGACGCTTCTCGCTTGGATGGGTTTTCATCCACTATCGGCCAATTACAGTCCAAGGGAATACTTCCGCAGAACTTCGACTGGAAGGCGGAAGGATTGATTCCTTCCTCGGATGCTAATGGAGTGGAGGTCCCTGTTGACAATGTGCTGAATGAACGGTTGGCCGCGTGTGAATTTGCGGAGGTGGTCACCGAGGAAGGTGAGATTGACATCAGTAACGGCGGACCCTTTCTCCCGAAGTGTGTCCTGGATGCCCTCAGAAAGGTATGTTTCGTACCTTTTGATAATTACAGGGCTTTCCTAACGGACTGGTACTTTATGCCTGCTCGGGTCGTTGGCCATGACACGGATTTCAACCTGTTCGGAATTGGTGAATCCCTTGCAGCACGTGCCACTGCCAACCCGTCTTCCGCCAATCCGCCTCAAGCCGAAGAAGTTGGTCCGAGCCAACTTGCCCCCTAGTGAGAAGTCCCGGGTATGCCCCGTGAGAAGTCTGTAATATTCAGAATTGTGATCTTTTGATGGCACGGAATGTTGCCATGTACAATATTTACTCTCTTTCATTCGTAGTAACTATCTGCGGAGCAATGCTTTCCGCATTTTAAATCATTACTTGCTTTCCTCTTTACTTCCTTCTATTCGTCGTTCATATGCTGAGTTATCATAAATACGTCTCTTACAAACACGTATCGCTCTGAATGACGTCTGATTGTAAGGTAATCGAACAATTGTCTTTCTGAACCTTGGACCGTTCGTCTTTATTATACCAGATTACTTTGTGGGGATACGTAATCTTCTAGAAGGAGGAAGGTGAAGCAGTGGAATTATCATTATTACCGCGTCCTTTCATCTTCCGAGCCGTCTGATGATGGACACGTGGCTTGATCGTAAAGATTCGTCGTTCCTATAAATAAGGGCATGGTAATTTTTTCCCTTCTCACTGCTTTACCCTTCTTCAATCTCTCCTTTTTTTTTTTTCTGGAATCTTATTCTTCGAAAAAGTCAGATTTCTTCAGGATGTCGGAATCTGCTCGAGAAAAATCAGTCCAAGCTAGAAAACTTCACCTTAATGCAAGCGCGGTGCTACCCGACTTGGAGAACTTCGACTTTGGAACATGCACCCTCCGATTTACCTTGGTAAAGGTACAGCGGATGACTCAATTGTTCTTGATCCAGAAGGCGATCCCCCTCTGTGTCCGGTGGTGGCCAGGAGGCGAGCCGAAGAAGAGAGAGAGCGAACGCTGAAGATGATCCGTAGGAGGATCCGAATGCAACAGCAAGTTCGTCGGGTTCAAGGCGGTGGCCTAGAATCTCAAGGCTCAACCTCGGACATCCACTGAACGGACAAGGTGGGGTATGCCCCGTAGAAATAAGTATGTAATAGCTCGGACCTTGGCAAATTTTACTCTCCGTGTTTATATGCTCGGATGATTTTCAAATAAAATTCGGATTGCCGTTAATAGATGAGATCGTCACCTTTTTCTTATCCTTACTTTGTCGGATTATATTCCTGTGAATGTCCTTGTAAGATGACCAGCCAGTACAAATTCGGACGTGGTTAATGGGCTTGCTGCCTGGATCAGGTAGGGTAAGCCCAATCAATCCAAGACTGTTCTGCCCAAACGGGTGACTCAAGCCCATTGCTGACGTCAATCTGTTGGCGTGGCGGACGCTGATTGGTTGGAGTGCTCTATAAAAAGACACGACCCAAGTACCAAAACCGTAAAAACTGATCCCAACTTCTTCTTTTTCTATCTCCGCCGTTTTGGATTGTCTGCCTTTTAGGACTCCTGTCTCTTTTCTAGGAAAGGTGATCTTGGATGATAGGTTGCTCAAAGTAAACCATTAAAGCCGGACCTCTACTCCTTTCTTCCAATCCTACTTTAGTGGCTCGAATCTCTCTTGAATTGGTAACAGTCTCCTAATTTCAAGAGAGTTGGAGTCTCTAAAGACGGTTAGGCAGAGATCTAGTCGTTTCGACTTGTATATACCATTGTTTGTTGGTACTTTGTTCTTCCCAGACACTGGATCTATATCACCATGGTATGGTGATATCATGAAAGATTCTATCATGTCTAACCATTTTTCCATGTGCAGGTAGATCAAGTTCCTGGTTTCCACGGAAACTATACTTTCCGATTGATATGGAAAAAGCTTTTCCTGACGGAGGAATAGTCTCGACGGGAGATGACGTATCTCTAGAGACTTTCTCTATAGATTATGTATCATATCTTGTAGGTCCGGATAAAGATCCGAGATTTGTAGACTGCAAAGACAGTGTTATGTATACTTTGTCTCATATATGAATAAAATTCATTGCTTGACTTTTCTTGTCACCGTGAACGCTAAACTTCGAATTTACGAATTGAAAGGTAAAAGTTGTATTGATTTGCCGGAAATTCAGTTACAACTTGTGGGCTACATGGCCAACGACAAAAGGCTTAACAAAAACAGAACTGACGGAGTTCCGTATAATAGATAGTTTAGCCCAAAATATCCAAATGATGGATAAGGGTCCGCTCAATCATCATTATGCGTAAAACTTTTGAAGGTTCCTAGCATTCCTTGTACGCTTGAGTGGATGTCCGTACTCATCTTCCAATTCGTAACTCCCGTTCACTCTTGCACCGACAATCTTGTAAGGTCCTTCCCATTTAGGCTTGAGTTTTCCAACATTGCTCAAAATGTCAGCCCGGCGAAGCACTAGGTCTCCGACCTGGAAGTTTTTTGCTCGAACATTGCTGTTATAGGCTCGAGCAGCAGTTGTTTGGTACCTGTGGATATTAGCCAGTGCTTCAGTTCTTTTCTGTTCCAACATGTCTAGATCGAATATCTGAGCTTCACGATTGGCGGAATCATCGAACTCTTGGACCCTCATAGTCTCGACAGCAATTTTTGCTGGTATCAATGCTTCTGAGCCATAAACCAAGGAAAATGGAGTTTCTCTAGTCGCGGTCCGTGCAGTGGTGCGATGAGCCCACAGTACGCCATCCAGATCATTTGCCCAACTTTCTTGAGAAGTTCTCAGTCGTTTTTCCATGATCTTAACAATTTTCTTGTTCGTGGACTCAGCTTGTCCATTAGCTTGTGGATATCCAACAGATGTGAAACGTTGTTCAATCTGGAAGGACGCCAACCATTCCTTGTGCCTGTTGCCTGAAAATTGGGCGCCATTGTCCGAGACAAGAACTTTGGGTAGGCTAAAGCGACAAATGATGTTTTTCCAAATGAAGGTCCGCACTCGACTTTCCGTAATGGTTGCCACGGCTTCAGCTTCTACCCACTTGGTGAAATATTCCACGGCCACAATTAGGAATTTCTTCTGTTGAGTGCCCCTTTGGAACGGTCCGACAATACCGATGCCCCACTGATCAAACGGACATGCTATGATGGACGGAATCATCGGATGTGTCGGACGATGGGGAATATTCGCATAATATTGGCAATCAGGGCATCTCCGGGCATAGCTGGCGGAATCCTTATCAACGGTAGGCCAGTAGTAGCCTTGTCGAATGATTTTCTGAGCAAGAGTTCATCGCCCGGAATGACTTCCGCAGCTTCCGCTGTGAATTTCTTCCAGCACAGTCTTTGCTTCTTGCGGTCCCAAACACCTCAAATGAGTCCCAGCAAAAGATCTCTTGTACAAATCTTCTCCCAGTATAAAGTATCTGTTCGCTCGGCACTGCATCCTCCTTGACTCCTTCGGATCAGCTGGTAGTGACCCGTCTTTGAGATAACTAAAGATGTCGGTCATCCAATTTCTTCCCGTATCAGTTATCATGACGGTTGGGTTGGGACTCATGACGGATGAGTCAGTAATAGTGAGTAGGATTACTCTCCTCGTGTCTAGAGAAGCTGTTGCGGATGCGTATTTTTCCAGAGCGTCCGCTCTTTCGTTCCAGGCCCTGTCAAACTTCTCAAGGGTAAACTCCTCAAAGAGGCTGACTTCTTGCTTGAGTAGTTCAAGATACTTGATCATTGAAGGACCTTTTGTGGCAAAAGTTCCTGAAAATTGGGCTTCAACTAACTGTGAGTCCGTGTAAGCCTTGAGTTTTCGAACCTGCAGGGACTTGGCCAGACGTATCCCGACTAACAATGCTTCATACTCAACCTCATTATTGGTGACTTTGAATTTCAAGGATATCGCGTAGTCGAGTTCCGCGCCATCAGGGCTTTTAAGATAGATTCCAATCCCTCCCACTCTTCCAGTGGAGGAACCATCCACTTCCAATGTCCAAACATCAGAGGGATGTTTTTTGGTTTGGAGATCTTCTGTAAGCTCCCGAGATTCCAACTTTTGTTCCTCCTTCTCTTTGATATTCGGATCAGAGTTGTCAGTACCAGATCTCCTTGTGATATCGTCAAGAAGGAACATTTGGTTGACCCGAGTTTCCTCATATGATGCAGACTGGGACTGATTTATAAACTGAGCATCCTCGAGATTTTCTGGGTTGATCATTGGCCCGCTTCGGACAATCTGCTTGGTGATTAGGCATTCAAATGCCTGTTTGTCCGGGACTTTCTCTGAATCCACTTCAGGGTACTCCGCTAAGAAATTGGCGACGACTTGAGCCTTCTTGGCTGATGGAGCCTGATAGAAAATGTCATATTCGCTCAGCTCGATCGCCCACTTAGAGAGTCGTCCGGATTGATCGGGCTTTCCCAGGACCTGTTTCAAAGGTTCCGCAGTTAGTACCACTATTTTATGAGACTTGAAGTATGGCTTTAACCGTCTTGCGGTGTAAACCAAAGCATATGCAAATTTCTCAATCTTCACGTATCTTGTCTCCGCCCCAGCAAGGGCTTTACTAAGATAGTAGATTGGCAAGTGATCATTAGCTTGAATCCGTACTAATACGGGACTCATTGCCTCTTCCGTAATTGCGAGGTAGAGGTAGAGTGGTTCTCCTTCGACGGGTTTGGAGAGCAGTGGAGGGGAATGGAGGTACTTTTTCAAATTTTCAAAAGCCTCAGAACATTCCGCGGTCCATTCAAAGCTCTCTCCTTTCCGGAGGATTTTGAAGTACGTAAGGTTCTTCTCCGCGGATCGCGAAATAAAGCGACTTAAGGACATAAGACGTCCAATAAGCTGTTGTACCTCATTGAGGTTCTTCGGATGCGGCAGATCTAGGATTGCCTTGATCTTCTCGGGATTCGCGCTTATTTCTCTCTCTGTGACCATGTATCCGATGAACTTTCCTCCTTTCACTCCGAAGGTGCACTTTTCTGGATTCAGTTTCATGCCGTACTTTCTAAGGATAGCAAAGCACTTGTTCAAATGATCCACATGTTGTTCTTCAGTTTTGCTCTTAACGAGCATGTCATCCACATACACTTCCATGGTTTTTCCAATTTCTTCCTTAAACATCTGATTCACCAGTCGTTGGTAAGTGGCCCCCACATTTTTTAATTCGAAGGGCATCACCTTGAAACAGTATACTCCCCCTGCAGCGAAGAAAGCTGTTTTCTTGATGTCCTCCTTGGCCATCCAAATTTGGTAAAAACCTTGGTATGCGTCCATGAAACTCAGTAACGCACATCCGGGCGTGGAGTCAACTAATTGATCTATCCGTGGCAAAGGATACGGATCTTTTGGGCAGAACTTGTTTAGCCTGTGAAATCATTACACATCCGCCATTTGCCTGGCGATTTCTCTACCAGAACCACGTTGCAAACCCAATCAGAATAACGGACCTCTTCGATATGCCCTGCTTTCAGGAGTCGATCAACTTCAGCGGATATGATGGCATCCTTGATCGGACCGAAATCCTTTCTCTTTTGACGGATGTATTTAATCGAGGGATCCATGTTCAGACGGTGAACAGTTATCCTCGGATCTATCCCCTTTAGGTCACGGTACTCCAAGCAAACACATCACTGTTATCTCAGAGACAAGCAATAAGCTTCATTTCCACCTCCGCATTCATCTCTGTTCCGATTCTAGTCTTCTTATCCGGGCTTCCAATAACAAGCTCAACTTCCTTGAGAGTTTCATGAGGCTCGATTCGTACAGTTTTAGGAAACTTCTCCTTCTGGCTCCCTACTCCAATATGCGGATTCTCCTTTTTAGCCGGAAGAACAACTGGTGGGTCAGGGGTCACCGTTACGGGCAACACAGGCGCAGATGCTTTCCTTGTGGACATAATATAGCACTCCCAAGCTTCTCGGATGTTCCCTACCTTCTCTCCAACTCCGCACGGGGTCGAGAATTTCATCCTATTATGGATAGTGGAAGGTATAGCTCAGAATTGATTGAGCCCCGGACAACCGAAGATAGCATTGTAGTCGAAAGTTCGGTCCACCACTACAAAATGGACTTGCTGTGTCACTCTTGCAGGATGCGTCCCAAGTGAAACGTGAAATATGACACTTCCTAAAGGGCGGACAGTACCTCCTCCGAACCCTAATATGGAGGTGTTGACTCTCTCATATCGGATTCTTCCCAGATTCATCTGATCTATTGCCGATTTGGAGATGATGTTCGAGGAACTCCCCGTGTCTACCAGGATCTTGTTTACCCGGTAAGTTGCGATGGTTAAAGAAACCACCAGCGGAACATCCGGATCGTCAATGTCTTCTCCTCCTGCCGTAGGAGGAGGGATCTCACTATCATCAAAGGATATGGCGTTTGTCCCTCGAATTGCTGGAGCAGCATACGATCTGTCATTGTTCCGGAGATTCTGAGCAGTCCGTTCTCTCGCGTTCCTACTATCGCCCCTAGTTGGTCCGCCTGCGATGGTGTTTATCACTCCGCTGTATGGAGCGTTCTCCATTTCAACGTCATCAGCGTACCTGTATGGGTGTCGGTCCGTGCGAGACGGATGGTTAACTGGCGGAGGTGGCAAGGTTAGCGGATGGAGTGGTGGTTCTATAGCATTATCCTCCCTCCTTCGCTCCGTTCTATCATGCCTGGAGGGCTCATCCGCATAGATGTGCTCCTTCAGCTTGCTCTCTCTTACTAGGTGTTCAACCTCTGTTTTCAATTGAATACAGTCATCGGTCTCGTGGCCTCGGCTCTTGTGAAACTTGCAATATCCTTTCGTATTTTTGTTCCTCCGATTATGAGATGGCTTCGGCCATTGGATATCCAGCTTCTTCTCAACAATGGTCGCCAAGATGTCGGATCTTGGTTTGTTGAGGCGAGTGTAGTCCGCGAATCTTCTTGGCGGACTCCTTTCTCTGTAAATACCTTTATCTCCATGATCCTTCTTTGGATCAAACTTCCCCTGGCGTTGTTCTGGTTTCAGCGGCTCCTTTCCTGGACGCATCCTTGTGGGCTGAGGTTGCTGGTGGAGTTTCACACGGTTCTATGAGGGGTATATCGAAGGGGATTGTGATCCGTGAAGCTGGACTCGCCCAACCAGGGGGCCGTGTGTTACCTTGTGTGCCACAATCCAACTTGGATAGAGAAAAAGGAAACAAGAGACGAGATTTTCTCGAAAAGACAGTGAACAAACAAAATAAGAAGATCAAGATGCAGAATGATGCGATCAACAAGTTCAGAGAAACAACAGCAACTCTTATCAACCTAGTCAAGACAGTTGGTGTTAATTCCCAAACTCAGTGTAATGCACTTTAGAATTTCGACCTGCCAGATATTGAACTAGGAGGTAATGATTCTAGTTGTAGCAATGAAGATACCGGAGAGGAGTCTGCGGATGGGAATGGAGCCGAGTTTTGATGTATGTTCCAAATGTGATGTTATTGTTTGTTGGTTAATTGTTATATCTTAGTTTTCTATATATGTATGTGTAGAATGTTGGGTGACTCCATAATCATTTTGGTAAATGGATGTGGGGTGACATTTGTGAATTTATGATTATGATTGTTAGTTTATTTTGGCATTTGGTGGAATGTAATACACTACAGGGGAGGTTCTAAAACAACTGTTACCATGCCGATTTTTCGTTAAATGTTTAACATGATTTACTAAAACACATAAATCTAGAATTGTATCATTCCATTTTATTACAAGCAGGTGAATGAGTTTGAAACTCTAGTCTAAATTAATTCTTAATACATCAAACGATGAATGGAAACATTGTCACACATACAAATGTACCTCCAGTAGTGTTCATTCCGCGGGTACTTCTCCGGATGCTTGGTCTGCAAGTGGAATTTCGAGGTTAAAACTTGTAAATCCCACGAATTGCTCAGATGAAGGAGGTGCTTCATCATGGTAGTAGTCTTGATCGTCATTTTGTTGTTGTCCATTTCCTTCGACAGAAGACAAATCAATAAAGTGTCGTGCCCTTATTGGGCACACTGCCCAAACAGCAAAAACAAAGTCAAATAATAACACTTAAGTTAGTTTAGTGATATATTTAAATTCAATAAATATGAAAGTTAAAAAAATTCTAATAAAACACATACCTTTTCGAACATTAGGATGTGCAATGCTTGCATATGGGTAAGGCGAGTAGTACACCTGAGTTGCGAGATCGGCTAGTATGAACGACTCGTTCGTCTTGAGTACTTTATCAGGACGCAAATTGACCAATACAAACTTGTCTATGACAACATGTTCATTATCAAACCAATTGCACTTGAAAAGGTATATATGTTGTTGTTCCCGACCAGGACAGTTAAAGCTCATCCGGATAATCTCTTTTATCAACCCATATTAATTATTCGTAGAGCCATCTTCATTGTTGTTTTTTTTGCCCCACCATATTTCTCTGCTTCAAATTTGTATCCATTGACGGTGTATCCTAGGCACTCCACAATCGCATACGACCCTCCATTGAAAATGAATTCAACACTCTCGTTGCCTAGTTGCCCGTTTGCAGCCAAACCCCTCAACCATGGTAACAATCCATTCATTCGAGCAAGCTCTTGATCTTTAGTAGTGTAGTGTTCAGGGATCTGGCTCTTAAATTGGCTACATCACATACATAAAGTGTATAGAATATTTTCAGTATTCATAAATGGAAGCAAACATATAAAAATAGATGTGTCATTCGTTTATATACTCGTAACTTGTCAAATTGAATAGCTCGGGACAATTCATGACAATGCACAAGAGTGCCTGTTCGTATTCAGATTCACTCAGACATTTTACTTCCATATGTCTCTGGAGTGGTTTTCCTTTCGGTGTGAAAATTGACAGTTGTCCGGGAAATTGTGGCTCCCATACTGTCTCGTGTCGTCTTAGTCTAGTAATTGCATTTCCAAGTTCATCATCACCGAAGAAGTACTCGCAAAAATGCACAATTTCACGCATCAAGTACGCCTCACATATGGAACCCTTCAACCTATTCTTTTGTCTGGCCATTCTCTTGAGGATACCCAGTTTTCTGCAAAAAAAAGTGTTTCATCAATAACTATAAGGCTAGACTATAATTAGTAGATTATAAGGATAAATATAATCAGTCAATTCAAAATATTAACATAAACATGTGTATACCTCTCGAACGGATACATCCAACGGTAGAAGACATGCCCGCATACACGAGCCTCATATTGTAAGTGAATAAGTAGGTGTTCCATACAATCAAAGAAAGCAGGACGATACATCATTTCGAGCTTGCACATAATCTCGACAACTTTTTCCCCCAAAGCATCCATTTCTGACACACTTATGACACTACCACATATTGCTCGAAATGCATTGCTTACCTCGACCAATACTTCCCATATTTCTTCTGGCAAGAATTTTTTGAAAGCTATTGGAACTAGTCGTTGCATGAACACATGACAATCATGGGTTTTCAATCCACTAATCTTGTGATCCTCCATCTTTACATTCACTTGCAAGTTCGAAACATGTCCATCTGGGAAACGAAGCTCTGTGATCCATTTACACACTCCTCTCTTTTGTTCTAGAGTCAATGTGTATGCAGCCTTTGGCTTCTTTTTCGCAGTGGGGCTTGACATGAACAAGCTTCGTCTTCCAGTGTGCATCTCTAAGTCCAGACGCGCTTTCTTGTTGTCCCTGGAGTCTTTCCCTAGATCCATAGTTGTATTCAAGATGTTGCAAAAAAAGTTCTTTGTACAATGCATCAGATCTCTAAGTCCGTTTGGCGATCCGTCGCTACAGGGGCGACGGATAAAATCCGTCGCCCCTTTCCGTCCCGTTACAGCAGAATTCTTGTAGTGTAGATTGTGAGGCACAAGAAGTGTGGAGTAGTATGGGAGCTCCGAAAGTATTGGAATTTTAAACCAGTTATGATCTATCCCGTACCCTGGAAATTGTGCATTCTCGTCGTGTAAATCAATACCTTGCAGTTCATCAAGTTTTCTTTTATTTTGGGCAGGAGTCTTTCTTTCCGGCATGACCTTTTCGACAATATTACCTAACTTGAAATCTACAATATTGTACCTCAAGGGATGATTGCGTGGGAGAAACGCTCTGTGACAGTCAAACCAGCAAGGTTTCAATTCGTGTTTAAGACGAAATGCATCAGTGGCACCCTGACAGTATGGGCACGACAACCTCCCATGGGTACTCCAACCTGACAACATTCCGTAAGCAGGAAAGTCATTGATCGTCCACAAGACAACAACTCGCATCAGAAAATTCTCTTGTTTGATACAATCCTAAGTAACTGCACCATTAGTCCATAACGACTTTAGTTCATCAATAAGTGGTCGAAGAAGAAGGTCTATTTTCTTACCTGGATTTTCAGGGCCAGATATCATCATGCTCATGAAAATGAACTCTTCTCTCATACACAGACTGGGTGGCAAGTTATATGGTGTGATGAAAACTGGCCAACAAGTGTATCCAGGTCCCAGGCTGTTAGTTGGACAAAATCCATCCGTGCAAAGACCAACACGCACATTACGAGCCTCAGATGCGAAATCCGGGTACGCTTGATCAAAACTTTCCATGCCTCGCTTTGTGCAGGGTGAACCATTTTATCTTACCATCCTTGGCAATTCGTATGCCATGTCATGTGCTCTGCTATTTTCTGTGACATATGCAACCTCTGCAGACGATGCGTAATCGAAAAGTACCACAACTTCTTAAAAGGGACTTCTGTTTTAGCTCCATACCCTTGTCTCATGTACCTAGGCTCTCTGCAAATGGGGCATGATCTCAAATTGGCATTTTCTTTGTAGTAAAGACAACAATTATTCTTACACACATCATACTTGATAACACCAAGCCCAAGTTTCATCATCATTTTTTTCACTTTGTAATAACTATCAGGAATGGCATGTTGATGTTGGGGTAAGGCTCTGCGTATACATCCATCTATGAATTGTTGAACATGTGCCTGTGTTGTGTTTGGCTGCGTTTTGAATTTCATGACCTTAGTAATCGAATGAAGTTGTGACATATTATGTCCTTCATAAAGAGGCTGGTCGGAAGCTACAATAAGGTCGTAAAACTCCTTCGCGTCCAAATTTGGCTCATCTGCCATTTGCTGATCTTCATACTGGTTATATTGCGGAAACCAAATATGAACAAAATCCGTATCGGCTTGGAACCCGTATTGTTGCTCCATAGCAGGTGTGGAAGATGGACCGGCACCTCCAATGTCATATGTAACGCCGTGTTGCGCATAGTCTTCCCCGTGCCGGTTCCAAATGTAGTAATTCGGCCGAAATCCATGTGAATATAAGTGAATTGTAATAATATCACGATCACGAGGAGGCCACTGAAAATCACATTCGGAGCACAGACACAAAATCATACTCTGATTTTGATGTGTGAATGACCAGTCACAAAATTGCTCTACTCCACTTACGAATTCCGGCGTCATACCCGCATGACCCCACCTATTGTACATCCAATCGCGGAAATTGCTCATCTTATACCCTGAAATGTTTAAACAACTACGTGTTAATCATTACAGTGTTACGCTCGATCATTATGCATAAATATAATGTTAAACGTATGGATAATATGCAAGGATGCCATAGAAAATAAAGAATTATAAAAATCCCTAAAATAATGTAGCTACATGAGGTTACTCCCTTGCCACATTACATAAACTGAATATTTAATATGTAAACAATTGACAAACATAACTTAAATATGAAACATATTAACAAATTAAAAATTAACCAAAAACGTAAACAAGTATAAATCATGCAGCTACACGTACTCAATTATCAATTCCCAAAATTAACAACTATGTGATTATATATAATTGGGCTATGAATTGTTTTTATCATACTTAATAGATTACTCACTATATAGTATATATAACATATCACACACTAACCGAAGATTACGAAGTCTAAACTTACAAATTAAAGAATTTAAATTACATACATTAAACATATAAACATACCTCTTCAATTTTACTTGTCGAGCCGGATAAATGTAGAGAAATTATATGATAGACATGAGAAGATGACAAGAAATGTGAAGAGTTATGAGAAATGAGATCTGGTGATGGACAGAGAGTATTGGTGTATATGATAAGATAAGGTAGGGATAAATGTGAAACGCCCAATATTTATGACAGCAAACTGTCAATAACCTATTTATTATTAACTTACGTATTTTATTCATTTGAAGAAATTGTGACAGCCAACTCTCAAAATTTGTCAAAATTCCATATGAAATTTTCACAAATCGATATGAAAATATTTGATTTTCGTTCCAAAATTTTGAAGCTCCGCTTAAATAAGTTTTTGGGTTTAAATCATTTCAGAGGTTTCATTTAGAAACCCTAGAACCAAATTATCCAGCCAAATTATCTTCTTCCTCTCTGCGCCCACAATTAGAAACGATCAAAATGCTGCTTCTGCCATGGCGGCACCTCCTTGCTCTCCGTCCGTCCTCGTCTCCGTCTCCATCTTCTGTCATCGACGCGCTCTTCTTGTCTCCGTCCGTCTTCTTCGTTAGGCTCGGTGACCGATCTATTGGTCATTGTCTTCCCCAATTTCCTCCATCGCTGGTAATTCACTCATCCATTCTTAATATTCTTATTCTGGAGTAATAAAAGAGAATCCTTGAATAGACCCTTTTATTTATCATTCGTTGTGACGAATAACAACTTATTACAACTATAAATTTATTTATTTATGTAGTTAAGAAACGTAGATCATATAACATGCGTAAGTAAACTCTTCTTTCTAACGGAGATCTGTGGAATACCACTCCAATTCGCCCATACAACAGAGGATATGAAAAACTCTAGGCGGTTAGAATTAATGAATCATTAGCAGCATGGCTTGGCTGGAACTTATAGTAGTTTACTGATTCCATTTTTGTTCCTTTTTCCAGATCGGATTTTGCATTTTGCGATCTCAAATTCTCAATATTGTTTGTCGATTATCACAATTTTATTCGCTGATTTGATTGTTTGTCCTTACTTGTTTTTGCAGGTTGATTAATTGCATTCATATACCGTGTAAGTATTGTTCTCTACCTCTTTCAAATACTGGTTCGAATCTGGTTTGGTTCTTGGTACTGGTTCGAGTATCCAGTCCGTTCATTCTTTAATTCTTGCTCGTTAGGTGTTGGAGCCAGGCAGCCAGCTAGATATTTGGTCTTCTCTGATTATGGTTTTGGTGATTGGGAACGAGCTCCTAGAGGTGTGCTGGGTTTAATTTAGTCTGGTATACTGTTTGTGTTAGATCAACTTTAGCAGGCTGTAAGGTTCTTGACTACTGTTTTGTTTGGATCTTTTTGCAGGCTGTAAGGTTCTGCACAGTACCAAAACCAAGGTAGAGGCATGGGAACAACCTTTGGCTAAGATAGCCATCCATAAGACGGTTCTTGCTCTTCGTGATTCCGTCTGTATTACGGCTACTCCACTTGTCCTGGGGCTTAAGGTATTGTTTGCGAATACTTTGAATGTTATTTTGGTTGGTGTTCGGTTATTTATGCTTTGTTTAGCGTTAGCTTTTCATCTGACTTATAGTTTAGATGATGTTATTTGGTCGTTTGACCAGAATAAACATGTTACATGAAACAAGTTACCTGAACAAGTTAGCTTCTGTTCATTCTGTATATTTTGATTGATTCTTCTTAGATGGCCTAAATTGAAACAAGTTGCAAGTTTAACAGTGCAATAATTATTTAGAAGTTAACTAAACCATCAACTTTTTTTTTCCTTGTGTAAACCATGTTTTCTTGGATGAGTTTTTGTTTACTGAAGACAATTAGAAACTTAAAGGATATGTATTGCACGTTTATGATTGATCAATAATGGTTTGTAATCTGTGCGAAGCACTATTGTGAATATATGATACACTATTAGTTTGTATGCACATAATTAGTAGTATGGACTATGGAGTATACCATTCCTAAGATGTGCACTTCCCCATCTTCTGTTTGTTCCTAGTTTGATGCATCCAGGTTAAGAAAGCTTAGACCCAACTTCAAGGGGAATGAAGGTTTTGTTACTGCAGGCAATGCTTCTAGTATAAGGTTACCATCTTCCTGCCCTTTCAATTCCTTGATCTGTACATGTGCGCCCATGTACATCTTTTTTATGTTCTGATTTCTGAATCATATCCACATATCAAAAGCCTTATTAAAATTGGACAGGCTCTTGCAATACCCAAAGCAATCTCAAACGCTGGCTTGGAGGCATCTAATATTGGACAGGCTCTGTAAGTTTCTAATAATGAGTGCTGCTTCATGTATGCCGTTTCCAATGAATTATTGCTAGTGCTTCAGAATGTTGGTATATATGAAGCCTTTGATTTTGCAGGAAGCTCTAGGATATTTTGAGCTTGTCTTTGATGCTGTTTACACTCCAAAGAGCACTAGTCAGTCAGGAAGTTGAACAAATGGGAGCAAAAACTGTAACAGGAGTAGACCAATTAGTTTAAATATATCAAACATCGGTAATTCCATCTTTTTTTCTATTAGATGTGTAACCAATTAGGTGTTCATTTCATGTAAAGTGTATTTCTAATATATTAGCACATGACTTGAGCTGAAAACATTGAGATAGATAGTGATGTAATTGACAAAGTAATGCACTTCAAATAAAATACATAGTTTTCTTCACTCATTACCATTTGTATTAGTAATTGAGGATATGATTATGAATTGCAAGTATTAATAATCTCATACATTTTGATAATGAGCAATAAATTCTTTTTATAATTCTAATTGGTGTTTATTGACAGAAGAGTAATTAATTATAAAATTTTATATTACAGTCAATCATTATAAATTATGACAGGACACCGTCAAAAATATATTGCCTAAATAATGACAGGCATTTGTTAAAAATATGAAGGTAGTATACGGTAGGATGTAGAGAGTACAATGTGACAGTTGGCTGATAACAATAGAAATGTATTTCTATTGTATTTAGCATTTGTTTATAATGTATTCTACAATATTTGACAGCTAGTTGTTAAGGTAGGTGTAAAGAATAGGATAATGATATAATATGGAACGAATAGGCGCGTGAGTGGCAAACCTATTTGAGTCAGCATGCTGTTACAAATTGCTGTAAAAACATATTCTATTTGTGACTGGCCGTCACAAACAATTCAATTGGCTATGGGCTCGATTGTTACAGCTCCTTTTAACAGTTTGCTGTCATTATTTGTGATATTATGACAGGAAAACCCTCTTTGTGACAACATTTGGCTGTTACAAAGATTCATGTTTTTTAGTAGTGTAGACACACTATTATATACGATTCATATATTTCCAACATATTTGATGCTATTGTACTTTTATACATGATCATGTCTTAATTTGGCATGGGATATATGATGTTAGTCAATGCATTCATAAGTTGAGTCTAAAAGCATGCATTCACGTTAATAAGATTGTCAGCCGAGAAAGATTTCAAGTTAAGGCTCTGTTCTCTTCAACTGAAAACTCATTCAGTTCAGTTCAGTTCAGTTCAGTTCAGAAAATTGCAGTTGAAGAGAATAGAGCCTAAGTCAAGAATGGACTAGTAAGGTCTCCCTAGAACATTGTGGCCAATCAAGTTAAGCGGTCACCATTGGCTAGGCAACTAGCAAATCGTGGCTATTCAAGTAAAGCGTTCACCATCAGCTAGGCAACTAGCAAATCGTGGTTATTCAATTTAAGCGGTCTCCATTGGCTAGGAAACTAGAAAATCATGGCTATTCATGTTAAGCGGTCACCATCGGCTAGGGTGTACCTTACGACGCTACGTGAGCTCACATCCAAGTTAATTTTCAAGTCAAGTTTAAGTTTAATTTTCAAGAAGTTCAAGGACAAGTTCAAGTGTTCAGGGTCAAATTTAGTTTAGAGTTGCATTAAGCAGGATTAAAATTTTTAAGAGACATCTAGAACTTTAAGTCATGGCACGTTTATGGATTTTCCTAAGCCAGTAGTACCCTTGCTAAAATTATCAATTTTAGGTATTTGAAGCCGATCTATTGGAGTGGAGCGTTGCCAGAACAGTGATCATACAAGAAGCAATTTTACTATTCTCCTTTTCACGATTTTCAAGACTTTGTATTATTGCGAGATTTTACAAGTTATGATTCCGCTCCATCTTTTTACTAGTTCACGAATTTGTACCAAGAATTTCATGCCAAGTCTTTTGACACGCAAGACGTCTAGTAATGTTTTAAATTCGAGGAACTTGAGTTATAAAAAATTAAAAAACGTTGCTAGATGCCTTGCGCGTCAAAAGAACTGGCTTGAAATTCTTGACATTAATGCGTGAACTAGTAAAAATATGCAGCGAAATTATAACTTGTAAAATCTTGCAATAATACAAAGTCTTGAAAATCGTGAAAGTGAGAATAGTAAAATTTCTTCTTTTAGTGATCACTGTTCTGGAAACGCCCCACTCCAATAGCTCGGCTTTAAATACCTAAAATTGATAATTTTAGCAAGGGCACGACTGAGCAAAATCCATGCACGTGCCATGACTTAAAGTTCTATCTTCATATTTTTAAAGCTTTTAATCTTGCTTAATGCAATGCAACTCTATACTTAAATTGACCCTCAACACTTGAACTTGTCCTTGAACTTCTTGAAAATTACTCTTAAACATGACTTGAAAATTAACTTGGACGTGAGCTCACTTGGCGTTGTAAGGTACATCCCAAGTCGATGGTGACCGCTTAACATGAATAACCACGATTTGCTAGTTGCCTAGCCGATGGTGTCTGCTTAACTTGGTTGGCCATGATTTGCTAGGGAGATTTTACCAACCCATTCTTAACTTAACTTGGAATCATTATTGGCTTAGAATCTTATTGCCGTGAATGCATGTTCATAGACTCGACTCATGAATGTATGGACTAATGTGTGTGTAATAACATGATACGGAACATCACATGTAACACTTTCAACAGCAACACCAACAAGCTTGCAGAGTTAAAAGATTACGAAAAGGCAATCATAAGGTGCAATGTTGAACTATAACATCATGTTCATATATAAGTGATCAAACAACTATAAAAATATGTAAGTTTCTCAATCTACTTTCCCTTGTTACCATGGCAAACCGCAACAACAAACAACAAACACATGTAAACATCACTTATGACATCCATGGAGTCACTCTGGACCAATAATACCTCAATTGAAAGTAACATATAATTCACAAACTTCCAACCACAAAATATCAATTCAAGTTAGAATGAACATATACGAGACTTGGGCATATTGAATCAGAACATATAACGCATAAGCTGAAATGAGAAACTTTTAAGAACGCGATACGACATACTTTTAATTCTAACAATCTCATAACGTGAATGAACACTAGGGGAACTTGCAAATATCACATATCATAACATAAATCATAATTAACCAAATAATCGTGAATGAGCCTTAAGGGAACTTGCCTTAAAAAATGAACGAGGGACAAAAATTGCAAACGGGTTGAAAATCAGTCCTCTGTTCTATATCAGATTCTAGACGACTCACGCAACAAAATATATAGTGATCCGTCTGGTGAAAGCATAGAAAAGTTTGTTATCAATCTTCTATACAGAATTCAGATTGATCCGACGGTTAATGAACCGGGAATCGATTTTAGAATACGACTGCATTGTGCAGAAAGTTTGCGTGCGAAAACCAAGTTTTGACTGACGGTTTTTCTTTGAATTCCATAGGGTTAGGGCAAGGATGTGCTTGATAAAAAGAAGGCCTGGGCTTTAGTTATGTGAGGGGCTGGATAAGGCTACAAGGCACAAAACTGGGCCAACAACGCTTTACGAACTGCGCTTTGACGGTCGATTCGCTTTAAAACACTTAAAGTTGAATTACGAATTTTTGGACTGTTACATTTTCTCTATCACATTTGCTAGTTTAATTTGACTTCATTGATCACAAGAAAAATAAAAAAGGAAACGTGGTAGTGCACAACAACGTGGAAGATATGTTTTTGTTTTCAGATCCATCCAGCCTTAAAAAACCATCTCATGCAATCAGGATTGCATGCCCTAATAAGTTCCAGATCCAGACGCCACTTTCTTGCTTATCCAACCAGAAACCTGTTTGAATTTATATTTTACTTGTTCACTGAAAAAAGTTCCATGGCTGAGATTTGGGCAGTTGCAATTTCAGCACTTTTGTTTCTCTATCTACTAAAACAATTCATCAACATGAGAAACAAAAAACTACCTCCAGTTCCATTAGGCCTTCCATATGGGGCTACCTCACTTGACAAAAACATGGTCCTATAATGTACATGCGTTTAGCCCTGTGCCTGTAGTTGTCATATCATCTGCTGTTGCTGCTGAGCTCCTTTTCACCACGAACTATCAAGTTTTTGCTAACCGGCCTCATAACAAAGGCGCTAAGTACATGTTCTATGAGCAGCGAGGCATTGTCTTTGCGCGATAGGGTCATTCCTGGCATAATATGCGAAAACTCGTCACCGTTGAGCTACTGAGTCAGCTAAGGATCAGCCAGTTTCGTCCATGAGAACGCGAGAGTTAGGTGATTTGGTTTCTTTGCTGAAAGAAGCTGCCAAGAAGCGAGAAACTGTTGATGTAAGTGCTAGAGTCTCAGAGTTAAGCGCAAATATGACATGTTTGATGGTGTTTGGGTGTTTGGAAGGAAGTACGGAGACAGATTTTGATGGTAAGGGGTTAAGGGGTAAATTACACAAAACCCCCTTTCAATTATACTAAACATGCACGAAACACACTCAATTATTAAAATTGCATCAAATCCGTCGAAATATTAATAAACATTGCATAATATACCCTCAATTATCAAAATTGCACCACATCCTCTGAAACATTAATAAACATAGCACGATTGACCCTCACTCATCAACATTGCACCAAATCCCCCTAACTGTTTGAAAAAATAGCGGAAAAATCCTTTTTCATCCATATAACTGAAGATGCACTTCACACGCAACAAATAAGAGTATTTATACCTATAATATAACAAACTTATCCCTATTTTTTAACAAAAGAAATTACAATTTTTTATTTAGCAAACCATAAAAAATTAGAAAATAATTAAATAAATAAAAGGGCCCTAATATCTCCGATTCCGTTGAGCACTAGGGTTGTCAAAAAACAGTGAGCGTTTGGTCACCATTAATGAGTACAAATGTCTCCATTGTAAGTTCGTAGATCAGTGTTTCTTTATTCGTTTTATTGATTCTTATTGTTTTTAGTTTTTCATTTAATCTTATAATGGTACATCGTTATAATTATAAAAAATAGAAAGAAACAACGACCTAACGACCAGATGGTCACAATTTCTGGGATTCATAGTCCGAGACCTTAGGGTCATTTTTATATCCTATACTTATTTTCTTAATGTTTTAATTATGCTTTTTAGTAAGAAAGATTTTCCTTGTAGATTTAAACTATACGTAACTTTGCAACTCAACAAGCATGAATAATGCCCGGTCTAGTTTTTTGTATGTGAAGAACGCATTTAACAATTGGTAGTTTCAATTTCACGCTACATTTCTACTAATACTAAGAGAATTTATATTATCAGTTAACAGGCCAATCTTGACAGTTACCTACTTATATCTTCCATTATTAATCAAATCAACCCAATAAACTCCAAACCAACCAACAAACAAACGCAAGAAAATAAACACAAATACAAGATTTAACGTGGTTCGACAATTGTCTACGTCCACGGGATAACCAAGATTTCTATTAACCAAGAACCAAAATGCAGTTTACAAGGAATCAACCAAACCTATCAAGCTATATCGAGCTCCGTTCTCTATTCCTCACCGTGTTTCTCTCAAGAAATCTCAATGTATTCTCTCTATGTTCTCATCGATTTATTCTAGTACCTACATGTGTATATATACTAGAGAAATCAACATACATTCCTTTTCCTAGCAAGATTCGAATTTTACTGCTAATAAGAAACGAATTCTTGATCACTAAGCAAAAGAAAACCAAGTTAGATTCGACTTCTAACTGTCCTGTGTCTTCAGTGTTATTCCAGTGTTTTCAGTACACCATGTTCCATTACTTTCTTTAATATTAAGCTAACCGGCTTCACAATTCTCCACCTTGGCTTTATATTAATGTAACCACAGTATACCACACCATTCATGTCCCTAGAGTTAGGACACAACCCTTCCTTCCATCAACTTGATAGAACTTAGACACGATCCAAACTTCATCACAGAAATTGACTTAGTAAATCCATCCGCCGGATTAACATTTGTGCTGATCTTCTCAATCTTGATAGTACCATTCTCAACTTCATCTCTGACAAAGTGAAACTTTATATCAATGTGTTTGGACCTGTCATAGTAAGCTTGATGTTTTGACAAATGAATTGCACTTTGACTATCACAGAATATAGTCATCGGTGTTTGCAACACACCGAACTGCCCCAGAATTCCCTTGAGCCAAATAGCTTCTTTCACAGCTTCCGTCATGGCCATAAATTCTGCCTCTGTAGTTGATAATGCAACCACAGGTTGATGAGTAGACTTCCAACTTATTGCTGTACCAAATAATGTGAATACATATCCAGATAAAGACTTCCTTGTATCCAAGTTTGCAGCATAATCCGAGTCGACATACCCAATCAGTGCATCATTCCTCGTCTGGTGTTGCTCAAACACCAATCCCAGTCTAATTAAACCACCAATATACCTGAGCAACCACTTAACTGCCTCCCAATGGTCCTTGCCAGGATTATCCATATACCTGCTTACTGAGCTCATTGCATGAGCCAAATCCGGCCTGCAACATACCATGGAATACATAATCGACCTTGTAGCATTAGCATACGGTGTGTTCTCCATACACCTCTTCTCTTCATCAGTATTAGGACAAGACTTCTTAGATAACTTGAACTGAGACCCCGGAGGTGTTGCACCATGCTTGGATTTGTGCATGTTAAATCTCCTTAACACCTTCTCCAAGTAAGCACTTTGATTCATAATGATCTTTCCATCACTTCCATGAATAATATCAATGCCCAGTATCCTCTTAGCTATTTCCAAGTCTTTCATCTCAAATTTTGACTCAAGAAATTCTTCACATGAGTGATTCCTTTCATATGCTTGCTTGCTATAAGCATGTCATCCACATAAATAAGCAAATATATTATGTCTTCGACATTCTCACCATAGAAGTAAACACAGGTGTCGTAGTCACACCGCCTGAACTTGTGGCTCAACATAAACTTGTCAAATCTTCTATACCATTGCCTTGGACTCTGTTTAAGACCATATAGTGATCTCAACAATAAACAAGCCTTGTGCTCCTTGTCATCTACCTCAATACCCTCAGGTATCCTCATGTAAATCTCTTCATCCAGCTTCCCATGCAAGAATGCAGTAGTAACATCCATCTGATGTAAGTGTAGCTTAAATTTAGCTACCATAGCAATCAAGCTCTTGATTGAGCTATGCTTCACCACTAGAGAAAAGATCTCATTGTAGTCAATACCCTCTCCTTGTGTGAAACCTCTAGCAACTAGTCTGGCTTTGTATTTCACCTTTTGCTCACCATCAGCTCCAAGTTTCTTCTTAAAGATCCACTTACAACTAACAAGCTTCTTTCCTTTAGGTATAGCTACAATATCCCATGTATGATTCTTTTCAAGTGACAAGAGTTCTTGCTGTATAGCAATGCACCAACTATTCTTCTCTGAGCAACTTATAGCTCTTTGATAGTTCTCAAGCTCATAACAATCAATATCCTCGGCAATATTCAGTGCAAAATACACCATATCTAGATCTGCAGTAGAGGTTCTAACTCTTGGTTCTCTATCTCTGATGAGTTGATAATCCACAACATCATCTGGATTATTGAGCTCTATCCCTATCCTTCGTATGATCACGTTCCTCTCCACCTGATTATTCGATTCAGGCTCCACCTGATCATGTATGTCAGTATTTCCCTGAGATTCAGCATGCGGTGTTGTCAGAACACCATGGTCTACGAAAACTGGTGTTATCACCACACTAGTGTCTGTCTGCTCCATATTCAGTGTTGTTGACACACCATCTTTGACAGGCTCAACCTGACTGAGTGTTCTCTCAACACTGTCAGTATTCCTCAATAATGGCATCACATTTTCATGGAAAGTCACATCCCTGCTGATGATGCATCTATTTACCCCTGGTTCTAAGCACCAGAGTTTATATCCCTTAACTCCCTTTGGATAACCAAGAAACAAGCACTTTACTGCTCTAGCCTCCAACTTATCTTGCTTAACGTGAGCATAAGCTAAGCATCCAAATACTTTGAGATATGAGTAGTCTGAATGAGTACCTTTCCAAACTTCTTCAGGTGTCTTGAAACCAATAGCTGATGATGGACATAGGTTAATAAGATGTGCTGCCGTAGTCACAGCCTCTCCCCAAAAACTTTTTGACAAACCTGATCCAAGAAGCATGCACCTCACTCTTTCTAGGATTGTTCTATTCATCCTTTCAACTACTCCATTCTGTTGTGGATTTCCACGGACTGACTTGTGTCTCAAGATGCCCTTCCCAACACAGAAGGTATTGAATTCATTAGACAAGAATTCCAGCCCATTATCAGTTCTGATCACCTTGAGTTTCTTGTTCGTTTGATTCTCCATCTCCACAAGACATTCCTTGAATTTCATGAAAGTCTCATCCTTGGACTTCAATACAAACACCCACACTTTCCTTGACAGATCATCAATGATGGACATAAAATATCTACCTCCATTCCTAGTGGTGGTTCTCGCCGGTCCCCATAAATCTGCATGCACATACTTAAGTATGTCCTGTGTGGTGTGTTTCCCAACATCACAACTGTTCTTCTTGGACTTCCCTAACACACAGAGCTCAGAAAGTTCCATCTTATGTATCTTGTCTCCACCTAAGAGTCCCTTCTTAGATAAATCCATAAGACCTTTCTCTCCAACATGTGCTAGTCTTCTATGCCATAGAACGATGTTGTCAGAACACTATACACTGGAAACTTCACCAGTTACAGTTTCACCTTGTAGATAATACAATTCTCTCCTTTTAAGAGCTTGCATAACCACCTTATCACCCTTCTTGACCTGAAGGACACCATTCTCACCTGAATACTTGTAACCCTTAGTATCCATCAATCTTAAAGATATCAAGTTTCTCTTCAAGTGTGGTACATATCTCACATTAAGCAAATCCCTTACCACTCCATCAAACATCTCAATTCTCACTGTTCCCATACCCTTTATTGTGCATGGTCTATCATCACCAAGAACAACTGATCCACAGTTTCTATGCTCAAAAGTCGAAAACATTCTCTAATAGGTGTCATATGAAACGAACAGCCTGAATCCATAACCCATTCAGTTGATTGACTAGTTTGAGTGACTGAAAGTACCTCAGTAACAAGAGCTTCCGCAGTATGATAAGCCTCTGATTGGTTTGTAATGTTTGTGCCATAATTAGTATTCGGTGTTTTCGCCACACCCTTGCCTTTCTGTGCCTTTAGACTCATACAATCCTTCTTCAAGTGTCCTTGCTTCTTGCAATAATAACACTTCCTTGTTTCAGGGCCATCCTTGTTATACTGAGCTTTCCTTTGATCTGGATATTGCTTCTTCTTTGGTGGAAACTTGTGATATTGTTTCACCATAAGGCTTTCACCAGTACTGAGTGTTGGTGGAACACCATCCTGATCCTGCTCCCTTGATCTTAATGCAGATTCAATAGCCTCCATTGTCAATGCTTCTGTCCTTCCATACACCAAAGCATCCTTGAATGGAACAAGAGACCTAGGGAGTGAATTCAACAAGATAATTGCCTTGTCTTGGCTCCTCATCCTGTTCTTCTCATCAGTTTCCTGATTGTCATGGTGTGCAACCATCTTCTTGAACAAATCCAACTGACTCATGATTGATTTTCCTTCAACCATCTTGAATGCAAATAGTCGTTGCTTGGCATAGATTTTATTTGCATCAGACTTGTCGTTGTACAATTCTTCTAGCTTCTCCCATATTGCTTTTGCCGATGAAAGATCACCAATTTCAATAAGGGCATTATCTCCCAAAGCTAATAACAAAGAACTGTACGCCTTGTTTTTGATCAGACATGGTTTTATCAGCATCAGACATGGTTTTATCAAACTCCTCTGTCAGTGCATCGATCACACCCTGCTGCATTAACAGAGCTTTCATCCTTCTCTTCCACAGACCAAAGTCTGTCTTTCCTTCCAACGGTTTGAGGTCGAACTTTGGAGACGCCATTGATGAATAGATACCAGTTGATTCTCTTCCCACAGACAGCGCCAATTGTTAATCAAATCAACCCAATTCAATCCAATAAACTCCAAACCAACCAACAAACAAACGCAAAAAGATAAACACAAACACAAGATTTAACGTGGTTTGACAATTGTCTACGTCCACGGAATAACCAAGATTTCTATTAACCAAGAACCAAAACGCAGTTTATAAGGAATCAACCAAACCTATCAAGCTATATCGAGCTCCGTTCTTTATTCCTCACCGTGTTTCTCTCAAGAAATCTCAATGTATTCTCTCTACGTTCTCATCGATTTATTTTAGTACCTACATGTGTATATAAACTAGAGAAATCAACATACATTCCTTTTCCTAGCAAGATTCGAATTCTACTCCTAATAAGAAACGAATTCTTGATCACTAAGCAAAAGAAAACCAAGTTAGATTCGACTTCTAACTGTCCTGTGTCTTCAGTGTTATTCCAGTATTTTCAGTATACCATGTTCCATTACTTCCTTTAATATTAAACTAACCGGCTTCACATCCATACTCAACCGTCTCTACATTTTGTTGTTGATTGAATTGATAATAATTATATTAGAACACATTTAAACCCCAGAAGTTATACTACCTCTTACATAACTGTACTATTCAAATGGAAGACACATTCAACTTCTTCCTTTTCTCAGCCAGAACACACTCAAGTCAACTTCTCCGGCCGACTACATAAAAAGAGGAGAAAAAAAGTAAACTTATATCAAATCATTCATTTTATGAACTACATGCATATAAATTCGAGACACCCGGTTGTAATTGAGCATAATCGTATAACATGAATTCACGAGCATAAATTATTTTCCTTACAAAAATTTAAAACACAGATTAAAAAGTTTATGGGTACCCGCATGTCAGCGATGCTAGTTTATTAATATTTTTGGAGACTTGGAGAAATTTTGATAATTGAGGGGGAAAGGAGGTAATTGTTATTTTTTCAGAGGGTTGGATGCAATCAAAATAACTGAGGGTGTTTCGTGCAATATTTATTTATATTTGGGGAGATTTGGTGCAATTTCATTAATTGAGAGTGTTTTGTGCCTGTTAAATATAATTGGAGGGGATTTTGTGGAGTTTGCCCGGGGTTTAAGTCTGTGGTCATGGAGACATTGGAGGCTGCTGCAATTTTCAATCTTGGTGACTATTTTCCGTATATTGGATTGCTTGATCTTCAAGGATTGACTTGAAAGATGAAGCGTCTGGCCAAGACTTTTGATGGATTTATGGAGAAAATTATTGATGATCATGTACAGGGGAGAACGGAGAACAAGACAAATGCTCATAAGGACTTTGTTGATATATTGATGGCATTGCTGGATTCAGGGGAAGCAAGTTTTGAATTCGATCGTTGCCATGTTAAGGCCCTTCTCCTGGTAATCATCATTCTTAATTTACGAAAACTATGTGATATGTCTGATTTTTCGTGATGAATTCGATGATCCTCTGCCAGCAGAAATTTAGCTATGTTAGAAACTGTGGACCTTGTTGTATACAAATGAAGTTGATTCGAGTGTCCAATTCAGTTTATTCTTAGATAGCTGCCTCGTTCTGGTACATCTTGGTGGTCTTTATATGTGGTACAGTGTTGGAATTTTAGTGAATGATTGAGCTTTATGAATTGGTCAATGTGGCCCAACACATCGGAAACAAGCATTCCGTGTAAGCGTGTATCTCGTAGTTAAAACGAATTACAATTACACTTTATGTATTAAGTCACTAAAATCGACAAGTGGTGAAAGGGTGATTAATGCATTAAGTGTGTTTGATCAATACATGAATGAGTTAAGTCATCTTAAACATGAGGATTCGTAATCTTATGTGCTAAAATTCGGGTTAAAGAGCAAATTAATCGAAAAGAAAGAAGAAAAATTCAAATTATGGAGAAAAAGCTTTAAACACTGTAGCTCACCGCGGTGAGCTCATTTTTCACTGTAGCTCACCGTGGTCTACCTAAGCCAAAACTTGGTTTCGGTTCCGAGACCGCGGTGAGGTGCGTCTGAACAGACCCGATTTTCTCAGAAATTCGAATTTTTCCTTATCTTTTCATGAATGTACACTTCTCTTGAGTTGAATAATTGTGTTCCTTTCAACTTGTGTCTATTGAATGAAGAGTTAACACCTTTAGTGGAAGGATATAACTATTGGAAAAGATCACCAAATAAGTATAAATATGTGAAGAAGTTCTTCACAAGAACACACATCATATTCCATACTTGCTTTCTTTCCTCCTGCTCCTTTGTGCATCCTTACACACTAAAACTAAGGTTCGGCAGACTCGGCTATCGGAGTGCAACCTAGCCATTTAAGAGAAGTTTTATCCTGGGAGACTGTTGCAAGCAACCCGTGTGCACCGTAGCGGAGCAATAAAGTCTTAAGGAGAGATAGTCAAACTATCGACTCTTCTCGACCCTGTTTTCTTCTTCTCTACTTCCATACCCGTAAATATCTACCATATTCCTACATAGAGTAACTCATCTTGAGTTAATTTGAACCTTTAATGAAATAGCTGAACTTTATCTACATGACAGTCCTATTTATAGATGATTATACTAACTTGAACCTGCGTTACAAGAATTTTCTGTTTGTAGGATATGTTTATTGCTGGCATGGATAGAGAAAAAGGCATAAATGGTCCCGAAGCATAGAGGGTATGGCGCACGCAGTGTAACGTTAGTTGGTCCCGGTCAGATTAGTCCCAAAGTTTAAAAAATGTGGCAGAAACAGGACTTTTGGCACAATTTTGACCTTGACTGCTGATGTGGCATGCCACTCAGCGAGTCAATGTCAAAATTGGCTGCCATGTCAGCAATTCATAAAAAGAAAAATAAAAAATAAAATTAAAAATTCAGAAAAAAATGAAAAGAGAAAAACAATTGAAAGTGCAGCTGTCATTGTTGTAGCAACATTGCTATGACTGTTGCAGCAACAATGGCTATAACAGTCTCAGTCCAGAAATTATGCACTTTGAAGGACTTAATTAATAATTGCCCTTTTCACTAACGTTAACCTAGTTCCATGTTTGTGATTGTTTGGTTTCAGGTAAGAAGCGACGTATATTCAAGAAAGCCATGGAGTCTTAGAACACAAGATACAAGGGACTCTTGGAAGTCAATATCTTATGGACTCTTAGAAGATTGAATGATTTGGACTCTTGAAGATAAGGATAAAGATGAAGACTTGATTCTGCGTATCGGTGTCAAATTGAAGTATTATAAATACCAGATCAAGTGATGAAGAAGATTACGGATTTTAGAGATTTAAGATTCACAATCAATAGTTGTAATCCTCTCATAGTTTTACTAGTCTTTGAAGTGTCTAGTTTAGGTGCTTTGGAATAATTCATTCCGACTAGTTCTAGTGTTTGATCTTTTCTCATTGAAGAGTTTAAACCTAGTTTTGTAAATCTTCTTTATTATAGTGGATATTTGCCTTGGGCGCAGTAGGTATATTTATATACCTACTAGAAAGAAACATCTTGTTTGCTGTTATTGTTTACTTAATTTCGCTGTGCATTTGATTGTTCATGTCACTGTGACACCAACTGTTGTAGTAACATTGCTACTAACAGTGGTGTTTCAGTAAGAAGTGCAAAGTCCTAGGTCCGTACGTTCTTTCAATTGGCATCAAGAGCCAGGCACCTAATTTATATGTGTGTTGGACATTGTTACTTCTTGAAATGAATTCTTTCAATCCAAACGCGGATAAGTTGCCCATTTTATATGGTTCAAATTATTCCTATTGGAAACTGAGACTAATAACACATATCAAATCAATTGATATTTGTGCTTGGAAAACTGTGGTGGATGGTTATAAGATTCCACAATCAGCACCTGATGCTAATGGTGATGTGATAATCAAACCAGAAAGTCAATGGACAGATGATGAAAGGAAGGAATCTTCCTACAATGAGAAAGCTCTCAATGCAATATTCAGTTACATTGATATGCACATGTGTAGAATTATTCAAAACTGTGTAACGGCAAAGGATGCTTGGGAAACCTTACAAAGTCATTGTGAGGGTCTGAGTAATGATGGGAAACCTTACACAGGTTTTGAAATGCTGAATACAGAGCAGATTGCACCACAGGACGAGAATGTTGCTGAAACAGTTGCTCCAACTGTTCCTGCAACAGCTGATGCAACACTGGTTGACACCAGTTCCTCAGAAGATAGTGATGCTGAACAGACAGATGTTGATGACAATGAATCAGAAGAGCGGTACCCAGTAATCCGGACAATGTCAGAAGAGATCCTCCAGCAAAGATTCGCAAATTGCACCCCCCTTCCCAAGTGATTGGTGAAGTGAGTGATGGCATGCAATTGAGGAGGAAAGCAAGAGTCAACTACAAAGAAATGGTAAGCAACACTGATACGAATTTTCGATGCTTGCATGGTTCTCTTGATCTTCATGCAGATTACCCCTTTGAGGAAGAATCTAGCCAAGAGCAATTGGTTGAGGAACTTCAGAGGATGTATGAAGGAATACTGCATAAATTAAGAGACATGAAGAAAGTTCTTAGACCTATGGAGAAAGAGAATCAAAGTCTTAAGGACACTGTTGTTCGTCTAGAAGTGATGTTGACAAAAAAGGATGCTGAGATACATACCTTGACCAACAAATTGGATGCTACTGAAGCAATATTTGCAAAATGGAACTCAGGTACTTCTAATCTCTGTAATGTACTTGAACGAGGTAATGATGTTACTACTGGTCTTGGTTATCCAAACTCACCTACAACTACTCTTGAGTCTGAAAAAGCTAATCACAAAACTAAATATTTTAAATTTTTGAAAGATGCTCCTAAGTTTGTGAAAGAAAGTAGCAAGAAAAAGAAAATCAAGAAAACGTTTATGTGTCAGTTTTGCTTCAAACCAGGACATAAGAAACCATTTTGTTTTCTATATTTAAAAGGGAAAGCACCTGACACAGAAAAATCAGCCAATGTTGTTACAACTGTTGCTATAACAGTGAAATCAACATCGACTAAACAGACTTCAACTAAGGGTAAAAGTAAGCAAGTTTGGATACCTAAAACCAATCTGAGATGTAATGTTGTGTTGTTTGCATTAAGTGCAAAGCAAAAGACCATGTGGTATTTTGATAGTGGTTGTTCGAGAGCCATGACAGGTACATTCCAAATGAGTATGATTGGAGAGCTTAATTTCTTCCTTGGATTGCAAATCAAGCAAAGCAAGTCTGGTTTGTTCCTGTCTCAGGAGAAGTATGCACGTAATTTAGTCAAGAGATTTGGTCTGGATGGTTCCAAGACAAGTTCTTCTCCTATGTCCTCCACATTGAAACTCCGCAAATGTGATGTTGCAGTCACAATTGATACAACAATGGATGCAACAGTGGATCCAACACTATACAGATCCATGAGAGGCAGTCCACTACAAGAAAAGCTGGAAAAAACGACGTTATGGGGCGACGGATGAAATCCGTCGCCCCATAACGACGGATCGCTTATTGGGGCGACGGAATCTATCCGTCGCCCCAATTGGAGACGGATAATTGTCATCCGTCGCTTATTGGCGACGGATAACGTATCCGTCGCTAAATTGGGCGACGGATAATTATTATCCGTCGCCCAAGTTTGACTTTGATAAAAAAAAAAAAGGAAATTTTTTTTTTTTTTAAAAAACGGGGCGACGGATAGATTATCCATCGCTTTATAGCGACGGATACCTATCCGTCGCCACATGTGGCGACGGATCGACTACGGGCAGCGGATACGTGTCCGCCAGAAGTTTCATAATCGGACGAGAGGCGTAATGCCTCACTTTCTTCCTCTTCTCCTTCTTCTTCCTCATTCTCTTCTTCTCCTCTCTTGGTTTCGGTGAATTCTGCGTTATTCCGGCCAATCTTGGTGCCTAATCGAAGCTAGTGGGACAAGGAGTTTGTTTCTTCGATCAATTTCAGATTTCTACCGATTAATCAAGGTATTTTGGCTAAAACCCTAGTTTTTTAAAATTTGGGGATTTTGTTTATTTTGATTAATTTGAGCAATTATATGTATATATGATAAGTATGTAGTAGTTAGTTTAGTTAATTTGATTAATTATATGTAATTTGTTCAATTTGATAGTTAGTTTAATTAATGATATGAATGTATGTAGTATGTTAATTAAGTTTGGTATGTATGAATGTATGTAGTTAGTTTGATTTGTGTGTTAAGTATATATAGTTAGTTTAGTTAATTTGATATGTTTGTTAAGTATAGAAGTATGTAGTTTTGATTTGATAAATTTGTATGTTAAGTATGTAATTTGATATGAATATATGTAGTAATTGATATGTATAGAGTAATTAGTTAATTTGATATGTATGTTAAATATATAATATATGTACTAAGAGGTTGAAATGGTTAAATTATATTCCCAATTTTGTAAATATCGAACACTTAATTAATAATTAATTTATAAGCAACATATAATAATTAACAATTAACCTCTACAATCTTCTTATCCTAATTGGAATCGATCTAATAAATTAAATACGATCTAATCAATTGGAACGTCTCAGGTTAAAAATAAAGTATATATACAATGAATTCAACTCATGGATGTACGATAAATGCGTAAATAAATGGCGAGTTTGTAGGAGTTTTGTAGAAGGGTTAAAGGTTTCATCTCGTTTGCCATGGGACGTCCGGTTTGTACAATTGGGGGTTGATAAAGTGTCCTTGCACATTGGAAACCCGCAGAACAAGCAATTTATGACGCCTTCTGCAGATTCGAGCACTTGCGACGTTATGGATTCATGCCCGAGTATCATGTATGGATTCATCACGGTGAGGAAGCACCGTCATGTCATACCTCAATGGAGGAGAGAGGCGGGTTTGCGCCTATCGAGTGCCTTTTCTCGCTTTTGGAACATGTGCATGGTGTATTGGGAGGAGGATGTAGATCTGTTGGAATGCAAGTTCTGTGGTAGGAGCGCCACAAGTGATGAGGAGGGGGTGCATGAGAATGAGGAGTTTGATCCGTTTTGTCTCTAGCTTGTATAACTAGTAATCATTAGTTTATATATATATGAAACCAAACATTATGGTAAAATTGAAGTCGATGTAACTTATATTATGTAATGCCGTAACAATTGATCGAGCTAATATAACTTATATTACGTAGCAATTGATTGAATTATTGTGAAATTGATTTATTATCGTAAATGAAAGAACTCGATCTAATGAATTCAAACGTGTCGTTATTATCTAATTATTCAATGAATACCGATCGTGGATGGATGTATTGTCGCATCTCAATGGCGAGTTCAATGGAGTTTTCGAAGGGTTGAAGGTTTCATTGAATTTGCAATGTCAAATCGCTTGTGTAAAGGATGGGTTGATAAAGTGTCCTTGTGCAATGAAACAAGGTAGAAACAAGCAATACGTGACTCCTAAAGTGGTAGTCCAAGACTTGAGGAAAAATGGATTCTCACTGCGTATCGTATGGAATCATCATGGTGAGGAAGCGACCGTCAATACATATGACCAATATGCATAACGTGGAAGGAAGAGAAAAATGAACAAGTCGGGAACAATCCCAATCAAGGTGATGCTATTCGAGCTCGAGTCGAACAAATGGTGTACGATGCTGTAGGGGCGGAGTTCAGGGACACAACCAACACTGAAACCAAGGTGGAGGTGGAGGAACCACCGAATCCCGAGGATCAGTTGTTCTTTGACTTGTTAGAATCATCAAGGAAGCCGGTTTACCCGGGGTGTAAGCTCACTGAGTTGTCTTTGTTATCTCGGCTAATGAGTTGTAAGGCTAATGGCCAGCAATCTGAAACGAGCTTCAATGAATGGGTTGACGTAATGTCGGACCTTTGTCTGAAAAACCTAGTTCCACCAACTTTTACCAAGCGAAGAAAAGATGCGGGGATTAGGGTACTGGTAACCATAGACTGTTGTCCGAAAATGTGCATGATATATTGGGAGGAGGATGCAGATCTAATAGAATGCAAGTTCTGTGGTAAGGAACGGTACAAGCGTTACAAGGAGGGGGCTGCAAAGAAACGACAAAAGAAAAATCTCTCACATAAGAAAATGTGGTACTTCCCTCTAGCACCTCGTTTGAAAAGATTGTATGCTTCAAGTGCTTCTGCGGATAAAATGCGGTGGCACAAGGAGCGAGTAATCTCGGATAATGCTGAAGGTGGTAGAATGGACCATCCAGCAGACTCACCCGCATGGAAATCGTTTGACAGGACATATCCAGAGTTTGCAGCCGAATCTAGAAATGTACGTTTGGGACTTTGTACGGATGGTTTTAACCCGTTCGGTAGTGAACGTAAATACTCTTGTTGGCCAGTTATGCTCACACCGTACAATCTGCCCCGCCCCCCCGGTGAGTGCATGAAGGAGCCATTCATGTTTCGATCGCATTGGTGCACGGGCGAAAGATCCTGGACTGACGTTGGATGTTTTCTTGCAACCCCTAATCAAGGAGCTGATCGAGTTGTGGACGGATGGTATCCCTGCATATGATGTGTCGACAAAAAAGAACTTCACCTTGAGAGCAGCTCTTCTTTGGACCGTGAGTGACTTCCCTGCATACTCCATGCTATCTGGAAGGAAAACATCAGGGAAATATGCATGTCCACATTGCTTGGAGGATACAGATGCATTTAGACTGAAGGGTAGTGGAAAATTTTGTTGGTTTGATTGTCATCGTAGGTTGCTAGAAAGTGACCATCCGTTCAGGAAGAACAAGGATCAATTCTTGAAAAATAAAGTCGTCAACAAAAAAGCCCAGATAAGACTTACTGGTGCACAAATTCGTTTCTTGTATATTCGTTTCTTGTATCTTATACATTGACAACAGCTTATGGCCTCGGGAGGTGCACAACAAACTAGGTGACATCTTCCGGAGCAGGAGAGAGCCACCGGGGCAGGGTGGTGAGTGTTGGAGCCACATCTCGGAGCGCATGAGGGCAGTACTTGATGAGTGAGGGTAAGTTAAAATATGACATTCATTTGTTTGTAATTATAATTAATCGTTTTAATATGAGTGGTATGTTAGCCACTGTATGTGAGTGGTATGTTAGCCACTTTATTTGGGTGATATGTTAGTCACCATTGTGTTAGTAAATTTTAGGACAATGTGAGTGGTATGTTAGCCACTGTATGTGAGTGGTATGTTAGCCACTTTATTTGGGTGATATGTTAGTCACCATTGTGTTAGTAAATTTTAGGACAATGTGAGTGGTATGTTAGCCACTGTATGTGAGTGGTATGTTAGCCACTTTATTTGGGTGATATGTTAGTCACCATTGTGTTAGTAAATTTTAGGACAATGTGAGTGGTATG
The DNA here is from genome assembly GCA_026545765.1 of Plantago major. Taxonomy (NCBI): domain Eukaryota; kingdom Viridiplantae; phylum Streptophyta; class Magnoliopsida; order Lamiales; family Plantaginaceae; genus Plantago; species Plantago major. Next base: position 22,281,340 of record CM048840.1, on the reverse strand, counting down.
TTAGCCACTTTATTTGGGTGATATGTTATGCTTCATTGTGTTAGTAAATTTTAGGACAATGTGAGTGGTATGTTAGCCACTATATGTGAGTGGTATGTTAGCCACTATATGTGAGTGGTATGTTAGCCACTTTATTTGGTTGATATGTTAGTCACCATATCTGTTATGTTGTTAGGACATGTATTGACTTTGGATGTTGTATGAAATTGGGAATGTAGAAGGAGTACTTCATTCCCAGCAGGTTGATCCCACAGATCTGGCGTGTTTACGAGACTGTGGGATCCAAACTATCTGAGGATATGGTCATGCGTGGAAGGCCATTCGGGATCGGGTGGCCCAATCCTCCACAGTTGATGCAACGGAGTGGGCCTTTGGGATGCCTCTGGCGCCCGAATCGATGTCCAGGCGTTGCTTGGACCAACAGTAACCGGGCATCCCGATCGTCTGGCAGAAGGGCGTTCACCACCTTGGGAGGCGATCTACTGTTACTGATTATTATCAATCGGTGCGTATATATGTGTTTTTGCAATCTAGCATTACGTGTATGCTCTATTACTTGTAGATGATAAATTGTTGACTAGATCTGGTTTGATTCGGTGTACGGGGAGGTGACATCCAAGTATGCCATCTTCAAGAAGGCTGCGGAAGGTATGGTATGGACCGACTTCCGGGCATCGTCTATTGCGGTATGTTTATGTTGCTTAAAGTTCATATTTGTACACTATTACAAGTTACTTTTTTAAAAAAGTAACTGATCATTATATCTGCTATTTACGATTTCAGGCTGAGGTTGATGCTCGGTGGCGGCGGGGAAGGACGAGACGGGTGATGTGTTGTCAATCGAACAAGTTGACAACATCTTCCTAGAGGTCAACAAACCGGACAAGAAAGGACGAATATATGGACTCGGGAGCCTCGGTTTGAGCCTGGCTAGTCCAGGGTGCTCCTCATCATCGTCCCAGCAGTCCAGACGTCCGGTTTACACACAGGACCAGGTCTCGGAAATGGTGCAGTCGCAGGTCCGGGAACATGTTGCTCGGCTAACTCAAGAGATGGAGCAACAAAGGGACGAGATGGAGCGCCGCGACAGAGAAAGGGAGGAGAAACGGCGCCTTGATTCTGAGATGGAGCGATTCATGTCCCGATTCGCCATCACCCACCCCACCCCGTCGATAGCTAGTTATGTATCTGTATGTTGATTTTTTCATATTTACACTTGTTTGGATAATTTCTCCAGCTCCGAATATTACTTTTTTATTCATTGAAACATTTTTCGTATTATTGATTTATTATCGAACATTATATTGATTAAATAGGTGAACTACGAAAAATAGGGATTAATATGAAATAAATAGTGACGGAATTAGTGACGGAATTCACGGATGGTGAATTAGTGACGAATTTCAAATTCCGTCACTAGTCCATAAAATATTTAGCGACAGATAGATTCTATCCGTCGCTATATGTAGCGGCGGGTAGATTCTATCCGTCGCTACATCTTGACGGATAGATTCTATCCGTCTATATTTAGCGACGGATAGAATCTATCCGTCGCTAAATTTCGAATTAAAAAAATAATTGGATGATCAATCCGTCGTCAATCTGTCATGAATCGACGACGGATTGTTATCCGTCATTACGGCTCAGGGGGCGACGGATTTTCTATCCGTCGCCCGATCCGCCGAGCTGGGCGACGGATAGGTAACATGGCAGCGGATCTATCCGTCGCTACAGGCCAGATTTTTTGTAGTGGTCTTCTGTACTTATCTGACAGTCGACCAGATATAATGTTCTCTGTGTATGTGTGTGCCAGGTATCAATCCAATCCCCGAACTACTCACCTATCTGCAGTTAAACGCATCCTTAAATACATATCCGGAACTGCTAGTTTAGGCTTATGGTACATAAAGGAAACTGACACTAATCTCATTGGGTTCAGTGATTCTGATTGGGCGGGAGATGTAGATGATCGAAAATCCACTAGTGGTGGATGTTTTTACTTAGGGAAAAATCTGGTATCATGGTATAGCAAGAAACAGAATTGTGTTTCCTTGTCCACCTTTGAGTCCGAGTATGTGGTCATGGTAGTTGTGTCACTCAGTTAATCTGGTTAAAAAATATGTTGCATGATTATGGTCTTACGAGTGACAGTTTACTTATGTTTTGTGATAACCTTAGTGCCATCAACATATCTAAGAACCCGGTTCAACACTCACGCACTAAGCATATAGACATTAGGCATCACTTCCTTAGAGACTTGGTTAATCTACAAGTTGTTAACATCCAGCATATAGACACCAACAATCAACTTGCAGACATATTTACCAAACCCTTGGATTCCGAGAGATTCTTCAGTCTAAGAAGGGCTCTTGGCCTGTGCATTCATTAGGTACACTGTTACTGCCACTGTTATCTTAACATCACAGATCAACAGTGTTGCATATGCTTGTGATGTGTGTCTTCTTGCCTGCATCTTGTCTTTTTCTTGTGTGTTTTGTGTTTGTCTAAGTACATGCATTTGTTATGACCTGGTCTACTGTCAGCCTCTTCTCTTTCAATGTCTTGAGAACCTTGTTTTCTTTGTTTTCCTGACTAACTCCTCTAAATCTTGTCTTGTTGTGAAAGCAACTAAAAGGAGCCCAATGGTGGCCACAAAAGAGCCTAATGATGGCCAACCAAGAAGAGCCCAATGGGGGCCAATGTTTTGTTGAGTAATGCTATGAGTTGCATACGACTTAAATAAGTCCCTCGATTCTCTAAGCCTACATTGAATCATTTTAGCACTCAGTTCTGTTTAAGCTATTCTACCATATGCTAAAAGTCGCGTGTCTGCCTTCACTCCGCATAAGCTTAGGCTTTGGACGGGATTCATGCGCGTTCCAATTATTTGACATGGTTCGCCGACTTTTAGTCACCCCTGAATAGCTACGAATAGAGGCCTCAACCAGTTGCTTTGTTTTAATTTTAATTTACAAAGAGGAGTACAGATGGGAGATTGGTTACATATCTTTCTTGATGTTGTTTTGGGGTGTTGTGCTTGGTCATGATAGAAACTGCATGATTTAAAAGTTTTTAGGAGTTTGCCTTAAGGGGGAGATTTATTTGGTAGGTGTTGTTCTTCCTGTGGGAAAGGATGTTGGAGTAACTGTTGGTCCAACAGTGAGTCTTGGGAATCTGTTCTGTTCGACCTCTAAAATGATAACAGGAGTTTTCTTAAGTTTAATTATCTATTATGACTTGGTATTTTTGAGAGTTTATGTCTTTCAGAACTTTTGGATACTTGTTTCTCTCCAAGTGCTATAATTCTTGACTTATCAGGTGACACCTAAGTGTCTTTGTTCAGATCATGTGTTTTTTCAGGATTCTTTTAGCTTTGGATATTTGAAGCAGTTTTATCCAGATTCAAACTTCCTGTTTCCAGTTACACTCTAAGCCAAACACCTAAGTCCTTGGTCTCATAGTTACAAAAACATTGTATCTAATGTTACATAAAGTATGGACTCTTCAACTAACCATAGTAATGATGGTGTTGCTTTAATTGTGGACTCTTCATCTTCCTTTTAAGGTCAGATCCTTTCTTTTTATACATGTGTTTCTCTCTGTATTTCTTCTACCTTTCTCTCTTGATTTTCGTTTTCTCTTCTCTTCTGTTTCATATTCATCATTCTTGTTACTTCTTTCTCTACCATGGATTCCATTGCCCAAGCTGCTGAAACACTTTTCCAGCTTTCTCATTCCCCCTCCCCATCACCTGGTACATCAGTGCTCGAAACTTGGGCTTCTTTGGTGTGAAAGGAGCTGTAGGAAATTTGATGTATCCTTCCCCTCATCTTTGGGTACATTAGTGCTCGAAACTTTGCTTCCGTTGCAGGAGAAATCTTAGTGGCTCCATTTCAGTCGTACAGCGTGTCTCATCGACTGGTTAACTCCACCAGAGTTCAAGACCTTCCTTGGACATCAGCTAGCATTCCAGTTTCTGGCACTGTTACTCACACTGTTGCAGCCATACCAGTGCTTCAGCGCCCACTCAATCAACCTGACCAAATGCTTATGGATTAGATTCTGCACATTGATGATCAGCTTAAGGAGCTTATGGCGGAACGTCAGACTCTAGTTTCCCTCCTTTCCTCACAACAAGGGGGAGGTTAGTTTGAAGAAGAAGGAAGGGGTGAATCTTTTGTGTTCTAGTGTCTGTTTTAGTGTCTTAGTTTATTGTACTATTTAAAAAAAAAAAATGTCTTCCTAATTATTTTGTTTCCCTCTTTGTATTGTGGTCTTTCTTTTAATTAATGTGAAGTATTTGTGTTATGTTCCTTCTGTGTAACATGTCACTAGGTGTTGTGAAGAAAGGCATTAAGGGGGAGAATGAAAGTGCAGCTGTCACTGTTGTAGCAACATTGCTATGACTGTTGCAGCAACAATGGCTATAACAGTCTCAGTCCAGAAATTATGCACTTTGAAGGACTTATTTAATAATTGCCTTTTTCACTAACGTTAACCTAGTTCCATGTTTGTGATTGTTTGGTTTCAGGTAAGAAGCCACTTATATTCAAGAAAGCCATGGAGTCTTAGAAGACAAGATACAAGGGACTCTTGGAAGTCAATATCTTATGGACTCTTAGAAGATTGAATGATTTGGACTCTTGAAGATAAGGACAAAGATGAAGACTTGATTCTGCGTATCGGTGTCAAATTGAAGTATTATAAATACCAGATCAAGTGATGAAGAAGATTACGGATTTTAGAGATTTAAGATTCACAATCAATAGTTGTAATCCTCTCATAGTTTTACTAGTCTTTGAAGTGTCTAGTTTAGGTGCTTTGGAATAATTCATTCCGACTAGTTCTAGTGTTTGATCTTTTCTCATTGAAGAGTTTAAACCTAGTTTTGTAAATCTTCTTTATTATAGTGGATATTTGTCTTGGGCGCAGTAGGTATATTTATATACCTACTAGAAAGAAACATCTTGTTTGCTGTTATTGTTTACTTAATTTCGCTGTGCATTTGATTGTTCATGTCACTATGACACCAACTGTTGTAGTAACATTGCTACTAACAGTGGTGTTTCAGTAAGAAGTGCAAAGTCCTAGGTCCGTACGTTCTTTCAACAATAAAAAAGAAAAAAAATGAAAATTGGAGGAAATAAAGTGGCGCCAAGATTCCCTCCAAAAAACTAACAGAACAAAAAAAAAAGTAAATTATAATGAAAAAAAACACCTGCTTATTATAAAAAACAACAACTTCACCAATTTCCCCCAATTTCATCGACAAACCCTAATCCAAATTTCTCTGAAGTTCTAACCAATTATCCATGTCTAACTATTCCTCCAGCTCGAATGCAAATACCCGCACGACGTATTGTTATTGTGGCATAGTTGCTGACCGGATTACGTCGTGGACTCCGATATCATCATCTTTGCCGTCTTTGCCTTCTTTGTCGTCTTTTTTTTATTGTTTTTCTCTTTTCTTTTTTTTTTCCTGAATTTTTCATTTTATTTTTATGAATTCCTGACATGGCAGTCAATTTTGACTTTGACTCGCTGAGTGGCATGCCAAATCAGCGGTCAAGGTCAAAATTGTGCCAAAAGTCCTTTTCTGCCACATTTTTGAAACTTTCGGACTAATCTGATCGGGACCAACTAACGTTACACTGCGTGCGCCATACCCCATACTTGGAGACCATTTATGTCTTTTTCTCGGTATGGATACTACAGCAACAACAGTCGAATGGACGCTATCAGAGCTCCTGAGGCATCCAGAAGTAATGCAAACACTCAAGAAAGAACTGGAACATGTAGTCAGATTGGAACACATGGTAGACGAATCACACCTCGAACGCCTCCCATACTTGGATTGTGTGATCAAGGAGTCTCTAAGACTCCATCCTACCATACCGATACTTTTGTATGAGTCCATGAAAGATTGTGAGATTGATGAATTCCGTATACCAAACAAATCGAGAATAATGGTCAATGTTGGGGCTATTGGAAGAGATCCTAGTTCTTGGCATGAGCCTCATAAGTTTTCACCAGAGAGATTTATTGGCAGCAACATTGACTTTCATGGACGTGATTTCCAACTCAAATCGTTTGGTGCTGGCGGAAGGGTCTGCCCTGGACTGCAACTTGGACTATTAGTGGTGCGGTTGGTTGTCGCGCAACTGGTACGTACATTGCTTTGATTGGGAGCTTCCAAATGATATGTTGCCAAATGACTTGGACATGTCTGAACATTTTGGCTTAGTGACTGCTAGGGCTAATCATCTTATGGCCATTCCTGGTTATCGGTTGCTTACGTAATGAAGTCGTAACTAGTTACTGGTATTATAGGCTAAATGCCTAAATCATTAGAGATATGATAGAAGCTGTAGTGCTGGAGAGATGGATTACTTGAGTGGATCTTGTTTTGAGAAAATTTCTCTTCTTAATTAGTTCTTGTGATGAATCAAGAACAGTTTATAAGTACTTAATTTGTTTAGCAAGTTATGTATATAGGATTAATATATTTTCAAGATATTAAAATCAAATGAAAATTAGCATTGTTAATCTGCTGAGTTTGTAATTTCATCTAGCTGCAACTGCAGCTGCAGCCTGCCATTGGTTTGCAAATTGCGACCATAGAAAGACGAAATCAAATAAATGCATTTGCAAAAAAATACACTAATTAATTTAGTTAGATGGCATGGCAATAGTTGAAGAAGAAATATAAGCTGAAACTGAAAATTCATTCAATGAACATGATTTATAATCAAAGCATGAGCTCAAGATTTGAGTTCTCTAATAATTCAAAATTATACAGTCAAAGTAAAATTATAATTGAAAACTTAAAGTTGACATGTAGCGTTCCCTACTTTTTAGTTCTGAAATAATTCATTCAATTATATATATATGATACCTTGCATAACTAGCTAGACAAGTAGAAATGGTTTCATTCTCTATGACCGGGATCTGGGCAGCAGTTTCATCGATTTTGTGTCTCTATTTGCTGCTGCGAAGCGTTAGCAAGAAGAGAAGACTGCCTCCAGGTCCAACAGGCCTTCCAGTACTAGGTCATTTCCACATGTTAGGGAAAAATCCACACCATGACTTACACCGCCTCGCCCTTAAATACGGCCCCATCATGTACATGCGTTTAGGCCTCATCCCTGCTGTTGTCGTATCATCCCCTGCTATGGCGGAGCTCATTCTCAAGACCTATGATCATATTTTCGCTGACAGGCCTTACAGCGAGGGCGGAAAGTACATTATGTACAACAGCAGAGACGTGGTCTCAGGGCGTTATGGTGCGTAACATGCGAAAAATCTGCACCATTGAGCTGTTGAGTCAACTCAGGATCAGCCAATTCCGTTCCATGAGAACACAAGAGGTACGCGCTTTGGTCACTTCTCTTAAACAGGCTTCTGAGAAGCAGGAAACTGTTGATGTTAGTGCTAGAGTATCAGCGTTAAGTGCGGGTATGATTTCATTCATGGTGCTTGGAAGGAGATATGAAGATAGTGATCTAGATGATAAGGGGTTCAAAGATTTGGTAGTAGAGACTATGGAGGTGATGGGTGTATTTAATCTTGCCGACTATTTTCCGTTCCTTGGTGTGCTTGATCTTCAAGGATTGACTCGACGGATGAAGCGTGTGAGCAGAACATTCGATAGATTTTTGGAGAAAATCATTGATGATCACACAAAGAATAGCACAGATCAGGGGAAACATGTTTCTCAGGACTTTCTCGATATACTGATGGCCATGTTGCATTCTGGAGAAGCCGGTTTTGAGTTTGATCGCCGCAATGTCAAGGCCCTTCTCCTGGTAATCAAAATTCTTCCTATATTTGTCAATTCTTTGTGTGAACTAGTGAATAACACTGATCTTTAAAGTATACGATGTAAATCGAATTGTTTCGTAACCTAGTTGTACTGTTCTGCCCTAGATATAGAACCTATTATCTTCTCATTCTTATGCTGAATTTTACAAACCAAATTCGATCAATAACAATATTGTTCACCAGGATATGTTAATAGCTGGTATGGACACTTCAGCAACGGCAGTCGAATGGACACTATCAGAACTTATAAGACACCCCAAAGTAATGAAGAAACTGCAAAACGAACTGGAAGCAATTGTCGGCTTGGAGCATATGTTGGAAGAATCACACCTCGAACACCTACCATACTTGGACTGTGTAATCAAGGAGACGCTAAGGCTCCATCCAGTTGCACCCTTATTGCCACATGAGTCCATGGATGATTGCGAAATTGATGGATACCACATACCAAAAGGATCAAGAATGATGGTAAATGTTTGGGCTATTGGAAGGGATTCTAGCATTTGGAATGACCCTGCGACGTTTACACCGGAGAGGTTTATTGGTAGCAATATTGACCTCCGTGGACGCAATTTCCAGCTCATACCGTTTGGCGCTGGTAGAAGGGGCTGCCCTGGGTTGCAGTTAGGACTATTAGCGCTGCGATTGGTTGTGGCGCAGCTTGTCCATTGCTTCGATTGGGAGCTCCCAGATGGCATGCTGCCAAATGATTTGGACATGTCTGAACATTTTGGCTTAGTGACTGCTAGGGCTAATCATCTTATGGCCGTTCCTGCTGGGTACAGGTTGCTCACTTAATTAAGTATAGTATAGGCCAGTTCATGAGAGAATATGACAGAAACAGTATTGCTGGAGAGATTGATTCCTTGAAGCTACTGTGTATGCATTTTTCTCTTCTTGTTTCTTGCCATGAGTCCAAGTGTTCTTAAATCTATATCTTTCTTATTCAGTTATTGTTCGTTTTCTTGATTAAATTACCAAATAAAATTACAGTCTGATAGGAGATTGACTAGTTTGGATTTGGGAATTTAAAGGAATAGACCTGGGCTTGGAATTGTACTGATTTTATTGAATGGAATAACCGTGCTAGGCTTCACTTTTTAACTTAATTCGCGAATGAAGAAGTCCTGAAAATTTGAGCCGTCACTAGAAGTACTGTCATGAATCACATCCGAGAACATGAAAATTACAGAATAAATAGTGATAATAACATTTGAAGCGTGGATGAATATGAAAACGCAGTGTAAGAACGTAAGGACCTACGACTTTGCACTTCTTACTAAAACACCACTGTTAGTAGCAATGTTACTACAACAGTTGGTGTCACAGTGACAGGAACAATCACTTGCACAGCGAAAATATGTAAAAGTGAACAGCAAACAAGATGATTTCTAGCAGGTATATAAATATACCTACTGTGGCCAAGGCAAATATCCACTATAATAAGAGGATTTACAAAAAGCTAGTCGGAATAACTAACTAATCCAAAGCACCTAAACTAGATACTTCAAAAACTAGTACAAACGGTTACAAGTAAATAGAGAATGATGTATATGATTGCTCTATTGCTCTATACTTGCACACCCTTTGTGATGGCCCTGATCTTGTATATATAGTGTAGAACAACGTCCATAAGATCAGGTCCAATCAGATCTTGTTGCTCATCCTTATCTTCAAGAGTCCAAATCATTCGATCTTCTAAGAGTCCATAAGATATTGACTTCCAAGAGTCCCTTGTATCTTGTCTTCTAAGACTCCAGGGCTTTCTTGAATATAAGTCGATTCCTATCTAAAAACACAAATTCAGATCCGTGGAACTAGTTTATATAGTTAGTAAAAAAAGGCATTATCAATAAAGTCCTCTAAAGTGCAGATTTTCTGAACTGATACTGTTATAGCTATTGTTGCTGCAAGAGTCATAGCCCTGTTGCTGCAACATCTGCACTTTCACGCAGAATTTATTTACTTGGGAGATGAAAATCTGTAACTGCTAACTTTCCCATTTAAGCTTATCCTCATGTGAGACTCTCATTCTTCTGTCAAGGGCTTGAAGGTTTTCTAAATTCAGTATAGTAGGTGAGGTGGTTGAACAATAGTAAGTGATCATGATGATCATGAAAGTAATTTGTTGCATACTGGACATAATTGCTCTTATTTTCTATCTTAAGCAGATTATGTTTACATTTCCTGCTATAAATCTGATGAAAAAAGCCAAAAGAAATGGATCCTGGATTTAATTCAGCAACTTGCACCGTACGGAATCTCACAAGCTTCATCTTACTATATGCAAGATAAGTTATCCGCTCTTCCTTTCGTGTGAATCTTTTTTTAAGCCATAACTACCCCTGTGATTCCGTGAAGTAATATCCATGTTACAGATAAACAAGAACCGGAAAGAAAAAGACAGGAAAAGAACATGAAGAGGCAAACAAGAACCAGAAAGAAAAAGACAGGAAAAAAACATGAAGAAAGAGGCATAAAGGACGTTCAGAGATTTGAGTTCACTTGAGTTTGTATCGATTTAGATCCTTCTGAATTTAAAAAACACGACTAGGAGAGCCGCCACCACTAAAAATGGCCAGAGAACCATGTTTTTATTATCAATATTCGTTGCAGATTCATATATTAAATCTAATCCATGTTGAATTGTAATGAAAAACTCAAACGTCCAGTTCTTGCTTAATGCAAGCTATAAATCTAACCCGAGGACCTAAAACACATCTGCAGAGAAAGTGAAGCTGATTAGCTGAAGATTGGCCATCCCTCAGCATGGAAATTAGACAAATAGATGCATATATTAAGACCATTAACTGTTGTACTGATAAAAACACCCAACTAGTTTGCTCAGTTATTGGTGGTTGAGTGGTTCCTGTTATGTTCTTCACGAGGTTTCAGTAACGGAGACGAACATTACTGATAGATGTAATTTAAATGAGTTTGTTTGCCTTGTCGTGGGAGCTAAATCATATCTCAGATAAGGTAATGCAATTTTAGAATTGAATTAGTCCTGAAACCATATGCATTAACTCCTGCTAGGATCCTATAAATAGCAGCAAGCATTCTCCAATCTTTTCAACTCACACAATTCTTTGTATTCTTGCTAGTTTCCAAGTCTCTCTTTCTCTCTGCAACGTTCCCTAATTTTTTAGTTCTGTAATAATTCATCTAATAGACCTGTATGTATATATGATACCTTGCATAAAGTACCAATACAATATGGTCGGGATCTGGGCAGCAGTTGCATCGATTTTGTTTCTCTATTTGCTTCTGCGAGACGTAAGCAAGAGGAGAAGACTGCCTCCAGGTCCAATAGGCCTTCCAATACTAGGCCATTTCCACCTGTTAGGGAAAAATCCACACCATGACTTACACCGCCTTGCCCGTAAATACGGCCCCATCATGTACATGCGTTTAGGCCTTGTCCCTGCCGTTGTTGTATCATCCCCTGCTATGGCTGAGCGCGTTCTCAAGACCTATGATCATATTTTCGCTGACAGGCCTTCCAATGAGGGTGCAAAGCACATTATATACAACAGTAGAGACGTGGTCTCAGGGCATTATGGCCCTTCCTGGCGTAACATGCGAAAAATCTGCACCATTGAGCTGTTGAGTCAACTCAGGATCAGCCAGTTCCGTTCCATGAGAACGCAAGAGGTACGCGCTTTGGTCACTTCTCTTAAACAGACTTCTGAGAAGCAGGAAACTGTTGATGTTAGTGCTAGAGTATCAGCGTTAAATGCGGATATGATTTTCTTCATGGTGCTTGGAAGGAGATATGAAGATAGTGATCTGGATTTTAAGGGGTTCAAAGACTTGGTTGTAGAGACTATGGAGGTTATTGGAGTTTTTAATCTTGCCGACTATTTTCCGTTCCTTGGTGTGCTTGATCTTCAAGGATTGACCCGACGGATGAAACGTGTAAGCAGAACATTTGATAGATTTTTGGAGAAAATCATTGATGATCACACAAAGAATAGCACAGATCAGGGCAAACATGCTTCTAGGGACTTTGTTGATATACTGATGGTCATGTTGCATTCTGGAGAAGCCGGTTTTGAGTTTGATCGCCGCAATGTCAAGGCCCTTCTCCTGGTAATTTACATTATTCCTAGTTGTTCTGCCTTAGATATATATAAAACCTATTATCTTTTCGTCCTTATGCTGAATTTTACAAACCGAATTCGATTAATAACAATTTTGTTCACCAGGATATGATATTAGCTGGTATGGACACTACAGCAACAGCAGTCGAATGGACACTATCAGAACTCTTGAGACACCCGAAAGTAATGAAGAAACTACAAAATGAACTGGAAGAAACTGTCGGATTAATGGAGCATATGGTGGAAGAATCACACCTCGAACACCTTCCATACTTGGACTGTGTAATCAAGGAGACACTAAGGCTCCATCCAGTCGCACCCTTATTGCCACACGAGTCCATGGACGATTGCGAAATTGATGGATTCCACATACCAAAAGGATCAAGAATGATGGTAAATGTTTGTGCTATTGGAAGGGATTCTAGCATTTGGCAAGACCCTGAGACATTTACACCGGAGAGGTTTATTGGCAGCAGTATTGACCTTCGTGGACATGATTTCCAGCTCATACCATTTGGCGCCGGTAGAAGGGGCTGCCCGGGATTGCAACTAGGACTATTAACTTTGCGACTGGTAGTTGCGCAACTGGTGCATTGCTTTGACTGGGAGCTCCCGAATGGCATGTTGCACGATGAATTGGACATGTCTGAGCATTTTGGTCTAGTGACTTGTAGAGCTAATCATCTGATGGCTATCCCCTCGTATCGATTGCTTGAATGATTAACTGGAAATGGTATAAGCTACACTTTGCAACTCTGTTTGGGAGACAGATGACTATATACCCAGAATTTCAATTGAAGACCTTTAATTATTACTAAAGAAAAGTGTTTATTTACTGTCTCGATGTATGATGTGTTTCTTCAGACAAGAAATTATCGGAATTATGCGTCTTTTTACCTGCTTTTCTACAGGAATATGTTCGTTTATGTTTACAACAAAACTATGAAACAGATGATATATTGATACTAGAACGCGTGTTATTGTGGCATATACTTCTAAATAATTGATGAAATATATTAATGTGAGTAATATCATTGTTTCTGATAATGGATTGTTCTTTTTTCGAGTTGAATTAGGGTTTGGGTTAGTACGGATTGGTCTGTTTTAATTCAATTGGAGACGATGGGGAAGAAAGATTGATTATCCTTGTTTTTTTTACGATGAATTGTTTTGGTTGGGGTTGAATCTATATATATGATAAAAGTGATAATGAGAATGAAAGAATAGATATGCCACTTATGCAAAAAGCTGATGTGGCAAATCCAAGCAAAAAATAATTCATTTATAATTCACTAATATTTGATGCTCGATGGTCAACATAAATTTGAATTTTGTCAATCACTAATACGACTACTGAACCGAATAATATGAGTTGTTTTTTAGCTTCCCTACTTTTGGGGCTACATAATCTAATTATAGTTAAAATACATATTTTTTTTCACAGTCAAATTAGTTTGTTAGGATTTAAAACGTCCTATTTGAATTTCCAGAAACAATATTGTTAGGATTATCTGTTTAGATTTTGATCAGCAACCAAATGACTTATCTTTGCTCAGACAGGTGGTTAGTACTCCTGGTTCACTTGAACACTGTAAAAGAGGAAAATCACTAAGTATGTTAGTCTAGCAAATCTTGTATAGGATGTTAGGCCTCTGAATTTAATTTTTATATCTTTGAAGAAGACCAAGAAGAAGGCATCCGGCAGAAGAGTTCAACAAATTTGAAGATTTGATGACTGCACAAGATTGCTGAAGCGAAGGTCATCAGATACCTATGTCCAGATATCTTGAAGAAACAAGTGTTTTTCAATAAACAAGTTTCGCAAAAGATATCTGAGAACACAAGGTTTCTGAACGAGGAAAAGTGCCCACGGATAAATACACTCAGATACCTTGGATAAAACTATGTTTCTGGGAAACAATGTTTCAACAAGTATCCGGAGATGTGAAGGTCTCTGGAAAGGGACATGCAATGCTTCAGAAAGCGTGCATAGTTCCGTTGGCACTACAGGACAAAAATAGTACAATGCATTTAATGCTCAGACAGAGACATCTGAATAAAAGAGGAAATCTCTAAAAAGAGACAATGTCTTCTGCAGTACTGTTTTCAGATATCAATAGTTTGAATTTGAATTGAGCCTAACGGATACTATTCAAACGGCTTCAAATTCAACTATAAATATCACCACTTAGAATGCTTGAAACACACCTTGAACTTACACACAGAACGAACTTATTCATTCAAGCATACAAGCCTTCAATCTACTTACTCTTTAACTTACAGTTGCGACTAAGCTCTTGAATTCTAAGTAGCACGAAAGTTCTAAGTGACGTGATCCTTAACAAGCCTTGCTATCTGTGAAGGAGTTGAATCAAAGGATCAAGTATCTGAGTTTCATTCTCCAGAACATTTAACATAGACTTGGGTCAGTAAAGAACATATCACCACACATTGTGAAGTGTGTTAAGTGATCTTTGTTCTATAGAGTATTCCTACATAACTGAAAAAGTTATTAAGACTACTCACCTGACAAACCATCATAACCAACACCTTAAACGGCGTGGAGTACAGGAAGTACTTAGTTTGGGAAACTAAGGAATAACTCCAAGGTTACTGAGCATAGGAAGTACTTAGTTTGGGAAACTAAGGAACAACTCAAAGGTTTCTGAGTATAGGAAGTACTTGGCTGGGAGCCGGGGAATAACTCAGGGGGAACACTTGGTTGGGAACCTAGTGTATTTAGGAATCGAGAGAAGATATTTGTAAGGTAAACTCAATTATCTGTCTTAGTGGATTCTAGGTTTGAGAAAGGCCGAAGTGGATTAGTTGAAGAATTACGCCACCTTCAGATACCACTATAATTTACTGTGTTATTTACTTACTGCATTTACCTTGCTTCAGTTATCTTGTTAAGTACTTACACACTTTCATTTAGCTGAGCACGTGCACTTATCACAAAAAGTCTTCCGCTCTCTGAAATTAAGTATCAGATATCTGAGAAATTGTGTTTATCAACAAAAGTTGTAAAAGACTATTCACCCCCCCCCCCCAGTCTTTTCCTTTGCCGTTATCTGGACCAACAAGTGGTATCAGAGCAGGAGGTTCCCAAGCCTTCTGCACTGAACCTAGATCCCAGATAAGTGCCCACTAACTGCTTTTCATCTACACTTGATTTGTTTGTTAAGTGTGATTGCTGCAGGATGTCTTTAAGTGACGTTCCAATTCTCAAGCTAGAGAACTATGAGAAATGGAAGAACAACATGATGCTCCACCTAGAAGCCATCAGTGATGAAATGATCGAAGTGATAAAGAATGGCCCTGTAGTCATTCAACAACTCAAGTAAGTCATGGAGGTTTCTAATGGTAGAGACAGAGATCCAACTGATGAAGAACCAAGTGGTGGTTCCTCACAGACAGATGCGTCAATCAGTGGAAGACCTACTAGTCAAGTTGTTTATGAGCCAAATCCCAGAGAGCTCTGGACATCGAAAGATGCCAAGAGAAATCGACTGGATGGTCAGGCTCGTAACATCATCATACGTTCCACTCCAGAGCACATACAGTGTAAACTGTGGGGTGCAAAAAGTGGCACGAAATTGATTGAAGAAATCTGTGTCGGCACTGAGAAAACAAAGGAAAATAAGTTCGAAGTTTTGAAGCTCAAATTCCAAAACTATAAACAAGGTCCCACAGAGACTCTTGAAGAACAAGATTTCCAGTTTACGACACTGATGAGTGAAATGGCTGCACTTGGTGAAAGTGAGAGATACTCTAACTCTGAAAAGGTTAAGACTATCGTGAGAAACTTGAATCAAAACTGGGAACATACTCAGTACTTTTATTTCAACCAAGGAATGCCAAATATCACTCTAGTAGAACTCTTTTCTCACTTAGCTACTGTCAACTATGAAACTACTCAGAGAGGACAAGTGATGGCTGAGAAAGTTCACAATGTTACTTTAATGACACAAGGTACTTCTGAAAAGAAGGATACCAAAGAAATGACTGAGGAAGATGCTCTTGCTGTGAAGTAAATGAGAAAATATGCCAGTCAGGAAATTGAGAGAAGAAAAGCCAAAGAGAAGCTGAAAAAGCATCTAGGCTCAAACTATCATCAGTACAAAAATATGCAGCTGTCAAGCTCGCTGAACAAGCCAGCTCAGCAAGCATCTAGTACTGAGGAAACAAATCGGAAACGATATTTGTTTCTATTGTCAGAAACCTGGTCACTTCAAAAGGGACTGCCCTGCTTTCAATAAGCTAAAGACAGGTGACAAGAAAGATAGAAGAAATTTCAAGAGAGGTCAGAGAGCTATGCTCACTGAAGAAAGGAAAAAGATTTAAATACAACTGGATGCTCTTGATATTGAGTCAGAATCTGAGGAAGAAGACTCAGATGACTCCAAACTACCTTCACCAGAGTTATGTGGCATCACTCATGAATTGGTTGACTTTGGTCAAAAGAAAAGGGAATTGTGTGGGGTTGCTGAGGAGATCTATCCAGATTGCTCCAACATTGAGCCTTGCCTAATGGCTGACAAGGTAACCAACATTTCTCAATACATAAACTATGAGAGTGATGAGGAAGGAATCAGAAATTTGGAACATCTCAGAAGAGAACTTGATATCTACGAAAGAGAATTTCTAATGGCCCGAGCCAGAGCCAAAATTCTTGAAGAAGAAAAGAATTCTCTTGAAAAGGAAAATTCACAATTACTCAAGATATATGAGAAAAAGGATGCCGAAAATGCATTTCTTAAAGCACATATATCTGAGACGGAGAAGTCACACAGAAAAGCAATGGATATACTCCAAAAGGAATATAAAGATCTTCTTTCTGAAAATGAGGAACTCAAAAAGAAAGAACTATCTTTTCAATCCTATGCCAAAGCAAGTGACACACTTACTGAAGTACACTCTTATTTAAGAGATCCTTTAGAAAAAGGAGGACTTGGGCTGGACACACAAACAAATAGTTCTACCACTCTGAATAAGTGTAATGAAAGAATAATATTTGTTAGTGCTCAGCAAGATGGTTCCCAAACAACCTATAGCATTGGTAAAAAAGCTAAGGCTGTTAACAAAGGCAAGGAAGTTGCGACCAAACCTTTGTGGGAAAAACAAGTCCAAAAGAAAACTTTGGGAACGTTTCAGTAAAGAAACATAACATTGAAAAGTGTAATCACCCACAGTGCTATGTCTCTCAGAAAGGAAAAATTGCGGGTGCAGGATAGCACCAGGTGCTCGAAATGGCATTGGCTATAAAGACATCGGGAAACAACTTGCTCGTGAGTATAAACAAGAGCAAGAACGATGGATAAAAGCTAGGATTGCTCAAAGCAATCATCAGAAGTGGAAGAAAGAACAAGCCACAAGCAATCTGAATGCCAGGGCTAGAAGAAATTTGACAAGAAAAGCTAAGTTCGCTGAAAGGTATCTGAAAGCACCACGAGGAGCACTAAGGAACACACCAAGACGGAAAATAGCTTTAAATGATAATGACACTAATCATTTACCTAAAATTCCTCCTTATGTTCCAACAAGACAAAAGAATGCCCTAAGGAAGTTCATTCAAAAATGGATTCCTACAGGAAGATTCTTTAGTCCAGAAGGTTCCATTGTTGGAATGAGAGCCTAACTCCATGTTTCCTATTTTGTGCAGAACACTCTGAGGAAGAACCCGAAGTGGCATTTTGATAGTGGATGTGGGAAGCACATGACAGGAGACAAAGCAAATCTGGTTAACTACAGAAAATGCGATAAAGGACCAATTATTAGATTTGTTGGAGGAGATGAAAATCCAACCATAGGTTTTGGCAATCTGAAGCTTGGAGCTCTTACAATCTCTGAAGTACTACATGTAGAAGGATTGAAATATAATCTCCTAAGCATGAGTCAATGGGTAGACAAAGAGTACACTGTAAAGATCAAGTCAAAACTATGCAAATTAATTGACAATGAGTCGAAGCAGACAGTCTTGGTTGCTAGGCGGAAAGGAAATCTCTATGTTGCTGACTAGGCATCTGCCACAACTGAAGAATGTCTCATGGTGAGTCAATCTGGCCACACTGAAGAAAATTGGCTATGGCATAAAATAATGAGTCACTTGAACTTCAAAACTCTGAACAAGCTAGCCAAGAAAGAGCTGGTGGTTGGATTACCCAAAATGGCATACAGAAAAGATGGTGTATGTTCAGCTTTCCAAATGGGGAAACAATCCAAAACATCTTTGAAGTCTAAAACTAGACACTCCAGTGAAAGGCCACTGCAAATGTTACATATGGATCTTTTTGAATCCTCTATATCTAGCTATGCAGGAAAGAAGTATGGTTTGGTTGTTGTTGATGATTACTCAAGATTCACTTGGGTTGTATTCCTCAAACAAAAATCTGATGCAAGGGTTGAAATACCTAACTTGCTGAATAAGCTTGAAGTCATGAAAAATGACAAGGTATCTGTAATCAGAACAGACCATGGTACTGAGTTTGTGAACCAGTACATAAAAGAGTTTTGTACCTGCAAAGGTATACAACATCAACTATCTTCAGTAAGGACACCACAACAAAATGGTGTTGCTGAAAGGAAGAATAGGACCCTAAAAGAAGCAGCAAGAACAATGCTTGCTGACACTGAAATAAGTGAAACCTATTGGGTTGAAGCTGTTAACACAGCCCGCTACACTCAAAATAGATGTTTGATCAACAAACACCATGACAAAACTCCTTATAAACTTTTGATTGGTAGACCCCCTAGTATCAAACATCTAAGGGTGTTTGGTTGCAGATGTTTTGTTCTTAACAATGGAAAAGAATACTTGAGAACATTTCAACCAAAAGCAGATGAAGGAGTATTTCTTGGTTATTCTCTGAATAGAAAAGCCCAGAATCTACAACAAAAGAACGCAAAAGATTGAAGAATCTGTTCATGTAATTTTCTATGAAGGAATCAAGAAAATACCCTTGAATGAAGAACTCTCAGATAGGTTCAAAGAGCTAATAATTAAAGATTCTGAAGAAGAATCCTCAAAAGGAAACAATTCTATCATTCACTTAGAGGATGACTCTGACGATGAAAAACAACCATTGCTTAGTAACAACCAGATGACTCTAAGACATGATGAAGAATTTCCTATGAGAATTCCAAAAATGGAACAGGCTACTGAGAATATTCATCATGAAGAGGTTTCTGAGAATGAGATTGCTGAAAATCCAATACCAGATATCTCTAGCACTGAAAAAGTGTCAGATATCTATGGCATTTTCCGTGTGCCATATATCTCAGATACTGAACAAGTATCTCGTCAGGATCATAATGATTCACATTCAGATCAAATGATAACAATCCTACTAGTTCAAAACCCATTATAAAATGGATAAGAGATCATCCTGCCAAGGATGTGATTGGTCCTTTAGACCAAGGGGTTAGAACTAGGAGAGCAATTGCTGGAAATACAAATTCTCTCTATGGATGTTTCATCTCAAACATTGAACCTAAAACTATAAAAGAAGCATTGAAGGATCAAGACTGGATCTCTGCAATGCAAGAAGAGTTGGATCAATTTGAGAGAAACAAAGTCTGGAAACTGGTTCCATTTGTTGATGGAATATCTGTAATTGGAACCAAGTGGGTTTTCAGGAACAAAATGAATGTGTCTGGTGAAATAACCAGAAACAAAGCAAGGTTGGTTGCCAAGGGATTCACCCAGACTGAAGGACTAATTTTTAAAGAGTCATATGCTCCAGTTGCAAGATTGGATAGAATTAGACTATTTCTAGCCTTTGCAGCTCATAATGACTTTAAAGTTTATCAAATGAATGTCAAAAGTGCATTTCTAAACGGTGAACTTGTTGAGGAAGTCTATGTTGAACAACCACCGGGCTTTGAAGTTTCCACAGAAAGTAGAATGGTCTATAAACTTGTAAAGCTCAGATGGATCAAAGCAGGCTCCAAGAGCATGGTATGATACTTTAGCCAAATACTTGCTGGAAAGTGGCTTCAAGAAAGGAGATGTTGATAAAACACTCTTTACTTTGAACCATGAAGGGAAACTACTTTTAGTTCAAGTATATGTTGATGACATTATATTTGGATCTAAAGACAAGCAACTTTGTGAAGACTTTGCTGAGCTCATGAAAAGTAAATTTGAGATGAGCATGATGGGAGAATTGAACTACTTCCTAGGGTTGCAAGTCAAACAACTTAATGATGGAATATTCATTAGTCAAAAAGTATGCAAAAGATATGCTCAACAAGTTTAATCTAAAGCCTTCTGAAAAGAATGCAAAGATACCTATGAGCATAGGAACCAAAATGAACTATACTGAATCTGACAAGAGTGTTGAAGAACACAAGTATAGGAAATTGATTGGGTCTCTACTATACCTCACTGCAAGTAGACCTGATATTCAATATGCAGTTGGAGTGTGTGCTAGATTTCAGACAAATCCAATGCAATCACACTACAACATTGCTATGAAAATATTAAGGTATGTAAAGGGTACTGTAGAAGTTGAATTGTGGTATCCAAAAGCCAGTGGATTGAGTTTAGTTGGCTATTCTGATGCTAACTATGCTGGATCATTGCTTGATAGAAAAAACACCTCAGGAACTTGTCAATTTCTTGGTGCCAGATTAATATCATGGTTCAGCAAGAAATAAAACTCAATTGCCACATCTACCACAGAGGCTGAATATATTGCTGCTGGGTGTTGTGCTTCACAGATATTGTGGATACAACAACTCAGAGACTATGAGATCAATGAAGAGAAAACAACGATTTTCTATGACAACACAAGTGCTATTGCCATAACTCAAAATCCTAAGTTTCATGCAAGAACAAAGCACATTGATGTTAGACACCACTTCATTAGAGACCATGTTGAAAAAGGCAATATAGAGATACTCAAAATTGGTACTGAAGACCAACTTGCAGATATCCTTACAAAGCCTTTGCAAGAAAGCAGGTTCTTAACCTTGAGACATAGTCTTGGGTTAATGGAGCTACCGAAGGAACTGAAAAGTTCTAATCTCTAAGATGGAAACTCAGAAAGGATAAAGATATCTGGAACAGGCATCTAGATATCTAAGGCAAAAAGGTATCTGAGACGGGAACTCATATACTAAAAAGATGGGTAAAAGTGTCTTTCAAAGATTTCTGGGATGGGTACTCAGATATCTATGAGATCACTAAGTGAGGGGGAACACAAAAGAGAATTGTGGTACAACTGTATTTAGTTAACTACACCTCTGGTGTTTTGTATCTTTCCATTTATATGTTAAGTTACATACAGTCTCTGAACTGAATACATAAGTCCAAAGACTTTCCCTAGTCACAGAAAAGAGATGTGATTCAGAAAGCCATACGTCAAATTTCATTAATTGGGCACAATTACAATTACTGATTGTGATCATTGCTGAAGAAGCAATTGTGACCCTTGATGAAATGGGCGTTTGATCTTAACGGACGAGATTTAATTTCGCTAAAAAGTAGTGGACTGTAAAAACAGTTATGGCCCACTAGCATTTAATGCAAAGTAGTTTTTCACCCACGTCCTTCTGCACGTACACAGATACTTACACACAAAATCAAATTGTATGTATATGTCTATTGAGATTTGCGTTGCTATATATATATATATATATATATATATATATATATATATATATATATATATATATATATATATATATATATATATATATATATATATGATTTTGGCAAAAGAAATCACTTTCGCCTAATCCAACATTCAAACTTACACAGAAATAGCAAAAAAAAAAAAAAAAAAATTCAAAGTTTTCTGCAAATCTCTGTTCTTCGCTTAGTTTTTCTGGAAAGAATGACTAATCTCCTATCTTAATCTCTTTCCGACTTTCAAAAAGTTTCACTATTTAAAGAGATGGCTCCAAAACGTGCTTCTACCCAGAAATCCCAAACTACTACCTCTGGTACCGTTGAAAAGCAAGCACCAATGTTGGTTATCACGAACAATCGATTGGTAGGAGACTTCAATCCTGATCATTGGACTTCAAATCACAGGATGATTTGGGGTGGTGCTATGATTGAGGAATACCTTGTTGCTGCTATTGAAAATCAAGCTGATAGGAAGCTAATTCTTGGTATGCTTGAAAAGGCACAAATAAAGGGTTTCTTGTCTGCTATTCCCAGTGGAGTTTCTTCACTGGATGTGTTGAAATTTTGTAATAATTCCAGGATTATTTCCTGTGTTACTGAAGGCACTGAAATAGTGTCTATAAAATCAAACGTTCAAGGAAAAGATATCCTTTTGAACTTAACAACTTTCTGTGAGTTGTTTGAACTTCAAAATCTTGGAAATGATTTTGAAATAAACACCAAGGATGATGATCTCCTTGAAGGTGTGAAGCAACTATACAGTGATGTGTGTGACCTTGAAAAATCAGATACACCCATCGACTTCAAACTTGTTGACATTAGAACCAGACATCTGTTGGTTCACTGAGATGTGTTGGCATGCATTCTTCACAGATGCTTTGATGGTCTACAAGGAGGTGCTGACCAGATAAGCCAAGAATGCTGGATGATGATGTTCTTGTTAAATCAATAGAACAAAAGGCTGGAAAACCCCTTCAATTGGGGGAAGTACGCCTTTATGAAATTTGTGAAGAAGATTCAAGGCTTTGAGCCTAAAATCGTTAAGGGCCTTGCTGAGCCAAAAGCCACCGTAAGCTTTGGACTAAAGATATGCTTCTTGCTGGAGAAGCTTGGCATTGAGCTCAGAGAGAAGGCTGACATAGCCAACAATAACCTGCTCTACAAATATGAGTATATTAACTTGATAAAAAAGGTTACTGCATCTCAGAAAGGTTCCAAGAAACGAAAGACTGATGAGGTATCTGAGGGTTCCGTTGCGACCAAAAAGCCCAGAACTTCACGAAAGAAGTCTGCTGGCAAATCAGAAGACATACCCATTATGAATGTCGACTCTCAGATATCTGACCCCACTACTGATGAACTCATCAATGCTGCTAAGGCCACATCTAATGAACTCATAAATGCTGCTAAGTCCACTGCTGATGAACTCATCAATGCTGATAAAAGTAGTGAGAAACTTCAAACACTCTCTGCAGAAGCAGCAGGGATTGTTGATAATTCAGTCCCAGATTTCGATGAGGAGTCTGAAGATGAGGGGGAAGCAATAATCCCCAAGGTTGCTGAAAGAGCAACTAGTTCAAAGGTTGCTGAAGAAGCAACTGTGTCCAAAGTCACTGGACAAAACACATCATCAGAGCAAGTAACACTTAAGCATATTGAAGATGCTCTGATGAGTGGTAACTTAGTGTTGGAGGATACTGCCATTGCCTCAACACTTAAAAGTCTGTCTCAAGCAGATCTGGATAGGCCCCTTACAGCATCACCTTCTTCATCCAGATCAGAATCACCACAACAGCCAATAGTGGATGCTGTTGAGATGATACTTGAGTTACAACATGAGATACCAGCATCTTTCCTTGCTTAAGAAAATCCTGTAAAAGAGCAGGTCCTCCAACTCAATAAGAGGGATTAAACTGAGGCATCTGCTCAGAATGATCAACCACGGGAGGCAACTGAGTTGCACACTCAGGAAAGGTCTGAAGTACCTGAAACTCCAAACAAAGAAGCTGAAATGGAACAACAAGACCAAAGCATAGAAGGGTCACAAGTTCCAGAGACCAATCAGCCTGACACTGCTCAGGTAACTGAATGGTTTAACTCTCTACTTGTGATATTTTGTATTTATTAATCTTGTTATTTAATAAAATTTCTTTGTTACAGGCTGAATTAGAAACACAAGAACAAGAGGAACTAGAAAGCTTGCCTCAGAGATTGAGAAGGAGCCTACCACAACCTCACCTCTTAAGGAATCTGAGCCTGTGCTACAGGTGATAGAGAGTTCCTTAAGATATTACTTTTCAGATATATGTTAATACACTTAACTAATTAAGTGGATGTTTCTAATAGGCTCCAACTGAGAAAGAAGAAGTTAAGGCAGAAATGCCAGAAAAGGACCCTGAAACCGTCAAGGTTTCTGAAGAAAATATCATTGAGCCTTCCAGTGTGAAGGTATATAAAAATTAGTGATAAACATTATTCATTATGGGTTAATATGAATTCTTCTCTAATTACTCAATACTTTCTACTTACAGGCTCATTCAGAAGTAGAAGTGCAAGGGGAAAGAGTTGCGACATCCCTGCACCCATGGAAATTGATGAAGCCCCCAAGGCAACATCACCAGAAAGAACACCAGAAACTGAGAAAGTTTCTGAGAAAAATGATTTTGAGATTCCTATTGAGGAAGTAAGTGAAAAACTCAGAAATTATTGAAGCTTAAATTGCATACATTCTTTCATAACAATTTCCTAAGTATTGTGATAATTTTAATTCTCAGGTTCAAGCAGAAAGAAAGATCACTAAGGATCAGACTTCCCAGTCTCCTCCTCATATCCAGATATCTGAGGCACCTGGAACCTTAGTAGTCAAGTCATCTGAGCCTATCACACAGGTAACTCAGATACCTTTCTACTCTAAATCCCAGATATCTACCAAAGTTTTTAAACTAATTCAGAACTCTTTCTTTCAGGCTCAAACAAGTGTGCCAAAGGTCTCTGCATTCTCAACAGAAGACCTGCTTCCATTTTTCAAGGATCACACTCTGCCAAAGCATCTCAAGTGCTTCAAGAAATGGCAGAGACTCAGATGCTCTGATTTGACTGAAATAACAAGGGTCACAAATCACCCTACCAGAAGAGAAAGAGCATTTGACCTTGAAAATTATGTCCATGCAATGTTCCCAACAGAGCAATATTCTTTTGCTTCTCTAATGCATAAGGACTTCATCAAGGAAGTGGCACACAAGCTCACTCAAGCCTTTGAAAAGGCAGATGGTCAGACCAGAATGGAGATGGCATTCAAGCCAATCTTGCCCAAGTCTCTACAAATCATACCCTCTGAGCAAGAGGAAGTAAATGGGCAAATGATCACTATTCCAGAAGTGATCAATCTGGTATCTGAAGATGAAGAAGAGAAGGAGACTGATGAGAATGATTATGAAGAACCTCCTTCTGACCATCATAAGGATGAGGATGATAAGAAGGATGATGATGATGCCCTTGCACCAGGGATAGGAGGGATTGCACAAGGAAACAATGCCTCAGTTGTTGAAAAGCACACTGAGAGGACATCACAGAAATCCCCTCCTCCATCTCCTCATAGATCTACCCATCCATCTCCCCAACAAAAAGATTCTACTGAACAAGTAGTTGAGCACTCTGAGGACAACACTCAGAAAATATTGGATGCACAAGCTAGAGTTGCTCAACTCAAATAGTTGTTGGAGGAAGAACAATAACTAAATCTTCAATTGGAAGAAAAGATAGCTGAATCCAAAGCAAAGCTCCAAAGGATTGAAGATCTTACCATCAAGGAAATGGAAGCTTATGCTGAAATGAAAGAACTCCAGCTTGCTGTTCAGGCAATTGCTGAAGAATTAGATACTGAGCAAGTATCTAAAGACAAGCATGATGCTAAGGCTGCATCACCAAAAGATGTACCATCCTCCTCATTAAAAGGAAAGAAGCCCATCTCTGAGATGGTTGCTGGACTAGAAAATATTGATGAAAATGTCCAAGAGGATGAAGATCATTGGGCTGATGACTCAGATGATGAAGAAGAGAAGAAATTGGCAGAACACCGAAATCAGCACTTGGTGGTGTCTCATTTGAAAAGGAAGCTGATTGCTCCTGAAATTTTCAACAAGCTGCCAAATGTTAACTCCAATGAATACTTGAACATATACCAAGTACTGGCTAAATTGAACAAGGAGTTGTCTTCTCAGAATGAAGCTGCCATTGCATCAGTCCCTGCAGAGATGAAGAAATTCACTGAGCTCATCACTCAGAGAACAACCAGTCTGGTCATTGCTCAGAAAGACCTAGGCATGGTTAGGGATGATGACAATAACTTGGCTGCAAAATCCTTTGAAGAGGCTAGCTATGCTGCTGGAAAAGCAGATGCTATTCAAGGTCCGCTGGCAAAGCTCACTGATAAGGAAACAGGACTTATCAAACAAAATCAGGAGCTCAAGGCTGAATTGCACAAGTTGGTTGCTGCCTACAACTATCTGCAAAGGAATTTTGAGTCACTCTCAGAATCCTTTGTGATACTGAGTCAGTCAACAATGACTAAGGGGGAAGGATATCAAGGACAAAGGGAAGGATCTGGCGCTCAGAAAGGAAGAAGAAACAAGAAGAAATCTGAACAGCCATCACTTCCACCACTAAAAATAAATGAGCCCTCCTCCAGTCAGACTACTCTACAGATGGTGGCCACTACTCAGCAACTTCCTGAAAGAGGAATGACAACAAGGGCCAGGGCACAAAACCCTCCAAGGGGTACCAAGGCTTCAAGTTGAAGACAAGTGAAAGGGGTTGATGAGTCTTCTTCTTCTTCTTCTTCTGAAGAAGAAGAAGAAGAAGAAGAAGAAGAAGAAGAAGGACAAATCAAATCTCAGGGCAATGAAGAAGGCTACAAATCACCCAACAAGAGAAATCTGGAAGATTATGATGAAGATGAAGCTCCTCTTCACAGAAAGAGAAAAAGGGTTGATAGCCTAACTGAGCCTTTAGCTGCAAAGCCAATAGTAGCTAAAACACCCTCTAGAAATACCAAGTCTATCCAGGGTGGTTCTTCAAGCAATCCCCCAAGGGAGAATTCAAGACAAAGGAGGAACAGGCTAAGAGCTGAACAAAGAAAACTTCAACTACCACTCAGGCCTGAAGAAGCCAAGATTGAGTATGTGAAGACCAACAATGACCCCTCAGTCTACAGGTGCATCAATCAGAAGAATGGCTACTGGATTCTGGAACTCAAGCACTTACTAGTAAATGAAAAAATTCTAGAACCAATCCATAAACAACTCATGGCATGGAGAAAAGACAAGCCAATCTTGATTAACACCAACCACATCAAAGCCTGGTTGGATTTTGAAGTGACCAAGAGAATAGAAGTCATGAAGAAGGACCTCTCTGATGATTATTGTCCTTATGGAAAGCCAGATGATGTGCACAGAATTCCCAACATCACTGGAACATGCACAAGAGCAAGACTTGTTGTGGAACCCTTTGAGTCTTTTTACATGACTCAAGAGCAATACAAGGGTGACATAAGATATCTGAGGATCATATATGAATATTTCAAGCTATCAGATATCAGAATTGAGCATGCCTGAAAATGGGGAAAGTATCTGTGGGTCAAACACTTTGCCAAGAAGAATCCCACCAAAACCTACAAGGAAGTTTGTGGATTTGCCAGAAACACTAAGATGATAGTCAGGACCTTGCTCTATGACTACTCAGATGATATCAAAAGGTTTGGGGATAGGGAATTTGCTAACTGATCCATAGATCTGCTGATTGAAGACTTGAAGATTTTGAAGACTTGAAGACTAGTTTATTAGGATGTCTACTTGGAGCTTGGTTACTCCTGTTGTCCTAGTTTACTATGCAATTTTGTATCTTGCTGACTGCACTGAAATGTATTTTATTTATTAAGTTATCAGTGAACTTTCCATGTTACATATCTGATGAACCTACTCTCAGATATCAATCTATAAAAAGATAACTTGTCAGCAAGGATCACACCTTGTGATTTGATTGATGTTTACTTTCTGCACTTAATTAAAATGAATTGAAAAGATCATAAGAAATGATTAAGTGTTGGATTGTTCCCTCTTCCAAGTTGTAATAGGTTTTAAAGATAGTCATCGTTGACTGATCAAAAAGGGAGAAATTTGTTAGGAATATCTATTTAGATTTTGATTAGCAACCTAATGACTTATCTTAGGTCAGAAAGGTGGTTAGTACTCGTGGTTCACTTGAACACTGTAAAAGAGGAAAATCACTATGTATGTTAGTCTAGCAAATCTTGTATAGGATGTTAGGTCTCTGAATGTAATTTTTATATCTTTAAGAAGATCAAGAAGAAGGCATCCGACAGAAGAGTTCAACAAATTTGAAGATTTGAAGACTGCACAAGATTACTGAAGACGAAGGTCATCAGATACCTATGTCCATATATCTATGTCCAGATATCTTAAAGAAACAAGTGTTTTTCAATAAACAAGTTTCGCAAAAGATATCTGAGAACACAAGGTTTCTGAACGAGGAAAAGTGCCCACAGATACCTACACTCAGATACCTTGGATAAAACTGTGTTTCTGGAAAACAATGTTTCAACAGGTATCTGGACATGTGAAGGTCTCTGGAAAGGGACATGCAATTCTTCAGAAAGCGTTCATAGTTCCGTTGGCACTACAGGACAAAAATAGTACAATGCATTTAATGCTCAGACAGAGACATCTGAACAAAAGAGGAAATCTCTGAAAAGAGACAATGTCTTCTGCAGTACTGTTTTCAGATATCAATAGTTTGAATTTGAATTGAGCCTAACGGATACTATTCAAACGGCTTCAAATTCAACTATAAATATCACCACTTATAATGCTTGAAACACACCTTGAACTTACACACAGAACGAACTTATTCATTCAAGCATACAAGCCTTCAATCTACTTACTCTTTAGCTTACAGTTGCGACTAAGCTCTTGAATTCTAAGTAGCACGAAAGTTCTAAGTGTCCTGATCCTTAACAAGCCTTGCTATCCGTGGAGGAGTTGAATCAAAAGATCAAGTATCTGAGTTTCATTCTCCAGAACATTTAACATAGACTTGGGTCAGTAAATAACATATCTCCACACATTGTGAAGTGTGTTAAGTGATCTTTGTTCTATAGAGTATTCCTACATAACTGAAAAAATTATTAAGACTACTCACCTGACAAACCATCATAACCAACACCTTAAACGGCGTGGAGTAGAGGAAGTACTTAGTTTGGGAAACTAAGGAATAACTCCAAGGTTACTGAGCATAAGAAGTACTTAGTTTGGGAAACTAAAGAACAACTCAAAGGTTTCTGAGTATAGGAAGTACCTGGCTGGGAGCCGGGGAATAACTCAGGGGGAACACTTGGTTGGGAACCTAGTGTATTTAGGAATCGAGAGAAGATATTTGTAAGGTGAACTCAATTATCTGTCTTAGTGGATTCTAGGTCTGAGAAAGGCCGAAGTGGATTAGTTGAAGGATTACGCCACCTTCAGATACCACTATAATTTGCTGTGTTATTTACTTACTGCATTTACCTTGCTTCAGTTATCTTGTTAAGTACTTACATACTTTCATTCAACTGAGCACGTGCACTTATCACAAAAAGTCTTCCGCTCTCTGAAATTAAGTATCAGATATCTCCACAGATATCTGAGAAATTGTATTTATCGACAAAAGTTGTAAAAGACTATTCACCCCCCCCCCCCCCCTCTAATCTTTTCCTTTGCCGTTATCTAGACCAACAAATATTTAGTTGGGATTTCATGCTTTCTATTTGAATTTCCATTAAAATCGACATGGATGTTATTATATGTTTTCTATATAAATCCATCTCATTCTTCAGCCAACACACTCATTTCGTAAGTTTAAATTTCGTAGGAGCAAGATTGCCATCTTACCAATGACATTCGAACCTCTCATTCACAGTTTACCAGACGATTTGCTAATAATTAGTATTATCGAGAAGATTGCATTTCAATCAACGGATGCTTGGGCAAAACTAAGAAGCATGTATTCATTGTCATTGTCGTTTGCTTTAATCATATTAAAATTTCATATATATTTGCATTATCTAACTAAATTCTTTTTTCTCCTTACTAGCTATCCCAAATTTTATCAGTTGGGCAACGTACCAAGTGTTTTGAAAATTTTTCAGATTGATCACGAAATGAATGTTCCTCAAACATTGATCGATATGATGGCCAAAGCAGAAAATCCGGAAGTTGTATTTAGAAAGTCACTGGTATGAAACAAAGACATAAAAATCGCCTAAGTTCCGTCATTGTTTACTCTCGCATATTCACATTATTAATTATGGCTCTTATACATTTCCATTACAACAAGCATTTTTCGAGCATGGGAATGAAACCGAAGCGTACCAGTATATGGAAATTGCTCTAACACTGAAACATGGGGAAGCACATTATTGTTTCAACTATGTGAAACTATTTAGTAAGGATCTAAGTGTTCGCGATGCAGGTGTTTACGGATTAGCAAATCTTAAATCCGATTATCTTGGTCTTCTTTACATCAGCTCTTCTAGATGGTTATTGATGTCTAGACTATCCAAATTAAAGCTAAAGAATCAACTATATCTTGATGTTCCGTTGTTCTGTCAACAAAGTAACACAAAGGATGGCTTGGGTATAAATGAGAAGATCCATTCGTTCAAATACAATCAATGTCCAAGTTGTGTTGCCGACATAGAAGTGGACTATATGAGCTCGAATTACTTGAGCATTGGTAGGAAAAGACGTCATCGATGCAGTTTTTGGTTGTCTAAATATTTGAGTTTCTCATTTAATTTGTTATCTTCGAATTTGAGTTAATAAAACTGTATTTCAATATCTATATATATGATAAAAGTGATGATGAAAATGGAAGGAGAGCTATGCCACGTATGCAAAAATCCTAGGTGGCAAAACAAAGCAAAAAACAATTCATTTATAATTCACTAATATTTGAGTCATCCGGTCAACATAAATTTGAATTTATTTTTCTTCTTCTATCCATACGCCTAATTTGAAACAAATAAGTAGTTTTAAAGCTTCCCTATTATTATGGGTGAAGTTATCTAATCATTTTTTAATCTACTTAGATTTTATGTAACTGGGTCAACATAAATTTGAAATTATTAGTTTTAAAGCTTCCCTATTTTTATGGGTTAAGTAATCTAATTATAGTTAAAGTACATAAATTATAATTCATTGTTATTTGAAAACACGGATCGGATGATTATTTCTAACGTAAGAAATCTGATATGTCCACCATCACCAATCCTATATTTAGGGATTTAATTTTAACAAAAAAAATTAGGTATTTACTAATAAAACAAATTACTAAAGGAGTATTTTAACAACAAGACCTATTTTTAAGGAATACAATTGGAATTGCCCCATTCCAACAACTCAAAATTTCAAAATATCTAATTAATTCCGATTTTCATGGTTTGGCTCGAATGGAAAGAGGTCCAAGGCCAGAATCCGTTCCAACAATTCATAGTTGTTATGTTTCCCTAATTGTATGGGTATTTAAATTCAAATATTCTCCAACTTCCCATAATTACTTACCAAGTCGTTAATGTTTGTTATATAAGATACGTCCACCTCTTCCGTTATCTATATATGTGCGTTGTTTGTGTGTCTGTGTGTTGAAAATCCTGCGTGCACTAGCACATTCCACATTTTGCAAGCTAATAAACAATGAAGAGACAAAGGAAGATTTCATCCTGTTCATATTACCCATTATACTTTAAACTCAATATGGAGATGCTCATCAACATTATGGAAAGAGTTGCTATCGATTCACCCACTTCATGGGCAAATGCGAACAATAAATTTTCTATCCGTTTTTTTTATGTTGCCTACTTATATTTTAAAATTAGTTTAGACTAACATGAAATTTTTGTCTATTTTAGTTACCCGTTGTTCAACAAGATATGTAACAGTCCAAACGTGTTGCGGATTTTACCTCTCGACGCCTCATTTCAAATTCCAGAATCGATGTTCTATAGGCTTTCAAATGCAAAGAACCCTGAGGCAGTGTTTAGGAATTCATTGGTTAGTATCATTTTTTCTTTATTTGTTGATTTTTTCATTGGCTCGATGTCATTAAATTTTTCTCATCGCTCAACCCAGGTCCAATACTTCGAAAATGGTAAAGAAGATGAGGCATATTGTCTGATGGAAATGGCCATGAAATTCAAGCACCCAGAAGCCCTATACTGTTTGAACTACATGAAAATTTTCAGTAGTAGTGTTAAGATTCGTGATGAAGGACTTATAGTTTTATCCAAAATGAAGGAGGATAAAGAAGGTGTATCATTTGTGGCTGCATGTCGTTGGTCTTTACAGTTAAGACTTTCAAAGCTTAATCTCAAGAATCCAGATTATCTGTCTGTTGGTTCCACCTTTTTGTAAGAAAAAGTTGTTAAATTACAACATGCAATTGAAGGGGACGTGGATCCCATTCAAGTACAATCTTTGTCACGAATGCGTTGGTGACTTTGAAGTTGCTTATATGAGAGCATAATACGTTTATGATTTATTAAACTCTCAATTCCCTCATATATTCTAATGTATTTCATTTCGAATATATTAAAATGAAACAGATAATTCATTCTGTAATGTCCAACACTAGAGATCGTAAAGTTATCGCCTTCTATAAAGAAACGGTTTCGGTCATTCTCACCATATTAGAATTCCTTTTATCCAACTCAATATATCAACAACAAACACGAAACAGCACTATGGCAGAATAAACTTTTGTTATCATTTAAGGTTGCAAATAGAAAAATTAACAATTAAGTAACAATAATCTGTAAATTCTGGACAAAAACAGTTGAGTACCATTGTAACAATAATATTGACTTCTACAACTAAATGCTAATTAATTCATGTTCAAACAGTTTAGTACCTCAAGATCGGACCTTGCTTATGTATAATATTCGATTGTACTTTTGAATTATAACTTAAAATAGAAACAATCTATAAATCAAGTTGACGTCCATTAATCACATTAGTTTAGATTCAAATCATATCAACTCCTCAATTCTTTGTAATTAGTCTACTAATTTTGGAATTATATTGTAACTGTTTGTATCGAAGTATATGGATTTGTTACGCAGAATCACCTACCAAGACTTGATAAATATAGGACTAATCGTTAGTTGTTAGGAATCCTTAGCTGCTATATCACTTGGTTTGTGCGTTACTAATTACCCGTGTGCTCCAAATCTTATCATTATCCAGTTATATCCTTATATTATCCATCCATCTATATATTATGTAAAGTACAAGGGGCTAAACCTCACCAGATTAATTTAATCCTACGTGAAATTTTTCATTGTTATTTTTTGTATGTTGTCTACATATATAGTTTTTATTAAATGTCATATAACTTTATCTACGAAAATCCGAAAATTATTTTGAACATATATTTGAATTCTTCATGACAAGACGAATCCATAGACGCCAATCTTGAGTAGTATTATTTCAAGAAATCATTTTATTCATTAAAATAAAATATAAAGTTATTAAATAAGATAAAATGAATTAATGAAAATTTAAAAATAGAGTATTTATTAAATAAATTCAATCTACGTGAATTTTTTTTGGAATTAGTTGCATTTTCAACCAGCATATCTTCCACTATTTATTTTTTGTATGTCGGCTGCATATATAGTTTTTATTAAATCTAATATAAATTTATTCTACAAAACTCCGAAAAATATTCTGAACATATATTTGAATTCACCGTGACAAGACGAATCTATAGACACCAATCTAGATGATTATAATTAATTAAATAAATTATTTTATTCACTAAAATAAAATATATATTTATTAAATAAAATAAAATGAAACAATGGAATTTAAAAAATAGAGCATTTATTAAATATTTAATACTCCACCCATCTATTTAACAAGAAATTAATAGATATTTAGATTTTCAATTATAAATTTTGATTCTAAGGTTGAGCAAAGTACGAATAGGGGGCGACAATTTTGTGCCATGATGTTTTGCCAGGTTAAACGTGAGGCTAATGTTTTAGCGCTCGGATTATCAGTTAGGTGTTCTTATATAATATAACGTGAGCGTGTCATTGTGGTATCTAATTACAAATAATAATAAAAGTATATGAAGGTAAGTGCAATCGTTGTTTCTGATAACGAATTGTCCTTTTTAGTTGAATTAAGATTTTGGATAGTGCGAATTGATCTGTTCCAATTTGATTAAAGAAGATGGAGAAGAAATATTGGTTATTGTTGTTTTTTTCTACAATGATGAATTGATTTTGTTGGAGTTCGATTAGGGTTTTGAATTTATTAATTGGAGATGACATATTGAGATTTTTTAATGATGAATTGATTCTGTTGGGGTTGATTTAGGGCTTGAAATTTAATTAGAGAAGACAAATTGAGTTTTTTTAATGATGAATTGATTTTGTTGGAGTTGCGTTAGGGCTTAGAATTAGAATGAATAAAACATATTGGTTTTTTGTAATTAAAGTCTAATTTACATGTGTATCACAAATCGGTTCAATTTAACTTAAATTAAGTACCCAATTGCACAACTCTAATAGTTGTGCACTTATATATATAAATAAATACTAGCATTTACGTAACACACTACGTGTGTCAAGTGTTTTTATATAAACCAATGAATCTGTGATTGAAAAAAAAAGAGAAAATATTGAAAAATAATAAATAAAAGGGAGAAACTTATGCCAATGGCACTCGAACTCTGCACCTTCTACTTAAACAATGACATATGTACGTACCAGATTCAAATTGAAATAGTAAGATTTTAATTGAATAACAAATTTAGTGAAACTTTTTGAATTATTATACTACTTTGAATATACTGTAATATATAAAGTTGATGGGCTAAATCCACCAGATTCATTCAAATTCCAGCCATCCTACGTGAAATGTTGATACGGTTGAGCAGAGTC
Source organism: Plantago major (assembly GCA_026545765.1). Classification (NCBI taxonomy): domain Eukaryota; kingdom Viridiplantae; phylum Streptophyta; class Magnoliopsida; order Lamiales; family Plantaginaceae; genus Plantago; species Plantago major. The sequence continues at coordinate 22,246,782 of CM048840.1, read as the reverse complement.
TGAATAGGGGGACGTATTAGTGTTGTTGCTAGGGATCATGAGGGCAATGTTATTACTTGGTGATATTTTTTTTTTTTTATGTCTTATGGTTGCTGAAAATGCGGAAGGTTGGCCAGCCAAATTAAGAACAAAATTTGTTCGAGATTTTGAGTAGCAACATGTAGTAATTGATAGAGATTGTTTTTTGGTGATTAGATCTCTTAAATCGACAAATTTTAGATTTGCCCCTTTATTTCACTTTTCAAAGAAATTCAGGTATTTGATGGAGAATTATGCTTTGCCAAGTTAAACGTGAGTGTAACGTTTTAGCACATATATTATCGGTGTTCTTATGATGATGTTGGTTCGGTATATTTGTATTATCCACACCAAGATCGTTTTAGCACATATTGTTATAGTGGTATATATGTTACTAGACATGCTTTTTTAGTTCTAGGATATAGAAGAGATACACATGAGCTAATTGGTGGTGTGTTGATCTTTACATGTCTATCAACAACATTTTACACGTGAAGACTTTCAAGTTCCTTTTCTTTATGTATAAGATTTGATCGGTAGGATGAGGTATAAGGGTTCTCTTCTCTACGGTCTCCGTCCGGAAGGGCTGGTTCTATCAAACCCGAATTCAAGCCCGTGTGAAATAATGATGTTCAGGTCCGGTCTAGCATATACTCGAACCCGTTCCACACCTTTATTACATGACTCGAGCGCAATATTTTATGATTAAGTTAGTAAAAAGTATATTTTTTCTCCGGCGCGGGGGAGGGGGGGCATGGAAACTCCCTTCGATCTTCTCTCTACTTTCTTGATCCATAACGGGCCTAGGAATCTAATACTCTCTAGGTGGGGAAACTCAATTCGATCTTCTCTCTACTTTCTTGATTTCAGTTTGTTTAGATTATAAAATTACAAAACAATATATAATCAGGGTGAATTTATTTTTGATGCCAAGTTAATGCGTATCAAGGTTGTGTTACCTGCGCATGAATCCAGATAGGAGGACCTTTGGATCTATGCTTGACATAGTCCCTTCAACTGATCCTATTTCAGTTCCAGAAGATAGAAGAGACACACGTGAGCTAATTGGTGGTGTGTTGATCTTTACATGTCTATCAACAACATTTTACATGTGAAGACTTTCAATTTCATTTTCTTTATGTATAAGATTCTATCGGTAGGATGAGGTATAAGGTTTCTTTTCTCTACGATCGAAATATGTTCAGGTCTGGTCTGGTATATACTCGAACCCGTTCCATACCTTTGTTACAAGACTCGACCGCAACATTTTATGATTAAGTTAGTAAAAACTACATTTTTTCCGGGGAGGGGGGAGTCTGCATATACTCTCTGGGCGGGGAAACTCTCTTCGATTTTATCTCTACTTTTTTGATACATAACGGGCCTGGGGGATCTGATGGGGGAGGGGAGGGGATCAGCTGATACTCTCTAGGCGGGGAAAATGTCTTCGATCTTCTTTGTACTTTTTGTACTTTCTTGATTTTCATGACGGACGGGGATTTGCGAGGGGGGGGGGGGGGGCAGTTATTCTCTAGGCGGGGAAACTTTTTTCTATCTTCTCTTTACTTTCTTCATCCATAACGGGTAATTTTTGTGTCTTTGGTGGGGTGACGCATACCACTGTGGGGTTGCTGGGAACCGGTGGGTTGGAAAAAACAATTGTAACATGTGAAATTATGTTTGTAGAATATTTGTGTGTTTGCGTGGTGGGGTGACCACATATCACCGCGAGATTGTTGGGAACAATTCTATTGATTGTGTTGTATACTTTTGTATTTTATTTTGATTCCGTTTGAGGGATATATTTTTTTGTAGAAAAAACATGTACCTGTTACTAATTAACAAGTCGGGTACGGTAGGACCCTATTTTTACATTCTCTATAGTTAATATAAATAAACACTCAATGATATAATATTGGATGAAAAATGACTACCGACTGACACCACGACCAACGTTGTCTACAAGGAATTTTTTTACTATCGTATTTTCTCGATTAATTTATTTAATCGTCACATATTTATTTCTTACTAAAAGTAAACTATACCGTGACATCGCCACGGGTTAGTACTAGTTCTATTTTAATTGCAAGATTAGAGCATTCTCTGCATTATAGTTTTTATTTTCCGTTCAGCAATATTTATATTATGATTAGTATTACTTTATTTACTTTAACAAATAGTAAACCTATCCACTAATATCTCAACAAACTAACATCTTCAGAAGACGCACACAACATTTTCCGTATTTTTAACTTACTGATGATTCGAAATATAATCAAGTCATCCAATTGTGATCCATATCTAACTATAGTGATTAACGGATTAATATAATCTGAAGATTGAAATAAAATCCCTATTTAATAGGGCAAACATCATTTATAAAGATCAACGCACGTAGTGAAGTTTATTCTGTAAAATAACGCAATCATGGATCAAATCACCCATCATAGTTCGGTCCGCTCATCCTTCTCCATTCTACCGGACGATATCCAAATGTACATAATGTTATTGGTAGCTATATCAAGCATGTCGAATTTCTTTGTTGTTATGAAAATGTAAGTATTATTAAGTTTACTAATCAATCCCATTGAATTCACTTATTGTCACTTATTTTACCTTATCTATTATATAGATCAAAGAAGTTCTCTACAATATACAAATATCCAGGATACTATTCAAGAATAAATTACTTTTCATGTCCACGTGTTGCCCATAAATCATCGACGTCATACGAGACTCAGTTCATGGCCCTGTGCCTAAATGCCAAAAATCCTGAGGCATACATCTGAATGTTGGTGAGACTTTATTTATACAAACATTTCATATACATTATATCTCACACATTTATTAACTTAACATAACAAGTTTTTTTGCAGGCTGACATTTTTGAGCATTTTACATTTAAAAGGATGGACTATTTGCTGGATCATATACTTGGACACCAAGATCACGTATATTTCTCTTACAACCCCACGTAGATTTATTGGACTCAAGTGACTGGTGGCTATTAGAGAAACTTATGAAGGAATAAAGTACCTAGAGAGTCGGAGATGGAACTTATGCACTAGGATGAGACCAATATTATGCTATTTCATGTGGGAAGAATTCAATTTTTATCGTTTTTGCATACGCTATGAATTCAGCGAAGTACATCATCGATTCCATTTAAAGTGTCCTGAATGTATGGCAGATTTTGAGATTAATTGCTTATCGGATTCGAAGTACTTTTATGATATTATCAATTTCACCAGACAGCCTTATAGGATTGAATATTGTAATTTCAATCTATACGTTTAAACTACTATTCTATTCATCCAAACTATGTAACAATTAGTGTTTAATGTTTTCACGTTTTTAATAAAACAATTTCAATTCCATTTTACTAAGATTTGTGCAACTCTGATTATTTAGCTGCATTATATATAGGTTCGAAACATATATTAAATTGTGTTATAAACTATATCTATCTAACTAAAATTAATTTACACTGTACATTATCGCATAATGGACACCAGGCAATTAATACTAATAATTATTTGATTAATTAGTAACAATTCAGATCCATCCACATAAATATTTGCCTAACTCATTTTATAATAAACGTGTCCTTATTAAATTTCCATAAATCAATTAACCTTAAATTAAATTATAAATATTCAGAAAAAGAAATCATTTAGAACATGTGAGTTGTCAGTATCTAAACGTGCTACACGTACCGTTATAAATACAATAGAAGGTAACCACTTAAAGTTATGTCATATAATGACTAACTTATAAGTATTTTACTATTTAACTAAATGTGAGTCATTATTTAAATAATTTTGTTGTTTTTTGTAGTTGTCTACACTATTGAGTTCCAGAAACGTGGACTTCCCCATGCACATATTCTTCTCTGGGTAGATCGAGGTGACAGAAACATGTCTGCAGGTGATATTGATGAATTCATCTCCACTGAGATACCGGATAAGGAATTCAATCCGGAGCTGTACAAAACCGTATTTGAGTACATGGTTCACGGTCCGTGCGGACCATTGAATTCAACTTCACCATGTATGCATGATGGGAAGAAATGCTCCAAGAAATTCCCAAAGTCTTATAACGAGCATACTATTTTTTATGGCAATGGATACCCGGTATACAGGAGGCGTGATGCAAGTGCCACTATTGGGAAGAACGGAGAGCTCATTGATAATAGGTACGTTTAAATATCATTGTTTCTACTTAAATACTCCAATTCTTATATTTCACTTTTGTAATTTATAAGAATGACTTGCGAGTTCTGTTGTAATAACTAAATATCCACATTTTATATACTTCAACAGGTTCATTGTTCTGCACAATCCATTCCTATTAATGAAGCATCGGGCACACATTAACGTTGAATGATGCAATAAAAGCAACTCAATAAAATATCTATTCAAGTACGTCAATAAAGGTGTGGATCGGATAGGTGCAAAAATAACTGTTGGTAATGAGGTGAAGGATTATGTTGACTGTTGGTATGTATCTGCATGTGAGGTTGTATGACGTATTATGGGATATGATATTCATTATAGAGATCCGCCCATAGAGCGTTTATCCTTTCATATGGAGGGCGAGCAGGCAGTCACATTTAAGGATGTGGATTTGATTACTGACTTAATGGAGAAACATACCGTTTCTGAGACGAAGTTCCTAAAGTGGATGGAGTTCAACAAACATCACCCTGAGGCACGTAAATATCTGTATGCTGAGTTCCCTAAATATTATATGTGGGATTCTAGACTTAAGGTTTGGAGAGATCGAAAGCAGTTCAACAACAAAGTCGGACGAATTTACCACGTCCCAATTAAGACCGGTCCTCTTTATTACATGAGGATAATATTGAATCATATTAAGGGTGCAACCTGCTTTGACGATTTGCAGACGGTTGAAGGTTTTATTCATCCAACTTACCGTGATGCATGTTTTGCTCTTGGTTTGCTCGACGACGACAAGGAGTACATTTATGCTATAAAGGAAGCCCGTTTTTTGGGATCTGGATGTTTCCTTTGACATTTATTCTCTATTCTACTTCAGTACGATAGTATGTCAAGGCCCGTGCATGTATGGGAGAGCTCATGGGAGTATCTATCTGACGACATTCAGTACATGATGTGAAGGAAATTGAAAAATCCCGGTATGAATTTTATTAATTTGTTCATTTTAGTATATCTATTATAAAGATGTTTTATTATTCATTGTACTTAAAAATATTTATTGGTTTTAAATTTAGAGCTGGAGCTTAGCGAAGAACAGTTGAAGAATTTCGCTCTTGCTGAGATTGAAGGTTTGCTCTCAAGGAATGGATTTAGCTTGAGTGGTATCGAAGGTATGCCTATTCCAGACAATGTAGTAATTAATAATGGTATGAATAATTTGATTGTTGAAGAAATGTCGTATGATGTTGATGAAATGATCGAGCAACACAATCGTTTATATCCATGTCTAACTGATGAGCAAAGGTCTGTATACAATACTATTATGGATGTTGTCGATTATGGTAATGGTGGAGTTTTCTTCCTATATGGCTATGGTGGCACGGGAAAAACATTTTTATGGAATACATTATGCTCTGCGTTATGTGGTAGACGTGATATTGTTCTACCAGTTGCATCGAGTGGCATAGCCTCTCTTCTTCTTCCAGGTGGTCGCACAACCCATTCTAGATTCAATATTCCATTGCAGGTCGATGAGATTACCGTGTGTAGTAGAATTACACCTGGAAGCGAACTAACAGAACTGCTTAAAAATACAAAGTTGATCATTTGGGATGAAGCACCCATGACCAACAGGTTCTGTTTTGAGGCCCTTAATCGCAGCCTAAATGATATAATGAGAGGTCCTGATGGCAGTGAGTTGAATAAGCCATTTGGGGGATTGGTTGTCGTATTTGGTGGGGATTTCAGACAAACCTTACCCGTCATACCAAAGGGTAGTAGACAGGATATAGTACACGCCGCTCTTTGCTCATCTAAAAAGCTTTGGAGTTCATGGCGTGTACTTAAACTCACAATGAACATGCGCCTACAGGTATTATTCTTCCCATCATAATAATTTTTTGTTTATTCTAAATTATATAGTTTAAAATGTATAGTATTTATTTGTTGCATGAGCGTTGACTTCATGATATTTGTAAGCAGGCCGGCAGCTCACCTGTTGAGAAATAAACAATCAAAGATTTTGCTGAATGGTTGTTGAAAGTTGGAGATGGTGAAGTTTGTGGTAATAATGATGGTGAGGTAGATTTCAAATTACCCGAAGACATTTTGATACATTCTACTGGTGAGCCAATTGACGCAATCGTTAAGATTACATATCCGAGCTTATTATCCCATATTGGTGATGGGGGGTACTTCCAGGATAGAGCTATTCTTGCTCCTACTAATGAGATAGTACATGAGGTTAATGATTCTATAATGTCCATCTTACCTGGAGATGCCACTGAGTTCAAGAGTTCAGATTCCATATGTCCAGATGAAGATGATATCGTAAATAGAGAAGATGTTTACTCCGTTGAGTTTCTAAACACTATTAAGGTGTCTGGAATACCAAATCATATTATTCGATTGGAGATTGGCACTCCTATTATGCTTCTCAGTGTTAGGAATATCTGTTTAGATTTTAATCAACAACCTAATGACTTATCTTAGCGCATAAAGGTGGTTAGTACTCTTGGTTCACTTTAACACTGTAAAAGAGGAAAATCACTAAGTATGATAGTCTAGAAAATCTTGTATAGGATGTTAGGTCTCTGAATGTAATTTTTATTTTCTGAAGAAGACCAAGAAGAAGGCATACAGCAGGAGAAGTTCAACTTTAAAATGAAGTTTTGAAGACTGCACAAGATTGCTGAAGACAAAGGTTATCAGATACCGATGTCCAGATATCTTGAAGAAACAAGTGTTTCAATAAACAAGTGTTGCAAAAGATATCTGAGAATACAAGGTTTCTGAACGAGGAAAAGTGCCCACAGATATCTACACTCAGATACCTTGGATAAAGATTATGTTTCCGGGAAACAATATATTTTTAACAAGTGGTATCTGGAGTTGTGATAGTCTCTGGAAAAGGACGTGCAAAACTTCAAAAAGCATGCATAGTTCTGTTGGCACTACAGGACAAAGTATAGTACAGTGCATTAAATGCGCGGACAGAAATGTCTGAACAAAAACGGTAGTCTCTGAAGAGAAGACAAACGTGCAACAATACTATACTCAGATATCAATAGTTTGAATTTGATTTAAAGCCTAACAGATACTATTCAAACGGCACTCAAATTCATCTATAAATATCAACACTTAGAATGCTTGAGAACACACACACAGAACTTACACCAAGAACACTGAATACTCACATAAGCTCTCTCAAGCATACTACTTACCTTCAAGCTTTCTGTTGCGACCAAGCTCTTGATTCTAAGTAGCACAAAAGTTCTAAGTGTCCTGATCCTTAACAAGCATTGTTATTTGTGAAGGAGTTGAATTAAGATTTCATATCTGAGATTCATTCTCTTGAACACTTATCATAGACTTGTGTCAGTAAAGAACAAGATACCATACATTGAAAAGTGTATTAAGTATACTTGATTCATAGAGCTATCTGCATAACTGAACAAGTTATTAAAGAAGCTCACCTGACAAACTACCTTAACTAACACCTTAATCGGCATGGAGTACAGGAAGTACTTAGTTTGAGAAACTAAGGAATAACTCCAAGGTTACTGAGCATAGGAAGTACTTAGTTTGGGAAACTAAGTTATAGCTCAAAAGGTTTCTGAGTACAGGAAGTACTTGGCTGAGAAAGCCGGGGAATAACTCAGGGGGAACACTTAGTTGGGAACCTAGTGTATTTAGGAATCGAGAGAAGATACTTGTAAGGTTACCTCAATTATCTGTCTTAGTGGATTCTAGGTCTGAGAAAGGCCGAAGTGGATTAGTTGAAGGATTACGCCACCTTCAGATACCACTATAAAGACTTGTGTTATTTACTTTTTGCAATTTATTACTTGCTTTATTTACCTTGCTAAGTATTTACACATATCCTGCTGAGCACGTGCACTTATCACAAAAAGTCTTCCGCTCTCTGAAAATAAGTATCAGATATCTTCACAGATATCTGAGAAACTGTGTTTATCGACAAAAGTTTTAAAAGACTATTCACCCCCCCCCCCCTCCCTCCCTCTAGTCTTTTACTTTGCCGTTATCTGGACCAACACTCAGGAACATTGACCAGTCAGAAGAGTTGTGTAATGGAACTAGATTGATTGTCACTACAATTGGCAAACATGTTCTTGAGGCGAAGACTATACATGGAAAGAATGTCGGAAAGAAGGTGTTCATACCTCGGATGGTACTAATGATAAGCTCAAATTATACTCTATAAAACTTAAGAGAATAAGTTGTAGTTGTAGACTATGCCTAACTCGGTATCGTTCTCTAGGGAATTAATTAAGCTACCACAACGAAATAGAGCAAAACGTTTGTTTGTGAGTAAAAAGTAGGTTTTGGATAATTTTACTTCTAAAATACAGATTAATACTAATAAGCAAATAAACTGTTTTGATCAAATGATAGAAGGTGAACACGGTAGTGATGATCCGGTTATGCTAATTCGATACTAAGGTAATCGCTCATATTTGTCACACGGTCGGTGTACAGAAAAGCAATAAATCTAATTCAACCAAGCTGTTTTTCGAAGATTTCAAACTAGAGAAATCGTCAGGTTTGTCAGACCGACGATTCTTAACTTAACCAAAACAATTTAGAATATTTTAAACTAGCGTATTGGATTGAAGGTTTATACGAAAATCTCAAACTAGACGAACTATATGAACGAATATAAACCCTAGATTCGAATCTGCATAACCATCACATAACTACCGAGTTCTGGAGAGGATTAGCTACTCATACTTGAATCAAAGATGAAGGAATTCATAATCTTGTGTACGCAAAGCATAAACATAATGATAATCGCAAACAAGGGCATACAATTCGATAAATCAATCAAGCACAAGAATTGTATGGAAGCAATAGAGAATTATCTAACTTACTCAGAATTCGATGTCAATGATTCGTTACAAGAGAAAACTAAGCTCCAAGATCAATCAATGTCAAAAACTAGGTCTAGGTTGAGAGCAAAGTATGAAAACTTGACAATAGATGATAATAAAAACTAATTTTGTCTTGTTCTAACTAATAGAAAGTAGAAAAACTAAGTCTGAACGAATTAGGAGAACAAATTGCAGAAGATCGGCAAAACCAAGCAACTGGCGGACGCCAGTAAGAAAAACTGGCGTCACCAGTTGCAACTACGAGTGCAACTGGCGTCGCCAGTTCTTCCTGGAAGGACTATCTTGCCCCTTTTGACTCTTTTGACTCCAGTTCTTGGTATTTTGGCCTTCCCGCTCCACATCTAGCATCCATACGAGACATTGGAACTCCATATCTTATAGATGCATGTAAAATACATCATTTTGCCTTCAATTAGCGCGGTTTAGCCAAATACCTACAAAACACACAAAGAACAAAACAAGTAAAAATACTCTAGGAAAACTAATAAAACTAAACTCAAGGATGACAAAAAGACGGTAAAAAAGACCAGATGATACTCTAAATTATCGTCTCATCAACTAACACCTTTCCGATCTTACTAAGTTTCCTATTAGATTCCAACGGAGACAATTTTCTATTTCAGTTTGCTATGCAATGACAATCAACAAGAGCTAGGGACAATCACTATCTCATGTTGGACTCTATCTTCCAAATCCTGTTTTCAGTCATGGTCAACTATATGTGGCATTCTCGAGAGTAATTAGCAAGAAAGGACTAAAGGTTTTAGCTCTTGATGGGGAAGGTAATCCAACCGATACGACAACCAACGTAGTTTACATGGAGGTTTTTAGCTCTCTTTGAGGGGTGTGTGTGTGTAATTTTTTTTTTTTTATAAACATTAGATATTGATTTATTTGATTGCATTTATTAACTAATTTTTCATATGTTGTTTTGCAGTTGACAACTACTCTTCTCGTTGCAGACTGGAATTACTAAATTTGACTGTTTCTTTATATTATACAATTTATCGAATCTTAGATTGTTTCTATTTTATTTGACTTTTGAATTATAATTATGTCATCCTACCTTGAATCTGGAGAATAAGTTAACTATATCGTGGCATCGCCACGGGTTAGTACTAGTTAGGGATTGAAATTTAATTGGAGAAGACATAATGATTTTATTTTAATGATGAATTTGATTTTGTTAGATTTGCATTACGGCTTGTAATTTAATTGGATGAAACCAATTATTTTTTAAATAAAGTCAAATTTAAATATTTATTACAAATGAATTTAATTTAATTTAATTTAAATAATTAATTGCACAATTTCAATAGTTGTCCACTTATATATATATATATATATATATATATATATATATATATATATATATATATATATATATATATATATATATATATATATATATATATATATATATATATATATATATACACACACACACACACACAGTGTAATAATGTAATATATTCTTGCAGCAGATGATCTTGGACGTGGTATAGAACTAAAAAATAGGACATGCCTATAGGATGGAGTGGTACAATAATAATGGTCACTTTTTTGTAAGTTGATTTAAATTTTTGGTCAAAACATTATTGGTGACAAATTAAGATTATAAATTTGTAATATCTGAGTAAAAAGGCAAGAACCCTTACTAAGAAATCATTCAAATTAAACTGGATGGTGGTAATTAATTAACAGTTAACGGTTACTTCTATGCTAGGTGCATGATCATTTGCAGTTTTGCACCAACTACATACAAACGTGTGACCAAACATATACGTACATTGTGTCCGTACATGTGCAACCTAGTTGATGAGGAACAAGACGCTCTCGACTCTCGATCATGATAAATAGTTAACGGTACACTTCTATATTAGGGACAAGAAGTGTGTACTGACTAGACACAATTATGTGATTCCCACCATATACAAATTAGTTGTCTATGTCTTTTAAGTTTGAAGTTTGAATTTAGTCCGGAGTTTGAACTATGATTTTCGTATGTGCACTGGAAGAATTCCGGGATGCCAATTCCTGATTTTATGGAAAAAACAAAAGAATAACTCGGACATTTTATATCATAGGAAGGCGACACTTATCGTCTAGCAGCTCAAATGTCAGAAATTTAGTCATATTGATAAGTTAGGCATATATTTTGTGTGTAGCCCAAATAATGTGATCTTCTTCCAAAGTTTTGTGGTTAAAACGAATCACATTATGTCATTATCATATCATCAATATAGTAGGTGTATACAGACCACATCGAAATTATTTCAAACATTACATATAATTTTCTGTAAATTTAAAAAATTACTCAGATAATATTATCATCCATTATCTTATGAAATTATTTCAGTTTGGTATAAAGTTATAAATTGAGTTAACGAAAATTTTTAGTTGATAACTAATAATTGAGTTAAAAGTGATTTATTTATAAAAAAAATGAATGTTTAGAAGAGTTAAAATTTATCGGGTTTTATATGGTTGTTATATAAGAGTGTACTATGTAATACTCATAATTGAAGGGTTTTGAGGTATTCAAACTATGTAAAATCCACCAAAAAGTCTTTCGGTGTGGCCTTGAGTTTTGACTCTTGACTACGAATTAGTAGAGCCCTCTAAGGCCACTACAATGATGAGTTTTTCATAAAGGCTTCCAACATTATTTTCATTTGAAAAGTCTCAATAAAATCCTTGTCAATTTCACAATTACAATGGTAGAAGCTCAGAAATAGGTCCCACATGAAACATTTACTATATTTGGACAATAAGTTGGTGGTCAACAAAATTTGATGATTGATGGACTTATTAGAGAGCTACTTAGTAGCCAAAACACATGGGTTAGTAGCTTATAACAATCCTCTTGAAATACTTTTTGGGATCTTTAGGTAGTTTAAATCCCTACAACTACTACTTCCATAGTTCCATTGGTAAGTGCTATAAAAATCTTGTTATTCACTCCCAATAAAATTTTGTGTCATATAAACTTATTTTTGGACTTTTACCATCGTGAGTTAGAAATTAGAAAGTCTTATATTGAAAATTTTCAAATTAAAAAAATGTTAGAAGCCGCTGAAAAAAGTCCAACAATTACTAGTAGTCTAAGAAAGAAGTGATTTGTTTTATTTTTTAAAAATTTTGATTGATTTTAATGTTGTTCGATTGGTTTAAGGTTTTTTTAGTTTAATTGTCTAGTTGAGAAAAAATTGAGTTAAACTTTTATTGTAGAAGTTACGTACAAAACAAATGCCTTGAATTTTTTGAAGGGATGTATAATGCATTTCAAAAGTATATATATGCCAAACATACATTGATCTTTTTGAGCGAGAGCGGTTGTTATGGAGTTAAAACGTGGAATTTAATACGGCTTAGATTCTCTACTTTTTTTTGTTCCTGATGTAAACTCTGGTTGATTGCTTATTATATATGACACTAGTACTAATCCATGGCGATGCCACGGTATAGTTTACTTTTAATAATAAATAAAAGAGAAAATTTTATTTTACACTCATAACTATTTCGTTAATTGGAAGTTACACTTAAACCTTTTTTTTTCTTTGATTCGACACCAAAATTATTTTTAAAATTTTGACATAACACAAAGGTTTTGACGATGTTAAGTGTCCGTTAGTCATATTTTCTAGTTACACCAAAATCTTTTCAAAAACTTCCACTCGCTACCAAAACCTTTTCCTATAATGTTAATTTACACCAATTTACATGGCTTATTGTTAAGTTTGTATGATATAGGCATATAGCACATGGTTGTTTTGTGGTAACGAGGGTCATTGTGGAGAGCGGGTCTGGGGTAAATGATGAGTCGTATTTTTTTTTCCTATTGTGATTTGTATGTGCATGTAACATTAGAGAGAGAAAAAAATCTAAGTCACATGAAATTATTTATGAGTTAATTATGACCATGTCACAAACATTGTAGATACAAAAATCAAACAACTCTCTTTAAATGTACATAAGTAACATGTACCAATTCACTCGTTTAAAGAAAAAAAAACAAACAAACTTAACTACGAAAACATTATTATCCTCATCTTTATCTCAAAATTTATACCTCTTGTCCCTAAATCCAATAAATACTTCTGAAGAAAATAACTATTGTAAGGCAAAATTCATGTGACTTGGATTTTTTCCCTTACAATAGTTATTTTCTTCATGGGTATTTATTGAATCTAGGGACATGAGGTATAAATTTTGAGATAAAGATTTATTTTTGAAAGAGTAAATTAGTACATGAACATGACATTAAAATTAATGTAACCATATGTACATTTAAAGAGAGTTGTTTGATTTATTTTGTTACCACAAATACAACCATTTGCAATAGCATACAAACTTAATCATAAGCCATGTAAATTGGTGTAAATTGACATTATAGGAAAAGGTTTTGGTAGCGAGTGGAAGTTTTCGAAAAAAATTCGGTGTAACTTGAAAATATGACTAACGGACACTTCACACCATCAAAACTTTTGTGTTATGTCAAAATTTTTGAAAAAGGTTTTGGTGTTGAATCAAAGAAAAAAAAGGTTTAAGTGTAACTTCAAATTAACGAAATAGTTATTAGTGTAAAATAAAATTTTCTCTAAATAAAAAATGTGAGGATAAAATAAATTAATCGAGAAAATAAGATAGTTAAAATTCCTTGTAAACAACGTTGGTCGTGGTGTCAGTGTGTAGTCCTTCGTTAAATATTATATCACTGTGCCTTATAACTATAGAAAGGGGTAGGACCCAACCCGAACCCGTTCAGGACTCGACGGGTTGATAACATATAGTATTTTATATCGGGTCCTCCCCGTAGCTAATACGTTAATTAATAACTTATACTCCAATCCGAACCAAAATAAAATACAAAAGTGTATAATTCAGTTAACATGGTTGGTTTCCAACAACCCCTGGGGTGCCCCCTCCACCCGCCCCGAATCCATGACGATGCCACGGTATAGTTTGCTTTTAATGATAAATAAATTAATCGATAAAATAAGATAGTAAAAATTAAACAACGTTGGTCGTGGTGTTTGTCTGGAGTCCTTTTGGATTTATGTTAACTATAGAAATATAAAATACGACTAATCATGACGTATATGTTTTGAAAGGGGTATAACCCAACCCGAACCCGTTCAGGACTCGACGGGTTGATAATATATAATATTTTATTATTTTATATCGGATCCTCTATCCGTAGCTAAGACGTTAATTTATAACTTATACTCCAATCCAAACCAAAATAAAATAAAAAATTGTAGAACGCATTTAACATGGTTGGTTCCCAACAACAAACTCTGGTCCCCAGGGCCGAATCATGGCGATCTTGCGGTATAGTTTGCTTTTAATGATAAACAAATTAATTGATAAAATAAGCCAATAAAAATTCCTTACAAACAACGTTGGCCTTGGTGTTTGTGTGGAGTCCTTCGTCCAATACTATATCATTGGATCTTTGTTTATAGTAATTATAGAAAATGTAAAATACGACGCATCATGACGTACGCATATGCTTTGAAAGGGATATGATAGTTTTATATCGGGTCATCTACCTGTACCTAACACGTTAATTACTAACATATACTCCAATCTGAACCAAAATAAAATACAAAAGTTTACAACGCAGTTAATGGGATTGAACAACCCCTGAGGTGGTATGGGGTCCCCCACCACACACAAAATTTATTATTCTACAAACATAATTTAAATGTTACGATGGTTTTTTTTTTTGCACCCACCCCTCGCGGAGACTTTTCACTAACTTAACCATAAAGTGTTGCGGTTTGTGTCTTGTCACAAATGTATGTACGGGTTCGAGTCTGGACATCATTATTCCAAACGGGTTTGAATTCAGGTTGGATAGATACCGGGAATACTAGTGTAGAGTGTTTCTCGCTCTTGTTAATTGTCATAACTCAGTAAACATGTATAGAAAAATGTATGCTCTAGATTCAAAATATTTTTTGAAGTTTTGTATATAAATTTATACCATATATGCAACCAATATACAAAAAAATAAACATTGAAAGATATACTGGCTGAAAATGTAACTAATTCCACAAAATTCCCGTGGCGATACCGCGATATAGTTTACGTTTAATAATAAATAGAAATGGGAGGACAAAATTAATTAATCGAGACAACCCCTGGACTGGTATGTGCTCCCCACATAACGATCTTGGTATGGATAATACAAATCTACCAAACCAACATTATTATAAAAACATCCAACTGTTAATCTATGTGCTAAAACGTTATCCTCACGTTTAACTTGACAAAACTTCATGGAATAAAATTCTTTATCACATACCTGAATTTCTCTAAGAAGTGAAACAAAGGGGTCAAAGCTAAAATTTGTCGATTTAAGAGATCAATCACCAAAGAACAATATCTTTCAATTACTACATGTTGCCACTCAAAATCTCAAACAAATTTAGTTATAAATTTGGCTGGCCAACCTTCCGCATTTTCAGCAACCATAAGACTTAAAATTTTGTCACCAAGCAATAACCTTGCCCTCATGATCCCTAGTAACAACACTAATTAATACGTCCCCCTATTCGGACTCTGCTCAACCGTATCAAAATTCAAGTAAGATGGCTGGAATTTGAATGAATCTGGTGGGATTTAGCCCATCAACTTTATATATTATATGATATTATTATATAAGAACACCCAACTGATAATCTAAGCGCTAAAACATTAGTCTCGCGTTTAACCTGACAAAACTTCATGGAACAAAGTTCTTGTCCCCTATTCGAACTCTACTTTATTTTTAAAATTTTATTATTTTATTTTATCTTATTTAATAAATTTATATTTTATTTTAGCGAAAAATATTTAATTAATAATAATAATAATAATAATAATAATAATCTAGATTGGTGTCTATGGATTCGTCTTGTCACGGTGAATTAAAATATATGTTCAAAATATTTTTCGGAGTTTTGTAGATAAGTTTATATGAGATTTAATAAAAACTATATATGCAGTTAACTTATCAAAAATAAACAGTGAAAGATATACTGGTTGAAAATGCAACTAATTTCACAAATTCCACGTAGGATTGAATGAATTTAATAAATGCTCTGTTTTAAAATTTCATTATTTCATTTTTCTTATCTAATAAATTTATATATTACTTTAATGAATAAAATGATTTATTTAATTAATAATAGTATGCAAGATTGGTGTCTTATGGATTCGTCATGTCGTTGCGAATTCAAATATATGTTCAAAATATTTTTCGGATTTTTGTAGATAAAGCTATATGAGATTTAATAAAAACTATATATGCAGTCAACGTACAAAAAATATCAATGACATATATATTGGCTAAAATACAACTAATTTTACAAAATTTCACGTAAAACTGAATGAATATGGTGTAATAGTATTCAAGATTGGTGTCTATGGATTCGTCTTGTCATGGTGAATTCAAATATATGTTCAAAATATTTTTCGGATTTTTGTAGATAAAGTTATATGAGATTTAATAAAAACTATTTACACAGTCAACATACCAAAAATAACAATGAAATATATACTGGCTAAAATACAACTAATTCTACAAAATTCCACGTAGGACTGAATGAATTTAGTGAGGTTTAGCCCTTTGTACTTTACATAATATATGTATGTATGTATGGATGGATGGATGGATGGATGATTTGTTTCTTAAAAAAATAATAGTTGGATTATTGGTAAATGGAGAGTAGATTAACGAACCGTCATAAATGAAATTTCTTTTTTTTTTTTTAGAAAAGGTTGATTCATATATAGCTAATCAACATCGAAAGGTACATCTGCATTTTCGCAAGGCAGAGTATCAGAGCCACTGCTGTCTAAAAGAAAATCATGAGCTAAAACATGAGCTAGTTTGTTACCAAGACGGTTTACATGAACGAAAGTAAAGAACTCAAAAGTAGCTGCAATGTCTTTGGTCTCCGCAATGATGTGGCCACAACCAGATAAAGAGGCTTCAGTATCCTGTAATTGGCGGGTAACATTCGTACTGTCTCCTTCAAAGATCACCTGGGTAAAGTGTTGACGACGCGCAAAATCTGTAGTAAGGAATGCTGCTAGCGCCTCAGCATGCTCCGGGTTTTGAATGAAAGGGACTCTCTTAGTTTGCCAAGCAAGAACACAGCCTGTTGAATCTCGTGCCACAACTCCCAGATTGCCTCCAATCGGGTTTAGAATAATTGAAGCATCATAGTTAATTTTGATGGTTCCGGTTGGAGGAGGTCGCCACCTATGCTGCATATCTGGAGGTCTGGGACTGGAATAGACATTTTGCGCCTCTGCATATCTTCTGAGGTACTGTTGGACAAAGGCTACTAGCTCCAGTGGATCATAGCCTGCTTTTTCGTGGACCACCTTGTTACGATTGCCCTTAAAAGCTCCATAGCGACACCACAAAGAATTGGAACTCCTCTGTAGTAGTTTTGTCTCGAACATAACACACCCATTGCAACACCTGGTCTGTAGTTCCTGTAGAAATAAAATTAGAACAATTCGCCACAGCCCAGAAACATCTAGCAAAATCACAAGTTGTAAACAAATGTAGCACTAATTTTGCGGCACAGTGACACACAGGGCAAGTAATATCAGTTATGAGTTTCCTTTTGGCTAAATTATCAAGTGTAGGAATAGCATTCTTAAGGATTCGCAAAAGAAAAACTCGTATTTTATTCGGGACTTTAAGTTTCCAGATCCAGCTCCAGTTTTTCCGGTCAGTAGTGCTCGAGGAACCATTGGAAATCTGCTGTGCAACTTGCTGCAATTTTCGATGAAGGTGATAGGCTGTTCTAACTGAGTAAGTGCCAAATTTGTTATAATGCCAAATTTGGCGATCAGGGACTGTATGAGAGGCTAGTGGAATGCTTAAGATAGCATCAACATCCATATCCCAGAACAGAGAACGGACCAAATCTTCATCCCATAAATTCACATCAGGTCTGCGCAAAGAAGCTACAGTAGTCTGGCTGAGCTGCAGAATATTTGGAGTGATAGGGGTCAACTGCAAGTCGCGGGGAATCCAATTATCTGCCCAAATATCAATTGATTCTCCACTTCCCACCCTCCACCTAACTCCTTTTCTAACCAAATCTAAAGCCGCACAAATGCTTTTCCACGTAAACGAGGCACTAGACTTAGGTTGGGCCTCTAAGATATCACAAGAAGGGAAATACTTTGCATTAAAGATCCTAATCAAAAGAGAGTTTGGTAGATTGATAACTCGCCAAATTTGTTTCCCTAGCATTGCAATATTAAAGGCTTTCAAATCCCTAAACCCCACTCCTCCATCTCGCTTGCTATCACACATCCTATCCCAAGCCACCCAATGAATTTTAGTATCACGAACATTTCCCCACCAGAATTTCGCAATCAAGGACTCAATCTCATGAAGTAAGTAATCCGGCAACTTAAACACCCCATAACATAGGTAGGTATGGCCTGAATAACGGCTTTAATGAGAACCTCCTTACCCGCTCGAGAAAGAAGCTTACTACTATATCCTTGAAGCTTCGACCACACCCTCTCCCTTAACCAACTAAACACCTCCCTCTTTGACCTCCCCATCTCCGTGGGCAAACCCAAGTATTTCTCGTGTTTGTCTACTACCCGCACAGGTAAACACACCCGCACCTCCTCCACCCTATCCTCCCCAATGTTTCTGCTAAACACCACCGTGGACTTTTCTAAGTTAATCATTTGACCAGAAGCCAAGCTATACCTATGAAGAATCCTACTGATCTCATCTGCACACTCCGGAGTAGCTTTGCAAAAGAGAAGAGTATCATCTGCGAAAAGTAAACGAGAGATCCTCGGTGCACTCGAGATGATAGAGACTCCTTGTAACACCTCCCTCTCCTCAGCATCACGAAACAAAGCACTAAAAGCCTCAGTACACAATAAGAACAAATAAGGGGAGAGGGGATCTCCTTGTCGGATCCTCCGCTTTGGCTGGATTGGGTTAAGAGGTTTTCCATTCAAAATAACAGAGTATGAAACAGTACGAACACTCAGCATAATCAAATCAATAAAATTTCGCTCAAAACCTAACTTTTCTAAAATTCTATCCAGAAAAACCCATTCAACTCGGTCATATGCTTTGCTCATGTCTAACTTTAAAGCCATAAAACAATCTTTGCCTTTCATTTTTTGTATTAGAAAATGATTGATCTCATATGCTACTAAAACGTTATCAGTAATAAGTCGATTAGGCACAAAAGCTGACTGGGTTTCAGAAATTATGGTGTTCATATGGGGTTTCAATATGTTCGTAATAGCTTTAGAAGCTATTTTAAACACAACATTACTCAAGCTGATGGGTCTAAATTGGGTTATCAAATCCGGTGTTTTACATTTTGGGATCAGAACGATGTGGGTAAAATTCAAACGGGGATCCAAGACATGATCATTTAAGAAAGAAAGAGCACGCTCAGTAACATTTTCACCAACTATATTCCAGAAACGTTGGTAAAAAAGAGCAGGCATGCCATCAGGGCCAGGAGATTTTAAGGGAAACATGTCAACAAGAGCTGATTTTACCTCTTTTGGGGTGAACACCTAGCGAAGATCCTGGTTGATAGACGAGTCCACTTTCGGTCTCACAGTCCGTATAACATCCTCAATAGCCTCTGTGCTGGGGTTGGAAGACTGAAAAATATTTCCGTAGTAATCAGAAATAATTCGACTAAGCCCTGCCTTGTCTTACAAGTTTCCATCAGAATCACGGAGTCCAATGATTTCATTTCGCGCAGCTCTGGCAGTAGCTTTTGAGTGGAAATATTTCGTATTCCTGTCACCTTCAGCCAACCATTGTGTTTTGGCTCTTTGTCTCCACATCATTTCCTCTCTGTCAAGTTCTTCTTCCAACTGAATTCGAACATCCTTTACTCGCTTCCTATCCGCAGCTGTATTCATTTTCCCCTTCATCCCTTCCAAGAAATCTTTATGCTCTTTGATTTTCTTCTTAACCTCCCTAAACGATTCCTTATTCCAATGAATCAGATATGTGTGGCAATGTTCCAAATTACGCAGGAGATCAAGGTTGTCATCCCAAGCATCGCTAATAACAGTCGGAAGTGAATCAGATCGCATCCACATCGATTCGAAGCGGAAGTGGCGGGTGGGTTTGGGTTTTTGGGTACGGCTGGGTGGCTGGAAACGGAGGAGGAGGGGGAGATGGTCGTTGTTATTGGTGTGAAGGTGATAGATTTTGGCAGATGGGAATAGATCGATCCAATTGTGGCAAGTTGCAGCTCGGTCTAGCCAAATCTCCATTATGTGTCATCTTCATGGTTGTTTGACCATGTGTATGGATATCCTTCAAAGTCCAACTCAACTAATGAACAATGAGATAAGGTTTCTCTAAAGGCCCTCATCCTCCATTCGGGGACCACCACTCCTCCCTTTTTGTCTTGTGGACTCGTAATCTCATTAAAATCGCCCATCACTATCCACTCCCTATGTGATCGGCATGCTAATTCTTTAAAAAGAGCCCATGTTCTCTTCCTTTTACATGTTTCCGGTTCTCCATAGAACCCCGTAAACCGCCAAATATGACTAGACCCCGGTAAATGCACACTCGCGTCAATGTGGTTCTTAGAAAAAGTTTGAATTTGAACACTAGTATCCTTGTCCCACAAGAGGGCTAGGCCGCCCGACCGACCCTCCGAAGACACTCCTAAACCACGAAAACCAAGTTTCTGTTTCATCTTCTCAATCTCATCTTCCCCCATACGGGTTTCCATTAGAAAAATAAGATGTGGGTGGTGAGTACAGAGTAACTCCTCAAAAGCTCGAACTGTCCAAGGGCCCCCCAATCCCTGACAGTTCCAAGATAAGCAACTCATTGGGATAGGTGGGGTTGCGTAGCAACCTCCGCCTCTGTTACATGTGAGTTGATAACCAAAGTAGTACGATTCTTTTTCGACTTTTTCTGAGGAATGTCATTTTCCTTTCCTTTCATTTCCGTGCACCATAAGATTTGACAAGATTGGTTGATCCTAGGGGACGTCCTCGTTTTTTGTTTGGTTGAGTAGGAGTAGGAGCAGGCTGATTGGTGATTATCTGGAGGGGAAGAACAGAGGGCGGATCAGAGCTGAGGGGCTTAAGGTTTGGGCTCAGGGGAGGGAAACCGGGTGGGGGATTGGAATGGGCCTGGAAGGTAAAGGATGGCAGGAAGGGGGTGGGCTTGGGATTTTCGATTTGGGCTAGAGACATAGTTGGGATAGTGAGGTGACGGGCCAGGATGTTGGATGAGAGAGGCAATGTAGGTGGGCCAGCTGGGTTAGGCTGAGGCACAATGGGCTGGTGAGTGGTATCAAGGTCCATGAGGAAAGAGGGGGACTGGGTATGGTCAGTAGCGGAATTATGGGAAGTGGAACCAAATAGAATAATTTCATGAGCCAAATTTGGAGAGGAAATATTGCTAGAATCCGAGCCAATCTTAACCGTATCTCCATTGATCCCGCTTAAATTTTGAATCATGCATCCATTTCCCAAAATCCCGGAATTATCCAAATTAACCGTCCTCCCTGCTGGTGAACTCCCCAAAATACCCTTACCACGATCAATCGGAACCCTAGGCGGTCGGCTAGCAGCCATGTTCGGAAGAAAGCTCACTCGTCCCAATCGCGCATTGCTAGCACCACCAACAAACTTAGATGGCTGAGTAGCCCGTAACCAGTCCCCATACTCAAGCTTAGACTCCGAAATATTCCCAAATTCATCGATCAAATTAGAGTTCTTGTTGCAATCCTTCACGAGATGACCTAGAATGCCACAAAAATAGCAAAAGTTCGGCAAGCGTTCATAGTTGAACTTTGCAAGAATACTCTGTCCATTAGGCCCCTCCATCGTCATGCACCTTCGTAACGGCTTAGTAATGTCAATACACACCTTGAGACGCAGAAAGGTAGCAACACCGCCACTTTTGACACTTTCATCCATTGAAACGAACCTCCCCATAGTGTTACCAATAATCTGGGCAAATCCTTTGTGTGTACAATGCATAGGCAGCCCCGTTACGTGCACAAAGAAATCACATACACTAAGATCAACCGACTCAGGATCCATACCTTTCTCAATAGGTCGCAGAATGACCAAATTTCGGTCGAATGCCCACGGCCCCTTCCACAAGACTTTGTTTCTATCCGAATCCAACTAGAACTGGAACAGAACACGATCCCCATCGAGTTTCTGCATCCGAACTGATTTTGACGGTCCCCAACTCATGACCATGGTTCTCTCCAGTGACTCCAAGTGGATTTGTTTCCTGGTTAGTACTCGTCCTACCAAGCACAGATCGTAGTTAACTGTTCCGACATTCCAAACCTGATCCGGGATTTTGATCTTTTCATCCTCACTCTCTGTCAACCGAAGGATGCGTTCCATACCATCAATTAAGCTCGTATCCATATCGTCAAAAAGTTGCAAAATGAAAGATGTTATAGAGGCTGTGAGAGATCGGGATCAATATATCAACCAAGGCAACCTGTGAAAACCACAAAAGAGAAAAACAAAGCTCCCAAACACCGGACAAGAAAAGGTAGGCTGCAATATAAGAATATAATCACACTTATAAAAGATTACTTTATTAATAGCATACGATTTCATCATATTTTTTGAATTTTTTAAATGAGCAAAAAAGGCAAATTTGAAAGTAGAACACGAGCGCCACATACAAAACCGAGAAAAACAAGCAAAACCGAACAGAAACCCTAGTCGACTACAAAAGGTTTTTGACCTCACAATATCGCTGGGGCTGAAGAAAATGAAAGCAAGGAGGGTGTTGGTCCAAATAACGACAAAGTAAAAGACTAGAGGGGGGGGGGGGATGAATAGTCTTTTAAAACTTTTGTCGATAAACACAGTTTCTCAGATATCTGTGAGGATATCTGATATTTAATTTCAGAGAGCGGAAGACTTTTCTTTGATAAGTGCACGTGCTCAACAAGATAGGTGTAAATACTTTGCAAGGTAAATAAAGCAAGTAATAAATGCAGAAAGTAAATAACACAAGTCTTTTTATAGTGGTATCTGAAGATGGCGTAATCCCTCAACTAATCCACTTCGGCCTTTCTCAGACCTAGAATCCACTAAGATAGATAATTTATGTAACCTTACAAATATCTTCTCTCGATTCCTAAATACACTAGGTTCCTAACCAAGTGTTCCCCCTGAGTTATTCCCCGGCTTTCCCAGCCAAGTACTTTCTGTACTCAGAAACCTCTTTCCTGGAGTTGTTCCTTAGTTTCCCAAACTAAGTACTTCCTGTACTCCACGCCGATTAAGGTGTTGGTTAAGGTAGTTTATCAGGTGAGCTTCTTTAATAACTTGTTCAGTTATGCAGATAGCTCTGAGAATCATGTATACTTAATACACTTTGCAATGTATGGTATCTTGTTCTTTACTGATCCATGTCTATGATAAATGTTCAAGAGAATGAATCTCAGATATCAAATCTTAATTCAACTCTTTCACAGATAATAATGCTTGTTAAGGATCAGGACACTTAGAACTTTTGTGCTACTTAGAATCAAGAGCTTTTGTCGCAACAGAAAGCTTGAAGGTAAGTAGTGTGCTTGAGAGAGCTTGTGTGAGAGTATTCAATGTAATTTCAGTGTTCTAAGGTTGTGTTCTCAAGCAGTCTAAGTGTTGATATTTATAGATGAATTTGAGTGTCGTTTGAATAATATCCGTTAAGCTTCAATCAAATTCAAACTATTTATATCTGAGTATAGTACTGTAGTACGTTTGTCTTCTTCTTCAGAAGCTACCATTTTTGTTCAGACATCTCTGTCCGCGCATTCAATGCATTGTACTATACTTTGTCCTGTAGTGCCAACGGAACTATGCATTGTATCAGAGATCTTATACTATCAGAGTTCTCTGAAGCTTTGCACATTCTTTTCCAGAAATTATCACAACTCCAGATACCACTTGTTGAAACAACTTATTATAATATATTTCTTTTCAGAAACATAGTTTATGTTCAAGGTATCTGAGTGTAGATATCTGTGGGCACTTTCCTCGTTTCAGAAACCTTTTATTTCTCAGATATCTTTTGCAACATTGCTTATTTAAAAACGCTTGTGTCTTCAAGATATCTGGTCATAGGTATCTGAAAACCCTTGTCTTCAGCAATCTTGTGCAGTCTTCAAATCTTCAAATCCGTTGAACTTTTTCTGCTGGATGCCTTCTTCTTGGTCTTCTTTAGAGGAATAAAAATTACATTCAGAGACTAACATCCTATACAAGATTTGCTAGACTATCATACTTAGTGAGTTTTCTCTTTTACAATGTTAAAGTGAACCAAGAGTACTAACCACCTTTCTGAGCTAAGATAAGTCATTAGGTTGCTGATCAAAATCTAAACAGATATTCCTAACAGAGGGTAGAAGGGAAAAACTCTCAAAGGAAGAGGACCCAAGCTCCAGCAGAGGAGAAAAGCTCTCATAGTAGAGAAGAAGAAGAGGAGACAGGCAGAACTCTCATCAACATAATCCTTTGTTACAGTATCTTGAATTGTTTATTTTCATAAATGCAATTTCTATGTGGACAAAATATGACCCTTAATCAGGTCATCCCAACCCTCGAACTCCATATCAAGCTACCACGTCACCATTTCACTAATAACAAAACCCAACAAAACTCTACATCTCCAACTTCCACACTCTATCAAACTCAATTTTCCATTTTCTTTTCTCATTTAGTACAATTAGGTTTTCTTTGGAAGATAAATTTGACTTTTAAGCTTACTTCCATTTTCAAAATTGTACAAAAAGAATTTTAGGTTGTGTTTATCAAAACTAGATGAAAAATTTGTTGGTGGATGATAAGCTAAATGGTTGTTGATTAATTAGTAGTTGATTAGGTAGTTGATAAACTAGTTGATGAGCTAACTATTTTAATGTAGGTGTTCAGCATTTAACCGAAAAGCTAACTGGTAATTTGTAAAATGACATAAAATATCATTACTCTTATTTTTATTTTCCTTTAAACTTTTTCATTGTATTATTAGTCAATATTTTTTAAATAATAATGCATCCCAATTTTTTATCTAATTATTCAAATATATACTCAATGTAATTTTCACCGCCACTTTAATAACGTCATTAAAAATTATAATTAAGAAGCTGAAAGAAATATTTGTGAGCATTCTAACTTAATAAGGAAAAAAATCGGTAATGATTGTATAATATACACGTGTGCATTTCAAAGAGAAGCGGATGGATTAAAGATAGATAAATAAAATAACGATTGATTTTTCTATTTTATTTTTGTAGGTCAAGGACATTCGTGGAAAAAGGATAAGAATGATCTTTTCTTTTTTTAAAAGCTAACTTGGTTAGCTTCTCAACCAGCTGGCTGATTTAAAAAAGATGCGCATTCATGTAACGAGTTTTTATTAATCAATGGTCAAAGAAGCTCCTGTAGCTGAAAAACTAGTGCTAAGCATAGCCTTCATATGGACTTTTTATGTTTTTTTAAAGGACACAAACTAGGGCTCTTTTACAGTCAGGTAGGACGAAACAGACGATTGATTATACATAATTTCATGTTTGATTTACAGGATCATATGAAATAGCCAAAGGCGGCAAAGTGATAGCCTTTTTGCCCAATTAATATTTAAATTAAAGCATACAAATATTATTCAAAATACTCAAATTTACCCTCTAATTTTTTTAAAAAAAATAATATATTTTTTAAAATAAATGTATCAGTGATTGAACGCTTGTTATGAGGCAGAAAGAAACTTGGAATTACGGTGAATATTAATATGTATGGTACAGTTATGCATCTGGTAGGATCTACCTTTAGACTTTTTTTCCATTGAAACTTCAGGTTTTCTATCGCAGTCGATGTGTCGTCCTGACTATCGTCAGTCAGGGTGTCGACAATTGACATGTGGCGTTGCCCTCTATCGCCCTAATCTGTTACTTGTTACACCTATTATTTTTATAAATAATTTCATTTTCAATAAAAAAATCAATCTCATTCATCAAAGTAAATATTCAATTAAACACTTTAAAGAATAAAGAGTTTCCAATGTCTTCATGTTCAAGAGACTATACATTTATGCGATCAGGCAACCACTCCTCTTGTCAGCCGCTCAAACACCGGCTTGTCGGAATTTAGTATCCAGAAGATCATTGTGAGTCACTCAATTGTCCTCGTAATGTCCCGATGTGAAGCTATGTGCAAGATCGTAGAGATTCACTAGGCTCTTTGAAGTAGTCGAAGGGAGTTGTTTGAATTGAGAGTTCTCGATTTGAGTCATGAACTCAGATTCGATCAAGAGTTGATATAAGAACGTAAGTTTATAACCTATATTTGATTGAGGAACAGTAAAATCGTTTGTAAAACCTGATTCGAGTTACAGGGACTTAATTAAGATTTTTGGAAACCCAAACGACTGTTATTTGGGAATTAGGATTCCACTAGGGACCATTGATGCAATTTACAGTTATACATCTATATATGTCTGTCTCGATTGAAATTAATGATTGTAAATTGCATCTTTAGTCCCTGGTCTCACCGTAATTCCCAAAAGATAGTCCTTTCAGTTTTTAAAAACATCAGTTCGCTCCTTAACTTCAATCAGAGTTTCAGAAAATGATTTCACAGCTAGCCCCTAATTAAATTAGGGTTCTTAGATTTCCATTCTTAACATCAACACTACAAAGACCATAACGAAATCCACGATGTTGATTCAAAGAAACACATTTGAGATCCGTAACTCGATTTAACCATGACCATTCTCCTTTTGACTCATCAACACCACACTGACGAAGCTCTACAATCGCCATTTGGTTTGGTTGTAACTCTAGTCATTTTCACATCTTTGTTCACATACTCTACAAATTTAATTATAAGATAATTAGATAATATAGAATGATAATAGTTCGTTGGTGATGATTTGGCGTGTTTGAAGAAAATGAAATAGATGGGAATGGGATTGTTGTTTTAATTAATCATTCTTTTTAGTAAATCTGTTTTAAGAATTAATGTGTTTTATGTAATTACTCCCTCCATTTGAGAGAAAGTGTTACATTTTGACTTTGACCAGTCAACTGTCTTCGAATTTGACCACAAATTACTCATAAACGATAATAGTAAATAATTTGATAAAATTATATAATAAAAATTTAATTACTAAATTTTCATTATATAATTTTAATAATTTATTTATTAATATCGTTTAAGAGTAAATTGTTGTCAAACGCGGAGACAGTTGACCGCAGAATAGTAAAATGTAACACTTTTTCTGAAATTGAGGGAGTATCATTTTTAAGTATTTAATTAATATATCATTTAAATTTAAATTAAATTTTGTACGATAGTGGACAATAGGAGCAACACTTGTGCGACACTTGGTGCAACAGAAGCAACATCAAATGCCAACACTTGGTGTAACAAGTAGAAGGTCAAGCAATCTAAGCCATTAGATGATAGATCTTACGGTTTAAAATAAGTGACTGACATTAGTCAGGGCGACACCTTGACTGACACTAGAAGACCCCTTGAAACTTAGAAGTATGAAATGTACAAAGCTCGTGTTAAGACTTTTGCAATTAAAAATACTAAAAAGTTATTCAAAAGGCTAAACCATTTGTAGTGATCTAAGAATCCCAAAAAAAATTAAAAAAAAAAAAAAAAAAACCCCTCCCTCAATATCATTAAAATATTTCTTTTTTTTCCACTAAAAGCTTTTCAATTATTCTTATTCTAGCATTTACGTAATACATATGTGTTAGGAATATATCTGGACCAACAATATGCATGTGTGAAGCATTTTTTTTATATAATAAAATAAAGGAATTTGTGATTGAAAAAATATAATAAAAGAGAAAAAATAACTCAACTAGATTTGAACCCTTAACCTTCGACTTAAAGAGTCACAATTGCACATACCTGATTCAAATTGAACAAGAAAAATCGACATATGATATTTAATTCGAGTTGAAACTTTTAGTCACACTTTATTAGTTAGGCTCTGTTCTTTTCAACTGAAATTTACTGAACTGAACTGAATTGAATTGTAATATAAAATATAACTAAGCATAACTGAATCGAATCGAATCGAATCGAATGGAATCGAATCGAATCGAATGAAGCCAACAACAGAGCCTTACTCCACTACTTTAAAAAACCAACTACATCCACATAATAATTTTTTTTTATCAATCTCCTTCATACTTCATCAATTATATCTCTTGCTTTTAATTTACAATCCGCTTACAACTTTATCAATATAAACCACAATTTTACTTATTCGCCCTAATATTTGTTTTAATTTGAACTAGAAAATTGGCACGCAGTACTCGCGTGCGAACTTTCAACTTATTAATATTGTTGAAAAAAACTATTTTATTAGTAATAAATTACATTATTGTAAAACTATTAATTATAGTGCAATTTTTAATAAGATTAAACCATCTAATATGTTGTAAGGAAAAAAGTAGTTAAGATGAGGGGTAAAAAAGTAAAAAAAAAGTTGGTCCGCTAACTACTCTGATGATATTCACTTTTATAATAACTTGTAAAATTGTGCACGTGGAAATTCACATGCCATGCCAAATAGATGAGTGTCTCATATTAAAATTATTTATGCATAACATAAACAATATAATATATATTTAAACTTATAATTAGTTATAAATTCAATTATAATATAGAAGTATGTTATATGAGTTATTAATGAAAATATAAGTTTTGGTGATTATAATGGGTGGGAGTAGTGGGAGATGATTTACAACTCCCTTCTTTTTTCTTTTTTCTTTTTAGCTTTATTTTTATATATGAAATTTGGAGTCAAAATTAAATTAATTGGTCAAAATTAAATTGATTGATGTAACAATTACCTTTGGATAGTTCTCTTTTAGAATAGTAAAGATAATAGTTTGGTAAACTTTTATTGAAATGATTGACTTAAAAAGGAAACTTTAATTAGAAATGGAGCAAGTACACAATAATATCCCATCTCTTCACAAAAGAAAAAGAGTTAAAATGAGGTACCAAAATAAATTGTGAGATTTAGACACCCCAAATCTCATTGAATATAAACCGACGAAACTGATAAAGTCATATATATGGAGTATTTCATGGGTAACATCAATGCTGCTAGACTGCTAGTTGTACTATTTAGTTATCAACGATGCCAAATTGCTGATATTGATGGTGTACGCAAGATAATGTATAATATGAAAATCCAAGTTGTGAATCACATGTGTGTAAATCTTGAAATGTACGAGATCATGGGCGGTTCACAATTCATTTAATTTTAGTGGGGGTAAACTCCACAAAACCCCTTTTAATTATATTAAACATGCACAAAATACCATCAATTATTGAATTTGCACAAAATTCTTCCAAATATAAATAAATATTGCACGAAACACCCTCAGTTATTTTGATTGCACCTAACCCTCTGAAACAATAACAATTACCTCATTTTCTCCTCAATTATCAAAATTTCTCCAAATCTCTAAAAATGTTAATAAATATAGCGGGAAATTGAAACTACCAATTATTAAATGTGTTCTTCATATCGGTTTTTCGTGTACTACTATGAATCCCAGAAATTGTGACCATTTGGTCGTTAAGTCGGTGTTTCTTTCTATTTTTTTAAATAATTATAACGATGTACCATTATAAGATTAAATGGAAAACTAAAAACAGTAAGAATCAATAAAAAGAATAAAGAAACACTAATCTTACGACCTTGCAATGGAGACATTTGTACTCATTAATGGTGACCAAACGCTCACTGTTTTTTGACAACCCTAGTGTTCCGCTGAATCAGAGATATTAGGGCCCTTTTATTTATTTAATTGTTTTCTAATTTCTTATGGTTTGCTAAATAAAAAATTGTAATGTCTTTTGTTAAAATATAGGGGTAAATTTGTAACATTATAGGTATAAATAATCTTATTTGTTGCGTGTGAAACGCATCTTCAGTTATATGGACGAAAAAGGAATTTTTCGTTATTTTTTCAACGGTTCGAGGGGATTTGATGCAATGTTGATAATTGAGGGTCAATCGTGCTATGTTTATTAATATTTCGGGGGATTTGGTGCAATTTTGATAATTGAGGGTATATCATGCAATGTTTATTAATATTTCGGAGAATTTGGTGCAATTTTAATAATTAAGTGTGTTTCGTGTCTGTTTAGTATAATTAGAGGGGGTTTTGTATATTGTACCCAATTTTAGTGATGGAATTTCAGCACTGCTACATAATATAAGCACATGTAGAGTCCATTATATTTAGGAAGAAGACCAGCTCAATCATATATCACATGGCTACCATTTTGACAGCAATTTTCTTGATTCTGTTCCTCTACACTTTCAATCAGCTACTCCAGATCCTAACTAAGAAGAAAAAACTGCCTCCAGGTCCAATTGGCCTTCCAATTCTAGGCCATTTCCACCTGTTAGGAACCAATCCTCACATAAACCTGTCCAGTCTCGCCCGTAAACATGGCCCCATCATGTCCCTGCACCTCGGATTCGTCCAGACCATTGTCATATCCTCTCCACGTGCAGCCGAGCTCGTTCTCAAGTCCCACGATGACGTTTTCGCCAACAGGCCTGCCCTGCAGGCTTCCAAACACGTAGGGTACGAACAGAAAGGGATTATATTCGGTCATTACGGTCCATACTGGCGCAACATGAGGAAACTATGCACTGTGAAGTTGTTAAGTCAGCTAAAGACCAACCAGTTCCGTCCCATGAGGACGAAAGAGGTCGAGCTTCTGATCAATTCGATCCGAGATTCTGCCAGGGGAGGAGAGATTGTGGATTTGAGCGCGAGAGTGGCAGGGTTGACTTCTGATATAACATGTTTGATGGTGTTTGGGAGGAAGTATGCTGATAGTGGTGTGGGTGAGAAAGGGTTCAAGGCTGTTATTGATGAGGCCGAACAGCTCGGGGCGGCTTTTAATCTCGCGGACTATTATCCGTATATTGAGGCCCTGGATCTACAGGGGTTGACTCGTCGAATGAAGGGGTTGAGCACGATATTTGACGGGTTCCTTGAGAGGATTATTCGTGATCATGTGGTGGATAAGACTGAGAACAAGACTGGAACTCGAGACTTTACTGATATTTTGATGGATATGTTGGACTATGGAGAAGCTGGTTTCGAATTCGACCGTCGCCATGTCAAGGCTGTACTATTTGTAAGTTTAATTTTGTTTCCTTTAAACATACTACATCTTTAGGTTGGTGCATCTTGACAAAATCGACTCAATTTTGGTCATTTCGATTTAGACACTGTACTATTGAATTTCATTCAATTCAGTCATGGATTTAATCGACTTGTGATGGTTTGTCTAGGAGATCTTCGTAGCGGGTTCAGACACGTCTTCAACAACGGTTGAGTGGGCATTATCAGAACTCATACGTCATCCAAAGACGATGAAGAAGCTCCATGAAGAATTGGAAACCGTTGTGGGAAAGGAACATATGGTGGAGGAATCTCATCTTGAACGTCTTGGATACTTGGATTTCGTGGTGAAAGAAACGTTGAGGCTTCATCCTCCGGCACCTTTACTACTGCCTCACGAGTCGATGGAAGATTGCTCACTAGATGGGTTCCATGTTCCTAAGAAATCGAGAATCATGGTGAACGTATGGGCCATTGGTAGAGATCCTAAAAGTTGGCCTGACCCTGAAAAGTTTTCGCCTGAGAGGTTTATGACTGACAATGTAGATATTACGGGGCATGATTTCCGGCTCATACCATTTGGGGCCGGGAGAAGGGGTTGCCCCGGGCTGCAACTAGGGCTAATAGTGGTGCGCTTGGTGCTCGCTCAATTGGTGCATTGCTTCAATTGGGAGCTTCCGGATGGCATGTCGCCATCTGAATTAGATATGTTCGAGCACTTTGGTTTCGTAACTGGTAGAGCTAATCATCTTAGGGCTATTCCTACATATCGCTTGCATCAACAGATCATTTAGATTTTAGACTTCTGTAGCTCATGCTGCAATTCCACTTGATGTCGTAAAGTTGGATTGGTTAAAAATAACTAAATTTTATCTCAACTTAAAGACTTTAACACTATATCAAAGACTCTCCTAGACTCCTAGTTATTCATAAGGACATTATTACTCTGGGCATAAATTTCAAACAAAATATCAAATCATTTATGGGAGTTGGTTATCCAATTTTTTTTTTCTTGCCTCCTTCACCAAATGATCAGCCACTTGGTTGGCTTCCCTACAGAAAAAGGTCAGTTGAAAATCTACAAAGAACTTGATAAGACTCTCTGCCTCATCTAGTATAGCTCGGCTCGTTAACAAAAACAAGTAAAACTCGAGCTCGAGCTCAAGTAACATGTAACGAGTTCGAGCTCGAGAAAATACGAGCTTTAACGAGCCTTATCTATTAAAAATATGAAAAATATGTATAAAAATATAAACTTATTAAAATAATTAATTTTAACGAGCTTTAACGAGCCGAGCTTACATAAACGAGCATAATATGATGCTCGAGCTCGGCTCGTTTACCTTATCGAACGAGCCGAGTCGAGTCCTCGTTAATGCTCAACTCGCATAACAGCCCTGGCCTCATCCCAATGGTGTTGTTGGTTGCAAGCTGCTACCTCCTGCTAGATATGATTTTCCCTAAAAATGTGTCAACCTTAGTACAATTTTTCTACGAGATATCGTTAATATATGAATTGAAGAAACATTACATGTTTAACTATTAATATTATATATTTAGTTTTAAATATGGTGGGTTTAATATGTATTGCATTAGCATCACTGACCATTTTATTTAATATTTGCAGCCGAACATATAATGCTTTAATTTATGGGCCCATAGCTGCAAACTCAAAAGTAAAAACCAACTAAAACCCTGAAAAACCTATTAATAGGAGGGACGTGGAAAATTATTAGGTCGGGTTTATGGGTTCTTCATAGACCTTGTGTTCAGGACTCGAAAGTATTTCTAGTCATATGGTTTACAAAAGCAATTTCAAATCCGGTTATGATATACAATGACAGGAAGCTCTTGATCGTATGCCAACCTTTTTTTGAGATATCAACATGACATTTGCATAAATCAAATAAGAGAGAGATAAAATTTTGGAATAATGGAATAGAAGAATCTTTTTTTCTAAATGATTAATTGAGCTTTAATTTGTTTCTACATAACCAAGTGGTACTAGTACATCATATGGGGACAGTCAAAAGAGTTGAAAGGTGGTAATGTGTAATGTTGACACACATCATGTCCCACGCAATTGATTTGATGCTAAGATCACTATTACTGCACAGGCCAAATGTCTAATAAAATTCTAATGCATCTTTTTACAGAGATTTTATTCTTATTCCATACACATATATATGCATGCATGTATAACTTATTCTATCCCTTATCTTCTTTCAAACAAATGTCAACGCAGACATATGCATGTTGTGAAAGGCATATATAACATTATGTAGAAAAAGAGGCCAAGAAATTAATGTGACAGTTGAATGCTATATTATATCTTGGAGCTAGCTTCAATTAGCTGTAATATGTTTCTAAACTAATTTAATTGAAAAATAAACCGTAGAAATGCATATTAGAAATTAATCCTACATATGTTGTCATGGTTGTCGTAAAATGTAATTTCCGTAAGTAAAGTCTCAAGTTGGAGCTTTTTTTTTTTTTTCTTCTTTTTCTGAGAAGACTCAAGTTCGAGCTTTGGCGAACTGCATTCGTCCAATACCTAATAGAACTTGAGCTATCAGATATGATAATGAATGCTGGTCATACATTATCTTTTCTTCCTTAATTTTACTATTATTTACATTTTATGACTTTAAATATATCTTGTATATATTCTTTGGAAAAGATGAAAGGTCAAGTGAAATAGGGACAAGTTGATAGCATCATAGCACTGTGGCAGGTTCATGACCAGAGGAAGATAAGATCCAGATGCCTTAGAAATCTCCATAGTCCATTACTAGTCAAAACACAAAGTTAATTAAACCTAGCTAATTTGCAAAAATAGCTTTATATACCACATTATTATTATTATTATTATTATTATTATTATTATTATTATATGTTTAAGGATCTTGCGCTCGTTTTCTTCATTCGAAAACTCATTCGATTCGATTCGATTCGATTCTGCTTGGTTATATTTTATACTACAATTCGATTCGATTCGATTCAAGAATTTCAGTTGAAGAGAACAGAGCCTTAATCAATTATACTCCTTGAACATTGTGAATTTGCATTAGTGAGGAATTGTGAATTTCTCTATAGATTTGATTAGTTTATAGTTAATTTGGATAGAGAGGAATTGGAAGGTTTCCTTGTAACAAGGGAACTTATTCTAAGCATGGGTAAAGAAATAATGCAGAACATGATGAGGATGCCTAAAATAGCAAAGAACGATGATAAAGTATGGAGGAAAAAATAAAAAGAATGTATGAATAATTTCATATTGCAATCAATACATTTAAATAAATATTTTGTAACCACTTGGAATATTATACCATCATCCTTAGCCCTATCTATAAATAGAGTGCTTCATTCAATAATAGGCAACCAACTAACAAAAATGCAGCATTCAAGAGGTGTTCTTGCATGAAGATAAGAGTAGGTTTGATAGCCAAGGATGACTTGCCTGCAGCACTATGCAACAAATGAGCCTGGTGCAGTTGCCAGCTCGTTTGGTGTTTGCGATTCAGGCAGTCTCCTTGGCTAATCCGACGTGCTCTTACCTCTCATGCCAGGCCTCGTGCTTTTACCATTACCAAAATACACATTAATTCCTATATGTAATGTATGTATGCAGTTGTGGTGTTTGTGTTAGAAGTGTGGCATGACATGGTGGTAAGAGTCTTGTTTGGTAGCCAAGGATGACTTG
This sequence comes from Plantago major, assembly GCA_026545765.1. Classification (NCBI taxonomy): domain Eukaryota; kingdom Viridiplantae; phylum Streptophyta; class Magnoliopsida; order Lamiales; family Plantaginaceae; genus Plantago; species Plantago major. Next base: position 22,211,780 of record CM048840.1, on the reverse strand, counting down.
CCTGCTCCATTCTTGACTAATCTCAATGTCTCCATTTTACGGTTAATTTGGTATCAGGCAGTCTCCTTGGCTATCCAGATAGACTCTTCTCCTTCAAGTCAAGCTCCCTCTTCTTCATCATGTTAACGTGCCACCGATCTATCTTTGGGGATAATGTCCTCCTATTCTTTATTAAATTGAACTGACATTTCCTTTAAGATGGTTGAATCTTAAGTCCACTCCTGAATTCCGCACCAATCAGGACTATCAATCTGCGATATTATGTTAGGGGAGGCGAGGCTTAACATGGTGGTAAGAGTCTTGTTTGGTAGCCAAGGATGACTTGCCTGCTTCATTCTTGATCAATCAATGTATCCATTTTACGGTTAATTTGGTTTCAGGCAGTCTCCTTGGCTATTCAGATAGACTCTTCTCCTTCATGTAAAGCTCCAACTTCTTCATCATGTAAACGTCATGCAACCGATCTATCCTTGATGATAATGTCCTCCTGTACTTTATTAAATCGAACTGCCATTTCCTTTAAGATGGTTTAATCATTAATTCCACTCCTGAATTTCGAGCGAATCAGGACTATCAATCTGCGGTATTATAATAGAGGAATTGAGGCTTAACATGGTGGTAAGAGTCTTGTTTGGTAGCCAAGGATGACTTGCCTGCTTCATTCTTGATCAATCAATGTATCCATTTTACGGTTAACATGGTTTCAGGAAGTCTCCTTGGCTATTCAGATAGACTCTTCTCCTCCATGTAAAGCTCCAACTTCTTCATCATGCAACGTGCAATCGCTCTATCCTTGAGGATAATGTCCACATGTGGTTTATTGAATCGGATTGCCATTTTCAAGATGGTTTATTCTTTAGTCTGCACCCCTGAAGTTCAAGCCAATCAGGACTGTATATCAGAATGCAATATTATGGTAGGAGAAGTGTGACTTGACATGGTGGTAAGAGTCTTGTTTGGTAGCCAAGGATGACTTGCCTGCTCCAATGTTAATCAATCCATGTCTCCAAGATATGGTTAATTTGGTTTCAGGCAGTTTCCTTGGCTATCCAGATAGACTCTTCTCCTTCATGTCAGGCTACATTTTCTTCATCACACAAAGAGTCCACATGCGCTTTATCGAGTTGATCAACTGCCATAGTGCCATTTTCCTTGGAGGGATTAGTCGTAAGTCCATTCCTGAATTTCGAGCCAATCAGGACTATCAGAACGCAAAGTTGGATCTTAACAGTAAGGATCCATGTAATTGTAAATAAAACACATGATTCTTCTGTATTTATCTAAGTTGATTTAGTTATATGTTAAGCTCACATTTCGAACATGATTGATTCCTATATGAAATGCATCTAATGTTCATGGCTTATCATTTTTTTCTGCATGTTTTACTGAACATTTGTGTGGCACTACTTTCATATGATTTCATTGACTAAATTTCCATTTTCAGCATCTAGGGATAATTGATGTTGCTGATGAGAGCTGCAAATTTTCTTACAGGGATATTCTCGCTGATAGTATCATATAAGTAGAAGCTCTATTATCAGAAGGAAAAAAAGAAACTTTTTTTATATGTATATGGCATGGTTCCAGTTTCCATATTTACCAGGGCACCGTCCTTTTTGCCATGCTTGAAGATACAGGGCTGCATCAGTATTGGAGATGTCTACGGCAAGAAGTTGTCCACAACTGATTTTTCGGAATGAGAACGAACTTGAATGTGCCTATTTGCATTTCATTATCTTTCTTCACATGATTGTGTGTGTTGATGGTGCTAAATTCAAGTCTGAAACCAAGGTCAGGGAATAGATGATTCAATTGTGTGTGTTCAAGCTCATTGTTAGAGTATAATTTTAAATTACAAACTTTTTATTTCTAAATTGTAGTTCATCAAATTGAAATGAAAATACAGTCAAATTAATACTAGTAATGATAAGCTACATTGTTTTACAGTTTGGCTTTTATACATGAGTTGTTTTGCATAATTAATAACCAATCAAGAAGTAACTGAAAACAGTAGGTATAACATGCTTAACATATTTCAACTTGCATTTCAGCAAGATCATATTACAGCTTCAGACACATTAGATTTATGCAAAACAAACTGGTTCCGGGCGTTAAGGTCGGGTTAATCAGGAATGTTTTTTCATGGCTCTACCAGTTGTACGGTCTCCTTCTCATGAATCTTCGGTTGCACAGCAATTTCAACCCTGCATGTTTCTACAGCATTTGATGTTTCCTTGTCAAGCATCTCGGCTGCCTTGTTCTGATCATATATTAGCCTCTTTGAAGCTGACATCTCTTTGTTTTTACCCCATATCACCGAGTAAAGACCCAAAACTATAATAATTGCTCCAATCAAGCTGGAATTTCATTCGATTTAGCATAGATTAGTCCAATTGTGATATTTTCGCCACTGGCTAGAAACTATCATGGATTTTAAACCCCTGATAAGCCTGCTTAATGTAATGTGTATAGGTACAAACATACCTTCCAAGGTGAACCTGTTCCGCCAAAACAATAGCTCCCAAAATAGCAGTAATAATCATGCTGAGTGGAGTAAATGCAGTCACAAACACTGGACCTCGCGACCTGTTCACAATGCCTTGCACATAATATGCGACTCCTGAGCAAACAATGCCCTGCATATATATAGTAGGCCATTAGTATCAGTCTACGTACGCCTCAGACTTCCCTCTTACACTAGTCGAAATCTTTTAAGTGTATTCCGTCTTTCCATATAGTATACTCACAGAGTAGGCAGCAGCTAGAAGCCTCGAATCAAATCCTATAGCCCAAGCACTCCTATCATGTTCCATTACAGCAGCCACAGCTGTACCTTCGATGAATCCGAATAAACAAATCAAAGATGTCAGAGACAGTTCTGCAGGGTACTCCTCCAACGTATTATTCTGCGAAACAAATCAACAGAAACAGACTTTATGACTAATTCAAATCGTGCATAACCAGAAGATGAGTGTTAGCTAAAATAAGATCACAATTCACATACCTGCAACACAAAGAAGATTGCGTAGCCAACACTGCAACTTAACAACATAATCGTCCCGGTGACCCAATTATGATGGGCGGCGGCAGTTTCTGCAGCTTTGTGGTGGCTGGTTCTGTGAAAATGGAACAAAATGTCGACGACGGGGCCATGATACAATGTCATGAGCAGTGCCCCTGCCAATGTTATCAGTGTTCCCATCACCTTGGCCAAACTATGTGACTTCTTAAGATTGACTCTCTCCACCCTGTCAGTTTCATCACCCAATTAAATTAATTTCTAACAAAGAATTAATAGCATATATGAATGAAGAAAAGCTTATATATATACCTGCAAATGACTGCCAATAGGAAGGTGAAGGCAGGAATGACATTTCCCAAGGCTGCAGTAAATGTTGCTGAGGTATATTGCATTCCTACATAGTACAAATTCTGGTCCAGCACAGGCCTAAAATTCATTGTTTGGATTCAGTCATTAGCACTTAGCAGGGTGCAAGGCGGACTCGGGAATTAAAATTGCACTTGGCTATTTCTAAACGGGACAAGTTCGATTGAAAATAACCATAACTTATATCCGATCATGTTTGCTGTTACAATATAGAAATGGAGAGAAAAATATATTGCATAGATAAATGATCAATACATCGAAGTAAGTAATAAGAGTAAGAGTACAAGAAATAGAAAGCAACATAACATGTTTATATATAAATATAAACTAGCTATCTAATCCAACTAGGAAACAGAAACTAAGTTATAAACGCTATCTAATACAAAACATAATATGATAAAATACGAATTAGACTAGGATTCTTCAAGTTGAAGTTGAGTCTTGTAATATATCTTGACACCCCCTCAAGATGAACATGGATATCACAAATGTTCATCTTGAATAGCAGATGGAGGGAAAAGAAGATCCATAGCAATAGTAGAGCAACTTAGAGCAGGCAGAGATAGAGACACCCAGAGTAGGCATTGAGAGAGACACCCACAGCAGGCATATAGAGATTCACCGAGAGCAGGCATATAGAGATTCACCTAGAGCAGCCGTTGAGAGACAGCCAGAGAGCTGACATAGATAGATGAGATCAACGTATGACCACATAGAGTAATACACAGAACATGTATATAGTAGATTAGACTACATAGAGGTAGGCCTAGAACAGGCAGAGAGGTGATTGACAATTAATACATAGAAAAAGGCCCGGTGCAGGCAAAGAGAGGGACCAGAGCAGTCCAAAACGAAGAAACCGTAAAGAGAAATAGTAAGTCCAGAGCATAAAAATAAATAGGGACCGGAGCAGTCCAAGATCAACTTTAGCAGTCGGTATAGAAATCACGAGGTGAGAGAGCAACAGCAGGATGATGTTGAGGAGAATTGACCATGTCTTGTAGCACATATCATGTTACATAACAAGATAATGGTAGTAATCGGTACGAGGGTCTATAAGAACAACTGAACAAATCGTGATAGCAAAATAGAAAAAATCAGAAAGAATATAGAGTTTGCAAATAGATCAAAAGTGAGAAGATGCCGAGCATGCAGATATACATCACGCCAAGCAAGAAGGAATAGAAGGGAAAATAAAACATCATGTTCTGTCTGCTTTATATCCAAAGAGGGTTACGAGGAGGAGGAACAAAGATGCGAAGCGGGATAGAACGATTCCTGGCTCTTGATACCATGTTACAATATAGAAATTGAGAGAAAACTATATTGCATAGATGAATGATCAATAGATCGAAGTAAGTAATAAGAGTAAGAGTACAAGAAATAGAAAGTAACATATGCTTATGTAGAAATATAGACTAGCTATCTAATCCAATTAAGAAACAAAAACTAAGTTATAGACGCTATTTAATACAAAATATAATATGATAAAATACGAATTAGACTAAGATTCTTCAAGTTGAAGTTGAGTCTTGTAATATATCTTTACCTTTGTCATTAATTTTTTATTTTCACAAGCCAATAGGTACTATATTCATGATGATCATATTGATTATATTCATGATCATATATTCATATTACGAAATAAGCTAAGTTGTTGAGGTTGAAAGATAGAAGGCATATTACTCTAAAAAAGCTAGCAGCATCGCTTTGAAAATTACTGATTTTGTCATCTTAGGCCTCTTTCCCCTGCAAGATTATTCGCAAACAAGATCATTATAACATGCTAGTCTGCCATGAAACCAAGCTAGCTAGCTATACCAGAGTAAGTACCAACACTTACTTCTCAAGGAAATAGGCGAACGGGAGAAAAACTGCAGCCGCGATAGCATGGCGATACACGACTAAAATCCAATGACTGAACCCGTGATTCAGCGAAACAAGTGTGATTACGTACATTCCGGCATAGCCGAATTGTAGAGCCACCATGACCAAATAAGGCTTCATTCTGTTGAAAACCACACTGATTGAGCTTGCCATTTTTTGTGTCTTAACTTGTGATTGCGTGCGTAATATCTCTAGACTCGTACCACACTAGAAGTGGGTAGTAACTGATCATGATTCAATTCGCATTATTACCGGGCTTTTATAAACTAAAAAAGCAAAGCAAATTAAGACGCTAATAATTTGATTAAGGTGTGTAGTGGTACACGGAAAAGTTGTCGGGTTATTTTTGCTTTATGTGGATGGTGAGTAGACGGCTTTTTCTTTATATGCAAATGAAATATAGTAGGTATAGTAGCGTTAGCGTTACATTAATCGGATCCATCGTCATGTCACGAGATAAGTCAGAGTGTTGTAGTCTCATTTTCTTCAGGCCCGCAGATGCAATTTAAACACTTAAAAGTTAATTGGACGCCAAAAACTTGTTACTTTGTCTTTGTTAGCAAATCTTAGTATTAGACTATGTATATATTATTATGAATATTTACAAAGTCTAATACTTAGCATATCGGATAATTGAACCGCACCAACTTTATCGACCAGCTCCACTTGAGAAAGGTTATGTTCTGAGTTCACACTACTAAAAAAACCAATTTTTTTGTTACAGCTAAAGGCTGTCAATAAAAAGGAAAAACTGTCACAATATAGCCAATATTGACAGCTAGCTGTCAAAGGAAGCTGTAAATACCCTAATCAAATAAATTGTTTTTGACGGCCTGTCAAAAAAACAAGTTAGTTTGTTACAGCAACTTGTCACAGTCAGCTGATACAAATTAATTTAACACTCACGCGCCATTCTTTTACATATAATATCAATATCCTATTTTTTACAGCTACAATGACAACTAGTTGTCTTAAGTTATAGAATACACTACAAACTAATGTGAAATACACTAAAAATACATTTATATTATTGACAGCTAGTTGTCATTATGTATATGTATTTCTCCACTTTTGTACATTGTATACTTGCTCAATATTTTACAGGTAGTTGTCAATAATTAAGAAAACATATTTTCAGCAAAATACTGTTATAAATTCATGAGAGAATTTGTAAACTATTATTACAGAAGGTTTATGAAAAAATTATAGCGATTGATCAGATTAATAAATAACTCATTCAATTCATAATCAGATCAAAGTTTATTCTTGCTTTTCATATGCTTTTCATTACAATATATAGGCCTTGGAGCAACAACCTGACATGCTAAAACATATTCTCAATAAGAGCAATTATACAACTAATCACAACGCATTTACTGCTCAGACAGACAAATACATTCGAAGGTATGCCTCTAGAGCTATATTATGATGCACATCCAGATTCTAGGGTCCAGAGCCTAACAACAATGCAATACCTTCTTGTCATCACTTGAATTCATATTAGGGTCACAAAGAGAAGATGTTTGTTGTAAAGTGTACTCGAAAGTGTGTTCACGAGATGCCTCTCCTCTTCGGCTGCTCCTAGGTTTCAGGAGTCATCTCGTTGATTCCTATGATCCTCTCTCGGAGGATCAGTTCGAGTTTATCATCTTCTTCAGTTGGATTGCTTTCAGGCTTGCTAGGCAATTTTCCATCAGCAGTAAAGAATAAACTAGACACAAAGTCCCTGTGACCTGCAAGATGAACGACAATAATTACACAAAATGCAATAAAGAATGATCTGCACCTGGATACTACTAGTTGTCAGTACATTATCTTATGTTCGCATTTTTCACAACTTCTTTCGATGGAATACGCAGGATTTCTTCCTACTACTACATGATCATACGTTTGTAGTTTCATAATAGGACATTTAACATTTACTAACTTATGAAAACATCAGAGCATGCAGAAATAACAAGCCAACTTGTGACAATATGTAAGAAAATTTTACCACACCTTGTAGCTCAAAAGTCCAATCTCCTGTATTGATCTTCCTTAAAGATACTTAGTATCACCACCTCCAGTCGCCACTAAAGTAGCCTCTGCTGGACAACATGATGAAGTGTAGAGCTCACCTAGATGTAAAATATTATTTTAGCAAATCAATACATAGAAGAATACAGATCAACAACCAGTAACAATTCAATCCAAGATGGCATTAAGATTACGAAAAAAGCAAAAGACATAAATAACAAGGCGCACCTGTATGCCCAATAAATATATGTGTTAAATAATCAACTCCTTCTGCATCAATAGAGAATCCACAAACAAAGATCCAGAAGGACCTAATACTTACTATTTCCAGCCCAATCAAATAATCATGATTCATTTATAGCAACTCTTTCTTAATACTACTTCATTGACCACATGCAAATAATACACATCTATGTAAACACTGAAGTCCTCACCTTTCTCTCCATGACAGAATTGCAGTAGTTTGTGGTACCCAAATCAATACCAATAACATCATTTCCAGCAGGTTTTGTGCTGCGCAATAATGAAATAAAGTTCAATTTGATTTTGACATTGGTCATTAACAACTTTGCGCAACTACAAACAAGTACAAAAACCAGCATACCTAAAAAGCCTAATAAGACATGCCCACTAATTCGCCACCGCCCATGAATGGTTATTTGACACTACATGTCTATAGATAACCACCAAATCAGCCTCCACATTCCACACTAGTTAAGATGAATCATGTGCAGAGGTTTTGCCAACAACAAATACGCACACTCATGGCAGGAAAAAATGAGAAGCATACATCTAAACAGGATTGACTTTATTACACAAGTCCATACCCAAAACAAAAGCAGTAGACTATGAAAAATCAACAGAAAAAATAGCAAGTAGCAAGAATATGAGCACATGACTTAATCTTATCAACTTGTTTGCTTGTTAAAGCCATGTACTTGAGCCCAGCGACACAGAACATAACAATATTCATTAATGATCCCCTGATTTTGCTTTATTTACTCCCAAACCAAAACATTAGGAACTAATAGCAGCTATGGGAAAAGGAGTCAATCTACTTACTGTCTAAATTCCCAGTTAATATTCATAGAATTAACCAGCAAAAAGCTAAAATTAATGAATCAATTGGGGGAGTAGTATCTTATAAAATCAAAGAGAAGACAAGAGAGACAGAATCTAGACCTGACGAGATGCTCCCACGCCGGCGGAACAGAAGATCTCCGCTCTCGACCGCAGCCACAGCTTCAGATCCATCTCCTCTCCAATTTTTTGCCCCCTATTCCAATTTATTGGGTTGTGAGAAGTACAAAGGTCGAGTGGTGGTGACTAGTGAATGAGAGGCGTTTGGGAAGTGAAGAGAGCTTTAATCTCGGAGCCCAGAAGTATCCGATCACGATGAATTAAGAGAGAAGGAGAGGTGGCGTGGTTTTGAGAGAGGAGGAGAGGTGAAATTTGCAACACAGTAAACCCTTGGAAATATATTATACTTATTATACCCCTGGTCCATTGGAAAGGAAAGTTGTAGCGGGTTATGAAATTTTTTGAATCCAAAACGGCAAAACCAAACATTTCAAATGGGTTTTAAAATTTTTGATGGGATTTTAATTAATCAAGTGGTTCGCGATCAAATTGTGAAAAAGTTCGGTCAAAACTTGGTTTGAATTCGAAATCGATCAATGCGAGCTTGATCCTGAGCAAGTTCGAATCGATTTCAAGCGAATAATGATTACTATCATAAAAACCTCGACGACCGATGGTGAGCAGCTCACGGGCATATAAGTAAATAAAGAAAAAATTATACTCCTTTTGTCTGAGACTCAATTTTTCATTTGACTTTTTCTGATCAACACTGTTCTACTTTGAGTTTAATTTAATCGCATGTAATGGATTTTTTAAAAATATATATAATGAAAAATTAAAATGTAATTTTTTGATAATATATGAATTTTTAATTGTTTTTTCAACATTATATATGAGTAATTCACAGACGAACTTTGTAAGCGTTGACCAGAAAAAAGAATCTGAAGTTGAGTTTGGGACGGAATGAGTTTAAAGGTAAGTAATAGCGTTGCTTTTAATAATGGATTGTCGTTGGCCCAAATAATTGCAAAGTAAAAGACTACTGAAAGTGAATAGTCTTTTCAAACTTTTGTCGATTCACAATGTTCTAAGATATCTTCACATAAATCTGGTACATAATAATAGAGTGCGGAAGACTTTTAAGAAATAATTGCAAGTGTCAGAAAGCAAGGCAGTGATAAATACTTAGCAAGTAAATAAATAACTGAAAATAAAGTGCAATAAGTAAATAACACAATGCTTTATAGTGGTATCTGAGGGTAGCGTAATCCCTCAACTAATCCACTCGCCATTTCTCGTGACTTTAATCCACTAAGATAAGTTAATGAGTCCCCCTTACAAAATTCTATCTCTTGATCTATTTAACACTAGGTTCCCAACCAAGTGTTCCCCCTGAATTGTTCCCTAGCTTTCTCAACTAACCTTGAGCTATTCCTCAGCTTCCAAAGCCAAGTACTTCCTATGCTCAGATAGGTGAGGACTTAGTTTTCTCAACTAAATCATTTTCTAAGCACCTATGTTGGTGTTTTGGTTAAATTAGTTTGTCAAGTAAGCTTTACTATATAACGCGTCAATTAATTAGTAATAGCTTGAAGAATCTATGTTCCTTAGTACTCTTTTAGTGCATGGGAAGTTGTTCTTATGACCCAAGTACTTGTTATATGTTCAAGAGAATGAATCACATATTAAGTCGCAACATTGATCCTTTGATTCAACTCCTTCACCGTAATCAAGAATTGTTAAGGATCAGGACACTTAGAACTTTAGTGCTACTTAGAAACTTATAGCTTGAGTCGCAACATAAAGCTTGAGTAAGTAAGTAAGATTGAAGACTTGTATGCTTGAATGTATGAGTTCTTGGTGGGTCGTTCAAACATTCTAAGTGGTGATATTTATAGTTGAAAATCCTCTCGTTTGAATAGTATCCATTAGGGACCATGGAATGCAAACTATCGATATGTGACATGGTACTTGCAGCGAACTTTGTCTCTTTCCAGAGATTAGTCATTATAGTTGCTGATCAAAATCAAAACATATATATATTCGTAACAATTCTCTATTATCAAGTTGAAATAGAATTTGGGTTATTGCGAATTGATCTATTTTAATTTAATGACAAAATGGAAAGTTTCGAACGGGGCAGAGAAAGTATTATGTATGTAGTATCATGACATGGAACATACATGAAGACACACCCCCAGACTCGTCTCCATCCTGATCGATGATGGATGATATGCCGATGATCGATGATGGATGATGCACCGATGATCGATTCGTTGATGCATGATAAAAGAAACAGAAAAAACGAATCGGGAATTTGGGGAGTAAACATTATTACAATAACTTCTATAAAACAGTAAACATTATTAAAATGAAGTAAGGTGTGTATGAAGCTAATTACAATGAAGGACGCAATATGCAAATCACGTGACAATCAGTGAATTAAACAAATGGCGCAATAATTAAAGAAAAGGAAAAACAAATAAAGAAAAGAAAATATATATTTCACTTTCTCTCATATGACATCATCACCAATTTAACGTTTGTACTTCTGTGTAAATATTTGTTTAGTTTTTAGTTCAAAATTTGTCTTTCTCCGTAATGTTTGAAATGTTGGGGACCAAATCATTCATGATGCATCTAAAAATGTGCCTAGATGTAAATCGCCCTACTTATAATAAACACATTTGAATTTTCTTGAGTAAATAAAATAAACATACGATAAAAATGTCTAACATATTCTCTGACGAGCGATAATATCTCCATATTTAAATATACTTTGATTTGCATTCTATTGGATTTTTCTTTTAAAAAAAGACTGACCTACGTTATTAAGGGTACGTTATTAATAAAAACATTAATATTATTAACAAATGGATTTATTTTAATCAGAATATCGAGTTCTTACCTATATATCATAATTCAATAATAATGCACAGGTTTACTCCTCTTTTTATTATTGGTAAAAAGTTATCGAAAATATTATTTTAATCATGATCTATTTATTATTATACTAGAAAATAAGTATAATTGTACCATTATTAAGGTACGCACATTAATGTCATAATTATTGGTATTATAATTTTAAAATAATTTGTTATTAAATAGTTTCAGTCTAATACATAATATTAAATAGTTTAACTTAAACCGGGAACCATTAGAAACTAATTAATGTGAACCACATAATAGGTGAGTTAATAAATATTAACAAAATTGATTATAAGTGAGCATTGAAAAAAAAAAAAGAAAAACAAATACATACACCTTAGCAACCCTAGAATGGAAAACCCTAGAACCATCCCTAGGAACCCTGCCGCTCACCGGCAACCATTAGAGATTCTCCAGAGCCAAAAGCCTTCCTCCGACCAAGCTGTAGCACTTCGTAGGAACCAGGTCACTGCCGTAAATGTGGGTCAGTCTTCTCATGCTGCGAGAAAGGTAGGTTTCGTCCAGTGAAAGTGGGTGAAGAAATTGAATGATTTATCCTGTTCGATCTACATTTCTGGATTTCCGGAGGATTGGGTGGTTTGGGACGTTAAGGATTTGATGAGGAAGTTTGGTCCGGTAATTGATGTTTTTATTCCGGTTAAACGGAATCGGTTTGGTAAACGATTCGCTTTCGTTCGTTTTGATCGGAAGGGTGATATTGCAACTATTTTATCAGGTATTCAGGGCTTGTCGATTGGCAATGATCGGTTGGTAGCCAACAGAGCTAGGTTTGATCGTAATGAGGCTAGGGTTTGTGGTGTTGGTATCTCTAGGTCTGGTTGGCCAGTTGTCTCATGTCCGAGAGTCGTAGGGAAATCTTATTTGCAGGCTGATGCGGTAGATTGTCAAGAGTTGGGGCGGGAATGTGTTATTCCGGTGTCCCGAAGTTCTCAGACATTGGAGCAGCCGGTGAAGCAAGTACAGGTTGTTGCGGGACCTGGTTTGGTCTGTCCTCGTCAGGTTGGTAAGTTTGCAGTTTTTGTTCCGGAGAAGGAGTCGATTGGTCGTGCGAAGCGGAGTTTGATTGGGGGCGTGTTAGTGGGAATTAATAGTCAGTTGATTGTGGAATGTTTCTCTGCCAAGGGTTATCATCTTATTAAGGTGTGTCAGCTTTCAGAAGATGCTTGGGTTTTAGAAGCGGAGAATGCTGAGGAGGTGCGGCGTATTTGCAAGGAAGATCCGGTTTGGATTTCTCAACTTTTCTCGTTTCTACGTCCTTGGAAAGAGGTGGATTTTAATGCGCGACGTAAGGTTTGGTTGAGTATCTATGGTACGCCTTTGCATGCTTGGAGTGTTCAATTTTTTCGTCGTATTGGGAATCGATTGGGTAAGGTTTTGGAAATCGATCGGTCTACGGTGGAAAGGTTGGATTTGCAGAAAGGACGGATTTTGATTGATACGTCCATTATGGGTGTTATTTGTGAATCCATGCAATTCTGTATTTAGGATAAGTTATTTTCCATACATGTGTTGGAGGAGGTGGCTGAGTTGGATTTTTTTGATGAAGATTTTGCTTCCGGCATGGAGGTGGATGGTGCCGGCTCTGGGTCCGAGTTGTCAGTCTCCGATAAGGATAGTGACGTGGCAGGTGAGGATGTGGTTAGTAATTGGGAAGCAGTTACAAATGCGGGTAAGGAGGATAGAGTCGGGGAGGATTTCGTGGACGTTGTTACGAGTTTGAATGAAAATTTGAATGTGGCGTCGAATGGTGACCATCAGGGGGAGGGTGAGGTTGACTGTGATGTGCTGCGTCAGTGTTTAATTGATTGTTTTGGGGAGGAAATCACGAGTAATGTGTGTCCACTTAATTTGGGCCAGGGTGATGGTGTAGTTGGGCCTTCCAGGCCTGCTGAAGTGGGAAAGGATGGTGGTGACAATTTGGGCCTTCCTGTGTTATCCAATTGTGAGCCGTTAGTGAAGGAGCTGGATAATGTTGTGCCTTTATCTCCTGTAAGTCACCCGATTGTCACTGTTGGGAGTTAACTGTTGTTGGTAGATTCCCAAATCTCGATTACATAGGAGTGTGTCTCTGATGACCCTTTTGATCTCATTCCTATCATTCAGAGGTCTGCTCCGGCGGCACCCGTGGTGAGTTTGGGTGTTGAACTGGTGGATGAGTGTCTATTTTCAGAGGAGGCTGGTGGTGAGCTGAGTATGGGAGGGGATGTGCAGGTTTCGGCAGCTCCTGTGCCGAATAGGAGGCATGGGCGCCCGGCTAAGTCTAAGGCTTCAGAGGTCTCGACGGTTAGGCAGACTGGTGGTGATGTATTGGATGGGGGTGTAATGCCTTCTGATAGTGAAATACGGGCGTGTAATCGGGCGATTCGTCGCCGTTTGGCTAGAGAGGACGCTCAGCAGTTAGTTTCGTTGGGTCGAACGGCTGGTCTGATTGATAGAGATGAGGAGTCTTTGGCGATTGCGCAATTTCAGAGTTGGGAAGAGCGTGACAGAGCAAATTTGGCAGAATGGACATCGAAGAAAGTTGTGGAGTTGTCGAGTTTTATTTAATGCGGATGGTCAGCTACAATATTAGGGGTTTGGGGGGAAAGCTGAAGCGGAGTGCGATTCGGGAGCTTGTTAATAAAGAAAAGGTGGAGTTTATTTGTATACAGGAAACGAAGTTGGATTTCGTGGATAAGCGGCTGGCTCGCCATTTGTGGGGTAATTTAGAGTGTGATTGGGTGTTTAGTGGTGCCAATGGAGCATCGGGAGGTTTGCTTTGCATCTGGGATCAGTCGGTGTTTGTCCGCCAGGAGGTGTGGGATGATGCTGGTTTGTTAGGTGTGGTTGGTTTGTGGAATGGGACTAAAGTTAATATTGTGAATGTCTACTGTCCGTGCACTAAGGAAGGTAAGCGGGCTGTTTGGGTGGCATTAGAAGAGAAAATGCATGGGAAGGAGAATGAGTGTTGGTGTATATGTGGTGATTTTAATGTGGTTACATGTGAGGTCGAGAGGAGGGGTGTTGGGTGTAGTGGTTGGACCAGGGAGGTGGAGGAGTTTAACACTTTTATCTTTAATCTTAAACTGGTTGACTTTCCTTTGGAAAGAAGGAAGTTTACTTGGTATAAGGATAATGGTAAGTGTGGTAGTAGGTTGGATCGTTTTTTGTTATCTTCTGAGTGGGTAGTTAGATGGCCGACTGTGGCTCAGTTTGTTTTAAAGCGAACTGTGTCGGGTCATGTAGCTGTTCTCTTGAAGGAGGGTGGAGTGGATTGGGGTCCTAAGCCTTTTAAATTTCTTAGTGGTTGGTTGATGGAGAAGGGCTTTAAGGAGATGGTTGAGGTTGAGTGGAAGAGCTTTACATTGTCACGATGGAGTGGATTTGTCTTAAAAGAGAAGTTGAAGAACATAAAAAATAAGATCAAAGAGTGGCATAACACTAATTTGGGGAATATTGACGTGCGCATTAAGGGGAAGACGGATGAGCTGTTCGAACTTGATTCGAAGGTGGATGGTGGTGCTGATTCGGAGCAGTTTACTGCGAATAGAAGGGCTGTTTCGAGTGAGCTAGATCATCTTTTGTGCTTCAAGGATCGTATTCGAATGCAACAATCGCGGCTTCAATGGATTAAGGAAGGTGATGCTAGCTAATTCGAGTTTCTTCCATAAATGTGTGGAGCGTAAGGGGAGGGCGAAAGGGATGAAAGGAGTTCGAATTGGTGGAAGGTGGCTAGAGGAAGTCACAGGGGTTAAGAGTGGCGTCAGTGATCATTTCGCACGGTTTTTTGCTAGTGGACAACATTCTGGTGGGCGTTTGTCCTCTTCGCTGCGTGCGAATCTGACGGGGACTGTGCTGGAGGAGTCGGCACGACTGGGTTGGAACAGACTTTTTCGAGGGAGGAGATTAAACGGGTTGTGTGGGACTGTGGGCTGGATAGGTGTCCGGGTCCCGATGGTTTCAGTTTTCATTTCTTTCGTAATTTCTGGGAGTTTATTAGTGATGATTTTGTGGCTTTCTTCGATGATTTCTATACCCATTTGAAACTAGTAAGGGGCCTTAATTCGTCTTTTATTCTCTAATTCCCAAGGTGGCTTCTCCCGTGGCGATTGAGGATTACCGGGCAATTTCATTGATTGGGGGTGTATATAAGATATTGGCGAAGGTGTTATCTAACCGAATTGCGAAGGTCCTGGATTCAATTATCTCTTGCAACCAGTCTGCTTTTATTGGGGATCGCAATATCCTGGATGGTGTGGTTATTGCGAATGAAATTATAGATGAAGCAAAAAAAAGAAGAAGAAGAGCCTCTGTCTCTTCAAGATTGATTTCGCTAAGGCTTATGATTCGGTTGATTGGGGTTTTCTGGTTGAGATGATGTGTATATTGGGGTTTGGGGATTTGTGGTGTAGATGGATTATGGAGTGTGTGTCCTCGGTGGAGGCGTCGGTTCTTGTGAATGGGAGTCCTTCTAATTCTTTTAGGATGGAGCGGGGGTTGTGACAAGGTGATCCGCTCTCCCCTTTTCTGTTTCTGATTGTTGCTGAAGGATTGAGCAGGATGACGAGGCGGGTGTGTGAGGCCGATTTGTTTAAACCGTGGAGGGTGGGTGTGGAAGGAGTGGAGGTGTCTCATTTGCAGTATGCTGACGATTCCATTCTGTTTGGGGAGGCGACGGTCGATAATATTGAGGCTCTTAAGTGTGTGTTGAGATGTTTTGAGTGGGTGTATGGACTTAAGATTAACTTTCAGAAGAGTTGCTTGATGGGGGTTGGGGTGGAGTCGGTTGTGTTAACTGAATGGGCCCATATTCTTAATTGTGGTGTTGGAAGTGTTCCTTTTGATTTCTTGGGCCTTCATGTTGGAGCCAAACAAAGTGAGAAAAGAGTGTGGGGTAAGATCTTGGATCGCTTGAAGAATCGGTTGATGAAGTGGGAGAATTCTCATCTTTCCTTTGGTGGAAGACTAGTCCTTACAAATGCGGTGTTGACCTCCTTACCTTTATACTTCCTCTCGTTCTTTAAAGCACCCTCTTCCATTTTACACCAAATTAAAAGTATTCAAAGGCATTTTCTTTTGGGTGGGACTTTGGGTGGATCTAGGAGGTTGGCTTGGGTAAAGTGGGATATTGTTTGTAGGCCTAAGGAGATGGGTGGTCTAGGAGTCAAGAATTTGGAGGATTTTAATGTGTCCTTGCTAGGAAAGTGGGTGTGGCGTTTTCTGGTGGGGGGCGAGGCATTATGGGTTAAGGTGCTTAGGTCTAAGTATGGGGATTTTCGGAGTTGTGTGGAGAAGGCGGAGAGTGGTAGGGTGTGGGGCAAAGGGTGGTCGTCTTGGTGGAGGGATATTGTTAAATGTGTGGGTCGTAGGAGGTGGTTCTTGGAGGATGTTAGGAGGCGTGTGGGGAATGGTCAGTCTACTAGGTTTTGGGAAGATGTGTGGGTGGATAGGGGTGTCAAGTTGAAGGAGTTGTTTCCTAGGTTGTTTAGATTGGAGCGTGTTAGTGATTGTGTAGTTGGAGATAGTCTTGTCATGGAGGGAGGGTCGATTGTGGTGCGTTGGGAGTGGAGGAGGAACCTGTTCGCTAGGGAGGAGGAGAGTGTGACTGATCTTTTTGCTTGACAAGGGCTGGTAATTTGTCTTCTGTTGTAGATTCGTGGGAGTGGCTAGCCTCAAAAGATGTGTCTTATTCGGTGCGGCTTGGGTACAGCAAACTGACTGCGCTTCGGGTTCCTGAATTGGAGGAGAATTCATCGATTTTGTCAAGTTTAGTGTGGAATAAGCTGGCTCCTTTGAAGGTGAACACTTTTGTTTGGAAGCTTGTACGTGATCGAATTCCGACTCTTCAGAACTTGCAGGCTCGAAAGGTTATCCATCAGGAACAACGCATTTTTTGTAAGATGTGTGATGAGGATAG
Organism: Plantago major; assembly: GCA_026545765.1. Classification (NCBI taxonomy): domain Eukaryota; kingdom Viridiplantae; phylum Streptophyta; class Magnoliopsida; order Lamiales; family Plantaginaceae; genus Plantago; species Plantago major. Next base: position 22,194,564 of record CM048840.1, on the reverse strand, counting down.
GGTGGAGTCAGTCTCTCATCTGTTCTTCGAATGCAAATTTGCGGTGGAAGTTTGGTCTCATTTGAGTTCGTGGATCGACAGTGACTTATCTTGTGGAAATGAGGCACATGTCTCAATAGTGAACTTTTCTCAACAGGTCGCGACGGGTCTTCGTGCGAAGTGGCAAGCTTTATGGCATGGTACGGTTTGGTATATTTGGTTGGCACGCAATGAGATGTTCTTTAAAGGTGTGGTCAACAACAGCAAGGATTTGTCCTATCGTGTAATTTGTGCGGTCTGGTCTTGGCTTAGCGGGAAGAAGGCTGTTTTTTCTTCTTATTCTTTATGATTGGCTTTGTGTCCGTCGGAGTTCTGAATTTCTGATTTGCTTCATAGTCGTTTTGTTGAGTCTCTTGACGTCTTTGCATCAGGTTTCGGTATGTGTTTTCTGTATGGTTTTTTCTTCATGGTTCATGCTGGGGAGGCCTTATCGGTGAATCATTCCTCGTTTCTTCCCTTTCTATTCTAGAGGAATATTCAACTGGTTTGGGCTTGTTTCCACTCCCAACTCTTAGCTCGATCCTTTCGAGGATGAGACATGCTAGACGAGGGTGTTGGGAAAGCTGTTCCGTCCCTTATGTGCGTGGGGAAAGGTTGTATTGAAGCTGTACGTGAATTGGTGTAGAGTTGGGGAGGGCTCAGTTTCCTGTTTAGTTTTAGCTGTAGTTGTTCTGTTTTTCTTGTAAAGCTGCCTGTTGTCCTGCTTGTTTTTTGTTGGAGTTTCTAGGCTTTGCGGGGGTTGTTCTTTGGTTCATATCTCTGATTTGTAAACTTATTTGGACCACGGCCAGGCTTCGAATACTCCTGGTATTCGGGTTATTGGTATTTAATAAAATTTTACCTTATTCTAAAAAAAAACAAAATTGATTATTGATGACAGATGCCTGTCAAAAAGTTATTTCATACATCATTGATTACCAATACGTATAATTATATGTAGTATATATAGTGTACTTAGTATATGTATAAAATACCTTAATGATATATTGAGCTATTTTTGACAGCTAACCGTCAATAACTTTTTTCAGGATAAGTATATAATTTTAAATGTAAATATGCTTGGAATATTAACAGTTGGCTGTCAAAAACATGGAAGTCACAATATTCCAAATCTATTATTGACAGCCAACTATCACTATTGATATGGTATTTAATTCACCGTACACAATTTGTCCGAGTGGAGCCCAATTGTCTATTTCTTTCAATTTGCTGTCAAATTGGCTGTTACAATTCAAATATAATTTTGACAGCCAACTTGCTGTCAACATTTAACTGTCAATTTTTTTGGTTTTTTTAGTAGTGTCAGACATGTCAAGATTAAAAATTACATGCATGAGAGCAAATAAGATTATCAAATCGAGTTTCAAACTTTGATGTGGATTGAGTTCAAGTTTAGTTGACAAGTTATGTACAATTTTAGGTGCGAAATAAATTAATCAAAGGAGGGGGAGGAAACTGAGCTAACGTTTGAGCTCAATTAAAATGAAACCTGTACTCAGACATCTGATAGAATCTGCCAGTGAACGTTCTTGTTGAGGGGTAAAACCTCGAACACTAACTAAACTATTACAAGTAACCTAATCTAGGATCCGCCTCCTACTTGAAGTTTGAAGCAAGACTGGTCCAAGCTAGAGTACCTGAAAGGACTATGTGGGGGGGGGGGGGGGGGGGGTTAGAATGGGTTACCCGGATTGCATATGTCAATCCGGTAAGAGACTTTACTCCAGAGAGAGTTGGAAGCTCTCAATGTAATAGTTATGAGGAAGGTTATGAAATCAAGAGTGTTTATCACTTAGGGATCCTCACTTTGATATTGCCTATCACTTGGGGATTGTCCCTTTTTTTTCTTAAGGTCTTGGACCTTGTGCTATACTTATAGTTATCGTATCTTATGAGATTGCTCACAAGATGATGCCAAGTGTATGCCTCAGATTTGGACACCAATGCTACCTTTGGCCCATGGCCCATTAGTGGATAGTAATCCCATCCTAATTAATCGGCCTGGGAGGGTAGTTTGGACCTTTCCCTCTGAGAGTATTGTTCCGCATGTTGGGTCCGTGTAAGTTCCTCGGACAGATCTGTGTGCTTGGTTGATCTGGCCTTAGGCAACTCAAGGTGTCCGGACCTAGAGTTCCACGGAAGTATCTCATTGGTTCTGTTATATACGTTTGGTCTTACTGTGATGGTGGCGTCCAAGATTCTCTCGTCCGGTCCATTTAGCATCTTAGGACTGACAGATGTGACCTTTTGTCAGGTTCGGAAGTCATCCATCTAGCTTGGTCGGACCTAGCTGAAATGGCGTGCTGACTTGTAAATACTAGTTGGCCCGAGATGGTTTCCTTTATGTCGGACCATTCGAAGGTCGGACTAGCAATGAATAAGCTATCTCAGCCTTGATGCGCTTTAGGACACGCTCTATGGCGCCCTTAACGGATTGGACACATGTCCATATCAACATATGTCCCCCTAGTTTCCAAGTATCTTAGTAGAAGATAGTTGGTAACTATGAAGAGAACAGATGTGTTGTGGAGCGTGTCCGAATCGTTAACTGAAAAAGGAAAAAATCTTTTTTGTTGGGATCCGTCGTCCGTGTTCTTAGGAATTCAATATATCTCTCCCCCCCCCCCTTCTTCTACAATCCGAGTTATGTAATAGCTCGGACTATAGATGGAAAATGTATTTGTATCCGAGATATATAGATCCGAGTACGGTTAGGATCTGACGAAGTCCACTGTGGAAGAGTGTATCGGAGGTTATCCGTTGAACCGGATATGTGAAATGGTCCTCCTGGGCCGCTGATCCGTAAATCAGAGAGGCCCAATGAGTTGCCTGTCCGGCCCACGGGGAAAGATCCCGGGTAAAGCGATGCGACCGTTGGATTGGAAAGTTTCAACGGTTGAGATTTTAAACCCAATTGATGTGACGCCTCTGGCGAGCATTAAATGTGATGTACTGTTTAGTCAGCCACTTGTGAATCGGCACAACTGTTGGATTAAAAAGATCAACGGTTGGGGTTTGAATCCAAGTGATGTGACTCTTGGCTTTCCCAAATTGCCCCTATAAATAGTCAGCCCATGAGTCGCTTTCACACTTTAGCCACATCGAAACTCAGAGCGACTCTCAAGCAATTCGAGCAATCAGAGATCAACCCGAGCAACTGAAACTCGCAAAATCTTGGGATTTCCAGTTGAGATTTGTACCCTCGGAGAGCTAGCGAGGCTTCATCGTCTGTCTAAGCTTAAGAATTCAACTTTGTCAAGTAAGTACACCTCAACTCTTTCTGAGGTTTCTCGTCTTTACAGTATGCCTGCTGCATGTTTAGTATGTTTTTGCCTTAGTTGAGTATCCCTCTGTTGATTCCGTGATTGCAAATGTTGTTAATGGTAGACTCCAGTAGTATGCTTAGTGGGGATACTCCCCCAATGTGCGGTATTGTATTAACTTCCTTCACTGGTAATTTGTTGATTCGTCTCATGTGGTCCATATAGCCAAACTTGATAATGCATGCTTATTTGGTAGTGTGTTGGTGTGGATTGGCATGGTCTCTTGCAAGCTATTTCTGTTACCGTGCTGCATGGAACAAATGATGGTGCCAGTGGCACGTCTCTGTGTCCTAGGGTTTAGTGCCCATAGTGTTTGAGACTGTACTTCTTGCAGAAAATCTGGTAAAACAGAACTTCGTTGGATCGCTTGACTTAATAAGATATCTAAATGAACTCTCGGACAATCACAATCATCGTTTCTGATCCGTTTCCTTCTGCCCTAGGATGTCCGGGAGCGATAGCCAGAACGAGCACGAGGCTCAAGGTTACGATGATGGAGCAAACTTGGGGACTGAGTCCGTGGACTTAACCACATCCGTAAGAGACTATCTGGTCGTGGATCTCGTGTCTTCCAGGGACTCTGACGCCGGACAAAGAGTCCGTGATACAGCAGAGACTCAGTCCGACGTGGCAGCAGGCCAGGGAGATGGTGCTAGGACCAGATAGCTAGTCCAGTCTCAGACCATAGGTGGTGTTGGAGCGTTCGTCGGTCCAAATGATCCTCGTGCCGAGCAGGGAGGCGAGAGTGGTCAGGATGCAGAAGATATAGAAATGTTCGAGGCCGGGGAAGAGGACCGTGTGGTGGCGGAAACAGGTCCGTCCAAACCTAACACATCTGGGAGACCTGAAGGTGGTGAAGAGGAGGAGGAAGATGGTGAAGAAGAAGAGGATGAGGATGAGGAGGAAGGAGAGGAAGACTCTCCAGTCGCTCGCCCACAGAGACGCACTGGTCGTTGGATTGTGTTACATCCTGCAGCGTCCGCTCAATCCAATCTTCTGTTAGTAGAGGGCCGTGGTGCAAGGGCCGTGGTGCAAAGGCCGCGAGAATCAAATTCCCTCGTCCTGCGTCCGCCGTTGTGATAGCGGATGAATTTGGAGAGTTAAATGCGGATGGGCTTCTCCCCACTTGTCCGTCGAAGGTTAGGGCTAAGGACATTCCCGAGTGGAGGCGGAAGTGGGAGATCCCTGAGTCTGTTGAAATCATGGTTCCCGAGCCCGGACATGCATTTTACAATCCGCCCGCCGGGTACATGTGCGTGCATGAAGTAGTTTTCGCTTGTGGATGGAAGGTCCCTATTGCGCCAGAGATAAAGCATATCCTGAACCATATTGGGATCGATCCGAGTCAGGTTATCCCAAAGTCTTTGGGTAACCTTATTTGTTTCGTCGTTTTTTGTAAAAAGAAGGGGCACCGGTGAATTTTGAGAACTTTAGGCAGCTTTTCCATGTTACCTTTAGTCCGGGAAATCCCCTGTTTTATACTTTCGTAGCTAGAAAACCCTACAACTTCATTTCCGACTCCATTTCTTCCTTGGGGTCGAAGTGGTGGGATAAGTACATTTTTGTGTGGATGGCCCTGAAACCTGGGATGTCCGAGAGGCAGCGAGAGCAATGGGGGCTGCCAACAAAGTTCCTAAGGGAAACCATCCCGGACTGGTGCCCCCTTCCGAAGAACGTGGCTCCGTGGGTGGCGGAGATCCATAAGAAGAATGACCCACCTACATACCCGTTCCACGGATTGATCTGTCAGCCGCTGCCTTACTTAGCGTGGTCGACACCGTGGAAGTTGGAGGAAGACGGACTTGATGAGATTTTAACTTTAGGATTTGTGCTCTTCTGTCTTTGGAGTGCTCTGTCTGGATCATGTATTCCGCAATTCTGGTAATTCTTCCTTTATATGTCCGTATCTGACGCCTTTATTTTATTGCGCAGCTCACTCGTTTGAGTATATCATGTCGACGCTCCGTGAAAAGAAGAAATTGCAGAGGGAACAACAAGCCCTGGAAGTCGCCGTTGGTCAGAGGACCAAAATCATCAACACATCTGCGGGTCTTCCTATGGCGGATCCAAAAAATGCGGCAGTGTTTGCTGTAGAGGAGGAAAGGCGGAACAATGCCGGGGAAGATCCACAGGCGTTGGTGGTGCCAGACAAGGGCAAAGGCCCTGCCACTCGGAGCGCCACTGCCTCTAAGCCACCCGCTTCCGCTACTTCGGCACCCCAGCGAGAGGTGTTGATGCGGGATGCCATAACCTCGGGGCGCAAGAGGGGAGCAACCTCGGAGGCTTCCCTTGCAGCTAAGAGGCAAGAAGCCCATTTATCACGCTGACCAAGCGACTCGATAAGGAGTATGAGCGGGCCCGCGGACTCCCTGAGGTGGAGCGGGTTAGAGGGCTTGACGAGCTATACCAGCGGGTAAGTAACTTTCCCATGCTTTTCTTGCCAAGTTACTGGTATAATAAAAACACAACTTATATCCCTGCGGACTTCTTGCAGCTCGGATGTTTTGTCAGGGCCATGCAGTGGAAGGCTGGTGAGCGGGCTACTATTGAGGAGGATCTGCACAAGGCCATAACAACTTCCGCGGATGAGGCGGAGAAGGTGAAGCGGTTGGAAATGCAGCTAAAAGAAAAAGAAGTCATGTTCCACAAGCTAGGAAGAGATCAAGTCGGACTTTGACTGGCAGGAGAATTTTGTCAGTAGGTCGATGAAGGCCTTCCTGGACTCAAAGAATATCCTGCTCGGACCAGTTCGCCTTGAGGCTGGTCGTGACTTTATGGAGTCGGATTCCTTCAAGTTTTTTATGGCGGACAAGTCCGATGCCTCTCGCCTAGATGGGTTTTCATCCGCTATCGGCCAGCTGCAGTCCAAGGGACTACTTCCGCAGAACTTTGACGTGAAGGCGGAAGGGTTGATCCCTTCTGCAGATGCTAATGGTGTGGAGGTCCCTGTGGACAATGTCTCGGACGAACGGTTGGCCGCGTGCGAGTTTGCAGAGCTAGTCACTGAGGAGGGTGAGATCGAGATCGCGAACGGCGGACCCTTTCTCCCGAGGTGTGTCCCGGATGCCCTCCGAAAGGTATGCTTCGTACCGTTTGAGAACTACCAGGCTTTCCTGAATGACTGGTACTACATGCCTTCTCGGGGTGTTGGTCTCGATGCGGATTTCAACTTGTTCGAGACCGCTGAATCCCTTGTCGCGCAAGTCGTCGCCAACACGCCTTCCGTCAATCCGCCTCAAACCGGTGAAGCGGGTCCGAGCCAAGCTGGCCCCCAGTGAGAAGTCCGGGGTATGCCCCGTGAAAATTCTGTACTTGTTGAATTTGCCTGTTGAATTTGTTCTCTTTTGATGGTGCGAAATCTCGCCATGTGCAATGCTTTTATTCCTTCTCAGTTGTAGTAATTATCCATGAAGCTATGCTTCCCATACATTTGAATCATTGCTTGCTCTCTTCTTTGCTTCCTTCTTATTCGTTGTTCATAAAATACACATCTTTTAAGAACACGGATCGCTATTGATGGCGTCTGATGTAGAAATCAAACCATCATCTTTCCGATCCTCGGACCGTTCGTTCTTTGGGATGCGTAATTCTTCTAGCAGGAGGAAGGTGAAACAGTGAAATAGTCATTATTACTGCGTCTTTTCATCTTCCTAGCCGTCGGATGATTGACAAGTGGTGGGAGCGTAAAGATCCATCGCTACTATTAATAAGACTATGGTAACTGCTCCTTTCTTACTGCTTGTACGTTTTACCAATCTCTCCTTGTCTAGCACACTTGATTTTCGAAAGAGGCAGATTTCTTCAGGATGTCGGAATCCGATGGGGAAGAATATCAGCATTGGGTAAACTGTGCTTGCGGGCACATGCATCCGATGGGGATAGCCAGGACGTTAGCTGAGGAAGAAAGGGAGCGGACGCTGAAGATGATCCGTAGGAGGATCCGAATGCAGCAGCAAGCTCGTCAGGCTCAAAGCGGTGGCTCGGAGTCGCAAGGCTCAACTTCCGGAATCCGTTGAAGGGACAAGGCGGGGTATGCCCCGTAGAAGTATGTATGGTCCCCTCGGACCTTTACAGATTGTACTTTCCGTGTGTATATGCTCGGATAATTTTGTTTATAAAATTCGGACTACTTTCATCAGATGAAATCGCCACATTTTTCTTATTCATACTTCGTCGGATTATATTAACGCGCATATCTTTGTAAGATGACCAACAAACTCGGACATGGTTGATGGGCTTGTTTAGGCTTGATTGGATAAGCCCTTCTGGCCCAACACTGTTCAAACCAAATGAATAGTTTAAGCCCATTGTCCACGTCGAAGTTCTGACGTGTCGGACGCCTATTGGTTCGTTACTTCTATAAATACATCAGATCCCTCTTTGCCATGGTCGTGCAAATCCAACTTCCAATTTCTATATCTACTCAATAGCTTGGGCCCCGCAGTACCCGCAAGAAGATGATTTCTTGAATAGTTTCCCCCTCCTGACTCCCGTCCACTCTCAAGTCGGCGTTTATCCTGAGCTTGAGAGTGGCGTGGGTCTAGAGGGAAAGATTGTTGAAGATCAGTCATCGAAAAGCATAGATCTCGGTAGACGTACAGACCTGTAGGTTAGCAAACGGACTATCTTATTGGTTGTACGAGTGATCCACCCTTTAGGAGCTTTTTCTTCCCGAGGAGTTGCTGACGGGTGGATCGTCGTACGACCAACGCGTCAGATCCGTGTATAGATCCGAGTTTTTATGTCGGACAGGATAGATGTGTCTGTGCAATTTGCTTATAAGCATGAGATTCCCAGTGTTAATAACTTACTCACAATTTTGATGTTTCCAGGCACATTGTGCACGGGATCCATAGAGAATGTCGTAGAATTCTGACTTATTAAAACATCTTGTGTTGTACAGGAATATCAGATCTACGGTTTTCCCAGAAGTAGTGAGTGGGTGAAGAAGTGTCCTGTCGGAGGAATCTACTTTATTGGTGGACTACGATTGCCCAGATGTCTCCATTAAAGCCGGACCTCTTCTCTTTTCTTCCAATCCTACTTTAGTGGCTCGAATCTTTCTTGAATTGGTAATGGTCTCCTGATTTCAAGAGAGTTGGAGTCTCTAAAGATGGTTAGGCAGAGATCTCGGTCGTTTCGACTTGTATATACCATTGTTCGTTAGTACTTTGTTCTCCCCAGACACTGGATCTACATCACCATGGTACAGTGATACCATGAAAGATTCTGTCATGTCTAACCATTTTTCCATGTGCAGGTAGATCAAGTTCTTGGTCCCCACGAAAACTGTACTTTCCGAATGATATGGAGAAAGCTTTTCCTGACGGAGGAATAGTCTCGATGGAAGATGACGTATCTCCGGAGACTCTCTCTATAGATTATGTATCATATCTTGTAGGTCCGGATAAAGATCCGAGATTTGTAGACTGCAAAGACAGTGTTATGTATACTTTGTTCTCTCGTATGAATAAAATTCATTGCGTGACCTTTCTTGTCAACGTGAACGCTAAACTTCGAATTTACGAATTGAAAGGTAAAAGTTGTATTGATTTGCCGGAAATTCAATTACAACTTGTGGGCTTCATGGCCAATGATAAAAGGATTAATCAAAAACAGAACTGACGGCGTTCCGCAAAATAGATAGTTGGAATCTAAAATAACCAAACGACCTGGCGGAGATTCGCGTAACCATCTCTATGCGTAAAACTTCTGAAGGTTTCTAGCATTCCATGTACACTTGAGTGGGTTTCCGCGCTCATCTTCTAATTCGTAACTCCCACTCACTCTTGCTCTGACAATCTTGTAAGGTCCTTCCCATTTAGGCTTGAGTTTTCCAACATTGCTCAAAATGTCAGCCCGGCGAAGCACCAGGTCCCCGACCTGCAAGTTTTTTGCTCGAACATTCCTGTTGTAGGCTCGGGCAGCAGTTGCTTGATATCTATGGATATTAGCCAGTGCTTCAGTTCTTTTTTGTGCCAACATGTCTAGATCGAATATACGAGCTTCACGATTGGCGGAATCTTTGAACTCTTGGACCCTCATAGTCTCGACAACAATTTCTGCTGGTATAACTGCTTCCGAGCCATATACCATGGCAAATGGAGTCTCTTTGGTCGCGGTCCGTGCAGTGGTGCGATGAGCCCATAGTACGCCATCTAGGTCGTCCGCCCAGCTTTCTTGGGAAGTTCTCAACCGCTTTTCCAGGATCTTGACTATTGTCTTGTTCGTGGACTCGGCTTGTCCATTAGCTTGTGGATATCCAACAGATGTGAAACGTTGTTCAATCTTGAAGGATGCCAGCCATTCCTTGAGCCTATTGCCTGAAAATTGAGCACCATTATCCGAGACAAGAACTCTGGGTAGGCCAAAGCGGCAAATGATGTTCTTCCAGATGAAGGTCCGCACTCGACTTTCCGTAATGGTTGCCACAGCTTCTGCTTCTACCCATTTGGTGAAGTATTCCACGGCCACGATTAGGAATTTCTTCTGTTGAGTGCCCCTCGGGAACGGTCCGACAATATCGATGCCCCATTGATCAAACGGACATGCTATGATTGACGGAATCATAGGATGTGTCGGACGATGTGGAATGTTCGCATAATATTGACAATCGGGGCATCTCCGAGCGTGGTCGGCGGAATCTTTATCAATGCTAGGCCAGTAATAGCCTTGTCGTATGATTTTCTGGGCAAGAGTTCTTCCCCCAGAATGACTTCCGACTTAGTTGTGTATCTCTTCCAGCACAGTCTTTGCTTCTTGCGGGCTCAAACACCTCAAGTGAGTCCCGGCAAAAGATCTCTTGTACAAATCTTCTCCAAGTATAAAGTATCTGTTCGCTCGGCACTGCACGCTCCTTGATTCCTTCGGATCAGCTGGTAGAGATCCGTCCTTGAGATAGTTAAAGATGTCAGTCATCCAGTTTCTTCCTGTGTCAGTTATCATGACAGCTGAATTGAGACTCATGACAGATGAGTCAGTAACAGTGAGTAGGATTACTCTCCTCGTGTCCAGAGCCGCTGCTGCGGATGCGTATTTTGCCAGAGCGTTCGCTTTTTCATTCCAGGCTCTGTCAAACTTTTCCAGGGTAAATTCCTCAAAATGGCTAGCTTCCTGCTTGAGTAGTTCAAGATACTTGATCATCGAAGGACCTTTTGTAGCAAAAGTTCCTGAAAATTGAGCTTCAACTAGCTGTGAGTCCGTGTAAGCTTTGAGCTTCCGGACTTGCAGGGATTTGGCCAGACGTAGCCCGACTAACAATGCTTCATACTCAGCCTCATTATTGGTAACTTTGAATTCCAGGGATATCACGTAGTAGAGTTTCGTGCCATCAGAGCTCTTAAGATAGATTCCAATCCCTCCCACTCTTCCAGTGGAGGAACCATCCACTTCCAATGTCCAGACATCATAAGGATGTTTTTCGGTTTGGAAATCCTCTGTAAGCTCCTGAGGTTCCAACCTTTGTTCCTCTTTTTCTTTGATTTCCGGTCCGGAGTTGTTAGTACCGGATCTGCTTGTGGCATCGTCAAGAAGGAACATTTGGTTGACCCGAGTTTCCTCGTATGATGCAGGCAAAGACTGATTGATGAATTGAGCATCCTCCAGGTTTTCTGGGTTGAACTTCGGCGGAACTGGATTCTGGATAATCTGCTTGGTGGCCAGGCATTTAAATGCCTGTTTGTCAGGGACTTTCTCTGAATCCGCTTCAGGATATTCCGCTAAGAAGTCGTCGAGGACTTGAGCCTTCTTGGCTGACGGAGCCTGATAGCAAATGTCGTATTCACTCAGCTCGATCGCCCACTTAGAGAGTCGTCCAGATTGATCGGGCTTCCCCAGGACCTGTTTCAAAGGTTCCGTAGTTAATACCACTTTTTTGTGAGATTTGAAGTATGGCTTTAACCGCCTTGCGGTGTAAACTAAAGCATATGCGAACTTCTCAATCTTCACGTATCTTGTCTCCGCCCCAGCAAGGGCTTTACTAAGATAGTAGATTGGCAAGTGGTCATTAGCTTGAATCCGTACTAATACGGAACTCAATGCCTCTTCCGTGATTGCTAGGTAGAGGTAGAGTGGTTCTCCTTCGACGGGTTTGGAGAGCAGTGGAGGGGAATGGAGGTACTTTTTAAGTTTCTCGAAAGCCTCAGAACATTCCGCGGTCCACTCAAAGCTCTCTCCTTTCCGGAGGATTTTGAAGAACGGAAGATTCTTCTCCGCAGAGCGTGAAATAAAACGACTTAAGGACATGAGACGTCCTATGAGTTGTTGTACCTCATTGAGGTTCTTCGGATGCGGCAGATCTAGGATTGCCTTGATCTTCTCGGGGTTTGCGCTTATCCCCCTTTCTGTGACCATGTATCCGAGGAACTTTCCTCCTTTTACTCCGAACGTGCACTTTTCTGGATTCAGTTTCATTCCGTACTTCCTAAGGATAGCGAAGCACTTGTTCAAATGATGCACATGTTGCTCTTCAGTTTTGCTCTTCACGAGCATGTCATCCACGTACACTTCCATGGTTTTTCCAATTTCTTCCTTGAAGATCTGGTTCACCAGACGTTGGTAAGTGGCTCCCGCATTTTTCAATCCGAAGGGCATCACCTTGAAGCAGTATACCCCCCACCCCCTGCAGCGAAGAAGGTTATTTTCTTGATGTCCTTCTTGGCCATCCGGATTTGGTAAAAACCTTGGTATGCGTCCATAAAACTCAGTAACGCACATCCGGACGTGGAGTCAACCAACTGATCTATTCGTGATAAAGGGTACGGGTCCTTTGGGCAGAACTTGTTCAACCTAGTGAAGTCATTGCACATCCGCCATTTGCCTGGTGATTTCTCTACCAGAACCACGTTGCAAACCCAATCAGCGTAACGGACTTCTTCGATATGCCCTGCTTTCAGGAGTCGATCAACTTCAGCGGATATGATGGCATCCTTGACCGGACCAAAATCTTTCCTCTTTTGTCGGATGTACTTAATCGAGGGATCCATGTTCAGACGGTGAACAGTAATTCTCGGATTTATTCCCTTCAGGTCGTCGGTGCTCCATGCAAACACATCATTGTTGTCTCGGAGACAAGCAATGAGCTTCATTTCCACCTCTGTGTTCATCTCTGTTTCGATTCTTGTCTTCTTGTCCGGGCTTCCAACAACAATCTCAATTTTCTTGAGAGTTTCATGAGGCTCGATTCACACAGTTCTAGGAAACTTCTTCTTCTGGCTCCCTACTCCAATCTGCGGATTCTCCTTTTTGGCCGGAAGAACAACCGGCGGGTCAGAGGTCAAAGTGACTGTCAGCACGGGGGCGGACGCTCTTCTTGTGGACATAATGTAACATTCCCAAGCTTCAGGGACGTTTCCCACCTCTTCTCCAACTCCGAAGGGAGTTGGAAACTTCATTCTATTATGGAGAGTGGAGGAAATAGCCCGGAATTGATTGAGTCCCGGACGCCCAAAGATGGCATTGTAGTCGAAAGTCCAGTCCACCACTACAAATCGGACCAACTGTGTCACTCTTGCTGGGAAAGTCCCGAGTGAGACGTGCAACATAACACTTCCTAGGGGTCGAACAGTTCCCCCTCCAAAACCTAGTATGGAGGTGTGGAATCTCTCATATCGGATTCTCCCCAGCTCCATCTGGTCTAGAGTTCTTTTGGAAATGATATTCGAGGAACTCCCTGTGTCCACCAAAATTTTGTTCACTCGATAAGTTGCAATGGTTAATGAAACCAACAGCGGAACATCTGGATTATCAATGTCCTCGCCTCCTGCCGTAGGAGGAGGAATCTCGCTATCATCGAAGGATATAGCGTTTGTACCCCGAATCGCTGGAGCAGCGTACACTCTATCGTTGTGCCGAAGATTTTGAGCAGTCCGCTCTCTCGCGTTCCTACTATCACCTCCGGATGGTCCGTCTGCGATGGTGTTGATCACTCCGCTGTACGGAGGGTTCTCCATATCAATGTCATCGCTATATCTGTACGGATGTCCCTCCGTGCAAGGCGGATAATGAGCCGGCGGAGGTGGCAAAGATAGCAGACGGGGTGGTGGTTCTGTAGCATTATCCTCCCTCCTTCGCTCCGTTCTATCGTGCCTGGAGGGTTCATCGCGTAGATGTTCTCCTTTAGCTTGCCCTCTCTTACCAGGTGTTCAACCTCTGTTTTCAATTGGATACAGTCATCAGTCTCGTGACCACGGCACTTGTGGAACTTGCAGTACCCCTTTGCATTCTTATTCTTCCGGTTGTTGTGAGAGGGCTTCGGCCATTGGACATCCAGCTTCTTCTCAATGATAGTCGCCAAGATGTTGGATCTTGGTCTATTGAGGCGGGTATAATCCGTGTATCTCCTCGGCGGACTCCTTTCTCTGTGGAAGCCTTTATCTCTGTGATCCTTTTTTGGGTCAAACTTCCCCTGGCGTTGCTCTTGTTTCATCGGCTCCTTTCCTTTCTTGGAACCAGCTCTTACTGGAACATTCTTTCGGTACTCCTCTCCGTACATCACTTCTTCACAGATGTCATCTAAATGCTTTTCACTCCTCACTTCCTAACTAGAGAGTTTTCTGTGGAGCTCTGAGTTGAAAGTATTAGCATACAGGTGACGGACCCGTTCCTTAATACTGTGTGGCTCAACTCGAAGAACTTCCGCGTGAAAGAGATCTAGGAAGGTCCTTAGATCCTCTTGCTCCCGCTGTATAACTTTGCCAGGTGCTCTACGGTACGCTTTCTCCTTTTTGATTTTCCAAATCCTGCCAAGAACTAGGAAGAAAGGTCTCCATATGACCTTATCGACTTGTTCGGCAAAGCGGTGTACCAATCCATAGCCGTTCCGAAGAGAGTGGATGAGATCGTAAGAGCTTTCGTATTGTCGCTCATTCCCTTGGAATCCATCTTGCTGTTGTACCTTGTCAGGTGACCAACGGGACAAGTATCCCCATAGTAGTATTCCAAGCTCGGAATTACCTGATCCGAGTTTCTGTTTCTTTCCTTCTCTCTCATGATGTCATCGCACAAGGGATTTGGTGAACTAGTAGTTATCTGCTCGTGGTCTTTTACCAGGCGTCCGAGATTCAGAATCTGGGCCTCCAAAGCCTTCTGTTGAGCGTAGATCTCGTTAGCAGTCATGATCTCTCCTGTCCTCAGATGAACAGCTACATCCGCGGGGAGTTCATCTTTCAGGACCACTGGAACAGTTTCTGCTACTTGATCTCTGTCTATCGGAGGTGCTTGTTGCGGAACTCCTGGATGCCTATTATACCCTTCTTGATACTCCCTCCTTCCGTTCGGGCTTCCTTCACCCCGAGCTTGAGAGGCAGATGCCCGCTGGTCTAGAAGGTTTCGCAAATCCTCTTAAGGTGGCTGATTCCCTAACCTCTGTTGGATCGGACGTTGCATGTTTCTCGATAATGCAGGCTCTGCTTGAGCAGGAGTAGCCACTGGCGGAGTGGCTTGTTGAGGATGGGCATTGTTAGATCCCAGGCATCCTTGGATGATCATGAGCAATCTATCAAACTGGGTCTCACTCAATCTGAGGTCACCAGTGCGGACAACGCGACCATCGGGCATAGTGAACTGTTGACCTGTAATGGGGCCTTGAGCTTCTGCCGTAGAAGCTCGTGCGACCCCTTCTCTATGGTCCATAGGCACAACGTTCTCAGGAACACTTCGGACTCCCCTGTGCGGAGCGTCTCTTCCTTCATCTGAGGATGGGCTGGTTGTGCGCCCATCGCTCGGATATCTCCTTCCAGCGTTCCTTCCAGCCATAGTGGCTCTTCGTCCATGGGTGGGCGGACGTCCCCGTGGGCGTGGTGGTGGTGTTCCTACACCTGCAGCACTAGTCCGTGTTGTCCGTCTTGTTCTTGTCATCAGCTTAACTCAAACATGAAAACATTTTGTAAAGCTTCCCACAGACGGTGCCAAAATGTTGAGGGGTAAAACCTCGAACACTAACTAAACTATTACAAGTAATCTAATCTAGGATCCGCCTCCTACTTGAAGTCCGAAGCAAGACTGGTCCGAGCTAGAGTACCTGAAAGGACTAAGTGGGGGGGGGGAGGGTTAGAATGGGTTACCCAGATTGCATATGTCAATCCGGTAAGAGATTTTGCTCAAGAGAGAGTTGGAAGCTCTCAATGTAATAGTTATGAGGAAGGTTATGAAATCAAGAGTGTTTATCACTTAGGGATCCTCACTTTGATATTGCATATCACTTGGGGATTATCCCTTTTTTCTTAAGGTCTTGGACCTTGTGCTATACTTATAGATATCGTATCTTATGAGATTGCTCACAAGATGATGCCAAGTGTATGCCTCAGATTTGGACACCAATGCTACCTTTGGCCCATGGCCCATTAGTGGATAGTAATCCCATCCTAATTAATGGGCCTGGGAGGGTAGTTTGGACCTTTCCCTCTGAGAGTACTGTTCCGCATGTTGGGTCCGTGTAAGTTCCTCGGACAGATCTGTGTGCTTGGTTGATCTGGCCTTAGGCAACTCAAGCTGTCCGGACCTAGAGTTCCACGGAAGTATCTCATTGGTTCTGTTATATACGTTTGGTCTTACTGTGATGGTGGCGTCCGAGATTCTCTCGTCCGGTCCGTTTAGCATCTTAGGACTGACAGTTTGTGGTACTTGGAATGACCATGTGACCTTTTGTCAGGTTCGGAAGTCATCCATCTAGCTTGGTCGGACCTAGCTGAAATGGCGTGCTGACTTGTAAATACTAGTTGACCCGAGATGGTTTCCTTTATGTCGGACCATTCGAAGGTCGGACTAGCAATGAATAGGCTATCTCAGCCTTGATGCGCTTTAGGACACGCTCTATGGCGCCCTTAACGGATTGGACACATGTCCGTAACAACACTTCTATTGCTCGTGATCAGCGTATTAAGGGGACTGACATAATACCAGTTGTGTATTAAGGGGAACTAGGAATAGAGTCTATACATTATTTAAACATTGTAGCCACCTTCATTTATGTGACTATTGATTGAGTAAAAAGATTACACCTAAAGCAGGGTTATAGCTAAAAGAGTGATTCAGTTTCTTGTCTTTAAGGTACCGTTTGGTATGCTGTGACTAGGGAATTTAAGTGGGTTGACCAGTTAAAATCAAGTGTTTGGTAGGAAAAATTGCAAACAGAATACAGATGGGAAGGCCCGGTGAAATTCGCGGGCTGTATCTTAAAATACATCACATGATGTATCTTGAAATATTTGGCCAGTGGATGTAATCTGAAACCCAGCTCCCTCTATATTTATTTTGTTATGTTTAAAGACTACATTATCCTTGAAAATGCAAGGAAGTTACATGAATATCCTCTAAAACCTAGCTGCTGGTAATATTCTCATGATCTCATCTCTTCTCGTTAATTCATCATTTATTGCTACCATTGATGAACCATATTAATGCAAATGTTGTTGGTTAAAATTAAAATTAACCATGATTAATAAATACTAGTTAATGGCCCGTCGATATTCGACGGGGCATGGAGGCCAAACTCAAAATAAGAAATGAATATATCGTATAATAAAATGTTAAAGTTAATGAACATAGCGTATCATATGTTTTACCATGTTCGTCTTATATGAATACATTGAATCTCTTCTTACTGGTAACCGTAGAGAGAGAACATGCAATTGTTCACGTTTGAATACGGGTGAGGTGGTAAAGTCCGACGTGTGAGAAAGATTGCCAAGGACTTTTGTTTATGGTCATTGCAAAATAGACGATATGTGGAACTATATTCTATCAAAATTGACAGGGAACTTCATCTTGTAGAATGGGCTAACCATCACAATTTGAATGATAAACCTTTTGGGTTGGGTAGACTACCGATATTATATTTGCCTCAATGATATGCTTTCTAACATTAGTAACTATGAGCTAGACTTGTTCCATTTTACAATTCGGTAGTTTGATCTATATATCTGATAAGCATTATCATGCATACGCTTAAGAATGCTATAGTGAAAATTGGTATATTTAAGGTGGTTCAAAAAATAATGTATAATATGAGGATCATAGTTTGTAAGAATAACAAATTCTTGATGTACAAGAATAATAGTTTTGCATTGAGTAAAATCTAGTAAATTACTGGTAAGACTTGACTTCATATGAAGGCATCCGTACCTGTAAAAGTATAAGGATATACGCTTAGATGTATTATAAATTGAGAAACATAAAACATAAAACATAAATGAAATTATGCAAGTTAACAAATATATATGAAAAAATAAATTTACCCCATAATTTATCGAAAACATCTTTGTAAACCACGTTGGTTGCCGTGTCGTACGTCTTACCTTCATTATCACATATGAGTACTTTCAGACCCTTTCTACTTATAACTCTAGAGAGAGCAACATACAGTTGTCCGTGGCTGAATATAGGAGAAGGTAGGTAGATACCGACATGAGAGAGAGACTGCCCCTGACTTTTATTTATCGTCATTGCAAAGCAGACGGATATAGGAAACTGTCTCCTATCAAAACTTAGAGGAAACTTAATCTCATCAGATGGGCTCATCGTCATTCTAGGGATGAAAACCTTTTGACCGGCATTCATTTCAGATATCATTCTTGCTTCTATGATATGTTTCCCCAGATTAGTTACTATAAGCCTTGTTCAATTGCACAACTCAGAAGCCTGGTCAATATTTCTCAAAAGCATGATCATGCATCCAACCTTAAGCACTATTCTATGATTAGGTAGTCCCGAGCAATTAATAGTGTTCAAGAATTCTACTGAGAATAATTCTGCCATTTCACTATCTACTGAATCGTTCTTGCTTATGCTATCAGCACTCAAGTACTCCACAGAATCACCATGCATTTTAGACATGACATAGTCATTAATCTCATTGATCATTTCATTAGTCGGTGCAAGAACAACACGGTGATGGAAGTATTCTGGATCTATAGTTGGATAGCTAAGTGATCCAAAAGGGAAGGATATGTGCAGTCTACAATGGTGGAAATAGGATTACTTACTTCACGAATAAGTATGTTATCAGGTAACTTGATGTCTACCTCGCCATCATTGGGTTCGCCCGCGACCCCATCACCGACTTGTAGTATCCACTCGGCAAAATCTTTAGTTTCACTAACCTCAACAGCTGATGATCCGGTCTGAATAGAAAAAAAGGTGTTAATTAAAAAGAACAACATAACAGAACAATTCATATGATAGTAACCGGGAATTTTTAGAGTTTACCTGCAATCGCATGTGTTTTGTGAGTTTTAGAACCTCACATGAATCCTGATGTCGTGAGAGCTGAGAGGCATTTACAATATCAAATCTGCTACCACCAGGAACAACTGGCAAAATTTGCCTGAAATATCCACCGAATACCACTACTAAGCCACCGAAAGGATCATCTGGACATTTCATAACATCTCTTAGACTCCTGTCGAGTGCCTCAAAGCAATGTTTGTTGGTCATCGGTGCCTCATCCCAAATTATAAGTTTGGTTTGCTTGAGTAAGCCGGTGACATCAGAATCCGGCTTCAACTTGCTGCATGTTGATTCCTCATGACACTTAATAGGAATACCAAACCTAGAATGAGCAGTCCTACCTCTAGGTAGCAAGAGTGATGCAATACCACTTGATGCTACTGGAAGCACTATATCTCTTCTAGCACGCAAGCCGGAACACGACGTCCTCCAAATAAAAGTCTTGCCTGTACCACCATAGCCGTATAAAAAGAACACACCACCTCTTCCCCCGTCAACTGCATCCATAATCTTATCATAAATTGTACGCAAACGTGGGTACAATCCATCGAATTCTGATCTCATGACATCTCTGTCGTATGACATCTCATCAACTATAAACTGATTCGTGGCATTGTCAGTTATAGACTCATATGGGATTGGCATAAACTCAAAAAAAGCAAGACTGCTGCAGTTTGCTTTCAATAGCGTCTCAATTTCAAGCAACGCTAGGTTATGGATTTGTTCATTTGTAAGCCTCAAACCTGAATCACAAAAGGAATCGAAATAAGTGATAAGTAAATGTATAGCATTTTCGTATTTCGGTAAAATATAAAATTTACTAACAAATTACCAGGATTATGATAATTTTTTGCTTGATGTATAGAATGTTGTCAGATAAGAAGTTACATGTCTTCCTCCATACCTCCTCTGGTCTCGCCTTGCTTCGAGAAAGAAGAAGCACCAATCGTAAAAAGATGACGAAGGAAACTTGTTAATCCCCAGTGACTTGCCTCAGTAATTCCACGGACATACTCCCCGTCATCTGTTAGTAGGCCTAAAGCCACACATGCGTCCTTGCAGGTCTAAATAAACAACAGATTCATCGTTCTAATATCCTGGAAACATGTTGCACCTCTAACATGATTCAACATAAGTCGCATATAGTACATGTTTTCAAATGCCATCGGCACATTATACATCCTTCCAACAGCTTGTGCCTTGATTTTCCTACGGGACCACTTCTTCAGGCCATCCTTCCAGTAATACTCACGGGGAAACTCAGGATACGTCAATTTCCTAGCTTCCGGGTCAACCTTGTTCAGCTCAAACCATTCAAGAAACTTCGACTGCTTAACTGAAAGCTTATCAAGCAGATCCGTCATGAAATCTCCATCTCTGAAAGGTACCCCCTGCTCATCCTCTAGATGAAATGCCAGACTCTCAACCGTAGGTATCCTCTAATGTATCTAGAATTCAAAAATTCTCCATATTGCCTCACATGCTGAAACATATCTTCAGCAATCAGTATGCCTCTTAATTTCATCATTATTATTTATGTCTATGAATGTAACACCCGCTCTTTCCCTTCCTTTCAACATGTACTTGAACAAAAATTTCATTGAAGCCCCACCTTTATAGTATTCTATGTTAATGTGAGATTGGTACTTCAGGAGCAACTGAGCATTGTAGGGGACAACAAAACTGTTTAAAAATGTCGACTCATATACTAAGTTCGGCAACAAATAAATCTAGGTTTATACGACAATAAACTAAGCATAATATTTAATTAATATAAATCTACATGTTGTCAAGCTGAACTCCATTTTTATCGACGGTGACACCTGTGTCCCTTCTTCGATATATGTGATATCCAGCATCGACAACATAGGTATTTTCGTTGTAGCGATTTGGAATATGTTTGGAGCACCTGTTGTCCTCCATGCATGGAGAAGTAGGTCTAGCCGGACCACATGGTCCGTGAATCATGTGGGTTGACACTACGTCGTACAATTCTGGATTAGTATCCTTGTCGGGTAACTCTGCACATATGTAGTCATCAATGTTATTTTTAATCTTCTCCTCACCCGCCTTATTCAGAATTACCAAAATATGAACATGCGAAAGTCCTCGATTTTGGAACTCAACGATGTATATGACTAAAAAAAATTCATAGTAATAGATACTATAAAGCATTTTTGGATTTCATAGAATATAAACATGTAGAGACGACAAAAAAAAAAAAAAAAAAAAAAAAAACCAACTTACGTGCTTTTGGTTTTCCAAACATATGTCCATCTTTTATATTACTGATCAACTCATCGAGTTTCATCTTGAAGAGTCGACATATGATATTAGGCTTGTTTTCCGGTCTCAACCCAAGACTCTCAACATACCTTGTGATCTCTGGCCACTTTGGATTGCATGTAAATATTATGAACATGCACGGATATCCTGCCCATTTGCATATAGCCATAGAATCCTGGTACATCTGCATGTACCGTCTAGCACCCCCTAGATAAGATGATGGCAGTATGCAGAGACTACCACATGATGTAGGATCATATTCAAAGTTATCAACTTTGCTGGCAATCTACTTATAAGATTTGTATTTAAGCTTTGGTTGATTGTGACGAATCCACTGAAGTCTTTGTGACTCCATCATCATGTAGGAATCAACAATAAACTGTTGAAACAATCTCCTGCCAAGTATAAGCTGGTGACCTTATCCCTCCCTGTGTTGAATTCTGAATGCTAAGAACTCCCTAAGTGTGAGATCTGGCCTCTTACTATATGTAGTTCTGGTATCTCTGTATACCAACCATCTTCTGCATACACGAACAATAGTGGGTAATGCAGAGGGATATAGCATGGAAGAAATTCATTTATCCTTTGCAAATATCCAGTCGACTTCAACTCAACCATGATATCCCTCTTATGCCTCACATTCTCAATGTCTCCTTCAATAATGGCAGCAACCTTTGATGCAGTAGGTAAATTATAGGTCCGTCCATCCTTGGCACGTTTTGCTATAAGCTATGAGACTAATATATCTTTGAGTTATTAAGAGATATACGATCCTGACCATCTTCTATGTTTTGGCATAAGGATTATATCGACCATATCTTTGATCTTTGGTATATCTGAAGTGTCCAAACCCTTCCCATCACCACTGGCATACATGCATATATACAAATTTACTTAAATGAACTAATTATCGTGTAACATTATTATTATAAGGAATTTTATTAAACAATATATAGATATAGAGCATTGCAAGATTACATTACATACTTCGTGGTGTCATAGATGTATAGTTGAGCAAACTTTGGTCTTTTTCTTCGATGCGGCAACAAAGAGCCAATTTTGGAAATTGCGACCACCCATCTTGAAACAATAAGGACCCGACCTTTGTTAACCTCTTTGTCTATTTTTTTTCCATAGAAGTAAAAGAGAACATCATGTTATATGCCCATAAGTTCTCAATGATACTCCGACTATTCTCGTGTCTATCCTCTAAGAGACTCTTAACAGGTGGTGGTTGTTGAAGAATTGGAAGCTTGACCAGACCTCTCATGCAACATAGGGTGAACTTAGGATTCTTTTTTTTTTTTTGATTAGGTGGTCTCCTTTCTTCAAACCAGAATAAAGCACCACAATGTTCACATTTATACTCTGGATCACCCATGTCCAGATACGTTGCACATGCATTTGGAGCAATAATTTTATAGGAGAGACTACAAAATATGTAATTGTCATCCAGTATCTTATGTTTGCAGAAATAATAAGGGTTATTACATTGAGCCCCATCAGAGCTGAAAATCTAAGAATTGGACATGTGAAATGGATTGTATTTTAACGTTCAAATGTTGGAGTTGACCTCAATTAGAAATTGAGACATTTTTGCAATTGAAAGAATGTCAATGGATATAATTTGTGCTTTTTCTTAATGTAATGTAATGGGTGTTCATTAGAGACTTAATTGTTCATATTTTGGGTTGCAATTTATCTGCTTTGTTATTGTTTGTTAACAATAATAATAATATGGGCAGAAATGTCTTTTCAGGTATTAATTCGAGTTGTGGTCGAGTTTGTGTGGACTAAAATGTAATTTTATTTTTCTTGTTAATTGTCATCCATTTTTTACTAATGTGTAATTACAAAATCTAACATGGTGCATGAATGAAATTTTAACAATTAATTTGTATATCTTTGCATAATTAATAATGATTTTGATCAATGTCACATAAACCGTTTTCGCACCAGCTCCATTGGTTTGGATTTACCATAATAATAAAATAAATTATTTACCATCGAGTATCTATAATTCTAATGGATACTAAATGATGCATGCCGAATATTTTTTTAAACGAAATATGTGAAAGATACATAAAATTGAGTGTAGAGGTTTAAAAAAATGAACCCAAGAGCAATGATCATGTTGTCAATTCTGTGTTCAACGTCATATATGTACTGTTGGCAAAATTTTGGAGTTTGTACTTTGTTGGGCAACAATGTTCTAATTTTGTGATCATTTTAGCCACCTATCTTAAAGCAATAAGTACATTTTCATTTATTGATTTCCTTGTCTATTTTCAACCCATGGAAGTAAATGCGAAGATGTTGTTATATGCACTAATAATAGAACAATTATATAAACTGAGTGCCTACTGGATAAACAACTAATACCTGTAGAACATATTCCAAATTAGTATAGTTCAAAACAATGATCATGAAAAGATAAAATAAAAAATAAAATTAGAGCATAGCGACTACTAATGGACAAAATTCTACATTAAATGCCTCGATTTCTTCTATAATGTAAAGAAAAAAATGCAAATCTATAATCTGCAGACTTAGGAGATTTAATCACCAAAGAGAAATCTGCTTTAATTAATTACTACATGTTTACACTCAAAATTTCGAACCACTCCAGTTGCTAATTTGTCAGTCAAACTTTTCACACCTAAATGAACCGTAAGACACAAATTTTGACACCAAGCAATAATCTTGGCCATTGATACCTAGCAACAACACCAATACCACCCATATGTTGACTCTACTCGTCTGTAGCATCAAAATGAACTAAAATGATACCAAGATCAAGAAATAACCAAGGTGCTGCCACAATTTACTATGCAGCACATAAAGATCTTTTACTGACTATATCTATTTCATCCTTAAAATAGTGCATTAATAATCCAATAAATAAATTTTCAAAATCATAACAAACTCAATATATATAAAGTGAAATTTATATTCAAAATGTTTCATGTAGTAAATATATAAGGTAGAAGGTAATATTTGAATAAATAATGAGTAAAAAGTAGAAAATGTATTAGAATAATGTAAATGTTGATAAGATGATGGTTTGTATTTAATCCAATGCGTAACTTTATAAGTCATTTTTAATGTTTCCATTCGTAATTGTATACCTAAATAAATATTGATTTCTTTAATAATTGGAGAAGTATTGAGTATTTAATAAATGCTCTACTTTTAAATTTTCATTATTTCAATTTATGTTATTTAATAAAAACAATATTTTAATAAATACATACTTTAATTAATTAATAAAATATTCAAGTTTGATGTCTATGGATTCGTCTTGTCGCGGTGAATCTATATATATGTTTAAAATATTTTTCGGAATTTTATAAATAAATATATATGAGATTAAATAATAATTATGTATTGAGTCAACATACTAAAAATAAATAATGGGAGTTATATGGTGCACTACATCTTAACAACTTAAAATGTTCCACATTCAATATACCAAATTTAAAATTGTAATAACCAATCAAAATCCTTCATATTTCCACATAATTGATGATGTGTAATGCATGAGAATGCTTCAAATTTTTTTCTTTTAATGTATAGATTTACTAAATTTAAATAATATACATATCCATTTACATAATTTATGGGATTGCACTCCTTATATATTTACTATATATAGACTACTAAATATAAATGACAACTGTTTTTTGTTCATTATTTAAAAAAAATCTACTGTTTTTACTTTTTGGTATGGCTAAGTGTAGTGATCTACTCTGTCTAGTGTGTGATTCGTCGTACTGAAAGTTCTTATCATGTCAGTATAGTTCTTTCTAAAATCATTATCTTGTTCGAGAGAATTCCATCCGTAATTGATATCTAGAACGAGGTTGTGATGACCCAATATCAAACTTCCGCACGAGATCAGAAACATGTCAAACAACTACATAAGAAGAAGAGTCACACGCAATAGGCATGAAGCCACCAGCAGCACATCACGCGCCGGGGGAGGAAATTGATTTGGAGTTATGATGATTCGCATATGGATTGGAGTGTGAAACTAGCCGTGCAGCACTAGCCAAGGTACCCGGTCCGGTCTTAATTGGCGAGGGCCCAAATCCATGCACCGGCTTCAGCCTTAAGGTCATGGATCTTTGAAAAAATAAGTGGGCATGGACTAAGGTTAAATAAGCCTGATCCGACATTGCAATCCCTAGTTAACCTATAACCGAAAGAGTGACTACGTCATCTTTCACTTCATGGAATAAAATAAAGTAGGATTTGAGAGCCGTTTTAATTGAGTTCAATGTCTTTAATTTGTAATGGCTTTTTATCCCCCGATCGATAAATTGAAAGATTTGACCAATTGGCCTTGAGGTCTATCATCTAGAAAGCCTATTCGAGTGGGTCTTAATAAAATTTAACTAAAATTTGCCTCACCTTGATTGCACCCCTACCTATTAGCCACGCAATGAACAACCTAGGAGGTCTAGAAAACTGCACACTGTAGTGAAAATGTCGCATGCATTTTTAATTGAAGAGTGGCAAACGTTGATGACTTCCAAATAACCTTTTTCAGATTTTGTATCAAGTCTTTGCGTGTTGTGGCATACTATCTTTAAATGTTATGCGTGATTATGCAGGTATGCGATATATATCAGACCGCATAAAACATCTAAGCATCATAAGGCACTAAATCATGCGGCATGGTAGAGAATCACTAATTTTGAAGATTAGAGATATTTAAATACAAAGATGCAAAGGTTAGAGGCTCATCTCTTTTCATAATCCATGCAACTAGACTAGTCTTGAATCTTGATGACATGGTCTGTGAAAACCTCGTTTCAAATATGCTCCTTAGGTCACGACAAATACTTTAATTTTATTTTTTAATATTAATTATGATGATCATCATGATCCAATTGGTGTCTAATTATTTTTATTGTTCCGTTGGCCACAACTAACACATGTGTTAATGAGAATTTGTGAGATTGTGCCTCGTGGCATCACAAATACACAATCGACCCATAGTCGGCCCCATAACATATAAGCACGTCGACTATATACGTTGATATAAGTATGGTGTCTTTGAGCGTAATGATCCGATTACTAGCTAGTCAATTAAAATCCAACTCTTGAACTTATGTATAAATATAGCACTCTATAATTCTTTTATTACTTATTCTCATAAAAGTACTATCACATTAAAAGAATTAAAAGAGACCCTTAACTTTTAAGGAAAATTATCTATACTTAATATCTACCCACTTTTATTTCGCGGATCCTTTTCGCGGGTCGAATCTTTGAAATCTGGATACGGGTCGAGCAGTTTTTATATTCTGGATTCACTATATAAGCCCATTTTCCCCCTTTTTTCATTTTCTACTTCATTCAGACGATTTCTCCCAATCTTCATCCGATTTCTCTCGATTTTTGGCGAAGAACCCTAATTCTCACGTCTTCACTCGCGATTATCAGGTTTGCTTCTATTATGATCGATTTTCAGTGTTTTGAAACTGTTTTAGTTGTTGTATCTGTTTTTGAATTTTTGTTCGTATTGATTTTGCTTTATTAGTTGCTTCAATGGTTGAATCGAACTCGGATGTGGATGTTACCTGTGTTGATGGAGGTTCCGGTGGAGGAAATTCTACCGTTGTGCGTCCGAAAGTTAAAACGGATGTTCATGTGCTTCATGGAAGGCGAGAGGAAATCAGATCCACTAACTGATCTACTGCTCTTCCGCCTTCAATCGTCGACGGTCCGGCCAGATCGACTCCAACGCCTAGTGTGATTTCAAGTTTGAGCAGGATCGGATTTGCAACGGTTTTGCTGGTCTTTGTTGCAGGTTTGTTAATGTAGATCTAATTTTTATTTGAGCAGATTTGATCGGTCGTCGATGCGGCGAAGAGCCTCTTTACGACTGAGTCTCGACGGCGATGAGCTAATGAACTTGCTCCACGGCTCGGATCAGGTGAAGCTAGAGACCAATTGGCTCGAGAATGAAGTTAGAGGTCAGTCACTTTAGCAATTCAGCTCTAATCCACTATGAGTCAATGTAATATGGCGTAATTTCAGTGCATCTGTTGTGATTTATGTTAGTTGATTTGAAAAAGATAATAGTATATTATTTAGTTAAGTTATATTATTGTCTATGTTTTACTATAAATTGTCTAGTTTTTTTATAATTGGTCTATGTTTTAGTAGAAATTGTTTATGCTGTTCGTTGTTGCTGGTTTAGTTTTTATATAAAATGTCTATGTTTTACTATGAATTGTCTAGTTTTTTTGTATAAATGGTCTATGTTTTAGTAGAAATTGTCTATGTTGTTCGTTGGTGCTGGTTTAGTTTTTTGTATAACTTGTCTACGTTTTACTATAAATTGTCTAGTTTTTTATATAAATGGTCTATGTTTTAGTAGAAATTGTCTATGTTGTTCGTTGTTGCTGGTTTAGTTTTTGTATAAATTGTCTATGTTTTACCATAAATTGCCTAGTTTTTTTTATAAATGGTCAATGTTTTAGTAGAAATTGTCTATGTTGTTCGTTGTTGCTGGTTTAGTTTTTTGTATAAATTGTATCTGTTTTACTATAAATTGTCTAGTTTTTTTATAAATGGTCTATGATTTTGTATAGATTGTCTACGTTTTACTATAACTTTTCTAGTTTTTTTGGATAAATGGTCTATGTTTTAGTATAAATTGTCTAGTTTTTTGTATAAATGTCCTATGTTTTAGTAGAAATTGTCTATGTTGTTCTTTGTTGTTTGTTTATTGTGAAAAGATAAATGCGTTATATATTGTTTAATTTTTTGTATGAATGGCCTATGTTTTAGTATAAAATTGTCTATGTTATTATGTGTTGATGTTTTAGTTTGAACTGTTTAATTTTTTGTATAAATGGTCTATGTTTGTGTATAAATTTTCTATGTTTTTTTATGTTTTTGTTGTATGTACGTGTTAGGTTTTCATAAAAAAGGTGGTGAACAAAAAAATTAATTGGTCACAAAAATTGAGACGTTGTGGAAGAAGGGCCGGGTCGACGAACAAGCCAAGAGTGTGAAGAGAGCTATTTTGAAGATGTATTAAATGTTTTTGAAAAGACGTATGTATTTTTATAGGTTGTAAATTTTGATTTTTTTATTATTTTATGTATTGAAATTTATTGGTTGACGATGAAATTGAAGTTCATATTTATTTTTCTAAATATTGTTTCTTGATTGGATAAACAAGTTGTTATTAATGTTTGCATGCTAAACATAGACAATTTCACGATAAACATAGGTAATTTGATGATAAACCTAGACAATTTGATGTAAAAATCAACATATTTGGATTTGCATGAACATTGATGAGTTGAGTAAGTTTTTTCAAAAAATAATTCGTGGACTGGGTCGACCCTGAAAAATCAAATTGTCTAGTTTTTAGGATAAATTGTCTATGTTTATCTGTTACTAGTAAAATTGTGCACATGAAAATTCAAGTACCAAATAAATGAGTGTCTCATATTAAAATTAAATATGCATGACTTAAACATCTTTACGATTCTAAAAGAGAACTACCCAAAGGTAATTGTTACACCAATCAATTTAATTTTGACCAATTGATTAATTTTGACTTCAAATTTCACCTATAAAAATAAAGCTAAAAAGGAAAAGAAAAAAAGAAGGGAGTTTGCACATCATCCCCCACTACTTCCACCGTTATAATCACAAAAAATTATATTTTTATTAATTACTCAAATAATTAACATATATTATGATTAAATTTTTAATTAACTAAGTATAAGTTTAAATATTTATATTATAATATTTATGTCATGCATATTTAAATTTTAATATGGAACTCATTTATTTGGCACGTGAATTTTCACGTGCACAATTTTACTAGTTAGTATAATAAATATTTAAACTTATACTTAGTTAATTAGAAATTCAATCATAATATAGTATGTTATATGAGTATTAATAAAAATATAAATTTTGGTAATTATAATAGGCGGAAGTAGTGGGAGATGATGTGCAACTTCCTTATAATTTTTTTTCTTTTCCTTTTTTGCTTTATTTTGATAGGTGAAATTTGGAGTCAAAATTAATTCAATTGGTCAAAATTAAATTGATTGGTGTAACAACTACCTTTGGATAGTTCTCTTTTAGAATAGTAAAGATAGAGGACTTTCGAGACTCTCCAATATGTAGGGGTCTCCTGCAAGACAAACTCTTCTTTTATTTTGATTTTTCTTTTCCTTATCTCATTTTTCCTTAGATTTATTTTTTCGCTAAGACCTTATCTCAAGCTATTAAATTTAATTTCCTCTCAAATTTATATAAAAAGGGAAAAAATCCGACAAAAGTACCTTAAATTATGACACTTCCGAAAAAAGTACTTTATTTTGTGACCGTCCGATTTTTGTACCTTTAAATACAATATTGTCCAATTTAGGTACATTGTAACACGTGGCGGCTTAATTACACGACACGTGTCACTTTACAAAATACAGAAATATATTGGACTAAAATGTAAATAAGGTAGTTGTTTGTTAATTTCAAATAGATCCTACTATATAAAATGATTGCAAAATTACCCATGGACTTTCAATTTAAAACAAAGATACATAATAAACAAAAGAAAGAAAGAAAACATTACCACCATGGAAGAAGCTTGGCAGATTCCGGAGCTTCCATGGCAGAATCTTCCAGGCCATGGAACTTCCATGTCCGATCTGGAAGCTCCGGTTCCATGGCCGGAAATCTTCTGCCATGAAAGCTCCATGGTGGAGCTCCATGCTGCCATGGAAGCTCCTTCTATGGTGGATCTGCTCCGCCATGGAAGCTTCATTTCAGAGTTTTCATGGCTATGGGGCTGCCATTGGAGCTTCCATGGCAGAATTTTCATTTCTTTTTTTTCTAATTTTTCTTTTGTTTTAAAAAATTTAGCAAAACCATTCTAGTGAACAACGTAGGCAGGCAAATTTTGCTTTTAACAAGTCAATCCTAAATAATTAATGAGGTTTAATGGTGGTTAATGGATAATGGAGGTTATTAATGGGTTAAATGGGGGATAATATGGGTTAAATGGTGATTTTGATAAAATGGGGTTAATTCATAGTTATTCAAAATAATGTGGTTCAATTGAAATTAATTAAAATTATTTTATTTGTAATTTTACCTATTAAAATTTTAAAATTGCAAAGTAACACGTGTCGCTTAATTAAGTTGTCACGTGTCACAGGGGTACCGTACATTCAATTAAGTTAAAGTACCAAAATTGAACAGTAACAAAATAATGTACTTTTTCTGAAAATGTCACAACTTAGAGTACCTTTTTTAAATTTTTCCTTATAAAAAAAAAATTCCATTCATTTTGATACCTAATTTTTCACCCTTTCCTCTTACTATATTATTAATCAACACATTTTCTCACTCTTTGATTTTATAATATTTTCGAATTCTAACTACATCAGTCACCACCAGCTAAAGTTGATTGCTTTCCGACATTGAATTGAATCACTATTAAAAACTCGTGTAGTGAACAGTCATCTACATTGAATCACTATTAAAATGAGCCAATCGACTGTAAATGGATCTCCTTTTGATCTCGTGTAGTGAACAGTCATCTCTTCTAACAACCAAGATAATTTATTGGTAGGGAAATGAAATAAAGTGAAGATAAGGCTCCCTAGCTTTTTTGGAAATCGTTTAACAACACTTTAACAGTAGCAGGAAATCCACGCTCCATTATTTGGATTAACGGGGTTAATTTATGTGTATGTTCGAAAAATGACACGATAAGATGACTAATAATTTTGATCAATTAATTTATTTTGGTCATATTTAGCCTTTTAAATCTTTTAAATCAATTATGTGATCATTTATCTTATTATATTGATGTAACAGTCAAAAAATTCGTATTTCAAATTTAGACGTTTTAAAGAGAACCGATCGTCAAAGTGGAGTTCGTAAGCGTTGTTGGCCCAGATTTTGTAACTTGTAACCTTATCCAGCCCATCACTTATCTAAAGCCCAAGTCCATTTTATTTAACAAGTTCATTCTAGCCCTAACCCTAGTTATTTTCAAAGAAAAACCCTTAGCAAAATACGTGCGCACAAATTTTCTGCCAGGCGCAGTCATCTTCTAAAATTGTTTCCCGAATAGTTAACCGTTCAATCGAGCTGAGTTTTGGAGAGCATATTTATAACAGACATTTCTATACTTCCACCGGATGGATCGCCATGTTGATGTCCGAGTCATCCCGAATATGATGTCGAACAGAGGGATGTTTTTCAACCCTTTTCAACTCTTGCCCCTCTTGTTCGTTTCTCTCAAGGCAAGTTCCCCTAAGGTTTCATTCACGATTATTTGATTTGTTATCTATGCTAAGATATGTGATCTTTGCAAGTTCCTCTTTGGTTCAATTCATATTTATATGTTGATTATACTCTGTTTAGTTGTGTACCTTTCTGCAAGTAGATATTTATATTATTCATTGGCGGATTCTAATTTGGTTACCAGCATGTATAGTGATTATTGAAAGTTGTTGCAATCGTCTTTTACGCAAATATCTAGGCATGAATCTGTGTGTAAGTATTTTAATTCTATGTTATAGGTTCTAATGACAGTGTGAGGATTAAGGGACTTAATAAAAGTAATTACTTTTGTTACATGACTGTGTTTAGCTAATGTTTCAAGTGAGTTGATTGTTAGTGCTATTAGTACTACTATGATTCTGCAAGAGATATTATTAAACGCAGGACATATTTTACTAAATGCAGGACATTTTTTGAAAAATTACAAAACTAGTTCAAAGTTTAATAATTCACATATAAGTCATAAAATACTTTAAAAATTTGAAAAAACAAAACTCATCATCATCCGGATCATCATGATCACCATCTGAAATATTAGTATACTATTTCAACAACAAATCATACAATTTAGGAAAATAAAATAACAACGCTACTACAATAATTAAAAAAATATATATCATAATTAACTAAACAATTTTAAAAAAGTAAACAATATATCTATATAGTTTTATAAATTTAACCGACCGTTTCATTTCCGGCTGAATACTTGTGGCCAACGTTTGTAGGCCACACAATGGATGTGGCCTACAAAACTGTAGGCCACAACATGTTGTGGACTTCGCTTTCGAAGACAACCATGTTGTGGCCTACATTGTTCTAGGCCACAAGTATTCCGGCCGAAAACTGGCCGGCTAAATTTTTTAAAAAAATACATATATGTTGTAATTACTTACATTTTTTAATAGTTTGGTTGATTATAATATTCTTTTTCAATTGTTGTAGTAACATTATTATTTTATTTTTCTAAATTGTATAATTTGTTGTTGAAATAGCATGATCATGTTCCAGATGGTGATCATGATGATCCAGATGATGACTGAGTTTTGTTTTTTGAAAAATTTTAAGTATACAATACATACATATATATATATATATATATGTGTGTGTGTGTGCGCGCGCGCGCGCGCATATTTTTTTTAAATTTAACCGTCAAGGAAACAAGTGTTACCCACCGGAATACTTGTGCCTATACAACAATGTAGGCCACAAACATTTTGTGGCCTACATTGCTGTAGGCCACAAGTATTCCGGCCGGAACCTGTTAAATTTAAAAAACTTTGCACATATATTGTTTACTTACTTTTTTTAATATTTTGGTTAATTATAATATATTTTTTTAATTATTGTAGTAACATTGTTATATTATTTTTCCAAATTCTACGATTTGTTGTTGTAATAATATGATCATGATAATGTTGTTTCATATGGTGATCATGATGATCGGGTTTTATTTTTGTAATTTTTAAGTTTTTTGGGAGTTATTTGTAAATTATTGAACTTTAGACTATTTTTATAATTTTTCAGAAAGTATACTTTTTGCATTTTACTAAATGTGTTTTGCGTTTAACAAGCACCCCTTCTGCAAGTTATGTTGGTCAGTAGCACAATCTGTGTTGGACTATGACTAGTCAAGCTACCTAGATCACTGCTCAAGTTTCATGTAGTATATGATATTGGTTGGCTCGTTTGTATGTGTTCTGATACTATTGCAAACTCAGTTCAAGTACTATATATTTAATGGTCAATCTCCTGGTGTGCTAGTTATAAAATTGATTTATGTGATTGTTAAATGTTCAAGATGATATGTTATATGTTATGCACACATATTAATCCATGCATTTATAAATTGAGTTTAAAAGCATGCATTCATGTTAATAAGATTCTAAGCCAAGAATGATTTCAAGTCATGTAAAAAATGAGCTAGTAAGGTCTCCCTAGTAAATCGTGGCCAACTAAGCAGTCACCACGGCTAGGCAACTAGCAAATCGTGACTATTCATGTTAAGCGGTCACCATCGACTAGGCAACTAGCAAATCGTGGATATCCATGTTAAACGATCACCATCGGCTGGGGATGTACATTATGATGCCAAGTGAGCTCATGAATCAAGTTAATTTCAAGTCATGTTTAAGAGTAAAGTTTAAGATTATTTTTCAAGAAGTTCAAGTTCAAGTACAAGTTCAAGTGTTAAGCGTTAGAGTCAAGTCAAGTCTTAAGTTGCATTGTATTAAGCAAGATTAAAAGATTTAAAATACATGAAAAAAGAACTTTAAGTCATGGCACGTGCATGAAATTTGCTCAGTCAAGTGGTCACGATTGACCCTTGCTAAATTATCAATTTTAGGTACTTGAAGCCGAGCTGATCGGAGTGGCAAGTGTTACCGGAACAGTGATCAGTACCAGGAAGATCTTTAATATATTTAAATTTCATGATTTCAAAGACTTTATAATGTTGTAAAAATTTATCTATTTATAGTTATGCGGTATTTTTATAAGTTCAAGAATTATTGTCAAGAATTTCCATGTGAAGTCATTTGATGCGCAAGGCGTCTTATAACGTTTTAAAATTCTATGACTCAAGTTAGTTGAATTTTCAAGCTGACGAACTAACGTGATTTTTTATTTTCCTTAAATCTTCTTTTAAATATGAGGGTGCTATAATTGATCAGGCAAATCCATTGTACTTTAACAAAATAAAATGCGATCAGTTGGCAAAAACGAACTTGCGTTCTATTTTAGTAATCTCAAAGGCTCATCAAATATCTGAAGCAATGTGGCGTTCAACGGTGAGGAAACACGCCTTTCATGATTTCATCATAAAAGGATTTTAGTGCTCATGTACTGGGAAATTTTTTTTAATTGTCTTTCTTGGGTAATGGGGTTGTTTAAGCAATCCAGACAAGCCTTCATGTTTTGGACAGCTTTGTTAGATCAACATCACATTACATGTTTATTATAAGTATAATGCTTATGCATGTTTAATAAATACACAATATTTATGAAGTTATAAAACGATTAAAATGAATCGGGGTTTAATTAAATTTTAATCGTGAATAGTAACTGAATTATAATTGGATTTTGAAAAATTGTGTTAGTGATGGAATTAAAGTTTTATAGAGTTGTAAGAGTGAAGTGATGTGTGTAAGAATTTTTAAGGGGCAGTAGCAACCCAGTACATAGTGAGTAAAATTGGATGATTTAGAACGTGGGTTCTGGGATGTATTGAATTGTATGAAACACATTTTCATCTTACTGAGGTACATATTTCACTTTTTTGTGTTATAGGCCTTAACTGTTCACTCCTGACAAGATCTTCCATTTGTCTGATTTGGATGCTCACTGTAACCCCATTTCAATGGGCCTAAACTATATTTATTTCGTCCCCATAATAGTGTACTTGTCCAAAATCAGGCCCATCTGGTAATATTACACATCGATTGACCGCAATAACAGTATAATGGTCCGGAATCAAGCCCAATAATCATGTTTGCTTGGGCCCAATATCATATTAGGCACATTCCCAAAAATCATGTAAGGGTTCAACTCTTAAGTCTTGTAAAACTGGGAGTAACTTGAACAATTAGGTCCAAATATGATAAGTTTTCATAATCTTCAAGAACATCTTCGAGTAATAGTGACAGCTTGTGCACTACAACAGTCTTACATCTTGCATCTTCAATCTGCCCGTGTAATAAACGATGAATTAGTCACTTCTCTTTGGCGGTTTAACACTACAAATAACAAATGTACATATTAATGTTTTGACTTAATAATTCAACATAAACCATTTTTTGAATTGGATAGTTGTATAATAAGCACCTAAAACCCAATAAATCCACCAAATAAACGAAAGAGGCTCTGAATTTCAAGAACGTAAACACCACCCCAAATTAAACCCAGATCAAGAAATAAGAGTTTGACTTTGAAAATCAAGCAAATCAATAAACCCAGTTTCAAATGGACAAAAAAATATTTTCAATTGAGAAGAATAAGAAGTGTAACACAAATCTTTGAAAACCCTAAGTACTTGAATTTACATGAACATGATGTTTATCAAATAGATAGAGAGAAGAAACTATATGCTCTGCCTCGAATGAGATTTGGGTTCTGAATCTGGAGTATTGCCAACCACCCAACATGACTTATGCTTCCCTGCTTCATGTCAAACCGGAGAGGACAATGACCGCGAATAAAGAGGAGAGTGATCGAGTAGCATAGCAACATAGTTTCAGATCTTCAAACCCAATTCTCAATCATCTTGCTTATTGTCCCGGGCAAGTCGGATTTAAATCTACCACTAAAAGAGATTAGGAGAATAGGAGAGTGCATCAATTTGAGTTTTTACAAGAACAATAAGAACCAAGAAAAGAAAAAAAGAAAGAGAGAAGGAAAGTATGAGAGAAAGAAGCTACTGGAGATAATGACGAGGAATAGAGAGATAAGGAAAGTAATGGGAAAAGATAAATGAGAGATATATTATGAAAGATTGGGAAAGATATTGTCCAGATTGAGTGGATATGGAAGATATTATCACATGGCAATAGTGTGTGTAATAAGTGTTGAGTTTTTCGGAAAAATAACCTCTAAGGTAACGCAGCGGAAAGTTAAAATTTTCACCAACAATGAATGACTGATAAGCTATACAGATACTTCTAATTGCGATAACATATAAGTCGAAAGCTTACTTGTTGTGGCGGAAAATTAAGCTTCATGTTGTTTGTATAAGCGGCCGACCTTAGTTGACCCACAACAATTGAGCACCAAAAGCACTTGAGCACAATCTCGCGTATTGTTGGATTCTCCTTCGAAAAATTGCTAGGATATTCTTCTAAGAGAAAATTCTACATAAACTATTTATCAGAATTATTGGAATTCTTGAGAAAATTCACTTGTGAATTCATCGAATGAATTCTTGTGTATTAAATTATGCAGGGAGATGTTCTATTTATAAGGTTTCAATAATTCTTCAAAAGGAAAATTACCAAAACAAAGAAGCAAGAAGAAAGGAAAGGAGTAGGGAGAAAGAAAAGCATATTCCAAGAATATGCCGCCGTCTAGAAGCCTCGGGCACGTGTCCAATTTTCTTCAATCTGGAGCGTGCATTGCGCGCACCATCAATTTGTCTTTTACCGGGCGCGTGTACCACACTCGCCCGTGTAAAGGTCTGTTGGGCCGCCTGGCCCAACTTTCCTTCTCTCTTTCTTTGGGCTCTTCCTTGTGCTAGTACTTGGACCATTTTTCAAAAGAAAAGCGCCCAAGGGCACTATATTATAAATTATTAATTAAGTCCAAATAAATTCAATTTAACTGAACTAAATATTTTCCATCAAATAGAAAATTCTCCATTAAATATATTTCATCCAATAATATATTTAATTCAATTAAATGTTTAATCCAATTAACATTTAATTATTTTCTATCAAATAGAAAATCCTTCATAATATAAATTAAATATCCGTAATCCAATTAGATATTCAATTAAATTAAATGTACAATCCAATTAACATTTAATTAATTCCAACATACGAATGGTGCAACACATAATGTTGGTCCAGATAACGGCAAAGTAAAAGACTAGAGGGGAGGGGGGATTGAATAGTCTTTTAAAACTTTTGTCGATAAACACAGTTTCTCAGAAACCTCTTAAATTCAGAGCGCGGAAGACTTTAAGATAGGTAAGTGCAGAAACAATAAGTATGTGTGTGTGCTTTGCTGAAATGTAAATACAGAAAGGTAAATGACACAGCAAGTATAGTGGTATCTGGAGGTGGCGTAATCCTCCAACTAATCAACTTCGGTCTTTCTGAGACCTAGAATTCACTAGAACAGATAATTGAGTTCACCTTACAATAATCCTATTCTAAGATTCCTAAACAAATGGTTCCCAACCAAATGTTCCCCCTGAGTTATTCCCCAGCTCCTAGAGCTAAGTACTTCCTCTACTCAGATAACCTTGAAGTTATTCATTGATTTCCCAAATCAAGTACTTCCTCTACTCCACGCCTTGATGGTGTTGGTTATAAGGTTTGTCAGAGAGGCTTCTCGTATAACTTTTCAGTTATGTTTTCAGAGAGCCTAATAGAACAAGACTACTTAATACACTTGTTCAGTGGATGGCAGTCTGCTCTTTACTGACCTAAGTAATTGATGTCCGTTCTGGAGAATGAGCTTCAGAAAGGGTATCTGATAGTTCAACTCTTTCACGAATAACAATCTCTTGTTAAGGTTCAGGACAACTTAGAACTACTAGTGATTCTTCGAGCAACAGAAAGCTTTCAGAAAGGGTAGTAGAGTGCTTGAGAGATTACTTTGTTTGATGGTAAGTTTGCAAGATAGAGTGTTCTAAGGTGTATTTATCAGTCCATACTTATCTTGAAATGAGTACTCAGAAGTCCTTGTCTCATGTCTCAGAGAGGACTGTGCTTCAGCGGCTTTTGTGCCGATGCAATTAATGCACTTGTACTATTTCTTGTCCTGTAGTCTTCAACGGATACATGAGCCTTTCTGATGGCTTGCATGCTCCATACTCATGATGTCATATGTCCAGAATCATATTTCAAAAGTAAGTAAATACACTTAAGTAAGGATTAAGGACATAGTATTTCTGAGTTAGACTAAACCTTGATATCTTCATAAATCTTGTGCAATCTTCAGTCTTCTAATCTTCAGAAAAGCTCCATTTCTAGGATTGATCTTCATGGTCTTCTGGAAATAAAAATTACACTTAGAGACCTATAATCCTAATACAAGATTTACTAGACTAATCATACTCAGTGATTTCCTCTTTTACAATTTTCAAGTGAACCAAGAGTACTTAATCACCTTTCTGTCTAAGATAAGAACATGTGATGAGTGATCAAAATACTAACAAATATTCCTAACAGTATATATGTTCTAGAGACAATCATATTGAGGGCAAATATACTCATTCACATTCAATATTTACATATAATTGTTTTATGCAATTATAATGTATATATGGACATATACATATATTGGCATTACAATGTTTAAATGTTTATTGTCTGTTTGTCTGCATTCATTTATACACGTGTTCCTATGAGTTTAATGTTGTCACTAAGAATGTGAGATCTTGAGTGATATAGCATAAGCTCTTAAATCGCCCCAATCAATGATTATCGAGAATGGGATATCGATGATGCATAATATACTTGGGATGTTGAAGATTGGCATGTGGTCTGCATCATATTCTTAGAGGGATGTAGTGGTTCTCACAACTACGAATAACTCGGTTATTCATGATGGACACTTTGGAGAATGCTGGTATACCCTACCGAGAAACCATTTGATGTATTAAAGTGTCTGTGGGAGTATCGACTTATAGGGTGATGTAATAGTCCTTCGACTTGAGATCAATACGACTTCATGTGTGAAGTGATGTACTTTGGTCACGACCAACGCTTGCACTCCTGAGGAGTAGATACGACGTGCGCTGGGTACATCATGGAGCATATGGAAGTCGTAGTTGAGCCAAGATAGAATTCATTCCTCGTAATAGAATTTGAGAGAATACTCTACTTCTCATATTTAGTTGATTATTAGTCACTGGCCAGTGCATTGGATATGTATTCGAAATAGTGTTCGAATATATCAAGGGTCAACTAATACGATTGAGAGATATTGATTAAGTTATTGGAACATACACAATATCAAGTTCTAGACTAAATCGAGTATTCGTAAATGAATGGACCGTATCATCATTAACTCTACATTTCAGGGAGTTTGTATAAGTCCTCACAAACTTCCTTATGTATCAAGAGTGTCCAGTGAATCGTCTAGGAGTTCGTTCGGACCTTAATTTGATTAGTGCTTGCTATACATAAGGCCCTAAGGGTCACACAATATAGTAATTGTTAGGAATATCTGTTAGTATTTTGATCACTCATCACATGTTCTTATCTTAGCCAGAAAGGTGATTAAGTACTCTTGGTTCACTTGAACATTGTAAAAGAGGAAATCACTGAGTATGATTAGTCTAGTAAATCTTGTATTAGGATTATAGGTCTCTGAGTGTAATTTTTATTTCCAGAAGACCATGAAGATCAATCCTAGCAATGGAGCTTTTCTGAAGATTAGAAGACTGAAGATTGAACAAGATTTATGAAGATATCAAGGTTTAGTCTAACTCAGAAAGACTATGTCCTTAATCCTTTCTTAAGTGTATTTACTTACTTTTGAAATATGATTCTGGACATATGACATCATGAGTATGGAGCATCAGAAAGGCTCATGTATCCGTTGAAGACTACAGGAGAAGAAATAGTACAAGTGCATTAATTGCATCGGCACAAAAGCCGCTGAAGCACAGTCCTCTATGAGACATGAGACAAGGACTTCTGAGTACTCATTTCAAGATAAGTATGGACTAAATTTGAATTGTGTCTAACGGATATCATTCCAACAACTCTCAAATTCATCTATATATATCACACACTTAGATGCTGAGAAATACACCTTAGAACAGCGCTGAATCTAAGTATCGAACCCCATCAGTACGAGAAGCTGTGTTATCGACAAAAGTTTTAAAAGACTATTCATCCCCCTAGTCTTTTACTTTGCCGTTATCTGACCAACAAGTGGTATCAGGCGGGAGTTTCACAAGCCTTCCTTGCTGAACCTAGATCCCCAGATAGGTGAAGGAACTTTGTCCCTTTCTGAGGACTATATAATTTGTGTGTTAAGTGTGCAGGTATGTCTCTGAGCGATGCACCCGTTCTGAAGCCAGAAAACTACGAGAAATTGAAGAACAACATGATGCTCCATCTAGAGGCCATTAGTGACGAGATGATCTATGTCATCAATGAAGGGCCTATCAAAATCAGACAACTCAAACAAGTTACTGGGGTGTCTGATGGAAGAAAAGCCTCAGACAAGGAAGATGGAAGCGAGGATGCGGCTGCTAGTGATAGTGGTCGTGTTGCTCGTGGAAACATTATGTATGAAGATAAGCCAAGAGAGCTCTGGACATCTGAAGATGCCAAGAGACACAGATTGAATGGTCAAGCTCGTAATATCATCATCAGATCGACACCTGAGCACATACGATTAAAGCGTGGTTGCTAAAACGGCGAAAGTTGTCTGGCAATTGATTGAAGAAATCTGTGCCGGAAATGAGAAAACCAAGGAAAACAAGTTCGAAGTTCTTAAATTGAAGTTCCAAAACTTCAAACAAGGTCCCACTGAAACTCTGGAAGAACTTAATTTCAGGTTTACTACACTTATGAGTGATATGGCTGCACTTGATGAAAGCAACAGATACTCCCAGCCAGAAAAGATTAAGACTATTGTCAGAAGTCTCAATCACAACTGGGAGCACACTAAGTTCTTTTATTTCAACCAAGGGATGCCAAATATTACTCCAGTAGAGCTCTTCTCTCATCTTGCTACTGTAGACTATGAGACAACTCAGAGAGAACAAACAGCTGAAAAGTTGCAAAGTGTTGCTCTAGTTTCTCAAGGTACTTCTGAAAAGAAGTATACCAAAGATGCATCTGAAGAAAATGCTCTTACAGTAAGACACATGAAGAAATTTGTGAGTCAAGAGATTGAGAGAAGAAAAGCTAAAGAAAAGGTGAAAAAGCATCTTGGCCCAAACTATCATCAGTACAAGAACATACAAATGAACAACTCTCTGAACACTCCCATTCAGAAAGGTGTTAATACTGAAGCTGCAGAAATAGGAAATGATATCTGCTTCTATTGTCAAAAGCCTGGTCACTTCAAGAGAGATTGTCCTACTTTAAACAAGCTCAAGACAGGTGACAAGAAGGACAGAAGAAATTTCAAGAGAAATCAAAGGGCCTTCTTGGTGAAGAAAGGAAGAAGATTCAAATTCAACTTGATGCTCTAGACATTGAGACAGATTCTGAAGATGGAGATTCAGATGACTCAAACCTACCATCACCAGAATTGTGTGGAATCACCCACGATGTAATCGACTTGCTTAAGAAGAATGAAATGTGTGGAATTCTTTGAGATTCTTTGGTCCGGACATCTCCAACATTGAAATATGTCTTATGGTGATGAGGTAACTAACAATTCACAATTTACGTACTATGAGTGATGATGGAATTGAGGATCTGGAGTTGGTCAAGAGTGAATTGGATCGTTATGAGAAAGAATTTCTGGAAGCACAATCCAAAACCAGAATTCTAGAGGAAAGCAAAGAAACTCTTGAAAAAGAGGTTTCTGAGCTAACTAGAGTATCTGAGAACAAGAACGCTGAAATAGCTATTCTGAAAGCTCAGATATCTGAGAATGAAAATTCTCACAAACTAGCCTTGGATGAACTTAATAAGAAAATGATGAAGCTGCTTTCTGAGAATGAAGAACTCAAAAATAAAGAGCTATCCTTTCAATCTTATGCAAAGGCTAGTGACACTCTCACTGAGGTTCAATCCTATCTGAGAGATCCCTCTGAGAAAGGTGGACTTGGACTTGATGAACAATCAAGTAATTCATCTCCTCGAAGAAAAGTGATGAAAGGTTGACCTTTGTAAAAAGTCAACAGAATGATTCTTCAACCACCTATAGCATTGGTCAGAAAGCTAGGGTAGTTGACAAAGGAAAAGGAGTTGCAACCCAGCCTTTGAAAGAACAACAAGTTCACAAGAAACATGTGGATAAGGTTTACGAAAGAAACACTGACCTCGGATATGCAACCATCCACATTCTTTGCATTACTAGGAAGGGAAGAATTCTTGGAATAGGCAAATTCTCTCTTGTACCATTTATGAAAATAAAGATGGTGCGTAAACTAGTAAGGCTTCAAGAGCGCTTTTAGAAAGCCAAAGGTGTTGAAATGGCATTGGCTATCGTGCTATTGGAAAGGTCCTACGCAACAATATAAGGAAGGACAAGAACAATGGCATAAGGCGATATTACACGTAGCAATAGGCGAAGTGGAAGAAATCTCAAGCCACCGAAAAGCGAATGCGAGTTAGAAGGAACACGGCCAAAAGGCTAAGTTCTTTGAAAAGCAACCCGTAAATCGAGGGTCGAAAGCACCAAAGGAACACCTAGAAACACCCCAAGAAGGAAGATTGAGATCAAAATGCGATTTTATTGCATCTCCTTCGGATCAAGCTAGACAAAAACAAACTCCCAAGAAATTCACTAAAATGTGGATTCCTACTGGAAGAATGTTTAGTCTAAGTGGTTCTATCTCTGAGGCAAGAACCTAACTCATGTATCCTGTTTTGTGCAGAACGCCTCTTGGGCTAAGGCTCAATGGTTATTTGATAGTGGATGCGGAAAGCACATGACAGGAGACAAAGCAAATCTGGTCAACTACAAAGCTTGCAACCTTTGGACCGGACATCAGTTCTTTGGAGGAGAATTAAATCCCTCTCTGGGATCTGGCAACGTCAAATTAGGATCATTAACAATCACTGACGTATTACATGTTAAAGGTTTGAAATATAATCTATTTAGCATGAGCAGGTTTGCGACAAGGATTCCTGTGAAATTCAAAGCAAAGTATTGCAAACTTATAGACAATGAGTCAAAGCAGCCGATCTTGGTTGCTCGGCGGAAAAGCGATCTTTATGTTGCCGATTGGGCATCTGCCTGGCGAAGAATGTTTCATGGTGAGTCAATTAGGTCACCTGGAAAACCGGTTATGGCACAAAGAATGAGTCACTTGAATTTCAAAACTACGAACAAACTTGCGAGAAAAGAGTTAGTGGTTGGTCTTCCCAAAACATCTTTCAGAAAGGATGGTATCTGTTCTGCCTGTCAGATGGGGAAACAATCCAAGATCTCTTTCAAGACCAAAACCAGACACTCTAGTGTTAGACCACTGCAACTATTACACATGGATCTTTTTTAATCATCTGTAACTAGTTATGCGGGAAGAAGTATGAATGCGGTTGTTGTAGATGACTTCTCAAGATTCACTTGGTTGTCTTCGAAGCACAAATCGATGCTAGGATGGAGATACCAAACTTCTTTGAATAAGCTTGAAGTCATGAAAATGACAAAGTATCTGCAATCGAGCAGACCATGAATGCTTGAGTTTGTCAACCAGTACATAAAGGAGTTTTGTACCAGCAAAGGTATACAACACCAACTTTTCTCTGTGAGAACACCACAACAAAATGGTGTTGCAGAAAGGAAAAATAGAACCCTTAAAGAAGCAGCAAGGACATTGCTAGCTGACACTGAAATAAGTGAAGTTTATTGGGTTGAAGTAAACCTGACATGCTACGCCGAGCAGATGTTTGATAAACAAACACCATGACAAGACCCCATATGAACTCTTGGTTGGTAGAC
Organism: Plantago major; assembly: GCA_026545765.1. Classification (NCBI taxonomy): domain Eukaryota; kingdom Viridiplantae; phylum Streptophyta; class Magnoliopsida; order Lamiales; family Plantaginaceae; genus Plantago; species Plantago major. Next base: position 22,151,062 of record CM048840.1, on the reverse strand, counting down.
CCCCTAATATCAAACATCTTAAAGTGTTTGGTTGTAGATGTTTTGTTCTTAACAATGAAAAAGAGTATCTAAGAACATTTCAACCAAAGGCAGATGAAGGTGTGTTTCTTGGTTATTCATGAATAGCAAAGCATACAGAGTTTACAACAAAAGAACAAAGAAGATTGAAGAATCAGTTCATGTTGTATTCTATGAAGGAAGCAAGAAAACACCCCTTGCTGATGAACTCTCAGAAAGGTTCAAGGAACTAATGATAAAGGATTCTGAAGAAGAACCCTCAGAAAGGAAAAACATCATTGTGGCAAGGGAGGATGACTCTGATGAAGAAAAGCATGAAATGCCTAGTAACAACCAGATGATTCTCAGACATGATGAAGAATTTCCTATGAGAATTCCAGAAATGGAAATTGAAGATGTTCATCAGAGAGCTAACTCTGGAAATGACCTCTCTGACAGGCATGTCCCAGAAAGCTCTCACACTGAGCAAGTGTCAAACATTCACCGCCCCTCTGAGGTGCAAGATGTCACAGATACTGAAGAAGTATCAAGTCATAATCATAGTGATTTACATTCAGATCACATAGATGTTGACCCTACTAGCCCTAAACCCATGATGAGATGGATCAAGGATCATCCTGCAAAAGATGTGATTGGACCAATCAATCAAGGTGTTAGGACTAGGAGAGCAATAGCTGAAAATGCTAACTCTCTCTTTGGATGTTTCATCTCAAACATTGAACCTAAAACTATACAAGAAGCATTAAGAGACCAAGACTGGATCTCTGCAATGCAAGAAGAGTTGGATCAGTTTGAGAGAGACAAAGTCTGCAAACTAGTTCCATTTGTAGAAGGAATATCTGTGATTGGAACTAAGTGGGTTTTCAAAAACAAGATGAATGAATATGGTGAAATAACCAGAAACAAAGCAAGGTTGGTTGCCAAGGGATTCACCCAGACTGAATGTTTAGATTTTGATGAGTCATATGCACCAGTTGCCAGATTGGATGCAATAAGACTCTTTCTGGCCTTTGCAGCTCATAAAGACTTTAAAGTTTATCAGATGGATGTCAATAGTGCATTCTTGAATGGTGAACTTGTTGAGAAAGTCTATGTTGAACAACCACCTGGCTTTGAAGTTTCTTCAGAAAGTAGAATGGTCTATAAGCTACAGAAAGCTCTATATGGACTGAAACAGGCTCCAAGAGCATGGTATGACACTTTGGCCAAATACCTTCTGGAAAGTGGTTTCAAGAAAGGTGAAGTTGATAAAACTTTATTTACTTTAAATCATGATGGGAAACTACTCTTAGTTCAAGTATATGTTGATGACATTATATTTGGATCTAAGGACAAGAAACTTTGTGATGACTTTGCAAATCTCATGAAAAGTAAGTTTGAGATGAGCATGATGGGAGAATTGAACTATTTCCTAGGATTGCAAGTCAAGCAACTCAATGATGGAATATTCATTAGTCAGACAAAGTATGCAAAAGACATGCTCACAAAGTTCAATCTTAAGCCTTCTGAAAAGAATGCTAAGATACCTATGAGCATAGGAACCAAGATGACCTATACTGAATCAGATAAGAGTGTTGATGAACACAAGCATAAGAAATTGATAGGTTCACTACTTTACCTTACTGCAAGCAGACCTGATATTCAATATGCAGTTGGTGTGTGTGCTAGATTTCAAACAAATCCAATGCAATCACACTACAATATTGCTATGAAAATATTAAGGTATGTGAAAGGTACAGTAGATGTAGGTTTGTGGTATCCTAAAGAAAGTGGATTGAGTTTGGCTGGTTACTCAGATATTGATTATGCTGGACCAATGCTTGATAGGAAAAGTACCTCAGGAACTTGTCAGTTTCTGGGAATTAGACTTATCTCATGGTTTAGCAAAAAGCAAAACTCAATTGCAACTTCTACCACAGAGGCTGAATATATTGCTGCTGGTTGTCGTGCAACACAAATTCTGTGGATTCAACAACAACTCAGAGACTATGGACTCAATGAAGAGAAAACTCCCATTGTGATAACACAAGTGCTATTGCAATCACACAGAACCCCAAGTTCCATGCCAAAACAAAGCACATTGATGTTAGACACCACTTCATCAGAGACCATGTTGAGAAAGGCAATATAGAGTTACTCAAAATTGGCACAGAAGACCAACTTGCAGATATCTTCACCAAGCCCCTACAAGAAAGCCGGTTCTTGACTTTAAGACATAATCTTGGATTAATGGAGATGCCTAAGGACTGAAAAATGCCCTGAATCTCTAAAGTCTGAGTAAGTGAGGTAGAAAAGAAGTAGGCCTCTGAGAACATGTTCTCAGAAAGCCAAGTTAATAAGAAGTGAAGCAAAGGTTTCTGAGTAGCAACACTCAGAAAGGCAAAACATTTCTGGAACGGGTATCCAGAAAGACAAAGGATGGTACACACTCAATAAGTAAATAAGACTAGAAATTACTTACTGAGAGTGGGTCAAATATATTCAAACAACTGAAGCTTCTGACACTTGAATTCAGAAAGCTATTTAGTCATAAAGAGAAAAGACACACAAAGCCTGAAAAGTATAAGTTCTGAAAGTCAAACATGTCCAATGTCTTGTATTTTTGCCATTTTTATGATAAACAATACAAAGATAAGGACTTGACACTCAGAATGATAAGTTCAAACGATTGAGTGCTCTTACTCTTTACTAAGTGACATAATGGATGTAACTTGTAAAAAATCCATCAAGTTGGCACAATACCATTTGTTGATTGATATCATTACAAGATATTCAATAAAGCCCTTGATGAATAAACGTTTGATCTCAACGGTTGAGATTAAAACAAAGCAAGTAATGTCTGTTGAGAAATACAGACATGGCCCACTACGCATTTAATGGAGTACGTGTGTGATACACGCCTATGCAGATACAAAGACACGCATTCATATTCAGTTGTATGTATGTTGTATCTATGTACATTTTGTCTGCTATATATATAGGACTTTGACCAAAGACAAACACTTTTACCAAATTCGAAATTTCATACTTGAATCAAAACAGCAAAATCTCTCAAGATTTCTGCAAAAACCCCTTCTGCAAACTCAACTTCTTGTGTTTAGTCTTCTGAAAAGATAGACTAATCCCGATTAATCTTGCAAAATCCCTCTGAAAAACACTCACTCAAGACTCTATATAAGAGATGGCACCCAAGAAGATGACCACCAAGAACCCTAAGGCCGCATCATCTGCTCCTGCTGAAAAGCAAGGAGGAAAGGAACTTAAGGTGTTGAATAAACGCCTTCTGGGAAAGTTCACCCCATCTGACTGGAATCCAAACCACAAAATGAATTGGGGAGCTTTTCTAGTGAAGAAGTATGTACCAGCAGTCATACCTTCAAGACCAGATAGGAAACTGATATTGGGGATGCTGAAAAGTTCCCATATCTTCAAGTTTCTGTCTGCTGCACCCAGTGGACTATCCACAAAGGTTGTGAATGATGAAGAAGAGAAATACATGCAGACTGAAGTTCAAGGACAAGAAATCGTCCTAGACTGCAAGACTTTCTGCAAGATATTCCGATTGAAAAATCGAGGAACAATTGAAGACATAAACATCAGGGATGCTTCCATTATTCAAGGTGTTAAAGAGCTATTTGAAGCAATCCAATTAGAAAATGCAAAGGGTTGCCCAGGAGACTTTGTTCTGAAAGCCATCAGAACTAGTCATCTCCAGAAACACTTGAGTACTTTAGCTCTCATTCTGGTCCGTTGCTTTGATGGCAACAAAGGTGGAGTAGACCAGATAAGCATGGAGAGATGGATGATGATGCATCTTCTGAACAAGAAGCATGAAAGGCAGGAAACCCACTTTAACTGGGGGAAGTACGCCTTCAACAAATTCCTTGGGCATATTGAAAATTTTGAGCCCAAGATCATCAATGGCCTTCTGAGCCAAATGCCAATATGCACTTTGACCTTAGAATTTGTCACATTCTGGAAACAATGGGAATTACTCTCAGAGAGAGGCAGGAAATTCCAGTCACCAACTCCCTTTTCAGACACGCCTTTGAAGAAAAGGAGAGACTTGTCACGAGAAAGCACTCGAGAGGCGAAGAAGAAAAGCGCTTGACAAGGTGATAAGGTTTCTAAGCCAGCTTCAGCTCAACCTCAAACTGCCAAGAGAAAAAGGACTCAACACAAAAGAGTACCTAAGCCCCAACAAAAAGAAATAGAGGCACAACCTTCTGGAGACAAGGTCTCAGAAAATGTTGTTCGCCCAGAAAGGCAGTTCCAGAAAGCACCAAAGATTCTGAGCCAGGCAGCTCCAGAACTATCAAGGGATGACCGCAACATTATAGATGGGTCAGTTCCCAATCTGGACAGTGACTCTGAAGAGGATGAACAAATCCGAGAGGCACCAAGAGGTCCAAGATAGAAACACATGGAGGAGCATCTAGCTCAGCTCCTCAAGGTCAAAGGAGCACTTACCAAAGCAGAAGAAGAAGGCACAGGAGAAGAAAATAGAATGATGGAAGATGTCGCCATTGCTTCCACATTCACAATGCCAGCACTTAATGTTGCTGAAGAAAATCCTGTTTTAACAAAGGTTCCTCAACCTTCTGAGAAAGCTCAACTCTTAGAAAGGGATCAAACTGAGATGGAGACTCAGAATGATACTGCAGAGGAGACCAACAATGAGCACAGAGAGACTGTGGAATCACCACAAGTCCAAGAGACCAATGATCTGCCTGACCCTATTCAGGCCAACATGGAGACACACTTTCAGGGGGAAGAAAATTTGTCCACCCCCTTGAATCAAGAAGAGGTTCCTCCAACCTCAGAACAACAAGAAGAGCTTGTCCCTCAGGCTCCAACTGAGGAAGTAGTGTTGGAACCAACACCCCAACACCAAGAGATTCCAGAGGCTGAAAAGCTCTCTGAGGAAACATTTACTGAGCCTTCTGCAGAGAAGGTAAGTAATCAGTACTAATCTCCTGCAAGAATACTCTAGAAATACCACTACTCAATCTTTTATGTTTGTTCTTACAGGCTCATTCAGAAGAACAATTGGATGGAAAAACAGTTGTGTTATCTCCTCCAAAGGAAACTGAAACTGCTGAACAAGCAGTATATGCAGAAGAGGTTCCAGATACCCCAAAGGTTTCTGAGGAACATGCTACTGAGCTTCCTCACTTGGAAGTTCAAGCAGAAAGAAAGGATGCTGAGGATCAGACTTCTCCTCACACTAAAGTATCTGAGGTCTCTGAGACCAAGCAAGCAGAAGTCCAAGCTGATGAGCCTAGTGTTTCTACACAGGCTCAAAGTCTAGTGCCAGTTGATTTACTCAAGGCCTTCCAGAAGCACACTTTAAAGAAACATCTCAAGTGCTTCAGACAATGGCAGAAACTTAGAAAGGCTGACCTTTCTGAATTAGCCAGAGTAATCGACGTCCCAGAGAAGAGAGCAATCGCCTTCAATCTGGAGGATCACATCCATGCATTGTTCCCAACAGAGTCCTACTCATTTGCCACTCTGATGCATGAAGACTTCATTCATGAAGTAGCACAAAGACTTATAGCAGATTTTAAGTCTGCGGATGCTCAAACCCAAGAGCAGATGGTTACCCATCCTGCCTTGCCCTGCAAGCTCACAACCTACCCAACTGAGCAAGAGGAAGTTCATGGGAGGATGATCACACTTCCTGATGTGATCAACCTAGTTTCTGAAGATGAGGAAGAGATGGACGAAAATGATTATCAAGAACCTCCCTCTGAGCATCCAAACCAAGAAGCAAAGAACAAGAGTGATGATGATGATGATGATCAGAATGATGATCCCCAACCTGGACAAGGCGGGATTCAGAAAGCTAGCAAAGGAAGTGGAGAAAATGCTACTCCTTCAAATGCTCATAGAGCCCCATCATCATCACCTCCCAAGTCTCATCAAGATATCCAACAGGCTGAGCACAATGATGCCATAGAAGAAATTCCAGCCACTGAGTTCAGGATTGAACAACTCAGAAAGGTGTTGGAAGAAGAAAAGAGAATCAGCATTGAGAGTCAAGCTCTTGTTGATGAAAAGGAGGCCAAACTCAAGAAGCTCAAAGAAGCTAATGCCAAGGAATTGGCACTCCTAGATGAGCAAAGAAATCTGAAGAATGCCATTGTTGTCACAAATTACCGAGATAGATGCCATGGATGACAATGATGATGAAGAGCATGATGCTGAGGCTGCATCACAAAGACCTTCTACATCCTCTCAGAAGGCCAGCATACTCCAAGGCAAACAAAAGATGTTAGCCAGCTTGTAAACAATCCCAGAGAAGGATTATGAGAGTGATGCTGAAGAAGACCGCAACTTGATTACTGCAGAAGAAGATGAGAGATTTATCACTCAGCAAAAGAGAGCCCTACTTGCTCCTCATATCTTCTCTGCACCAGGTAGTTCAAGAAGTGAAGAGCACCGTGCAAGGAACAGTGTCTTTTTGGAACTCAGAGAGACACTAGTTGCCCAAGACATAGAAGTGCTAAAATCCGTCCCAGAAGAGATGAAACCATTGGCTGCTGCTTTACTCAACAGAGCAACCAGCATAGCTCTCTCTCAGAAATACCTAGGGTTGGTCAGGGATGAGGATTGTAACAATGCTAATGCAGCATTGAATGAAGCCGACCATGTCATCCCGCAAGCCAACGCCATCCTAAGGCCGCTTGAAGAGCTCAATGAAAGGAGCAGAACCGGTTAAAGGAACAAAGAGCTGAAGAAGGAACTTCAAGAATTAGTCAGGGTGCACAACAATCTCCAAAAGAACTTTGAGTCACTCTCTGAAGCTTATGCTATCATGAGTCAGTCATTCATGACTAAGGGGGAAGAGATGCCTCAGAAAGGCAGAGGAAGAAAAAGAAAACAATCAAATCCTCCCTCCTCAAGTCAACTAGTCATCAAGGACACTGGAGATGCCCCTACTGAAGAAGTTGTTCCAGATCAACCAGCCAGAAGGCTGAGGAGTATGATAACTAGGGGAGCCAAGTCCCTTAGAATCTCAGAAGAGAAGAAGACTTCTGAAGAAGAAGAAAAGGAAGAAGGAGAAGTGAGAGGCCAAGAAAGCTGCAAGTCTCCAATTTTGGACTTCAATGATGATGAGGATGAATCTGATACAGATGAACATCCACTTCACAAGAAAAGGAGACAAGCAACTACTTCACAACCTCCTCTGGCAGCAAGGCCTTTGGCAGCCAGAACTCCTTCTGGAAATACCAAGTTAATACAAGGAACATCCACCAACACAACTCCAAGGCAGGAGGAATGGGTTAGAGGATCTCCTGACAGAAGGCCACCTAATAGAAAGGCAAGAAGGGATTCCTAGTTTGGCAGAGTAAACAGAGAAACTCATCAAGAAAGGCCAACTGATGCCCACATTGAGTATGTGAAGATAATGAAGAGTCTTCATACAGGTGCATTCTGAACAAGAGAGGGTATTGGATTCTGGAACTACAACATCTACTTGTCAATGATAAGTTTCCAACTCCCATCCTCAACCAGATCCTGAAATGGAGAGAAGGCAAGCCAGAATTGCTAAAACCTGAGCACCTTCATGCCTGGCTAAACTTTGAAGTAGAAAATGTTGGGAAATTTGTTGGGAAATTTCTTGAGAAATTTGTTAGGAAATTTGTTAGATATTTTGTTAGAAATATCTGTTTAGATTTTGATCAGCAACATGATGACCTATCTTAGTCTCAGAAAGGTGATTAGTACTCTTGGTTCACTTAAACATTGTAAAAGAGGAAACCCACTAAGTATGATAGTCTAGTTAATCTTGTATAGGATGTTAGGTCTCAAAATGTAATTTTTATTTTATGAAGAGAAGACCAAGAAGAAGACATCCAAGCAGAACAAGCTCAACGACATTGAAGACTTGAAGAAACTGCGCAAGATTACTGAAACTGTTGTTCAGATACCTTAGCCAGATATCTTGAAGACACGAATAGTTTCAAACAAACTGTGTCACAAGAGATATCTGAGAAATAAGAGACATATCTGAAAACAAGGAAAGTGTCCACAGATATCTATTCTCAGATACCTTGAGCATTAACCACATTTCTGAAAAAGAAATATATATTGCAAACAAAGTTGTTTCAATAAATAAGTGGTATCTGAAGATTGAAGATAAGGACGTGCAAAGAATCAGATAACACTAGTCTCTGATACAAAGCATAGTTCCGTTGACACTACAGGACAAAAAGTATAGTACAATGCATTTAATGCACGGACAGAGATGTCTGAATAAAAGCAACGGCAGCTTCTGAAGAAGAAGACAAAAACTGCTACAGTACTATACACAGATATCAATAGTTTGAATTTGAGCCTAACGGATACTATTCAAACGGCACTCAAATTCATCTATAAATATCAACACTTAGACTGCTTGAGAAGATACCTTAGACACACGACATACGCTGAACATCTTACTCTCTCAAAGCAACTTACTTACTCACAAAGCTTTCTGTTGCGACCAAAGCATTTGATCTTGAGTAACACTGAAGTTCTAAGTGTCCTGATCCTAAACAAGCAAAGCTATCTGTGAAGGAGTTGAATCAAAAGATCAACTATCTGAGATTCATTCTCTTGAACAGATATCATAAGACTTGGGTCAGTAAAATCGAACAAGATACCATACGCTGTAAAGTGTATTAAGTAACTTGATTCACAGAGCTATCTGAATAACTGAATAAGTTATTAAAGAAGCTCATCTGACAACTCAAACCAAAACCAACACCATAACTGGCGTGGAGTACAGGAAATACTTAGTTTGAAAAATCTGGGAATAACTCCAAGGTTACCGGAGTATAGGAAGTACTTGATTTGGGAAACTAAGGAATAACTCCAAGGTTATTGAGTATAGGAAGTACTTAGCTTGGGAAGCTAGGGAATAACTCAAAGGTTTCTGAGTATAGGAAGTACTTGGCTGTGAAAGCCGGGGAACAACTCAGGGGGAACATTTGGTTGGGAACCAATTGTTTAAGAATCTTAGAATAGGATTATTGTAAGGTGAACTCAATTATCTGTTCTAGTGGATTCTAGGTCTCTGATAGACCGAAGTGGATTAGTTGGAGGATTACGCCACCTCCAGATACCACTATACTTGATGTGTTATTTACCTTTCTGTATTTACATTTCAGCAACACACACACACATATTAACTGTTTCTGCACTTATCTTTATTAAGTCTTCCGCGCTCTGATTCTAAGTATCAAATATCTATTAAGATATCTGAGAAATAGTTTTTATCGACAAAAGTTTTAAAAGACTATTCACCCCCCCCCCCCCCCTCTAGTCTTTTACTTTGCCGTTATCTGGACCAACAGAAAAGATGAATGAAGCCAGAAAGATGGATCTTTCTTTTGCCTGTCCTTACCCAAAGCCTGATGATGTACACAAGGTAAGAAAACTGGATGGTAGCTACAGCAGAAAGAACAAACTAGGTGTTCCAACCTATGAGTCATTCTATAAGACATTGGATGAATACCTAGATGATTTACACTATCTGGAAGAAATATACAAGTATTTCAACCTATCTCAGCTGTATATAGACCACTCACGGTGCAGGGAAAGTACTTCTGGGTCAAACACTTTCTGCGGAAGAATCACAAGCTTGGCAAGAGTTACCATGAAATATGTGACTTATCCAGAAAGACATAGCTCTCTGTCAAAAGGATTATTTATGACTATGTCCAAGAATGCGGAAAAGTGGATGATCATGTCAACTGATCCAGAAAGGATGCTGAAGAACTTGAGGTATCTGAACCCAAGTTGCATTTCTGAAGACTTGAAGACTAGTAACATTAGAATACTCTCTTGGAGCTTGGATTCTCCTTTGTTCTAATTTACTTAGTATGCTTTGTTACTTTTTGTAATCTTGCTGATTGTTTCTGAATTTCTCTATCTGTAAAAGTTGCATCTTATTCTGTAAACTGTACCTATCTGAAGATCATACTCTCAGATACATTCTAATAGATGACAACTTATCAGCAAAGATCACTTCTTGTGATTTGGTTGATGTTTACTTTCTGCACTTAATTCAACTAAAATTGAATATCATTTGAAATAATTAAGTGGTGGATTGTTTTCTCTTCCAGGGTTACAAATTTGTAATAGGACTTAAAAGATAGTCATGGATGACAGATCAAAAAGGGGAAAATTTATTAGGAATATCTGTTAGTATTTTGATCACTCATCACATGTTCTTATCTTAGCCAGAAAGGTGATTAAGTACTCTTGGTTCACTTGAACATTGTAAAAGAGGAAATCACTGAGTATGATTAGTCTAGTAAATCTTGTATTAGGATTATAGGTCTCTGAGTGTAATTTTTATTTCCAGAAGACCATGAAGATCAATCCTAGCAATGGAGCTTTTCTGAAGATTAGAAGACTGAAGATTGCACAAGATTTATGAAGATATCAAGGTTTAGTCTAACTCAGAAAGACTATGTCCTTAATCCTTACTTAAGTGTATTTACTTACTTTTGAAATATGATTCTGGACATATGACATCATGAGTATGGAGCATGCAAGCCATCAGAAAGGCTCATGTATCCGTTGAAGACTACAGGACAAGAAATAGTACAAGTGCATTAATTGCATTGGCACAAAAGCCGCTGAAGCACAGTCCTCTCTGAGACATGAGACTAGGACTTCTGAGTACTCATTTCAAGATAAGTATGGACTGAATTTGAATTGTGTCTAACGGATATCATTCCAACAACTCTCAAATTCATCTATATATATCACACACTTAGATGCTGAGAAATACACCTTAGAACGCTCTATCTTGCAAACTTACCATCAAGCAAAGTATTCTCTCAAGCACTCTACTACCCTTTCTGAAAGCTTTCTGTTGCTCGAAGAATCATTAGTAGTTCTAAGTTGTCCTGAACCTTAACAAGAGATTGTTATTCGTGAAAGAGTTGAACTATCATATACCCTTTCTGAAGCTCATTCTCCAGAACGGACATCAATTACTTGGGTCAAGAAGAGCGATCGCCATCCACTGAACAAGTGTATTAAGTAGTCTTGTTCTATTAGGCTCTCTGAAAACATAACTGAAAAGTTATACGAGAAGCCTCTCTGACAAACCTTATAACCAATACCATCAAGGCGTGGAGTAGAGGAAGTACTTGATTTGGGAAATCAAGGAATAACTTCAAGGTTATCTGAGTAGAGGAAGTACTTAGCTCTAGGAGCTGGGGAATAACTCAGGGGGAACATTTGGTTGGGAACCATTTGTTTAGGAATCTTAGAATAGGATTATTGTAAGGTGAACTCAATTATCTGTTCTAGTGAATTCTAGGTCTCAGAAAGACCGAAGTGGATTAGTTGGAGGATTACGCCACCTCCAGATACCACTATACTTGCTGTGTCATTTACCTTTCTGTATTTACATTTCAGCAAAGCACACACAAATACTTATTGTTTCTGCACTTACCTATCTTAAAGTCTTCCGCGCTCTGAATTTAAGTATCAGAAACCCCCAGGTTTTTGAGAAACTGTGTTTATCGACAAAAGTTTTAAAAGACTATTCACCCCCCCCCCCCTGTAGTCTTTTACTTTGCCGTTATCTGGACCAACATATACCTTCAATAAGACCCAATATTATGTCGGTCATTGAGACATGGAATCCACTCGCGTAGAGTAGGATGAACCTACAACAGACAACCCAAATTTCCTTTTCCCAGTGCAGATCTGTATGGAAATACATATAAAATGCATGTGGATAGCATCAGTTGGTTTTCACCGTCCTGGATCAGCTCATATGGTTGATACTGAACTGGAACATAATAAACTTAATTTTTAAGATTATCTGATTGGTTTTAATGTTATTTGATTGATTTAAGATTTTTTTATAATAAATGAAAAAGTAAAGTGAGATAAAAAATAGTAGGTAGGAAGATAAAATTTAATTTAATTGTGAATAGTTGATGGATTAAAATCGGGTCAATGTGATTAAAATCGTATGGCACACATGATGAGAATGATAACTCAATTAACATGATGAGAATGATAACCCAAACAATCTCATGAGATTGCAGCTAAATATGTAATGCTAATCGGATGTATCAGAAAAAAAGTCTCATAAATTTATACTGTGTTAATAGGTACCCCTATTTGTAACGTGAGAACTTTGATTCCAATCCTAAACTCTATTTTTATGTCAAATTTGTGCCGTGTTAATTATAAATCAAAGTCATGATGATTCGATCGTATGTATCTAAATTCAGACTTTCAAACCGACTCTTTAGTCCAACATATTACATATATGTATCTTTTGTAAACATTCGCACTTCTCAAACATGTTTAACTCTGTTTTGAGAATAAAAGGAGGATATATCTTTCTTCCTGGCGATCAGAGAGGGTGTTCCCCCACTAGTCGTTATGTTACTTGGCAACTTTCCGATCATGATTGTTAGAATATCCCAAATCAATTGTGAGTAAATCATTCAAACAACATATACGTTTAATAACTTTTTCCCTTTAATAAGGTCTTTTAAGGGGATGATGGTTCAACTTACATGGATATTAAGGAAGATGAAGTTGATTATTAATGGAATTCTACCTTTCTTTAATTGTAGAGATATTGTAGTTTTTTACTATTAGAATACTAAATAATATATTAATATTACAATATATATATAAGTGGACAACTATTGAAGTTGTACAATTGAGTACTTAATTTAAGTTAAATTAGACTCATTTGTAATACGTATGTAAATTAGACTTTAATTACAAAAAATAATATGTTTTCTCCAGTTAAATTACAAGCCATAATGCAACCATAACAAAATCAATTCATCATGCAAAAAAAACTCAATCTTTCTTCTCCAATTAAATTTCAAGCTCGAATTCAACCCCAATCAAATCAATTAATCGTAAAAAACAACGATAACCAATCTTTCTTCTCCATCTTCTCCAATTGAATTAAAGCATATCAATTTACACTAACCTAAACCCTAATTCAACTCCAAAAAAAGGACAAACCATTATCAGAAACAACGATAGTACTTACAATCATATACTTCATCAATTATTTGTAAGTAGGTGCCATAATAACACGCGTAGCGTATTTTCACGTTTTAGTAGTATATATAAAGGCTTATGCTAAACAATAATGTAACTAAATTAAAAGTAACATTACAAGAAATTGGAAATCAAATAAGTGTTTCTATTGACCATAGTTTATAGAATAAAATCTCTAATATACATTTTAATCTTATCTATCTTCCGGTGATATAGAAGATGACAACTTCAAAACATCCGAACAAATATCGCCACATTCTCTTAATTCTCGTGGGCTCCTCGTGCCTCTCAAGTTTGAGCCCGTTTTCGCAATGTATCATCACGTTTTCGGCCCCAAAATACTCATCATCATTATCATAGATCTCATCTAGTCTCCCGTGATGTACACGTTCCTCGTAGCTGTTGATATATGATTTCAACAAGGGCTCGTCGTCAATGGTCCTCATTTTGTTAGCTTCTTGGAGCAGCAGATTAATTGTTGCGTTCTTATATGTAATCGGTCGATATTGGTTTAGTGTAAGACTCTATATCTATAAATACATTAGTTAGTATTCTACTAGTAAAAGACTACATTATCTCGTAGAATTCCATTAGTAATCAAACTACTAACAAAGAAATGCAGTGAAGTTTAATTATTTTTGTCTTTCAAGATTTTGTAGTTTTCATGTACAATTAATCTTTTATACACTGGGTACTCTCAGGGTTGATATTTTCTTCATGTACATTTATGAATTTAGATGTCTTGTCATAAAAATCGATTTATGATTTTTAAGGTTCTAACGCATTTGATTTTGCATTATGAACTTTGACGAACTTCAAATTCTAAACTGATTGAGGTTTAAGGCTATATTCTGTTCAACTGAAAACTCATTCAATTCAGTTCAGCTCGTCTTCAGTTCAGTTCATTAAATTCATATTGTTGTTGTTGTTGTTGTTATTATTATTATTATTTTATCATTTATTTACACATCCGATCTTTTGTACAAGGAAAATAAGAAAATTTATCCAATTGAGTTATTTTCAACTTTTTTCTTTCTTTCTTTATTTTTAATACGACTTTTAGTAGATCAATGAAATAAAGAGTATAGTTACAATTTAAATGACCCTTCTTTTCTACCGTAAAATGTGAGTTAAGATAAGAAACTACAGGAACCTGAGAGTACCATACAATCTGGTTCACATACTCTGTACGTACATCTCTAAAAAAAATCTACATGTTCTTTTGTTGGA